>OY292278.1:16348738-21348738 GCA_958496175.1 Sisyra terminalis | reverse complement strand
GTTTTGACCCAGATCCGGGCCAAAATTTGTCAGGTCTGGCTCAACTTCGGCCTAGCTTAACCCCAAAATTAGTTCCATAAGCCAGGCCAGGCAACTAATCTCAATTTAAATTAGAATTTAAAAAAAAATCTAAAACAAAAAAATGTCGATTTTACAACTCAAAACAATATAAAACTAATTACATTTTAAAAATGATTTTAGTTATAGTATTTTTTTTTCTCCCTAATCTTGGTTATACTTTGGCGTTGACGTTTGGCTAAGCTTTGGGTTAGGTTTGTATGCCAAGGCTTGGTAATTAACAACTGGCCTAAGAATGGCCCTATTGAGAGATCCTACATGGGAAATAGTTTCTTAATTGAGTCCTTATAATCATGATTTAAATCTAAATTTAGTAGATATCTATTTTTTTGCATTTGGATATGTTTGATCAATTTAAATCAAAACTTTGAAAGTGATTAAGACCTGATTTTTGGTCAAAAAATTGAGAATATCATAATGTCATTCATAAATTTTAGTGTTCTGGCTATTTGCACTTGGGATAGAGTATTGGTGTAAAGATAGATCAAAAATTCCAAATAACCCTCTTTCTCCTGTTAAATTTCGCTAAGAACCTTATTTTCTATTGTCTTTATTGTTTCAGTTTGGGTCTTACCATTTAAATCACAACAAAAGTACCAAAATTTTGCCCAAAATAACCCTCTTTCTCCTGTTAAATTTCGCTAAGAACCTTATTTTCTATTGTCTTTATTGTTTCAGTTTGGGTCTTACCATTTAAATCACAACAAAAGTACCAAAATTTTGCCCAAAATTACCCTTTTTTTTGGTGTGTTTTTTACACCTGAGAAGATTTCATGCAAAATTCTTTTGAAATACTAAGTACAACATCGAAAATTTGCTTTAAATCTATAAAATAATTTGTGCAATCTAACCTCTCTTATGCGGTTCATGAAGATTTTCCGAGTCTCCGACAAGTTTCAGAATATTGTGCCCGAAAGTGGAGGTAGAAACGCGATTTGACGGACGACGGTCAGAAAATAGCTCGGTAGCCATTCATCGACTGCCCGAAAATACGATTTCCAAAATTTACTTACCTAAAACAAAAAGAAAATTATAAAATTAGTCAAATGATTACACTGATATTTTTGGTATCTATATAATGGGATCACAGGTAACTGCATAAAAGTTCAAAAAATCGAGGTTGGCCATGGATATAGGTATAATGGGTATAATAATATCATAGTCAGGTTATAAATTGTTAAGTAATAAACATGGAGGTGCATCTTAATTAAAAAAAAATGTTTCAGATGAAAAATTTTGATTAAATGCGAAGATATAATTTTTTTTAGATTAAATTTAAATTAAAAAAAGAATCAAGAACCGGTTGCGTTGCACCTGTCTAAGAGCCCTACAATGGCGCCCTGTAATTGCCCCAAGCCAATTTTCCGATTCTTAAATCTCGTTTCGATTCTTAGATCCATCAATAGATCAGTACGTCGCCCCGTCGCCTCTGCGGCCCACTTCTCCCCGCCATATTTCTAACTCTATTCAAAATGATTTTTGAAAGTTTCTGTGCAACAAGAATGCCATTTTGATTGGTTGGTTCGGGCCCAAAGTTCGTCTGAACAAAAGACGGAGTCCAAGGCCACATTTGCGCGTGCAAAAAGAGTAGAAGGTGAGCGACGAAGGGATCAGGTATATAGGCTCGCTTTGGGTCCGATAGATCCATGTGATCCATGTGCAGTAAAAGTTTCGGGGCCCCCCACTTAAAAAGACTTGTTTTATTCGTCTATTTGTGGGTTTGGGTCGGCCATTGTCTCTTTTGGATTGGTCTATTCTATGTTCCAATACACGAACTCTATAAAAATAGAAAAACCTTGACTAAAAATATGGTATTAGAGTTGTAAAGGAGCGCTGGGAACCGGGCTGTGGTTTCCTTTTCGTCGTTCTTTCTCTATCCTGTCTAAATTCGTTGCGTTTTTGATAAGATTACTTTCCTATTTCCAGAAAATAAGTCAAACCTTTTACAATACTATTATGAAATCAATCTATTGTTTTTTACATTTTTCATCAAAAAATTGACCATAAATGACAGAAGAACTTATAGATATTATCTATTACAATTTCTTAAGAATGTAGTTGGGGCCAACACTTATAATTTTTATAAAAGTTAATTTTAGTTCTTCAGGTATAATGATGGGTATTTATTATTGAGATTGAGGAAGGTCAAATGGGTCAAACAGCGAAAAGGTGAGGCAAAAGTTAAGCAAAATCAATTATGTAAGATAGTTGAAATATCGATAAACCTTTTTTGTTTCATAGCAAATTTTTAACAAGGAAAAAAGAAAGGAAAGTTGATTCGTAATAAAATAACAAAAGAAAACTTTCGGTAGATTTTCTGCTGAATTGTATTCAAAATTGATAGCTATTTATTTAGGTAGGTAAGTATCTATAGTAACCGACGCAGCCTACGATAAATATAAGCACTACATAACTACCGGATAGCTTAAAATAAGGGTCTATGTCCAAAAATTGGATAAAGTCCTATTTATCTCTAAAAAAAAATTCTAAACTTCCTTCTACAAATTTTAAGGTTTGGAAGTTCTGCGCATTTATATAAGGCAATTACAAAATGCTCCCCGAATCATACTTTTATAGTTCCAAAAAAAATTTAACAGTAGGTATAAGACTAACAGAATCCTAAGAATTTGTTGTAGGTATATAGGTATGTAAAGAAGAAAATCAGTACCAAAAACCAAGTAAAAATCAGAAAATTTATTAGTACCTAGATATTGTTGGAATAGATTTGATCGGTATTTCAAAAGATGTTGGGAAAAAAGGAATTGTTTTGAAATTTTGACATTTTTCTAAATCATTAACTTAAATATTGGCTCATGTGTACTTTAGCACACCCACAATCTGACAATGTTGCATTTTCGACTTTGTTTTTAATTTAATTCGCGATTAAATAGTTCCATAATGAAAATTTAGCCACAAAAGAGAGAATTATACCATATTAGAATTGAATAAACAAAAACATCGCGAATTAAATTAAAAACAAAGTCGAAAATGCAACATTGCCAGATTGTAGGTGTGCTAAAGTACACTTGAGCCTAAATATTTACAACTTTTGGATGTTTTAAACTTAAAATTTTTCAGGAGAAATTAAATTTCGTAAGAGTTCTTGATCAGAAATATTTCCAAGGAGGTGCATAGGCACTTAGGTTCTTGAGTAGGTTCATAACTAAAAATTAATTTTCTCTCATAATAATAATTCCGTCTGTCGATTAAAAAAATAAAATATGCATAAGGTATATTCCGGGGTTCAGATCCATAACACTCATCTCATATGACCAGCACTATGTAGAAATGTGATCAAATAATCTTCAACCAGTTGTTAAACTTCTTAAAGACTACAAATGGACCATTGACCAAGGAGACATTTCAAAAACAGATAAATTTATATATTTATTAAAATCAAATATAGTATATTTTTCGGTTTACGAATTTTTATTAACTCTAGAGTCGCTAAAGAGTTTAATTGATATAAAGCGACGTTAATAACAACTAAAAAATTGATAACTAGCCCCCTAAACACAAAGGGATGCAAATGAACAGAAAATTACTGATTATTTATTTGAAAATAAAAAAAAATATTCAATTAATCATCAACTGTTTATAAAAATAAATGCATAACGACAATTTAAACAAAATAAATGAAAGAAGCGTAAAATGATTCAAAAGATTGCAAAAGGGGGGGAGAGAAAATTTCCCACAGGAAAAGGGAATATTTGAATAAATTTTTAAAGATATCTACAAATTCTCTTTAAGATCAGGAACTGTGGTTGATCTAATTTTTAAGTAAGTATTTTACAGATCTAAAATTTTATACCTAAATTACATTCTAAAAAAATAATTTAATTTTATAGTTTCTAGGGGAAGGAAAAATTCTTTATTCTCCCCCTTTCAATTTCTGAGGACCTTTTTGGCTAGTTCATCTATACTGCGGTCAACATGGACTTGGTATATACTTCATACCTATAAAGTTCTAAAGATAAGTTTAAACACTAAATCTCTTCTTATCTTATGTTTGGGAATAAATTTTTGCAAATTTTAAAACTAACTTCAAGAAAATAATTTTGTCGTAAAATTTGAAGGAAAAGCGGAGATATTCTTCTTGAAGGTTGTATTGACACGAATCTTTTTGTTATTTAAATATCTAGCTATTGCAAACTATTACAAGTTTTCGAAATAGATATTTCAATGAAAGAAACTATAACATAAATACATACGTAGGTACTCATGAAACGAAGAGTAAATTTTAAATTATAGAGTGGGAAAAATGGAAAAAAATTGCAATAAGTATATAATAGGGGTACCATGGTTGCTAACAATGTGTTTAAGAAGCATGAACTGTTACATATTGTCGGTATTGATAGGTTTTATCGAAATCGGTTTGGATTAAATGTGGAAATCAAAGTGGCATTGAACTACAAAGATTGGGAACTAAAGTCCCTTGGATCTAGCTAGCGAGCGACGTTGCCGGCCATCTTGTGTGATTTTTTTGTTTTCGGTAACAAATTACAAATAATTGCGCGCGATATTCGAAAATTGTCGTCATGGTTTTTTATTCGAAATAATAGCGATCATTATAATCATCATCATCATTTCGTATAATTTTCTAGCACACTAAGTCCATCGCGCTCTGGTCGCCACTCGGTCTTTTTTCACTACTATTAGGCCTCGATTTCAAAATTCAACGAATGATATGATGCTCTTGTATAGCAAGAGACGCTCTCAAATGACCTAAAAACTGTCATTATGGAGAAACGAATAAGTATAAATCGAACAAGAAATCCAAATCCCCAGTGCACATCACATTGGAGAATGCAACGAGTGCATATTTTGAGATGCAATTTGATGCATTCGGTGGGAATGTTTTGAGCGATGAAAATGTTTCTTGCTAATTATCACCATGTGGTCGCAAACTCGCTAATATTTGATTTGAGAGATGAAATTTTATCGTTCGTCTAGCAGCAGTCCTAAAACGAATGTAACGACAAGCCCCGTTTTGCTGCAATTTGCAACCGAAGATATCTCAGATCTTCCAGATCTAATCGATATGTTCTAACATTTCTTTCATCACCCATAATTTATCGATGATTAAATAAAGTTCCATGTTTCCTTATCTGCTTATACTCAAACATGGAGTTCCAAAATTGATTTGTGAAGTTCTAAGTCACAATTTTAATATATAGCAAGAATTATCTTATTTTTAACTTGGTTATTATCATAGAGTTTTGGACTAAAGATAAAATCGAATTTTCTTCTTAATGATATATATTTGATTTTTGTACGTTTCGTCGCTTTTTGGGACTTTATCAAGTACACCTATCCCCCGATTTACACGATACTCGTTTTACACGATTTCGCTGTTACACGGTTCATAAACTAACGAAATTCGGAAAATTTCTAAAAATGTATTTTTGGTTACATAATCATATCCACAATACATAATGTTGAAATTATTTTTGAGTTTATTTCATTTGGCAACACTGATTGCAATAACAAGAAATTCCCCTTTCTGATAGTTCCTCAAAGTGATAGCGAATAAATTTCGAACATACCTGAATTTGCTAAGTTTCAGTAGGTACTTTTTGAAAAAAAAATCGTTTCTATTTTTGTTTTCATTTTTAGAATAAGTTCACTACGATATCACGCCATTTTTGGGCAAACTATACCTAGTTTAAAGTTTCTGGATATGTTTTACTCTTGTTCTATTTGAATAAATGACTTAATTGCGCAGTTTTTTTCGTTTTACACGGTTTTATATAGGAAAAACAAAGATTTCATTTTACACGGATTTGTCTGGAGCCTATCTTCAGTGTAAATCGGGGGATAGGTGTACTTGAAAAAATTTTTAGTCCAAACCCCTATGATAATAACCAAATTAACAAACAATGGATATTAATTGACTAAAACTTATTTTTAACTTTCTCTTAAAATGTAGTTCTAAAAATGCCCCCAAAAAGACATTAACAATAAGATGTATAATTAAATTTAAGTGTTAGATTCTTTACAGCAAAACCAAAGTTATTTGCTTAAAAAAATGGGAACTACAGTTCCTAAAGTTCTCGTACCTAAAAATTTTAGCAGTAAAAAGATATGTTAGAAGTATCATTATTAGGGTACCGTACCATCAAACAGTTTAACAAAACCCTTATAAGATCACTTTATATTGTTTGTCGATCTTTTAATACCCTTTTTTCTCAGGAGTGTACAATGTACATAAGTATCAAGTTTAAATTTATATCTAATAAAGATCTAAATAACGAAGCTTGTAACTTAACGCAATCGAAAATTGCGACCATTTATGTCTAATTTTATCATTTTAACACTCCGCTTCACCGAGGGTCGGTGTTTTTATATCTAGATAATGACATTTATCTTCCAGATCAAATTTTCAAATTTAATTATCTTAATCCACATGAATACAAAGGTATGGGATATCTTTGTATCCAAGTGGATTAAGATAATTAAATTTGAAAATTAATACACACAATATGAATTTGAAGTGATTTTAAAAGAGTTTTGTTATACTTTTTGACAGTACGGGACCCTAATAATGATACTTGTAACATATTTTTTTACTACTAAGATCTTAAGATACGAGAACTTCAGGACCGGTGTTCTCATTTTTTAAACAGATTAATCAATGGAACTGAATTATTCTAAATGGATCAACAAATGATCACTGGCCTACTGGTGACCGAGTGGTCACAGTGGCCGCTCCAAAATTGGTAAGTGTTGGGTTCGAATCTTGTATCGAGCAGATGTTCAATATTTCTTGATTTACCGAATTTTAGTAACTCTAGAGTCGCTAAAGATCTTGGTAGTTATACAGCGACGGTAAATGACAATTAAAAAAAAATTTAATCGACTACCTACTATAGCTTTGCAATAGGTAAAATCCAAAATAATGCACAATGATGGATTTACCAGCAGGCTGAATAGGCTGAAGGCGGCAAATTTTAGGGGGCGGCAAAAAAGTCACAGGAATTGTTAACGTAATAACGGTATTAGACTACAAATTGCAATTCCATTGGTAGAATAAATGTAATGAATATGATTGCGAAATTGGGTATTGAATTTCAGTAGTCAGTAGGAGCGGCAAAAATTGAATAGTCTACTGGCGGCAAATTTGTAAGTGCACCACTAAAAATATAGGAATACAAATAATAAACAAAAATAATGATAATTCGGGTCGTCTAAATTTTTGGGTCTTAGGCACTGGCTTATTGATAAATTAGCCTCTGTTATTAGTATTCTCGATTATCCCTTCCTTTACAAGGCTCAATCCAATTAGCCGGGTCTACTTTTATCGTTAGTGTATACTCAGATATTAATTTAATGACATTATATTACGAATTGATTGCAAAATAAATGAAAAATTGTAATGTCGTAACACTTAACTATGGAATTTTAATGAATAATTTGTTTTGGTTTTATGTCTTATAGACCAGTGTTTCTTAACCTGGGGTGCCCGCACCCCTGGGGGTGTGAGAAAATATTTTTGGAAGAAAAGCGAAATGCGAGAAAAGCCCTTAATAATAAAAATTATGAAATATTTGATAGTAAAATTCGCAAAAAATGCATTTTTCTAAACATAAAAAAATAAACAATGGGGTGCGGAGACCTATTTTTAGATTCAAAGGGGTGCGCCTCACTTCAAAGGTTAAGAAACCATAGATTATATGCCATACACAAATTATTAGCAGGGTCGGATTTAGTATTATTACGGCCAGGTTTTCTAAACAAAAGGATTGACCAACAAAAAAAGCGTAAAATTAACAAAAATTCTTTATAAATTTATTTTTAATTTTACCACTATTGAAATTCATTGGTAAAATACCAAAATTTTTGATATACTATTGAAATATTATTGCACAAATGAGCGGTGAGGGGCTGTAGGTTGTAGCCTACTTAGCCTAGTCTGTAAATGCGACCCTGTTACGTCGATAGGTACCTATAGATACAAATAACGAATTCGGAATGTAGAATTATAAAACTAAATTATTAAATTTATAACGGAAAATCGAGAATAGAATAAAAAATCGAGAATTCATCTTTGAACATCCTATTTCTAGATTTATGGGCTGTAAAAATTCCACTGAAAAACCCGATTGGCGATCGGTCACCGAAGTACTGGACAGCACTAATAAAAACGATAATTTTTCGAAAATCGCAACATTCAATGTTTTTGTCCGTTTACGGAAATTGAACATTTCTCCATATGTCCATGCAATGATTGTGTATAATTTACAGGTTATGTCCCGACACGATTATCATGATTATTACGAGCCATAATAAAATTATGCCGTTGTAAAATAATATCAAATTATATTCCGATAAATATAGACATAATAAAGAGACGAATAAAAGATGGAGGAAAAAATTATAAACTAGAAAAGTGGCGAGAGAGACGGAAAAAATGGCGCTTGAAACAAGGTTAGGTTAGAGATGTCAAATGATATTAGCGCCCAGAGACACCTAGGGGACTGGGAAGGGGAGGCGATGTGGGGATTGAGCGGAGGATGAGGCGGCAAATCGGGGGGCTTTTGGGGGCAATCTAAAACCCGTTTTAAATATTAGTATATTATTATGATTACGATTATTATTTTATAAATGAAATACCGCAAAGCCCTGAGACCAGATTGAAACAGCCACGGTCTTCTCTAATTCAAACATATTGGACTCTGTGGCTGTATGTGTGCAAATTACACATTAGCCATAGAGTGTAATGTAGAAAAAATTTGCATATTATTAGATCAAACTGTAACTAATTATAATTTTAAACATTAAAAAACCAAAATGGCCGAAAGAAATAGTCGAGTAACGCGAGCAGATCGCAGATAAGCGGAACGAGAACATGGAAAATTCAACTCAAATTCTTACTTTTAAAAACCTTGAAAGGAAAATAGTTTTCTTTCGATAAATAATCTATTTTTTTCTTTAAAAAAAGTTGACATTTTTAACCTAAAATTAACTATGCAAAAGCTACTAAGTAAGTAGGGTAATTTACAGAAAATTAGAAGAAATATCTGATTAGAAATTTGAATGGCAAAAAGCAAAAGAAAAGTGAATACTGCAGCTATACAATCTCCGTAAAACTAAGCACTTTTTCGTTTTGGTGAAAATATATTATTTAATTCCACGAAAATTAGTAAAATTTTAGAAGACATAAAGACATTAAAGTGCCAAAAATTGTCAAATTTAGCTTCGAAAAATTGGGTTTAATAAATAAGAGTTGGTAAGATTTTTCATTGTCTTATAATGAGGTTCGACTGAAATTTTGGCATCAGCCAAAAAATCATCTTTAAGTACCTTTGGTTACGGCCAAAAATCAGCCGAAATCAAAGACATTTATTACCACCAAAAATAAATCACTTACTATCGCTATTATAGTACAGTGGTTTCCAACCGATGTTCTGCGAATATTTCAAAAGTACTATAAGAAGTACTAAAAGCACTTCGCGATAGTTATGTACTATTTAAATTGGGGTTGCCTGCAAAATGTTATTTGGCATTATTTGCTTCCATGTAACAAAAATTTTTTTAGAAACCTTTATAAAATTTAATTAAACTAAACTATACTAACTAAATTGATCATTTATCATGCTGTAAGAATATAAGTAGACAACTGTATATTTTACCCATTTATTAAAATCTGTGGATTTATTATCCATGGTGCTTTTGCAACCAAATACTGCCCATCTAATCCCTTGTATCGACATAAGAGAATAATGTCTCGGTACTGACATTATTTTACTATTATATTAAAACACTGCTAACAAAAATTTCATTTTAATTTTGGTACTTCGCCAAAAATTTTTTTTGTCAAAATGTTCTGTAGCTTAGAAAAGATTGAGAACCACTGCTATATTATTTATTTTCTATTGTTTTTTTTCAAAAATTTGAAAGGCTTTTGTTTTACGACTTTATGATACTAAATCGAAATGTTATGTAATTTTGCGGTGGATGATGAAATTTTAAGGATAAGTCAAAGTTTAGTAAAAATCTGACCTTTGGTCAGCCCTTTATTAGTACAGTTTAGTAGTTATTTCACATTGTATTGTTCAACTAGTAGCTACTCGTGAAATATTCACAGCCAACGCTGATGCAAATTGAGTTCAGTGGAGTGAAATGACAATTGAAACAAATGACAACAATCAATTAAATCAAATTTGAGACAATAGTATAATATTTCGTTTTCACTCAAACGTAGATATGTGTTTATATTCTTGGTTCTATGTATTTGCCTATATCTAAACCAACATTTGTCTATTAATTAATATTGGTACAAGTAGATACTTATCCTTATATCTTACGCTTTTGTAATAAATAAAAAAAAAACATTATATCGGTGGTTCCCAAAATTGACTAGGCTTCAAGCCATCTAATAAAAATTTCCAATTTTGGGACCAACATCTTAGCTGTCTTAGAGAAAAGAGGACATAAATATTGGCAATGCTATTGGAAACATCAAATTTATCGCTTCGTATTATTTATTCATGCTTTATGCAGTGACGAATCATCAATTAGGGCCCATTCAATGTTCGCTTACGACCCATAATTTGGGAAATACTGCATTCTATATATAATCTTGAAAATTGTTTCCCATATTTCTCAAACACATACTTCAATTGCCAATCAATCATTATTAGTTGTTTTAAGTGTTGTTAACCACAAAATATAAATTTTGAAGATAACGTATGAAGGTTATTAAAAATACTTGCAATCAAAATACGTAGATATATGATAATGTTCTGGGTTTTTTATGAATATAAGACTGCATAAATTAAAGCAACATTTTAACTATCATAAAGCTTTTATTAAGCTTAGATGAAACCGAAACGCCAATATTTAGTAAGAATGAGATACACAAGCAATAAATTCCACTGAACTTAATTTCAAAAGCACTGATAAAAACCATACAATCAATTTTAAGCATCGATAAATTATCCGAAAAGTATTCGAGAAAAAAGAATGAAAATTCTTACACCCTACAATATATGAATTGTTTAAAAGCTGCTAATAGGAGCAATGATAATGAAATCTTATAGTGATAATTTAATTGATGTTTTAGCGTAGATATAATGCGTTTAAATACAAACTGGCAAAGCCAGTTAGTGCTGCGCAATTTGCGTTATAGTGCAATCGGGAAACATCGATGAATATTAAAAAAGCCGATGTTTCCCGATATGAGATTATAAATTGTAAGCATGCCTTTGAACAGTTATAAGGTTTAAGATTATTTTTCATAAAAAATCAGTTATTTTGACTATTTGTATGTATCTACCTAAGTTAAAATTTTATTTTGTCTATTACAAATGATTGATGTGTGATAATTAGGTGGCAAGGAAAATAAAAAGGGATGCATAATTATCAAAAGTCCACGTATATTTTGTGTCTTAGGACAATCTTGCACCTGGATAAGATAACTAATTAGTTTATGTCTAGATTAGAAAAGAATGTGTTATTAAGGTAATAAAACAATAAAAATCGAATTTTGATAATAATTTGATGAAAGCATAGAATTGGATGATTTATTAGATTTGGAAAGTTTTCTAATTTTCTCTAAGTCCCTAGATGTGTCTGGTTCCTGTATTGGACAGTGGCTTTTTTGAATTTCTCCATGGAAAATTACAAATTGTCGATAAAGCCACCCTTGAGCTTTTCTAAATCCAATCAACCCCTGGTGGCCCCCCGCGCGTCACATCCCCACTCCCACGAGTCCTGCCAATGCAAATAAATGACACAATGCAATTTAATGCAATATATGAATCATTTACGATTAATTATTCTATTTATTCATATTTGTTTTACTTGAAAAATGGGAAAATGTTTGAATTTGGATCATAAATTATTGCGATAGTCGAAGCCTATAATCCCATATTGAAGGGCGGCGAGATTTTTAAATTTCACCATTGCTGTCTTTTTCCATTGTATTCGGTACTGTGATGGTAGATAATGATTAAAATGAGTTGTTGCATTGAATCAACAATTTTGTCTTGCAGTTTAAGTGCGACGCGGTCTATTAATCGCATGTCAATGTTCTACGAAAGAATTTTTTGAGCGCAAATCCGACCGGTTTTGTGACGAGAGTTAAACGAATTATAAAAGAAAATCTATTATATACGAAATGAAATCGCTCTTTACACAAGCTATATTTCAAAAAACCACGTTTTATTCTTACTGCATTTTTTATTGGGGTGGGGGGAAATGGTTGTAAGAATTTTTAGCGAAATTTGAAAGATTAGGTTATGTCACAACTGTGACGTCATTGTTGCAAATCGTAAATTTAACCTAACTTTTAAAACGAAAATAAATCAATCGTTTTTTTTCTTTTTTAATATTCAAGCCCATAAATTTGTCGTTCTTTTTTCATTTATCTTTTTTACGATTATTATCTCGGTACCCTGACCTTATGGCATTGTTGCACACACTATCTCTCCAACGAATGCATTTCTCAAAGATTTTTAGCTTCGCTTTTCACTATTTCCACTAACTTACATAATTTACCTTGGCTTAAAAATTTTCAAATACTTTTCCGGTACGGAAAAAAAAATCGTAAACCTTGAATCGAAAAAATTTGTTCAAAAAATCAACCATCCGTTCCCATTCCAGATTCAAGAAGGTTACGATTTTTGTGAAATGCGCCATCTGTGCTTCAACTTGATTGTTTTTTTTTTTTAAAGAGAGAAAATTAAAGGAAAATTATATGATATAAAGAGAGTGGGATAGTGTGGCTTATTGATGCTAATTGAAAATTTCTACGCACTCGTGATCTTTGCACGCCGATTAAATAATATTGTAATTACTAGAAATTTATTCTTGGTTAGAAAAAAAAAACACACACTGTAGATAATTGGACATGGTTTCATGTAAATTTTCGTTCAATTATTCGTTTTTCGCATTTTCTTTCTCACTCTTGTTAATTAACATGTTGGACACTTTAGTGGCGCCAAAACGGTTGGAACTGTTGCCTTGGCAACGTGACAACATCCCAATCTTTATCTCTCGTACATTAAACCGCATATCTATAGAAAATCGTAACGACAATCCCATCGTGAGCTTTTCCAAAGCTTCGGCCGTCAGTCCCCAAAAGCTCGACCCACTCCCCCAATCCCCCAAATCGTGTTCATCATCTGCCGATGGGATTATTATTAAATGAATAATTACTAAATGAACTATTCGTGAATGCAAATTGACACCCTAAACATAATGAATTACACGCAGATATTATTTATCAAAATTATCACAATCATAATCACATACCAGGGCGGAAAACCAAATCGACCGTTTCGAGGGGGGGTTGGGGGTTGTCGCCAAATTTAATTAGACAACAAGGCATTTAATTAATGCCAAGAAATCTGTCTAGTATTTTCGTGGGACGGGAATTAAGTAGGTAAGTGGGAGAAAAATCCTGAAGGATGTGTGGGGTAGCCGATCTACCCCGTCTAGACACGGAAGGGTCGATAACCAGTCAATATTGTTTTGTCTAAGCTTAAAAAATGAGAGAGCTTCTAAGAAAATTGAAACTTAACGCCGCATGTACCTTCATCAACAGTCAAAACAAATGAAAAAACCGGGTTAGATTTTCACGAAATAAAAGAAGAAAATTTCAACATTTTATCGAGATTTAAATTAAGCAAAATAAAACACTTGTTACAGATAAAATTGATATTCACATATTAGTAGTAGGAACGGATTTTTATACGAACTTTTTTTCTGAATATAGGTTATAGGTTGCATTCTGTAGTTTTGAGGTTATGGATGATTACGGATAAAATTTTGAGGTTATCATACGATTTACATTCATTTTTTTTAAGATTAGGAAAAAGAAAAATTCGATTATTGATTTTGATTTTTCTGTTCCAAAAAGCGCAATTGAAAAATTGACAAAAACAAGATAAAAGACAAGAATTTTGATAATTTTTTTAGGGTTCCGTAGCCAAATGGTAACAACAGAATTCTTACAAAATTTTGATTGTCTATATCACAGGGCTTACTAAACTTTTTTAATTTTAATCATACACCCCTACGTAAATTTGAAAATCCCTTATCAACCCCTATAAAAGTAATTTCCCGTTAATTAAAATAAAGTTATTGCAAGTGAACTATCATGAGTACATTGCAGTGTTTGTACATTTAATGAATAAAAAAAAAAGTTCAAAGACGAGGATTTTGATAACTTTTAGGATTCCGTAGCCAAATGGTAACAACGGAATTCTTATAAGATTTCGTTTGTCTATATCAGAGTTTGCCAAACTTTTTTAATCATACACCCCTATGTAATTTTGGAAATCCCTCTTTAACCCCCATAAAAGTAATTTCCGTTTAATTAAAACGAAGTTATCACGAGCCAAGTATCGTGAGTAAAACATTGCAGAGTTTGTACATTTATTGAATAAAAGGCACAAAAGTCAGTATTTCATACTTAACGCTACTTATAGGTAGTACGTAAAAACTTTTTTCCTCAAATAAAAAGATACTTATTAATTTATTTTCCATAAACAAACTGCTAATAGCTACGTTAATCATAAAAACTTGCAAAAATTGTAGATACTTTAGGGATGTAATCTTTGTATATTAAGACCATTTTTCTTTGACTCCCAATCACCCCTCTAGATAAAATTGACCCCAAGGGGTCTACATTGACCATTTTAACGACTTCTAGTCTATAAATAACGATAAAATTTATGAGTTCTATCGAAACAAATTATTACATAAAAACCGAAGTCGAAGGCTTGAAAAAAGAAGGTGCACATAAGCGTGTGGGGTATTGTTGGAATGGTCTTGAAAAATAGTACGGAAGTTCTAAATATTTTTTTTTTGGCAATTACCATAAGCAAACGTGGTTCCTTCTTGCCTATATCCTGCATTAATTAACCGATTTTTCTTTAATATAAACATCAAATATCTCAACAAATTATTAAGTATTCTATAGTTGAGTCGTTAATTTTGAAAGTGTGTTAGGTCCATTTCAAAGAGCCCATGTGATAACATTTATTTTTGTAAATAGTCCAGTTTATATAGACATTTAAACTATGAAATTGTCACGAAACATTGATTTAGTATCAATTTTTGTTACAACTGAAATAATTTTTTCGAGTTATAGTTCGATAATATAGTACAGGTATCATATTTAAAATTACATTTTTAAAATAAACGACTCAGATAATAATTATTTAGATTGCCTTGTTTTAGGAATTTTATTTTTACTAATTTTTTATTTTTGTACGACATTGCATTGGTTTCCCGACTTTTTAAGCTACTGTTATAATCCTCGATAACACCAAATCAACTGCCAACTGGGTAATTATTACTATAACAGTTGTTACTGCTTGCCTTCTTTTGTAAAAATAAAATTCTTTACACAAGAGAATCTGAATAATTATGAAGTAACTATGGATCTATTGATCACAATTTTGTAGAAAAAAAAGAAGAATATTATAAGATTTGAATCAAGTTTTTAATTCACTAAGTAGATACATACGTTAACCACTGCGCCTTTAAGTTATGTAACAGTAGTGACGTTTGTTTGTAAATAAAAATGTTTATATTTCAAAAAAATAATTTTTGTACTTTAAAATGAATTTACTGTGTAAGTTATTGGTTTAAGTAAGAACGTGTAAGAAAACTTACGATCTAACTTTAAAATACCTTTCCAACGATATATTACACGCCTATGTACTGTAATTTTTTTTTATCCCTCAGTTTAACGTAGGGGATAATTAAGGGAAGGTAAGGGAAATTAAGGGAATACATAACCTTTAATGAGTGGAAAATTGCTTTCTATCTTAAAACCAAATTTCATCAAAATCGGTTGTTCCGTTCTTTAGTTATAAGAAGACAAATAGACAGACAGACAGACAAAAATTTTAAAAACGATAAATTATGAATAGTGCCATCTTTTACCCTAAATTTGGGTTAAAAATTTAAATATTTAGCAAGAGGTAAGAAATGTATACATTAATACAGGTAAAGTAATTAAGAAAATTAATTTTATAGAGCAATAGTTGTATTCCGTTCCATCCATAATAAATTCATAATCTTTAATAATTAAAAAGAAATATAGATGACTAATAAATGACAGTTTTAAAAGAGAATTAGGATTGATAATTGATAGTTTATAAAAATAATCAAAAATTGGCAAAATGAGATATGAGGTTCTGTTATCTCCAAAAATTAACTATTTTTTTCTGAGAAGAACCACTGAACATAAATAAAAACAAAAAATAATCACTTAATTGTTTTGAAAGAGTTAAGAAATATCATTAAAAAATATTTAATGTGGTTAAATAGCTGGCAAAGTTAATCAAAGTATCCAATGATTACTCATTGAATTGATTAAGTGTCTAAACAAGCAATTTTTGTTGATATTAATGGTGAGATAATGCCAAACCCAAAAATTCAGGAAAAATAAATAATTAATTTTAAAATGAGAAAAACCGCAAATACTTTTAAGCTTATTTTTTATAGAAATTATTCATGGGTAGCAATTATTTGATAATAAAACCGAGTTATCCAATAAAACTGCCACTTTTCATTAAATGTAGTGAATATTCACTGTTTTATTTAAATCAATTTATGACACTTATTTGGTTAAGGGAATAAAAGAAAATTTGAATTTTTGGAAAAATAGCATTTGAATATGCAATAGATTGCAATAATCAATCAAAATATAAATTATGGTTTTAAGAGAATCATTTATCAAACCTTAAAATTGTAAAAAAATAAAAGTTTTAAGGAAAAAATTAAGAAAGTTTTGGGGTTCTGAATTTGAAATTGAAAACTTTACAATTAGATAAAGGAAAACAAAAGCGATATGATTTGTTTAAGTCTGTTTAGGTTATGATTTTTTGGTTTGAGGTTATGGTGTAATGGAGGCATTACAACAATTGGGCTACAATGCGTAGGCTAATTTAAGAAAATGAAAAACTTATGTTAAATAATTAATTAATGAAACTTTTCAGTAAGAATTTTGGTGTTGTTAAGAAAATCAAAATAGAATTTTAGCATTTGGAACTTTCGTCTGAAGTTAGAGTTAAAAAAATATATTGCATTGATAGCTGGCAACAATAGGATAATTTTACTTCTTGGGAAAGACTACAAAAAGTTGCTTTAAAAATTAACACTTTTCACTAAAGATTTAGATGTTTTAAAAACTTTCGAATTGTATTGTAGTATTTTGAACTTCAATTGTAAGTTTGACCCAAAAGAAAAATGGATACATGAATTTGTATGAGGTTATGTATTTTGGGTTTGAGTTTATGGTTTTATGGATATAAGCAACGCATTGGTTCATTTTGGTAGAAATTTTCAAAAACTGAATATTTTGGGTTTAAAATTTACCGTTTAAATCGATGAATATTTACGGAATTTTTGGTGGGAAATTGTTGCAACATAGAGACACAACAGTTGGGAAAAACGGGAAAATTGTTTGGTTACGGGTAATTTGAAATTTGTTTAATTCAGTTTAGATTATGTTTCTTGGGTTTGAGGTTATGGTTTTATGAAGGCATTACAACAATTGGACTGCAATGTGTAGGTTAATTTAAGAAAATGAAAAACGTGTACTAAATAATTAATTGGTTAAGGTTTTCAGTAAAAAAATTGATGTTTTTGAGAAATTAAAATAGAATTTTAGTATTTGAAACTTTAGTTTGAAGTTAGAGTTAAAAAAATGTATTGGATTGATAGCCGATAACAATAGGTTAATTTTATTTCTCGGGAAAAAGTTGCTTTAAAAATTACTAAATTCACCAGATTTAAATAGTTTAAAGATATTCAAATAGTATCTTTAATTTCAATGGTAAGTTTGACTTAAAAGAAAAATGGTTACATGAATTTGTATGAGGTTATGTATTTTGGGTTTGAGGTTATGGTTTTATGGATCTATGGATCTATGGAACGTATTGGTTCGTTTTGGTAGAAATTTTCAAAAACTGAATATTTTGGATTTAAGTTTTACCATTTAAAACGGTGAATATTCACCCTTTTAAATGATATGGTATCATTTTTGATAAGACATTGTTGCAATTTAGAAGCATAAAAGCTGGGAAAACGGGAAAATTGTTTGGTTTGAGGTTATGGGTTTATGGGTATGTCGTTTGTTTGATTTAAAACGGTGAATATTCACCGTTTTAAAAGGTATGGTACCATTTTAATGGTACCATTTTTGTTGGGACATTGTTGCAATTTAGAGGCATAAAAATTGGGAAAAACGGGAAAATTGTTTGGTTTGAGGTTATGGATTTACGGGAATGTCGTTTGTTTGATTTTTTTTTGACGAAGTTAGGGGAAAAGTTTGTAAATTTTGGAACGCATTGGTTCGTTTTGATAGAAGTTTTCAGAAACTGAATATTTTCGGTTTAAGTTTTACCGTTTAAAACGGTGAATATTCACTGAATTTTCGTTGGGAAATTGTTGTAATTTAGAGGCATAACAGATGGGAAAAACGGGAAAATTGATTAAAAGTTGGTATTTTGGTTTGAGGTTATGGGTTTACGGGTATGTCATTTGTTTTTTTTTTTTGATGAAGTTAGGGGAAAAGTTTGTAAATGTTGAAAAAAATGGCGAAAAATTTTACTTACAGTGGCGCGTTTTTTTTAAAAAAAAAAAGGATATTTGTCTTTGAATTAGTTTAGAGTTGATATGAGGGAAAAATCACATAAATTTTCACAAAATTTGTTGAACTATAATGAATTTGCACAGTAGTCACAGGTACACAAGTTGATATAATATCCAGTTGGGGGCAATTTGGTCGAGCGATGTGTAGTATTGTTGCACACGTGTGTGGAAAATTTGGGGAAAAAAATGAGAAAATCGGTGCCAGACGCACGTCTTATGGTAATTGCATCGCGAAAAAATGCAACTGATCGTCGATGTGCTCCGTCGATTTGAATGCACCATGAAGGTTAACGCGTGGATCCAAGTGAGCGAGACAGACGATCTTCGAAAAGCGACCAATTTTGCCGCCTCGCCCGCCGATTAACACTTCCACGCCGCATATCCACGGAAAACTCACTATTGCACAATTGTTGAACGAAAAAGGGGATAACAAAAAAAAGCGGGTGCTTTGGGGAAAAATCACGTTGGCGCTGGGATTTGTGTGGAGTGCATCGATGTAAGGATGAAATATATATGAGACACGACAAGTGGGGGAATGAGATAAAAGAAAACGCGCCGCGCGCGTTTGTTTGTTGTGTCGCGTTTTCGTGCGTTTCGGTCGTTCGTTGTGTCGCTTTTGTCGCTTGCGACAACTTCTGTTGTTGTTCTTGTTGTCGCGTCGTCGTTATTGCGAACTTCGTTCGATTTCGACAGAAGATCGAAGCAGGCGCGCGCTATTGCGGTGGGTCAGGGACTCATTCGGTCGCCAGAAATGACTTCTTCGCGAGCTTCAACGGCGGCGTCGTTGTCGTTTTCGTAGTCGTCGTCGTCGTCGTCGTCGTCATCCGCGGCGACGGTACACCATCGTCGTCATCGTTCCATGTACATAACATTATGTGCATTCATTTATATAATAATGGAGATAGAAAACGCACCGAGAGAAAAAGAAACGGAAAATGTGCAGCAAGGGACGGGCATTTCAAATGAGCGGAACACAAAGAGGGGGACGCGTAGTAAAAGTGCAATCAAGACTGATTCAAGGGTCAGAAAAGCCGGGGAATTGATAAGACGCGCTCTAGCGCGTCTTCCACCTCCACTCCATCACCACTCAACATTCCCTTAAATTCAACAAATTTTCATAAAAAAATTATTAAACAAAAAAAAAAGAACTAAGATAATTTTTCAGTCGTTTTTTAATTCCCTTTTTAAACTATGCCGCTCTCATTAGATATTCGTTTAGGTTACATGAGTGCTGATTAGGACGTCGACATGCGCATGTCCGCGAATTCACTCATTGCACCAAAGTGCATTCTATGAACAAAATTGCATACTATCCGTCTACTACTTATACACATATAGAAAAATCTTTCTGATGCATTGTTTGTGGAAATGAGTTCTAAAATTTGTGTATGTATGTGAGCACCTTCCTTGTAATTTCGCATCTCAACTTGGTCTACTTTTGTCTTTATTTTGCACAAATGAGCCGATTTGTAGTGCGATTGTTGCGCTCCTTGTTCAATGCATTTGGCCGAAAATTTAAGACATTTGTTGCAGTTTTTTAATTCCCAGGATTTATTTACTTGTTTTCTACATTTTTTTTTAATAATAAAAGATTTAATTAAAAATCTTTAATGAGTTTTTTAAGTGTGAGAATTGTATAAAACAGCGTTGCAACAATTCAAGTCAATTCTTGTGGAAACTGCTTTCAATTGAAATCGTAATTTCAAATTATTATTCAAATTATTTCAAATAACTTTTATCATACGAAAGTTTTTAAATTTTTTGAATATCAACTATGCAATTAGTGCCATCTTTGAGCGCCAGATTCAAATTTCACAAGTGAAAATCATACTCACAAAGGTGTACAAATGATTCGTATCAAGTTGTAGAAAGAAATTTTATTTTTCGGAATGGTATTTCGTAAATAAATACCTATACTACGGGCAATGAAAATTTATTCGGGCGACTGTTTAGATTTTTGAGTTTTCACTAAAATTTAGTGTCCGACCGTAGCCGAATTTCGGCATCAACCTCAGTTTCGGCCAAAACCGAAACTTCCATTAATGGTCATGTTTTCGTAGGAAAAATAGTTAATCATTATATTAGTTACTCTTTATATTTGATTCGTATAGGCAAGGACGGATTTGAGGGGGGATCACGTGCCCCCTCCAGGATATTTTTGTGTATTGTGGAGATTCCATAACACTACATACTAAGAAGCAAATCAAATTATTAAAGTTGTGAAAATATATGAATAAAGTAACAAAAAGAACATTAGTGAAACTCTAGTCTATTTCTGGCTGGAATTGAGATTTTTTTTCGTGATCCCTTTCACGCTGTTGCAAATGAAAGATGATATTCCCCCCTCAGAAAAAAATCCTGAATCTGCCCTTGGCTATAGCTATATTCATTAATCATTTAGTTCCTAATATTTGAGCTAATCATTAACATAACATATTATTATCACTTATTCAAATAAATTATTAATGCTGAAATAAAGGATTGATTTGAAAGAAATGACCTAAAATTTCTTTTTAATATAAGCTACGAACAACATTAAATAATAAAAAAGGGTTACAAAACAAAATTACTTTTTACCTATTATGTTAGGGTACCCAAATTAAAAGTACCCTTTCTTATATCTAAAAAACTAAATAATATCTTTTAAACTTTGATCAGTTTTCTATCGAACTGAAAAAAAATATTCAAGATAATATTAAACAAAATATTAATGAACTGATTGTTATCAGTATTCATTGTTGAAGAATCAAATAGCAAGTGAAAACAATAATTTTTTCACATTTTTATCTCACGAATTCCGTTTTGGTCGTTGAAACCAAAACCGAAAGTTCAGTCGGACACAACTAAAATTATGATTCCACAATGGAATCTATTCAAGAATAGATTCCTTTTTTGTAGAGCATTTAATTTATTTTGGGATGATATACAATTTTGCCCCTGAATATTATTTTGGTCGTAGTTATAAAATTCCAAAGTTAAAAAACCAAATCGTAAAAACAGATCAATGTTTCAGGCTCGATTATAAGTAAATGGTTGGTCTGACAAAAATTTATAAATGGAGATTTTTTGCAGAACATTTAATTACCTTCAAGAATATGTATTGTTTAATTCTTTCAGTAACATGGGTCAAAAGTTTTGAGAAAAAAATTCGCTTTGGATTGAAAAATCAAAAATTACCATGATAGATCTTTTAATATCAATAGTAAGGGCTTCAAATTACATAATATATTTTTTTTTTATCCTGAGTAATATGGTTAGTACATTTTTGAAATAGTCGCTTTTTTTGGCTCCACCTATTGGAAACGTTTTTTTGATCTTTCAGGGTTGTAAGCCCTCTATATCCCTTAGGATTGAGGACCACTGTTGTGAAGAAGGAAGTATTGCATCTTCTAAATTAAGATACTATAATTTTGAGTAGACTATTTAATGTCAAAATTAAGGGCTAAAAATTCACAAAAATTTTTTGCCATCCTGAATAATATTTTTGATTTATCTTTTAAAAAAATGTCGATTTTTTGGTTCAGTTTCTTGGATACGTGCTTTTGCTCTTTCAGGGATGTATGCCCTATATGTTTCTTAGGGTGGAGAACCACCCTGATGTGAAGAAGGAAGTATTGCATCTTCTAAATTGAGGCATTATAATTTTAAGTGGTTTGGCTAGTTAGGGTGCAAAACTTTGCGACATAGGGGAGTAAGGGCGGAACTTCTATTTTCCCATTCTAATAATTTGCAATATATTTACCAATACCGAAAATTTTTCAACTTAATGAAGCTTGTTTATATCAGAACTATCAATTCGTCATAAAAAGCTTTGATTAATTCCAAAAATACGAATTAACAAAACGTTTTGTTCCCACTGGTGGCCGAGTGGTCTAGGTGACCACTCCAAAATTGGTAAGTGTTGGGTTCGATCCTCCTATATAGGAAATTTTCAATATTTCTCGATTACGGATTTTTATTAACCCTAGAGTCGCTAAAGACCTCTGTATTTAACGACGGTAAATAACCATTAAAAAACGTTTTATTGAAACAACCGTTCCAACATGTTTATTAGGGAGACAAGTACTCAAAAAACAAAAGAAAGTTAAAAACTAAAGCAAAAAAACAGTTGAATCTCTTAATAAACTTATAAAATGGCAAAATCGCTGTGATTTTGGAGCAAATAATCAATTTGAAATAACAGTTAGTCAATTGATTAAACTGCAACTGCATCGAATTGATTAAACTGCAACAATGTATTTCTTTGTTGCACTCCCTTGATTTTTCACAGTTTTCGACGGATTTTCGGTTTTTGTGAGTTTGCAAAAATCGCAAACGGTACATAAACTTAACAATAATAATTGACCATTATTTCACTGTTAAACAACGCTGTACGAGAAGACCACACGAAAAACGGCACCGGGGAATCCTGGGACCGTCTCCCATTGTGCCCACACCCAAAACACAAAGGGCCTTATGATATTTTCGCTGTGGTTATTAACGGTATCGTGACTCGCAAAAATTCCCGCTTTTGACACATCGACATTTCGCCAAACGAAAAGCGAAAGAGCGCAAATGGAAAAAAAAATCCGATTGATATTGACAACATAAAATTGCGATTGTGAGCGAACGTAGCCAAGTGCATATAACTGTAACGCACATTGTGTAATCGAATCATTCGAATTTGATTTTCAGATCGATCGACTTGCTCGAATGATTTAGCGATTTTTTGTCCACTTTTTCGACAGCCAAATTCAATTCGGTTTTGATTTCGAAAGGCTTTCCTGAAGTCCATCTTACAATCTCTTTTCTCAGCTTTACACACTTCAATGTACTCCGATACATTGTCTTGCATTTTGTTTGTTTATGTCTTACTGCAACGTTGCACATGCATTTGTATAGATACACATATACAAATAAGTATACACATAATATATAAGTCGTTATCAATGCAAACTTGCGTAAAAACATCAACGAGTAATTATTATTAGAAACGATGTTGTGGCTATTGAGGTTAAGGTCACGCCATCGTTCTATCCATTAGCTGGAAAGAAGATGAAAAAACCTGAAAACTCTGAAAAAGATTCATAGACTCTTAAACTATTAAGTGTTTCATTGAGAACATTAAGCTTTTAATATTTAAATCAACAAAAACTAAGAGTTGTTTTGGTTCCAAAAAGAATTTTCCGGGATCCACATTATACACTTAATTCTCTTTATACACGATAAATACGTTCCCAAAAATATCGCGTAAAAAGGAATTGGGTAAAAAAATAATAAAAAAACAATGTAAAAGGTTACTTAAGGATTTATTTCATGTTAAAACAAAACAATTTATGTAAAAAGAAATTATGTATTTCTTTTCAGTTCGTGTTAAATCAAATTCGTGTAAAAAGAGAATTAGGTGTATTCGTAAGAGGTCGTTCTAGTTGAAATTTTTAAGTTTTTCTTAAAAATTAGGTCTAGCGAAATTTCTATATCCTGAAAGTTAGAATATTCTATTTTTTTTTTCAATTAAAATAATAATCGTCTTTCATCAGGGTTTTTCATTTGTTCATTTGTTTTGCATTTGCTATAGGGGAAACCAGGGTTGGTTGACCAAATTTCAGTCAAAGCTCAATTTTTATTTTTAATTGTTGTACTTATATATGGAAAATGATTTATAATTAAAAGAAAATTTATTAGGGTTTTGTAAAAGTCAATATTTAAACTAAAATTTCCCTTGGTAAAACTAATATAGGTACTTGAGTATACAGAAAACGAAAAATAGGCAACCAATTTCGTATTGGGGGTAGGTTGGCTATATAGTAGGGGCGAGTTGATCAAAATAATAGTAATTATAAATTTTAATATAGAAATAGCAAAAAAAAAAAACAGTTGCATTTTAGAAATTGAAAATTTGAACTTAATTTTTTAATTTGTTTAATTAATTAAGATGTAACAAATTTATATTTTTTTATTGAAGATACATTTTCAATCTCTTTGATTGAGTAGTTATAAACTAGAGTGAATTTGACCTTAAAACTGTCAAAATTATATTGAATCCCCACTTTCTGGGATTCCACATTCATAAGTATTTTTTTCCCAGCCAATTAAATATGAACTGATACAAAGATCCAAATGTCAACCATTACAATATCAACCCCACTTCAACGCCAATCTAGGGATGAAAGAATATGTTTAGTAAAAATATGCTGTTGAAGAAGTACGACGACTCGGAAATTTAAGGGGAAACAACAATTTAAACTTAACATTGGGCATATGGAGTACGTTGACTCTAGTCTACAGATTAATGCTTGTATCTGGATGGAAATCATGATTTTCTAAGAGTATCATAATAAGTTTATCTTTACTAAAGTTTTTACAATTTTATCAATGAATCGCTCAACTATGAATAAGCAAACAAAAGAGTAATACTTCGAATAATGGAAATAGAATGAGATGAAACCCATTGAGGAACGAATACGAGATTTTAATTTTCCAAAAAAAAGGTAGACATTAAAAATTGGGGTTGTGTTTCCCGGAAATAGAATACACGAGAAACATCTCGAAGGGTCAAGAAACGCGCCTGATTTTTTATATAAGGAGGTTGATAGACAGGCGCAGACAATTCAGAACAGTATACTTAGGTAAACCTAGTTTTGTATATCGAATCTAACAGTAAAAATAAATAAACTAAAAGCGCCAATCGTTAGTTAAACTTTTATTGCATTGTAAATGAATAAATGTGTAGCGTTACTTAAATAAATACAATTTAAGTATTAAGCAAATTATTGTTGTAGGTCTTAAACACAAATCCAACGAACCCAGTCAATATAAATATTAAAAGCAATTCAATATTTTAAAATTTGATAATCAATTAACCCCAGATGGCATTTTTTTTTCTCACGTGGTCTGACTTTAACAAAAGCGCTGAAGAAAAAGTGAGGTTCTAAAATGTAAAACTATTGTACCAAATTTACTAATGAACCAAATTTTCGGTAACATTTAATTAAATCGGAGTATTGCACCAAAAAACGGTACGGAAAAAATTACTTGCATGCGTTATTTATCGAGATCAAGGTACAGCTTTTGGACCATGAGTGATGTCGCGATCTGTATAATCCAGGGGAGCATCAAGATGGACTCTTGGTCTTAGTTAAATTGCGTTACACTTGTACCTTAGGTTAGTAGTTAAAAGATATTTTATCAACTCCTATAGTTACCCAGCCCCGGCCTCTCTTATTGTTTCAGTCTATAGTGTTTACCAGGGTTTTCCAAACCATTATTTCTTTTGGAACCCTTAGGAATGTTTTTACGGATCAAGGAACTCCTGCCATACCTAAAGCTCTTATAAACTCGATTAGTAGTAGTAACTTAAGTAGCTATTTTAGACAAACAGTGACATCAGTGTTGAATAATACCATCGGTAAGAAAATTTGACAAATTTATTACAAATGTACAATTAATGCTTTACATTAATAGTTTGATGCATTTTTATGCATGATTTTAAAAAGAAATTTTAAAATCATACCACTACTTGCTTCGTGGAATCTCAAAATTTTTTCATAGAACCCCAGGGTTCAATAGTTCCTATTTAAAGAAACACGGATGTAAACTATCGCTATTATATTCTGCTGATAGTAATGAGAAGACTTGAAGCCACTGATATGATAACAGAAACATCAATAGATCTAGTAGAAATATATAAGTAGGTTGGGTTAGGAATCTCAGAATATTTCCATACTATGGAAATAAATTTTGAATCAAATATATGAAAACAATAGGGTAAGGGTGAGAAGTCTGGTCTACGGAGGTTCTTATGTTCTATTTGACTACCCAGATCTTAATATCTCAATATTAAAATTTCAATTTTGCAGCTAGCCGATTTTTATTAATCTTAGTTGTTATACAGCAATAAAAAAGTAATTACTGTTAAAATCCACCACTAATAAGCTATGACTATAACCAAACGACAAATCCATCCATTCATCCTTCAATAACTCATTTTTCTCTATAAAGATGATAGATTTGAAGCTGAAGATCCAGAAGATTTTTTTTATTTGGTTTCTTTTAGAAGCAACAAAAGCTTTCGGGAAAATCGAACTTTTTCGTACGGAAAAAAGAAAAAAGACTTATTCAGGATCGTTCAATTTTATATACGACGTGTCACGTTAACGATTCGACTTAACGAGACGTTTCGACGCCAAATAAAAATTTCTCCTCCACTGCAATAGTTTCGAGTTTCATCATTAATTTTATTTGGAAAACCCTTGCCTAACTTCATACTGATTTTTTATAAGAAAAAAAATATATACTCAGTTTATGCAATAAGTTATAAATAGTTAAGTTTAAGGTAAAATAGTTTTTCAAGGTATACAGGTATACACAGGAAAAGTTTTCGATCCGTATAGTAAAAGTTGAACTAAAGAAAATGATCAAAGTTTAAGGATATTATCCTCATCGTTTCATCAATACTTTAATTAAATAGATATTAAAAAAGAAAAACTATATACACAGTAGACTATAGGAAAAAGGGAAAATACTGTGGTTTTTGAATAACTGGTAAACTTTCCCAACTAAAACTGTAACAACATTGTTGTAATTGGTCGTTTCAAATTTGAGTTTTGTTTCGACGAATTAAACAAATGTTCGGGTGTTTAATTTAAGAGTTGGCAAAAGTTTTCCGAGTACTGATTTTTGTCGTTGGTGACTGTTATAATTACGGAACTACAACCATGTAATATATATATAGGTATGGTGTATACCCTTATGTACTCTTATTGTTAGATTAGAACGAAAATAGTAGTGAACCGTTGTGGGATTGATTTTTATTGGAATCGAAATCAGGCTTTTTGCAGTTCCCAATCGCAATTTTTGATCTGATAAATTTGCAAGAGGCGAATAACAGTTAGTGCAATGAATTTCTAATTCGATGTATTCAATTTGCAACTGAATTGTGTGTATGGATAATGTAGAATCGATAAGTGTGCTCTATTTTTGTTCAAACTCGTTTTCTTAAAAGTTATTTTAATAAGAAAATTAATTTGATATCATTTCCTTATTGGTTATTTGTTAGGTGTAAGTGTACAGATGATTCAAAAATCATTGCACATAATTTACCTGGGTATTCATAAGATCGAAATGTAATTACTAAGCTTTCCAATAGAAATATGGCTTCAATTTTCCTTTTGTCCGAGTTAAAAATATTTAAGACCAGTGGTTCTTAAGGGTGGATCACCGTCAGAAAAAAAAAATCGATTTTTTTTTTCCATAAATGTCTTCTTATAAAATTCAAGAATAACGTGTTAAAAGGATTTATCGATATTCGAAATATTTCGAGTTATAGACCTATATATACATAAAAATTGAAATAAATAAATAAATTGATAATAACAGAAAAAAATATCTTAAGAAAACTTTAAATGCGTTTTTCTCGAAATCAACTTTTTAAAACTGGGAGACAAGATTTCTCAGAAACTATCCGACGGATTGATTTGAAACTGGAGAGTGCTATAGTTCAACACGTCTTCTTGGTACTGAACCTCTGAAATTGGCCAAACCACTTCCCCTCAAAGTGGGAGAGGGGGAAAGGTCCAAAAAAAGGTCGTTTTTTTAAACTTTCTTTTCAAAGTCGCGCCATTTTGTGAATTTTCAACTTTTTTCGGATTTTCGAGGTTCAGTACCAAGAAGATGCATTACCAAAACCTACATTCTTTGGAAAATCATGATCCGACTTCCGGTTTCCGAGAAAGCTTGTCTCCCGTTTGCCTCCTCATTTTTGAGGACCCTTTTTCAAAGCGCTGTAAAAGGGGGAGGGGGGACATATCGGGGCAAATAAAAAAAAAATAGTTCAAAACTTCAACTCTTACATGCCGAAGACCGTTTTTTAATATCTCTAAAAAAAATGGCAGCAGTTTTAAAAAAGTTTTTTTTTTTTTACGTTCTGACGGTGATCCACCTTTAACCTTATTGCAGGTAGGAACTAACCAAGGTTTATAAAATACACAGGTGGCCTCATGCGCCACGTGACGTATCCAGAAGAAATTCGCACACATCGTCAGACTGATTCAAATTTCAAAATTCTTCGTATGACGTCACATTTTTTTTCTAATGGGGCAACCTGTGTAATTTATAAGCCTTGGAAACTAACCACCATCGATTTCATATGCGCATTCACCGAAACTTTCTTAATTGGAAAAATAATATGACTTTTTCAAATTCAAAACATAAGTAAATATAAGAAACAGAACAATAAAACGTAATATCCAACGAACCGGTTCGATTGAACCCAGGTTGAGAACCACTGTTGTAGACAATTTAAATTTACTCATTCTTTTGTTTGGCTGTAAATAAAGTTAGACGACAAAAACATGACTACACCTAATTTCACTGATTGTCACTAACTTTCCCTTTAATCCCCTGACTTAGTTTATGAAAAACATTTCAAATAGAAATTTGTGAAATAAAATTCAAATTTGGGAAATTCAGATTACATATGTAGATATTTGCCTAATTGATTCCAGGTTGCTCTCATCCATGGTGAGGGAAATAATTAATAATATTCTTTGGAACATGGATTTAAATAATAAGACGTTATTTTTCAAATTATCTCAACGTTTCGTTGGTATTTATTTCCAACTTCTTAAGGAGAATTTTTGAATTTTGACATCCTCGTTGTAAATACTGGCTTTTTAACAAGATAACCGAATTCAAAAATTCTCCTGAAGAAGTTGGAAATAAATACCAACAAAATGTTGAGATAATTGGAAAAATAACGTCTTATTCTTTCAATCCAAGTTCCCAAGAACAGTACTAGTTATTATATTGATTAATTGAATCATTTCTTAATAGTAAGATGGACTTCAATGTTAATTAAGGGATATTTATTTAGAGATCGAAATACGTAGATACCTTTTTCAATATTTATGTTTACAGTTTCGTTCCTTAACTCTTTGCCGCCACTTGGTCACCATTGGGTCTACCTTAGGTAAACATTCACAATAAATTGCGTGAAATATAACAATAATTATAAAAGTATAGTGATACTTTCTTATGCGTTGTGCATTGAGTTTTGAATAATTCTGTTTAGTAATTATAACTATCAGCGTTTTAGCGACTCTAAGATTGTTATTCGTAATTCGTAAGTCGAGAAATACTTAAAATTTGATCAAGAATTGAATCCAGGATCTACCAGTTTTGAAGCAACCACCTTGACCACTCAGTCACCAATAGGCTTGTGTTATACACAAATTCAAATTAAATTGCGTAAATTATTTTTTTGTAGCTTGTGCATTGAATTTTGAATCATTCTGTTTAGTAAAAGTTGGGATTTTTCACTAACAAAAAATCCCAAAGCCTGCTAGATTATCGTTTAAACTGGTCGAAGCCACCTACGATTTAATTGGAGTTTCTTCTTTCAGCGCCTACTTGCTCCAATATCCATCAAGCAATTCGAACAAATCGCACTCTAAAACTTCATAAATCAAATGCAATTTCTTCCAAATGGATTTTTACGTGCAACAATAATAAGTGTGACGAAATTCATCCATTTATTTGAAATATTTAACGTTTTCGCCTTTCACTTTGGGACAACCTACAACCTAGTGGTTCTCCACAATATATAGTAGTGAGTGACTCGGCCAATTTCGATATGACTCAACCATTCGTTGTGAAGAACATTTTCGTAATCGGCCACTGCTCGAAATTTCTCACGAGGGAAAAATTCTGGGAATTTTTCCAGCATTTCACGTTTGTCATTCTGGAGTACAAAGTCATCCTGCAATCATGTCGAGCGATAGATTTAATTCAATATCAGGCCACAAGTAGAATTTAACCTTTTCAACACGGTCCGACCTTTGGCATTTCCCCATTTGAATTTATTCATAGTAGATTGCGTTCTTTGTTTCGACAAATGGCGAAAATTGGCGCCAAAAACGTTTTCGAATTGGTTGCAAACACGAAAAAATGTGATCCAGGTAATAATTTTTGCATTTTCATATCGAAAACTAATTGCAGGTTGTTGGCGATGGATTATGCGGGTATTAATTAATTAAAACGATCGGACCAGAGTGGGGATTTTGAAATGGACGGGCGCGGCCCCACTCATCGCGGCACCTCGTCCCATCCGCGCCACCTCGTTTTTTAATAAAGTAATTAATTAATGCATAAATTTACTAAAAATTTTTTGTTGATATTTTCCCCACTATATCAGTCAAAAAAAAATTATGAAAACATTTATCCAACATTTGCAAATCAATAACGATATAAAATATTTTTTTCACACAATTCTTCAAATGCTACGCTTTTTTTCCACCACACCCTTATCAATTCGATTAAGATAAAAGCAAATGGTTTGCATTTGTTGTAGTTTGACTTTAATTTAATTATTTCATTTAAAATGCATTCGATCGCACATATACTTCCATAAATATATATACAACTTTTCAAAATAATCGATGCATTTCCACACATATATAGATACAAGGCTTTATCAAAAACTCATTTTTTCGAGCACTTCTTTAATATTCTGATAAATTAATAATATTGATCGATCGAGTGCACTTTAAAATTGGGGCCATGTGAGCAAATTATCACCAAAGTTGCGATAGTGAAGTGGTCTGAGGTTGCGGGGATGACGGGGGAAACGAACCAAAAGTCAATTTGAAATTGGTTTTTTTCAAAAAAAAGGAAGATATTTCAATGCAATTAACTGAAACAAATAACATTGATTTCGATTACTAATTTACATTGCTTTACTAATTAATATCACAAACATTAAAATTAAATAATAATTTAAAAAGCAATTCTTTGTTAAAAAATTTCATCAATAATTTGTTAATGATTTCAATCATTTAATAAATAACAACATTCTTTACTATATTTACATGTACATTTTTTTTAGTTATACCATAGTATCCTTTTTTGGATTCAGAGTCATTAATACGCATAGGCAACTAGTCGTACAAATTTTAGCTAAAGTATTTAAAAGCGATCTAGTACTTTATTCGGATAATATATACTAGTCATTTGGGTTCCATACTATTATAGTTTTATAAGTATTACTAAAACACGCCGTGAATAACTATAATTTTTAATAAATTAATTTTATTATATTTATCTTTACCAAAATTACCCAATGAAGTGTTTACATAAGGTCATAATATTTTTTTTTCGGTTAAAAATTAACGAAAACCGGCTCCGTCTAATCTAGCAGGTACAAATACTATGAGGAGTACGATTCAATTGGATTTGGAGTTTGGACGTATATACTGTTAACTCATTTTACACTTACATAGATGTATGCGTAAAAATGAGTCGAACGAAAATATACACAATAGTACATATTCAATTGAATCATACCATCATAGTAATAGCATGTAACCGGTTTTTGTTGATTCCATATAGCAAAAGGGTCCAATGATTTTAAATAAACGCTATGATTTTCCAATTTGGTAAGTATACGTAATATGGAGAGTTTAGATTCTTTTTAAGGGTTATTTATCATTTATATGAGTTTTTTTCGATTTCTATTTGAAAAATATTCATCAATTTGTTATGAACATATTTGTTGTATTATGTGAAATAGTTCATCCAAATCTACCACACATGTGTGAATTAAACGAATTGAATTTTTCGAATAGCAAGTGTATAAATGAGAAACAGTCCTTAATGAAAAGGTGAATACTTTCGGCTTTGAATCGATTTTCCAGTAGTAACCATATTTTGCATAATCGATTATTTTTTAAATATGTAAAAATTAAAAGCTTTTGCATAATTTGTAAATACAACAGTGGATGCCAAATTTTTGTAATAATCAACAACTGCATCACTTTTGAAATCCGCCACCAATATCCAAGAAATAATTTTCAGCTAATTAAGTGAAAAGCATCTGTGTTTGTATATATATTTTTTGGCTTTAAACATTTATAAACATTGTTTAAAATAGTTATATATTGAAATATAAATATCTTAATATTTATGGTATTTATCATATAAATACAAACGCTGCTCGGTATGTGCTACTGGCATATTAACAACTGTTTTTCCTTCGAGACCCAATCAACCCTTTAGATCAGTAGTTCTCAATCTTTTTGGAGCTACTGTTTCATATACCCCACCAATTTCATATACACATTCACAAAACCCTTCTCAATTGGAAAATTTTTTTTTTTCACAAATTGCACAAAACTATTAAGATCAAAGAACAATACCATTAAATCATTATATCCGCCGAACCCGCGAGACTGACTCACCAAAACAATGCTTCTTAAAAAGGTCCATATCAACTACTTTAACGACCTGATGTACAGGTTTATTAAACTATATTTTTTTTTTAAATAATATTTATACACCTACTTATTAAATACGAGAATATATTAACAAAAACGGTTATTAAAATACTATTTTTGATTTTTACGTTAAGGTTACTAACTTAGTTATAAGGGATGCAAATTGCCATATCAAACATGTTTATATGTTAATTTCTAATCAATATTATAACTGGGAATGTGAGTTTGTTTGTTTGATACGCTTTCACGCCTAAACTACTCAATCGATCATCATGAAATTTTGTACACATATTATCAAGGGTACCAAACAGGATATAGAATACTTTTTTTAAGAAAAACAATGCTGGTAAATGGTTTGTTAGACTTAAATGAAACTAAATGGACTAATTATGCGAAAGAAAGATGTACTTCAACTATATAATGGGACGTGATCATGGATCACACAACTGGAGCAAAATATACTTGGTGCTACTATTTTAAAAAGTGTAGAAAAAAAGAAAAATGTTACCATATTTCAAATCCCAATAACTCCCATTGATTTACAATTTCAATTCAAAAGGCGGCTCATGTGTACTCTACCACACCCACAATCTGGCAATGTTTCATTTTTGACTTTGTTTTTAATTTAATTCGCGATTAATTTGGTCTATAATGAAAATTTAGCCACAAAAGAGGGAATTATACCATATTAGAATTTAATTAACAACAATATCGCGAATTAAATTAAAAACAAAGTCGAAAATGTAACGTTGCCAGCTTGTGGGTGTGCTAAAGTACACTTGAGCTCAAAAGGCTTTAGTTTCCAATCAAGCTTAGTTTTGTAAGAGTGAACATTGCAAGTAGCAAGGGTGCATTTGGAAAAGTTATACTTTTCCCATGGCTAACTACATGAAGCCTATTCGTTTAAGCCCAATGCTTGGAATCTATATGTATGGAGAAACATATAATATAATATATAGAAGCATTATAGAATAATCCTCTTAATTGTCCTTTTCTGAAGAAGAATTAAATTGCTAAACGTTTCGTTACTATTTTAAACTTTTAAAATCTTAGAAATTCAAATTATTGATTTTTTGTAGAATGATATCTGTTAAAGAATCACGAGTCTTATTTATAGCTGTTATAGTAAAGTAAAAATTGTAATTTAGATAATAAACCAGTCGTTGTATAGATTTGTAGACATAAACATCATTTTGTAAATATTGTTAACATTTTGGTGCCCCACATTGGGCTATACATAAGGCTCTTGATTCCTTAACAATAACTTAAAGAAGAATGTTTTTGGTAAACTAAATTGAATAATTTTGGTCATAAAACAACTATAAAGGGTCTAGCAGGATCCACATGGCGAGTTGGCCTCCAAATAGGAACCTATGTCGAAATTTATTTTTTCCAATTATTTTTGCACGCAATTTTTATGAGTTATAGTGCTCATGTAGAAGCACAAAATATATTGTTTTCGTGATTGTCATTTTCAGAGAACACATAAAAACATTTATTTCATTTGTTTTTTGGATTCTTTTTGTATAATTTTTTTTTAAATTTCAAACAAATATATGATATACTCTGTAAAATAATCTAAAGCCTCGCATTGGTTTCACTTCTCTAGCTTAATTAGTTTTTGAGATATATAACTATGAAAAATAGTCATGCGGGGGGACATTTTTGCCCATACCTCAAGGCCAAAGAGGAATTTGGTCGCGAAAAGTATATAAAATGTGTTTATATATCAAGCCGATATTTTAACATAAATTTCGACATAGGTTCCTATTTGGGGGCCAACTCGCCATGTGGATCCTGCTAGACCCTTTATTTGATTTCCTTTACAATGATCTTTGACACTTATTGAAAGACATCCACGCGAGCGAAGCTACAGGTTGAGGAGATCAGTTAATAATTGAAAGTCAAACAGATTGTGGTGTATTATCACGCAGGCGAAGTCACGGGTATCAGTTAGTAGAGCATACAAAGCTCAGTAGAAACCAAACAAATATTTGAATGGAAATGCCTTCTGAAAATTATATATAACCAAATAAAATATTGGTACCTAACCTAAGACTACGACGGAAAATTTTATTCGGATTGCTCATCAATGCAGTTGTCATACTTAAAAAAGCTCGATTATTATATCATGATTTAAGATTCATTTCCTTCAAATTCAATGATATAATAATTATTAAGGTTAAATCACCGCAGATTTTTAAATAATATGTGAATATAACCAAACTTGAAGGCGTTTTTGTGAAGCAAATATAAAACCCGAATCATTTATGTAAATAGCATTATATTCGAATGGAGCTACGTAACCGTGGAATATTATGCAGAACTGTAAGCTTTTATGTATAAATTTTTGAAGGTATCATGAAAGACGTTTACTTATTATCGAGCTTTGAGCTTTATCTTGTTACAATTATATAAAGATAAGTGTTCGTTATAATTCTTTCATTCTTTTATTCACGTGTTTTACTTACGTAGATATCGTACAGGTTCATCAAAATCCAGCGGTGACGTAGCTAAGATATTTCATTTCAATGATATAAGCCGATAATATAAACGGCAATATTGAACGCTCTTTTATGTAATAATCTCAAAACGATAAAAATAGTAATTATTAATTTATATATAATAGTTTATATTTGCTTTTGATTTTCCAATTGTTTAACCGGAAATATAACATGTTTCATAGGGAAATTTTCATTGACGTTTTATTTTAAGAAAAGTTACAAAAGTTTTAAAAAATTTCAATTTTTAAAATAAAAGCAAAAAAAAATTTTGTTCTCATTAAATAAGGAATTTATGCTGTTTATTAAAATTCAATTTACACAGTAGTAATATCGTAATCTAGGACCAAACTTTTATTGCCTTAGTCTTTAAATATTTTATTTTCATGTTTACTATGTGCATTTGATTTTTAACGTTATAACATCGTAATTATAACGATAGTTTTCTGTAATAAATACTATAACAAAAAGTACGATGTTACATTGGAAAGTTTTTCTGTCAGTGCAAGTCAATATATAACATACATACACTATATTCAAGTAAAAGGGACGGAACTACTACTACCCTTATCTCTCTACCGTTACCCTCTGGCTTCTCAAAGAACATACGCATATGCGTGACACTATTTGAGTATATATAAATTTGTACATGAACTATTTCCATAAGTGTACACTTATTGTGAAAAGTCCAGCAAAAACGGAAAAATCAAATAATTGTAATATTGGGAACCATTTTTTTAAATTGTTATTTACTATCGCTTTATAACAACTAAGGTTTTAAGTGACTCTAGTGTTGAAAAAAATCGTAAATCGACATATACCGAAACTTTGCTCGATATAAGATTTAAACCCAACACCTATCAGTTTTGGAGCGGCCACCTTGACCGCTCGATCATTGGCTGTTGGCATTGATAAATATTTTGATGTATGATTTTTTGTATTTTTTTTTCATTAGATATTGAAAATATTTTCAACATACTATTTCAAATATATAATCATTTATAATTAACAAAAATAGTTTTCGTTTTTCTAGATCTTTTTGAATCACAAGTAATGGCAATGAGTACAAACATTTCATAGAAGAGAAAAACCCAAATTTTTAAAGTAAACTTTTTCTTGACAATTTTTTTTTTCTATCATTAAAACTGTGTTTGAATTATTACAAATATTAACCATTATAATCGCGAATTAAAATGTTGTGATAAGTAAATAATTGATTTACAATAATAAGTTTGACTCATTATTTGTAGCCCATAGTATGAGTGATTTATCAAGTTAAGACAAAAAATTATCTGACTATTCAATAAGAGTTTTAGATTGCAAAAAGGTTAATAAATTATTAATCTTAAATTTAAACTAACTATTTGCAAATGACAGAATAATTATTGGTATACGCATGCGCGATCTTATGATTTGAGCTTTTCGTATGTACGGTAAAGGTAAACTGTAGTGTTGGATAAAACAATAAGAGGACTGAAAAAATTGAATAGAGTAGAGAGGTTGGTATTCTTAATACCAATTTAAAGTAAAGTTTACTTTAAGTAATTGATTGCTTGAAGTGAATTTAACTTTAAGATATGACTATGGATAGTAGACGCATGCGCGGTCTTATGGTTTGAGTTTTTCGTATATACGGTAAAAGTAAGCTGTAGTGTACGATAAAACAATAATAAGACTGAAAAAAATGAAGATAATAGAGGCTGGTATTCGTGATACCAACTTAAACTAAAGTTTATTGTAACTAATTGATCACTTGAGGTGGATTTAACTTTAAGATATGACTATGGATAGTAGGAAAACTTAGAAAATCAAAGAAATGCTAGATATAAACAATGAAAGCATTACGGAAATATCGGTTTAAGAATATTTTTCGGTTGGCAACGATTTACTTTTGATTCAAGCGCCGTTATAAATCATTTAAATAATTAATTTGCAACCGCCTACTTGATCGTTTCAAATTCAAGTTCATCAAGTCGCGTGAAGTTAGTTAACGTTAATCAAATGCAAAACAACGACGACGAAAAAAAAACACAGTCGAACATTTCGTTCCCATATTCACAATAAACAATAAACCTTTGAATTTCAATGAAATGCCTTTGATAAAATAATTTGAACTTTACGCGAATCGAGTAGGTTTTGAAATTTATAAATTTACAAATAAAAGAAACTTTCACTCGACAAATATCACGAATTTGTTGAGATTTTTCAAAGAAAAAATGTAAAAAAAATAATATGATTCAGCCATAAGAATTTTTCAGTGGAAAAATTGTTTTCAAGTTATAATATTATAATTTTTTTTTGCATCAAGTTTGTGCTATTGGGCGAAGAAATGCAGTGGCAATTGCAATTGCAAATTGAGTGACTAAAGTCGTTTAAGACCTAAATTGGCTGACTTTGTTCAAGGCAATGAAAGACGTAAATTCATTTAACATATTACCAATATTAATAAACATGATATTCAATGATTATTGGTGCAGCCCCTTGCCCCTCTGCGACCCTCGTTGATTTCATATGCATCGAATTGTCTTTGTCTTATTTTTTTTTGCTCTGTTCCATTTAATTGAATGCATAAATATTTTTAGGTATAGTGAATAAAAAATGCTACACACAATAAATTAAAACAACCGAAAATCGATCGATTTTTTTCATGGAATTTCTCCTAAATTTGCTGAATCTTAAACTATTTAGGATATTTATATTTGTGGGACAAATTTCAACATAAAACACCCAAAGTATATTTCTTTAAAAAATATAACAATAATACAAAAAAATATTCCTCAATATATTATTTTATATAGATGTAATTATCAATTACCAATTATAATTATCAATTATACATTGATTAAAAATTTATATTTATAAATAAAAGTACGCAATTTAAGTCTTGTTAAATCTCTAATAGATTTCGCCCTTTACTCGCTTCGCTCGCCAACTCGAGTTTATCAAATAAAAATATATTTTAACAAATTACAAGATTCTACCCCCAAAAATAGTTTTATAATAATATTTCTTTAATAATTAAATTAACTATCCCGTGAACTTCTCATACTCATAATGATACAGGAAACTTTCGATTATCCATGTGCGGATTATCCGTGCATGGGAAGGGGAATTATAGATTTTCTTAATAATTAAGATCATTAATCATAGTAAAACAATAGCCTGGCCTTAGAAATGTGAAACATATATTGTAAATTAGAATCAACTTAAATTTTTTCGCTGACTTAGAACAGTTTTATACTATTTACACAGTGTATATATTGTGGTGTTATTTATGTAACATAATTTTTGACGTATTGGATAGTAGTATTGGATCGTTCCTTAACGACTATGTGATGAGTTACTATGTATAACTGTGACTCAGAAGATAGCTTGGCAATCGAAATACGTATTTGAATAATACGTCAAAAATACATTTGTTTCAACTTTTGTTTAAATTTATGTTTATAGTTTCCTTTGGTTTATATTGGTTAAATAACATGAATAAGATCATTATATATTATTTCTTTTAGAAATAACTAAGAAATAATAATAAAATAAATTACTATTGTTCGGCTTATCTGTGTTTTTAATAATCCGTACCTCCTCTCCCCAATATTAGCCTGGATAATCGGGAGTTTACTGTAGTAATTAATGCGTACGTATTAACCAATTAATGAATAATAATATATGTCCTATGACTCAATTTCTTCTTTATTACAACGCGTTTCAACAGTTTTTAGCTGTCATCATCAGGTAATCTTAATAATAATAATAACTAAGTAATAAGTACCTGATGATGACAGCAAAAAACTGTTGAAACGCGTTGTAATAAAGAAGAAATTGAGCCATAGGACATACATTATTATTCATTAATTTATAATTGTTATTCGGAAATAAATAAAATATTTATCAATGTTAAATATTAACCAAGGTCGTAGACTGTAGTAGTCAAAACGGAAAACATTTTCTCTGATAAAAGAATGCTTACCTTCGTATGCATAGTTTTAAATTAAGTAAAAAAAATGTTAATAATTAGAATGATATGACACCATCAAACGCAGTCTTAAATGATCAAATGTTAAAAAAAACTTTAATTTAGATCTCTAAAATTTTTTTACTAATAGTAGAAATAATATTTGAGAATAAAACTTTTTTTTTTTAACAAAACTACAATCTCATTTGTTTAACCATTACTAACATTTAATTTATTAAATCTCTCAATAAACCACCCCGTTGATACGTATTTAAAATGAGCTTTCAACAATTCTTATATAAAGCGCACTAAGCTTTCCATTGAACGTCACTTGTTTTCAGAAGCTCCCCATATATTGTTATTTGTGCTAACAATAGTGACATTTTCATTAAGTTTTCAGAGAAAATTCAAATCATACCACAATCCAGTGACCCATTGAATGCATGCGGTAAAGCCTTAAAAAAGCTTATTGCGTTCATGTGAAAGCTTTGAAATTTGTGTTCAATTTTTAATTAGTTTTCTGGTAACATTTTTGTCGAACGGAATTTTTGGTAAAGTTACGGACATTAGTTGAGGGATTTGAATTTTGTTGGAGATGTTGCATAAATGTTAAAGTTGCATTTTTTTTCATACTCTCGAGTATTAATAGGGAAATGTTGAATTAAAGCAACTATTCCCTTTTAGCGTCCCTTCTTTATGTTCTGAAAGGATTATTTCAATATTTCAACCCCTATTTTTTTCGTCTCTTGGTCGGGACTAGGTTGCATCTACTTTACCTACAAGGGATGAAATTACATCGCTATACATAGTTGGCTTTGGATGGATGTTTGTCTATGTATATTGCACGTGAGAGCCAAAGCCTACTATTATTTCTAGGTATAATATACCTTAGCGTAGAAATAAATTACGCGTATCCCCCACTTCAACCCGCGCGTCCCGGTTTCACCACCAACCGGTGGATATTTAGTGAGCTTTGCGAAAGCTTTTTTTGTGTATACGTGAATGGAATATTTTTATTATTATTATTGTTATTACTTTTTTTTTACTCGGGGTTCGTGTATTTATGAACAAGATGAAAGGACGCGTTCACAATTAATGTTTTCTTTAAGTGCTTTGCGTTCAAAAAAAAAAAAATTGTGTCGGATATAATTTTCCTTAGTTAAGGCAAAAGAAACTCATGGAATTTACGCTCAAAATAAATATTATAAAAAAGAAATAAAATAGCCGCAGGACGGACGGGAACGATGGTACGAACCAAGGGGATGAAAATTTTCTTCAAAGATTATTAGCGGTCGTTCAAAAGTTTTAACACACAGAGAATGGCGGGGTTGGGGTGTGTGGGGTACTTATTAAATTTATTCGAGAATTCTTTTTAATATGAAAAAGAAAATCGAATGAGGATATATTTGATGGGGCGAGCGACACACCTTGTTTGTGTTTCGGGTGAATTGCGGGGTTGGTGAGTTTGTTAGCCCTTGGAGCCCTTAAATAATACGCTGACTCGAATTATCTCCATAGGTAAAGCTTACAGGCGGAGATGTCTTCAATTTAAAAAAAAAAGAAAAAAGACGAGACGATTAAATCCTCAAAAAAATTCCAATTAAATATTTTCTTTAATGCCACCCCATCCCTCGATATATTCCTGAGCTCGTCGCTAATCCCTCACCTACGGCCTCATATCTTTTAAGGGATTTTTTTTGCGCTCGTTTCGTTTTGGATTTGCAGTCTAGTCACAACCTCGATGATTTGCCACCCTCGACGTATTCATATTAATAATTCACAATTTTCAATCGTAATTAAATAGAAAATGTGCACAATTTTTAATACAAAGGCAAATGACTGTTGCTATTATAGAGTGGCGAACGATAATTTAACATGAGACCGAAAAGTGGAACGTGAAATCTTTCGAAGATTTGCTAATAGCAAATTAGAAAGTTCATCGTAAATAATTAACAAACTCAAGTGAATGAATTGAGGCAAAAAAATTAGAAAAATTCAATACAAAATTAATACTGTGAAGTAGAAAAACAAGTTCACTTTGATTGTTTTTTTTTTGAAGTTATACTTCTTTACCGGCGTTATGAAAAAAAAAACAAATAATGAGAGTGAGTTTTTAAAAAATTGACGCTTTGACGCTACAGTATGAAGTTGCTCGTAAACAATTAGCGAGAAAAAACGGTTCAAGCGGGCGAAATTTGGCCGATTTTTGAGAGCGATATGCATAGTAGTAGAACGACTAAGACACTTATAGCATCGATCAAGTTAAGCCAGCACTCGCATAGCTTGGCATATGTTTTTCGTTTATCGGGGGATTCGAGGGAAGCGGACTCGACCATCCCGAACAATTCTGAATCAGATACGAAGTTATAGCTAGCGAACAGTTAGAAACATTCAGACCGGTTAGAACCTTTAGAACATGGAGAAGATAGATATCACTGAACTAAATATATTCGAATTTTACAGTCTAAACAATATCCATATTAGTATACAACTAGTAATTTCCCGTGAAATATTCACCACTCAATACTGATTCAACTGACAAATGGTAAAAATTAGCAATTGATTGAATGAAATCAAAATGACTGTTGAAACTATGGCAATAATCATTCAGTTCAAATTTGAAACAATGATGGTATTTCACTCACCCGTATGTGTTTACAATATCTGTCTACCTTTGCCGAAATATATGCATACATATTACTTACGTTTGCCTATTTTTATTATTATGAGAATTAAAATCCAATTAAAAGAAAGATATTTTTCTGAAGTTATTCAGTGTAATATTTAAAATAATGTAATATAAGTCGATTGATAATTTATATTACCTTATATTTTTCTATATTTGAATAAAAATAAGTTTCAATACATAGATACAAATGGGTAAAAAAAATATACAATCACTATCGTATAAATATAATTTTTAGAACATTGATATTTAGGATTGCTTATACATATCTATATATAATATTTGATGGCAAAAATCTACTTCTATATGGTAAAGATTTTTGATAAGTATTTTTCAAACAAGTGACCTATTCTGTTAATTCGGTTAATTCATATAATATGTAATATACATTTTGTATAAGTAACCAAATGTGTAAACATATAGTATCTATGCATAAATAGCCAATTTAATCTTTTATTTAAAATCCAGTTACATTCCGTGAAATATTTACAACTCAACACTGACACAACTGACAAATGAATAAAATTAACAATTGAAGGAAATCAAAATAACAGTTGAAACTAATGACATGGCAGTTTAAATTTGACCCAATAGTTATTATATTTGTATTCCACTAACATGGGTAGTATTTAAAAATGTATATTTTTTGTCTTTGTCTTTGCCGCAACACATACGTTTTCTTATTATGTATTTTGATATTAAAAGTAATTTGTGTTTAAAATTGTACCATATTTTAGTAATCACAAATCTTATAATAGGCAACAATATTTGAGAGAAATTTTGCATCATCATGTTTCAGAATATAATAAAGATACTGAACAGAATATAATAGATAGAATAAAGTTTTCCTTAGAGATAATTCTTGGAAATTTTTGGGTACTTGATTGGTCAAGATTGATTAGGAATATTTGACAGGTTTTCGACTATCTGACATGGATTTGTTACTATTTTCTCCCTTAATATCATATTGTTTGCAGCTTTAATCATCCTTGGTTTTTATGAGTTTGAGAATTCAAAGTTATCGAATTTGAACTTAAAAAATCTTACTTGGAATTAATGAACATCTAATGCACTTGGAAAAAAATATTGAAAATATTTTTGGTAGCAACTTTGCGTTACTACCTTGTAAAACTCGAAAAGTATACAATACCGAACTTGTACTCCTTTATTTGATTAACAATTTCAATATAAATGTCAGAATAACAAATATTTTTGTAATCTTTTATGACTTAACAAGTCTTCCTTATTTTTAAATTTTTTAATACCACTTTGAAATAACTTATATGCCAATAAATGAAAATTGAATGCCTAAAGATTTAGAAACTCTAATATATAAACGTCGGGTCAAACATGACAAGAAAAATTTTATATATCTACAATATTAAAAGATTCTACCCTCTAATCGTTTCGCTAGCCAACCCTCTACGATTTCGTTTAAGGACCAAGTCGTTTCGTTTATCTTCTCCACAACTTCGTTGTGCAATAAATCCATATTGAATATTCTTTTATGAAAAGTTCGGACACAAAAAAAGCATATTTTCTATTTAATCAAGGGATAATAGACTGAAGTTTAAAGCTGGAGGATTTAGAAAATTGGGTTTTTGCATTGAAAATTATTAATTTGGTTATACAATAGATAGTTAAAACCAAAAAAATTAGTTTTATGAAGGTTAATTACTATGATTAAAGTAATTTGCATAAAAATTTTCATTTAATCTTTGTTATACTATGTATCCTTAGGATAATGGAATGTACTTTTGTACTTTTTCATAACATGTAAGGGCAGTTTAGTGTGGGGAAGTGTTGGAAAAATCAATTATTCCTTTGAAGTGTTTTGGTGGAAAAATTCAAGCTTTATAATATGTGTGTTTACTGATGAAATTCGAAATGTAAAATTTAGTGTTTGTTTTTGTTGAATTGATGGGTTGATGTTCGAATATTAGAGACAGGTTGAGCATTATATTTGCGGTCACATTCACGATTTTCCCTTGTTATTATCGGCCACGAAGGGGTTGTAATTTAAGGGTTTGTTTTTGAAATTGATCGAAAAAACTCAGTGAGTTACTGATGCTTGTCATTCTAATTATGATTTTCCGCGTCTTAAAATATTATAATTTTCGCATCCCGAGCCATTTCTTCCGTGACGAAAAACATAAAAGACAAATAAAATTATAATAACAATAATTATGTGAAAAGTCTTTGAAAATTTCCAGAACGTCGATTTTCTAAAATCGTTCGTTCGTTTACGAAAAATGAACGTTGAATGAAAAAGGGACGCGTTACGTTCCTATATAGATATGGGTAGTGGGGGGAGGGCATTTTTCCCACCGACCCTAGGTAAAATTTCTAAAATTAATATCATTTTCTCGTAATTTCGTTTTCGACTACTTCGCCCGTTCCCCCATTTCCTTATAAATGTGTGTACGGATGAATAAATTTTCCGCATACTAAAAATACGAAAGAAATTTTCAAAGGACTTTAATTTTATTTTTGGTCAAACGAGTTGAGGGAATATAAAAAAAATTATATATATATGGGGATATAAAATTCCCGGGTCCACTCCCCAATAAATAAATACACTCCATTTATATTTGATGACACGCAACCCATCTGAACCCTTGGAATTCATGGTGTGCGGTAATGAGAATGGGACGGAAGCAGTAGAGGGTTGGGGGGATTGGGGGGGTGAGGTGCAGGGGGTGGTGGTGCAAATCCTTGAGGATCGGGCGAGACGAGACAAAAACGCGACGCTTTTGGCAACAGCGATTTGGGGGTGGCAGTGGCGATTGGGAGTCGGTGGTGGGAAAAATTCGACGAAGGAGAGAATATTCATATAAAATTTCCATCGAAGCGAAATAGAGTGATGAAAACTGGGCGCTAAGAAAAGACAAAGATCGACGTCACCCGCACCCCGACAACATGAGCGAGACGATAAAAAAGCGACAAAGACAACGTCTGATTTTCGCTTAATATCGCACCGTACTCGATCAAATGCATCGAATAAAGATGACACGACCGAAAACCGGGATCGCAAAGAAAATCAGGAACAAGGAGAAATTCCCAAAAAGGGGAAATAATGCACATGCAAATTTCACGATTGACGAACCACCGTCGCTATTCATCCCCTAAACTACCCTCTCCTTCAATGTTAATGATCAAAAAAAAAATCTATCCCCAAAATTAACTATTAACTTCAAAACTAAAAAAAAAAAGTAATTAAAATATTTTCTACACAATATTCATGGCAAATGCATCATTTCCGCCATCTTGAATGCAATTTAACGTTCTACAAAAAAAAATTATTCCAAAAAATTCAAATTTTACATTTGAACTTGAATTTGATGGAGGCGACTTTGAAATCTACGTTGGTTGTTATGGAAACTGTAAATAGTAACTATGGTAACGTTTTATGTTATTTTTGATCGTAGGTAGAGCAGTGACGACAATTTTGGCACGAATTCAAAACTTGGTCTGATCTTGAATGTGTGTAGATATGTATATATAGGTCAGAGACAAATTGTGTTACACAAAAACGAAATGCATCTGGAAGTGCAAGATGCACATCATCTGCGTTCCGTTTTTGTAGAATCGAGCGGAAAAAAAAGTGCATAATTTGTGACTTATTTTTAACACACATACCCCAAGACGTGCAGAAGTCGTAAATTGAATTCAATCATTATACCAACGGAAAAAAAACTTTTATTCTTCAGTTTTCTTTTATGAAATATGCGACTCGAACAAAAACGCACTACAATACAAACAACACATTGTTGTCGAACAAATTGCGAAAAAATTTCGCCAAAAAGAAAATTTCATTTTCCCAAACGCACTCGTAAAAATTAACCGCATTCCACAAACGTTCTAATAATTTTAAAATTTTACACATTTTTTTAAATATTACACAGAAGTTAACTATTTTTTTTATTTTTTTTTTTGGGAAAATCTTTGAAACAAAAAGACCACTTGTTGCTTAGTAAGAAAATTTTACCCGGTATATGTTACACACTGATACATTTTAAAAAAAGACAAAGAAAACGTTAGACGAGGACAGAAACGAGAGAAAACAAGAAAAGAAATGAATGAGGAAATTTTTTTGTTTTTGGAATTTCCCAAAATTATTAATGCGTTCCGATCGAAATTGTTGTTTGGGGGTGAAATTTCGTATTGAAATGGAAATTCGAAAAGCAACAAAGGGCGGAAAATCGGTCTCGTTCGCTCGTATATTTTACTTGGTCGGAACAATAAGTAATAATCTTATGACCGAAACACACCCTGTGAAAGAACTTAATCACCGGCGCCCCCCTTTTACTTGCCCCCCTGGTCGTCACCCCCTACACAAGCTGATGCTGCTGCTGCTCCTGCTGTTGCTGCTGCTCTCTTAAAAAGCACACGAAAAAAATTTCGTCTACGACGCATCTACCGGTTGCATCTTGAAAAATCGTTAACTGCACCACCGGTCGGTCGCTCTGCATCAACCCCCCAGTTTTACCACCCCATCGACTACCCCGAGTTCTCGTTTCTCGTCTACACCGTCGTTTTTCCGGCAAATTGTACCTCCCCCTCATCCCGTGGTGCATCATCGTCACTTTTATACGGTTGTAGGGATGGAGAGTTTGGTGAGGTGATTTTTTGTGGGTGATTTTTGAATTTTTGGTTTGGTTGTTTCGTGGAAGTTTGGGGGGAGGGAAATGTGCATGGTGCCGATAAGCAAATGTTCAGGCAACAGGTTAAACTGCAACAACAACAACACATACATGCATCACGCTTTCGAGTATCCCGACTAGCACAGACGTGATACACGTAAGTCCGTCTTTCCGTCTTACACGTAAGTCTGTCCACCCCCAACAGACAGCAGTATCAACATAGACAGACACCCAAACAGACGAAAAATAAATAACCGAATTTCCACGGAAAATTTGCCGGGAATATTTCGGCGCGTCGCGACTCGCCGTCCCGTGTCCCTGTGTTCCCGTAGGTACGTGCAACCCCCCCGGGTACCCCCCGGCCGGCGTGGCCGGCCGGCGTCGGCAAGTGGTTAAGGGTTAAAGAGAAAATTTGAAAAGTAACTCACCGACAACAAAAACCATATTTTTGGTCCATTTCTGCAACTCACGACGAATATTTCTGCGCTCCTGAACACAACGCGAATAGGAACATTCCGCCATTTTTCTTTAGCGCACCGTTCTCGGACAATTTGTGTACGACGCGGCGATCATCTACAGTCCGCTCCACATTACGTTCTCGTCGCGAAAAGCAACATTGCCGCATTTTAATTACCTTTTTTTCTGATCACTATTTGATGACTGATGTGATTTTTGGATGAAATTTTGGTGAAAAATTTACGCAAGTTTCCCGCACTCGCAACCACCAGTCAAGTCGCCCGCAGTCAACACTACCAGTTGATGCACCAAAACACACACTATACTGTTTTCGTAAACCGGACACAAGTTTGTCAATGATTCAAATCCACCACACTTTTCGGCATTGCAGTCCAGATATTCAACGAAACTTTCTGAAATTTAAAAAAATTACGTTTAATTTCGCCATTTAACACCACAAAAACTTAAACTATTTCGGTAGAAAAGTTGATAAACTTAACAAGTCGCAACAATGGTTTTACAAAACAAAAAACAAATGAAGTTCGCCAGTGTTTTTTTTTCGTTATCAAAAGTCTATGGTTTTACTAGTTACTTGGGAAATGTTTTTGGGGGATGAATTTTGGGTTAATTGTCGTGAATTTTCCGGAGAAAAATTGTTGACGGATCGCCTGTATACGGCGGCGAATTCGTGGTTGAATCGAACGAGGATAGCGATATTTTGACGTCACCACTCTGACGCAACAAGTACTATGGAACGCCACGCGCCGATGCAACTCAAGTACTACTCTGACATATACAAAGTGTGTCTCTTTTCAACGCCGCATCTCTCCCACTTTTTCTCTGTCGCCGCTGCACATGCAATCATATGCAACTACTACGGGGCGTCGCATGTCTTTGTCGCACGCACGCGTCACGCCACCATTCTCACTCGCTCGCTCGTTTTTCGCTATATATTTCAACGAAGCGGCAACCTACATACGCGATTTTCGCCTCATGTGAAATTTAGTTTTTTCCTCCAATTATTATATACATTTTTTTCGTCTTCATCTTCTCGCTACCTCCGCGCACCTCTCTCACAGTCCTAAGACCCCAACCTCACCAATGTTCCTCTCTACAAAAAAAATAAAAAAAATAGCTATACAGCGGGTTTAGGTATGAAGAAAAATATACGGCGAATCCAATCAAATTAACGAATAGTTTCGAAGAAAACCAAATTTTGAAATAACTACCCAAAATTTTACCATTTTTTTATGTAGAAATTTTTAGGTGTTATAAGTTGATTTTCGAAATTGTCAAGGCGATCGACTCAGAAAAATCAGTGGAGGACTTTTTGTTTTCTTCTTGTCCGTCTCTCTTTTGGTGCGCACGGCCATTTCTTTCTTTTGTCCGTTCAGATGTTTTTTCGTACATAACGACGTCCTTGTCGCGCGCACGGTGTCCATCTCACTCGGACATTTTTCACATGTACATAAAATTTTTTCCCCAGATATTCGTGTATGGTGTGTGCAGTTTCCACCCAATGGTGCCTCGTATATTTGACATTGGCATCGGACTCCAAATGCATGTGTGCAGGATGCACATTCCACCATATTCTTTTTTTCGTGCACAACATTCATAAATTATCATATCTATATATTCGCCGTTTTTTCGATTGATAATTTCGTAGTTGCCGCCGCTTGTCCATTGTTTCCTCAAGGATTTGTGCAAATTTTTTTTCGATGCATTTCAATCAAGGTTCCCCAACACATCGAAAAAATCAATTCATCTAAAATTCATAATAAAATGCAGCCTTAATGCATCAATCAATTTACGTTCTAGAAACTCGTATAATTCATTCGCATAAAAATATATTGAAATGGCAAAAATCAAAATCCATATGGATATGAATACTTAACATTCTCTTATGTCGTGGATATGTGGTGATTGGCGTTTGGGGGAATGTTGCCAAAATTATTCACGCGATTACTTCAACTCTCACTTGACTCATAAATAAGAAAAATGATTTTCGTTGAGTTTCTCGTTTTTAGTTTCCCAATTTAAATGAAATGCGATCCCGAAAATGCTAAATCCCATATTATGTTCTGTCAAGTGTTGTGTGATTTACAACCAACACTAAAGTCGGTTTCAAATTGCAAAAAAATGACAGAAATTTTGTCTAATCAAATAAGATTTTCACCCCTAAGCTTATCTAAATTTTCGCTCTTGTTACTCTAACAATAAGATTAGATGCAAAGGTTTTTATTTCATGCTTTTCTTAACATATAACATTTATATGTAATTTATAACTCCATTTTTATTGTTATTCACCACCGCTTTATAACTACCAAAGTCTTTGATGACTCTAGGGTTAATAAGAATCCGTAAAATGAGAACAACCAAAAATTTGCTCGATACGAGATTCGAACCTAAGACCTACTAGTTTTGGAGTTACCTACTTTGGAAACCTACTAGTTCAGAAGGCACTTATTTTTATAATTTTCAAGAAGTTTAGCAGTTTTCAATAGTAGACGTGAATAAAGAAGGTGATCAAGGATGATAAAGAAGTATCTGACTAATAACCGAAAAATACTTTATTTTACTGATGTCAATGTTCGGAAAAGAACGACTGTTCAGCAGAATCATTAATCAAAGTCAAGTGTTTACATTAGTAATATTAAAACTAACTTTCATTGTGGTAAAATTGGAAAATTGAGGGGGGCAATGGCAACAATTGCTATGCCCTCGATTTATAATCGCAGCTCATTTAGCCATATTCAAATTTATATAAGGGGCCTTTCATTGATTACGTTAGACTAATGAGAGGGAGGAGGGTTAAGAAAATCTCTACATGTCCTTATGTCGGGGAAAAGGGGTGAAACTCATCCGTACGTTATAGTTTGTCAATTAAAATTCAATATTAAGTATTACTTATTTGTAGTTTTACAGCTTTAGATATGTATTTTCACTTTAAAATAATTTAAAAAAAATATTTTTAAAGATATTTTAACGACTGAATAGTGGTCTATTAAAAATATAGTTATAATTTAAATCTTATAGCCATAGAAGATTATAATTTAATAGATGATTAAATTCAGATCTCAGATTTTATTAAATAAGAAGACAATTCAGGTTGTTTAAGATCGTTTTTTATTTATTTAATATTTTTTAATATTCAAATTTGCAACGTTTCGTTACGTATCGTAACTTCATCAGGCTTCTTGAATCACAAAAAATATAATATTTTCAATTTAAATTCAATAAATAAATTTATTGTTTAATTAATAATAAATAATTTATTTCTTGAATTTAAATTGAAAATATTATATTTTTTGTGATTCAAGAAGCCTGATGAAGTTACGATACATAACGAAACGTAGCTAATTTGAATATTAAATAAATAAAAAACCGATCTTAAACAAGCTGAATTGTCTTCTTATTATAATTTAAATTATAATTTGTTAAAATCAGATTAAATTTTTTTTGCTGACTTTGAACAGTTATACTATTTATACAATACAGTAATCCTAAATTGTGCGGTTTTTCACTGCCCGAGGTGCGTAACTTAAATTTTGGCAGAAATTTAACAGTAGCTTTGGTTGCTCATGAAGAATGTATAAGAAGAAGGAAAAGATTGATAAATATTCTAAGAAAATTATTTTTTTAAAGAAAAAAAATCTCATCAAAATATAGCGACAACGGATTCCTTTTACTGCTGAATATTCCAAAAAAAAAAAATCATATTTATTATTTTGTTTTTAAATTTACGTTTTTTTTGTTTAGAATGTTTTTTACATTATAGATGCTAAAATTCAGATCTCAGCTTTTATTAAATAAGAAGACAATTCAGGTTGTTTATAATCGGTTTTTTTATTTAATATTTTTATTATTCAATTAGCTACGTTTCGTTACTTATCGTAACTTCATCAGGCTTCTATAAAAAATTAAAATAATTACAAAATATGTCAATCATACATAAATTTCAAAAAACATTTTTTTACATTTTTAAGGATATATAAAATGCAAGGATAATTTTTGTTTTACTACTAACTTTAAATGTTTTTTTTTAAATTTTTATAAATTTTGAAACCTAACCCTTCGATTTTCATACAAAATTGGTCTCATATTGCGGGATTTCGGGTTGCGCGCTGTTTTTGGGGATCGAAACTACCGCGCAGTCGGAGGGATTACTGTATATAAAATATATTGCGGTCTTATAAGTAGTAATAGTAAGTGGTAAGACCACAATATATTTTAAATATTGCATAAATATTATTATTTGTTAAAAATTAAAATTTTTTGACTCACGTTAAACTATAACTTTTAGTCTAACGGATCCTTATGTTATAAAAACTAGTCCCAAAACAAATAAAGATTGAAATCTTGGACTTGTTAAGAGGAGAAATAGGTTATCTTAACCTGAAGAACCTTACCAAGAGCAGACAATACTGGAATAAAGAGTTCAACCACGCGGAAACTTAATTTAAGCAGAAGCAGAAAAATGCCCTATCAATGTTTGTGATTAAATGAGACATATCTATATATTGTATATGTATGCTACTAGTCTATCTTGAATTATTTATCTATGAGTATTTGTACGTTTTTCTTGTGGAGGTTTACTTGCTTAACGTCACCCGAAATTTTAAAGAGGTTTTATAAATGAGATTAGATATTTCAGATACCTTCTAAGGTTATTATTTAGCAAAATATAATGCTAAAACATTAATTTTTTCTGCTTAAATATTCAACCATATAGTTATGGCTAACACTTTAAGTTAATGCTTAAGCATTGCCAATTACCTTAACTTTTCCTTAACGGAATCAATTCTAAGGTAAAGTGTGGTAAATTTTATGGTTTTAATTGGAAATTAGACAAGCCCGAAATGGTAAGTTGATTAAATCATAACTATTGATGTTTAAGTTTCTTTACAAGCTCGTTAATTAGATGTTGTTTAATTACCATAGTTGGTAATAGGATGTTTAACTTGCATTACATCTTGGACATTATGTACAAAAAATTAAAATACTTTCGAGTTACTAAGCAATTTTTATGCTCATATATAATAATATTTCATAATTGGGAAAAAAATTGTACGAAAGAATTATAGAGTAATTAAAACGAATTAATCTGAGAAGTATGGGAATACATTTGAACAAAACATGAAAATATTAATTAAAAATTATCTTTTAGATGAATTTGAATAAAATTCTATAATTTTTTCAATGAGTTAAATCGTTAAAATTATTATGTACGCTAATAAGTTAAGTAGTTTCAATGTAATTCTAATTCTTTTTAATTTGGTATAACTATTCACAGTAATTCCACTTTTAGGAGAGCATTAAGTTTGATTTGGTTGAATTTTTAAGAAATTTTTTTCTTTCAAATGACCAATTCGTTGTACTATTTTACAGTTGTTATATTAAGGTGTCAATGTCTCATTAAAAAGGAAAGTTTTGTAAAACATTTTCTTAGATATAACAAAATTCTATTGATATTTAAAAAAAAAAAAAACAAATGAAAAATTATTTCAATTTTGTTTTAGATATTCAATATTTTTATCATTCAAATAACTATCACTGCTGGAACCTCTAGAGCAAGGTTTTTAATCTGGGTTCAATCAAACCCCAAGCTTTGGTGAGTCAGTCTCACGGGTTCGGCGGATTCTTAATGGTTTTGCTTATTTCGTGCACTAAGGTATACATATATGGTACAGCATATGAATAAGGTACATATTTAAAATAATTCAATGTTTTGAATTTGAAAAAAATCATATTTTATTTTTCCAACTAAGAAAAGTTCGGTTAGGCCGCATATGAAAGTTGTGGAGGTCAGTACCCCTAATAAGGTTAAAAACCACTGCTTTAGGGCAGTGTCTCCCTAACTTTTAAAATATTTTAACTCCTTACATGTAATAAAGAGTATTTCTTAAATAAAGGCGTCATGGAAAATTCATTGTGAGAATAACCACCAGTTTTGGTGAAGATTTTGGACGAATCACTTGGTAGCTTGGTGCTACTTCCCAGGCGCATCCAAAATATAGTGTAGTGCGCATCTCTACTAAACACTGTTCTAAAGGAAAAGCGGAGAAAAATAAAATAAGATAAGGCGTAAAGAGGTTTTTTCACTGGAAAAATATTCTACCATGAAAAAGCACTGATATCCAATTGGATTATAGAACAAAATTCTTGATGACCAATGAGACGATAACAAAAAAATCTTTTTTTAATGAGTATTAAGAATCAACTAGTTTCAAAGCCAGTCCCAAAGTATGTATTTTTGTCTTAATGGTACAGAAGTACCAATTACAATTTATTCCAATAGGTTTACAATTCGCTAGGGTCCTACTAATAGCTAATAGTTTTGTAGAAATTGGGCATTAAATTTTTGGCTATAAGGATTTTTAGTTTCAAACTTTTGTCTTATCTTCATTTATTCGCAAATAAAAAAACATACATTTCTTGTTTCAATTCTACATCTTAAAAAAAATGAAGTTTTCATTCGATACTTCACTTTAGGTAAATAAAACATACATTTAACAGCAATGTATGTTTTTTTCATCTTTAACTAGGCTAATGAAAAGTTTCTGGAATGCTGAGGGTAATGGGAGGGTGAGAGCGGATCGGAAGGGAATTTTCCTCGAACTATTTGAAGTGTTAGAATAAAATCGATGCGCACCTCTGATTCTCCTCCATTATAAATAACATACCTACTCTTCATTGAATTTCGGTTTGGTCAAGTTTTCAGCTGATTAAATTGAGGTTAGAAATCATTTGCTTAATAAATGCAACAAGCAGCAATAAATTATAATTTCCATACTATAAATAAATACGTCTAATAATATTAGGAGCTAAATGTTCATTCAGTCATTACAAATGGGACCGTCTTCTTCTAGTCCGTGTCTAATTTCATGAATTAATTTTTCTTAGGCGTATTTTGCTTTGGAAATTTTTAAGTTTATTTAATGAAATTTTGATTTTGACACCACATGACCAGCTTGTGGGTATGCGAGTGTATATTTTGGCAAAATATTTCATTGGAACTTTCAATTTTATAAATATGAATAATAAAATACGTTCCTTCATGTAGTGTTTTCCAAAACTTTTGATATCTTTAAGCCCCTTGACCCCCTAAATATCCTTCGCCAAAAGAAAAAAAAAAAAATTTTTGTGTAACATTGTTGTCTGAACCACTTGTTGAACTAGGCGCAGCCGAAATTATGTATAATGTTCACCCCCGTCAAACACTGCTTGTACCCCTTGGGGTACGCGGAATACAGTTTGGGAAATATTGCATTAATGCATCCATTCTATAGTCCCACTATAAGGGTTTTAAATTTTGTATAACTTTTGATTTAATTTAAATTCCTAATATTAATATTAGTTTACGTTCTTCTGTCTTTTTCACCACAAAATCGGACTCTTTCCTTTGTTGGTTTTTTAAATCTTTATGAGTCTTTAATATAGTAATTAAATATAACAATTAAACGTCAAGAACATAGGTTGGAACACTGATTTTTTTCAGCGGTTTTCAAATTTCCTTTTAAACAAGTCCATAAGTAATTCCCCCCCCCATTTTTTCTAAGATAGATAGATTATATCAATAAGATAGTTGGTTAGTAGAAGTCTTACACAAATCACTACTCCAAGGTGAAAATATGTATGTTGGTCTCTATTCTCCCGATAACATTTTATCTGGTGGATAAATATCACTATCTAGAATCTTGATAAATTTGAAAATAGTAGCCCTTATAATACAAAAAATTATTGACATTTTCCATTCATTTAAATTTTAATTGGTTATGATTTAGAACCAATGAAGCAGAATATTACTTGTTGTACAATAACAATATTGGGAAAAGTTTAACAAAGACCTAGATCAGCGGTTCCTAATCTTTTTCAGCCGCGGACCCCCAAGGAAATCAAGCATAATGCCAAGGACCCCTGAGAGAAAAAAATGTGCAATTTTCGGACAATATTATATTTTAGTATTTCTTCGTTAAATTAAAAAAACAAAAAACAAACTTTTTCAAATGGGACCGCGGACTCCCATACATAGGCTCGCGGACCTCCAGGGATCCGCGGACTACAGGTTAGGAAATAATGTTCTAGATCAAAAAGAAAAATTGAAAATTCTAGTTTCGAAATTTGCATAGAAGCCTACTGAAATGCAAGGTGCATCTAGTCGCTATAGATTAATTTTATCATACAATTATAGCAAATTTTAAGGTATAATTTTTGAGATAGGCTGCATACGCACGTATAAATATTACGCAGAATTGAATTCATAAATTCGATGTATTCGAATTCAAGTATGAATCGATATGTCGAATTTTATTTAGTTCGAATACTAAAGATCAGTTTTGATATGAGTACTTTCTAGTTTTCGATTAACTGCTTAAAATTTATGTTACATACAAACAAATGGATTCGGAAATCAGTGAATGTAATAGAATACTGTAAGAGTTTCGTATTCTCGTATTCTCTTACAATTAAGTTATTGATCGTTATAAAAGTTCGAGTTTTGAAGATTGAATATTCAATAGCCAATGTCTGATCACTCTAAAACTTGATACCCATTTTGTTTCTTAATTTTTCCATAACATAATTTATTTTTATGTTCCTTCTTTCTTATTCTTTGACAAATTGTTAAGAGGAAGTGAGGTAGTTACTAATTTGAAAAAGAGTTAATGCATCGATTTTATAAGGGTTCGTTTCTTATTGGATTCATTATGTGTGAATTAGAGTGTTTAAAGCAGTGGTTCTAAACCTATGTTCGTTCGTACCCCAAGGGTTCGGTGAGCCAGTCTCGCGGGTTTGGCGGAGGTCAAGATATATTCCTGGTTCATATATCCAATATACTTATATACCGATATTTTGAATTTGAAAAAATCATATTTTATTTTCCCAATTAAGAAGGGCTCGGTGATTGCAGATAGGAACCTGATGGGAGTCAGTACCTCCAACAAGGATAAGAACCACTGGTTTTGAGTGATGAAATTAGTTGGAATTCATCCATTTGTTTTATTCATTGAATTCAAGAGAATTTAAGCGAATTCAAATTATCGTATTCATGATAAAAAGATCGAATTCCATACCACTTTTTCAAAGCGAAAATCAAAAATTCGATTGGAATTCATTGAAATTTCAAATACTTCCGAGATTATTAGTTTCCTTGAACATATAATTCAAAGACATGAAAATTCAAAATTGATTTTTTATCGCACACGTGAATTCCACGTGTAAGTCGCTACGGTTAATTGTATTCATATCGTAACGTTCAATTAGCGCCTACTTGATTCGTTTGAACACAAAAATAACAATAACAGCAATAACAATTAATTAACAATCATCAAACAATGCGTAGCTCGTAAATTAAAATTTTTCATTTGTGCATTCGAGAGTGGAATGGAGAAACGGGTGATGCACGCACGGAAAGAGGAGAGCACGACACGTTTAAGTATCGAATAGGTAAATGAATATACATAAATACGAGTAGGTACATAATCAAGACGGCTATGATGTCACAGCTAATGTGATTTAATAAATTAAATAATAGTAAAAGAGTACGTCATTGCGTTTAATAACTCATAAAAGGCGTAAGATTGAGAGATCGTAGACATATTGAATCGGTTGTGACTGCCACAGAGACGTTTGAGTGCCACTTAATGCCTCTTAATGAATAAATATCGTAATTATTTCTCACAACTCACCAGATAATAAATGAAAACACAATGAAAAAAAACGAATTTCAAAACTGTAAACAAAAACAAAAAAACGCTATCGCACTTCTTTTGTTTGGTGTCGAGGAAATTTGGAAAGGTGGCTGTTTGCCAACTTCATGTGAATGAAATAAATTTTATGACTGTAATTTTGTGCTTTTTGACTTTTATGACTGGAAGCAGCTTTTCATGTTTGAATTTTTAAATGGCTATTGAATAAACAAGTTTCAACTATTTGAAATGACTTTTATGTCGTTGGAGGGATAAGATGGGTCGGTTTTGCGACTGCTTAGGTACAAGTTTTCCTGTTACTTAATGGCTTAATACGTGGAGAAACAAATGAAGGTGTCATTGGTTTGATAAGTGAGGTGTAAGGTGGTCTTTGTCGCTTTATTTCTGCTGATAATAAGATTTATTGCTAGAGCTTATTGTTTGATAGTTTGGGTTTTCCGAGAGAAAAATAAAACGGTAGTTTTCTTAAACGTCGACACCTTTAAATATTGACTTTATTGCACTATATTTAAGCTTAGTTCAGTTTTGTTTCTTCAACAAAAAAAAGTTTAAGTTTTTTTTTATTGTCCACCAATCCATAAGCCAATAAGCGTTTATATAATGAAACATTAGGTGAGAAAAACGAAAATTTGGTCAATGGTACATTTTAGACAAAAATGAGTTAAGTGCATTCCAATTCCAAAGGTATTGTAACAGAAAAGGAAGAAGTCTGTCTTTTTTTTTATGCCGGCACGCGATTGGCTGAGCGACTTCTATCTCTCTCCCACCAATGCGAAAGTACATATAGATAGTTCTGGAAACATCTAGTAGGTGGTAGAACGTTGGCGAATATTGGAGTATATTCTAGAATGTTGGGTTGCGGGTATATAAGGCGCTCAGTCAAGCCAGTGGACAGTTCTGAATCAGAGTTCTGTATAGAAATTCAGTTGTGAATTTCCGTTACAACAAAACGATTACAAAGCGATTTTTAGTGTGATTTGAATTAAAAGTGATTATTGTCATTTAAGTGATTGTTTTGACAAGTGTGATTGTGTAATAAAAAGTGTGAAAATGATTATTTATTTCCATAAGAAATTAAAAGAACGAATAAACGCCATCTCAATACAGTTTTGAAACGTCACGTTACAGTATAATGGTTGGCCATGAATTTAAGTGCTTTGCACAGATATAATATTAACAAAAATAGAAATATACTGCCCTAATTTATTTTAGCCCAAAATATTCTTAGCACTTCTGTGAAGTCAATCATTGGTACTCGATTGAAGTTTTTATAGTATTATAAGTGGTTCTATAATTTAGGCCAAATTTTTATATCTGGGGTCTTCTCTTACGAATTTCTCTACACTGTACCCAAGAAGAACCAAATGAAGCATCCAAATCTGCTCCATTTTTAATTTGGTCAAACCTGTTTCGGAGATTAATCTCAGCAAAGAGCCAACTGGATGCTTATAGATATTTCCCAGTTTATGCCCAGGCGTTTCTAGAAAATTGAGATGACTTCGAAATGAAAATCAAGTAGGGAATTGTTTTACATAGTATAATACTCGTATAACTGGTATTTTCCATCATGGATAGATGGAGTATACTCTTAAGATAGTTTTAGTAGGAATCCTATATGTATGTCACTATTCTTAGATCAAAATACGTGTGTTTTCTCTATTCTTCTTTATAGATAGATAGACCACATCCATAAATATAAATCTGTTAGATAATTTCTGCACTACACATACCAAGGGCGGATTCAGGTTTTTTTTCTGGGGGGGGGAACAATATAATCTTTCATTTACAAGAGCGTGAAAGGAATCACGAAAATTATTCGCAATTCCAGTCAGAAATAGACTAGAGTTTCACTAATGTTCTTTCTGTTATTTTGTTCATATATTTTCACAACTTTAATAATTTGATTTGCTTGTAAGTATGTACTGTTATGGAATCTCCACAGTACACAAAAATACCCCCGGGGGGGCACGTTCCCTCTCCCCCCCCCTTAAAGCCGCCCTTGACACTTACCATTGTTTTTAGGTGTAATATCTATCCTTCAAATTAAACTTTAACTGGAAGATAAATGTCACTATCTAGTAGTAAAAATACTGACCCTTAATATTTTTGATTTAGTAAACAACTATTTAAGTAAATAAAAGTATACCTGAAGCTTTTTAGCATACATATTTACGTTTTAAGCTGTAAAAACTCTATGATTAAGTCAACAAATTTAAATTTTCACGCTTTTATTATTGTTAAGGTATAAACTGTATACATTACCAACTAATGGCAAAACAATTTTAACATTAAAAGCTCTCTTTTTTCCTGAACTTTAAAGCTCGCACTGAATACCATCTATATACGTATATTATGAATTCGTTCACTCGAAAATACACAGCCTCGATATGAAAAGCATTACGTGAATTTCGTTAGTTCAGTATATGAATGAAAATGGACTACGGAATAGGCAATAACTTGTTGAATGTCATTTTACGGGAACACGGGAAATATGGGATATGGAGGAGGGTTTGTGTATGTGTTCCATATGAAATTTATTACACCTATATCTATCGCCTTCACAATCGTCTATTTGTAGGTCAGGAAATATATTTTTCATTACTACAATCTAATTGGCCTCGTAAGATGGAGAAAATATAAATCTATATATAGAGATCATTTTTTTGCTACGGAAAATCATTTTAGTCAATATCCTGTTTCGGTGCTGCAAATATTATTACCATCTATCACTCACCATTGAGACTATATCGTAAATTTAATTTCGCAATTTTCACACCCTGTTTTATCAGTGTATATACTTTATGTACCTATATGTGTATCGTTTTATATAATATTTTCCAATATTTAACAGAAATAAGGGTGCAGTTTGTAGCTTGCAGTTTGCAGTTTGCAGGCTGCACTCATATAATGAGAATTGAACAAGGCAATAACTTGGAGGTTTTCTTGTTTAACAAAATTGCTTGTTTTTTGTTTTAAATGTTTTGTTTTTTGTTAAATTTTGTGTTTCAATTTGGTATGGGGAGGGATGGAGGAAATGAAAGCGTACCACGTGAGCCTATATAGGTTTGTTCTGCAAACTGTAGCACATACCAGTGTAGAGATATACAGTGCATATATAGCTAATACAGACTGAAAGCTCTATATTGTCCACTTGTTGAGCTTGAAAGCTCGATAGACGGACTATAATAGTAAAGTTTGTTTTGTATAAACTTGGTTTCATTGCGTACATGTTGTAAAGTATTGTTCAATCTTTGCTTTTCATCTTAGAAATTAGATTTAACGTAGAATTTTCGAAAGAAAATTTTAATGTGAGCTTTTGCGTTAAGATACTAGTTAGAAGTGGAAATGTTACACTTGTTGTCAAAGCGGCTGGGGTGGTGCCATAGAGGGTGTGACGTCGCGACGCCACGATTTTGTAACAAAGTTTTCAGAGAACTTGTTGAAACAGCTTTCGATGAGCTTTCAAGCTGTGATGATCAGAAATTCGTTCACAAAGTTTACATCTTGAAACGAGCAAATATGTTATTGGGGTTAATGCATGTAAAATTAAATCTCGTAAAAAAAAACCAAAGCTGTAATGTTGATTTTTCTCGTTTTTGCAATGCATTTGAAAATATCTGAAGTTCGAGTGCCTAATTGGGGCCAAGCCAATTAAATGAAATGCAAATATAGAGAGCTTTTTATGGTTTCTTTCTATTTCACCCCGACCGGCTTTTGTTGACAAATAAGGAGTTGAAATCTTTGAAATATCGCCACGTTTTCCTGAATAAATTTCGAAATAAATCCATGATTTTCTTGCAATATTCTAGTTATTTTTCTAAAAATGTTTAGCACATATTGAACTTTACGTCAGACTAACCTAATTTAATTAAAATCGATTAATAATTGCACAATGTACACATAGATTGTAAGACAATATGTCCGAACGAGTCCGAACAATTGTCCGACATTTACGAAAGAGCTTTGGAAATAGAGATGGAACGGTGGTGGGAGAAGGGATGAGGACAAAAAGGGGAGTGGGCAAGCACAATTATTATTAATGTCACCATAATTAATTTCAAAATGGAAAATTTACTGCAAGAACAAAGGCAATAATTTAAACAGCACGATTTAAAGGTAAAATTGTGGAGGTAATAATGATTGATTGCCCAAATCATCCCTGCCACTACTAAAAAAAATTAAACATTTTTAATTTATCGCGTTATTGATTGTGAAACTTTTCCTCATTTCCATCGCATATAGATAAAAATATTTTCATTAATGCAACCCTTAAAGAGACGGATGCATCCCCCAAATCAATAACATTCGTAACGTAACGTGGGTAAGATGAACGGTGGCGCACGAAGGAGGATGGCAGCGCTTTTTTTCCTATACATTTCGACTTGAAAAGTTCATTCGTCGGGGAAAATTTTTCGTTAAATTTCGGTCACATTCGCGTTCCGCGTCTCATCCCCACCCAACCCTTTTTCTCTTGACACCACCGCCACGTCGGGCCAAACGGATGAGACGAGTGGAGAATTTTTTATTTTAATTAGAAAGTATTGTTAGAATTTTCTACATACATGAAAAAAGAATATAAGAACGGCAGATAGACAGAGCGAGATGGAGATACAGACACGGGACAAAATGCGAGAATTAAGGGTTGAAAAAAGCGTGTTAGGGTGAGAAAGAGAGATGCGTTCGATGCAAGGCGTGGTAGGTTCGTAATATTTTCGAGGTTGAGATAGTCTCATGTGTTCAATAAAGAATACAAACTTAAAAGATAATTTTTTTAAAAGCAAATTGGGAACCGGCGAATTTAAATCATTTTGATTTTATGGGGATAGTGCTTTGGTTTGTTATGTTTTAATTAATTTTTTTTGGAGGAAAAACAGTTGGGTTGTTGTGGAAGTGGGTGGGTGAGGAGAACAAAAAAATTAAGAAAACTTTAAAATCATCCCTCGGAAAAATGAGATAGTTCACTCAAAACAATATTATATAAAGTAATTCTATCCTTATCAGAAGGACTCATGTGGTCTTTGTTTATATCAGAGGCGCCTTAACTGCACTGGGGAGAGCTGGGACAAGGCGTCGCACCATGGGGTTGATGAGGGAGACAGAACGAGCATACATATACACACTTACACGAAAGGGGACGAGAAATGCATCGGCGTACCAAAAAATGCGATCAATAATTTCCACCGCTTCTTATAGTTGAGTACCACTGTTTTTGTGGTGCGCACACACGAAAAACCCTACAATGAATGCACCGCATGGGGGTGCAAGTGCAACGTGAACCGCACTATGCGATCAGGGGTTGCTACTATCGAGACAATGCTGCCTGTACAAGTGGAGGCAAAACAAGGAAATGACGAAAAATAGAGAGCTCCACCCGGCCTCCGAGAGTCGCCAGACCACCCTGCCATGGGGCTATCCTCATCCCCCAACCCTTCTGACACCTCATCGGCACAACGTGGGAAAGGGATTGAGCGTCGTCGTCGTCGTCATCGTCGTCGGGTGTTTGGCTGACACTATCCTTCCGTTTTCGGAACGTGGAACGACGCCGCATGGAATGGGGGATGGAAGGGTTGGTTGCCAATGGGGTGGCTGTGCATGAGGTGTTTTTCCATCGCGCGTTCAAGGATTATTTTAGTATTATATCGTTTTTATAGTTTTTATTATATCGTCGCCACCCCAACTCCCGTCATCAACCCCCCAAATCAACCCCACACGTTTTTAACGCTTATAAAATTCATACATACATATATAGCCGGCTGTATAAGACGGCTTGTTGAAAACTTAAAGATCAATTTTTAATGCGTAATTTCATAAGGAAAATATCAAATACAATTTTATCCCCAAGAATATTATTCCGTTTCTCATTCCCCAGCACGCTCATTCATTCTGCATCCCTCACTGGAGCATTCTACCATTTTGAAATATTTCCCTTATTCATCTATAAAAATATTATTTTATAACTCGTTACGTTCAAGTGCGCAATACAATGTTGTCGTCATCATACTTTACATTATAATGTTCAATAAAAATCAAAATTCCTCGCATCCATATTTCATCCCCCAAAAAATTTTCGTTCACATTTCACCCATAAAATCCCAAAATTGACCTATAAATCTCTATCTTATCGGGGGGTATACGTTTCTTTCTTGCACTCATCAAAATTCAGGTTGCACCCCTCGACGAAAATATGCTATTTTCCTCGTTCAACCCTCGGAAGCTTTCAAGTTTATTTCAATCACGAACTTGACAAAATTGGAGTTTCACGAAATTTGTATGTATTCCCAAGGCGAAACGTTCAAAATCATTTTATCGCCAAATTCGGTGGCTTTGAAAATGCAATTTACTCAAGTTGGGGGGAGCGGGTGAGCATATTTTTGTAAACGTTTTACTTCATTAGATACTGTCGAAAATTAATTGGTAGAAATTGCAGTGAGACTGAAACGCTAATGGAAATTAAATCGAAAATTTATAAAGACGCTTTGTGCTAATGACAGCTGATGAAAGTATGAATCATGTAATGTAATAAGTTTTTTGTTGGTGCTTTTTTGTTCATTGTTTTAACATGAAAATTAAAAGTTAGTGAGTTTTTCTTCTGGTTAACGATTTTATTCCTCTACCTATCCCAACGAAAAGTGGCTCAAGCCCCCGACGCATTCTGCTCGTTTTTAAATGCACGAAATCCTTTTGTTTACAGACGAAAAAGAACACGAACGAAAAAAATAATAATTATTTTCCTCTATTCTAAGATTCTTATCGGCCACATATGATTTTTCATGCAAAAAATCGAGGCAGCTTTGAATTTGTAATTACTCTTTTGTTTCATGGCACACTACTTATTAAAACAATCAAATAAACAACGGCCATATTGGAGCTTTTTTAAAGTGACACACGAAAAATGAAACGGCTATATCGGTGGAGTGCAGTGTCTCGCTTGCACTTTCTTAATTTTTTTCGAGCTTTCCCGTCTCATCCCTGTGTTTTCTCGCTCGCTTGTTTTATATATCCGAATAGTTCCGATCTCTTTTATAAATGCTCGAAGATTTTTGTTGCCTCTCACACCACCGGGATCGCACCCCGCGACCCCTAGCGAGCTTTTCGTCGGGCGAAAAGGCGAAGGGGTTGAGCGACAGGAGAGCGACGGGTGCCGCGTTTATTACGCAGAGTTTGAGGGAAATGCACTTATTGAACGAAAATTCACATAAACACATCATAAAAGAAATTTATTTTCATATTTTCAAAGTTCCCGTGATTTTTTCTATTCAACACTAATTTGATTTTTAAGCTGAAATTTTCCACTGGGAATATGTGCACAGCACTACTCTAGGGATGTGTGGTAACACGGGGGTGGATTGAAGCGCGTAAAAAGTTGACTTTGATAAATGCCAGAGAGGTGCATAACCTTAATGTTATTGAGTTTGGAAAATTGTATTTATGGAAGGGGTTTTTCTTACGTTTTTCTAATTGAATGATTCGTAGCCGGTTGATCGACCTAGATTTTCATATACATGAGACAACTAATGCAGAGTTTTCCGCACTAAAATGTAAATGTGATTGAAATGTTACGAATGGAATGAAAAGATTTTAAAAACACATCGGGGACAGACTGGAGATTTGTAAATAAGATTTCTAGGGGGTTGGTGGAAAGTTTCACTTGGATGACATTTTTTTTATTAAATGAATGCATTTATAAAATTGTATGTTTCAGAAATACTGATGTTTCTAAAATAAGTTTGCATATATCTAAATGTCTGATACGCTTTTTTGGTAGGATACCTTCAATAATTATTTATATTTATATATTGTGAAAAATATAAAATAGTTTTCTTTTTCAACTATAGAAATATAAAATAGAGTTATCAAACTAGTTAAAAATGTGAAACCCAAAGTTAGTACAGTAGAAATTTTGTAGCAGACACAAATGTGGTCACATTTTATTCTCATAGGAGTCCTTCGCCTTTAATGCTCTATTCTCTTAATTTATTATCTTTTCTTCAAATAGTTGGCACTGTATTTCCATACATGAAAATATATTGAGGTAAAAAAAGATAAATAACCTACTTAATCCATGATAATCAAAGGTAATGATCATCTTTATAGAAAAGTGAATTTGGGTCCAAACTCCTCAATTACGAAAAAAAATTATTTCCAAAGTTGTAGTTAATAAAGTTTTTCAAAAGTACTAGAACACTATGGGTTCCCTATTGTCCACTACGGAATGAAAGGATGGACTGATACACTGATACTATAGGACATGATACTCATGATACTAGAGGACATGAATCTTGAATCCCGAAGAGAGCTTGGAGAGATCACGTGCGAAATGAAAAAGTACTATTAACTAGACTAAATACGAAAAAAGCTCTTAAGATATCCGTAAAGAAGAAAAAGTTACTATACTTCGACCAGATCATGCGTAATAAGAAATAGGTATCAAAATAGGTATCACAGGTATCAGATTGAAGGGAAGAGTGTTCTGAGAAGGAGGACATCCTGGCTAGTCAATCTACAGGGGTGATGCAGCAATAAACACGAGAGGGTTCTTCGGCACTGTGGTATCAAACCACGATGATTGCCTATCTTTAACATTGAAGGGGTACAAGAAGAAGAAGAAGAGGATTATGAAAAGCTCGTGTCCGATGGAAAACCTCTAATCAGACAAGGAAATCTCCATCCCACGTGGTAAAAGCCGGGCAACACCAAATGGCAGATGGGACACACATGGGAACCGACTAGAGGTTGGAATAAATCACAGAATGAGAGCTTTCTTGTTGAACGGTGATTACATTAATCTAAATGGAATAGAATCAAGCAGACCAGGAGAAGTTACTCAATTATTTTTCCTCGAAAATACCATCACGAAAACCAGCACACCTATCACAGGACAGGAAGACATTGAAGTTATAACCAAGTGATATCATATGAATAGAAGGGCCGAAGAGTGTTAATAGAACCCAAAAAGATATTAAATTCTATTACAATCATAGAACGGTTTTAAATTAATTTGAAAAAACTCTATAAATCAATATCGCACTGATGTACCACAAATGTATATGAAATATTACATCTAAAAAGCCTAAGGAGTTTGAGATTAACCTAGTTTATAGGTATAGTAATATTAAGTGTTATAAAACTATAGCTCCAATATATTTTAACCATAATTTCCGCTTTGACATCATTCTTAGTTGTTATATTTATTTGTGACAAGTCGATACCAACAACCACCAATCAAAATGCTATTCTGTGTTAAGTCTTGACTTATATATAAGTTATGTATAAGATAACCTATGTATAAGATTCCAAAACAAAAAAACCTATTTTCAGTATTCAGTATTCATTTTTAAGATCTGAGGTCAAGTTAGATTTGGATGGTTTCGATTTTGGCTCCTCTACTCCAAGGTTTGTAAATTACACAGGTCGCTCCATTAGAAAAAAAAAATGACGTCATACGAAGAATTTTGAAATTGAATCAGTCTGAAGATATGTACGAATTTCTACTGGATACGTCACGTATCCATCACGTAGCCACCATGAGGCCACCTGTGTATTTTATAAACCTTGCCTATACTCTGCTTCTTTAATACGTATTTTGATTGCCAAACAATTAAAGGTTATGAAGTAAGCAGTTGCCAATGGAATGAATTTTTAGGATGTATTTTATTATAATTTCTTTTCTGTCTCAAAATCCTAGCTACAACAACGGGAACTTAATCTTTCCACAACTATTCACGGATAGCTTTAACATATAGTTATTTTTTAGTAAACTACGCGTATATTGCATATTAACTCAATGCATATTTGTATACATTGCAGAACATGGTTAGTATAAGCAAATTTTGGAAAATCACAGACTTTCGAATTCAAGCAAAAAGTTGTATAGCTCCTTTATTGTAACAGAAAAAATTGATTATTATTATTGATTGATTTGTACAATGTAAAGTTGAAGGTAGAAAGAATACCAAATGAACTGTTTATGTAACTAAGGAATAAGTAATAACTCAAGGATTAGGCAATCTTCATAAATATAAAAAAAAATTGTACTGAAATTCCAATACTCACAATCGGTATACGTTTCGCAAAATTTTCTCTGAAATTTCAATTTTCCACCAAAACTTAAACTAATATTGCAAAAAAATGTCAAATGCGCAATTTGTCTTATCAAATATTCATTATCAAACCACTTGGTCGAGTACATTACTCATGTTCACGTTTTCCAAAACGATATTTTTTATTTATTTCGGTACGTTTTTAACAAATTCCGTCCACCAATAAAGTTCTTCAGTTACAAATATTGCACTCTTTATGTAATATAAAAATACTTTTAGCGATCGCATTTTTACGACTTAAACGACCTTAAACTGACTCATATTTCCTAGAATTCCCAAACTAAAACATTCCTAAACAAATCAACATAGATAATGTAAACATTTTGATGAAATATGAAATTTTTGAAAATATTCAAATATTTTGTTCCAAGAATTGGTCTATTGTATTTCTTTTAAAGGTAAACATAAAATACATATTCGAGTGATAAAGACTTATAATTATGCTTAAAATAATTTACAAGTCCGTAAATAGTTTTTTTCCAATTAAATAAAATTGCAACGAAATTTTTATTTGCAACTAAGAAATATGAATATATCTTAAATTATGCAAAAATTACATATTTTAATAAAGACTTATCTGATAAGTAGGCTAACCAATTGGAACTAGGGATAGCTCTGGAATGTAATAGTCCTTCTGGAACGCAATACATATTCATTTTTCTTATTTTGGATCAATCTTAGCATGACCCAGGATATATTGATACAAATCCAACTGTTATCCTATTGAAATTTATTTCAAAAGAAGATTTGGCGGTTCTATGATATTTGATCCAGCGACAAAATATACGTAGATTAAATAACCCCGGACAAAATATCCTTAAGCCCCAAAGACAAAATATCTCGAAAACGAAATATTTGACAAGACTACGGTTCTTCCGGCACCACAATTTGAAGACGAATTCTTTTAGGTCTCGATAAAGTAAAACGAAAAGAAAGAATACGTGTATTAGTGTAAAGTTATATAGAATAAGGGTATAATTTATAACATATCGATATTTAAAAATTAAATAGTAACTTTTTTTTCCTTTTTAAGACAGTGCTAAAGAAACTATAAACTGGAGTCCAGGGGCAAAGTCTGCTAAAAGTCTTTTTTGGCAACATCAATATAACATTGCTTTTTCTACTTTGTTTTTAATTTAATTCGTGAATAAATTGGATCATAATTTTATAAATTTATAGTTCTTTGCGGTAATATTTAAAAAAAAAAATAAAAATAAGAAAAGAGAAACAGAAAATAATTAATAGTGAAGGGAACAATTGCATTTAGGTATTTTATTTTTCAAGATAATAGTGATGAAAATAAGAAACAGAGAAGAGAACGAATACATTTGGATACTCTTTTACAGAAAAAAAAAATAGAGTACCTAAAATTCAATAATTAATAATCGTAGGATCAATTGTCTTAGTGACATTTTACTGGAGGATATTTTGTGCGGGGATGTATTGTTAGACGATATTTTATCGGGAAATTAATACTTTTTCTGGTCTTGTGTGCATGGAATTTTTTACTATAGTTCTTATTTAATCATGGTTTCATAAACTTTTTTCATTGACAACGCCATATACCAAGGTAAATTTTTCACGATTCTAGACAAATAAGAAATAGGTATATAAAACTTCACAATACATAATTTACAAAAATAAACTATAAACATGATCTAGTTGACTGTCTGTTGAGATTCATATCAGAAAGAGACCTGACCAATTGGAACTGAAACCAAACTGGGGCGCAATAGTCCTTTTAGGACGCAGCGCAGAGAAACTCTCAGGAGAGGCCCACAGAACAAGGAAAAAAAAACTATAAACATAAATTTGAACAAAAGTTCAAACAAATGAATTACTGACGTATAGCCCAGATACGTTTTTCGATTGCCAAGCAATCTTCCTTAGTGGTCATCAACTAGTATTGGATCGCTTCGTAACTGTTATGTGACTCACATTGATGATCACTGAGGAAGATTGCTTGGCAATCAAAATATGTATCTGAGCAACACGTCAGTAATTCATTTGTTCAAATTTATGTTTAGAGTTTACTTTTATAAATTATATTACATAAATAAGACCAAAATATATTTTATATATTGTATAAACAGTATAGCTGTTGAAATTCAACGAAAAAATCTAATTTGATTTTACATTACAGTTATTCACTAGAAGTAGCCTAAAGTGTATCTCTCAAAATCTGAGACACTCAAATATTTGGCACTAATTTGACCCTATTTGAAGACGGAACCCATAATTTAAAAGCCTTATTAAGTAAATTTTACTCTACCCCGGGTGGTAGGAGAAAGAGATAAGATTGATTCAAATTGTCTAAATTGTTTCCATATTAAAAAAAGTTTATATATTTTATATAGTTATAGTAGCTTTGCTTTTCTGTTTAATTTTTATATGACTTTCCGTAAAAAATGGGTCCCGTTTTACACAACGTTCCCATAGTTTCAAGGAAAAAAATAAAGTTTATTTAATTTGGTTGAGGTTATTTTATAAATGATAATTTTATAATTCTGTATACAAAAGTAATAAATTCACAATTTTGAATAGATAAGTTGCATAAAAATCAGTGGAAACGTCCTTGATTTGTGTGATAAAGCGATTTTTTCCTCAGGAAGTGTCACTTTTCAGAAATTCATAAAATATTTTCACGATAATGAAATGCAAGGCGAAAACGAATTCGAACCATTTTCAATGATTATTCGAATTTTACGATCGGATCGTGCATTCGAGTGTCTCTGTCTTGCACGGTTTAAATGCATCACTTAAATTGCATTTTAGTGCAATAATAACGCCAACAATACTGCCAATTTAATTGGGACTGTCGCATGTTCCATCTTATTTAAATTGTAAATTAGTTCAATAAAAAAATATCTCCGAACAGCACTTGGAATTAATTAGAATAGCATTTACGCGAAATCTTCAGGGGAACAAAGCGAGCACGGTTTGGATTAGGTTAATGAACGGTCGGGAAAATTTTTAAAGAGAAAAATTCAATTAATTGATTGCGAATGGACCCCAGTTAATCATATTAAGCAGCCATCGTCTTTCATTTTATCCGTGCCCTCGTCTTTGTCCTCGCGAAAATGCCACGAGTTGAAAATCAAAAGAAGAGAAAAACTAATTTCATTTTTCATAAGTCAATTAAGGTGCATCGACGCTTTGTCTGTTTTAAGGCTTAATTAGCGCCCCCTATCTCCAACTAATTGAAGGAACGAATTTCGTTGCGATATTCGTGCACAGTTGTTAAGCTGATTAACGATGGCCTTTCGAAATTGATTGACAATGTTTGGCGATGTTGTCGAGAGATATTAGGGAAATTGTTTATTGAATCATTTATTTGGTGATGGAACAATATTCGTGTCAACAAATTTCAATATAACAGAGAAATTGGGAAAATATTGGTTTTATATTGAGGATAAAATTAGAAGTGGATGAAGGTGTGGCCGTAATATTAAAATATATGAGGGAAGAAATGTATTTTCAAAATCTCTCACAATTCTCCATATATGTGATCGATTCGAATTATTTTTCAATAATATGCCCACTTTCTGGCAGAAATGGTTTCTTTTTATTCCGTTATACTAAATAAAAAGCATTAAACTAAATCGAAAGGTAAATTAGCAATGTAAGTTTTGTAAAGTTTTTTATTGATATGATTTTTTAGAAACCTGATGAAGGTCAAATAAAGAATCAAAACGTTGCGGAATTAATTATTGGTATACGGATTTACATCCTTTTAGGTCCCTTTTCCTGCTACCAACTAAAAATGATTAAACTAAATGATTTTCTATAATTTCTTTCAAAAAACCTTCCCCAAATTTAATATTTTTTCAATACTTCTGGGTACCTAAATCTAGCTCAGATTCGAACATTTATAGTTTACTGTGGTCGGAAGGTCCTAGATTACGGATAAATGCATATAGACAACTCGGATTGTTTGTTTTTAAGCATACTTTACAATACAAATGAAAACCTAGTCTGTTATTATTTTATTTATTTTCGTATTCTTTTAATCGTGGCTGAAGTTATGAGTCTTTTCTTCGGAAAAATCAAAGATTAAGTTTTTTTGTTTTTAATTTTTTTAAGCCTAATGGTGGCCGAATGGCTAAGGTGGCCATCCCAAACCTGGTTGGTGATGGGTTTGAATCTGATATCGAACAATATTCAATATTTCTCGATTTTCGGATTTTTATTAACCCTAGAGTCACAAAAAACTGAACAACGCTCAGCATAATAACTTCTTTTATTTTTCTAGTCATCTTGTAGTTGCAATTTTCATTAATGTCAAAAATGATTAAATTTTTTAAGTATTCCATTTACAGAATTCCTATTTTTACTACGTGAGGAAGGGGGGTCAAAAATTTGATGGAGATTTTCCGAAAACGAACATTCGCTTTCTAACGTCCCATTTAAAATATTTTTCATAAATTATTCCGTATACTTTCTAAGAACTTTGGGTGTTTGCGAGTGAAAGAATCCTCAAAGTATAACAGTATCGGATAACTGGGGGAAGGGGAAGCTAAAAAGTGCTAAAAAAGTAAACATCAATTATGGATGATCTCAAATATACCATTTATGTCTCGATTAAATTCGATTTCAGTAGCCTTTTTTCCAAAATTCGAAATGAACGTCACATATACTTGGTGTTCTCTTAATGATGTTCTGTTTTGTCAGGTGGCGATTAAAAAGGTTAAAATTGAAATTTGGTAATCGTACTGGTAGATATACAAAGGAAATTCGGTGAACAAAAGAAGGCCATGAGGTTGAGGCATCATGGTAGATTATTAGGGAGGCCAACCTTAAAATAGGCAAACGACCTGAAGATGACAGGCAGAACTAGATTCAAACATCCCAAAATCAACAGACATGCAGAGAAATGGAAGAGACCTTTATCCAGGAGTGGAACATAATAGCTTATACTTTTATAATTAGTTTATTCTATACAGTATTTCCCAAACTTTCAGGACCAATATATATCTCTTCTATAATTATCGTACCGCTGAGTACCCCTCGTCAAAATTTTTCAACAAAAGTAAGATATTTTATTCGATTCAATTCTATGATTCACTAACCCTAGTATCCTATAGCTGTCATAGTAAGCGTATTCTATCATAGAGATGCAATATAGAGTGCTCATGATGTATATAGCCAATACTTTCTTCATGGCTCAACATTTCACCTCAAATTCCAGAAATTCTATCTCTGTTTACCTATGCTGATCATGCACATAGTGATGACAACCAAACATGAGTTCTCTATACTAGACCTCAGTTATCCACCTGCATCGCTCGGGATACGCATACCAAACTTTAAGTAAACACTAACTAAACTTCCCAATTATACGCTTGCAATTTGAAATCAATTCGGAAAGTATTTCATTATAAAGCTTACTATATAATAAAGTGTTTATAAAAGAGCTTCCGAAATTGTAGGTAACCAACGAATAAAAACACGATGAAACCATATGGGATTCCATTGGTCCAACTTTATCACACATATATTTAAATGTGATAAAAACGAGTTGATAAGAATACTTTCTTAATAGAATTCAAGGAGGAAGTTTATAAATGGAAAATGGTCCTAACATGCATTTATTTTAATTTATAGTTTTCATGTATTATCACAAAAATATATACTAACTTTAATCATCATTTAAAAAATATAAATTGTTCTTTTTTTCTTTTAAATGGGCGATACTGCCCCATTGAAAAACAATACTGTAGACATTAAGTCATTCAACATATTGTCTAATTTTCGGTTTTAAATTTTGTAGAAATAATGTTTTTTTTAGACAAAATTATTACTTCTTGCATCTCCAATAAGTTGATTTAAATTATAAAACGATGAAATATTTCATTCAATTGACATTTTCCAATCTCCACCGTCCTCTAAAATCCCACTGATAAACTGGCAGAAAATTAATTAGATGACAGTTTCGTTGCGAAAATATCATCAAGCTTACGCCTTGACTGCTATAAGTTTCCATACTTTTGATTCAATAAATGGAAACTTTTAATTAATAAATTGGCAGAATAACTAACTTATCAATGTTCTTAAAATAGTCGTGAGATTTGAAAGGCAACTTTTTCAAAATAAAAATGATATTTTATTCCACGAAGTTGAAGATATCTTTACACTTGAATGATTGAAAGAGGAAAAAATATATATCGAAGATGTATCATGAAAATTTATTTAAGAATAATTTATTGTTGCTGTCATAGTGACTATACTTCACAGTGTTACAGATCAAAAGGAAAAATGGATAAATAGATAGAATCAACTTTAAAGACGTATTTAAGAAAAATTTAAAAAGATTGCCTTTTGGTAATTCTATGTGTGGTTAAAAATATCGATCAGTGTATACAATATATAAGATATATTGCAGTCCAATTTATGTAGTATAATTTAATATAATAATATATAAAAATCATACCACAAACATAAATTTGAACAGAAGTTCAAACAAAAATATTCGTGACGTATTGCCCAGCTAAGTATTTTGATTGCCAAGCAATCTTCATCAGTGGTTATCAAGTAGTTTGGATGTAAAAAAATCTTATTTTGAAAAATCGATCAATTTTTCATGAAAGTTATGAGTTATTAAGTGAAAATTGGAAAAAATGCAACCCTTTGTTCTACCCATTATGGTAGGAAATTAAAAAGAAAACTGTAACCGTAGTAGGTTAGGGTGTTCATATCTCTTTGATAAATATTTTATTTATTTCCGAGTCATAATTAATTAATTAATGAATAATAATATATGTCCTACGACTCAATTTCTTCTTTATTGCGACAATAAATAATTTATAAAACATTACCTGAAGATGACAGCCAAAAATTGTTGAAATGCGTCGTAATAAAGAATAAATTGAATCATAGGACATATATTATTATTCATTAATTTATATCTTTATTTTTTTTTTGTTAAAATTATAATTCTAGTTCTATTGGTTGGTTTAAAAGAAGTAAAGATCTGTGATTTTTGATCGAAAATTCTGGATATTTGTTGCAAAAATATTGTAATTTCAGACGTTCTGTATTTGTAATCGAAAATAAAGGTGTAATAAAACCAATGCAAATAATTTATCTGCAAGTTAAAAATAGAATGATTCAAATCGGACCAGTAGATTTCAATTGACCGAGTCTTAAAATCGATATATTTTGTATATAATAAATAAAATTATATAATAGGGGACTGGAAAGTAATGTCGTTTTTTAATATTATAATATACCACAGAAATTTAAATCAATTATATTACCATCGTCAATATTCTCGACCTTTTGCCATTTATTGTGCAAATTTTAATGTCAAATCAGGAAAATCAATTGATTACCAAGAAAAGCATCCGCTAAAATCCCATTTGGTTAATATTTTAAGTTTTCAATTTTTTTACCACTTAGAAAATGTTTTAGCAATTGAATTCAAGTCCAATAGAATAATTTTGGGTAATTTTGGAGGATTAGACAATATAACCCACCCTTATTTTATTAACTGTTTCAGGGTTTTTCTAGTACAGAGGAGTCATGTATTATCCCGTTGCAGAAAAAAGTTTTTTCTATCGAAAATTCTTGGGAGCTTTTGGGTATTTGGTTGGTCGACAAAGATTGCTTAGGGATATGGTACAGCTTTCCCCTTTAATGTGTTATTGTTTAAAGTTTTTATCATTTTTGTTTGGTACGAATTGGAATACTTAAAATTATTAGACTTGAACTTAAAAAAACAATGTTTTTTGACAACAATGACAAAGTTTTTTGTTGCAACTTTTCGTTACTACCCTGTAAAACTCCGTACTACACCGAATTTGTATTCCTTCAGGCATTCGTCAAACCATTTTAATATAAATTTCAGAATACTAAATATTTTTAAGTTTTTGACGAGTTAACAAGTCACTCTAATCATAAAATAAAATCTAATCATAAAATGTCTTTAGCACAATTTTGAATTAATTTACAAGCCGATAAACGGCAATTGAATGCTTATAGGTTCAGAAATTACTCTATTTTCTTTTAATGTAGAATGTTTCGAAATAGAATACTTCGAATATTTATTGTAGAATAAAAAATAACAAAGATCAAGCAACCACTTTGGGAACCACCGAATAAGGGAATCCAAAGGTGCAAGGAATCTTGCATTATCATGTTGCAGAATAAAGTTTTCATTATCGGAAATTCTTGGGAATTTTTTGGGTACTTGGTTGATCAACCAAGGTTGATTAAGAATATTTGGCAGGTCTTCGATTGTCTATGATGAATTTGATACCTTTTCTTTTCTTCCTTTAATATCTAAATGTTTAAAGCTTTTTTAATTTTTGTTTGACACGTATTGGAAAACTCAAAATTATTAGACGTGAACTCAAAAAAAAATCATATGGCATTAAAGAACTTTCAATGCACTTGGATAAATATAGACAAAGCTTTTCGTAGCAACTTTGCGTTACTATCCTGTAAAATTCGAAGACAATATCGAACTTGAAGGGTTTCGACCATTAATCTAATCATTTTAATATAAATTTCAGAATACTAAATATTTTTTTGTTTTTTATAATTATCCCTAATCATAAAATGTCTTTAGCACGGCTTTGAAACAATTTATAAGCGGATAAACGACAATTGATTGCCTATAGGTTCAGAAACTACATTATTGTCTCTTAATGTAGAATATTCCGGAAGACATAAAAATCCAGTATGCAATGATACTGTAAAATTTCAAATTAGAAACAACCCTTGTTTTTGGTTGAGTAGTAGTAGCAGTTTATACTACATTTTTATAAAAAGTGATTTATCAGAGAAAGTTGCAACTGGTCGTGGCTTTATATCAACGGATTAAGGAGGCTTTGTGTCATCACAACCTACTACAATTGTCGTAATATTAATAATAAAGCCAACTTTGATTGATGCAGACGATTCCGATTACAGCCGAGCAGTATATTAGGCATGAAACCCGCCCGTTATTGAAGGCCAACATCGTAATCGAGTAAGCCTTGCTTGTTAGCTTTTTCCCCTCGATCCTCTATAATCCCATGTGTATAGGGATATGTCATACAAGCCCACGTACAAATGTATTGACTCGTGTGTATTATCCAGCGGAGACATGGGGGGCACGGGGAGCCATGTTATAAGCTATAGCGTTTACCTAACCGGAAGTGCATGTTTGGATACCGGAAATGCAATTCGGTGACATTTGGCTCCCGTGCATTGGCGTATTTAGGTCAAAACAGAACTCGGCTCGTTTCTTCACAATACAAATTTCTGGCTGTAAATTATTCATACGCCATGAATATATAAGTCTCCCATTTCTTTTTTTTTACTAGCAATAATTAAACTTCGATTTATTCCATGCCGAATACAAATCACACAAAATATTATTTTAATATTAATGAATTTCAATACTCATTCACTTTCAGTTGAAAAAAAATCATAAAGGTAAATTAAGTACCGAAAATTATAGGATTATAGTTCCCTTTCTATGTAATAATGCGGTTTGAAGAGGTAAGTTCAATACGTGCAACCATTAATTTATTAAAATGCATATTTTACAAGTTTTCGGTCAGATTTGGGTCATATGTGCGAAATATTCATGTGATGCACGACCACCTGTTGCATTCGCATTATACACGAATTTTGGGGTTGGCAAAAAGGAAAAAATTCAAAAGAGAAATTCAAGATTGAGATCAAGATGAATATCAAAAATGTTTTACCTTATTTCAATCTCCATTGTCGCACCAATGCATCCTGAAACATAAAAAAAAATTTTTAGACATTAATTCCAAAATTCTATAAGCAAATCGAAATTTGCAAAAAAATGAATGAGAAATATCTAACTTTAAATATAAAAATTTGAAAAATTTGAAAATTGCGCCAAAAAGTAGGCATTTAGATTTAAAACTAAGGAACCTAGGTAGTGCCTTATGACGTCACATTTCTAACGAACTATCCATTATTCTATATACAATATGCTTTGAAGTATATATTTTTAAATAAAAGCAACGGAGCTTTGCTAATTCATTCCACAAGTTGAACCTAAAAGTCTAGTCTTCTAAAAAAGATTATAGCGAAAGGATGTGCTTAAGTTGCGTATAAGAATTTATATTTCTTTGGTTAAGGTAAAAACTATTTTTTTATGTTTTCAAAGTTAAACTGAAACAAGTGATCGATAAATAAAAATAGTAACAAAAATGGCCAATATTAAGCTAATTTTTTTAGGTTCAGAGATAAATTTTTCAGGAACAAATAAATATTGAAAAACAACTTTCAATTTTGCATTTCCACTACCTTTACACTACAACCTTACTCTACTACCTTGACACTACCTTCATATAATCTCCCAATTCATCAATTTAAATAGAAATTTGGCTAACATAATTTGCATATAACAAAGCTAAAATTCGGTTACATTGAATATAAATTTTCGGGTATTTTCAGTAATATTCGACAAAGTTAGTTACTGGCGGTAGCAAATATTTTATTTGGCCACCACTTGGATAGTAATTATAATAAATGGAAGGTAAAATAAATCACATAAAGTAAGCATTAAAACATTTTTTTAAAATTATATTTTTAAATATTCAAATTCGGTACCACCTTTAAGGTCTATAATTTAAGTCCTCAAGAATTGAAAAAAGTCATCAAAAATTAGCTGGAATGTAAGCCAAACGGAATAAATGATTTTGTATCTGAAACTACATACCTTAATGTACGAGTATGTATAAGTATATAATAAGTACAACCTCAAAAATGAAAATTTTATAAAATTATATATTTATAGATTAGGAAAATTAGTTTTGGTCATAGTCGAATGATAAGATACAGAGATAGATAATTTATTAAAATTGATAATGCTTTAATGATTGTACAGATTGAATATTGATTTGCAATTTAAAACAAAATGAAAAATTGACCATAAGGTCATTAGAAAGATAAGTTATAGTTTAGGTGCATAAATGCAAGTATATATGTAAGTAGGAGTAAAGTATTAGAATTTTTCCAAAATTCTTACCAATTGATGGGTGAATCGAGGTTAAGGTTCCTTTGGTTTGGAAAAAGTTAAGGACATAGAAATATCAAAAGAAAATAGAACCATAAACCGTAAAGCTAGCCGAAAATGTGAGACAAAATAGAAAGAGAAATAATAAGTTAGTCACAAAAAAATTGTATTAGATACAAATGTCAATGGTACCAACTCATTTCTGCAACGTTCTAGGAGTTCTACGACTTTAAAAAGGTGACCCTCTTTTGATACCTCTATAGTTAAACAATGGAAGATTACTGTTGTCTATCTGTAGTTCTTCTCAAACTGAAAGGTGTGGCCCCCTAGGGATCCTAGAACTATTGCCAGGGAGCCCCGAAATATTTCCATAATAATAATTAAAGACATATAAACAAGGAATTGTTGGTCACCAAAGACTAAAACTTTTGGGAAAGGGAACCTTAATTTTTTTCTGATTTAGGTGGCTATATTATGGAAAAGTTGAGACACACTGGTTTAAAGGAGTTTCCAAATTGTTTGTTTATGGCTACCATTAGTAATTTCAAAGGAGTTTTTTTTCTAAAAATATCAATTAAGTTTATCATAAATATTTTTTTAAAATCGAGTTTTAAATGTTAATTTTTATGTGGTATGCCCCTTGACATTTGTTCCATAATTACTATATTTTTAAGTGTTTATAAACACAGGTTATTAAATTCCGTAAAATGATTTTCTTTTCATTCTTCAAATATACATGTATCATGCTTTTCCAAATTTTTTCATGGGAATATACACCCTATCATATGCGATGTAATGAGTGGTACCTGAATCCAACACCGACACCATGGTTCCCAAAAGTTTGGGATCATAAAATAGAAAAAATCGTTGAAAAATAAATTTAAACTGATCTTTGTTCCTTGTGGAACAACACCAAGGAGCAAAAATACAACAAAAGAATGACGAAAAATCAGTTTCAAAATCTAGCTGCTGAAATACTAATCTTAAATAAATCTCAAGCCAAATTGATGACAGGCTGGATAATCAAGCACTGTGGTTTGAGAAACCAGCTTCATACTACTGGGATACTGTTAGACCCTCCGATGAACATATAATATCAGGGGATGAAACTACTTCTCATATTCTATTAGAATCCATTACTCTGTCTATATGGAGACTAAAAGAGTTGAGGTTTTGGAATCTAAGGGTTTTTGGAACTAGTCGAACAGAATCCTCTTCGATGGTTGCTGAAATATGTTTTGACTTTTTGGCTTCCATTAGAAGAAATAGGGATCCAGGAAACATAATAAGACTAAGGCTAAGGAAACATAATAAAACTATAAGGTTGAAGCTCCCCAAATCTTGTCCTAGTGAAGCGTATGGAGAAAAAATTTAAATCCAAAATTTCATCAAAATCGGTAAAGGTTTTTGTGAGTTTTAAGGTTTACAACTACAGAATAATAAAAAAATAATTAGGTCGAAAATTTAAATGGACGTATTCAAGAATTTTAAATATTTGTAGTGGAAAATAGTGAGAAGAATGATAATGTTGGTATAATATTACAATAATGTGAGAATTATACGTAGCTTATATCTCATCGTTGGTGTTTGTCGCTATTGGGGAGGAAAATGCATGGATGAAACTCAAGTAAATCACATGATTAAGCCATGAAAAGTTAACACATTACACAGTGACCAGAATTTCTATCGCTAGCCTCATTCTTTTATCATCACATAAAACTGTAGACGTCGATTATTTAGTTTCTAAACTAATTTGTGAGGGATGAAATTTGCAGTGGTGGTGAGAGGGATGTGGAGCATATTATATGAATGTACCACTTGTTGCCGCGGCATATAGCACATCGCAGTTTTATCTTTATTCATCCCTCGTTCCGTCTTTATTTGCAAAAGTTTCCACCAATTCCTGTGCTTTACCATTATATTCCCATATCAGACAGTCCACTGATAACAATGTCATTGTAAAAATTTATCTGGCGAGTCTGACTCATAATTATCATGATTTGAATATTGCAAAAAGTCTTGCAATATTCTGCACCCACTTGGTAAGGTTGTGGGGGTGGGTGAGGTGGATCGATTTTCCGAAACGTTTCATACATTCGTTTGGTTATCAGAGCGAGTGATAAGGGTGGAAATACGAAATTAAAACGCGAATGCGACTTAAATTTTTTTGAGTTTTGCATTTTTATTGGGAAAGAAATGCATTTAATGAAATGCAAGTCATTTTCGCGAGCACGCCTCTATAGCGAGCCTATACGTGTCGAATATCCATTATGCATTTTTATATTTATTTCTCTGGATTTTTTTTTCGTTGTTTTATTAAAACAAAAAATTGTCGGTAATTGAATGCATTTCGCTATAGGGGTTGAAAAATAAGGATTGGCGAATTAATGGGTCGGCTAGGTGTGTATGTTGAAGAGGGTTGATGTGGACTTTTAATAAGGGTTGCAACAATAAGAAATGCACGAAATATGTACGATAAACGTTTTTTTAATTCAATGCCCTCGTATATGGTATGCGCACGTGGAAATTTCAAATTTTCTACAGGACATTGATGAGTTGAGATATTTGCGTTTTCGATTTGATATGCAACAAACACTTTAATGTGATTTGAATATTTTAACCTTTCGTTTTATAATAATGTGACGTAACGCACGTTGTTGCGATGTTTTTGCCAATGCAATTTCGCCTTGAAAATATTTTATGCATCTAAATATTGAATTTTTTTCCGAAAGGGCACAGTCCATCGTTGAGGTGACCACGATTTTTCGAGTTTTTGCCATTTGAAAATTAACATCAAGGTGTTGCGTTGATACACCAAGTGATTTTAATTGAATTTGCATTAGAACATTTTTTTCCCCCTCGCGAATTGGAAAAGTCGTTTTTTATCGCAAGACCAAAGTTCGAGGAGATATGAAACATCGATTTTTCCTTGATTTAAAAGTGATTTTTTTCCTTACCCACTACTTGTAAACAACTAAATTGTATTTTTCTAAATTTTTTTGTGATTACTTTTCTATGAAACTACGTAACTCGGATTTTTTTTTTATTCGTTGCATTTCTTATTTAAGCAACATAAAAAAACCTCAATAAATCAATTGTTTAGAGAAATCTTGTGTTACTTAGTTAAACAAATACCATAAAACCAATCCTAATTGTTTGTTTTGAGAACTTATGAATCAGAGGATGAAACTGCTTTTCATATCCTATTAGAATGCATAACTATGTCTGTATGGTGACTAAAAGAACTGGGATCTTCGATCCTACTATTGAACTGGTCAAACAGAATCTTCTTCGCTGGTTGCTAAAATATCTTCGACTTCTCGGCTTATATTAGGAGAAATAGGAATCCAGGGAACATAACAAGACTAAGGCTAAAGACTGAGGCTCCCCAAATCTTATCCTAGTGAACCTTATGGGGAAAAATCCTTTTAGACCTCTTTCCTTTTCTTTATTCCCAATTTCTATTGTTTTTGAAGTAAGTATCGTATGCATCATTCATTTGTCTTTCTTTTTATTTATAGTTTATTTGATTTTAATGATTAAGTTACACTGTTGGGGGTTGAGTATTCTTTGGATAAATTTCTGATTCTAATTACAACTTTATCTGTAGTAAATTTATTTTAAAAATATAATATGATTTCTTATTGAACCAATTTTCGATATTTCTCGGTTTACGAATTTTTATTAACCCTAAAGTCTTTACTAGTTTCAAAATAACGGTAAATAAGAAAAAAAAATAAATAAAAATAACAATCAAAATTATGGTACCAGATAACAAACTCGGGAGGCTAAAAGTAAAAACACCAATCTTACTTTAACTTCATCAGGTATCTTGAAAACAAAGCCAAATTTATAGCCCTAATCACTCGAACTTCTACATACCTGATGAAGTCAGAATAAGACTAAGTTGATTAAGTAAGACTAAGACTTCGTTGAATTGAATGAAGACTAAAAACACTGATTTTTTGTTTTTTTTTTGCTACTTTAGTTTGTAAACTATTAGGCTCATGTCCTTTGTATAAAATTGTATAAATTATCCTTATTTATTATTATTAAGTCCTTTTATTTATTTATTAAGTCCTTTGTATCAATATTTTTCATCTGTTAACTTGAGGGTTACTAAACGAATGATATTTTATTACATAAAACAGTAATTTCGGCAGAATTCTTTCGGTGCAACAGGCGATTTCCAAAAGATTATGTCAGAGCTATTGCCGCTGATATGTTCGTAATATTTGGTGCAAGTATTCCTTGGCTATTGTTAATCGCTAATACTTTGGCTATTGCAGAAGAGTTGCAAAGATTACAAACGATGTTGCTGAGGAAAAGTTCTTGCCTTTCATCTTGCAAGCCATAAGCTATGCTTTAGGACCTGACCTTAATTAGTGTTTTCGGCCGAATCCGGGGATCTGAAGCAAACCACTATTTCTGTATCGATTACTTCGTATCGATTAATTTTTCCTACCAACGTAAGATAAAACGACGCCAGCGCTCATAGTGAGAGGTCCGGTACTACCATTTTCGATAAAGAAAACGTGGTTGGCTTCGAGTCCCTGGTTTCGGCCGAAAAAACTAGTTTCGGTCGGACACTACCTGCTATGCTTCCTTCCTTCATCTTTATCAAAAAAATACTTTATAGTGGAACAATCTGGCAAAATCTCATTTTCTAATTTGTTTTAATTTAATTCGGAAATAAATCGAATAGTTTCCAAACTTAAATATAATAAAAACAAATGCATGAAAATGAGACGTTGGTAGATAGTACCAGACTAAAGTATACCTCTGACAATTTTACGTCATCCCTGGAATTTGAAAGGACAAATTATTGCCAAAAAAATAAAATTATCATTATTCTACTACTTTTATTTTTTGTTGCAAAGATATACCTTTGCATATTTTCTTAAAAGTATTGAAAGCATCTTCAGAACTATAATGACAGAATAGATCAGTACAAATATCTATAATGAAAAGTTCCTCCAAATACAAAATTTTCTAGCATCTTACAGCATTTCCAGTGAATTTTGGCAGATGTCTTTTTTTAATTGTTATTTCCCGTCACTTTATAACTACTAAGGTCCTTAAATGACTCTAGAGTTCATTAAATCCGTTATCGAGAAAAATTTAAAATTTGCATGATACGAGGATTGAACCCACTACCTACTAGTTTTGGAGCGGTCACCTAGACCACTGGGCTACTAGTAGGTCTTTTGTTAAAATTTAAAGTACAAATTTAATACCATTGAAAAAGTTTCATAAAACTACTCATATTTAAGCAATTGAAAAGTAAACTTTAATGTACTTGGATTATTTTATAAGGTTAATGTGGGTTGCCGACCCCTATGTGTTAAATGTTCAAATTTTTTGATGTTTTTTCGGGAAAACCATCGTGTTATTCGTTAACGAGTTGGAAAATGTAAATAGTTTTCAGATATTTATTAAGTTATTCTTCAGGGACAATTATTCAAATTTACGCGCCTATTTTTCCATGTGTGGCTAGACAGTTAATTATGTAATTAAAATGAAAAGCGACGAAATTTAACGATTTTTTTTCCGATGAAGTGAATATTACAATGAAATTTTTCTATCAAAGACTGTCGCTGGCTTTGGAAAAAGAAAACACCGAAAAAAAAATTAATTGAAAATGCGCGCTCAACTATTTTTAGTGGAAAGAAAAAGTAATTACAAAACTGTCACTTGAGTGGAAGAAAGGCTGCAACATTTTCGCCCCGTCCTTATCGTACGCGCTATCCTTATCCCCTGTTCCCATCATCCGGGCGATTTTCCTTCATGCACCAAAATTGCATCCGGTTTTCCCTCCTTGTCCCGGGCTTTCACCCACACAAGTTTTTAACTTCACTTAGACAAATAATAAAATGAAACGAAACTGCTTAACGATCGTGTCCAATAATGACGAGGATGACGATAATGGTTTCGATGGGGATGACGATGACGCGCATACAATCCCTTTTTAGTAAGAAGAAAAAAAAAATTGGAAAATTTAAATCGAAAAACAGCGTTTGTACGAACGATTCGTTCCACAACAGCATCATGAAATAATCGTCAACCCCCGCGATCGTCGGTAATCATGTGGGGTCACGAACAACCCCCTTGTCAAAATACTGGAGAGCACCCTTTTTTAGATAAAAAGAACTCTCGATAGGTCACCGACCTTCACCGCAGATAGACGAGGCTAAATCGTGCCATCCATCCCCAAACCACCCCGAGTCTCATTTCGTTTCGAATCTCACTCCAACCGTTGCCAAACCTTCGGGAACTCATCGGATCTCTCGGCCCGGCCAGGAGAGCCGGGAGAGTGAGAGAACGCGAACATTCGGCCAGCGCACCAAGGAACGAGTTGGGAGACGCCAGGGAAGACAGGAGCTTACAACCCTCGAAAAGACCCCCGTCATCGGCGTACGTTCAAAGCTTTCTATAATTATGGAATATAATTTTAACAGGAAATGAATCATTTGAGCTTTATATATCGAAAGAAAAAAAATACAAGTCAGTATACGTTTGGGGTTGTCTCATTGGGGTGGGACAAGGATGGGCATGTTCGATTAGGAACGAGAAAAATTCTGGTTAGACAGGAGGAAAATTCTTTTCAATATCCACCCTCTTTATTCACGACTATCTCTCTGTTTAATTTTCCTTTTTTTTTCACACAAATTCACACTAGGGCACGAACACCTTCCCAACCCCTAACCAGTTCCAATTCAATTATATTCAATTTAGTGTCGATCCTTCTTTATTTTCACTTCCCCATAACAAAAGTCATAATTTTTTTTTTTAAATTAATCAAAAATTTAATTGTCATCCCTTAAATCTTACTTTTGAAACTTAAACTTAAGCATACAATAAATTAAATTTAATGGAAAAACTTAAACATTTTTTTTTGTTAAGGGTTGAATGAACGCGTTGACGACCGATGTCTCGATGATTTAAGCGTTTTAATTCCAATCCAAATTTTCCGTCGTATTGATTTTTCTTCATCGTCTTTATATTTTTCGAGCGTTTTTAAATTATGCCAAACCCTTTTCACCATCATATTCGTTAATCGCGAAACGAAGCGTCAAAACCCACCCCCTCACTACTACTGCATCAAGTATGATCCGGCGTTTCAAAAAAAATGAGTGAAGAGAGACGAAAAATGAAAGGAGAAAACCCTCTTTGCATTTTATCCGAACACCATTCAACCCCCACACCGGGTGATTTTTTTCCTACAGAACTTAAGCAAAGAGAGGAGACAAGGAAAAAAATTAAAATAAAAAAAAGAACCGAAGGGGTGTCAAAAGAAGCGAGAGAACATTTTTCGCAAATTGGGGAAGAGAACCTCGTCGACGATTAATTAAAACCTTTTTTAAAATATATCCACCACCCTTCAACCCTCAACCCTCTAGCTTCGCAGTTCTCATCCCTTATTCATTCATACATCAAAAAAATATATTTCGATTCAAATTTGTATCAAATGAGTGATCTGTGTGTCAATTTGAGCGTGAAATTTACATAAAAACATATTTATAAAAAATAATCAAATTTTTTCATCTGGCAATTTTTTTCCAACCCCTAACCTGGCTCCAATTGAATTTCGTGTTTTAAATTCTCTTTTATCAATTCAAACAGTTTTGGTTTAAGTTATTATTTTGTTCATATTTGATTCCCCTGTTGATTATACCTATGCTATACCCATTGCTATACATATACATATTTGATTTAGCTTAAAAAAAGCTCTAATATTACTTTGGGTCACTGAATAAATTGAATGTCCATTTTCATTAATTCACTCCAACTTGATTTTCTTATAAAAAATTTTCCTCGCAGACATAAAGAAAATAATATCAAGAAAATTTATTCAACTCTAAGAACAAAAAAATCATTTTTTATGTTATATATTTAATTTTTTTTTGTGAAAAACTAATATTTTCTAAAATAACTATTGATCGCTTTTCAAGGATAAATAGTGTCTGCCAAATGTTAAAGTAAAATAAACCAATTTTTTTTAAGTAAGCATTTTGTAATAATGTAGGATATTTTAAAAAAAATATCCGGTTCGAAAGACCAAAAGTTGTTCATAAAAATGAAAGAAATAGGGAAAAAATAACCGTTTCGAGATTTTTAGTACAAAAAGATTGGCAATTGGAAAGAAATGCAAGTTAATTATAGATTGGTTGATACCTGCAACTTAATCTGCATAACATATTAATATGATCATATTTTATTTAGATTGGCAACTTGGATACCGTGACATATGGAAATTGTTGCAATTTTCCGTATTGGAGAATTAGAAATTATCAAAAGTTGTACAATTTATTATAAAGGCGAAAATTATCACTCTCACAAAAGTTCTGGGAGGCTAAGTAGTGCTAGTGGTGGTTTCTTGGCACTGGACACCATATTTATCTGGAATGTTAACATAGGACAACCAAAAGCTCAACTCCCCTTTTATCTCCTCTTTTATCCCCAACTCAAATGGTTAATCATCTACGAAGTTCTATGTATATCCTTAGCAAAGGTACCTTGTGATACTGCAGGGGCTTACAAACTTTGTTGGTTCCCGGTACCCTTAATATATTTAAGCTTTTTTGTAGTGCTTCGTTTAAAATCTCTTAGTAAATCTTACATTAGGTACTAATAATTTTTCTTCATTGTAAATTCAGATACACATCTATACCTCTTATGTTGACAATTTTGTTTAGTAAATAACCAAAACTTCTGACTTTCATTTTTTTCGTCAACACTAAGCTTTTCCGTAAAGCGTTTTGGCCAAACTATATACCTTAGGACAAATATTACGTTGGCCTATTTTATAAATTAATAATTTTTTGAATATGTAATTTTAGGGTGCCTCAAAGTGCCGTGGCGAATATTATAGGAAACGTTGGAGTATAGTGCATTAAAATTTTTACAAAATTCAGAGATTTCTACAGAAGAATCAAGACTTTCCAGGATTTAGGATATCGAGATTGATAACGGATTGTTCTGGTACGTAAAAGGATCCAAAAAAACAAGTGCTTTCCACGTTCTTTGGGAATGCGGTGCTCTGAATAAATGGAGATATGAGGAACTGGGAATATATCCCCAGTTGGGGACTCTTTGGTTGATATATCAACCTTTGGACATGAAAAAGTAAAAAAAAACCTAATACTCCGGTTACTGAGGTTCGCCCAGTTATATGGTCTTAATGGTCTTAACCGGGTGAAATAGGGACCCAGGAAATATAACAAGCCTTTAGGCTGCGGTGCTGAAGCACAATTAACCTCATCCTGAAAATCCCAAGTTAATAAATGAATAAAAATAAATCGGGTCCCCCACCAACCATGGCAAATTCAAGGATAACAAGAACTTAAAGAGTCTGCAAACCTTTCTGACAAACTTGATATTAAAATTGTTAAATAACGGCTGATCACTTTGATTAGTCAATCTTTCGTTATTGAAAATCTAATTAAAGAAAAATGTCAATAAAAAAATAGCAAGTTTTTAAGGTTTTCTTTTTTTATATGAAAATTATTACAGAGAAATCAGAACTTATCTAAAAAAAAATTCAATTTTTCATGCCATTTTTTCCCTCATTCCATTTTGTGCCCCCGCGTTTACCCATTTTTTTCTCTTCCTTCATGTATAGGTAAGAACTTTTCGGCATATACAGTACGTTATATAGTATGGCACTTTCTATAATCCAATTTATTTCCATCAATAACTTATCCAAATTTACCAATTTCCCATTCCCCTTCCAAAAAACTCCATTTGCGCTGAAATTAATTTAGTTGCAAATTCTTGCGCATGAAAATTTACCATAATTGGTACAACGCGAATATAAGTTCAACTTTCACTAGTTTATATGGAAGTTTGCCTAATTTTAAAAATTTAATTATAGTTTAACAAAATTTTAAAGGGATTTTCTTAGAATTTTTTTCTTGAAAAGATATGGGGAATATTTCATTACAATTTATAAATAGATATTAGCACCGGTGACCATTATTTTTGTATCAAAAAACAGTATTGTCCTGTTAAAAACAGTACGAATGGTCACCGTAGGTATCAGTCATAGATGGTTTAAACTGTAAAGGTAGACATAGATAGTTTACATAACGTGAACTCTATTAATAACTTTAACATTGCCAACTTAAAAATAAGACTTGATAAACATAGAATTTTTATGTTGTTATAACATATGAAATACTTCAAGATGTAACTTTAGTTTCACTCTGGGTTTTTCAAACTGGAACCCTCAATTTGGGCAAAAATTTGAACAATTCAAAAACAATTTTGCCCAATCCAAAAAGGTATTTGGTCATTCCATTCCGCGGAATGGAAAAACTATTTCCAGATTTTTATGGATACTCTTTAAAATTGATAATTATATGCCTGCTCCAAACTATGGGGTAAAAATATTGCTCCATTTCACGGAATCGGCATTTTTCTGCCCCGTTTTATGGAATGGATATATTTCAGTGTTTCTAAATGTATTAGGTAAATATTTTGGTAGGATTTCTGTCTTCTGATATTTTTTTTCGTACAGGGAGAGGACTTTGAACCGTTTTCGTGATTTCCCCTCCTGTAATTAATTTAAGTGTTGAGTCATAAATTTTTATAATATTTTTTTAAGTGAAAGATTCCAATCATTTTTTTTCAGTGTAATGATGAAACCATAATGCCAAGTAGTTGGTACATGAGAGAGACACTCCCAGTTTCGTTGTTTTATGAGTCCCTAGACAGGGAATTAAATACATATCGTATCGAGGTGGCAAACGGCGATGGGGACCAGGGGTGGATTATACGGCGGGAGAAATTCGAAAATCGGAAAATGGGCGCTCCACTACACAGACACTGGGTGACATCCAGGGGGTGAGTGTGGGGGTCGCGGTGTCTAGAGCCGAATTACTTCATATTTCATTTCCCGAAAAATCATTAGTGAATATTTGATGAGAGGGAGCGCAGAGCCGTGTACAATGGGCAAAGGCGGCGCCCTTATCGCTTTAAATCATCACACAAAGCCACCCTGGACTCTTACCCGTTTTCTCAGCCCGACTTCATCCACCTTTACAACTCACTCTCGACCACCCCCTCGTCATTCATATATGAATTCGAAGCACACTTCAATATTGCCTACCTATAATTGGGCTTAGACCACGATAAAGAGAGAAATAAATATAAAAAAAAATCCCCATCGCTGGGTATGGGGTTCGGTGGCTTACAGTTCGGTTCGGTTCAGTCAATATTTAAACTGTAAAAAAATATATCTATACGAATTTATTGCAGACAAAACTGATGATTTATTTATTGAATTTCTCCTTAGGTATTAGCGTTTTACAAATATTGGTCGAACGTTTCGACGGATTAAGCCGCACGACGGCGATCGTAGCTGAAACTACCACCTATCGAATCAACAAATACCCCAGCAAAACCACCCTCGCACCCGCTTTTCAATTTTTCAATCGAAAATAATTTCCCCACCCGTCCGACCAAGCCTCGTGAAAACTTCCACTGCGTTTCAAATCGCTTTTATCTATCAAACATATCTTGGCAAATTTAAAAAAAAATATTTATGTAGTTTAAATAAAAACGCCTTGTCACCGCGGTTTGAAAATTTAATGATAAAATTGGACATTTTTAATAGACCGCGTCGCCAATAAAAAGGGGGCACTTTGGCACGTATCGCACCACTATATCTATTTAGTGGAATCTAAAAATATTTTATCATAGAACCTATTTGTTGACATAATGCAAAATGCAATTTTGATAATGTGCTCTTATCTGAAAATTTTTTTTTCCTTTTTTGCTGTCGTTCAATTTGCAGTTAGTTTATCACTTGATAGTTTGCCTCGAATTTATAAAATCATAAACGGCTTTTCGAAATTAATTTTTCTACACTGCAGCTTAATTTGATCGACGATCCATTTTAAAAACCCAATCTCATTAGTTATAGCCATTCATTAGGCAAAATTAATTGGAATTTTTGGCTTTTTTGGCATATGATATAGACTATGTATGCCTTATAGGTATATAACACCCTCAGTTTGAAAATATAACTAGCGCTGAAATAACTTAATTTGAAAAGCTTGGCTTTTAAATTTAAAGTAAAAATTTGATAAAATACAATGAAAAATAGCCAAAATAAAGCCATTTTTGGTCTAAAATTAAGTATAAATCAAATGCAAAAACCACCAACTTGAAACGTTTACACTGTTATAGCAAACTTATTGTTTACAAAATTTTAGATGTAATATTTTCTTAAAATAAATTACAAGCATTAAATTCGGAGTTTTTTAAGAATTGCCATTTATTTTTCCCCAACTCAAACAAACAACTACAATGTATTGTAAAATCTAATATTTATCCTTTAACAGGATCTACCGACGCTGCTTGGATGGTTTATCCAAGGTAAATCTCACTAAAAATAAATTTTAAACAAAAATATTTATATGCCCATTATAAGAGCAATTAATTTTAGTATATTTTGTTTTTTATAAGTCCTTCTCTTGTCTTTTATTTGACTTATGTATTTAGATTGCCAAGCAATCTTCTTCAGTGATCACAAATATTACTGGATCTTTCTGTAATTGTAAGTAGACTCTTCCGATAACAGTTGCGGAGAGATCTAACTATTGGATAACCACGGAAGCGGTTTGACAATCGAAATACGTAACTAAGACAATTCGTCAGAAAAATATTTTTGAACATCTGCTCAATGTTTATGTTTGACATTTATTTTGAGTGAATTATGTTTCATAAGAGCTGGAACACGATATATTTTTATATACGGTTAGTACAGGTCTAAAGCGTTAAAAAAATTAGGACTTGAGTTTAATTAATCAAAAAATAATCGAGAAAAGTTAAATATCAGATCATAATACTTAAAAAAGATTCTCTACTTTAAGGAATTAATGATCCAATTACATTAGATTTGGGTTGAAATATGAAAAAGTATTTTAGGAGTAAGAAAAACTTATAATATTTTGAACTTGGAAAAGATTTTTTCAAACAAAAATTTATATGCAACAAACAACGAAAACATAATTGATTATTTATGATGAATATAAAAATTGTTTAAACATTGGTTTTATAAATAAAATAAAGCTGTTGGTATCTCAAAATCATCGAAAAATCCTAAGTTTTGATGCACATGCATTCCACTATAGTTCCAATATAGTTTTAAACCAACCTGCCGGTTTAATGCCGAAATAAAAACATTAAATCTCGAACAGTTCGTGAACTGTTTAAATGGGACTCCTTTCACCGTACTTCTCCCCTGTGGAAAATTAACTTTTTTAAGCCAAAATCAGGACCTGTGTGGCCTATATAAGATTTTTATTCCCATAGAGATAACTAGCAGATACTCTAGACTACGTTTGCATTGTTTACAAAAAAACAGACAATTTATTTTTGGATTTGTTGCCTATAGTTAAATATTTTTTTTTTTAAATTGTTCTTACAAAAAAATGCTTTGACTTCAAAAACACTATTTTTTTACCTTTAGAACCCCATAACTACGATCAAATTTAAATTTAAGTGAAAACATAAATATTCTGTCGACTGATACCTTACACGATTATGTAGGCTGTTTTTTTAATTCCCCAGCTACGTGTACACTAAAGAAGATATTTGCTTTCATATTTCCTATGAAATGATATATCTATATGTCATGCTCAAAAGTGAGTGAAACAATCATCAAAATCAATTCATCAAAATCGGTTAAGTCGTTTTTCAGTTATAAAAAATCACAGAGACAATACCTTTAAAAATAACAAACGAAAAAATCTTTTTTAAACGAATATTTAGTCAGAACTTAAGCCAAAAATCAAAATGATCCAAGAAATGAATTTCCCTTATTTTGGTACCTAAACTTTTGCTTCAATATAATACATTTGTCAAATATTAATAAATTACATTTAACCATATAAATTTAAAGCATATAGATCAAAGAATTTAACATAAATTAAGTTAGAGAATTATATTTACCACAGAATTTTGATTATAGAGGGGAGGGGGCATTAGATGCTAAGACACTATAGAGCTTTTCATCTAGAATACCATATTTGCCAACCTCTTTTTCTATATTCATAACTTTAGGAACAGCCTGTATAATAACTTCTTCATATATGAAATCCAAATGATATAATTCCTGCCTTTTTTCACGTGAAATATTTTTTCGTGATTTCGCAATGATATATTCTTCCATTAATATAAGGGAGCTCTTTTGTTTTATGAGATGAAGCTAGCCTCCAATCATATAGCAATATTGCAATCATTTGTAGTGGTAAGGGATGTTTTAGTATCGGATTATACAAGGAAAATTGGTTAGCTATAAGATTAATCTAATCAACGCTTGCTTGTTGCAGGCCTACTGAAATTCGGATTTGAGCCATATGATTCAACAATTCACCAATTAGATGAAAATTGAACAATACCTTTCAAACATGCCATAACGTGACATGCAAGCCAAGAAACTATATAGAGTTGCCAGGACCGGATTTTGATCAAGAGCAACCCTGAACTATTTTACTAACGAAACCTTTTGATCTCCTGGTTTTTGGAGAAATTCATTAGTATTATAGGAATAACAATGTAATAAGTTGAAATATTCGAATGTTTAAGGAAACTTTTTACAGGGAAGAAGTACGGAGGAAGGGGAATGACGCATGAAAAGTTGATAAACTGTTTGAGATTTAATTTTTTTTTTGTTCCATGGAGAATTTTTGTTGACGTCAACAGTTTGTCACTACCAGTGAAATGCGTGCGCATTGTTTATTATTTTTTTTCATTTGTTTTTTGCAAAAATTACACTTACGTTTTTATTGATATCTCAGAAGTTCTGGAATTTAAATTTCGCCAAAGTTTAATATATCATTCTTACGACGTTTTCATCTTTCAGCTAAAAGCAGTATTTGTGCTATTAATTCCATCAGTAGAGATTACTTCATTAATAGCACACATTTTGAGTTTAAAATTAAGAGATGGGTAACCTTCTTGAACTAGGAACTAAAGCCAGGGGCTAATTAGTCTTACGGGAAATTCGACCCTGACGATTATTTCGAAAAAAAATATTTCAAGTCTTTGTAGCAAAAAGTCCATGAAAATATTGTCTTATCATTATTGGCAAATCGCTCACCTCAAATATGCATATCAACCACATGAACCTTAGGTGACCTGTTTGAAAAGTTAGCTGAACAATGCCTAATTAACGTCAATTTTTTCAAGTTTCTAAATAATATCAATGGCGTTCGTTGTAATGAAATTGATTTATTAATTTTTCTATTGCTCACTTCAAATTGAGTTTGAGTTTTGATCAAAGACCAATTGCAATTGGTTGGCAGGAAACATACATACGTTTTTCTTTTTGAATTATCAAACAATAAATATTCACACACGAGTGTGTGTTATTGCTAATTTTCATTCAATAAGGAATGAATTAAAAAATATTCGCATACGACCACTTGAAATGGTGTTTGAAAGCCAATTAACAAATATCCTTCGAACGTTGGATGAATAATTTCGGTCGATTTGCTGATCGTTATTTTGGAGAGTTAATTAAGCACTATTGCAGTGCTTGAAGAATCTGAATCCTTAATTGCACGCCTAATGATTCTATAGTTAAAATTTTATTTCTGAAGTAATGATAAATCCATACGGATTTTATTGCCTTGAAGGTTTTTATTTAATGGTTTTGGTAGAAATTTAAAAGATGAATTTCGTTCACAAGTCAATAACGCTACATGAGTCATAGGTTACCTACATGCTCTAATTTGGAAAGGAAAAACAAAGTTATACAATCAAAAAGTATGGCAAAGATTTGTAAGACCTGCATTAGACCCATATTATCTTACACCTCTGGGACAAAATTCAATAATACATCAATAAATACATAAAGAATGCTCAGAACAGCAGAAATGAGGATACTAGAAGAATCAAGGGCGTGATTCTAAGAGACAGTATATGAATCCTATTCTTCAGATAAGAATTATAGATCCAGGATATTGTAAAATGGACTAACAGTAAAGTTAAGATGACGGCACTGTCGAGATCTTTAGGATAAAATGAATCCAGACCGTATAGCAAAACGGGCTAAAACCTATAGCCTGTATAAAAGAATAGACCGTGCATATTAAATAAAAAGAAGAGAAATATAGTGAGACACACAAAGTGCCATCTGATCAAGTAATGTTTTTTTTGTACTTAAAAAAAGGCTATCAAATAAGTGCCGATAAGCGCCAATCAACGTAAATAAGCGCTTCTATTTTACTTGTTTCAGGTACTTCTAATACTTCCTACCATTGAGCTGTATGACTAGAGTGAATCTGGTCATAGATCTGTTAAAAACACAAGGAACTCCATCGGGTCCCCAATTTCTTACATTTCTTTTAAATCAGCCAATTTTTCGTGGCCGTTGTTACAACTATTCCACTCTGCTTCATATACCAACTATGAGAGGAGAAATAATATTTTGTACAAATATGCTGTGGAAGGAGTACGAACACTAGGTAATTTGAGGGGTAATAGTTATTTAAATTTAGCATGGGACGTATGAAGCACATTCGTTTTAGTCATATAACTCAGTCCTTCCAACTCCTTTCAACTTGTCCAATACAGGCGCTGTTTCATTTTGTTTAGTTCAGTCTAAATTTGTGCCAGCCCAGGTGGCTCTAGTAGTTACTTTAAGCCAAGGATTGTAAACTACACAGGACCCATTAGAAAAAAAATGACGTCACACGAAGAATTTTGAAACTTGAATCAGTCTGAATATATGTACAAATTTCTTCTGGTTACGTCACGTGGCACATGAGGTCACCTGTGTATTTTATAAACCTTGACTTTAAGCGTAGTTTTTCGTTTATTGTTCAGTGCGTTATCCATATATTTTGTATACAGATCAGTGGCTAAAATCTAACGGTTCAATATTAGAAAATCATTGGGTAGGCCTCCACAGGAAGCTTTATTAGCTAGACCAAATAGGGTACAGCTCTAATAAAAAGAATAGTAGAAGAAAAGAGGTTTTGCTTGGGAGAAATTCATATTTAAAACTAAAAATTAGAACATTAACTAGACGTAAAAAACGTTAGAGTGATTAAATAGTAGCCTTCCAAGTCTATTGAGTAACTTTTGAATCTCTTATTTTTTTTAAAGTAGTTTTTATTTTTAATGTTGTTAAAAAGAATTAATTCAGTAGAAAAATGTCTCTAAAAATTATTTAAAATTTAATGATAGGTATTAAGTTTTTTATAAAATTATCCTGAGTTAAGAAGAGCTATTTTTTTCTCCATATGAAAAATTATTTTGCAAAGAGCCAAATGTAAGTACAAATACACCAGTAATATGTGGCATATATATTATATTAGCTTGGCATTCAGAACATTACTGTTAATTTTGTAATAATATGTCCTATTAAATTATTCAATAGTCACAAGTATGAATCTAATGAGCCGCGGGTTGCCAACTCCTGCACTAGATCTTGTACCTCTAAGGGTACAAGTACGATTTAAAATTTAATAGAGAAAAAATTATTGTGATTTTCTAATTAAGTACTAATTATTACTTTTTTTTTTGATGTTATCACACACAATCGCTTTATCCGAAAACCCCAAATGGAAATAAGTCGGTTTAGTTCCTTACGATGTTATTCCATATGCCCCAAGTAGAATAACACCAGGTGTGAATAAATCAGAGAATTGATGTAATTAGTAGAGTTTGTATCAGTTAATACTTCATAAAAATTTTTCATCTCTATAACTGAAAACATTGTAAACCTATTTTTATGTCACGCAAATTAAGTCTAGTAGGTATTAACTAGTAAAATATAAAATACTAGTTGCTACCCGTGAACTATTCATAGCTAACACTTACACCTGACAAATGACAAAAATTGACAATTGAATGAAATCGAAATGACAGTTACAACAAATGACACACATATGTGCTTATATAGGTATATTCTAGTTCTCTGTCTTTGCCGACATGCATACTTTCATTGTATATGTTGACCTATAATTATATTGATAAGCCTTGACTGTAAAATCGTAGGCTAAAACAAATATTTTTCTTAATCCACAAGAATTTTATTAGAAGAATAGGACCAAATTTGAATACTATTAGCCAAATACCAAACGATGTTATATTGCTTGCAATATCAATTATTTACAATAGCAAAGAAGAATTCAGGTGTTTACCTGTACGGATAAATATCAGGTATTTTATCATCTTCATATCTGTACTTACTACCTATCATATGCAATATCCGGAAAGAAACTGTGTTGAGAAAAAGGAATATTCTCTGACATTGGCCTTCAGCCATCACCTCCACTATATCCACATGAAAAAAACAGCATTTTATTGAAAAGTTGCAATTTGAAATGTAGACATAGCAAAAGTTTCATTCGGTTTGTATTTTCATTATTTCAAGCCAAAGAAAAGTTTAATTGAAGTAATCAGTTTTATGGTCAATTATAAAATAAAATAATATTATAAATTAATTAATATCCAATATAAAATAATTAGTGATTACTTTATGTGCTAAAAAGGCTAGCAATTCAATGAAGAGATAATAAAATGAGCGAATATAATCCCAAAAAAATTAATATATTGTTTTTGAATGAATGATTTTTTGCCAATTTTTTTTTACAATGACAGTGTATTGTGGTAAGAAAATTTGGTATTGACTTTCTTTTGGTGGAAGTCTATAAAATTTTTATTGTCTCTGCACTGTCTTTTTATGTTGGATAGTTGATATTGAAATTTATGTTGACATTTAAATTGAAAGGTCTTAAATTAAGTTTATTAAAAAATATATAAATTACTTAAAATAACTATAAAATTAAAGTAGAAATTTCACCAATTAAATAGAGGTCGTAAGTTACGGTTCAGGAATTTGGTTTCATTGTACGGTAAATTAATTTTTAATGTATTATGTGGTTTTGACAAAGTTTGAAAAATTAACAAGAATATTCAAAATTTATAAATATTTCCAATGCGTTCAAATAGCATAAGGTTAATGATTGAGAAAAGTTATTGGAATTATAATGTCCCGTTTTAATAAAATATTCTTCTAGTGGCATTAGTGTGCATATAGAGGTAGACCCAGCTAGGTATGTGAAAAATATTTATTTTCTTGCGAAATCAAAAAGTTTAAATTTATAACACGAGATGTTCAGCGTGAATTGCCGTTACTTCCGTCCGTTACTTTCCGGCGAAGTTGCTCGTTAACGATATCGAAACAATTTATGACCATTTCTGAAACTTGTATGGGATCAATAGGCAACAGAGATAAATGAAACTTTTTATTTCAACGCTAAAATAACACAAACACAAAACATGTGATAACGGAAAATTAGATAAGTACTCAGAGGTGAGTTTAAATGGTTTCAGCTAAAAAAAAAAATATTCATAAAGCAAACTTTTCCATTCATCAATTTTCATTTATCACCAAAACCTTTATTTTTCCATTCACTGTTAAATTTAATTTTTCCAAAAATTGATACAAAAAATTACATCTTGATTTACACATGATATTATATCAAACTCTGACGTGTGATTAATTGCATCATGAGGGTTTAATTTATGATTTATGATCATTTTAATGGAGTAATAATGAATCAGATAAATGATATGATAATGCCCTTTTGTCTTAGGCTTTTTAAACATCTTAATCGTTTCTTAATGGTTTCGTAAATTATACAATCTACTTTTTTATACAAATGTTTAAGGCAGTGCAACTTAAGCGTGAAAATTTCACAAATAAACATTGACTTCAATAGTATCTTCTAAAAATGAGCGAAAGTGATCAAAATTCACACATTTAACCATTCCAAATAATCGCCAATATGTACAAAAGTTTGTTATATTTAATGGACATTTTAACTTACTCAACTTTATAAGTGTAAACTTTAACGGGGTTTAAACTTTAACGGCATCAAAATTCACACCCCAATTATAATCTAATATTCTAGTTATGTTTTAATATGAAAACCACATCAAGGTTTTTTGTTACAGATTTATTCCACGGTGCGTTTTATCATTGGTTATGTACCGGAAATTCGATAAGAATAATTTTAATTGTTACTGTGAAATTTGATAATCATAACTGCTTTTAGAGACAATATTTGCGATCACCTTAATTTTAGGAATGCATCAAGGATTGGTTTTCCAAATAATTACCTAGTATCTAACTTTTTTTTTCTTCAGCTCTTCTTGAAAATTTACTCTTCAGATACCTAAATCATCCAAAGATCAAAAAGTAATTTTGTAAAAAATATTTATTACATTGAATTAATTTTTTATAAAGTTCAAATTATCTAAGTACGTCAGGAACTTTTACTACAGTGGTCCCCCCACGGCCCGCCCAAGGCCCGTCTTTGCCTTTTTTTGGCTCACGAAATTCATCACCTTTTTACTATATATATATGTACTTTATAATTCATTAAAATTCATTAAAAAACGTATAAAGTGTATCTAAATCCAAAAAGGGGATATATCCACCTATAATTGTATTAGTGACCCGCGGAATTATGATGCATTTCCAAAGTGACCCAAAATATCATTTCGGTTGGTCACACCTGTATTACTATTAAGTAAATAATATGCATATTACTATCTAATACCGACGGCTTTGCCTGTAAAACCGAATATTGTGTGACCAAATTTATTAACTACAAATAAAATTAGTGGTTACCTAAACATTCAAAAATTTGCCTGTGGTTTTGTTACTGTGATTCTAAAGGGAAACTGTTGGATAAAACAAAATGTTACAGAAAATTTCTAAAGTACAAAGTAGGGATTAAAGTTATATTCCCTATACCAGAAGACACCACCCGTATGCCCGTTGGTACCATGGTACCCACTAATGGGTAACTATAATAAAAATATTGAGTTTTTTTTAAATTTTATATAAATTATTAACGATCCGCAAAAATAAATTTATTTTGAAAAATAAATAGTGCCATTCGACTGATATTCAAGAATGTCCTCTTAGATTCAAAATGTTTGGGGACCTCTGCTTATACAAATAAACCCATATGGTGTAGGAACAGGCATCTTTTACGTTGATATTGTAAGGTACAACTAACCAAAAATGGGGAAAAAATGAAAGATAACCATTTAGCAACTACATTCCATTTACATAGGTAAGAAAGGATGAAGAAAATCGGAACTTCAGTCGTATATCGGTTACGGTATTGTCACTTTTGGGGTTGAAATTGGAAAGCAAAAAGAGTATTAATTTTCAAAGGAATCGGAATATTAGAAATCAATGTATAAAAATAAGTAAATATGTTAATTGTTCGAAGCATTATTTAAAAATTGAATTCCCGTAGGATCCATTATATGATAATTATTATGAAAAATAGATCAGTATAAAGTACCAGAAGTTACGTATGCAACGTAAATGTTAAACCAATATTCAAACAGGTTTCTTGACGTAAAGTTCCTGATGTGTATCTCAATTGTTAATCAATCTTTCGATTTACTAGGTGAAACACGATGCATACTGAAGAAGATAGCTTGGATACCAAAATATGTATCCAGAGTATTGAGTCAAGAAGCCTATTTTAACACGGGTTGAATCTTTATGTTATAAAATTAATATTTAGTAAATTTATAATATAGTTTTTTGTATGGAGAAATTGATTGTTTCGTTAATAACTAAGGTAGAGTGAAAAATTGATTCCGAACATTGAAAACTTTTCGACTGTTAGAAATTTTCAATGATAGTTACTGAAAAATGCAGAGCCTCAATTGGGCCGCAAAAAATATCCAATTGGACGGTATAGGCCCCAGAAATTGCTCAATCATTACTTAGTTGTTTTAATTCAGGGGTGGTTGCTACCCAAATGATATTGCGGGTTACTTTGAAAATACATTATAATTCCGCGGGTCACATATAAAATTATATATCCAAATTGGCATATCCATATCCCTATTGGTTTTCCCCACTTTGATCATCATAAAAAATATACATATTTTGGGACGGAAAAATGGTCAAGGTGGATCAAAATTGGTCAAAATTCAGCCCTCAGATTTGCCGTTCCTGTTTTAGCCTATTAACAATCCAGTTTTGTGTTTTATTCAGTACAATTTTGCCTCCAAAATGTTTTATTATTCCACATGTATAGAACAAAATTGGTAACCCCACGAAAAGACAAAGGCCACTACCATCCTCCCATGTAGATACTATGTATATATCCATTTAAACATTCACCGGCTTTGTGTGGCTTCCCGATTTTCAATTTGTAACATAATTAACAACCCTTGTCCTCTCTCTCGTTCTTTCTCTCATATTTTTTTAATAACATCTAAATATCTCTTTATTCATCGGTTTGTGCAACGTTTCATTATCGTTCATCCCAATCTCCATTTCGATTGGTGACACATTGAAGCCAAATAGATGTTAACAAAATCAAATGAATTCATTTTCAAAATGTACTCCTCTATTTTTTTAGCGCTAATTTAATTAAACCGTTTGTTTCATATTCAAAAAAAAAGCTTGTTAGGAATCCATGAAGGAGCACGAGTTAAGGGTTGAAATTGCTAGTTCAGTGGTTTGGTGAATGGAATTTGTGGGTTTTTATCGGGATACAATGATGTTGATTGGCTTGATTGGGCTATTTGAGCGCTTTAATGCGTGAAAACTTGAAAGGCAAATCGAAGATTTGACCAGTTTTTTTTTAAATAAATTAATTGCATTTTATTATTTATATAATTCAGTCGCCATAGAAACAAGTCTAGTCCATTAATATAGAAACGAGCGGTAGGCGGGACTAAAACTAGTTAAAAATGGCAGTTTACGATGTTAACCTTGAAAAAAAATTAATATTTTGTCATGTTTTTGTAGTTTTCAATAGGAATTTAATATATTTGAACCGATGGAAATTATGGCTTGAACCGCTTGTATGAGATAGGTGGAAAGTGACGGTGCAAATGAGGGGCGGGGGGATGTGTGAGTATGTGCGAACAATTGGTACTAAAATTTGAAATTTTTGTTTTTCCTTTGGAGATTACTCAGTGAATTCTTAATTCGTCATCGATGCAATTGGAGTTAATTTACAAAAAGAAAAAAAATAAATAATAAATCAAGTATCTGATCCGAAATCAAGGCTACCAAATACAGTGCCGTGCATTCAATAAAATGTGCCTAAATGGAATTTGCCATTTGGAAGCCGTTTTTACATTGGCGCGATGATGGAAATTTGATGATTTTGTCTTCACGGAATTGCTGGTTTGATTTTGTTGGCGTCATCAATTTTAGAATGATAGTCTTTGGTGATTCTGGCGTTTGATTGGACTGTGCACGATTTATTGAAATCATTTTTCCTTTGGTCGCATATTTATTTATTTAATTAGCATCATTATAAAAATATTTGCCCATTACACCAAGTTTGACCAAGCCTCTCTCAAACATGGCCAGCTTTTTTTTTTAAATGAAAATTGTGGGAAATTATTGGCCACCGACGACCAATCAGACGGCATGTTTTAGATGACATTGAAAACACATTCACATGTTTTAACAAGAGAAACATACATACAACATGGCAGCGGACGGGGGCAACCTCAATATTAGAATTTTGCCTTTTACTTCACTATTTATTTGCAAATTTTGTTTCTATATTAGTTATATTTTCAATATAATAAAATTCTACGTGTGTGCAATGCATCACAAGCGCAATGAACGAGATGGGTGAAGGGGGGAGGGGGGCTGAGGGCCGCCAATGGCGATGAGGGGCGATTTTTTTTATTCACATGTTAATGCTAAATTATTATGAATTTCGACATGTAATTTTTTTCAAAATAGAAAATCAGGCCATGGTTTTATAATTTTTCTGCCAATTATTTTCTATAGAAATTTTTTTTCTTCACTTTTTTGATGTATGTGTGAATCATACCAACTCGCTTAATTGAATTTGAAAGAAAAAATATAGTTCAAGATTGCTTCAATCCTTTATAAATCATCCATTTTTTATCAAACTTCCACAAAAATTGTATTTAATTTAAAATTAAATAAAAAAAATATTTTATGACTTCTTTTAAGTTTTAAAAATTTTAAAATTTGGCACTTCTTTCAATTGTTTTTCAGTAACCAAAAAAACAAAAAAAAAACAAAACACAATCGGTCATTGAAATCCCGAAAAACCAAGCGCAATGTAATGACGCTAACTAAAAACTTTTCGGAAATTCATTTCTATTGAAATTTTTACCAAAGAATAAATTAAAACTCACCATTTTTCTTGGTTAACTTAACTTGATTTATTTTTAAGGCAAATAAAACTTATTCACGATTTATATATGAAATGCAAATAGGCAAAGTTCATAAATTATAGTAGAAATAGTCACAAAATGGGGCACAAAACTCAAAAAATTTCAATATCCAATATTTTTTTGCACAACCAATTGTTTTTGAAAACAAAAAATTTTCACCGAAGAAACAAATTGTCACACCACGAAACACATGGAATATTTGAAAATTTTACAACCAACAATGGCGTCCCCCCGACTATACGTGTGACGTCACACTCACTAATACACGCACACTCTGATTCACATTTATTTCCAATCTATTAAAACACGCGAATGCGCCGCTATATTCACAATTATTGTTATTGAAACCCAAAGAAAATCAACGCGGGATTTTCAACTCAATTAATCGGAGGTAGACGGGGAGATATTCAATGGAATTGCACTTGATTTAATTTTAACAATAAATTAATGTAATTCGCAAAAATTAATATGGAAATTACAGGAAAATAAAATTGCGTTTTTGGAAATTTGGCGATGGGATGCACTTTGACCACTAGTAGAATTGCACATGTGTTTTTCATATATGTACACTACCTCACACCAATATGCGGTTGTTGGCATATACACTAATGCATTGTAATGTTCACAAATCGTTTGGTAGTATGTGTAACTCTGTTGAATATATAGTGCAGTGTTACTTTCTGTCACTCGAGGAAAAATTTGTGTGGTGGTCTCGTTGCATTCTCTTCAGTGTATGCAGTAGTCTCTCTATAGTGGTGTGCGACTGAGTGCAGTTGCAATTGCATTTTGCAACAAGCGCCAAATACACATGAAACATCCACAACAAATATAACTAAAGCCCAAGCCTACCATAATAAAAGCCCTACATTAAAACCCATTTTCCACCGGGCCCCCATCGCTCCCATCCATCTCTTTCCAACCACAACCATCACCCAGCCGCTCCACTTTCTCATCTCATTCTACCCTCGTCTTAATCATTACAAAAATAATGCACTTTTCTTTTGTTGCACTCGCAAATAAAACATGAATTCGGCCATACATTCGACAGACAAACTTACAGACATATTCTGCATTTAATGCAACACAACACAAACCTGACCCTGACACTCTTTAAAATAACATTATCATTATTATTATCATCATGATTTTTTGCAATAAAACCATCAGAAAAGCAGCCAAATCCACAAGTCACAACGAAACAGAGGCTGCATATAGCAATTTTTTTCCGTTTGGTAAATACATGGATGATTGCAAGTTATTCATTCGATAAATAAACAGTCTCGAAAATTGTATAAATAAATATTGGGAATTGGACGCTTTTGGAGTGGTGTCGCAATTATTTCCGGGGCGGCAGACCCTCAGTAAAAAAATAAATCGGTTGCATGTCGCAAATTGGGCGACGTGAAACATTTTCGGCTTGAAAGGTTTGACCCAATGCAATAACATAAATCGCTAACTCGACTTTCCACACGAATTTTAACTAAAATTATTAGCCAATGTTGACCAAATTTTACTTCAAAACATTCCAATCAATAAAATTAATTTCAATAGAAAATAAACAAGTAAACTTTTAGTACAATAAAATTTAAGAAAGACTCGAATAATTCTCAAAAAACTCCATGTTATGTTTTTCGATTTGAAAGATACCGTACAATTGATCTAAAACGATATAAGTATGATAAGTTCAGTATTGTCATACGCATAGGACTCTGAATTTAGACTTAATAAGGACTTAAACTATTTGAGATATATCTTTTCCAACTCCAGATGTTTTATATTAATAGCAAATTTGATTTTCGGATAACTAATAAGAGGGTTGAACTAAAAATTACCTACATATACATAACATGAGTATAAATAATAATAATAATATATGCACCGTTTATTTTGAAAGTGAGTTAAGTCCATTTCAAGAATATCCCTATAGTATTATCATGTTTAACCATAGGAACATAAGATACTAAGGAAGAGGGAATAATTGGCGTTTTTGTTAACAACTAAAATGAAATCAGTAATTTCTGCAAACTTAGCAGTTAAATTATTAACATACTTTGTTCTAGTTACAAGAAGAATCACCATATAGACTGTCCTTGAAATGGACTTACGGCACTTTCAAAATAAACAAGTCATATATTATTAGCCTACTGGTAGCCGAGTGGTCTAGGTGACCGCTCTAAAACTAGTAGGTAGTGGATTGATCCTCGTATTGTGCACATTTTCAATATTTCTCGATAACGGATTTAATTGACCCTAGAGTCGCTAGTGGGCCTTAGTACTTATAAAGCGACGGTAAATAACAAATAAAAAAATCTATATTAGAATATACTGAAGTAATAAATCTTTAATCGAAATAAAACATATAACAAGATGTTACCAAAACTTTTCCTATTATTTTCGAGGGAAAATAAAAAGTTCTATTTTCGATTTAATTTTGTCAATATATAATAAGTTTAAATAGATCGTATATAAGGAGCAGATACCGGAAATTGTAATTTTTTCAATATACAATATAAACACAAAATTTTGTTACAACTATTGATTTTAAATCAATGATATAATCAGCCTCAAAAGAATCAACGTTTTGACATATATTGTGCAAATTTTTAGTGTCATATTAGTAAAAATCAATTGATTACTAAGGAGAATAACAAAAAAATACATTTTGAACATCATTTAAGCTTTTTTTTTACCACTTAGTAAATGTAGTAACGATTGAAATATTGAACTATTAAAGTAGGTACGGCAATATCACCTCCCCCTAAATTAAATAGTTTTTTCCAGGGCTTTTCTTCTGCGGAGGGGCCTTCCATTACCGTGTTGCAGCATAGAATTTTATTTGTTAACAGTTTTTGGACACTTTTGGGTATTTGGCCGATCGATTAGGATTATTTGACAGCTCTTTGACTATTGGGCGTACATTTGGCACCATTTCCCCCTTAACTTTTTATTGGTTAAATTTTTTGTCATATTTCGTTGGTACCAGTTAGAGAAATAATAATTATTCAATGTAAACTTAAAAAACTAATTTGGCATAAATTAATAATTGCACTTAGATAAACATTGAAAATGATTTTAGTAACAACTTTGCGTTGCTATCCTGTGAAACTCAAAGAGCATACAATACCGAATTCTTCTACTATTTCTACTATTTCAATATAGATTTCGAAATAAAAAATATATTGTAATTTTTACGGAGTTGATAAATAATCTAATCATAAATTGTCCTTAGTGCCACTGTGAAATAACTTATGAGCAAATAAATATCAATTGAATTGGTTTAAAAACGACATTCTTTCCGGTATATCTACCTAATATATACAATTATGTTTAGTTTATCTTGCAGAATAACCTTAATTCACAGACTTAAACCACACACCTAGCTTTCTACCTAAAAAAGGAACTTAGACTATGCTTCAATCCATAAGAAATCATTCTATCCCAATAATCGATTTAATTAATTACTAAAAATTAACAAATTCTACCTAAAAATATAAGGCAACCTCTCAAAGCTTTGCTTTATTCTTTGATATCAGTAGTACCAACAGAAATTTCAAGAACAAGGTATGGTAACGCAATATTAAATTTAAATTAAATCATTAAAAACACTTCATAGGAGGTATTTTTTCCCCATATTTTTAATCGGTTATGGATCTTTTATGGTGAAAAGATATTCTCAACAGAAAGTTGCTTTTCAATTCTTAAATATTCAGGAATCGTTATATCTCATTAACTTTTGCATCTTATTAAGAAAATTCGGAAAAAAAATTGAAAAAAGTTTACAAATCTAGACTAACCTTTATCTGAAGTTTTCTGCAAGTTCTTATGGTTCACTGGTTCACAATTGTAAGCTCGATTTGATGAGTCATTCCATTGTTTCTACTGTATGTCTGAAAATAAGTAAAGAATTATAATTATTTTCCATTTTAATACAAAAAAAAAATCATAAAGTTACACCTCTTATCATTTTCTCTTATTTTTTTAAGTGTGTTATATTTACAGGGACTTAGACCATCTTTATTTTCTGTTCCCTAAATAAATAAAGATAAGCAATATATTTTCTGATTATCGAAAACTTTACCTAATACGTTACAAAATTTAATAGGTACACAAAGTAGTATACAAAGTAACTAAGTAAATATATTTTCAAGAATCTTAAAAGTAACTTAAGATAAATATCTACATATTTTCTAATTTGTTTTTGATTCTATTTGCGATTTTTTTTTTTGCTAATTCAATTCTAATATGGTATAATTTTGTTTTTTGTGACTAAATTTTCATTATAGGTTGATTTATTCGTAAATTACACTAAAAACAAAGTAGAAAATGAAACGTTGCCAGATTCTACTGTGCTTAAAGGGACTTATGCCTTATAAAATTTTTGATAATAAATTTCGAAAAAAAATTTTTTTCTAAACCAAAAAAATTAACAAATTTTCAAAGGGGTGCAGCTCACTTAAAAGGTTAAGAAACACTGATGTAAATGAATTCCTTTTAAATTGAATATTGAATATTTAATAGGAACATAAGGGGGAGACAAAGCAAAATTTTATTTAATAATTTAAAATTATTTAAGCGTTCCACCACGCCAATTATTGTATTTTGCAAAACAACTGAAAATTCGAAAACAGCAACCATTGTAGTAATATTTAATTAAAAAATTATTGCGCCTTGGGCCCATAACCAATTTACACAAACCTCAAAAACCTCCATTTTACCAATAGTCGGATCCAAGTTCCCCTTGAAACTTCAAAAACAAAAAAACCTTCTTACTAATAGTCGTTATAACCGGCAGCAATATACAGCAAATTGAAATAATTATTCTAATTATTATTCCCGAACACCCCCCTTTTCAATTTGACCATTCTCACAAATTATTGTCCAAAAATTTAAAAAAAAATAAACTAAAGAAATTTCACATTTGTCCCAATATCTCCGTTATCTTTATGAGACCACTTGAATTTTGATTTTGGTCGGCACACGTCGTCCGATTGTCTCGCCCAAAAATCCATTCCAAAAATAGCACAACTTCAATTTGCAAATTTCCAATTCGCACCTGAGGACTCCACTCTTACTTAATATGGTATAGATATCTCTTTTTTTGTTCATTATAATTGCACCAATTGCATTTTAGATCTCACCTGCATTTTTTAATTGCAATTAAAGAGTCGTAATTTGCAGAAATAAATTTTGTAAAAAAAATGTATTTCCAGATATTAAATAAGACAGGTGAATGTCATGTAGCCCTTATATTTTCTTTAATCTACAATTAGTTTTCTACTCTTGAATTAATAACTTTGATTAATTAGGTATTGAATTATTTGAATGAAAAACTGCGTAAATGCTTAGCTTATAATCTCAATTAATAACAATAATTATTATTTAATGCAAAAAGACTATGTTATTATTATTGATATTGGAGGATGCAAAACAATTATGCTTGTACGTAAAATTTAAAAAAAAAGAGATTAATAATTCGATTATTCTTGATAAATGCTTCCAATTAAGACAAAACAAAACTATCAATTTAATTATCATAACTACCAACTCATAAAAACTTTGAATATAAGTCGACGTAATTTCTGACTAATTATAAGTTTAGTAAATTGGATTCCGTCTCAATAATTCATTAATATTAGTGAATTTTTTTTATAAACTTATAAATTTTCATAACTTTTTCTTCAATAATAAATCAATCCCACTTAATACCAATAGTTTTTGCAAAAGTTTAATTGAATTTTATAAAATATATTGGTGAAACCAAAAGAAAACGACACAAAAGAATATTATTATATAAATAATTTTATTTCCAGAATCTTTGTTTGCGCATTTCTCAAAAACTACTGAAGAGGTTCCCGGTATTCTTTTTTTATTTTTCTCTTTCAGAGGGATAATATTTTTAAGTTGGTATCTCTGTACATTTGTTATGTACCGTAGTTTTCTTAATTTTACTTCTAAGACAAGTATTGCAGTCTTAGCAAGCCGCTGTAGTATTTTTTTGTTGGTAATTCTGTAGATGATTCATATACCTATATATAATTTAAAAACAGGGATTTAAAGTGCTATCAAAGGGTTAAAGTTCTAAAATATTTTTGCGCTTTTCTGATTTTCTATCTTTTAAAATATGACTATGCCAAAAGTTTGTTGACTTGATCATTTTTAATAGTGCATCTACGCATGACTGGACAAAACAGAACATTCCAAAACACCACTATGATATCTATAGTAAGTACTCAAAATTTTCATGTTATTTGTTGCAAATCTCTAAAAAAATTCAAATGAAATTGAATTTAAAGTCCAAAAATATTACTTGTTCTATTAGTCTATGATACATATGGTATATTTGTGTATATCAACAATGGTTGTCATTCATTCTTATAATTATGAAAAAAGGTCCTAATTAAATTAAAGCTTTTAATATGCAAACAAAAAGAATTTGCGCACTGTTCTTTTTTATTTAATTTAAGAATAGCTGATACTTTCGACCTCGTCCACGTGACGTATATGTTAGAAATATTTTCTTTTAAGATAACATAAAAAGTTATATCAATTTCTTTTCAATTTTTATGGTCAAAATTTCACCCCACAAAAAATATACAAGCAAATTTATATAAGTAATTGAATGCTCTACAAAAAATATCTCTTCTCTCGTTATAAAAAGATCTCTTTGTTAATTTTGTTGGAAAGATCACTTATTTACAAGTTGGCCACCCGCATTGTTTATAATTTTATATTTTCATAAGTGCACAATAAATAAATTTGATCTATCGAACAATCTTTATTTTTAAGGTTATTATTATAAAATATTTAAACTTTTTCGTAGAATACTAAAATTTTCTAGTACCAAAATATACCTAAACGTTCCAGGTATATTATAATATATTAAAGATGGAGCTTTTAAAGTTTGAATAACTTTTGACCAAGAAAATGCATAAAAAAATTCAAGAAACCTTTTTATACACAGCTTTTACTTTCTTACAAAAATATGTTTGTAGATCCTTCGTTTGTTTAGTTACATACATCAAAATAATCGAAAATATTTTCCCGTGTTATTGTTATAGAAAGAATTACAATTGGGCAACTCTTATTGTTTATATAAAGAGCCGAAAGTTAAAGGGGTTTTTTTATAAATAATCAAAAATTTTGAATATAACTGCAGTAATAAAATTATATGGTTTTTTATTTTTAATTTTTCCACATTTCATAATAAATTTTTGAAATATTAAAATTCTAAATTTATTTGAAGAAAAGGTTTGTTCAATTTCCCTTAACTGTAAAAAAGTAACTAAAATATACTATTGTACTATTGTACTATTATATATTATTATAATTGAAACAATAGGTTTTGCTGGTAAATCCAAATGCCAGCAAAATCCCTTAAGCTTACGGATGTGACATTGAGGGGAAAAATCGATTTTTCTCTTTTCAATAATAATTGATTTGGGAAAAATCGTTTATTTTCAATTTTTTGAAAGATACCTACTTTTATTTTTTTCTGTATATGTTACGATAATTGCAATAAATTGAAAATATTAATAACTAGTAACTACTCAGGAAATATTCACAGCCAGCACTGATAAATGACAAAAATTGGCAAATGAATCTAATCGAAATGACAGTTGAAACAAATGACAGCAATCAGTAAGTTCAATTTGGATATAATAATTGATATTCAATGGTATATTTTTGGTTTTCCCTTACACGTATATGTTAAAATACATTCTTGGATCTCTGGCTTTGCCAACACCCATCTCTACACATATATACTTTTGCCAATTATTGAATTATTGAATATCAATCAGTATTGAAAATATTGAAAATCAACAGTCGTAGAAAAAGTAAATACTATTACCACTCCGATATTCCTTATCATTTCGGACTCCTGTCTAGACTCGGGATGGTTGCGAATGTAAAAATCAACATCAACACAAAAATCAACACAAAAATCAACAAAAAAATCAACAAAAAAATCGGCTCTAAATTAATCGATTATTTTTTCGCATTCCAAGTTAAATCGTTCTGAAGTTATAAATAAATATAAAGTTATCAGTTTTAAAAATGATCAGTTTGATATAAAGTAAACTAATAAATGTTTCCTCATTTTGATTTTTTTAAAAAATATTGCTGTATACAAGTGGAATTTAAAAGTTTGTATATTAGTACTAATATATATATAGTTTTTTTAGAGTGCTACTTTTATATTTATAATGGCAAAATGTGTTTATATATAAAAAAGAAAATATATATAGTATATTTATTTAAATTATACTTAAACTTCTCGCTAATAATTGTAATTAGGTAGATAGTGTTGGTTAGAATGAAATAAAATATAATTAAGAATTTTATATTCGAAAAATGAGCAATAAAATAATCATTGAAATAAATAAAATTTATAAAAACACACAAGTTATAAATATTTTAGATGGTCGAGTTGAAATTTATCAATAAAATATTTTCTTATTTTAATTGTGCCTTCATGTCCAGACGAATAAAAGCCCTGATAAAAGCGACCCAGTTAGCGCTATAAATTAAATACTAACATAATTGTAATTAATTTTTTATTTTTTATTTCGCTTCATAAAAAATCCAATATGCAATTTGATGCACCACACAATTACAGTGCACTTATTAATGGCGTGACTTTCGGCCAAAACGGAGCGCTCATAAAAAAAATCGATTAAATCAAACAAATAGGCTGATTAAAATAATTCCATGATCGGATTGATGATTTTCCGAAAAAAATCGATTAATATCAAAGCGCCTCGGACCAAATCGGATTTTTTCGCCCGGCTTCGTTTTTAATATCTATCATATAAAGTATTTTTTTCCAATTTTCGAGTGATATTTAATTTTTATTTATGACGTTTTCAACGACGACGTGCTTATCGTAAATAAATATATTTTTTTTTGTAAATGAAAAAATGAACCGTATCAAACTTGTTTTAATAGGTTTGCTGCAAAAAATTAGAAATGACACTGTTAATCTTATGAAAATGGAAAATTTGGAAAATTATTAATTCAGAATCTTATTTAGTTAAAGAGTTTATAACAAGGGTTTTAGATATAAGTGTTAAGTGCTATTAAGAGGATTTTTCTATCAGTACCTTAATTTTATTACTTTACTTAATGTCAATATTTAAAAAAAAATTCTATGCTATTAAGAACCGGAGTTTTCAGTCATGGATACACTATATCCTTAAGATTTACCTATTTAAAGATAATAAATTACCTGTTAGATAAATCCTACATACATCGCTGCTCTTAGGAAATACGCATGTTTTATCTATCCAACGGATAAAATTTTATCTGGAAGATAAATGTCATAATATTGATGCCAAAATGCCAACCGTGAATCTAAGATAGTTTGTTTCTATGTTTGATATATTTTCTCACAAAAAATTTCGAAAAAATCGCATCTTAATTTTTCCATCTTAAGAAAGCAGAGTTCAAAGTAAACCCCAGAAATGTTTATTTTATATGGCCCTTATTATTATAGTTTTGAAAAATATAATTTAATTGGTAGTTAAAGTATTCAAGCCAGTGGTTCCCAAATAGAAAGTTGTAGACCTCCTCCAGTAGGTACTGAAACTTTTTAAGCTTCCCAAACAGGGTAAAGGGACATCAGGAAGAACTTTAGTGTCGCTTTTTTCTTTTAAAAAAACCGGTTAAATGCAATAGTATGAAACATGAGGGGCTAGAATTTTTTCTTTTAAAGGATTCATAAAAGGTTTTGAACCTATGAACTCCAAACCAATTACAATAGTTTGCAACTTCGCTTAGTTGTATTTTTTCATACCTAGGTTATTTTAATGAAACATAGGGAAGCCTAAACAATACAAATTTTGTTCTGGTAAAAAACAGTTTGATTAGAATGATTTTTTCAAATTAAAAATTAATTATTAGCATAAGATAGTTTACTATCAATCGTAGGATCGATTTTTTTAATATAGGAGTTATGAGTTTGGAGTATTATTTCCCAAACTTTCAAGATCTGTGCCAGTAGTGTAGCATTGTGGGAAGCAAGGCTTTACAGGTCTGCAGCTTGATAGTACAAAATCGATAGTAAAAAACACAATCAAAGAATACAATATGGAGGAACACCAACGGGCAAAATACAGTAAAAAAGATGAAGAAAAAAACATCCTTGAACCTAACTACTACAATAGCTTCTTGATCTTACAAGAATACCAAAGTGATAATGGACCGGCTACTACCGGCTGAAGAAACATCTGCATACAATTGGATAACAAGTGGGTAATCCTAGATGCAGATTCTGGCAAGCAGAGGATGAAATCACTTTTAACATTTTGTCAGAATACGGTACTTTAGATGAATGAAGATATGAAGAACAGGGTATCAAGTCCTGGAACTGAAATATTCGGAAAACAATTAGTACACCGGACATTCGCCCAATTATTTGGTTTGATCTAGGGAAAATAAGGACCCCAAAAACACAATAAGGTCTGAGATTGCAGTGTTGAAAGTCAATTAACCTTATCCTGGATATCCTAACTAAATAAGAGAAAAAGAAGAAGCATAGCATGGGGAATGGATCCTGGAAGCACATGGAAAGGGAGCGGCATATTGACGCCCAATTAATCTCATCCTGAAAATCCCAACTAAAAAAAATGAAGAAACGTAGCATTGGGGATGAATGGCCTCCGGATTAAAAATTGCGTAAAAGATTTTGCTGTGAATCGTCACAAAGCAGTTACGGAGTGATCCAAACTACTTGATGACCACTGATGAAGATTGCTTGGCAATCGAAATACGTATCTGGGCAATACGTCACAAATATTTTTGTTTGAACTTCTGTTTAAATTTATGTTGATGGTATGGTTTTTTATATATTATTATATTAAATTATACTACATAAATTGGACTGCAATATATTTTGTATATTGTATACACACGAAAAGTGTACTTTTAAATACTTAAAGAATTAAAAGGTATTTAATCTGGCAAAATTACATTTTCGACTTTGCTTTTAATTTAATTCGCGATATTTTTGTTAATTCCATTCTAATATGGTATAATTCTCTCTTTTGTGGCTAAATTTTCATTATGGACCGATTTAATCGCGAATTAAATTAAAAACAGAGTCAAAAATGCAACATTGCCAGGTGTGGGTGTGCTAAAGTACATATGAGCCTAACTTTTACTCATATTCTTGACTAACTATGAAAATAAGGGGCGATAATTTTCCGGTTGGCTCTGGGTGGCAAAAATCCACACTACGCCCTTGATCTGAGTACCCTTTTTATAATTCTCGTAATGCTGGGTATCCCTTATCAAATGATGATAAGGATATGCGTACCACACTTTGGGAAGCTCTGTTTCAAAAGATTGAATCCATTACAAGTTTTGATCATTGAGAAATTAAAAATTGTTTAAATCATGTTTACCAGGCCCTGATTTTTAAGAACTGGGAAAAGAAATATGTAGGGATTGTTTCTCAATTGCCAATCTGGGCTTGAAATTGTTTATTGAGAATTATAAAAATAAAAAAAAAATAAAGGGTACAAACAGATTCAAAAATGGTGTTTTAGTTTTAAAAAAAATTGTATGAGAGATGAAAATTTTGTTTAGTTAAGTTGGCAATGGTTTTCGCTTAGATATAGTTCTTAAAAAGAAATATTAAAAAATGAGGCAATGTAGTGTAAATAGAAACAAATATAGAATTTAAAGCTTTCAAAGAATTCTTAATTCTCTAAATTGAAGTTTCAAGACTTCTCTAAGCAATATTCAAAGTAAATAGGTAATAAAAAAAACTGTCAATGGAAAAATAAGTATAACAAAAATGCCAATTATAACTAAGAAGATAAATTTTGATATTTAAAGAGTATTGTTTCCCAATTTTCTTATGCCAAGCTTAGAAATCAGCGCAGCTGGGGGGCCATTTTGTATTTAGCATTTGTTAAATTCAAAATGGTCGCGGAATTTGGTTCGTTGCGGGCGAAAATCGTCATTCTTCAGCCTTGTATGTGGCAATTGCATGTCCACTTGCATTGTGCACCGGAATATCGGCCGATCGCTCCACTCGTCTGTCTTTTGCAATGTTGAAACAATTTTTTTCGTAGCGAAGAGTTATTTTTGGTGGCTGCGTATTTTTTTTTTTAGTTTTCGACAGCTGTCCTTGTGCACGATCGCATTGTGTCTGAGACGGCAATGTCTGCGTAAGTAATTCCGGAACGCGTGGCCCTCCGTTCCCGAACCCTCGCCAGTTCCCGAAATCGGCGAAAAAAATGCAAGTGGCCTTGGCGAAAGTGCATACAAATCCGAGGCCAACAAATTCGGTTGTAATGCACATGCACTTATATGCACTTCTCTCGGTTTCCTGATAGCATCGACAATTTGGCCACATCCTATATACCAGGGGTGGCCAGCCAGTCGATCTTGAACCCAATTTTTACTTGTGTTATCTTTTTTTTATTACACTTCAAAAAATCTATAAAAATATCCGTAGTGTTAAATATCCTAAATGTAATAATATCTATGCAATACTTTTGGAAGTAATGCCCTTTGAGACCTCCTGACTTGAGTCAATTATTGAATTATAATTTCTCTGGGAATCAGAAGCAACTTACAAATAAAGACTTTCTTTTTTTAACCCAAGATATAGTTGTAATAACAATAAAATTATATAAATTAACCAAAAAAAAAAACAGTGTGTGTACTTATATACGCGCGTGAGAAGTTATACTTCTTTGGTATAGTTAAAAATAGGTTTTTAATCCACTACCGTAGCCTCTTCCAGTAGTGCGTGAACTGGCACACCAGTTATAAGATTTGTGATTGCTAAAATATGATACAATTTTAAACACAAATTATTTTTAATATCAAAATACATAATAGGAAACGTAAGTGTTGCGGCAAAGACAAGGACTAAGAATATATAGTTTTAAATACATCCACGTTAGTGGAATACAAATATAATAATTATTGGCTCAAATTTGAAGTACAATATCATTAGTTTCAACTGTCGTTTCAATTTCGTTCAAATGCTAATTTTAGTCATTTGTTAGTTGTGTCAGTGTTGGGCTGTGAATATTTCACAGAATGTAACAGGGTTTCAAATAAAAAATTAAATTGGCTATTTATACATAGATACTATATGTTTAAACATTTGGTTATTTATAGAAAATGTATATTACATATTATATGAATTAACCGTTTAACCGAATGAACAGATTGGGTCACATGTTTGAAAAATACTTATCGAAAACTTTTACCATATAGAAGTAGATTGTTACCATAAAATATCATGTGTAGATATGTATAAACAATCCTAAATAGCAATGTCCTAAAAATTATATTAATACAATAGTAATTGTATATTTTATTTACCCATTTATATCTATGTATTGAAACTGATTTTTAATTCAAATATAGAAAAATATAATGTAATATAATGTATCAATCGACTTTTATTACATAATTTTAAATATTACACTGAATAACTTCAGAAAAATATCTTTCTTTTAATTGCATTTTAATTCTCATTATAATAATAATAGGCAAACGTAAGTAATATGTATGCATTTATTTCGGCAAAGGTAGACAGATATTGTAAAAACATACGTGTGAGTGAAATACCATCATTGTTTCAAACTTAAACTGAAAGATTATTGCTATGGTTTCAATAGTTATTTTGATTTCTTTTAATCAATTGTCAATTTTTACCATTTGTCAGTTGCGTTAGTATTGGGCGGTGAATACTTTACGGGAAATTACCCCTTAGTTGTATATATGGATATTGTTTAGACTGTAAAATTCGAAAATATTTAGTTTAACGATATCTATCTTCTCCATGTTCTAAAGGTTCTAACCGTTCTGACTGTTTCTCATTGTTCGGTAGCTATAACTTCGTATCCGATTCGGGATTGTTCGGGATGATCGAATTCTCTCCTCTCGAGTCTCCAGATAAACGAAAAACATATGCTAACATATTCGAGTGCAGGCTTAACTTGTTCGATGTGATAGTGTTTAGTCGTCCTACTATTATGCATATAGCCCCAAAAATTGGCTAAATTTCACCTGCTTGAACCGTTATTTCTTACTAACATTGCTAGCGACTTCAAACTGTTACTTTAAAGCACGTTTTAAAGTGTAATTTTTTTACTACTGTTTACAAGTCGATCGGGGTACATTTTACTATAGGAAGTTGATATATTTCAGGCAGAAAAATTGGCCACCCCTGTTATTTACAGATTATTTTTACGCCCAAGAATAAAGGGTTCGTGTTTTTTGGATTTTTTTTTGCGAACCGAATGAATGTTATGTCTGTGTGCAGTGCCTTTTGTTACTCCAATGACCTACTTACTTCGTGTTCCATGTCCATCTGTCGACGGCTCAGGCCCTCGTCTTTCGACTTCGTCCGGTTCCAACAATTTTTTCATGCAAGATTTTGTCAAGTGTACGAAAATGAAAGTATAAAGATGCATTTATTCAACACTGAAATGCGTTTTTCGCTTTCATTAATGCAATCGCTTGCCCTCGATATCATCAACAAAAAAGTGCATTGTGCACATTTTTTCTTGCCGAAAATAACCGACACTCATGTTATTTTATCAAAACGGTCATTATTTCGATTGAAAGAAATGCCATTTTGAAATAAGTCTTGAGAAATATTGAGGTAGATACCATCAAATATTGACATCTTTAAAATTCAATAGTATTATTTTTCCAAGAAAAAACGTATTTTCTATCCAAATATTCACCATCTATTCATCATTTCAATTGAAAGTTCCGAACTTTTTTCACTACCATTATTATCGCCAACGTTAAACTCTTTTATTAGCTAATTCGTCTACAAATTAAAACAAGAATGACCCAAATTGAACTAGAAGGGTTCAATTGATCAAGCTTTAAAAGGACAAACAGCCAGAGACATATTTGATATATTTTATAAATTTAAATATCTACTTAAAGAAGTATATTTATAGTAAAAAGTTTGGTTTATGAAAATATTTAAATACAAAAATCTAAAAATATTAAAAACTTCAAAATGTCTTCTAATGAATAGCAACCGATTTTTATACCATAATGGCATCCATACTTTATAGTAATTTAATACATTTCTTAATTTCTATTGAAAAAATTATACTGAGTTCCATTTTCTTAGCTAAAATTTAAATAGCACCAACTGTTGATGACTTCCGTACACATTTTTATGTAAATTGTATTTCCCAAAAAGCTACAATAATTAAAACGTCACAAAAAATCAAGCCTTCTTGGTGATCAAGTGGTCTAGGTTACTATTCCAAAACTAATACGTTTTCGAGTATCGAGCAAATTTTTGATATTTCTTAATTGCGGAATTTTACTATTCCTAGAGTCGCTCAAGACCTAAGTAGTTATAAAGCGATGGTAAATAACAAATTTAAAAAAATCTTGGCTTATGTGTACTTTAGCACACCCACAATCTGGCAATGTTGCATTTTCGACTTTGTTTTTAATTTAATTCGCGATTAAATCGGTCCATAATGCAAATTTAACTACAAAAAAGAGAATTATGTCATATTAGAATTGAATTAACAAAAATATCGCGAATTAAATTAAAAACAAAGTCAAAAATGCAACGTTGCCAGATTGTGGGTGTGCTAAAGTACACTTGAGCCAAAATCTTTTCTAAACTAAAACACTTGTCAATAATTCAAAAATTAGGGATCGTTCATAAATTAGATAAGGTAAATTTTGTTTTTGTAGGCACACCTTTTTTAATAAGATAGCATAAGATTCTTTTTGTATGTACAAATAGGTGAAGTAAAAAATTAATTATCCTTCTTCTCCCAAAATGTAGGTATACAATTTATGACCGATCTCTTATGCAGTTCTAATTGAATTTCCTATTCCAACAATTAACTAATGTGTACCACATTAAATGCATCGGTAAAAATTAACTTTTTTCATAAGAACATTGGCACTTGTTTTGATTAACAATATGCAGTAGGTACTTAATGAGGGCATAAATGACCGTTATATTTATACTGCTAGCATTGGTGATTAGAGGTATGGAAGGTACTCTCAATAGTAAAGCTAACAGTCCTCGCAATGTATTATAAATACCGAAACCAAAAAAATACCAGTTATATTTCCCTATACCTAAAAATATAACAAAATTTATTTTTTATTTAACACTATAGCCGAACACGGAAGATTTACATATCTATAAAAGCTATAATTCGCTATATAGCGATAATTGCTCATACTGTTCTCCTACTGTTAGGGACTCATACTGTTCTTTACTGTAAGAACCTATTATATTTTATCTTCAATATATACATTTTTCAATGAAGTTTTGACAAAAATCGGTGTATCTCTGAAAATATCGATTTAAACGCAAAAATAACGATAAGAAAACCTTCCTTGACAACTTGCAACATCCTTCACTGTACCTGTTGATATAAAACTCTATTGAGTTTTTGATTTTATAAAAACAACGTCATGTAAAAATTTTTAAACGATTGGTAAAGAATAGGATATTTGTGATTATGAATAAATAAACTTTAAATTTTTATTAGGTATAGTCACCAAATTTCGTCCCCAAGCTTAATTTCACCCCCTTGGGTATCTTTTTTCTAAATAACGCCACCTAGTATTTATAATTTGAATTTAAAGTCAGTTAAGTCAGACAATCATTTCAAATTTTTAGCGGTGAAATGTTGGGTCTGTGTCAAGAAATTTAAAAAAATAAAAAACTTGTCAAGGTAAGTTTTTGATTGAAATACTATCGATAAGGTTTAAATAGTGATGTTCTTAAATTATATAAACGAAATTTTGCCAAAATTTGATGTTATCGCTTAAAATTAAATCGATTATATTTTCATTTAGGTTATGACATGCGTTTTTGGTTGAATACATGTTGTCAACACAACTGGCAAATTCCTAATATCGTCCCCTTACATAAGCCTAATATCGCCCCCGGGACGATATTGAAATTACTTCGTTATTTGGTAGTTGTATTTTTTCAACAATCATTTTTTCAATAAAATATTTAGTGTGGACGAAACAGGGATCAGCACCATGATAAAATGGGAGAAAAGTGGATAGGATGCACAAAATGTTTCCAATGGATGCATGAGGATTGTGTTGAAAATCCAGGGCCTAACTTTATCTGTTCAATTTGCTTAGAGAATTAAAATTACTTAAAGTTTAAACTTTAGGTACATCAATGATTAATAAGTCTGATTAGATATTGTTATTATTATGATTATACTAATAATTATATATTGTTAAAAATATAGTTTATGTTTATGTAAGTCTTGATTATTGTGATCTCAATATCATCCCGGGACGTAATTAGGTGCCTAAAAAATTATTTTCAGAATGTCTACTTTTTTGTAAAGAATATTTTTGTATAAATAATAAAGAATTTAACAGATTTTTTTTTACTTAAAATAATAAAGAAATGTTATAACTAAACTTTGACGTTATATTTATTCCTTTAAACGCAACATTTTTTTTAAAATTTTTATTTTTCAAAAAGGGGACGTTCTTTGGTGACTCTACCTTATATATTCTAAATATTATATATAGATTGCAATGGCGATTACTCAGCAGGTGCTTCATTGTGGCTGACCGATAGATTAAAGAAGAACGAATAGTAAGAGATTTCAACCATTTTGTCAAAAAGAATTAGAAAAAGGTTTGGCTAGGAACAAAGGACAATGGCAGCTTAACAAGAAGTTAAAAGGCAATTTCTTAGAGGATATCCATCGACATATCTAAAGGAGTTTCCGAATAACTACAAATTACGAAAGTATGGCTAAGCAATTCATCATGAGCTCAACAGAACTTCTTGATAGTTCGATTTTGTGAAAAAATTAAGAAGTTTAAATCTCGAAGCTGATTTATAGTACCTACTTATATTTATTACTAATTCTAGCCCTAAGTTTGTCTTCAAATATTATGGTTCCGAGGATTTATGGATGTTTTAAATGATTTAGAGTGTTCTGTAGACATGCCTACTAGAAAGGCTGTTATTATTGGGAATATTTAAGTAAATTTATTTATTTTGTTTTCGTAAAGCACTGCTGCCTAGAACTATTTCAAAACTCCTTGGCTAGTTATTTAAATTTGTGAATTAGGGACCCGTTTCGTATAATAAGTAGTAATATATTCAAATCGAAATATCAAAAATTCCTGGGGTTATTAAGGTGTTCGGAGAATAATTTTTGGTACCATTATTATTATTATTGTTCCTAATGGCGATAAATATTAGTTTAAGTAGCATTTATTTATAGTACCCATTGGTTTTTATAAATCTGAAAATCTTTATGGTTGAAATTTATTTCCAACGTACCTAAGTCTAACAAATGAATGATATTTCGTTACTCTTTAAATTTAATTTTGGTACGGTTCATAAAATATTATTATTTTTTTTAGTGGTTTACAAATGTAAAAATTTAAGATCAGCCATTGTTTTCCGAAAGGCTCTGGAGATTTAAATGTTACCTTGTAAAAGTGGGATTCTATTGTCCATGAATTTACGGACGTTTTTAGATTGCACAATAGATATTGTTTATTAAACATTTAAACGTTATTCATATGTTATTATTAAAAAAAATAGAAATTAGTAAAAGTTAATATATGAAACTAAACTTTCGTAGATCTGGCATTGAAGAAAATAATAATTTTTTAATTACTAATTAAATAATTTTACTATTTTCTTCAATAGAATAATCATGTTTTTGTAATACCAATTAAAAAAAAACGATGATTTATGTGCAAAAAAATAACGAATTTGTGCACATATCTATAAATCAAGGTAAATACAATAAAAAATATGTGACTGGAAACTTGAAATTTCTTGCAAAAAATTTCAAATACAAAAAGTAATGCAGCTATATTCCTATAATAAAATAAAGGATGAGGCAGTAGCATGATGGGTGCTAAGAGGGCCATGGCCCCGGGAGGCACACAGAATTGGGGCGGCATATTGATATTGATAATTCCATAAATAAAAGATTTTGCTTTGGGAAAAACACAAAAAGTATATTTTTAAACAATTTAAAGCTATTTCACCTTTTACCAATTTTCTTGACTAATGATGAAAACAAAGGGCGGCGAAAGGGATATCCCTGAACTCTGGGGAAAGGTTCCAAGAATGATGAAGAAGAAGATTTAATTAAAAATAGATTAAACCCGAAAATGTCAGAATTAGATTGAAATAAGTAAAAGACTTTGAGTTGAATTCACAAATTTTAAATTTGCATTGAAAAAAAATCCACAAAGATAAACTTCAAAATATTAATAACGTTGGACTCAAAGTTGCAAAATTTGTTTGATATGACTATATGCGAACATTGACTTAACATTGATTCATTTCATTAGAGATTATTCGGGAACAAATGTTGAAATAACAAAGTCAGATAAGATATTTGACGAAAATCAGTGGCGGGTTTTGAATTATTCGCGACTGTTTTCATTTTTCATACAATTATAGTACTATGAGTGTAGCCCCTTCGGTTTATTTATATATGCGATTGGGTCGTAATGAGTCAAACTCAAACAATAAAACTAATAAAAAGATACGAGCCATCATGAGATATGTTAATTTATTTTTGATAACCGCAATATGATTGCTCATAAAACCAAAAAATTGTTTTTTTATTCAATACACAAAATAATATTTATACAAAATTCCATTGCATTGCTCAGTAGTAATCATTAGAAAACCAAAAATTATTTCTTATTATTTCTAATGTAAAACTTATCAGAAATATGAGTTTTATTATTAAAAAAAAATTAAAAATTAAAATATTGTGCAACTTTGTAAGTCTGATAAGAGATGACTAATTCATAATAGAAGACAACTTTTACCAGTTGCATTTTTTGCGGTCAATTGAAATTTTATATTTTTCGTAAAATTTGCTGAAGGTAAGTAAATATTGTTGTTAAACCGTGTATTATAATTTTCACTAAACAATTACTATATCTATCAGTTACAATAACTTCCATTATTACAACTAATAAATGACAAAAAGACGAGTGTGGGAATAAATATAAATAGGTCAATTTTTTATGTCGGAATAAAGGAGTAATAAGAAGCCTACAGGGGGCCGAGTGGTCTAAGTGACCGCTCCAAAACTGGTAGATTTTGGATTAAATTCTTGTATTTAGCAAATTTCCGATATTTATCGATTTTTATTAACCTTATAGTCGCTAAAGACCGTAGTAGTTATAAAGCGATGCTAAATAACAATTGAAAAAAAGAGCAATGCCTCATCGCAACTTTCTGCACTTATGTGTTAAGTGCTTATTTTCGATCTCATACTTTCTATTTTCCTAGGATCCTCAAAGTAATTTCTTAGTACAATAATTTCAAAATTTTGAATATTCGATTCTTTTTTATTTTATCAAAAACACTTTAGTATATCGTAAGGTAGGTAAGAGTTCTAATTTGACCAGATATCTTGCTAAACTGAGTAAGTACTTTGCTATATTGAAGTATTTTCTAATAAGCAATACATACGTTTTTAATCACTTGGTAATTGCTTTTAAGTCGTTATAGTAAACTCTTAGCATGAAGTTATTAATAATGGGGTAAAAATCGGTACTAGAAGACAAAGTTGGTGTAAAGAGAAACATCAAACAGAAGTTTTAGAATAAAAATTGTTCTATGTAGAATAATTGTGGGTAAGGGAACATAGTATTTCTTTCCTATAAGGTTCGACAGAATGAGGTTTGAAGAGTCTTAATTTTTACAGCCTTGGGCTTATAATGTTCCCTGGTCCCTACTTCACCTATTGTAAGTCGAGAAATCTAGCAAATTTCAGCTACCAGCAAACCAGATTATGTTCGATTAGTTTAATACTGGGTTCGGAGACCTTTAACCCTTTAGAATCCCCCAATCTGAAAGAATCTGCATATTGGAAGGTCCAACAGTATCCCAATAGTATGAAGATGCTTTTTCAGGCTACTGTGACCGATTATGAGGTCTTCAGTGATCTGGCTTGAGATCTACTAAAATTTAGTATTTCTATAGTTAGAATTTGAGAATTCCACAAAAAGATAGTGAGGAGTTAGCACCTAAATACAACTAAAAATTTTGGAAACAAATATGAACTCAAATCATATGAGGAACAAATCCAATAAAGCCACTGGAGAATAAGAAGGTACCTGAACATTTTGATTAAAATAACTCCTCAGTTCTGTAGAGTGTTTTTCCATTGGCTTAAAGATTCAAATTGCTTCCAGGGTGCTACTGAAATGCAACATTTCGGCTAGATGACGGTTTATAGATCCAGGAAAGTTTTATCCTAGCAATAAATTAGTCGAAAGGTCATTTATAAATTAGTAAGTAGAAGATAGAATTAATAAATGCTATTAAATAAATAGTGCTCGTGGTCTAACGTATTGCAACTCTAAAATTAAGTAGACAAGAAAATAATAACTTTGTTTCAGTGATTTTGATGGAGATGGGATTTTCACATCTAGATAGTGACATTTATATTTCATATAAAATTGTATCGTTAGGATAAAAGACATGGCTATTTTCACCTAAGAATTGTGAGAAGAAAGTGCTTAAGAAAGTGCTTGATAAATGTGTCGAATTTAACTAACAGGTAAACTTCTATCTATTAAATAGCTACCTTAAGAATATGGGGTATCTATCCAGAAGTAAATATACCGATCCTTAGTCTGAATTTTCTGAAGGATATGTTGTTTTCTTAGTTACAGTTTAATATATTTTGAAAATAGCTTTGTTTCTGTAATTTTGTTAAGGATTGGTATTTTAACATCTAGATAGTGGCATTTATCTTCCAGTTAAAATTTCATCCGAAGGATGAAGAAAAACTTCTGTATTTTCATCGAAGAATTAGGAGTAGAAAGTGCTCGATAAATGCGTAAGATTTAACTAACAGATAAACTTTTATTTATTAAATAGTTATCTTAAGGATATGGGGTATCTATCCGTAAGTGAAAATACCGACCCTTAGTCTGAATTTTCTGAAGAATATGTTGTTTTCTTAATTACAGTTTAAGATACTTAGAAAATAGCTTTGTTTCTATCATTTTGTTAGGGGTTGGAAGTTTCACATTTACATAATTGTGAGAAAATAGTGCTTAAGAAAGTGTCCGATAATTGTGTACGATTTAACTAACAGGTAAACTTTTTTCTATTAAATATCTATCTTCAAGATATAGGGTATTTATCCAGAAGTAGATATACTGCTCCTTAACCTGAATTTTCAGAAGGATATGTTGTTTTTTAACTACAGTTTAAGATATTTAGAAAAAAGTGCAGTGTAATTGTAAGTAAATAGTGCTTAAGAAAGTGTCCGATAATTGTGTATGATTTAACTAACAGTTAAACTTTTAGCTATTAAATATCTACCTTAAAGATATGAGGTATCTATCTAGGAGTAAATATACCGTTCCTTAGTCTAAATTTTTTGAAGGATATGTTATGTTCTTATTTATAATTTATGATATTTAGAAAATAGTACAGAAAAAACTAGATCATATTCGTTCTACACGCGACCTGAAGGTCAATTTTAATTTCAACTCAAAAACAATGCGCAGTAATGAAATTTTTACAACTTTTGTTCGTGGAAAAGTGTTGGTGGAAAATTAGAAAATTGAGGTAGAATTTGGTGGTGTGAAGATAATTTAATTGGGGCTTAATCAATCAATCCAAATGAATTGCTAAGCGAGGTATTGAAAAAAACAACAAAAGTGGCAATTAATTAATCAATTTTTCCAGCGAATAATGCAATTATTGCAAATTGCGACAGTAACGTTTTAATGCATTTATTATTGCACTTGTTGGAGTGCGTTGAATGAAAAACGCTTACGAATGAATTCAATATGGAATTGGCAGTTAATTGTTATTGTTATTAGCCGATAGTTGTAATAATTATATGATTATATTTACAGAGCAATAAAACTGTTTTTATTGACTCGAGGACTATGGTTATAAATTAGAAAAGCCTTTGCCGTAACGAAATGATGTGTGACAAATTGATAAAACTTTACGTACCGAATTGTTTAGAACTGTCCAGAATCACTTAAAAACTTTTATCAAAAATTATTGGGTTAGGTTATGGCTTTGTCACATTGATTGGAACTGCGTAGGCTGTAGACGAAAAAATTTGTATGAGCACAATTTGATAAGGTCTCCCTCTCCAAGAAAACAGCACTGGCTAATATTGTTTGTGCTTGTAAAAAAAAACGCGAATTTAATGTTTAAAAAAAGAATTTTTTTTATCAGTTTCGGGGGCTAGACTGGGTCGAGTTTTGGTGCATTTGATAACGGTGTGAGGTAGGTCGTTTGTGTGTCCACTCGAAAAAAAAATGCTCATGAAAATTTATCTGTCTACGTATTCGACAAATACAACAAACCATTCCATTCATTGCTGTTGCCAAATATTTATTTTTTGATAGATGACAAATCAAACGCGAATACCCACGACCCTTTCCCATATAGCCCGAGTGTATGCTTGATCTCACGGTCAAGGACAAAGCTTTTTTTGCAAATCAATGCATGATTTATACTTATTGCAATTGAATTTTCGCTTGGTCCAATGTAATTTTATTACTTGACAAACTGAATAAGTGCGATAAGACTTCACACGTTTTTAAATACCAAAATAAAACCAGACAATTATCTTATCGGCTGAAAAAATATAAATTTATATTTTTTTATTCGTGCATGGTAATTACACAATACAAAGTTTCAGATTTTCTTTAAAAAAAAAAACGCTTTAAAAATAGCAATTTAATTTTTAATATCGGGTAAGAAGACCAGCTTGATTTAAATTTACAAGTCAGTTAAAAATCCCCAAAAATAAATCAACAGTTATTCTATTTTTATAAATCTTAAAGGTGTTCTTCTACAGTCCCTGGCCATATTATTAAACACACTTAAGATTATATACAAAATGTACATATTCTACTAAATTAAGTTTAATATTGTTTACTTTTTACATTACAAAAAGTTGTATTGATATTTAAGGGTGGATCACCGTCAGAACATAAAAAAAAAAACTTTTAAGACTGCTGCCACTTTTTTTTTAGAGATATTAAAAAACGGTCTTCGGCATGTAAAAGTTGAAGTTTTGAACTATTTTTTTTTATTTACTTCGATATACCCCCCCATCTTCCCCCTTTTACAGCGCTTTGAAAAAGGGTCCTCAAAAATGAGGAGGCAAACGGGAGACCATTTTTCTCGGAAACCGGAAGTCGGATCATGATTTTCCAAAGAATGTAGGTTTTGGTAATGCGTCTTCTTGGTACTGAACCTTGAAAATTTGAAAAAAGTTGAAAATTCACAAAATGGCGCGACTTTGAAAAAAAAGTTAAAAAAAACGACCTTAATTTTAACCTTTCCCCCTCTCCCACTTTGAGGAGGGGAAGGTTTGGCCAATTTCAGAGGTTCAGTACCAAGAAGACGTGTTGAACTATAACACTCTCCAGTTTCAAGTAAATCCATCGGATAGTTTCTGAGAATCTTGTCTCCCAGTTTTAAGAAGTTGATTTCGAGAAAAACGCATTTAAAGTTTTTTTGAGATATTTTGTTATGTTATTATCAATTTATTCAATTTTTATTAGTGAAAATACATTAGTCAGCTATTCCAATCCTTTTAACACGTTATTCTTGAATGTTATAAGAAGACATTTATGGAAAAAAAATCGATCTTATTTTTCTGACGGTGATCCACCCTTAAGAAATATATTTTCTGGATAAGGGTAAAACCTTGTCTATTATCCCCTATTACCCTACTGTAGGATAATAGCCTTGATTTGAAACCCATTTGAAAATATGTGGAAGTTGCTTAAGAAAAAAGTAACTAAAGAAATGGTCACAACAGAAAAATAGACCTTAGAAAAAATATCCACGAATGGAATCATCATCCACAAATACAGAAGATGGTATTGTCCTACATAGACAGCGTAAACTGCGCAGACTCGGAGTTTAGATACCAGTAAACGAGCTTTCAATAAAATATTAAACAAATCAGCTCGCCATAATTAAGAACATGTTTAATTAATTTTATGGTAAAAATTTTATTTTTAGTAAATATGATTTTTGGTTATACTAGTTGGTAATAAACGTAATAAATAAAATTTGTACAGGAAATTTAAGCCCAATCAAAAATACGGACCAATATGGCCAGGGACTAAATTTAAATGAATTCATTTAAATTTAGGGTACCTATTACAGAATGATTTACGTATTGTCCCATTAATATGCTTAATACATATATCGACAATATTTTGTTTGGTGGGATTCTTGACGTTTTTGATTGCGTATCGGAAAAACAGTAGAAAAAATCGATCTGTTTGTTAGGACATTTTTTTCTTGAGCTTGATAAGAATTTTAGATTAGTAGTACTATTTGTGGATTTGCGTTACTTTCTTATGGAAGGAGGAGACAGTTTGAAAAATGTTCGGGTACCAAATTTCATCGTTCGGAACCAATTTCCAGTTCAAACGGTGCGAAACAACGCCTTAAAACGTTGCTTTAGACTAATATGTATTCGAAAGTAAAATTATTTCCAAAATAGGCTTGTAGAAAATGTATCGATTTAACATCGACATTTGTTGATCCGATGTATCGATACAAAATATCCAATATCAAAAGTTGTATCAAAAACGTTATATTTTTTTTATTTGTGCAACTTAAGTCCCTAGAATCCAAAACCGTACAGAATAGGAACGGAAGAAAAGTAACTGTATTAGGCACTGACCAATTGAGTCATGACATCTGGTGGTTAAAATTTTAACTTTTAATAGCTTACAAATCTATTGTCTTTGCATTAGTGTTGTGATCGCTGAACCATCTCATATGTGTAGGTAGATTCATAGATATATGTATGCTATTTTCCGCCATTTTTTAACTGAATTCTTATTTAGCAGCGTCTATATGTACTTTAAGTTTAGCGAATTATATTTCAGTGTAAACTGCTTAAAGTCTTTCGGGAAAATGTTTCTTTGATTTAAGTTTAAAAATAAAACTAAACTACTAGATCCCTAATTCGATCTCTTTTTTCGTAGACAAATCACGGGTCATCAAAGTGATCGATATAAACCCCTGGGGGTCGATTAGGAGTTGAAGGAAAGATTGTTCTTAACAACCAAGGTTTATAAAATGCACAGGTGACCTCATGCGCTACGTGACGTATCCAGAAGAAATTCGTACATATCTTCAGACTGATTCAAATTTCAAAATTCAAAATTCTTCGTATGACGTCATTTTTTTTTCTAATTTGTTTTTCTAGGGTAACCTGTGCAGTTTATAAACCTTGCTTAACAACTACATACCTAACTACTTAACAGCAACACATAACTACATAACACATACCTAACCACATATGTTAACACTTTCAAAGGTTTCATAAATGACTGAATATCAATTTTTTATCAATAAATAAGTTTGCAAAACTATTCGGTTCATATTCATTATTACTTTAGTAAGGTAAATGATACCTTGTTTAAATTATTAATTGTACATTAATTTGGATAAAAAAGGTATCTATGTACTAGTGTAGGTACCCACAATAAGTCTATGAAAATATAAAGTAAATATACAAATACTGATAAATTTATTTTAAAACTGGAATTTATTTTCAAGGAGGTTGGTTAGAGATTTCAAAAATTATGTAGGGATCGTTGATTAAAAAAATTTGGGGACCCCTGTTCTAGACCACTATATTAATTCACTTAATGTTGTGTATGAGTTATAGATATAGTTAATATTTTAACTTTTTTCCATTCAATATTTTCCACACTACATAAGATTCTTAGTTACTTTCTGAAATGGTAAATAAGTTTTGCAAATGTTTTATGAATTATTGTGAAAAGAGGGTGAAATATTAAAACTGAAGATAAATGGCAACAATATTACCAAATAAAGTTTATTAACACCTGTGGCAATTTTCGACAGAAAATCTTGAGAAATAAATAAGAAATTTTTAAACATAGAAACTTAGATATAAACCCTCCATATCATAAGAGAGTCTAAAATATACTCGAAGGTATTTTCCTCTTACTATTATAGTTTCATCAAAACCAATGACTCCTTAATGATGGATCAATGCAACCGTATCTTAAATCTGCATTTTTATATAAAGTATAACATACTAATAAAAAAGAATAAAACATTCTATATTTGATATTTTAAGTGCTATATTTATAGCCATATTTATATTGGGATAAGCCAAAGTAAAAAAAACTTCATTTCAGAAAAAGCTGCAGGCGATGTTAAAGCTTAAAATTGTAATCAAAGCTTTTAGCAAATAAATATAAAATTAAACTGAAGAAAAGCTCCGTTTCTTGATTATTTTTGTCGCAAATTCAATTTTACAAACCACAACAAAAAATAATAAGAATAAAATATGATTAAAGAATGTACTACATATAATGGATTCATAATAATTAAAGAAAATTTGATTTGAAAAATACCATTGGAAGAATCAGGGTTGTATTTGAGAAAAAGTTAATTAAGGTCCGGGTTTATTTGTTATATATGCGACTGCAGCGCCACACATTATATAAACTACAGGAGGCTATTAGAATATATTTTCATATGCTTTTTAATAGCAATTAGCAGAATAAAAAGTTTTTTTTAAGATAACAAATAAAATATTTGCATAAAGAAATATGTAACACTTTAAATTGACTGTAGTTTTGTATTTAAATGAATTCAACTAAAAGCATCAAAGTATAATTACTAAAAATAACGAAGATTGCAGTAAATATGAGAGTAAGTTATTTTAAATGTATATCAAATTCCAAAAATAATTTAAGGCATGGAATAAAAAAAAATAAAAAATACAAATAGAATTAATTTAAAATTAAATAAGATATTTTTAAATTTAATTTTTTATACTATTGACTTCAAAAAAAAATTTAATTCTCATAAAACAATCAAACTTTGTAAATTTTGATTGCTATTCCCTGAATTGCTCATTAAGTTGATAAAAATTAAGAATATGATAGGTATTACTTACTTCTGCTTTCTAACTGCAGTTATCCCTTGATTTTTTTGATTTATTATTTACATTGAGCCGTGGGAAGTTTATAAAATTTAAATTCGATTTTCCCGCTGATTTTTTTTATAATTCACAATACAATTCATCTCTGGTATCTAATTTTCGCTATATTTATATTTCGTTATATTTATTAAAATAACAGAAAAAAAAATCTCACATGTATTTGTTTATAATTTTATTGATAATAGCCTACTCTAACGCTTAAACTGACCACTGGGAACGCTTGCGTCGATTTGGTTTCCCCTACTAAGGCGTCACACATAGCGAATAGGAACAAGAAAATTTATTGCAGAAACAATATTTTGTTATGATGCAACTACCGAAACGTTTCATGGAATTCTAAGGGAAATTTTTCCTAGCAGCATTTGACATCATTGAAAAATTTTCACTGACAAATAAAATCGAAAATATATCTAAAGGATAGAAAAACAATTCAATGAACAAATCTTTGTTCCAATAATTAATTGAAAACGATGTCATTGGATTGAATATTCGAATGACGTCAGCAATCGAGGCAAATTTGCGATTTGTTCACGTCATCCAATCGATAATTTTTGTTGAAACGAAAAATTTCTTTTTGAACAATGTATAAAAAATATAAGCGAATAGAATATTGGAATGATGGGCAGAACTCGTTCGAATGGAAAGATGTACATGGGTTGAAGAAGTGACGAGGCGTAAAAAGAAACAAATAGCGTAGTTTGTGTAATTGACAGATTGCAATGTCGATTTTTTCATTTTATTTTTCGAAAATATTTTACGTAAATCGCATTTACGTAATTCGTGAAATAGCGGCAAATTTGAAACAACCGAAAATATTGGTAAAATGATGCTCCTTATAGACCTCCTAATGTGGTCTCTTATTAACTTTTAACAATGTCAATCCAAATCTTATAAAATACTTACAAGTATTGTTATCTCTAATGAACCGAAATATTTATAGAAACAACAATGTAAATGAAAACTTGTTTCAATTGTTTCAAAACTTTATTAAGACTAAGCAACATCACATATGTGGCAGACTTTTTCTTTTTTAGATGAACTTTAATTAGTCAATAGTGTCCAACCGAAAGTAGTTTGTACGGCCGAAACCAAAACCAAATTTCGGTATCAGTCTCAGTTTCGACCGAAACCGAAACTTTCATATAAGGTCATATTTCGTAGAAAAAAAATTAATCATAATTAGTCAGTCTTTGCTTTTAAATTCTACAGGTATTCATTAATCATTTAGTTCCTGATATTTGAGCTTATCATTAACGTAACATAAGATATTATCATTTCTTATTTCAAATAAATTATTTATGCTGAAATAAAGTGTTACTTTTAAAGAAATGCACCTAATATTTTTTTTTTAATTTTAGCTACGAATAACATAAAATAATAAAAAAAAGTTACAAAACAAAATTACTTTTTGCCTAACATGTTTAGGTACACAAAATAGAAAGCACTCTTTCTTATATCCTAAAAACAAAATAATTTCTTTTAAATTTTGATTAGTTTTCTTTCGAACTGAAAAAAAAATATTAAAGATAATATTGAACAAAATATTAATGATCTGATAGTTATCAGCATTCATAATTGCAGAATCGAATAATAAGTGAAAAACAATAATTTTTTAACATTTTTATCTCACGAATTTAGTTTCGGTCGTACCGAAACTAAGCCGAAACTCGTTTTTTAGCCGAAACCGAAAGTTCGGTTGGACACTTTTAGTCAATCTAGGATTCTTTTTCAGGCAAGCTAAATTTATCTATCTAGGATACCTAGGAAAGCTCCCCATTTATAATTTACATGCGCTTACAACGTTAATAGCTTTTTCTTTCATCATAAAATTGTGATCAATTATCATATAAACATTTTTCTTACTATGCGGCTAGAACTGATTTTTTTACTTTTAATTCAGTTGTTTACAATTCATTCCTTATTTTTAAAGTTATACTTCCTTATGCTCATTATGAAAGGAAAAAATAAATGGTAAAACAAATTAAGTTTGTTACGAAAATTTTCACTGAATTGTACAAAAATATGGATTGAACTAAATAAAATGCAATTACCTATAATATTACTGGAAAACTTGTTAAGGTGAAAAGTGTTCGGGTGAAGTATACGTTTATATTGGAAATATTTTAAAGCTCCAATGCATATGTTCTAAAGGGTGTAGGTACTATCTTAGATATAAATTGGTTATCTTGCCGTGCGTCCGTGCAGAATGACCTATGCGCGTGCGTTCTGTTATCCCCACTTAAGCATCAAAACGTGGGTAGGGATACTCACTCACTAATGTATTTATTTGTGAATACGTATTTCGGATTTTCAGGTTTACAATATATGAAAGCCAAAAAACATAATTCTCACTTATAAACTTAACTTAACCTTTTCAGATATATCTACTTATCAGAGTTTAAATTTTTAAGCAGACCCTAAGTTTTTGTTTCTAATAATAAATCAACTTTGTTTTATATTAAGCAGTAATAACGTTTCGCTTTTAACGGACTTTGATTGATTATTAAATTTGAAATTTCGATTGTTTATTAAACGTTATCCCTTATAAACTTTACTATCGTTTTTCACTCTTTTAGGGGAGAAATTTTCAAAAACCGTTTCTTATTATTTATCTGCATCGTATAAGGAAAACACTTTCCAAATTTCATCGACACAAATGTGCACTTATATTTGAAATTACAATGTAAAACGAAAAAAAATAATGGCCTTCTTTATGTTAGTTAGTATGACTAAAATGCTATTCGATTTCGCACATTTGGACGTTGTACATATAATATTGTTGGAAATAGGTGGAAGGCGTGGAAGCAAATTCGAATATTTTATTTATTTTCAATAACAATAATTGGTTTTCAAATTGTTCTAAATACCGAAAAAAAGTTAGTATCGATGATTTTATATTTGAACTGACAATGAAATATAAGGCAAAAAATTGATACCTTAATGATTTTCAGCCGAATATATAATTACTCCAGATCACAACCATTGGTTCATAAAATAAAATAGATTTTAAAAAATTTGATTGTTGAAAAACGAACCAAAATTTAAAATCGCCTATTTGGTATAAGTACTACATAAGTATTAAACTTTCATACTAATTTAGTGAAATGACGTTATTTAAAATGTTGTTATTAAAATGATATAAAACACTTATATTTTATTTCTTAATATAATTTTAGATAAACTTTTTTTTATATTAACAACACTTTGATTATTCAATTTAAAATTTCGATTGTTGATTAACTCTACATCCTCTACATTATCTCATATTAAACATTTTATTGAGATAAAACCTTTAGTTGCGAATGCAACGGGCAACTACTAATTTAATATATTTAGGAGGAAAACTAATTTCTCATCCTTTTCCCAAATCTGATTTTCCAAATGACAATTTTTTCAACTGCCTTTTCCCTGAAACTTTATTAATGGAATCTCGGTTTTAAACATTTTTAATTCTCTAGAATCGGAATCGGAAAGCTTACTCAATCGACTCAATACACGTAATTCCGTATACGCAATGTATAAGATCTATTTATTATTACGTTAAAGTTCTACTTTTATATTCACAAAAAAATTCAAATTATCAGGGACATTACAAAATCGATAATAATATCTAAATTTTAAAGAAACCCATTTGGTCGCCATGATTTTCGGGGAAAAATCATTCACGAAGGGTTCTAATTATGACAAAAATATAAATAAAAATAATATAAGCACCAAAGCTCGTGAAGAAGAAATTAAGATAACTAAACATATAGCCATTACTAACGGATACAACAGCTCAATCATAGACAAAATAATATCGAAATTTATTAAAAAAACAATTCGTCCAACTCTACCAAAAGAAAACAAAAAATATATTAAATCAAAATTCAATAATATATTTAATTTTACAATTGCCAACTTCCTAAAAAAAATAACTTCAATATCGCATTTTCAACAAACAACATGATGAATATTCTTAAACCATTGGAGAACAACCAAATTACAACAAAAAATAAAACCAGAATTTATAAAATTAAATGTGGTTCCTGTGAAAAATTCTACATTGGCCAAACTGGTAGATCTTCGGAACAAGATATAAGGAACATAGACCCAAGAAACCTATTTCAACAACAACTTCAAATTTTACAAAACAACTTTATGAGGAAAATCATCAATGCTTAAATTTCGAAACAAATTTTAAGCTATTACATATATGCAAGAAACGATCACATATGAACACCCTGGAAGAATATGAAATATACAAAGCCCACAAACTAGATCGAAATAACATCCTTAACGACAAATTATAAAAAATAACCTATATGAAATTTATTTACAACTGACAAAATAATCATTACCCGATGATGACAGCCAAAAACTATTGAAACTCGTCGTAATAAAGAAGAAATAGAGTCATAGGACATATATTATTAATCATTAATTTAATAATATAAATTGAAATTATTTGAGGTTTGAGTACTTAAAAAAAGTAAAATAAGAACTTTTAAGTTATACGAGAGTTAATAATTTTCTTTTTTTTTATATACCAATATATACCTACAAACATTAATTCAGCCAATGAAAATTGTTAACTTATGAAAAGAAAATCTATTCAATGTATTTGAATAAATGTGAATTTGTCGACTTTATTATTCTCATTGAATCGCGGTCTGATTGAAATTCGTCTCGTTTTCGACTTTTCCGATTTGTTCGTTTTTTCGAGCGACAAAAAGCTAATATTTTTGTATGGAAAATATTTTCAAGGTAAAAGTGAATGTTCGCAACAGAAAGGTCAATGCATTCACATTATCAATTTTAATATAATAAGAGAATGTTATCAGTAACCAGGGGGCACAATATTTGAACAAACACATTTTTTATCGCAGACTCGTGAATCATAAAAATTTAAAATATTTACACATACGCGCATTTCATGATATCTAGTCACACACGAAAAATGCATCCAACGCATTAGAAAAGCAATTTTTCGGAGAAAATGTGCTTTCCAGGTAATCCCTATTACAGTTTGGAGTGGGGGGTGATTGGGATCGAAGAAAAAAAGAGAACGTCACCGTCGACTAGTACGAGGAGGAATGAGACGGAACGGCGACAAGGAATTATTTTTAAAGCTTGTGAAAATGATGGATGATAAGCACGATAAATGATGACAATGTGCAGCTGCTTCCATCTATGGCAAGGATCAAGAAATATTTTCCTCTAGATGCTCATTTGTTTTTATTAGTGAAAATTTATTTTCGAAAATAGATAGCTACAGATATTCGAGACCTGGCAGGAATAAGTCTCTTCAATCATATTATTGGCTTTTTGAAATATTGTTCAAATCAAATGGTTAAACCCAAGATATCATTATTTTCAATCTTATTACTTGAGATCAACTTTAAAAACATATAAACCAAAAATATCATATTTATAGAAAAGTACTATTAGTTAATAATATTTTCCCTAAATTTTCCAGATATAATTTAATCATACAATTAGTTATATAACATGTACAGCTCTCATTAGTATGTCTCAATGTTGGAAGATTTATAGTGAGCTTATTATGAAAGGTAGAAGATACTAAGCTTTTAGATGTCGGGGATTAATAAGGTATTAATTTTGTAAAGAACACTTAACTTCTGTTTCAGAAAATAGGACATTTAAATAATATAAACAAAAAAAACAATGTCTATCACAAAATCGGAAGCTGAAACACTCCTCAACTGTTATTTATCCAGAAATGTTATGGGGTATCTTTTTCGAGTCATGTCCCTTTTAGAACCGTTAAATCTGGCAATGTTTCATTTTATACTTTGTTTTTAATTCAATTCGCGAATAAAGCGGCCCGTAATGAAAATTTACCCACAAAAAGAAAATTATACCATATTAGGATTGAATTAACAAAAAAACGGGTATAAGCTTGGATCAGGAACGTCGAAATTTGAGAATTGTTTTTGAATGGTTTCGATATTATTCCTGTACGTATTGTTCACTCGAATGCAATATGTACGTAAATTTTGACATGTCAGAAATAAAGTAGTGATTGTTATTTTCAAATATGTATTTATATTGTATTATGAAAAATTAAATTTTCTAAATAAAGTTTACTTTGGGCAAGTCCACTTCAGCACACCCACAATTCGGCAACGTTGTATTTTCGACTTTATTTTAATTTAGTTCGCGATTAAATCGGTCCATAATAAAAATAACCGTCGCTTCTTCATTTCTTGCTTGTCAAAGTTTACGTACAAATTGCATTCGAGTGAACAATACGTACCCATTCGGAATAGTTATCTACAGTTCGGAATATCTCGACGTTCCTGATCCAAGCTTATACCAAAAATCGTAACAAAATCGTTACCAGATTTGATGGTTCTAAAAGAAATATGAGCCTCTTTTTTTGACTAGAAATCAAAGACTGCAGAATTTTTGAACCAATGTTAGAAAATGGAATACATTTGAGAAGTCTGCTTACTGATAGAAGTTTTCTATTCGTAAAAGGGAAAAAAGGGTATAGCAGTCTAAGGCTATGTATCCAAACTATGGTTGAAACAATAGTTTCCTCCAGATTGACTAATGCTTCTATACCCTTTGGAAAAACAAGAAAATCCGATCTACCTGGAGATCTACAGAGTGGAGGAACTATTGAAGAATTGTTTTTTAAAATAATTTAAACAAATATGTAGGTCAAGCATAATTTAACATCCCTAATTTTTTTCAAAAAATCTTTCAAAAATAGAAGAATGGAAGAAATCAAGTGGGGAAAATGCGAAATAACTGCTTTATTGAAATCAAATAAATAATCAATACTGGATATAACTGAATTGATTTGAATTTGAGGAACAAACGAAAATATTGTCACTATAAAAGGAAAAAAAATGCAGTACAAGGTCAAGAAACATTTTAAATACCAACGACTTAAAAAGTACTCCACTAATGGTTCAGTCGTCAATGACTAATCGGGATACGTTTTAGTATTGGATAGCCAAACCACCAAAAATAAAGTGCCGGATGGGTCTTCTTAGGTACTATTCTATTATATTCTTCTAATTTTAATATTTGCAGGTGAATCAGAGGCAATCTTTAGATGCCTTCAGATAATAGAAAGAAAAACAAATTTAAGACCTTTCGAATTCCCAAATTTGCCTAAAAACCATACAAACAATAGATAACAAAAATTCAACCATTAGATTTATACCGGGGAAACTAAGAACGAACATCAGCATAGAATTAATGTGGATCTCAGGGCATCAAGGGATTGATAAAATTGAAGTAGCCATCATGGCTGCCAAAGAAGGCCAAGTAGAAGATTTTGAGCTGGGTCTGGAATCATAAGTATGAGACTTACAAATACTTTGTCGATTGAGACTGTGGGAGTTATGAAACAAATTCTGGAAAAGCCAACCCCAAACATCTTTTCAGATTAGGTTTTTAGTTTTAGGGAAAGATATATCCGGGAGATAGGTTTTTCAAATAAAATTCAATATATCCTCTTCTATTAATCTTCAATCGTTTTTTAGATGTGTTGTGTTTCCAGAGATTAGACATGCATACTTTCCTTTTTCCTAAATTAATAAAAATAAGAAATTCTTTATATGATTACCTAAGAACTTTACCTCACACGGTACAAGAAAGTCATAAGGACAGTCCATACGACAACTTATGATTTACTGATAGATCAGATAACGCAGATATTTGTACTATTAAATTTGTATAAATTATTGAAATGATATTCGTTTTTTTTTGACGCAGTAGTAACTTCTTTTTATTGTAAAATTTATGTTTCATTGATGTAAAATAGTAAATATATGAACAATTTTTGAAATGCACCTAGGTCTTTTTCAAAATAAGTGGCACATATCTAAAGTCAACACTTAAGAAATTCTATTAGTGGTCCGCGGAATTTAAATTATATATTTAGTAGTCCGTGAGGTTAAAAAGTTTTGCGACCGCTGATTTAAAATGTAAGTAGTAAGACTAATTAAAGATTTAGTTTATGAAAAAATTGATTTCATTTTATAATACTCTGGGTTTAATTAATCCATACTTGTAGAACTAATTGAGTTAATTCGTCACTTCTGATGTCTTGCATCGTTTAATGGGATATTTCCCATTCTTTTTTTGGTGCTATGCCCAGACTTACCCTTTCAACAATTCTTACCCCTATCTTAGTATATAGACAATTTTGGCATCAAATTAGAGTAGCAACTAAACTTCTAAAGAGTTTGTTTTCGACTTGCCCCTTTGTGGGGCGTGAGTCCCACTTTGAGGAAACTATGAGGTAAAATTGATTTTGAGGTAAGTGATTTTCTGCTGTGCATCAATGACTAAAATTCTTACAGATCCTAAGTTTCACATACGCAAATTCACATATCCGTCGTTCATGTTGTGGCGATCGTCGCCAAGCAACCAAAACAATTTTGTTTTATTATCAGAGACGACGACATGTTTTTGTTTCTATTACAAATAAACATTTTGCACTCAATAAAACGACAATGCAGTAATGCAAGAGACATTATTAGCAAATCCATTGTAGAATATATATCGTAGTTAGCCCTGAGTATAGCCGCGCTTCATATAAATTCATCATTTATCTTTGGATAATTCCGATCCGAGCGAGCCGTGTGTGTGGTGGCGTCCACACAACCCTCTCCCGACGCCATCCCTTGCCGTCAACCACCTGTCAAGTACGACGTCGGTAAAATCAACAATAATATTACGACGTGGTACGGACAGACCCCCCGCACCTCGCCCGCACTAGGCGAGATATAGCCAAACCCGAAGTGACGCTTTCAGGCTTGGCGCCGGCCATCCGGGAATGGGAACTGGGGGTCGCACTGACGATGTTGTCCTGTCTTGTCCTGTCCCGTATATCTTGTCCCACTCGATCCTTCTCGTTTCTTTTTTGTTTTTTCATGTTTTTAAGTTTCATCATCACCATTTGCCATTCTACTGTTTTCCTATTACTGTCTCCATCGCCGTTTCCAACACCCCCAACCCGTTATATTTGCCACCCTCAGTGCATCCTTTGGTTTTCTTTTTCGTTCGCTGCACATTCATTTTAGAAAATGAATGATTGGAAAAATAATAATGAATTTTAAATGGATGACTTGAGTCGCAAAAAATTTAATTGTGTTGTAGAATTCCTGGATTTCGATTTGAATTAACTATATTTACTGAATATATTGAATAAATAATTCAATCAATATATAATAACAGATTTGATAAATAAGAATATCAAATCATAAATTAGGGGTACCGGGAAGTATTGCCGTTTTTTTCAATATACAATTAAAACACAATATTTTATTACAACTTTTGATTTTAAATCAATGATACAATCAGCCTCGATAGTATCAACGTTTTGACATCTATTGCGTAAATTTTTAATATCATATTAGTAAAAATCAATTGATTACTAAGGACAATATCAAAAAACTACATTTTGAACATCCTTTAAATTTTTTTATCACTTAGTAAATGAGGTAACAATTGAAATAAATCGAAATCCGATGAAAATCTTTGGACGATTAGAGTAGGTACGGCAATATCAACTCCTCCTTAATTGAATAGCTTTTTCCAGGGCTTTTCTTCTACAGAGGGATCTTCCATTACTGTGTTACAGCATAGAATTTTATCTGTTAACAGCTTTTGGACACTTTTGGATATTTGGCCGATCGATTAAGATTGATTGGAATTATTTGACAACTTTTCGACTTTCTGGCATACATTTGGTACCATTTTCCCCCTTAACTTTTTATTGGTTAACTTTTTTGGTATATTTCGTGGGAACCAGTTGGAAAAATGATAATTAGTGAATTTAAACTTCAAAAAAACCCATTTGACATAAATTAACTTCGAATGCACTTAGATAAACATAGAAAATGCTTTTAGTAACAACTTTGGTTGCTATCCTGTGAAATTTTAAGAGCATACAATACCGAATTTATATTCTTTCGGGTTTTTGGTCGTACCATTTCAATATACATTTTGGAATAAAAACTTTTTGTAGTTTTTACTAAGTTGATAAATTACTCTAATCATAAAATGTCTTTAGTACCACTTTGAAATAACTTGTAAGCAGATTAATGTCAATTGAATCACTATTAGGCTATTGACTATTTGGCTATTGGCTATTGAAAGACTTAAACTACACATCTAGCTTTCTACCTAAAAAAGGAACTAACAATATGCATCAATCCAACAAAACTCATTCTGTCCCAATAAATCGGTTTAATTAATTACTAAAAATTAACAAATTCTACCTAAAAATATATGGTAACCTCTCAAAACTTTGCTTTTTATTCTAGCTAGAGCTCTTCTATTCTTTGATACCAGTAGTACCAACAGAAACTTCATTGAAGAAGATATGATAACGCAATATTAAATTTAAATGGAATCATTAACAGTTGATACACGGTTCATAGGAAGTATTTTTTCCCATTTTTAATCGGTTCTGGATTTTTATGGTGAAGGTGAAAAGATATTTACATCAAAAAGTGGCTTTTCAATTTTTAAATCTTCAGGATTCCTTATATCTAATTAGCTTTAGCGTCGTATGAAAAGAATTTGAAAAAATTTGGAAAAAAAATTGATAAAAGTTTTACAAATCTAGACTAACCTTTATCTGAAGTTTTCTGCAAGTCCTTATGGTTCACTGGTTCACAATCGTAAGCTCGAATTGATGAGTCATTTCGTTGTTTCTTCTGTATGTCTGAAAATAAGTAAGAATTAATAAAAATAAAGAAAATAATAATTATAATTATTTTCTATTTTAATACATTAAAAAATTTAAGGAGTTATGCTTTGTTGTATCCTTAAGATTATCCAAAGGAACAACACTAAGAACTTATGGTGAAGGGGAGGTTCTATAAACTGGGATATACTATAGAATCAAGTAATACATTAAGGGAAGAGGGTCACTTTTGATGACATAACGGGCTATTCAGGTGCACTATGAAGAAAGTTGATGATTGCAATAAAGCTTCAGGAAATGTTCCACGATTAACTTGATATTATTAAGGCTACAAATGTTTGGTTTGATATAAATTTCTTACCTAATAAAAATAATTTCCATAATTAAGTGGTTAACATTTACTGCCGAAGGTAAATGAATGTAAAATGGGTTCAAATTTTTAATTTTCAGTCTTTTAACGAATATTTTTTATAGAATAAATCGTAATTTTTTCATAAGTTGTACCATATATCTAATTGTAAAAGTGGGTCCATTTACTCTATTGTACTCTATTATACACCACTTGTTGTACCAGGCGTAACCAAGATATGGTGTAGCTGGTACCTTTGCTAAACGCTTTTGGTACTCCTGGAAGAACACTTACCATACTTCGGGAAACATTGATCTATAGTAAGGATCGCCAAACTTTTTTAATCATCGACCCCTACACAATTTTTGGAACCCATCATCAGAGTTTTGTACATTTGTTTTATGATTATAAGCATTTATTAAACTACATTGTTCAGGAAAAGTTTTGTTTATAACAAATATCAATTATAATAACAATCAAAAATGTTAGATACACGTTTAGGTAGGTATGTGTTTTTGCATATTAAACACTATTTTTTCTTTAACCCCCAATCTACCCTTGAGATCTAATAGACCATTTTGGTCTATCATTTTGGCGACCCCTGATCTATATAATAACTTTGTTTTTAAAATCATTTTAAAAACACATAACCAAATAGTAAGGTTTGAGAATAAATAGCATTACCTACAACTTATATACTATTGTGGACTTAAAAATTTTTTAGTAAATTCTAACAATAAAGTTGGAATAAGATGAAAGATGATCCAGAACTTTCTCTAGAAGATTTTAATTTAAGATAAAAAGACATAGAAAAAGAAAGATGGTTGGAATGTTTTGGAACGTACTCGACTATTCTGGCAATCGGCCTAAGTAGTAGAAAAGGCGTTAACTATCAGTTACAAATACATTATAGTTATAAAGGACACAAACTAAACGGGATAAGCAACAATACAGTTCGAAAACAATTACCAGTGAAAAATGAGTCGATCTCGACAACTGTTACTTTAATTGTTGAATTGTTAAAAAATTAAGTGTAGTATGAAATAAATTGTAATTGTTGTATGCCCTCAAGTATAATACAAATCCAATGAACCCATCAAAATAAATACAGTAAAGCTACTATAAAACTATAAAGCGGATTGATATCTTCAGTATTTGTTGGATTTGATAAGTTCTAGAACTATTTTTCTCAAAGTTTTGATCCCACAGTTCTTATAAATTTTAATCAAGTTTGGATCATGAGAAATAAGGACCAAATAATAAGGTCTTTATTTCTCACTATCCAAACTTGATTATTGTATTACAAGGACAGAAATATAACATGGATCTTATAAATTTTAAAATATTCATCATTTGAGTACATGCTACAGTTTTCATTTGAAAATTTTCTAACAAAAGAAAAAAATGATATTAAAGTAAAGGAATTTATGTATATTGCAGAATGAGGAAATGACGAGGTATGTAAATTTTCCCTATGATTAAAAATTCCTTGGATTAATAAGAACAAAAATCCAGTTATGAAAATTATAAAGTTGATCAATAAAATGCATCCCAAAATCTCTAAAATCCTAATTAAATATTGACTAATGACATTATTACTTTTTCAACATTAGATAATATGCAAATAAGTAGTTAATAATAAAACTAGCATTCAACAGATTCAAACGATCAAATCCAAATAGTTTGAAAAGCTTTTCAATTAGTGAAGAGATAAACTTTACGTGTAGGCCACTATGAATTAATGAACTCCCCAATTTACTGAAATCACTGTTTAATTGAAACAATGAAATGAGCTTTTCATTCATATTTTCCTAAATGAATTCGGTTTCATTAATTATTATTGGACTATGTTAATGACCTTAAAATGTCAAAATTAACATTTCAATTCATTGTTTCATTCAATCGCTTCATTTATTTCATTAATAAAAATAATTGATAATTAAATGATAAAAATTTAAAATTCCGTTCCGCAGTTTAATATTTCGCTAGAAAAAACATAATATTTAAAAAATTCCAAGTGTAATATTTGCTTTTGAGCTAAGCTAACTCTTTTCCACCCTAAAGAAACGTCATGTTTTTATATCTTTTTGCCAATTACCCCTTTGTAATTTGCTGATAATTTTGATTCTTTTTTTATTATCACCAACTGTATAAACATTTTGCCACTATAACTATATACTGTAATCACTGATTTTCACAAAATATAATCAAGAATCGATTGTAAGATCAAAGTAAATTTCCAATCAAGCTAAAATTTGGCAATCGATTTGCGTAATGGATTCATGTATAACACTGTACTTATTTTCTGGGACTTTATCCAATTTAAAAAAAATATATTTAAAATCAAAATTTCACAACTAAAAGAAAGTTCCCAAATTATAGTAGCTTCAGACCTAGGTACTATACACTTATTTAAATCGAAGTTATGTTTAGATCGCTTTTTGTCTTTTGAAATTCTACTTAAAGCGACATATTAGGGTATGCTACATCAATAATTATTCTATTTTTATATTATTATAAATAATTTATAATTATTCTAATTATTCTAAGCTACATCACAGATAAGAGATTTACGACGGCACCTCGATATTTTTACGAAAATAAAATTTTAAATTATTATTCTTTTCGGTTTCCAGCAGTAATATTGCTTTGACTAGACTAAAACATAATTTGATAGTATATGAGATTTAGTGGTATTTCAGGATTTATTTTTATTTTTTAGCAAATTTAAACAGTAAACTAGTTATAACCTAGTAAAAATACTTGAACGTAACTGGGGTAAAAAGGTCCACGTGGACCTTTTCCTTACCCAGCCACGTGAAGGTTGGATTCAACCCAATCTTTGCAAGCAATGGGTCCATGAAAACTGTATTTCTACCGAGGGTTCATTTACTTCGTTTGTTATAATTGTGATTCAAGAAACGATAAGTTTGATTAACTTAAGATAAAGGTTTAAAAAAATATTACTTATGTTACAATTAATGTCAATATTATTATAAAGAAAGAAGAGTTTTATGTTATGTTTAAAATAACAGTAATAAAATTTTCCAAATGAAAATCCAGAAATATTTCATTGATTCAAATACTGTTATTAATTCATAACACCTGTCAGATATTTAAAATAAATATAGGATTTTTTTGCCTCTTAGCCGTCCCTTTTTGCCCCTACTAAAGGGCAAAAAGAGACAGACGACAAGGTTTAGAAAATATGTAAAATGACAAACTTCTATATGTATGACTCCATTAAAAATTAAATTAAACATGACCAGATATTTGCTTGCTTGGTTCGCATTATACGTTTCAAATTAATAGGATTGGTTTTCACAATATAATACGGGAAAGTAAAATTGGATCTTTAAACCCCACCCTATCCTAATAAATAAATCTTATTTGATCCAAAATTTTAAGTAATCCGATTTTAAAAAGTTTCTTCAAATTGAAATTATATACAGCTCACGGTAGCAAAAATAAAATGGTAAATTTATAAAGGCCGTTCAATTTGATTTTTCTAAGAATATTCTACCGTTGCAAAGTATTAACAATATTTGAAATTTGGTTTTTGAAATGACCACATTAAACGGTTATATATTATGTTCTATTTTTTATTGGAAAGAAACCAAATATTATTTGATCGCTATTATTGAAACAAAGGTTTTCAATTTTAAATATTTAAAGACGATAATTGCAGAAAAATATGCGTTGACCAATGAATAACCAACTGTACTACTAGAAGATAGAGTACCTCCTAAAGCTTTGTATTTTTAGGTAAAAATAGAAAGCAATACTTACATAAAGCTTATTTTTACTACATCTAAAAGCTAAGAAATGACAACTATCCGTATTTATATTTATGAAACATTACATTTTGTAAATGTGCACCCTTTACTTTTTCACCCTTGTTTGACCAAGGACTAAAACTTGTAATCAAACCCTTTGACAATCGTTTTTAAAATAGATTCCTATGACCTTTTTGCAATGGTGAATCATCACAAAGCAGTCACGGAGCGATCCAAACTACTTGATGACCACTGAGGAAGATTGCTTGGCAATCGAAATACGTATTTCGGCAATACGTCACAAATATTTTTGTTTGAACTTCTATTCGAATTTATGGTACGATTTCTATATACTATATTAAATTATACTACATAAATTGGATCACAATATATTTTATATATTGCATAAACAGTACAAAATTGATTTTATTTTTTTCAAAAGTTGACACATTACTTAATTAAAATTTTGCATAAAAATTAGCATTTAATCGAAATTCTCATTAAAATCATCCACTCGTTGAAGTCCACCTAGTTTCGTTACCTGGCAGTTTGATTTTTTTGTTCAGATTATTCAAATATTAAGCCGAGTCTTATCTTAATGCTTACTGAAGCGATTTTTTTTTTAATTATACATAATTAAGGAAGATTTAAAAAGGGCTCAAAGCGATGGGGAACTCTTAAAGATTTTATTATTTTTATGTTCTCAAATCCCACCGTAATAATTTCCCACCAGTTTGCGAATCGCGATATCTTTCGTCATATTACCACAGCAAAATTCAAATTCAAATCGTCTCTCTAATTAGAGTTTTGTGTGCACGTATATGATGCACTTTATGCATTTGATTTTGCATAAAAAAGCCTCTAGCTCATTTTTTCACAATCATTTTCCTTTCAATGTGGCAAACGGCCGCGTCTACGTCTTCGCTCTTGGGGCGAGAAAATATTTTTTTTTTAATAATTCCATATTCATAAGCCTAAGGATGTGCGTGTTTTAAAAATGTATGCGTACTAAAAAAAAAAAAATAATAATAATCGGGGGCGCGACCTGTTCACGTCTCATTCCAAACCTCTACATGTGGCATAGGCCTAGGCTTCATTTGCATTTGATAGAACAAGACGTAGGTACCTACATTGCAAATTTTTTCTTCAAAATGATTAAAATATTTTAAATTGCTTGCAAGACAAAGACTTTATCAAGACAATTACGTTGAATTTTTCTGTTTAATTTTCATAATTTTCTTCATCAACAATTCTTTTTGAGGTCTCGCGGAACAAAAGATGGCAGAGATAAGGAAACGGACTCACACCCCATAAACGCACTGTCGTGCAAAAATAGGGTTCTTTTCGAGAGGGAAACGTTTTGCACAAAGCTATGGCAAATCTGTTTAATTTTTTGTTTTGAATGAAAAATGAAGTACTGAGTGTATTATTACGCTTCGATAGTTTTACAGAAAAAAATATCATTTCATTTTATCAAAACCATAAATACAAAACTTCACTTTCGTCAATTAAAAATTCACGAATTTTGTACTCAAAATAAAAAAAAAATATTAGAATTAGGATTCGAATGTTGAAAGAACTCCCTTCCAATACAATCATGCTGCTTGCCTCCATCTTCAATGCCATCATTGTCAGAGGTTATTTCCCATCATACTGGAAGATTGCAAAAATAATTATGATCCACAAGCCAGGAAAGCCCGAAAACGACGCGAAGGCATATAGACCAATCAGCTTGCTACCCACACTGTCAAAATTGTTCGAAAGGCTATTTTTAAAAAAACTGTAACCCTGTATCGATGAACAGAGTCTCATTCCAAACTACCAGTTCGGATTCCGCAAGGAAATTGCAACGTACGCGGACGACACTGCGATCATGGCGACAGATCACAGGTTACGACCGAAAAATTACAAAGGACCCTCAACGATCTGGAACAATGGCTTAATAAATGGCAAATAAAAGTCAATGAAGCCAAATCTGTTCATGTGACATTCACTACTCGGCGAGATACCTGTCCACCGGTATACCTCAACAACCATCAGGTGCCGCAGGCGACAGAAGTAAAGTATCTCGGAATGCACTTGGACAGAAGGCTAACGTGGCGGAGACATATAGCTGCCAAAAGAGACCAGCTTAAAGCCAAATGCCGTCAACTGCAGTGGCTGATTGGTTGGAAGTCGCAATTGTCCCTGGACAATAAACTACTGATATACAAAGTAATTCTGAAGCCAGTCTGGACCTACAGCATCGAACTGTGGGGAACAACTAGCAACTCCAATGTGGATATCATCCAGCGCTTTCAGTCTAAGACACTCAGGCTCATTACGAACGCCCCATGGTATATCACTAACCACGACATGCATAAAGACCTGAAGGGGGCAACCGTGAGAGAAGAGATCGCCAGATTCAGCCAAAAATATCAAAAAAGACTGGAAGACCATGCCAATCATCTGGCGATCAGCCTACTTGACAACAGCGGAGAGAATAATAGACTGAAGCGCTACACGTTTCTGGAATTGCCTCACAGGGAGTAAGTTCAAGGAACCGATTTGACTCAATATAGAGTCAATATCGAGCGTGGACGTAGATCAAATTTGCTCATTGTCCAGGGACAGATTGCAAATACAAGAAAACAGGGGAAAAAAAAGAACTAGGATTAAATTTAAAAATAATGATATTTCGTCAAAAGTTTCGACTTTTCCAGGTATTGGGTACTTACAAGTACGTAATATCAGTGATGGCTATTCTTAGTTAGAACAATCTATAACAGCCATTTAACTCGGGTACCTAAGAAAGTTAAACTTTTGAGTATAGTAATTATTAGATTTTTATTATAGTTTTCTCAATTAAAAGTATCAATAGATCAAGCTGAGCTTTTATTAATATATATTGGATATAAGTGTTTTTTAGATTAAAATTAAACCATGAAGATAAAATTGAATAAATTTTCAACATTATTGCTTATAATATCTCCAACATATTTTTTTCTTTTAGTATGAGTATCTAATCGAATCCTTTACACTGCCAAGCTTGAAAGGCTTAGAAACATAAAATTTCAGAGAGGATATTTCATAGAGAATTGTAATATCTAACTTAAATTAATACTATGAAAAAAAATGAAAATTCATATTGCTTAGAAGAATTGAGAAGTGATAGAAGTTCAACTAAACCTCAAAAGTTTCAGTAGATTCAGGAGATCGAGGTAAAACGAAGGTTAAAGCAAAAGGAAATTACTGTCGTGATATTGTGTTTGATTTCCATTCTTACAGGCCTAAATCGATGTATAATGTAAAGGATATATCAGGATATGGTAGTCCAAACAAATAAGCAGTGTTTTATTTTATTTATTCCAATTGCAACGTTTCGTTGGTGTGATTCCAACTTCATCAGGCAACTTGTAAATATTAGATAAAAACACATAGTCCCATGATTTAAAACAAATTCATACGCCAGACTTGTTGGTGAAACACATCGGAGTTAAAAATAAAAATGCCTGATGAAGTTGGAATCACGCCAACGAACCGTTGCAATTGGAATAAATAAAATAAAACACTGCTAATTTGTTTGGTCTACCATATCCTGATATATCCATTACATTGTGCTTGAACTAAACAACATACCTTTTCTAGGTATTTTGGTTTCATAAAAAAATTAATTATTATATATTTGTCTGACAAGTGTCCACGAATAAACTAAGTTTTAACAACCTAAATATACCGAATTTGATGTGTTGCACTTAGAACATAGATATCGGTGTATAGATCAATTAAATCAAGAGTAGAGGCACGTGGAGTAATGAGAGTTAAGGGATAATGGGAGTTACTCTAGTTTAATGATATCGGAATAAAAAATTCTCACAAAAATGTTACGAACGGATTCGAGATTTTTCTGTTTTCACATGTTTGCCTTACAAAAACGGGAACCAATTTGCAGTTTTGGACCTAAACGTTTCTGGTAGGGTAGGGACTTTTGTTTTCCTATCAATTGGTCGGCAAAAGGTGTTGAGAATTTAGTTTATAATTTTTCCTTCACCTTTGAATGAAATTCTTAATAAATGGTAAGAATTGATACTTGAAGACAAAGTTTGTAAAACAGTAAAACATCAAACAGTGGTCTTAGAACAATACCTGTTCTCTGTAGAACACTTAGTGGGAGGCGGGAATAGAGTATTTCCCTTCCTATATGGTTCACCTGGATGAAGTTTGGAAAGGCTCAACATTGCAGTCTTAGGCTTATTGTATTCCCTGGATCCCTACTTTCCCTGTTGTAAGCTGAGAAGCCGAGCAAATTTTAGTTTAATTCTAAGTCAGTACTGGAATCGGAAATCCCCAACTCTATTAGTCACCCTACAGAGTGCAGCATTTCAGCTTATTAGAGATCATTTGTTAGAACGAAAATTTGGTGCTTTTATTTTTTGAAATTTTAAACTTAAATTTTTGGTTTTCGACTTGCAAGGAGGGATTTTTGTGTCATTTTCAAAGTACGAAATATGGAAGTAAATATCGAGAAATTTGTTAATAAATATAATAAATTGGTTTTAATGAAGGAATTCATCCCCCAAACGTTCAAATCAGTAAGGTTTGACCAAAAGTCAACTTTGGGTCGAAGCCGATTGTCCTGATTGTTAAATCTTCATATTCTAAACATTTGATCGAAGCTAAGGTTCCATAATTTACTTACTTTTATAATGATATCTTATAAAATTAAAATAAATGTTTACTAAAAACAAAAATATTATAAGCTCATGGTTAAGAGAAGTCTCATTGGTCCTAGCAAATACAAAAGTTCAACTTGGTTTGATGATTTTGGAGTAAAATAGAAAACTAATCTTCAAATTTTTGAAGAAAATAGTTCTTAAAAGAAAATAGGTACTATGGTAACAAACCCCCCCCCACTTGGGTTTCAATTGACACAAATTGGTAGAAAAAAATAATATTAAAGAAAATAAAAATATTGACCCATTGATAAGTGGAATATACCTACAACGAGATATAATAAAAACCTATGTACCAACGTACCAAAAGTTAGACGTTTTGATGAAAAAAATATTATTAATTGCATTTTTTTATAAAAATCGACACCTAAATCAATAAAAAAGGACATTTTAGTCAAGATTTGAGGACCAAGACCAATAAAGGGTCTTTTTTATAACCATTTTTGACCTATTTCTGGTTTAATTTATTGTTTCCAGAATATATTTTTTGGCTACAAAGACTATTTTTGTAAATAGGCAACTCAAATTTTGGAATGGTTTAAATCAGGGGTGTCTAACACGCGACCCAAAATACTTTCCTCTTGGCCCACAGTAAAATTAATTAATATTTTTTTAATAAATAATTCATTTGAGTACGCAATTTTGATTTTGTTTTCACAATAAATATTGCAATTATTAATTACAATGGTGTTATTTTTTACTATCCAGATTTTCTCGACTCTAATCACAGTTACAACACAATGGTAGTATAGATTGATATATGATCTGAAGGATCAAAATGGTTGGATACCCCGGGTTTAAATAATATGACATTTGATCCAATCTTAAGGGATGTTTTTTTCAATTGGGATTGCTTTTAAGAAGTTGATTGAAAAAAAAGTGTCATTTAGGGGTCTTAAATTGAAAAGATGAATTTATCAATTTGGCTTTGATTGGTTTCAAAGCCTTCTGAAATTTATTTGCAAAAGTGTGTCACTCAAACGAAGGACGTGTATATGTGGATGAGACGATGCGTTGCAATTGCACTTTTTTGCATTTTGCCACACAAAAGAATTGATAATTAGAAAAGAAGAGCGTTTTGATGACGTGGTGGTGACAGCTGACAGATGAGTTATGGCCGTTTTTCTCCACGTTTTTTTTTTATCTTAAAATTTATGGCGCAAAAATGCATAAAGGGGACGCGCCATCAAGGGAGCGTAGATTAGAGTTAAATTAAATTTTTGTAATTTGTATTATTTAATTTTGATGCTAATGGCTGCCATTTCCCTTTGTTTCGATTGCAAAAACTGCAAAAACGGGCGCACAGAAATAGGGCTCAGTTATAAGATCAGCCCTGATAATTCGATAAATTATTCGTCGCTAAATGCTCATTTGGAACTCGGGAATTTTTATGCGTTTGAAATGCAATTTTGAAAGATGCATTTTTACGATTATTTAGTTTTAATTTAATGCACACATATTTCTCTTTTTTTTTTTGAGTTCTAGGCTCGTAAATTTTGTCGTTGGTGTATACCAGGGGTGGGCAAACGGACAATCGCGATCGACTGGTCGATCGCAAACAGGTCGTCAGTCAATCGTGAACAGGTCGACAATCAATCGCAGGTATTTTAAATATTTTTTTAGGTAAATTTCAAATCTTTAAATTGAAAATACGTACTATAAATTCAGTTGACAATGAAACTGTCATTAAAAATTAAATACGCATCTATTCTACAACTAGTGTCTGACCGAAACTATTTTTTACGGCCGAAACCTAATTTCGGCATCAGTCTTAGTTTCGGCAGAAACCGAAACTTCCATATTGTCAACACAATGGTAAAGTCACGAATCTGATTTTTTTGCGAAAATTGTTTTTTTGGTTAAATCTTACATTTAGAACCTAGAGTATACTGTGGTAAATTTGCGAATCAATATTTTGATCTGTTAATGTATAAATTGCGATGTAAACTTGCGGAACTGGTTGATTTTTTATACATTCATATCGCTACTATTTGCTCTCCTGAAAACTTTAATTTTGACACATTCGCAACTTTACCATTGTGTCGACGATGTAAGGTCATGTTTTCGTAGAAAAAAAAAATAATCATAATTAGTCAATCTTTACTTTTAAATTCTATAGGTTTTCATTAATCATTTAATCCCTAATATTTGAACGAATCATTATCAGAACATATTATAGTTTATTATTTCAAATTAAATTATTTAATTATTTATACTGAAATAAGGGACTAATTTGAAAAAAATGCACCTAAGTCTTTCGAACTAAAAAAAATATTAAAGATAATATTAAACAAAATTTTAATGAACTGGAAGTATTCATAATTGAGGAATCAAATGATAAGTGAAAAAAAAATATTTTTTTTAATATTTTTATCTCACGAATTCAGTTTCGGCTTGACAACAGCCGAAACCGAAAGTTCGGTCAAACAAGTATAGTGGTAAACAAGTATTCGGTCAAGTATAGCTACATAATAAGCAAAGAAGATTAAGAATTTTTTTACGAACGCTTGAGGAAGGCTCAATAAAGGAGCTGAAACGTCGCATACAATAAATAAAGTTTTAACCGATTATTTTTGATCCAAGTCATCGAGGATTTGAAATTTGTACAATAATTAAGAAAAATGTTTATATTACCAACAAGTGGTAACAGTCAATCATATTTTCCTTTGATGTGGGGTCTAATCCCCACAAAGAATCTCTACGAAATTCCTTAGTACCACAAGATCCTGTGTAAACTACCCCACCCCTCTTCAAGGTATAAATAGTACCATACCCACCCTTAAAAGAAATTCGTCAGTCGAAACTCGTTTTTGGCCGAAACTAAGCCAAAACTGGAAGTTCGATCGGACACTATCTACAACAGATTTTACTGATTTCTAAATAGTGCTTCTCATACACCCTTTTCCTCATTCTCTCTTTAAATTTGTATTTGTTTTTAATTTAATTTTATTCATTTTTCGAAGTCGATCGCGAATATATAAGAAAAACTATTGTTGATCATACCAGTTTTAAGTTTGCCCACCCTTGGTATGGTTGTACACCAAATGCAGCACACATTTAGTCATAAAGTTGGCGAAAATCGTTGACCGTGACTGTGTCAAATTGGCCAAAAATCATTTTGCTCACGAAGCCTTGGCCGAGTTTTGCTCCATCTTTGAGAACTTTTAGTCCAATCACGGCCAAATCGAGACATAAACGTCGAAAAATATCGTTTTGGTTGATCAAATTTTGAAGTTCAGAGTTAAAGCGTTGAAAATTGAAAGAAGAAAAAAGGGCGATTGGCGATCGGAATAGTTGGACGGCTGGGTTGGGGCCAGAATGGTAGTTAGAGGCAAAAACTCGACCCTAACTGTTATTGGCTTGGTCTAATAGAGCTGAAATGGCGTTCTCTGGCCTGTTACAGCGTCTGAATGGATTTTAGATTGAGCGAATCTGCGAAGAGCAAACGGACGTGTAGACGGCCAAACAAAAGTTGTAGCGATGTTCAAATTGGCGATTTCCTCTGAAGCAGGTTTGGCCGCGGCCGTCTCTCATCGGGGGCCTCCGTTCGAGGACAACTTTTCGATATCGAATACAAGAGCGCGAGAGAATTTTTTGCAATCGATCAACGTGAACCTCTAGCTTCAATGTTTGATTATCAATCACCCGACTCGGCTCTATAGCTGCGATACGTTTCCACGTAACGTTGGACCGCCATAGAACAAATATTTATCCGGGAGACTGCGAATCTGTCCATCTGGACCGAGTGTTCTGACCATTCCGACCGGTTTAGATGTAATATGGTGAATTCTTGTAATTGTCATTGAACTTTTTACGAGAATATAAGGTTTTTTTTTGTCATAAATTTAATTTAAACGCTACTTTTTTCTGACAATCAGATCAGAATGCTTGTGAAACAGAAATTTCATTTTATCAAAGTAATACAAATAGTTAATCACAGTAAACATAAAATACGAGTTAAAGAAGCAATTATATCCTAATAGTTTCCTTCAAAACTGTCACTAAATTAATCACTAAAAGTGCTAAACTATTTCAATCTTTTCATTACCTTCGTTTTTTCCAGCCTTTTGCAATTATTGTATTATTTGGACCCCGAATATTCTGTTCAACTTGTATTATTCAATCTCCTGTTGAAGGTTGAAGCTTCCGGATTGGAAATCATACTTTTTTATGGTGATGCACCCATGCATCTTTGTACCCAACCTGCTACCGTTTTGCCGTCTCTTTAGTTGAACAATCCGGAACTACAATTCGATAAATCGCGAAACTTTGGCTGGTAAAGTGCAAGAGTATACCATTATTCAAAAGTACGCTTTCGACGAATATAAAAGCTACAACTTCAGCCATGATTTTTTTGACTAACAATGAAAATAGGGGGCGACAAATTTCCGGTTGGCCCCGGCTGACGAAAATGCACGCTACGCCACTGATTTTTCGGTCAGTTCATAGTTAATCACAATTCTAATATGTTCAAGCTTCTATTTTAGCTGTTAACATTTTGTCTATTTGAAACTCAAAGCGTAATAATTTAGGTTCCACTTTTAGGGCTTCATAGCGACTTAATATGGTGCCACCTAGGTAAAATGGTGTGTACAAATATACACAAAATTTATTGAAGCTATACTATGTGAAAATATATATTGTTCAAAATAACACACCAATCCATTATTTAAGCTTAAAATTGATATTAAATTATTGTTTTTTCATGTGATACAAAAAATGATCCAAAATATGATAAGATAAAGTACATTTTGCTATATCATTTGTGTTATAAGGCTTTTGTTAGGTTTCTAACAATATTTAATAACTAGATCAATGGTTCTTAATCTGGGTTCGATCGAACCTAGGGGCTCGGTGAGTCAGTCTTACAGGTTCAGTGGGTCTTCAGAGATAAAAAAACACATCTTCGGCTTATATGACCTAAGTATAAATATATACCTACGTTTTGAATTTGAAAAATTGAAATTTTATTTTTCCAATTAAGAAAAGTTTGATGAATGTGCATATGAAATTGGTGGGGGCCAGTATCTCGATGATGTTTAAGAACTACTGCTATATATGAAACGAAAATACCTTTAAGGGTTTGATTTACTTCCGTGAGTTAAAATCGAACATACACGATTGTAATTATCGATTGTGTTAACTAACAAGCTTGATTTTTTCTTGTCTCCAAGAAAACATAGATTTTCGTGTATGATATTAACTAGGAACTCTTACTCATTCTTAAAAAAATGGTCTTGACCGAATAACAAATGTACACATAAACAACGAAGTGATTTACAAGGGTTTCTTTTTATTCCTTTAAGCTGCGTAACCCGAAGAATATAAAAAAATTACAAAGATTTAATTTATTTTCATAGTTATAACTTTTGAAAAAATATCTATTTTTAGGGTTCTGTACTCTAAAGTCAAACCCTAAGGAATATTTTTGCTTCACCTCATGAAATTTGACAAAAAGTAAGACCTTATAACACAAATATAAGAAAATTATCAAAATCCGAATATTTTTCACAAGAAATATTAATAATTGTATATAGTCTCTTACTAATATTGACAGCTCATTAAATAATGGAATATTTCCATATTTCTATAATGAACGCTAAGGGGGCGATAAAAGTATGAACAAGAAAACGCCAAAGGGTGTAGGAGAAAAACATGATAAAAATAATTCAAATGGAATCGCAGTTTTACTACAATATTAACTGAGTGTTAATAAAGAATATACCTTAAAATTTAAAAGTACACTCACGAAGTATTTATACCAGGAGTCCGAATAGTATAAGCTTTTTCACAATACTTATGTACCCCCATAACAGCCTGGATCATAGTTCTCTTTTCTATCACTAGTAGCGCAAATATTTAGGGCGTACGTAACCTTTTAAGAAAGTATTCCAATCTTGCAATGCATAATGAAAATGTATCAAGATTTGGCACCACCATTAGTGAGTTTGCAATATTAACTTAAACCAAAAATATCATCAGCCTAAAGTGTTAATTTGCTAAGTCCATTTCAACAGTTTTTACAGGGGAAGGGAAAAAATGTAAGCGGCATAAGTTAGTAGAGACCAGGTTTTCGTTTCATGTTAAATTTTGAAATTTCTATATTTAAAGTTATGTATCAGTTTGTTACTTGATAGAATTTTGTATTTCCTTCCTAGTGGAACAAAAAATTCAGCAAAAATGAACTGAGCACAGGTTAGCACTTTAGGCCGACGATATGTACTCTAGGTAAGGAAACTATGGTAACATAAGTTAGTTCTTCAGACACTCTTGTGACGGTGCCACTTCTTAACACATTTCCCATCGTGCAGAAGATTGAGATATGCAGTTGCTAATAACAACAACCCTTCCCGCGTAATGATTTAAACGAGTACTTCTTGAAGAATAGTGCATTCTACGGGTACTGGACCTTAAATTGATGCCATTCTTTCAACATTACGTTCGGACTCCTTGTATCTATACTTCGTGGGTACACCTTAAAATTTTGGATTTCTTAATTAAATTTTAAGTAAATAAAAAAATACAAAAGCCTACTGGTGTCCTAGTGGTCTAGGTTATTGCTCCAAAATTGGTAGGTGTTAAGTTCGAATCTTGTATCGAGCAAATGTCCAATAATTCTGTATTTACGGATTTATTTTAACCCTAGAATTGCTTAGGATTTTAGTAGTTATACTAGTTATATGCGACACGGTAAACAACAATTAAGTTGATGAAAATTGTAGAAATTCGAACTATTTATGTTAATAAAATATTCAGTTATTCTTTTAAGTTCAATTTTTTTAAATATCATGTTGCTTGTCATTATTTTCCTTTGTTAAATTTAATATTTAAATGCAGTATTTTCGACCTACCCTAACTTCAAATATATATTCCTAATCCTCTTTACCCACTGAAAAAATCAGTTGACGTGACTAGAATTTCGTTTTAGGGGTGGATACTAATTTATGAACGTCCACTACCCATTTTCTATTTGTTTTTTTTTTTATTTATTTTAAATATCTATTTAAATTTTTTTTTTGTCTTTTTCAAAAGAATGCATTACGTAGGTACATGTGAGAATATGTTGGTGGGTCGTTTAAAAATTTAATCGTTTCATGGAACTGTCATCGCGTTTTATGCATTGAAATTTGTTAGGGGTTTCGGGGGCCGAAAAAGGGAGGAAAAAAGCTTTGCATGCATTTGGCGGGGATTAGAAAAATAATGGGGTTAAAACAAAAAAAAAAAAGTTGTAATTGTTAGAAAACGATCAAGCTGGCCAAGTTATTACGGACGATTTTAATTATTTCGAGACTTGGTCGCATGAAAGCTATAATTTTATCTTAATGATTTATGATATGGAAAAAATAGTGGACAATGAAAAATTTGTAACATACAGAAGAAAAATTGACGAGGTGCAGGGAGCCGGGGTTGGATGGGGTGGGAAATACGAAAAATTAGAAAATTAGTCTGACGGTATAATGACGGGGTACGGACACATAAATTTTTAAATGCAATTTATAATATACATGGCTGTAATAGATAAAATATAAATGCAATTTTATGGGAAAATCAATTTGATATATTTCGACCTTATTTCTGATTGGTTCGAAATGGTGTATAGATACGATGTTGTCACAGAATTCGCGTTTGAAATTTTTAAGGCTTAAGTGAGAAACGAACAAATGTGAAAAAATGTTTTTTCTTTGTGTATACTGTATATCTTTTCTATTGATGTTGGTAACAGCCGCAAATGTTATTGGCCTAGAAATTATGTAATCGGGGTTTTTAGTTCATACCAAATGTGGAAAAACATTTAAGAATTATTATTTTCATTAAATTACGGATTTAATTATAGATATATAGATAAATTTATTTATTTTTTCTTTTCAAATCAGTAGAAAAATAATTTGTTTGCATTTTACTTCAAATTTTTCCCGCGTTGAGTGCTAACCGAGATATCGCAAGTGACTATTCCAGTTAGTAATAATTCAACTATGTGCTAATGTTGATATTTAAATTCAAGTTTTTCCCAAATTTTTTTGGAGGCATAAAAATTTTTTTGGAGGCATAAAAATTGGAGCTAATAAAATTCAACCTTTTACTACAAAATTCAGTATTTAAGGCAACCGGAAAGTAATGTTGCATCTGAACCTAAAGACATTTAATTGCTATTTATTGGCTTCTAAATCATTTTAATCTCATATGAAAAATATTTTATGATTAAAGAATTTTCAACTTATAAAGGATTACAAATATTTATTATCCTGAAATTTATATTGATATAATTAGACAAATGCCCGAAGGAATACAAGTAGTAACGAAAAGATGCTATCAAAAACATTTTCAATATTTCTCCAAGTACATTAAATGCTCATTAATGCCAAATGAGCTTTTAAGTTCAAATTCGATAATTTTGAGTTCCCCAACTCATACCAACCAACAATGGTAAAAATTTTAAACAATAAGATAAACTAAGTCAGTCAAAGAGTTGTTAAATTTTCCTAATCAATCTTGATCGAACAACCAAGTATACAAAAACTATCCAAAAGTTTCCAAAAAATATCAATAGAGAAAACTGCATAATAAAAACTCAGGAAAAGATTAATAAATTAAAGGTAGCTGATATGACCTCACCATAATCGTCCAAAGTTGTTCCATCAGATTTTGTTTAACTTCATAAATTTAACATAAAATAAATCGCTGATATGACCTATTGGAAGCCAATTAATCAAGATGTCCGCTCTAGGGATGCAAACCAAACATCGATTTTTTCAAACATCGATGTTGAAAAAACGTTGTTTTTAAAAATCAATGTTGCATCCCTAGTCCGCTCCAAAATCGGTAAGTGTTGGGTTCGATCCTCGATTCGAACAAATTTTCGATATTTTTTGAACACGGATTTTTATTAACCCTAGACGCGTTAAAGACCTTAGTAGTTATATAGCGGCAGTAAATAACAATTTAAAAAATCACGGATTGCGGAAAAAAAGTAGCAATCCACTAAAGCAAAATGAGAATTAGATACTTTCTAAGCCTTGTTTAGATCTTAAAAACTGTTCTCTTTTACGAATATTAGGGGAACAAAAAAAAGGAATTTTGATTCTGAACCTATAGAGACATATGATAAGAGTGGCTTGTCACCAAATCAAAAAGTAAAAAAAAATTATTACGCCGAAATTTGGCTATGAATACTTGACGGGTAGTTACTAGAAAGTAAATATTTTCTATAGGAAAATTTTCATGGTAGCATAATGGGAAGTCAATATGGGAAAGACTGGAGCAAAGAAATGAGAAGTTAGCATTTCTTATACTATTTCTACTGTAACAACAGTTTTGTGTTCAATGGAGTTTGAAAAAAAAATTGTGATAATAAGCAATAAAACTGGAGTTTTTAACGAAAAGCATCAAACCAATTCCTTATAATTAATAAACCATATCTTTTTGGAATAAACAAGTATTAATCACTCAATGATCAATTTCCATTAAGAAACTTATAATTACCGCAAGTTGTAAACAATTACTTATGTCTGAAGAAATATCAATATTGGCATTAATATAATTCTTAAATATTTTGAATAAATGATTTTATATGTATTGTAAGACGCAGATTAATTATAGAGAGACTCCTGAAGGTTTTTATTTAAGAACTGAACAAATTGCACCTATTAATTACTTAATCGAAACAACTTATAGAAAAAAGTTTTATGGTATTGACTTTTCAACGATCATTATTGTACATATACATAATAACTTCATAATGATTTTATTCATAATTAAAATATCTTACGATATTACTTCCATAAAGCTAGTTTATAAAAAAAGATCTTACTGTTTTATAAATTGATCAAAATCTGGAATAAGTAATTTGGGTGTTGGAAAAATATTTTATAATAGTCAGGTATAGATTAATATAATACCTATATGATAATAGAAAGAAAATATGTAGTAATAGGAAATTATGAACCAAATAGACAAAAAGCGCAATGAATGACTGATTAGCTACCAAATTTAAGAGAGTATAATGCAACTTTAACATCGATTTTCCTACCCGTTGTACTTTACCCAACCTAAGCTTTTCTTAACTTTATTTACAAATATAGTAAAACGTAGTTTTTTAATGCTCAATGTAGTCAACTTAAACTCTGGACAATTCCGTATTTGTATTACCCCCCTTGACTGCTAAATTGCACCCCTGCGGGGTTTGACCTACATATTGGAAAACACTGAAGTAATTAGTTATAACACAATGATTTCAAAGATACCACATGCCAATATTACTGGCTAAAACATTTTGATGATACAATAGAAATTAATATGAAAAATGGACATAAAATTAATTGATTTTGGGGATGAAAATATTTTTCGACTGTTCGACTCGTTATAGCTTCCATTCATTTGGTCAACAACTATAATTACCTAAGTTGGTTTGCTTTATCGAGAAAATTTTACCATAAATCGATTTTTCAATCCAATCTTAAAACGTTCATACATCTATCGGTTTTTAACTCTAAACCAGCTATACTTAGAATTCGGCTCGCGAGCCGCATGCGGCTCAATTAACAGTTCAGTATGGCCCAAAATAATTATTGTCATAAAATATTTTTTTGGTGTTGTTTTTCACATGTTCTCAATATTGGGATGTAACCAGGGTAAAAACCACTCCGCCTATACCATCCCGGAGAAAATAGACCAATTTTGTGTTATAAATTTAGTTTATTATTATGTTGCGGCCCAAAAGAAAGAAGGTTGAGTATATCTGTTCTGGACTTTACTCTTTTGACAGATATATATCTTCTGATAAATTTATTTTTCAAAAATCATTTACCTAAGGGAATCGTATTAATGAAATTTTATATTTAAGTTAAATTTAATTTTTGATCATTATGATATAAAGGAAGGCTCAATATAAAGAGGGAAAGCTGTGCAATTGCATTAGCAAACAAGATTTAGAAGTACCATACTATCAAATAGTTCAATTAAGAAACGTCAATATAATAATAGGCAAAAATATATAATTTGTGTATATATCGGCAAAGACAGAGAACAAAGATTGCAAACATATACGTGTAAGTGAATTCCAAATATAATTATCTCAAATTTAAAATAACTGATTGTTGTCTTGGTTTCAACTATCATTTCAATTTCATTAAGTTGCCAATTTTTGCCATTTATCACTTGTGTCAGTGTTAAACTGTGAATATTTCATGGAAAGTTACTAGTATATTATATTCAACTATCTAAATCCACAAGTAGTTTTCCAACTATGAAATCATTTACAATAGTAGCACCCATCAAAATAGACCAAGACAAAAAGTCCCGATTTAAACCAGGTTAAATTTTGTTACCAATCGACAAAATGTTAATACCTTGTTTAAAGAGTGATTGTCGATGGTTTAAAGATCAAACAATTATAAGACGCCTAAAGTCTATCAAATGATGTCTATCAATGATTCATTTTCACCAATCCCTTTCGAGCAGAGGAGAGGGATCAAGTTTAACTCAATGAAATTGAGGAAAAAGCTCAAGTTTTGTGTCATTAAAGTCCGAAATTGTATAAGGAGTTACTCGTCAATTAAAGTTAGCAGTAGATAATGCATGGATTTAACTTGCCATTAATCAATGGAAAATGTAAATTTTTTATAATTTTGTAACATCAACTTTCATTTTTGAGCAAGTTTTTCCATGAATCATCGTATCAATATCGTAATCAATAGATCTTAATTTTTCTTGGAAGTCTTCTAGGAATGTGGTAGAAATTTCATTAAAGCGATAAAACTCTTCCAAATTTCTAGACTTCAACTTTCATGTAAATTTCATAAAATTGGCGTCAAAAATTTCCTATCTGTAGTCATGGTGATTTGTTTTGCATATTTTGTAAGGTTGACCATCTGATAGACGTATCTCTACATCAAAAACGCCACTAAATGGCAATTTGCTTAAAATTATTCATGTAGTAAACATTTTGTCTTAATCTTTTTTGACGGATACCTCAAATGGAAAATATTGAAATTTCTTACCTTCTTGAAATCCCCGTGACCCCCTTTCCAGCCGAGAAGACGAACAAGGAAAATAGGAAGTGAATTTTCATTGATTATTTTTAAAGATGACGCTTCATTATGGCCATGGAAATGTTTTTGGTTTCGTCCCAGGAAAACTCAACCTGAAAATACAGATATATGATACATAATTAATATGCTTTACTTTGTGTGAGTAGGTTCTTATACCACAAACATGTTAAGGAATGGGAGCTAAGTAATATTACATAAATGTTTTGGTAGAATATCAAAAAAATACGATCAAACATGAAACACATATTTTCCTTTATCTCAGGAATATGTGAATAATATAAAAGAACTGGTTGAAATGTAAAAATAAAATCTAACCTTGCATAACTGCATACTTATGCGAAAGACATTTAAGTGTTTCTTCTGATTGCATTTCCACGAAATTTCTTTAAAGTACTTTTGTAAAAGAAAACATCAATATCCATAAGGGGTTAAATCATTTTCATTCAAATAAAATCGAAAAATTTTCCATTGAAAACACGAATTCGAAATGCCATGCATTGAACTTCAAAAAAATCGATGCGTCTATTCCGCGATGCTCTTTTTTTTCAACGCAATCCCAGTGAAATACTTAATTGCGCATGAATTCAACAAGTGGCGTTCTATTGAATTTATATCCAAAGAAAAAATATATTTATTTGACTTTGATTTCTTTAGCATTTTTTTCCTGAAAAATATATTGGGATTATTTAGGAGGCAATACTTTTTCATTAAACTTGAATTTCAGAAATAAAATTATCAAATTCGTAATTTCTTGACATTTTAATGAATGAACAAAGAATTAAAAACATGCTCTTTAGATCTGAATTACATAAGAACTTGTTTAAACATGAAAGTGTATATCAATAGGTATATTTAAAATGAGAATAATACCAATATGGGATTATTAATCTTTACTTACGTAATTTAGGAACGCAGAAAATATTTTTCATGAAATATTTCAAATTTATTTTCAAAACCAAATCGAATGAATGAATTATATGATAAAATCACTTTCCCATAAATAAATCCACAAAAAAAAGAATGAAAAAACGTCAAAGCACCGGCTTGCTCGTGATGCTTTTTTGTTCTTGTTACGAATTTCAAACGCCTAAATAATTGCACATCGGACTATCAACAAGTGGCGTCCATTCCGTAGCATTAAATCAGTGGTGTAGTAGAATGAAATTTTATTTACTTTGTAATATTAGTCATAGGCAGAATTTTCATGCTACAATTTTATTCTATTTTTTAGTTATTTACTGCGCCTTTTTACCAACTAAGGTCTTTAGCAATTCAAGGATTATTAAAAATTTGTAAAAAGAGAAATAATTAAAATTTACCCGTTATAAGATTTGAACTAGGGTTGCCAACATAAGAATTTTAACCTGGAGACTCCGGATATGGCAATGTTTTCCTGAGCTTCGGGTTTTCTATAAAATTCTCCGGTTTAAGTGCTATTTAAGTTATAGGCGTGCGACGTGAAATTGAATCATGATAAATACAACACAACTGAATAGTTATGTTATATAGGTACTGTTAATAACGGGTACGCTACTTAGGGTTACCAATTCTCCTGTTTTAACCCGGAGACCCCAGAAAAATTAAATTTTTTCTAGACTCCAGTTTACAAAAAAGATTCTCCACGTTTTTCAATTGTAATAAAAAACAAAACTTTTCACTATCCTTTGGCAATAACAATTAATTTTTATAATTAAAGAAATATACTATAATTAGGATATAGAATGGGTCAGTAAAGCTTGGGAACATTATTATTTAGAATACATGCTTAAATATTTTTAAATCTACTGTTTTATTAAATGCAACTTTTCGGATTTAGTTTGATGATCACCGGATTTTCTGTAATTTGAAATGGGTAATTCTAATTTGTACCCAAAACATACCGGTTTTAGGAGCGGTCACCTTGACCATTCGGCTACCAATAAGCTTAATATTTATTTTATTTACAAATGTGCTACAAAAAATTGTCCTTTTTGCCCCAAAATTAGCTTATTACTGTTATTATTCTTAGTTGACCAAAATCACATACTATTGATGTAGTATGCAGAAAACTTCTTTTAAATTTACTCTTGTGAAGATTTTTAGACTCATGACTAGAGTTCCGAACTTTTTCTGGAACGATTTCGGGACAAATCCCTCATAACACAATTATTTTAAACATATTTTTATCTACCCTGACTATTATATAAACTGAATTGCAAGAATACTTACATAATATACAATACATAACATAATAATATTAATAAAAGAAATCATATAATCTATCTTCTAATAACTAATTTAACATTATATTTTTACTTTTTCCAAGAATAGTTTTCTCATAACTTCCGGGAAACTTTAGCATTCATCCGGGATATGGGACAGTGGTTCCAATTCCAGGACAATCCTGGCCAATCCAAGACAGTTGGCAACTATACTCATGGTCTTTTTCGGGATGTCAGTGTCTGGTACCTTTGCATTTTAAAATTTGTTTTTTAAAATGAAAATTTAGGAACAAAAGAGAAAACAATGCGATATTAGAATTGAATTAACAAAAAAATCGCGAATTTTATGAATAGTAGAAAATACAACATCGCCAGATATTGACGTCCTTAAAAGGAACATGACCCGATTTTTATACTTGAAAGGTCAAATAATCATATATTAAAGTTTTTCAGTTGTCCAACGTACCATAAAGTAAATTTTACTCCAAAACCCATTAGTATTTTAAACGGTTCAGACTTGAAAAAAATAACGTGGTTATTTATTGTGTAACCAAAATATGTTATTGTACAATTTAAATCAATTCGGAACTGTTCATTAACCATTAAGCACATATTTATTAGTGTTTCATTAATAACTAGGTACACAACTACCAAAGCAATTTCCACTTAAAAGTGATAGTTTAGTTCTAGTTTTATTTTTAGAAAGCAAACAATGATTGAAATATAAGAACATGTAAGAGATTCCCCGGATTTACGTTTTTAATCCAATTATTTTTTGTTTAACTCCCATTATTCCTAGCGTATCTCTTGGAGGTATTAATCAGATAGTTTTTAAGAAAATCGAGATAACATCTTACACAATTAATCTTAATACTTCCGTTCAAAGTTGCCTCTGTCATTCCGTCAAGCTTCCAACGATTTGCAATGAGTTATTCGTTGATTCTTGACTTATTACGAAATCTTGTATTTACCACAACCATTCTAAAATAATAATGAATGACTAAGATCAATGTTATGCCGATTTATAATTATAATTGGTGATATTTGTCATTGTGCAACAAAAACAGATTTTATTCGCGAGAAAATGTCGTAACTATTTTTTATAATAAATTGAAACACTATACTATTATTTCGACAAATGTTATATTATACTATTTTTGTAATTATAAGTGCTTTGTTCCATTATTGATTTGATGTTTAAAAAAAATCGATTTGTAGACGAATATGGTTCTTAATAAGATGATATAAAATGCGAAAATTAATTTCTAGTCTCTTATTTTTAAAGAAAAATAGTTTTCCTAACACAATGACTTACGAGTTCGGAAATCAATAATTAATAAAGCCAAAATGGTGTAAGTCATAATCTTATTGCAATTCGGAGATGTAATAACTTTTTTCCAAATAGCTATTGAAAAATCCCACATGTAATGTGTTTTTGGTCGGCTATCTATCGGCAAAATAATGAAGCTCTGATTAACTTCACTTTTCCCATAAACAGTTTATAACTCTACCCAAGGAATCATTTCAGCGAATAAAAGTGGAAAATTCAAATTCAAAATTTTGACTTACACCACTTTGACCTTAAACGACTAAATTGTAAGCTTCTAATCTTATCTATAATATAATTAGCTATAATTATTCTTTATCATATAATTTTAAAAAATTGTCTTGAATATGATATAATATTTAAAAAAATCAACATTTTACTAGGTAAAACTTTTAATTTTATGTTGAAAAAGAAACTCCAAAAATATATCGGTCTTACGAATATAAATATAATTTCATATTAATGGTTAACCAGTAACCCAATTATTCTTTGGCCAACTTGTAAATAACTTTGTTTTGTTTTTATTTAAGGTTATTACTATAAAACTTTTTGGCCTACATGAAAACTTGATCAAGGAAGCTGTGCCACCTGATATTGACATGGCCTTATTTTTTAACCACGAAAAAAGAAGCATTTAATTCCACATGATTGTTTATTAAATTTCGGTTTAAGCTTGAATTTATTTTAAATTTTTATAATTGATCTAATGCAATGAGCAAAAAATAATTTAAAATCTTCAAAACTATGTTAAAATCGAAACTTAATGTAGCTGTTAATCTTTAACTTTACTTAATAAAATCAAAGAAATAATCATTTAAAAATGTAAAAAAAATATTTATTTCAAAATGCCTCAAATGAACTCTTATTGACTCGGCATTGAAATGACCTCACGTTACAGAAAATTCAAAATCCCAAAGACGTTTTCCTATGAAATTTTGCTACTTCACACAATCTCTAAGAATTTAAAAAGCTTTCTTGGAAAAACGAATTCTCTTTATTGTTTTCCATTATTTTTTAAGTAAAAATTTTCCTCGCACAAGTTTCCTAGAAAAAGGAGAAAAGTCTTTTGATCGATTGATATTTTATTAAATTTCTTTAGCCAAGAAAAATAACAAAATACAATATAAAGTTACAATGTTGCAACTTGTATGTCTGTTGCATACATCTTCTCTAATTGGGAATTGAATTCTCCGAAAGCTTAAAAAGTTTCCAAAACTGAAAATTTGAAGACATACACTTAATGAACTTTAATTGACTATAGCTCGTCCAAAATGCGGAGCAGTTTGAACAAAATTATTCATTTAAAAAGACAAAATTAGGAAAATTAATCAAAAATATATTAGTACCATAATATTAGTGGCAGCCACTGAAATGTAGACTAGAGTGAACTTGATCATAAAACGGTCAAAAATTTATTGAATGCCATCGGGTTACCCCTTTCTTAAATATGTTTTATACTCTATCCACGGAGTATAGATGCAAGGAGTCCGAACGTAATTATAAAAAACTGGCATCAACTTGAAGTCCAGTACCGATAAATCGCGTTATTCATCAAAAAGCATGCGTTTGAATCATAACGCAAGAAATATTGTTGCTATCAACAATAGAGATTATAAATTTTCTGCTCGATGAAAAATGTATCAAGATGTGGCGCCGCCACAAGAGTGTCTGGAGTACTTATTTATGTTACCATAGTTATCTTATAGAAAGTATCAGTTTAAGATAATTTTGTTTTAAGTTAATACTACAAACACACTAATGGAGGCACCACATCTTAACGCATTTCTCTTCATGCATTGCAAAATAGGAATATCTTCTTAAAACCTTACTTTTGTTTTGAATCCTTGCGTTACTAGTGACAGAAAAGAGAACTTTGATCTGGATTAGGTATTGGTGTACATGAATATTGTAAAAAAGTCTATATTGTTCGAACTTCTTGTCTGGATTGTTACGATGTTGGCATCGTGCGCCTCCGAACGCATTCGGATAAATCCGTGACGCCACTGTCATGGCGGCGAGGACTATAAAAGGGCGTGGATTCCCACGTTTAAGGCCTTTTTTTGAGGTTATGTAAAAATATATTAAGTGCAGAGCACGTGGTTCATCTTTAGAATTGTTGACCATATCAATTAATTGTAAGCTATTTGTACTGATTGTGCATGGGTTGCAGTTGGTTAACCCTGCATTTCAGGTAGCGTTGATAGTAATTGATAAAATGGTACAGCTAATTAATTATTTATATTAATGATAACCTCTAATTATTGATTGATAAACTCTTGTGTGCGAGTGGAAAATTTGTGGCAGCGTGTCAATATTTTGTAAATGGTACAGCTAATTAAATGGTTTATATTAATGATAACCTCTAATTATTGATTAATAAACTCTTGTGTGTGAGTGGAGAATTTGTGGCAGCGTGTCAATATTGTGTTGTTTTTTAACGTATAAAACAACGAAAACCAGAAATCGTGATTTACCGGAGCCCTATTCACCTGCCCTGTCCATGGTACCAGCGAAGGATCCAACCAGCCACGTCCAGGACCACATCTGAACATGTTTATGGAGCTAAGTGCTAGTCAGGCTAACCCACGAAAACGAGACACTTTGTTAGATCTCGAATTACGTTTCCCCAACGTAACAATGGCGCCCAACGGGTTTTAATTAGTTATTTTAATTAATTAAGCTGACTTTATTTATTTCAGAGGCCAACTGGAAATCTATCAGCCTTTCAATCGATAAGGTAGTAACTAAACGTTGAGCAGCTATCATAAAGAACGCATCGAAAATAGCGACGCATAAATGATAGAAACAACCAAGTTTTATAAAGTTATTTATTTATTTTTATTATATAGTTATTGACAGGTGTAACAAGCAACAGGCTAAGAGATTCTGATCCAACGAATGAAATATTGTATGTCCATTTATTAATCATAAATTTAAATTAATTGCTTTTCTTTTACGGACAAACGGACGATAACAATTGTAAAAATGGGTAAGACACGCAGGGCTCAGAAGGAAATACAGGAAGAGATGCAACAGCTGAGAGAGAAAGTTACAGAAATAAGCAAGACTTTAGCGGCAAGTACATCACAGCTACAAGTGGACCAGCAGAAAGGAGGACACCGTACCAGAGAATGCAGAAATGAACGCATAGATATCTGTGTGTGTTGTTTCAGAGTGGGTGTAACGGCAGCTACATGTAACTGCCACACGTCAAAAAACTAGGAGTGCGAGCGCGATGCAAACAGGAGATTGCGCCCAGCCCACTCGGAGCTCCTGTACCCCATGCATCAGTCCTTTGCCAGGGGGGAATGCTATCCCGCCACTTCCAACTAGATGCAGAGGACGAGCAATGCATTACAGACGACCACCAGACGACAAGTGAATCGGAAGTAACCGCGGACGAGTGTGAAAGTTGCGATAATAATAAAGAAAAAGTCATCCAATCTAGAAGTGACGAGATGGGTAATGTTTGGAACTGCTGCATTGGTCAGAACCTTATGGGATTGGAAGTAGAAGAGATGGAGAGGAAGGTAGTTGGAACGGGAAAACAACTCCGGCCGGGGGGTCAAGAAGTAAGGATAAGGACTTGCAGGGCGTTCGATACCATGGCAGGTAAACAGTTAACATGTGGTGTTAAAATTAAAAAACAATCATACCTGGCTTTGTTCGACTCGGGAGCTACCAGAAACTTCATGGCACAGAATGTTGCAGATAGTATCCCAGACAATATCCAGAAAGTTAAATCTAACCGATCTGGAAGCTCATTTATTTTAGCGAATAATTCTTCAATTCGGAGTGTTAATGCAGTCTTTGTTGCCTTCGAAGTTGAGGACATAGAGATCAGCGCATGGTTCGAGGTATTCAATCAGATGCCAGATGATATAATATTCGGAATGAAATTCATGATGGATCATGGAATACGCTTAAATGCGGACAACATGACATGGACATGGAAACACGACACCGATCAAAGACTTATGAACAAGTTAGCACCGAGTAACCAAATCTGTAATATCTCTTTAACAGACGCCGATTGGGCGAGATTAAGTAGCTTTTTGGATTCGGAATTTGCATTAATGGACCAGGCTGAGCTCGGGACATTAAAAGGGGTCGAATACGAAATCGAACTAAATGATTATACACCAATTCACGTCAAGCCATATAGGAGATCACCTAAAGTTACCGAGGCTCTTCATAAAATCATCGAACAATTACTGGAGCAAGGTATCATTCAACCCAGTACCAGTGAGTGGAGTTTCCAACCGGTAATGGTGAAGAAAAGGCTATTACCAGGACAAGACGTAGACGACATCAAAGCATGGAGAATGTGCATCGACTACAGACCGCTTAACAAGGTCATGAAAATAGTCAACTACCCAATGAGACGGATTGACACCTCACTGGAAGTCATTCGAGAGGGTGCGTATCGAAGTGTGATTGATTGTACGAACGCTTATTATCAGATTTCAATAAAACCGGAGCATCGCCAGTACACAGCGTTTGCGGTAGAGGGAATGGGCTCTTACGAATTCGTGAGAATGCCGTTTGGTTTATCAACAGCGCCCGGAACGTTCCAGCGAAAAATGGATCTGATAATCCAAATGATCAAAAAAGTATTGCGCCAGCGTGAGTTACCAGCCCATTGGATCAATTATGTACACCCTTATATGGACGACTGGGTGGTTGCTACACCGACGATGGAAATTCATCTGGATATGCTGAAAATATTATTTGAAATTTTCAGAGAAGTAGGTTTAATGATCAAAAGGGAAAAGTGCCGTTTTTGCGTGCCCGAGATGAAATATCTCGGATTTATCATCAAAGGGAATGAGCTTCACCCCGATCCAGAGAAACTGCGCGCAATTGAAGAGTACCCAGAGCCTACCAGTAAGAAACAGCTAAGGAGATTTTTGGGAATGGTTAATTGGTACAGGCGACATATGAAGATGGTTGCAAAAGTACAAGGTCCATTAACATTAATGACCTGTGAAAAATCCAACTGGACTTGGGGACTGACACCAACTTATCATCCGCAGGCGAACCCTGTGGAAAGAATAAATTGTAACTTAAAGACACTAATTCGAACTTTTCTTTCAGATAAACATTCTAAATGGGATCAGAATCTGCCAGAACTCGTGTACGCTTATAATACATCTGTTCACAGCTCGCTGACTGTCAGTCCAGCTTATTTGAATTTTGGCCGAGATCCAAGGTACTTAGACCTTCATCGGGGAGGAAAAGTTTTGACCGAATTAGGGAACCACAATAATCGCACCACTGTAATTGCGTTAATTGATGAGCTACGACATTACATCGAGTACTTTATGATAAAAGCTCAACGAAAACAGGATGATCGGGTACCAGAACCAAATATTGACTTAGCCGTTGGAGCCGAGGTATTCATCAAAAATAAACAACTGAGCAAAAAGGCTGATAGGTTTTCAGGGAAGCTCGTCCCAATAAGGCGAGGACCGTATTACATCCATAGTTTTTATTCAAACAGTTTAGTTAACGTGTGCGATAAGGATAATAAATTGATTGGTGTTTTTAGTGTAAACGATTTAAAAATACCGCGAAGATCTTATCGAGGGTATCGTAGGGGAAGTGAGTCAACTAATTAAACTCTGTATAAAATACTTATGACAATGTAGTGTGACCCATAATGACAATAGTATCAATAGTATTAAGATATAGTATAGTATAGTATAGTAGTATATATAGTATTGTATTGTATTGGATAGTATTGATTGTATTGTATAGTATAATAGTATAGTATTAGTATTTAGTATACAATAGTATTGTTAGTCTTAATGTTTACATATTAATATGTTACTTACACTATTATAAAGTTACTATTATTAACTGGGATACTAGCTAAATTGTTGTACAGCTGTATTACCAGAAAGCCACAGTATGAATGCGATCTTTTGTTATGAATGAATATCGGCGCTGAGTGACTGTGACTCTAACCAGGCATTGGCTAGTAAAATCGGGTAATCCAAAGTAATCCGTAATCCAACCCGGGTTAAAGTCAAGGAGGGTGGTGTTACGATGTTGGCATCGTGCGCCTCCGAACGCATTCGGATAAATCCGTGACGCCACTGTCATGGCGGCGAGGACTATAAAAGGGCGTGGATTCCCACGTTTAAGGCCTTTTTTTGAGGTTATGTAAAAATATATTAAGTGCAGAGCACGTGGTTCATCTTTAGAATTGTTGACCATATCAATTAATTGTAAGCTATTTGTACTGATTGTGCATGGGTTGCAGTTGGTTAACCCTGCATTTCAGGTAGCGTTGATAGTAATTGATAAAATGGTACAGCTAATTAATTATTTATATTAATGATAACCTCTAATTATTGATTGATAAACTCTTGTGTGCGAGTGGAAAATTTGTGGCAGCGTGTCAATATTTTGTAAATGGTACAGCTAATTAAATGGTTTATATTAATGATAACCTCTAATTATTGATTAATAAACTCTTGTGTGTGAGTGGAGAATTTGTGGCAGCGTGTCAATATTGTGTTGTTTTTTAACGTATAAAACAACGAAAACCAGAAATCGTGATTTACCGGAGCCCTATTCACCTGCCCTGTCCATGGTACCAGCGAAGGATCCAACCAGCCACGTCCAGGACCACATCTGAACATGTTTATGGAGCTAAGTGCTAGTCAGGCTAACCCACGAAAACGAGACACTTTGTTAGATCTCGAATTACGTTTCCCCAACGTAACAGGATATATAAATCCAAATATCAACTTAGAGAGAAGAGAATATATTTTGTAGAAATATGCTGCGGAAGGGTACGAGGACCCGACATATTGACATGATATAATTTAAATTTAACATTGGGCTTATGGAGCATGACTTATGACTCTAGTCAACAGCTCAGTGGTGGTGACACCACAACTTTATACATTCCCTATTATACATTGTAAAATTGGAGTATCATCTTATATATAAGGCAGTAGCTAGTAAATCTTAGCTATTAAAAGTAGAAAAAATAAAAACTATAGCAAAAGAATAACCTGTAAAAAATTGCTTAAAATTTTAATATTTAAATCAACCAACTAACTAGTTTTAAGTTGACGCCAAACGAAAAATGAACATCTCTTATCATAATAGTCAAAACAAATATGGAATTAAAATGTCTTGTATACCATTCGTACTGTATTATAAGGTCAAAACTGACCTTCAACTGTTTAAAAGTTATTGTTTAAGTGTGTTTAACAGTTTGGCGCCGACTCAATATTAGTTAGTTTCATTGGTTTGAGAGCTTAGATATTAAGATTAAAAAAGATTTGTATAAAAAAAGTTTTTATTGATTTACTACTATCTATTAATTTATTTTTCTAACACCAATAGACCAACTAAGGGGTCATTAAGCGCCTCGTAGTGTTGGAATATTTGAATGTTTGGAAAATAAATGACACGACTATATAATCTTAAATGGAGTTGTCCTAACTCAATTACAAAGCCACAATCCAAACATTTTGAGCTTGAGCTTTCGGTTTGTATGAAATTGAATGCACATCAGTGTGCTTTTCGAAGTCCATCAACCCTCTTCGTTTTATTGTTTGTTTGTTTATGTCCCTACTACATGATTTGCTTCCATTAACTCCGATAATCAGAAATTGAGGATGATAATCGGTCAAATACCGGAATATCTACGTCACAGCCATAGAGCTTTTGGTCATTGAATATAGAAAACAAACAATTCTTGGAACATTCCTGAAAATTTCGTCATTCATTTTCAATTTGTACGGCAAAAGTATACGAGAAATGTGATTGGAATAAAAGTTGATGATTTTATAATTGTTTAATTCCCCATCCAAAATAAAAGCAAAAAAAAAACGTCTAACCTAAATATTTCTATTCATAAACAATCATCAAAGCCAACATGATTTATGTGAAACATACAAATCGCAATTGCATCATTTGCACTGAGCTTTTCCATCAATCAAATCATTCAAAAGCTTACCCATCTATTAAAAGCTTGTTTGTCCATTGTCTGAGCTTTTATAAATAGAAAAATTCATATTTTTTTCGCTATGACTTCGTCTATGTGTAGTTGGCTATGAACAAAACAACAAAAAAGGCAGTGAGAGAGAGGGAGAAAATCGAATGAAATCGATGAGGGCATGAAAACTGGGGAAAAAAAATCCCATCAATAATTTACAATATTTTTATATAGATATATATTTTTGACATGTGAATACAAGCGCAGCTGGGTCAAATATTTGCACTGACACACATGCAGTAGTGCAAGCACAAAATTGCATAAATGCTATAAAGTGCATTGAAGCCCTTATGCGATCGATTATTGTCCGTTTCTATGTGATAAAAAAGTGCAACGAATAATACAATTTCAACATTTCGTATATACATAGGTACGATAAGGTATAATATTATATATTCATATTATGAAATTGGATAAACAGAATAAATTGTTGGCACTTTCAAGACTATAGGGGTTGAATCGTTGATCTATCCCTTATTTCTGTGTTAATTCAAAAAAATCAAGTTTTATTTATTAAAAAAAATATTATTTCCGTCTTAAAACCATTCGAACAAATGGTCATACGAGCAAAGTCTATGTCCCATATGTTAGCTTTTTTTACCATTACAACTGAACAAATGTTTAATTGAACAATATAAAAAAATGATTTGATATTAAACAAAAAAGAAGCTTATTCTGGATCTTTTTAAGACAGCTCTTGATATTTTTTATATTATATTTTGATTTTTCTAGGTACTATAACTATGAGATCAATTTTTTTTTTAAATTAGCAATCATTTTCTTCGTTAGTAGCTCTAAGCTAATTCGCTGACAATGTGAATGACCTAATGAAAGATTTCCCAGTGAGGATGCTTTTATTTTTAAGCCATGTTTACTTAGTAACGGATATTTTTTGGAAGTTATACTTCTTTAGGTGTAGCATGAGAAGGTAATACTAAGTTTGTTACGGAAGTAAATTTGGGCAGTTACGTTCATTGAACAGTTCATGATTTTAGATTGAACTTTACAAAATTTAACTGCAGATGTACCCACTGGGTTAGTTTTTTTTTTTTTTTTTGACAGGATAAGGTGGAAAAAATATTCTAAAGACACTCAGGAAGACGGGTAGTGTCGGATTTGCATACAGCGCCTACCGACTAAACTCCCACCTTATTGATTACCAACTATTAAGGTTATAAACCAAAAGAGAAGAAGAAGGTCCAGCAAAAGATTTACAGGACACTAATGCCAGGGGCGAAGCTAGGAAATTAAGGTACTTCAGGAAACCAGAAGAAGACCAGGCCTTCTAAAGTGGTCGGTTTTCTTGCATTTGAAGATTGCTAAAGTTTTGATGGCGGAGTTTTGATGAGCAGATATAAAGTTCCGTAGGCTTGTTGCGTACATTCGGGTTGCCTCGGGAATAGAAGGAAGCTTAGTTTCCAGAAGGATTTTTTTGTAACGAACAAACCATGGAAAGTTTAGTACGGAGCGTAGTAGGCGCATATATATGCCCTCTCTGTTTCACCTAGTGAATCGCTAATGGGTGCTATGCACATTAGTGACCCACTAAAATAAATATAAACAAAATTTGACCCATGTCTCAAAAAGGTTCGCCATCCCTGTTCTAAAGCTTCATTTGTTGTATTGACATCGCTGGATTGTAAAATTGCCTTGTTAACTTAATGATCAAGAATATATGTTAGCGAAGGTATTTTTTTTTCAGAAATAACCGAAGGTTTTCGTCAAGTTTGTAAATGATGGAGGAAAAGCTAATAAGGTGGTAAGATATAACGATATTTCGATCCTTGCTTAACTATTGAATCATTATTACTTCGGGAGGCTACTCCTTATGAATTTGACCAAGTCTCAGTATTGCATTGAGGGGGGAAATAGAGTTAGAACATTTTGTAGTATGAAAAATTATTATAATTTATTGAAACTTTGAAAATATTTTAAACATATATCTAAGTACCTACTATATAATTTTTGAAGAATTTTCCTGAAAAACACCGAAGATATAAGCAACCCCATATTGCAAGCCTAAATCAAATTCAGCATTTTGCGTACATTCTGGAACTGTAATTTTCTTTGGAAAATCAAACGAGGTTGACATTTACTTCTATTATATATTCTCTTCTATATGAACTAAATGCTATCAAAAAAACAGAAAAATTATTTTACTACAGGGATCAAAAAAAGTATGATTTTTGTCATTTTTTATAAGAAAAAAAAATTAATGGTAATAATCTGATTTTAGAATCATATAAAGCGCAATACTATGAAGAAAGTAACTGCCAATTTTCAAATTGATTGGTTGAAAAGTTTTCTAAAAGTTTTCAAATTAGTGTGTACACAAGTTTGAAAAAATGGGTACCGGAGTAACCACTCAGTTATACACGTGGTGTGCTCAGGGTCTGAAGGAGAGGTACTCACTTTAATGGCTTATAATAATAGAATGAGTCGAAATTTTGATTTAAAATTTTTGGAAAATATTTTTCAATACTTTTCGAACAATTTATGAAATAAAAAAAAACCCTTTTTTAAACTATCTAACCCTATTACTCCCTTAAAAATAAGTGGAAGATTTTTAAAATTGTTTTTTGTGGGATTTCTTGTATCATTTTGGCGCTTATTTGATCTATTCCAGATGCTGTTTTAATGTTGAGTTTTCGCCTTTCATTTTTGATAGCTATCTTAAATTAAGTATACTAAATTGATAGCTAAAAACTATTATCGAAAAATTTAAGTCTCTATCCCGTTTTTCGTTCTTTTTTATGGGAACCCGAATTGCTTAAATTTCAAAGCTTATGGGTTGAATATCTTCACCTACTTTTTCCCCTACTCAAAGAAAACAAGTAGATATTAGTCAAGGTTTTACTACTTTATATCTAAACATTTTTGTGTCAACAAAATTCATTTTTCATTGAAATGAATACAATTGAATTTTATTACTTCTATAATTTATAGTAATTATAAAAAAAAATTCTCAGATTTTTAAGCTTGAATATCGCAATAAAACTCCCAACTGAAACGAATCTAATAAATATTTATACTTATTTTGTTGATTTTCTAATTAAATTACCTACCTTTATTCAACATGGATTCATTTCCGTTTCCTGATATTGAGAAAAAATTCCGTTCTTACGCTGAGAATCAGTTTAATTAGATTTTTGAGATCGCGACCAATAGTAATAATAGTAATAATAATGAAGATAGCAATCATTTAGTTTATGTTGACAGTGACGTATATATTTATAGTATACAAGATGCTCCATGAATAATGCCCTATCTATCTCATATACCACGCCACGCATTTTAGCAATAAATTAAGTAAAAATATTTTATAAATCAAAACGCGATCGCACACAATTGCGAAATAAATTCTTTTTTTAAGGATGCATTCATAACGAATGCTTTTCCTGAGGTGCACATTCACATACTGAGATTCCTCCCGATTGCATCAACATAGAGCAATCCGAGGAGGAAAAATAATCAAAGAGGCTCGTGACTTTTTCCACTGACAAATGAACGTGGTTGCCAATGGCAAATTGCTGGCAATATTATTGTTTTTAATGGGCGGGACATTTCAAAAATGCTTTATCTGTTTAGGCAGTCTGCGAAATCCATTCCATCCCGTTTCGTTTAAACGTTTAACCTGAGAATAATACGGAATAACATATACAAAGCACGTAGTTATTTATAGCTAGTTTCCAATATGCGTTGTTCTTGAAAAGCTCCGTCAAAGCTCGCATTGGGTGAGGAAAGGGAGTGTGTTTGGCTTGAGTTGATTTTCCATTAATTTGTAAAGGCTAAAGTTAAAGTTGGCGAGGAACGAAATTGAGATTAACGGTGTAGGAAATCGGGAAGTGATGCGGCGCCGGGTGTAGCGGCGGGAAGCGTCGGGAACGGCAGGGACGCCGAGACGTAACAGGTGGGACGTGGGATGGCTGACGTATGTCGCAGTGCCTGTGTGCTCACGGTACACAATACGGCAAGACGTAAAACTTGAGAATCCTTCAAAGTTTCGTTCCTTTTTCACAAATTGAGTGAGCTAAGTAAATAATTTCAATGTAAGAACCGGAACTAGGCAATTTCTCTGCTTAATTATAGTCCTTTGATCTGCTAGTTTTCAGCAAGAAAAAAAATCAATAATACAAAAGTTGTAAACCTTAGAAATCAGTGAAAATTTTCTGGGAACATTTGTCAACTGGATTTTATTAGATTCGATAAAGATGCAGCATTTGTAATCCTTTTTAAGTTGCCAACTGAAATTCCACTAGCACTTCTTACTTGAAATAGATGTACTTAAGCATATACTTATATCTAAATAGTTTCTATAAATAGCTTCTAAATAGCTTCTATAGCTAGAAAATTTCTCAAAAAATTAGTTTAAAAATTTTTATGTAACCAACAAAGTGGCAAGAAGTCATGATCCCCAAAAGCCATTCTAGACTTGTTACTTCTGGGAGTTCTTGTAAGGAGATCACATAGAAAATAGCATTAAATCATCATTAATATTAATATCATTAACATCATCATTAAACCTGCATGACAGCTTAAACCAGATGAAATCCCAAAAAACCAAACCTTAGATACACCAGAATAAACCACGTAATTGATTATCCAAACTTTTGGATGTTATAGGATAAATGTTAGCTAAATTTAATTTTAATATCGAATAAATCAAAGAAAGATTAGCACTAATAAGCAAAATAAATCACAGTGAAATCATAGAGTTTACCGATAGAAGAAAACAAATAACGGGGTAGGAGCTGAATATGGGAATGGAGTCTCAAAAACTTATATCTGTAGGACTAGAAAAAGTACTCGTTGTATTTTAAACGGAACTCTACATCATAAATACATTCTAACAGGAAAACACGAGATAATAGATCAGCACCAATGAAAATTCTTGAATTCCATCAGATCAATTCCAAATTAGTTTAGGAGTACCACAACCTCATCGTTGATTTGGCGACTTAGGATAAGCAAGTAACGCAACCCGATATTAGAAGCAAAGAGATAAGAAGTCACCTTGAAAAAGCTGGTAAAATTAGGCCCAAATATGTCATTTAGGGGGTCAAAATCAAGTAGAAACATACCAGTGTATAGAACACTAAATCGTGGAAAAACCTTCAAGACTATAAAGAAACTTTTGAGAAAATAAAACAAAAAACTTCTAAAACAAGAAAGAAAAGAAATCACAATTTTGGTTGATCTGTCATCAGATACAGTAATTTGGGGAACTTCATATAATATAGGGAGAAAGACTAAGTCAAGTGCAGCTAGAAAATGGGGAAAGAAGGAGTAAACTATTTCTCACTTTCTATCTAACTGCTCAGCTCTGGTTATTACTCTTCTTGGTTCTCTGACCATGAGGTCTGGAATATTCATAGAGGTCTAGTTTGTTACTTGCTGTGATCTGACCAACTGGAACTAGGATAACACTTGGGAGCAATAGTTCTTCTAGGAACACAGAAAACTTGTAAAAAAGTCTCAGAAATCGAAGGAAGAAGAAAAAGAAAAAAAATAGTTAATCGTTATAAATAATGGCTAAATATTACTGTCTTAGTAAAATGGTAAATTAATTAATGTGGTGAAAGTAATAAAAACATACATGGGGCCGATAATTCCATTAGTTTCTTCATTTGCTACGTGTCATGGATAAAAAATATGACATTTTTGAAACTGTATCAAAACCAGCAAATTGGAACAATTCATTGTGCCAACTAAGGGTTGATAACCGGGTGGAAAAGCTGATGGTACTGGGATGATCTGAAGGAAAAAAGAAGTAATTTCGGACCCCATTGGACAGGATTGGTGAAGAAATTCGTGGAAGCGAGCATCGCGTCCGAAAGACGACAACTAAAAGAATGTAATCCCTAGAGAAGGACCGTCCTATACTCAACCTTTTTTTCCTCCAGGTATCTTGTTATTTCCTTTTCTACGTAGGCCACAACATATTTATAGTCAACTGTAAATATAACACAAATTGGCCTTATAGTTGGCCTATTTTTAACCAGGGTGGTTGAACTGACCAGCACGCAGGTCCTGCAGTGTACGTCAAAAATTGAATTTTGAGCACAAGAAGTTATACTGGCAACATTGGCAGCACTGGTAAAACTGTCCCGCTTGTACCGACTTGCTAACCGACCGATTACAATCCAGGATAGATAACATGTTTTACCCTAGTTACAACCCAATATTCTGAATATGTTGGAAACATCACCAAAAAATATATAATGACAATAATTATTTTGGGTCGCACAGAAGAGCTGAGTGGGCCGCATGCGGCCCGCAGGCTGCAGGTTGAGTATGGCTATTCCAGTAGATACTAAGAAATTTAGAATTTCCCGAGTGGGAGCCATTTTAATCACATGCCATATATCGTCAGCGATGGGCTTAGAAGAAGAAACAGACTAAGGGTCGGTATTTTCACTATTTTCACGGTATTTTAGCATTAAGATTACTATTTAAAAGATAAAATTTATTTGTAAGAATTTTCACATATCATTATTCTTAAGTAAAAATAGGCATATATTCTTTGTCCTCTGGATTAAATTTTATCTTAAAAATAAATGTCACTATCTAGATGTGAAAATACCGGTCATAAGTGTTAATTAGTTCGGTAACTCCTTGATAATTGCTACTATAATGTGATTAAAATAATTTTATAAAAAATTTTTGTGAATTTTTTATGAAAATTTAATTTTCTGTTGGGAAATTTATAGTTGGAAGAATTGATTTCGATTTGAAGGCCGCCCCTGGTCACTATTCCAATGCAATGTGGTGTTAAAACATATTGACATACCATTCCCACATTCATCATCCCGACTCGATCATTTTCCCCGTCGCCCGAACGAACCCTTCATCCCTGATTCCATTTCAACGTACTTCAATCTCACATGTCGATTCTTAGCCAAGTTAGTTTTCGAACAATTTCTGTAATTCAAATGCTTTCAAACAATTACAAAATGAAATTGGTGCAGCCATTAAAGTAAATATGGTAGTGGTAGTGGTATCGAACTAAAGTTTGGTAGCTTTGGCAATCGAACGGGTGCAAAGTGCAATCGACAAAAGCACAATCGATTCCAGTTACCCAGCGATACGGAAAACGGGCTGTTTTCCGCTTATTTCTTAAGCCTCGTTCGAAAGGGTGTTTTTATGTGTTTATTGCCACATAAATATAAATTCATGGAAATGAAAAGTTTTTATGTCCTAAATGCATTTTCAATTGCATAGTGCAACAATATTTGGTATATTACACTAATAAAAATATATGTTGGACAAATATGATGGAGGGGTGCGGGAATTGGAATGATTTTCGATTGGAAAATCATGGCAGAGTTTGGGTGTGCAGTGGGGGGTGGCATAAATCTTTCCATCTTTGATAATAAATGTTAGAGTCGTAATTTTTAAATGGATTTTTCATGTAGGAAAATGATAGGAAACTCGGTCTGGCTGTCTATCTGCACATATTCCGTCCATCCCATCAGGTCCGTTCGTCTGCAATATTATTTGATGAATTTTTTTCAAAAATGCATTGTGCATAAAAATGCAATTCCAGTCTTGTAGTTAAACGGGAAGGCTATGAAAGTGGAGAAAAAAGGAACGGGCGGAAAGCGCGAGAGTGAGACGGAATTTTACTGCGATCTTTCGTTTTAAAAATGGCTGCATAAAATCTATTCATCCCCCCATCAGTCTCAACCCCTGTGCGCTAAATCTTTTCACATACACCCGCGCCTCATCTCCTCGGCCATATTACGGATATAATTTAAGTGGTGCATTATGGGACGGAAATATCTCCAATTTCTTGACTTGACGGGATGCAACGAGGAAGGGATGGTAGTGGGTGAACATAACCGGGACTCGTTATATAATAAAATTTATTTTTATTCAAACGAGATGGCGTAAAAAGATCGGTTCGGGGACGGGATAAAAATTTGCGCGGAAAAAGCCGAGGGTAATTTATCAACGTCATTTTCTCGGGGGCGAGTTTGGAAACTTTGAAAAATGCTCTAATTACTTGACGAGTTTGAGGAAAATTCGAGAATTTTTCGTGTTTTGTTTTGCACTTTTTTTATCGTTCGCTTTTTTACTGCCTCAACCGGTCTGAAGGACAAAGCAACAATTAACATCACAAGTTAACGTGAAATTCGTAATTAAAATGCATTTTAATTGCCCTTTAATTTCGTATAATTTCACAATTGCATTATATGCATTTTCATTGTTACCAACTCAAAAATTCACGAGGATAATTTTTTTTTATTCATTTTCTTACACACATTGGCATAATTAGTGACCCTTTTCTCCACCAACCTCGTCATATTCGAGAACAATTCTCCGCGGCTTCGTTGTTGTTGTATTATTTTTTTTCTAGACAAAAATAATTGTATTTTTATATATTTTACATTACGCATAATTTACTTAATTATTCGCGCTATCTTTGTTGTAATCATTGAAAATCTCCCAATCCGTCTTTTCATTAAGTTTCATAATCATTTTCCATTCTTTACGTACCGACACCCCTTCAATGGGCCATCTCACTCGTTTGATTCACTCGGGAAAAACTCCCAACGCACATTTTCATAATAATTATATTCATTTAATTTTATGTAGATTAATTTAAATTCGATTGATGCAAACTATTAATTATTACGTCTTTCTTTAATTTTCTCAAACATGTTCTCGATGAATCCGATAAGATATATATCAGAATTTTTTTCGATTAAGAAAAACATCGAATTGATAACGAAGAAACATTCGTCAACTAATTAACCACAATATTAACTTTTTAATTTAATTAGCCATTTCGAAAATGGCTTTTAGCACTGCCATACCAGATAAGGGATCTTCTTCTTCCTTTGCCTCTTGTACATATTATTTACAAATGAAATTCTTGCAAATGCTTTTTTATGTCATAGGGAAAACATCAGACTTTAGTCAATTTTTTTTTCGATAAGTGACGTTATTTGAAAATTAAATTTTTCCGGTTTTTAGAATGTAAATGTATTTACTATTATTGGAATGGACACGTAATGGTATAATCACGTTTTTTTGACTTATGCATTTCAGTTTCAAGGATTTAGTTATAAATATGTAATTATTTTAATTCAAAAATTGCGACGATTATTTGACAAAAAATAATTCAGAAGAATAATAATCGAATAATTATTTCGTCTGTTAAACTTTTTTTCATTTATTTTTTTATGAGTTAATAAATTCATTGGCTTTATGGTCCTAAACTAGTCAAAATTTCTGAAATCTATCTTTTTTATCATTTTTTTGTTAAATCTCCCTTTAATCTCCTAACAAAACGAAAATTGTAATGATCATTCATTGTGTGATCATTCATTTTTAATAAAAATACAGAGAAAATTTGATTTTCCCATCAAGATAGTGATATTTATCTTCCTGATAAAATTTAATCCGGAGAATCTGGAGAATCCAGAGAAATCATTTCTCATTTTACCTAAGATATGTGCAGAATTTATCTAACAGATAAATTTTGATCTGTTAAATAGCTACCTTAAGGATAAGATTTATAGTAATGAAAATATTTGCTCTTAGCCAGACAAACATTTATTTCTCTAGACCTCAAATTTAGCACTAGTTAATTTTTAAATGGAAATACTAAGTAAAAAATAACACCTTCATCTTCGTTCTTCTGTAAAATTTTTTTCAAATATCGTCAAAATTATCCCAAATTGTAGATTACTTAATTGATTTTTGTCTATAGAATTTAACTAGTGACCCCCCTTCCCCATACGTAAAATGTTATTATTTATATAAATAGACCAAAATTTAAGGAACCCTGATTCTGTAATCCTTATTTGGGTGATAATTTTTAAATTTGCAATTTTAGTAAGTATCAGGATTGAATATGGATTAGGAAGAAAGTTGGTATTTTCTACTATACATTTTAAACTTGTACGTCTTCAAAATATGCCTTTGGAAAAATAAACGAAACTCTAAACAAATCACTTTTGATTTTTGATTTTACAAAAAAATAATACATGGACCTAGTGATCTAGTGAACTATTGATCAGAACTGTCAGAAAAAAGAATCTTTGTTACTTTATTGTATCTAAGATACTGTACCTTAGTTTTTATATTTTTTGCCAAAAAGTAACTAGTATTCTAGATACTTTTGAAAAGGAACTGTTGGTTATTACAAAAAAAAAGTATATTAGATACCGAAAAGTAACTTAGATATCGAGTTACCGAGAAATTCGGTACAGAATTTTATTACGATTTGTTCTATAAGACTCAATTTATACCTCTAATATTCTATCATTTGAAAGTAAGCAGGTAATGTTTAAAAGATATTAGACAAACATATTTTCCTTTATTATAAATTAATGAAGATAAGAAATACATTATCTGATCACCAAAGAACTTTACCTAGTATGTTACAAACCTTAGTACATACATAATACACAAAGTAATTAAAAATTAGCTTTTTAAGTATCATAAAAGTAACTTAAGGAAGGTATTTAAGTTATTTCTTTAAGAGTAATAAGGTACTCAAATTAATTTCGGATCATTTTCAAAAAAGTAACTTATTAAGTATTAAGATAGTGTAACAGAAAGGGATAGTCTGTCTCTCTCTTTGTGCCATTCCGGCACGCGATTGGCTGAGTGACTTCTATCTCTCTCCCACCAATGCGAATGTACATATAGATTTTTCTGGAAACATCTAGTAGGTGGTGGCACGTTCGCGAACAATGGAGTACATTCTAGAATGTTAGGTTGCGGGTATATAAGTCGCTCAGCTCAAGCCCAGGGTTCTGTATGAGAGTTCTGTATAGAAATTCAGTTGTGAATTTCCGTTACAACAAAGCGATTATTAGTGTGATTTGAATTAAAAGTGATTATTGTCATTTAAGTGGTTGTGTTGACAAGTGTAATTGTGTAATGAAAAGTATACAAGTGTTACAAGTGTAATAAAAAAAGTGATTGTTAAGTGTGAAAGTGATTATTTATTTCCAAAAGAAATTAAAAGAACGAATAAACGCCATCTCAATACAGTTTTGAGACGTCACGTTACAATAGTTTCCCAAAGTATCTTTGAAAGATTTGCTACTGATTTAGTAGTTTAGCGCTTTTTTCATATTTAATTTGTTCAAACAATCATCCTTGGTCTTAAGAGCTTTTTTAAGCTTTTTCAAAAACTACGTTTTGAACTTAGTCGAAATTAATCTGCTGCTGTTTACATTTTCAGCCAAATTTACAAAGTTACAATAGGATCTATGATTCTATTCTAATCATATACAAAAGTTAAAAACCATCGTTTTTTATAGCGACAGTAGTTTTCTTTCAGGTATCTAATCTTTTATTTCTCTTAAGGGTCGATATTTTTACTCATAGATAGATGAATCATATCCTGAAGATAGTTATTTAATAAATTATTTGTTATTTTAATTTCTGTTACATAAGTCCTACATACACTATTTTCAGATGATCACTATAAAATATCACTAATTTTAGATGGAAAACTACGCGTGTAATTATCCTCCAGACTAAATTTTATCAAGAAGATAAATGTTACTATCAATATTTGAAAGTTTCGGCTCCAGATATGTATACGATACTATTTTATGAATTCTTCGGGTATTCAATGTAAAAATGTTTTCCAGTTTTCTTCTATTGGTATCAGATTGAAAATTTTTGGTACATGTTTTCAAAATTTTTTTATAAATTTACTATAAACCAAATTTTTACTAATCAATTCAATTCCAGGTCATCATTTAAGCCGCATAAAGCCAAAGTCACATTATTGCTATTCGCAGATATAACTAAATCATAATAATAAATAACTAAATCATAATATTTTTATCTGAATAACAATAGAAAAACTATACGTAAGAGGTGTTTTGGCCTGCTATCTACGGACATAATAATAAAGCATTGACTAACTTAACTTTTCCAATAAACAGTTCAATACCGAAGGAATCATTTCAGCTAATAAAAACGGAAAATTCAAATTCAAAATTATGATTTACACCATTTTGGCATTAATCGGCTTATTTTTGAACTGTATAAGATCTATATTGTTGTTCTCTCAATCTTAAATTTAAGCTACAAATATGAGGAAAAGTATTAAATTTTTATGAGCTTTTATTCTCTTTAATAAATATGCATTGTAAAAGAAAACTCCACCCTCGCTATTTCCTTCACCTCTTTCATGACAATACTGCCAACCTACACCAGCTTTACTTCGTTATCATTCAACTAAATTCCTGCAAAATAAGAAGCTTTATATTTTTCAATGAAAAAAAATGTGTGGGTCAATTTTATTCCATCCCACGTGGTTGATTCAAAAGATATTTTTCTGCACTGAACAGTGAAAAGTTTTTCTTTATTTTAGTGTTTTAAAGCTCTATAAGCTTTGAAATCTTGAAATATTCATAAATAAAATCCTCCGTTTTTTCTATTTAATTGGAGACTGTTATTCCAATCTATTTGTACAATTTAGTTATTTTAGTTATATCTCTACTTAGGAGCTTTCTTAACGTTTTTTGTTCCTTCTTTTAAGGAAAAATGAACGAAACTTAAGGAGTAGGGAATCATAATTGAAAATTCTCCAAAATTTTTCAATTTTATTAGATAAAAAGCAAAGTCTGTCTTCAGAAGACTGCCTCCAGAATCCAAATCCAATTTGTCCATTTTCGGAATAAAAGAAAATTTATTTATTTGTTTATTGGAAAACATAAAAAGACTTAAAATAAACAAAACTTTAAAGAACTTTAAAAAGGACTTCAAATTAACGGATCTAGCATTTTTTTAACCACACAATTTACCAGAACGAAGATTGAAAAGCCTCAACACTAGAATCAACATTAGTAGTATAAACCTTATTTTCCTTCTGTATAAACAATATTTTTAAAACATATTTTAGTCATTTTTTTTTACTACCCCTTTCTGCTGTATTCCGAACTTTCCTCCCTCACTGTTGGTATATCTGTTTTGTCATGAATTTTAGTGTTGTTTGTATGGCAGGGAGCATTTTTGATTGAAATCTTTGGAAAATATCAACGTTAGAATTAGATGCATTATCCCAGAATTGGATACCATAGGTCCAGATGAGCTTCAGTGTAATCTTATAGATAAGGAGCTTGTTTTCCTACAAAAATGGTTTCTTTTTCATGTATTTTTTATTTAACAGTTCTCTAAATCTTTTTGGATGAGGCATTAGGGGCAAATAATGAAATTGTGTGGTCCTTTTTGGGAGTTTTTGTAGTACTTACACTATAAGGGTACTATATACAAATAGCGATATCTTTAACATTCTTATTAGTCAAATTATGAAATACTAGCTGATCCTCGCAACTTCGTCTGCGTAACGTAGGTGTAGATTATGTTTTCTTTTCAAATTTGCTATTTGTAGTGGTATCTGAAAACTTTTATTTTTCTTATTTGTTTTACGAAAAACATAATCATACTTAAAAACACTATTTTGTCAACTTGAAAAAGACACATTTAATAAACTGTTGCAAAGAATGAACGTATAATGAATATGAACGTATAATTACATTTAGTGTTTATTATGTATAAAAACATTTATATTTCAAAAAAGCACGTTTTTGTATTTTAAATTATATTACTGTGATTTTTATTAGTTCAACTAAAAAGATTAATACAAATCATTCTCTAACTTTTAAATATCTTTCCAATGATACATAACTCGCCTGTCTAAAGTAAAATATTCTTTTTCATCCCTCAGTTTTTACGTAAGGGATACATTCCCTTAATGTTTTTAAGGACTGATAAGTAGTCTAACGTGTGTGAGTAATTGTGTTGTATCTTAATATCAAGTTTCATTAAATTCGGATGTTCTGTTCTTTACTATAGTGCCGTCTAACTGAGCAGTGACCATGCGACATTTTTCAAATAACTTACATTTTTAAACTTGTGATATCTTTCGAATGGAGTGTTAAAATTGAATAATTCAAAAAGTTATATAATGGTATTGAAGCAAACTTAAATATGAAGTAATTTATTTTGATAAGGATTAATCCCAAATTATAAATAAAAGAGCTTTTATAGCGGTGGCATTTATATATATTTTTTTAAATGAAAAAACACTTATTGTGACATAACTATAATAGTAAGACATATGCTGTCACTCTATTTTTTGTAGATAATAATATGTTCTGCAAAATCGTAGTACATTATTTTGTTCTATAACCAATAGTTTTCGCAGCGCACGCGATAAAAGAATGTTTTTTGGTAACTTTTTTAGACCTTGGGTTACATTATTGAAGTTTTAGTATAGATCCTTAACTTTTTTAGAAATTTAATATAGCCTATGTTCACCGGAAATAGTGTAGCTTTCCAACAGTGAAAGAATTTTTCAAATCGGTCAAGTAGTTTCGGAGCCTATTTAAAGCAAACAAACAATCAAAGCTTTCCTCTTTATAATAATAGAAGAATAGAAGATAATTTACTAAAGATAACCATAACAACAAATTTTGTATTATGTAATACCCAGGCGCGTATTTTGCTTGCCAAGCAACCCTTATCTGTGGCCATCAACAAGTTGTATTGGATCTCTAGGTAACCGTTATGTGATTATCTTTCTTAAATGTGGCATCCAAATCCAAATTTAGTCTGTCTTTTTAGTTTTTTTTCAATATGATTGAAATTTGTTGAAATTTATGAAATTATTGTATTATTTTTACTAATATGGCTGAAATTAGTGAAATTATGATTTCAATGTATAAAATAGAACTGTGACATCAAAATATGAAATCTTTTCCCTCCTATTTGTCACATTTTGTTCCTTCCATCCCTATCCCTATGGTGTGACGTCCTTTATGTACGATCCGAAAGGTTTTATTTTTTAATTTAGGTACCGGGAGCTTTAGAGTTGGTATGGGTGGTATGAGGAGATACTTTTATCTTCAGTAATAGATACAATAACTGGAATTGTTAGTTAGACATACAGCAAAAATGAAATGGTACAGGACAGAAGCGATTACAACCCCATCGTGTCACCCTTCCCATGATTGTCGCCGACAAATATCTGTATCATTCCTTGCCTCACGAATTGACTCTGTTCGCAAACCGAACGTCAAAGCTTTGAGAAAGCTTCCACAAAAAAAGAAAAACTGCAAAACGCGCGTCGCTTTATCAACGCTCAAAGAAATCGCACAACACGAAAAACGAAAACAAAAAAACGTCGCCGGAAAAATTGGAAAAAAAAAAACGCCATCGCCACCGCCCCGAGCTCTTTTCTCTTTTTGATAAAAATTCCTGATAAGTCTCCCGAGAAAATTGCCTTGCACATCCGCCATTTTGCCATCTGGATCAATTATCAAACGCTGTGAGGCTGACGCGCCCGAGTCCCCCCATTGTTATTTGAAAAAAATGTTTTTTTTTTCCAATTAATTCTGGCTTATAAATAATTAAATAATTGTCTATTTTTCTGAATTAATATCAAATAAAAATGGAAAAATCGCAAAAAATGCATCCGCGAAACAATGCGTTTCTGCATTGTATTAAGACTCGGGGCAGATGACGTCCCGCGTCAATTGGATGATTTTTTGAATTGAATTATAAATAATAATTAAAATACAAATATATAAGGTGAGATAAAGATAGATAAATTGTTATAAATTCTAAATAAATAACATTACGATATGTAGAGAAGGAGAAATGAGAACAAATGTACGTTAAAATTAATTTCCATAATTATAAAGTTCACACATTTGAATTCAATTGAAATAATTTTTTTGTATTTCATATATATTTTTTTTTTTATTAACGGAGTAATTATTTTGTACAGTAACACATTCGTAACGGTTGGGAAATATTTTTAATTTATATTTAATATCAGATTATTGAGTGCAGTAAATTGCATCGAAACAATGCGCCCAAACGGCCCTCATGTGCAAGCAATACACACGTTTTTCCAGAAATTAACGGAATTCTAAATTTCATAAAAACAATCCAAAGCAATTTCTTCAATTCACCTGAATTTCATTAAAGTGCTCGAAAAACTTACAACTTCAATGGTTTTTCGACCAATAAAGCTACAAAATATTCTTACAGCTCTGGAAAATGTTTTCATTGTTGCAGTATAACGAAAGCGAAAGCAATGTCACGACATTCATGCCATTAAATAACAATAATAACGGTTCACTCCTACTATGTTCTTGGTCTCCTTGCAATAGCCAGGTTAACGATTACTGTTCAAGCTAGCACAGAATACGTGGCCGAAATGAAATAGAGGAAAAATGTGAGATTTATTTACGCGTATTTTCGAATTCATCATTTATGGAATAAACCACAAATATTTTTATGGGAACTTTTCTGTGGGCAAAAAGTGCTTGGCAAAGTGAAGAGTTTCTCATGATTAGATCGAGGCAAGCATTGACATCACGTGTGCCAATTTAACGGAACTTGCAATTTTCTCGGAACATTGGGTTTGGGGGGAATCAATTTCGAATAAAACGTAGCCATTAAATATTAGAGATATTTTTTTGGGTCCTTCATAAATTAAAGTAAAATGATAAAGCAAAAAGATAAATTGAAATTAATAAAATTACAGTATCAAATACCGTTTTGATTCCTGTTGGTATCGGTATAAAAGGGGTATTTGGAAAAAACTAGTTATAATGAAGGTGTAATAAATGACCCGAAACAAATCTATCCCCCGGCTACTTATAACCAGATAGTCTAGGTGCCACCCCAAAAGAAATTTTCGATATTTTTCGATTTACACACTTTTATTAACCCTAGAGTCTCTAAAGACTTTGATAGTTACAAAGCGATGATATAAAACAATAACAAAAAATCTATTCCCCCCTAAAACAGGTTGGCAAAAAATTCTTCTACTCCTTCTGTAATAAACAGTACAAACATTTAAGGGTATAAGCTTGGATCAGGAACGTCGAGATTTTCAGAACTGAAGAGAACTATTCCGAATGGGTACGTATTGTTCACTCGAATGCAATTTGTACGTAAACTTTGACATGCCAGAAATGAAGAAGTGACGTTTATTATCAAATATGTATTTATGTAAAATTAAATTTTTGTCTCAAGTCCATTTTAGCACACCCACAATCTGCCAACATTGCATTTTTGATTTTGTTTTTAATTTAATTCGCGATATTTTTGTTAATTCAGTTCTAATATGGTATAATTCTCTCTTTTGTGGGTAAATTTTTATTATGGACCGATTTAATCGCGAATTAAATTAAAACGAAGTCGAAGATGCAACGTTGCCAGATTGTGGGTGTGCTGAAATGGACTTGAGCCAAAGTAAACTTTATTTAGAAAATTTAATTTCACAGATTTTACATAATACAATATAAATACATATTTGAAAATATCAGTCGCTACTTCATTTCTGACATGTCAAAATTTACGTACAAATTGTATTCGAGTGAACAATACGTACAGGAATAATATCGAAACCATTCGAAAACAGTTCTCAAATTTCGACGTTCCTGATCCAAGCTTATACCCATTTAAATATATCTAGCTTAAATAACTCAAATGATTTAAATAGCTGTTAAATATCACAATATAAAGATGCAACCACATAAATGACAGGAGAACGAACGCTGTAATGCAAAGTCTTCCACGAAATGAATGCATAGTTCAGACGACTCTAGGATCATTAATATGCAAGTAAGGATATGAGCGTTAGAAACATATCCATATAACTAACAAAAGAATAATAGTTTCAACGGAAAATGAATATCTTAATGTAGGTAGAATTAAATAATAAAAAAATATGCTTTGTTAAAGGTATTAAAGTATATGAAGATCGTGAATTAATGTTTTGACTACTTTGGCTCCAATTTGAATAACAATAGCCAAAAAACGAACAACCAATAACAGTTCAATACATCAAGTTGGTCACGATTCTTAGCGACAGTGCACTGGTAGTGGCCGAAAAAATAACTAAACCATGTTTGAATTCTGAGAACACGACAACTAACAAATTGCTATTCCTGTTTCGTTTGTTCGCATGTTATTTATTCTTCATAGATGTAACAATCAATTTTTGTTCGAAAAATATTTACCATGTCCTTTTTTATATAACACTTAAAGTTTAAAAGAAATTAGGCATTAGGCAATTTCATATACATAAGTATATTTAAGAACTACTTTCACACTCAAAGATCAATTATAATTTGAAATATACTGCTATTATAGATGATAAAATTCAGATCTCAGCTTTTATATTTTTTTTAAATAAGAAGAAAATTCAGGTTATTTTAGATCCTTTTGTTTTTTATTTATTGTTTAATATTTTTTTATTCAATTAGCTACGTTTCGTTACTAATCGTAACTTCCTCAGGCTTCTTGATTCTTGAATAAAAAAAATATTAAATAAAAAATCAAAAACAAAAAGATCTTAAATTACCTGAATTTTCTTCTTATTTAAAAAAAATATACTGCTATTGTTGACAAATTGCTATTGTTGACTTCCTGGAAGAACGTAAAGACTTTGCACTATGGGTGAACGAATCATTAAACTTATAAAATACGCTGACGTCCTGGTGCTGTTGAAACAAATAAAAGAAGAATTACAAGTTATTTTAGACTACTTGATTGTCAGCGGAAAAACTTAGGCAATTATTTCAGGAATAAATACAAGGTAGTCAAAAGTTATGAGAATATCAAAGAAAGGACGGTCCTTGTAAGCAATATGAAGAATATACATCTGGATAGCGCAACCCAATTTAAAAATTTAGGGGAAATTAACACCAAAAGTAAAAAAAATACTCATGAAATTAAAAAACATAACGAAAACCATGTTTAACATCAAGAAGAATCTTTTGATTGAAAAATTGGAACTTAAACTACTTACTCTATAAACAACTACTCAAGTACTATGAGTGTAGAATTATATCGTTCGGAAACCTGGATCCTTTGAACCGTAAGAAATTAAATAGAAATTAGGAGACCTTTAAGAAGAAAATGAAGAAAACTAATGGAAGGATTGACCTAAAAACATTAAAGTATAGGGAAAATGATCGAAGGGGCAACTACTTTCGATATGTTGACAAGAATAGAAGCTAATGTACTCGGTACATATGTGATACACTAGATGTATACATATTCGTCATCAGAAAATCATTGAAATATCTAAAATGGATAATTCGTAATCTTTTTAGAGTCACCTATTGTTTTCTCCTGCATTTTCTTAATGTTTTCCACTCTATAAGCATTTTTAATTATATTTAATTACAGGTATCTTAACCAATTTGAATGATCTCATCATTCACTTGGTAGACCAAATTTGCCACTTATTATGCACGTTATTTTTTTTCGATACCAATTTGCCATAATTTTTATAGGAATCTTCTCTAGTACTATCTTGATTTTCTGTATGGTATATTAGGTACCATTTCATAAGATATTTGTTCCATTAAACTTTAAAAATAATCAATACAGATTTCTTTATTATCTTCTTACTGAGTTTCCTTGAAAAATCAAATTTTTGCTTTTCTACAATACCTAGAATGGCTCAAGTCCTTTTTAAAATATTCAAATCAGGCAACGTTGCATTTTCTATTTTGTTTTTAATTTGATTCGCAAATAAATCGGTTCAAAATGAAAATTTAGCCACAAAAGAGAAAACTATACTATATTAGAATTGAATTAACAAAAAAATCGTGAATAAATAAAAAAATAACAAAAAAATAAAAAACAAAGTAGAAAATGCAACGTGACCAAATTTGACTGTTCTAAAAGAGACTTGAGTACCTAGAACGGTTTGCAATTGATTTCAGATTATAGAATTTTCCTCTTTTCCATTGGGACTTATATTATAGAGCTGATGAATCATTGTTATGTTTAAGGTTTAGCTAAATTTAGAATCTGATTTTTTTAAGAACTAAGGTATTTCAAAAGTTTTATTTATATCCTGGAATATCTACAAATGGTAGTTATTTCAAACATGGCATTAAATCAGTTACATTAATAAAAAATGAAAAAAATAACAAAAGCCACAAGTAGCATTGTTCAAACGTAGCAAACGTGATTTAAAACGTAAACAAAACACGCTCGACAAAAACAATTATTGTTATTTGTCGTTAATATCAAAGATCACTATGAAAGTACGCAAAGTATTCCATCCTCGTCTCGCACCCTATTCGTGATACAATCGTCTCTAGAAGCGCTACTAGCCCCAATTCCATTTTCCAGCTCACAGCAAAATACCACGCACTAAATGCGTACGTTTCATTTTACCTTTACAATTTTTTTGTATGCATTTTTGTTGCAATTGTGGATGAAAAAATGCAATCAGAGTGGTACGGATTATTTAAGCTCTTATCCACTACTGCCCCCCTCACTTTTCATAGTCACCCCTCACTTAACCTCATGATCCCCCTGATTTCCGCCATTTAATTTCCATACTCACAGCACCCTTGATTCAAAGTTGGAAAATTTCCCTTTATGTGCGTTTACTGTGTGCGGTTCATTGGACTTTTTCATTTCATTTCTGATCAAATTGGCGTTGGAAAAATGGCTGTTGTACTCGAATTTGAAATATCTCATTTTTTTTTGTATGTGGATATGCGATCTGGGTATGTTGATAAGCGAAGGCAATGTTGGGGAATGAAAATTTTTATTAATGGAAAATATTTTATGCTATGATGATGACCAATTTATTTTGTCTCGCGCGTGTTGACATTTGACGTCTAATAACGAAAATTGTCGTCTGCACGACGGAAAATGGAAAATTCACATATGCAGAAAATGCACATGCATGTGCTATGTATGGGTGTACAATGCATTTGAGGGAGAGTTTCCCAGTGAAAATGGAAAATGTCATCGGAATAGAGCCGTTTAAAACTCAAACAAAACTTTATAGTGGAAATGAGGTTAAACGGCGATATTTGGCGAAGATGATAACATTTTAAGAGAATTTTCCGGACTAGAAACGTTTTCACTAGACTAAAAATTCTAGTCATTTTTGCAACAGACAAATAAGCGTTTCATTTAAAACAACCATGCAAAGCGGGAAGTTCGCATTATTTTATGGAATTAATTTGATTCAATGCTTTCAAATATAAGAAGCTTGTCGCATTTAAATTTTTCATGACCTAAGAAAATAAGAAAAATCATTTTCTTAGCATTCAAAGAGACTACTACTTCTTTATTATTATGACAATCATCCTAAATTGCTTTGTCTTTGAAAAACAAAAATTTAAAACAAAATGCAATTTTTCCTCCACTATCATCTCCATAATCTACTATAGTCGAGGATAAATTCTATCAAAAAGTCTTTGTAATCGATGTTATTTATAATCGATTTTTCTATATCATTCAAATCGATTGTATCGTTTTTGGACTAATTGAATAAGTTAGGCTTTAGATCTATTTTTCATCAAGTAAATCCAAATCAGTCAGATCAATTAAGTCAATTTTAGTAATGTGTTCGATCCATCAATCATACTATAGGTACTAAACGTAGTAACCATTGAAAATGAAAACCTGTTACGCACCGCAGCTTCAAAAATAAAATTGGATGTAATGTGTTTCAATCTCCTGAAAGAAGGAGGAAAAGGAGGAAGAAGAATTATAGAACTTCCATTTTTACTACGAAATTCAAAATTAAGTTGTCATCTATATTCAAAATTCAGGAGATATTAAATCTTACTATCTAAATCAATAACTTCTAAATCTTATCTTCTAGTTAGCTTTTCTTTTCACTTCCCCCTCCTCAATCGATTATTGCTCTTTCTTCGTTGAATTTTCTCAGTATATCGATGATTATGACTCGATTTGTTTGTTAAATTGTCTCTTTGCATTTCAAAGCTCTCCAGATACTTTCTTTCTTGATTCCTGGAGTCCAGGTTTTTGATTCGTATGTCTAATGCTACACTCATAATATACTACTGGAAATAACTACTTTTAAAGTTCTCTTGCATTTCAAAGCTCTCCAGACACTTTCATTTTTAATTTCCTAGAGACCAGAGTTCTGACCCAGATCTCAACTTTTTTTTTTTTAAATAAAAAGACGATTCAGGTTGTTTAAGATCGGTTTTTTTATTTAATATTTTTATTATTCAATTAGCTACGTTTCGTTACTTATCGTAACTTCATCTTGATCAACAAAAATAAAATTAAAAATATTTTTTTTTAATTTTTTAAATATTTTTTTTTGTGAATCAAGAAGCCTGATGAAGTTACGATAAGTAACGAAACGTAGCTAATTGAATAATAAAAATATTAAATAAAAAAACCAATCTTAAACAACCTGAATTGTCTTCTTATTGTTATAGAAATTTTAATGTCAAATTACACAGGTAAAATTGTAAAATTGATGGTAAAATTGTCTTAAATATAATAAGATATTTTTATTGTAATTTTTGCCCTGATTATGAAAAAAATAATGAAAAAAATTCATCACTTAAGGTTTTATTGCAAACCACAGTTAAAAAGTAGTTTTTTCGGCCAAAATCGGGGGTCCAAATCTAACCATTTTTTCTGCATCGAAAATGGTAGTACCAGACCTCTCACTACTAGCGCTGGTGTTGTTTTATCTTCCATTGCTAAGAGAAACAAACCGATACGAAGTTCAAAAGAGAGAGCGAAATAACACCAATCATTTCTGTTATCTCGCTTTCACTTATAAACTTCGTATCGGTTCATTTCCTCTACCAACGGAAGATAAAACGACACCAGCGCTAGTAGTGAGAGGTCTGGTACTACCATTTTTGATACAGAAAAAGTGGTTCGCTTCGGGCCCCCGGCTTCGTCTGAAAAACTTTATAAATATTACCCTTATTAAAAACTATGTATAATATAACATCTATGTTTAACTAATTTAATCTGACAAATTTGTCGTGTTATTTAACATATTTATTCCATGGAATTTAGGAAAAAGAAATTTAAAAAATTGGATTATTTGCTACTTATTCCTAATATATTTTCTTATTTTGTGAGAAAACCTTACGTGATGGAAGGAAATGGATTTCATATTTGAAATAAGCGCAAAAGAATAGATCGAAATGATCTATTACAGTCAAAAGAATTTTTAAAAAGTATTTTTTGCAGACCTTTGTTATTAATGGATCAAAAAAGATCAAATGTTAAGAAACCAATAAGATCTCTTACTTTGAATCATAAAATCGGCAATTGAGCGCAGATCTAATTGCATGGTTTTTGTCTTTCATAAAAAACGTCTTTATTACTGGAAGTATAAATTTGAATGTTTATGTTTGCATTCGCGTTAAAGTACTGGTAATAGTACTAGTTGTACCTAGTATCGAAAGCAGGTAGCAAATATGCATTTAAATGATAATAAAATTATAGAATACGAGCAACTAATTTATTTAGTGTTAAATACATGATTTTAAAGACTCGACTCGTTGAATATATGTTGAGAATTAATTAAGGAAATATGGATAAGAAAAGTTTAAGGTAGCATGGTTAATGGTGGATGTTGGGTACCTGTAGTGTTGAGGGTGAGGCTGGAAATGGGATGATTGGGAAAAATTTCAACTGGCAAGTCAATAGTTGATTAATGGCCGCTTTATGAGCACACATTTTGTTATTATTAGCGCAATGTGTAATATCCATTTAGCTTGGGCATGGTATCAAATAACCCACAACCTTCGTTCGAGACTCGTGAAAACAGTTCAATATTTTTGAGGGCAACGACATCGTAGAACGCGCAAAGCGCAAACCGACAACGACCGCCTCTCTTATTCGCATTAAAAAAAACCTTCATCGCATCGCATCCAAGCCAACACCACCACAGAAACATTGTCAACGAAAATAACTCCCGTACCTACGACAACATACGACACCTTAGGCGCTCCACGCAATCCATTACGGACAAAACACCCCAACCTGGCCGCCGACCCCCCAAAAATCATGCGAACCCTACAAAACCTCGCACGAAGCCCCCAATCTCGACAATAACATGCCATAAAAAACCTACCCTAACAATACATTCATGTAATATAGGACAGAACTGCAGGAACCTAAAGACGTTTCCAAAATCTAACATTAACCACTCAAAAATTGCTGGACCGATTTTCATGGAAATGTTTTGGTTCCTCATATGGATAACATTTGGATGACATAATGGATACATTTTAAAAGGTAATCGTTTTTCAATGCCACTATTATCGTTCTTATATTGGTAGAATGTTTTAGTTACGCAGGGCTGCAGCAAGTAATATGTGTTAGCTTTTCTTTGGTAAATGCATTCTTAATAGTTTAACAGTCATTTAAAGCTACGGAAGGTTAAATTTTTCAATATAGCACTTATTTGGTTTTTAATATTGTTTAAATACAGCTATTACTAATATATGGGCAATAGTTATTTTTTAAATTGATACCAAATTATTCACAATTGAAAAAAGTTTTAACTTTACTAAAACCGATAATATTTTATACCTTGGTAATTCACATGAAATATTGAAATTCTTGTTCTTTAAATTTTTTAAAAAAATTCTATAACCTATGGATATTTTTTTCCCCTTAAAAAGAAGACTACTTAGGCTAAAGGTGTTGGTTATAATTTTTGAACCATTTGAATATCTCTTTAGAATAATAAATAAATAGTACCCGGAAAATCATTCCTTCATTATGTCCCACACTTGAGATTCCCATTTTTGAACTTCTAAATCAAAAATTTAAAAAAAAAAATTGCTTGCAAATTTGTCTAACTGATTAAATACATAAAAGATTTTCAAAAATCTTTTGAGTTTGGAATTTAAATACAGAATTCGATTTCAAATATTTTTTTTTTGTCCCATAAAAGAATTTTTTTTTTCCTTCATCCTCTAGTAACAGCCGATATATGAACGCATCTGTAATCATTCATGAAGGCTCTCATCGATTTTTGATTGTTGGCGATACTATCAATTATTTCACATATTTATTTCATCTTACACGTATTAAAGTATCTTTCCCAAAAAAAAGAAATACGAAAATTATTTCAAGATTACATTTTCAATCGTCATTTTCGCACATTGACAAAAACTAGAGGTATTTACTAAATCTTAATAATAATTGCATGGTAAAGTAGGTTGTCAGGAACAGTAAGTTTACACAAAAATTCAGAGGTAACAAAAGTTTATGTACCAAAAATTTTTAATTTATACTTCATTTCGTCATTCCCTTATTTCAAATTGAACCAAGGGAATGACCATATATGAAGTAATGGCTTTTAAACTAGTCAAACTTGACTTTTTATATTTCTTTGCTTATTTATTCAATAAATTCATCGTTTTTTCATGTTTAAAGATGAGAACATCATTCATATTGACTTTAGTGAAAATTATCGCTGTAAGTACAATGCAGAGGTACAAGTAGTTCATTTTGACGATGCAAGACAACAAATAATACTTAACGGAAAAGTATTATATTAGGGGTACCGGAAAGTATTGTTGTTTTTTCAATATACAATTTAAACACAAAATTTTGTTACTATTGATTTTAAATCAATGATATAATCAGCCTCGATAGTATCAACGTTTTGACATCTAGTGTCCAAATTTTTATTGCCATATTAGTAAAAATCAATTGATTACTAAGGACAATATAAAAAAATTACATTTTGAACATCCCTTAACCTTTTAATTATCTTCCCACTAAGTAAATGTGGTAACGATTAAAATAAATAAAAATCCAATGAAAAAACTTTGGATAGTTATAGTGGGTACGATAATATCATCTCTCCCTTAATTAATTAGATTTTTCCAGGGCTTTTCTTCTGCAGAAGGGTCTTCCATTATCGTGTTGCAGCATAGAATTTTATCTGTTAACAGTTTTTAGACACTTTTCGGTATTTGGCTGATCGATTAAGATTGATTAGGATTATTTGACAGCTCTTCAACTTTCTGGCATACTTTTGGGATCATTTCCTTCCTTAACTTCTTATTGATTAAATTTTTTGTCATATTTTGTTGGTACCAGTTGGAAAAATGAAAATTATCGAATTTGAACTTAAAAAAACTTATATGACATTAATGAACTTCTAATGCAATTAGATAAACATTGAAAATGTTTTTAGTAACAACTTTGCGTTGCTATCCTGTGAAACTCGAAGAGTATACAATACCGAATTTATATTCATTCGGGTTTTTGGTCCTACCATTTTAATATAAGTAGATTTCGGAATAAAAAATATTTTGTAATTTTTACTAAGTTGATAAATTACTCTAATTATAAAATGTCTTTAGTACCACTTTGAAATAACTTATAAGCAGATAAACGGCAAATGAATGACTATTGGTTTAAAAATGACATTTTTTTCCGGTACACCTAATATTTACGTAACAATAATGCTGTTAGGGTCCAAAATTTTTGTTTACTATTAAACAATAACAGACAGGATTCAATGACGGTATGGCCTTATAATCCTTATAATTCGTCTGAAATAAGTTTATTCTGTGGGCCACTATATTGATAAAATCGAGTTACACAAATACTACAAAACTGACAAAAAAATAAAAATATTTTTTCTACCTAATTTCGGAATTTGATGAGACTCACTCATTTGATTACCGAATTCGGAAACTGTTAGTAAATTCAAGCATTATCAATATTGGTTTATTATTATGCCACACGAACGAAGTCGTAAATATTAACTAGTTCTAGAAAAAAGAGACAACAGAAGATTGATATATTTCTACCGTTGTTAAGCTAAAGCTTTGATCGCGAATTTTGTAACTTAAAAAAGTTCTAAAGTGGTTAAATCACTATCAGCTAAACTATCAATAATAGACATCTTAAATTTACTATTGTGCCATCCAGACGAAGTCCTAGATATCAGCTCAAAAACTATTAGAAACTCCTATGCAAAATCGTTCTAACATAAAATGTATATTTTTCCCATTTACCCTTTCTCAATTCTGGAGCACATGAAGAATTTGCCAGAGAACAGAAAAAAAAGAGGAGAAACGCACAATAAAATTCGAGTTGTGGTTGGTCATGAATACGAAAAAAGCGACAAAAATGCGAAACAGAGAGGCAAACGGCGGCCCCCAAATGGGGGAGCGAGCGCACCACATTTGTGCAACACAATCAAACAAAACAGCAACAATAATAATAACAATAATGGACCATAGCACACTATTCAAATTTCAATGGAAAAGTTCATTGACCGTCCGCCCGTTCGCATATATCTAGTAGGCGTCGGCTGGAAAGATGGCGAATTTTATACGGACAAAATATGAAGAACGGACCAGCAAGACGGACTTGGAGTGCAAGACAAACGACGGACTATTCGAATATAAATTCACCCTAAGCCGCCCCTCGTGCCTCCAGGGCCCGAGTGGCTTCCTTTCGAATGCCTACTACTATTACAGGGGGCGTTGTGCGTAGTTTGGTTAATATTAAAAATAAACACATCATTAAGAAAAGATAACAGCAGGAAAAGTTGCAACTATGCTTCAACTTTAACTCGAACTCTAATTAGCTGCTGAAAAAACTTCAACCACTAAAATCACGAAATAAGGGCTTAAAAGTTCACAGTTTTCTGCAAACCTTGCTAAAATAGATTTGAAAACAAATGAAAAACGTACCCCGTAAAATAAAACATTTAATTTTCACTAAATTACATAAGAAGTATGGTAGAACTTTGAATAGGTCAAATCCATCTTTTGGCTTAGATTTTATTTAAAAAATTGTTTGTATTTTAAAATTATTGGACTACCAAGTTGAAATTTAGCACTTTTTCAAAAGTAAATCGAGCTTTTATGGGGGGGGGGGCATAGAGTCTAGATTAAATCAGGGCAAACTCCAAATCAATTATCTAGAGTTTAAATGTTATACGACAGAAAATTTTTAATAAAACAGAAAAATCAATTTTTCTCTTAAAATTTTCTTCTTCCCAAATTATCAGTAGTACCCACCCAGCCCAGAAGGATCATTATCTCAATGACCCCCATCGGGGGGTCGACTTTTCTTTTGACATTGGTCTCCTTAATTACATAGTATGAAATACAAATTCTGATCTAAGAGGATCATTTTGGGGGAACAAATAAGAAATTTTTTATGCTAGGGTCCTATGCTAATTTGGTTAAATTGATTAAATTTGATTAAATATCAATATCGTATGAGGAAAACACTTTCCAAATTTCGTCAAGATCCCAATTAAATACAAAATCCCAATTAAGTAATTAATTGAGATCTTGACGTTTATTTCTGCCAGTTGGGTTATATTGAAATTTAGATTTATGACATCTGTGGAGTCATTTTTAATATTTGAGTCCTGAAGAAGGCAATAATTATTTGACGAAACATTGGCACGAAAATAAAATAATAATCCACAAATAAGTTGGTTTTTATTTCTCACCATCCAAAGTTGATTATTTAAAATGAATTTACTGTGCTAGTTATTTGTTCAAATAAAAAGAGTAATAAAAATTATTTTCAAAATTTTAAATACCTTTCAAAAGATGTATACCTCGCCTGTCTAAAGTAATTTTTTTCATCCTTCAGTTTTTGCGTATGGGATACCTTCCTTTATTGTTTTAAAGGAACGATAAATAGCCTAATGTGAGTGGATAATTGTGGGGTATGTAAATACCAAATTTTATTAAATTCGGTTGCTCCATTTTTTAGTTATACCAAGAGGAATTGGTCTTAATTATAAGAAACCTTAAAAACAATACGAAATTTTTGGGGACAAGTTTGAGTTTTGCTTAACCAATTCTTAAGAGTGAGATGTCCAGTTTCTTGATTAATCTAGTTTCAATTAGAAACCTTTTTGTACCAAAAATAATTGAATTAATTGTGGAACGGTTCTTTTACTGGAATTTAGCGAATTTTTGTAGTACCAGGTGATTTGTTTTGATGATGGTAATTAATTAAGAACATTCGGTCCAGTGCATTATTTCTTGGAGACCAAATTTCATTTACAAAATTTCCCTGATATCATATACCAATGATATCCTCATTATCGTGGGATATATGATTTACTAATGGGGGCAATTATTATCATTATCGGTTGGCCTTAATAGAAATTTTGCAAATTTGATTTATGTGACTGGATGGTTGTTTGAAATTCAAGAGTTTCAGAAGTTTTTTCTTTTCGTTTAAATACGAGGCTAATTGCTATTCAAGGCCAAATTAAGTTTTTTTCATTTCTTTCCCATTTCGAACTTGTAAAAGGTTAACAGCCTCTTGTTCTCTCTCGGTTTTGCACGTTTGTCGTCCCGCTCTCACTCACTCCCAGATTCGACAACTTTTGCAATAACCAACTTCATCATCATCAACGAACGGATTCGTTCTCCAACCAAAGAGGAGAGACAAATGCACACACGCACTCTTTGATACTTCTCTCTGGAAATGCATACAATGCATACACGCATTACGTGGCCACGCTACCGAGCAAAAGTAGGCTCCCGATAAAAGGGTCCCAAATGAAGTTTCCGGTAGCTTTTCGGAAAATTTCTTTAAGTTCCTCCAATACTCTTCTAATCTACTAAGGAAGGCATCGAAATTTGATTGCAAAATTACTTGATTATGATTGCCAAAAAGAGAAATGGTAACTCCCAAAACCCTTTAGGTATCCTGGAGAAGTTGAAAATATACTCTACCAGCTACTAGATTTTGGTCATAAAACTGTCAATTACGTAGAAATCATTGGTTATAATAGTTATGAACATTAAAGATCAAATAATAGGAAAATAATTAAGATGACCTCAGAAAATCAGTAGTTTCAAAAACTTTTCCAGAATTTTAGAAGTATAAACTCTTTTTGGTTTATATGATTTCTCATATATTCTCTGAACTTACCTCACGAAATATAGGTACAAGGAATTTTAATACAAAGCTTTTTCACAATAATCATAGTTCTCTTTTCTGTCACTAGGACCGCTACTATTCGAAACGTACTTAAGGTTTTCAGAAGGTATTTCAATCTTGCGATGTATAATATGAAATATGCCAACATGTGGTGCCCCCATAAGTGCGTTTATAGTACTAACTTAAACCGGAACTAAGTAATTTCTGTAAATAACATAAGTTACTACACCCGACACTCTTGTGGCGGCGCCACATTTTGATGCATTTTCCATAGTGAAAAAGGTTTATATTAACTATTGTTAATAACATCAACACTTCCCGTGTAATACTTCAAATACATGTATCTTAAAGAGTAGCGTACTCTACCGGTACTGGACCTCAAATTGATGCCGTTTTTATAACATAAATTCAAACTCCTTGTATCTATGCTTTATAACTTATGTTTGGGAACAATTACCAGTTACTAAAATATTTTACCAATTACCTGTTATTACTATTTTCTTAAAAACCATCATAATCTCTTTTCTTGTACCTAGAACGTTATTCTTAATTCCTAATAGACAGTGTTTTTAACTTAAGCCTTTAGGGTTCATATTTCATAATCAAATGTTTTCTAGAATATCCTTAAATAAATGTCATTTAGTGTACTGGTAGCAGAGTGGTCAAGGTGTCCGCTCCAAAACTGATAGGCTTTGGGTTCGATCCTCGATTCGAGAAAATTTTCGATATTTCTCGAATACGGTTATTTATTAACCCTAGAGTCGCTAAAGACCTTAGTAGTTATAAAGCGACGGTAAATATCAATTAAAAAAATATAATTTATTCAACCAGAATTTGAAATGGTCATAACACAAAGTGAAGATAATTTACTAGGAAAGAGTAGTCACAAACTATAACCCAACAACTGTTAAATTCTCATTTATATATCCACTTGAATTCTTTTGCTTAGGATGTCGTTTGCATAAAAGATTTCGTTAAGACCTGTATTTTTACTATTGGAGAGATAAACCATATCTTTAAGATAGTTATTTAATACATACAAATTTATCTGCTAGATAAACTCTACACATTTGTCTCGCACATATCAATATTTTTGAAAGTACGCATGTTCTTTCTATCCTCTGGATAAAATTTTATTCGGAGGATACATGTCAAAAATATCAGCCCAAAATGAAGTTCACAAAGACAGGAAGTCAGATCTCCGGGATTATACGATCCTATTTATGGATTTTGATTAATTAATACTTATAAATACTCTATTTTTGAAGGACCCGTAAAGTATGACTAGGACAATTTGAGATTTTTCTAATTAAGTTAATAATTTACCAATGCAATATTATGCACAAAGGTTGCAATGTTTTCTGCAACCGAAAGATCCCTGCCACATAATTGAAACTTAAGAATTTAAGCTTTCATCAAAAAAAGGTTGAAATATATCTTTTGGTCAAATAATTCACTGGTGTATACTATTGCAGGCTTAGATTTTGGTAAGCTTGCAAATCTTGAATGACACTATTGTGCTTTATATCTGGAATAGCAATTATTCATTCGGGATTAGAATTTAATAATGCTAATTCTCCGACTGGAGAACTTTGAGATTTTGGGTAAGGTGTTACAGAAAATGCTTTGGATATTCACTTAAGAAAATAAGCTTTCATCAAAATAAAATTTTACCTTTTAGCTAAATAATTTCATTGATAGCATTACAGACTTAAATTTTGGCAGACTTCGGCAAGCTTGCTATCATGAATACCATTATATTATATATGTGGATTAACAATTATTCATTGTGGATTATGTGTAAAGTAAATTCTTCACCCGGAGAACTTTGAGATTTGGGGTAAGGTATGACAGAAAATGCTTTGAATATTCTAAAAGAAGTCTGTTAACACTTATTGAAGATTGTTAAGTATTAAAAAGTAGAATTCCTTGATCAACAACTAGATATTTGGTTTTTTATTTCGATAAAAACTTAGATGAAAAGAAAGTCGAAAAAAAGATTAGTCGTTCCGAAATGAACCTTAATCTTTGAATTTCTTTTCCACTTTTCCAAGGATTTTGAATTTTTAATGTCGGAAGGATTTCCAAAGATTCTGAATTCTCAATGTTGGAAGGATTTTCAAAATTTAACCTTGAGTAAGGCATTGGGAGATAAAAAAATTGGTAAAGTTGTAAACAATTTAATTTTGTACAGAGGAGACTGGATACAAAAGTAACAATTTGTACTTTTACCTTGATTTCTGGCTGGGTGTTATTATTGTCATTAAATGAATATAACCATATATAAATTTAGATTATGTTCTTCACAATAGTAACTTGATTTATTAAATTATGGTGTATTTTATATGAATAACACAGAGTTAAAAAAATTGCCAGTTGTTATTTTCGACCACGTAGGCGGGTCGAAAGTAACACGTTGAGGGTAGAAAGTAACAAGACTGCTAAGGGTTGCTAATGAAAACAATAGTACAAGTTAAATCAAAAATTTCTTATTTCAATACTTTATATTAATGATTTAAACCAAATTCAGCATTTTAAATGCTCAAAAATATATATTTTAAGGAAATGAATCAATAGAATACCACGATAACGCATAAGAACTACTGCACGAAGAACTACCGACACGGAAGTGTATCGAAAACCATTCTATTGAAGTAAATATCCATAAAAATATGATTTTAGTAATAAAATCATTACGAGGACAAAAGTAACATATTACTTTTGTACCCATTCTCATTTTTAATAAAACGTGTTACATAACCTTAAAACGGAACGTGCTAGACAAAAACCAATTTAAACAATGTACAATTTATCTAATCGACAATGGATATGCAAACATTCGGATTACTATGGTCCTTTTACGACTATGTAAACAATAAATAAGAAAACGTCGAAAAACTTACTTTTGATTCGTGAAAACACGTTACGCCCTATTATATAACCTAACAACGCACTGCGCACGCGTCGACTTAATGCGATTGAGGGGGGTGCTCTAGGTTATCACCTGATGGTAGCAAAGGGCAGTTCACTCATTGGATAAACCAAGAAAGCACTTGTTACTTTCGACCCGCCGTTACTTTTGTACCCAGTCTCCCCTACCTAATTGAGAACAAATGGTAAAAAAATGACATTTTTGGGAAGGATATTAAATGGGGATGCAAAAGTTCTTGGAATACTTAAAAACCAAAAACAGTAAGTGCTGTTTCTTTTGAACTGCTTCAAATCTTATAGGGTAGGCATTAGGGTGGCCCTTAATAGGGATGTTTTTGAATTTCTTTGCTCCCAGAGGCTCAAACGCTTCTAAATTGATAAAAAAAAATCCCTGAAAATTGGAGCTCTTAATATTAACTTTAAGATAGTCCGCTTTCCAACTTAAGTTTCTTATGGAAATAACGTGGGAAAAATTAAATTTGTTCTTAAGAAATCCATAACTCAGCGACAAATAAATCGAAAGTTACTAATCGCGTCATGCTTATTGTAAATTTAACGCTCTATAAAAAAAAGCTCTTATGATTTTTCACTAAATTTATTGGTTTAAGAGTTATTCGAGCTCAAAATTTAATTATTATATAATTCTTAATATTATCAACTATAATTATTATGTAAATACTTATTTTTACGAAATATATCAATTTTTTTATGCAAAATTTGTATTTATGACCAAAAATAAGCAAACACAATATTATTCTTCTGATTTTTTACGACTATTCAATATTAGCTATGTAACCAACTCTACCATCTTTCCGTTGCTCAGTTAAAAAATGCATCATATTTTCATTGACCCTTAGTGCCGCATTCTTAAGCCAATAACTCTTAAGCCAATAGATTAAGCGAAAAATCATAAGAGCTCTTTTTTGTAGAGCGTTAAATTTGCAATAAACATGACGCGATTAGTAACTTTCGATTTATTTGTCGCTGAGTTTTGGAATTCTAAAGAGCAAATTAAATTTTTCCCACGTTATTTCCATAAGAAAGTTAAGTTGGAAAGCGGACTATTTTAAAGTTAATATTAAGAGCTCAAATTTTCAGGGATTTTTTTTTATCAATTTAGAAGGAGCAAAGAAATTCAAAAATACCTCTATTAAAGACCATCCTAGTAGGCATGTTTTGCAAGTGCTCATGCTTTTTGACGGTGGTGTACTCGTATACCCAAAGAGTTGGATGGATATAGAAAAGTGCATACAAACATTGGGCTAAATGTGTATGCGTGTGCATGTTTGGAAGATTGGGTTGGGTCTGGGTTTACAATGCACATAATATAAAAGTGCATTTGAACACACATCTACACACACATAAATCCAAATACAAATATTTCCCTCGAATGGATTTGTGTTTGTGTGTAAATTTCATGGTCTGACTGACTTGCATATGTTTCGAGTGCATAAAATCCACTTGGCATAGGTTAGGGTTAAAGCCAATGTTGGTAAGTTATTTACTGGACACGAATGCACGAGGGACCGAGAAAACAAGGAAATCAGAGGAAAAGCCACTGCCAACACAACAATCCTATTTTCAACTTCTAATTTGATAGTTTATTTGTTGCAAAGATCGAGAAACTGGGGAATGGGATTGTTATTCTTGTTGATCCTGGAGATCGGCTCCCGTAGGTGATATACGCGTCTATAATGCCGATCCCCATTTATTATCGTTAGAGCTTTCAATATGTTATTGAGATGTGTGCGTGAAAGGGTTGATTAACCTTTTAATGATCCTTCCCTAAACAACCAGTTAGCCATCTGTTCTCTTAACCGATTAAATACGTTCTTGCATTGTACCAACCCTCTCTTGAACGACTCTTCGTTTAATTGTATCATTGAGAAAAACCTTGAACCGAACCACTTGTTCCCTCCATTCCTTGTCTCCAGTCTCCATTACTCAAAAATTCGCCAATCTCATAAATTTCCAAAGGCAATTTTTGAAGAGTTTTTCTCTTTCGGATTGAAGACCGATTAAATTACATCCAACGCCTCTCCCACATGTAGCTGGTAAAACATTTATTTTCATGTAAACACATCAGACAAAATAAACGTCTGGTATCGATTTTAGATTAACGATTACCGAAGACACAATAAATATAAGTAGCGGCCACAAAAACAACATGTAAAAGTCGATCAGTGAAAAAAACACCAACAAAAAATGTCAAATCAGGCGAATTTTTCGAGGAAAAATTCTGTGTATATCTCTGAAACAAAACAAAGAAATTGATCATTTTTCTGGGACTTACTAAGGGTTGGAAAATTGTTTATGAAAATTAAATTGCAATCAAGAAACTAGCAATTTTATCAATTAGATAAATAGCTCAATTAAATTGATTCTGTTGTTTTCGTTTCTGTTTTTTTTTTATTAGTGCCACCCTTTTGTTGGGGTAGGAAAGTGCATCCAAATATGAAGTTGTACCCTCATACAGTTGTACCGCCATTGCGAGGAAATGAACAACTGGAAATGATAAATCGATCAAAACTTGAAGGGAGAAACCGTCATATTAAATTTCACGTTGTCTAAACGTTATTTAATTGGTCACAATTTCTAACAGAATGACATAATTTTTCCCTTTTTTTCATGAAATTAATAAGGGGATATTGATTGAGTTGTTTTTGTACTTAAACGATGAAACTTTGCTCTATAACTGGTGAAGTCTTTTATTAAAAATTACTAACGGCTGAATTGAAGAAAGTTTCAGTTTAAGGGAAAAATAAGAGGGTTGAACTTAAGTCGGTTAATATTCAGTAAAACATTATAGGCAATCTAATATTTGGAAGGGTGCGAATACCAAAGTTAATATATTAGAATTTTCAATGTTGGGTTTAAGCTTTTCCAATATCATTTATTAAAAAAAATACTTATAATCGATAAAGTTTTCCTTAGAAAAAGCCAGACCAACCTTTGAAAGCGTTTTTACTGTAAGCATGTAAACTGACATAAGGAACCCATTTGGAGTCTTGATTTCAAATGGAAAGTTTTAGGAAAGCTTTATTGACTTCATATAACTGTAAACCTGTCCCCATTTTAATAAAGTAGCTGAAAAGAATATTATAAAAACAAAACTGTCTACATATCCTACTTGCAAAGTCTAAATCCCATTTTTTGCCCAAATAACATATCAAATTCAGCTTTTATACTATGCCATAAGTAAAATTATAATTTATTAAAGTTCAGAAGTGTCTGACAAGGGGTTTAAGCCATGTTGAATGCCTGGCTATGAAGAAAATAATTTATAATATTATTTCGAAGAAATTATAAAAAAATGACCTTTATACTTTAACGGAAGTGGGCTTCTATTTTATTCATCTTTGTACCTGTTATCTGGATTCTGATATCCTTCCTTCCTTAGGCTTAGAATGTTTATACAATATATAAAATATATTGTGGTCTTATTTATGTAATATAATTTACAAAAGTATACTTTAAACATAAATTTGAACAAGAGTTCAAACAAAAGTATTGTAACAGAAAGGGACAAAGTCTGTCTCTTTGTTTGTGCCATGCCGGCACGCGATTGGCTGAGTGACTTCTATCTCTCTCCCACCAATGCGAATGTACATATAGATTGTTCTGGAAACATCTAGTACGTGGTGGAACGTTGGCGAACAATGGAGTACATTCTAGAATGTTGGGTTGCGGGTATATAAGGCGCTCAGTTCAAACCAACAGGACAGTTCTGTATCGAAGTTCTCTTTGAATTTCCGTTACAACAAAGTGATTACAAAGCGATTATTAGTGTGATTTGAATTGAAAGTTATTATTGTCATTTGAGTGATTGTGATGACAAGTGTAATTGTGTAATAAAAAGTGTATACAAGTGTAATAAAAAAAAAGTGATTGTTAAGTGTGAAAGTGATTATTTATTTCCAAAAGAAATTAAAAGAATGAATAAACGCCATCTCAATACAGTTTTGAGACGTCACGTTACAGTATTACTGACGTATTGTCCAGATACTTATTTCGATTGCTAAGGAATCTTTTTCAGTGATCATCAAATAGTATGGGATTATTCCGTAACTGTTATAGGATGAGTCACGTAACAGTTATGATCTGTTATGACCTCTGAGGAAGATTGCTTGGCAATCAAAATACGTATATGGGCAATACGTCAGTAATACATTTATTTGAACTTTTGTTCAAATTTATGTTTAAAGTTTACTTTTGTATAGTATTTTACATAAATAAAACCACTACATATTTTAAATATTACATACACAGTATAAGTGTTCATAGTGTTCAAAAAAGGATAAAACGATAAAATCTAATTTGATTTTAGGTTCAGAAGTTTTTTATATTGATCTTCCAAAGTTTCTTTTATCATAACCTTTGAAAATTTGCTTCCCGAAAATTGAAGGATTTTATTTGGTTACTTTTGTTGTACAAAATGGTATGCACATTGGTACACCTATACCCAGTTCTGGACCGATAATTGGTATATTTGAAACCGTCTTTGCAAGGCCATTTGCCTATTCATTACATTTGGTACCTTGGCAAGTATCGCTTTGTTGGATGTCCCCTATTGAGTGAAGAGTATTCTGCGTTCCCAGATCAAGTAGGAGGTCGTCTGGTAGGATTCGATCGCTGGGCAATCGGAAAATACTCTTATCATTTAAATATATTTTCTTCTCTTGTTTTCCTATACGCATTTGATGATGGTATAGACTTCTGATTGGAGTATTGTAGACATTTTTCCTCAGCCTACGACTATTTGTTTTCTGGAATTTTCTCATCATATAGCACCTGTCGTAAGATAAAGATACAACTCAAGAATTGAATTTACCGAGAAATCGTTAGTAAACTTCTTTTTATGGAGTTCTCTAAAACAAACAAAACATTGACAAAACCTTTTGCGGTGGAGGAATATACTACAGTTATCCTTATATTCGGCTTCCTCATTACAAAACTGTTGTTAACTCAAAACTTGAAATTTTTGAGTTATATCTACGATTATAGGTACGATATATCTACAAATTAAATACTGTTAGAAGTTTCAAATTTGTTTTGGTACAGGTTCCTTTTTAGCAAGTTCCTTTTAACATGTTCTCGATGTCGATTTATTCCGAAATTGGAGTATGGAATAGTATGGACCATTGTTACAAAATAGGCAATTGATTGTTTTAATCATTTTTTTTCAAGTATTTTAAGAAAATTTATCTATTTAAAAGCCCCTTTTGATATATTTCATTCTCAAAATTTTTATTTTCTGAAAATGGGGCATATTTCGTAAGAAAAATACAGTAATCCTAAAACCAAAATTTGTATAACAATTGGATTTGTTAAGCGATTTGAAATTAATAAATTTAGTTTAAATATTAATCGGATCTGTTTTTGCTGTTTTTATTTTTCTGAATGGAAAAAATAGCTGTAACAATTGGAATTAAGGATGAAAAATTTGTATTATAAAATATATATCAACTCTTTTCTCTTTTAGATTTTATTATCATACATCGTGTGTGTATTTCTACTATATTACTTTTTTATAATAATAAAAAAATTAAAACTTTTAAGCAAAATGTTCGAAGTTTTCACTAGATATGTTCAATATTTTTTGAAATTTATTTTGCCAAGCCTTTTTTGTATAATCAGCTAACAATTCCGACTACCTCTTCAGGCTTCATCATGTTCGCTCGACAAAATACAAATAAAACTTACATCAAGTCAAACAGCTGTGTCTTACAAACTTGTAAAACAAATACTCTACAGATAATAGCTGCTTTAATATCAATATTTTATTGCCATTGAAACAAATTCAAAATCCCTTTACTTCCATCCGATACCACACTAATTAACCGCATACTGAAACCTCCGTAAAATTACTTGAATTGCCCGGATTTTTTCCAACGAAAAAATACTAAATATTTTAATTAGAATTCCTGCAGCTTGACCGATTTTGCATCAAGTTAATAAAAGCTTCGGCTCGATATTGTTCGAGAATGTATGGTTGGGTGTAAATTAAATTTTTGACATTTATTATTTAAGATCGAATAAAATGAAGTAATGGAGTATGTAATAACTTTCTAATTTTCTAAAATCTAAAAGTAGAGCAAAATTTTTGTAGTTGTTCAAATGTTGAATAGGCTGCATTTTTATGTTGCGAAATATTGCAATCGGTTTATAAAAATATAATTCTATTCTTTCAAAAAGAAAATTGATTATATTGACTTTTTATTAAAGTTACATTAATTTCATTTTAATTATTTACACCCCTACTATGATAACAATAACAAAATACATGACGATACGGAAATGCTAACAATAAAACTAGAGATAAAAATTTCAAGTCAAAAACATCTGGAAAGACTAAATGAACATCCGAACAACCGTGCCATAAACCTATTGGATAACAATGAAACTAAAAGAATACTACAAAAGTAAAATATCACTGACTTATCTGTTAGATTACTAGTAGCAAATTATTAGCAGAGGTAAGTCTACTGGGACTAATAAATTCATGAGGTATACTTGATTAAATGGACCTACCGAGAAACAGAAAATAATAAATATATATATATATATATATATATATATATATATATATATATATACTATGCAAAAAAAAACTAAAACATAATTTTATTAACTCTGGATTTTCAATGACTTTATTTTTGACAACCATACGACCTATTTTGACAAATCTTCGTATAGAATAGAACCTCTTGAGTACCAAAATATGTATGACCGGTCACATTTCAACCTAGTGTAAAAAAGCAACTAACACATCATTCGAAGGTTAAAATCAGGTAATAAACCCTTGAGTTCCAAAATGCATTAAGACTATTTACATTCCGACCAAGTCTCAAAATGCAATTAACACATCTTTTGAGAGTTAAAACCGGGAATAAAACCTTGAATTCCAAAATAAATTAAAATTGTTTACATTCCGACCTAGTGTCAAAATGTAATTGACACATCTTTCGAGGGTTAAAGCAGGTAATAAAACCTTGAATTCCAAAATAAATTAAGATTGTTTACATTCCGACCTAGTGTCAAAATGTAATTAACACATCTTTCGAGGGTTCAAAGCAGGTAATAAAACCTTGAGTTCTAAAATGCATTAAGACTATTTACATTCCGACCTAGTGTCAAAATGCAATTAACACTTCTTTTGAGGGTTAAAAACAGGTAATAAAACCTTGAATTCCAAAATACATTAAGATTGTTTACATTCCGACCTAGTGTGAAATTGCAATAACAATGTCAATTACAATATGCATTTATTTGCAACCAAAATATTCGAAAACTACCTAATATGCTACTTAAGCTTACTTAGCTACTGGATCTTAACTTGGTGAAATAGGAACCCAGGCAGCCCAATAAGCCCTGAGGCTGCAGTTCTTAGGTTCTAAATTCATCCTTGATAACCCAACTAAATAAATAAAAAAATCTTTAGAACAAAAATATCATGAGACCAATACTAACACCAGAGATCCAGGGTCCAGGGATGACGAACCTTTTTGAGGTATAGGTCAAATTGTGTTCATGTTCATTTAGTACTAGCTCGTGGGTCACTAATGTGAATGGTGCCTATTAACGCTCATTACTTAAATATAGAGGTATACAAGTGCTAGAGAGATACAAGTGCTATGAAAATCTTTTTCTACAATCATAATAAACAGATGGTTGCCTATCCAACGTGGGTCAATTAAAATACTTGCAAGGGTCAGTGTCTAACACATGGGTTATAGGTATAGTCCATGGACTTCTCAGTCGTTTAAAGAAATACTGCAACTTTTGTAGCCACAAATGAAAACGTTATTTTGCATGATCAAAAAGCGTCGGTTCTTTCGATTTTCATCGATGTTTCTTGACCGTAAAAGCCAATCATTTCCCAGTTACTGCTTAAAGATCTTATGTGTGGAAATCGAGGGTTAAATCATCACAATATGATGTAATTAACATCGCTTTAATTTGTGACAAACATTTGAAAAGTCCATATAGGCCACATTAGACTGGGTCAAAAAAGTCGACTATTTTTTTTTTGAAAAATATATCGAAAATATTGTTCAAGGTGACAAAAAAAAAATATTGGGAAGGTTTGAGCCTTTAATATTAATATTAAGAAGCCTATAATCTTTAATTTCGATTTTTTATTTGTGCTTTAATTTTTGTGTCAATGCTGTCAAACTATCAAGGTAAAAAAATTCATCTGCACATATATTAATCGAAAATTAAATTTCCTACAAAAAACATTTCTTTAAAAATTTTTGCCAGACTTCGCCGTCTTCGAATAATCAAACACTAAACATTGGTATAATTTTTAGATTTATCTTCTTTATTTTGGAAGTTTGTAACTTACGAACAAATAAATATATAGAAATAAACAATATAGATTCTTGAATTAAATGCTCTACAAACAAGGTCTCTTATCGTTTTTACATAAAATCACTATTTTTTGCCTTTTTTTCCATTATTTTTCGAAGGGGGTGGAGGTTCTGTTTAGTTTTCTTTATTTTTTTTTAGTATTAGTTTTAACCAACCATTTCGTAAATTCTTCCACATTTTTGTTAATGTTAGTTGCTTAAAACCTTATTTTTTTAACATTTTACTATATCAATGTCTAATTAATTAATTTTTCTTAATTAATTAATTACCCCTAAACTATTTTGTCACAAACGAAACGGTTTCTTTCACAAACCTCTACGAACAATTTCCTATCGATTGGCAAAAAAGAAATCGGAAAATTTACATTTTAAAATTTTGTTGGCTAATCGGTATAGGGTATGTCGCCAACGTTTCGCGACCTCTCCGGGTCGCATCTTCAGGGCGTAATTGCTCCGAAACTAATTGTAAACTTATAGTACGAGTTTTCAACTGACTTTGGAAAATTAGGGCCTAAGCCCGCGAATTTTTAAGCTCTTGGAACATTAAGTTTACAGTACGACTAAAAGCTGCCCACGTGGAATCGTAAAATTGAGTCATCTTTTTGCATGCAAGATGGTCCAATTATCCATTTTACTATCCACTAAAGGCTGATAGCTTTTCTAATTTTATACAAGTCATTTTAGTCGACGAATGTATTCTTAACGTGACCATATTTTTTTTGCTTCAAAGCGAGACACCTGTAATGTGTAATGTTTTTGTTAGTTGCTTAAAACCTTATTTTTTTAACATTTTACTATATCAATGTCTAATTAATTAAATTTTCTTAATTAATTAATTACCGCTAAACTATTTTGTCACAAACGAAATGGTTTCTTTCACAAACCTCTACGAACGAATTTCCATCGATTGGCAAAAAAAAATCGGAAAATTCATACTTTAAAATTTTGTTGGCTAATCGGTGTAGGGTTGGCGACATAGTCAATCTTTTAACGCGGCTTTGGATCCGAAAGCCATAATCTTTTCAATAAAGAATTGTATCTTGCACTTGTACTATATTCAAAAACCAACATTACAGAAAAAAGTATGAAATTTTTGGGGATAAATCCCTAAGAATATTAGTTGACCATTTATTGTACATATTATGAGATGCATTACAGCCAAACTTGTGAAAATTAGTTGAAAATTTGTACAGTACGCACGTGTACTGTGCAAAAACTCCACTTCGAAAAAGGACGTGTTCTTTTTTTATAGATCCTGCCGTATTTGTACTACTTAATTGATTAAATGAATACTTAATGATTTATTTTACAAATCTGAGATTTTTTAAGAAAAATTTAAGAGAAAATCAGAAGGTTTTTAAATGGCTGCGAGAAAAGAATGCGTTAATGTTTTGCCAAAAGACTACAATGGCATCTTAATATATTAGTGGTATGATAGATAGGAAGGAGTTGGGAGTATTGTTGGTGGGTATGAATGAATTTTCTGCGTAGAGTTGCAGCATAGGTGACTTGAAGTCAAGGTAAGTGTGGTGTTGGAGGGATGAGGAGTGGATGGCAGTATTGCATCGTAGGGAAAATTCGTATTGATATTTGAAGGTATTATTTTGAGTTGGTGTGCTGATATTGTATTTAGGCTTATATTTGAGTGAGGCGAGTTTGATACGTGCCCGTCTGGCAAAATAAGGTGAATGAACCCAAAAGGCAATATGGCGGTGTGCGTGTGTTGCACACATACGAACCATAGGCGCAACACAACTCCTATAATGTTGGGATAGGCCCTGTACGAAACGCGGACTGCGACCCTTCCATTCGGAGCACTGTACATATATCACATTGTGCCCTCCGTCTTCCTTCTCCCTGTCTTCCCTGCACCACCGTGTCCGTCCATCTATATCGGTCTATCCGTCTGTCGGTTGGTCGGGCCGTTTGTCTTTGAATTGTCGTCCTCGTGTATTCCACGCTGTGCCGCTTGTCTTGCGCCCGACTTTTTAGGTATATGTGGCATGACGATGGAAAAAAACGACAAAAATATTATCCTCCGGCCCTTCAATCAAAGTCACCCTACTACATACTCCTAATTACAATACAGACTTCTCAAATTGGCTGCGATTCAATATAGCGTACATGTGTTATCATCGTCACAATGCCAACGAACATTTTTTGCTTTCCACTTACTAACAATACAGAAAAAACAACTCACTAATCCTTTAAATTTTAAGTGTCACTCTTCATAATACACTTAAGGAGGTCATAGTACTTGAACAACGCTAATGAATTCCTTAAAGTTTATTTGGAGCTTATTAGGAAGTAATAACACGTAAGATAAAATTAGGACAAACTTTTTAGGTAAAAAATGATAAAATTATGATTAGCAACCTTAAAAACATAGATCTTTATATATTTGGGAAAAAATACGAAAAGCTTATGTGATCAAAAGCTTATTACTGCTAAAAAATATTGATCTTTTTTGTCACACGAAAACTTACATGAATTTTTAAATGTACTAAGCTTTGAATAACCACCTAACTAATAATTGTATTGGCACATCATTGGCACAATTGGCACATCATGTTTCTTTGTGACGTCAAAACACATATATTTTCATAAAAAGTACAATCTTCTACACTTAGACAAATTACTACTTATTGTACAACAGATACTTAAAAAAATTTCTTGAGTATGCGACTTCTGGCACCTTTTCTAGGTAAGTCTCCTACAGTAATCTGCTAGCATTCCAGAAAATTATTTCTCTTAATAAGGCTCTTCTATTTGAGAAACATCCAGATGGAATCTCCCGTCATGCTCGCCACTCATAGCACACAAATTTTCAAATTGTCGGGGATGAAACCAAGATGATATAGCTTATAATATGTGTAAGATGTACTCGAAAATATCGAGTACATCTTACTTTTCAAACCATTGTAAGAAATTATTATTATCAAGTTTACAGAATATAGATACAATGTTCAAAAAATCGCATAATTTAAAGTTCAGTACCGGTAGAGCACTCAACGCTCCAAAAAGTATGCGTTTGAATCATTACGCGGGAAGTACTGCTCTTAATAGAAACTATAAATTCTAATCTACTGCTCAGTGGAAAATATGCCAATATATGGCGCTACCACGAAGTAGTTGAAGAATTAACTTATGTTATCATAGTTACCTTACAGAAAGTATATACAGGGTAATCTCATTAATCCGGTACTTTTAAAACCCGGAGGGTGCCGGATTATTGGAATGATCGGATTACAGAATTATAGTGAAAAAGTCATAGGTAATTAAAAAAAAAGCCTTTCATTGAAAGAACAAATGTATGTACAGGTATAGAGGGGCGAGGAAGGCGTGGGCGAAGGGTGCCGGATTATTGGACGTGCCGATCTACCGAAGTATTGTATTAGTGAGATTATATTGTAATATCTATTAAATTTAGTATATAAATACACTAATGGTGGCGCCACGGCTTGACACATTTTCCTTCATGCATTGCAAGATTGGAATACTCTTAAGACCGTAGTGACTTTTGGTACGTTCTGAATACTTGCGCTGTAAGTGACAAAAAAGAGAACTACGATCTAGATCGGTTTTTGAGTACATGAATTTTATAAAAAAGCCACTACCGTTCGAACTCCTGGCACCTGTACTCCGTAATTAAGTTCAAAAATTCCAAAAAAAAAAATGAATAGCACTCAGAAAACCTTTCTGGGTATATAAAAATTAATAAAATATATTGTAGTCTAATTATTGAGGTATAATTTATAAAAGTTCAAAGAAAATCTATTTAGGTATGACGTCTTGTCCAGATAAGTATTTCGATTGCCAAGCAATCTTTCTCAGTGGTCATCAAGTAGTATTAAACCTCTCCGTAACTGCTATGTGATGATTCACTGTCACCTTACTTTTGTAAATGTGCTTGGAATCGAGATACATATAAGAAGCAATACGTCATAAATACATTTTGTTTATACTTTTGTTCAAATTTATTTTTTTAGTTTACTTTTGTAAATAAATTATAACACATAAATTAAACTGCAATATATTCTATATATTATTTAAACATTTTGTCTTCAAGATTCACTATGTTTTCATCTTTAACATTCTTAGGCGTTGGGGTATGACATTCACGTTTGGGCCATACTGCTGTAGAGACTTTTTCTGTCCCATTCAAAAATAAAGCAGCGATGTTCCTTACTTTCTGGTTGGTTTGGAAACTTTGGCCTAAACAATGACAAGGCAATGACATCCTTAATGTTGGAACTTGATTATAAAGCATTTAATTTGAAGGTTAGTAAGGAGAATAAGGGTATCACAAAGAAACTACCAAGATGTAACTATCATATTTTTACTGACGATAGACCATAACAAACATAATTCATCAAAAAGTTTGTATGGGGAAAACAAGGTTTGCCTGTGTAATCATAGAGTTTAAAAATGAAAAAATTTGTGATCGTTTGTTTTTTGGGTTCTGTAGCGTAAAAAGATAAAAAGGAACTCCTAGGTATAAAATCGTTTCGTTGTCAATGTGTCAATTTGTCAAGAACATTTTTCTTGGAAATATGTAAAAGTATCAAGTGAAATTTCCCACACAAAACAACTAAGAATTCTTGAAACTTAAAAAAATGTTCTAACTTAACGCAATTGAAAATTACGACCGTTTATCTCTGATTTTAACACCCCAAAGTAAATCAAGACCTGAAGCATATTCCGTTTCATCTAGAATTTTGAAATTCAGATTCCAAATAATTTATGTCAATAATTTATTCGAAAAAACGTTTTTCTTTTTACTTTACTCTTTATCATTCTTGCAAGTGAACGTACCTTCATAAATTTATAGTGTAATTTTTTTTCGTTAAGGTTTATTGATTATTTCAATAACGTGAATTAATTTATCTTTCTTTCTTTTGCAGGCAATAGGCAAATTAATCAGCAAAATGTTAGTTACATAACATTTTCAAGTTAATTAATGCAAATTGAATTGAACACTCACAAATGCATAACAGATAGAGATTTGATCTTGCCAGCCTATAAAATGATTAAGTAGAAGCCAATAGAAATAAATAATTGATAAGAACAAATTCGAGTTTCTACTTAAAAAAATTCAAATATATTAACATAATGGAATTCTTACGCATAAATAAATAGAGTTTCATTCGAAGGGATTCGATATTTTTAATCATTAAATTGAAATAAATTTGAGTCAACCATTCCAAGTCATTCCAGGGTCATCCTGAGTCTACATTGCTATGTGAGGTGTAAGTGATTTTGAATCCATAATGACAGGCTTAATCCTGCTATTAACCAGTAGGCTTTTTAATTATTTCAAATGTTTACTTGTCCTGACACCAAACCAAATATTACCTTCTTGAATGTGGCCAACTGAAACATAAGTTGGGAATCGGTTATAAGTAGCATATTCTTACTATTATTTATGTATTTGAAAAAGCTCCAAGAAAAATGGAAGAAATTCATTGAAATTCTAGGCTTATTTGAAAAAAAATATAAAAAATTAGTGAGATAATTGTAATGAAAGTGAAGAGTAACTTTAACAGAAAAACTCTTTTGAATTTGTTTCAATCGGATGTCCTCTGCATTAGCTACTAATTAAAAATGATGGTCAGTAAGAGGCTCATTACTCAGAAGTAGATTAAAGTAGAGGACTTGATAGTGCTTCCTTGTTTGAAAGTAGAGCCAAAAATGTTCCAAACGGAAAATAAAATCGAACCATCATCGCGCACCGGTCTGAATTTCCCGATTTGATTTCAAAACTCAATCAGGTAATCCTGAAGAGATACTAATGATTTTGCATTGAAAAGAAATATCTATAAATCATAAAAATCCTTCACTTATGGAGGGAACGCATTAAATCTAGAGTGTGAAAAAATGGCATAATTTATGAATTTTTTGTGACTCAACAAAAAGATCAATCGTAAATCTGTGAAAAAGGTTTTATAATTTTGGTTTTAATATACAAATACAAATTTTTCCGTGTCAATTAAATTCAAAATGGCGGCTGTCCAGCATTTCTTCGGAGGCGCCTCATTTTTTAGACGGGTCCATGGCCGAAGATATAACCTCCTTAATTTTGGTCCTGGAACAAAATCCTGAAAATTTTAGTTTCTATATAACAACAGCAAGAGACGTACGTAGGATTTTTTCGATATTTTGTTTTTTCGCGAAATGGTGCACGTTTGAACAAAACATTAAAATTTTCACTATAAAAAAACGACAAAATTGTTGATTAAAAAAAAACTATGCAATATAAAAAAAATCCTACGTACGTCTCCGGAGAAAGGTATTTCGAATGCACTGTCAAAATTTCGTATAGATCGGTGAAGATTTGCTCGAGTTATGTCTTCGGCCATTTCAAAAAAAGTGATTTCGAGAAAAACGCGTTTAAAGTTTTAAGTACTATAAAATCATATTAAATGCGTATATACCTTTAATCTGCGAAAGTTTGGGCATTTAGACATTTTTGCCGGCATCAATCCTTTGGTATGTTGTTTTTAAGACCCTAAAGTACCTTTTAAGACAAAAAAAAAATTTCGGTTTCTTCAAAATTCTAGACCAGCTTCCCCCCTTATATTAACTTTTGACGTTTACAGTGATTAGGTCAAAAAAATGGAAGACTTTTAGGCGATTAGGCTCCGATTTTAAATCGGGGTATCTAGACTGGATTACTGTTTGGGTCACTGTAAAAATAATAAGTTTTTAATATACATAGCAATTAATACAACTGCAATAAAAAGGCTTTTAACACCCCTAAAATCTTTTTTTGGCAAATCAATTGTTTTTTCAATCGCCAAATCCAAAAATTAGTATTTGAAACTAAAATATTTAAGAGTTCTTAAATTTGCAATCTCCTTATGCAATCTATGTCGTTGTTTTCCGCTGAAAAGTCTGATAAACGTAAGACGAGGACAACTTGCCGGTGTTTGTATGCAAAAATCGGTGAGTTGAACAAAGAGCGTAACATGTGTACATTGCTACATTAAAACGCATATAAATTAAACACAATGTTGATTATGTCAGAATCAATTACATAGAAATTTGCAAACGACGGATATATAAATCAAAGTGGGCCGACCCCGAGTTCTCGTAAATGATCAAGAACGATAATGGCAGACAAAAAAGTTCGTAACGACATAATAATATATGCCTGAAAGTAGCCAATCTTAAAACGAGAGCTTTTAAGCCTGGAATTTTCGAAATGAAAACACTTAAACGGCGGCTAAGTGGCCAACGGAGCAGGTGAGCGAACTATAAATGGAAATTGATTGGAATTAATAACATACCCGACATAGTCGAGGACTTTTTCGAAGATATAAATTCTAAATTTTTAGGAGATTCCAAAAATCTATGAAGAAAACCAAAGTAGTATTTTGTACCAAATCTGGCAGTCAGTTATCTAATTTGATAGCTAAAGCGATTATTATAGCAATTCCTGGACTACTAGGCACACCCTAACGAGTAAAAATGAAATCTTTAGAAAAATAATCCAAGTTTGTGTCTATTAGAGTCAAAGTTAGTCTTAGCCGTCTTATTTAATTCCAGGTTTTATTCTATAGTATGTTGCTTTTATGAAATCATCATTTGTATCTTTCTATAAAATATAGCAAAGATAGCCAATGTAGATAGCCATATAGCCAAGATTGGAAATTTCTTTTTCAACTTTGGGCACAACTTTCCTAGTACAGAAGTTCCAACTATTACTTATCTAAATTCTTTTATAATTTGCTTAAGTCCCCCCTATTGCATATAGTTATAGACAAATATAGTTTCTTAAGCTATCGTTAGGAACCTACGGCTGAATAGTCACGGTGGCCGCTCCAAAATTAGTAGACGTTGGGTTCAATTTTCGAACGAAATTGGGTTCACCCAAATTTGGATAAACCTACTGAGCACTTGGGCTGAAAAATGGAAAATCACTATCATTAAGTCCAAATCAGTCCAACTGACCTTCACTCTCAGGAAAGGCCCCCCGGTCAATCTGGACTCAACTAAGATCCTATCATCCGACACCGTCAAATACCTTGGTGTTCATCTGGACAGGAGGCTGACCTGGAAATCTCACATCATCCAAAAACAAAAATACATCAACAAGAGGTTCAAACAGTCATACTGGCTGTTGGGTAGGGGCTCTAAACTTCCCCTTGAAGATAAACTTCTTATATACAAAGCAGTAATAGTGCCAATCTGGTAGTACGGTATTGAGCTGTGGGGCTCTGCCAGCAAGTCAAGCATTAAATTAATCGAGGCCACCCAATCAAAGATCCTGAGACAGTTGGCAGATGCTCCATGGTATGTCACAAATGAGACTCTCCGAAGAGACTTACACATCTCATCAGTCACCGACTTCATTACCGTACGTACCACCAATCATTTTGGAAAGTTGAGGCAACACTCAAATCCCCTGATTCTGCCACTTTTGGAGCACCAAAATAAAAGACGGCTAAAAAGGAAAGTGCCTAGTGATCAAGTAGAGGCATAGGGAGATTCCTCCACTGGGAGTGATCTCCATCACGACAGCTCCGACCACCAAATCGGATAATAGGACCTAGATCCTGATGGTCGATTTACATATAAATATAAAAAAACAATTTGGATAAAGAAATTTAGGACTATTGGTAATTAAAATTTGGTTACTTTTAATTTTTAACACTCTACATCAGGCCTTCTTAACAAATGGGGTCGCGTAGCAAAATTCTGGGGTTGCGGAGATTTTAATGACAAATATTTAAACAGGCAGATCCATTTCATTAATTTTTTTTTGCTTTGATTTTAATTTAATACTTACCACTCAACGAACTAAGGCGGTCAGAATTCCCTTCTATTTACGTTATTGCAAAAAATGCAATTTTGATGCAAATTAGGGCATATAATTTTTGTAATTATAATAAATAAAATTTTACAACTTTTTGTGCAATTTTTAATTTTAGATTCTTGTATGTTTCTAAACGAATTCTAAAACTATATTTTTTCATATGTTTATGTATAGTTTTACCTAATAAATAACTCATTAAAAATATTTATTTATCTTTACTTTATATTTTTATGGGGTCGTCAGGAAACTCACAATCATAAATGGGGTCGTGAATGAAAAAAGTTTAAGAAGTCCTGCTCTAGATCTCTATAATCTAATTCAATGAATTTTTGTTTAGATACAATTCGCTGTTTTCACTTTATAAAAGACAGGGAGTTATTTTGCCCATATAACTTATATAAGTATAAGATGGGAAAATTATTTCACATTATCATGTAAGGTGTTGTCGAGACATCATAGGATAAATACTCCAAAATGAATTTTTCATTACCATTTTTAGTGATACAATAGCTTTTGAAGGAATATAAAATATCAATACAAATACTTATAACTGTGTCCTACTTATTAAATAAATTTAAAATCCAATGTGTTTTTTTTTATCATATTCAGATCGTCTTTCGTTTTAAGTTGTTCTATTATTGTTCTGTTTTGTCATGTTCTCTTCTTATAAGTTCTGACATGCGTCTACTATGATAAGTGTAATCGTTAATCATTTTTAAACTGATTTTTACATGGTTAACATTTTCAATTTTATATAAATCAACTTCACATTATTCTTGAAATGATGCCAACATTATTTTCTTTTTATATCCCGAAAAAACAATAGTGACATATCACTTATTTAAAGTGCAAAATATATCACTGGGATTATCAATGTCAAAATTAATAAATTTATATGAAACTTTACTTTTCACTAGTGTCGTTTCTCATCACAGGGAATTGTTTTTCTTTTTTTCTAAATATTGGAAATAATGATGAAAAAAATTATCTACAATTCTATCTTAATATCCTATATGCTAGTACGTCTTAAAAAAATCCTTAAAAAATATTTTTTATTTCTTTTTATATATATATAATAGGTCATAATAGGTGCACTGGAAGAGAATGTCATTTTTTCAATATACCTATAGTTAAAACACAAAATTTTGTTAAACTATATAAATCAATGATATCAGTCTCAATAGTACCTATCAATGTTTTGGCATCTAGTGTGCAAATTTTTAATGCTAAATTATTAAAAATCAGTTGATTACTAAGGAAAATATTAAAAAATTATATTATGAACATTACTTAAGCTTTCAATTATATACCACTTAGTGAATGTGGTAACGATTGAAATCAATAGAAATCCGATGGAATAACTTTGGACAATAATAGAGGGTACGGTAATATCACCTCCTCCTCCTTAAGTAATTAGTTTTTTTCCAGGGCTTTTCTTCTGCAGAGGGGTCTTCCATTACCGTGTTGCAGCATAGAAATTTATTTGTTAACAGTTTTAGGACACTTTTAGGTATTTGACTGATCGATTAAGATTGATTGGGATTATTTGACAGCTCTTCGACTTTCTGGCATACATTTGGCACCATTTTCCCCCTTAACTTTTTATTGGTTAAATTTTTAGCCATATTTCGTTGGTACCAGTTGTATAAATGAAAATTACCGAATTTGAACTTAAAAAAACTCATTTGGCATTAATAAACTTCTAATGCACTTAGATAAATATTGAAAATGTTTTGAGTAACAACTTTGCGTCGCTATCTTGTGTAACTCGATGAGAATACAATACCGAATGTATATTCTTTCGGGGTTTTGGTCCTACCATTTCAATATAGATTTGGGAATAAAATATTTTGTAATTTTTACTTAGTTGATAAATTACTCTAATCAATAAATGTCTTTAGTACCACTTGGAAATAACTTAAAAGCAGGTAAATGGCAATTGAATGACTATTGGTTTAAAAACGACTTTCATTTCCGGTACACCTAATATCTTCTATTTAGCTTTTTAAGAGATCACAAACATTAGTATTACTTAAAGCTGTTTAAAAATGAGGAACATTACCAAATTTCATAGCTGTGTTTTAGGAAAAGGAACTTTTTTGGAATATGGGAAATTCCAGGAGTTATGAATTTTTGAACTTTTTGCCTCGTTTATAAGAGGTTTTTTGTTTTTGCTTGCGGAATTTGTGATGTGGATTGGATAAAGTGGAAATAATGAAGAGCAAAATGTGAAGTGTAATTATCCAATTTTCTGGCAAGGATACCCATCATTCAAGTGCGAAGCGGAAAAGAAAAAAAGTGATTTTGAAAATAATGGGTTTTAAAAGCGCATATGTATGCAGTTGTCGAAAGTGCATTCACATGCATTCACAGTGCATATGTGTGCATCATCCATTTTCGTGGTATAATGAAAGTGAACGTTTCGACGTCATTGCCAAATGTCGTTTTCGTCTGAAACCGGTCTAAAAAAAACTTTCGAAGGATGGCGGAACACGAAATGTTCCACAACCTACGACAACGCATTGTACTCCACTAGGGCAGTAAGACCAGGGGCGGTTTATGGCGCTCGGGGGCCCGCGACGTACCGAGGCGAATTCGTCGCGTAATATTTGGACGCCACTCAATGGATGGCCAATGCACTTGACGATGGCGCTGCCCTAACCTCAATGTCTGCTACGGCAAAAACGCATCCGTAGCCTTGGCAAAGTACAATGCACACATGTGGAAGAGAAGATTGGCGGTCCGCGATTCACAACGCCAATAATAATTTATTTATGTGCAAGATATATAGAGTGTGCTGTGGATTGGGTTGTGGCGGCGGCTGTTGACGGCAATGGCGGCGCTGGTGGCCGCTGATCGTTTTTTGTTTTCGGCTTTTGCGCGGTCAACAATCCACTTCAAGGTCACGGCTCATAGTCGCCTCACTCTTTAGGACCGGTTGTGATGATGTGAATTTTTTGCATTATGTTGTGCCCTAACCTAACTTAACAAACATGCTTGTCCCTCAGCGAGCACCCCACTTCGCCGCCCCCCATTCAGATATGCCCAAAGTCGTATTTAAAACACAAAAACTTGCACCGCTCAAATACCAATAATAGCAGCACTTTTTGTCCCATTATGGGGACAAGGAGAGAAACAGAGTGATATTTCAATGCATTTTTCTTCGGAGCAATGCCCCTCTATCTTCTCGCAACGATAACACCAACATTTCAGACATTTTTGAAAATATTTTATTCGTTTTTTATCGGCAAGTTTTATTAATTTTAAGAAACGCTCGCGATTATTTTCAAGGATTTTTAAATTAATCACTAAATACGAAGCGACTGGCTCCAACTGAAAAAGGAAGTCAATGAGAGATAACTTCCGAATAGCCTTCTAAATCACCTACTAAAACCATGCGTAAATAATTCATAAATCCATAAATATTTTGTTAAGATCTTAGTTTACCAATCTTTATTTCTATTTCCCAAATATACAGAAAAAAAAAACATGTCTTCCACGATAGAAAAAACTTAGTCAACAATGCACTGAAAGGAGCTTTAACTTAAGATTTAGATGCGCATGCGCAAGAGATCAATAACAAAAACGCCAAAAAATAATTAATGTCAGCTAAAATACCCGGAAAATCTATATTTTATTTAAAAAATTTTCAGGTATCTACATTTTAAAAGCAATGTTCAACCCTGATTTTGTTAAGATTCTGGAGTCCGTTAATTAACCCTGCTAATTTGAGACCAATACACAAAGAAAATTTTATCTAATATCCACAATAAAATTAAATTTTGGGTCTAAAACCATGCGTACCTATATAATTCATAGATCCATAAATCTTTTGTTTAAATTTCAGTTCATCAATCTGTATTTCTATATCCCAAATATACTTACAGAAAAAAACTTCTTTCACGATAGAAAAAGCTTAACCAACAATGTAATGGTGAGAGCTTTAACTTAAGATTAAAAACGCATGCGCTAGAAATCAAAAACAAAAACGTCAAAATATAATTAATCCCAACGAAAATACCCGGAAAATTTATATTGTATATAAAATATTTTAAGGTTTTTAGATTTTAAAAGCTATGTTCAACCCTGATTCTGTAGAGATTCAGGAGTCCATTAATTAACTCTACTAATTTAAAACTAATATAGGTATTGATTAATATTTTCTAATATCCACAATAAAATTAAATTTTGGGAGAAAAATTATAGATTAGGAAGATTTATTCCCAACAATTTAACATTTATTTGACAAATAAATTTTTCTTACCACTTCATATTGCCATATTTCATTGGCAAAAAAAAGTATCACTTTAGTTTAAGGGTGAATGATTATTTTTATGATTTTCACCAAACATTGCATAAATTACTATAAGTAATTATTTTTCATAGTTAAGAAAAAAGTCTTCTTATTCTGGAAATCTTGATTCAGGTGAATGATTCAGATAATCATATCAGCAAATTCACCAAGAAAAGTCCTTTTAAAAATTACTGTGTCGAATTATGGGTGTACTATAGTAAGAATTACTATGGTTCCTTTTACTTCCTTACTGGTTGAAACCTTAGGTCATTTCAATACGACTATAATAATTCCTTGTTTAATTATACTACGATTTACTGATAAACATAGCGATTTTCCCTTGTTTTTCTTTCCATGTTCTTAATATTAGATAAATTGGAGAAAATTCGGCACATTTTCCGGTATTTGCCCTCATGTATTAAACGGCTCTACTGTCTACTAAAATTTGTCCAAAATAAAACCCCTAATTTTTGTTAACATTTTAATGCATATTTTGGTTTATCAAATCTTCAAGAAGAGTCTAATTTTCCCAGGAACTTCTACGCTGTGTCCTGAAACTTCAATTATGTTCTAGGATTCTCTTCTTTGGTTTTCTCATCATGTTTTTAGAGCTATTTTGGAGAGTCTAAGGTCTACTAAAATTTATTAAACATAAAACCCCAAAATCTTGCTAAAAGTTTAAGATTTAATGAGTATTTTGATCTTCCAATTTTCAAGATTAGCCTGATTTTTCCTTGAAACTTCTACGTTGTATCCTGGAAGTTTCAATACATTATAAATTTCTCTTCTTTTTTAGTGGTAGGTTTCCAATTTTTCTTGAAAATTCTTATCCTATATAGGTATCCTTAAATATTCTTCTTCTTCTCCAATAATCCCAAGGCATGAAGTTAATTCTATTGGGTCTGTTTTTGGGAAAAGTAATCAAAAAAGCAATGCAAAAACACTTCCAGTGATCTACTTTTATTGGTTTAGGTAGTTAATTATGATTTTACTTATTATGATTTTAATTATGATGTTAATGCCCTATATTTATAGAATAACAAGCTTCACTCTCGAGTGATCATTTCAATATTTTCTTTTTATCCAAAGTAAATCATTCTCCGTTCATTTTTTGACACAAAACAATAATCACTAAATTAAAACGCTAATTTTTTGGTTCTAATCTTTTGACTGTTTATCCACTACAGTGGTTCCCAACGAAAACGATATCAGAGTACTAACCTATCCAGCTTTTCAAGGATTTAGTAAGAGTTCCAAACATATTAACTTACTTCATCCTTTTTAGGAAAGTAGATAGCGGAAATCAAGGGGGGTAGAAGGATGCTTGGTTTTTCTTCATGTAAGGGGGGCGATAGTTATTTAGTATTTTTTTTTTTTGATTTTATGACTCTTAAACAGTAAATTGATTGGTTTTAAGCGAATTAATTGACCTAATTTATTTTTAATTTATTACTTTTTTATGTCCATAACTACTTCGTGGATATTTTAATTTATTTGCGGTAGATAAGTAAATGCAATATCCTGTTTATGCATGAGAGTCTTTCGTTGCTGTCGCAACATCAAATATTGGAAAAAAAAATATTTCAAGAAATTTCCTGAAACTATTGACTTCTTTGAATATAAAAGTAGTTGGAGTAAAAATCTATGAAATTTTGTAGCTATCACTGTCGTAAGCAGAGCGTGGAATGTTCATAAACTTTAATATTTAATAATTTGCTTAATAAAAATTCACGCCAATTAAATAAAAATTTCTTGCGCTTCATATGATAATTATAATACACCTTATTTATTTATTTAAATTTTAAACGAATTAATTCCAAAGTGGAAATATAATCAATTAATATTTATGAAGAAATTCAAGATCAAAGCAAGTGCTGATTTCTATTAGTTGGCGATAAGATTAAAACGGCTCAATCTAATCAACGTGAAAAACAGGGTTAAACGCGCGTGCATAAGGGATGAAAGGCTGAATGGGAACATATCGGCAAAAAACAAGGGAAAAATATCGGGAAAATAACAGGAATACGTGATCCTTTTATGTGAAAAGGTCATCAACCCTTGCGAATATTTTTCAAATAAATTCAATCCAAGCGAGCGATGAATTCTAAAATGGAGATTTTGCACAGTGTTTTGTTTCTTGGAAGGCGGGGATTTGAAAAAAAAAAGAGCGGCGCAAAGAATGAGTATTTGAAACTAGTTTTTTTCAAACGGTTCGAAAATAGATGAAATGGTGGTGTTGGATAGTTGCGGGTGATGGAAGAGTATGGGGAGAGGAAGTTGGCGAATTTTTTTTGGTCGGACCCTCGGCAATTCTTTGGCTCTGGTGGCCTTGAGCCGTTGTTTTGCCATGGTGCTATTTGCCAATCACTTCGGGTCTCTCCTTCTCTTTATTTTTAACATCGCATACATCAAAACCGAAAAAGACCAGAAGACCATTGCAGAAAAAGGCGCCACAATAGATTTAGAGGTTAGACCGCCCATGTCATTTGTTTTAGAAAATGGCCGAACGGTTCTTAGAATTAGGCAAAATACTTCTGCAATTGCCTTGGAATAATTAAAATAATTTTGTCGCAAGGCTCAATGAGATAATAATCAGGGGAAAAAATTAAAAATGCTTAACATGCGATCTTTTGCACGCCGCTTCCTAACCAAAGGCGACCGTGGCAAAAAAAAACGGCACGAAAATCGAAAAAGGGGACCTTACAACGAAGCAATCAGATATACATAACCTGTACAAACATAAAATTAAATACGAACGATAAAATCTTTTTCGGAAATTTAATTTTTTCACGAAGATGCCATCTTTTTTTAAATGCAAAAAATCAATTTTTAAAGTTAGATAAGTCATTTTTCAAATCAACTTTTTTGTTTGTTCGATATTTAAAACAGTAAAACAAAACACTCGATTCGCGCTCTTAATTCAATAGTAGAATTGGAATAGGGGGGGAGGTCACATTTATTTCTAGTATTTATTATTTGGATCGATTACAAATTTTTATTTTCATGTCATCGACATAATGAAATGCGTGCGTTGCACTTGGTTGCACGCAACGTCCTCGTAATAATGGAAAAATGGGCGAAATGCAGCTGCACTTGCATTTTGTGCCAAACCCGCGTCCAAACTTGCTGCGTTTCACCGTACGTAGCCAACAATTTTTTTGTTGAGATAGGTTCGGACGAAAATAACAACTACCGAATTGATATTTCAACCCCTGATTGTCTATGGGGCGAATTTACAACCCTCCATGCCAGGGGCTGCAATGTAACATGAACATGGACAGTTGTGTAACGATTTCAAGATTAGGGAAAGGGAGTAGAAAAGTAATTTTCAAAATTAATTTTGCCTAGCAGTAATAGCTCGTGCACCCTTCTTACCTACAATATTACAATTTTAATTCAAATAAAATTATACTACATCCATTTTTCATTTTAGGAGTCTATGGCTTTTTCTATTACTAAAACTCATAAGTTTTACTATCAATCTTTTAACCATTAAAGTATAAGAAAGTAGTCCAACCTAAAATTTGATCGGACAAAACAGGACACTGGTAATAGAACTCGGCAAACGTAAATCGTAAAGTTCTTAACTTCCTAATTGAAAACACCACACTTAGGACATTCGTATATCTAAAATAATATAAGTAATACTGAAGTTAAACGAGAGAAGATAAATTCTGCATTGTCATAGATACAATCCCTTCTAGGATATCAGATTCAATCTAAATTTTTAAAACTGACCGATAGATTTGGTCTACTTATAATTGATAAAAGACTAATCAAACATTTTAACTAAGTATTTTGATCCTTAGCCTCTAGAATCTTCGAATTTACTAAAGCTTTAATGCATCTTTAATGAACTTTAAGGATAGGCATATGAAAAGAGAAAAGTTATTGTTTTTATTGCTTTACAACCATGGTTTCTAAATGGAATTTTCTAGCACATGCTTTGATTTGAAGAGTTCGATAAATATCTTTTGGGTTAAGTTTACAATTGTTGGTATCTACAAATATATTTATGATCTAATATGGGAAAGGTACATTTTAAAATCAAAGATAGGTTTCATAGATTTTGTTTAGAATAGTGTTTTATGGGGCTTCTTAAATGCCCAAACATTAATTATAAAGCCTTAGCAATGATTTTTCCAATGGTATCTCAATTGGGTTCTTATAACAATCCAAACCACTGAAGAATTCTCCTAGTTGCTATAACTATATTGGAATAAGTTTTAGAATATAGAGTTTTAAATTTTTGATATTTCTCGATTACGGATTTTTACTAACCCTGCATTCTCAAAGACCTAGGTAATTATAAAGCGACAGTAAATAACAAATAAAAAAAATACTAAGTTTGAATTCTTATGAGAAATTTTTAATCAATATTTATCCAAAAAATGATCCAATAGCTTGAAAAGAATGTTCCAAGTACCCTCATGGTCTATGTTCCATTGGTTCCATATTTTAAACGTTACTAAGTATTTGGAACAAAGTAAGATTTCCAAACTAGGCTGAGTCGGCTGCAGTCAATCCAATTGACCCAATTGACTATCTGCTGGAATTTATCTCAGAAATAAATCTGACCAATTGGAACTAGAAACAAATCCGGGGTACAATAGTCCTTTTAAGACGTAGCGCCAAGGAATTCGTAGGAAACTCCTCCAGAACAATGAAGAAGGCTGTAGCATACAGGTCTTCATCACTACTTTTGCCAGGAACACTTAAAAATAATAAAATTTTATCAATGAATTTCAATCTGGGTAAAAATGAAAATATCATTGAACTAACTTTAGAATTATTGAGTATTTTTTTTGAAGACCTGACCTCCACGGTAGATATTAAATTCGGTTGTGTTTCTGAAGTTTTCTAAATCAAATGTTAGTTCATTTTATTGCCAACTTTGTTGCGTTACAAAAGCATTAAAAATATTTTTGAAACAATTTAGAATTGACCAGTAAGTGGGCTTAAGAAGCATGGCTATGTAATGAGTGCAACCAAAGAATTGCCCATAAGTATACATTGAGTTTGTGTTAATGTTTTAAGTTATTTTACTTTCTTTAAACCAAATCCAGCTCAGAAAGATGATATTAACGCAGGAAAAATTATTAATGCTTAATATTTACTTAATTTAATGTGGTAAAATAATAATCTAATCTCATATAAAAAAAAATTCACAAAAATCATAGATCCGTTTCGAAAGTAGCAAAAATTTTTGGTGTTAAACAAAATCGCTACCAGACTTTAGTAAAGCGAAAAAACTTATTTGTTCATTTTCAAATGATCTTCTACCATATTCATAGCACAGTAAATTCTTCTTCTTTTATACTAGGATTTAATACAATAACTTTCATTTCAATTGATATATTAATTTCAAATATAACAAGTTATATTTGACTTTTAATTTAAATATGCTTAAATATTTGATATAGTTGTGTATAAAAGAGCACACTATACGAGTACTTGTTTTGGCCACCAGAGGTCGTGTAAATGTGGTCAGTTCTCAATAGATATTTGCCAATTTGTTTTTAGTTGTAAAGAAGAAATAATTTTGAAAGTTGATACAAATAAGTGTTTAGCCATAATACTATAGTGAAAGTAAAGTTATATTTCATGTAAAATATGTACTTGTAGGTGTTTTTTATTTGATTTTCGTTTAAAGTTATTCAAAACTTCTTTTTAACGACATTCATTTCTCGGTCTTTCCAATTTTCTATTAGGTAGAAAAAATTCCCATATTCGAAGAGTAATTGCGACGGCCAATTTTGCCAGAGGCAATTTACAAAGAAAAAGCGAAATTTTTGCAATTTGAAAAGTTAATTTATCTCGACTTTATCAAAATTCCAAATAAACAACCGAAGTTATGAATATAAATTGTTACGTAAATTAGGACATTTCAGATACGAAAATGCCTCAACAGTAAAAACATGATTGTATTATAGTTGTGAATTCACTATGTCAATGTATCTCGCATTTTATTCTTTTTTTTTTTTTGGTTTGCTAAGTTTTTTGACCTTTATATTCGTTACGAATTCGCATTTAAATAATGACCGGAACAACAAATTTTTTGCATCGCTCGCTCTAGTGTCATTGTGGCAAAATTTTCGCACAATTAGCGGGTCTGAATGGACTGCAGAATGCAGAGGGGCAAAGTGGGACGGTGACTATTGTTGCAAGTTTATTTTACGACATTTTCAGACAAAACCGAAGTGTTTTAGACATTGCATCAAGATCAAAATAAATGGGGTGGTTAGGAGGATGCTGCAAGGGACGCAAGATGAATGCAATTGTCCGTACTATGCAGCTTGCATTTAAACTACTTAGGTATACGATAAAATATACGTGGAATAATCGAAACACCTGCCATTAGTCGTTTTCTTCCTATTTTTCGCCACGTCTTTAAGACCACTGCGAATTGCAAAGAAATTAACGCAATTTTCAAAAAAAAAATAATAATAACTTAGACCTGAATTTCTTGCGTCTCTAATTGCATTGGCTATGGCTCGTTGTTAATTAGGTGTTCGAAATTGAGCGGCATTTTCAAAATTCGCGCGCTAGAAAGATTTAACTATGTGCGCAAACAAAACATGCCTATAATAGGCTTTCTTGTTCTCTGGTTTCGAACAAAACAAGACTTGCTGCTATTCGGCTATGTTATGTATGTCTGATATTATTTCTTGAAGATTTTTTTTCAATTTTTCAACTCATGCTGTCTTTGTCACTCGTTGTTTGGTTCGGTTACTGACCTTCCTCTACATAGATGTATGAAAGCCACAAATAATATATTATACAAACTAAAAACATCGTACACCTGTCCCTTCAAGAAACGCATTCAAGTGCAACAATAACGCAACAATCAAAATACCCTCTCCTCCTATCTAATCATCGAAAAACCTCACCACCCAAAACTTTCTCCAATCCATTTCCTATAAACTCCCAAAAAACCTATTCAAATAATATCCCCAAATTTCAACAATAGTACTATTACCATATCTGATACATACTTTTTGGGGGAACGAAGTTTGGCATCAATGTTTTTAAGATGGAGTGTAGGTATATTGTTGTACTTAAAATCGGGTCATGGTACAACGAAATCGTTTTAAGTTGCATGGCAGCAAATGCATTTACTAAAAACTTGTCCCAACCTCTAAACAGAGAGACGAACGAACCAATAAACCGGTCCTGCGCCGTTGAACACATACACATGCACATAAGCCAAACATCCATCATTTTTTTCCGCAGACTTTTTAAATTATTGCAAAAATTCAGCGATTCAAATATTTATGCAATATGAGTAGCGCCATCTGGATATTATTGTGGCAGTGTAGCTCTAGTCGTTGGTAGCGACATCTCTGTGCCATTTGATTAAAGTATAGCACCATCACTGGAGTACCGTTTTTTTAATTTAACCCATTTAACCGAAATTATCCAGCTTTTCCGGGGAAAACTTCCAGGGACTCCAGCTTATCCAGAGACTCAAGTTAGGAACTTAGAAAAACAACTGAATTAGTGATTTAGAAATAGTAAACTTAGTAAATTACCTTCATTTCATCAATTGAATTACTTCATGTAATAAAGGTAATAAAGGTCAATAAGATTCACGAGATACCCTTTTCAGAAAACCACAAAAAACTCAAGGTAATGATTCAATTTTAATATGGAAGGTGACCACAGATTAAAAAAATTAAAATTCCCTGTTAATTCCAGGATTTTTTTATATTTTTCCTTTCTTCTTAATTAAAATTCGCTATCATTCGGGGAGTTCCAAATTTATCAGGACCTGCTGGACGGTTTTTCTCCCGCGATTACGATTATTTTTCCATTACTTGAAACTATTGTTTTTGTCCTCATGGTAAAATTTTTTATCTATTTTTTCCAGTACATATATTAATTAGTGGTACGGGTTTCAAAAATACAATTGGTTAAGAAATTTATACACGTGTAATATATCTGGCCTTATCATCAAAATAACTCCTATAGCTATCAGCCGATATTGATTTAATGTGATACACTTATTCTTCGGAAGATTACCTTGAAAGAATTTAAAAATGAACAACATTGAATCATTAGTTTAGAAATGGTATGAATTTCTTAAAATTCCCTTATATGGTGTTTCAATTCCTTGATATTCCCATGCTATTTCAAGATTGAATTTAATTCCCTGATAATTCCAGGTTCTCCTGGTTTGTGGTCACTCTATTACAGAATTAAACAGAACTGCATTAATTTAGTACCGTAAATTTCTACTCCTTAAGTCCTACAAAAGTTTTAGCTCATGTCTCTTTAAGCGATATCAATATCTGAAGAAGTTCCATTTTCTACTCTATTTTTAATTTAATTTGCAAATAAATCGAACCATAATGAACATTTTTAGAATAAAGTAAATATTTTTTATTCCCAAATTTTTGTAATTAGTATGTATCAAGGACGGGGGGTATCGATCGTTCGTAACGCAATATTTATAGGGGGGTTACAAAAAATGTGACAAAGGGGGTGACGATCTAAACAGTTGATACATTGTATGGTTTACGATTAAAAATGAAAGTATGTTTTTAAAAGAAATATTCAAGCTTTTCAAGCTTTTACTATGCTATTTCATATCACCAGTTGAGCATATACTTGAATTTTTCATAAATATACAATTTAATAATATGTTTAATGTTTTTAAAAACAACCAAATTTGAAATTTCATTTCATGATTTCATTAAATTCTTTTGTGTATGGTAATAATATTAAATACATTTAAAAAATGAAGCATTTTACAAATTGCCTGCGTTATAATTTATATGCCCATGATTATGTCATATGCAAATATTTATTTTATAAAATATTAGAGGACCCGGTGAACTTCGTACCACCTAAAATTAAATTGCGAAAATTAATTGGTATCAGTAATATTCAAAGGAGGATTCAGGATTTTTTTCTGGAGGAGGGTACAATAGCATCTTTCATTTGCTAGTGCATGAAAGATGCAACGAAAAAAATTCGCAATTCCAGTAAGAAATAAACTAGAGTTTTACTAATATTCTTTCTGTTATTTTATTCATATATTTTAACAACTCTAATAATTTTATTTGCTTCTTAGTATGTACTGTGATGGAATCTCTACAGTACACAAAAATACCGTGGGGGGCACATGCCCGCATGCCCCTGTCCTTAAATCCATCCTTGGTAATATTGCGACATTTTTAATTACTAAATTACTAGCAATAATTATTAACCATTAAATTAATAAATATTGCATTTTACTTATTTAGATTTATACCTATATACATTAAACATGTTAAAACTCATGTGCATACAAAAAACCCTAAAATTCTTAAGGTTATTATTACTCAGGGACTGGGAAGCTTACTGGGAATGTTCTTTTTCTTCAGTACTTCCTTAAACATAAGATTTGTTTTATGCGCCAAACGACATCAATTGAAAACAATTGTTATATTTTAGAATTATTTCCTATCCCATAAATTAATGAGCGTTATGGATCTGGAGGTGGGACCAATTGGAGCAATTTTACTTTTCCACTTGCACAACATAGCCCAGTAGATTCACTGTTGTATTGTAACGCCTTATTATATTGACAATTTTTTTGTTTTTATTTCCCCCATTGTTGCAGATTACAATAAATATTAAGTAAAACATGTAATTATAAATAAATAGCAGTACTTGTGCAAAGTCACAAAACCAATAAAATGACATATTTTGATTGTTGTCAAATATAAATCTTAGAAAAAAAAATGCTAAATTCTTAGAAGAAAACCTCTGAAACATTTATGAATTTCAATCGTGCTTAGGTAAAAATTATCTTCACACAAAATCCGTATTTGATCTTTTCACCCTAGAAACCAAAGTAACTTTTGTCAAAAACCATTTGTTATATGAACATAATATTTTATTTCCAAAATGACTCAAAAATCATCTTTTTCGAAATACACAAATATGCACCATAACTCATTGCTTTCGATACCATTGGACTCAAAAACTCAACTACGTGATCCACCCGTGGTACCGAAGCCATCTCAAAGGGATGACATATCCTTTTCTCCAAATGCAATTCCAACTTTGCCTGTAGATTTGATCAATTTAGCTAAAACAAATGTAACTTTACCAGTGGTAAAAGAACGAGGCGTGAAAGAAACCATTCGTGAATTGGGTGATATTTTCAATTTGAAGAATTATAAAAACAATTTGGTTCACTTTTGGTTTTTGGATTTCATTACTGATTGTTTGTGGCGAATGCAGGATGAATACAGTTTACCAAATGATATGCAACGCATAGTCATCTCCTGGATGATCTTCTTCATTGATTTAATCCGAGGTATACTTGTTTTCCCTTAAATCTTGACTTACAAAAAAGAACCCAAATGTCAGATGGAAAATGATTGAATTCATAAATTTATTACACATACTTTATAATAAGTATCTTTCTTCAGATACAAATAAGAATTTTAACCTGGAGGAGATCTTCGATATTTTAAGAGAAACAATTTCAATAGCTGGAGAATGCCTAAACGAGGGCGATCCTTGGCTTTCAGATCCCAATGATTTAGTTAGTTTTATGACAATGGAAGACATGTATGCTATCAATTTAACTGAAGAACGTTTATTTGAAACCAATAAATCCAAAGAAGAAATAGAATACATAGACTTACGAATCAATCCAAATACACGTCACATTTTTATTTTGAAAGAACCCTCCGAGTGTTCCTCATCAGATCTTAGTTACAAAGAAAGTAAGTTTTTCGTATTAATTTTTGTGCTTTAAACCAGTAATTAGTTTGAATTCAGGTAGATCAATAAGCGTGTGCACTTGTCCAACTGAAAGTGAAAATCAATCTCTTATTTCTGATAGCAAAATCAAAATTACTGGAAATACCTCGAATGTTAAACGTTTGCTTTACGATTACAAAAAACTTAATCCAATTAAATCGTCAGCCTCCTTGGATAGCGAGGGAAAAGAAAACGCTCAGATCGCTAAAATTAGCTCCCGAGCCCTTTTAGCTATACTCGACATTATTTTTGAGTAGTAAGAAATCAAGGGTCTCTTCCCTGTTAAAAAAAGCATTTAAAGGCATTTTAAACGTTCAAAAAACCCATTAGAAGTCGTTTAAAGTTATTAAAAGCATTTTAAATGTAATGATTTCAAAATGCCTCTAAATATCTTTTAATAGGGTTCTTATGGTGGGTATGCATAAGTCGCGGTCGTTGTTTCCAAGCATATAGTCTGCGAACAATGAGTTCTACAACAATGTAGTAATTGTAAAGGTAAGAACATTATTCCCGATTAGTGTTTGCGAACAATGTTCGCGAATGTATACTCGTCATTGAAATCTTCTAATGATAATTCTACGATTACTGTGGCGCTAAAATCTATCAACAGAATCTAGTTAAATTCATTAGTATAAGACGAAAATATAAAACAGTTTTTTGCTTAGCTATCAAGATGACAAATTTTAAGAATGAAAATATGTTTGAGGATATTATTTTCATGAATCGATAATAAGTAATGGAATTCTCAAGATCAGATTCGAAAAGAATATACTTCCAGTTTCTCGATCCACCGTCTCCAAAATTGAGGAGATATATACAAGTGAATACATTTTATAGTAGCTTAGTACCTATATATTACGTATACAAAGTATTCAGTATTCCTTTCCATAGTCAGAATACTGACGCCGAAATTAACGAAAATATGAAAAAGAACATTCTTCTGGAAAAGCACTAAAGTAAAACTAGCTAATGTGCTGATTTTTCCAGTAACCGGATACGCCTATGAAATTTGGAGCTTAAAAAAATTGACAAGCAAAAAATTGAAATCTTCGAACTATAAGTATGTACCTTATACATTCAGACGCATACTAAGAGCCTCATGAATGAAAAAAAAAATTAATTATTCCATATTCCAAGAACTAAATATACGTGATAAATTCATACGTAAAATAAACAAGGCATACTTGAGGTACTTCGGTTATATGGCTAGAACTTTTTTTTGAACGGAATAAGGTGAGGAAAATCTTCTAAAGACACCCAGGAAGACGGGTAGTGTCGGATTTGCATACAGCGCCTACCGACTAAAACCCCCACCTTAATGGTAGCCATCCATTAAGGTTATAAACCAAAAGAGAAGAAGTAGGTCCAGCGAAAGATTTGCAGGACACTATCACCAGGGACGCGAAGCTAGAAGATTGAGGTACTTCAAGAAACCAGAAGAAGGTCTTCTAAAACAGTTGGTTTTTTTGCATTTGCAAGAATTCTGATAGGGAGGTTATGATGAGCAGATATGGACTTCCGCAGGTTTGTTGCGTACGTTGCGTACAATCGGGCAGCCTCGGGAGTAGAAGGGAGTTTAGTTTCTAGAAGGATTATTCTGTTATGAACAACCATGGAAAGTTTAAGGAGGAGCGTAATAGGCGCATATATGTGCCGTTAAGTTTTTGGATTCTGTTTGGGGTGGCGGAGCCCCTGATTGAATGCCATAGGTACAGATGCTTCTGATGATGGCGTTGAAGGTTCGTCTTTTTGGTGGACTGTGAGACCTTTGGGTTGTTGAAGAAGTGATTCAAACTGACGAAGACGCTAATGTTCTTGTTGCGGGTAGCGGTTATTTTCATGCCCAGGTGAGACGCCTGTAGAAGATGACGCCGAGATATTTAGCGGGGTTGCTCCAGTTGATGGTGTGGCCGTTCACGATGAGTTTGGGAGGTGTACGGTTACGGCGAGAAAAGAAGATGACTTCGGATATGGTTGGGTTGATGTCGAACCTCCATTTCCACTAGCATTGCGTTGACGATGTTGCAGATAACCACTATGTGCCTTCTAGATAGGATTTTGAGGACTCCGTTGCCGATGCTGTCGTCACCAGGTGCCTTTCTGTTTTTGAGAGCTCCAATCACAGCTGCAGTTTCTTTGGGGGTGGTGGGGAGTTAATTGTTAACTGGGCTAGAACTGATAACTAAGTAGGTACTTATAGTTAAAGGAAAAGTGAAAAGGTAATATAGAAAGAAAGATCTCTCACACGATAGTGTGACCATGTATCATTTGTTAATATTTTCATCTCACGAATTCAGTTTCGGTTTCGATCGTAGTTTCGGCTTGACGAGGGTTGAAACTAAGCCGAAACTCGTTTTTTGGCCCAAATTGAAAGTTCGGTCGGATAATACTTTTTTGTAATTGAAATTTTTCAATTCTCAAGTCAAGTTGTCTGAAAAGGATTTAATACTGCAATTTTAATATTGCATTAGTAATGCAACTATTCCATACGGATATCTTTCTTTTGGGTTCGATATAAGTAACTTCCCATGTTTAGTTAAAAATGAAGGATCTAACTTGAGTTAATTGTACTAATTTTATTGCAGCAATAGTCATTAAATTCAAAAACCGTTGAGATCATAAAACTCATTTGAAGATTGAATTCGATAATGCCCATTATAAGTATGGCCATTCAATAGCCTCTTCCGTTAAAGAAGTTCAAATTTTAATTCGCAGGGGTTGGGAACCATTATTGGCTCAATCATTATACGAAAACTCAACAACGTAATTCATATTACTCATATCAAATATGTTTAACTATTATCTTTAAAAGTATATCATGAAAATTAAACGAGACATCAAAAAGTTTCTAACAAAAATTCCGTTAATAAATAATTATGTGTGCCATTGATTCAATTTCTTTATTTCTAGTTTATAATCAAAACCAAAATAAAATTATAAAAACCTGATAATAACAGCCAAAAACTGTTGAAATTATTCATTAATTGTGGCTCGGAAATAATAAATAAAGTATTAACCAATGTTGAATATGTTCGTCTTATATTAACGGGAATCTGTACGATTCTGTTGTTAAATTTTAGATTCACACTACTTGTAGAATCCTATTAAATTTATTTTCAGTTTTGGAAATGAATTTCAATATTACTTGGTTCATACAATTTTAACGAATCCTCCAGATTATATAACGGAGACCATAAAACTGTATAACGTCCCCAAAAAAACAACCAATGAGCCATTAAGAGAAAGAATTCTATCACACGTTCTTGATGTTGATAGTAGCGTTGAAGAAGTGAAAGGACTCAGCTATGAAGAAAAAGTGGAATATTATGCTAAGAAGGATGGAGCCAAGTACAAAAAGGCTTTGGAAACAACCTGCGAGCGTTACAAGAATTTCATATACCCATTGAGCTCATGTGCTACGCCTGAATATTTTATGGAATTGTTTCATTTGACTAGTGAGGAATTTTTGAGCTTTGCACCCAAGAAAAAATGATTTTTAGAAAAATATAATCTTTATTATTTAATTAATTGTACAATTGGCGTTTTCCATTACTGACGTTGAATAATCACCGCATTTGATTATGCAACTTTCTACGTCGAATGTTGAATGTGTTAGTTTCTTCATTTCACATATTTCAGATCGGTCGATTGTTTTGCCTAGTTGGAAGTACTTGTTGGAGCCTGTTCCAAATAATCTTCCTTCCTCTGAAATTAAAAATTATTTTTACTAACACATTTTAACTTATTAAAATAAAGTTAAAGTATAAGCACGCAAAAATTATGGCCAAAAATTTAGTTCAGCTTTTAAGTGAAAAGAGTGCAAAGAAATATGAATCGAAATTCATTCTTTACCACGAATTAAAATTATTATTCCTCTTATAGAGTGCTTATAGAGAAATTTTGCATTGAAATAAATGAATAGCTTTTATCAATCAAAAAAAATTTACTTACTCGTAAAAACTACGGTATGCCGCATTCCGCAAGCGATTTCTTTAACACAAAGGTCTATATTATCATTGATGTCGACGACTTGTGGGTAGTTCAAAAGTCCAACTGAATTTAATGGCCTGTTTTGTCGGTATCGATCGACGTTTTCATTATAGAATCCTAGTTGGCCATCAACATTCCATCCCCAAGTGTACAAATCTCCACTTTGACTAAGAGCGGCTGAATGCCATCCTCCAGCAGCGATTTTCGTAATGTGAATTCCTTTTAGCCTTTCAACCACCCTTGGTTCAATTTCATCTTCCAAAACTCCGTGTCCCAATTGTCCTCGAGTTCCCGCTCCCCATGTATACACCTCACCCATTTTAGTCAAATACATCCCATGTTCCCTCCCACATACAATATCAACAATTGACGCATCAGTCACTAATTTGCTAGGAATACTAAATAAGTTTCCCTTTTTATCTACTGCTAAACTCATAGTCAACCCACAAGCTATCTTAATAATACTATTGTCATCGTCATTTTGATATTCCGTACTGATAAAAAACGGAATTCTTTTCGACGTAAATGGTGCAATATCAATAACATCTATGTCAGAGGAATCATATAAAATCAAAACCTTATCTCTATTACATGCAATTTGTTTGATTTTCGATGTATCACAGTCGTATGGAACATTTTGGTGCGACCGTCCGTGGACGAAACCTCGTAAATAAATTCTTTGATTCGTCACAATGACGTTATAGGCAAATGATGGCTCGAAGAATAAAATTTTTTCTTCGGGGCTGGTTTTAATGGGCGTAAATTCATAAATCACCTTTTCGCGGTTACATATGTCATATTGTCCATAGACATTAACCCCCATACCATAAACGTTCATTTTATTGATTATTTCTTAGTAGTTATTTGTGCTTAGCTACGAAGAGGCACTCGATCACTCGTTTTATTGCTCTGAAAAAAATATTTTATACAAATTATTTTTCTATATTTATAAGTGAAAGGAAATAACGTGAAAAATGGTAAGTATATGTTCAATTTTTAATTGCTTACATTTGTTTTCAATCTTCAGTTTAATGGCAAATTAAATTCAAAAATAAAAATAAAATAAAATTAAAGGTAAATGAAATGTCAACGAAAATACAAACTAAGTTGCTATAGTGACAAGAATCTGGCACCAAAACAATCCGCCATGTTGATTAACCAATTAAACTTTAATCACTCTAGTACAAAACTATTTGTAAATAAATTTATTTTTAGATTTGATACCAAAAATAAGTCGTAAATTGAATAATAATCGTACAAAAAATCAAATTTTAAGTAGAAAACTGAAAACTTATGCCGTTTTAAAACACAGTTCAAAAGCTAGTTCTAGAACTCTATGAAGTACTAAAAACATGATATCATGCAGGATTTATATATTACACAGGTTGCCTCATTAGAAAAAAAATTTGACGTCATACGAAGAATTTTGAAATTTGAATCAGTCTGAAGATATGTACGAATTTCTTCTGGATACGTCACGTGGCGAATGAGACCACCTATGTATTTTATAAACCTTGGATATCATGTACAATTAGCTCCCGAAAGTTAACGCCTCGGCTTTTGATTTTTCAAAATTTTTGTTTAAGTAATACTCGGACTTTGTTCAACGATTTGGCATAAAGTTTACGAAGCTTATTTAATCCAGTTATAATTAGGTTTACCCAAAATGGGACTTTACCCGTAATATATCAATTAACATCAAAAATATAATTAAATCAAAAACCTATTATAACACCTTCACGCCTATGCCATATTAACCGAGCACAATTAATTATAATATATTCATAATTATAATATAGTTTTAGGAAACTTGACAAAATTAGTAATTGAATATTTCTTGGAACAATAAAAATTCTAAAAAAATATTCTCCATTCTTCACATTGTTTTATCTAATATTTTGTAAAATAAAAATAAAACTAAATCCTTTAAGAACTATGAGAATTATCTGCGTATCCCCGTTAAAAAAAGGCAATTAGAGGCATTTTGAAATCAATACATTTAAAATGCCTTTTATAACTTGAAACGACTTCTAATGGGGTTTTTGAAACATTTAAAAAGCCTTTAAATACCTTTTTTAATAGGGATGAGATTTTTAGGTAATAATAATTTTTAGCTAAATTAATTTCACATTTGTTTTGGTTTTGAAATAAATGGAAGTAAATTATTGTACATAGATTTCAATATAAGCACCTTTACGACTTCTACCGGTACCTAGAAGCGTAATGTGAGTTGCCTATATCCGCTTTGAGATTATGAACAATAATGAACATAGGAAGCATAGGAAGCATAGGAAGCATAGGAAGAAGGTTCGGTTAAAAGATTCATTACGCAATATAATATTTATAATTGGAGAAAAATAGACTTTATATCACGATTGTATTTATATGATAATCTTATTTTCCGAAAAGTTAATTATCAAATAGATATTATAACTTTAATTATAGGTATGGTACGTGGTTCACTATTTTTTTTATTGGGCTTAATACAAGTGCTTCAAACAACAGTGGCACAAATACTGATAACATCTGTGGAAAAAAATATAAAAGATTTGTTTTAATTTTGTAGCCATAAAGATATAAAATGGAAAACTACTTTATAAAGGTATACCTTAAATTGTGTAAAACAAAGGGTAGATCGGGTAGATGAAGATCTTATATTCATACCTATTGAAAGAGTGTGACTAATTTGCAAATGCAAAATTTAATATTGTTGCAAAGAAACTATGAAATATAAATGTCGTTTTGTTAAATGTATTAAACATGTTAGGTATTTTTTAGCACATCTAATATCGAATATCAAGCCTTCAATTTCTTATAAAGTATATTTAAGAAAAGTATATAATTGAGTTATATAAAACTAAAGCTACGTTAAATTTTACGTTTCGTATTATTTGACACTTACGTAGTTCTTGTTAGCTTCAGTAATAACACAACAACCACTGACAACCACCATAGAAATTTAAATAAAACATTTATTTTAAAATAATGACAAATAATCAAAAGCCAACTGGTAGACGAATGATTAAGGTGGCCACTCGTAAACTTATAGGCAACGTTTTTAATCTCGGGACGAGCAATTTTCCTATATTTCTCGGTTTACGGATATTAACCCTAGAGTCTTTATTTGTTATAAAGCGATGGTAAATAGACAATCTGCTAATATTATTACTTTTTATTATATTGTGAGAATGGAATTTATGATAAGTAAATAACAAAAAATTTTATCGAAATAATAAATTGTCGATGGTACTTACCTAGTTTCATTATAAAAACTTTAATTTTACGAGTAATTATATTTAGTTTTCCGACAACGACGTTCGTTTATAATTTTAATCAGACAAATCGTTTTTTCAATAATAAACTTTGTAACATAACGATGTAATAATGAAATTTCAAACAAAAACTAATTTTCAAATATTCTTTGTTTAACTTATAAAAATGATATGATCGATTTTATTTTTATTGTTCCAGAAAATAAATGTAAACATTTGTTGTTGTGTTTTACAAATATTCAATAGTAATCAACTAGAACAATGGAAGCAGAAAGTCAAAATGTACGTAAATAGTAATAACATTACATTCCCAAACAAAATTAAAGGAACATAATAAATTCTTGAAAAAAGATAATTAACAGAACGGATTTCTTTGAATTGTAAAATTCTCCGAATCGAAATCGTAAAATAAAATGTAAATAGTTCTATAAAATTATTTTAAAATCACAAATAAATAAACATAACTGATAAAATATATCATAATTTATATTCTAACCAGACTTTTGACTAGAAGGGGGCAGGCAAGGAAAAACAATAATACCGATTTCGTATCTAAAAACGAAATGTTATAAATTCTTTGAGATATGATTTTAAGAATTATATAAATATAATATTATAGTATACTTAACAGAATAATATAAAATACAATGAAATAAAATACTAATGGATATAATTTTACAGTATATAATGTAGGCGAGGTTTCGAAACCCAATTTTCTTTTGCAAAGTTATGATTAGGAAAACCACAATAGCCGCTAAAGATTCTAACTGTTATTAAGTAAATGTACTTAAATTTTATAAAAAACAATATGGAAAATATAGATTTGTAATATAAAGTTACAGATCATTAATGGTGTGTTATGCAAAAGCTTTATAAATTGAGCAAGTCTTACTTTTATATTAAGTTGTAAGATTTGTAATGTTAATACTTATGGTGACTTGGTTTTTCATTAAATTTGATAACTTTTTCATAACAGATTGATACTTGTCTTTTATTTGCCGAATTATCGTCGCCTTACGGCTAATAAGGAAGAGACTCTAGGGTTAATATCCGTAAACCGAGAAATATTGAAAATTTGCTCGTTACAAGATTCGAACCCGTTACCTACCAATTTTCCTAACAAATTATTTATATATAAGTTTTCACATCCTATTTTACCTTAAATGTTTTTGGTGAGATTAATTTTTCAATTAAATATATACAGAAAACTCCGACTAACTCGAAATTCTGATAAATCCAAATTTCTTTTCGTGTTTTAAGATTTCGATAAATCAATGAAAATAGATCTTCTTCGGTAAGATTATATTTTGGGTAATTCGAATTTTCGCTATGCCAAGTTTGACAAACCCCGTGAAACCAACTACTTTAATATCTTTTAACGACTTCTAATGGAATTTTGTATATTTGAAAAACCATTAAATGGCTTTTTTTGACAGGGTGACCCTCACTTTTATTTAGTCCCAATTGCTTGGATCGTTTTTACCTGTCTACTATTGATTTTAATATAAATAAAGGTCAGGTATTTGTTTCAAGGAAAGTGCAGTATAGTGGAGATCAAGAGATTTCATAACATTGTTGATTTTGTCGTTATATGTTATAGTATAATTGTTTTGGTATACTTGTTTGGCTCATGTCCCTTTTACAGACATCAATATCAGGCAACCATACATTTTCTGCTTTGTTTTTACTTTAATTTGCGAATAAGTCGGGCCATTTTTTTTCCTTTGATCTGGGGGCCTCTCCTGCGAGTTTCTCTGCGCTGCGTCCTAAAAGGACTATTGCGCCCCAGTTTAATTTCAGTTCCAGTTGGTCAGGTCTGCTTCTGATATGAATCTCAGCAGACAGTCAACTGTATCTCTGTGTATGTTTCCCAGCTCATGTCCGGGTAGACCAAGCGAGTTGAGACGACTTTGAGTCATGGCTGGGCAGTCAAATAGTACGTGGGAGGCAGTTTCATCTTCCACGCCACATTTCCTGCAAGCTGCTGACTCTGTGTTCTTCCCTATAGTTTGGAGATGTTTCCTCAAATTGCAGTGTCCTGTTAATAGGCCTACCAGCGTTTTGATGTCCTTCCTTCTTAGATTTAGACGTCTTTTGTTATGTTTTTTCAAAGGCTTCTTTATCATGACCTTTGAGAACTTGCCTCCTGCATAGTTATTCCAGGATTTTATTTGTTTATTCTGCGTCCATTCAGCTATTCTACCCAGTGTTATGCACTTTGGTAGGCCTATAGCCGGCTCTGGACCCATGAATGACATTCTTGAATCCGCCTTTGCGAGTTCGTCTGCCTCTTCGTTGCCTTTGATACCAGAGTGCCCCGGTACCCAAGCAAGTGTAACCCTGTTGGATGTCGCCAACTGGGTGAGGAGTGTTTTACATTCCCAGACCAGCTTAGAGCTAGTCTGGTAATTTTCGATCGCTTTAATTGCGGCTTGGCTGTCTGAGAAGATTCTTATAAAGTCGGGCCATAATAAATATTTAGCAACAAAAGAGAAAACTATACGGTATTAAAACAGAAATACCAAAAAAAAATAAAAGGCGAATTAAATTATAAAATAAAATACAAATGCAATGTTGCCAGATATTGACGAGGGATAACGGGAACAAGAGCTTTTTTTGAAGTTGTTATTTTTTTAGTTACCATACTGTAACAGTTATTATAATAACATTGGCTATAGTCTCTTTTAGGTCGGTCAATATCTGGGAACGTTGCATTTTCAACTTTGTTTTCATTCTATTCGTATTTTTTTTATTGTTAATTCAGTTCTAATATGGTATATTTTTCTCTTTTGTGTTTAAATTTTCATTATAGGCCGATTTATTTGCGAATTAAATCAAAAACAAAATAAAAAATGCAACTTTGCCATATTGACCGACCTAAAAGGGACTTGAGCAATAACATTAAATTAATTCATAACAATATAAAATAAGGTACTATAATATGTAAAGAATAATTAAATTATACTTTTTATTATTAATTATTAGTAACTAAATTTTGATTATTAATTCCGGTTCCAAAAATGATTAAAATTATGATTTCCAAAGCTATAGTGTATTTTGTCGTTTCGACATTACTTATAGTGATTTCTGGATGAATTGATTTTTTAACAATTTCGTTAGCTGTGAATTATCCATAATCCACTATATAACCACTTACCATATATATTGTAGTGATTATAGCGATTTTGGTGAATTCATTACTGTTATTTAAACCTTTTTGTGAGAAAAAAATAATGCACAATATAATATTAATTATATTGGATACTAATTGTAAAACTGATACGGAATAGTAAAATTCTTTGTTTAGACAAAAGCTATTTGGGGGATTCCATGAGAAATAGGAAAATGACTTTGAATTAATAATTCCTCTTATTATTTTAAATTTAGCCCTTAATTATAATAAAAAGTATAAATTTTACAAATATCAAAAGAATTTTTTCTAAAACGATAAATCGATTTTTTGGTTTGGCTAACTTTCGAGTACAAGTTAGTACATGTATCCATGGCAAATGTTCCATAGCAATATTGGTTTTAACCATCTAATTAATTTCAGCAAGTTTATCATTGTATTCAGAGGAACAATAACATTAGAAACAAAAGGACTACGATTTGTTTAATCTGGTCATGGTAAAGGAGTAGTAGTTGATGGTATCGGAGCAATAGCAAAACGAACTCTTTGGTCTGCTATTATGACAATAAAAGTATTAAAAAATATTTTAAGTATTAAAAATAAAAAGTATTTTAAGTTTTAATATTTTAAGTATTAAAAATAGTAAAGACTGCCACAACTATTTAGTGTTAAAAGGTATCAATGGGTTCCATTTTTTCTTTGTTGGAGCAAATGATATTAAAAAAATCATTCACATCTTAACAAACAGTGGCAAAACATTAAAAAAATTCCATGCATTAAAAAACACCATTATTTTAATACTGATGACAATAAAAGCATTAGTTATTATTTGACGGCAACATCATCAGAGTCCAATAATGTAAGACACTGGACTTTATTCTTCAAGGGTAATGATTGAATAAAAATTAATTTAATGTTTCTTCGGAAATTATAGAAAAAATTTAAGTCTAAACGATATTCTTGTGTTACCGAAAATATATAAATGTATAAAAATAAATAAAATTCTACCTCAAATCAAAAACCTCCACCAATACGTTGCCCAATTAACAATACAAAGATAGAAAAAATATAAAAATATAAAAGTGTCATTAACAAAAAATTTTTTTCACACATTTTATACTTGTTCCACCAGTCACAATATTTTTTTTTTATTTTCTTCTATGTAAGAAATTAGTCCAATACTTGATGAAAATGAAATAATGGGAGATAAATATAGTAGAAGGAAGAAAATCTCTATTGAAAATTTAGGAGTCGAACTGAAATTTGTCTTTAAGTGCACCATAGTAAGAGAGAAGGATTTTTTGGTGTCCCACTAGTCACACTAATTCAAGTGACAATTACAAGAAGCTAAGAAGAAAAAAATTTTTTTTTTATTAAGTGATGTTAATTGGTTATTTTTCTATAAATTGAGATACATTTTATGATTATACTAGTTTCAATCATCTAATTATAGCTCATAAATAGTCGAAATTCAAAGTCAAATGTCCCTAATTTTCTATAGCCTAAGATTGTGCATTTCATTTTACCTTGATCATTTTTTCGTACGCTTAATCAAATAAAATAATGGTTTTTTTAAATATTATAAAATTTGTGCACGAATGTCTTTTTTATAGGGTTTACTTTCCATACTCCGTAAAATGCGAAGTTCCCCCGAAAAAGAAGTTCGCATTTTACTCCTTGGTCTCGACAACGCTGGAAAAACTACCCTTCTAAAGTGTTTAGCTTCGGAAGACATAACAACAATTACCCCAACAGCTGGATTCAACATCAAATCCGTAATGTCCGATGGATTCAAATTGAACGTCTGGGACATTGGAGGAACTCGGAAAATCCGACCATACTGGAAAAACTACTACGAAAACACTGATGTTTTAGTACGTATTTATTCCATTCTTTCTTCAAAAATACTAAGTTTTATTTTATAGATCTACGTGGTTGATGCTGCCGATTTGAAACGTTTAGAAGAATCATCCCTCGAATTATTAGAATTGCTGGAAGATGACAAACTAGTCGGAGTGCCTCTTTTAGTATATGCAAATAAGCAGGATTTGAACGAAGCCTTACCCGGAGCGGAAATAACACAGGCTCTTTCCTTGCACCAAATCAAAGACCGGACTTGGCAAATTCAAGCTTGTTCTGCCATCCATGGCACAGGCTTAAAAGTATATGCAATCCCCTTCAAATAAATACCCCGACAATTTAACTTTTTTTTTTGTTTTAGGAGGGAATGGATTGGATTTGTAAGAACTACAAACGAAAGTAAACTTAAAATATTCAATTTATATTTCAACAAATATTCTGTCCTAGACACTTTATAATTTTTGTTAAATTGTCTTAGAATACAATAAAAATATTTTTTATTTAAGGAATTAAATTTAATAGAATTAAATCACGTTTTAAATTACGTAATAGCTAAATTAACTTAAATAATTACTGACTTAGATCTATTGAAGTGAATCCAAAATGTTTCTATGCTAAAACTGTTTTGTTTTTTTTTAATACTTAAGTTATTGTGCCCTAAATTTGTATGTTTCTTTGTAAAATTCAGTTCTTTGCCTTGTTATTTTAGAGCTCATTGTGATAGTATTCTGTAGTTACTTCGTTTTCTTCAGCATGGAAAGTGCTACAATCCATTGGATATTTGACCTGAAAATAGACCAGAAAAATATTTTATTTTATTTTTCATAAAAAATTATGAGAAGCATACCGGGCAATTTGCTTCCTCCATAACAGCCGCATAAAGATCAAGGAATGAGGTTCCCGTGTGATTGCTTAAGAACCAACTAGCCACCAAACTTCCTCCTTTACTTAACAACAGTTTAATGTTTTGCAAATACAGTTTTTGTTTAGGGTCTGGCTGATTGATTAAACACATTACATATTTGTCGCACTGAGGCATTCTGGTGGCGAAGCGATATGCTCTAAATACGCGAAGTCCTGGTTCGATCAATTGTAGATTCAAAGTATCAGTAATCTTATTGGCAAGTTCTCGTGATTCTAAACCATTTTTCAAAGATTTACTATGAGTTTGAGCCATAATCATCAAATTTTGAATGTAGGTGACAATTGGAGTCACATAAGTGGAAGAATCAACCTTCATTTGGAAGTATTTTTTGACGAAAATATTCAAAAAAGTGGTGATTGAGTCCGCAGGACGTTGAGGATCGAACAGAGCTTTATTTGGATATCCTTGCGCTTTCAAAAACGAATTCACCAAGAATTGAGTTTGCATCAAGTATCTGAAACAAGTGCATTAGAAATTAATACTTTGATTCCCATTTATTGTTATGTAATAACTACGGGAAGGAAGAAATATAAATTTAAAAAAAAATCAGTTACAATTTGTAAAAAATGGCGAATAGAATAAAAATTAAAGTAGAAAACGCAACATTGTCAAATTTGACGGTTCTTAAAGGGACATGAGTCCAAAAATTTTATTAGATACCAATACGGATGTTACATTTAATGAATTTTACATAAAAAATAATAGCGAATGAATAAAACCTTACTTCTTTTGATTTTCTGGATCTGCCGCACTAGCGACTCCATCAGCTAATAAATTGGTAACTTTTGCAATCCAATATCGTCGAAATGAATGATTCTCGACCATCGAAACTAATTTATCAAAATCAAAATTTCCATCAGCATCAACAAATTTGACAAAGACTTTTTCCAGTCCTAGATTTTTGTTTATAGTTTTAGCTAGATCGGATTGAAGGAAATGGTCCCAGAGAATGTGGATTTTTTCCACCATCGGAGGCAAAAACCATGCATGTCCTGCATGATCCCTTGCGTGGTGGCGTGCATCTTCATCGGTGTATGACATAACTGCTTGCCACACCAACGGCACATAGGACATGAATTTATTTGCATATTTTCCGGACATTAAGTTGGAAATTAATTCACCGAGAACACCACCAACGGTTGGTTCATTGGGATTGTCGCGAAGAGCAGTTCGTCGAAATTCTTCCGGGGATATTTCGTTGTCATCGTTGTTATCGCTGAACATGTCCATAACGTTTCCGATCATTTGGGGGTTGATACCGTTTTCGCCGTCAAACAAGTTGTTTAAACTACCATCCATTATCATACCACTTAGTTGTTTACCACCCTCAGATTGCATTAAGGAACTTAAAACACCACCCATCGATCCTAAATTGGCACCTCCGTTTTGTTTCATAAATTCAGTGGCCAAGTCCATCAATGGACTTGCTTCGTTGGACATTTTAGTTTTGGTGGTATGTTGATGGGTTTGCACCAAAAACATCGACAGCAGAAACATCACAACTTTGTAAAATTGGTACCCCATATTTACCTGGAAAAGAAAAATAGTTGTTTTATTTCATCAGAAAAACCTTTTCTTGCAATGAGGATATTTTTTATAAACTTTACGATAAAATACAATGTCACGGTAATCGATTACCTACATATAAATTATAACTACTTTTACTTAGATATTCATTTCAAATTACAGATAGGATTTACATTACAATAATTTCAATTTAAAATCAAAAAAACTATTCGTTTTAATCTAGAATATTAAGTTGAATACCTGCGTAGGATGGTCACTCAAATAATTACTTTTAAGAACAAACGTATGAACAACGACTAATTTTAATTAGTAAGACAAAAGCACCTACTTGAAATTTTTGAAAATGTTTATTGTATTGAAAAAATATTTTTTACAACTCATAATAAGTTAAATGTAACATTAATTGGGCAATAAAGTAAAGACAACAAGTACACAGGGAAATTTTCAGTTTAGAAATGGAAAATTTATAAAACGAATACAAGTTATAAATTTTCATTTAATATCTTTGATATGCATATTTATTGACCATCTAATCATACCTTTAAGTTCTTAAAACTTTTACAGATTTTTCAGGGAAATATTTCCACTAAGGCTTTATTTGGACTGACAAGAGGAATTGCTAGCTAGTAAACTAATCTTCTAAACTAGTCGTAGTTCACATTTAATAGTTTCTGCTTTTATTGGCGTTTTACTTTAACATTCATAAAATTTCTTATTCTATTTTTTATTAATCCTAGAGCAGAGTATTATAACGTATAAAAATGATCAAAATAGCCAGAACATTATAAAATCACATCTGGGAAGATTAAATATTTCAAACTTCTATCAATTTTTGATTTTGGATGCATAAAATCTTAGTTTTAATAATTGAAAAAAATAATCCCATTTAAAAACCAATAAGGCATCAACTTTTAGTTTATACTGCCAGGGTGTCCAGAATTTAAGAATTTCATTAGGCCAGGGAAAAATCATGGAAATTGACAAAAAGTCTGGAAATTTCTAATTATTTTATAATTTAATTAGGATCTAGGCTAAAAAGGTGCAGATATCATCGTAATTACGTACATTATGTAAAGAACCTATACGTAGAATAATGAATTCAATTAAATATGAAAAATCACCACGTTTTTTACTTTATTTCATAATTGATCGAAGTCTTTAGTCTAGAAGTTTTCTTATAGATAAGGCCTGGGAAAAAAGCAAAAATTGATCAACAAAATCATGGATCTTGTGTTGAAGAAAAACTGAATTCCTTCATTACCGTAGATATATACATGAAAGATGTATTAATTTCAGAATAATTTGTAAAGTTGAACCTAAATACCATTGAAGCTTACGGGAAATGGCTTAAATCATTTTTATGAAAATTAATTTTTTAATTTTATATTTACTGAGAAAGAAAAACAAATTTTCTCCCAAATAGTTTCAGTATAGACTCAGTACCATGTAAGTAGAACCAGGGATGTATTGGAGCTCCAAAACCAAAACTGATATAAACGTTTCCAATAATTTCGATATAGATTTTAAATGAGATCAAATTATATAACAACTTCGTAATTATTTGTAAAATCGAAATTCTGAAACTTTTGGATAACCCTAATTAATTTGGAACCCCTAACTGAAATCGGCTTAATATTATTAATATACTTAGACTCAAATCCAAAATCCATATCTCTAACATTCCTGTTACACCTACACTGTCTATATCAGTGGTTTTCAATAATTTTTGACCCCCTCCCCCCTTTAATTGAATAATTTTGTGCTCCATGGACCCCCCTATCGTTCTAAATTAATGTATCCAGATTTTTTTGAACATAGTTTTGCCGGAATCTCAAATAGCCCTATATGCTCCACGAAGCCTCTAAATCTTCTCGCCGCCCTAAAGGGGCGATACAGACCTTTCTGGAAAACACTGGTCAATATCAATAAAAAAACAGCATTTTTTAACATTGATGCTTAAATTTGCCAAATTAACCAAAATTTAAGGCCCATTTCACACTTTGGTTCACTTTGATGTAAAATAAGCTTAACAATAAGTATGTTTGCGTAATAATAGTGGTTTTACATTTTATAATTTTTAATAACTTTTAATAATCCTGTTACAATCAAGAAAAATCTAGCAATCTAATTTGAAAATCCATTAGTTTATGCTTGGTAGAATAGTAAACCCCAAAACTCCCCTTAGTAAACCTCATTTTTTATCATTTACCTTCTATTTTCCTTAATCTACTTTTAGAACAGTAACAGTTACTCTTTTGAATATATTAATTAATAGTGTAATTATTGTATCAAAATTGAATAAAAGAGATGATAAATGAATTAAATTGAAATTAAATCAATCCAATTAATTTTTGATACAAACCTTAATATCCTATATCAACAATCAAACGAATTATATATAGAAAAAATATATAAATATTTTTTAAGATTACTTTCAATTATATTTTAATAAACAATTGGTAGAAATAATCCGGATTGATAAACCTTCAGAGATTTTTCTTTTATCAACATGTGATTTTGCAATTCCAAGATTGAAATCATTCAAGAAGTAGAAACAAAAACTTTTGCATTTCTAATTAAGGTAATACCTATTAACGGTTTTTCCATACAAACAAAAACATCGCAATTTTTTTGTAGCTGAGATGGCTGAGATTTAAAGCAGATGTGGTAATATTATTCTTTCTTAAAGAACATTAACTCAAAAAATGTTCATTAAAAAATCATGAAAATTAATTGTTTTTTGATTGGTTTTTAAAATCCCACAAACAATTTCATTTGTTGTATTGGTTTTAATTAGTTATAGTTTGGAAATTTTTAATTGCAAATTTGACACAACAATGCACTGTTTTAAATTTGAATTTTAAAAATATAGTTAGTTCCCCAAAAAAGGGTAATTTTTGAAACTTATAGGATTTGATTGAATAAAAGTTGGAAGATTATTGCAAAAATTTAAATGAATAAAAAGTTAAACATCAATTTGAATCGTATCGTTGCTTGTGATAATAATAATAATAATCACACAAGTATAACTGTGAAAAAATTAACAGTTACCGGTTCAGACAGGAGGCCCCAACTTGGAGGCTTTGACGAAAAAAAAAATAACAGTTACATGAAAATTGTACAATAATTGAAAAATTTAAAAAAAATAAATGGTTTAGAAGTTATACAAAAAGTCAACAAATGCATAGGTGACAAGTTTGTAAACTGAAGTAAATTTGAGACATGCAAGTGTGTACATACGTTTTTTCCTTCACTGTTCAAAATCTGAGTTTTTCAGCACTTTTCCAGAGTTGATGTAACAATGAATTAACCGATAACGCAAACGTCAGCAGAGTTTTGTATTTGGTCTCAAGAAAATCCACGTAATTGTTCGAGAAATGTGGAAGAGGTAGAAGCCATAAAGCAAAATGAACTGTTTTGTGTAATGTATAAGTGGAGCCCCACTTTGACTTCCACAAAGATTACCTGTCTGAATTTTACTGGATGGTAACGAACGAAGAGCTCTTTCTTCACATGCGGTTACAATTTACCGTTATCGTAAGAAATTCGTTTCGTGTAGGTAGAAGAACATGTGGGGGGCTTTGAACACGTTCTGACGTTCCTAATTATATTTCTTTCGGTTCAACATTGTCTTCGGATTTTTCGGAGGCTTCCTCAACCACCTTCCCATACCTTCCAAACTTGACCTGGTCAACTAGTAAACCAATTTGAAGACATACACCTTGACTTCATATTCTAATCCAAAAAATCTTTCAGTTTCATCATTTCACTTGTATTTTCCAATTGTAGGAGAATTTTAATATAGATAAAACACCTACACCAAAACCGATAAGCGAAATACTTGACAAAATGGCATATAAAAAGCAATGATATTGCGTTTTTTCTCGAAACAATCAACAATTGGTTCCAACCAGAAGATAATTAAAATGCGTCATTCCAAAAACCCAGCTAATTAATTATTAAGCTGAAAAACTGTCTAAACTCACTAATTGAAGAAAAAACAGTAGATAACTTGTAAAAAATGTAAAAAATTTTCGAAGGCAAACGTCTCGCGAATTATCATAAATTTATGAATTTTTTAAGGTCACCGATATCCAATTTCAACTATTTAAAATATGTTAGATAAGGCTCTTCTTATTTTTCAAGATTACACACTGTCAAGATAACTAAATATTTGAAAGAAAATGGCGGAAATCTATTCAAAACGGATTGATTTAAACTCGCAAAATCCACCCGAGTGTTTGTTGAACCGGTATTTTTTGGGGGTTGCAAGAAAAGGGTATAGCCGGTATGGGGTGAATCGGGTGTGTATGCCTATCTACTATGATCAGTTCATCGATAGAATTTCAAATCTGGAAGTGAGAAATTCGGATATTTTTACAATTTCTTTCCCCAAAACTGGTATGTTTTTAGTTGAATTTTCATATATTTAATAGGTTAAGTTAGTTTAAATGAAAAATGCTAGCTAAAATAGTAAAATAAATGGAGACCAATGAAATTGAAAGTGGTTGTAAATTCTATTTTTATGAAATTTTTGTAAAGGTGACGATAGTAAATAATTGTTTGCGTTGTGGTGAAAATATTTCAGTCATAATTGCTAATTATATCAATTAATTTTTATACATTTAAGTTATCATACACCGTAACTTAAAGGTTGTATAGCATATATGTTTTGCTAGATAATTAAAACTCATTAAAGTACAATTAAAAAAAAATTGTCCTGAAAAGTTTACATCATTCTTATTTTTATTTAAATTACTCATTTTTTTTGTTTTTTTAAAATAACTCTAGTCATTTTAGAATTAAGTTCCTAAGAAAACAGTATGTAATTTTGGATGCAGTTATTATATAACTTAGTAAAGAAAAAAAAAGTTAAACCTGTTTTTGGAATATTTGATCTAAATTAGTGTTTTTTTTTTGCAATAATTAATTACTTTTTATTAAAATTTATGATTAAATACAGTACTAGTACATTGGAATACAAATTGTTAAATAATGTACAAACTAAATTCGTTGGGGTTCCATAAGTGTATGCGTACACGAGTATAAGTTCGAAAAATTTGGGTTTTCTATAATGACACCTCACTTCTTAATAATTGGCTCACTATATGAGTAGATAAAATTTCTAATGAGTTGAAAAAAACTACCAACGATTTCTTTACCTTATTTTCGCTGTTATCTAATGTTTTGTTTTTAATAGCATTATAATTTATATATTTTTTGTGATTTTAATACCCATGGAAAAAAATTATAGAGAAATTACAATAATACATCGTAATTTTTGTTAGATATTCAATGTTGGATTGCAGTGCTGGATCCGAACGAACATATTGTATTTTTTTCGATGGGACATCGCAAAAATTATTTGTACGTAAAATTAGTTCATGTATACACGTTTATGCATTCTCAAGTAGTGCCACTCGTATGTATGTACTTGTGGATGAGCCAGAGAGTAGGGGCAGATATATTAGTAGTTCTTTCTCTTTTACTTGTAATTGGTGCCTATATTTATATATTCACTTGCACTTACAGAAAAGTGTCTAATCTACTATCGTACTTTTGGCTATGGTGTTTATAATAGAAGAGGACATAAATAATTATTTAAAGAATAATATATTATTAATAATATTTTTAATAATTACTTCACGAACGTTCATCGTTTTCAAAAATTCCTCTAAAAAAAATCAAGTTATTGTATAAAAACACAAACATTTAAGAAAAAGTATTTTATTTTTTCAAATCGGACGACCGTTTTCTGAAACCCCCTCTCCTCGTTCCAATGATCTGATATGTAACTCCCTCATCCCCATCACGGTGGATATATTTTATGGGTCATTTCTTACTATGATAAGGGATTTTTGAATAAAATTTTTATTTTTTTCTTCTTAATTGTTATTTTCTTTTGGTTTATAACTATCAAGGTCTTTAGCGACTCTAGGGTTAATAAAACGCCGTAAATCAAGAAATATGGAAAAGTTACCCAATACAAAATTCCAACTCAACACTTACCAGTTTTGGAGCGGTCACCTTGGCCATCAGTAAGCTGAAATATTTTTTGACACAGAAAAAAATCACTCATCAAATTTGGATGAAAAATAATCTTAGGTTTTTTCGTTTCCACTCAAAAGCGGAAATTTTTTAACGCTATTACATCCCAAAGCTCCTTATTTTCTTAATCCTTTAATGAACATAACGACTGGCATATATGACTGATCCTTTATGGAGTCAAACAAAAAATATCGCTAGTCGCTGTTTTCTAGCGAAAAATGTGGTCACGGGACTAAAACGTAATATATGCGCCGAAATTCGAGCGACTAATGAGGCTCTCTATCGAATGTTAATGTATCGAAATAACCAGTTAATTGTATAGGTATGTGTATATAACTGCGAATATTAAGCCTTAGCACTTGTTTGAAAACATTCAGCTTATGAAGAAGTGCATCGAAAATGTTTTTTTTTTGGAAATGAATTAATAAATAAAATTTCTGGCGTATATGTCTTGCAGAATCGGTAGAAACCGGCAAAATTGCTAAAAAATAATTAGCTTTATCGCAATTTTTTCTGATGGTGCACATAATACATTAAAGTCATGTGATCACATTTTTTGCTAGAAACCAGCGACTAGTGGCTGCATGAAAATGCATCTTAAGGGAACAGCATCAGTAGAAAATTGAAAATTACTGAAAAAGTCAAATATACAGGGCTATTGAATTATATACTAAACATTTTTAATAACAAAACTACATGAGAAAAAATAAAAATGATTGAAAAAGGTAGAACTTTAGATAGATCATTGAATTGACTAAAGGAATTTCCAAGTTCCGAATCCTATATATTTTTATTGGTAGTAATAAAACTAGGTTCGTCCAAAACGAGGACAACGATGATCCTAAGGGGTCTTTCTTTCCACTAAAATAGGATAGAACAAAAAAAAAACAATTCTACTTAAAAAATTCAGGGTCACACAAAAATAAGATCATTTTCCGTAGAAATTATTGAATTTAACGTAATTAGCGTCAGAAAACTATTTTGTTTTCCGATTCAGGTAAATCTTAGCAACCCCTACGCATTTAAAAAATCAATACTTTGTAGCTTTTGTTGCAATCTAAGGCAAATCAAATAAAAACGCAGTACTTTATTGCCCAATCTCATAAATTTACTAGAAGTTTCACTTGAGAAAACGAAAAGAACCAAACAATTTAAGATATTAAAACCCCAACATTTGTACGTGTATACTAATCGATTGGAATTGAATCACATTTTACGATTTGTTCTCAATTTTTATGGTTTATTTCTTTTCACTTTTGTCTTTTCATATTAAGTTTCACGTTTTTGTACTTACATTTGAAAATATCATAATTCCAAGAATCATAGATCATATAAAAGAAACATTAAAAACGCATTTACACAACAAAGACACAATCGACAGTAGGAGTAGAAAAATTGAGCTATCGATAACAATTTGATTTTGCGAAATTTATAGCTTTAATGTAAATCTTGTGAACACCTTAATATTTTACAAAGGCATATATGTGAATGCTTTTATCATAAATTGCTATTAATATTTTAATTCAAATATTTAATATATTTTGAAACTTTTGAAAATATAGAAAATATTAAAAAATAAACTATTTTCACGGATACTATGATTATAAATTTGTGAATTTATGATTCCGTTATTGTTTCATTTAATTTTGAATATTTATGTTTATTGATAGTTATTTTGTATAAGTAAAAATATAAAGTATAAAACTTAAAAAAAATGTTTTCTACAAAAATACTTATTTTTATACTAATTTTTTTAGTTATGGTTCATTATAATAACTACCTACACCGAAGACTTGATTATGTGCCACAATATTACGCTTTAATGCAGCTAATTGGAACTAATTAACAGTCTTAACTTTTAATTGAGTAATAAATATGCTGAAAAACTTTATGATTGCACAGTTTATTGTTATTTACAAATTATATTTAATAAAAATAATTATTAATTTTTACATTATTTTCTAATTATGTAAAACTATTATCTAGAAAAAAAAAATCGTAAACAGTCCTATAAGTAAAATAAGATTTTTTCGCTGACTTTGAACTGTTATACTGTGTATACAATATATAAGATATATTGCAGTCCAATTTATGTAGTATAATTTAATATAATAATATATAAAAATCATACCACAAACATAAATTTGAACAGAAGTTCAAACAAAAATATTCGTGACGTATTGCCCAGATACGTATTTCGATTGCCAACGATTACGAAGGATTCGGTGAAAGTAAAGAAATTTGGGAGCACACCCTCTCCATAACCACATCGCAAAAATAGAAAGGCACGACATATAAATTAAGGTCAATCCGTGATTATTTTGTGAATCATCACAAAGCAGTTACGGAGTGATCCAAACTACTTGATGACCACTGATGATGATTTCTTGGCAATCGAAATACGTATCTGGGCAATACGTCACGAATATTTTTGTTTAAACTTCTGTTCAAATTTATGTTTGTGGTATGATTTTTATATATTATTATATTAAATTATACTACATAAATTGGACTGCAATATATCTTATATATTGTATACACAGTCCTATAAGTATCTAAATGCAAACGCGGATACAAGGAAGTGACTGGTTGTAATTTTCTATCCTGAATAAAATAAAAAAGAATTTCCTTATTTCAAAAGCTTAATATCATATTTTTTAAAACATTAAAATCGTAATTACCTGTAATGTACACTTTACAAGTAGATACTCATTAACTCATTACTTCTTAATCCTATTAATCTTAGGAAAAATGTTCAAAAATATTTCACAAATTTCTCCTCCCTCAGTTAAGTTGTTAAGTCACATCTAGAAAGCTCAAGTTGAGTCCTAAAAAAGCCATGTGGAGGACAAAATTAAAACCTAATATTTGGAGAAAAAATAGTATTGTAACGTGACGTCTCAAAACTGTATTAAGATGGCGTTATTCGTTCTTTTAATTTCTTTTGGAAATAAATAATCACTTTCATACTTAACAATCACTTTTTTTATTACACTTGTATACACTTTTTATTACACAATTACACTTGTCAAAACAATCACTTAAATGACAATAATCACTTTTAAATCGAAATCACAATAAAAATCGCTTTGTAATCACTTTGTTGTAACGGGAATTCAAAGAGAACTTCGATACAGAACTGTCCTGTTGGTTTGAACTGAGCGCCTTATACACCCGCAACCCAACATTCTAGAATGTACTCCATTGTTCGTTAATGTTCCATCACTTACTAGATGTTTCTAGAACAATCTATATGTGCATTCGCATTGGTGGGAGAGAGAAAGAAGTCACTCAGCCAATCGCGTGCCGGCATGGCACGAAGAGAGAGACAGACTTTGTCCCTTTCTGTTACAGTATATACTAGAGCTGGCAGAAAAAAGTATCTAAGATAAATTATAGTACCCTAGTTACCTACTTTCAAGTATTTAAGAAAGTATGTATTAGTTTCTTTATTTTATGTCAAAAGGTTACCAGTAACTTAGATATTTTTTAAGCGGAACTGTATTTTGTAACTTAAAAAGTATTTTAAATACCGAAAAGTAACCGAGAGATTAGGCACAGAATTTTGTTTTGTTTAGTTTTATAAAATTCAATTTGTACCTCTTATATTAATCTTCTATCGTTTTAAAGAGAGTTAAGCACTACTGGTGGCCGAGTGATCAAGGTGGACACTTCAAAACCTGGTAGGTGTTGGGATTGGATCTTGGAGCGAGCAAATTTTCGATATTTCTCGATTTAATAATTTTTGCGATTTTCTTGCGATAGCTTATGATTCTCATTAATTGGTTAGTGTCGTCGTAATATCGATGTTGCAATCGGTACGAAAATTTAGTTCATAAATTTATTTTTTACCAATTTAGTACATTTTATCAATAAAAGCGAGATTTTTAAAATATTAACTTAAATATTTTTACTTTCTCCTACTCAGTTTTTCAATATATTTAAAAAAGATCAATTTTGTCAATCATTGTCGTAAATTTGAACTAATTGATTGTTGTCATTTAATTCAACATTCATGCGCCTGTGCAGGTAGGCAACCTGTTTTTTTTTCATAGTTAAATATTAAATTAAAGTAGAAATATTAGAAATATATACTTATTTCAAAGATAAATATTAAATTAAAGTAGAAATATTAGGTAATTATTAAATTTTGCGACGGATTCATGCATTGTCATCGGGAATAAGCAGGTGTGTCAAAATTCAGCACGATAGAGTGCTGGAAGGAAGGTGAAAAAAATGAGATTATAAGTTCCGTATCTTATAAACTAACAACATAATGATGTAATAGAAGCGAAGTAAAAATAAATGACAGTGGTTTAGTAGTTTTAGTACTCTTTTAATACAAATTTGTTGATTTCATGTGAAATAACTCTTTTTTTTTACTAAAATTATTGAAGCATAAAAAGTCACGTATTAATAAAATAATAAAACCACAATAATAATTCACGTTTCTTCCTGCTAAATTTTTTTCATATATGTTTTCTTTATGAGACGTTTTTCATTCACTAAGCAATGCCGTATAAATATCCTTGTCACCTTGTAAATTTGTCTTTGTATCTATTGTATCTTTTGTCCTCATGAATATGGAGAAATCTTTGAACTTCAGAAAAATTGATAATAGTTTCTTAAAACTGTATTTTACTTCGATAATTCGAAACGGATATTTGAATGTTGATGGAATTACAATGCCAGAATATTTTCAAAATTTTGCGATTCGGGTTAGAGATTTAGAAGTATTTGATTCAGATGTGTTAGTTTGTAGTTTTCCTAAAACAGGTAAAATTAAATTACTTTAATTGCCATTTAATTGCATTCATCATTTCGCCTAGATACCTTGGTCATCCTGGGAATCATATCAAATATTGAAAAACTTCGGATGATTTTTAGTGGATTTTATTTCTTTTTCAGGTACAACATGGACGCAAGAGATGGTTTGGTGTATTGCCAACGATTTGGATTTCAAAGGAGCCGAACAAGAATTAGCGGTCCGATTTCCCTTTTTGGAGTGTGTATAAAGAAAATTAAATCTAACTATTAATAAATATAAATTTATTTTTGTAGCCATTCACCTCTGTTTGATTATCGGACTTTGATGAGCCAAAACCCGGATTGTACATTTCCGGAATTTGTTCTGGATTCAATTTCGTACATTGAAAAAATGAAAAATCCTCGATTTATCAAAACCCACTTACCCTGGGAACTGCTTCCACATCAAATTCAAAGTGGAAGAAAAAAACCCAAAGTTCGTATTTATCAATTTTTCTTTTCGATCAAAAATTGATTGTATTTTTTTAGATTATCTACGTTACTCGAAACCCAAAAGACACTTGTGTCTCCTATTTCCATCATTGCCAACTTCTCGAAGGCTACACTGGAAATTTTGACGATTTCGTCACTCTTTTCACTGAAAATTTGGTGTGTTTTGCCCCATATTGGAAGCATGTCCAAACTTATTGGTCACATCGAAACGATTCGAACGTTCTTTTTATTCGTTACGAGGACATGAAGAAGGATTTGCGTCAAATAATTCGGCAAGTGGCTGCTTTTTTGGACAAAAATTTAACTGAAGAACAAATTTCGAAGTTGGAGCACCATCTCAGCTTTGAATCGATGAAAAACAATCGGGCAGTTAACTACGAAGTTGCGATTGAAATCAACAAAAAGTATAATTTAATTGATCGAGATGGAAAATTCATGCGGGCAGGTCAAGTGGGAAATTATAAAACGTTGATGACGCCGGATATTATTAAGAAAATCAATTGTTGGTCAAAGGAGAACTTGGATGAAAAATTTGTTGATGATTTTCGAGATTATCTGTAAAATATTAAAGGGCAACTATCTACTCTTAACAATTATTCTACAAAATCAAAGATGTTAATAGCTAACAGGATATTGAGCAAATTAATTTAGAATAGTAAGAAAAATTGTTTAATATTTAAGCTATTAATATACTGATAAATAGTATATTTAAGTATATTACTATATTTAAGTATATTTAAGTATATTTAATATACTATTAAATATACTGATTAGTAAGATTTGTAGGATACCCTTTACTTATGGGAATAATTTGTATTAACTCTATAAAAATTGTTCATTAGCAATGTAAGTATATAAGATAAGCACTTTGATATGTGTTTTAATTAAAAAGTCAATTTTCAAAACTAACAACTTCAGAACTGCACCAATGAGAGAGATTAATTGAGCTTTCTATAGTTTTCAATTTTTTACTGCTTACTTACTATAACTTAGTTGAGTTGTTGCTTTAAAGTTTATTAAAATCCGCAAACCAAGATTTATCAAAAATTTGCTGGTCATTAGAATCGAATCCAACACTTATCAGCTTCGGTGGGGCCATTTTGACCACTCGTCCACCAGTAGGTTTTTTCATTAGTAGCATTATTGTTTCTATTTTTGGCAACATTGTGTTGGAAAAATTAAGAAGTCTTAGTAATCTATTTAAAAAGTGATTTTATTTGCTATAATGGTCGAAATTATTTGTAACTTTAAACCCTATTATTATAATTGTAATAGCTCCAATTACTATTGGTAGCTTATTTAATCATAATTGGCAAATCTATTTCATTAATGTTTTCAAACAGCCAACAGTCAATATGTCACCATTGTTGATATTTTCCAATTTCCAATTTATTAGTACATTACACTAATGTAACAAAAGATACTAAGTAGTGTTCCATTATTATTTGCCAACTTGTGGTACCAGTTATCCATAAGAGTTTAGCTATAATTTCTAGTTAAATAATACATTTGTTAATCACTAAAAAAAATTAAAAATAAACCATTTTAAATTGTATAAAAAATATCATCATTGTACAGAAAAGCAGGAGTCACTAAAGTGTAAATAGTGTGTTTTTGCGATTAAAACCAAACTTTACCCTGAAAAATAACCAGAATGTACGGGTTTTACTCAAAAAATGACCAATTTTTTGGCATGATATCCACAAATTGTCAAAAAGCTGACAAAAACATATATTTGATAGAGGGAATTATTTTAAATAAAATAAGTATTTTCATGTAGTAATAATAAAAACTTACTTTTCAGAAGAAAACTCCGGTTTCATAAAATCCGGTTCACAGCTCGTATAGACAAACCGCCCAACACGGTCTACTAGCGTGCATTAGGCTTCAAAGAATGACAAATTCAATTTTTAAAAATTGAACTTTAGTATTGTATAATACTTACACAAATAAGGTATTTGTAATATTTATTTATCGACACCAAATCAGTAAAACCCGGTTACAGGTAGCTTAATAGTCGTACGAGTATTACTACTTTCAGGGGTAGTACGAATACTATTAAAGTAATTTTATTGCTTTCACACATTTAAACTTAAATCTTTGTACCAACAACGAATTAACGATACTGTCTAGTATCTTTGAATCGCTTTGAGTTTTGTATATGACAAATGCAAAACCGTTCTTAGGTATCATTAAATTTACCAAATTAAAAATTCAGTAAAACTTAGACCCTTGTTAGATTCACTGAGTTCCCTGTTTAAAAAAGGCATTTAGAGGCGTTTTGAAACCATCTAATTTAAAATGCCTTTAGTAACATTAAACGATTTTTGATGGTCTTTAATAGGGTTTTCGAACATTTGAAATGCCTTTAAATGCCTTTTTTAACAGAGTTGTGCCTGGAGTAAACGAATCTTTATAATTTTAATCTAATCCATAGTAATTTTAATTTTTCATTTTCAATTCAAAAATATAAGACAGCTCAGTGGTAAGACCATTTTTAATCTGAAACAAGGAAATACTATTTATAACGTATATTATATTACCTGAACGTGGAATTTATCTTCGATAATAGTAAAAAAAAGAAGTAATTTAGTCCCTTGATACTTTCCCAAGTATTTTTGACAGTTCTTAGAACAAACTACTCATTTTCAAGCTAAGAAAATTTAAATTATGACTTTTATGAAGTTCAGTTCATAAAAATTATCCTGATAAAATTTTAAAAATTAATTCTATTGTTCACGCTCCAACTACATCAAACAATTTCAAAGTAAATATTCAAACTTCTAGTAAGGTACAGAACTAAACCATTATACAACTTATTTCTATTTTTACGTAAGAGATGTCGTTAGTATCGCTCTCGTAAAAATGGTATAGAAGAGGGGCTTTTGTATTTCAGATACTCAGATAAAGTCGCGTTACAATTAGATTGTCAGTTGTGAAGCGAAAATGGCGACGTGTGGTGCAAGTATTGTGTGCGGTGTGTTTTTAAATTTGTTTTGTTTATTTTTATTGGATTATATCTTGGCTGACACATTAGGTAAAAAATTCTTTTATTCATCCCCAACCTTAAACAGCCATTAATTCCACAGTTGATTTACAAAAGCAAACAAAAAAAAAATATTCAAAACAAAAACAAGTTCCCCCCTTAATCAATTAAAAAACTATTTTCTTGAATAGTAACTATTGTTTTTTTTTGTTTTGTTTTGTTGTTTTCATTCTGTTGAAATCTTAAAAGATTTTATATTGATATAAAATATCTTAAATTGCCTCAATCGTCTGCCTATTTGACCTTAATGAATATTAAAATGTTGATTTAATAATTTGTTTATAACAGACACTTAATTTTAATGCAATGGAAAATCATTTGACAATACGTTACTTATATGAAAATTCAAAATTAAAATAAAGTGTTATATTGGAAGAAGCATTTGTTATTTCTTTTGAATGTTGCCGCGTCGAAAAGTTTTCAATTATTTTTCTTTGTCGCTCTATCAAACAAAAACAAAAGACATTCAACAAAATTTTCATATAGTTTAACTTGAAAATTTAATTTCCGATATAAGCACATGTTATTTTTTAATTTTTATTTATAACCAACCCTTTTGTAGTAAGGGATGCTATAATTCCAACCATTTATTTTTCCTGCATACAAGTTTGGCGGTTTAATTTAAATTATTCAAATTTCAAGTTTCCATATCATAAACGAAAGCATTTCATTTCATAAATTATAATTTATGGTCATATTTACGACAACAACTATAATCCAGCGACCATAAGTACACGAGGGGTAAAAAAATCGCCTGTCCAAACCATAAATTTGGATGTAACCACTACCTTTCTCTTTCGACCCTTACATAAGGGTGTCAACCCTCGAAAGACGGACACCATGATTTGAATACATAAAAAGAATGTTTTTTTAATGGATTTTAATAAAACGAAACATTCAACTTCCGTTTTTTTTCTAAGATTTTTAGATTATCTCAATTTTATTATTTCTCTTCTCCGAAGTGTTCCAGTGTTAAGAAGCCGCTTGAATGGCGATAAAAAAAATTATAATTATAAATCGTCAATGACTCAACACACTTAAGAATAGACTTAGTGTGAGATGGTCCACATGAAACTTAGAATAAGACAAGTTTAAGATTAGAATTGAAAAAAAAATAAGACTTTTGACGCTTAAGATTTCCGGTTGCTTTTCTATATACTAAAGATTTGAAGACCAAAAATATTGTCTCAAGAGAATTTTTATCTGATCATTTTAAAATTTTCAATTAAGAAATATTCATTGCTTCATAATTTCCAATCTGAACTAATAATAAATAATAATTAGTTTTTATGAGTACCTTCTTAGATTTTCATCAGTAATTTTTATAGTCCAAATAAGACATGTAATGAGAAACATTGAAATTGTCCGTTAAATGGTCGATTATAGAACAAAACAAAACAAACTTTTGTCGTTTAAGTCCCATTTCATTAACTGCAAAGTGTAGTTTTTAAATTCCTCTTTTTAAATATTAATATTGCTGACATTTTCGTTGGTGCAGAGAAATAGTTTCTCTCACTCCATCCGCATCCATTCCATGTATATTACAACTTGCATTGTATTTGAACTACTAAACACAACAGATATCTCTTTCACTCACTCTTCCCCACCAAAATTGCATTTCGTTGTAGTTAAAGCAGCTGATCTCTGTCCTTAATACTTTCCGTTAGGATGGAGCCTTATGGGCTCTACACTAGTAAGTTTTGAAGATCACTCTATGAGTGACTATGGATTAGTTTAAATTCTATCACTAAAGTAAATTAAAGTAAATTTTATTTTGCAATCTTTTCCATGAAATTGATCAGAAACAACCCCCTCCCCACCAAAAATGAATCTGAGAAGTCAGGGAATTAGTGTCGATGAAAAAACTGGCCACTTTGTCTACCATTTGATTGATTATCAGTAGCGATCCTCTTTACCAGTAACACTCTTTCTTTTTGTTCCATTTAAATAAGTCTACGAAGAAAATTATTTTAAAAAATATTATTAAACCACTTAAGCTACCCTGAGCATTCGCATTTCACTAGGCTACATTTCGTAGAATCATTTTACAATCAATTAGTGCTATGTAATTTGTTTATATCTGGGTAGTTTAAACCGAAGGTCCCCAATAGTTTTGAGCCTAAAACACATCCTAGGATAGATATGGCGTTTTCTTTATATTTTTTTAGTATTAGCTCGTGAGTCACTAATGTGCATAGCGGCCATTAGTGCTTCACAGGGTGAAACAGAGAGGTGGCGATACAAGCGCTATTGAAGTCTTTTTCTACAAACAGAACAAACAAATGGTTGCCTAGCCATCGTCAGTTAAAAAGCTTGCGTGGGTCAAACATTGACCCACGGGTCATAGGTTCACCATCATTGTTCTAAGAATTCTAGGAGGTCAGTCGAATGGCAAGCAATATTTATGTTTCAAGATTAATTTATGGTTGTGAATTGTTAACAATATATACGAGAAACAAAAAAAACTTCCATATTTTTATCATTGTAAACCAGCGGTGGGTACATGCAAACGGATAACGGGCACCATGGTGCCCGCGAGCTTAGGGTTGGAGTCACTAGTTTAGTCTATACCTAGTTACGGGGTAAAGAGTTTGGTAGAGTTGGTAATAATTAAGGACTCTAAAAAATAATGGTATAAGCTTGGATCAGGAGCGTCGAAATTTGAGAATTGTTTTTTAATGGTTTCGATATTATTCCTGTACGTATTGTTCACTCGAATGCAATTTGTACGTAAATTTTGACATGTCAGAAATAAAGTAGTGATTGTTATTTTCAAATATGTATTTATATTGTATTGTGTAAAATTAAATTTTCTAAATAAAGTCTACTTTGGGCAAATCCACTTTAGCATACCCACAATTTGGCAACGTTGCATTTTCGACTTTGTTTTAATTTAATTCGCGATTAAATCGGTCCATAATAAAAATAACCGTCGCTTCTTCATTTCTGGCTTGTCAAAGTTTACGTACAAATTGCATTCGAGTGAACAATACGTACTCATTCGGAATAGTTATCTACAGTTCGGAATATCTCGACGTTCCTGATCCAAGCTTATACCAAAATAATTTATTAAATGTTAACTTCCCAATATCAGATTTTGACGTTGAAAGTTGGAAATCCAAGTTCTGAAATTGGACCATTGTAATTGAAGTCCATTATGAATATAATAGTAGTTCTTTTACACCCTTAAAACTAAATTCAGTTGCCGAAAAACGATTTTTCACCATTCTTATATTTGCATTAAACATTGTTCTATTCATTGTGTTGAGTTAAGGTGCAGAGCCTTCGGCATGTGATACAATCAATGATTTTAAATGGTAATATTTTTCATAATAACGCAACAATTTACTCAACATATTACTCAATAGGCGTTAGGCACGTTTTCATGACAAATTTCGGGTATGTCACGACAAATTCGTGCCTCATATAGCTTCGATCCGGCTTATCGACGTTGTTAATATAAATATTATCGTTACGATAATGATTTGGGAGGCGCGTGGTTTTAACAATGTAATACAGTTTAAAGTTAGTTCTGTTTATTTGTTTTACAATATGATATTTCTACAAATCCCTCTTGACCCTAGGGTTTAACTCGGGCAATCTTGCATTAGATAAACTATCAAGGAAAAAAAAATAAAAATGTTTCAATTTTAATTGAAAGCTTTTAACCAGTGACGGCTTGCCAATGGAGGCAAAAAAAACAGTGCTTTCTTGAATTTAAATTGAAAAATGGTAGTTATTTTTACGATTTGATGTACAATGTGATGTTTAGTGCACATATTAACTATTTCGAATCAAGAACTTGAGCCTCCGATTGGTTTATATGACATAAATGAAATTTATTTTGATTCAGTATCCCTTTTTTTTGATTTAAGCATATTATTTCATAAAATGTAAAAAATATGAAATATATTGATATATAAATTAAATTAAATTATATATAAATATATAATAAATATATAATGATGTTTATTCTTACTTCTGTACTATACGAGAGTATAGTAGTAGAGTATAGTATAGTATAGTAGAGTATAGTATAGTATAGTATAGTGTAATATACAGTAGATATTGTATATTACACTATTAATACACGTTTCTTCATAAAATGCATGTTTAGTTAAGAAAACCTGAAGAAGGCCAGCCTCTAACAAATACGGATATGCTTGGTGTATAAGACATATTGAATGTAATAAGGTATATTCAAATAAGAATATTTGAAAACGAGTAACTTTCTGGGAAATATTCATAGCCCAATACTGGCAAAACTGACAAATGACAATAATTGGCAATTGAATGAAAAGAAAACGTCAGTTGAAACTAATGACAAGAATCAATTAGTTCATGATTGAGACAATACTTATTTCATTTGTATTACACTCACATGTATGTGTTTAAGTATTGTTTATGTATCAATATATCTAAGTCTTGAGGGTTGTTATATTACAAGGCGTGTTAATATTAAATCGGAATTTGTCAATAAGTGGTGGTGGCGACCAATAAAGGGTCTGTCAAACCAAGTCATTTAGGCAATTTTTTTTTTTTTTGATATTTGACAATGATTTCCAATTCTTAAAAGTGTATATTTCCTACGACTTTATTATTTTTAATAGCTTGGAACTTATCGAGTTTTGTGCCTAAAATGTACGATTCCCGTAGAACATAATTTTTTTACCATTTAAACAAGAATTGCTGCGCGGAGTAACATTGAATGCTTGTCAAAGCTTACGTTGAGCATGCTCTTAGGAAATCTTTTTTAAGGGAGTTTCAAAAATTGATAATGGCAAAACCGATGTGGAGAACGAAGGACGTGGAATACCATCGAATAAGGTTTGAATACCTAGAATTGTTCGAGTTCTTGGATGAAAGTCGTAGCCAAACACTATGAAAACTTGCGAAAGTAGATTTGATTCAAGCTTTAGCGGGAAAAATAGCCAGAATATCCAAAAAAAGTAATACAAAATGATCTTTCGGCACGGTAATTCCCCTGGCCACATAGAAAAAAGAGTGAAGGATATGATTAAGACATTCAGTTTGGAAATACTTTTGCATGTGGCTTCCTACCCAGATTTTACTTCTTCAGGTCATTATTTATTTGCGTCGATGGGCACGCATTTGCTGAGCAGCACTTCTCATCTTTCGAAGATCTACAAAAATGGCAAAATGGCGGGTTTTTTTCCAAAAGATGAACAACTTTTTGTATATGATATATCTAGAAACATAATCGAAAAATAAACTTCCCTTGATGAATAAACCATCTTACGATCTACAAGTTGGTATGGAATCATCTCAGTCCACAAGCCAGACTTGCACTTGTGTGATTTCCTGAAAATTTTCATTAGCCGCCCCTGCTTTACGCCCACAGAACAATTCTTTTCAATTATGTTAAAATTATTTTAATTAAATAACATAGGTAGAGGTTGTCTGTGTTAATATAAATTAATGAGAATTTATTATCATCGTTGAAATTGGTTCAGTGAGGAAGAAACAGATTTCCATAATTCGTTGTCGATTTTCCCTTTCGATCATCGAACACATTTAAGGATTTGATTGTATAAATATTGACGTTCCGTCAAATCGAATTGCCAGATTTAATGTCTCGTTTCCCTCTCGAACTGTTGTTTGGATTATATTTTATTTACTATTGACACAATGGGCTTAATTTAGTATTGAACGGTCCCCGTATGGGGGCCACGTGAGACTCGTTTAATTTCAAAACTCGTAAAAATGATCGGTTTTCAAATAAATACTTTAGGGATCACTCGGGAGGAAGAAGGCAACGGCTAATGAACTTGATTTTTTTGAGATGAAATAAAGTCGTTTGGCTTTGACGTAAGTCGTTTCGATTTTTTTTTTTTTTTTTTGGGATTGAACAAAAAAGCGAGCCCTTGCATCCGGTGTTGAGACCGGCAGCCACCCCCGAGTCTGGCAGGGAATTGTTCCTTGTTTTAGTTTTTGTTGGAACGTGTTTTGTTATCGGGTTGGATATGCCACACGTTTGGTAGGAAGTTTTCTTTCCATTTTGGGTTCGTATCATTATCATATTGACGAGACGCTTTGTTTGGGTTAGGCACACTTGAGAATAAATTACCAAGTCAAAAATGGCTTTATTTGGGTTGGACGTAGGACTTTATTTTTTCAAAGGGTGACTTTGAAATGAAGATAAAATTTAAATTTATTATTTTATGAATAGAGGTAAATTTCTGAAGTTTTTTCTTGTTGAATTTTTTTCTCCAAGAAATCTAATAGGATTTACATAGTTTTTATGTAAAACATAATGGCATTTTATCAATCCATTTGTATTTAACTATCGATTTATGAGAATTCCATATTTACTGAGTAGACGGACAGCCTATTGTGTTTCACTCACTGAGATGTAAAATAGAGGAACTTGGTCTTAAAACGGTCAAAAATGTACTAAATGGCGTCGGGTCTCCACTTTCCTGTATATTTTTCATATCAAACCAATTAACTCCTTAATATACAGTTTTTCTTTTTAAAAAAAAAGACAAAACATTTTTCTTTTATTTAATTTTTTACATGGTCTTGAGCAAAAAGTATAACATTAATCAATATTTGAATTTTAATTTAGGACTTTTGGTAATTGCTATTTACCGTCGCTTTATAACTTTTTACGTCTTTTAGCGACTCTATGGTTAATTAAATCTGTTATCGAGGTATATTGAAAATTTACACAATATGAGGATCAAACCCACTACCTATCAGTTTTGGAGCGGCCACCTGGACCACTTGGCCACCCGTAGACTTTAATTTTGGATTTTGGTCCTATGCAAATGTTAAATATATAAAAGGTTTTTTTTTCTTTGCTTTCGCGTTGTTATTTTTAATTCAGTGTGAAAAATTATAGCAGCATAAAATAAAACGCTACCCTACTGGTGGCCTAATGGTCTAGGTGACCGCGTGGTTTTGGGTTCGTGCAAATTTTCAATATTTCTCGATTACAGATTTTTATTAACCCTAGAGTCGTTAAAGACCTTAGTAGTTATAAAGCCAGAGTAAATAGCAATAAAAAAATACATCGCCATATTGAATTATCTGAAGTGCACAAGTAAAGAGGTTGTTAGAATTAAACTAATGCAAATATCTACATGCCAACCATTACAATATTAACTCTTTTTCAACAGGGAGAGAAGTGAGAATATATTTTGTAGAAGTATGATGTGGAAAGGGTACGACAACTCGACAAATTGAGGGGAAATAATAATTTTAATTTAACATTGGGCTTATGGACAACGTTCACTCTAGTCTACAGCTCAGTGATCTCTATGAGCAAAGCCTGGGGTTTGGCCTGCAAGCAGGTAAGCTAGGCAATCGAAAACAATAGCGAATTAGTGTTTGAAAAAATGTTTACAAATGATCGACAAAAAATTTGTACTATTTTCTCTGAAAATTATCATTTATAACTTTGTTGACAATTTTTAGTTCCATGTTTTTATCATTGAGCTGTATGACTAGAGTGAGCTTAGTCTTAAATCTGTCGAAAATATAACGACTGCCATCGAGCTCCGTCGCTTTATCGTGACCGTCGTTAGGACTTATATTTCATTTTGCTCTATATGCCAATTTAGAAAGGAGAGAATATATATTGTACAAATATGCTGTGGGAAGGGTACGAGCACTCAAAAAATTGAGGGGAAAGGACAATTTAAATATACCACAATGTTTATAGAGCATGTTCACTCTAGTCTTACATCTCAATGGTTATTTACTGACATTATTTTTCAATGTGTACTCAAATTCCAATACATGTAAACTTCTCGTTCAATAAGGGGCAGCTGTCCTCTTCTCTACTTATATCCTACTACATTGATTCAATATTTTAAAAATATTTTAATGCAAACCTTGGAAGAATTAAGTGCTTTATGTATTACTAAACATTTAGAAGACAATGAAGCCGATAGAGAAATATTTCTCGTTTAAAAAAAGAGCGTTATATCCGCCCGATGGTAATACAATTTTGACAATCGGCTTATCGGTTACTTATTAAATTGAATAGTTTGTAATTTAACTAAAAATATCGTATTTGCGAGAAGTTTCCTAGGATTTACTAGCCAACCTAAAAAATTCATTAATTGGTTACTGGTACTAATTAGCGCTAATTAATGAGTACTTTATTCATGAATTTCGATTTTTACCTCGATTAGGTAAATAAAAGTAAAATAGAAATTGAATAGAATTTAATTTGTCCAATTTTTAGATTGGAACTGTATTACTTTCGCTATTATGGGTAAATTAAGATTAATATTAATTATTTCGCCTACATAGGCACCTATTAAATTTGATTGTCAAGGTCGAGTTCAATGCAAAAATATTGCTTCGAAAGTAATTTTATTCTTTTACCCACTCTTATTTATTAATATAGACACTATAGTTCTTGAAATTTTAACTCAATATTTTTCCTCAAATTCCAAAGTTGGACGTTTGAATTTTGCGGTTTTTCCTTCAGCGGTCATGTGCCATCCGACTGGATCGTTTTTGTTGCTTTAGAAACTAAATATTTATGTTGAAAATAAACAAAGATTTCCGCTTCAAATTTATAAAGTTGTGACAAAAAATCAAGTCTGTAAAGTTTACAACAAAAAATGGCGCGATTTATTTCTAGAAAGCGTAACTAGTTCGAAATGAATTCAACGTTAAATTTACTGGCAATTTTAATTTTTCTTTTAGTAATATGTTGTCCAACTTTTCTCCGGGTGTCCCTGCTGAGTTTATTGTTCCCGAAATTGTCCAGGAAGTGCATCTGTATATTATAACTTTGTTGTGGGGAGATAAAAGTTGACCACAACTTTTAAAATTATGCAAATAAATATTTCATAATGTGGCATTATGCCATTGGGTGTAATGCACTCGTTTGAGTGGTTCCACTCATGTCTTCCTGGTTTATTCCCTGGATCAAGCGTCGGCATCCACTTCATCAAAGTTGAAACAAAAGCAGCGATGGAAATAACGAAGCACAGGACATATAAACACATACCTACGTAACAATGAATAGCCATAGATTGTCGGGAAATATTGAAGAGCAGGAGGGTCGGTGTGCGCTAAATGTGAACCGGAAATGACGTCACTGTGTCACTATTTTGATTTCCGGCGTTGTCGACTCCACTCATTTATTCTGGACCAGTATTATGCTGGAAGGTACAACCTACCTCCACATATATATCTACAGTGTGTCCCGATCGACCGAGATTTCGCAATCTTGGCTCTTCCATTTGACGAAATTAGACTTACAATTGTTCAATTAGATTTATTGCTTTCGAAACTCGAATTTCAATCAAACATCAATTGACGAAATTTTCAATTGAAGAATTCTATGGCTCAAATTGAATAGCCAACGGCTGCTGATTTTGCAGCTTTATTGCTTTTGTGATATAAAAAAAATCGGTTTAGGGGAAATGGAGGGATTAATGTGGCGCCTTCTATTTCCTGAGTAAGGGATTTTATGTCGAATAAGAATAACTTACATTTGATCGAAATATAAATGACAAAAAAAAATAATTATAATTTTTTTTTTGGATGGCAAGTATATAGAATGAAATTCAATTTGGGAGATAAATAAGGCATGAAATAGAAATATGCATTAAGAGCTTTAGCTGGACTAATTCAATCTTATTTGATCTTTCTTAAGGCGTCACATTTTGGGAATTGCTCATGAATATTAATAGTCTCAGCAGGAAAAAAAACAGTTAAACAAAAAAAGTATTTTGTGTGAAATTTTAAGTAAAGCATTACTTGAATACAAATTAATCTTTAGTAAAAATATACTTATACCTTTCGTTAAAAAAGTATTATTTTAAAATTAGTTGTTTGATAGAATTTCGTATAGTTTTTATTTTAAATGTTTTGACTACGTTTTCTGGTATCCTATTTAAAATTTTTGAAAAAGAAATTTACGTTTTGATGGAAAATTCCATGTTAAATTGTCAATGGAAATGCGTGTATATGGCTTGGTCAGTATATAAATGTAAGTCCATTCCGCGGAATGGGTAATTCTAGCGTATTTTGTTAAATTGGACAGAAAACTAATGAAAGATGCCTACTTCATTAAATGAGGCAGTATTTTTTAACCAATTCGTGGTTTTGGATAGCTATATAGTAAGTATCATTTGTCATCAATTTAAGTAGCATCTGAATCTTGAAAAAAATTATATTCGCTGGGGTTTTTGGAGTGCACGTAACTACAAATAACTCAAATTTTATATTTTTATTGATTTTCCCATAAGTTCTATCCCTTTTCTAATATGAAATGAAAACACAATATTTCCTGTTTCGATATAATTTATTATGAAATATAAGAACCCTTTTGCTCTATTATCCCTTTCCATTTCTCAGGAAGCCTTATTATACCTTCTTTATAAAATTTTTGAATTTTGGACCAATATTATTCCTGGAGATGCAATTTTCATCATGATAGCGCGTAACCATATATTACATTAGTGGTAAAAGAAAAGCTATCACAGTTTGATTGGGATATTTTTCCGCATTCTGTATGCGGATTTTTCCGCATTCTGACCAAATATTACTCCATCTAATTATTGTTTTTTTCTACCCTTAAAAAACTCTTATCTCGATAAGTTCTATTAATCCATTAGCGAAATAAAATCGCACCTCCAAGATTAGCTTTTGTCCAATACAAAATTTTTGGAAAGAAGCTATAAGGCTTCCAGAAAAATGAAAGAAGGTAATCAAGCAAAAGGATTCTTATATACCAAAATAAATCATATCGAAACAATAAACATTGTGTATTAATTTCATATTAGGAAAACTTTTGAGACAACCTATATATTACGATCAGGGTCGACTATACACGCGGAGAGACTCTAGGACGAACGCATTTTTGGAACCTCTAAGAACTATCAAAAATATCAAAACCCAAAAATAGCTGCTAAGTTCATTAGCGACTGTAGAGTTAATAAAAATTCGTAAACTCGGTTCGAACCCGAAGCACGTATGTTTCGAATCGACTTTCCTTGACCATTTGTTCATTTGTTCAATAGTAGGCTTTGAAATTAATTTTTCACTTGTTTTATTTACCATAGTGTACAAAATTTCTTTTAAATAAGTTTAAATACCCAAAAAATCAATAAATTGTTTCTTTAATAAGACAATAATCCCTCCACCAGCATGTAACACTAAAGCTAATATCTTTGGGACTCTAGTACTCTTAACAATCCAGCAAATCGTCAAATCAAATCATGTTTTACTAAAATTATATTTTAAAAGTGTAACACCCTATAGAATATTATAATAAAATTGCAAATGCATCACAACACTCCAATAACGGAACTCAAAATTGTTTTCTTCCTCTCAATGTTGAAAATCAAAATTTATTATTTTCCCAGCGAAAAGTAATCTCACATCAACGCACAAGTTTTTATTTATGAGTAAATTTTGTTGTTTTGCATTTTTTTCAATTTGTCGTTTCCAAACAAAGACATAGCAGCTGCCTTGCTAAATGGGGGTATAACATCATTCATTGTAAACAAATAGTGTTTTCAAAGTTTACGATGCCATCAATAAATTAACATAGAGTTGTAGAAAAAGTAAATTATTAGGGGTAGAAAATGCATCAGAAAAAGTAACAAAGACTACAAGTCGCCAGGAAAGAGGAACAGCGTACGTTTTCACATATTTTCTACAACTGTCTAAAAAGTTTCGATAGTTGGGTATTAATTCAAAATTGTACTTTTGTTTCAAAGTTGAAAACTTTTGTTATCATATATGTACTTGCTTGGTGTTTGGGACATACTTTTATCGAAAAAATGTTAGTAAATAATGCCTCGTCTGGGAGAATATGTCCTCTTCTAGTATCCTAAGACCCCAAAGGTTTCAATTGGGATCTAAGTTGCCACACCTTACTGAAAAACGAATGTACAATAATGGTCAAATCAATTTATGCTTGTGAGTTGAATGTTTCTTATGTAATTGCCTACTATGCTCAATACGACTTCCCGTTATGGTGTTAAAAATAGATCGTATAATTCGGTGATATATATTTACTACAACATTTAAAAAAATGTTTAAAATCCTAAATTATTTGAATATTTATAAATATTAATTCAACAGATCATAGTTTAAGATGAAATGCATCATAAGTTATCGTTATTATAATAATTATTAATTATATTTATGAGAAATCACAGCTAAGTTGAGTATTCCTAGTACAATCTCCGAAATGAAATATCTCATTTAAGCTCGTCTGTCACGCATGCTCATTCATGATACACGAAGCGAGTGTGCTTTGTAACTGTTGCATATTGTTGTGGACTTAAAACATTCGAAAGTTCTAACAATAACATTGAAAAGAGACGGAAGACGATCCAGAACACTCTCCGAGAATCAACGATAAGTGCCTGGAACAATCTGGAAATTTCCAGAACACAGAAAATAAATAAATAAGGCAACCGACCGTCGCCAGAACGGCCACGGAATAAGTAAATAGTTACAACTGTTAAAATAATTGTTAAATTATATAAATAGTCTGTAATAATAAACGTGTGTCTTAAAATAAATGGTATTATTGTTATATGTTCTGAAACAAATCTTATTGAACACGTCAAAATAAATAAAAGTACCGTGAAAACGTAACAATATGATACATAGGATGCAAAACTAACGCATTTTCAAAAATACACATCTACGATTAGATTGGTAAATTTACGATAAATTTTTCGATAAATCATGTCATTGTACGGGATAAACCCTTTTTTTGTTACTATTATGATTGTATTCTATGTGTAAATGTTTTCGGGAGAAATATCTAAAATATGAACTCATTGTTTATTATATTTATAGAAATATTTCAACTATTAAGGGTAGTATATAATCAATAGATACCCAATGGGTATTATTTTATGGGTATCTATGGGTATTACTCATAGGTACGTGAGGGTTTAACTCCGGAGTTCCATGCACATCTCCATGTAGGGACCCAATGAGTTAAACGACAATACTGGAACCCTAACTTTGGTAAACCTATATTAGTCCATATTAGAGTTGCGAATGGGAAGATTAGGGTCAATGATTAGCCAAGCTTGGGCAAAAAGAGCCTTGGACAAAAACAAGGATCCTTGTTCAGAAATTGGTTTATTCCTAATATTTTACCTACTCCTATATTCTAACCACAAGTTATTATAGCAGAATCATAAATACGATAAATCGAAAATGAAGAATACAAAAATACGATATTTCGCTTCGTTTTCAAGGAAAAAATATTTTTTTTTTGTCTAAAAAGTTAATGTTGTTTCTTAAGAAATTGATCTAAATTAAATTTGCTTATGACTTACTTCAATCGATAACGATATATTTTACGCAAAAAATGGCTCAGGTTGTGAATATCGAACGATAATGATAGTTCATAGAATTCGTTAATTTTCGCAGATTATTTTTCGTGTTGAGTATTTTCAATATAATGAAATCATGAGCATCAAATGAGCATCAATGTAACGAAATTTCTAAAAAACAAGCCATGCATCACATAACCTTCGGAACGTATACTAATTCAAATTTCATTTGAACTATGATTCATCTTAACTTCATTGTAACTATTGAGGTAATATAAAAGAAGGTATTCCTATTTTACAATACATGATTGCCAATAATTCTCACCCTGAAATAATAGGGAATTCAAAAGATTTAAAATTTAACTTCACTTCTCTCATTGGTCAGTGGCAAAGGTATTCCAATCCTGCAATGCATGATGCGAAATATGTCAAGATGTAACTAACTATCTACAATACTAACTAATCGAAACTGTACTTTTATACAAACTATCAAAGTTAGTACTCTAGATACACTTGTGGCGGCGCCACATCTTGACGCATTTCCCATCATGCATTGCAGGATTGGAATACTTTTGCTACTGATCAATGAGAGAAGTGAAGTTTAATTTTAAATTTATTGAATTTGTGGTTATTTCAGGGCGCGAATTCTTTGCAATAATAACAATACAAATAGAGACATTTATGAATGTTATAACGGCTTTATAATCTACCCAATCACAGCGCTTTGAGGAAATACATTTTTTTTAACTTTAAAAAATAACATTGATATTTTTGGACAAAAAATCGATTTTTTAAACGAAACGAAATCTCGTATTCACGGGTAGCTACAAGTATTTTATAATTATAGCAAGGCAAATATTGATAAGTTTTTGTATGAACCTTTTTTATTAAAACAAAATCGGTTGAAGTTTATTCCCAGAAAACGATTTTTACAAAGAAGTATAATCCAAATAAGTAATACCAAATATAAATACAAACCAAATAAGTAATACCAAAGAAGTATAATCCATAGGTACAAATGCACTTTTTTTTATTCATATTTTTCAAGTAGAGCAGTCAGTAAATGCCGTCGGCTCATATGATCCGCCGGCATGATTGGATAGAAGCTGTAAAGCTCATGTTCGATAAACTTCTTTGAAAATAGTTCATCTATTAGAAAGGCAAATTAAGCTTTTCAATTCCTTTTCTTCGATCCCAAAAGCTCGTACTTGCATCAACAATTCATGAGCAATTCTAATCAAATATTTACTCTAATTTTTCCATCAGCATCCACTCCACTCTTTCCCATCCAATTATTCTTGCTTTTCGTCAAGAAACTGTATTTTCCTCGCGAGAAATTCCTCTATTATCGGCTCTCTGGAGAGACGTTCGTTTCTCTATTTGATATCTCCTAAGAAAAATAAATTATTAACTAATCTAAAACATTATTTATTTAAGCGGCCGTTGCTCCCTCTGTCTGTATTTACCCGCACCGCTTTTCCTTTTCTACTCTATTTGAGGCCATAAATGCACTCGATCGTTTAATCGTAAATAATTTATAGACGAGAGTATGTAATTTTATCACGAGTTCACACTCTCACAAACTGCAACGTTATACAACTGAAAAAAAATCTGTGTCAATTGTTACCACCGGTTGAGAAGATTTGCGGAAGATTAAACATCTTCGTAAGTATTATGGAAATGCTCGATTAGATAATTCGAACGCGCGGAATACGATCGATTTTTCAATAAAAAAAACGACCAAATTGGAGCGCGGTTGGCCAAGTTTTTTTGACCGATACCAATTTTTTGCGCAAGTCTACTCGCTTGTATCTAGATCTCTGATAACTAGATCAAGTTTACATACAATTATTATGTAACTTTTTCGCTTATTATAGCAATGATAATTCTGGGAAATATAATCTTTGAAACAGCGAAGCATAATTTCTGAGGAAAACAAAGACGAATTGAATCGGAACAGAGATAAACTATTCGGTATTAATTTTGAAATTTTAATACTTGAAGAATGGAAGAGGAAATGGGGTAATAAGAGCATTTTTTGTGAGCACAAGAATATATTTTATATTCTAACATAATATTAAAAATGATTTTATCGTTGATTTTCGCAACCTTGAGGCCAATCGAGATGGTTAATTCAATCAAACTTAATTAATTCGAATATTTTGCCTCGCATATATTCCTGGAAAATGTAATTTATTAAAGAACTTATTATTTACTTTTTTGAAATTTATTAATCATCGAATTAAAAAAAATAAATGTGGAATTTATATTGGTTGATTGAATATTTTAGTGCTGTAGAATCCGGACAAGGCTGGTGGTATAGCACGTTTATGCAAATGTTTTCTGAGGTGAATTGAAGATGGGGCTTAATATAATGGCATTAATTTGCATAAAATAATATTTCAATAACGTATTTGATTATGAAAAATTATTTTCTCAAATTTTTAAACGAATCGTTGAAAATAATTCATTTTAAAAACATTTTTACCTAATACTTACAAATTTAGAAAGCATTTTGGAATAAAGAAAAGTTAATTCGCTTTTCAAATTGATGTAATCTGATCTTTGCAATCTGAATGTATTCTTGAATTTAGGATAGGTACATTTTTACAGATTATCAGTTATTTCTTAGATTGATTTTTCTCGAATTTTATGTTACAGTAATTCTAATTTTGTATATTTTCAATTCGCTAGATGGGGGCACTGATTCACTAAATCCTTTCATGTAATTCGAATTACGGTGCTGGAATTCGCTTCTCAGTCTATTTCTTTCTCTATAAGTCATATATATCGGTAGACAGACTCAGCTGAGATTGCGAAATATTTCATTTCAGAGATTGTGACAGGAATACTCAATTAATTTGTTTTTGCTCATAAATATAACTAATAACAATTAATGCATTTCAACTTAAACTATTACCAATTGAAACAATAGTTATAAACATTCAAATATTTCAAGATTTTTAACATATTTTTCAAATGTATAAAATACATATCACCGGATAAGGTAAAAGTCAAAAGAGTAACATGGAATCTAATTTTAATTTTGGTCCTTCGAACTGAATAGGTTAGTTCTGTTGACATGCGGTAGCCAAGATCAAACCGGGTTAGATTTAAAGGTGTGTTATCATGGTCTTTTATAAATTTTTTATCATAATCTTTGAGAATTTGTGTTCTGGGTAGTTATTCCAGGATTCCGTTTTAAATCCATTCGGCTATTCGGTTTAGTGTTGTCCACATCAGCACATCTCTATAGCCGGCTTTAAGCCCATAAATGGCATATTTTATCCTGTCCTTGCAATCCCGACTGCCTCCGTGTTACCCTTAATGCCAAAATAACCCGATACCTATGCAGGTGTTACCTTGCCAGATGTCGCCAATTGGATAGGAATATTTTTTGCATTTCCTGACCAATTTGGAGTTCGTCTGGTGAGATTTTGTTGCTTTAATTGTGACTTGGGTATCTATGAAGATTTTTACCAATTTTTTTATATTTTCTTCTCATGTTATCCCGTAGGAGAGGGAGGGATTCCTCAAGTGGGATGTTGAGCTCACTTAGAATACTTGTGTTACGAAATATGATAAATAATATAAGGGAAATTTAGAAACGGGTTTTCGAAAAAGTTTAAGGTAGTACGAACTTCGTATTTGTGGAGGGAGATAGCATTTGTTTTTTTTTACATTTTAATTAATTTTTGGGTATTGTTTTTCCGAAAATATGCATCGGATTGCGAAAATTGTGGTTTGTGAGATTTAAGTCGTAATAATTGTTCTCTTGTGACTTGGTAAAGCTTTATAGCTTATGAGCTTTATAAAGCTGATAAGGCTCAAAACGTAACCATATACACTAAATATGTGTTTTATTTTTAAATTTAAATCTGCTGAACTGGTTTTAATTCCGTGCAGTTATACACTCTTTTAAATTGATTAAATTTTTTCTTAATTTTCCCAGTGCTTAATGTAATGTAAGAAAACTTGAGAAAACAAATTGGACTATTAACTTGATCGTGTTTCTTTAGTAGGGTAATGTAGTTGAAAATCTAATTAAAATCGACTCGTAAAGACAAAAATGCGGAACTCGAATCTTAATTTCGGTTTAATTAATTGAAATTGCATCGTAGATGCAATTTGCATTAAATAGCTTCTGAAGAGATTTTCGATCAAGTTTACTGTGGCGAAACTTTCGCATAGCTGCCTTAATCCTATTAAAGTCGCCTAACTCTTAACAATGTCTTGGGTGAATATCTTAAGCTTATCAAATTTCTTAACATGTGCAAAATTCTAGCACTATAGTTGATTATTGAGGAACTTAATGGTTTTTATTATTACGATATTTATCGACCAAAAAAAATAGGATAACAGATGTTTGTCACTTATATGAATTGGAGGTCTTATTAGAGAAAGACTATAATAATTTAGTTGGAACTTAAAAATTATTATTCAAAGAATTTTATTGCATCTGACCAAAATGTGAATTTGTAATTTTTTTTTTTGTTGTGGTCTCGTCGCGTAATTATGTCATTCGGTTTTTAAAATAGAATGTCTCGGCACTTTGGGCATATGAAAGTTGAATACGAGGAGAAATTAACGAGAGTAAATAGAATTTTTGGCTGACACACATTGCAGAATAATTTCGTCGAAAATACAAACATCGCAAACACTTAGGGGGGAATTTTTCATGAATGTTTCGGCTAAAAATATTTTCATGGAATCGATCTGGAAATAGAATCGATGCAGTAATTTGGATAATTTTCCACGATTATCAATCGATTTATGTTGCAATCCTTGAATCATACGATTAATTGTTATTGACTCATGAAAGTACACGTTAATGGATTCATCATCAGCTACTTAGAAGTCGGAAAGAATAAATTAGAAAAAAAAATCATTAGCAAGTCGCTGCTAATTTTTATTACTATGAAAGATGAGTAGCCGTTGGCATAATTGACATAATTTCTAATACCCAATGTTAGTCTTTCATTTTAGTTTCGCACTGATATATCATTTACTTTATTTTTTAAAGAAAATTTATAATTTTCCAATTTTCATTCATTCATTTTGTGTGATTGATATAATAACATCAATAAATTTCAAAATTTTCATTAGTTAATTCATTAGAAAATTGACAGCGTTGATTGGCCATTAATTATTCAACAAACAAACCACATTTGACCTGATTGCAGTTGGGCATTATTTTTGTATATTACCTTGTGATTTATAATAATTTTATGGATCGTTGATCCATATTTTAATACAATGAACTGTCTACTGTATAAATTAATTACGAACGATTTTCATCATTCATTTATTTGTAAATATATTGAGGTTGAAAATTATTGATTAGTACAGGAAATGTTCAAAAAGCTTTTTCATTGTCAAAACTATTATAATTGTAGAAATAATACCAACTTCTATGAATCCAAATACAAATTTTCGGTCCTAGTAATAGTAGGAATTTGTAACTTACAAATAAATGAGGGTAAATAAATTTTATTCTTTTTTTTTTACATTTAAAACAAGCTATATGTCTACAGTAAGACATCCCTTATTTTGATCGCTAATAGATGCCACCGAGCGATTCAAATCAGTAAAAAATTATTAGGTGTATCGGAAAATAGTTTAATTTTTTTAATGTACAATTAAAACACAAAATTTTGTTACAACTAATGATTTTAAATCAATGATATAATCAGCTTCAATAGTATCAACGTTTTGACGTTAGTCTGCCAATTTCTAATGTCAAATTAGTAAAAATCAATTGATTACTAAGAAAAATATCAAAAAATTAAATTTTGTACATCAATTAAGTTTTCATTTTTTAAAAATAAGTCGAAATCCGATGGAATAACTTTTGACGATTATGGTGGGTACGGCAATATCACCCCCCCCCCCTTCATTTAGTTGTTTTTTCCAGGGCTTTTCTTCTGCAAATGATACTTTCATTACCGTGTTGCAGCACAGAATTTTCTCTGTTAACAGTTCTTGGGCACTTTTCGGTATTTGGTTGATCGACCATCATTGATTAAGATTATTTGACAGCTCTTCAACTTTCTGGCATGCATTTGGCACAATTTCCTCCTTTAATTTCTTATTGGTTAAATTTTTTGCCATTCTTCGTTGGTACTAGTTTTTTTTGTATTTATCTGAATTATTTTTTATACTTTTAATCTCTCATCTCTCTTATAATACATATCAGATCTTTTTTGCTTTTGGTGTTATTAAATCCGTAATTGAGAAATATCGAAACTTTGTTCGATACGAGGATCGAATCTAATACCTACCAATTTTGGAGCGGTCACTTTGACCACTCGGCCACCAGTAGGCCAAATTACTACTTTGATAACTGCATTTTTTGCTATTGAAATTCAATTTTTATTTTTAAATTCTTAATCTTTATTTTACTAAATAACCTCCATCATTTAACGTCCAAAAAACATCGTTAATTCAACATTTTTTTGATATTTTATCTCGTTTTCCCGGCTTTTAAGAGCCTAATTAACACATTGATTGCAACTTCCAGTTTGTAATTCTTAAAAAAAGCTAACTTCATGCGATAGGCTTTGTTCCATTTACACTACAATAAAACATCCAATTAGAGCTGTAAATGGTAACTTCCTAGAATTTTGCGCCTTTTCAATTAAAAAAAATGAAAAAAAAAATCAAGAAGATAAATGGCCGAATGACAATAAAAACAGAACTTTTGTTGTTTCGACGTTATCATACTGATGTATTTTGGGAAAAGAAATAAATATTTATGGCCGAAAAAATTAAAAACGAGACACTTAAGATAGGAACAAAAAAAAAATGGGATTGACACAATCATTATCCGGTTGTCAGGGCCATGCGATGTATTTTTGAGAAATTTAATTTGTTTCCAAGTTCAATGACATGAGAAATTCGGGGAAAACGGAGCCCTTATGGCTGGAGAGATATGATGGTTTGATTTGAAAATATATAGTTTTCATTGTTGAATGTTGTAATCGATTATTGAAAAAGTGATTTTTTACTGTCGTTTAGACGTAAACACTGATTAAGAACGATAATGCGTCGCCTTTGTTTGATTTATGATCGATTTTTTGCCCTCCTCGATTCATTAAAGCATAAAATCTTATCGTAACAGTATTTTTCTTCTATCCAATAACAACAATCCATCGAGACCAGAAAAAAAATTACTTCACGCTCGATTAAGATTAGAGTTTTTTTTTTTTTTAATAAATATTCTCAAATTTCATAAATTTTACTCGCAATTTCTACATCATGAATATATACCTATTAAATTGATGAAACATACTCAATTTTTTTCTATCATTTCGTTTAATTAGGAAATTCAATTAAAATGATGAATAATGAAAAATTAAAAAAAAAATTGCAATTATAATTAAAATTATAACGAAAGTGTACTATTTTTTAATAAATTTTCAAGGTTGACATTTTTTTTTATCATTGATAAATTTTTATTTGAGTTTCAACGACTCTTTTGTATGCTATCAGCGCTATCAGTATCTAATTAATATGTGAGTTTACTGTAACTTATGGTTCGAGTCATCGCTAAATATTAGGATATGCTAAATAAAGTACAGATTGGAAAATTTACACGTAATTTTTTACCTGATTTTCTGAGAAAGTTGTTCAGAGAATCTGATCAACAATTGGAAAGGTTTTTTAAAAGAAACCCTTCATTAAAATAACAAAAACTAAACCAAAATCGGTTCATTTGTTTGGGGCTATGGTCAAGGTTAAAAGTTCAGACAAAATGGTAATCTCTTACACGTGGAGAAGATGGATTAAGTTTGCCATGTTCAAATTATTTAATGAAAATCTTTGAGATTCTTCGATTCCTATTGTTTCACGAGTGTCATGTACTTTGTACCAACAATGGAGCTCAAAAGAATTAAAAAGAGTAAAGACATACCTTTTAGCAGCGATTGTTGCTTTCCTGAAGATTAACTCTAAAAATTTAATAACACCAAAACTATTTAAACAATTAAATGGAGTAGATTTGTCTTATGACTAAAGTTGGAATGGGTGAGAAGATATCGTTTTTTTAAGTAGCCTGTTTTTCTTTTTTCGGTGTTCTCAAAGTCGTAAACTATCCAAAATGATCCAACTGGACCTGGTGAAGAATTTGGAACTCCTCTTCGAAAATGGGGTCTGTAAGAGAAGAATATCCAGAGATCAGGGAAATCTGGAAAGTTTTTAGATTGGAAAAGATGTAAACAAGCATTTTGTGTAAAGAAAGTTTTCTTAGAGTAATAAATTTATAGAATACTATATGAAAAATCAAAATGTTATTGGATTTTATTTCATGAAATTTATTAACGTCTCTAGTCGAGAATATTTTATAAACAAGAACAAGAAAAAAGTGGCCTTTGGTCTGGAAAATCAGGGAATTTGTATTGAAAACCTGGACAACTAATTGATATAAGTTCCTTATTTGCATTGGAGCTTAAAACTACAGTTATATAAGATTTAATTTGTTGGCAAAGATTTATGAAAAGTGTAATAACCATTATTTATAAGTCCTTCAAACAAAGTAGATGTTCACCTAAAAATCCCAAATTCTGTTAAAGTGAATAAAAATATCAGTAAATATTTAAAAAATCTAACATAATCCATTTAATTAGCTAAAATCGCAAGTTTGGGAAATGATTATCGGAGATTCAAGAGTTAAAAAGCTGTAGGATACCATGTGGCTATTAGCCATGTGGATACCATCTGACTTATGGTCTTCAGAAGGGGTTGAAAATTGAGGGTGTTAATTAGTTTATGTTCACGTTTTATGGCGTTATTTTGCATCCCTTGTAATGGAAAGTGATTCCGAAGAACAAAATTTGATGTCCGAGAATTTTTGAGCACCCTCGGATGTACCCCAGTCTTCAATAGTGTACCTATAGAAAAAAATTATCAAAAATACCATGAAAACTTGCAAACCATATGTCTGAAAGAAAAATTTAGTCTTTCATCAAACTTGGAATCCTTTTCTTTCTCATATGATCCGAATTTACGTCAAAAACATCGATATTGGTTAATAATAACATAGTGTTCCTTCTGGAGAAAGAATGCCACTTGATACACATATGGGATTGTATAGTTTCTTGGCTTTTAAGCCATCAAGAATCACTTCTCAAATTTGCATCATGTTGCTTATTTACGACAAAATTTCGCCTAACCGGTTGTATTATATCTATAACCATTTTTGAATACAAGTAGGTATATTAAATTAAAAAAATCTATATATAATTTGTGGTGTTTCAAAAGCTTGAGTATCTTGTGACCTTCTCTCAAATAATGTCCCAACGGAAATTTTTCTAAGATTCGTCTCCCTCTAGTATCTTAGTTTCATCTGCCTTACATTTACGCTTGGTACACTGCTTTTGGAACCCGGTTAACCATCATTCCTAAAATATGGTTTGCCAAAGTTTATTGCATTTTTAGTTTTCTAGAGTGGAGAAATATTTTGTTGTATCAACTCCATATTTTCTCACCAGAAATGTGGCCCAAAATTGCTAGGTTTCGTGGGTCTTTCAGTTGAAGTTTTAAAGGTGAACATTTAAAAAAACCTTTCTCAAAACTTCTTTTCATTGCTGAGAATATTGTGTAAATGATACCTATCAACGGCATCATGTGAAAGTATAAAATTAATGTATTCTTTGTTAAAAATTTTAAGTATTTTTAAATGTTAATCTTTCCCTAAACGATCAAACTTTGTGACCGCAATTGTCGGATGGTACTTAAAACGCGATAATTGAACATTTTTGGGTGTCAAATTTCGGTATCCATACCTATAGTAAAATTTTATTTAGGGAGTTTATTTTAGAGTGAATCTTTGGTATTTTTATTTATTGAGTTTTGTACTTAGAGGGAAGATGGTAGACTAATGAATTTGAGAAATGCTGTTTTCCCAGTTCTTCTTTTAATATATGGTTTCGACGATGTCATAAATAGTAATACGCAGAAGTGAATTGCTAAACAAACGATAATGAAATTCTTCACCTCCAGGATTGTGTCAGAAAATTGTCGAGAAATGAATGGAAAATATCAAATAGAATTCGAAAAATGCATTTCTAGGAAAAACCATCATTTCAATCGAATTCAATTTGTCTGGAAACCCGTACGCTGTGCATTTTCCTCGACTCAGTCCTTTGAGACCTTATTGTCAAGTCCCAACACAACAACGTATGAATAAAATTACCCATGATCTCACCAGCAATTTATTCCAAGTTCCAAAATAAAAGGAAGAATTTTTTTTAAAAAAAGCTCATTTCTTTCAAAAGCTCGAGCCTTTGCAGTGCTGGCTGTCACGCATGTAAACAACTCGCTTTATTGATCGATGTGTGAAAATGTAAGTTCCATTTTCCATATGTTGGACAAAGAGGAGAGAAACATCCTCCATTTACAAACGCGATAATGACAAACCGGCGAATTTACCAAATACTGGCGGAAAAAAAAATACATTTACAAAAATATTGGACTTGAGCCGAGTAGGAGGTGAGGCGCCGGCAAGTCGAGCTTTCGACCGCGGAGATAAAAAGCTCCATGCTCTGACGAAGATTTAAAATATGGAAAAAAAAACGAACTGAAATTCTATCAGTCACGACAAACGCTGTATGTGGAGCTTTAAAGCTCTTTACATGTCTCAAATAAAAGCGTTTCAATGAAGATGGCTTTCGTATCTTTTCAATGTAAATATTTCAGTTCTATATGTACATTTATGCGAATACACCGCAGTAATGTAATAAAGCTAAACCAATTTCTCATATTTCCGATTTTCGTCTCGGCTTTATTATTGAAATTTCTCAAATTTGCTCGCAGCCAAATTAAATTTTCATCAAATTATTTTATGATACAATGTGGGATGTTCGTTATTTACATACATTGTATTGTAATTATAATTATTGTACTGCCTCCTATTGTAAAATCATAAATTTATGTACAAAATTAAATTTCCATTTCAAAAGAAATCCGTTCTCAAAATCAATTGGCAAGTTATTTATTTTAACAATGATGCATTTTTTTTTTTGAAAAATTATCACATGCGTTTTTAAAAAATTTTATGAGTAACACTTATATTTATTTTTCAAAAAATAAATACTACGATGGAGCCATTACCAAGAATACTTGGCAAGATTTGATATTGGGTGCAGTAGGTGTAATTAAAATTAATTATTTCAAAACGTCTAGATATTTTTTTGAATAGAATTAATACGAGTATCATGAAAAAATAGAATTTTAGTTTCCAAATTCGGAGACTATAATTAATCATTTTCACCATTCTGACACTAAGATCAATCAAAATGGCACACTGATGCCTTAAAGAACTGATTAGCAATAAATTATACTTTTAAATTCCTAAAAGGTTCTGAACTTTAAAAACCTACTGCCATTTTTAGTTAGTACAAAATATTAACCATTTTGGTTTAAAGATTTAAAATTACTCTAATTTCGGTTCAAATATGAAAGTTTATGGGAATATTTTTTTCCTGTTTTCTCCCAATTACGGCAGATTGTATTTTCCGCGTTTTTCCCAACTCTCAAAGTCAGAGTATTTCATTTTTTCGTCGCATGTAAATTCTTATTTTTCGTTCGTTTTTATTCAATTTCTTTTTAACGACATTTAAAGTTCTCAGAATGCGATTTTTTTATATCACCCAAAGGTTGATAAATCTTTTCGTTGGCTCTTCCTAATGTTTCGAGATACGTAAGTAATTCGATCGATTCATTTAATTTTATCCATCCGTTTCCAACGTTACAATCAGAAGCTATGTAGATATTTAATTTATCTTATATATTAAATGAGCTACTCTTGTATGTGTATGTTTTGGTTTTTGAAAACGACTCTACCGATTTTGATGAAAATTTAAAATTTAATAGAATTATGTTTTTAAAGTTTATTTGTAAAATTGTCTTCTATGGAAAAACGCAAATTTCTACGAAAAATGGAGAAAAAAATAATTATTTTTTTGCGCCATCTGTTGATGTGTGTACATAATGAATATAATCTGTGCTGGTTTGAATATAGACTAATATATAACAATTGGTTTTAAATTTTATTCAAATATGTATTGTTAAATACTTTTAAAGTAAAAAACAATCTATTATCGGGTTGCATTGTCAAAATGTTATTTTGATATTTTGGACTTCAGCTTTTAGATTTGCATTTTTTTGAAAAGTTTTATCTCGAAAGTAAATTTTTATAACTAAAATAAATAATAATTATTGACCTTTATAATAAGTGTTAAATATCTTTCGTTTGTATATCTAATACTTCCACATAGCCGAAACACGAAATTTCAAACCGAGTTAAACTCGGTCGTTTAGGTATTTATTTTTAAGATAGCTTGACTCAAGTGATTTAATCACCGATAAAGTAGGAAACGCCAAAAATATGGCTTATAAACACTTATAATCTTAGCCTCCTGATGGCCGAGTGGTCATGGTTGCCGCTCCAAAACTATTAGGTACTGGATTCGATCCTCATATTGAGCAAATTTTCAACATTTCTCGGTTTACGGTTATTTATTAACTCTAGAGCCACTAAAATTTTGGCAGTTATAAAGCGACGGTAAATAACAACTTATTTTTTGTCATCACTGTCATTTTCAAAGTTGTGGTATATTCCCATCAATCGAAGAGATAATCAAAACTCATGTTGAGAGATTGTTGACTTCGTAGTAGGGACCCAAGAAACCTAAGGAAGCCAAACAATGTTAGCAACAATGAGCAGTAGGGTCTACAAAAAAGGTCTCTTATGAATTTTCGATTAAATCACTCCATTAAAAGTTATTCAGCATTTAACTTTTTAACGACAAATCAATCGACTATAGGCTCAATAAAAATGATGTTTACTACAAGTTCTAAGAAATTTCTTATAGATGGCGTCAGGTGAAATGGTAAAAATTCGAATAATAATTGAACTTTTGTCGATAGTCTCATTAATTAGTATGAAATTCACTTCGTAGGTACAAAATATTGATTAAAGTACGAAAATTTATCCGGGATAAATTGAATTTCACGACTATAGCGAATACGGATCTTATATCCCCGGTTTTAATTGTCAAAAAATGATTTTTTTGTTTAATTTTCAATTCAAGCCATAAAATTAACACAAATAATCACTGGCGTTTTAATGATAATAATTTTTATCTTCTCTTCCGATAATTTTGTAGTTAAAAAAGTAAAAATGAGCAAAAAGATGAAAACATAGCAAGATTTATTAGGCACAAGTTAAATGTTGAATAATTTTTAATGGAGTGATTTAATCGAAAATTCATAAGGGACCTTTTTTGTAGAGCGTTAAATTTTACGTCAGAATAATTTGACCTTAAATCTTTTCATCCATTTGTTTCTGAGAAAAAAAATTAAAAGTAATATGTCAAATAATCCCATGTTATTTAAATGGTAAAAGCAACATGATTCCGACACGGTTTAATCAAGAAATTAAGAGCTTAATTGTATTGGATAATTTGTTTTATATCTTAAACTAAAAATTCAGGGGGCGATCGCTGTAAAAAATCAATTTGGGAAATAACGGACACTCTAATGAGCAGTGTTAGGCTTTCCAAACAATAAATAGTCCCACAAATGCTATCATTGTCAATTGTAATAAGCAGTTTTTTTCAGAATACTTAGGCATAAGGCAGAAAAAACAAATGGGGTACCCAGTATATTTTTTATTTAGTTTGCGAGAAAATTACTTTTCTTGAGTGTTTTTTTCTATTACGTTTTGTCCTATTTTGATCCATAACTCATAAGCTCTAAAAATAAAATAAAAACACACTAAACGAAAATCAAAGGAAATCAATTATTTAAAATAAACTTTGTTAACATAACAAGTTTTTCCACAATAAATTTAAATATATTGTATTCAAAAATATAGATTAATTACATCGTATTTTGATGTACAAAGGAAAATTTCTGGGAAATAATTTGAGTTCATAATTTTGTTCGATTTTTAGAAGCACGTTAACTAGTAATTGGGTGTGAAGAAAATTTTGGAAAACTGGCATATTTTTGTGGGTTCGAGGAAATAATATTTACGTTTCTGAAACAAAGATATTGCTGTCGTAAATATTTAAAATTTCACATTTATATAAATTTTTTTTTCAATTTTAAATCGGTCGAATTGCTGCAATTTTCCATGATATGCGTTCAAAACCCGTAAATATAACTCAAGCGTGTTAAACGTTGATTGACATGACCTTTTCGAAAAGGCAAACGGCAAAAAAAGAATAAATAGTTAATAATATTTACGAGCGCAAATAACGGATTGTTTATTTCGTCTGTACGTTTCATTTCTACCTTTTAATTAAGTAATTACAAACATTATGGTACAAGCTTTACGATAAATGAGGGAAGATGATAGCCTTGCAAATTGTTCGCCTCTGGAGAACAATAAATTTCCACGTGAATTTCAAGCCTTTGGAATTCTAGGAATATTTAGGTTGTATGTTAACCATCAAGTACATTGTAATGGGTAAGATTAATAATTTCCAGTAGGAATTCTCGGCGTGAGGGCGTGCTTCAGTCGAACTATTTATAGTTTCCAAGCTTATCTCTTCGAGCTTCTTCTTCGAGCTTTTGATTGTAGAGTCCACAAAATTATGGTTATTACGCAAAAAGCCTATCATTTACCACAGTCTCGACCACTTGTCTACCAACTCTTTATTAAACTTTCATTTTTATATACTATTTTAATTTGTATTTGAGAAGGTTGTAGTATTAAGTCCCGATTTTTTAAAACTGAATATTGGTCATAGTTTCTTATAGATGATAAAACGCAGATCTCAACATTTTATTAAATTAAAGAAGACAACTCAGATTTTTTACGATTTTTTAATAAATTTATTTGATGAGTTTGGACTGAAACTGAAACATTTTGTGATCCATGACTCTTGATGAAGTTACGATAAGCAACGAAATGCCGCCAATTTAAAAAATAAAACACCTAACGGAACTTAAAAAAACCTGAATTTTCTTCTTTAATTTAATAGTTTAGCATAAAATTAATTTCGAAATTATGATACAGTACTTATTTATGATACAGTTTTGGCTCAAAATACTGCTTTTAAATGAAATTTCACTACGTGATTAAATTGATTAAGATTTAAGGAAAACTGCTAGTTTTATAATAGTGTCATGTAACGAAAAGAGTCATTGGAAATAAACGAAGAAAAGTAATATTTTCTGCCTGAAAAGTTTTGTCACAATTAGCTGGTTTTTACATATATTTATTTTTGTCAGTTTTTTATAATTTAGTTTCCCGCGTGGTTGAACTTTTTCGCCCAGTGTCCCCTTTCTTCAACGAGGCTCATTAAATCGGGGTAGTCCATTCTTCTTTCTTGGAAACCTGCAGTTTTCTTTGTATAACACTAAGAATGAACCTTTTTTCTCTCAGAATGAGACCCATCCGGTTAGATTTCCTGCTTATTATTGATGATAGTTATTTCTACATTGACTTTTCTGAGTACTTCCACGTTTGTGACTCGATTCGTTTCTTTAATTTTCTCCATTCTTTTCCAGCATCACATTTCAAAGCTTTCCAGATACTTCCTTTTTCTTAATATAATGGCTTTTGGCTCATTACTACCACATATCACTTTAGAAACCGCTTTTGGAGTTGAAGTACCAATTTTCCAATCAATAGGTTCTTTTTGCTCTTGAATGAGATTTTCTACATAGATACTCTTTGATTTCACTTGTGGATTGTACATCTTTGATGATAATGTTGTCATACCTAAAATTATTTCTAAACATATTAGGCTACATATCCCAAGATCTCATGAACGCCAATCCTTCGCTATTTTACAAAAGCTCTTTTTGTGACATCCTTTAATATAAAGCTTGGGTTTGAACAAGATTAATTAGGATTCTTTACCTGGGGAACCTGAAAATTTTTTAAAGGCATTAAAAATGCCGTTTTTATATATTTTTTGTGACTTCTAACGCTCGGGTTTACAAGTTTTGTATTCTACTTTTTTTTTGACAATGTATTGGTGGCCTGTTTTTATTTTTTCTTAGGAAGCAAGAGACTACTTACAGATTTACTTTATTTCCCGAACTAAATTTACGATTGAGGATTTGAAGTTTTTCTTAGGATCCATAGTATAATCATTGGTTAAAATAGGAAAATTAAAATAAAAATATCTTAATGTTTGGGGTATGTACAATAATATACGTGACTAGACAAAACAGAACACCATTAATATAACTTAAAGTGCAAACGTCGAAAGTCGGGCGTTCCAATACAAGTAATGGAAAAACGCATTAAATTTAATGTACTTTTCATTGGTTAGTTAATCCTTTGAGGGGTAAAAAATTGCAGTGAAAAGTAACGAGTTGGAATTGTAAAACATATTTATTGGAGAACAACTTTTGTTCCCGAAAAATATCTATGGTAAATGTGCAAACTAAAATTTTATTTTCCAAACAGGGAATATCGATTAAAAATAATTCGCTGATTTTTATTGAGAATTCGTGAGGCAAATGGCGAAATTTCTCTTCGCATTTTTATTCTAAATCGCTTCTTGAAAGCTTTCTGGAAAACATTAAGCGCCTTCGCCACACCCCTTTCATTTTACGGAAATACTGTCTCGCCGTCATAATAAACTTTCTGCAACCATCCCCCGAGCGAATCCATACAAAAACGGATAAAATCAGCGCAACCATAAGATATTTATGTGTCTGACATTTATTTAAATTTAACCCTCTTAACAATAAAAGTGCATGACCCCACGCAAGCGGGTGAATCGAACACTTTTTTATTTAATATTAATTTTCGAGGGGATGGTCAAGATTGAAGATTTTGAATTTCATCGAAATTTAATTTCGAAGGGCTCGAGAAGTATGGATTGATAAGGGTTGGATTTTCGAATGAGTCATCTTCGAGTGAGTCAAATAATAGTGGCGTGTACGTGGGGGTGGTGGATTCAACCCTTGGCTAAGGTCAACAGGTGTGTCTTAACGTAGTCGACATATTTTTCGTAGTCATGACGACAGACTTAACGATAGTTGCATGTCATGAACCGAATGGAAAATTTCACACTTGGGGTAACAAAATATTTTTCTCATTAAACCACCCTCTCGATTCTTCCAGTAATTTCCTTAATTTTCCTCACCTTTTCCGCTACTACGAAAATCACTGACCTGAATTTTCTCCATTTTCGATCGAACGATTCCCGTAAATGTCTCGTGATTAACTCAGTCTGAAAAGGTTATTATCATGTTAATTAACGCGAGTAGTTGCGCAAACGGGAAGCGATATTTAACTGGATATTGGCCGGGATATTCGTGACATTTTCGCGTTAAGTGCCTGGGTATTTCTACCAGGTAATTTCAGACTGCTACTTATTATAATGCGAAGCGAAAGTTTCCGCACCTGTCACCTTAATGCTAATAGAAACTGTGACATCTTCTTCCAGAGCTTCCAGCTATCCCGGATTGTATCGCGTGTTTTTTAATGGAAAACACCGTCAAAAGTTGACGTAACAAATTTCTGCAGGTGTTGGAACTGGAAAGAGGTCGAGAGGAAAATATAAAAGGAGAGAAGAACGCCCGCGTAAATGAAACTTTTTCCAATGTCTGTATTCATCTTAGTTTGTTTCGAAAGACTTGAATGTTACGTGGGATCTGCCTTCGTTTTTTTCGTGTTAAAAACTTCAATGTGTCTATCAAGATTTATTGGTGAATTGCAAATGAGATGCCGAAATAAAGTCTCAATTTACACTATAAACTACAATAATTAGGTATTTTGGACAGTAACATGTGTGATATATTATGTGGTTGGGATATTTTTCAAATAAAATATACATTTTGCAACGAATTCTACAGATTTTATACTTTTTATTATCTGAAACAGTAAATTAACGACTGACAAAGTTTTTTTTTTAAATTATTGATCGCTAAAAGTATGCTGACAGTCAAAATTCTGAGACTATTATGAACTGTATTGAAAAATTCGAGTAACTTTGATACATATAGAATATCCGTAAGGTATAAAATAGACTGGAGAATGACCATCCAATAGGTTCAGAGAAACCTGGAACTCCCCACATGGCAGCCATTTTTTTTAATCGCCATACATCGGCAGTGATTTTGGATTAAGAAGAAGAGATAAAATAGGCATGAATATTCAAAAATAATCTATTAATCTACTGTTGTCCATTCTTAATATGGCAGCCCTGTAACTAGTAGGCTCTGAATAGCGACTCCTTCGACGAATAAAAAAATATTTCCCAGTTTCCTGAATTTTTCAGAACCCCAGATTTGTTTTTGTCAGAATTTTTCATTGCAGTTCAATTCTTAAAACTAGAGGAGTGAGGATACATTTTTTACGTTTTTAGAAGCACATAGACTATCTCTATAACTCATAAAAGTAATCAGGATAACTTTCAGTAAATATTTAAATAAGTATCCAGCGATATTTCAAAGAGAATGAGATTTAGTAATATTCTAATTTAGAGGTTCCATTTTAATCTCTTTGGCTAACTTTTGAACTCAAAAAATGAATCATGTCGAGCTCTTGGATTTGTCTTCTATTACAAACCTTGACTTACGAGTAAATTTATGTTAATTGATGATACTTTTCCTGTGCATAGCTATAGTAGATTAGCCTCTTTTCCTATTTTCTTAGTACTAGGAAAAATCTCCAGAGTATTTCAAGCGTAAATCCACGCTACCATTGTATACCTACAGATAAACATGGGACGAAAATATCCAAAAACATCAATAAAAAGATAAGAATCTTATCAGATTGTTAGGCAGTAATAAAAATTCTTGGATCACACCTGTCCAATTCCGAATTGGTTTGGGAGTGTAGCAGCTCAAATAAGGTGAATGAACAAAAGTTGATAGCAGGACCGTGACGAAAATGTCCCACTGATAAACAAAGATTGGTGGAAGAACCATGGGTAGAACGGTCACGCCAACAGCCAAACACTAAAGGGGAGTTAAAAGTAGAACTAAAGGAGTATAAAAAAATTATCACTCAATGGACAAAGCTTGGGACTTGCTTGGGATGTATGTTAGCATTAGAGTCAATGAAGCAGCAGATCGACTTGCAAAGAAGGCTCAAACATGGCATTTATAGGTTCAGAATTAGCTATAGGCATGCGCACATGTGTGCAACACTTAATCGGATAGTCTTTTTGATTTAGAATGAGAAAATGAAATCCTGGAACAAATACTGAGGTGGAAATTTTTCAAAAGGAAATTTTGAAAAAATACACCAAAAGACTGGTGTAGGTCTGTCAATAGGAACATTGTAATGTGAGCAAACTTCTCTAAACTATAATGATAAATACTGAGTCAAGTATATATATAGTAAATGCGGCAATAAGAAGGAAGTTCAGACTTTCAAGTCCAGACCGGAATCCGGAACGGTAAAGAGTACATACCGAAGTGGTAAAATTACTTATTTTTTCCAAGACTTTTAACAATCATAATAAGCAAAACTATATAATTTGTATGAATGCAAAGACAGAGAACAAAGATTGTTAGCACAAACGTGTGAGTGAAAACCAAATATAATAATTTTTGTCTCAAATATGAACTAACTGATTGTTGTCATTTGTTTCAATTGTCTTTTTGGTTTCATTCAATTGCTAATTTTTGTCATTTGTCAGTAATGTCAGTATTGGCTGTGATTAACGATTTTTAATATTCCTATTAATTGTTCTAATAAAAATCGATTTTTCCCGAACCGATTTAGATTGAAAGAGAAAAATCGATTTTTTTAGAAGTAGGTTCTCTTAGTTCTAGAACTATGAACATTGAAGTGCTATCCATTTTATGTAAGGTTCAATTCCAGTGTAAATAACAACAATAATAATATGAGGTCCACGGGTAATTGGAATATATTTTTAAATTAATTTAAACAATCATTGGTTTTGCGCCGTTTCGTCTTTATTATCAAGACTTTCAAGCTCTGAAAGTATTATTGAAAGTATTATAATATTAACATTTTAACAATATTTTTATAAACAGACCTCAACTATTTTTTAAATTAAAATTAAAACTCTAAAAAACGATTTTTAGCTTTCAAGTATGTTTTTTTTTCCAAATTGAAGTGCTATGTCCTTTTAAGACGTATTGCAGAGGAACTCACGAGAATGGTCCTCAGAAGTTTGAAAAAAGAAGTCGATTTTCCTGGATTAATAGAGTAATTTAAAAAAAATAATGAATCATTACACGCTTGTGTAAAGATACTAAAATGGTTAATTTATTCTACAAAATATCATAAATCTCTTGTGAATCTATTGAATATTTGATTGAACTATAAATATTCAGTAGGTACATATTAAATTTAAGCAAATAAAATTTCCAGTGTAAAACCAAGTGAAATGAGAGTCCGTTTTAGCGTTCATAGCTCTCATAATGCGATAACTATCGCTTTAAAAACACATTCGTTTTAGTTCCTTTTTGGAGAGTTGTTTGCTCAGACCGCATTATTATCGTGAATTAAATCGATAACACGACAATAAATTGTCGAAAAGTGAAAAACGAGAAAAAAGGCGTTTTATTTCAACGAAATCGCTCGTATAAAGCTGCTCCGTTTATTCAATCTCGGAACGAAACCGATTTTCTCTATTATTTTTTTTATATTTGTCAACGTATTCTTGCGATGTTGTCTCACTCCCGATTTTCCCACAGGAATGTAGTGGCTAATAAAAAAGAATTGTTCACTGCAGGAACAATTTAAGCTCGTCAAATCTAAGCTCTTGACTACCGGATTGCGAAAGCTTTTTATAATCAATCAGAACGGGATGGAGGCTTTTAGGGGATGATTTTCCGTTCAGACTTAATACCTCCCCATTCTTTTTTCAGTGAGTAATTGTTTTCTTTTCTTTGTTTCAGGTATGTACCTACTCCATCGTTTTATCATTCGTCAGCATAACAAATCGAAAAAAATCCAACTTCCTAATATTGAAACCGCAAGGCCAAGTTGGGCGTAAGAGAATTTTTTCAACTATTGTTATTTATGCACTCCGGAAATGCAGTTTGTATTATATACAACAATGGCTACATACTTTTATTTATTTATTGTATTGTATAGTGCTCGGGGCGAAATTCAATTCTTTCTCTGTGGGATTTCGTGACTTGTAGTATTCACGATCGGCCTTGCCTCAGCAAATTTTCACGTTTCTCGTTTAGTTTTTGCAGACAATTTAGATGTTATGTAATTTATAATTAATTTCATTAAAACGAATCGCGTCGCCAAAGTTTTTCAGAGCATAGACCAGGGGGGTGGTGAGGAGGCTAATCAATTACGCGAGTGTTGGAAATGTGGCGAATGAACATTTAAAGTGTAATAAGTTTTCGGAATTAGAGCCAAAGCTCATTAAAAAGGAAAAGAAAAGTGAAATATTTATTTCAGAGCTTTGGAAAAGTTTAATTATGGAGATGGTGTTCTTTTTAGAAGTATTAATTGCCTGTTCGTAGAAAAAATTAATGTAACTTTAAATTTGTTTATTCATAAGACTATTTTCACCTTTCCATATACCGTCATATAGTATTCCCCCTTTTACTGTTCGCTCTTAATTACTTATTTGATTTTTCACATGAGAGTGTTTTCTCCCGATTTTTCTTTTCAAAATAATTTGGAAAAATGCATATTTTCTTCTATACAAAACTGCATTCTTTTGTTTTGTCAATTATAGAAATATTAAATATACAGCCATATACATTAGTAGTTATTCATCATAGCAGAGAAGGGAGGATTTCACCCCTGTTTAAAAGCACTGACCTGTGACCACTAGACTTCTTCTGCCAAAATCTATTCCGTCGTCTAAATTTTCAAAGATTTTCTTAAGAAAATTGTCTGTCAAATGCACTGAAGTTTGTTTATCGCCTTTAACTAACCATAAATTGTTGTAAAGAAAATTAAAAAAATATTTTATGGAAAAGGACCACAGACCATGATTTTGCCACGAATTCCAAGATCCCTTAAGCAGACTATTCATGTTCTCCTAGTTGGATCACCTAAATGATCACTAGTTCGACTAGACACCCAACTTCCAACAACACCATTTACCGTCCGATTTTAGATCCAATTTCGAAAATCGGACCACAAGTTGGATTGCAAGTCGGAGCGTGAATGGCCTGCTTTAAGTTCAAAGAGTGATTGTCAATGAGTCAAGAACCAAAAGTCTACGAAGCACTATGTAATAATTTGTCAGGTGGCATTTACCCTCCAGAAGGAATCCAAAACTGTGGATTGATTATTCTGTAGCAATGCTTTGTGGCTCTATTTTGCACAGTATATGATAGAAACTGGTTCCAAACGGCAAAATTTGATATTTGAAAATTTTTCAGTAGCTTCAGATGTTTCCTCATTTCTTTAGGGTGCATTTTACTGCAGTCGCTAGTCGCTGGTTTTTAATGATGAATTGATTCACATGACTAAAATGTGACATGTATTGTAAAGCTAAATTTTGTTTAGCTATTTTACCGAATTCTACCGTTTGTACCAGACATGTACTATTCACCAAATTTAATTTTCCCATTAATACATTTTCCAAAGAGTACATAGTCGGTACATTTACTACTAATAAGCCGACTGTTTACTTACATGTATTTATATTTAATACTCGCTTACTTATATTTATATTTATTATATTTTATTCACATACCTATACAGTAAAGTGATTATATCGATACGTTAACATTAACATTCGATAGAGAATCTCATTTGTCGCTCAAATTTTGGCGCTTATGTTATATTTTAGTCACGTGACCACCCTTTTCGCTAAAAACCAGCGACTAGCGACGGAATGAAAAAGCACCTTAATCTATATGGATCAAAAAAGCGACAAAAATAAAATATCTCGAAAACTCGCAAACGAAAAATGAGATGCTTCAGGAATCAGGACTTTTACAGCACCCTCGAGCTTTTTCTTTGCCGCAATAGTTGATCGAAAAATTAATACAAACTCCCGAAATCGTACGTCTGGTAAAAAAATAATTTCAAAGAAAAATAGATTTTTCATGAATTTTGAGAAAAACGGGTAACGGTTTCGCGGCAGTTTTGATGTATCGAAATAACAGTCGTGAACCATTTGGAACCAAATGGAAAATGCTTAAAATGCTATAAAAAAATTGAAGATAATCATGGCGATCATTGGTGGCAAAGGCAAGAAAGTAGAATAGACTGAAAAATCTGAGCATTATGGAAGGAGGTCGCTAAGAGTTGGATAGAGTGGAGGCAAATTTTGGAGCAAATTAAAGCTCAAATCAAGCTGCAAAATCAGATAAATAAGTACATCAAGAAAACCGTTAGGATACCCAATTTTTCTTAGGTATTATAAAAGCTTATTTTTCAATGAACTAATTTTGTTAGTTTATGTTATTTCGTGTAAAATATTATTTGCAACCAGTTTTCATCGTATATGGTGCAATGGGAAACCAATACAGATAAATCTACACTTTCAATTTTCAACCTCTTTTATAGAGCGAATACCATCTGATAGTTTTCTGGGTTCTTTAGCCACCAACTCATCTACAAATCATCAAACCAGCTGCATGTTATGGACCCCAAACAATTATTATTCAGATTCACCAAAAATTATAGCCTTAATCCTTGACAATGGGCAGATTTGAATCAAAGAAACCTTTGTTCCATGTGCTCTAAGAAATAGAAAAAATTGGGTCTTCTTTTTAGTTTGGTTCCGGTTGATTATAAGTTAGTAATTTCCAAATTGGTGCCACTTTCATTATACCTACTATTGTCACACGAAATCCAAATCTGGGTTATTTGTGATTTACTCGTTCGATTTTTCAATATTTACTTTCATGCTCCAAATTAGAATTTTCTAATTTCCTCGTAATTATATTTTTGACAATAGATAATAACAATTTTCACAAAGAAAATGCTTTGATTGATGGCTTCATTAAAAATAAATCCAATCGTGCGATTTGACGGTTGCATTGTTTTTACGATGCGTTATTATTGGTGCATTTTCGATCGAATTTTATTCTACGTTTATCGTTTTACTTTCACACGTGTCGTTTATTTTGATTGGGAAGTTTATTGGCGTGAAATTAACATGCAATCGTTTGCCAAAGTCATTTGCCTGCGTTAATACTTGACCACATACAATGGCAATGGTAATTATTGGATCTTTCATCCACATCAAAGGCGTTTATCACGTTCTAAAAACGCTCTAATCATTCGAAATAATTCATTTTGCCAATCTTTTGTCTCATAGTAGAAACTTTTGTTAGCAATTATGCATTGAGAGTTATTAATAAAATGATTTAATGACGAGTATACTCTAAATAAGTGGTTGAAGTGTATAGTGAAATTGAACCGAATCACTTCATACTTTCATAAACAAAGCTATTTTAGTTTTATTTGTACATATTGTGGTTTGTTTTACTCTTGCAATAGTAAACGATACTAAAATTTATTACATCTATAAAATCAAAGAAAATATTTTTTTTCTAAAAATACTAATGAACATCTATTTCAGATAATAATAATTTTGAAAAACATTCAATGGAATTTTCATTTTCGGGAAATTAGTTTCACATTTGAAGGACATTTCCTTTTAGAGTTGAAAATGCGGAACACTTGTGCATACGGATTGTAAAGGAATAACAAAACTAGGACAAAGAACAATAGTTAGCATTACTATTGTCTTATCCAACCATGTACTTGTATATAAGTGCAGAAGTTTCCCTAGTTTTTAATACAATTTGTAAAGGATACATGTAGAAAACGCTAACTTCGTTACGGGACATCAATTTTCTTCGTGTTAAGGTGCCGTATCTGTTGTCAGGTGTAGACGACTAATCATTAAGTCCTGGAACCTATCTTTATCGGCTTTGAACAGGTTTTCCACATCCAAACCGAACCAGGTTTTCAGGTTTTTTCTGGTTCCATAACCATTATAAAAGTTCTTCCGACTTATTCTTTTTTCTTCTACTTTACTTTGCAAGATAATTTGGAAGAGCTTTTACTTAAGCCCGCGTAACATGTGCCTGAAGCAATGGCGTAGCGTGAGCTTTCGCCACCCAGGACGGTCCAGAAATTTACCGCCCTCCTTTTTATTATTTGTCAAGAAAATTAGAAAAAAGTCTAAAATTCGTAATTATTTTTTATGTTACTGACCCGAAGTATTCGAACTCAAGACGCTTTATGGTTGCAATGATACCAATATAAAAATTCGAATCGGAAAAAAATCAGTTGGGGTAGTTTATTTTTCTTTCTGTTTGCTTGAATCTTTTCAAATTTTCTTCCCTGACTTCCAATATGATTCTTTTTCCTCTTTAAATGTGTAAATATTAGGTTTTATTTATACCTCAATTAAGCTCCATTAGAATTGAATATTTTTTATACGAATATTTTTGAGTTCAAATAATCATTTATTGGTCCATTTTTGCGAAAAAATATCAGAAAATAAATCAGGACTTGAAGCCGAAGTTTGGGGTCATGAAACCGGAAGATTTTTGAGTAGCTGAAGTTAAAATATTTTTATCTTCTATAATTTAAAGCAGGTATTGGAACCATACTGTGGAAAAGCCTATTTTTTCCGGATAATATTGGAAGATTTTTTAGTTTTGGCCGAGTGTAAGATCCTATAAACTATAGAATTCTATAAATTTCTATAATCTCGTTTATAATAAATATATTTCCGGTGACGTCTAAATCTTTTCCAATGTACATACTATTCAAATTATGAAGAAATTATATATTTCTCGATTATGTTGTCAATTCCCTGAATTCCTTATTTTTACCTTAATCAATGAAAATCCATGGCTTTTCAGATAACCCTGATTGCTGGATATCCTGTATAATCAAATCATTGGTGTCATTGGTGCACCAATGATTTAATTTTACAGGATGTGCAGCAATCAGGATTATCTGGAAAGCCATGAAGTTTCATTGGATTAGGGTAAAAAGAAGAAATTCAAGGACTTTGAAAAAAAAATTTGATATTGAAAAAATTTATAATTACAACATAATTTGATTACTATTTATATTGGAAAAGATGTAGACGTTATCGGAAATATACTTATGATGTAAAGATTCTACACTTATACATACGTTTAATTATATGTTAAGTTTAATTGAATATATATAAAAATTGACAACTTTCTTTATTATTATTTCACAAAATTGATCAAAGTCTCTAGTCTAGAAAGTCAGGAAATGTATGCTGAAGAAAATTTGACATTCAGTTAGGGTACGAATGATTTAATTTTAAAAGCTGAAATAAAAGCCTTAACAAAATTTAACTAAATTGTAAGTTCAGTTTAACCAGTAAGTTTAAACTGGAGGGTATTATTCAATCGAAACTATTTTATGCAGCTGAAACCCAAACTTAGTTTCAGGAGAATAGTTCTCGTAATTTTTGTTTCTTTTGTACATTTTCATGGTAATCACACTATTGGGAAACTTAAACATACTAAGGAATTTCAAATTTACTGGAAAAATCAAAGAAAGAGAGAGTTTGCAAAAACCGGAAAACAAGTTAGAAATTGTGGTTTGTGGATATTAAACCCTATTAATTTTTCCATTGCTTCGGTATTCTCGAGAACTACCTCGAAGTAATTCTAGAACAGGGGTGTACAACATGAGTTGGTGGAGCTTCAAATTTAAGATTTTCGACTTTTTGTTCCCTAAATTTTGAAAAAAAGCAAATTATTTTTTAAAAGATAATCTCAAGTCCAGTCCGGTAATAGGTAGGGTTTGAATTTTGTATTGAGAAAATTTCGATATTTCTCAATTTACGGATTTTTATTAATACTTGGGTTGCTAAAGACTTTGGTAGTTATAAAGCGACGGTAAATAATAAAAAGAAAAGTCAATATAGTTATACGAGTATAATATGGATTATATAGTTGTTGATAAATTTATACTATGCTAAAGTCCCTATTTTGACGAACAATCCCGAAAACTTCGAACGTACCAATTGGCCGATTTTCGGCGGAAACCGAGCCGGAAACGTCAGCCGGGTAATATACTGGAGAGATTTGGTGAAGATAGTGGGATTTCTATTGTAAAAGTTTTATCTAGAAAAGTTTAAAAATTAAAGAAAAACAATTTGTATTTTTAACATTTGTCTTATCGATAAATTTTAAGAGATAATTTTAGAATTTAGCCAAAAATCATACAATTCTTGGTTATCTTAATTTATTGATATTCTCCATTACATGTGACAAAGTATTAATTATTTTTGGGTCAAAAGTGATTAGTAGGTACCTATCTTAAGAATTTTAACACGATAAGCCTAATATGCAATTAAAAACTAAGTTTTACTAGCTTCTGTAAATCCATTTTCAACAAAGAAAGTAAGATATTGGGTTTCTTTTTCCGGTCTTGATAATTTTGCTTTTAATTTTGAAGGACTTTTCTAGGAAAACCCCCCAAAAAACACAGCAGGTATTACATTTTTAATGTCAGAAAATAACATTTATCGTTCAAATGCGATGAATATAATTAACTTTAAAATCCGATAAGGTTTTTCTTGAAAATGTGTCAATTTCGTTGCATGTTAAGGCCACTTTTGAATAAAATTATTGTGGCAATATGGCCTTCGAATCGATTAGTACCTGCTTCATTAAATGGTAGGTATACACAATGGAAACTTTCTTATAAAATATTTGGGTCGCTTTATTTTCCTTGATTTAGAAACGTATAGTTATAGTTAGTTTTTTGATAATTTCCCAAGTGAATAAATCGAAAAAGTTTTAGATTAAATTTTTGTTTATTTCTCTTATGTTGAATGTATTTATCTTTGTCACTAATTGGCGTCTGGAACGCAAATTTCGGGCATTACATTTCGCTATCCACTTTAACTAAATTGTCAAGGGATTTTTGCAGTGAAATAATATAAACATTGTTGAACTTTTCGCCGCAAAAAGTTTGTGATAAGAATGGAAACAAAACGAAAAAAGTTGCCTTCGTTTATTTCTCTGTTCTGAAACAATAAGATGATATTCAAATCCTGTGGGAAGATCCGCTTAAGACAATTCTCGTCACATCTGTCCAGCAAAAGTTTTTACACTCCACTATTTATAACACATATACCACGTAAATATCTGTCACTTTGTTTCCCCATCTTGCTCCAACCCTATCCTGTTCTGGAAGAAAAAAAGTGTTATAGTCTCAAGTTTTTAAAACACACCAAGTGCAGGGGAACGGACAATTGAACTTTTGAACGTCACCGGTTTTAATTATAGATCTCGTACTTTTTCCAATTTATTTTTGAAGTGATACTTCTTTACTGGTGTTTTGAAAAAAAGTAATGAGAGTGAATTGTTAAAAAAATGACGCTTTAAAGTAACAGTATGAAGTTGCTTGCAAACGGTTAGCGAAAAAGAACGGTCCAAAAGGGCGAAATCTGACCGATTTTTGGGAACGATATGCATAGTAGTAAGACGATTAAAACAATCTATCACATCGATCAAGGTAACCCAGCATTTAGATATGTTGGCACATATTTTTCGTTTATTGAGGGACTCGAGGCGAGAGAATTCGATCATCCCGAACAATCCCGAATATGATACGAAGTTATAGTTAACGAACAGTTAAAAACAGTCAGAACGGTTAGAATTTTTAGAACACGGACAATATAGATATAGTTGAACTAAATATTTTGGAATTTTACAGTCTAAACAATATCCATATTAATACATAACTAAGCAGTAATTTCCCGTAAAATAGTGACCGCCCAATACTGACGCATCTAACAAAAGGAAAAAATTGGCAATTGATTGAATAAAATCAAAATGACTGTTGAAACCATAGCAACAATTATTCAGTTCAAATTTTAAACAATGATGGTATTTCACTCACAGGTATATGTTTACAATATCTGTCTACCTTTGCTGAAATAAATGCATACATATTACTTACGTTTGCCTATTATTATTATAATGAGAATTAAAATGCAATTAAAAGAAAGATATTTTTCTGAAGTTATTCAGTGTAATATTTAAAATTATGTAATAAAAGTCGATTGATACATTATATTACATTATATTTTTCTATATTTGAATTAAAAATCAGTTTCAATACATAAATATAAATCGGTAAATAAAGTATACAATCACTATTGTATAAATATAATTTTTAGGACATCGCTATTTAGGATTGCTTATACATATCTATACATGATATTTCATGACAACAATCTACTTCTATGTGGTAAATGTTTTCGATAAGTATTTTTCGAACATGTAGCCCATTCTGTTAATTCAGTTAAACGGTTAATTCATATTATATGTAATATAATTTTTTTGTAAGTAACCAAATGTGTAAACATATAGTTTTTATGTATAAATAGCCAATTTAATCTTTTATTTGAAACCCAGTTACATTCCATGAAATATTCACAACCCAACAATGGCACAACTGACAAATGACTAAAATTAGCGATTGAATGAAATCGAAATGACAGTTGAAACTAATGACATTGTAGTGTAAATTTGAGCCAATAATTATTATATTTGTATTCCACTAACATGGATGTATTTAAAACTTTATATTTGTCCTTGTCTTTGTCGCAACACATACGTTTTCTTATTGTGTATTTTGATATTAAAAGTAATTTGTGTTTAAAATTGTATCATATTTTAGTATTCACTAATCTTATAACTGATGGGCTAGTTCAGGCTCTACCGAAAGAGGCTACGGCAGTGGATTAAAAACCTATTTTTAAATATACCAAAGAAGTATAACTTCTCACGAGCGTACATAAGTATACATACTGTTTTTTTTCTTCGAGAAACTGATCGTTCGGTGGGATGAAGGGACCGAATGCCTAATCAATTACGCTCGAATTTCCCTCCATCGAAACGACATGGATTGATTTAATTTAATTACTTCAATTATCGTGAACATGAGAACTAACAAGAAAAATAAATTTCAATTTGTCTTTTCTACAATTACAAATCGGTTCGTTTTGAATACCTCAAATATTTTAAATATTTTCCTCTCGAAATTTTCTTTTTTTGTGTTCTCTCAACAAAACGTTGCGAGTGAATGACTGGATGAGATAACCTAATTTTAGAGCAAATAAATTTAAAATATCGCCCCTTGATTTGCTCTCATGTTTTATTTGGCCAAATGCCCAAGCGCTAAAGCGTTAGTTTTCCAGGCCATCCCGTTTTTTCTTTCCAATTCCTTCGGGCGTTGCTGCATCAGCGAATTTTCTTGCCGACTTGCGGCGTCCACCAAATATCCATCGCTCATGGTTTCGCCTTGTTGAAAACCAAATATGATCAATTGATTTATCAGTTTGATAATTTCCCACATGAACTTTGCTCATTACAGTTAAACCTCTGCTACCGTATAATTAAAACAATGCCAATCTCTGTTTGGTGCTGGGAGTTGAATGCGGTTTTTGTTCTTGGTGCAATAATGCGTTGCATCTCGAATTCTCTTCATCTCGATGCATTTCTCCACGTTGAGGTCGTGATGCAATTGATGCATCTTCTTTATGCACGCGGCCCCGAGGACTAATTAGACCAATAAGCGCAATTTTACTTTAGGTTGCACGTTAACGTTGCCCGATTCGGTCGTTAACGAGACACAATCGTCATTAACAACAATTAGATTTGATTTAATGCAAACGAGAAAAGTAAGAAAATTAACATTTTCGTCGATGGTTTCAAAAGGTAATTCAATGGAAATTATATATGTAAGTAATTCAGAGGTAATTATGTATACGAAAGTAGCTTGAGGGTGGAGAGTTTTTCTTTCTATGTAATTTTCTTGTAGACTATTGTAAAACTTAATAAGCAAAAAAAATAATGATAGATGGCGCAAGAATTAATAAAACAATTGGTTGAACTTTTCAGCCTACCTACACGTAATACTATTTGTTACAATAATAAGACTTTGATTTACGCATGCTAACTATAACTCCTAACTATATCGGCCCTAGCATTAGTCCTATATAGAAATATAGGATTAATGCTAAGACTGATATAGTTAGGAGTTATAGTTAGCAGCACAGTTATACTGTGTATACAATATATAGGATATATTGCGGTCCAATTTATGTAGTATAATTTAGTATAATAATATATAAAAATCATACCATAAACATAAATTTGAACAGAAGTTCAATCAAAAATATTCGTGACGTATTACTCAGATACGTATTTCGATTGCCAAGCAATTTTGATCAGTGGTCATTAAGTTATTGTAAAATTTGGATCACTCCGTAACTGCTTTGTGATGCTTTGTGAATCATCACAAAGCAGTTAAAGACTGATCCAAACTACATGATGACCACTGAGGAAGATTGCTTGGCAATCGAAATACGTATCTGGGAAATACGTCACGAATATTTTTGTTTGAACTTCTGTTCAAATTTATGTTTATGGTATGATTTTTATATATTATTATATTAAATTATACTACATAAATTGGACTGCAATATATCCTATATATTGTATACACAGTATAACTGTTCAAAGTCAGCGAAAAAATCTTATTTTGAGTATAGTTATAGTTATAGTTAGCATTAGTCCTTTATAGAGATATAGAACTATATAGAGATATAGAACTAATGCTAGGACCGATATAGTTAGGAGTTATAGTTAGCATCCGTAAATCAAAGTCTTATTAACTATATCGAATAAATTGGAAACCCTGAAAATGCATAGTCCAGAAAAACCACCGTATCGATAACAAAATAAAAACGATTCAATCGTGTTGATTGACTATCGTGAATTTAGAGATCCAATTTTTTTTGTTTTTTATTAAAAAAATCAACAAAAATAAGTTACCTATAGATATCGATTCATACACCTCATTGAAGTTGCACTAATGCTTAATAATAACAATAATGGTGGCTTTTAAAAATTTAAAGATTGCTAAGGAAGTTGCGATTGATATCGAAACATTAAATAGAACTATGAAATGGTTGATTTATTGTTTAAGTCTGTCCATAACTTAGATAAGTTTCCCGCGTAGTTGAACTCTTCACCCCAGCGCCGTCTTTCTTAGGCAAAGTTTTTAAGCCGCAGTAGTACAATATTCAGATTTCAACAATATCCAATATGATTATTTTTCTTTAGAATAAGCCTATCTAGTAATTAAAATTAATCAAAATACAGTTTTAGAATCAGTACTTGAAGCATAGTTCCTCCTAATATGAGGTCTTAATTTTATTTTTATCCTTCCTTTCATTGCAGATTTCCATTTTTCTACAGTCACATAAAAATATAGGCATGTCTTATTGATTAATTAAGATACATTAAATTTGAAAACTTATTTTTGTAGGACATTGAATGTTCTACAAGAAAGGTCTATCTCAGCTTTTTTCTCTAATCTATTCGTTTCAGCGATATTAGAGATGATAGTTTTGAGAATTTAAAAAAAAATCGCAATGTTATACTTATTTGCTTATTACTAAACTTTTGAATACCGATTAGTAGCCAAAAAAGTAGTTTTGCTTAATTGAAAGTGAATGTAAATATAAACATTTAAATGATAATCATAGTTAAAATTATACCTTAGCAATTATTAGTTAAATTTTTTGCTTTATAATGAATATATTTGATGCTTGAATTGCACAAAAAATTAATCAAAATAAAATTAAAAAATCATAAAAATTAATATATTTGATTAGTGTTTTCTAAAGTCGATGGAAATAGAGAATATTTATGTTTTAAGCGTTTAAATCTTTCAATTAAATAAAATATGTTTCAGCGATAATATTTTGAGTAGGTCTGTTAATAGAAAATTATAAAAAACCTTTTTTGTAGAACTTTTCATTTTTTACAAAAATGATTTTAAAATTTGGTGTAATTTGGTCCATGGAAGATATACCTATTTTTGCAACGAAGAGATGTTTAAATGGTAATATATTGAGGACTTATATTTGAAGAACTTAGTAAACAATTGTTCAATACTAGAAGTAAAAACTTTTCTAATCAAGTTACATTTAATTACAAGTTTTCAGTACACTAAGCTAGGAATTAAATTTTTCATTCTTATAAGTATACCAATAGGGAAACACCATTTGGTACCAAAAGAAAAATCGCCAATAAAACCGAATACTTTTGAATACATTATAGTTTTGTTCGACTTGGAAATTATCCATACTTAGTTTCTTATTGATTCAACTTGCGGTTGTTGGATTTGAGCCATAAACATACACATATAAGACAAAAAGGGTAGTTTTTATAAAGATTTATCCGCAAACTGATTTTCAATGCTTCTAGAAAAACCAACGGAATATAACTATAGTCTAAAAAAAACCATTTACAAAAGTTGTTTGAACAAAAGCAATTCCTTATTACGAAATTAACTAGCATTTGTTTTGTTGTTACGTTTTTGTTTCACAATTAGAAACAAATGAAATGAATAAATGTGATGACGTCATAAAGTTGTTACTTGATCTCACAATTACTTTTATTAATTTGAGTAATGGATTTTTTTCCAGGAAATTTTAATGAGAAATAGAAAGATTTTTTTTTAAATTTTAGATTTTTATTTTTTTTTCTACAAATTGTTTTTTAGTTTGGTATCGTCTGTGGTTTTTAATCGAATGCGAGAAATGTAACGACCGTTAGTTGAATATAATCGACGCCATTAATTGAAAAGTCGATGCCTCAGGAAATGGCGAAGAAAACAGTTAAATCAACGGAATGGCCATAATTTAAACTTTTTGCCGTCGTCTCTTTGGCTTGGCAGCGGCCAAACGTGACAAAAATACCATAAAGATTTGAATATTAATATCTGCAAACCGAACCAGAAAAATTAACAAAAGTAAAAGTTGTTAATTTGCGCCAGAAAAAGGCCATTTTGTTTCAATCATATTTAATGTGACGGTGACAAAAAATTTGGCAAGGTTAAATTTGAAAAATTTGCAAAAACTCCAAAAATAAAATCAGTCATAGTTATTGCAACAAAAGTGCAGACTTGTTTTTTGTTTAAATGTGAATCATTTATGTCTTTTATTGTCTTTCTTAAAATTTGGTTAATAACCTCGGTAAAATCTCCGATTGTGGTAATTGCAGTAGAAAAAAATTTGCAAATGCAAACCGCACCTTATTAATATGGCGGCTTAGATGCTCAAATGTCTTAGTGTAAAACAAAAGAATTACGACATTCCTGTTTATTGTCCTCGCGTAAAACAAAAGAAGGATATGGAAACAATGGCGCAAGATTGGCGTGAACCACCAAAAGAAAGCGGCACAAAGTCGACGAATTCTTTGAGTAAAAGAATTGCGGAAAATGTTTTTTTTCTTCTGGTAACAACCGAAAAGGGAAATTAATCATAAAAATGAAAGACCAAACTGGGGTATTGTTCGATTTTATTATATTTTTTGTGCGGCTTTATGGGAATGAATGAGACATTAAGTCGCGGATTGTCGTGGTCAAGGACTGTGATAAGTTTTTCGCCGAATTTTCTTTTTGTTCGAGACGGAATCGTTTTCGATTCGGGAATCAAACAATACGGATTACTCGGATCGGGGGATGGTCAGTGGGGACTTTTCTTTGTGTCTCAATTCGGGGTTTTTGTCCGTGAATTTTCACCAGTTGGCCGTTTGCCCATTGCAATATTAAATTTATACTGTAATAGTTTAAGCTTGACCACTTTTCACGCGTTTATTGTGAGTCTAGGAAAATTTGATTTACGAGGAAAATTTTAGAACAATAACAATTGTTAAAATTTATGAAAAATGAGGAAATTTATTTTAATTTCAGTAGTTAAGCTTTCAACTTTCCGCAACTTTCATCGTACCCCTTAAGTTGTAGATGGTTTATGTCTCAACTTTCAACGTCTTTTATGACGTAATTTTACTATCAATTTTCCTCAACTTTTTCAATTTGCCGTCTGGAATATTTTCTCTTACCTTTTCTAAGTTTAGTTGAAGGATTTAGTCGATTGGAAAATTTCGAATTTGAATTCGGTCTGTCTCATTTAACTGTCAATTTTCTTTCAATTGAGTTTCAAGATGCTACTTCCTCCACCTAATGTTCTTTTGGTATTCAATTTGGTATTTGTATTTAATTTGCTTCATTCGGGTATGTTTAAAATCGTAGTTTCCAAATTCGAATACAAAATTTAAATTTTCTAATGGAAAGAAAATTTTGAATTTATTGTAAAATTTCTTCTTGTTACTGTGTATACAATATATAGGATATATTGCGGTCCAATTTATGTAGTATAATTTAATATAGTTATATATAAAAATCATACCATAAACATAAATTTGAACAGAAGTTCAAACAAAAATATTCGTGACGTATTGATTGCCTATATACGTATTTCAATTGCCAAGCAATCTTCTTCAGTGGCCATCAAGTAGTTTGGATCACTCCGTAACTGCTTTGTGATGATTCACAAAGCATTGGGGCTAAAACTTGCAATTATCAAGCACTGAATTTCGCTATTTATGATGCTGATTTTTAGCACTTTTTAAAAAAAATAAGGGTAACTTATAACCGGGTAAATGGGGGATGAAAAATAATTCTTCGGTAAGTACCCAGAAACGAGTAAAATATTAATATGTAGATCTTGGAAAATGCTAAAACTTTTAAAATATTTTTTTCATTTTCACAAATAATTCATGCAATATGTGCTTTTGAAATTGGGAAAAGTTTCCTCACTCTAACTTTTCACTTTTCCTATGCGATGGAAAATTTCGAAAAGAAAAATTGGTCGCTAAAAATGTATTCAATTAAAGTAGATTTGAGTATGATTTGCTTGGTAGTTTTTGGAATTGAATATTTTCCTTTTAATCTTTATTTTTATTGACTTGTTTTATAAAAATATAAAGAAGTATTGTAATGAAAAGATTCATTTTGGACATCCCTGAATCCATTTTCATAACGATATCTGAAGTAACGTAGGTACCTTATTTCACGTAAAAAAATATAATTATTTTTGATTTTTGTATTCCCTTGCAAAATTGGGAGATATTTTGAAAAAAACAAAGATCTTAAAGAAAATGTGAACATTTTGGGCATACAAAACTCAAACAGTGTAAACCATGGAAAGGTTTTCCATGGTTTACAATTCCATGGTACAAATAAATTTGTGCTTTAGTATACCTAATTTTAGTACCTACCTTTTAGCTTTGCATCTTCCATTTTAATGGCAGTTAACTACTTAGCCAAATCCCGGTTCTACTAAAAGGCAAATTTTTCAACTGATTCTGATAATCTCCAAAGAAAAATAAAAGTAGTAAAAAAAAATTATGACTTAGGAATGTTTACAATTTGTAATACTTAGTCCCGATGATCAAATAAAAATGGAAAGTTAAATAAATTTTTCATTAGATTGTACGAGTTTAAATAGTGACTAATATCAAACAAAAGTTTAAGTAATCATTTACTATTACATTACAATCATTTACTCTTGATAATATTTTATGTTATTTTCATTTAGCGATAACATTTACCAACAATTTGAACCACAGGTGCGTTATAGATACGTATTTCGATTGCCAACCAACCTTCCTTAGTGGATCACTTCGTAACTGCGTGATCCAAACTACTTGATCACCACTGCGGAAGATTGCTTGGCAATCGAAATACGTATCTGGGCAATACGTCACGAATATTTTTGTTTGAACTTCTGCTCAAATTTATGTTTATGGTATGATTTTTATATATTATTATATTCAATTACACTACATAAATTGGACCGCAATATATCCTATATATACACATATTACTCATATAAATATTTAGGCACGAATAGTTTGTGTCTTTCCCGCGGCGTTGCCAGGAGCGCTAGTGCATTGCAATGCAAATATTACCAGTCGCTTACTTGAAATTAAACAAACGAATGAGCTGGCATAATCTGCATACTGTATAGATGATATCCGTTAAGATTTTTTCTTTATTGATATTTTATAGTACTCGTATAAAACTAGATATCAGAACAAAATTATAAATATTTATTTAAAAAATTATGACTTAGGAATGATTTACAATTTATATTTCTTAGTGCCGATGATCAAATAAAAATGGAAAGTTAAATAAATTTTTCATTAAATTGTAAGAGTTTAAATAGTGACTAATATCAAACAATAGTTTAAGTTACAATCATTTACTCTTGATAATATTTTATCTGTTATTTTCATTTAGCGATAACATTTACTTACAATTTGAACCACAGGTGCGTTATATTCTTACCTAAGTACAATTTTTTGTTTTCTTCTATATAAATCAACGGAACAATGGAAAAATTTCTTAATGACTCATTTATTTTGTAAATAAAATTCCATTCTTATTTTTAACCAAATTTAAAAAAGATTTAGTATGGACTTTAATATTTAAATGCCCAAAAATGATTCCAAAAATTGAATTTTGTACCACTATGACTTGTTTTTATATTTAAAAAAGCCAATTTAGATTTTTTATGATAAAATCTTTAAATCTCTAGTTCTAATATAATTAAATTTCCCTTTTTATTCAACATTACTATTCCAATTGTTGTTTTCAACTATGTAGATTTAAAGTTTAAAAAATTTGAATACAATACCTACAAATGCAAGTCGGTCTGATGTAGGTACTAAAGATATTTTATTTTTTCCATTAAAGTCACATAATTTGAAGACATCGAAATGAAAGAACCATCTACAGGTGGCGTAAATGTTAATTATAGTCATGAAGGCGTTATTTGATCCATATTTTGCATGCAACCATAGAAATTGGAAAATGAAACGAGCGGAAATGCCATTATCTGGAATATAATGAAACGTAACGTCAAGACAATTTCGACTTTCTCGTAAAATTTTAATATATTTTACGCTTTATTTGCTTTAATGAAATATTCGTATTATAAAATATTGGTTAAAAGAATTTAGAAAGAAAAATAAATGAGGTTACAGTATGATTCATCTATTGTGAAAAATGTAATTGAAATAATCAATATGTAATTAAATATTCAGGTAGTGTGATAGGAAAAAATCAATAGGTGTATGTAAGCAGTAGAAAACAATTACTGAGGGAAGAATGGGGGAATAATAGGTGGAAAGAAGATGGGTAAGAAAAAAATTGTAGTAATTTAAGACAACTAGTCATCTTAAATATTAGCACGTTCTGAAGCGAAACCGGAAGATCGGCATAAAAAAAAATCTTCACCGTAGATCAAATGCGATGATTATTTGACCGAAAGCCTTAAGACAATCATCTTGTACACTGAATAAGTCGTCCATTTGAGGCCATAAAATTTGAACTGATTGGCGCCTCGGAGGCAACTTCTTCGAATTCCCGGACCGAAAGTTCAGACCTGTCATCGTCCCCAAATTCTTAACGGTTCGCCGCATCTCGATTTCCTCATTTTTCAAACCATCTTCAAATTCATTGAGACTCGACATTGAAATCGCGCTCGGAAATTCCATCGAGTGCGAAAGAAGTTAATCCTGTTCCGATCATCCAGACCTTTTACGTTCGGGCTGTTACCTTGCGATTTTTCGAATGGAAAAGAAAAAAAAAACTGTGTAGAAAACCTGTTGTTTGCGATACAATAGCGCCATTTATCATCGACATAAACGGACCTAAGTACTACAGGTACACAAAGAGGCTGCACCATCGAGATCTTGTTTTCTTCTCAACTTGCCCCTGTTGTCTATTAGACTTATTCCCGTTTTGTGCGGCCGACATGGCGTGTGGCGCCTCATAAAAAATCGGGAAGTCTCGCTAAATGGTTGGCGCCGTGTTTCACTCGTAAAAATTGATCGGCTCGTCGAAAATTTTCAGCGGAAAAATGATTATTGCTTTATGAGCAGCCAAATGCTTTCTTCATGAAGTCATTGACGTAAATAAAACTCAAATCCAAGTATGAGATTTTAACTATTCTGCTTATAACTATTTGGGGTACCGGAAAGTATGATCGTTTTTTCAATATTCAATCAAAACACAATATTGTTACAACTATTGATTTTAAATCAATAATATAATAAGCCTCGATAGTATCAACGTTTTGACATCTAGTGTGCAAATTTTTAATGCCATATTAGTAAAAATCCAAATATAGTAAAACCAAGTATAGATCCTTTTGTTATTTATCAAACATAAATGTAATCGGAAACATGAATTATCTGAAATTAAATTTTAGCGTTAACGAACGAAATCTTCTGAGCTTTTTTCGCCGAAAAATCGTTGATGGTTTCACTTAAATACAGTTCCCGAAGTAATTTACTTTCAATGCTCAGGAGAGAAAGCTTTGATCGGTTTTGTCCCATCGTAGTTCGAAATTCTGTTTTTCTTTCCAAGTTTAATTTCCATCTTTGAAAATGAGTGCTTTCCAATGCAATTGATAACATCGATTGATACCATCGAAACCAAATACATTATCAATGCAATTTTGATGTTCGAGAATTTGATAGTAACACAGCCCATGTAAAGACTTCCAATACTCACAACAGGGCCAATTTTGGGCCAGTTGTTAATTTCCAAACCTTGTCATACAAATTTGGCCCAGGATTTGGCCAAGCATCAACGCCAGAGTTCATCCAAGATAAATGAGCAAAAATAATTTCATCATTATAAAAATAGTAGATGATAAAATTCAGATCTCAGCTTTTATATTTTTTTAAATAATTATATTATTTATGATAATTACAAATATTTTATATGATCTATATTATATGTATATTATTATATTTTTGAAATTTATGTATGATTGACATATTTTGTAATTATTTTAATTTGTTATAGAAGCCTGAGGAAGTTACGATTAGTAACGAAACGTAGCTAATTGAATAATAAAAATATTAAATAAAAAAAAAAGATCTTAAATAACCTGAATTTTCTTATTTAAAAAAATAAAAATACTTTAAATTGTAAAAATCAATGTTTTTTTTTTTCTAGAATCTATTTTTAAATTTTAGTTTGAATTGACTGTGGTTTCTAGGTCTGGTCCATGGATATAATTTCGGAGTTAGGCCAGTCTTGGATCAGGCTTGGCAAGCTTTGGCCCAAGCCTGGGCCATGACTAAGCCAATTATAAATTCCTACTTGGTAGTTCCGGTCTTTTCCATAGTCCTTTTTGTATGAGTCGATCAAAGACACAAATTGAATTAACTCATTACCAAGACTAAGTTCTAAATCTAAATCATCCTGATAAACTTCCACCAATGCCTCTGTTGCAGCATGCAAATTTTCAAATATCAAAGGAAAAGTTGTTTACTAGGGCTTACTAATCTGAATTTGTTTTTTTTTTCGAAGTATCTATGGGAGGGGTCCCTCTTCTGTGAAGGCCCCAGGGTTGTAACCCCGGTTACCCTCCTCTAAATCTGGCCCAGAAAACTGATGAAAAAAGAATGAGAAACTTTATAATTTTGGAAAACAAAAAAAAAAGATAAAAAAATAATTATTGATAAATTAATTGAATACTTAAAAATTAAGAATAATTATAGTTCTTAATGAAAAAAATAAAAGAAACTGGTTTTCCATCAAAGAAGACTTCTTTGCGTTTAATTACAGTTTTCATCAGTTTTGGCTTCTAGCTAATAATTTTTCATGGTTTTTGGAAAAAAAATGCTTTAACTTTCTTGAGATATCCTTCACAAGTCTTTCGACGAAGAAAAGCAGTGATTCCAAACATTTTTATCGAACGTATCCCCCAAAAGGTCTATCGGGTTGATATCGGGACTTTGAGGTACCCAAACTATATTTTCCAAAACTTCTTATTCTTTCCCCTGTAAAAACTTTCCACATTATTTAGAGTTATGCTTGAGATCATTATCCCGAAAACCATTACCAATTAATTTTATCGCAGATGTGATATCAATCTATTTCCTAAATATCTTTAAATTTCCTTTTTTTCCTAATTCCTTCAATTTGGATCAAATTTCCTGTTCCCTAGCCTAAAAAACACATATCACAATCGCATTCCTATGCTTAGAAGTTGGTACCATGAATCTGGTATCCTCTATTCTCCGACACTGCGATGACCGTAGATTGTTCTTTTAGAATAAAATACTTCAAATTAGAACTGATCGGTCCATAGGACTTTTTTGAAATCCTCTTCAACCTAATTTCGATGGGGAAGTTCCCATTGTGTTGTCTTAAAAGAGGTTTCCGTAAGGCACCTCAACCAAACGAAATAGCCTCCATTAATCGTCTTTGTATGCTGGTTTATGATACAAGTTTAATTCGTAATTTACTAACTTTAACACTAATTTTTGATGCTGTTAGGTATCTGTTACATTTACTGGTGACAACAATGCACTTGTCCTTACAAAAATTGGTTGCTCTCGGTCTTCCTGAGGGAGATCTATCCTGATGACATCTTGTTTCCTTGTGACCCACAATAATATCATGGACACATGTCTTTAATTTCTTAATTCTGAAACAATTACGTGTTCGGATTTACCCTCTGCATAAAAAGTTGCAATAGCAGATTGTATTTCTGTTAATTTCATCAACTTTTCTGATACTGAAAGACGTCTGGTCAGCAAAAACTTCAATTACATACTAAGTAGAAATTTTTATATAAGAAAGATACGATAAAGTAAATGAACCAGAAATAGTAACTAACCCATGGAAAAATATTTATTTTAAGAAATTTTAAACAATAAATGTAGATAACTGCTCTCATTCGGTACTCTTTAATGATTTAAAATGAAACGTATTTATTGCACTTAATTTAGTGAAATGCACAAAAAAATATCTTTATAGACATTTATTAAAAATGTATGTATATGATGGGGATCAAATTTCTTTTTAATTATCGATATTTGAAGCAAATTCAGGTAAATTATCACTTTTATGTAACTGGTCTCGAACTTATGGTCTCCAGTGTATATAATCATAATAGTATGCATAAATCACTTATCTACCTAAACAATTTGTTATATTTAGCTTACAGCTTTACAATTAAACAATTTACCAGCAAAAAAATAAAATTTATGGAGCATACAACCCGGAAATATGATAGAATTATAAAGCGAAACTAAAAGGGTCTGGAACGAAACGATATCAATTTGATTAGGACACAATATGGTTTTTCACAAGGATCATTTCCGAGCTGCCCTAATACAACCTTGAAACTGTACATCCGATAATAAATGAGAAAATAAAAAAAATGTATATAGGAGGAAGTCGGAAATTTAGTGTGAGAACCAGCACATGTGATTTCAATTTATAAAATTAAATTTTCCTCTCTGTTTCACCATTCTGTCTTTATTCAGAGATTTCAAACTTGGACATACTTATACCTACAGAATACTTTTCTGAAGCAATGGAACAAAAAATTTGTTCTAGTTTAAGAGTCTAACGATCCAAAAGCATCGAAAAACTCGTTTTTGTTGTCTCAGTATTAAAATTGCAGTTTACCAATTTTTGGCAGTCGGCCAAATGGATGTGAACTGCACTAAACTGCAGCGAGGCCGATACCGATGCGTTTTTCAATATTTGCTTTTTCTGGACCAATCGTTTCATTTTATCTCCGTATTCTGAAAATAAATCGAGACTACTACAAATAACGTGCATGTCACTTTCTTCGAACGATATTAACAGTGGGCAGTAAGTCGAGAGGAAAACGGGGGAGGTTTTCGACTTTTAAATATAAAATTGAGTTCGCAGGGGATCGACCTCCGCAGGTCTGTCAAGGCGAGGCGAACAAGACATCAGAAAGCCCATTCGAAATGTCTCGACGAATTGGTTTTTTGTTTTCGTTCGACGAAGAAAACAAGAAACGAAAAGAGGGAAAAAAAGACAAAGGTAAACACGAGAAGTTTTGCATTGTTTGCAGTCCCAGGAGACAATAAGATCAGACTGGCAAAAGGGCACGTGGTCTCATTCATTTGTTTCCACTAATATAATAACAAATGAATAACAAAAAATTATGCTCGTCAAATGTTTCAGGTTCTTAACCTCGAATAATATAGGTACTATTATTTTCCATAGAGAGTGAATGCAATAGAAATTGTCGCTCTTTTCTATCATTTTTCAGAACTATCAAAAAATTATGATAAAAATTACGCGGTTGATTTAACAATTTGGTCCGAATTCCGGATATCCGGCAACCGGCAACTGCATCCCGATACTTCTTTTTTTTTGTTGATTATTCGATAAATCTAGTTTTTCTGCATTTCTGAGAAACGGAAAGTAATTAAATCGCTTACTGTGACGCTCCTGATAATAGTTTTAAGAAAGATAACTGTAATTCTCATAATAATTTTAGAAAAAAATCATGTTTAACTGTTTCCTGGTAAAAGCAGGGCAGGATTCTCAACTTTAGGGGTTCTAGAATGAAGCAAATTTCAGGGCACCAAAAGTGAGAAGAATAAATAAGTAAAAATGGAATAAACAACAATATTAAGATTCCTTCTCCCGGCTTCCCAAGATACTAAAGCAGTGCAGGATTCCCAAATTTCAGGGTTCTAGAGTGAAGCAAATTTCAGGACACTAAAAATCAGAAGATTAAATAAGTAAAAATGGACTAAGCAAGAGTATTTAGACTCCATCCCCCAACTCCTCTAAATACTTCCCTTAATTTAGGGACTATTAATAGAACGAACGATTAAAAATACAATAATATTACTACTTTTTTTGGTAGAGATTTTGATTGAGGCGAATCGGTTTTTTTTTTTTTTTTTTGGAATATATATCCAAAAACTTTCAGAGGTTGTTTTCTATAATCTAAATAATTAGCAGTAGAAAATAATTTAATTCATAAGTTACGTATGAAAAAAAAAATATCTGACAATCGTAAAGAAAGAAGATAGGATTAAGTAGCTAATAGATGAGGTTCCCAACCATTTTGAACTTAAGTGCTCAAATGCCGGTCTTATACCGAACAATTATTATATTTCAAGATCAATTTATTGTTGTGAATTGTTAATAATATATAATTTTTAAAAAGTAAAAAAAATTATGACTCATGTCTCTTTTTGAACCGTCAAATCTGGCAACGTTGAATTTTCCACTTTTGTTTTCTATTCTATTCGCGATTTTTTGGTTAATTTAACTCTAATACCGTATAAATTTATCTTTTGTGGCTAAAATTTCATTATGAGCCGATTTATTCACGAATTAATTTAATATCAAAGAAAAAATGCAATGTTGCCAGATTTGATGGTTCTAAAAGGGACATGAACTAAAGTAATAATATTTTGGTCATAATAACCCAGGTACTCATCGGGTATATGTTAAATGGTTATTCGGTACCATGGGTACCCGTGGACATAGAGTTAAAAATAAGAAGGACTTTGGGCTTGAATTTTATACTTCAAAAGACTGATATTCAAATTTTGTTGCAATTTCGAAACCTATTTTAATAGTACAAGAATGCCAAAATTATCTCATTCCAAATATGATTAACGGACCCAAAATTTTCGGTCTCTCTCATTGATGTACCCTTTCTCGATCTCTCATCTCGTTTTTGAGACGAGAAGTATTTAAAAGTTAATCTTTTATGCACCCCCAATACAAGTATCAATTCTTATGAATGGATTGTTGATAAAAAATGTTCCAATTACACTTGTCAGGTGTCCTTTTTTCATATAAGCTGTACGAGATATAATCATTGAGATGTAGGACTAGAGTGATCCTGAATATAAATTTGTCCAAAAATAATGAATACTATCGTGCTTCCACTTTCTTATCTTTTTGTAAACTTAGCGCACTCTCGTGGCCGTCGTTAGAACTATTCCACTCTGCTACATATGCCAACTTAGAGAGAAGAGATTATATTTTGTACAAATTTGCTATGGAAGAGGTACGAGCATTCAACAAATTGAAGGAAAATATCAATATAAATTTAACATTGGGTTTATGGAGTATGTTTACTCTAGTCATACATCTCAGTGGATATAATACGATTAGCTCAAATGGACAAAAAATTATGTTTTAAATGCCCCACAAACGAACTGCATCCATTTCAAATGTATTTTTTTATTGAGACTTAGATAATTTCAATAATTGTTAGAGAAAAAGCATAAATTTAAGTGCAATTAAACTTTGTATGCTATTACGCTCAAATTTACCTAAAACCTTAGTATCTTACTATCACCTTTTGTTTAATATTTCCTTTCCTTCTAAAAATGTTTGATGTAAAAAATCGATTTTCTACTATTTCATTTCTCGTGGGAGAAATAAATTCAACCAAATCATCTACCATTGTGTAATAAATTTTTAGAATACCTCTACCATCAATATACTATATACGAGTCAATTAATAACATCCCGGATTTTTGTCGGGAACAAAAACATTTCAAAATACCCCACTCTCGAAGAATGGCACAAAATGAAACAAAAGAAACTCATCATTTTCAGTGATGAAAAATTCAAATATTTGAAATGTTTGAAAGAATCAATTTGGCATTCCCGTTCGTTATTTTTTTTTTTTGAATTTTTCCTTTATTGAAAAAGGAAGGACGTGAGCTCGAGCAGTTCATGGATTTTTCCATTTATTTTTCCTCTATGATATCGACTTGTATGTGTTTGTATGCAGTGGAGTAGTGAGGGTAGGTTTATACTTTGTGTGGATAAATTGGGAATAAATAGACACGCATACAAAACGGGAAGTTATGGGATATGGGAAACATAAGGCACAAATCGGGAATAATAGGCATGTGAACTTGTTACGATAACGAGGATAATTTAATCTTTGTTCGTTTTGAGAGTTTATGAAAACATATTGGGGAAAACTTTTGATAATATCTATGCTTTTACAAACGATATTTGAATGCATAATTTGGGAAATTTTTAAATTGATCTGTCAGCAATATAATGGCCACAAAATACACCGTAATTTTTCTTTATACATAAAACTTTCTTATCAAAATGGAATGTCATAATACGAATAGTCAAAGGGACCTTTATGAAATTGGTAAATGCTGAATTCGAATCTATTGTAATTTAACGCGGAAGTTTTATTTATCGATTTACGGATTTTTATAAACCCTAAAGTCGTTTAAGACCTTAGGGTCTAGAAACCGACATTAAACAACAAATATTAAAATAACGCTTTCACCGAAAAAAGAACCAATCATTTCTTAGGCAAATAAATTGCTAATTAAAAAAAAATAATTCATTGAATTATTTCAGCATCACTACATAATGACAAGAGTATATGGGATAAGAGGGTAGGGAGATTTTTTTAATCAACGATGAATCGGGCGCAGGGAATAGCAGGTACTTCTGTAAAACTTAGAACAGGGGTGGCCAACCTAAATGGTACTATGGGCCACTTTGGGAACGCATCACAACTCCATGGGCCACATAAAATTATATCCATCCCCATATAAGGTTCGGATATCCTATGGAAAATTTTTAAATGCATTAGTTTTCTCTACTTTAACCATAATATCGGTTAATGCTCAAATGTTGTTTGTCACTTTGTACTGATTTTTAAATATTGACAATCGAAGTTTTTGATAGGCCATTATTATGAGATTTTAATTATAATATTGGTATAACTATATCGTGTATTCTACTGGTTACTATTTGTCATTGATTTTTTGTTGAAAATAAATTATCTCAATTATTATATTGTGGTTTGTACTTGAATTTGACAAAAAAAAGGATATGGAACCTTTGGATTGTAACCCATCAATATAATAAATATATTTTGTAAGTGTGATGAATCTTGCAGTTCGGAAAAATAGTCAAGGCGGGTTTCATACGACCCACGGGTTGGCCACCCCTGATTTAGTACATATTTCATATAGTTACCGAAAAAGTTCGACATTTTACTTTCAGGGTATCTAGCGGTCAGGGAAATCGGGCAATTCATTGGGTCAGGGATCTCGATTTAAAATTCTGACAACTTTACATTTCTTCTTAATTTGATTAGTTGTTGGATTGTAAAAGATGTAGACGTCATCGTAAATAACCAAAATATGTGAAAATTCTGTACATTGAAAAATAATTTTAAAAGACTATTAACGGTATATGAAAATTTATAACTTTTTAAGATTTGAATTCAAATCTTTTTCACGAAATTGAATAAAGCATTTTTTTTAATAAGGACAGGGAAATAAGCGAGTTTTGATCTAGAAAGTCAGGAAATTTGTATCTATTGAATAGAGAATTGGATACCCTGATTTAACTTCGATCAAAAACTATGGGAATCAAAAAGGAAAGAAGTGTTCGAGTTACGTATGAAAGACTTCAAATTAAGATACACTTTTAAAATAAACGTATATCAGAGTACCTATACGTAACTCGAGTACTATGAAATGGAACGATAAGTTCTTTCTTAGTAAAATTATCTTTTTCTGAACATCGGATTGTATCAATAACATATAAATGAAAAGGCTGAACTTCCAAAGTTAATTTGTTGCAAATTTAAGCAAATAATTTGCGTTTTTTTCATACAAACCCCGTCATTCTTGTACAAAAACTAATCGATAATTGAGTCCGAAATTTCACCTGTACTACATGTAGTTTTTGTAGCTAAATGAAATTACAAGTTGTAAATGACCATCAATTATATTTTCATCATAATTCAGGCGTTAAAAATGACCAGGTGATGCATGATTAATTTTTCTTTTGCAAAATTCCCAATTGCAGGTGCGTCCAAACCTCAAGTAGGTACCTATTTATTTAGCGACATCCATCCGAGCATAATGGGCAATTTTCCCCGCTTTTATCATCTCATGTACCGCTTCTCTTATTCCATATTAAAAAAACATGACATTAATTCATAAATGTTAAAGAAATAAAAATCCAAAAAAAAAATTTTAAATTCAGCGGCTGTGGCACGAGCCATTCTCAAAATTAAAGCGCAGGTGAACTGAATAAGCGCCGTGCCGATGTTTTTGCAATTAAAATTTTGCAAACATATTTACATCATCCAGATGGCTATGGACGGAACGAGCTGTTCATTTGTTTTTTCGACATTCATTTTTTTTTCTTCAGTACTGAATGAGTTGAATGACTCATTTCTTTCCGCTCGACAAGCATCACGGTTTAGTAGAGATCGTGGAAAATTGGCGTTGAGAAAAGTTTAAATTAAATTTTCATTTTAATATTTGTACGTAGGTATTTACGATGCTTGTTTCCTATTCTGGTGCGTATATGTATACAAGGCTTGATATTTATGTATATGAAAAAAGCAAAAGAAACTCAATATGCCAAGTTTTCATTTTCCTGTTTGCCTTATTAAAACTTTTTCTCTCATCTTAAATCCTTTTCCAAGGAAAATGGGAAATATGAAGAGAAAATCAATAATCTTTCTTCTCCTTAAAGAAGAAAGCTCTTTTGAATGGCCTTCCCTATTTTTTTTTTTGAATCCTAACTACTGTTTTATTGCACATTAATACAAATTTATAGACAAAAGTTGACTTTTTTGTTTTGAACAAAATGTTGTATAAACTAGTTGGACCTTAGTTATTTTTCTCCATCAATGTTGGCAAATCAATAAAACGGTAGTTAAGAACAGTGAACTTCCACTAAAGTAAAAGCTTTTTTTGTTGAAGATTTTTGAGGTGATAAGTTAATGCCTGCAATAAATTGTTTTTGTAGAATATATTTATTGCAGTCGAATATCGAGTCTTAAAGATGTTCTGTATGAAATAAAGCAGAGATCCGCAAAAAAAATCACTTAAAAACACATACTGGAATACTGGGAATTTAACGGGCTAAATGCATTTCCTGAAGTAAATTAATAGGTGTATTAGAAAAACACGGATAAAGTATGATACAAAAGACTCCAATATTTTTTATAGTGGTTCACAAAATTAGGCACATTTGAAATAATCTGAGGGTGCCATGATGTCGCTGGGTATAGAATTAGGGACTCTTGGTTGAAAATTTATAACTTAATCAGTGATTGATCAAATAAATTAATTAAAATTCGTTTTCCCATAAGAAATAAAATTGAAATTTTTAGACAAAAATATATATTTTTTTTTTTTTGAAAATAAAGCGAAATCTTGTAATTTTGTATTCGTAATTTTTGATTTATTTTTGCTTTGTCTATAATAATTCGTCACTGAACCGTGGCACCGGAGATATTAGAAACTCCCCGCAAATCAAAATCTTATTTTATTAGAAAAATTCTGATTACATATTTCGATTCGTCAAATTCATGCTATACCCTTAATGTCCCCTTAAAATTGCTTTCGCTTCTTTTTATACTGATCAATGTAAATATGATAGATAAGTTAAACAAGGGGTCACGTAAATTGAGATTACAAATCAATATGCAAAAAACCAAAGTTTTAATTCAGGAACACATAGTAATCCATATTGACAGGTTACTGCTGGAGCAAGTCAATAAATACCTGTACTTTGGTCACTATTAAACTGGGACGTGAGTACCAAGGGGTTCTCGAGAAGAATCATTCTAACGGGGGTAATGTTTGGAAAACTGAGCTTTGTTCTAAAACGATGTTTACGGGAAACTAGGAGGCACGACCTCAAAGGGTCTTGGAGCTCCTGTCAGGGGGCCGTAAAACTTTTTAATGCAGGGTTGAAAGAGATAGAAGTCGAATGTACTGGAAGTTTCCAGAACACGGCAAATTGGTATATAAATAAGGCGATCGATCGTCGCTAGGACCAAATAAGAGAATAAATTACGAGTTACGACCAGTACATGTTACAAAGTTCGAAATAAATCGGAACAACGATTAAAATAAATAAATAAGTTTGTAATAATAAACATGTGTATTAAAATAAATGGGGCTTTTGTTATATGTCCTGAAACAAATCCTAACAAACCTGACAAAATAAATAAATAAATTAATGGTAAAAACGTAACAATATATTAACAATAAATGGTACAAATTAAAGTACATATGGCCACTAAAGTATAACGTTTTTGGGGAGGCGACCGTTGGGTTTATTTTTCTGATTTAGGGAACCCTGATAAGAAAAATTTGGAGAAGCACAGTTCTAGAAGACAAAAAATCCCAAAAAATTTGAAACGAAAAGTGTTTTACGTTTGTGTTGCATCAGTTGCAATATTTCGATTGGAAACATGTTTGGATTACCAAATTAAAGGCGGAAAAGCTTAGGAGAGGAGGATGCTAGGTTTATTGATGCGCGACTATAGCATGAGGTAGTTAGACACCGGAAAAGGTGGCTACTCAAAAATGACGTTGAGCTGAGCATGTTGAACAGTCAATGGACAAAGGAAGTGACCCTCTGGAGGTCGAATCCTCATAGTACTGAAATACCACTGAAATGGATAGATGACCGGATGAAGCTGGAGTCAAGACCGAGATGAATGGATAGAAATGGAAGAGGTCTTTATATGGTGGAGTTCCGAAAGTCAGGAGTAGTAGTATAATAAGATTCATTTAGTTAGTTTGTTAATCGTTTAAATTATCGCAAGTATAGATGGTGCAATTGAGAAAAATTGATTTTTTTGATATTCATCGTTGTTTCCCTTTAAATTCGTTCTTTATATGACGTCACAATCATTGCTATTATATGTGACCGGAAAATGGTATACTGTTAGGCAGGTATAAGGAGTCTACCTATTGAACTTTTTTAAGGAAGTTGGTTAAAAATTTTTGTGTTATTTTGTTTGAAATGATTGTTTATGTTTCTATTTTTATTGTTTTCTTTAAGTACCGATTTATCATTAAGTTTCGAAATGAGTCAAAAGCCGGAACCATTATTTAAATTATGAGACATGTCCCCATTTTGATGTTGTAATGACAAATTCATTGTCCCCAACTTGACCTTTCCGTTTCATTCAAATGCATCGTTTATATCATTAAAATATATCGAAAGTTAAATGACTCGCATAAAATTTGACAGAAATCGTGCCAAAATCCAAAAATACATCCATTGAATTATCCCGTTTTGTTTATTTTCAAATTATTTCACTTATGATTAGTTAATTTTGGGAAAGTGATTGCAAACGCCTACACATCACTCGTAAATTGGGTGTAATTTAGACATAAAACTGTTGGTTTATTTATGTTTTTTGAGTAAATTTAATGTCGACTACGCCCCAATGACGATTATTATTCATACTGGATTCGACCCGACCCTTGTATAACATACATGTTATAGCCTTGTTAGCTTGTGCTGGAGATTTCTAAACGATAACCTTTTGATAAATAATTAACGAGGCTGCAATAAATTGCCTATAAATTGTCATTTTTGCGTGTGTCGCATTGGCAATCAGAAATTCATAAATTTCACTTAGTTTCGATCTTTATTGTGCCAATTTGGTACAATGGAAGAGTGATGGAGATGAATATTTTTTTTTGGCTTGGAAGAATTGGGAGTAGGACGAATTTTTGCATTAGAAAAAGGTCATTAGAGCCGAAACTTTATGGGAAATGAAGACAAAAATCGTGTAGGATTCCGACTTAGTCACTTTTGCGATGAATGAAGTCTTGAGACGAGTTGCACCAATTTTTTTTTTTGGATAAAATATCCGAAGGCGTTATTGTCGATGACGGTATCTCTTCTGGGCTGCAACAACCTCGAGATCAAGTGAGATGAGAGCGCACACGTTGCGTAGGTGTTTGACGACTTTAATCAACTAAATTACAAAAACTACAAAGAGTGAATTTTTGATCCACCAAGTGAACTGGACTTGAATCATATTTTTCCACACACCAAAATCTCGCGTACAACCATGTGTTGTTTATGATTTTTATTGAGATTTTTTTCTCGCAAGATTACTACGTAGGCGGAAGATAAAATGACGGAAATGATGGAACATGGAGTGAACAAATTGTAACTGTAACAATGCATTTGTTCAATGAAATTTTTGCTCTTTATTAATTGGCTGATTAATTAAATTGATCGATCCAAACTACAGGCGGCTCTGAAGCAAATATGGCTTGGACAGGCCAGTGATTGGATCATCTCATTCAAGGCACTCGTGTTCCTATTAAAGTCTGCGAATTTCAATTGAATGAACTTTAATATACATTATCGTAAAAACAATACTTCAAAGAAAAGATTTCCTCAATGTTTGTAAATAAAACGTTGTAGAATCAAACCAATACTATATGTGAATATTTTTTTATTTGTTAATATGGAAAACCATCCCTATAGTGTTCAGCGGGTAGAATTTTGAACATTTAATTTCTTCATAATTTAATTAGTATCGATTTATATATATTAAGTCAAATTTGTAATTACTCATCAAATAATAAAATGAAAAATAAGTCAGGATGTAGTAGACCAAATTTATCAATGTTTTCTTTTATTTATTTTAATTTGCAACATTTCGTCAGTGTATTTCCGACTTCATCAGGCAATTTTAAACTATTCATTGAAAACATAGTCTCGTGATATAGATTATTACATCTGACATACAGCAAATACAGATTGAAGTCTAAGAAAAGTACTGACATGTCTTTTCGTTTATCAACAATTTTTTTTATAAAAATTCTCAATATGATTTCATTGGTACTTATAATTCAGGATTTATAAGCAACTAATTACCAAAATTAAGCGTGAAATATTCACAGCCCAACAAATAGCAAAAGTTGGCAATTGAATGAAATCGAAATGACAGTTGAAACAAATGACAACAACGAGTTTGGTTCATTTTTGAAACAATAATTATTATATTTGGTTTTCACTCATGTGTGTGTTTCCATTCTTTGTTCACTGTCTTTGCCGACATACATTGGCCTATTATTATATTATATAGTTCAATAGAACTTATTTATGGAAGTCTACTATGTTATTTGATTTACTATGACAGTCTTCTTTACATATTATCATAGTGTTTAGTTGATAATTTATTTTTTAAAGGAAGCCTGGGGTAAAACTAAGCTTCAGTCTGGGAAGTCAGGGAATTTGTGTTGAAGAAAAAAAAAAGAAATACTGGATATTGAAGAATTGACAGATTATTATTCTTGTTTTTTTTTTTAAATTTTTTCGCTTTTTACTTTAATGATGGAGCAGCTAAACTGTCTTTAACTATATGACCACATTTTTCCCAATTTTTTCAGGGGTCATTAAGCGTTGCTTTATAATTGCTACGATTTTTAGCTATTATGCAGTTAATAAAAATTGTTTACCTAAAAATATGGAGAATTTGATCGTCACAAGATTCAAATCCAACACTAACCAGTTTTAGAGAGGCCACCTTTATCACTTGACCACCAGTAAACTTATTTTTTCTATCCAGCTAACTTATAACAATTAATGATACCTCCCCCTTAAAAGAAGTGTGTGTACTGATGAACGCACGCAAAAAGTTACACTTTGTAAAAGTATATTTTTTCTAGAAATAAGTTTCAATCGTCCTTTATAACCAAAGATCTTAAAAATAGAATTTGCATCATTATAATTATAAAATACTAGTGATAACTAACTACCCGTGGAATATTCACAGCCAACATTGACATAATTGATAAACGACAAAAATTGACAATCAAATGAAATCGAAATGACAGTCGAAACAAATAACAATAGAAACAATCAGTTCGTTCAAATTTGATAACAATTATTGTATTTGGTTTATAAAACCAAACTATAACCAAAGCTATAAACTTTTATGTTAGGTAATCATTTGTAACTAAGGCAATTTAAGTTGGTATCCTTAACACACTTATGATGGCGCCACACATTTGCACATTTCTTATCATATATTGCAAAACTGGAATACCTGTTTATATTTTACCTTAACACTAACTTCTGTGCTTGCATTCTTTGTTCTCTATCTTTGCCGACATATATACCGACTTTTGGCTTTTATATTGATTTAAAATACTTTGTTTTGCCTTAACTTCTGCTGTCTTTAATTTTTACACTTTTGTATATTGGTTCATAGAATCCACCTTCCTAATAAATTTTATTTTTTTAGTGCTTTAATAGTTTTGGAGTAAATTTGCTTTAATACCGGATAGAGGAATATAACAAATTTATGAGGGTTCCGTATTTTCTATGGATTATTATGCATGTGCGAATTACTTCATGGATTTACTAATTAGTTTATTTTTACTACGGAATCTTTAACAAAAATGTTATTATTTATGCTTTATTGTATAAAACATGAGTTTTATTAAGAAATCGACAAACATTTCAATATCACTTTTAGTGGAAATATGGTAGTTGGTTAGTGCTAATTATAAATATATGATTTTCCTATTATTTAGTATTTTCTTTCAAAAATAAACTTAATTACTTAAATTATAGAAGAAATCTTTTAAAAAGAATATTTATTAACTCGAAATTGATATAGTTATCAAGGTTTTCAAATCTAGCGACAATAAATTATGAATTCCTTTATAAAAGCTTTCAAACTTCATATTCTGTACTTAATTCAGAAAGTTAGTTATACCCGTAGCTGACAGAATATTACAAACTTATACCACATTAACTTGAACTCGTAGCTTTTATAATTTTTCATAATAAAGTTATTTGTCAAAGCAGATAACTTTTGAACTCAAAATGATATAAAGAAAATGTCAATGGAATTATAAAAGAAAAAATATTGCAATGCAAAACAATAACTTCCATTGATAACATGCAATCAATAATAATTATTGAGAAAAATAATAAAAATATTCAACTAATCAAAAATATCTTGCATACAAAAATCGAAATGAAAAATTAAAGCTCTTGATGTTATATATAAACCAAGCTGGCCAATCAATCAATTGAATCAAAGCTTTTCCATTAAAAGCTCTATCCGTGCTATTGAACTTTCATATTAGTTCTATGCTTTCTAAAATTTCAAATAAAATGAAATTCGCTATTTGCAAGTGTAAAGCAATCAATTTTGTTTTACTTTAAATGATTTCTGTACAAATTTTTTACTTTTATTCCTTTGAGGCTTTTGACATTCGCAATATTTTAAAGGAAAGCTCGAGTGGCAGCAGCAATTTTCTCATTAAATTAAATTTGCCCTAATCAATTAATGTAATAGAACGAAATTGGATTTTCTTCTTCCATTAATTATTTCATTAAAAGGGTGAAAAACCTTTCAAGTGGCGTCAGTTTAAATTAACAAATTAAATTTGAAAATTCGATCCTTTATTCCACCACAATACAAGATGTAGGTTGTTGAATATATGCAGGCACAATGTACATACTGTGTATACGTTGAAGTTGAAAAATGACAAGCTTTTAATAATTTCTTTTTTTGTAATTTAATAACCACAATCCAACCCTCTTGTTCTGATACAATATAATTTGGAACATTTGCAGAGATGAGATCCGACCGTGGCAAATCAACTGGTTAGGTTATTAGGGGGATGGTAATTCGATATTGTTCAAGGGTTGGTCACATTAATTATATATTGGGACTCAAGTAGTGAAATGGTTCGTGTATGAGGAAGCATATGAAAACGAGTGAGATTTTATTTTTTTGAATTGTTTTTTCTTTCTATAAATAAAGTGTGTGACCACGTGCTCTGACAATCTTATCGGCCCCCTTTTTTGTTCAAATAATATTTTTCTAATATTTTACCATATGTTTTTTTGTCAACTTTAAATATTTGTATAAAGAGTATTTCTTTTTTCTGGTTTTCAGGAGCAGAAACCGCACCATCATCTGATTTCACAAGACATACGATTATAAAACCAAAGATTTATCATGGCAGAGAAAAACGCCAAATATCGTCAACCCGAGAAACAGTAAGAAAATATTTCAATAATTTTTTAAATCCTTAATCTATTCCTATTCGTGCTATAATAGCCTTATATGGTGCAATGAATAAATTAAGTTTCAAATTAGGCTAAGAGTCAGTATTTTCTAATCTAGAATCTTCCTGGTAAAATTTTATCGAGAGGATAAAGATAACATGCGTATTTTCACTTATAAATAGTGGTATGTGGAAGAATTATCTGACAGATAAAATAAATTTATCTATTAAGCAGCTATCTTAAAGATATGGTCTTTCCATAAGTGAAAATACCGACCCTTAGAATTATTTACTATTTAATTAAATTTATTACTCCAAATAATACCAATCAACTACTATTTCTTATTTTTCCTTATATCCGTTTACTTCTTCTAAACTAAATAACCCATTGTAATTTTAAAATGAAATTTAATTTAATTTGTATAATTTGCTGGAAAATACTGTTCAAAGACAAAAATAAGAAAACAATGTTAGAAAAGATAAAATATATTTGACTAGTTAATGTAATGTTTAGGAATTTATTTTCATAATACATTCTAAACAAAAGCTTAGGCTTAAGAAAACAGTGCCCGACTCCTTTGGCATTGTAAGACGCAACTAGGCTTAAATAAAAAAAAATAGTGTTTCAAATTGCGCGGTTTTTTAATAATAAATAAAACATATAACTTCCATGCATTTTCAGAAAGTTTTTATTGGTAATTAAAGTATCAGTTATGGTATTTATATATCATTTATTACCCTATTGTAGTTCTTCAGATGCCCACTCTTTTGTTAAAATTATCAATGACATTTTGACATAATTGAGGCTCTATCTATCTCACCAAATGACATTACTAATTTCATCCTTAAGTTCAGGAATCGACTATGGATTATTCTTATAGACCTGGCTTTTCATGTAACCTTAAAGAAAATAATGCAACAGTGATAAACCATATGATCTTGGTGGCCAATACAAAGCCCACCTGCTGATAACACGTTCAGAAAATTTGTTACGCAATAAAGTAATTATTGCATTAGCAAAATAAGGTGTGGTACCATTCTGTTGGAACCAAATGTCCTCTAGATCAATATTCATCAATTCAGGCCACAAATTCGGTTATCATTCCATGATATCGATCACCATTGACAGTTAAACAGCTTCACGATAATTGTCAAAGAAGTAAAGTTCAATTACACCTCTGAACCATAATGCACACCAAACAGTGACTCCTTTAGGATACTTAGATTTCTTAGGAATTGTTCGTGGATTTTCATCACCCTAAATACGGCAATTTCGTTTCTTAACATAGCCACTAAGTTGAATATATGCCTCTTCAAATATATGATTTTTTGAGAAAAATTTATTGATGAAATTGACTAATAAGTAACATTTTAAATGATCTAATGACTTTTGTTCCTGCATTATTTGAACCTTATACATCTTCAGAGCTAAATTCTTGTATGAAATACATCATTTTGTTGATAATTTAAGTCCACCTTGTTGTAAACGTTGTCTAACGAACACTTTAGGATCGTCAGCAACACTTTCACGAACCGAATTAATATTTTCTTGTGAAAGACCGCTACGACTGTATTTTTCAGTTTTTTGATCTTCCACCGAACTGATTTCTTAATTATTTTGATAATTCGACCAACAGTGCTTTCAGATGGACGATTATGTTAACCATAAAATTCACATTATTTTTTAATAACACTTTTCCTAGAATGCTGTATTTTATTGTTGTATCATGTACGTCAACATTTTATAAAAACCACACACCACACTTCTTAATTATTAAAATACCCTGTCGAATTTTTTTAAATATAAAAATGCGCAATTTGAAACACTCTTTATATTCAGGCCCGGCAAAATGTGTTACGCCGAGTAAGTAGTTGATCGAAAAGTGGAATAATCCCTCTTGCAATTGTGTTCCACTAGGAAAATTTTGAGTAGCAGAGCTTACCTACTATTCAAATTTTCCGTCGGTTCTGGATGCATCTTACTATTAGAGGTGTGCGAATATCGTTCGCATCGAATCGAATAATGACATTCGATTCGAATATTCGAATAGTTCGAATTATTCAAATAATAATTTTCTATCACCAAATTAATCAATATCGATAGAAAAGTTTTTTTTTTAGTTATATTCGACTTAAAGGGTAGTCAGAAGCATGGAAAAATGATATTTTTTAATAATTTTTTTTTGCGCAGTAAATTATTTTATTTTACAAAAGGAAGAATATAGCATTAATACGTTATGTTTCGACTTGACTTCACCAAAATTTCAAAAAAAAAAAAAAATCAAAAATTTTAAAAGCTGTTTGTGTGGACCCAGTTTCTCCAGAAGTCCCTTGTGGTGATCATCACAAATCCTTGGAGATTCATCAAAAATCAATCGGACAGAAAAAAATAGTTTTATTAATAGATAATCTAGTGCCTGATCGAAGCTTTTTTTTTTTAAAAAAATTAACAAAATGGCGGCCTCAGGATTTTTTTTTTCGAATTTTCGGGAAAAAACCAACAGTTAATTGTTTATAAAAAAATCGAAATTAAGAAAAAAAAAATAATCCTTCGATCAGGCACTAGTTTTTCATGTTTTTCAAAAGCTGTATAAATTTCATTGAAATCTACCGAACGGTTTTTGAATTACAGTGATCACCAGTTCAAAAAAGATAGTTTTGAACAAACAGCCATAACTAAAAAAAAGTAAAACTATTATTTTTTTTCTTTGAAATTTTGATGAAGTCAAGTCGAAACATAATATACTAATTCTATATTCTTACTTTCGATTCGAAATTCGAATCTAATAATTCGAATTCGATTCGACTCGAATAATTTGAAAATTCGAATATTGGCACACCCCTACTTACTATCTAGATCAGTGTTTCTTAACTTTTTAAGTGACCTGCACCCCTTTGAATTTAAAAATAGGTCTCTGCACCCTAATAAAAATGTGTTTTTTTTTGTTAGAAAAAAACATTTTTTGTGAAATTTATCAAAAATTCATGATTCATATTGCTAGGGGTTTCTCCCGCACTCTTAGGGGTGCAAGCACCCCAGATTAAAAAAACACTGATCTAGATTCTAGAGAAATATTTTATTTAGACCTTAAGAAAAAGTATATCAAATAATTAGTTCTTACCTAAACCACTAGCAAATAGATAGACAAATTGAGTATGCAAGGATAAATAGCAAAATTATGTATCCTCTTAGGAAAATTTGATTTCAATATAGACTAACGTTGTTGCTTTTTCGTAGGTATATAGCTTTATTTGCATATTAAGTCAAACCTAGAATATTAGCGAACACCTGAAAGTAATAATGTTCGAGTAATAAAATTTATTCTGAAATGTTTTCTCGTTTTTATTGAGATTAGGTCTTTCATATCGGACATCTACCTTACACTATCGTTTATTTTAACGAAGTCGCACAAGTCGTGGGCTTATCGTTTCATGTTCTAATAGTGCTTGTGCAAGTAAAGATAATGAAATAAACGAGAAAATTGTTCAGTGCAACAATAAAACGAAAGAGGACGACTTTTTCTGTGTCATTCATAGAATTGTTGCCTCTTTTTGAATTTCAATTCTTTCGAGTATGTCGTTAGTTGGTGTTTTTTTTTTTTTGTCAAGCCTAAGCGAAAAAGTGCGGATAACAAGGCGAAATAAGGCAATTGAATATTGTTGGAGCAGCTGGGAGTTTTTATGAAGGCATTCTGGTGTTGTTGATCTCTTCGAATATGTGGACAGACGGCGCGTGGTCCAGACGGAATTTATTTTTAGCAACTTCTCATCTGGAATGATCCCAGAGATTCTGTTTTTCGTTGCAGTAAATGCATCGGTTTTGACGAGGAACAGACTCCCTTGTTCATATTTAAACATAAATGGTTTCACCTTTCTGATTTTAATTGTTATGAGATTTTTTGAAGATAATTTATTATAATTGGATATTTGCCAATATTTTTAGTTGGTAAATTTTTTTAATTGTGTTTAAATTATTACTCTTTTTTTGATTGGAAATTTCGTTGTTTTCAAATTTTGATTGCATTTTTCAATTTTCTCTTTCTTCCGAAATACTTTGAACATTCTTTTCAACATTTTTCATGTCCACAAATGTGAATGTGGTATTCAGTTATTTTTGATGTCTGAGGGTATTTAGTTAATAAACATAAACTTCTAGAGATTATTTCCCTCTTTTTTGAAGAAATAATTGAATTGGTGATTCAAAAACGTTCAAATTGACCATATTTGTTACAAAAATTTACGTATGAATTGTAATTCAGAACAGTATAAGTAGTTTCCGACCGAACTTTCGGTTTCGGTCTAGTTTCGGCTATCGTCAAGCCGAAACTGAAACTGAATTCGTGAAAAATAAATGTTAAAAAATTATTGTCTTTCACTTATTATTTGATTTTTCAATTATAAATACTGACTAACTATCAGATCATCAATATTTTGTTTAATATTATCTTGAATATTTTTTTTTCAGTTCGAAAGAAAGAAATTATTTTGTTTTTAAGATATAAAATAGAGTAATTCCTATTTTGTGTACCTAAATATATTAAGTAAAAGTAATTTTTGTTTTGTAACTTTTTTTTATTATTTTATGTTATTCGTAACTAATATTAAAGATAAATATTTGGTGAATTTCTTTCAAATCAACCCCTTATTCCAGCATAAATATTTTTTTTTTGAAATAAGAAATGATAATAATATATTATGCATAAAATTTAAAAATAAAGACTGACTAATTATGATTATTATTTTTTTCTACGAAAACATAACCTTATAGTTATAAGTTTCGGCCGAAACTGAGACTGATGCCGAAATTCGGTTTCGGCCGTAAAAACTAGTTTCGGTCGAACACTAAGTATAAGTTGACAATAATTTACTAATGTTTTCTAGCTAGTAGTCGTAGTAGTAGTCATCAAATGAGTGGGGAATTTATATAAATCAAAAGTTTTCTTTGGTGATTATCTCAAAATAAAGTTTTTGAACATTGTGTTTCAAATGATATTTTAGTTTTTCATCCTCAGGTTTATCGGAGTCGTAGATAAAACTTTGTTAACAAATAGCCAATTAATCATTAAATTTTGTTCATTAAAGTTAGTACTTACGAAGTCTTCAATATTTACAAATGTAAACTTTTGTTGGCTGGAGCAAATTTTCATATTTATTAGTGAAAGCTTGTTCAACCTTGAATACCAGAATATCCTTTTAATTCTTATATTACTATTCAAGCACCTGGGTGCCCATTTTTAGTTTTGGTCAGATTTTTTTTTTTATTTTACAAAGTAATATCATCTTATCCATTCGGATCGTTTTTGATGCAATTTAAGTATTATCACTTGTTAAGACTGTGCTATTTAAAGTTCCAAAATTGTCGTTTTTATCCTAGGGGTGGGAAACAATAATCGTAATTGGGAAAAATCGATAACTTATTGTATGAAAATTGATTTTTTGTTCACTGTCAGTTTTTACGTACAAAACCATCCCGAGTCCAGACTTGATTATGGGGCGGTGAGAAGTACGGGAATAGTAAAATTACTTGCTTTTTTCATAATTTTTGATAATTATTCATAATGATAAACAGTTAGTAATAATTTTCTAATCATCACACTTACCAAAACATATACAAAACAAAGAAAAACTGACATTCTTTCAAATGATAGGAAAAATTCGATTTTTCCAATTCCAATTATTGTTCTCGGAAAATTGATTTTTCGAAGAAACTATTCATTTTTTAACTTTTCAATTTTTTTCCTTCAATGTCAATCTCTATTATACCCTACGGCAATACATAGAAAGTATATGCGATAAATCAATTTTGGTTAGCCAAAGTCAATTTTGCACTAAAATTGAATTTGAGTAAAACATAAAACTTTTTCGGTTCATTCAATGTATAAAATATATTATGGTCTTATTAATTTAATATAGATTAAATTATAATTTTATACCACATTTGTAAAATGTTTTGGAACTGCATTTTTAATATTGAAAAATTAATAAGATGAAGACTATAAAGTAATAAATCATATTGTCTATTCTGTAAGTACCTAAACCCCTTAAAAAGGGAGGCCAAGGAAAATTTTAACGATGTTTTCTTTTATGTTAAAAAAATATGAGCTATTTACCGTCGCTTTATAACGATATTATACGTTCATTATTGAATCTAGAATTCTTAAAAAAAATCTGTAAATCGATAAGTATTTAAATTTTGTTTATTATAAGATTCGAACCCAGCACGTTCACAAAAAGACTTTTAAAAATTATTTAAGTATTAGTAGGTCGGTATTGTTAAAATTAAAAGTGGTAAAATGATTAATTCATCTGTACTTAAACAAATTATCAAATACTCTCAAGTTACTCTTCAGTTTGGAATATTTTAATGTTTTTTTGTATAAGTGTTTTATTAGTATCAAATGAAAAATTTATAATTTATTTTAGTTCTATTTATTTAGTAATTTACGTTTGCATCAGTACTACATCAATACTGAGTCAATCTTACATTTATAAAGAAGAGGTGTTTTATGTTTCATGAGATATGTTTCTATTTCTGAATTAATTTTCTTAATAATCTTCAATTGCTTAATTAGCTATCTTAACTCTTTAAAATGGCAATGAAAGAGTCATCTTCTAACACTCTTGCTTTTAATAAAGTAAAACAATTGTAATAATTGATTTTTCTTTTTAATTTATAGGATGGAACTCATGCACACAGTCTCCATATAGGATACAATGTGGATGGGACAGATTTTATTTTAGACTTAAGGTTAAATAGGGGGTTAATCCCAAAAAGTTATTTTCAAAAACATCAACATCAGGGGAAACACGTTATCAATCGTCCTACTGGAAAGGTAATTTTCTTGAAGTTTGCTGGATGAAAACTGGTTTCTTACTCTTTTTTTGAATGTAGGACGTTGAATTGTGTCAATACCAGGGAAATTTACGAGGGGTGAATGGGTCTTGGGCGGCGATTTCCACGTGTCATAAAGGCCTCTCGGGCGTGATATTCGATGGGAATGAAATGCATTATTTAGAGAAAGTGAACAATAGTGATCTGGATCCGGGAATTGAAGATTCGCATTATTTGTATAAGCATTCCGATGTGGCTGTTACGAATCGAACGTGTGGCTATACATCGTCGACGCCGGCGTCGAAGTCGGATCATATTCTAGAAAATAATGAATACAATCGTATTCTTAGGGTATATACCTTTAAATTCTTTGCCTTAGAATTTAAATTAATTTCAGTTCATTTTAGTATAAAAGATCAGCGGAAACCTCAAATATTCGGGGACCGTACAATGCGAATAAACGGTCAAGCTACGTTGAACTGGTCCTCGTTGTTGATCAACAGGAATATAAAAGTCAAGGGGAAAACCTTCAAAAAGTTAATAATCGATGTAAAGATATTGCGAATATCATAAATGCCGTAAGATTAGCAAAAACGGGAAAGTATAGATTTTTTTATGATAATAAATTTTCAATTTCTAGTTATATGCTCCATTAAATATTTTTATCGCTCTTGTCGGTGTGGTCGTTTGGTCTGAGGCGGACGAAATCAAATTGTCGGAAAATGGTGACACGACATTGACAAATTTTTTACATTATCGACGTGAACGTCTCGTTAAAGAACATCCCAACGATAATGCACAGCTTTTAACGTAATACTTGAAGTTGGTTCCGTAAATGATTTATTAAACTCAATGTTAATTCTAGGCGAATTCAATTCGACGGAGGCGTTGTAGGAAAGGCTCTCAAGGGTCCAATTTGTACTTTCGAATTTTCTGGGGGCGTAAATATGGACCATTCGAGCACCGTGGGTTTGGTTGCGACTACTGTTGCACATGAAATGGGACACAATTTCGGTATGATTATTTCTTAAATTATTCCCAACTTGTCCACTAACATTTTAATCTTTCAGGAATGGAGCATGATTCCAATGACTGCAAATGTCCAGATGATCGGTGTATTATGGCCCCATCAAGTTCTTCCTTGTCGCCAAAGCACTGGTCTTCGTGTAGTTTAGAATATTTAGCTTTGGCTTTTGAACAAGGAATGGATTATTGTTTAAGAAATAAACCTGAACATTTATTCGATAGTCCTGTTTGCGGAAATGGGTTTGTCGAACCCGGCGAACAATGTGATTGTGGAATTGGCGACAATTGCGTCAACCCCTGTTGTAACGCAACCACGTGCATGTTGCACTCCAACGCAAGTTGTGCAACAGGGGAATGTTGCGATTTAGATGTAAAAATCTCCTTAATATCCCAAAAATAAAAATAATAACTTATTCAAATTTTAGACGTGTCGTCCGAAAAAAGCTGGAACCATTTGTCGATCAGCCGATCATGAATGCGATCTTCCGGAATATTGTACAGGACAATCGGAATATTGTCCCAATGATGTGTATAAAATGGATACAATGACTTGTGGTGGTGGAAAAGTAATTTTTTGAAAGATTTTCTTGAATTTTCTTATTTTTTTACGTCTTTTCAATTTTAGGCGTTTTGTTACCAAGGTTCTTGTCGTTCCCGGACGGACCAATGCCGTTTGTTGTGGGGTCCTTCAGGATTGTCTAGTGACGATCAATGTTACAACATGAACGATCGAGGAAATCGTCACGGAAATTGTGGCTACAATCGATTGAATCAATCATTCATTAAATGCAGTTCAGAGTATGTAATACTTATTATGAAAGTTATTATAAAATGAGTCTTTTAAACTACCTTTTGTCATGGCTTTATGGGCCACCTACCATGAATATTTTCCAACCAAATAATATTGATAAATACTTTTTTGAATTTTTCTATGAGAAGAACAACCCATCAAACACTTCATAAAAGTTCCTTTTACGTTGCTTATTATAATATTTTTTTCAATTCTCAAAATATTTCTTTCAGGGATATCTTTTGTGGAATGCTCCATTGTCGACATTTAAACGAAAGACTTGAATTTGGAATGGAGTCGGTATCGATTTTGTCTCACAGTTTTATAAATGCAAAAGGTGCAATTATTCCCTGCAGAAGCGCAATTGTTGATTTAGGACTGAATGAAATTGATCCAGGATTGACTCCGGACGGCGCTAAATGTGGCGAAGGAAAAGTAATTCAATAAAATTATTGTTTTTTGAAAAAGTTTTTATAATTTTATTCTTTAGATGTGTGTCAATCAAAAATGTATGGCGGTTGAAAGTTTACGAATCTCGGATGCTAAAATTGGAGCAGCTTGTCCTGGAAACTGTAACGGGAACGGATATTGTAACAGTAAAGGACATTGTCATTGCAACGCTGGCTTTGCTCCACCAAATTGTGACTATCCTGGAGTAGGAGGATCAGTCGATAGCGGACCAGCAAGTGATCCTAGTGGTAGTTAAAGAATTAATTAATTTCATCTTTTTCTTAAAATAATTATTTCTCTTCTTTTTACAGCTAATCGAGACTTCGTTACTATACTGTATATACTATTTTTGGGAGTAATTCCTCTTCTTGCCGTGGTCGCCCTTGTTATCTACTATCAACGGCACAATGTATTTATCAACTGGCCCAAAAAGGGTTCATCTAAGACGTATGTATCCCCAAGTTCTTCGAATTCGTTGTTGTTGTGTCTGTCATTTCCTAGTTGCTTGCATGGACATAAAGCTGACGATAATAAAAAATCTGAACCACCCTCATATGGTGCTGGAAATAATGATAAACTTACGACAATCTCCCAATCAGTAACCAATAAAACCAGAGGTTCAATTCGAAACAATCTCGAAATTCATCATAACGGACTAATATCGTCCACTAATCCAACCATACAGAATCTTAATTGTCCCTCTAATATTAATGAAGCCACGTTACATTTAAAATCTGATAATGTAACGAATGACGAAGGTCTTTTAAAGCATTTATCAACAAAACCCATGCACAGTCTAATTTTAAATCCTCGTTTAAAAACAAGCATTGAAATGTACGTGGCTGGAAAAATAGACTTACCAATTTCTCGATCGAATGGAAGTCCAACGAGACAATCTCCTTTGAGAAGTAATTCATTTGTAAAGACTGTTAATTCTTAAATAAAACATGCTCAATATCTACTATTGTGATATTTAACGAATCTAATATTTTAATAAAAGCAGCATAATCTGTTTTATAAAAAAAAAATCTATGTAAAACCCGGTGCACACGAAGTTGGACGGTTGCAGGCTATTTTGATCATAGTGTAATAAGAATGTTTAAGTCTGCAGTATATCTTACTTATTGTAAGTGATAAAACCGAAACATCTTTTAGTTAAAATTTGTTATCTTTTAACACGGTATACCATGGAGGTGAATCGAATCTCAGTGAATTGAATTGAATCTCTCTCAAAATGAAAACGCATAAATTGGTACCATAGAATTTTTGTATCTCATCTGTTTTATGGTACCAGCTTTAATGTATCTCTAACAATGATTTACTTTACTCTCGTATAGGTACTATGTTTTTACGATTATTTTATCTTATATTTTAGTTATATAAATTAGAACAAAAAAAAAAAAATAATAAAAAGGACTCAATGAATTACCTCCATTGTATACTATGGTCTGTCTTCTAAGTTTTTTTCTGTCCCAAGCATCGTATGCACTAGGCTTAAAGATAAGGAAAAAAAATAATGCTGATGGTGTGATAGATTAAAAAGAAATCTTTTTAAATCCTAAATTGTTGTTTTATTTTACTTTGTATATTTTGTAAATACGAAGCTTTTGCATGCTTTACAACTAACAAACTTTAACAAAATTGCGATTTGCTATAAAAAAGCTTTTTATTCTTTTCTTCACAGATCAAAACCACCTCAGAAATCGCCGCTTTTTGATTTTCAAAACGTGTCGCAAACGATTGATATGTCGTCACGAAATGACGACAACTCTTCGTTGTTGCCTCAATCCGATCACCGAAGTCCTGACACACCGTCTTCAGGAATTAACAACAACTTTTTCGGGCATTTCAAAGGTTTTAGTTTGACGCCGTTGTCTAAAAGTCCTAGTGAACAAGTAACCACTCCTTCACCACCCGGCAATGTTACAAACTCAAGTAACACCGTTGCTAATTCGCCATTTCTTAAAAACGATAGCAATCGGGGGGCTCCACAACGCATCGCGCCTCCTGTTCCAACTGTACCGAATGTTGTGATAAAATCTCCGAACAAACCAAACTCTGGTTCTTTGCCTCGTGGCCAAAAACCAACTCTTAGCGTCAAGCCAATTGTTACTCGTGCTAGCCCAAATTCAATAGGGAGTGCCGTTTCAGTTACAACCGACGCTTCAATAGCTCCAGCACTGCCTCCTTTAAATCCTGGATCAAATCCAAAACCTTTAATATCCAATCCAATCTTGAAAAATTCTACTTGTACAGCTAAAGAATTGATGTCTCCACTAAAAAATGCCCCTAAACTTCCGATTCGACAAGCTCCTGAAGTTCCTGTTGAAGCAACAGTCCACAAACGTCCTTTGTCGAGTCCTGATAATGTAGTTAATGCTGTAAATCTCGAAGAAAAACCAGTTAAAAAAGATGGAAACAACGCTAGTGCATTGAATCGGATTGCTTCATTCTTAAAATCTCAAAAAGATGATACGAAACTGAAGGTTTCCAGCACTAATTCATTGCCTCGAAACAACCAAATCAAAGCAAATAAAGTACTCGATAAGTCAACATTAAAAAATATTGAAATTTCCAATCCAATTCCATTATCGGAAATTGAAATCGCCGTCACTGCCTTACCGGTTGATTCGATCGATGCTACAGATTCGGCTAAAAATTCGGCTGTCGTTATGCGAGCGCAAAGTATGCGAGGCAATACGGTTACACCTCGACCCAACATCCAAACATTTGGATCAATGCGTCAACCAAATCACCTGAAACGGCCCACAAGTATTCCAGCAGCGAATCGGCCTACCAGTCCGCCACCACCACGACCTCCGCAGCCCGACAAATTCTTAAACCGAATTCCAAGTGTTCCAGGTTATCAGAACCCAAAACCAACAATCTCGAAACCAACCACCCTTGAGTATTCTTACGATGATTGTGCTCCGGGTACTATGGCCCCTCTGGCCAATATAAGCGAAGAAATTTCTCCAACGAGTGGTGATAACATTTATGCTGTAATTGAAGAATGTCCACCAGCAAAAAAGAATACTTCTAAATCGCCTCCATTGACTTCTAGCGAGTATAAATCTCCAAAACCACTGGAGAATACCAGTCATTCTGGAAGCACTGAAAGTATGGGCCTTTTAGGCGAAATTGTAAATGAAATTCAAAGTAGAAATTTGGAGTCGATTTATTCGACCTCAACGCTTGCAAGAAAGAAAAAAGAAGCTGAAGAGAAGAAGAAGAAGAAAATTGGTTTGAATGATGATGATAAAACTCAGGAGAGTGTAGATTATTCCGATAGTTCTTCTAGTACTTATGTAAATACTTCATCAATTTACAAAAGTCCTGCAAGTGTTTACAGTAACATGAATGGAGGAAAATCAAGCGCCAGTTCGACAACTTCTAGCTGTTATGTCAATCCTTCATCGATAGTGAATACTCCAGTGTCAGAAACTCCAAGAACAGAGCCTTCTAATACAAAGGTTAATTCAATGAGTACTTTTAAAGGTCCAACGGACGACGCAAAAAGTAAACCAATTGACTTCAATGGATATAAACCTTATATACCAATGTTTAGTAGAAGTTCAGGACCTTTGATAGCAGCAGCACAAAAGAGTGCGTCAGATAGTTCAAAGTCGATAGAACAACCAAGTGCTGAGAAGATTAGCGTTAAATCTCCTCCATCTTCTCCATCAGCTAAAGCAAATGGTGCAACTACAAATAAATCAATTTCTCGACAGATAACTCCACCAAATTTAAAACGGCAGCCAACTCCTCCAAATCTAACACGTCAAACAACTCCCCCAAGTCTTAATCGACAAAAAACACCTCCGAGCCTCAACCGACAAACTACTCCTCCAAATTTGCGAAGTGCCCCAAAACCTCCAGGAACCGTGACTAGTCGAGTAACACCTCCGAAAAATCTACCGAAAACTGGCAGCCAGAAATCGACTTCGGTAAATAGTCCAGATTTAGTTCTTTCGAGTTGCACTTCCTCAAATGTCGCTAGTGTTAAATCACCCGATATTGTTAACAACAGTAATACACCAGGACCACCGAAAGTTTCTACCAAACCTGTGATTGGAACTCCGAAACCAACTCAGCCAACAACACCGAAAAGTCTTTCTACTGTGAACAATAAACCTAGTGTAAAACCAAGTGTTGTGAAAAATCCGATTTCGAAAACCGAAACCGGTACGAACAAAGCATTGCCGGTGGGAGCACGGGTAGCAGCTAGTAAAAAATCCAATTTTGCTTCATTGCAACAAAAATTCGAACCCTCTCCAGCGAAAACCCAAATCAAACGACCAACAACTCAGACCAAATAAGCCGAACTGCTACTTTCAAATAATTTATTTTGAAATTCTACTTATCTCCTCAATTTTTCGAGGAAACTTAATAGTTTCTTACCGTATGGTGCTCTAATTCTTCTGCATTTAAATAAAACGCTGTTTTAATGTTGAACGTTTCTCAAGGAATCAAGTGAAACAACCGAAATGTAAATAAGTCCTAGTCGTTTATTTGAAATCGTGTCTTTATAAAATATTAAAACTACTCATAAAAACTAAAAATATTATTATAAAATGTGTTTTAAAGTTAAGTTATTTTTTATATGAAAATCACAGTAAGAAGCTCTTAAATTATTTTTAAATAAGGCGAAAGTAAAATTTTTGTGTAAATGGAAAATTTATAGACAATCAGGAACGTTAAGTTATAAAGCAACCAAAAGTTAAATAGACTTTAGCGAAGTTACGATACTAAACTTTGTATTAAGAGTGTAAAATTTTAATTTTGGTTTTTATTATAACTTTTGTTTCAAAAATGAAAAGATTTAAATTTTCGTAGAATCAAAATTCAAATATACGTATTTATTTGAGGGAAGTTATTTTAAGCGATACTATTTTGAGCTAAAGTTTTAATTTATTGTTAATATTTTATTTCATAATAACGAATATATAAACGTGTTTTTATTGCCGAAACTACTGATTTACCTCAAGAAGTTTTTTTTCGGGACTGATTTTATGTTATATGAGTTTTACTCAAGAGGGAGCAAACTAGGGTGATTGCTAGGGGCTTCAAATTTGAGGGGCATCAAATCAAAAATAAAATTTCCTTTTTTCGCTATTTCTTTTTATTTGTAGCAAATTTTTTATATTGTTCTAAAAGAGGGTGGCAAAATTTGTTTTTCCCGGGGTGCTCAAACCCCTAGAACCGGATCAGGTTTTACTAGAAGCATCCAAAAAGTTATTTGATTCTAAATTTCATCTATTCTCAATTTGATAGATTCAAAAATAACCAAAATTCTTTTAGTTTTGCTTCCAAAAAAATATATGTACGCCCGTAAGAAGTGCCACTTCTTTGGGCTTAATTAAAAATAAATTTTTATGTGTTTAAATTAATTTCAAATATCAAAAAAGACCAATAAAGAAGAATTAATGCTACATATAAAAGTTGGTTTATTTCCCCGTATGGTTATTACACATACATTGGATTTTAATATAACATTGGATTACGTTTACTAAGTTCTTTACATTCCTACACATTAGCCGTATTTCTTTTGAGTGTCGTCACTAGATGGCAACAATATGCTAATCCGGGAAAAATATTGATAGTTTTCATAAAAATCAACGCAATTAAAATTATAATTCACTCGAAACTTCGATTTCAGCCAAAAATCAATCGAAATTTTGGTCGAAATCGAAGATATATATTAACTTTATATCGTGGAATTAAGGAGCAACTAGTGAAGTATAACTTCAAAAAAAAAGTAAATACTAAAATACTAAAGATAAACTAAACAATAAATTTAAATTATCAAAAAAAAAAACTAATCTCTTTATCAGTTTGCGTATCGTATCTGGAAAGGGAGGGATATTTAACCAGCATGAAACTTAAAGAAAAATAACTACCATAAATGCAGCAATAACGTTTGTCAGATTGATTTCCTTTTTACGCAGTATGCTTTTATTAATTTGCAGAGCATTTTTAAAAGTTTGATTTGAAACGAATACTAACAATAGCGATATTAGTGATAATAAACACCAGGTTTGTCTATTATGCGACTTGCGAACCTGTTAAATTTTAAGTCATCTGTGTATAATAATTATTATTGCTTTACTATTGAACATTTCCGGGGGCCCGCTGAGGAAATTAAAGTCTTAAATCTGACCTTCCACAAAATCATGTTGGACATCTCTGATATAGACAAGTTCTTTTTAATTTTTTGCTTCACTATCCTGACGTCCCTTATTATCTTTTCGTAAAAAAGATACAAATATTTTAAAATTTGGGTAATAAAAATATATAAGAGTATATTAAAATAGTACATACTTTCTGCATAGGTGCTGAAAGTAATAATGACACGTCTATTTTATTCTCATAGAAAAATATTCGTATCACATAATTAATCGAAATTTTATACTTTTGTATTAAAAGGCTCAAAATGTGGCTTAAAATATCTTTTCTTAATATTTGTAGTTATAAATTCAATCACATATAGTATACAACAGTTGAGCGAAATTTGCGCTTTGTCAAATTATTTAAAAATACTCAGTAAGTTAAATTGTTTTATCATTTATTTTTTTATTCATATTTTGTGTTTTTATTGAATTCACTGTAATATTTAACTGCCTATTAAATATTTAAGATTTTTTATTATCGTAAGTATGTAAATAAACCAAAGATTTTTCTTAATGTAAAAATTATTTAAATAAACTGTAAAAAGTTAATAAATTCTACCTATTTGTACATTTTTTTTTACTTCGCTTCTGTATCTCACTTTGTAATTAGTTTGGAAAATACGGAACTTATAATCTCATTTTTCATCCACTTCCCAGCACTTTGTCGTGCTGAATTTTGGTATATTTACTTGATCTTGATGACAACGCATGAATCTGTCGTAAAATTTAATAACTACCAAGTATTCCTATTTTAATTATATATTTAACGTATTTAACTTAGAAAAATACTCTGGTTGCCTATCTTCACAGGCGCATGTATGTTGCAATAAATGACAACAATCAGTTCAATTTTGAGACAATGATTGACAAAATTGATACTAAAAATGTATTGAAAGACTAAAAAGGAGAAAATAAAAATATTTTAAAAACTTCACTTCTATTTATAAAATGCTCTAAAAAGGTAAAAAATAAATTTATGAACTGAATCTTTGTACCGAATGCATCATCGATATTAAGGCGATATTAGCCGATTAATGAGAATCGAAAGCTATATGGTTGCTCATCAAACGAGGGGTATTCCATACCAAATTGTTAACAAAATTGCGCCCCTCGCTTTGATGCATAACTAAATAACTCACGATTATTAATTGGCTAATATCACCTTAATATCGGTGGTGCAATTGGTACGAAGATTCAATTCATAAATTTATTTATTCATTTCCGAGTCACAATTAATGCATTAATGAATAATAATATATGTCCTATGACTCAATTTAAATTGAATCATAGGACATATATTATTATTCATTATTTTTTTTTTACCTTTTTAGAGCATTTTATCAATAGAAGCGAGGTTTTTAAAATCTTTTTTTGAATATTTTTTTTTTCGAATTTACTAACAATTTAAAATTATTTTGTACAGTTCATCAGCCTGCAATTGTCTGATAAAACCGACTCGTCCTCCACATTTATGATAACTATCCCGGCAGTTGAAATTTCGACCGGGATTTAATAGTTTTTTTGCTTCGTTCCATTGCAATTTGATTTCAAACTTAATACTTAAATTATAAAACATTGGTTCATTTTTTTCCATCACCGCATTTTCTTCCTACTTCTGTTGTTGTGGTGAAATATTTGAAAAATTCAAATTGATAAATATTGTTTTTAATCGTAAAGTGACCATGGTTTGTGGTGTTAAATGGAATATTTTTTTGTTTCGGAATTACGTATATTTTTTCCTGTTGTTCGATATTTTATGCGATGGGATAACAAATGGTAAGAAGATTGTAAAATATTGGGAAATCAGCTTCAGGTTTCAAGTATCTTTCTTAGCGTTTTACAGAGATTTCTCAGCAGAGTTTAAAAATTTTGAAAAAATTATTCCCTATTTCTACAATAATCGAATAAAGAGAAATTTAAATAATGGTGTTAAGGTAGGTCGTAATACTTTTCTAGCATTTTTCTTAATATTAACTAATCGAAAAAACGCTTTGCTTGAAAGAAAATTGCACAAAGAATTAAATTCGGAATTGCTGAGTACTGGTACTTCCGTAAGTTCTTAATGATGAAGGGATCCTTTTGCGAATATAATCCATAAGTTTAAAGTGTGAAAAATATATCGAAAAACTGCTCCTAATAAAAGTGTTCAAGAATTTTTTTTGCTTTGCGCATTGTTGAAAAGTGTCATTTATTTCAATAATTTCCCTTTTTCAATACAAAACAATAAGAAGTCCACATATTAGATTTTAGAGGTTGAAAAATTACTTAACTTTAATATTTTTTTTTTTTATAAAAAAAATAAACATTTAAAAAACGATTTCTATCCCTTAATATCCAATGAAAGAATATTTTTCTTTTGAATTGAAAATATTAATTTTTTCAACCATTGGCATAGCCAATGGGTAAGACGATGAGGACAGCTTCTCTTTCCTAAGAAGAATAAAGCTTCTTTATTATTATTCATAATTACCTGACGATGACAGCTAAGGGCTGTTAAACCTTGACTAAAATTCTGGGAAATTTTTATTTTTTTCATAGTTATATAAATATTTAGATTGGAAATTATATTGACGTCATTGTAGGTAAGCATATTATGCACAAAATTTGTAGGTAAATGGAATATATAGGATAATAAATTCAATAGAATATATAGGAAACGTCACTATGTCTTTTGATATTTTTTTTTTCATAAACAAGATGATAATCTCTAGTAGTAAGAAGTTTTTTTTTTAAATAAAGTCAGGGAATACGAATTTCGATCTGGTTTGCTAGGGAAAGCAAGGAAATTTGTGTTGAAGACAATACTGGACTTAATTGTTCCCATGCTTCCAACGATAACGCCATGCTTACAACAATATGAAAATATCGCATTGCTTCAATTTTTGCACGCAATTTCAACAACCACTAATAATTTATTTTTGTGGCAAAAATTAGAATAATCTATGTGACGACCTTTTGTCCGTTTCATACAACATGTCAAATGGAAACGAAATAATTTTGGACCTGAAATTAAACGAGGACTTGATGCCGCCAACTTACTTCGAAAAATACCAATCAGATGGAAAATTTACCATTGAATATCCAAAAAATAAGGTACATCAAAGAACTAAAAGTAAAAGCAAAAGACAAAGCGTTATTTTGATATAGCACTACGTTAATACTTCTCCTCAATATTGAGTAACGTAAATGGTTTCTCTCAAAATATAAATTTTGAATAAAAAAAAAAATAGTAAATACATATATGATCAATCCTGAACATATTTATTTTTCTTTTTTGAATCAATTGAATTATTTATTGTCAAAAGGCAGCGAATATAGAATAAATCTAATTTGTGCATCATTATGATTTATGAGCAGAAGTTAAATATTCAACTTTTAATATTCAAAACAAAATTTTCTACAAAAAATTCTTTTAGCATTTTTTAATAAATATACTTCATTCAAAGTTATTCAAGGACAAATTGAATAATAGACCTACTATCCCTACTATAATCTAAAAATAATTTTAAATGTTTTAAAGATTTTCTGAACTTATATCAAAACATAATGTAGCTGTTAGTTTTAAACTTTATTTGGTAAAATTTAACAACCTAGTTTAAAAACGTACCAAAAATCGTTAAATTCAAAATATCTAAAACGATCTCCTTTTGACCCGGCAATAAAATAACGTAACAATACAATACTTCAAAATTCCATGGACATTTTACGATGACTAATTAAACACAAAAGGGAAGATTATTTAATTCGTTTAAACAATACTTTACTGATTTAAACCATTTATAATCTACACATCCTCTATTCCTAAGGAAACAATTGATTAGTAATTGTTAGGGTATAAAAATGTTTTCCATGGCAAAAAATTGTGAAAAATTTCAAAAATTATGTAAACTATCGCTGTTTCTATGGTAACCACTCAATGATCTTTATATATCTCGGTTTCAATACGTTTCCTGTGACGTCACAAAAGACACATTAGCATACTTATCGTTTTCAAACTTTCATTTGCTCATTAAAATTGAAATTTTTCCTTCTACCAAAATACAAGTTTTTCATAATTAAAAATTGATTTTTTCTCATATTTCTAATGTTCTTTATCGATTAAAAAATGTGCAAATGGTCTATTGGGCTTGAATAACTTTCAGATAAGTTAATTTATCAAAAAATGCTACGAAAACTTTTTTGTAGAGCATTTGATTTCCTCCAAGAACGTATAAAAATGTTGTTCTAAATAATAAATCGATTTTAGTCTACTGGTGGCCGATTGGTCCAAGTGGCTGTTCTAAAACTAAATTTTTATATTTCTCGATTTACGGATTTTTATTAACCCTAGAGTCGCTAAAGACCTTAGTAGTTATAAAGCAACGGATAATAATTCAACAGAAAATAATTCGTTTATTAGTTAGGTATTCTTTATTCATTTAAACTGTTGATGCCAAAAGGTACCAAATGTAGAATAAAACTAATTTATGCAAGCTTATGATTTATGAACAGTAAATAAATATTCAACTATAACAGCATAATACAGTGAAATCAAACTAAAAAAAAAAAAAATTTGTACTAAGATTGAAACGTAGTGTTATGCTTAAATAGTAGGTAATTTTGAAAAAGTTCCATTTTTATTCTTTTGAAATTCACCCATGGACGTATGACTCATGACATAATAAATGAGATTTCCAATTTATTTTCAATAGACTCTGAAAGTATGCCACTATCACGGGAAAATTCGAGATAATACCAATTCCTGGACTTCAATTTCAATAAACTCCAAACACGAACTATCTGGAATGATTTTCGACGGTTCCGAAACGTACTTTTTGGACACAAACTTCAACAATGCATCCAATGGAACGCAACATTTAGTTCTGAAAAATTCCGATCGATTATTTTTTCCAAACCACACGTGTGGATTTCCTTATGACTCAGGCCGAGTATTTCCATATACACTCATGGGTTTTCAAGAAAAATCAATGCTCTATTTTTTAGACAAAACGCGCATCTTATCCAAAAGCTCCTCATAACGCAAATTCCAGATCTCGATATGTCGAACTTATCATGGTTGTGGATAACGCAATTTTTCGAAAATACGGATCAAATCGGATTAAAATAATTGAAAGAGTTCAAGCTATTGCGAATATCATAAATAATGTGAGGTAATACAAAAAAAATAGGTTTATTTTTAAAGAGACTTCCATTTTAGATTTACATGCCTTTGAATATTTTTATTGCTCTATCCGGTATTGTAATTTGGAGTGAAAGAGACGAAATTCATATTTCAAGAAATGGGGACGAAACGTTGAAACAATTTTTACAATATCGGAGAGATGTCTTGTTACGTCATCATCCAAATGATAATGCTCAACTAATAATGTAAAATTAATTTTCATTTCAATAGGTAAATTAACGAACATTATAGTTTTGATAATTGAAAATTGTAGAGGATCTTCTTTCGATGGTGGTATAATTGGAAAGGCTCATATTAGTACCATTTGTACAACAACTTCTTCTGGAGGAGTTAGTGCAGACCATTCTTCAACTGTAGGTCTTGTTGCTGGTACAATTGCTCACGAAATGGGACACAATTTCGGAATGGAGCACGATACTGCCGAGTGTCTATGCCCTGATGAACGTTGTGTTATGTCTCCCTCAAGTTCCAGTCTACTGTCTAAACATTGGTCATCCTGTAGCCACCTTTATTTAGCCTTAACAGTGGAACACGGTTTAGACTATTGTCTTCATAATAAACCCGAAAAATTGTTAGATACTCCAACTTGCGGAAATGGATTTGTAGAGGAAGGCGAAGAATGCGACTGTGGAATTCCCCGATTTTGCGTTAATAAATGTTGTGATCCTAATACATGTCGCTTACATGCTAACTCTTCTTGTGCAACAGGTGGATGTTGCGATTTAGATGTAAGTAATCAAATGTTACCACCATGACTTCAGAAATTTATTGTGAAACATTTTAGCTTTGTCAATTTAAAAGTGTTGGTTTTGAGTGCCGGAAATCACATCATGAATGTGATCTTCCTGAGTTTTGTACTGGAACCTCAGAATATTGTCCGGATGATCTATATAAGATGGATGCGGAACCTTGTGACTCCCAGGAAGCGTTTTGTTATCGAGGTACATGTAGAAGTCGAGATGAACAATGTCGTATTTTATGGGGAATTTCCGCCATGTCTTCTCATGATATGTGTTACAATGGTAATCTTCGAGGAGATAAACAAGGAAATTGTGGATACAATATTCTAGATCAAACTTTCACGAAATGTGATCAAGGGTTAGTCTTGTGCATTTGTTATAATGCCTACTTTTTCTGCACTACAATTTTTATTATTAGTCATGTGCTATTTTTATTAATAGGGATGTTTTTTGTGGAATGCTTTTCTGTCGTCATTTGAGTGAAAAGCTTGAATTCGGATATTTAGCGGAGGTTTCTTATTCTGTGATTAGTACCGTGGATTTAAGTGGTCAACGCACTAGTGTTCCTTGTCGTTCAGTTCGGGTGGATCTTGGACTTGACCAAATTGATCCCGGAATGGTACCAAATGGAGCCAAATGTGGCGAAAATAAAATGTGTCTAAACCAAAAATGTGTGTCAGTCTCAACTTTACAATTAGATCTTTTAAAAAATAATTCGCAATGCTTGGAAAAATGTCACGGAAATGGACATTGTAATAGTTTGGGACATTGTCATTGCTATCCAGGATTTGCTCCTCCATTTTGTGATGCTCCAGGAACTGGAGGATCAATTGATAGTGGACCTGCCCGGAATCCGAACAGTAAACTTATTTATTTGGTGTTTAAAAAGTATATATTAATTTATCTTTCTTTTTCTCCAGTTAACATTTATATCCAGAGTGGTCTTTATTCGGTTTTTTTGGTTTTAATTCCATTGATGGCTTTGATAACAGTCTTTATTTATTATTATCGACGCACCAAAACCACTTCTCCTCATTATACTTGGACGAAAGTCGTGAAATTTCCCCGACGATCCAAACATATTCCAAATCATAAACCTGAAAGACCAGTAAGACCAAATAACTTAAATATCTGTCATCAAGGACTTTTGTCCACCACTAACGAAAATGTCCAAAACAATTTTTCGAATTCTCGAGTCATTTCCATTCATGTACATGACACTGAAGAACCAGTTGTGGAAACTTTCCAACCAAAACGGTGGTCCCAAAAGAGAATCTCCATGAAAAGTTTCAATAAGTTGAAGTTGAATGTTTCTTTGAAAATTAGAGACCGAAATGTTTCGAAAGATTTGTTAACACCTGAAAAGTGTTTGCCAGAATCTGAAACATTGGCTGGAACTTCAACACCAGTTGGTGGAGTTACTTCAATACAAGAACTAGCGAAACAGTTCGAAAAAGCTGAGCAAAAATTAGAAAAATAATGTAATATATTTATTTAATTATTATTTATTAATGTGTAACAATATAAAACAATTAAATTAATCTAAAACTAAAAAAAAATTAAATTATAATATTTTCATAAAAAAAAAAATGTTAAAACTGAAAATTTTCCAAGCTTTCAAGTGGTGAAAAATTAAATAAAATTTACGAATTTCTCAATCGAAACTCAATCCAGTTCCTTTCAAATTACTCTCTATCCATTCATCAAATCGTCTCGACAAATCTTCAGACATGTGATTCTTATAATCCCCAACGACCCCCTTTCGAATGAAATCAATTCCCACTTTCTTCATGAAATCCTTGCCCTGGGATTGTTCTAAAATTGGTTCGAGATTCACGGCCGGGTTTTTCTTGAAACTGTTGAAGCTTAAGTAATCTGCCAAGTGTTGCATCTGTTCCTCGGTGTATTCCTTGCCTAAAAACTTGGCAGTTTTTCGAATGTGGCCTAATTGATCACGCTTCATCTCCTCATATTTGATGAAAAGAACGTTGGGCTCATTGCGAAGTGCCCAGTAGCCTAAAATGTGGCTGAAAACGGAGCCAATCGGAGCGCTGTCGGTGAGAACCAATTCACAAAAATCTTCCAGAGATGACTGCAGATTGTGAATCAATTTGCAGTAGTAATAATAGGACACGCACATATCCTTTGGATTTCGGGCAACATAAACCAGCTAAAATTAAAAAAATGTATCATATTCGATATCTCAGCAAAATTTTCCGTTAGAAAAACATTACTACTAGCCTACTGATGACCAAGTGATCAAGGTAATCGCTTCAAAACTGGTAGAAGCCTACTGGTGGCCGAGTGGTCTAGGTGACCGCTCCAAAACCGGTAGGTATTGGGTTCGATCCTTATATCGAGCAAATTTTCAATATTTCTCGATAACGGATTTTATTGACATTAAAGTCGCTAAAGACTTTCGTAGTTATAAAGGGACGGTACACAATTAAAAAAGAACTAGTAGCAGTTGGTAAACAATTTAATTTATCTGCCTTTTTTTATCAGGGTTGTGTAATAAAATATCAGGAAAGATTGTAGAAACATGTATTAGTAGAATTCAACTAGACTACCCTATTACTCTGATAAATGTAGAAGATTTGGTTCTACAGGAGTTAAATTAAAAATATTTTTTTGTATAGTTGTCAGGATAGTTTCACCATCTTTAATTGATTAGTGTTTGTCAAAAAAGATAGTTATTTTTTTTTTTTTTTGATCTGAACTAGTTAGAAACAAACCAATCCCTGAAGTACTAAAAGTATTTTCTTCTCGATTTGTGATTTGAAGTTTCATTTTCGTCGGAGGGTTGTTGGCCTCCTTGGCTATGACCATTATTAAACGCTTATTTTAAACTGGAGGCTATGCAGTAATATTTTACCAACTTTTGACTATTTTCCAGTAATATTTTTGTGTAAAATTCATCAAACCTTTGGTTTGACTTGAAGGAATTCTTGCGGCAGTAAGCTAATCGGAAGGTGGCTTTTAATGAATCTTGGCGACTGAAGTTTCTCGACAAATTCAACTGAATCCCCGTACGATTCCATAAAACTCTCGTGACCATGAGCCAAAATTGCACTTAATCTAAATTTCAACAAAAAAGCAAATCATTATCTTTTCCTGTTTTCCTCGTAAATCTCATTCTTACTCTAAAATCGGCGTTCGCAAATGTTGGATAACTTTGGCGCCTTCGTAATCCAAATCGTTCGCCAGCAACCATACCATTTCTTGTGTCCAAGTCGAACCTGAAAAAAATGATCTCAAATAAAAGAAGTAGAAAACATTCCGAAAACCGGTCTTTGTGTGTATTTTTTTTTGTGATCGCGAAACTTTCTCCAATTTCTCGCACGCGTAACTACTTGAACAAGTTTCACTTTCTTCCTGATATCAAAACTGGTAATGAGTGAAAAACTTTTAATGGTAGCACAAATCATTGCGATTGTTAATTGTGATTCTGGAAAAGCACTTTCGAGGTAAAAGATCACTTACCAGTTCGTGGTAGACTTGCTAGCCAAATGTCGTCTTCACGCACCTTCATGTTGAGGATTCGGTCACCAATTTCAGAGTATTTGGGAGGCATTAAAACGCGGCCAGGATTTACTTCAATTAGACAATTTTTGATCCCGAATAGATTGTCTAAGCGGGATGCAATCGGTTCCTGGACCGGACTATAGGTCAAATGCATTTTGGTCTAAACAAAAAGAAATCCCAATGTAAAAAAGAACCACAATTGAACCGAACAATTCGCGTCACTTACACACATATTTCTTCAACTATTCTCAGAAAATCTTCCGCTCGAATTTCGATGTATGAAAAAGAAAGTAAATTTCGACACTGTTTGGACTGGCCAGGTAATTTCCCTTTTTATAATCTTCACTACTTTCATTCCTCCTCTACTTTCTCGATCAACCAAGTCATTGGTTTTGCTTGTTTATGTTTTCGGATTGATAAACGTCTACGTGATTGCGAGGGATTTAATTATTCAATATGCCAATTAAAAGTTATAAAAAGAATTTCAAGTTCAATTTGAATATATTTTTTTGCTGATCCCAATGCAAAGTTTGGTAATCGGAGAAAGTTTGTTTATACTTTTTTTCAAATTTTGTCAAAACCATCTTAAATTATAAGTAAAATTGTGTGTATGGGTGTTTTATTTCTTTCCAAAATAATTAATACTTTCTCCCACCGATTAGGAAGAAAAATAAAAACTTTCTTTTTAAGGTTCTGAAAAAAAGTAATGTAAGTGGAATAAATGTCAAATATTAAAAACTAAATAAGTACAACAGGTTCTAAGTTATTTCAAAATTTTGGATGAAATTTGGAAAAAAAGAAGCTAGCTACAATAATAATTCTAACTACATAGTTAAAGGAAACTAAAAGAATTTCGAGATCTTAATTCCATCCAAAAGATCAATTTTTAGGGATGAATTTAAAAAAAATGTGAGGAAAACAATAAATTCTACTAACTATTCCTAACTGGAAGACCAGTCGCGGTTTGTTCAAGCTTATCCAGGAAGACATCCAGGAAGACGAGGGGGTTCCATGCTTTTGCAGATTTTTTTTCCTAAACTCCTAATAATGTACAACTCTTATTACAATTATAATTATTTTTCTTGATTTCATTTCTATACAATGAGGAAAACCAAACAAATTTCGATACGAAGAATAAAGTGCAACTACACAAACAGTGATTTGGGATTTCATTACTAAATAATAGGGCAGAGTAGGGTAGTGAAAGCTACCGAGTAATGTTCGGCCGAAACTAAATTTTACAGCCGAAACCGAAGTCGAATTTTGATATCAATATCAGTTTTGGCCGAAACCGAAACTTCCATATAAGTTCATGTTTTCACAGGAAAAAAAAGTTAATCATAATTAGTCAGCCTTTTAAATCCTATTGGTATTTATTATTCATTTAGTTTCGGATATTTGAGCTTATATCACTACTTAGTTTTATTAAATTATTTAAAATAAGGGGTTTATTTCAAAGAAATACACCTAATATGTTTTTTGATAATAGTTACGAATAAGAAAAGTAAAAATAAAAAAAATAGCCTCTTGGTAGCCGAGTGGTCAGAGTGGCACTCCAAAACTAAGTGTTGGATTCGAATCAATATCGATATTGAGCAAATTTTTGATATTTCTCGATTCATTTTTACTAACCCTAGAAAATCACTAAAGACCTTGGCAGTTAAAAGCGACGGTAATTAACAATTAAAAAAAAAGTTACGAAACAAAATTGCTGTTTACCTCATATATTTAGGTTTAACATCTTAAAAACAAATTTTTTTTCTAAACTTTGGTCAATGTTCTTTCGAACTAAAATAAATAGGTATTAAAGAGTTTCATGAAGATACAACTATGTATTAAAAGAATTTTAATGAACTGATAATTTATAATAAGATCATAATTATAATATAAGTGAGAAACAATATTTCAACATTTTTATCTCACGTATTCAGTTTCAGTCATAGTTTCGGCTTGACTACAGCCGAAACCGAAAGTTCGGTACTAGCGAATAATGGAAACCACAATAATTTATACAGATCGGAAAAAAAAATCACGTGAAAATAGCACGAACGGATTTGGGAACCAATTGAACGTAAACAATTTATGAATATCAATTTTAATATAATAATATCACAAAAATGAAATTAGTCAGCCAACTATTTTAAGTATTCCCCCTATGTAGGTACTTATGTTACGTAGCTATAATGGCAATAATCATGGGAAATAGATTTATTTTTTTCCACTTTGTTTAAGTGGAACTAAGAAGACTTTCTTAAACGTGGTTGCGCAATTTTCAGTTTTCTAAAAAGTAAAAAAAATCATCAAATAAATATTTGGGAAATGAAATTTGATTACTAAAAACTAAAATTCCGAAGAATTAAGCGTAAAATTTGATTCAACTGTTTTTTTTTTATATTTTACAGTCCAGTTTAATTTATTGTTAAAAAACCGAAGCAAATAAAATTTCGAAAGCATCAATTGTATTAATTCTACTCGATTTTAATGGATTTTTATATATTTATTTGTTTGTTTCAATACAATACGATTTAGAAAATCTTAAATCGATGTTAATTCTATAAAACCATGGCTAAACTTTGTCATATATTCAAAGTTCAATACAAACCAATCCAAACATTATCTTTATTTTCCACCGAAAACATAGACGAAAACACTAAAGCAAATTATAATTTTCCTCAATATGGAAACCAAATTATTTTCCATCGAAAACTTACGCTTTTTTCTTACAATTTTTCTTCACCACCATTCCAAAGGAATATAATAAATTATATTCATTTGGTCTATTCTTTATGTTTACCCCTTACATATAGGCAAACAAACATACACGACTCGTTGTTGAAATTAAACTTTAAATTAAATTGAAAAAAAAAAAATACGGCCGGATGTTGATATTGTATTTGGCATAACTAAAATAATATAAAAAACAGATAAATAAATAAATGAAATAGAAATGATTCCACTTCATGTGCCCCTTCGTACCGCATTTTATAAAATAAATGGAAATGAACGACAGATGAAATTCTTTCAATAAATATTTACATTAAAATTCTCAATTTTAAAAAAGAAAAAAAAATAGAAGATTTATAAAATCGAACAATTGGTATTTCATAAGTCAGCACTTAATAAATAATGTATAGATGTTGACTGTTGATACTATAATAGTACTGTAGTAGAATTATGTATATTTGGATAAAAAACTCAACCTTCTTGATATTTCAATTTGTGATAAGAGCAGGAAAATTTTTTATCAAAAATGGTGAAAATTTATAATTTTCTTAAAATCAAAATACAAATTTTGAAATAATATAGTAGATACTCAATTATAATGGAAAGTTCAAGAGCAAAATGTTAATCCATATGTTAATATTCCAGTAAAACAATCTGTGTGAAAAAATCGTTCTAGATAATCAAACTCATATTTATTTTCGCTATCTTCCCGATTTTTACGTTTCCAAACAAAAATTCGATTATCTCGAATGATTTTTGATCCAATTTATTGGCGTAGTAAAGGAGGCAAAATCCATTCGGCTGTCGAGATAAACGCTTGCTCTTCTCTCACACTTGAATTTTATATAAACTGTTTATCTTGGATTTAGATTAGTGTTTAAGCCAACCCTACTCACTTCATTTACATCTGTTCGATTTTAAAATATTTTATTGTAATAACTTGTAATAAATATTTCCCCGTCCATTTCCGAAAAACAGCCAAACACTGTGAACCAAGTGTGCTCAATATTTATTTTTAAATGTATACTTGGAACAGCTAAACAATTATGAATTATCAAGTCATTAACAGAATAATAAATAGAAATTAAAAAAATAAATATTGAACTAATTATACTAAACATAATTGTGAGAAATAATCAATCAATTTAATGCTAATTCGGGGATAGTATTTAAATTTTTCCCAAGCATCAGGAGAATGTAAATGATTTGTGAAAATTAAGGAAACAATCAGTATGCTTTTACTATCAAGAAAATATACTATGAAAGTAAAATAAATTGAACATTAGAATTGAAAGTGTGGTATATTTGTGTGTCGAATGTCGACAAGAAAAATATACACAATCAGTGATCGAAAATTTCACCGTTCAACAATGCGATTTGAAAAAATTTTAACTGAAAAAATAAACGAACCACTCGTGCGTACTAATGGAATTTTAAAAGTTTGATCATTTTTTTTTAAATTTAGCGAAGGTCAAAAATCAAAATGGTCACGCAGGTGTTAACATGCTATTTTAAATAATTATAATAAGTAAATGTTTAGATTGTGTTTGATAAAAGACAGAAGTGGCCAGTGGAAATTGGAAAAAGCGGAGCATTTCTTTGAATGAATGATATCGATAAATTGCACGCAATTATATCAAGTGCTTATTTTCGTTCTGCGAATTTGGTAGCTGGCGATTTCGATGGAAGAAACGGCGGAAGGATGCCAGAGTTGGGATGACGCAAGGCGAGGACACAACGTCGCAGACTTCCTCGAAGTGTTTTGATTGGGAACGACAAAAGAAGCGATGTTTTCCGTTAACGATTTTCGCCAATTGTTGTTTCAGTCTTTTCGAAAACTTGTTCATTGTTTGTGCTTCAATTTTGTCAATGTGCTGTATCTGAATACGGACCGCGCCGTTGGAAAACTATGAATTTCGGGACGATTGTTGCCGTGGCGCTAGTACTCATTTTCTCAGGTAAAGTTGCAAACTCAAACCGAAATTTCGCTTCTGTAATCAAAATTGGCTAATTTTAACTCCAGAAACTTACTAAATGAACTAAAACTCATATCACTAGAACCTAGACTAGAGGTCCCCAAATTTTTTTAATCCTCGACCCCTACATTTTGAAACCCCCATCGACCCCTACAAAAGTATTTTTCAGCTAATTAAAAGAAAACTGGCTCAAGTCCCTTTTAGCACAGTCAAATCTGGCAACGTTGTAATTTTTGCATGGTTTTTAATTCGCGAATAAATCACCCAAAAATGAAAATTTAGTCACAAAAGAGTATGTACCATATTAGAATTGAATTAACAAAAAAATCGCGAATTGAATGAAATACAATGTTGGCAGATTTGACTGTGCTAAAAGAGACTTGATCCAGAAAATTATTTGGCTCAAGTGTACTTTAGCACACCCACAATCTGGCAACGTTGCATTTTCGACTTTGTTTTTAATTTAATTCGCGATATTTTTGTTTATTCAATTCTGATATGGTATAATTCTCTCTTTTGTGGCTAAATTTTCATTATGGGCCGATTTAGTCGCGAATTAAATTAAAAACAAAATCGAAAATGCAGCATTGCCAGATTGTGGATGTGCTAAAGTACACATGAGCCAATTATTTGTATTTGTAAATTTGTTTGATGATTTCAGACATTTATTAAAGCACATTCCTTAAAAATTGCTGTATAAAGGTATTAGGTCGGTCAAAATTTGGCAACGTTGCATTTTCTTCAATATGGTACATATTTTCTATTTTCTATATGGTATAATTTTTTCTTTTGTAGCTAAATTTTTGTTATGGACCAATTTATTTTCGAAATAAATTAAAAACAAAGTAGAAAATGCAACGTTGCCAGAATTTGACCAATCTAAAAGAGAAATGAGCCAAAATATTCTAATATTGAAAGATAAATAACATAGTATTTATCATATATTTGCATACATGGTTAGGTATGTATTATTTGCCTATTAAGAACTGTTTTTCCTTCGACCCCCAATTAACCCTCTAGATAAATGGTCTTCCAAAAGGGTAAAATAGACCCCTAGAAGTCTATATCGATCAGTTATTTTCTCGATTATGGATTTTTATAAAACTTAAAGTCGCGAAAGACCTTCGTAATTATAAAGCGATGGTAAATAACAATTAAAAAAATATGTATAGGAAATTATAGCTCAAGAAATATTAATAAAACTTTCTTTCCGTTGGCTATGATTTTTATCCAAAAATATTAGTCATTCTCATTTCATGAAGTATCCCTTCCTTCATGAGAAAAAATATGATTCTTATCCAATTATAATTTTCTTAAATGGCAGTAGTACAGTAAAGAGTATGGGCATTGATAATTTCATAACAAATTTTGCTTTGAGAAAAATACGAGTAGTACGTTTTTACCATATATAATTAAAGAATTAGAAGGTATCTGTCTTTTTAACAATAGTTTTGACTATTGACAAAAATAGGACGAATTTTTGGTCGGTCCCGGGCGGCGAAAAATCACACTACGCCACTGTTAAAGAAAATGAACAGTACCTCAGTCTTTCTATTAGAAAAATTAAATTAAATATATATAACTACATTGTTTAAATTTGTGGTGTCTTGTAAATTTTAGCCAAAATATTGTAGAATCATTTCATCCCTCACCAAATGAGGTTTGCGTACTTTTCGAAGCAAAATAATTAATAGTCTGAAAAAAAACAAAAATAACATTTTTTTAAGAATACTTGATCTGTGATTTCCGGTATAATTCGAAATATCTTAGGGGTGAACGAGGTGAATCTTATCGTACCCTAATCGTACGATATTATGCAAATTGTGGATCTTTAGGTAAGAAGCAAATGACGGAAGATGATTATAACTATTGTTGGACCAATTCTCTTTTATTGGCTTGATTAATTGAAAATTTGAGGAATTTTTGGTTTTTAATGTCCCTTCGATTAGATTAGTTTTATATTTATGGTTTTGCTTTGGATGATGTAGTTCCGTTAATCAAGAGATTTTGGTATTTTTATTATTGGTTTATTGGTTCATAATTTATCTAAAAGATTATAAAACTTAAAAATCACTAAAATAAAGGAACTTCCGGCTTTTTTAATATTTTTTTTTCAAAAGCAACTTAACTAAGGTTTATGTAGGATTATATAGATTCAAGTTTTCAAAACTTAATAGTTTGGAATGATATCTAATAGCTTTAGAACGTAATAAAAAAATATTTTTAAACTAAGTCTTTTGATTGGAAATACAATTAAATTTGATGTAAATTTATTATTTTTTACTTAAGTTAATATAAATAAAAAATTCTTCTCATTTAATTTCCAAACATCGAATTTCCACATTCAAAATTAGTAATTACGTCCATAGGCATAGAGATTTTAGAAACTTGTTGAAACAAATGTTTGTATTACAATTATAAGTAATTAAAAATGCCAACATTCCACTCATTAAAAGTAGAAAAATTAGCATAAACAAATACGAACAATTAGAGACTCAACTATTTTTACTTTATTTACCCGAAGATTCATTTTAATGTGTTATATAATTTTATGATTTTTTTTAGAATATTCGAAATTGTTAGTTCATGCTGCGGAAAAAACGACCATCGAATATGGCTCGGATATTCATTTAAAGTGTTTCCTGAAAAAAGCACAAGGCACTTCTAATAACGTGATTATTTGGGAGTTTTTGGTAAGTTGTGGTTTTCATCATAAATTTAATGTCTTATATTGAATAATAAAATTTTAGCCTTGTGGACGTGGATTTAATAAGCTGAAATGTTCCGAAGCTCGAAATTTACCGGAGCATCAAGCTCAGTGGACTTCAAAATGTTTGAGTTCCTGTAAAAATGTTCTTGTGCTTCCGAATACGACAGAAACTGAAAGTGGACTTTATAGATGTTTGAAACGAGGTGTTTCAAGTTCAACTAGTACCATAATAAGGACATTTGAAATAGAAATAATAGGTTGGTATATACTTTAATGCATTAATGTAATGTTATTGCAATATTATCCTACTGAGGACAAAAAATGGTCATTATTGAATACATTTTGTTGTAGATTCAAAGAAGTATGAAGGACAAGCACCAGAATTCCTCGAAACTGAATTGAATTCAACTATTTACACTTACGAAGGTCTTCCACTAGTTCTTCGATGTTCTGTTTATAGCGAATTACCGTTGGAAATATCTTGGCTTAAAGAAATCGATTCATTGTCTAGCTTATTTAAAAAATCTCAATACATTCCATATTACAATAAAACGTTCATGAAAATCGACTCGGGTGGAAAAGTTGAAATATCAGAATCGATATATTTGAGCAAGCTAATTATTTCCAATACTACTGAAGCCGATTCTGGTCTGTATACGTGTCTTGCCATGAACAATCGCGGAATGCAATTTCAAGAAATCTACGTCAATGTTTCATCCGCTTTAAATTTGCCGGAAAAATGGGAAGATATTGAATCGACATCGTTTTCAATTTTATTTATTGTTCCCCTAATGCTGGCACTATTTCCCGCAACAGTTTGGCTGTGTTATTCTAATCGTAAACGATGCCGAAATTGTCGAAAAAAATACAAAAACGAATCAATCCAAAAGGAGTATCAACAAGTTCATAGACCCAAATTTCAAATGGATGGAGCTCCGGATGACTCGTTCAATGTTGAACATAATTTTGTTTAACGAAATTTTCTAAACTTAAAAAATAAAATTAGCATATTATGTAAGATATTTGTTTTAAAATTATTTACTTTTAATTAGTAAAAAATATAATTTCTCATTACAACTAGTTGATTTCTTTTTTTCAATTTGAATTTTGAATTGTCAATTTCAGAGCCATCTATCGCTAAATTTGTTTAACTTGCAATCAGACGTCAACATTAACCTTTTTGAATATTTTACGACGAAAAAAAATCATAATCATTTTCTATAATTTGAATAAACGTAAATATGGCATCTGTTATTAGAAATTTATCGAAAGTCTTAATGGTTTGTCAAAAAACATAAGAATCTTTAGAACTAAAACATCGCTAAAAATTATTTTATTTTAGACAAAAAACTTTCTGACCCCAAGATCTTCCGTTCCCTTGATGGCATGTCGATTATTAAGTGCCGGTATGAAAAACTTAATTCTAAGAATTACAAACTATAAAAGTAACGATCTTTTTTTAGAAGCGCCGAAATGTTATCCACAAGTACAAGCATTTGCTCCCGAATTTCAGGGTACTGCTGTCGTTAAAAAAGAATTCAAACAAATTAAATTGTCCGACTACAAAGGGAAATACCTGATTCTCTTTTTTTATCCTTTAGATTTGTAAGTTTTAAATCTTTAAAATTAAACATTTAACTGATATTAACTTGTACATTTTTAGCACGTTTGTATGTCCGACTGAAATTATAGCTTTTAGCGATAGGATTGAAGATTTTAAAAAGGTTAACACCGAAATAATCGGTGTTTCTACAGATTCCCACTTCAGCCATTTAGCTTGGATCAATACTCCGAGAAAGGTTTTGTGTTTATTTTTAGTAAATCAAAATTTCAATGGCAACTTTTTTTTAGGAGGGTGGTTTGGGAGACTTGAACTATCCATTACTTTCCGATTTTAATAAGACAATTTCTCGCGACTATAATGTTCTGGTGGAAAGGGACGGTGTAGCTTTGCGAGGGATGTTTATAATCGATGCCCAGGGAATTTTAAAGCAAATTACTATAAACGATTTACCTGTTGGACGATCTGTGGATGAAGCTTTACGTTTAGTAAAAGCTTTCCAGTTTGTCGAAAAACATGGAGAAGGTATGTTATGGGTTCTATTTCTTGTGGCTCTTATTTTTACTACTCGATCTCAGGTTAATTTCATTAAGGATTGACAAGTATACGTACAAGAAAGAAATGCAAGTAGCATCTACTTGTTTTGACACTAAACAGTTGATCTTTATATTTTGGGGGTATTAGAATCTTATTAGAGTATTATTTCAGATTATAATTTTTAAGTCTTGAAAATATTTTTTCGGTATACTTATCCACTAGTTTCATATCCACTACTTCCAGCAAGTCATAGTTTTTCAACCCCAGCGAATTATGAAAAGTACTGTAAACTTATACTTGTTTTCTAAAGCGACGGATTGTTGTAAATAATCCACCTTCCTAACTACAATTTTGGTACTCTTTTAACTATTGTATTATATTTTACTAGCACTGATCTGTATAAATAGATAGCACACTATACAGTTAACGACAAGTCGCAGTAGATTTAATAGCCAGCGCTGTCTACATTGGCAAAAATTTTGAGTGGACTAATTAAAATGCCACAGCACTTCTGTTAGAAACGAAACTTACATAGAAGTTCAACTCTATGTTAAAAATGTGGACAAAGTTTGGGCTAATATATCGGTAAATCTTAGAGCTTGTTTGCCGACCGCTAGTTGTCACTGTACAAAATTAGCCTTGACCAAACGTACTTGAATAACAGAAACTCTGAGATTTACCGACATATTAGCCCAAAATTCATCCAAATTTTTAGTTTTTATTGAATTTCTATACTTCTCTCTTCTATGACTTATACATACCTAGAAATCTTTCTCTGGTATGAACAACTAAAACAAGTAAAATGCAAGCGCTTATTTGTACAGACTAACGCACAGCGGTACTCAACTGCCAGCTGTTGTTTTTAGTTACTATAAAAACTGCCTACGTAGGTGGCGTTTTATACGTCTCACCTGATTAAGATAATATAAAAGAAGGTATTCCAATCCTGCAATGAGCCTACTGGTGGCCGCGTGGTTTAGGTAGCCGCTTCAAAACTGATAGTGGATTCTATCCTCGTATCGAGCAAATTTTCAATATTTCACGATAATGGATTTTATTAACCCTAGAGTCGCTAAAGACCTTAGTTGTTATAAAGCGACGGTAAATAAAAATCAAGGTTTATAAAATATACAGGTGGCCTCATGATGACTACGTGACGTATCCAGAAGAAATTCGTACATATCTTCAGACTGATCAATTTCAAAATTCTTCGTATGACGTATTTTTTTTTCTAATGGAGCAACCTGTGTAATTTACAAACCTTGAATAAAAATTAAAAAAAACCCGGCAATGCATGATGGGAAATGTGTTATGATGTGGCGCCGCCACAAGTGTATCTACAGTAATAACTAACCGGTAATATAAAAAATAATAAGTTCGGATAGTATTTTAGACACGCTTGTGGCGGTGCCACATCTTAAATTATTTTTCATTATGCATTGCAAGATTGGAATACCTTTTTATATATTTCCTTCCACTAAATTTTTCTTATTTCTATTTGGTGCCATATGCACGGTCTGTTCATTTATACATATCAATGATTACTAGTCGGTAACGTAATTAATGGATGCCCCCTAACGAATAAGAAATGAAATATTAAAACAGGCTCAAATTTACAAGTAGGTTTCATATGTTTATTTGTATTATTATTAATTTGTTTTATAGTTTGTCCGGCAAATTGGAATCCAATTCAAAATCCAGACACAATTCGTCCCGATCCGGTTGGAGCCAAGGACTATTTTAAGAAAACTCATTCTGCAAAGTAAAATTATCCTTAAAAATAATTTTCCTTTACATTCATTGTTAAAATTATATGCTAATCGTAATATTTTTCATAGCCCCAAGATGAGTTCCACGTTTAATGTAATGAATGTTATTGGAACTTCACGAGGTTAAACCATTTTTTTTTTGGGATAGTCGTTTTCTTATATTTCATTGTTAAATCTTGTATTAGTTATATTCTTAAAATAAAAACGTTTTTAATATGTAATGAGTTCATTGGTGTTCAGTTCTGTTTATCAATGAGACATCTAATACGCAAAAATTGCTTCGACAAAGTGGGCAGGTACACTTTTCGTGGAGCCAATTGGAGCTGTCTGATTGATTTTGACGAGATGCAAACCATTTGGCCATACAATCGAGACACCACATCGGTTTACAGTAACAATTGACACATTCTTGATCGGTACAGCTTTTTACCAATTTTACGTTTGATCTATTTTGCATGCAACCAATGCAAAGTTCTAATTCCTAAAAAGAATATGTGAAATTATCTTTTGAAAAGGTTTTTTGTTGCGGCATTTACTCTAGTTGTTGCGTATTTGGGATTTCTTTGTACTTCTTCTTTAAATACGTCGATGAATCGTTCTAGTAATGTTTTATGGAATTTGACTTCGGATAAAACTGCGATTGGTCGTGAAATTTTGTCCTGTAAGTCTTTGAAGTCGAGGGCATTAAGCCGTATCGTGAATGGTTTCACATTTGGTCGTTTTGGTTCTACTTGAATACTGACGAATTGGACTTCGCCTTGGTCTGTTGTATGGGAAATTTCGTGGGTGTCGCTCCGGATAACAACAAGCTCTGCATCACTTTGATGGGCAAGTTCGATCGTATATGGGGAAATTTTCATAATCCAATTATCAGTAGCGATTATTTTGTTGATAGAGTTTGTCTGAATACAAATTTTGTCAACCCTAAAACAAAATGTACTATTATAGTGGGACACAGTCGTTTTAAATAGCATTTTCTTTCGAACCTTCGAAATTCTATGTTGATGTCTGCGGCTACATCACTCCATCTTTGGTTTTCATGAGCGAATTTCGCAAGATTTTGAGCAATTGGATGTTGGTCCCAGTTAGATTTAAACCAGCAATATACTAGAATTAACAGTGTTACAGGAATAGCAATGATGAAAGTGATCATAATTTCCCAGAGTTTGAATTCATTGTCACCAAATATTGGTTCAAGATAAATATCTTCATAGTTGAACATTAAGCCAACGAAATATCCAAGAGGAATCAATGAATGTATAATCATTGTGAACACTGAACGAAGAATATGATAGTGTATGAAATTTATACTTTCAGATCCTAGATATTTAGCATAAAACGATTCTACTGTAAAACCAGCTGATACGAATTCTGTTGGAGGATAAATCATACATCCTGCCAGCAGGATATATGCAATCGAAAATGTAAAAAACATTTTTAATTAATATATTAAACACTGTGTATCTGACATTGACATTTTTCACATTTTTTGACAACAAATAACACGATTACAATTTGCATATCTAAGTTTCTCACCATTCAGTCGACGCATTTTAGTTCATTAATAAAAACATAGATGGAAAAACAAATGTCATAAACTTCATACATATCTTCAGACTGATTCAAATTTCAAAATTCTTCGTATGACGTCATATTTTTTTTCTAATGGGGCAACCTGTGTAATTTATAAACCTTGCCCTATGTGTACCTTATGTACCGATTACCTCTGAGATATCGATAACAATACCGTCAACAAAGTTATAAAGTTTGAAAATTCCCAAAATTTTCTTGCCAATCGATAGGAAATTGTTCGTACAGGTTTGTGTAAGAAACCGTTTTGGTTGTGACAAAATAGTTTAGTAGAAATTAATTATGAAAAATTAATAACTTAGTCATTGGTGTAGTAAAATGTTAAGAAAATTGAGTTTTATCCGTTAAGAAAGCTAGGCTTCATAATTAAAAGTCACCTCCTTAAAATAGCCCAATTTTAGATGAAATTTGTCGCAAAGATTTTCAACTCCTTAACTTCCCATTTTTATTTCCCAACCCACTATTCAGTAAAATCAAAATATTTTGCATTAGCATTAATAAGGATGATTCAATCAATTTAAGCTATTTTTCAACGAAAAAAACCATCTTTTATATCTTTTTTTTATTGTTGAAAATAGTCCTTTTTGAAACTTTTAAATGGAATTATGATTGTTCTGTTACCCACAGGACAAAATTTTTTTCACTGTTTATTTCACTTGATGGTCATAATTCATAATCCGTTGAGAAAACTAGGCCTCATAATAAAAAGTGACCCCCTTAAAATGGCCCAATTTCGGACGAAATTTGTCGCATACATTTTCAACTCCTTACCTTCCCGTTTTTATTTCCCGGCCCACTATTCAGTAGAAACAAAATATTTCACATTAGCATTAATAAGGGTGATTCAATCAATAATATTAAACTTTTTTTCAACGAAAACAACCTTCCCTTATATCCTACTTTTACTGTTGAAAATGGTCCTTTTTGAAATTGAAATGGAATTATGACTATCCTGTTACCCACAGGGTAAACATTTTTTCACATAAATTCACTTGAAGGCTATAATTCATAATCCGTTGAGAAAACTAGGCCTCATAATAAAAAGTCACCCCTTTAAAATGGCCCAATTTCAGGCGAAATTTGTCGCAAAGATTTTCAATTCCCTTACTTCCCGTTTTTATTTCCCAGCCCACTATTCAGTAAAATCAAAATATTTTGCATTTGCATTAATAAGGATGATTCAATCAATAATATCAGATATATAATAATATCAGAATTGATAATCTATGTTCCTGCATAAAAAATATGAATTTATTAGTCTTTTTATATAATTTAGTTTTAGTAAAAGTTTAGAATTTGAAATAAAATTTAAATTTTTAGAGTAAAACTTATCTCTTTAAGTATCCGAATTTACTTAGCTTTAACACTTAAAAATGTTACGAAAGCCTAGAAGAGAATTTTTTTTCCCTTGAAATTGAAACAGAATGCTTTGCAGTAAATCCTCCCTATTTTGTATCAATATGTGCATAAAAAATGCATTTAAGAAATAATGTCTTTAGATATCAAAAACCATAGTTAAGGACGTCAAAATTCGAGCATAAATTTTTCCTTGTAATTGATCGTTTTCAAGGGATGAGATTTTTTTTTATAAGGGCTTGATTTTTCAACGGATTACAAAACAATGTCCTCCAAATTTAGGTCTTACGTCTTACATCTTACGTAAAGATATTAGGAACGGTTTTTTCCCTGAAAATGATCGAATTACTTTTTCCATATTTTTCTAGCAGCATTCGGAAACTATGTTTTAAGAACCTTTCATCGTTGGAAGCCATCCACGAATTCATAATAATAATAAATATACAAATAATTTACAGTGTAACATTGTGGTGGGATCATTCTTTATCAAACAGTGGAAACTTATTTGTGCCCCTAGTTGTATTCAATAGATTTAATAGTTTCGGATTTAATAGTTCTTAAGGATATCATGGAGATATGTAAAATGCTATCCGACAACAAAAATAAAATAGAAGAACGTTTCTTTTCTAATGTTAAAGCACATGCAAAAATTTTAAAATGATTCACTAAGTCGTTAAATAGTTATTGCAACTTAAAAATACTATGATTTTACATTTTCCAAAATTTACACCATTATTTTGTGCTTTTTTTGTAGTTTGAAAGTTCCGAATGAAAAAAGTTCAAAGCTTGTATGTTTTTCCGGTAAACTCTATTTAAAGAGAAAGCTCTTTTGGTACATTGAAGCTTTAATACTTATGATAGCAAGGGACGAATATTATATATGCGAGTGATGAATTTATTTCTTTTAGATCTCTTGAGCAACAATAAAACACCAATTAATGGTGAAAAAAAGTTTTGGGAACTTCAATATTGGAAAAATAACCCAATTGAGCTTTAATTTTAAAATAGCACTTCCCGGGAAAATATGCAAGTTACGATGATTTTTCTTTCGGAACTGTCGAACGACAAAAACACCAAATAATGATATATGTTATATTATTGGTAAATATTTGGAAAATGACCAAATCCGAGCTTTTACTTCAAGGGGTTTTATCGAGGAAAATATATAAGCGGTAATTTTTTTTTTCAAAAATCTCGAGCGATAAAAAAACACTAATTAAGGGCGCAAAAAAATTTTGAAATTTTTAAAATTAAAGAAAAGCTCTAAACGTCAATTAGCAGTTTGCACTACATAGGATTTTCTTGGAAAATATGTGAGCGAGAATTTTTTTCCAGAACTCTAGGACGACAAAAATAACACTAAAATACTGCATAGTTAATTTTTCCAAACTTCAAAAGTGTAGCGCTAACTTGATGGACGTAAAAATTTTCCTATATCCTGATATACGAATTTTAATTCACTCTAGGGTTGCTTAAGATCTTAGTTATTATTAAGTGACGGTAAATAATAATAAGAAATAATAATTTCAATAAATGTTTATTTGTGTTTTGTAATTTTTTAACTTTCTATATGATTTTGAAACTTTTTTTCTTAAATTGCAATAGAGCAATAGTATATAATCTAATCGACATTGAGGAAACCAGCTAGTCCTTTATAGATAAAAAAAATTCATCTTAAAATTATATCAAATTGCCATTACTATTGGAAAATTAAAAAAAAAACACATGTGTGCAGTTCACACGTGCTAGAAGTGAAACCTTCAAAAAAGATGAACTTCAAGATATTGAGACGAATGTAAGATTTTATGATTAGGATAATTGTTGGGTTTATTTTACGATTTATTAACATATATACTACATAAATTTATCCTGAATCCAAATTTGCGTTTTCGATAAATGATACTAGAGCTTATGATAACGCAAGTATGAAATTAATCCAGTGGTGGTAAAGATGCAGATATCGTTTAATATTTAAAACTATTGTATTTGGACATCGTTGGAATTACATTTTTCTCGATTGCTTGAAAATACGTGCAGCAAAGTAAAATATTATAATTTGCATTAGAATTTTTAATTATTATCCATAAAAGATCTTCATGTCGTGACCATTGTGGTTTTAAATTTCGTTGGAATCACAATCGTTCACAAAAGAAGCACATATTATGACTAAACATATTGTTAAAAAAATTTTAACGAAATTTTTCATGAGCAACTATTTCCACGAAATTGTGAGTACCTAACGAATCGGCTGTACATTCATTTGAGTAGCACCTGAAAAACAGTTCGTAATATTATGTGATATCAGAATTAATTTAAAATTAGCTTTTATTTTATTGAAATTTCGTGATTAAGGACGAAATATACAATTAGAAAATATTTAAGTACTTACTAGCATCATTTTCATTATTTTGCACAGTCGAATCATTATAAAACGTATCAGAACTATTATTTTTCTTATTTAGTAATGCTTTTCGGCGTGCCCGAAATTCACGAACACGTTCTGTTGAACCTTTTGTGAGTCTTTATAGCCTTCTTTTCTTTACTTTTTTTTTTGATAACCATGACAATAATCCGTATTGATTTACGGCAAACTTGAAAATTAATTTTATTAAAATAATGAAATGTTTATGTTTATTATTATTATATATACAATTATAATAAGCAATTTAACACGGTTGTTATTGGTCGCTATAAAAATCATTCTCAAGTAGCGTAATACGCAGGCGCGCACAACCATAAGAAATACTAATGTTTCCTACCTCTAGAGTCTCTTAGAATCTTAGTTCTTTTTAGGTGACTGTAAATAATAATTTCAGTAAATATTTATTTGCATTTTGTAAATTTTTAATTTTCTATATGATTTTGAAACTTTTTTTCTTAAATTGCAATAGAGCAATAATTTACCATCTAATCGACATTGAGGAAATCAGCTAGTCCCACATAGGCAAAAAACGGGGTAAAAAAGGGGGTAGCTATTTAATTCATTTTAATTTTGAGTGATTAAAGATAAAATTTTCTTCGATTTGACTCCCCAAAGTCATTTTAACTCAACCAAAATGGCCTCGATTTATCACAACCAATTTTCCATTTTTGTTCATCATTCACTGCGCGCCCACCCCCCAACTGGTATTATCCTTTTTAGCGGGAAATTTGTACAGTGACATAGCATTTCTGGAGGCGCATCCAAATGGGCCATTTTATGCGAAACAATAGCCGAGATTTTCTGAATGCCTAGCAAAACAACAAAGCGTGTGGACAAGAACTTTATAAAGCTCATTTGTGTCCGCTCCCGTTCCCTTAGGACACGGACTTATGGAGCGTATAAGAGATGGGGGTGTGGTGGATTGTGTGGACGCCGCGGTACGAGTATAATATTTCATGAATATTATGGCAACGTTGCTCTGACCAACACAAATTCTTGGAGCATCCCTCTTGCACGTGTAGTACCCTCATATCTTTCGCCGGCGCTAAGTGTGCCTTCAAGTTTCAAGTTTTTCTAAAAGCTTTCATCGATCGACCGTTGCGCTGCTCTGCTAGTAAAAGCTCTGTCGCATATAGATCTTAAATATATTTGTGTGTGAGAGATTTAGTGATGTCGTTTGTCAGCGAAAATTTCAAATCTCTCGCGATGAGAAAGCTCATGCCAGTAAGCGAGGGTCTTTGAAATGTATTGCAAGCTTGAAGCTTTATTAAAAGAAATTACCATTTTTATTCTATTGTTATTTACCGTCGCTTTATAACTACTAAGGTCTTTAGTGACTCTAGAGCTTAGAAAAAATTCGTAAATCGAGAAATTTCGAAAAGCTTGATATAAAATTTGAATCTACCACCTACCAATTTTGGAGCGGCCACCTTCACCACTCGGCCACCAATAGGCAAAATTACCTTTTTTAAAACTTCAAACCTCTTCAAATTTATTCTAAGAATATTAATAAAATTTGAATATTTCGACAATTTATTAATTCTAAAACGAATTGTTAACAAAAAAATCTGAGTTATTGTTTCAAAAGAAAAGATATTTCAGGCGTCGCGTTTTTTTTTAAAATTATGGTAGAAATTTTTCATTTAATTTTATAAGTTCTATAGTTTCGCTTTTCCTATAAAGGGGTATATATTAGACTGGACTAAAAAAATTGACTATTTTTTTTTTTTGAAAAGTATATCGAAAATATTGTTCGAGGTAACAAAAAAAAATATAGGGAAGGTTTAAGTCCTTAATATTAATATTAAGAGGTCTATCATCTTTAATTTTGATTGTTTATTTGTGCTTTCATTTTTGCGTCAATGCTGTCAAACTATCAAGGTAAAAAAATTTATCTGCCCATATGTTTATAGAAAATTAAATTCCCTACAAAAAACGTTTCTTTAAAAATTTTCGCTAGACACGCTGTTTCCGAATAATCAAGCTTTAAACATTGATATGTTTTTTAGATTTATCTTCTTTATTTTGGAATTTAGAAACAAACGAACAAATAAATATATAGAAATGAACAATATAGATTCTTGAAGGGAATTTAATGCTCCACAAAAAAGGTCTCCTAACGTTTTTACATAAAATCACTCTTTCAAAATTGGTTCAACAACGAAAAAAACAATAATTTAATTTTTCCTTCAACTTTAATTGTGAATAACTTTTGTAAAAGTGATTTTATGTAAAAACCATCTTTTTTGCAGAGCATTAAATTTCCTTCAAGAATCTCTATTGCTCATTTCTAAATATTAATTTGTTCGTTAGTTACAAAATTCCAAAATAAAGAAAACAAATTTAAAAATTATATCAATGTTAAAATTATTCGGAAACGGCGTGTCTAGCGAAAATTTTTAAAGAAACGTTTTTTGTAGGAAACTTAATTTTCTATAAATATATGTGCAGATGAATTTTTTTACTTTGATTGTTTGACACCATTGACGCAAAAATGAAAGCACAAATAAAAAATTAAGAAATTAAAAATGATAGACCTCTTAATATTAATATTAAGGGTCCAAACCTTCCCGATATTTTTTTTTGTCACCTTGAATACTATTTTCGATATACTTTACAAAAAAAAAATAGTCGATTTTTTTGGTCCAGTCTAATATATATATCGTTGGTATACAAATAATTACGTTGGATGGAAGAACCAAGCAGAAAATATCAAGAAGACGTTCCCACCTTCAGCCTATCACACCTGGATGATTTAAAATCATTGAAGAATCAAGCAGATAATAAAAAAAGGCCGTTATTAATAAATTAACATTAAAATCTCCATTTAAATTAGTTGAAATTTTATCTTGTAAGGCTTAATATACTCTAAAGAAAATTGAAAAAGAAAGTGTAACAACATTTATTTATATAAAAAAATAAGATCATCATTACAATGGAACTATTGTTTCAATTCTCAATAAACCTCTACCTTTTTAAGAGCAATCATCGATTTTGAAATTATTTTCTTTATCTTAGAAAGAGATTATTTCTACGAAATTTTCCAAAGTTTCCATTTCTCAACAGACTTATGTACTTAAAAAAAGAACAATATCAATAAGTGGCTCATGTTCGAATAAAAAAAATTAAAACCCCTCAAAACAGGGTCCTGGTTTTAAGCATTAAAAACATATTTTTTTAAAAAAATTTGAAAAAATACAATAAAATAATATTTCTGACTTTTTCAAGGGTTTGTATATTTTAAAAATTCCTACTTGTAAGGGTTTAACATAGAAAGAAAGAATACTTGTCATTTTCCGATTATAAGAATAAAGAAGAATTTGGCTAAAAATAAGAAAATATGTTTTATGGTACTCTTATTGATATATAAAAATTGTAAATAAAAAAGCGAATTAGGGTGTGTAAAATCAGTTAAAAATTTTACTATCCGAAAATGGATTTTCGCTTAATAATAAAAGTAATATTTCAATTATTTCTGCTGAATATAACTAGAAGATCCTACTATTGGTATTACTTTTCAAGTATATAACCTATATCTAATCATTTATCAAATAAATTCTTCATATCATCTCAGATACCGAAATATACGGTTTCTTTTATTAAAGAAGTAATAAAAAATTAATTTATACATTTTTTTCTAATATCATTCACAGTTGAAGAAAACCCCCAAAGAACTTAGTTCTTCACGGAGCCCGTGGGATTTTGTTTTGCAATTTTGCAAAGAAAATTTTGAAAAAAGATATGCAGCTTCATCAATAAAATGTATCCTACTTTTTCGTATTTTACAACTTCATTGTTAAGCGATTCATGAGTATTTCTTAGCCGCTAACAGCAAAAGTGTTATCATAGTCCAAAGCAAAGCAAAAGTTGTTATTTTGAATTTTAATTTTCCGCTTTTATTAGCTGAAACGATTCCTTGGGTAATTAACTGAGAATTGGAATAGTGAAATAAGTCATAGCTTCACTGTTGTGCCGATAGATGGCTAACCAAAAAACTTCGTTCGTGGGATTTTTCGATGGCTATTTGGATAAAAGTTATTACAAGATCCCCGAATCGCAATAATATGACTTACACTCATTTTTAAACGGTTTCAGTTTATAATATCTTCATATAAAGCCTTATCCTACCTTTAATTTTCATTTTTTGGTTGGTTGCTTACTTGTAGTCTTAATAGATATCTTAGTCTTATAAGCTATATATTATAACTTATTATTTATATTGTAATTTTATTAGCCGTAACATACTAGATAAATGGATGTGATAAAAATTCCCTTTTATTCATTCAACTCCCAATAAAAAATTCAATTTGATAATATACCTAGAAGATTTTCCAACTACATACTGGTTTAATCTCCTCTTCCTGGCAAAGTTGGTAGAGATAACATTTTTAAATTGAAATCGCTGTTATTTCCAACTTTAAATCTTCAACTTCCTTTGTTTGAACATTACAAATGAATAGTTTATGAGAATGACGTAAATAATGGAAATATATTATAATATCTAAGACTTTCGTTTCGAAACCAAGTTGTGAGTAAAGACCTTAGCACAATAATAACATCTTATACACAGTTTACAGTTTGCACTATATATTATAAATATCTGGTCATAGATACTATAGCACACATACACAAGTGCAATAAATTAACATAATTTTCTTAGTTATGATATCATAAATCAGCTCAATTCTTATCTCATTCTCAAATATATTTTCATTTCAACCCCCAAACCTCATACGTTGCGTCTTCATTGAAAATTTCAATTTGGAAAAAGGAAAATTGAATAATAAGTAGAAGATATACAAAAAAAATCATGCTTTCCTTGTATTTATTGAAGAAAACGAGCATTAATGTATAATTACGATCATAACATAATGTTTTATTTTATTAGTAGAAAATAGAATAAAATATTATATAATTCCCCATCCGATTTTATTCGCGCAAATGGAATGAAAAATGGGAAATAAATTGGTCGTTGAATACAGAAATACGAGGAAAAAAAGCAGAAAAAGGAAAAACTTGCACTTATTTTTACACAAATACTTTTCATTTTCTCGTTTTCCATTTAGCTTAATTCACCCTTTTTTACACCCTTCCATGTTACGTGCATACAGTATGAGTGTATATGTTGGTTTCATTTTGTAAATGTAAATGTATTTTTTCTTGAAAAAGATTTTAATGATATACAAAAGCTCGTCTTATTTTTATCTAACGGTATTTATTAAGTAGAGAGGTTTTAAAATACTTTATTTAATTTTCAGGACTTTTACTTCTATTTTAGGAGCATTGAGCTGAAAATTTATCAAGCATGAAAGTCGGTGGGAAAACTATTATGAGGAAGTCATTTGTATTGATATTTGCGTGGTTACATTATTATTTATTTGATTATATGGTGGTTTTGGAAATCAAGTCCCCAAGGAATTTCCTCCCTTAATGATTCTAAAAGGTCAACGTTGATGGGGTGTAAAAGACAAACTGAACTTAAAAGTATACATACCATTAACAAATATATTTTGGGTTGATTTTCTAAAAGTTTTCATCATTTTGGTTTATCAAAATGAAATAAATTTTAGAAAGGTTCATAATGTAACGTACTGCGATCAATTCATCCCTTTTTTACGTATAGACCAGGGATGGCCAAGCTCCTTGATAGTTCGAGCCATTGTTCCAAATTTGAAATTTAAAAATTATGATGTTGTTATAATTGAATATTTGGAAAATAACCCAAATTGAGCTTTTTCTTCCAATGGCTTTTTCCGAGAAATTAAGCCAGCGACAAAAATTTTTCTTTCGAAAATTTCGTGCAACACACCGAAAAAACAAATAAGAACACCAATTAGTTGTAAATAAAAACATTAAATTTTATTATTTGTGAAATGCCAAAATAGAGATTTTCCTTTAAATGTCTTTTTTCGGGAAAAATGCAAGTGACAAAACTTTTGAACGTTGAGCGACATAAAAACCCCAATTAATGGAGCAAAAAACTCAAAATTTCAGTATGTGGAACATAATCTAAATCGAGCTTTTTCTTTAAATGGCTTTTTCCGGGAAAATATAATAGTAATGATGGTTTTTCTATTTTAGCTCGCAAACGACTCAAAAACACCAATTAATGGAGTAAAAAAATTTCAATATTTGGAAAATGACTAAAATCGAGCTTTTTTCTCAAGGGCCTTTACCCAGGAAAATATATAAGTGACAAATTTTTTTCTTTCAAAAATCTTTAACGAAAACAAAAAAACACTAATTAAAAGCGCAAAAATATTTTGAAATTTTTATAAGTAAAGAAAAGCTCTAAACGTCCATTACCATTTAGCACTACATAGGGTTTTCCTGGAAAATATGCGAGTGGACTTTTTTTCCAGAACTTTTGAACAACAAAAGAATACCTAAATATTCCTTAGTAATTTTTCCCAAATTCCAAGAGTGTAGTGTTAACTTAAGACGTAACATTTTTCGATACAAGATTCCAACCCAACATCTACCAGCTTTGAAGCGGTCATCTTAACCACTTGGCCGCCAGTTGGCTGAATACATTGGGAGAGGAAGAAAATTCTATGAACAATATTTGTTCAAAAATTAAAGTGAGTCACGAAAATAAATTAAGAAAATTTCCCTGAATTTTCTCGAAAATTGTCGAAACTATACCCATCCACGACAATATGTACAATATGTATATCCCACGTGGCAACCCTCAGGAGTCTCGTGGTGTTTATTGCCCTAGTACGAGTGACAAATAAACATTTACATATCAGAAATGAAATATGTGAGCCTAACGCAAACTTGGCGACAATTTACCACTCACCCTTCGCTAATTTGCTGAATCTTGAGTAAGTTTTGCCTTATCAACCCCTTCATATTTTGTGCGTAAGAGCTCGTATAAATTGCTATGTGTTTTATCCCAGCAAAATCAGTTGTTTAATAAGCCCTAATACTTCCTTTATGAACTCCCTCTATGTGTCCCCATTTTCCCTTATTATTTTCCCACTTGCTTCGTTCCACCCTCGATTACTCACAATAATAGATCTTACCTTTAATGTCAACCCAGAACTATTTGTTTGCGACGTGAAACATTTCGAAAATCTTAGGGGCATATAGCGATAAATTAATTGTTACAATCGAGTCTAAAAAATTGATTTTCAACCCTTACTTTTTCACCCTTAATTTACAATCAAAACTTTAATTTGTTGTTAAAAAAATAAATGAATTCGTTTTATTTAATTAAGAAAAATGTTTTCATTTTATTTGAGAATCAAATATTTTCATTAAATTTCCATAAATAAAACAAACTTGAACTTAATTTTATACGAAATCATTAACTGCTTCAACTCATACAAATACAAAAAAGAAAATGTGAACAAAATCACTCCATATTTACACTGAATTTTAACCTCCGAGTTGCACCCCCGACACTCCCTGGTCTCTACACTTGCTCACATAACAAATACAATGTAAATATTTAAAACATATTTGAATCAATTTGCGTAAATTAAATGCAAACGAAAACAAATACGATGCCTCCCTTAACCGTAATATTGAAATCAAACTCGAATCAACATGAAAATTGTCCCCGTTTTCGAGACCTTGCGCCCCTTTGACTCCACCATAACCGAACTCAACCTTTGAACGTTTGATCGCGATTCTAACAAATATTTTAAATAAACACAAAAATCCAGTTTGCTCTTTATATTCAATGACTTTGTCCCAATTTTGCTTTTTGTCTTTTAATTTGAATATTTTATCGTTGATTTAGGTACATTGATTGGAAAAAAAGGGTGAATGCTTTCAAAGTTCAAAGCTTTTTATAACTTAATTTATATATTTAAAATACTAGTAATCAGTTGAGTGCATAACGGATCACTGATACGTATTAATATTTCTGCTTATTGCTATTTTAAAGCAAAAATATTTGATTAGTTATTGAACATTTATAATAATAATTTAAACATCATTCAATCAATGTCAATTATAAGAATTTGAAGTCCTCGTTTGCTAACTTTGCACTACAAAAGTACAAAAAACATTTTTCCTGAAATTCATTGCTCTATTACTCTAAATATAGTTAAGTCTCAATCATAATTTCTTTATAATAATAATAAAAGTTTTGGTATAAGCTTGGATCAGGAACGTCGAAATTTGAGAACTGTTTTTGAATGGTTTCGATATTATTCCTGTACGTATTGTTCACTCGAATGCAATTTGTACGTAAATTTTGACATGCCAGAAATAAAGTAGTGATTGTTATTTTCAATTATGTGTTTATATTGTATTATGTAAAATTAAATTTTCTAAATAAAGTCTACTTTGGGCAAGTCCATTTCAGCACACCCACAATTTGGCAACGTTGTATTTTCGACTATGTTTTAATTTAATTCGCGATTAAATCGGTCCATAATAAAAATAACCGTCGCTTCTTCATTTCTGGCTTGTCAAAGTTTACGTACAAATTTGCATTCGAGTGAACAATACGTACCCATTCGGAATAGTTATCTACAGTTCGGAATATCTCGACGTTCCTGATCCAAGCTTATACCAAAGTTTTTATTGGTCTAATCTACAGTAACAATATATATATACAATAAAAGAAATAAAATAAAATAATAGTAAAAGTTCCAGACGCATGCCTTTGCCTTTCAACAGCTTAGAAAACATAGAAAATAGAAAAAAATAAATAAATATGATTCTAAACTATGTAAATATTTAAAGATATCTGTCTCAGATCACTGGGAAAAACGACCTTAAAAAACCCAGCACTTATTTTGTTAATTAAAAATTAGTGAATAATATGTTTTATTCTCTTGTATTTTCTTGTGACATTATGGTCATAGCTGCCTATACTTTTTATTAGGGCACTCTCATTATCCTCGCATCTTAAAAAGAATTTTTCACACAGTTCCCTTAAAAATACTTTTATCATTGGAAGGTTTCCATCTTGATGTAGTTGTTTAGTCATTGTATACCTGGGGGCACTTAGACCAAATCTTAAAAATTTGTTTTGTGTCACCTGGAGTTTTTTAAGATTGGTTTCACTAGTAAAACTCCAGTATGGTGCTGCATACGTGAGCATTGGTCTTACCAGAGCTTTGTACAAAAGTATTTTGTTTTTTGTGCTTAGAGCACTGTTTCTATTTAGCAAGGGGAATAGGGCCATAACTAGACCCTTTGCTTTTTGCACTAGATTATTTATGTGTGTTGTGAATGTTAATTTTTGGTCCAAAGTGACCCCCAGGTATTTTAGTGTGGGGGACCACTCTATTTCTTGGTTGGCAATTCTAACACGTTTCTTTTTAATTGGCCTTCGTTTAGTTATTAAAATGGCTTTTGTTTTTCCAGCATTTATTTCAATTTTCCATTTTAAAAAATACCTATTTATTCGATCTAAGTTTTTTGTTAGTTTATTGGCTACTGTGTCAGTTCTCCAGGATGACACGGACAGTGCCGTATCATCTGCAAAAAGTGACACTGCTAAGTTGTTCCGACAAGGGAAGTCATTTAAATATATAATACATAATATAGGTCCTAGAACCCTTGGGGTACACCGACTGTTATTTTCTTTTGGTCAGACAATGTATTCGCCATCTGAACCCGAAAAGTTCTGTTATGGAGATAGGAAGAGACCAATCTAATTAGGTACTTGGGAAATCTGTATTTTATTAGTTTAAATAGCAGCCCAGCGTGCCAGACGGTATCAAATGCTTTTTCTATGTCGAGAGTAACCAAGCCAATGCGTTTTTTTTAACTCTTCGGTTGCATTGTCAACCAGCCTCGCTAGCTGAGCAGTTGTTAAGTGTTGTTTCCGAAAACCGAATTGTTCATTGATCAAGATATTGTTAGTTGTTAGGTGATTGATGATGTGATCTTGTATTATTTTTTCGGTGATCTTGCTTAGCGCGTTTAGTAAACTAATGGGTCTGTAATTATTTAGTTGTTTGAGGTCTTTACCTGCCTTTGATATGACTTTGACAATTGCTTGTTTCCATTGGTTGGGGAAATATTGCCGGCTAAAAATATGGTTAATGGCAGTGGCGTGCACAGAGATTTTAGGCAGAATCAGACGAATGAGCTGGCACAATCTGTATACTGTATAGATGATATCCGTTAAGATTTTTTTCTTTATTGATATTTGATAGTACTCGTCAACAAAATAAAACTAGATATCAGAACAAAATTTTAAATATTTACCTGAATTATGTAGGGTAGGCAGTGTCTTTTTGTCTATATGTAATGCACGCCACTGGTTAATGGTGTATGATAAATATACTACGGCTTTCCGCGGAAGGTTTTTAAGTGCTCTATATAATTTCTTTGGGAGATATTTTTATTTGTAGGTATACAGAAAATTCTTTAAAATTTTTGCTAATTTTCATTTAAGTTCTTTTTTATTGACTTGAAAAAATTGACATTTTACGGATTTCGGCCATTTTTGTAAAGCTCGAAGAAAAAAGAAAAAAGGAGTGTATTTCCAGGACTAAAACTTAAACTCCAGGTTTGTATAAAAGTATTCAACACAGAACCACAATATGGTTATTGAGTTTTTCTTCCTTAGTAAAATTTTGTGATCTTAAAAAGTAATAGTTTAATTAATTTTTTCGATTTTTTTGGAAAAATAAGTTTGAGTGATTTTCTTTCATAATAGAAAAACTAAAAAAAATATATATACAAAGTTTATTATGTGCTGATCACACTGGTTTTTGAATTATTTTGATATAATTAAAAATAGCAAGGAAAATAATTTTTCCGCAGATCCCTTTTTTCATTAAAAGTTACCCAACTGTCATTTTCAAAATGGTCGCCAGAAAAAAGACTAAATATTATTACAATAAGTCTTTTGTGACCATATATCTATGAGAAACTCATAACTATGTACATTACTATTTACAGCTGAATATTTTCCTGAATTATTGATATTTAGAAAGAAAAATTATTTTCTTTCAAAACATGTTACTACCCTTAAAATTTTACAATGACCCTTATAAATTTACTATGACGTTTTTATGTCACACACTGTACTTAATGTTTCGAAGAGAGTTTCTCAAGAACAATTTGTTATGTAGTAAGTTTTGATTATTTCTTTGCTAATTAACGAGAATATAACGCTTCAGAGCTCAATAGTTTCAGCATACATCAGACATTCGTAAAGTAAATAGAGTTATAAAATGACATAAGTATAAGACGATTTAATGCAGAGGAACGGTAACACAAAGTTTTAGGACTGTCAATCGTAAGATTTAATCTCGGATCTAAAGCTAATTGAATACATGTTTAGTAAGTAAATACCTACGTTTTACCGCCAAAAAACTTGAAAATTTAATGTTTAAAAATAATTCATGCAATATTTAAAATCATACTTAAATAAAAGTAAAAATATTTGATAGTAAAATCAATTTATTGTTGAATCTATCTAGCATAATGTTAGCAGTGAACGGAGTCTTCTAATGGGATACGAAATTCTTTAAAATTTGGATTGTAAATTTATACATAACACCGGCACAAAAAAAAAGTGCTTTGTACTTTTGACCGGACCTACATAAATCTACGTATTTTGACCCCCTGAACAACGAATCTGGGGTCGGTTTGACCCGTACACCCTCAAAAATTCGAGAAAACTTTAAAAAAATCCGAAAAAAATGGTTAAAATCGGCAGTTTTGGTGACATAGAAATTTTTTTGAACTAAACCGAGCATGATTTTCATGTTTTTTGACCCGCTGAATACAAACTCGAAGTTTATGTAGATCATAAGTGTTTTTAATTGTAAGAAAATTGCAAAAAATCTTTGAAAATTGCGAGAAATTGCAGTAATTGTGTACAAAATTCTAAGGACCTAGATTAATCGTGATTTTCATGTTTTTTAATCCGCATAATATAAATCTTGAAGGTCCAGCCATTCTTAGAAATCCATGTAAATAGCAAAAAACCATGAAAATTTCAGAAACATCAAAGCTCTTGTGATAAATATCAAATTTTTAATGAAATCATAATAAATTTGACATGTTGGCAAATCTGTTGAGTATAAATTTGAAGTTCATTGATTCGGAATTAAAAAAAAAATTTGTTAATCGTAAAAAATCTATAGAAATAACAAAATCGCGGTTAGCCAAATAATCTTCAAAAATCATATTCCAGAAATAGAATAATATGCAAAATATCCTTTGTAGAGATTTAAAAGTTTATTTTCATCATATAATCTCGAATTTTAGAACAATAGCCGCAATTTTTTACAATTTTTAAGGGTTTTTGCAATTTTCTTACAATAAAAACGGCTTATAGTCTACATAAACTTTGAATTTGTATTCAGCGGGTCAAAAAACATGAAAATCATGCTCGGTTGAGTTCAAAAAAATTTCTATGTCACCAAAACTGCCGATTTTAACCATTTTTTTCGGTTTTTTAAAGTTTTCTCGAATTTTTGAGGGTGTACGGGTCAAACCGACCCCGGATTCGTGTTCAGAGGGTCAAAATACGTAGATTTATGTAGGTCCGGTCAAAAGTACGGAGCACTTTTTTTTTTGTGTGCCGGTGTAATTTGTATTTCGATGCTGATTTTATGTATGAAATTTGTTCTAAATATTCAGGCATATAAATTATTGGTGAATTGTGGTATCATTGAACACTTCCCGTTCTAATCTTACTTAAAAATAACATTGCGTAAATAATAAGAGATCATTTCAAATATCCTATTAAAAGAATTAGGACGACTTGAGAAAGAGTAACCAAACTATCATCAATATATTTAGGGTGCGTTCCACTAGGTGCCCAAATCTCTCTCAATATCCGATGGATAGAGGAATGTTTTGAACGCTGCGGGCGCCTAGTGAAGTGATAAAATATAAATGTTATTTTTTTTTGTTTAACTTTTTACTATCAATAACTTTGTGCTGAATCAATTTTACAATCGACATTTTTCCATTTGCAATAATCAATGGAGTATTTAGGATCTAAAACTCTTAGGTCCCTTTAGTTAGGTTCCTTTTACCTTCATCATTTCAGTTATACGTTTAAAGGAGAGGAAATCAAAATAGACCCCACAAGTAAATCTACACTAATTCCTCCTTAAAGGCTTCGTTTGGCCTTCATTTCATCTAGGTACTCTAGGATCTTCTTGATTAAAACCGAATTCATTTCTTAAAAAAGTTTATGGCTATTCTTCTATGAAATGGTACAAGCAAGAAATTATAAAATAATATATCAATTACTGATTAAATTCAAGATTCTCTGTAAAGTTATTTCTCGCTTTATGTACAGGATGCATTCATCATAAGGTGCCCGTAAATCAAAAATCCGTAAAACGAAACCGTTATTATTATGAGATACTAATGGAAAGTGATAGATTCGTTCCAATTAGTTAAAAAAACCCGTAAGAGACCAATTTTATTATAGATTCACACTAAATATAGAACGTAAATAAATTAAGAGTGGATCACCGTCAGAAACAAAACAAAAATCGTTTTTTTTTTCCATAAATGTTTTCTTATAATATTTAAGAATAACGTGTTAAAAGAATTGGAATAGCTGACTAATGTATTTTCACTGATAAAAATTGAATAAATTGATAATAACATAAAAAAATATCTTAAAAAAACTTTAAATGCGTTTTTCTCGAAATCAACTTCTTAAAACTGGAAGACAGGATTTCTCAAAAACTATCCGACGGATTTACTTGGAACTGGAGAGTGCTATAGTTCAACACGTCTTCTTGGTACTGAACCTCTGAAATTGGCCAAACTTCCCCACCCCTCAAAATGGGAGAGGGGGAAACGTCCTAAAAAGGTCGTTTTTTTAACTTTTTTTTCAAAGTCACGTCATTCTGTGAATTTTCAACTTTTTTCGGATTTTCGAGGTTCCGTACCAAGAAGATGCATTACCAAAATCTACATTCTTTGGAAAATCATGATCCGACTTCCGGTTTCCGAGAAAACTTGTCTCCCGTTTGTCTCCTCATTTTTGAGGACCCTTTTTCAAAGCGCTGTAAAATGGGGACGGGGGGGGCATATCGGGGCAAATAAAAAAAAATAGTTCAAAACTTCAACTTTTACATGCCGAAGACCGTTTTATAATATCTCTAAAAAAAAATGGCAGCAGTTTTAAAAAAGTCATTTTTTTTTACATTCTGACGGTGATCCACCCTTAACACTGCACTAAACCGCATAGCATCAAATACTAATTCGTAAGAATGTATGACAACTACTTTGGGATTTCTCGTATAACAAAACCAAGTATAAATTGTAATTATGTACAAAAAATCTTATTTAATATTTTATTTTTGAGATTCCTCATAAAAAACGTAAGCAAAACAGAAAAAAATATAAGTATATTTCCATAATTGCGAGTATTTCATCCGAATACTGAAATTTTCATACTTAATTGACTATGTTCGTAATATTGAATTTCTGTTAAGCGAGCGTCCGTAAAGCAGGATATTACTGTACCCAAAATTGTGCTCAAAAATTAAGGTAACTTTTCATTTGTTTTTTTCGAAAAGTATTTATTTATTTGTTTACATCTATTTTTTAATTAATAATAATAATATTTTTATTATTATTCATTAATTAATTGTGACTCGGAAATAATAAAATATTTATTAATGTTAAAAATCTATTTTTTCTCCTTGAAAGTAAATCTTCTGAAATAAAGCACAGATGTGTAAGTAACTCTTCATACCCTCAAAGCACTGCTGATTTGTGCTTTTTGGTAAGCTTTTGAGCTTTTATAGCGATGATCTCCTCAATTGTCGTAAGAATCTGTTGTTTCACTGAGTTTTGCCATTTTGGGTACAGGAAAAAGCTATGACAGACCAAGTTCGATGATGATGGTGACTTAGGAATGATAACATAATAAAAAATTATGAATACACAATGGTGGGTGAGCAAATGCATTATCCAGACGTAAAAGCTCTTAATTATTTTCCCTCATATGTCCCACATATCGGGAGTTTTCTTTGTATAGCTTAACGCAACTGATATATACCTAACATTAAGGATATATTTCTTATGAACTTACAAACCTTCTAAAATAACTCAGGATATACTTCATAGTGATCGAAGAAAACAGTGCGAAAAATTTCCATTATTGGCTAAATAGATTTTTGGCTCTCCGGATTACTTGAATGATTGACCATTGATCTCTGATTTCGATACCATACTCATATCATCACGTTGCCTCACTAAAAATGAGCCTTTTGATTAACTATAGATCGCCGTTGACGTCTTTTAATAGCTTTTAAGCAATTTGCGATTTAAATGTTTAAGTAACCGCTTCTTTGTAGATTTAAGAAATTTTGGAATTAAACCACCAAGCATTCTATAGCATACATTATAACTTTTATACCTGCAAAAGAACTAAAAATGCTAAGTGGATAATAGTATTAAAATGAGGGACAGTATGTCCCAAAAACAAAAAGAAAATACAGGAAAATGTTAGTCGAATATACGTACTCCGAAAAATGTAAAAAGGGAGTTCTCTTTTTGTAAGTACTAGTACAATGTAGTCACTGACTTACGCAAAACACGTAGATGATTTGGTTAAAAGACTGCGGGCAAGATTGAGGTAACTCAGGCCACTCCTAGGAAGGTACTCTCCCGTCAGCCTGAACAACAAATGCCTTCTATATACATCCATCCGCACCAACTTGCAAAACCCAATTAAATTGTGTCCAGGTGTTGCAAAATCGGGCATTAAGAACAATCACGGATGCTCCATGGTACGTCCGAAATGCAAACATACACAGGGATCTCCACATGCCCACAGTGAAGAAAATTATTAACAGATCCTACTCTCACCTTTACTGCTCAATGGCAAGTCACGGTAACCTACTTCTTTCAAACACCATTGAAGGTCTTCCTCCATCCAGAGAACAAAGGCGCCTTAAAAGGAATCATCATGGAGACCTCCTGATTTCAAGTGATTAATAATACCATCATCTAGTGCGAATTTGGTACCAATAACGAGAGAACCATCAAAAACACAGTGGGTCTACTGTTGAGTAGTGACCCAAGTCAAGTGCCATTCCTACGAACTCAACAATAAAGCAAACTATTTTGCAAATAGTTAAACTAGTGGAAAAAAAAACAATGTAGAGTCAATGATTATGTTGTCTGTCATAACAAAAAGTGAGGCAACAATAGTAAAAGTTTCATTCAAAAATTTGTCTAAAATTTCATTAAAATTTGACTAAATATCCAATAATGTTTTCACTAAGAAATTCTTGAATGATAAAGCGACCACAGACTCTTCCCTAGTGCCCATTTACTTGATAGAAAATTTAAACGTTGCCAATTAACATCACTTGATAATAGATGGTACGAATGAAAATTGCTTCTGATTATAATTGGCAAACGAATGTATATCTATCAGAATCTGTGGTATCTGTGTCCTAGTATCTATTACGACAACAAATCCAAGCGAATTCGAAATCACAGTGATTTTACGTACGTACAATGTACATATATGTATTTGAATAATGTTCAGTCTAATTCTAATCGATTAGATCAACTATCTTGTCAGTCAATTTCAAGTTGCATTAAAAATTAATTCGTCGCATTAATATTGACAAACATTGCCATTCGAAATTCGTATTCGAGATCAATCACACTCTTGTTTACCGTTCAATATTTATTATATAAATAATAATATTAATTGCTATTTTAATGTTGTTTAAATAACACGGTGGGAAGTAAAAATAAATTGATGAATATTATTGTTAGAATGAAATTAGTACTTTAAAATTTATACATTCAAATTGGTAAGTTCTTGTTTTGTGGTGCATATAAACTAATTAAGCTAACTATCAAAAGAAAAAATTGGAAAATATGAAGTTAAACCTTTGATTTTTATTTATTTAGCGATCTCTAAAAAATATATTACAACCAACGAAAATACTGAAAAAAATTTTTTTTCCAAATCAATTTTTAAATTTTCTTTTCAAGTAGATTATTATTTTATTTATTGTTTAGAATTTGTTGAAAATTTTATTCTTTACTTGTGTGAACTTCAAATCCAGTGGCGTAGCCGCAGGAAAGCAACGCTTTCAGGCCCTCGGCTGTATAAGGAACCCCTTTTACTTCCCCTATATATTGGCGAGGTTTTGAAATAAAAGAAACCATTTTGCGATTTTGTTCAATGGAAGATAATTCTGCAGAAGGCATGAAAGGTCAAATTATTGTTGTTGAAAATAAAGAAGCAAGATAATTACACACGAAGATTCTAATTGATAAATTTGTGGCTGGAAAATCTAGATGAATAACCATTTAAACTTATACATATATAAATTGTCGGCTAGAAGTTTAAACCTTATTAGTCCTTGTTTTTAGTTGTTTTTAACCGTACTTTTATAATTATAAAGGTCTTTAGGATACGAGGATTAAACCCTATACCTATACCAGTTTTGGAGCGGTCACCTTGACCATTCGGCCACCATTAGGTCCACTTATAATGTTTCTTTTTTTCTCGAAGGAAAAAATAGAAAATTTTATTGAATGACAACTTGATACATAACTTTAAATATAGATCCATTTTATGTATAGATTTTATCCATATTAAATATAGAAATTTTAAAGTATAAAATTACACAAAATCCTACTATCTGTACTAACTTTTGTAACTTACAATACTTTTTTTTCCTTGTTAAAACTAATAAAATGGACTTTGCAGGTTAACACTTAAGGTTAACGATATGTAAAATTGAATATATCTATTTCAGGCTTTGCTCTAAAGTTAAAATATAATTTCTTTTTATATAAACTGTTGAAAAAGAAGGGGTAAGTAGGGGCTTTGTAGCGTGAATTTGCTTCTGGACCTAAAAATCAAGTAACGACATTATTCAAATCTAATAGTCAAATATGGTCAAATAGTTCAAATTATCAATGTTTATGAATGATATATCGATTTTTTTTCGATGGTTTTTACCATCATTTAAATATTTTTCCATAAAACAATTCTGAATAATAATATATGACACTGTGAAAGTAGAAACTTCGTCAGTTTATAATCTAATATCGTTGGATAACAATTTAACCTAACCTATCCAACCGTTAGTTTATAAACTCACATGTTATAAACGGATGAAATTCACAAATCTACGTTTGGGACTGTGGGAAGTATTTGTTTATGTATGAACCTGTAAATCATGAACGAGGCGGAAAATGACGCTATTATAAAATATAGTTCATAAAACATCGTTCATGAAGAACGATATATCATCGATGTTTTTGATTTCAACATCGATCTTAAACATCTGTGTTTAAGAACGATATATCGATATTCAAAAAAAAAAAATTGTTTGTATTCCTAATCAAGACTGCCTATCTAAGCGCCATCAATATGTTTTTAATATTGACTCCTTATTTGTCAAAATATATTTTGACGAATTTGTCACGACCACCAAAACCCTAATTCGATTTTCACCCTATTCTGATACTAATTCCACCCTGATAAAGTCATCTCAGCTAATCTACCCTAACTTCATTAATATCACCTTTTTGTCATGTATTTCGTAATCGTAACTGGTGTCATTATTGTATTGATCCCAAAACACAACTACCAAATTTATTTCTGCTTCTTAGATACTAAAAAAGTTTTTTATACAATCAGAAAATAAAATATAAAATTCCTTTTAAAGCTATTAATTTAACAGAATGGTAAAAAACAATTTTCAGTGAATAAAACTTTATTAAATAAGCAACAAAAAGCTATCAAGAACTGTAATTCAACTGGCGATGAAATCAAAATGGCTACAAAAAACAAACGAGAACCGAAAATAACGACAAGTTGTTTCTGATTGATCGCAATTATTATTGAAACAAAAAACGGTCGAACAAATGAAAAAAGTTACGAACAAAAATGCAACACAATGTCGACAGCTGCCACCGATACAAATAATTCTTTAATTTTTTCCCTCAAAATTGCTTTTAAATTGTTCCTCGTTTTATTTCTCGTTTTCGAATGGGATCAAGTGATTGATTTATTCAACATACCGAACAAAGACAAACCGAGGAAATTCATTTTGTAAATCTTTTTATTGACTAATTACGAAATCATCGCTCGTTACGACGGAATGCCGATCGAATATTAAATCGTTAGGGGGTCAGTCAGGACAAGTTTTTTACAACGATTTGGTTCAATCAAAAGATAAGATATTCGTATTAATGGCGGTAAGTATTTATGTACCTGTTCCCAACATGAAGGTGTCTTATACCCCTGGCTCATTATCCTTGATCCTTTTTTATTGTTAATATTATTGTTAGTACTCTGACGAGACCATTTACATGCTAACGAGCGGATATCGTTGGGAGAATAAATAAAAAATTTATTCACAAAATAAATGAGAAAATAAAAACCTCTCAGAACAGAAAAAAGATTACAATATTCCACGAATGATACTTAGAGAAAAAAAAGGAAATGAAATAAGGAAGAACCTAAAGAATTTCAACTTAACGCAATTGAAAAAAAAACATACTAATAAATAATCGATTACCAATGTCGTATATGCTAACTGGATTTGTATTCACTTCCGTGGATGGAAAATGTTCATTTTTATTCCTTAATTTTCTAGCTAGTTTGCAAATTTTCATCAACATTCAAACCAAAAAAAAAAAAATCAGAATTAAGTTTTTTTTTTTTTAATGCATGAATCCGGTTTTATTTTGTTAAGCTATTATAATGAGACCGTTACATTATTATAATTAAAAGTCATAAAAAGAAGCTTAAATTCTGCTGAAATTACGCTTTGAATTTAAAGACAAAAAATTAACGACTGTAATTTGAAATTGTAAATTTTATTACGACATGCAATTTTGAAAATAAAAAGATACAATTTCATTTTTGTCGATTCATTTTAGGCTAAAAATTAGTATACAACCATATCTAGGGCTGATTATTAACAAATTGAGACATAATGACAATAATCCTGCAATCGAAGTGCAAATTTTGTGTATAGAATATGGAGTAGCATATATAGTATCTAGATCAATGATTTTTAACCGGGGTTCAATCGAAATTCAGGGGTACGGTGAGCCAGTTTTGTAGGTATATACTATATAAGTAATATACTAGGTACTATATAAGTTACTTTCTATTCAAAGATACTTTAGGTATTTAGCTACTTTAAAAAAAGGAATTTAATACTAACCTTAAGTTATTTTAAACATGCAAGAAAAAATACTTTTTAAGTTGTTTTATTTATTACGGATGTACTAAGTTTCATAACGTTTTAGGTAAAGTTGTAACGTAATCAGATAATGTATTTTTTACGTACTAATTTTGGAAAAAGAAACATATAAATAATTAAGCCTCTGTTAATACAGCACACTTAAAAAATGATAGAAAATTAATATAAGAGGATAAAATTGTATATTATAGAACAAAAAGAATAAAAGTTTAAGGGTGGATCACCGTCAGAATGTAAAAAAAATGACTTTTTTAAAACTGCTGCCATTTTTTTTTTAGAGATATTAAAAAACGGTCTTCGGCATGTAAAAGTTGAAGTTTAGAACTATTTTTTTTTATTTGCCCCGATATGCCCCCCCTCTCTCTTTTACAGCGCTTTGAAAAAGGGTCCTCAAAAATGAGGAGGCAAACGGGAGACAAGTTTTCTCGGAAACCGGAAGTCGGACCATGATTTTCCAAAGAATGTATGTTTTGGTAATGCGTCTTCTTGGTACTGAACCTCAAAAATCCGAAAAAAGTTGAAAATTCACAAAATGGCGCGACTTTGAAAAAAAAGTTAAAAAAAACGACCTTTTTTGGACCTTTCCCCCTCTCCCACTTTGAGAGGGGGAGGTTTGGCCAATTTCAGAGGTTCAGTACCAAGAAGACGTGTTGAACTATAACACTCTCCAGTTTCAAGTCAATCCGTCGGATAGTTTCTGAGAAATCTTGTTTCCCAGTTTTAAGAAGTTGATTTCGAGAAAAACGCATTTAAAGTTTTTTTAAGATATTTTTTTATGTTATTATCAATTTATTCAATTTTTATTAGTGAAAATACATTAGTCAGCTATTCCAATCCTTTTAACACGTTATTCTTGAATGTTATAAGAAGACATTTATGGGAAAAATAATCGATTTTTTTTTTCTACGGTGATCCACCCAACTTTTTTATCTAATCTGTCGGTAACTTGGTATCTGAGTTACTTTTCGGTATCTAAGGTATTTGAAATATTAAAATTAATATTAAAGATACAGTATCATAAATACTAACAAGTCATAAAGTTACTTTAAAGTAACTAAGATACTTTTTTCTGACAGCTCTGTCGTTAGAGTTATATTGTCCAACCATTACTTTACAAAGAAAACAGTGAAATTATAATGAAACTTGAGCTGCGAAAGGTACTTTTGGAAAGTAACTTAATACTAGATAGGTTAATTTTTAAAAAGTACGCGAAGTTACTTTGGGTACTCTTCAGGAAAAGGAACTTAAATACTTATCATAAATTACTTTTTAAGATATTTTGAATATTATGTAGATTGTAGGTACTAAGGTTCGTAACTTATTAGGTAAAGTAATTCCACAATGTATTTCTAATGTCTCTTAATTTAAGGAAAAGGAAAGTATATATGTCTAAACGTCTGTAAACACAACACACTTAAAGAAAATGAAAAGTTAATATCAGAGGAATAATTAGAATCGTAAAAAACAAAACAAATTAAAACTCCATATTTAATCTCTCGGTATCTCAGTAATTAAGTTACTTTTCGATACCTAGCATGCTTTTTAAGTTACAAGATACAGTTCTCTTTAAAAAGTGTCTATGATACTAGTTACTTTTTATTAAAAGATAAAGGAAATAAGATACAATATCTTAAATACTTTGAAGTAGTTTAGTTACTGTAAGGTAACTAAAATACTTTTTTCTGGCAGCCCTGATTGCAACACACTTAGAAAAAGTGGAAAGTTGGAAAGCAATTTTCCAACCTTTTTGGGTTATTTAAAAGTGATTTTTTAAAACTGTTATGACGTCCAGTCACAAATATTAATTTCGATGTTTGTAAAACTATTAAACAATATAAGAAGAAGCATTTTTGGATTCTTTCTTAATTTGATCAATAAAGGAAGCTCTGGTTGGAAGCTTTTTAACAGGTAATATTTAAAGGAAGTATTAACTATAATATTATTATAACAGGTAGTATTAATTTTCATTGTTTCTAGAACTAAAGTAATATAAAAAAAATTATTTGGGATTATGTGAGGCTTAATATAGGGAGGAACTGGAGTAAACCATGGTAGAGAAATTTTATGTAAGCTACAACAATAAACAATGTGATGACTCAGCAAATCTAGGGAAAAAAAGATGAATAAGAAAAAGTTAATTGATAAAGAAATAAATGCACTACCTCATCTCTTTTCATTTATTTTTTGTAATTTGATGTATAATTATTAAACCTGAAATGCTACTAACAATTAAAATTGCATCTATTCGTTTTGTAACTGCACAAGTCTACGACAACTGCACATGTTTAATATAATTCACCGACCAGAACAATTAAAATTCCAGCAAAAATGAAGACGAGATGAAATGAAACAATAACGATTTGTCATTTAAGACTACAAAAAATTCCAAATTACTTTTACTGCATCTGACAAGTTGCAATTGTTTAAAACAAATGAGAGCATATAAGTATAACAGAAAGGTCAGCTTTGCGATGCTCATTTGTATTTTAATTGTTCACTTTTTGTTTTGCTACAAAAAAAAAACAAAAAAATCGAAATATTTAATTTTGCTTACAATGAAATCTGTTTTACAAATTTTGTAATTATAAAAAAGATGTGCTAGGTAAATTAGGGGTTTTAATTCAGTGGATATGTTCCAACCCTTTGTTTGTCTCCATGTTGAAAGTTTTGTCTTTCCGAACTAATTAATATGGAATAATAAATTTCTTGTCACTTCACATATTATGTTGGAATTCGTTTTCCATTTTGTTGCGAGATGACTTTCAACCCTTAACTCTTTCAATCTTTACGCCGCACGACAATATTAATGGGGTCTTATCAAAACTTAGCTTTGACAATAATTCAAAATTATGTTAAAGAAGTCAAAAGACATCAACATTTTGATTAATTTGATTTATTTAGTTACGAAAATGTTTTAAGTTAGTCAAGGAAGGAAATTTGAACTTTATATAATCCTTTTATTAACTAAAAGCTCTAACTTTTCATTAGAACGTCTAAGATTTCTCGTTCTTCACATTTCCGAATATGCGATTAAAAGAAACAAAGATGCAAATGGTTCTTAGTTCTATAATGTATAGTATATACTATATGTATATATACTATAATAATATAATAATAATGTAATTTGTATAAAATTTAAGACATGAATGACGGAACCGATTTTGATGCAACTTTTTCACACGCGATTTTCACACGTAAGAAAACATATATAGTAATACCTCGCTTAACGTTACCTCTTTCAAGGATACCTTGTTTTAAGGAGGTATTCTAGCCTAGAAATTCGAAAAAATCGATTTTTTTTCATTATTCGATAGTTTAGACATTCAAAAATGTCTCCCAAAAAGGATTTTTTTAAATTCGAATTATTTTCGTAGTTATAGCCGTTTTAGTGACGCGGTAAGCAGACCGGTTGAGCGTACGATTTGAACTTTAAACGCGTTTTTCTCGAAACTACTTTTTTCGACAGGGTTGTCAAGATATCTCAAGTTCTAACCAGCCGATTCACTTGAAATTTGGCATGAATATTCCTTAAATATCTGTTTATCTTTGGAACTAGCAAAAAATAAAAATTTCTAAATCCTAATATTTAAAAAAAAAATGATTGTCAAAAAATCAGTGAAAAAATCGACCTAGTTTTTGAGTAGCCGCCATTTTATGGAAATTTTTTTTTGTTTTTGGATTCGCTAGTTCGGAAGATAGCTACATTCATACAGATTAAGAATTCATCCTTATTTTATTTTTGAGATGACTACAGAGGTTGAAATCATAACAACCAGGACACGGCCTTTCCCCCCCCCCCCTCTACTTCTAGGATGCATAACTACACGATTTTTTTTTTTTGAAATTTATTTTGTATATTCTTCAAACATCAATAAATAAATGGTAAAAAAATGGATCGTAAAAATATCAAATGCTTCTTTTTTATAAACTATCAAAAAACGCTCGAAATTCGGGCCTCTAGACTAGAATACCTCCTTAACGTTATTGCTGGGAGACACAATAATTCCCGTATTTATATATATTGTATACAAAGTATATTCTAATTTTCTAATATCTAATTTACGAGTAATATGAAAGTTTATCAGAAAAGCTTGGGTACTAACATCTATTTATTTATTTTTGTATTGCAGTTAAGTGAACCGCACTTCTTTGAATCTAAAAATATGTGTCCGCATCGCATTGAAAAATGTATTTCGTTTTTTTAGTAAAAAAAAATTTTTTCTTTACGAAATTTATTATCAGAAATTTCATAATATATTGTTATATTATTATATTATTATATATATATATATATATATATATATATATATATATATATATATATTATTATTATTATTATATATAATATATTGGGACTTCTCTTATTTCCCCAAAAATTTCTTCCCTCATTCCCAGAAACGCGGACACTATAGGTTAAGAAACACTGATCTAACCTAATCCATCCTACCGTTAGTTTATAATCTCATGCGTTATATTATAATCTGACAAAGTTCACAAATTAACGCTTGTGACTGAGACAGGTATCTGTTAATGTGTAAAGCTATAGGTCATGAACGGGACAGAATGAGGTGCTATGATAAAATATCGTTCATAAAGCATCGCTCATCGATCATCGATATTTAGGGTTTCAACATCGATATTTATGAACGATATATCAATTTTTGAAAAAATCGATGTATCCTTTGCATCTCTTCTCTTACGCAATCTCCTAGAATATACTTCCAAAATAGACACGAAAAATAAACAGACTTTCTGTAAAATCATTATCAGACATATCTGGACCTACGGAGAACTATGGGAATTTGTAAAGCCTTCATACATTTAGCGTATGTAATCCCTACAATCCAAAGTACTTCGATTCATCATAAATGCTCCATACTACGTTCGTAATGAATTCATCCATAACGATCTAGATATATCATTTGTAAGCACCTTAATCCAGGACCGTTTTTCCAGGATCTCCATACCATCCCAATTCAAATGTTCAATTCATTCCACATCTTACCCTAATAATCCATAAAAAAGGTTGAAAAGTAGATTGCCAAGAAATCTATTATCGACCCCATAAAGCTTCGACAGTTAGGCCCTTTTATAACGACATCGGCTGTGAATGATAAGAGGAGTTCATCTTCAAATTGTATCACGGAAATAAATTATTTTATTTTTTCTCATTAATTACCATAATACTTGAGCTGGAAGCAATTAAAATATATGAAAATAATCAGAAGTCTATAGTCAACTACAGTGTTTCCCAAACTTTCGAAATCCGTGTATTCTTTCTATAACTTTCGTAATACTAAGTATTCTTCGCCAAAAAAAGATAATTTGTTTGATTTAGTTATTACCTCAAAATTTATTTAGTCTCACTAAGCATACCATAAGTGTAACCCTTCTTAACACTTTTTATACTCCTCAGGATATACTGTAAATATATCACATTTTGAAGAACACTGGTGTGGAATAAGAATACCAAGTAAATACCAAAATCTTTATAAATATATTTTTTTCTTTTGAAGCAAAGATGGTGGAAAGATATGAAAAAGAAAAAAAAATGAAAATATTAACAAAAAACAGTAACATGATTGAACAATGGAAAAAATATGAAAAGTGATCAATAACATAATTTTCCAAACATAAAAATATAATACCACCAGAAAGACATTATTTAATAAAATATCAAATAAGAATGAAATTTTTCCAAGTAAAACTTTTATTTCCGAATAAAAACTTAATTCGATTTTACATAGATCATTAAATTATCTTTCTCGAAGAATATTCCTACTGGGACAATTTAATCAAGTCATAAACGAATTTATTTCTTTATTATTCGATTGATTCCTTAAGGATTCGTTAATGCTTCAAAAGTATTATTCTTTCCTGTTCATTAAGCACAGCTCTTAAATTCGTCTTCAGCCACAAAATAATCCACTAAAATTAAATGTAATTCGTCTACGCTCTACAAAGTGTTGCCTCTAAAATATTTCAGTTGTAATTTCATTTAACTTAATACTGTATTAGTATCAAATATCAATCATTTTCTACTATGGGAATTTCAAATATAAAAGTTCGACAGTTCTGTTCTAATGTTTCGAATTTGAAAGTTTTGAAATAAAATTTCTATTGAAAACCAACAGTTTTTGCAAAGGAATATTTTCTAGGGAATATTTTGAGGAAATTGTGTGAGTTTACAGAATTTGAGAATGTAAGCAGAATAAGTTTCTGTTGGGGAGAAACTAAGTTGTCAAGGTGGCAAATTTGCCTTAAGTTGTTTCATATCAAATATGTTAAAGTGGAAAACATGAACGGTTGAACTTGGGTTTTGAACTATTGAACTTCCGATTCCCGATATATAATATTGTATTACAATTTAAATAAAAATACTGAACCGATTACTATATTTAGAAATTACTGAATAGAGTCTGTACTGTTTAAGAGGCTTATCAGAGACTTAAAATTTACATTAAGGGATTTGCTTTAATTGGATAAATAATTGATGTTTTGGTTGTACAATTTCTATTCATTCCTGAATGTCAATGGTAGGAACGATCAATTTTTAAGGGACCATTCATAAAATACGTTCGCATACAATAAGTGTCACTTAGTGTAACAAGATGGGACAAAGGAGGGGGTCTAAGAAAATGTGACGATCGTAATGTATCAAACAATTGTTTTGTGTATATAAATATTTATACGTCTTTATATTCGGTATGATACATGGGGGAGGAGGTTCTATTTTTCTTTACGTTATATTTATATGAGAGGAGGGTCAAAATAAGTGAAATTTTGAGTGGTGTATTTAATGAACGGTTCCAAAAATAATATTAAATGGATTTCAGGAAAGGATACATTATGCATAAAATTGCCAACTAAAAAGTTCCTTTATAAACTTGGATTACATGGTTCATTCCGGCTCCCCTCTTTTAATCGCTTAACAGCTGTCTTGGTGATTTTTTAATAAGTCATTGACGATAGAAAACTTCTTGTTTCCCTTTTCTAAAGTTTACATATTAGAATGTTAATTTAACTATATTCTTTGGCTTACGAAAAGTTATGAGATCCAGCATTGGAAAAAGAAGCATTGTTGAATAGCTACCGATTGATCAAAGATCACTTAAAATGATCTACTGAATAGTAACAAAGAATTTTTTAAGGTTTTTCAATCAAATACTATAATCTTAGAACATGAACTACTCGTAGGAGTAGAAACCTGAAAATTTATCTCCGAGGTAAACCTGACTAATAGGAACTAACTAGCTGATCCCCGCGACTTCGTCAGCGTAACGTATTTTATTTTTCTTATTTCTTTTACGAAAAATATAATCATACTTAAAAACACTTCACACTCCTTTTTCATTTAATAAACTGTTGCAAAGAATAAAATAGTTCTATGTAATAATCAATTAATTTTCAAAAAATATTTATAAATATCTAAAAACAGTATGGTCTATTGCGTATATCTACGGTAGGTATACCTACCGTGAACTAAATAATCCCTAAATCAATCAGCATCTACACATAAATAAAAAATATCGCCAAGTTCAATAAATTCGGTCTTAATTATGACTAAAAAAAGTCGAAAGTTATCAAAATACTCGCGTCAAAATAGCCCCATCTCACTGTTTCGATTCCCGAATGAACCTTTTTCCAAAAACTATTACACTATTGCACTGTACAGCACAACCGCGAAATTGAAATTTGTACAATTGCACGAAACCCAGTTCTTCCATAATAAAGTATAACCATTATGTATCTATAAACTTATTATTAAAATATCTGAATTTCAACTATATAATTAAACCATATTGGATAGTCTAGAGTTCACGATTTGGCGTATGCCTTTTGCTCTGGAAGAGGATTTTAAATTTCTTTTATCATTATGACTTAATGATAATATAAGTACCTACTACACAAACTTTTATACTAAATAAATGAAATGACGTTATTTAAAATGCTGTTATCAAAATGATATAACAAAAACAGACACTTATTATTATTTCATTATTTATTTATTAATAATACTTATTAAATTCAAAATGTCGATTGTTGATTTATTAAACATTTTCTCATATAAACTTAGTCATCCCCATTCACTCTGTTATGGTAGGAACTTTCAAAAAAAAATCTTATAACATGCCTACTTCTTATAAGGAATACACCGAATATTAAAATTTCATCTGGCAGACGAGGTATATAAATACACGATTTTATGTATGAACGGTTTTAAAAACGTATTTACTTTAAGCTTTACTACTATTTTTAATATTAGTATTACTACTTTAAGTTTTTTTAATTAATATTTCCTTACTGAGCAACCCTAAGGATCTATTTACATCAATTTTGTAAAAAAAAAGTTTACTGTTCGATTTGAACCCACGTCTTTTTAATTAGGAGCATTAGAATATCAGATACGTAAGCGAATGTGCTATGAACATATAATTACATTAATTGTTTATTATATATAAAAACATTTATATCTCAAAAAGGCAATTTTTTGTACTTTAAATTAAATTACTGTGCTTTTTATTAGTTCAACTAAAAATATTAATACAGATCAATTTTTAACTTTTAAGAACCTTTCTTATGATATATAACTCGCCTATCTAAAGTAAAAAAAAATTTGCATCCCTCAGTTTTTACGTAGGGGATACATTCCCTTATTATTTTTAAGGAATGATAAGTAGCCTAACATGTGTTGGTAATCGTGTTGTATCTTAATATAAAGTTTCATTAAATTCGGTTGTTCCGTTCTTTAGTTAAATCGCCAGCGCACGTGATGTAAGAAAGTTTTTTGATAATTTTTTTGACAGATTATTGGAGGTTTAGTATGGATCCCTAACTTTTTTGAAAATTTAATATAGCCTATGTTCACCGAAAATAATGTAGCTTCCCAACAGTGAAAGAATTTTTCAAATCGGTCAAGTATTTTTGGAGCCTATTCAAAGCAAACAAACAATCAAATCTTTCCTCTTTATAATAATAGATAACAAAGCTGGGACGCAACAGTTCCTGTAGGAAAGAAATACACTGGGGAAAGGCTTCCAGAAGAATTCAAAAGAAGATGATTAAATAAACTTTTAACTTACCTTACATTTACAAACTTACTATTAAAAAAAATCAAAATTCGCATAACAGCTGGGTGATTTTTCAATAAGTCATTGACGATAGAAAACTTTTAGTTTCCCTTTTCTAAAGTTTACATATAAGAAGATGTTAATTTAATTATATTTATTTGGCTTACGAAAAGTTATGAGATCCAGCATTGGAAGAAGAAGCATTGTTGATAGCTACCGATTGATCAAAGATCACTTAAAATGATCTACTTAATACTAACAAAGAATTTTTTAAGGCTTTTCAATCAAATACTATAATCTTAGACCATGAACTGCTCGAAGGAGTAGAAACCTGATGATTTACCTTAGAGGTAAATCTGACCAATAGGAACTAATAATTAGCTGGGACGCAATAGTTCCTGTAGGAAAGAAGTACACTGGGGAAAGGCTTCCAGAAGAATTCAAAAGAAGATGATTAAATAGACTTCTTACTTACCCTACATTTACAAACTTACTATTGAAAAAAATCAAAATTCACTTAACAGCTGTCTTGGTGATTTTTCAATAAGTTATTGCCGATAGAAAACTTCTAGTGTCCCTTTTTAGAGTTTACATATTAGAATGTTAATTTAACTATATTTCTTTGGCTTACGAACACTTATAAGATCCAGCATTGGATGAAGAATGCATCAGAAGAGGAATTATTGTTGAAAAGCTACCGAATGATCAAAGATCAGTTAAAATTATCTACTTAATACTTACAAAAAAGATTGTATGGCTTTTCAATCAAATACTATAATCTTAGACCTTGAACTGCCTGTAGGAGTAGAAACTAGAAAATTTACCTTAGAGGTAAATCTGACCAATAAGATCTAATAATAAAGTTGGGACACAATAGTTCTTGTAGGAAAGAAGTACACTGGGAGAGGCTATACAACAATCCAAGCCCAATTCAAAATCCAAGTCCAGAACAATACAAAGAAGATGATTAAATAGACTTTTTGCTTACCTTACATTTACAAACTTACCTTCCAAAAAAAAAAAGCAAATTTATTAAAACTTGATTTTTGAATCAATTGATCACTAAAGTTTTAAGAAATAGGTACAAATCGATGATAAAGCAAGACCCATTTAAGATTAAATTTTCGTCTTTAATAAATTCATATTGATATTCGTAACTATTCAATTAGCAATAATTGGAAAGGGGCCAGCGGATTTTTCATCGTTTCTCCATTATTGAATTATAGCCGAACTAAGCTGAGACTCGTATTATTTATTCGATGATTAGCTAACATAGACAATAATCGATCCTTATGCAAATATGGACTTAGGCAGACCGTAAGGATAACAATAACGTAATTGTAATTCTCAATTCCCAATCCAATGTCTATTTGCTTACCAACCTCCAGGTCGTGTTCGGGAAACGGGACAGGAAAACGGGAATGTAAAGTCGGCCGCCAGGAGAAGGGATCTGTCACTATTGTTACGTATTATTAATACTTGATCCCCGATTGATTGCCATGTATATCGACAATAAACCAAATCCCGTTCATTGCTCATGAATCATCTGAAAAATCAAAAGAATCAAAAAGATTTCGTTGAATTTTTGTAGCGATTTATTTTTATATACAAAATATATTATTTCATAATTCTTTACATAAAGTTAAATATAAATATCTTTTTCAAACATTTTCCGTTATATTAAACACAGTTTATTCTGAAGAAAAATATGTTGTGTTTTTTTTTTTCGTAAAAGTATTGTTAATAAATATTAATCAATTTTTAATTAAGAAAAAAAATTTACAAGAAGAAATTAAGTAAATTGTTTGAGAAGCCAAGCTGAGCGACAGTGAAGCTTCTCTCGCCGGAAAATCGTAAAACTGAACCAAATATTTCTAAAGTTCAATTAAGGGATGAAGGAAATGGAAATTTTTTCTCATATGAAAATATTTGATATGAAGTTAATGGGGAAAAAAATCTTTGTACATTAAAAATTAAATCTAAAATAAAAATTAAAATAAATATTTAATAATCTTAAATATTAAGAAGATGAACATGAATTATAAATAGTGAATTATAAATGTCAATTTATTTTAAAATAAAATTAATTTGTCTTATTCTTTTAGAAAAAATAAATCTAAAGAGTTCTATAATACATTAAATATAATATTTATAATATTTTTATTTCTTTTCAATCAATTAATGGGCAGTTTTAATTATAAATAGAAAAATTCGAATAAGGCCCCAATTTTTATCTTTTAAAACTTTTTATTTTTCGTTACGAAAAATTTTCGTAAATAATTTTATTTTCAAACGTAATTGTTCTAATTTCATTTTGTTACTTTCGAAATTTCTAGATGTGCCCCCCTCCGATCGAAAATCAATAGTTTCACTAAAGAAATGTTATTTTTTTTAAAAAAAAATATATACATTCTTTATAATTTTCAATGACGATTTTTTTCAATTAAACTTATCAGATTTCTATAATCAAAAATTCTTTTTGCAAAAGTCAAATTGGTGGTATTAAATTATTAAGCAATCGTTTGCATTTTAAATCAAAGCTTATGGTTGGAGCTTTGTATATGCAATAAAGCTTTTGATACACAATTTTCTCCATTGAAAATCTGTTTAGGATCAAACATAAAATAATAAAATATGTATGCATGTATTTATCATCCCTGTTCATTATTAACTCTTCGTTTTTTTTAAAGAAATGAAAATTCAAACATTTTCGATAAGTTTGGGACCAAATATCGGATCAGTTACAATCAGAGAGTGGATACTGAAAAGTAGTTCTAAAATGACTAAAATACTGTAGTCAAGAGTATAACCAAGTTTCATGAAATCTGAGATTCAAACCTTTTGAGTATTTGTATTTGAGAAAATGATTAATTTGTTCATAAACAATATCTAGGTGTGTTAATATGAAACCTTTTTTTTTCTGAAAAACAAGCTTTTATTATTTCCTTTATAAACTATACATTTTTGCTATCTTTGGCATAATTTGTCGTTACCAAGCAAAAAATTGTTGATATTTTTGGGCGAAATCCGACATTGAGTCATTTTTGTAGATCTTCGTAATATGTAATTTGCTGCTCAGTGTCCTATCAATGCAAATAAGTAATAATCTGAAGAAGCAAAGTTTGGGGAGTAAGCCGCATGGAAAAGTATTTCTAAAATAAAAACCTGAATCATATCCTTCACTCGTTTTTCTGTGTGACCAGGGGAATTATCACACCAAAAGATCAGTTTGTACTGCCTGTTTAGATATCCTGACCATTTTTCGCGTTAAAGCTTGGATCAAATCAACAATTTCAAGTTGTTGCATTTAATTACCATTCTTTTCCAACTTTTACACTTCTATATATTTAAACTAATTCCGGAGTCTTCCACGGTCTTCGTTTTCCACGTCGATATTTTCAATTTTTTAAAATTGTTATTAAATAAAACACTGAGATTTCCTAAGAGTATGCTCAACGTAAGCTTTGATAAGCATTCGATGCGATTCCGCAGCAGTGTTTGTTTAAATGGTAATAGAAAACCCATGGTGTACACGAATCGTGCTATTTAGGCGCAAAACTAGATATGTTCAATGCTATTAAGAATAATAAAGACGTAAGAAATTTATACTTTTGAGAATTGAAAATGTTTGTCAAATATTAAAATATAAAAAATTGCCTCAAAAACATGGCCTGGTAAACCCTCTATTGGCTGTCATCACCATTTGTTGGCAAATTCTGATTTCATATTAACACACCTAAAATGTTATGGAAAACCCCTAGTTCACAACTACTAACGAGGAAAGGGGGTACGTTGAATTTTTTGTAGATTCATTATCAGTTTTAGTCAAATCAATGATTTGCATACTCTCGGAATATTCTTAGTTGAGAGGCAAACAAAATCCGAATTCGGGGGTTGATTCTCAAAGAATAAGATTCTAGAAAAAGGGGAAAAAATCCCCAGGAACCGTTCAAACGCGGAAATATTATTTTTTAGTTGGTTTATTGGCAAAAAATCATACTCTTTGATTAGGTAGTTTTTGGCTATAAAGGATTAAAAAACTCAAAAATCAACCCTTGTTTTGAAATTTGATTATAAAACCTTGGAAATTTTGGTAGAAAATTTTTAAGAGTTTTAAGATAATTATTGATTTTAAAGATACAATGTACCTATAACTCAATTTTAGAAGAAAAGAGCAGTTATTTTTCCTTTCAAAATGTTTGGTTTTTGATTGACATGATTATTTGAACCCAAAAAATCTTCATATTAAAATATCTAATAGAGTCAACGGATCAGTATTAATTTTTAGATAAGTAATAATTTCTTTAATCCTTGATTATCCACAAACTAAAGACTTGTAAAGAGCATAAAAGTGATCCTTTAATTAAATATTTAGGGTTCAAAGTATCATAAATTAATTTTTTTTCTTGTACAAAATTTTACCGTACCGAAAAAAAAATCTTAAAAAATCGAATTTTGACTGTTTTTTTAAACTTGAAAAAATCATGAGCAACCCCTAAACATTTTTTATGGGGCTGATTTTTGAAAAAAGGTCATAAAACATGAAAAATTAACAAATTTCGGTATGAGACTTAAAAAAATAGTCTATTTTTTGCGCCACCCTAATGAACAGTGTGACCAAATTTATCAAGTTATATAATTTTTGACATTCCAGTCTATGAGAATCAACCGCCGATTTTTTGCCTTTTTACCAGAAATCTTCTCCTTTATTATTTTCTGCCCCTCCACCCCCGTAAATTTGAATCTCCTTAGCATTTTTAATAAAACGTTTACAAATAAAAAAAGTTTCTAAGTTCATAAAAAGCTTCCCTTCTCAAATACCAAGACTCAATCCGTTCTATGGTCGGACGCGATTGGCACATTCTTGCCTAAAGGGAATTTTCCCTTGAATTAATTATTTTAACGTCATTATAAAATTGTGCGTTTTTCTTGGAACTAAACATTGATTGGAGGAAAAGTTCAATTTTTTAATCAAAATAATCAATAGTTTTAAATAACAGCGCCCAGCACTGAAATATTAATTTTTCAGTATTTCCCTTAAATTTTTGATATGTTTTTGGGTTTGTTTATACATCATGTGACAATTTCTTTTGCTTGGAATTAAAAAAAGCTAATTTTGATGATGAAAATCAAAGGTCGAAAATAAAGCGAGCTTTTGCAATAGATTTAAGGGGGAAGGAAAGATTTTACAAGTAGTAGCCCCCCTTTTAGTAAAGGGTACGAAATTATCTCTTACTCGCTCTTATGTCTAACTTAAGCTCTAATCAATAAATACACGGAAATCCCATTTGAGTGAATTTCACACATTTATATGAATGAATTGTTAAAGTGGGTAAATTTTTTTATTTACCAAAAATTTACAATGTTATTTTGTATTCATACATATTGGAGAATGAAATTCACACATATAGTTACACATAGTGTACAAGTACGCATTAATCGTTAAGATTTTAAAATATCATCACTCAAATTTTTATATCTAATTGTCACACAACGTTATCCATTTTAAAATATCACGAAAAATCCAAAAATTACATGAAATTTTCACGTCGTTCCATTGGTGATCAAATGATGGCCTTCCCGTTTGATTTCGTCGATCGTTGATATCGAAACTTTTTTACCACTTCCGTTATTCACCCCATTACCGCCACTGTTTCCATTTTTCGTTTGACTAATATCCAATGGAAATTTGAAGCTAATCTCCCCATTTTCACCCAAAATTGCTGTTGGATTTTCAAAAATTGATTCATGTTCTGGCCCACGTTTTTCTTCGTTCGTGTAATAGTTGGCTGCGTGGCGTTTTGAAATGCACATTCCAACAATGAGGACAGTTCCGGTGATCAGAAGAAGAAGTGTTGTAGCTCCAGCAGCAATAATTCCCAGTTTCCCATCCTCACTCAAAAAAGTATTCGAAATGCTGGCCAAATCTGAAAATCCATTTCGCCCACTTCCACTTCCGCCGCTGATTTCGTTGTACGAATTTGCTGTGCACCAGTCCAAGTCTTCCCGTTCCAAAGTCGAAACAAATCTTCCCCGCAAACTGGAAGGATAGTTGCACTGGATGTGCTTTAGAAATTTGGGTGGGTTTGCTTTTTCCAATCGATTTATAACTGGAGTGATGTGACAAAGATCACAACTCCACGAATTGTTCGTCACATGAACCACGGGAATCGACTCTAAACGTATCAACACTCGTTCGTCAAATCCTCGAAAACGATTCGACGTTAAGTCCAACTCTGCCAATTTTGGCACTGGCGACAAAACTTGAATTGGAAAAAACAAGAAATTGTTATTCGAAAAATTCAATTTCCGTAAATTTTCCTGATAAACCAAAAGCCCAAGGGGCAAATCTGATAGTGACATATGAGCCAGTGAAAGCTCCTGAATCTTTGTCACAACTTGAAGCACATACTTAAGCTCCCCAATCGCCAAGTGGTTGCCGCTTAAGTTCAAATGCTGTAAATTTTCAGCCAACGGATGAAAAGATTCCGTATCCAATCGATACAATTTATTATAACTCAAATCTAGAGACTCTAACGCAGTAAGATTCGTAAAAGCTGCGGCTGTAACTTTCGCAAGTCGATTCCTAGCTAACGACAAAGTCTTCAGTTCGGTTTGGGTTTCGAAAGTATTTTCTAAAATGACCGGAAGTTGATTGCCATCAAGCCAAAGATGATTCAAACGTTTCAAATCACGAAAATCATCCGCCATTAGATACTTGAACTGATTCTCTCCAAAGTCTAAGATGGATAGGTATGGCAACAGGTGGTAAAGCTGGGTGTTAATACTGCGCAGACCACACGAGCGGCATTTCAATGCCCTCAGCTCCTGAAAGAATGTGAAACTATCGCTACTGAATATGAGTTCCGCAAAAGAAAAATAATCTTAGAAATAATAAAAAAAACAAAGCGCAGCTATTTCATGGGGATTTTGGTAATGTTCGCTACGATAAAGTTAAACGGGACTTGACTTCAAAGACTGCTTAAAGTAGTTATTAAACAATTTTAAAGTATTATAGTATAAATGGATAGCACATTGTACAGTAAATGACAAGTTGCATTAGAAATAATTGCCAGCGCCGTTTAAGTGGGTACACATTTGGAGAAAACTAAGCAAAATACAACAGCGTCTGTGTTAGAATGGGTTGGGGAAAGACTTATATTGAAAACTAGTAACTTTCTGGGATATACTCACAGACTAACACTAACAAATGGCAAAAATTGGCAATTGAATGAAAACGAAATGATAGTTGAAACCAATGACAACAATCAGTCAAAATTGAGACAGTTGATATGATATTTGTATTACACTCACATGTATGTGTTTAAATTCTTTGTTCTCTATCTTTGCCGCCATACTATTTGCCTATTATATTGACATTAAAAGCAAAAATTGTGTTAAAAATTGTATTATATTTTAGTTATCACAAATTACATATAACTGATGTGCTATTTCAGGCGCTACCGGAAGATATAATGGCAGTGGATTAAAAACATTTTTTTTAATAACGACAAAAAAGTATAATTTCTCTTGGGCATAAAAAAGTACACACACCATGTTTTTTTAGTTATAAAAATTGTACCCACGTAGATGGCGCTTCGTACGCTACATTTTTTGTAAAACTATTTCTCGCCATATGCATGGTATATTCATTTATACATATCACAGTATAATAAGGTCAAGTTTTAATGTCATCATTTCCCTTTTAAAAGTTTTATCGTAGTGAATTTTTTAAGGTATAGTAAGGAATCGAAAGACCCACCTGGACATCCTTAAAAACTTCTGGAATTAACTCCTGGAGTGGATTCCCGGATAGATCAAGCTCTCGTAGTTTCCCCAGCTTCAAAAATAATCTTGGAACCAATTCACTGAGGCGATTTCTTGCCAACGACAAAATCCTCAGTTCGGCCAAGTGACGAAACGTTCCACTCGGTAAACTATCTATTCTGTTATCACTCAAATAAAGCTCCCACAAATTTGCCATTCCAATGAAGTTATGGTCGTAGACGTTTGAAATATTATTGTGCGTTAAATTAAGCACTCGAATCGAGGGAACTCCCCAAAAAGTATGTTTCCCAATTAGGGGTACGTTCGAGTTGACAATGTGGATTTCTTCGAGTGAACGAAATTGTTGGAAAATCGGCCCAATTGTGAGGTCGTTGGGGCTGTATTCGGGGGCGGCTATCACAATCACCTCCGTATTTTTGTCCATTTGCCAGACGGGAATCGGTGAAATCATGCCACCCTCCGTGCACGAAACTAATCGACGTCCATGATCATCCAAATTGCAAATGCATTGTTTGGGGCATATAGCCCTGGTGACTTGGCACACCCCAACCAACACCAACGGAATGAAGACCGACCAAATCGACGTTAACTCCATTTCTGAAACCAAATTTATCATTAAAAACTTTTTTAATTAAACCCCAATTCCCAACCCCCACCTCCCTCAATCATATGATTAATAACGACTTTATTTTTACTCATAAATTCCGGTCAAATAAATGCAACTTTTCTACGTGAAACGAAAAAAACTTTTGCCACCCCCATCGACTTGAAACACGAGACAAAATGAATAAGTAGCACGAATTGTTTTCAGTTTTAAAAACTTTTCACTCGAAAATGATTCATGATATTTGCAAAAGTTCACCCTTAACTTTAAAAAAAAATATATAAAAACTTAAGGCAATGGAGCAAAAATTAAGCTCAAAGCTTTTTTAAAATGACCAACCCTAGCGACTGTTCGGTTGAAATTACGTCAAACGCGAAGCGATAAATTCGACCATTTCTTTTCCGACGGGGCGGAAAATCTTCCCCCAAATGCAGTTTTCTCTTTCCATTGGCGCAGCCATTTACTATTTCTTTGTTGGAGTAACTTTTAGGTCCATTTATTTATGAAAATATGATTTATTTTTGTGAGAGATAAAAAAAAACATTTGGATAGTATGAGAAGAAGACAATGTTCTGGAGCAAAAAAAAAGAGCTTTCTGGTGAAACTCTTGACGAGCTTTTTAAGATAACGCTTAATTTATTTGTGTTTGTTGTTCTTTTTATCAAATAGAAAAATTTCTATTTTTTTTTCATTAGTTTCTTAAACTCTACGAAACGGCAAACTGGCACCGAATTTCACACGTTTAACTGGGCAGAAATTTAAGCTGTAATAACTTAGAAAATACCCTTAAAACATTGTTATTACTATAAGGGAATATCCCTCTGATTTATCATCCATTTCTAGGACATCTATTGGTGTCTTTTTAATGTAGAGCTTTCGTACATTTATTCATCAGTCGTTTTCTTATCTCGATTCCAAATCCTTCTATTTTATCTTCTTCAATATTTATCTAAGTTGCTGTCTTGATTTATCTGCAACACGCGGAATATTGAAAAATCAACTGGAAAAGAGGGAGGAAAATGTGGGGTGCGATTTTTTTCTGTAAGCTTTTTGAAATTTACTAATAACTTTTACGCTTTCTTGCTTCAAACTCGAGAGCTTTACTTACCAGATTAGCATTCAAACAAAGTTCGACAAAGAGGCCACGGCACGAGCTTTCCGTTGGTGGAATCAAGACGGGGCGATAAGATTTATATCGTGAAATTCGGGCGCTCTTAATTGAATTACTGATAAAATATGCAATCACTGCATTGCATTGCATCGAGGAGAAATCTGTGCTTGTAATGGGGACGGGAATCGAAGGGTGCAATATTGAGAAGGTTCAGGATGAAACGATCGGCAATGAGAAAGAAAAATCTGAAGGAATATTTTGTAGATTTCACTCAAAAGAGAATTGCAGTGGCGAAGCGATATTCAATAGAAGTGAAAGCTTTCGATTGAAAGCTCTATAGATTTAGTCTTATGCATCATTTTTTCCAAGGGTATAAATAAAATTCGACATGATTAATTTTATTTAAATCGTATCGACTACGTGGAACGAAAAAAGAATGAAAGCTCGTGAAAGTTTTCACAACAAGACGTAATAATTTACTTGTAGCAAAGTTTACTGTGTATGTTATCCTTTTTCCGTCTCGTTTATTTGCTTATTTTTTTCTGCTACGCCCGTAAATTTAGTTTAACAACCCCCGTATCGCTTCATCTTCTTCACACAGTTACTTTAATATTTGTTGGATAAAGTTAAACGTTTTGCAATTTGGCCAAAACACTAACAACATTGGCGTCGCGGAAAATGTGCAAGTTTTTGAAAAGTTCCACTGTCTTCCACCCTATTTGTTCGTTCATTTTTGTCAAGTTATTTTGCGGATATCAATGTGCAAGGTGACGCTCAAACGCGGCTAACCATCTATGAGATGGTTTTAGGGGTTGTTTCGCAGACCATTGCAGCTATTGAGACTGAAAAATGATGTGACATTTTTCATCTTATTACAAAGACAACTTTTTAACATGACCCACACTCAATTTGATTCCTTCAACGCCAAAGCTGGCCACATCAAATTTTTCATGGAAAAATAAAAGCTCTCAATTGTAAAAATGTTGACAATACACACAAAAGAACAAGAAATATAAAGGGGATATTCCAACATCTGCACCATCATTTCTTAAATTCAATTATGCGAATAATTTTAATGGAAGTATTTTGAAAATTGCACGGAAAATTTTGGAAAATTCAATGGATGAATATATACTCAAGCTTGAGTAGGAATGAGTGTAAAGAAAACTTTAAGTAGGTCAAAAGGTAGATGTTTGGATAAGTTTGAATAAGTAATAAGGTAATCCAAATTTTAAAAAGATGAAAAATTATTCAATTAAAATATCAGGCATCAATTAAATTTGGATTATACGGAAAAAAATTAAAAGTTTGAAAATATAAATATAAATAAAACATCTATAGAGAAAAAGCATCTTAATAAATTGGAAGTTTTAAAACTAATACTTGGATAGTTTTAAAGGAACTGCACCCAAATTTATCCTGCAAAAAATTTCAATAGCTCAAAGATTGGAAGATGGATTTAACCTAAATGCTTGATACATATTTACTAAGCGCATATAAAAAATATCCTAAAACTGGAAAATTTGACAATTTGTAATGGATTCATCAAGGCAATTAAATACAGGGATGATTTTTATACTAATTGTGAAGGCAGAACAAAAAATTCCCTTCAGAACAAATTTTCTATCGCAGACTTCGGTTTTGCAAGTTTTAAAATCGAAGATTTACCGTAGGTAAAGCTACAAAGTCCAAGCTTTGGTAAGTTTATATAGAACAATTTACTTCTTTTAGAATCATTAAGACTGATTTAAATTTTTTAATGGAATTATTGTTTTATTGTTTCCTATATGTGGCATATTGTCGGTTTTAAATATTAACCTGCTAAGTCCATTTTAAAAGTTTTTACAGGGGAAGGGAAAAAAGGAATGTAGGCAACATAAGTTTGTAAAAATAGCAGGCTTTTGTTTCGTGTTATATTTTGAAATTTTCATAGTAAAAGTAATTTATCAGCTTGTCAATTGATAGAATTTTGTGGTCCTTTCCTAATCGAACAAAAAACAAAAATCATAAAAAATGAAGTTAGCAGGTTTACATTTAAGGTTGACGATATTTTCTATAACAAAGGTTATATAACTTATACTTAACTGATCTACAAGGCAGAGGCAGTCTTTTAAGTTATTGTAACAGAAAAGGACAAAGTCTGTCTCTCTCTTTGTGCCATGCCGGCACGCGATTGGCTGAGAGACTTCTATCTCTCTCCTACCAATGCGAATGTACAAATAGATTGTTCTGGAAACATCTAGTAAGTGGTGGAACGTTGGCGAATATTGGAGTATATTCTAGAATGTTGGGTTGCGGGTATATAAGGCGCTCAGTCAAGCCAGTTGACAGTTCTGTACGGAAGTTCAGATTTGAATTTCCGTTACAGCAAAGCGATTACAAAGCGATTTTTATTGTGATTTCGATTTAAAAGTGATTATTGTCATTTCAGTGATTGTTTTGACAAGTGTAATTGTGTAATAAAAAGTGAAATAAAAAAAGTGATTGTTAAGTGTGAAAGTGATTATTTATTTCCAAAAGAAATTAAAAGAACAAATAACGTCATCTCAATACAGTTTTGAGACGCCACATTACAATATTTTAAGTTATTTAAATTATAGTTATTTACTACCGCTTTTAACTACTAAGATCTTTATACTAATGTCCCAAATATTTCATTTCCAAAACATCTGTACGTAAAAAATCGCTTAGAAAGAAGAATCTTTCTAAAAAGTTGGTCATAGTAATCATCAAGAATCAGGAAATCATCAAAAAAAAAAGGTATTTTTTTAATTTTATTTTAGAGAAAGACAAGATTTTTCATTCACTTCAATTTACCTGTGAAATATTGCAATGAATTGCAACTGAAGGAAAATTTATCTAAGACAAGCTAAAAATTAGTCAAAATTAGACATTTACTATCCAAATAGATGGTCGAGATGAGCTTTTAAATTAAGCTTCCAGTCATATATCAGCAAGCTTTAACGTTTGAATTACCCGTTCAAAGCCATTTCTGTGCAAAAGCTCTTCTAGCTGCTTGCCATTAACCAACTCTCATTAGCCTTTGCAACAAATCGAAATTAAATTTAACTCAGTATATTCTTTTTGTAGTTTTTTAAATAAATTGTTTTCGGTATGAGCTTTTTTATATCCAAAAAAATTTGATTAATCTATAGAGAAAATTTATTTGTTGAATATAAATTAAAGTGGAAATAAAAGATGGAATTGAATTTTATTGGGTTATTGGGTGAAGGGGGGCTGAAAAAAAGCACAATCATATTAAGCACCTTCGTAGTAATGTTTGAATAGAAAATTTATCGGACAAAAGCAGACACATAAAAATGGATAATTACTACAAATTCTTTCCCTTTCATTCCGTTTTCATCATCGAGTGTTCGAAATTTTATGCGTTTGTACGTTGACAGTTTTATGGACTTTCATTCTTCTCATAAAGCTGCTAATTGAACTTTCACTCTAATAATAATTTTATGACCCGTTTTTTTTTACACTCCCGTTCCCGTTTCGGTTTTTATGGCACAGATCTCGTCTTGTAAATGTTTAGAAATTACATCGTCAAAGATGTGTGAAAATCTCTCGAACCGGGAAATCGGCGAGGAAAACTGCTATCATCGGATATTGAAATTAGACGGGCGAAGAAAACCGCAAACATTCATTGGGAGAGGCGGAAAAGGGATCGTTTCGTTTCCCTTCTTGTACTGATCAAAAGTTGTGGAAATTTGCCAAACGATCTCGTGACGTTTGCTGTCGCCTGTCTGTCCTAAAACGGTCCGTCCGGCTCTCCAGGGTGGTTTTACTAGTTGAGGGTAGTTTCTTGATGTCCGTTCGTCTGCCGGTTTTCATGTCAGTCTCTACCTAGTTCTCTCGGTTTGTCGACGAGTGAGGTTAGAAAATTATCCTTGAAACATAGCAACGAAACGGCAACCTCATCCTGACCACGAATCCTCACCCTCCAATGTCTTCCACAAGGACACCCACCTCCCAACCCCCTAACACATATTCAATCTATCTCTATCTCCACCCAAAAAAAAAAACTGCACTAAATGCAAATTTTCCCATTTATTCCAAAAAAAAACCATCCCCATCAAACACTTAACTCTCACATCACTTTCAAATCTCTTAATAATGAAACATTCCATAAATAACAAATATTCAAGGGTTTACCGCAGCATTAAGCTCAAGCTTTAGATTACCGAGTTATAATAAGTATATAGGCTTACACGTCGGAGTCAAAGAGTCTACAGATACGAAACCTTGCCGAGAGGGGGCGAGATTAAATTAAAGCCGTAAATTCGCTTAAAATTGCACAATATAAACCTCACATCGCCAAAGTTATATTCAACCGTTGTTTAAACCAACCAAGGATTTGTATTTAACAAATTAAGACAGCGCGTTTTTAATGACTCCCCTCTAACCCACCCGGGCAAAATCTTGCCATGCACCAACACCTTTTTCTATTCGGCCGGAAATGAAGGGTAAATAGATAAGGTAATAAATGGCCAAATTAAATTTGAAAGTGTGCCAGATTGGGGTAAAGGAGACAGCGATGCGGATTAGGGATGAAATGGAGAAGATGTCGGGGAAAAAGGTAAGAATTGGCGATTTGAAGTAATTGAAAAATGGCGTTTGAAAATTAATAGGGGTTTCTTGGTATTATTCAAGTCTTTTGAAGTGACGGTGAAGAAAAATTGAGGAAATAAAAAGCGTAAGTTTTCGATGGAAAATCATTTGATTTCCATAGTGAGGAAAGTTTTAATTAGTTTCAGTGTTTTTCGTCTATGTTTTCCGCGGAAAACAAAGAGAATGTTTTTTTGATTTTTTTGTCACATACCGTCTAAGATAATTGAAATGCAGAACTATATTTTTCTTCATTATAAAGAAATTTCACAATAGACTTAATGTACATGACCTAAAAATAATTTTAAAAATCTCAATAATGTTCTCAACTATTTAATATCATATCATATTATAGCTGTCAATTTTTAGCTTTACTTAAAAAAATTTAAGAAAAATTCATTTCAAATTAAAAAAAATCGTTAAATTCAAAGTGCCTAAAACAAGCTTCTATTGGTCCGATATTAAAGTGACGTCATAATACGAAACTTTAAAATACCATGGATCTATGATAAATGTACTTAAACACAAAGGGAAAGAATGTTTTAATCGTGTAAACATTATGTTGATGATTTAAATCATTTACAATTAATACAACCTCAATCTCTAAGGAAAAATTGATAGTAATTTTTTACGGTATACAAATGTTTTCTATAGCGAAAATTTGTGAAAAATGTGAGTAATTATGCAAATATGATCTGTTTATATATCGGTTTCAATACGCATACTAGTCTGTACTGTGACGTCACAGAAAACCCATAGGCACACCCATTGATTTTGCAGTCTCACTTGCTCATTAAAATTAAAACTTTGTTTTCGGCCAAAATACAAGATCTTCATAATTAAAAATTTGGGTTTTCCTCGTACTAATAATCTCCTTCATTGATTTAAGAAAAACAAATGTGAATTTGATTTATTACTGTCTGCACTTCTATAGAGTTAGTTCTATTTTCCTCTAGAGTTTGCAATATAATGCAGTTTAAATATTACGAAAAGTAGATAATACTTATTAAAAAATATATGAGTTAGGGGTTGCTAAAATACTCACGATTTTCTTTTCAACCTGCATTGGTTTTTAAAAAAATATTTTTAAATGTTTTAAACAAATATTAAAGTATAATGTAGCTGCTAATTTTAAATATTACTTTGTTAAACTTAAGAAATATTCAATTAAAAATGCAAAAAAAATCGTAAAATTCAAAGTATCTTAAACGATTTTCTGTTGGCTCAGCATTAAATTGAAGTAACAATACGAAACTTCAAAATCCCATGGACGTTTTCCTATGATATGCATTTAAACACAAAGGAAAAGGTTCTTTAAATCGGTTTAACATTATGTTAATTACTTAAAATTTAAACCAATTACAATATGCACAACCTCTATTCATAAGGAAAAAAAATGATCGTCATTTTAAGGGCATAAAAATGTTTTCCATTGTGAAAAATTGAGAAAAATGTCAAAAATTATGTAAATTATTTCTGTTTCTATGCTAACCGTTCAGTGACCATTTTATATCTCGGTTTCAATATGCGTGGTGATGCGTACTGTGACGTCACATGAGATCCATAGGCGCACCGATCGTAATCGGACTCATTTGTTTATTAAAAGTAAAGCTCTTTTTTCAATCAAAATACAAATTATTCATAAGTAAAAATTGGTTTTTCGTCCTATCAATAGTGCTTTTAATTGGTTGAAAAATTAAAGAAAATGTACTTATAGTCTAATAATATACAGTTTAAATAGTTTAAATATTAAGAAAATGTATAATACCAACAACTTTCTTAGTACAAGATTGTTGAAATACCCAAGATTTTCAGTTCAATCTGCATTGGTATTCAATGCAAGCCACAATCGAATTTCTTCGCCATAGAAAGCCGGCAAGTCTTTAATTTATTTGTCCATTAAGAGTCAATGTTGCCGTAACAAATTACGTTGGCCCGATGAAAAATGTTATAAGATGTAATTTTCGTTTTGGACCATATTCGAGGAAAACTAGTGTCGACTCGATAGAAACATATGTTATCTGAGGTCCATAAAAGCGTAATTTAGTGGTTCTAGAATTGGAAAGAAATAAAAAAAAGACGAGGACGGCACATTGGAAAAATGAAGATTAAACGAAGAGAAAATCTTGACGGTTTCAAGATGGTTTCAATTGTTATTTAGTCCATTAGCAATGTTGAGGTTCTCTACATCGAGAATCTCGCTTTTAAGCTCACTGAATACATAACCGTTATTTGTATTATTAATATCTGGAATGATATGAGAGTATGTGAGACGTAAATTTATGCAAAATCTCGTGTTATTCTCCACCTGGTAGCCGTTAGTGGTATTAAAACATATGAGAAAATTTAATTAGAAGCGTCTAGCATTGTTCTACATCCCTCCCCACCGATGTAAGCCAGTCGCTTTTCGGAGCGTGGACGTTGAAAGCTCGAGCTTTTTCCCAACGCTGAAATGTCTAATTGTTTGGAGATGACAAGCGCTATTTTCAAAAATCACGTGGATTAATCCTCCTGCTGTTGCTTTTTTTTTTCTGTTTGGCTGGAAAATGTGTGATTTTCTACGTTTCGTTTCGTATCGTTTTGTTTTGTTTCCGTCTTGTTGGGGCGTTATTTGTCGAATGAGTCGACTAAGCGTGAAATTCATGTGAATCAGAGTGCGGAAATGAAACGTGGCTCGTTCTTTCCTATTCGGATCGTGGTGAGATGAGGTTTTCATATTTTCGTTGCGAGCACAATGTTGCGGTGGTGAGGTCCAAATCGCAACCCCGTCCCGGCCGCACCCCTTCTTGGGGCGTCGCGACGTGCATCTTTGCCTAGGCAGTCACAGCTGCGGAAATATCTTTCCCATTTCGCTTCGGGATTGGGAGCCGTGGATGGCCTTTTTGCAAATAACAACAAGTTTGCAAATAAATTTTCTGGCTAGATGAAATCGAGGCTTTTGGAATTAGAACAAATTGATGCAAGCAAAGGGGATGATTGCGTTTTTGTTTTCTTTTTGATTTACCAAGCGTTATCTCTTTACATATTCATTAGTTTATCGTTAAAAAAAATAAAAAAATAACTTCTGTTTTATATTATAATTTACCGAGTGTAATTTTCCAGTTTTCAAACGACTTAATTTACATATTTAAGTTATGAATAAGTTTAAATTATGATTTTCAAAAAAAAAAAAAACAAAAACTTAATGTTGACTAAAAGCTTTTATTCATTTGTTTTCAATTCCATGTATTAAAATATATTGTAAGTTTTCAGTTTTATTGTGATTTTAAATAAAATTATAAATGCAATGTTTAACAAATGAATTTTTAGTGAAATACTTTTTAATTGCTTTATTTCGTAACTGCTTATGGGTGGATCACCATCAGAAAAAATTTTTTTTCGATTTCGATTTTTTTCCATAAATGTCTTCTTATAACATTCAAGAACAACGTGTTAAAAGGATTGGAATAGCTGACTAATGTATTTTCACTGATATAAATTGAATAAATTGAAAATAACATTAAAAAATATCTTAAAAAAACTTTAAATGCGTTTTTCTCGAAATCAACTTTTTAAAACTGGGAGACAAGATTTCTCAGAAACTATCCGACAGATTGACTTGAAACTGGAGAGTGTTATAGTTCAATACGTCTTCTTGGTATTGAACTTCTGAAATTGGCCAAACCTCCCCCCCTCAACGTGGGAGAGGGGGAAAGGTCCAAAAAAGGTCGTTTTTTTTAACTTTTTTTTCAAAGGCGCGCCATTTTGTGAATTTTCAACTTTTTTCTGATTTTCGAGGTTCAGTAGCAAGAAGACGCATTACCAAAACCTACATTCTTTGGAAAATCATGATCCAACTTCCGGTTTCCGAGAAAACTTGTCTCCCGTTTGCCTCCTCATTTTTGAGGACCCTTTTTCAAAGCGCTGTAAAAGGGGAAGGGGGGACATATCGGGGCAAATAAAAAAAAATAGTTTACGACGTCAACTTTTACAGGCCGAAGACCGTTTTGTAATATCTCTAAATAAAAAATAATGGCAGCAGTTTTAAAAGAGTCATTTTTTTTATGTTCTGACGGTGATCCACCCTTAACCACCACCAAGCGGAGAAATCCATTTAGTAATATTAACCATAACAAATTGGGTGCTTATTAAAACAAAATGTTAGTGTCCGATCGAACTTTTTGTTATGATTTCGGCGTAGTTTTGGTCAAAAAACAGCTTCGGCATAATTTCGGTTTCGGCTATCGTCAAACCGAAACTACGACCGAAACTAAATTCGTGAGATAAAAATGTTGAGAAATTATTGTTTCTTCCTTAAAATATTAGATTCTTCAATTATAAATACTGATTTCTATCAGTTCATTAAGAATCTTATGTTATAATTGTAAAATTTCAGATCCTCGATAATAATAGATTGATAAAATATTCAGAGGATTAGGATCAAAAATAATCGATTAAAACTTTATTTATTATATGCGACCGTTTCGGATCCTTTATTGAGCCTTCCTCAGGCGTTCGTAAAAAATCGTTTTACTTTGTTAATAGTTATCGTTGTCATAATTCATTTTATAGACACGGTACAGTTGGTAAAAACAATAATAAAACTTCAAAGGCTTTTTTTTATTAAAAAATTCAGTTAAAAAGTTACACTAGTTACACAAAAATAAATTATGACAACGATAACTATTAACAAAGTTAAAAAGATTTTTACGAACGCCTGAGGAAGGCTCAATAAAGGAGCCGAAACGGTCGCATGTAATAAATAAAGTTTTAACCGATTATTTTTGATCCTAGTCCTCTGAATCAGTCTTATGTTATGTTTAATACTATCATTAATATTTTTTTGATCAAAAGATTGACCAAAGTTTAGAATAAAATTATTTTGATTTTAAGATGTAAGAAAGAGTACTTTTTAGTGTACCTAAACAAGTAGGTAAAAACTAACTTTGTTTTGTAACTTTTTTTTATTTCGTGTTATTCATAATTAATAGTAAAAAGAAATATTAGGTGCATTTCTTCCAAATCAACCCCTAATTTGAAATAAGAAGTGATAATAGCATATAATGTAAATGGTTAGGGTTTTAAATGAAGACTAAATAGATAAATACCAATATGATTTAAAACTAAAGACTGACTAATTTTGATTAATTTTTTTTCTTACGAAAACATGACCTTTTGTGAAAGTTTTGGTTTCGGTTTTGACCGAAACTGTGACTGATGCCGAAATTCAGTTTCGGTTTCGGCCTAGTTTTAACTAATTTCGGTATAATAAACTAGTTTCGGTCGAACACTACAAAATATATTATTTATTCAATCTAATTAGTTATGAAGTCTTGAAGATATCCACCGACCAAAAAAAGGTCTCAAATGACGAATTTTTCTGCAGCTATACATTTCACTAACTTTTAAGGTTAAGTTAAAAAGGTTTAACAGCTATATCGTCATATTAAAAGCGAATTTGATGTCCTTGATGCTAGAGAAATATTACTGAAAATGTTTAGTATCATTTGTACTTAAATATAGTACACTTCTAGCAAAAAAAACACGGGATATTGTAAAAGGACAGTTGCGATATTATGTCTAGACTCTAGAGTCTACACCATAGTTCCTCAATCTTTTTATACCCGTGGACCACTCGAAAATCCGAAAATGTTTCGCGGACCATCAATAAAGGAATAAAATAATAACTATTTTTTTAATTAAGTTTTATTTAAAATAATCTTTTGGTGATTTTTCATGCTGTGACTAGTTGCTGATTTCTAGCGAAAAATGTGGTCACGGGATTTAAACGTAATATATGCGCCGAAATTCGAGCAACTAATGAGGCTCTTTATTGAATGTTAATGTATCGAAATAACCGGTTTATTGTAAAGGTTTGTGTATATAATTGCGGGTAATAAGTATTAATATTTGTTTGTAAATATTCAGCTTATGAAATATAAATGAACCGACTATGAATTCAATTTGGAAACGTATAGAGAAAATCATGTCTGGTGAATATGATATGTATGGTAGAATTCTGCAAAATAGTTTAACAAAATTAAGCTTTATCGCTCCTTTATTCAGATGACGCACATGATATATTTTAGTCACGGGACTACATTTTAGTGAATAGCTACTGCCTAAAATGCACCATTTTCGAGGATAAGATGGATTTATCGGCGATGAGAAGATTTCTATATGGTTCCATACAAATGTATGAGACCATTTAGAAATCCTATTTATCAGCGAATACAAAATAGATGGGAAATCAATTTTATTACTTGAAATTTAGGAAAATTTTTGCCACTCACCCAAAAGTTTTCGCGGACCACTCAAAAATCTCCACTGACCACCAATGATCCACGGACCACCGGTTGAGAAACTAATCTTTAGTATAACGCGTTCTCACCAGGAATTATTTTTTTATATGGAATATGATCTTTTTTCTAGAACTCATCGTTTTAGTAGCCCTTTATGTGTAGAATGTATAATTTTAGTGTAGAATATACGATTTGTGAGTTGGGTAATTAAAGTTGTGTATTGTATATGTAAAGTTTCTGTGTATTGTTTTTAGGTATATAATATTTTAAGAATGTCCTTTAATTCTTACAATAAAATAAAATGTATGTTAAAAACGTTAAACATTTTTGGTGTTGGTTTAAATATTGCGGAACATGGGGGAACATAACGTTACAGTTATGCTTTTTTATTTCTGTTGTAAGAATAAATATAATATAAAATGATAAAAAGTGATATTACTTTGTAACATATTATGTAAGACTATGTAAGAGGGTGTCCGTTATTTCCCAAATTGATTTTTGTACAGCGATAAATTAAGAGCTTAATTGTATTGGATAATTTTTTTATATCTTAAACTGAAAATTCAGGGAGCGGTCGCTGTAAAAGTCAATTTGGGAAATAACGGACTCCCTACTATGTAAGACCACAACAAACCTTTCCTAACTTTCCTAAAAAATTGGGGATCCTGAGTTCACACTTTAGGACTAGTTTTCCAAAAGAATTTCCTACAGAAATCGGTGAGAGATGTAGTGACATAATGGTTTCGGTGCCTTTCCAATGCTGAAGATTGGTAACCATTGGTTCTTTGTATTTTGGGCACCACATCATGGAAAAGCGTTCTAATCATTTTGCCAAACCACCCACGTACGATGGCCAGCCAGGATGGCATCCGTCTTAGAGTTTATCTCCTTTTATTGTGATTCTGAATAATCATCTGGAGCAGGTGTTATTTTTACTACTCATGACGTGGTCGAAGTACAATGATATTGTCGCCAGCACGGAAAAAGCATAAGAGCTTTTTCGGGGATTATTCTAGTTACAACTCTTTTATTTTAAGATTGTACGTACATAGTCCTAATATCTAAGGAGTGCAGATTTCTAAAAACCCAGTAAGAAGTAGAAGTCTAAAAAGTTGAAAGTTTTCACCTGGATGAAACTATCAATAAATTTGGTTTCTAAACGATTCATGGGGAGATAGTTGATTATCTGTCTTTATATTCTAAAACTTAATTTTATTAGGTTCCAATTCAGTGATTCCAAGCTTATTTTATGTTATATTGCACCCTAGTATTTTTAATGAAATTCTTACTATGCAAAATTCTTATGAATCCCGAACGTATACATTTGATTAGTTTAAACTTTGGATAGGTACATTTCCTGATTGCCTTCTTTGATTATCCTCTATCCTACTTTATTCACAAAAATATTAATTCAAGCGATTAATTGTTTACAAATTCTTGATCAAATGCATCAATAAAATCCTATCGTTTGAATTTTTAACTAACAGTTTTCAACTATTCAAAGCTTTAATAAATCGAAAGTGAGCTTTCTACCCAAAGATCACAATATCTACAAAGATTTATATTCTTCATAAAACCCCTAAATTTTCTGAGACGAGCTTTCAAGACTAAATGCTTCATGAAAACTATCGTAAGGCAAAAAAAAGAATAGCTTGCAAAAATCAATAAAGTGTGCACTTTTTGGCCGAATATCGTTGAAATTTTTAAAGTTCAAAGCACCATAAATGCTAATTGAAGTGACACTAATTGAATTTAATAGGTCAGACAACCCGCTAGGCTTTTTCTCGTAACATATCCCACATTTTGAATTTATTTCGTTTATGGAATTTTGCCAAAACTAAGAAGCCAATTAAGCAGCACAAAAGCTAAATTTAAATGAATAAGCTTACGTAAATTCAAGATTTCGGGTAAGTTGGTTGGTTTATGTTAAAACTTTAAACTCTCGAATTTATAACAAAAAAAAATAATAGAGGTATTTATGTTCTTAATTAAAACTAATAAATAATATGAGTTGTTTTATTTGAAAGTGTTATAAGTGCCTTTCAAGAGTAACTTATATTAGGGTGGAGTACCTATACTAATTCGGTAAAATTTTTAAAAAATATATGTGAATGTTTTTATAATTAAATAAAGTTATTCCATTTTTGAAATTATTTGGAGGTAGCATAAAAATTAAATGGTCAATATATACAGGTTAAATTCTATAATATAGAGTCAAAATTAAACAAAAATCACTATTTAGGTGGTCAATTTAATGTTTTTTGTTTATAAATACAATTATATTAAAACTTCAAAGTCATATTATTTATTATATATTCATATAACAAACCCTTAGCTTTAATTTTTCAAGGATTGAATTTTAAAAATTTAATGCAAATTTTCCTTTAAGGTTTACCATATATTTAAAAAAATATACATATACCTGCACATCAACAATTCATGAACTCTTTAGATTGAAATTAATGGTGGAGACAAAGAAAATGATAATTTTGCGAAATAAAAACGTAAATGTTAAAGACGAAAGGTTTAAGTACAAAAAAAACCCGAAGCTTTTGCTAAGCTTTAGATTTAGTATGCCAGTAAAGCTGTTGATAAAAGCTTCTAATACATTCGGATTTTATACAAAATCTCCATTTTTATTTCGTTTTTTCAACCGAAAAATCAAATATCTTCATTTTCACGAGAGTTTTAAAAATGAAAACCGTTTTTTTTCTTTCTACTTTTCTCATTACATTTTATTGAATCAATTGAAGCAAATTTATAATCTTAGGTTAAATATCTTGAGGGTATTTTTTTTGGAGTTTAGACATTGATTTTATCATGTTTGTATATGAACTTCTTGAGATAAAAAATCCATCCCAATGGGTTATTTAAGAAGGGATGTTTTTTATTACTTCTGAACTTTATTTAATGAAATATCGATCATTGAGCGAAACTAGCAAAAAAACGGTTTTAATAAACAACAAAAGAAGTTTGTTAAACAACAAAATAGTGAATTGAGAATTCGCTCGAGGATAAATCATTATCCATAGTGAAATCGCACATGTGTACGTTCCATATTACAATGGACATCAATAATGATGGATTTTGTGGAAAGTTTAAAGGATAATAAATACAGGATGAGATAGTGAATGTTTTTCGAGGATGTGAAATGAATTAGATTTGACCGGCTAACAATGGGGATTTGCGGATGTGGCGGATGGAAATCGGGAATGATACAATAAGTACAAACGGAATAGGTTCGAAAATGAAATGGGAAAATTTTCATCATGTTATTGTATACCATGTTTCTCTATATATATATAAGATCTCTTCACAATTTTCAAAATACAAGTAGTAACTTTTAGGGGTGGTTAGAAAAATGATGGAAGCGATAAGTCAGACTAGGGGTGAGGGATAATGTCGAAATGGCGGGACTTCGGGTCGAATTTGCCGGATTTTGCGGTGAGTTTTCCCTGTTTGTTAAATCTGGAATTGTGCTCGCTCTTGCTCTAATCCCGCCAACGTAACCGATGGCTGTGTTGTCCCATTTGGGGGAACAATAATAATAATTTTACTTACGTTCCTCGAAACATTTGCGCCACACAAGGAAGTTATTATACCGAGAAAAAAGAATTAATCGTATTTTAATTGTTGAAGTAAAAAATTGCGATTTCAAAGAAAAATTATTTCAACGTTAAACATATGCAAACTTGCAACAATTAAAAATAATTTTTACGATTTTCTTTTCAAGTTTCTTGCTTTCGGCAACAAAACGCAATGATAATAGTTTCATAAAGGTTCAAACCATTTGCCAGATTTGAAATTATTAAAAATGGTAAGGGAAAAAACAAAGAAAAAAAGTATATTGTACCTTCCAGCTCAAGGATTATTTTAATTTTTAAAATAGAATTCATGTGGGACTATATTGAATTTTTTTTTTAGTTTCATATTTACCCAAAGGCTTTCGTAATATACAGGAATATCGAGGAAAAAAATTCATAAAATTTGCCTAGGTTCTATGTATTGAATGTGGTCAGGTTAAATTCATTGTGCGCAAAATATTGTTAAATTAAGTGGATTTATTTTTTCGATTCAGGCAATAAAAAAGCTCTGGGGAGCTTTTAATTAATAATGGACCTAGACAGTTAGCCGCACCAAACTTGGAGAGTATTTATTATTTATTCAATTTAACACGCAGTTTCACGTAAAAATTGATTATGTTTGGTTTTTTTTGGTTTAATAAAACTTTTGCGTACATTTTTTTCTGTTGAGTGATAAATTCCAAACATATTATTGCTTTCTCTTAACGTCTATGAAAATTATTATTGTTTTCTATGAAAACTTTCTTCTTTAGTTTAAAAAGTTCGTCTCAATTTTATGCTTTTGTATGACGATTTTTCACAATTGTTCCGAGTTTTCCTCGAAAACTAAATTAATTAAACTAGGAATTTAGATATTAATTAAATGAGGAATATATGAAAATATGATACGTAGTTTTCATAACAAATTCCACAGTATTCAATCATCGATATTATCGGCTTGTGGTACCTAAAATACAATGCATATGTAGTATCTTTTTTTAATGCTTGAATCATAAGAAACATCATCAAGGGTGGTACTATAGTTACTTATAGATTTTGACGGACTATTGATCATTCTTAAATCTATTTTTTTGAAAAGGATATTTTTGAAGGACTCTAATTTGTCTTTTGCAAAATAGATATTGTAGTCACCAGATGTATGTCCAAATACAGTTGATCCACCGTAAACAAGTTGACGCCAAATATTATTTTTTTTTTTAAAAAACCGAATGCCAAAAAATTGCTCATGAATTGCTCTTTCGAAATACACAATTGCTCCACTGCTATCATTAATCATTAATTAATGATAAAACCAAAATTTAAAACAATTAAAAACCAAAATTTAATTCTCGATTATCTCTAATTATATGGACTTATTTTTATTGTAATTGGTGCCAAAAAATTGCTCATCCTTTTTTCTGATAATGATGAATTTTTTGTTCATAAAATCGTTTTTAATTAATTAATTAAATAAATAATTATTTTACGGCTGTAAGCCTGCGAGTAATGATTGTGACGTCATCGTCGCTCGACAATTTGCTTGCCGCTTTTATGAGGACAAGCCATAGTGACTTATTAGGTTACATGTGTATACATCCATGTAAACAAACTTATATTGTTGGCTTAATTATAAAATAAAAAAAGGATAAAATAGAAAAAAGGATGAGCAATTTTTTGGCACCAATTACAATAAAAATAAGTCCATATAATTAGAGATAATCGGGAATTAAATTTTGGTTTTTTAATTACGATTAATTAATTAATGATTAATGATAGCAGTGGAGCAGTTGTGTATTTCGAAAGAACAATTCATGAGCAAGTTTTTGGCATTCGGTTTTTTAAAAAAAAAATATTTGGCGTCAACTTGTTTACGGTAGTTGATCCTCTTTTTGAATATTGTAGAAATGTACTATGAATAAAGTAATAGTACGATCCACATGTTCTTCGATAGTCAAGCGGTTTTGAACGTACTTGCTCCAAACAGAGAGGAAAGTGTAAGGAAAATCTTATAAATCTGCCCACCAGAAAGAAGATCCTTGGGGTAGGTGCCTGGTCACAAGGTATTTAGGGTAATGAAAGGGTCGAAACCCTTATCTGTCAATATAGTTAAAAGAAGATGGGAAAACCATCCCTGAACCAAACTATTGAAATACTTGATTTTTCAAGAAAACAAATCAGAGTGATAATGGGTCTAATAACCGACCGTGGTGAACTGAAGAAACAGCTGTATACATTTGGAGTACAAGTTGGTGATTCAATGTATAGATTCTAGCATTCAGAGGACGAAACTGCTTCTTAATTAATGAAAATTTAATACCCTGTACTATGTCCAGTAATATTCTTAAATTTTGTTCTACTTTATTGATATATAAGGGTTATTTCAATAAGAGCGCAAGATTTGAATTGCACGCCATGTTTGATTGTCATAATGTCACATGATTATGACGTGATAAATCGAAAGTTAACAGATGGGAGTTAGTAAACATGCAACAGTAGACCATGAACAGAGAAAAGAATTCACCGATTGGATTCTTGAACAACCTAAAAGTTGTTATGCAATATATTCAGAATACCAACAACAACGAACTCAACCATCCATAAAATATCTTTTCACCCAAGAAACAAAAAAAATTTCAAAAAATGACAGCTTACAACAGTCTAGTGTACAGAGCGATCAAGTTGCCTTCTTAGCACCAAAGCTCGAGAAGAAGAATATAAGATAATTAAATATATAGTTATTGCTAACGGATACAACAGCTTAATCGTAGACAAAATAATATCGAAATTTACTAAAAAACCCATTCTTCCAAGTCCACCAAAAGAAAACAAAAAATATATAAAATCAAACTTCAACAATATATTTAATGTTACAATTGCCAACTTCCTAAAGATAAATAACTTCAATATCGCATTTTTAACAAATAACAACAAGAACATTCTTAAGCATTGGAGAACAACCAAATTACAACGAAAAAGAAAACCGGAATATATAACATTAAATGTGGTTTCTGTGAAAAATTCTACATTGGCCAAACTGGTAGATCTTTTGGAACAAGATATAAGGAACATACACCCAAGAAACCTACTTTAACAACAACTTCAAATTTTACGAAACACCTTTATGACGAAAATCATTAATGCTTAAAATTAGAAAGAAATTTTATGCCACTACATACGAAGGTTAAGGATTTACACCCAAGAACCATGTCATTGGTTAAAATCTATAAAGTTTTAGTAACAATTTCACTGATTGGTCGAATTAAAGATTGAGTTTTGTACGGTGCGTTATGATTGGCTCATGCATTCTACGCCATTCAAAAAACTACAGTGCCTTGATTTGTACAAAGTGGCTTAATATTTCTCGTTTAAAGTGACTTTTGAGTACAGAACATTTGGAACGAATTTCTTTCAATTTATAATTCATATATCGCAAAGAAAATAATTATTATTTAAATAATATTTGTATATAACTCTTAATTATAATCCGGAATTAATATTTTTCAATTTAAAATTTACTTACTTTTGAGGATGAAGATCGTTGATTTTGTAAGGGTTATTTATCTTTGCACAATTAAGATCTTCAGTCTTAATAAAGATTCGTAACCTGAAAACTATAAGAAATTTTTTCTTGTCATATTTTGGCAACTTATTTTCTTATTCTAATTTTGATCATTATCGCGATCAACGATCATTAGTCTTATTTATCGATAAATTGGTTGTGTCCATATTTTACATAATTTTATTTATTTTTAGTAGGATGGTGGACATGAAAGGACGTAGATTCATGTGCTAATTATTAATTTAGCGACACGTTTCGGTCTTTTATTAGACCTTCATCAGGCTTCTAAAATCATACAAACACATGTATTACAGAACCCTTCAAACATTACTAATTGTTAAATTACCTTAATATGAAGTATACAATATACATCACAAAAACATCGAAATTTTTTTCTTTATCGCACACATGCATTACAAATTTTTTTAAATTAAAATTTTTTATAAATTGAAATTTATTTCCATTAAAATTATTTATAAAATTAGTTAAAATCGTGGTAATTAAAACATGTTTAAAAAAGGCAACGATACTAATCATGGCTTGTATATTACACTTATAAACTAAATTTGACGTAAACTTCAAACGTCTAAAATTGTCACTGGTGAAATTTCGTATCGATCATTTAATATCTATATACCAGGTCAGGACTATTTTTTTTTTCCGATACAACTACTACTTAATAGTTAATTTAAAATTATTTAAAATTAATAATTAGTAATTAGTACGCTAAATTAATAATTAGTACATGGATCTACATCCTTTCATGTCCACTATCCTACTAAAAATAAAAAAAATTAGTCTTACTGTTTTTAAAGCGAAATTTTGAGTTACGATTTGAAGTCTTCGAATCAAGTCCAATAACTCTTCCACTGTTCGCATTTATGATTGTATGGTCTACGAATCGAAGGTTGGAAAATCGCTTTCCACCAATGTTAATTCCACTATTTTAAACCTCAAAAGTGAGTTCCAGTATAATCTCTTCTACAACAACTTCAAATTTTACAAAACACTTTTATGACGAAAATCATCAATGCTTAAATTTCGAAACAAATTTTAAGCTACTACATATTTGCAAGAAATGGCCCCATATGAACACCCAAAAAGAATATGAAATATATACAAAGTACACAAATTAGATCCAAATAACATCCTTAACGACAACTTATATAAAACACACAACCTATGTGAAATTTGTTTACAACTGACAAAATAATCATTACCTGATGATGACAGCCAAAAACCGTTGAAACGCGTAGTAATAAAGAAGAAATTGAGTCATAGGACATATATTAATATTCATTAATTTATTAATTGTGACTCTATGTAAATACTTATCAATGTTAAATTAATTTAATTTATATGACCTGATTGCGACCTAATTTTGACCAAGAAAAGACTTCCAGGTTCCACGCGAGAAAATATGAAGTATTATTTTTATTTTTATTTAATTTTAATTATGTTAAATCATAAACGTTGCAACCTTTTCATTAAATTGTACTCTCTGATTCTCCTATTAAAATTGTTCTTTGTTAAGTTTGAAGCGATTAAAACTTGGACAACTTCGTATACATAAAGGGGTAGAGCTTTTTTTGTTTACTCTTTATTTTTAGAAAATAATGGCTAGCGTGCACTTGTTGATTTTTTATTATTATTTCCCGTATTTTTTTTTCTTGTTTATTTTGCTCTCACAACCCTCTCCATAACGAAGCTTAAAGTATTCACGTGTTAAATTACGATAAACTTTCTCGCCTTCACTTGATCCCTGGCTTTTGCGCTAACGTTTTTGTACTAACGAAACGATACGCGACTTGAAAAAATCAACACTTTCAAAGATTCGAAAATAGAAAAGACATCAGTGGGTGGTTGCATCCACCCCAGCGCAAAAGTTACAACAGTTTAATGTTCCAGATAAGTTTTTCAAAGGGTGTCCTTGTTCACACTGCCGAATGCCGAATTTGGTGCCAAGAAAAAAAAATTGAAAAAGTATACGAGTTGTCTCGTTTTAGATATGTTAATTTCAGGGTGGGTTTGTTCTTTGGGTTTTTTTTTTTTGTTTTTATTTTCGAGTTGAGGTAAATACTAACGAGGACGAGGATTTTGCCGTACGAGCCAAGAATGGGGGATGCAGGAAGGAAGAAAATACGAATGTAACCTAAAAACTTTTCTCTTCATCTCAGTCGTTTCTAACTTGAAAACCACCGATGCCCACCCCATTCCACCGGCGCGTTTCATCCCTTATCAAAAGCTTCGCGTGATAAATGAAGTTGGATTTATTTTTGCGAAATTTCCATGAAAATTTTCATGTGCAAGTCCCAGTTTTTTGCGTTATCAAGTTCCTAATGACAACCTGTTCGTGATCTACTGATTGTTGTAAAGCGAGATGAGACCATTAGCTGGACCAAATGGGAAACGAAGACCAAATCGGGAATAAAAACAAGATAAATCTTTAAGAGGCTTTATGGGATGTGAAAGACGGAAAAAGTTTCTCTCATCGTTACAAAACTACGCGAAACGGGGTTGATGGGGTTGAAAAAGAAAAAATCAAAGAGCACATATACCGGCAGACTCACTAAGATTGGTATAGTTGTAACAATTTAACGACTCGTGTATACCGTTATCTGTAACTCAGTAGAACGTGCCTGGAATCGAAAAATTTTTCATAAGGAAATAAAAAATCTATTCCTGGATTATCAAGACAGACAATTCTCATTCCTATGTTATTATAGTTTTGCAAAAAAAAAATGTTTCGTATTTTCTTTTCGTTTAATTTAAAACTAATATCGTTTCGAAAAGTCTCGCAACATGCAACCCCATTCCCCTGGTCCATTACAGAAAAGAGTGCAATTGTAAAAAAGGTCACATGCAAATAAAAGTTGCTGGACAGTTGGAATAAATTGGCTAATTTATAAACGTCTTCTTCGACAATGCATTGAGAGCCAAATTCTACAGTCACTGAAATGAAGACATTTTGACCAAGCACTTTAATTTCATCCCTATAAATTGATTAATTTAAATTTCATTTATAGAAAACGACTTGGATTCCAAGTTTAATTTACACGAATTCAAATCGAAACGAAATGTTATCAGAACAGCCATTTATTAAATAAGCTTAAACCATCCCTTAATTGCTTTGATAACTTCAACTTATCGTTTTAAATAGTTTGTTTCAAATAAAAACTAGGACAATGAAAACGTTTTTTTACAGATAAGACATTTTAACATTTTATTTTAGTTTTTTTTTCGCTTTTTTGTTATTAATTATAAGAAGGGTTGTTTCGTTTATAAAAACAAAGAAAACAGTTGATTTTTTTCTTGTAAAAATAATTAATTATTTCAAAGACAAATATCATAATTTTGTTGATATATTGAAAATAATTTATTTGCGGTAATGTTAGAATGATAATAACTCTGACCCCAATTCCTTACGATCAATCAATCCTACGCCTCACAGCTTCGATGTGCGAAAGTTTCAAATTAATTATTATTATAAATAAGCATTGAATACAAAAAAAAAAAAAAAAAATATATAATTGAATACATTAAACAAAGTCAATGAATATATATTCTGTACTTTCACCTAAATAAAACCTTTCACTTTAAAATAATATTTAAGTTTGCCACAGTTTTCGGGGTAGTTTATTTTCTTTATGCGGTCCACTTGCTTTTTGCAATTGTTTACTTACTTATGAATTATAAATACTAAGCTTTTTTTTGTAGTGATTTAAAGCTAAAGTGCAATGAAGGGAAATTTCTAGTCAAAGACGAGGTAATAGAAGGGCAAAGCCAAATTGTGGCTAACACTGGATTGGAATTAAGCGGAGGTCGAAATAAGTCACAGAATGGATCTCTCTTGTCCATGGGGAAAGGAATTGTCCCCAAAGAGGGATGAATGCGGATTACATCAACGTCAACAACATAGAATCGAGTAGGCCACGAGAAAATCTTCGATTATTTTTCCTCCAAAATATCATCATGAAGACACACCAGAAGAAATACTGGGACTTATTACCTGAAGTAGTACATCAAGCACAGAATAGATTAAGATAGACAAAGAAAGTAATAGCAAACTTATGGGGGTGGAAGATCAGAAGAAGAAATGAAAACTTTAAATTTGTTAACTAAAGATTTGGTTTAGCGAGCGAAGCGAGTAAGGAGCGGAATTCCTTGCTTGGTACATGAATACCAATTATGTAAAGAAATTTATAAAACTGTAAAAATATTAACTTTATATCGCATTTTAAAATTTAACGGTTTGATAACTAAACCAGAAGTTATCGCCTTAAAGGCTTTATTTTAAAAATAGCTCTAAAAGTCTTAAAAATTTTAAGTTTGTATCTCACCACATACGTTGATAGTTCCTCACCTGAAACAAATAAATCAGTTTTAGTGTTAAATAATAAAGATTCTTAAATATTTGGAATATACTAAATCAATGGATGACTAGCCCCAAAGTCGAAAATTAACAAAAATAAATTATTTCTATTAGATTGAGAATTGGGGGTTTGTTCGGAAAAAAAAACTCAACTGATATATATTTTTATTTTCTCGGTAAAAAAAGAGAGAAAATACAAGGGGAAGAGCCGAGAAAACAGAAAGGAAGAGACTAATACTAAACGTTACTATATGAGTTATATAGCTGCCAATGTAGAAGTTATTCAATACAAATGCGACTAGTAGCTGAAATTGCAGAATCTTACTTTTCCTTTTTCTGCTTATTTTCTTTAATATATCCTATTTCTTTTCAAGGAGAACTCAATATGCTGACCGAAATATGACTGTTCTGAAAATATTGGCAAAGAAGACTATACATACTTATACATAAGTGTAATGAGGATGGATGCTTTTGATTTATCATAGTTGTTATGTCATTGAAACATATGAACAACTGGTTATATTTATGTTAAATGTATATTTCTCTATTCTCTTCTTTCACCTCTATGGGTTTGATGGTATCATCTTCCTTATCTTCCTGTCCTATGCTAAATGTATGGGATCACGGAGCGGAATGGGAAATGGAATTAGCGCTTGTTACAGAAGACAAAAATGCGAAAAAATCATACTCAATGTTCAATTAACTGTGCTGCATTATAAAAAGTGGCTATCGCCAGTAAAGAGTGCAGTTGTTTTAATTTTTATCAAAAGTCGAAATAAACGTTTCCTAATTCTAATTTTTGCAAAGTAACACTTAGGTAATTATCCTATGTTATATTTTTTGTTTGAATATTAACATGACATGTTTGTTAAAACATACTGTTGACTAACTAAAAGCTCAGTGATAATTCAAGTATAACCAATATATCCTGCCATAATAGTCGTGCTTGTGTTAAAGGTGCTTTGGGGTACAATGGGTGGGGCGGAATGGGATATACCATTCAGATAGTATTTCCTATTCAGATAGACATTTTTATTTTATCAGCAGATAGTGCGTACATATATAAGGAAAACTAGCCGACAGTCCATATAAATGAAAGGTCGGAAAATGCAGAGGTAATCTGCTTATACTGTGAGGATTTAAACTCTAAATCTAATGAAAGCTGGTGTTCCTGCAGTATTTGTCAAAAATGGGCACATTTGGCATGTGTTGGGCTAATCACGATGATGACAGTGTCTTCATCTGCGAATTAAGCTAATTGCGCCCCAGGCTCATTTCCTATTGTGTCCCAGAGGGTGGGGCAGAATGGGAAATTTCCATTTGTTTTGAAACCTAAATTTTCAATATCAATTATTAATTTAAATCAATAAAACCTTTTTCTGTTTGTAAAGAATGAATAAAATAAATATATAAATTACAAAACAATGAGTTTGTTTCTTTAAATCTCTCGTAAATTCTAATTAAAACCTAGGTACCCCGTTCCGCCCCAGGTTCCTCTACTACTAAACCGAATCTAAGCCGAAACTAGTTTTTAACCGAAACTAGGCCGAAACTGAAAGTTCGGTCGGACACTATTTATCATATATGCTTAGTTCTTCCATGGTGGATTTATTAGTTTATTAGTTCTTTTCTCCGTTCATGAAACTCTTAGTATGCGTCTGCATTAGGGTGGTTCTTAATAGGGGTGTTTTTGAATTTCTTTGCTCCCAGAGGCTCAAATGCTTCCAAATTGATGAGCAAAAATTCCCTGAAAATTTGAGCTCTTAATATTAACTTTAAGTCCGCTTTCCAACTTAAGTTTCTTATGGAAATAACGTGAGAAAAATTTAATATTTTCTTAAGAACTTCATAACTCAGCGACTAATAAATCGATAGAAACTAATCTCGTCATGTTTATTGTAAATTTAACGCTCTACAAAAAAGAACTCTTATGATTGTTCGCTAAATCTATTGCAGAGGTCGGGGAACCGGGGTAATTTACCCCAAATGAAGTAAAAGTGATTTTTTTTTGGCTAATAGGGAAATTTTTCTAATATTTCTATTGCTATTTCATAAACATGTTAGTATGTTTACAAACTTAAACAATTCAGCGCGATATACGAACCGGGCCGCTAATTCTGGTTTAAATCCAAAACCTATACTACAAATATGTAAATGTAAATTAATTCAATAATTAATGTTTATTAATAATTTACATTGATTGTTTTCTATTCAGAATGGAGGGGGGTAATATCGACCTACGAAAAAAAAATTTTGGGGTAATGGTTAAAAAAGTTCCCCGATCGCTGATTTATTGGCTTATATTTTCATTGACCATTAGTGCTGCATTCTTAAGCCAATAGATAAGCCAATTACTCTTAAGTCAATTGATTTAGCGAAAAATCATAAGAGATCTTTTTTGTAGAGTGTTAAATTTACAATAAACATGACGCGATTAGTAAATTTCGATTTATTTGTCGTTGAGTTATGAAATTCTTTAGAAAATATTAAATTTTTCCCACGTTATTTCCATAAGAAACTTAAGTTGGAAAGCGGACTATCTTAAAGTTAATATTAAGAGCTCAAATTTTCAGGGATTTTTTTCTTATCAATTTGGAAGCATTTGAGCCCCTGGGAGCAAAGAAATTAAAAAACACCCCTATTAAAGACCACCCTAGTCTGCATGTACATTGTACATATTTATAGTTTAAAAGCTTCAATCTATTTTACTTGTCGGTTTTTTTAGGGTCCAAGCTTCGTACATATAGTGATAATTGGGAAAATTATCGTCTTAGCTAGTTTTACTTTCGTTTTTCGGAAGAATGTACTATTCCATAGTTTCTTCATTTTTATCGTCGCTATTCCGGCTATAGCTATAAGCCGTGTTGATGTTTTCACTGTTTTCTTCAGTGGTACTTACAAGGGTTTCTAGGTATAAGATCTTTAGGACTACTTAGCCACTTTTTATTTCTCTGATTTCTGGTAAGTTATTACTTCGTCTGCCAACAATAATTATTGTCGTTTTTGTTTTATTAACTTTCAAACCATCCAACTTGCTAAAGTTAGTATGTCTATTCATTATCTTGACTAGCTCTTCTTTATTGATCGCTATTACAATTCATATAGTGATATATCAGCATTATAAAAGTTAATGTTTACAAGTATATTTATTTTCGGGAAAAAATTTCAATTTTTGAACAACTTTTAACAATACATTGAAAACTCTTTGAAAAAAAAATATTTGTTAGTCGAAATTAAATTTTTTCCCTTATACATTTTAATCTAAAAAAAATTCTTTACAAGCCTTGTTATTGAACCATCAAATGTTTCCTCACCAAATCACCAGCACTTGAAAGTATTTTTATTTGAATATTTCCAGTGAAATGAGTCGATGTCATATGTGAAAGTCAAACGATTATATTAAAAGGGTCGGGATGGGGTGAAAAAGGTCTAATGCCGGAATTAATTAAATGTACAAAAAGGGAAATCTTTTTAAAGCATCCTCTGCCGAGAAAATTTCAAGTGGGAATAATTGATCCAATTAATTATATTGGTTTAAGGCGAGATTGAGGAAATACGTAAGCGGTATGAATAATTATTTATTAAATAGGTACAATGAAGAGTTGGTATTAATTTGTTGGGGGTTGAGGGATGACTTTTGGGTTTATTAAAAGCTTAATGAATTTGGTGGAGTTTTATATGAAATTTTTCATTTTGATAATTTAGCCTTTGAGGATATAAAAGTTGTGTTTTTGTGATTTAAATGCAATTTGTATATTAATGTATTGAAAATAGAATCATAACACAAATAAAGTTAATTTCACTATTTATAATTTGTAATACAAATTTAATCAAATGATCAAATGAAATCAAATTTCAAACAAAATATTCATTTGAATTTTGCCCAAAAATGCATTGTGTTTTATGAAACCTTAACTTAATACACAATTATTTATTGCATAATGTTTATTGTTTAACTTTTTCAACATCCCTTGTTCATTTATACCCTGTTGAATGAATAAACAAAGTATGGTTCAAATATAATTTGTATTTTGTACACCAATGAAATTTACTGCTGCAAAAATGGTTATTTGAATGATGAAAAATACTTTTAAAATCTACAGGAAATGGTGGTAAGAAAAAAAAAACTAATTTTCTATTAATTACAACAAGCGTATTTGCTAATTGGAATTAAGATGAACACTCAAGATTCTAATTTAACAAAGACTTGAATTGTTAATGGGGAATGGTGCGGATGAAATTATGTATTTGGAATGGCAGCCTTAGAAAAGCACGAAAAATAAAGCTTGACGGCAAAGTAGAGTTTTTGTCTGGCTTTTTAATAGCTTAGAGCTTTCTTCAATGCATAACGATCCGTTTTAAGCTAGCACCGGTTTATAGAGATAAAGAAGTTTTAAAAACACGTAAAAGAGGTTTCAAAACGCACATTGTATTATACAAATTGAGATAAAACGGTGATTTTCTTGCAGATTTCCATTCTTTTGTTTGTTTTCACGTTGCACGATATATATTTTAATGTTTTATGTTCTTTATACTCATTGACTTGTGATTTCAAAGCAATTTTTTTTTAATTTTCTCGAAATATTATCATTATTTTTCGGTTCACAAAACAAAGCTTTGAAACTTATTAGTATATGTTTACATTTTTTGTTCATTAAGAAAGTTAAAAAGCTCAGTTTTCGAAATAAAAGCATTTTGGTGTAAGCACAAAATTCACTGAATCAAATAGCATTCTTCAAATAAAAAAATATTCTCAAAAGAAATAAAAAAAAAAAGAATATAAAAACGTATTTTTAAATTTCAAGGTGAAACTCAGAAATTGATATATGTTACATTAGGGTGTCCGTTATTTCCCAAATTGATTTTTTTACAGCAATCACCCACTGAATTTTTAGTTTGGGATACAAAAAAAAATATCCAATACAATTAAGCTCTTAATTTTTTCATTAAACCGTGCCGGAATCATATTACTTTTACCATTTAAATAATATGGGATTATTTGACTTTTTACTTTTATTTTTTTTTCTCAGAAACAAATGGATCAAAAGATTTAAGATTAAATTATTCTGACGTAAAATTTAACGCTCTACAAAAAAAGCGTCCTACGAATTTTCGATTAAATCACTCCATTAAAAGTTATTTAACATTTAACTTGAATTAATTTGTATTTTGTAATTTATTCAACATTTAATTTGTTGACTACAAGTGCGAAGAAATTTCTCATAGATGGCGTCAGGTGAAATGGTAAAAATTCGAATTATAATTGAACTTTTGTCGATAGTCTCATTAATTAGCATGAAATTCACTTCGTAGGTACAAAATATTGATTAAATTACGAAAATTTATCCTGGATAAATTGAATTTTACGACTATAATGAATTCGGATCTTATGTGACCGGTTTTAATTGTAAAAAAATGATTTTTTGTTTGTTTAATTTTCTGTTCAAGCCATAAAATTAACACAAATAATCACTTGCACTTTAATGATAATAATTTTTATCTTCTCTTCCAATAATTTTATAGTTCAAAAAGTAAAAATAAGCAAAAAGTTGAAAATATTGCAAGATATAACTAGGCACTAGTTAAATGTTGAATAACTTTTAATGAAGTGATTTAATCGAAAATTCTTAAGAGACTTTTTTTGTAGAACGTTAAATTTTACGTTAGAATAATTTAATCTTAAATCTTTTGATCCATTTGTTTCTGAGAAAAAAAAAAATAAAAGTAAAAAGTCAAATAATCCCATGTTATTTAAATGGTATAGGTAACATGATTCCGACACGGTTTAATCAAGAAATTAAGAGCTTAATTGTATTGGATAATTTTTTTTTATATCTTAAACTAAAAATTTAGGGGGCGATCGCTGTAAAAAAATCAATTTGGGAAATAACGGACATCCTAATGTTACATGACGCCAACTAGCATTCCATAAATAATTTGATGTTCCTCAAAACTTCTAAAATCATCCCTTAGTGATAAGGGTCGTTTTCAGGTTGGAATTTAAGTTCAACAACGATCATTATTAATTGAACTTAATTTGATTTTGAAAATTATCACTGACAAAGTTCAAATTACCTGCCTTTTGTGGGGTTTAATCCATGGCTTATTATGAAAGAATGTCGCAAAAATTTCAATCAAAAATAAAAAAAATTATATGGATTTATAAAGAGTGTTTCAAAAGAGCGCAAGATTTCAGTGTTCAATAAAACATAGTTTCTTGTAGCAAAAAATTGAAATATTTATTCATTAAGAAAATATATATTTGGAAATTATTTATGAAACAATTTTTTTTAATTGCCGCCAAGGCTTTGCTGGCATTTGGATATCCTTTTGACGAAATTTTCAATAACTTTATTTAATACTAGCTGATCCCCGCGATGTCGTCTGCGTAACGTTGGTGTTGATTGTTTTCTTTTTAGGTTTGCTCCTTGTAGTGGTAGTATATGGAAATTTTTATTTTTCTTATTTCTTTTACGAAAAACATAATCATACTTGAAAACACTATTTTATCGAATTTAATTAATTAATTTTCAAAAAATATTTTTAAATATCTAAAAAGAGTATGTCTATTGCGTATAGCTACGATAAGTTTACCTACCGTGGACCAAATAATCCGTAAATCAATCAGCATCTATACATAAATAAAGTCGGTCTTAACTATGACTAAAAAAAGTCGAAACTTATCAAAATACTCGCGTTAAAATAACAGAAGTTAAGGGTCTAGATTTTGAATATTAGTAAGAATCATATAATATTAACATTAACTATTTGTCTTATATATATAAAGGTTTATATTTCAAAGAGGCAATTTTTTAAACTTTAAATTGAATTTACTGTGCTTTTTATCAGTTCAACTAAAAGTATTTTTACAGATTATTTTCTATTTTTTTTTTCATCCCGAGGGAATACCTTCCCTTATTTTTTTTTTTTTTTTTGGAATGATAAGTAGCCTATAGTATGTGGAAAATTGTGTTGTATCTTAGTACCAAATTTTATTAAGTTCGGTTGTTCCGTTCTTTAGTTAAATCGGGACACACAGACAGACAAAAATTTTAAAAATGTTAAATTTGGAATAAGGGTCTCTTGAAACAAATATTTACTCTAAAATTGGGTTCAAAATCGAAATGTACAGACAGACATAAGAATTTTATATATTAGTATAGACAAGTGGTGTTATTTCATTGATACAGCGTCTAATTTCGGCTCTTAATGCTTCGATGGTTGCAGGCTTATTGGCATAAACCTGAGACTTCAGATAATCCCATAGCCAGAAATCTAAAGGCGTTAAATCGCAAGAGCCTAGAGGCCAATTTTGATCACCAAATCAGGAAATGACACGACCAGGAGCAAACTCGTAAAGATCGTCAATTTTTCACGGACGATATGGTATGTAACACCGTCCTGCTGAAACCACATGTCGTCAAGATCAATAGCTTCCAAATAAGACACAAGAAACTGCTATCATATCACGATAACGTTCGCCATTCACCGTTACTGCATTACCTTCTTCATTTTCGGAGGTAAACGGTCCAGACCATAATGCACACCATACAGTGACCCGTTGCGGATGCATTGCTTTCTGATCAATCATTCGTAGATTTTCTTAGCCCCAAATGCGACAGTTTTGTCTATTCACGAAGCCATCAAGGTGAAAATGGTCTCATTACTGAAAATGATTTTGTTTGCAAAATCAGCAGGTTGCTCAAGAATTCAATTGGTGAATTCTCTTCGCTGTTCATGGTTTTCTATTTCATGTTTACCAACTCCCATTTGTCAACTTTCGATTTATTACGTCATAATCATGTGATATTATGATTGCCAAACTTGGCGCGCAATTCAAATCTTACGCTCTTATTGAATCATTCATTCCTAGAAACTATTCCTGTTTACAAATCACCTTGATTTTTTCTTTCTGATATTTACGAAAATACAATTCCCTGACCCTTTAGTGATAAGGGTTTATTTCAGTTACCTTTGGCTTTTTTAGATTGTTCAAGTAAATTATTGTTAACTTTCCTTGCCAAATTGAAAACTTTTAGATCATTTTTAATCCTATTTTTTATGTGGGCAACTTTCGTGTGAGTAATAATATCAGTGAGCAACTTTCTGTGGGAAAATTTCGTGTGAAGATTTTTCTAGTAGGAAGTCTCTGGTCACCATATATGAATATATTTTCCAAAACTGGAATTTCGTCAAATTTTTCAACGTTAATTAAAATGTGTGCTGGAAAAAAATCAATTTGATAAACCACCCTCGATGTTTTAATTATATTTTTGAGGTTTAATGTAAAATAAAAAATTCATTTCAATTTTTAACATGAATATTTGTAAATTATTAATTAAGCGAAACTTCAATTTAAAAAAAAATTGGTGAACTAAAACAACCACCTCCCTTACCCGTTCGGCTTTTCCGTTGGCTGTCTCATTTCAAAATGATAATGAGCCAAGTTAAAAACGCTTTTATTATGTGTTACACTGATAAATAAAGTGTGAAAAGCCTCCAACGTGGTTCACTCTTTGTCTCTCACCATACCATCCACCCCATGTGTTAACAACCCCTATTGTCATCCCTTTAGCGTGGATTGATCGTAATCGTAAAACGTCGCTTTGTCAGTTTTAATATGAAAAGTTTTTCCGCACGATAATTTAACGTGGTGGTATGTACATGTGAACGAGTGCATTATTATTTTTATTGAGTTAACTACCCTCATCCCTTGCACCTATTCCGGCCGAAACATACAGATAAAGCATAACATGAACTTAACTATGTCTAAATAAATTATAATCACAAGTTTTCTCGTTCAATTTTTCGCCAAGGAACATTTCTCTTTTTCTTTTAATTATGTGCTGTGCTTTTTTTTTGGTTCGATTTAAAAAAAATGTTTAAGTGAGCTTATTTTTTTTAAATTCTAATGAAAAGTTTTTCTTTTGGTAGAAAGTTGAATTGGATTCAACTCGAACAGAAGAGGGATTTTTTTTCTTCTTTTATCTATAAAAATTACCAGCACGAATTGTAAAGTTTTGGTTGGCGATGCGGTGGAGTGGTTGGTGTTGTCGGGGGATGGGGATGGAATATGTGGAGATAGTGAATAGAGAAGCCAAATTATGAGGTTTTCTATCATTCAAGTGGGGAATATAATGAAAAAATTGACTCTTGATCGTTGAAAAAATAATTTTTGTGCTTAAAGCTCGAGCTTTTTGAAATCATGTTTTTTTTTTGGTATCAATAAGGGGTGAATGTGTATATATGTATTAATCGTAATTCAGGCATTCATCTTTTCACGTAAATCTGCAATGCGGTTCATTGGATTGAACGTTATCTATGTGTTGGTGAGCTTACGAAGAGGTAAAAGTAAGCTTGGCGAAAGGGGGATGGTCTGGAACGGCGGGCCGGGAATATGGGATGAAAATAACATCATTAAAAAGTTTAATTTGACAGGTGATTTTGAGCCGAGCGAAATATCAAATGGAACATTTTCAATTGGGGAGGAAGCACAGCATCCAAGGGAGTCACAACGGATGAGATGCAATGAAAGTGGGAACGATAATCAATTCGTTTTTTTCCAAAAAAAAAAAAAAAGGAAATTTTTCCCGCAAGCCAAGAATAAATTAAAAATGGCAAAAAGATATTTTGTCGTAACGAAAACGATCGCATTTATTAATGAATGGACGTGTCGGAAAATTGAATTTTTTTCCCTGAGAAAAAAAAAACGTCTCCCCTTCTGAACAATTAAATTGTTTTTCTTCTTTTTCCTCCAACCGAAAAATCTTTTATTCCATTATTACCGCCCCATTTTTCTTTAATTAATTTACACTTCAACCATTCTCAGTTCACTCAATCAAATCTCCCATTGAATCTTTAACGAATAAAATCAAATAACTCCAACAATAAAATTCGTTATAAAAATCACATCAAACTTTTTACCCTTGCCATAATAAAAAAGAAAACATTTTATTTAGTTGCATTTAAATAAATTTCGAAAAATACCGATCGTCGAAATCTTAACGAAAGTCTCAAGTGTGAAGAAATAAAAAAAAAGAAATTTATTATTTTATAAAATAATCAAGGGGAAGTAATAAAGATTTTAGAACTCGATACTGATCACGAATTGGAAACGGTGGTGATGTGTTTGGAGTTGAAAAGAACAAAGGAGGAAATCTGTTTTTGAAAAGTAGCCATAAAAGTAAATTGTCTTCTAGCGTATAATTAAACAATTTAAAAAGAGTTTCGCCCCCTACTACACCATTAAATGCATTCGACACTTACTTTATCTCCTCTACTCTTTAGTTCAAGAACTGTTCGTTAAAATGGTTTTATTTCTTCATGAAAAAAGGAAAGTTTCAAATCTAAAATTTTAAATGTGAAAACTCTAATTTAATTAAATACCATTGAAAATTTTTACATTTTCTTGTTCCACCCAATGTGATTACCCCCGTTCATGATATAAATCAATCGGGTTTGAATCACGGAATTTAAAAAATATATATTTGGGTAATACTCATATAATAATCCAATTAATTTTTGTACCACTATTTTCTTTTTAAAACATTGTACCATTCTTCCATGTTTTCCTCCCTTGTATTAGATGTACGGCTTTAGGCAATGAGTACCCAGTTAGCTTCTTTACATGGACAGACCAATGTGATCGGTTTCTGGATATGTTTGCTGTTTACTTTTCCGTTAACTATAGATCATCATTACAGAATCCATAGTCCATTTCTCCCCTTTTCCTAGTCATATAACCGAAGTACTGCAAGAAGTCTCGTTTATTCTACTTATAGGCTATCATCTATGCTTAGTTCTTCTTTCATATACCACTTATAATGAACTTATAATAATATTATAAAAGTTATAATAAACTAAATTTTGTTTAACCAATGAAATAAAAACTATTTAAATGGCTAACATAGTTCAGAAATAATTATTTATATTCTTTTTTTTAGGATTTTATTAATGACGTTTAATATTTCAATACGCCAATATAAAATTCAAAGTATCAAAAATGTATGAAAATCGATAGTTTCTTGGATTCTTTTTAATAATTAAGAAATTTTAAATTTGCATGTATTTTTTTAAATAAGAAGACAATTCAGGTTGTTTAAGTTCGGTTTTTTTATTTAATATTTTTATTATTCAATTAGCTACGTTTCGTTACGTATCGTAACTTCATCAGGCTTCTTGATTCACAAAAATAAAATATTTTCAATTTAAATTCAATAAATAAATAAAAAAAATAATTATTTATTGAATTTAAATTGAAAATATTTTATTTTTGTGAATCAAGAAGCCTGATGAAGTTACGATACGTAACGAAACGTAGCTAATTGAATAATAAAAATATTAAATAAAAAAACCGAACTTAAACAACCTGAATTGTCTTCTCATTTAAAAAAATAAAAGCTGAGATCTGAATTTTATCATCTGTTTGTTGTATATTATAGAAAATAAATTATCTATAAAAATTAAATTATTTTTTGTAAACTTTGAAATAATAATAATAAAAAGATTCTCTTTCAAATCATACCGATACATCGATATTTTTTGACATATCGACCTCGAAATTAATCCTTAAAAATGTTGATACTTCGTAGATCAAGTTTTTCAAATTTTCGTCAATCCAGTTATAAAAAACTTCAATTTTGAAAGGAAGCTCAATTTTGAAGAATTCGTAAAATGCAGTTGTATAACAAAATGAGATAAATAGTGTCCTTTGGTTGTTGATAATTAAAAATTTCTTTAATTAAGAATCATCCCTAAAATGAATGACAAAATCTCGTCACCCTACTTTAATTCGAGATGCCACGGAAGGTTCATCCTTGATCCTCAAGATCAGGCGGATGAATGGGCAACATACATCCAACAGTTATTCGATTCGAACCGCGAAGAACCGCAGGCACCATCTGAGGATCCAAATACGGGGCCAAGCATCCTTCTGTTGGAAGTGGAATTAGCCATTCAGAAAGCAAAAACCCGCAAATCACCTGGACCAGATGAAATTCCCGTCGAACTCCTCAAACTGTTCGACGACGAGGGAATGCGATTGTTGACCTCATTCTTTAACAAAATCTACGAGTCCGGTGAGCTTCCCACTGAATGGACGGAATCAATGTTTGTCCCACTGCCAAAGAAAAACAAACCAGCGGTGTGCTCTGACTTTCGCCTCATCAGCCTTATGAGCCACACACTGAAGATTCTACTTAAAATTATTCAGGCAAGAATCCATGCTCGCTGCGAAAATGTAATGAGTCAGACCCAGTTTGGCTTTCGCAATGGCGTGGGGACAAGAGAAGCGTTGTTCTGCATGAACGTATTGATGCAGAGATGTAAAGAATATCAAAAGCCCATCTTCATCTGCTTTGTGGATTTGATATAATGATTTAAATCAATCGGGTTTGAAGAAGGGAATTTAAAAATTATATATTTGGGTAATACTCGTATAACAATCCAATTAACAAAGTAGGATAAATAGTGTCCTTTGGTGGTTGATAATTAAAAATTTCTTCAATTAAGAATCATCCCTAAAAACCATTTGATTTTTTAGATTTATTGACCACTTTACCTCTCCACGTTACCTGCTACTGTTATATTTTGAAGACACTCCCCTAGTGAACGGCCAAAGTTTTGGAAAGCTCCCTTCCGAAAAAAAGAGTTAAAGTAATTGAATTAATCAATCCTCCCCATGTCCTTCTACAGCAAACATTCGGAATCTCCCTTTCTTCCTCTCATGACGGATATCTTTTACGAATAGCCCCTTAGCATTTTATAAATGTTTCTATTTTCCTAACCAAGATCTTTTTATTTAAAATAAAATTACACCACTTTAGTTTCAACATTTTGAAAGCATAACTAGTAGTAGATAAAAAGGATAGCAAATTGTTGAATTTTTAAATTTTCACATTGATATCTATCTATGCTATTGAAGTCTTACACCCATTAATATATGACAAGTATACATTTTGAATATCCATTTGCACTTCAAGAATATTTTCCGTTTTTTATAGAAACTTGAACACCTCAATTTTCCTGTAAACTATAAACGAATTTCTGTACTATTTACGAAATTTTTCAACTTAATAGACCAAGTAGTTGCAAAGATACAAATGCTTACACCGACCATGAAAAGAAGAAAGGTATAAGAGGAAAATCCAACCGATAAGAAGAAAATCCTTCTATGATTTTATGCTGATTGTTGGATGAAGCATTCTTTGGTAATTTAGTTAAACCTAGTTGTATGGAAGTTTATACAGTATTAAAAAAATAATATCTTTAGCAGGGATGGCAAACCTTTTTTACTAATTTGTGGGTCCCTAATTTGCATGGTTCCCATTGACGTTTCACACAATGAAATGGAAGGATCAATACAAATGTTATGAAAGTCTCTTCAAACATAACACATAAATGATAGCCTAGCAATCGTGGGCCAGTTTACTGACCTACAGGTTCTAAGTTCATCATTGATCTATATTCTATAGTATCCTCAAACTGGTAATACTCAAAAAGCTCATCATTACTAGAAATTATTTTTTGGTTGGTTATTAGCAATAGGTGGAAAAATCATTCATTTTTTTAGAATAAGAAAAAAAGGAGGTTTTATAGTAATATATCCATTTCTTCATAAACTGGCCATCTTAACTTCTGAAGTTAACCTTAACTTAATCTTTCAGATATAAACAAAATTTGACTCCTAATTTTCAATTGTATTATTTCAAGAATATACTTTTAAGAAAAAGAAAAAACGGTAAGAGTGAATCCAAAAAACTTTCATTAGGATCATGACCTTTGGTCCTACTTTTCGAAGTATTTAACGTATGTATTTAGCACAATAATATTTCATTTTAATTTGATAAATTATTCTTATCGAATTGGAGTTTATCCAGAATAGACTTCGGCTTTGTAATTCCCTCCTTACTTAAAAGCCGGATTGGCCACCACTTAAGAAAAACTTTTTTTAAAATAGAAAACTTGAAACTTTTTAATTCAGGCGTGCAATTATGAAATGTTTTCTGAATAAAAGTTTTACTTATAAGCCAAATTATTTAAAAACCAAAACTTTACTTGAAAATTAAAAAAGAAAATAACATGCTTTTATCTTTAAACCGGAAAAGAATACGACTGCACATAAACTTTCCTGACCATTTGTTTTTATTTATTTTTACATATACTTTAAAAAAAATCTCTTAAACCTTATTAAGCTTCTGAATTTTACTACTTTACATTTGATCTGCACGAATCCATGGAGGATTTGGAAAACCAACTGATCAAATCAAATTTATTGGTTTCAGTTTATCGGCGATTGAATACTTTTGAAATAATTTCCATTTTCTTCTGGAGTTTCCATCCGTAAAGTTTTAAAACCAGAAAAATTGAAATTTCCATAAAAGTTTTTATGACGAGTTAAACAAGCAAAGAAATTGCATATTCAAGAAAATTTTTGAAAAACATCAATTTTATGACTTGTTTAGTGAAGTCTTTAGGATTACAATTTTCTGTAAAAGTTTTATCGTCTTTTCTTTATTGTGTTTTTTGTCTTAAGATTACTGATTATTTTTTTTCCGTAGAGATTGATAAGATGTGGAAGCTTTTCAAATAGTCGGATTAAACTTTTATAGCTGCGGAAAATTTAAGTTGGACTTGATGAAAAATTGTCCAACTGATTTAAACGCAAGATAATACGAAAATATTTATTCTAGATCATTTTCCACGTTTTCTCAACGTCAACAGTTATAAATTAAGCGTCATGCTCAAAAAGATTAAAAGACGAGGGGAATTAAAGCCTTTTGTGAATGAAAATACCCACACTATTCCTCAAATCCGGCCACAAAGTGGATAGACAGCCATGCAAAACAAGTGAGCTATGGTCCGGAAAAGGGGTTGCGCAACTCTATCCCCAAGTTGAGGCATATCCCCGCTTGATATTTCGTTGAGCGCAGCACTAAAATGAGCAGGACGCCAAATGAAAATTCGTTTATAAATTTCACTCCATTGTTATGTGATATGATGGAAAATAATAATAATAATATGCACAAGGAAGAGGACGGGATGATATTGTGGTAAAAAGACGGAAAAAGACGCCACAGCGAAATTAGATGCGAGTTGAAATAGTCGTAAACTCAAACACACATTCGGGGGGATGATGAAATTCGCGTGGACAGCACCAAGGGTTGGCTACATCGTGGAACGAACAACAGTGGAATGTGCCAGAATTGGGCAACATGAGAATATTTCCAACAACAAATTTTCGGTCCAATACAGAATCCAAGAAGACGATGTTTACATCGCATGTTTTGTGTAGAGCGCCTCTATTATTGTTCCATCCCGTTTTTCCATCCCGTTTTTCCGTCTCGCACCCCATCGCATCGCCACTCTTGTCCTATTTTGTTTCAATGTCGGAAAACTCACCGTCTGATTTATTGGCGTGTTGCGTCCATTTGCTCGTCTCTCCCATTGTTCTCACATAAATCTCCAATGGCAGTTTGTGTTCCATTTCCAGGAAAACTTTTACAGTGCAATTTTTTCGAATTATTTCTAGTCACTGCAACACGGTAAGTTACATTGTAGGTAAATAATTTAGAAAATTCTCGCCTTTTAAGTGCTGAAAAATCTCCCTGAATAACCACTTGTTGATCGGAAAAATTTATTCCAATATAACGACATTTCGTTCCTCCTTATTTCACTTGGCAGATTAATTATTTCGAAACTCGTTTGAACTTCATACATTTTTAATTATTCAACTTTTAATTTTACAACAACTGCAGTCTTTCTTTCTTTTGCAACAGTTGTTATTGGATGTTTACATTTTATTCGTTTTTAAACTTTAATAAGTATTTAATAACTGATGTGTATCAAAAAGAAAGATTCTATCCCTAGAAAAGAGATATCTCATAGCAAAAAGATACTTCAGACACTAACTTCTCTTGAATATACCTAGTTTATTGTCGTACCTGTTCCTTATATACTCTAAGATAAGATAAAATTTGTTACACAACAAAGCTGTCGAGTATAAAAATTGATGAGCAAAACAAGAAGAAAACATAACTCCATGGGGTATAAGCTTGGATCAGGAACGTCGATTTTCAGAACTGAAGAGAACTATTTCGAATGGGTACGTATTGTTCACTCGAATGCAATTTGTACGTAAACTTTGACATACCAGAAATGAAGAAGCGACGGTTATTTTCAAATATGTATTTATATTATAATATTTAAAATTAAATTTTCGTCTCAAGTCCATTTAAGCACATACACAATCTGCCAACGTTGCATTTTCGATTTTGTTTTTAATTTAATTCGCGATATTTTTGTTAATTCAATTCTAATATGGTATAATTCTTTCTTTTGGGGGTAAATTTTTATTATGCACCGGTTTAGTCGCGAATTAATTAAAACAAAGTCGAAAATGCAACGTTGCCAGATTGTGGGTGAACTGAAATGGACTTGAGCCAAAGTAAACTTTATTTAGAAAATTTAATTTTACAGATTTAACATAATACAATATAAATACATATTTGAAAATAACAATTGCTTGTTCATTTGACATGCCAAAATTTACGTACAAATTGTATTCGAGTGAACAGTACGTACAGGAATAATATCGAAACCATTCTAAACAGTTATGAAAATCTCGACGTTCCTGATCCAAGCTTATACTAGATAATTTTTAACAATTGATTTATCAAAGCTTAATTAAGTATAAGATTCTTATTTAATTTAAAGCCATAGATATGTAAAGTAAATAACTAGATAGGTAACTAGTAGATAACGCAGAATCACGAAAACGTTTCTCTACATAATATATTAGATGTACCGGAAAGTTATTTCATTCTTAAAGCAGTAGCAACTCAATTACTATTTATTTGCATATCAGTAATTTCAAAGTGGTACTAAAGACATTTTATGATTTCTGATATATAAACTTATAAAAACTTACACATCGGTCAAATACTTAGAAGGGCCCAAGAAAAGTTAACAGAGAAAATTAGATGCTGCAACACGGTAATGCAAGACTTCTCTACAGAAGAAAAGCCCTGGAAAAAACTAATAAATTAAGGAGGGGAAGGTGATATTACCGTACCCACTATAATCGTCCGAAGTTATTCTATCGGATTTCTATTTATTTCAATCGTTACAACATTTACTAAGTGGTAAAAAAAATAAAACCTTAAGTGATGCTCAAAATGTAATTTTTTTGATATTTTCCTTAGTAATCAATTTTTTTTAAAAATTTGCACATTAGATATGAAAACGTTGATACTATTGAGGCTGATTATTTCATTGATTTAAAATCAAAAGTTGTAGCAAAATTTTATATTAAAAAAACAAATTACTTTCCAGTACTCCTAATAAATGAGATTCGGGGCTAAACCTGATCTAGCTAAGTTTGATCATTATTTGTTCCAATGTGCATAAATAGTCAGATATCCGTGCATTAGGCGTACTAGGTACTAAGAACATTTAATATGCATTATTTCGGCAATAAAGTGAAGAAATAGTAGCGGCAAAATTTTTATTTTAAAACAAAAGAGAATGTTGTTAAGCAAGTAATGAGCTTGTTTTTTCCCCTTAAAATTTATAAAAAACAAATTTTGACCAACTTTTGATTTTTGCAAGTTTGCCATTTTAATGGTAGAAATGACATAAAATTTATCTAAATTGAACTCAAAGAAAACAATTTAAAAGTATAAATAAAGTTTCACGGTTTCTAAAGTTAACGAAAATGCACAACTAATGTAAAAAGGGTTCAATAACAAGAAGAGTCCTTTAGTTGGAGAATTGAAACCTAAATTCCGAAAGCAGTAGCCAAAGTGCTATGCGTGGAGAGTAATATTGTGTAGATTGGAGACCTAAACCCTACAAAAACAAGACAAGTATTATCTGGAGAAGAATGAAGAAAAAAAAGCGTTAATTAAGTGTTAGTTAGAGTTAGAAGAAAGAACTAACATCAAATGTGGGGGTTAAAATGAAAGCTAACTCAATGGGCTACAGTACAAGAGGAAAAGGATTCTTACTAAATGTTGTAAAGAGAAATTGGATGGTCCCATGAAGAAAGAAGGAAGACGAATAGAAATCCTGGATTAACTAAATAAAGCTATGAACTCTGTCGATTCAAAGAATCTTAACAGAGATATACGACGTTGGAAGGAAGGTTTCAACCATGCGAGAAAGTAAACCTATCGTTAGGTACAAAATAATTATAGAAATGAATAATTTTCAATAATAAGCGACATTGATTAATTAACATCAAATGTAAATAAGAACACAATTCAGGTTATTTAAGATCTTTTTTTTTTATTAATATTTTTATTATTCAATTAGCTACGTTTCGTTACTAATCGTAACTTCATCAGGCTTCTTGATTCACAAAAATAAAATATTTTCAATTTAAATTGAATAAAATTTACATTTAAATAATTTTATTGAATTTAAATTGAAAATATTTTATTTTTGTGAATCAAGAAGCCTGATGAAGTTACGATTAGTAACGAAACGTAGCTAATTGAATAATAAAAATATTAAAAAAAAAAAAAGATCCTAAATAACCTGAATTGTCTTCTTTTTTAAAAAAATAAAAGCTGAGATCTGAATTTTATCATCTATCAAATTTAAAGAAAAATATGGTTCATTCAATTGCAATATAGTACCAGGAATAAGTATAATGAAAATTTTATTATAATTCTATTTTCAAAATAGGATTCCAATCTAAAGAAATGAATGAAGAGTGTATCAATTTCTAAAATCTTTGAAAAAAGTAAGGTAAAAAGTGTTCAATAGGAAGAAGAATCATTTGGATAGATAATTTAAACTTAAACTCCGGAAGCAGTAGTTACAGTGCTATGTATGAGGTGCAGCAGTATAAGAATTGGAAACCTGAATCTTAAGAATGCAAGGAAGGAAGTATAGAGAGAAGAATTGAAAAATTAAATGCCCGAATCGAATAACAAACATGGAAGCATAGAGAAGAATCAAAGAAGAAAGAACTATCATCGATATAATAATAGTGAAAATTAGAGTCCCAGGAAAATAGGAAAAAGATGAACTGAAATCCAAAGAAACCGAATTGAAATTCAACGAAAAAGTAACCATCGATGTGGTGACAAGAAGAAAGCTATCTGAAGGAGTCTTATTATTCGGGGAAAAGGATTCATACTTGATTATGTAGTATGGAAACTGGAAAAATAGTATGAACTATCCCGTTTAAGATAACTTCACCAGAAATAGACAATGTTGAAGAAAATATTTTAACCACGGGAGAAACTTAACGGGATTTTAGGCAGAAAATAGAAACGAAAAATGTACAAATTTAAAAAATAAAATGTAGTCCATTTATAGTAAAAACCATTTCAATATTAGTAGATAATTAAAATTTAATTGAATACACATTAGAACATCTTTTACTGTAACACCTTCAGATAGTTTCAAAGCTTTGCAAAGCTTTCAAGTTCTAAAGCTTTGAAATTTAAATTGAACTTCTTAAGCTCCATAGTTTTTGAAATTCACCAAACAAGATCTCCTCTGATAGAAAACTCCATTTAAAGTTAAATTTTATTGAAACAAATCTGTTTTTTTTTTGAGCTTTTTTCGAGCGTCTAAGGGTAGTACATAAATCTCTTCTAACACGAAGCGCTCAAATTACTTTGATTCGCTTATATTAAATACTCAAACAATCTGCTTGATTGAATTCCTCCAAGTTTTATATACAGGTTTCAAGTGGACCGGGGCGGGGATGCGGGGTGACAATGAAGGGATGTTAGTAGCGAGTGCAATCGGATTTAACATATCAAGGACAATCTCGAAAGTTGTAAGACGAAGATTTACTTTGGAGCCAATATAATCTAATTCAAGTTTAATCAAATCGGCGAAAATCAAGTCAAGAACAATACAAGTGTGACGTTAGTGGAGGGTGACTTTTGGCTTTGGGGAGGAGAGCGATTAGATTCGGAGGATTTGTGTTGGAGGCCTCTTCATTTGTACACTGGATAGATGTTTAAGTTAATGATATGGGAGAAATGTAAAGCTTTAAGGAAGTGAAAATGGGCAGTGAGCTTGTAAAACAAGGAAATGCCAGGAGATGAGACCGGGTGGGGATTTTATATTAATGTGGTGTGCGTGAAAATTCGGTTTCTAGCCCCCGCATACAATTAAGCCGTTTGTCAAGAAAGTCTGGATGGAACTATCAGTATACTTCATCTCATGGAGATAAATAAACTGTGAAATAATTCACGAGATGAATTCAGGATAGCGTGGGACAGATTATTTATTCCTGGCTTGTCGCAAGTTCCAATTGACAAAAATACGATTTTATTTGGTTAATGGAAAGGGATGGGATTGGAAAGGTTCGGGAGAAAGGAATGCAAAACAGAACATGTAAATAAAATCAAAATCAATTGAAACTGACAAAAATCCTCCAAAAAGCCGCTCCATTCTTATCGGCATTCACATTCCGCTCCCTTTATATCCTCGAAAATTTCCTTCCAAATGAATACAACATGTTCGTATTTATTTAAATTATTCGCTGATTTTACACAAAAAAGTCACTTGCTAAGTATGAGACGATCGGAAAAAATGAATTGAATGGAAGATTTGGGAGACGGAAAAGCGGAAAATGGGGCGCTAGATCGGCTCATGCGAGCATATGCGCGTCAGCAAAAAAAATCAGATGGGAACAATTTACGTTTAATTTTGGTACTTAGTTTTGTTCAATGGTAGAAATTTTTCACATTTTTATCCCAGAAAAAGATAAATAGACAACGATGTCGATAAAGCAGACAATACAAATACGATTTTCGTTTTTAATAACTGTTGTGCATTGGTTTTTTTTCTATTATTTGGAGCGCAATTTATGGGCTGTATATTTTATAAAATAACTAGCAAATCACTTTTTCAAGAGGTCGGTTCAATAAATCCAGCTTTGGAAATATAAATAAGGCTTAACATTGTGAACAAGAACCTCATTGTATGAACAAAATTGGAAATTTATCTAACGGTGTCAAACCTTTAATTCTCTACATTGAAAATTGGCTAACATTTACTATAAATGGTTGAAATTGCGCAAATGATAATAATGCGAACACAAAAAGATAATAAAGGTTGGTAAAATATAACAATTGCTTGTATTAGGACAAAAAATAAAATATCTTAAAAACTGATACCTTTGAATTTTGAATAGAATCAATAAGATTTTTCGCTGACTTTGAACAGTTTATACTGTTTAAATCAGTGTTTCCCATCCTTTTTTTTCATGCATCACCTTAGCCTTCCTGAGATACCTATATTCCTTTACCAAATATATATATATATATATATATATATATATATATATATATATATACATTTTTTGATATCCCAAAACTGAATTTTCATTGCAGAAACGTTAATTTGTATTCGGAAAAAATTATTTGGAAATTGTTGAGTAAAACACTGAATAAAGCCACCACTCGTGGCACTATTAAGCGACTGCTTAAGATAATACAAAAACAAATTTAAAACTTGCTATCAACGTTTCTTATTACACTAATCAACAAAATTTTGTAACAAGAAAAGTAAGCAGTAATTTCGAAATATCTACCTAAGCTCTCCACAAAATCATATGTATATTAATTTGAGTAGGTCTAGTTTCCGTTATATTTTGTAACAATGTCTGTGGTGTTATGCATATTTTGGGAATACAATACACAATTGAAGAGTGGCGTTTATTTATTGATGCTTCAAAAACAAGCTTAAAGGCAGTTTTGTTACAATGGTAATAATCTTCCCTTTGTACCGGTAGGTTATAGTGCTAACATGAAAGAATCCTATGAAACAATGAAATTTCTTTTAGAAAAGATTAAATTTGACGAACATAAATGGAAAATTTGCGGAGATTTAAAAGTTGTTGCCCTTTTATTAGGATTGCAATTTGGGTATACAAAATTTTGTTGTTTTCTTTGTGAATGGGACAGTAGAGATTGGGAAACTATTACGTTAAAAAAAACTTTGTGAAAGCAATGGATAAAAATGGCGCTGGATTTCAATACCTAAAAGAAAAATTCCCTAAAATCAGTGACGCTAAGATTAAAGAAGGTGTGTTTGTAGGTCCTCAAATCAGGCAAGTGATAAAAGATGATATGCTTAAAGAACAACTCGATGATCCAGAAAAACCAGCTTGGAAAGCACTTATAAAAATCACTAAAAATTTTCTTGGAAATCACCGATCAAATGACTATAAAATTATTATCGAGGAACTTTTAGAGAATTATAAAGCATTAAGCTGCAATAGGTCCTTAAAAATACATTTTTTACATTCACATTTAGACTTTTTTCCCCCAAACTTGGGTGCCGTTAGTGATGAACACGGGGAAAGATTCCACCAAGACATTTTTACCATTGAAAAACGATACCAGGAAAAATGAAGTCCAACTATGCTGGTAGATTATTGCTGGGGATTACAGAGGGACGTTCCTGATGCAAAATATAGGAGAAAATCATAAGAAAGTACTTATATTGATATTATAACATTGATAAAAATTTAATTTTTGTTAAAATAATTTGTAATTTAAGAAAAGTAAAAAGAACCATATTACAATAAAACTATTCATATTTAAAAGTTTAGACTACTAATTCTACTCTACTTGACCTTATTCCTAACAGAATCAGCCAAAATTTTTCTTGTTACACAGAAAAAAAGTTTTTTTGTTGATCAGTGTTATCCCTCCAATATTTATATCTCCCTGTGAGGTGTACGATCCACGTTGGGAACCATGGGTTTAAACAATATAAAAAGCATATTGTGATCAAATATATACAATATATTATTTACAAAGCAAAACGTCAAACATTTGAACAAAAGTTTTTTTTTTTTTCAAATAAATTGCACAATCTGCATACGGTTGCAATAAGTGCAGAACAAAAGTTAAAAAAAAATTATGACGTATTACTCCAGATATTGCCCCCAGATATTGTAATGAGTAACATAGCATTTACGAAGAAATGTAATACTACTTGATGACCACAGATGAAGGTTGCTTGGCAATCGAAATACGTATCTGGAGCAAAAGGTCATAACTACATTTTGTTCGAATTTTCGTTCAATTGTACGTTTATAGTTTTCTTTTGCAAATTATTTCAATTACTACTTCAAGACATTGCTTATCTACTAATCTGCTAAACTTGGCTAATCTGCCAGCTCCAAAGAAATATTTTGTTGGAGGATGAATGGTAGCTACAGTGTGCGGGTGGCCTTAGTCCCTCCAATATGTAGATTTTGTCAGACAGAGGATGAAACTACTTCTCACATTTAGCTGGAGTGTCGGTATGAGGATTAGTGGAGCTCTGATTTTAGTACTAAACTAATTGAACAGAGTATCAAGTTCGCCGGTTTCTGAAATATGCATGGCTTTTCGGATTACTAAAGTTCAAATAAGAATCCAGGGAACACAATTAGCTAGAGGCTCCAGTATTGAAGCGTTCCTGCCAAAAAGATTCACGCAATTTATAAATGCCTACTGGTGACCGAGTGGTCAAAGTGACCGCTTCAAAATCCGTAGGCGCTGGATTCGATCTTCGCATCGAGCATATTTTTAATATTTCACGATAACGGATTTCATTAACCCTAGAGTCGCTAAAAGACCTTAGTAGTTATAAAACGATGGTAAATAACAATAAAAAAGTATGTATGTCTTTTATGCGATAACAACTGGTTTTGAAGAAAATAAATTGGTGTCCAAAATTGTTAAATTCCTTTGGAACTTTCTTATATCCCGAATGCATGTTTATCAAAAAACAAATCATGAAAATGAGATAAATGCATAATTTGTACGGGTGACAATAAATATGTAATCATGAAGAAACGAGTCCATAATCAATCCAAAAAGAAAAGTTAAAACAAATAAAATAGTTTTCCTAGTTGTTTCCGATACGGTACCGATCATTCAAATAATGCACCTAAAATGGTGAACATAAAATCGACAAGCAACCTACTGGTGGCCGATTGGTAAAGGTGACCGCTTCAAAGCTGGTAGGTGTTAGGTTTGATTCTCATATTTTCAATATTTCTCGATTACGGATTTTTAACCCTACAGTCGCTAAACAGTTATAAAGACTTATACGATAAAGCTATTTAAAAAAATCATAATCGGTTGACTTTTGAGTTATATGATGTTAATGGAATGTTTTATATTTTTTTTCAATTTTAATCTGAAAAGTACTATAAAATAAGTACCCTGATAGACTTTTAATTTATGAGTTACATTTTTTAATAATTTCAAGCTCCAGTTGAGAAAATTAATTTCTTCCTTTCACAAGTAAATTTCCCATTGTTTTATTTCACGAAATAAAGATTTATTCATTTTCGTTTTTTCTTCATATTCTTCGCTAAGAATAATGAATCTTCCGTTATTAAAAATGTGAAATATTAAAGGTATTAGCTTCATCTATTCAAATACAAACTAAACCCTTTTATTAAAATATATATTCTAAATGAATATTTTGTCTTCAACAGAAAAGACGTTAAGCTTAAAAAATTAATCTTGAAAGAAAAGTTTTTATCTATTAGCATTATTGCTATCTATACAGCGATATTTTTCTGTTTTCTTTAGTTTCGCGGTGCTTTTCATTCCTCACGGACACATTTAGCTTAAAGTTAAATAAATAAAAGCATATAATAACGGCCATATTTTATAACCTATCCAGATATCAGTGTCCTCGGGAGAATAATAATAATTTTTCGAGTCATTGGCGGTGAGAGAGAAGGACGAAAAAAGTATTATCCCTCTCGTCAAAAAAAAATTCCAAAATAAAAACTATGGAGATAAAACGGCAAAACTAACTTAGCCGCCGACACCCTCATGGGTCCAACCCTTATTCCCAACAATGAAACATACGCTTTTGTTATGTCCAATTCAATTGTTGGAATGTTATTCATATCACAACCTTTATGATCCCAGATGTAATTTTATTAACTTTTCTTTTACATTCGCATGAAATAATAAGGGATGAAAATTGGTTATTTTAATAATAGATGTTTAGATAGGATACTGTTGATGTCATTTCCGGATTTTGATATTGAAACAATGATCTGCAATAGATATTGAAGCTTTGAAGCTTTTTTGAAATTAAAAGTTCAAAAAAAAATGAATAATACCAATTGGTATAATACAATACATGGAGACGAGTTATTTGATTTTATCATGAATTTTATTCAAAATAGATCACTTTTGTAGAGCATCGTTTCAAGTTATGGGCTCTTGCAGTTTAGTGGTTATTCGTGAGCACATTCAATTTTCAACCATTTGAATTGTCATCAATAATAATTTTCGTGAAATAAATGGAAATCTTGTGGAAATGATAGTCGTAAAAATCGTGACGAGACAAAAGTGACGCAAAATAAAAACAAGAATTCCGTTCATCTACTTTTCCATCTATTCGTCTTTGTTAAGAAAATCAAATTTTCAATATTTCTTCTCGTAGATTTACTTTAGAACTTTTCAAATAACTATAGTAAGTATAAGAAAATGAATGGAGGCCTTACCTACTATAAAAAGCATAATATAAAATTTAAAAAAAAAATCTGGTTCATTTCTATTTAAGGAATTTAAAATTGTGCTCCTACTATAAACCTAGTCTGTATATATGCAACAGTGGTTCTAAACAGTGGGGCATCACTCTTCAGAGGATACTGAAATTTTCGAAAGGATAGACTAGCTACAAATGATGAGGAAAATTTTAAAAGAACTGTATTGTAACGTGATGTCTCAAAACTATATTGAGATGGCGGATTTCGTTCTTTTAATTTCTTTAAGAAATAAATAATCATTTTCACACTTAACAATCACTTTCTTATTACACTTGTATACACTTTTTATTACACAATTACACTTGTCAAAACATTCACTCAAATGACAATAATCATTTTTAATTCAAATCACACTAATAATCACTTGGTAATCGCTTTGCTGTAACGGAAATTCACAACTGAATTTCTATACAGAACTATCATATAGAACTCTCCCTGGACTTGAGCTGAGCGACTTATATACCCGCAACCCAACATTCTACAACATACTCCAATATTCACCAACGTTCCACCACGAACTAGATGTTTCCAGAACAATCTATATGTACATTCGCATTGGTGGGAGAGAGATAGAAGTCACCCAGCCAATCGCGTGCCGGCATGGCACAAATAGAGAGACAGACTTCTTCCTTTTCTGTTACAGTATTTTTAAATATTATCATCCTTTTAACCAGCTTTACTTAATGTGCAGGCCGCATGTGGCCCGCTTAGCTGTTCTGTGCAGCCCAAAATAATTATTGTATCCAAATATTTTGTTGTTGATATTTTCAAAAGGTTCTTAATATTGGGTGGCAATCAAGGTGAAATACTTTATTTATCTTGAGTTCTAATCGGTTGATTAGCAAGTCATTATAAGCGGGATAGTGTTACTAGTATATCCTCTTATGCTCATAATACAATTCTTGATGCAAAAACCGCAGTAAACAGGCCATATTGGATTATATGGATTATATTTACAGTTTATTATAAATTTGCTGCGACCCACGTAAATAAGGATAAATCGGAATCCGGCCGGAAGAAAAAATGATTGAGGATAGCTGCTTTTTACGGATATGAAATAATGCAATATTTGAAGGATAATATTCTTTTTCCTGTAAATTGTTCCAATTGTCTTAAAAACAATGGATACTATAAGTACTTAGCAATACTTACTAGGCCATAATGGTATACCTTTTGCAACGGAAAACTTAAAATTTCTGGAGCAGAATGATTCAAGTCATAATATAACATAAATGCTGACCCAGATACTTGTACTTATCACATTGGTTGATAAAGAATACAAATTACGTATATGTCATTCCATATATTGAGTGATCTAGAGCAGGTATGGTGAACCTTTTTGAGGCGTGGGTCCAATTTCGTTTATATTTTTTAGTGCTAGCTAGTGGCTCATTAATATACATAACACCCTTTAGCGCTTCACAGGGTAAAACAAAGAGGGAACGATACAAGTGCTATGAAAATCTCTATTTACAAACATATCAAACAAATGGTTGCCTAGCAATCGTGGGACAGTGCAAAAGCTTGTGTGGGTCAGTGTCTGACCCACAGGTCATAAGTTTACCATCACTAATTTAGAGTTTTTCAACCTCTGTCTCAAGAACCAAAAAGCTTAATAAACCAGTTCCTCAAGGAAAAAAAAAAGTAATTTTAAGACTATAAAGACTATTTTAAGTAAATTTTAAGACTATAAAGAATTGCAAAGAAAGAAAAATCAAACCTGTAGACGAAAAACAAAGGAAATTTATTCTTAATATTATCAGTGGGTAAAAAAATAAAACAAATACAAAATACAACTCCTACTTACAACTACCCACTAATTGACACGGCACAGGAATAATGATCACAATCCACACACCCACGATGTCTTTTGACATCCAAACCCCAAATGGTTGTCCTCATCATTACAACAGGGGGAACGGAAAGTAAAGTTGTTTTTCAAAACACAAAATTTAATTATAAATCAATTACATGATCATTCTCTATATCATCAAGTTTTTGAAATCTAGTGTACAAATTTTCAATTCCTAATTAATAAAAATAAATATAGTATTCAGCAAAATATCTAATCAAATTTTATACATCTTTTAAGATTTCATTTTTTTACCATTTAGAAACTGTTGTAATGATTGAAATAAATAAAAATCTGATGGAAAAACTTTAAGCCATTATGGTAGGTAAGGCATTATCATATACCCTTAATTTACTATTTTTGTCCAGGGGTTTTCTTCAGAGGATTTTTGCATTATCGTGTCGATGAATAAATTTTCCTCTATTGACAATTCAAGGGAGCTTTGGATACTTGGTTGGTCCAAAGTTTGTAATATTTGATAGTTATTTGACTGCCTGAGATGGATTTGGTATCACTTCCTCCCTTAAGGTCATTTTGTACAAAATTTTTATCATTCATGGTTTATACAAGTTGGAGAACTGAAAAGTATCAAATTTGAACTTGAAAAAATTCATTTGGCACTAATAAATATTCAATGTATTTGGATAAATATTGAAAATGTTTTGGGAACAACTTTGCGTTACTACTCTGTGAAAGTCGAAGAGCATACAATACCGAGTTTGTATCCTTTGGATATTTGCCTAGTCAGTTCAATATCAATTTCAGAATTATAAATATTTTTTTTTTAGTTTTAGGAATCAACCAGTCACTATAATCATAAAATGTCTTAAGTACGACTTTAAAATAACTTATTAGCTGCTAAATGGTGTGTAAATGTCTATAGGTTCAAAAACTATATTAATTTCTGGTGTCATTAATATATTTTGTCCGAGCACAATTTATATAGCGACAGTCCCGATTGGGCCCGTTTTGGGTATGGCTAAGGACTTTGGACCTAAGATCGCCCCAAGTTTTACTATGCTTTGCCTACTTTAACTTTGTTAAGGTGCAAAATGGAAACTAGTGGAAAAAATCCACTGTTACAAAAAGTAGTTCTTTTGGTGAAACTTTTCGAAGTGTTATTTTCTATCTCACTAGTCCCTACTATCGAATTTTGGAAAAATTTACCCATCCCTTATTTTATTAAAAGAAAATTCTCAAAAACCTGTATTATTGTCAATGCGATCCGTACCATTTATTGTCAGGTATCTTCTACTAAAATCTTAGTTCTTTCATTAATAGATCAAAAACTTTTATTTGTTTCCAGCTTTCATCAATTTTCAAATTGATATAGTTTCGAAATTTCAAGTGGAATAAAATCAATCGTTAGAGATATAACTAATGAAACCACGGTTTAATGAAAAAATGTAAAAGTTATTATATTTAATCTGATGGGATTTCGATTCATTATAATTTTAAGAAAACTGTTTAGTTTATGAGATTAAATATGCAAAAGAGTATAAATTTTATAAATGAAGGAACATATCAAATTATTTTAAATTTATAAGGGGTTGTTACGATCAAGACCGTAGAAACCATCTATAAATTAAATTTTGGATTATAGTTTGAGGCTGAGAAATGGGGGGTAGTTTTGGTTTAAAAGTTTGCAACAGTGTCAAGCATCGAGATGAAATATGGGAAGAAATATTTGCCGAGGTAGGGTTGAGAAGGATATTGAAAGAATCTCTAGATGAAATTCTTTCGGATCAAAATTCTTTGAATCGTAAATGGACAAAATGTATGAAGAGACCCTCACCGAGTGGACTGTCGGGGGTGTGTTGGTTCATGTGTGAAATCGTGACCGTTGCGCGAGCCTTTTGAACATTGCTGGGGGTGGTGGATTTTTCTCAATATTCACCCTTGCACCAACCCAATTCTTTTACATCTCTATATTTTTGTTCACCAAATTGAAATGCTTTGCTTGGCTTTTGACTCGTACATTTATTTCATGCTCGTTCCATTTATGCTTTTTTTTGCGTTGTGTTCTTCAACCCCCCGCGTCGCAGTTCCCCTAACCTGTGCGAAGCTTTCTAATTTTGTTGGTTTTCAAAAGCGCATATCCCACTTTTGTTGGAACTGGAAATATGTACACAGGTCCCAGGTGGGACACACGTGGCTCTCTTTATATTTTGTCCGCAGCAGCACTCCTGGTTCTACCGCAAGTGAACGCTACCTCATCGAGTGCACCGAAAAAAATTGGCATCCCTCGGGAGACAAACATATTTGACGTTCATACAACAAAATAAATTAGGGAATCAAGGGATGAATCGAGAGAAACGAAACATCACATAAACGAAGAGAGTAATATTACCACAATTAAAAAAAAACTAAATTCATTCATTTCAATCAAACAAACGAGTTGAAGCAAAAAACCGTTTATATCCCTGAAGGGGGAAAATTTATATTTGCAGCAAAAATTGAAATGCACCATATTATTTTTAAAAAAAAAATTTCCTCAAATTATTTTGTTGTGGAAAAAAAAGGAGTTCCACAATAAATTTCCGGCACTCCTCATTCCCCCATTTTTTTTAGTTTCTTTTCTTGGTTCTTTGTCGTTCACTCCAGGGAGAGTTTTCGTATTGCTGCCGCTACGAATACTATGTCGGCCGCATTTTTCATTTTATTACACGTTCAACCCTGCTCTTTAAAACGTTCACATTTCGAATAACTTAATTATTTTCTCGTACTTAGAAAACATCGTAAATTTTTAGAGATTATTTTATGTTCATGTACGTAGAATTAAAAAAAAAATGTTTTTTTAAAAAAAAAAACAGCGAGAAAAGTCCTGTTTTATCCCTCTGCGTTATGATATTCCAGATCTAGTTCATATAACGTGTGCTATTGCCGTGAGTACAACCCTTAGTTATTTATTTTTCAAAACAATTATAATTCACTACCGTGTGTACACATGTGGAACTGACTTTGGTTAAACCGAGCAGTTTGTTGTAATAGAAAATTTATTTTACATTTTTTTAAAGGACGGGGGTGAATATAATATTAAACAAAACTTCATATCTTTGCTTTGACAAAAAAACGCTGTCTTTTAAAAAAAATATTACAGATTTGTTCTCTATCGTTTTTTTTTCACAAATATAGAATTAGAGAAATTTCAGAAAATTACACAAGAAAATAAAAGTATCTATAAATAGTTCAGTTTATGGTGTATCCATATTATGTTTATCCATACAACAGTGAGCTATTGAAGCTTTTGGTCTTAAGATTTAAAATAATGTCCTCAGGATTCGAATTAAAACCTATAAAATTAGATGCAAATATTGAAAAAAGAAAATATTACACAGCATGTAATATTTTTCCCAATGCCATTTTTCCGAAATTTTCTCTCATCACAACACTAAAATTACAAAGATTCATTCTTTATATTTATATAATTTTGTTTCTATTTCCCAAATTTTCATTTTCCAATCAAATTTTTCAGAATGTTACTAAATGTACGCAATTCGTATACATACATAAATTATTTTTCCATATTATTAACCAAAGTGGCCCTTCTCATCACGAGCTACGTACACTAGTGTGGCATTCAAAATTTTCCGCTACAATTGAATTTCAAACAGTTCAATTTTCATTTCTTCTAGAGTGCAAGGTAACGTGGCATAGAACCCGAAAGAAAAGGGAGCCGACTTGAGCGCTAAATTGATACAATACTTAAACTTACTGAAAAGCATTTAATTAAAAATTACGAAAAGTTTAAAATAAACCTAAAGGTTTTTAGATTATCTGAGAAAAAACAAAAACAGTTAATAATTGGAGTATAAACCTGAAAAACACCGAAGTACTAATATATTTTATGCATTGTCTAGTTAGTGTATATATTAACGTGAATGTGTATCTTTACAATAATATAAAGGCAGGACTGAAAGAACTAATTTGCGGAACTATTCGGTCTAAGCCTACTGGTGGCTGAATGGTCAAGGTGACCGCTTCAAAACAGGTAGGTTTTGGTGTTGGGTTCGATCCTCGTATCGAGCAAATTTTTAATATTTTTCGATAAAGACTTATATTAACCCTAGAGTCGCTAAGAACCTTAGTTGTTATAAAACAATATAAAATAAAAATTAAAAAAATATTCTATCTCTCAGAATTCCACCAACATAAAGAAGCCAAAATAATTTCTTATCATACATTCCGATTATTAAATCCAAAACATTGTGAGTGGTAGATTTCCATACGAGGTTTACCCGCTTTGTTTACTTTAATGACCGAAAGTTTTCTATTCAAAAGCTAGGCTATTCAATAGGTCTACGAAAGACCACAACCATTTTGTGAAAAAATTAAAACAATGGAATTAGTACTAGGAGGTTTAAAAAGGAAGATGAATGCTTGAATAAAGGAGTCTAATAATGTAAAGTGCTTTAAAGAGTGTTATAGAAGCAAATTTGGATTAAATGATTAAAAAAGATTCTATTTTTACAGTCTTTGGAGTTCTCTAGCATATTGTCGCATTTTTACTAATTTATGTTGACGCAGTTCATTGGATTTGTGCTTAAAACATGAATAAAAATTTTATATACATATCTATTTATTTATTTACAAAGCATCATCAAAATTAACGGTTATTGTAATCGAATTACTTTTACTGTATTGAACTTTACTGTTAACTGAACTGTTCTGAACTATAACTGTAATTGTCCTGTGTCTGGTTGCAACCTTCTTATATATGGACTCAGATCTGTTCGAGAAACTTCCAGCACTTTATCTATCTAGAAAGAGTAGTTTTTGCTAGTAAACTCCAGAAAACTCCACCCTAATTCTTACTATTTACTATTCACGATTTAACAAGCATTCCCAGCGGGAGGTCAAATACTGAGTTCCATACCCATACGTTTAAGTCTCAAGGCTGTGACAGTATTTTCTTTAACTTTAGGATTTTTCTGAATGAATTTGCTGTAGCATGCGCAAAATCTTAATTGCTTAATAATTCTGCATTATTCGAGATAAAAGGAATATTAGTTTTAACTAGTAATTTCCCGTGAAACTGTCACAGTCTAACATTGATATAATTGATAAATAACTTTCCGTGAAACATTCACAGTCCAACATTGACGCAAAAGAAAAATGGTAAAAATTGGTACTTGAATGAAATCAAAATTACAATCGAAACTAAAAACAATGTTTCTATTTCACTCACATGTTTACAACGTTTATTCTCTGTCTTTGCTGACATACATAAAAATTACATATTTTTTGCCTACTATTATATTGACGTTTATAAGTTTCTGAGTAATTGACTAATTGCAACTAGAAACAAAGCAGGGGCACAATAGTTCTTACAGGATGCAGTATGGAGAAACGGGAAAGAGGCCCCCAGTAAAAAAGAAGAAGAAAAGTCTTAGGGCCGGTATTTTCACGTGTAGATAGTAATATTTATCGTCGAGATAAAATTTTATTCGGAGGATAGAATAAACATGCATACTTTCACTGAAAAATATTGATAAGTGAAGGAATTTCCTACCAGATACAATTTTATCTATCTTGAGGGTGTGGTCTTTAGGGTCTTTCAGATACAACGTTTACTAATTCAGTGGTTGCCAAACTTTTCGACCTTATGGACCATTAAATGCATAATTTAAGGTATACGCTTGGATCAGGAACGTCGAAATTTGAGAACTGTTTCGAATGGTTTCGTAATTATTCCTGTACGTATTGTTAACTCGAATGCAATTTGTACGTAAACTTTGACATATGCCAGAAATAAAGACGCGACGGTTATTTTCAAATATGTATTTATATTGTAATATGTAAAATTAAATTTTCGGCTCAAGTCCATTTTAGCCACCCACAATCTGGCAACGTTGCATTTTCGGCTTTGTTTTTAATTTAATTCGCGATATTTTTGATAATTCAATTCTAACATGGTATAATTCTGTCTTTTGTGACTAAATTTTTATTATGGACCGATTTAATCGCAAATTAAATTAAAAACAAAGTCGAAAATGCAACGTTGCCAGATTGTGGGTGTGCTAAAATGGACTTGAACCAAATTTTTCAAATAATGTTTACTTTTTTATGGAAGAACACTTGTGAAAAACTATGATGTATTATTATTAATGAAAAGAAATACCAAAACATTTGCGATATATATTTTGAAAAATATATTTAGGTAATATTTATTGTCGCATTATTGAACTGTTTAATTTTTATGTTCTGTTATATATATTTGATAATACATGTTTGAAAATAACCGTCGCTTCTTCATTTCTGGCATATGTCAAAATTTACGTACAAATTGCATTCGAGTGAACAATACGTACAGGAATAATTACGAAACCATTCGAAACAGTTTTCAAATTTCGACGTTCCTGATCCAAGCTTATATCTAATTTAATTTCCATGGACCTCTAATAGGATGTTTTAAATGTTAAATATATTATAAAAAAATAATAAAAAGTTAATTCCACATTTCTCTGCGAACTGGCAAAATTTGGACCGCCACTTTGGCAACGGCTGCATTTTTTAATTGCCAAGAGAACGTAAGTGAACAATGATAAACTGTAGATGTATTTAAGTTGTCTAAATGCAAATAATTAATTTAATCATTCACAAACTCAATAGTTATGTCAATAAAAACTAAAATTAGAGAAATATTTTTGAATATTTTTGTTGTGAGAGATTTTTATTTTAGGAATAGGGGAAATTAACAACCGTAGGTTTGTACAAACTAATAAGGTTCAAAATTGGAGCACTGTTTAACCAGAAAGTTTAGTAACACCATAGGTTTAGTATTCATATTCTGCAATGTGTTCTATTGTAGTGAAAAACCAACATTTTATATAATTATAAAAAAACTGATGTTAACAGGTTTTTACGCAAGACTTGACACATATTTTTTTTGCTTTACACTACGCGTGAATGTGAAACAATTTCATAATGTTAAATGCTGTTAACTCAGAATGAATCTTTCCCATTTGTTTTGTCATCATCGCGTACCTGATTCATTAATGCAAATGAGTATATCGTAATGTATTATATGTATGGTAACCTAATGCATCATCAACATTCTCATCATCGTCACCATCATCATTTGAGCTTTATAATTTCACTCGCAACTCAAAGCAACTTTAATTGCGTTCACATTCACTTATAGTCTCATTTAATTTACGTAACATTAACGACAGAATCATAAGTCATTGCTTGAAGATTAGTGAAGAAGACAACCCCGAACCCACATTCACGCCGTAACCATAATTTTCCACGGTGGTGAAAAGCGGCGAGGGATGTTACGAGAACGACACCAACCACTTGATTCGTCGAGATTTGCGTCATCGTCGTCACAGTTTTATTAAGTTTACATTCAATTTTCGTTTGCGATATTATTTCAATGATTAGTAATCGTCAAATAAAATTAAATGAACGTGAAAAAGTTTCAGTGAAGAAAAAAGTAATAATATAGAAAAAAACGGGGCGAAAATGCGTCATTAACACGATTTGAAACTTTCCTCGGTCTCAACATTCATACGAGTATTATGTAGTGTAAAGTGGTATTGAATAATAATTATCAATTAGTCGTGACTTGAGTTCATATTTTTTTCAACTGAAGAAAGTTCCACTTTTCTTGTATTTTTCAACCATGAAATTTCGAACTAAAAGGCATTTAAAATGCCAATTATAAATATTTCTCAACAGCATGTTTCTAAAAGCTCTCAAAGTTGTTCCTTTACAGGTTTTTAGAACTAATTACTAAAATCAACAGAAAGTTACCACGGCGACAGCTTTATAACTAACTATTGGCGTAAAAAGTGTCCACACTTCATTTCAAAATCAAACAAGTGGGGCTTAAAAATGTTATGTTACCTACAAAAATTATTAAATTTTACTTATACTGAAAATTTTTCATGTTCCCAAATAGTTACGTATGTCCTATGACTCAATTCCTTTATTGAATACGACGCGATCAACAGTCTTTGGCTTTGAATTGAGAAATTGAAGTTGAATTGAAAAAAAAGAAAGAAAAAAAATTGAGTCATATGACATACATAATTATTCATTAATTTATTAATTGTGCCTCGGAAATAATAAATTAACTATTTATCAATGTCCCAAAAAAATTGTGTTCGCAAAAGGAGAAAAATCTATTCAAAGTCTACTTTCTCCGCAAAGTCGACTTTGGGTAATCAAAGTTGATAATATAATTCAAGTCTTAGTTGAACTCAATTAAAGAAGTTTATAGTGTACTTTATTTTCTTCAATTTGGGATGAAATCGACAATGTTCAAAAATTTTGGTCACACTTAACCCAATCATTGAAGAACCTCTTAAACAAAATTGCTATTTTGTTCAATAATCGAAATCCAAATTGATATTTTCCATTTTTTTCAAACTTGATTAGTGATTTAAGACTTCTTAAGTGAAAATTACTAAGATTAGCAAATCTTAAATTTAACTTTATCAAAATGTATTTCAACATTATGTTCAACATTATAGTCTTCAGTCTTTTTTTCTTCTTCTGATTTTCAAATAATATTAGATTTTTTCTTATAATTGCAAAGAAAAATTTATTGTGTGACAAATTTTAAATAGGAAATTAACCAAAAGCAGACTATTGGTGGCTGAATGGTCAAGATGGCCGCTTCAAAACTGGTAAGTGTTGGGTTCGATCCTCGTATCGACTAAATTTTTGATTTTTTTCGATTTACGAATTTTTATTAACGGTAGAGTCGCTAAAAACCTTGGAAGTTACAAAATGATGGTAAATAACAGCTAAAACTACTAAAGCATTTGTAGACTACTCAAAGGTTTTCAACTGCGTGCAGTGGGAACACTTATGGGATATTCTCAAACAAATGAACACTCCAACATATCTCATGTAACAATTACAGTAATTATACCAAAAACACAAAGCTAGAGAAGAATTGAAAACACAGCTTTCAAAGAACTACTATTAAAAGCAGGGGTTAGATAAGGTTGTATAATCTCACCCATCCTTGATAATTGATTGATAATCCAAATAAATGTGGACCACTTTAAAAATTCATCATAACTCATATATCCCCATATAAGATTTAAATACACTGTAGACCTTTCTAAGTATATATAGATTTTCACACTTTGGACTATAATTTGATAAAGTATGATGAATCTCACGGGGCGGAAAAATGGTCAAAGCGAGCCGCAGGTTGGACAATTTTGATCTACAAAATCTGGAGGAAAGACATTATAAGGATAGTTCTTGATCAATGAGAAGGCGGAATTAATATTGACGAAAATAATCCGATGCCATCCTTATAATAGTAGCAAGCCAAAAAGAGTGATTTCAGAAAATGAATAATTTTACTAAGTTCAGTAAGCAGTACGTTTTTTGAAGAATAATAAAAAAAAGCAAAGTAATTCTTTTTGACAAAAAAATCTTCTTCTTAAACCAAACTTCACTGCCGATGTATGTTGATTAAAATAGCTTTCACTTCGGGAGTTCCAAATTTCAAAGGATCGAACGGTTCTTTTGTAGCGATTATTTTTTTTTTGTTTTGCTTTTTCCTGGTCACCAATTTCTTACGGGATACCCAGTTTCCCACAATCCCATGCCCGGTACCTAATTACACACTCCCTATCTCGGATGTAGAGGAGCGCCATCTGCCAACTGGGTCGTCTGGATTTCCGAGGCCATTTTTGACAGACATATCAATAAAGTAATACCTCATTCAAAATCGGAGAAATAAACGGTTATAAAATAGTCCCAAAGATCATATACCTAAGAATTTTAGCCACTAACACTGGAGGATGCAGTGAAGAAATCAAATGGCGTTCAGCAATAGCTTGCATAAGCTTATAGGTAGGCAAAACTAGCAGGTGTTAGGTTCGAACAAATTTTCAATATTTTTCGATTACGGATTTTTCTTAACCTTAGACGCGCTAAAGACCTTAGTAGTTGTAAAGCGCTGGTTAATAAGAAAAAAAATTGCCAGAACTACAACGGCCAAACTAACGAAAATAAGAAAAAGTAGGGGAACCTGGGGCAGAACGGGGTACCTAGGTTTTAATTAAAATTAACGAGAGATTTAAAGAAACAATCTCATTGTTTTGTAATTTAAATATTTATTTAATTCATTCTTTACAAATAAAACAGGTTTTATTGATTTAAATTAATAATTGATATTGAAAATTTAGGTTTCAAAAATAAATGGAAATTTCCCATTCTGCCCCACCCTCTGGGACACAAAGGGAAATGAGCCTGGGGCGCAATAGGATACTTGTTATTGGCTTAGTTTGCAGATGAAGACACTGTCATCATCGTGTTTAGCCCAACACATGCCAAATGTGCCCATTTTTGACAAAAACTGCAGGAACACCAGATTTCATTAGATTTGGAGTTTAAATCCTGACAGTATAAACAGATTACCTCTGCATCTTCCGACCTTTCTTACATATGGATTGTTGGCTAGTTTTTCTGATATATGTACGCACTATCTGCTGATAAAATAAAAATGTCTATCTGAATAGGAAATACTATCTGAATGGTATATCCCATTCCGCCCCACCCATTGTACCCCAAAGCACCTTTAACACAAGCACGACTATTATGGCAGGATATATTAGTTATATTTGATTTGTCACTAGAATTTTAGTCAACAGTATGTTTTAACAAACATGTCATGTTAATATTCAAACAAAAAATAGAACATAGGATAATTGCCTTAGTGTTATTTTGCAAAAATTAGAATTCGGAAACGTTTATTTCGACTTTTGATAAAAATAAAAACAACTGCACTCTTTACTAGCGATAGCCACTTTTTATAATGCAGCACAGTTAATTGAACATTGAGTATGATTTTTACGCGTTTTTGTCACCTGTAACAAGCGCTAATTCCATTTCCCATTTCGCCCCGCTACCCCATTCCCCATGTTCCTATACATCTATTGGAAAAAAAAACTAAATTAAAATTGGTTAAATATTGATGATTTTTCCAATCATCATAAACGCCTGTAAAGTTTGATCCCTAAGAGCACCGACAAGCGAAAGATTGGTCCCTTTCAAACTATTGGTGTGTATAATGTACTTTGTACATATACTAAGAATTTCATGGGCCGAGAAAAGAGCTAATAAGTCCAAAATGTAAGTATGCATACATCTTTCATCAGTAGAATAAACAAGCCAAATTTCCGGTAGTTCGGTCTTATAGCAAAGAGAGCTGGGGAAATGGAACCACTAAAAGTTGAATGTTAAATGAAAGGCATACATAGCAGAAGACGATGATATGACCGTATAAAAGAGCTAACTGGGAATCATTATCTAAGGCAATACACCTGGTACAGGACAAGGAGACATGGCAGATAATATCACCAAACCCATAAGGGTGGAAAGACAGAAGAGCAAAAAAGTCGAACGGTTTAAGTCAAAGTCGACTTTGAGACTTAAATCGCAAAAAAAATTAAGAAAATTCATTTTAATTGATTTTCTACTGTACTGGTTACTTATTATTACCTTTGTCTTAGTAGAAAACAATACTAGACTACATAATTAAGTCTAAAATAGCAAAGAGTTGACAAGATTTTTATTTTCCTTTAAATAGAGAAAGAAAGGAAAAATTTTTCAAAATAAAAATAATTTTAGAAAAAAAATAGTTTTAGATCCGTAACCTTATCCTAGTGAAACTACTTCCATTTCTCTTTCAACTCTAGTGAAAATCATCGTTGCTTTTTTAAGTGATAGAGAGATGTCAGATATGGAAAAAATATAATGATGTGAAAACTATATAGTTTAATGGGGGCTGGGAACAAGAATGAAATATAAAAAAAAATCTCAAGAAAATTCTCTTGTCGCCAAGGTGCAATGAGCGCAAGCTAAAAGAAGTGGAAAATGCATTTTTCGCATCTTCGCATCATCTTGTATGTCGGGACAATGGAAATGAACGACAAGACCACAAAAACGCCAGCATATTCTGCCAGGATGAGGCAGCGGGTAGATTAACGGTAGCACAGGAGTGCGAGGTGCATGTGCACTTTATATTTTTAAAAGAAAAATCCTGAAGGACTCGCGTTCTATCTTGCACATAATTTTCATGATTCCAGAGACCAATCGAAAAAAATTAAGTTTCGACGTGAAAAAGAAAATAATAACGGTTCAGGATAGACGGTAAAAATCATCCCTGTCTCACACAGTTTCACCACCTTTCTATTTACCGGGATTTTCATGTTCTTTTTTTTCAATTTTCTGTCGTTTACTTTATATGATTGTTATCTCCACATGAAGATGGAAACGCGAAACGGCGATTTTCCTGGAAAATGGGAGCAACAGCGAAAGCGCACTAAACCCCTTTGTTTTCTTGATCGTTTTGTTTTCAATTCCAGTACAAAGCTAATCAACATTTCACTAAATTTCCTTTATTTTAACATTTTAAAATTGAATTAACTAAATAAGCGAGAATGATATGCAAGAAAAAATCGGGGATGTCGAAATTGATTCGATTAAATCCTTATGAAGGCAAGCGTTTATGTGATCCCATTTTTTTTTTGTTTCCACCTTGATAAAATTTGCATTTTAATAAAATATTTTTGACGATTTTTCGCACTTGAATGTCTTTAGCATCTGCAGATGTCTCTCATTGGTATTAATAAATTTTCGCGATGTTCCATTTTTCATTTGAAATATTCGTGCGAAATTACACTAACAACCCCATTATCCATTCCACCCGGTTTGTAGCACTCCGGGAAGGTTGTGCGATTCGAATTAAATTTTGAAATGATCACATTAGCACGCGTTACTTAATGTTTGTTAAGTCTTCTTATTTATTGTCTCGGTAGTTACTAAATAAATTTAATGTTTCGCCCTCGGGATAGATACGACTGGCGGAATTCGGGATTCATGCGAAGTGGGGAATATTCAAAGCATATGCGTTTTACTGCTCATTTTTATTGGCGTAAATTGACACTATTTAATCACAATCAGTTCAAGACGAAACTGTAAAGAATAAAAACTTCAAGTTGAGGGAAAATTAAATAATTAAATTTTATTTTGATAGTCTCTCGTAAAAACGTTCGTCGATATTAAAATTGCGAAGCATTAAATTGCGTATTATAATTTTAATTGCTGGATGAAGATTGAGACGTGGTGCTGGATGTTGAAGCATATTTCATTTTTCTCTTTGGGTTTTTTTTTTAAATAATTAATATTCATAAGTTGATTTCAGAAATATAGCCAGAATTATTTCTTAAACTTTTTATAATACTGAGGATTAACTTTGGGGAAATAATTTTTTAAATTGTTAGTGTAACGTTGGAAAAAATTAACTTTAAGGAAGTAGACGTTAAATTTTTCGTTGTTACAATATTAATTAATACTAGTAGCTACCCGTAAAATATTCACAGTCAACACTAAAATAACAGCTAACAATTGACAGATATTGCCAAGCGAATGAAATCGAAATGACCGTTTAAATAAATGCCACCAATCAGTTACTTCAAATTTGAAACAGTGATTATTAAATTTGGCTTTCACTCACACGTATGTGTTTACGTACTTTGTTCTCCGTCCTTCTTGACAAAAATACAAATAAAAGTTTATCTATTGATATTTTAACTAGTAACTTTCCGTGCAATATTCACAGCTCAACACTGCCATAATTGAAAAATGGGCAAGTGAATGAAATCGAAATGACTAATTAAATTATGGCAACAATCAGTTTGCCAACATACATACATATACATCCATTTGCTTTATAATATTATGATAACTCTCTGTTATATTCCAAGTTTGACACTGTAATAGCTTCTATGTTTTCCAAAAACGTTAAGGGTAGAACTTATTTTGTATTTCGTATAATGCTTTGTAATTTTAATGTTGAATTGGTAAATTGATTTCAAATGAGGTCATTATGATTATTATTTTTTTTAAAATAAAAAAAAAATAAACATTTTTACCATTTTACCAACTTTTCGCTAGATAATAAAAGAATATGAAAAAAAATTTAGACGCGTTTTTATCGAAAACCATTAAACAGATTTTAATGAAAATTATCACTTTTGTTGCTTAACTGAAGCATATTTGAGGTATTGAATTAAGTTATTTAAACGATTTTAAAACATAGTTCCGTTGAAGGATAGTTCCGTTGTAAAGGAAATTCACAACTGAATTTCTATACAGAACTCCGCTACAGAACTGTCCTCTGGGCTTGAGCTGAGCGACTTATATACCCGCAATCCAACATTCTAGAATGTACTCCATTGTTCGCCTACGTTCCATCACCTACAAGATGTTTCCAGAACAATCTATATGTACATTCGCATTGGTGAGAGAGAGATAGAAGTCACTCAGTCAATCACGTGCCGGTATGGCACAAAGAGAGGGACAGACTTTGTCCCTTTCTGTTACAATATTGAACAAACCAAAATAAAACTCTGTATTTAACTTCTCGATATCTAGGTACCTAAATTCCTTTTCGGTATCTAAGACACTTTTTAAGTTACAAGATACAGCTCTTTTTAAAAATATCAAAGATACGAGACATTTTTTACCAAAATATAAAGGAACTAGGATACAGTATCTTAGATACTTTAAATTAAGTTTTTTGACAGTTTTGTTTATGTTGAGCGAACACGTGTTTTATGGTGACAATTTAGGCTAATTTTGTTGACAAAGATTTATTATACTATGTTGTTCATGTAAAATTAAATATTGATTTAGTATAGGTAAAAATATTTCTACAAATACGCTGTAATTCTTTTTGGTTATAAAAACGGTAAAAGCGTTGCGAAACAGACCAATGATGTTTAAGAAAATTTTGTAAAAATTAAAGTTTACTTAATTGTTATCCTTTCATTGTATTCACCTGCTGCTTGACTATTTGAGCAGCCTTTGAATATACGTGTTTGGAATGGAACAGAAGTGGAACAGCTATAGCCAGGTATTTGAAAATAATTTTACAAAGCTTAGGGAACCTACATTTTAGTCCCTCCAGATTTCCAAGGGATTCTTCATAAGCCTTCCTTCTACTGGACTACGTAAATATTTAGATAGTTCATCTCTACAAGTGGTACTATCTTTAAATGCATTTTAAAAATTTAAATAATCTAAATTGTTAAAAGTTACTTTTTGCCATTATAAGTCAGCTTTTTTCATTAATTCGATTCATCGAATAGATAAATTTTTATCAAAACATCGAATCAATTCGATGTATCATATGGTAAATATCGAGTAGATTCGATGAATTGATGTTTAGTGAATATCCCTATAAATGAATCGAGACTACTTAACTAGACATTTCTAAACTTTTCCACCCCCAACTTTCCCCATTTACGATTTAATAACTGAATATTCTTACAAATTCACGACGATTCACATATTCAACTAGTTGGCAGAGCAACCGACCCAAGACAAAAGTCAGAGATTATTAACATTCTCTTAAAAGATATCATTGCAATCTATAAAAAGACGTTTTGCTCATTTTCAGTGAAATAAAAAGTTTTCATTCCATTTTAATCACTTTAAGGTTTAACATAAAGATTTACGAGATAAAGAGAACATTATAAATGAAAAGGATGACTTTCTGTCGTAAATGCAACACAAAAGCATAAAATTAGGAAAATCAATGAGGTGGTTTTGTGGCCGGGGGTGAGAGATAACGATGCAAGAATAGTTTTTGTAATGCTTCTGCATTAAATACCTGTTTCTCTCGCATACAATGAACCAATTTACATCCATTATAATGGTCACTAATGGACACCAACCATTATTATTAACATTACAGCGAATCATCCCGCATTGGACATCGTCACATTCGACCACCCAGCAGCCCCTGCAACCCACATAATTCCTTTCTTCACACCCCACATTGAAATTGAGTATCCATGAAAACACTGAATGTATAAGGGAAATGAAATATCAAATTCATCCAAGCGATTTTTTGTCTTCAAGAACAGACGTACAATTAACAAAAATAACCCCGATGAAATAAAAAACAAAACCAGGATAATACAAGCTTTTTTCGTATCGTTTTTAAGTAATCTGCAATTAACTTCAATTTAATTTAAAACCCATCGATTGGATGGGGTTTATAAAAATATCCACCACTGCACTTGTGGTTTTCTAGTATTTAAAATGTGGAGAAATGACGGTCGTGGCGGCTTCTATGTGCTCGGGGGAAAGACAAAAAGGGGAAACGGCGAAAAGGCGAAAAGAAAAAATTGTAGAGAAGTACTTAAAGATTGTCGTCATCGTTCTCGTCGTCAATCGTATCAGAACCACTTGAAAGATAAAGCCCGTATTGAACAGAACAAATAAAATTGTTCAGCATTCCCCGTTTTCGTTTTCAAGCTGTTGTTTTTCTTTGGCGTTCCCGACGTCCCGACTTCCCGACTTTGTCGTCAAATCAAAATATTAAGTTATTGTTTTGTATGCTATAGAATATTTAAATCAAAAAGTAGCTTTACTGTGTATGTTTGATATCGAGTTACTGCATCGTATATTTTATGTGATCAAAGTAGTTTTCAGGATATTTTTTTTTAAGTATGAAGAAAAAAAACTATTTTTTTTTGTAAATTTTTTGCGTTAGCATCCACAATTCTTTAGTTTTTATCTAGTAGCTATCAGAGAACTTGTGAATACTAAAGTAAAAGTATCTTAAACTAAGTAAAACTAAGAACTATCATCAATGTGGTGACAAAAATAAAAGCTAAGTTGATGGATAATATTCTCACAGGAAAAGAATTCATACTTGAATTTGTAGAAAGGATATTGGATGGTCCCAAGAAAAAAAAAAGAAGACGACTAATAAAGATTCTGGATTTATAGAAATGAAAAATAAATTATTCCAATTTTAAGAATTTTGGCAGAGCTAGACGTTAAAGCAAAGAATTCAACCACGCGGAAAGTTTAATCTACCATCTGGTAGAAAACAGAGGAAAATGCTTACAAAAATTAGAGCAACTTTAGAAAAGAAATTCTTTGTGTGAGTTATTACTACGTACAATTAAAGCAATTTAAAGGATTAGTAATTAGGAATCTAAAAGATGCCTTGATAACAAATAGTTTGCACTGAATTAATTATGTGATTTTATTGTTAGGAAAAAATACTCCAGGGTACACTTTTTTTGAATGTTTAGTTTACATTAGGATAGACCCAAACAAGTGTAATCTGCGTACGGGCGGGCAATGCAAGGGGCAGCATAAAAAAATATCCGAATAAATATCCTGATTTTTAAATAAGCTTTTTTACAAAAATAGAATCATCAAACAACCAACTAAAAACCAAAAAAAATTTAGAATTTCCGTTAATCCAAATAACTATTCTTTCCTTAATTTTCTAAAAAATATTCGGTCAATCTTGTTTGTATTTTTGAGTTGCTTGAAATACGTTCAAAATTGAAATTGATACGTTAATGGATATAAGCTTCAGGAAAATTCTATCCAGACTTCCCAAATTTCCCAACTATAAAATTTTGACTAATTTTTCAGAATATCCCCATCAAGTGTATATTTCTATTCAAATTTTTCTGCAGTCTCGATTGTCTATTATCAGTAAGAGCTTATTAAGGATATATTTTTAAATATTCAGATTTTGGAAAAAAAATTCCCGGAAATTTAACCCAATTTGTGACGATATACATTCACGCTAGTGCATTTTACCGTAATATCCTGTTTTGATATTTTTCTCGGCTTATGAAATGCAGTAAAGTATCAAGTGCAGTAAAGATCCAAAGGAACTTTTTTTTGAAAGTTAAAAAAAAATATATTGGACATTGAAAAAATAAAAGATAGAGAGGAAAAATATTGAAAATAATTTCAAATTAGTATTGGGATGTCCTTAATGTTCCTAACCATTTTTCTGCAAAAAATTTCGATCCCAAATTTAGTGCACTAGCTATGAATGAATCTCATTTGTCTATCCTAAAAAATTATTTGAAATTTTTAATCAAAATGGGACCAACTTCAATGTCTACCATGTCCAATTAAAAAAGCATTTAAAAACGGATTTTTTTGTGATAAATTTTGGCCAATTAAACATTTAAAAAATATATACGTGGCAGACTGAAAACCTCTCTTTTTCGTCGGTTACCAAATAAAGTAAGTGCTAATTTTTCCGAAAAATTATTTAAAGAGGCAGTACATTAGATACTTCCACACCTTAGGGTCGCTTCTGTTTGGTTTGAAACAGGAATAAGGAAAAAACTACATCCAAAAATTTGTTAAGAATAATGCAGGAAAGCAAGGGTCTGGGAAGTTTTAAAAAAAAGACCAGAGAAATAAAGTACGGAAAAGTGAGAAACAAAGTATCGCAACTATGATCTCACCGAGAAAATCTTACTATGACTTTGATGCTTTGAAATTAAATTAATCTGATCGAAAACTAGCGACATCAAATCGTCAATACTTCTTTGATGAAAAATACTCAACAGGTAGTCTCATGGGAAGTTAAATATAAAAGAATGGGGTGGTTTTTAGTAGGTAACCTGCATAATGTGAAAAAACGTAGAATTCCCCCTCTCCCGTTATAATAAATAAAAAAGAAGTTTGGTCCTAAGGTTGTTCACATCTCAAGAGATAATATGCGGAGTGCACCAAACTTTTGAAAGGAGAACAAAAACGAAAAGTATCCTAAATATTTTGAGGCATAGAAAATACTACGATACGCAATTTCGCTTATTTCTTAAGAACAAACGGAAAAAAGTTATAGTAAAAATTATCATGAAGCATCGTAATCTAGAACTAGACTTTCATTAGCTTAGTCTTTTTTTCTCGATATTTTGTTTAAAATTTACTACAGAGGTTGGAATTTTTATGTTATTACATTGTAATTGTTTTGACAGGTTTCTGTAATAAATACTACAACAGAAGTACGATATTAGATTGGAAACTTTTCTCTAAGTGCAAGTGAATTTATAATAATATCTATCGTATACAAGTAAAAGAGACAGAACTACTTAAATCTCTGCCCCTACTCTCTGACTTCTCAACGAACACATGCTTACGAGTGACACTACTTAAGTATATATGGACATATAAATAATTTTTACAAACAAGTAGTTGGTACGATGTCTCATAGTAAAAACTACAATACTTTCATTCGGGTCCAGCACTGCAATAATGAATAAAACAAACTACAATGTATTATTGCAATTTTTACTTCCATTTTTATTCGTGCATAAAAGAAAATTTTTACTCTCATAATTGATTTATAAATGTTTTTTGAGAACATCAGTTACATTTTTTATAATTATTTATCTTTTTTTGAGCCTTAATTTACTTTCTATAAATAGATCAAACAAAATAAGTCATAACATATTACGTATTTACTTTTTGGTTTAAAAGAAATATTTCAAGTGTTGATACCACTTTAAAAAACATTTCATAAATCTTCTATTAAATGATACATCAAAATAATTCAAGACAATTTTAAATTTTCTATTTTAAAAATTCCTTTTCAACTCAAATTAGTAGTAAAAGCCCGTTTAATTGACATATTTTTTGCACAATTACGTTAAATATTTTTCTGAGGGAATAAAAACCCGTAATACGTACATATGTAGATTATAGGTATTAAAGATATATAAAATTTAAATGTATTTGTAGTATAGTAAATAATAACTGTATTAAACCTAATTTAATAATTTGTGAAATATACGCACACAATTAGAATCAATTAAAGCTTTGCAGGTAGAGCTTTATATTTTACAAATCTGTAAGTAATTTTAATTGGAATACGCAGAGCTTTAATACAATGAAACTTTATAAAAAGCTAGCATTACGTAACTGCTGAGTCTTTGATGAATAAAAATTTTGTAGATTTATGAAAAATAAAATTAATATAAAAAAATTAAAATTAATTAAAAAATTAAAATTAATAAAATAAATTAATAATAAAAAAAAAATAATAAAAAAATAAATAACTTTACTAATAAATTAATATATAAAAATTAAAATTGATTTAATAAAAATAAAATTATCATTAAATTTAATTTGATGCAGAATTGTTTTCATTTTTCAAAAAATTATTGTGTCTTAAACTTTAAAAGCTTGAAAGCTTTAAGTAGGTTAAGTTATTGTCTTTTTGTTTTCAAAATAATCAGCTTATAAATAAACTGTAAGTAATTTAGTATGGTTTTTCAACAGTAGCATCCTTTAACTTTTGAATTGTGGAAGTAGAATAACAAAAATGATCAAAAAAAAAATAGAATAAATACCAACCTTATTCTCTCTCCAATTATTTTTGTATTCTATCCGTAGAAAATTGGCAGATCGGTTTACTGGTTTTCAGTACTTGGCAACATTAAAGAAGAAATGCAATCTGCATATTGCCTCATCGCAGTCTGATCCTTAAAAGCTCTGGAATAAAAAAAACACAGTATTACACAAACGAAAGAGCTTTTAACAATAGTGAAGACTGTAATAAATGTCTTTGATGTAATAACATATTTTATTACGTAAGCATTAAGGTGGAATTAAAATAAATTCAAAAGCGAGATCTTCTCATAAGAGCAATTTTCGTGATTTATGCCGCACACTCCCAGACTTTTTTAACAAATTGTTCTTGTAAAGTATTTTTACTATTTCACGGTGGGGTAGGGCAGTAGGCAGTATATTTCACTGTTGTTTTATTAAGGATTCAGGCAATAACATTTGTTCATGAAAATAGCGTGGGACTTACAGGTTGAAGTCAGATATGATAAGATTTTCGATTACCAAAATATAAACACTTTTCTTTTAGTTGATATATATAATTTACAGTTTGATGTAATCAGGAATGCCAGTTCTTAGTAATCTTTGATGTGACCCATACATTAACATAATTTTTCATAAGATCTAGATTAATGGTTTAAATTTTTATTGAGGTACTGATCCTCACTAGCATCATATACTTATTCACCACCCTTCTTAATTGGAAAAATAAAATAAGATTTTTTCAAATTTCAAACATAAGTATATACATTGATGCACAAAATGAACAAAACCATTAAAACAAGATTTTTGCCAAACCTGCAAAACTAACTCACCGAATTTTTGGGGTTCGATCAAACTCAGGTTATGAGCTTAACTAATCTCTTAACTAAATTTAAAAATAATTAATTAAAGCATTGATTCTTAAAAATTATACCATTTTTATCTTTAAAATATTAAACATATTATTTTACAATTATCTGGAAGATAACTTTTCTTGAAAGTTCGTATAAAACGTTGAAAATAAATTTAAGTAAAAACTTTTATTAATCGGTTTTAAGGACCAGTATATTTTCATTCATGGATAGATAGCTCGTTTTCTTCAGATAGCTATTTAATAGATAAAAAATCATTAGTTCGACAAATCCTTCACCATTGTCATACATATATCCTAATTCTTAAGTAAAATAAGCATGTTTTTCCTATCCTTCAGATAAAATTTTAATAATATGTGTTACTATTTAAACATACCGAACCTAAATGTCATACAAAAGTCATTAACATGTTACTTTTTGATTTTCAAAATTTTTCAGAAAAGAAGTGATTGATTAAATACTATTTTTCTTCTTTTTTGGAAAAATTGGGAAACAATTTTCAATTTTCCGTTAAAAATCATCACACAAATTTTAATGATAAAACTTTAATCGTTTTATATATTTTATCTTTCAATTGGCATTAAAAAAAAGAAAAACTTTAAAAATGGCACAGGGTTAGATCAAAGAAATTTAAAAATGATCCCTTTTTTGCTGGTATCCCCTTTGTTTTAGAACTAAGCATAAGTTCAGGGAGGAGGTAGTATATACAATTGCCCCTTCTCCTGAAGTTATAAAAACACTAATATATTTTATTTACTAACTCCTAATATTATAATTAACTAATTATTTCCAATCTTATATACCTAAGATGCCATGAATAGTGATTTGGTTGAAACTTTAAATATTCGGTAGAACTTGTACTATTCGCGGGTAGTAGGTTTAATGTTATTATTAGGTATGATGTTCAAAATGTGATCAACATATATTTTGCTTAGTAATCATTTAATTTTTTCTTATTTAGAATTAAATATTTGTATATTCTAGATGTCCAAAAGAAGATGACATAGACGGTGATTATACCAATTCGTAATTAAAACTAGCTTAAAAAAATTATGTTTTAATTTTATGTAAAGAAAATTATATAACTTTCCGGTACCCATTTTAGTAGTACCATTTTGAGTAAAATATGTGTTTTTTTATGATTTAGTATTCAATATTCGACCGAATAGTATGCTATATTTGGCGGAATACCGAATAGGTCGAAGGAATTTTTTAAGGTACATTTGATAAGAAATCGCTTTTTCCTGATCAAAATGATAAAAATGAAGTCAAGTTTTAGTAATTCTGTTCTTGTATGAACCAAAATTTTATCAAATACCATAAAATTCATAAATATTAGGTCAGTGGTATGGTTTCCAATAAAAGTGGACATTCGATTAATAAAGATGAGAATGATACCATTAGAACCTTTCTGGGAAAATTTTTGGTACCTAATCAATATATTGAATATAAACAAATTAATAATTTGAAAAACAATCGATTTATATTCTTACTTACATTTTTTATACAATCTAATATATGAGTACCCCGAAGGTGAACGACACTAAGTTCACTTTACTTGAAATTTGACTTTAACTCTTCCTAATTATTACTTTTTGAAATTTTTTTAGTGATACATTGCACTATATTCTCATCTTAACAGTTACTGGGTTATATCAACTTTAAGAATAACGTTATGTCCCTAATCATATTAGAGTAAAGAAACTTCTACTTGCTCTCTTGTAAAGTAATAATGTGATTTATTGTCGTATACCTCCAGAGTACTGATATGGAATCTTTGAAAAAGGCTTTTAAATTAATTTTTTTAATAAAATATTTCAAACTATTTATCATTCGAAAAAAACTTTTTTTTGTAGGGTAGTATATCAAAACTTAAATCTTGAACCTTTCATTTTTCTAGGGTTTGCCTAAGATACAAATATATTCCTGTTGTTCTAGCATAACCTTGTAAACAATATCTACGTGTTTTGGATGTTCTACTTGTTAAACATGTCCTGATTTCTATTAAGAACTTGTCCCTACTCCTATGGGGTTAAGATAGTCTATCTTGTGTACACTTTCGAAATGTATATTTGCGTGAAGGGCATCGTTAATATAGACATGACATAAGATCGTTAGTCCCTTATTTGTATAATATGTTAACGTAAGTAACTGAATTGTAACTGTAATAGTTTCTCAATACTTCGAGGTACTATTTTTTGGAACTTAAAATTTACTGGTACATCCGTTGATTAGATAATTTGTATGCAAAATTTTTCTTATGAATAATTTAAAGGGGTTGATTCGGTGCTACGAGAATTGGAAACAAGAAACTTAAATTGAAATAAACACAGTTTCTCAGGAATTTCTCTTACTTTTGGTGGCTGAAATGACTTCAGTTTCGGTGTCGTTTACCCTAATTTCGTACCTCATTTGAATTCTGCGTGAAATGTAGATGTTTTATAGTTATGATTATTATCGTTATTATTGATAAAAGGTGATTGGGAGGTCGAGGGATAAGCATTATCTATTGAGATTCCTTTCTCCAAAACCTCAATATCGCCACTTTTCTCTGAAAAGATAATAATATAGAGAGATGGTCGTGGGTTGGCGGCTCTTTGAATATCCGGATTCGTTCCCGACCGATATCGCCACGTTCTTGGCCTTTGTCCGTTCAATTGCATTAATTAAAACGATCCCGAATGGTTTCTACCACCGTATCCCGATCGCCACACCGACCACTCTCACATCGAACACCATGTCTCAAGAGGGATTTTGGCGATACCGTTCCCTCCCTACTTCCTTTCGCACCGAACATCCCAATCTTAAATTTTCCCGGAAACTTCGTGAGATCGCCACCCTTAAATATGATTCACTTAAGTTTGATATTGTGGTTTCTGCATGTTGGAATTCCAAAATTGAATCAAAGGGGATGACGATGGTGGTATTAGTGATTGTGATCACACATAATTTATTGGAGGATATTGAACGAGAAGATAAGTCAAGAAGTAACGATTTTATTTAAAATGTGTCGAAAAATTGTCATGGGATTTATGCGTACGTAATGTCGTTAAAGGGGTGAGTGTTGCGGGATGTAAGAGTGATGAGGCAAAAAAGGGATGAATACACAGGTGAATTCCCATTCACCAACACACAAGTAATCATACACGGACCGTCGTAAATGTAATATTAAAATGGTCGTAAATCATTCGTTTTAGATGTAAGCGAGACCGAAACATATATGGGGAATGTCAAGAGAGAAAAATGGCCATTTCCGTTTTCTCTTTTGATCCATTTTCTCGAATTGTACCGAATTTTTTCTCGTACAAACAGTACAGTCTCGTTACCATAACGATAATACTAGTCATTGACTTGTAAAGGATCGTGATAAAAAATTCACGGTGAATACAAACATTTTTTTTTTGTACCTCAATGAAATTACAAAGAGAGCTACCAAAGCTCTTTTACAAATGTATCGATAAAAGCTCCACTTTTGCTAATTATGGGAATGAAAGCAATACCTTCTTTTCCACAAGCATTTCTATCACACCATAAATGTCGGTTGAAATTCCCGAACCAAAAATCCCTCAAGGGAATTATTTGATGTGTTCATCGAAAACGACGAAACGAGCATTGATCGAAACGTACGTACACTACAAGTAAAAAGCTTAAACTACAACAGCAAGGGAAAATGAAAAGCTCTTTAGTCAAAACCAAAAAAATGGACCAATCTTTTAATTGGAAAATCATTTTAAGCCAAAAGCGATTATCCATTTTCACTTTAACCTTATCTTAATCTTATAACTTTATAGCCCTATGACTTGATAACCTCAAACTTATGTATTACAATCGCTGATCGGTGAAACGTTTTTGTTGGCGCAAAAAAAAGAGTTAATGCTTTTTGTTTAACGCGACGTTTCGCAACGCTTTTTTGCTTTTTCAGGCGCTCCAGCAATAAATCATTGACCTCATTGCCTTTTATGTAGCGATAAAATATTGTGACAGAAAGGGACAAAGTCTGTCTCTCTCTTTGTGCCATGCCGGCACGCGATTGGCTGAGTGACTTCTATCTCTCTCCCACCAATGCAAATGTACATATAGATTGTTCTGGAAACATCTAGTAGGTGGTGGAACGTTGGCTCAGATCAAGCCCAGGGACAGTTCTGTATCGAAGTTCTCTGTGAATTTCCGTTACAACAAAGCGATTACCAAGCGATTATTAGTGTGGTTTGAATTAAAAGTGATTATTGTCATTTAAGTGATTGTTTTGACAAGTGTGATTGTGTAATAAAAAGTGAATACAAGTGTAATAAAAAAAGTGATTGTTAAGTTTGAAAGTGATTATTTATTTCCAAAAGAAATTAAAAGAACAAATAACGTCATCTCAATACAGTTTTGAGATGTCACGTTACAATATTTTAATTTTCTACCTACTTATGATAAATTGTTCTAAACAATATTTCGTAAAAAGTTAGGGATGTAGATAAAATCCAGGCCTACTTTATGACTCTAGATATTAAGTTACACTAACTTTTATTAACACTAATAATAAAACACTTGTTACTTTGTACAATTGAGCCTACATTTCTTATTTTATTTTGTAGAAATATTGTATAACTTTCTGTACTCCTTCTGGTTTTTATACACAGGTGTAACCCACCTCTATAGAATCCATTACCAGAAGTAAATAAATAAATAAATAAAAATAAATAACTAATTTGCCCACTCCAACTAAATCTTCTGAACATATAGTAAAAATACAGAAGAATGGAAAAAGTTAAATGGACGAATGCAGTCACAAACGTGAAGGTATTGAGATTAGTCAACGAAAAAAGAACCATCATCAACTTAATGACCATGAAAATTGGAAAGTTCCCATAGAAAAGAAGACGAATTGAAATCCTGGGTTTATTAAAACGAAGAAATGGATTAATCTAATTAGAGGAACCTTACCAGGGATAGACGTAGATGGAGAAAAGAATTTAGCGACGCAGAAAACCGTACCAGCCGTAAGGGAAATAACAGAAAAAATGGATTACCTTAAAAACATCATAATTATGTTTTTAGAGCTATTGAACGTATACCAATGCTGATGCAACGATTTGTACCCTAGCGAATTGAAAAATAAAAAACGAAAGAAATATTAAGCAATTTAAGCAAAAAGTATAGTTTGTATTGAAAATAGCTTTGAAGTTTTCTTTGTGATTGAATTTTTTGAGGGTAGTGTATGCGATATCTAAACAAGGGGGTACATTCGTGCTCCACATTTTCTTCTCGCCACTCGGTGTCTTCGTCACGCGGCCATCATTCGACCGACCCTCTTGGTTTCTCGCCTCGATGATTTAACTCTTGGGGTTCATTTGGTAAGCTCTTCAAGTTTCGCTCGTTTTATTGGATTCTCGTCGTTTCATTTATCTTGAATGTCCCAAAAGCAGCCAATTCTATTCGCAAGGAATTCGTAGGCAACTTTGATATGTTTATTGAGGGATCGATCAATTGTGCTCGGGAATCGGCGCTGTGACATTCGCCCACCTGACGATCTCATTAAATATTTTAAATAAAACAACATTCCGGTGAAACGTTTCTACGAAAATATGTCCTAGATATGAGAAGTTTGGTCGTGATGATGGGTGTGGGGATGGTTGGTGGGGTGGTTGAGACATTCGCATGAATTCCTGCAGGACTCGAGACCAAACCATTCGGTGACGACAACGATAACATCACCGCAGGGACTTTTCCGGGCATCACTGCCATTCTTTCGATTCCCAACGGTCTTTCATCCCCGTTCATATCCAAACCGCATCCCCGCGTCTTGCAGACTTGTAGACTCGGGATCGTAAATATGTGAAGGAGGTATTTATATGGTCAGCAATAGCACAGTGCGATCAAGACTTCAATTTTTACGACCCTGTCATAGCAGTTTTCACTTGGAGCTTTGAGGAAAAAAATGTTATGATGTCAAGATAAAAAACGTACGCAGCCCGAAAACGAAAAGGGACATTGGAGAAAACGAGGTGAGGGTGGAAAAGAACTCGGTTCAATTGTCACCCAATAAAATTTCTATTTATTATTTTACATTTGGGAAGAATGAATATTTTAACACGTAGTCTATGTCACGATTTTCGTTACATCTATCCTCTTCGAAAATCTCTTACCATACACATTGTAAATAAGTTGGTGTAATGAGCGTGCATGCACGTACGGACGCGCATAAATGGTCAGTGCGTGACGAAACTTGCGTGATTTTATTACTAACGAAAAGGAAAAATCTGATTTTTGCCCTCGAATCTGTCGAGTTTATCAATAGACGAAAAGTTTTTATTTACGCTCGGATATACAGCTACATGAATTTCGGGGGAAGATTGTTAACCTCTATTTTCGATAGATGCTTAGTATTCTGGACAAGGATTGAGTAACGACAAAGTCTTTGTAATGAGGATATGTAAGATATAAATCAAATAAAATTTAAATTAGAAATAAGTTGAATTGATTTTTGATTCCTCCTGAATACATCGAAAAAAAAACATAAAAAAAAAACAATAAAAAAATATTAAATTAAACTTTTTAAAATTCATAAATGAGGAAAAATTACAGACACAAATATAAAAACAATAAATGCTACGCATTAAAATCCCGTTTGTGGTTATAAAACTTGTGATTTTTCAAACGCAAATTGTGTAAAAATAAAAGAAATTTTACAATTATAAGTGGCTCCATAACAATTTAATAAGTAGAGTTAATGTTACAGACGCGTTATGCAAACTTATTGGCCATATATTTTCACTAAATTGCAGTTTTATTTGGCTGTAACTTGAGACCAATGTAAATACGTACATAAGTACCACTTTTATATCATTGAAAAAGTTTAAAGGTTAGTAAAAAGTATCAAATTATTCTTATAGAAGCATTATACGAGGGGAAAGGAAAAAAACGGTTCTTCACAAAATATTCCATTGTAATGGCACCAAAATGCTTTGAAAGTATCGTTAAAATCTATTGCATTTTTTTTTATAATTTTCCTCCATATAACTGAAAAATTATATGAGAACGGAGGTGGAAAAATGGTTTTGAAGTTATTTTAAAAATTTGTTATTATTTTTCAAGTCCTACCTATAAAGTTAAGGGATGAACTACCATTAATTTTTTTTTTCATAATTTCTGTTCACTTTGCCAGAGTATATTTTTCATTCAAATTGTAAGTGCTAATAATTTTCAATACTTTAGCGGTTCAAAATACCTTCGAATACCTCATATACTCAATACTCATTCATGCTGGAGTACCATATGGCAGCATTCTTGATTTTCTTCAATATAACCTATATACTGCTGAAATACTAACTCATCTACAAACCTATACTTCCATCTAGCATTTTTGGGAACTTTTGGATTTTGGATAAACCCAAATTTTTCGATATCATGTTTCGCAAAATATTTCACGATCGTTTATATTCAAATAAGTTTCAGGCGTTGAAGTAAGCTTACTATACCTTAAGTACTTCACTGAAGTAACTTCAGTAAATTTTGGACGGTATCCAATATGTACTATAAGGTGGTCCTTAATAGGGGTGTTTTCGAATTTTTTTCTTCCCAGGGGCTCAAATGCTTCCGAATTGATAAAAAAAAATCCTTGAAAATTTGAGCTCTTAATATTAACTTTAAGAAAGTCCGCTTTCCAACTTAAGGAAATAAAGTTTCTTTTGGAAATAACGTGGGAAAAAAATATGTTTTTCTTAAGAATTCCATAACTTAAGAGCTCTTTTTTGTAGAGCATTAAATTTACAATAAATATATCGCGATTGGTTACTTTCGATTTATTTTTCGCTAAGTTATGGAATTCTTAAGAAAAAAATATTTTTTTCCCACGTTATTTCCATAAGAACCTTAAGCAGGAAAGCGGACTATCTTAAAGTTAATATTCAGAGCTCAAATTTTTAGGGATTTTATTTTTATCAGTTTGGAAGCATTTGAGCCCCTGGGCGCAAAGAAATTCAAAAACACCCTTATTAAGGACCACCTTAATGTACTAGCTTCGATTTGCATTATTTGAGTTGTTTATTTAATATCAGAAAATACCTGGGTTTTCTTCCTGGAGAATAAAAACTATCTTTGCCATTAACTCTGATCACATAAAAGCCACCACTTTCGTTCAGTACCTTGAACTCATCTCTAGGTAGTGCCAGAAATGAAAATGAATGGAAACGACTTACTTATCTTTCAATATACCTACTTCGACAATGATATTATACTGGCTACACCAAAAGTTCGCTATTAAGGTTTAAGGTTTTAAGTTTTTACTTATACAGTCATTTAACGTGGTACCCATACATTGAGAGGCTCTGCAAACATTCAATCATCTTTGAACATCCAAATAATCCAATCCAAAGTTCTTCGTAAAATAATTAAACCGATATATTATGTAAGCAACCGTACCATCCACCAAGACCTTAATTTTCCCTTTATCACTTGAATCTAGTTCAAGAACAATTCGAAAATTCTACTCCAACTAGTTGGATCATCCAAAAATTTTAACGCCTAAATTCTTCCTTCTGAAACTCATCCGAGGAATCCTCCACATAGGCAGAAAAGACATTGGCCCCGTGGCCTATTAATTAACAAGCATTTAGCAAGTTAGTAGTGGTTGGATTCTCTTCACATTTCTGTAAAATACTATATCAGGGTTGATCTAGGAATCATATGCGTGGGGTAGTATTTAATTTAGTTCACTTGAATGCACATTGCATAATGTATATTATAATGTTCATTGAATGTAATAGAAATAAGAGATAGACGGATATAATAAAAATATAAGGGTTCCGTTTATACTAGGGAAACCTAAACAAGGTTATATGTATTTTTATTAGAATCGAACCTAAAATAAAATTCGGAAGGATTATTTCGGTTTTACCTTTTTAAACACTGATATTGTATTTTTTAGAATTTGTGTCAATTTTTTTCAAATATAATTACTTTTCTCTCATCACGAGAATAATTTTGGAACGTGACATTTTATCGTTAGATTAAATTGGATATCTAATGGTTCTTACGCTCGTATAGATATGGGGATTTGATAATAATTGATCTTTTATTTTGGAGTAAAAATATTATATTTTATAGACTTGAGGAACGAGTTTTCAAATTTTTGGTTAAAAGAATTCATTTGAAATTGATCTTTAATGGTAATTTTAATTACTCCTTTATAATTAAACAATAAATACTAAATATTCAGGGATTTTATTTGTAACTAATTTAAAATTTAAGGTCTAGAGTTGTTCAATACGTACGACCATATCAACGAAGAGGGGTTTATTCAGTAGGGGTTGCTAAAAAAATTTGTAAATTTCTCATTGCTCTTAGACACCTTATTTCTATGTAACGATTAAGTAACGTTCTATACATACCCCTACTTTTTAAATGTTGCATGACATTTTTCTCCTGAAATTTCGTAAATATATTTGTTACCTAATAAATAGCTCTGAAGCGATTTAAACCCTCTTAACGTTAAGTTTCCAGGAAAAATCACTTACCCCTTTACTTTTTACAGTAGTATCAGACCTACTGAGTTTATGTTGAGGTCCTAATGCACACTTGGCATCCATCGTGCCGAAACCTTATTAATACCCAAACAATCATGCAATGTCCTAAACTTATCGTGAACCTATCCTTAGGTGTACATCAAGGGTGGGTAAACTTAATACTGGTATGGGGAACAGTATTTTTTATATTTTTTTTTAAACGGGATCGACTTCGAAATTTAATTAATGATTAAAAATAATTAATTTGTTAAATTAAAAATTAACACAATTCTAAGAGGTTACATGGGCTTAATCGGGGAAAAAATGGTCTGTTTTGAACAATTTTTTCCCCATATAAAAAATGAAATATTTCATTTTAACTTTTTACTGTCTTCAACATACATATTTTACAAAAAAATTCTGAAATTTTCGTAGAAAAATATTTAAACGGCATTTCCGGTAACCCATTGGAAAAAAGGTGTGTCCGCGTTGACAGCAAAACTCATGACAGGATCATCCGAGGAAACAAGTAAAAAAGAAGAGAAAAAAATGCGTATTATAGTTAAGACCGTTAAGACTATAAACAAGAAATTGAATGAAGGAAAAAAAAAGTGAAAAATAAATATTTGGTAAACATTTTTACAAAAAAAAATTGTAAATTTTGGTGATATATACTCTATATTTGTTTGAAAAGTTGTAATTAAAAAAAATCCTTCGCCCTAGTCCTTGTTATTTGTATCTCGAAGACCTGTCTAAAATTTCATCAAAATCGGTTGAGTAGTTATCAAGAAATCTTGACAGCTAACTTTGAAAACATAATTTCGAGAAAAACGCGAAAATAGGCGAGCAGTTGCACCGATATACCTGCGATACGACTGCGAGCTTCCCAAAGCTGTATCTTCGAAACTATTATTCGAACCAACTTGAAAATTTAAGACAATATTTTAAAAAGGTAGTGGAAATTCATAAGATAATAAAAAAGTTGAATTTTTGAAGCCGTGTTTTTAATTAGAAGAAATGAAGTTTACCTAAATTTTATTTATTATTTAAAATGCTTGCGCTTGTTTGCCCATTCATGGTGATCACTAATTTGACGAATAGTCGTTCACCTGTCCTATTTTAGTAGGTCTTCGATGGCAACAATGATAAAAAAATTATTACCGTGATAATTCGAAAGGTCTAAAAAATTTCCCAGCAAAAAACCAATGCTGCTGGATATGAACATTTAACCACACAAACCTACTTGCTTTCCCTTGTCTCTATCTACTAGGGTGTCCGTTATTTCCCAAATTCAGTTCAAGCCATAAAATTAACATAAATAGTCACTTGCGCTCTATTGATAATAATTTTTATCTTCTCTTCCAATGATTTTATAGTTAAAAAAAGTAAAAATGAGCAAAAAGTTGAAAATATATAAGATTTATATTAGGCACAAGTGAAATGTTGAATACCTTTTAATGGAGTGATTTAATCGAAAATTCATAAGAAACCTTTTTTGTAGAACATTAAATTTTACGTTAAAATAATTTGACCTTAAATCTTTTCATCCATTTGTTTCTGAGAAAAAAAATTAAAAGTAAAAAGTCGAATAATCCCATGTTATTTAAATTAACATGATTCCGGCACGGTTTAATCAAGAAAGTGAGAGCTTAATTGTATTGGATAATTTTTGTTATATTTTAAACTAAAAATTCAGGGGGCGATCGCTGTAAAAAAATCAATTTGGGAAATAACGGACACCCTACTATCTACGTACCTGATGCGTACTATATTTGCAATAAGCGGCAAGAAATAGAAAGAAAATAAAAGTCGAAATATACAATAAAAGTTTTATTTCTGTTATTTTAGAAATCGTCTACCTTTATTACTCGTATTTTATAAAACTTTCGTAATATCAACGAAAATAAATTGACTCAACCCGAAAGAGAAACAACTTGGAAATCATTATCATTGCCCCTAAAATGTATGTATATTCTCTAATGAGAAATATTTGTTTGCAACTCAATTTTGTAGCGAGAAAATTTATCAACTAGCATAGACATTCTGTATGAATAAATCACAGTAATTTAACATGGCAAAAATTTATTGTACAAGGCCTCAAAATGGTTGGGAGCATGTGAGAAAAAGGACACAACAATTCAATGTCCTAAACGTGTTTATTTCGTGTGTCGCTTGGTTATGCTTTACGAAGGGTAGTTTTAAATGTCAGTACCTATGTAGCATGTACGAACATCACGCTACCCTTAACCAAAAACGTGACTTTTACAAAACGACTCTTATGAAATATGCATTAGAGTCGACTTAAATTCTTTCTTCATTTCATCTCCGTTACATTTCCAGCGTCTTCATCTTCCCGTTTTCAATAGGATAGGTGAAAACAAACAGGCCGCCGTTGTCTTTTGCCCGAATCGATATTTTTTCACGTTTTATTTTATTTACGAACGTGTCCTATGAATACCAAATTAAAAACGGAATTTTGTTGCTTAACTTTAGATTAAAAGTGGGTGAAAAAAAAGAACTGTTACAGATCGTTGCTGATAAATGAAAAAGCCGGGAATTTGGAAAAGGGGAGATTTTTTTAAAATGTTTATTTTAAAAATTCACGGCTAATAACGGAGGCGGTGAGGCTTAACCAAATGCATTTTTGTATTCATTTGTCTTTGCCAAGTTACTTAAAAAAAAATTAAGATATTACCATTAAAAACTTCCTCAAGCATTACTCAAAAGACTATCGAGATTTATAACTTGAAAAAATTGTACAAAATTTGAATTCTGTTTGTTTAATTTATTGTGTTATTATGTTTTAATTAATTATTTCAATATTTAAGTATTATGTGTGTGCATGATTCCGGAAATGCATTATTTAAATAACCGGAAACTGTTTTTATAGAACAAGGGGTGAACTTAGCCATGATATTTTCGAATAAACGTTGGTTTTGATTATAAAAAAGTTTATGTGCATCACCTAAATACTAAAACCAATCAATCCGTTTGGAAACATATTACATTGGGAAATGTTATTCGCCTATAAATAAAATACTAATATATATATGAAAATTAATATTTTTTACGTATATGTACCTTAGGGTGATTTTTTTTTTGACTTTTTTTGGTCCCATCGTGAAATTTTGTTGGTAATACCAAAAAAAAAAAATCCCTGGAAGTTTGAGCCCTTAATATTAATTTTAAGTCCTCGACCAAGACGTGTAAAGATTTCCCATTGAAAATACACGGAACCTCTGATTTTTTATTTTTAAATTTCTATATCTCAGCGGCATTTCATGGGATCGCTTTTACCGAAGATGGTTTTTTTATCAGAATTAAACGCTCTACAAAAGTACCCATTGCGACAAAGTCGTAACTCACACCGGTGAGGTAGTACGGGCCACTGAACCTGATTTTTCCATAAAATTCGCGTTTTTTTTGAATTTATTTCATAAATAACAAGAGCTACGGAAAAATTATAAATGAAAAACTTGTAGAGAATTTGATTTCCTACAAAAAAGTTCCTGTAGACCAAATCGCGAAGATCAATATTAAACGAGATATTAAGCCTTGAATTTTATGGAAAAATCAGGTTCAGTGGCCCGTACTACCTCACCGGTGTGAGTTACGACTTTGACGCAATGGGCACTTTTGTAGAGCGTTTAATTCTGAGAAAAAATCAGAGTTTCCGTGTATTTTCAATGGGAAATCTTTACACATCTTGGCCGAGGACTTAAAATTAATATTAAGGGCTCAAACTTTCAGAGAATTTTTTTTTTTTGGTATTTTCAACAAAATTTCACGGTGGGACCAAAAAAAAAACACCCTAATGTACCTCCAATTTGCGTGGCTCTTAAGGGATTTCAAAGCACCGATATGTAAATAAAGGGTAGCCTACTTTAAAGGACTTTAAAGGAAGAAATCTAGATTGAACTAAAGAAATGCATTAACGTCTATAGTGGATGATAAGATAATATTTATGATGATATTCCAATCGGACGTAAAACGTGCCATTACTAGGTGAATTAAGGATACACCAAAAAAGTATTTTGAGGACACCATAAAATTATTTTATCGTTAGGATAAATTTATTAAAATAAGTGGGATTTTCTTCAAAAACTTCATTGTTCTATTTACGAAAATTAACAAAATAATAAAAGATATATAGGGATATGTAGGGATGCAGCATTCTTTATAAAAACCATCGATATTAGAAAATTGATTCTTTTAAAAGTTCAACATTAATGTTAAAAATATCGACGTTTATGAACAATATATCAATTTTTTGGGATGTTTTAAAAATAATAATAATATACTGTAAAGTTGTAAATTCCTTCAGTTTATAATCTAACGTCGTTCGATTACATTATAACCTAACTTTACTTACCGGTTGCTTATAATCTCACGTGTTATTATAAACTGACGGATTTCTCAAATTTATACTCGTGAATGAAATAAATTTTTATGTGTGTGGTTATAGATTACGAATGGGACAGATGATGACGCTATGATAAAATATCGTTCATAAATCAATACTCATGAAGAACGACATATAATCGATGATATGAATTTCAACATCGATGTTAATACATGAACGATATATCGAAGTTTGAAAAATCGATGTATCGTTTGCATTCCTACTCGTATGTTTGGTATGAGAATCTATATTTATAAAACAAAGTTGTGTTAGACTATTTATAACTGAAGAATGGCTGGACCGATTTTCATGATCTATAATTTGTTGGATTTGTCAACGCTTAGGATAACAGAATAACTATAAGAATGTTTAGCAAATTATGAATACAATACGTTTTTAAATAAATTACGTTTGACTTATTCCGCAATTGTTCGCTTACTAATCATTGTTGTTTGTAGTAGTTTGCAAAAAACGCATAGCAACCGTTTGAATTTGACTTTTGTATTTATTGAATTTAAGTGCCAAATTTATGATTTAGAGGTGAGGTTTATTAATAAATCTTATTGTGAGAGTATTATTATGAACAATGCTGCGACCTAAAAGATCCAATGTGTCCAATACGTCAAAACAAACAAACCACGTTTAAGGGATGAAATCGACCATTAAAGTGCCAGAAGAAATCATCAATCGGTCAAAAGTTCAATCGCATGTAACATCGTTATATAAGGGATGATTTTAGAACCAAAAACTGTTTCGGGTTCGTAACAATGTATCAAACGATAATATAATAATCTATTTCAAACTCGAAACAAAAAAAATTTTCGCCAAAAAAAAAAAACGGTGAGTTAACCATCGTTGTCAAAATAAAACTAGCCTTATATTTTTCGTGCTGATATTTATAGAACTATGGCCGAAATGGTGTTAGGATTTCAGGATTATTTATTCTTATTTATTATTCTATTTCAGCAAATGCGTAAAAAGTGTAAAGATTAGTGAGAAGGTAGAAATTATTAGTATAAGCTTGGATCAGGAACTTCGAGATATTCCGAACTGTAGATAACTATTCCGAATGGGTACGTATTGTTCACTCGAATGCAATTTGTACGTAAACTTTAACAAGCCAGAAATGAAGAAGCGACGGTTATTTTTATTATGGACCGATTTAATCGCGAATTAAATTAAAACAAAGTCGAAAATGCAACGTTACCGAATTGTGGGTGTGCTGAAGTGGACTTGCCCAAAGTAGACTTTATTTAGAAAATTTAATTTTACATAATACAATATAAATACATATTTAAAATCAGAAACGGTATTAAACAAAATACAAGAAAATCAAAATCACTATTATGGGTATTAAGTCACAAAGAGGGTCACTAGAAAATCGACAAACAAATTAAAATGAAACGTGTTGAAATTTTCTTTCACCCTTTCAAAATTTGACAAAAGAAATGAAGATTATGTTCCAAAAGAAGAGAAATTAGTTCATCAAATAACTCTTAAGATATTACATATCGTATGATGGCTAGAAGCCTATGGTTCATCCTAAACTACAGCGCAGAAGGAATAAAAATAATTACCAGAATAGGATCGGGGCATCACTATAACACATTCAAATCGCTACATTGTACTTATGTAGAATGGTGAACCACCTTAATCATGTAATATAGTGTCAAATGATAAAAAAATAAACAAATATTTAATTTAAAAAAGTATTGAAGAAAACAGGAACATTCCCAGTAGGCACCCAGTCCTTGAATAAAAGCAACCTTAGGAGCAAATTGGCCAAAAAAACAATACAATTTCGAGGATAAAAATGTGTTTCGAAATAATCAATCAGTGAAATTTCACTGATAGTTTAAACAAGAACTTTTTTCTATAGGTACAGAAAAAATTAAGAACTCTTCAAGTATCATTCCCCTTTCACGATACTTCTTTACTGTTAAGAATTTCCAGGAGAGAATTTAGAATAATTTTTTAGCTGCATTTTTGTTTTGGCTAGTGCGTTGGAAGTTTTTGTTTGAGTTTTCTGTCTGGATAATTTATTAAAAATAGTTTGTTTGGAAAAAGTATCAGCTTAAACACAAAGTATTTGAGTATTAGAGAAAAAAACAACCCTCGAATTTTCTTACATGCAGAAGAGTCTCACTTGAATTTATTCTGAGTGTTTATCTAAGAAAGTTTATCATAAGATTTTCCAAAAAAGAAAATTTTAATTTAGCCAAGGCAAACACGGCCCACAAAGTTTCCAAATCAAACGAAACAAAAACGAAGAAATTAAAACAAACAATTTTTCATTATCGCACAACTAAAAAACAATTAAATTTGACAAATCATCGCGGCGCTCCCATTCCGATTGTTATCTCACCAGTGTTATTTGATTTTCGCTCCAAAAATTCAAACAAACAAGACGGCAATAAAGCCCTCGCCAAGCTCATCGTGCAAATTAACTTTTCACCAATCAAATTAAATCGCACACCCCAACCCCCATCAACCCCCGAGCCGCTTGCCGCCGCCAGCACTCAAATGAGGCCCACTTGATTGTTTTGCGTTCTAAGAATATTATAACGGGGACAAAACTTTTTGAATAAATAAAATCGAGTTAGCCGAGAAATCCCCTTTGATTCATCCCCCAACCCCTAAACGTCACTTGCCGCGATTTAACAAACGCCCTTATTGGTCAATCGGAATTTATGAATTTCATTTGTGTGTTTCCATCTCTGTTCGGACAAATCAAATTAAAATTGATTTTTACAACAACTAAAACTCAATAAATTTTCATCCCGTTAATATTTTGTGAATTAACAGGATAAAATCGGGATTTAACAGGACGTCATTTGTCAGATTTAATCGGAGTAGATTTTTCAAATTTATCACCCAATACCAATCTTTTTCAACTTATATATATAAAAAAAATAGTCCATTCCATATTTTTTTGGAACTTAGAAGTGTTCGGTATTAATCGCCAAATGAACACCATAAATATTTTTTTAGGGAGTCATTGACAATTTGTAGGGGGATGAAGCCTGTCAGAACATTAACTCACCCCCGTCGAACTAAACGATTTCTTCCTTGACTCTCATTCCGGGTTAATAATTCCATTCCGACAATTGTGTTGGTATTCTATTTGTTTAAGAACGTGTTAACGGCATTTTTAAAATGCTTTCGCGTGTTTAAAGTCATTTTTAATTTTGTGTAAATTTGTTTTTTTCTCGAAAAGGGCTGGGGTGAAAACGTTTCATTTCAGAATCGTGTTACCAGATTTATTTCAATCTATTTTGAAACGTTTAAAAATAAAATACTTAGTGTTCAAATGTCATTTCGAATTATTCCTGGAAATATTTTGTCGAAATGATTTTCGAAAACGGGAATTGTTTAGAAAAACACTGTTTTTACGGGATTTTTTTTTTTTTGGTAAAAATCGGTTTAAACTTGTTAATGTCGTGTCATACACCAAATGATTGATTACAAATGTCGCTGGAAAAAATGTCAATTTTTTGACCGTTTTTATCCCCCCGGCTTCCATGAACAGCAGTTTTGTCTTTTTGTGATTAAAGAATGAAAAATGATTTTTGTTGTCCGGTTATATTTCCTTCAAATAATATATTAGTTAAATGAATAAAAGAAAGGAATAGTTTCTCTTATTATGGACGTAATTTAAACAAATGTAAATTCTAAGAAAATTCGAGGGGACAATATTGGAGTTCGAATAGTAAATTTTTCCAGGAAACTTAGTGTTGAAATCATAATTACTTTGTCATGTTACTATTTAACTAATGTAAAGTTATATAAGTCTCAAATTGACAATGATAAATTTGGGAATCTGAATGAAATATAACTGCAGATGTTTGGCATTAATATGAAGTTTAATAATCAATCACCCATTCATAAACAAATAAAGGTATGATAAGTATGATATACAAGTTATTGAACTATAAAAAAATAAAAAAGAATAACGAATTACTTTAGTGATTTACCTGCTGTAATTGTAACTTTTTAAGTTATATGATATATCGGAAAAATGTTTAAGCAGTCAAGCAAAATATTTAGGTAAAGGATAACGAAGGTACAAAGATAGTTTTATCTACAAAAGTTTGAACCCTTTTCCCTTTTAGTTAAGGGGCGAGTATATTCACTTTTAGATAGTGACATTTCTAAAGAAATTATATGTGGAAAACATGCGAATTTTCACCTAAGAATCGTGATATATAAGGGATTTATCTGACAGATAAATTGTTATCTATATCGTTACCTTATGAATTGGGTATCACTATCAATGAGTAAAAATGCCAGCCTTAAATGGTACCCAGAATATTATTTTTGCATTGAAATATTTACGATCGATAAGTCCATCCACAGTTTGTCAACCTTTGCCATATATCTACAACAATTAAAATATGTCTGCAGAATAAGTCATGCAATGGAAACTTTATGCTTCTGCTATCCAATTTGTTCTATCTGCGTTCAAAAATAATTCATAGTGCTTCTAATACCAATTCTACAAAGAGAATATTCTAAATATTGAACGAAGAATCTGAAATGTCATTATGTATAAAAAAGTACTTTCAATGAGTACTTCTTCATATTAAGATACTTTAATTGAGTATTTCTGTATAAACTACATCAAAACCAACGATGAAAGTGTGTAGATTATTAGCTATATTAAGAATAAAAACAAGATTTTCTAATTTTTTGCTAGGTAACACAAAAACATGCTTTTTCATGAACCTTTATAGAAATGGAAAACAATTTTTTTCGGGAACCACAAAATCGATTTTGATGAAAGTTGTAACGTATAACATACTATAACATGTTTTAAGCACTGAATTACAGTTTTCAAGTTTTAAACATATCAAGGTCACAAAAGAGCGACGGAATTGTTGCAATTATTGTACAGTAAAATGTTTTCAGCACTAAGCTAAAGTTTCTAAGTTTTAAACTTTTCAGGGAGAAGCAAAAGAGCGACGGAAAAATTGATTATTTTGGGTTTATTTTTATATGAAACATGTGCCATTTCAAAAGTAATCAAAATTGTTTAATTAAGTTATTCTAATTGTAAAAATAACCCTAGATGAAACCATAATAAGAAAAATACATCAAATTTTATCAAAACTTAGTACGTGGTTCCCGCGAAAAGTGGTCCTCCGTTTTGGTCGTAATTTTTGATATTACTGTGGTGTATTTTAAAGAAGCGAAAAAAAAACGTTAAATAATAAAAAAACTTACGAAATTAACAGCTCAAGTAAATTTTGGAGATATCAAGGAAAAACTATCGAATGCCAGTGGTTTTTTCCGATTTATTCAATAGTAAGCTACTATAACCTCCAGTATGACTCGACTTAGAGTAGTTATTTTTTTTGTATAATGCTCCACTTAAGCTTGTCAAAAATTTTTACTCCCCTCGCCCTTTCGTAGCACCAAAATAATTTTTAATATCCAAAAACCAGCCGGGGTTCCCCAAGGTAGCGTACTGGGAGCTCTGTTGTATTCCCTTTACACAGCCCATATGCCAAATACAACAGATGCATTAGTGGCGACATTTGCTGATGACACAGCCATCGTAACCGCAGCAGATGAACCCAATGAAGCTTCGTTAAAGCTCCAAAATAACCTGGGCAAAGTAGAAAAATGGGCAAAAAAGTGGAAAATAAAAATAAACAACGCAAAATCTACACATATAATGTTTACACTGCGCAGAAATATATGTCCACCGGTTACAATGGAAGGCATAGAACTACCGTAAAAGAGCACGGTAAAATATCTCGGAATGCACTTAGATCAAAAACTTACATGGACTGTGCAAATCAAAAAAACTCGAGAATATTTAAATAAAAAATTCAGAAAAATGTACTGGCTAATGGCATCTAATGCACCATTATCAACAGAAAACAAACTTCTTCTGTACAAGGCCATCCTCAAGCCCATATGGACATATGGGATACAGTTGTGGGGTACTGCATCCAACTCCAACATTGAAATCCTACAAAGATTTCAATCAAGGACCCTACGACAAATAATCGGTGCTCCATGGTATGTAAACAATAAAAAAATACATGAAGATACAGAAATGCCATCTGTAAAAGAGGAAATGTAAAGGTTTAGTAAAAAATCTCTGACAAAACTAGACGATCATTCCAACCACCTCGCAATAAACTTATTGGACAACAGTGAGATGATAAGAAGGTTACAAAAATGGAATGTATTAGATTTGCCTGATAGATTTTGTAACTAAACAAATATTTCTATAAACTATTTATTGCCAAATTATTATTTCTTGTTATATAGCTTTATTTTTATATATTACTTATTTATTAATGTTTCACATTATTCTTAGCATTGATATTGTTATTATAGACTATTATTATCATTCTTATTGCTACTGTTAATTGTTTTTATGATTGTTGTTATTGCTATAAGAATTACTATTATTGTTATTGTTGCTATTGATTGTTAAAAATCTTTGTACTTATACAGCACTAATCTACTGGGACTAGTGCTTACATGTGATTGTGTATGGATTGAATGCACTTATTGCAACCCTATGCAGATTGTGCAATTTATTTGAAAATAAAAAAAAAAATATCCAAAAATTGATTTTTTATACAAGAAACTTAAATGGAATCTCATTCTTTTAGGAAGAAATCACTAGACAATTGTTGAACAAAACACCGTACAAAACCATCACTCGTGACGGTACCTAGCGATAACGAAAGTTAATACAAAAACAAAGTTAAAACCTAAAAAATGTCAACATTTCTGATTAATTCCAATATATTTTTGAATTGCCCCCTTAATAACAAAATATGAGTCTCCCGTGGGGTATACACTCCACGTAGGAAAATCAAGTTTTAGAGTTTCTACATACAGCCATTCCGTTTTGCAAGACTTGCAAGCGATTTATCGGTTTTGGTATAGTGCATACTATAAATATAGTAGCACTTATCATTACAACAAATTTCACTGTTGTGTACATTTGATTTTTTGGATGGACTGCATGGAATGGAATGATGATGAGTAGCAATTCTTATAAGACTAGAAACGCGATTTTTGAAAGAATGATTTTTAGAGATAGAAAGAATTTTTAAGGGGTCAGCATTGACTACGAATCAAAGAAATTTTTAGCCTTTAGAAGTTTGCCTCTACTCATCTGCACTGTAAATTTAAAGTAATATTACAAGGATACATACTCAAACATCTTTTACGTTGGAATCAATTAAAAAAATCAAACATAAAATGACAAAAATTTGTTTGTATTTACCTATAAAAACTCATTTTTAAATAATGAATTAAAAATTTTTCTCATGAAAGAAAAATTACGTTAGCATGTTGGTAATGCAAAAGCATTCCTTAATTGTCTTAAACATTAGAGTTTAAACAAGGATTAAAATAACCGTTTGTACCGAAGTTTTAATTCTAGGATTAATCAAGGATTTAAAAAATAAATGGTGACCACTATGAAACTAATAGGTCCAGAGTTTGAATGTTGTAATGAAAAAGTTTTCTTTTAATTTTTTATTAATTTACGGATTTTTATGAACCCTAGTGTTGCTAAAGGTTTAAGCAGTTATAAAACGATGACGAACAACAATAAAAAGCTTTAAATAGATAAGAATGGAAATGTTAAATCTCAAAACTTCAACAGTAATGATAAATAACCTCCTAAATTTAGGGTTTCCTGTAAAAAAATTTGCTGAAGATCCCAGCCGGTGATAATCTGAGACTTAGATATACTCGTATAACTCATTCCCATTATTCTCGTAACCAATAAAAATCCGTTTTTCTTATACCAAAGACGCTAAACTCAATTCATAGGTTGGTATTTGTTTGTATACAATCACTTAGGGGAGGAAAAAGACCGGTTAAGGACTGATAGTAAACATTAGAGTTTAAGTAAGAATTAAAATTACCCCTTGTGCCGAAGTTCCAATTCTATGATAAATCAAGGATTTAAAAAATAAATGGGGACCACTACGAAACTTATACGTCCTGAGTTTGAAAGTGGTGACTAAAAGGCTTTCCTTTAATTTGTTATCAATTTACGGATTTTTATGAACCCTAGTGTTGCCAAAAATTAAAGCAGTTATAAAACGATGACAAACAACAATAAAGAACTTATAGATTAGAATGAAAATTTTAGATCTCAAAACTGCAATAGTAATGATAAACGATCCCCTAAACTTAGGGTTTCCTTTAAAATAATTTCCTGAAGATCCCAGCCGGTGATAAATTGAGATTTAGATATATTCGTACAACTCATTCCCATTATTCTCGTAACCAATAAAAATCCGTTTTTCTTATAGCAAAGACGCCAAACTCAATTCATAGTTTGGTATTTGTTTGTATACAATCGCTTATGGGAGGAAAAAGACCGGTTAAGGACCAATAGTTTGGACAAAAGTTGTAGACTTCTTTCAAAGAATCAGCGTCAGCAAAAAGCTTTTGATAATTTCATCATCAACAAATTTTAACTTTGTCCTCATTTTGTTATCATCAAACGATTTATTTTCAATCGTTGAAATATTCCAAAAATTCACTGAAGTTTTCTTCAGTTTAAAGAAAAAAATGCTCATGTATTTACCAAATTTTTCTTATTGCGTGACCGGAGGTATAAATTACGCTTTAAAAGTTTTGCAAGTCAAATTCGTTTTTTTTTTCGTTTCCGTCGATATTATTTGGAAGATTGAAAGTCATAAAATTTAGTTGAAACTTTTTCTGGTTCACTCAATTGCTTTATAATGCCGACTAATCTTTTTAATGTTTCACTGCACGCAGTGGAAGGGTTAAAAATATTTTTACACATTTTAGTTTGTCGGCGATTTTCGGTTCACTTCTTTCCAACAAATTAACATGACAGACTCGAAACCTCGAGTTTAAAAATGAAAATTCTCTTGAATTTTGGTTATGAAAAAAAGAACAGAAAATTGAATAATTGTTGCAATTAATTATGATTTGAAAAATGCGAGCAGTTGGAGTTGTGAGAGACTACACATTTGTTTTAAATAAATATTGACTTTTTTGCGTGAAGTTAAGTACTATAATTAATTTAAATTTCTAAAATTATACCTTTAATGGAATAAGTTTAAAAGAAACTACTGAAATTATATAACTTTCAATTATAGTTAATTTCGGAAGGAAATTGTTAAGATTAATAATTTTCAACATTCAAATCAAACTACGAAAAAAAAGGTCTATTTTATTTTACTATTTTCGTATAGATAGAAACACTGACAAGGAACTTATTCTACTTGCTGAACTCTCGTAAAATTAGGTTTACGACTCTTTTGGAGTCAGTAGAAAAAATTTAGAGGGTAAACTAAAAAAAAATTGACATCTATAAAAGTAAATTTATCTTCACTTTTATTTTCCTGTGTTTTATTAACTTGAAATAATTTAAATATTTAATTTGGAATTCTTATTTTCGTTTCATTTTTTATAGGACGCAGGATCTCTCACGAGTAGTTTGACGCAACAAAAGTAGGAGTAGAGTTTTTTCCTGAGCTTAGGATGTTTAATCATTACATTCAAGGATAATTCAGGAAAAACTGTTTTTTTCAAAAAATTTATTCGTGTTTCTATACAAAGAAAATTTTTACTTCCTAATGATGTTTTCACTCATGGATAGATGGATAAAATATATTATACCCTTAAAAGATACAAAATTATCTGTTAAATAAATTACACATTAAGCCTGCACATCACAGCCTGCCTATCACTATTCTTAACGGTATGCTTACTCTAATCTTAAAAGAAAATTTTTATCCAGAAGATGTATTAGATCACTATCTAGATGTGAAAATACCTGCCCTAAGAGTACGGATATACAAAGATAAATTACATGTAGTGACTAATAAAAAACAGAAAGTAAATTAATGAAAAATAATATATGTCCTATGACTCAATTTTTTCTTTATTACAACGCGTTTCAACAGTTTTTAGCTGTCATCGTCAGGTAATGATTTTTTTGTTAGTTGTAAACAAATTTCTTATAGATTGTTTAAGGTTAACCTTATTTCCACTCGATAAGGTCCTTATAACACTTCAACGAAGTTGAGCAAAAATTTTAGTCAGGAATCTAAATAAAAAATTGATTCGGTATAACATTCCTAGTAGTGTCCGACTGAAACTAGTTTAAGGCCGAAACCGAAACCGACCTTCGGCATCAGTCTCAGTTTCGGCCGAAATCGAAACTTCCATATAAAATAATGTTTTCGTAAAATAAAAGTTAATCACAATTGGTGTCTTTGTTTTTAAATCCTAGACGTATTCATTAATCCTTTAGTCCCTAATATTTGAGCTAATTAATTAACATAAGATATTATTGTCACTTATTATTTCAAATAAATTATTTATGCAGAAAGAAGAGGTGAATTTGAGAGAAATACACCTAATATTTCATTTTAATATTAGTTACGGATAACTTAAAATAATTAAGAAAAGTTATAAATAAAATTACTTTTCATCTCATATGTTTAGATACATAAAATAGAAAATACTCTTTCTTATATCTTAAAAACAAAGTAATTTCTTCTAAACTTTGATCAGTTTTCATTCGAACTGAAAAAAAATATCAATGAACTGATAGTTATCAATATTCATAATTGAAGAATCAAATAATAAGTGAAAAACAATAATTTTTTAACACTTTTATCTCACGAACTCAATTTCGATTTCAGCCGTAGTTTCGGGTTGACGATAGCCGAAACCAAAACTAGGCCGAAACTGAAACCGAAAGTTCGGTCGGGTACTAATTCCTAGTAATTAACAAAGCAATGAAATTATAAACACCTTTCTCATAGACAAAGCTCAGGCTACAACTGAAAGTCTTATTGGTCATTTCCTTGAAGTAAAATCAAAAGTAGATTTCGGGTGTCTATTTTTCAAAGTTTAAAAATTTATTTTTGTAAAAAACTGATCTATTTTTCTTTAAACTAAAAAAAAATATTACTATTTAAACTTTTTGAATTTTCTACCAAAATAATCTAATACATTTTTTCCTCAAACAACTTTTCCTTTTTCCTTAAAATTGGTTTACTATTTTAGAGAAATGAAAATTATTAATATATCTTAAGAAATTTGAATGACAGGAGAGAAAATCGTAAGTAAGTGCAATTAATCAATAAAAAAATATGAAATGCTCATAAAAGTTTTAAGGTTTCGAAAATATTGTTATTGATATTTTATTCATTCAATACACCGATTATTTTGAGGATTGAAAGCTTCAAAAATCTTTCAGATTTATGGAATTTTCTTCAATATTGTTTATTCAATGTTATTAAAACGTAAAATCCCAGCATCAAATTTTATCATAAGAAAAGAAAACACTTAAAATTTGTGGTTGGTAGAAAAATTTATGATCTTACCTTGACTTTTACAAATGAAGGTAAATATAAAAATATCCCTCTTATAAATATTTCATAATGAAACCTCTAAAAGATATTTTATTAAGTAATTGAATAAGAAGCAACAAAAAATATCGAGACGCAGCTGATGGGGTTGATTCATTTGATTTTATTTTCCCACTCTTGAAATCTATCATCCCTAATCATCTTCAAGAATTTTTGCTTTTATGATTCCTTATTATTTAATATTTTCCAATCTAATAAACTTATGATCGTGTGTTTTATATCTGAGCTTTCGAGCTTTCAAGCGTTCGAGTTTTTGCGCTACCATTACCAATCATCGCATCCCTTAATTTCAGCATGGGGGTGGCTGAATAAATATAAACATGTCTATTGACTGAATATCTCTTGTGCTCCCGTATCAATCACATTGATTTATATTTATTTAAAGCTTCTTCCCGTTTCGTTCCCGTCGAACGCAAAAAAATTGATATCGGAGAAAAAAAGCGTCAAAATAAAAACAAACAAAAACTCTATTTCTGGCGCATTTTTTTAAAAGAGAAATGATAAAAAATACGAGGGAAAAAAGAAAAGTATTTACGTGAAATAAAAATGAAATAAATTATTTAGTAAAACGAAATATTTCGACGATTCCTCGCTCGTTTTCCGTATAGGCACCTAACGTTTTTCCCATTTCATCGCTCGTGTCGTGCCGATTTTTACCTATTATTCTTCGCATTGAGATATCGGTGTAATATTGAAAAATTTAAATTTATATTGAAACATATTGAATTTTCATGGTTGCGAACAAAAATTTTCCACACGCTTCGATGTGCAATGATAAAAAAAATGATAAATATATGGCACTTCTTTCTTTTCGCGAAAGAAAGAAGTTGGAAAATCGAGGCGGGGGAGACGTCAACGACACCGTTTTGTTTTCGAATAAATCAAATATTTGAATTAAACAAAATCTCGGAAAAAGGAAATCAAACAAAAATTGAAAATATGGAATAAAATGGATTTTGGAAATAGGGCGCTGGCTGACAGTAAGATTTATCGTTTGAGGTAGTCTAGCATATAACAGCATATACTTTTGCTTAAAAGAACCGGGGGCTCTGGAAAGGGGGGTAAAAAATAAAATTAATGATTATATTCAAATTATTTTATACGTTGATATAAAAATGTTTTTGGTAATAAACCTAAAATCAAATGTAAATCTGTATGAAAAGAAATGATTTAACAAAACCTACTGGAAAGATTTTCACCATTTTCTTTCTATCTTTGCATGTTAAGAATTTAGCTAAAATAATGATCTGTTTATATGGATAGATCAATCATATGGTGAGAAATGGAAATAAGAAAAATTTTGTGTGATGTATGAAGTAGGGTGATTTTTTTTTTGGGACTATTTCTTTTTTTTTGCTCCCATGCCGAAATTTTGTTGGAATTACTTCAAAAAAATTTCCCTGAAAGTTTGAGCTCTTAATATTAATATTAAGTACTCGCTCACAGCGTGTGAATATTTTCCATTTAAAATACACGTAAACTTTGATTTTTTTTTTAAATTTTTATAACTCAGCGGCATTTTATGGTATCGCCTCGCTCAGTCGGGATTTTTTTACAATTGTATGCTCTACAAAAGTGCCTATTTTTAATAAGGAATAAAAAATCAATATTTTCTTAAATTTTACTCAATAATCCGTAAAAATTTTATAGTAAGAGAAATTCAAGGCTCAATATCTCGAGAAATATCAATCTTAAAAATTTGGTTTTCTGGAACTTTTTTGTAGGAAATTAAATTTCCTATAAACTTGCTATTTACATTTTTTCTGTAGGTCTTGTAATTCATGAGTAACTGAGAGAAAAACGAGAAATCTATGAAAAATCTAGGTTTAGTGACCCGTACTACCTCGCCCGTGTAAATTTCGATTTTGCTGCAATAGACACTTTTGTAGAGCATACAATTGTAAAAAAATCCCAACTTTGAGCGAGGCGATACCATAAAATGTCGCTGAGCTATAAAAATTTAAAAAAAAAAATCAAAGCTTACGTGTATTTTAAATGGAACATATTCACACGCTGTGAGCGAGTACTTAATATCAATATTAAGAGCTCAAACTTTCAGGGAAATTTTTTTGAAGTATTTCCAACAAAATTTCGGTATGGGAGCAAAAAAAAATAGTCCCAAAAAAAAAACACCCTAGTATGAAGCTCCATTTGAGAGAGCATCGTTTTTATAGTAACTAACTCAACAGTTGTAAGTTGAGTACCAATTGGCGCTACTCTACACTAATAAGCGCTGGCATTTTACTTGCTTCGTTTGATTCAGTTATTCACTCAAGAGTAGATAGACTACAGTCTTACATTGATAAATAATGTTTTTATTTCCGAGTCACAATTAATAAATTAATGAATAATACTATATGTCTTATGACTCAATTTCTTCTTTATATCGACGCGTTTCAACAGTTTTTGGCTGCCATCCTCAGGTAATGATTATTTTGTCAGTCGTAAACAAATTTCATATAGGTTGTTTGTTTTAAATAATTTGTCGTTAAGAATGTTATTTGGATCTAGTTTCTGAGCTTTGTACATTTCATATTCTTCCAGGGTGTTCATATGTGATACTTTCTTGCATATATGTAGTGGCTTAAAATTTGTTTCGAAATTTAAGCATTGATGATTTTCGTCATAACGGTGTTTTCTAAAATTTTAAGTTGTTGTTGAAGTAGGTTTCTTGAGTCTATGTTCCTTGTATCTTGTTACAAAACATCTACCAGTTTGGGCAATGTAGAATTTTTCACAGGAACCACATTTAATTTTATATATTCCAGTTTTCTGTTTCGTTGTAATTTAGTTGTTCTCCAATGGTTTAAGAATATCCATCATGTTGTTGTTTGTTAAAAACTCAATATGGAAGTTATTTTTCTTTAGGAAGTTGGCGATTTTAAAACTAAATATATTATTGAAATTTGATTTTATATATTTTTGGTTTTCTTTGGGTGGAGTTTGAAGAATGCTAGAAGAGTTAAAAGACTACAGTTTACTACTACAACATTGAAAAAAATTTCATACGAGGTTAGCCATGCTTTATTTGCATATTAAGAACTGTTTTTTCTTCGACTCTTAATCGACCCCGAGGCGTTTTTATCGACAAATTTGACAACCTTAGCATTATATGCATTGAATTTGTTAAACTTGATAAAATTAATACAACAATTGAAACGTTTAACAAAAAGTTCAACTTTTCAGTTTTGCTTCCGAAAACCTTTCTATTCTGTGATTTAATCTAAACCATATATATACCAAAATATATTTCTTATCAAAATATTGGCTAAAGCTTTATTGAAATTTCATCATCAATCAGATAGTTGATTGAATAAAGGGGATGAAAAATCGCTACCTTATTAGGACGAATTTGACGCTTCAATTCTTTTTGGCAAGAAATTAGGACAACCCTTATATAAACTTATTGAACTGAATGACCTATTGATGAATGAATTTACTCTTAAAATTATTCTAGTAGATGAATTTGAATCATTATTTATCCACCCCTATTAGTTAGGATTGTAATGTTTGATTTGATGAGAGACGTCCAGATTTTTGAGCACTTCGAAGGGATGCAAAGGAATAGGATGAACTACTTAACAGGTCAGTAAGTTCCTTAAAGATTTTCGAAGGTAAATTTGTGTACAGAACTATTTTAATACAAATCAGCATTAAGTTAATCTTAAACGCATTTTATATTTCTACATTACGGTTCTCAAATTTTGCAGTCATTATGTTGATTTGTATTTACGATGTCCTTAATATGTATAATAAACCTATATGTATAATATGTATTTGAAATTTTATCGCTTCTATAATAGAATTATCTATAATTTTGTAATGAAATTTACAAAAAGTGTCATATCTATCCTTCGGATTGAGCTAGGGATAAATTTTTTTCGGTATAATCCTCTACAAACCAGCATCTACGTTGTACTTGCATTGGTTTTGGAATATCATTTAAGGAAAACTAGTAATTGTTAGAAAACTCCAAATTCTTTTCGGTTGACGTATAAACGAAAATTCAACTAGTAAAGGGTGTTTCAATAAAAGCGCAAGATTTGAATTGCGCGCCATGTTTAACAGTCATAATGCCACATGATGATGACCTGACAAATCGAAAGTAGATAGATGGGAGTTAGTAAACATGAAATAGTTGACCATCAACAGCGAAGAGAATTCACCAATTGGATCCTTGAGCATCCTGCTGACTTTGCAAATAAAATCATTTTCAGTAATGAGACCATTTTCACTTCGATGGCTGCGTGAATAGGCAAGACTGTCGCATTTAGGGCTTAGAAAATTCACGAATGATTCATCAGAAAGCAATGCATCCACAACGGGTCACTTTATGGTGTGCATTATGGTCTAGAGGAATAATTGCACCATTTTTTTTCAAAAACGATGAAGGTAATGCAGTAACGGTGAATGGGGAACGTTATCGTGATATGATAACAGTTTTTTATGTCTCATTTGGAAGCTATTGATCTTGACGGTATGTGGTTTCAGCAGGACGGTGCCACATATCATATCGTCCGTGAAACATTGACGATCTTGCACGGGTTTGCTCCTGGTCGTGTCATTTCCCGATTTAGTGACCAGAATTGGCCTCCACGCTCTTGCGATTAAACGACTTATTATCAGAAGTTACAGGTTTATTCCAATAAACCTGCAACCATTGAGGCATTGAAAGCCGAAATTAGACGCTGTATTAATGAAATACCACTATATGTATTCAATAACGTTATTGACAATTTCGTCAAAAGGGTATGCAAATGCCAGCAAAACCGTGATGGCCATTTAAAAAAAAATTGTTTCATAGATAATTTCCAAATGTAATATTTTCTGAATCAATAAATATTTCAATTCTTTGCTACAAGAAACCATGTTTTATTGAACACTGAAATCTTGCGTTCTTTTGAAACACTGTTTACAATCATCTAGAAACCAGCATCCGAAAAAATCCGCCAAAAAATAATTTGTACCTCAACATAACAAAAGCTATGGTCGTTTTTACAAATTCAACAATGGTGTCATTAGAGTGTAATTACACTTACAAGCAGCATCATAACTATCATCCGGATTAAGTAAAAAGGAAATTTTTTCGGTACAATACTTTATGAACTAACACCTATATTGCACCATTACATATTTCGCTTGAACATTTGTTGAACAAAATACATGCATTCAACAATGGAGTAAGTCCATTTACAAAAATCCTCGTAACATTTTTTCGGTTAAAGTTAAAATGAAATTCTTTTCAGTACAATATTCTACGTTTTAATGTCCTTCGTAAGTCGTTTTAAAAGATCAAACAATGGGGGGCTAACGGTGTTAAAAAATTAAACAACTTTTTCTGGGTTGAGGAACAAACGAAAATTCAACCAGTGCAATCAAGTGCATACAAAAGCCAATCGAAAATATATTCAAAATTTTATTTTGTTAAAGTCAGACGCTAATTTTTTAGCATAAAGCAAAATCCTAATCTATTACAAAAAAAATTGTAATCGATCCTCAACATACGTAAAACTTAAAGTTAGATTTCGTAACTATAATTGTAGTCTCCATGAAAAGTGAGTTGAGTTTCACTTGTTTCGAACTTTTCCCAGTGGAAAACCATTATACAATTTCTATTAAAGTAGGAGTTTAGCATTCCGTAAATCGTCAAAGAAATTTTCAATTCTCTCAAACCAAATTATACAATGAGTAGAACACATTAAATCTGTTGTGACAATTACAAAGCGTTTTGATTTTCAATTTAAACATAAAAGCCGTTTCATTAAAACTTCAAATTCCTTTCATTCAACAAAATTCAAAACTCATAAATTATTTTTATCAAATATCAACCGAATGTTCCTTTGATGCTCCTTAAACAACACCAATGTTTCGTAACCGTATTACAAGTGCCTATAAACAATCCAAATACACTGGCGCTACCCTAAAAATGTTAAATCAACAATGAAAAATTCCTCGAGCCCATCAATATGAAAAATGTATTTCAAATTCAAACGTTGCGCCACCTTCTGTGGTCCCATGAACAAATCATGTGATACTATGCGAACGATTCATCATCGCTTTGGATTCGATTCAACGAAAACAGAGGGTTAAAAGTAGGTGAAAAATATCGGGAACGAGGCTGAGATACGATCAAACATGCAAAATAAATATCCTCTAGTCAAAGGGTTATTTAAAATATGAAATTATATATACACAAACCTAAAGGAAGATGGATTACATTACGTCAAGGATTGTCGAGGGTTTGGAAAATTATAAGATGTGGATTAATACGGTTTAAATTACTCAATGGATATAATTTGAAATTTAATTAAGATCTATTCAAAGACGCCATAAACAAATTTGCAGGAGAGGCCAAGAGAGTATTCAATACCGACTATTAAAAGTAGGAGACGGGGCTGGCAAGAAAACGGGGATGAATAAAGGAGGTTCCTCTACGCATATAAGTAATCCATAATTAAATTATTAATTAATACCTAATTGAAAATAACGATAATTATATTAAGCTGATAAATGTATGAGAAATTTTTGAAAAAAAAAATCAAACAAAGCAGTTTCCCACCCTTATGGCTTCTGTGTTGTTTAAAGTGAAAACGACAGAATATTTTTTTGTCTTGAAAAATATGATTATTTGTCAAAGCTTTTAGTTAAACTTTTGTAATTTAAATGAAAAAAAAAATCTTTCGCTTTTAGGTTTGGCTTTGAAGAATCGTTTTAAAATGAAAATTCGTTTCGTGTGTGTACCAATGTGGGACGGGGATGATGTCTTTTCTGGTCCATGAGCACGGAGGGTATCCACTTTAGAGACACATTTATTAGCCTCGAATATAGAGGGCTGTAATATGTGTGTATAAGGTCTCTTTGAAAAAAAAAAACTTTCATATATTCATCTTATCGAATTTTCCTCACAAACGAATCTGTAAATAAAATTCACAACAAAGCTTCGTCGAAAAGGAAAAGTTTGAACTTCAAACATATTTTTCACTCGTGACAGTTTTCAAGGCAATTTTCCATTTTTTTTTTCGTGTAACCATTTGTAATTTGATTAACTTTTTCAACATTGCGGTATGTCGGCGTAAAAATCTTATTTGCAAAACAAAAAGCTCTAAGCATTTTTATTATGATAAGTAATAATGTAATGGAAAGATTGGTTGTGTTTTGGGGAAAAAAGCAGCTTTGCGTGGCGGTGTGCTTGTAAATGATTGACATGAGTTAATGAAGTGTTACAGATTGCAAAAGCAACAGCAACAGGAAGACGAGGAAAAGGACAGAGGAAAAAAAACGGGACGATTGAGTTTGATGTACGAACACGAGACATAGGCGGACGCAGCGATGAGCTTTATGTCGAACGCGGAGCTTTTTGCCAATGGTATGGTTTAGTTTTTAAATAAATGGTCGTTTTTATTGTTTTTACGAGAGTTCTTTCATAATGCTTCTACATCCAGCCAGCTTATCTGGCTTACGGGATCGTTACAATAAGTTCAATAAGTCAAGTCAGATCGAATCAGAGATTAATTTTTGCAATTGAAAAAGCAAAATGAAGTGACTTCTTTTGCAGACTTCAGTCATTAAAATAAACGCTGTAAATTTATATTAAGGTATCCTCCGCAATATTTTCTTGAAACCAACGAAAAAAAAAACTTGTCAAATATAGGGTGGGCTATCTAGCGTTTTCTTTTTCAACTACCATTTATCTCGTCAACGGTAACACTAATGTCATTTCGCTTTTGACAGAAAATTAGTTTATTGTTTACGCTGAAAGAAATGGTTGGGTACACGCTTAAAAAACGCTTTGAAATATTGAAAACATACTTTGAAAATGGGTCCAGAGGATGTCGATTTTGGTCGAAAAATCATCTTTTCGGATGAAGCGCATTTCTACCTTGGCGGGTATGTAAACAAGCAAAATTATCGTATTTGGGGCACGGAGAACCCGCATGTGATCGAAGAGAAGCCGATGTATCCTCAGAAAGTGACGGTTTGGTGCGGATTTTAGTCTGGCGGCATCATTGGCCCATTTTTCTTTGAAAATGAGGCAGGAGCCGCCGTTACGAATTTTTGTTTCCAGAAATCGAAAAATATGACTTGGGCGACATTTGGTTTCAGCAGGACGGCGCTACATGCCACACAAGCAACGTTAAAATTGATCTTTTGCGTACTGTTTTCGAAAATCGCATTATCAGCCGAAATGCTGACGTCGTTTGGCCACCAAGAAGCTGCGATTTGACACCATTAGACTATTATCTTTGAGGTGCCGTCAAAGACAAGTGTTATGCCAACAAGCCAGCCACGATTGATGTTCTCAAGGACAATATTCGTGTCGCCATTGGCGAAATTTTGCCGCATACCATCGAAAATGTATTGAAAAATTGGACTGAACGAATGAGCTACTGTATGGCTAGCCATGGCAGCCATATGAATGATGTTGTATTCCACAATTAGACGCAAAGATGGAACTTTCAAATAAAAAAATCAGAACGAAATAATATTCATTAGTTTTAATTTTGTAGCATTTGAAAAAAAAATTAAATGGTTCACCCTATACAATTAAATTAAACGTTGAGAATTTTACGTCAATTACGATAACGTAATCGTTACCATTAAATTTGGTGAAAAATGGTTCAGATTTTGTTTCAACTTCAAAATTGTATACCCAAGATTTAAGCAATCTAATGATCTTATAATAAATGTTACATCATTAGGTAATTATATCACCAAATGCTACAATTTTGACCAAACTACAAATTATCATTTTTGACATTGAGGATGACTACAGAGACTACAGATAACTATAGACCATATTCAAAAGTATTGATGAAAATGAATAATTTTCTTGAGTGCTATATGACGTCACATTTTAAAAGTTTTTCAGGGGAAAGAAAAAAATACAAAAAATTTAAAGTAAGCCAGAATGTTTAATGGTGTATAGAATGCTAATTACAGAATGGTTGAGATTTACGAGTTAACCGAACTATAAAATCACAAACGTAGAAGTATTCAAAAGACATAACGGAAAAAGCCAATCATTGATGTAATGACACGAAGAAAAGCTTTTTGGCTTTTTTACTTTGAAGATTTACAAATTACTCATCAGGTGGCTACATAAATCGGGGAATGCACAACTGTTTTTCCCTATTCTATGTTACGGTAAAACTGTATTAGTACTCATTAAACTTTGAAACAAAGTAAAATTTCCACAAATAAGAGACTATTATAACTGTTATTATGACTGTTATTTAAAACGCTGGTTAAAATTTTGGATTTACCTGTTTCAAGTAACTAAAATGCAAAACTATCTTTAACCTATTGAAGGCCCTGAGCACTTTAGTATAGTGAGACACTTATGTCTTACAAAGGACTTTTTAGTTAAAACAGTTGTACCAAATACATACATAAAATCATAGATTTATTCTGAAATATCAAATCGGTTGGTAGTTTTGGTTGGGAAGTAGGCAGAAATTAGAGGATCTCTATTGGTCGCAAGGTTCTGGGAACTTGTCCAGAACTTTCAGTAGGAAAGAAATGTTTTATTCAAAAGATTATTCGTTGCTAATAGTTGTTGTTTGTTAGCGTATTGTCAAAAATATTTTATTGATTTGACTAACTGATGTCTCTTTACCATCCAGAAATGGGTTTATAAAAATCAATGCACAATATGGAGGAACATCACCGGGCAAAAGCACAATAAAAGGATGATGGGTGAACCATTTATACTATTGTTAGACCATTTAATTACCGAAATCAATACATAAGTTATCAATTAAATATTTTAATTTTTGAATATTTGTTACTTGATTTATATTAAAACAATCCATGTTGATATAAGGTATCAATGTTGATAAAAGGTAACTACTGAAATATTTGATCTTACAAAAAAGCAGGTCAGAGTGATGACGGGTCTAGTAACTAATCATTGCGAAATAAGATGGAATTATATGTGGATGCTCCAAAATGCAGATTTTAACAGGTAGATGATGAAAATACTTTGCTCGATCTGAGAAAATGCGGTGTTCTGAATGAATGAACACATAAGGAATTGGGGATATCAAACCTTGGAACTGAAATATTCGGGAAGCACTTAGTGCTTCGGTTGCTGAAGTTCGCCCAGCTACTTGGTGAATAACAAAGTGAAGTAGAGACCCAAGAAAGACAATAAGCCCTGAAGATGCAGTGTTGAAAATCAATTAACTTCATCCTGGAAAACTTAACTTAGTAAAAAAAAATTATGCCTCTTTTTTTAATGCCTCTTTAAGTGTCTAAAAGAACTATCGAAATCGGTGGTGGTGCATGTTCAGAAGATCATCAGTAATTACATCACTAAATTGACTTCTACCAAATTCATGTAATGACGGAATAGTTTTTTTCAAAACACAAGAATTTCTAAAAAGGGCTACCAGATATCAGAGTTAGAAGTCCATGTAAGCCGTTGTTTTAAACCACAGCTTTATTATCAAAATATTAGTATTACAAGAGATATTTCGTTTTCTGTTTATTTTTTTTCAAGAACATACTTGAAACACTATTTTGAATTGAAAAATAAAAAAAAATTGCTCAACCCCTACTTATATTGTCATCAAGTAGTTATTTTTAAATATTCAGGCAAAAAATCTCACCATTAGGAAAGGGGTTAGGATTCGGGAGAAAATGAATCAACATTCGATGTGATTGAGTGATTAAAAGAAAGCTGGATATATCGAAAAAAAAAAGAAAAAAGAAAAAAAAAAGAAGAAAAAAACCATTTAACACCTTTTAGGGTAAGAAGTAGACAATACCGTGCGGAACAACCCCTATACTCACGGAGTAAGTAGTGCTGGAAATCCTACATGACATTGAATGTACTATATACCAATAACCAAAGAAAACTGTGGGCGAAATCAACATAAATAAACAATTCAAATATGTTCAATTTTGTTTAAGTATTTAAGTCTATCAAGCTTTCTGATTCCATTTTAAGAAAAAGGACAGGTTAAGATAATAAATAAGATAAACAGTCAATAAACGAAATGATATTCCAAATATTGATGTACATATGTTTTGCCATGCGTATTCAAATACGAACAATGTACAATATTTACAAGTGTTATTTAAAAAAAGCAATTTAAAAAAAATAGTTTGAGATCTTTGTTCATTGGAACTTTTCGATTGGTTGAAAATTTTGTCTTCCTATTAGTCAGCGCATTAACATTTGAAAAAAGAAAATTTATTTTTTCTAGAAAACAATATATCTTCAAAAAACGCTCATAAAATTAAATGCACATGAATATAATGAATTTTTTGAACATTAAAATGTAAGTAAAGCTGCAAATTTAAATGCCTCACACTCCTTATTAATGCAAGAAGCCATAACGATTTCTCACTTTCTATAGGCAAAAACATATAAATCCAAAACTGTCAATTGCAGCCCCTGGATTTTTTAATACTTCACCGCTCTGTAAAAGGTACATATATATTACAATATTCAATCAATTTTAATAAAAATTTGAGAAATATTGGACATTTAGAAAATTTAATTTAACTAGTCAATTTCTTTCTGATAATTGTATCTACACTGCATTTAACCCTTTTAGTTGTTCTAGTATTGAGGTGGAAAAAAAATTTTTAATTGAATGGTGTTTTGTTTTGTTATGCCTTACTTTCGCTGAAAAACCGGAAAGAGTAATCAAAATATTTAAGTATCTTAAAACAAAAAGAAGGATTAAGATAACACTTGATGATTTATATTACATGCGTTTATTTACATTACGTGTACAGTATGTTAAATATAAACACTATTTGTTTTTTGAGTAGCCAAAGCTTCGGTATCAATAAGGGCTATAAAATTTTAAAACAAATCATAAAAGCAGGAAAATATTTACAAACGAACAAATGAAAACAGAATCATAAAAAAATTCATAAAAAAATAAAGAAAATGATTTATTTGTAAATCGTAAGTGTTAACCATTTTGTTCCTAGTTCTAAGTTTATTGATCAATGAATTTATATGTGTGCTTTTCAAGAAGTAATGTTTTTGCAAAAAATACGAAATTTTGTGTGAAAAATGTCACGAATTTTATCCAAACTTGTCATAAAGTAATATTTATTGTTAGACTATTAACCACCAACTGAGCAAAATTTGGTTAGAAGGCAACTGTATTATTTTGCGACCTATTAAAACTTTAACACGACCCAGAACTACAGTTAACTTGCAGTTCCGAACAAATAATCTTTACCACAACTCCAAAACTCGAATCCATGTGCAATCTCAAAAGCCCTACAAGGATATAATTCATTCGAAAATTATCAAATTTTCCATATATCTTTTAACAAATGCGTGAAATTAGCAAAATGTTTGAGTTATTTTCTAGAGAAATTTTTCGTACGCCAGTGATTTTATTGATAGTGGAAGAAAAATAGTTTTCGTCTTATCCGCACCCCTTATCCAGCGGTTTATTCTACATTTATCTTTATTATTATTCAAGCCATTGAGTCACGGCAAATGATCGGAAAATTACATTTAAACTTGAGCTTTCTGCAGACAAATATGATAAAAAACGGAGGATATTTAAAACGAAATTGATTTCGGTAATTTTTGCGCATAAATTTGTCAAATTTCAACAACACAAAATTGGAATGGAAGAAAAACAGGGGGTGGATATAAAACGGAAAAAAAAACGGTGATAGTGAGGACGGAAGAGGATATAAAATTCAATAAATCTAATCGTCCTGAAAAATCGCATTTTTCCTTATCGGCCTCGTTTCAATAATAAATCACACATCGTCATTTCGAGATCTCCCGATTTGTTCTTCATTCGCCTTGCCACAGTTGGGGTGAAAGTGTTTTATTTATCAGTTCGCGTAAATTCGTTATATCGGGCATGTGTGTTAACATTAGAATTACACGAAAGCAATTTTTTTGTTGATAAATCGTATTTCTGAATGCGGAGGAAATTCAAATAAACAACGGAATCGTGAGAAATTTGTTAAAAAAAAAACGGTAGGTGTATGGTGGATAAATTCGTATATAAGGAAGGGGGTTGTATTTAATAGTCGGGAATGCGAAAAATTTATCTTGTATCTATCGAATAGGAGATCGTTGCAGTTTTATATGCATTTTTATCTAACGAACATATGTTATTTATTGGCGTCGATTAACGATGCCAACGACGCGGATGCATAAGACAATGATAAATCACAGACACGCCAAATTCACCCCAACGTCTCATCCACCATGTATATTTAAGGGTGGAAAAAATAACTCGAGCAACAACGATAAGAAATCAAATGCAATTCACACTCAAATTTATCTTTCCCGGCCGTTTCGAACAAATTTCATCGCATGTCCATTGTGAAACGTACAATTTTACACACCCGACCGGCAACAGGGAGCCATTCCACCCCTAGTGCAACCGGGCGAAAGGTCGCACTAAAAGAGATATTGACATTATTTGAATATTGAAATGCTCGATTTGGACCAGCAGTGGGAGACGTTGATATCGGGTGCTCGGGGGTGGTATGTCTGTCTTTTTGGTGCGAGTTTATGGTGCACGAGAGATAACTAATGGTCCTAACATTCTACAGCATTACCTATCATTTCTCCAGCCCAAACCACCCCCGTCGTATCGTAGCGTTCGGCATCTGTCATACACACCCCCGTTTAATAGAGTAGTTAGTTCAGTGAAGTGACGTAATAAATAAACTGTACACATACGAATACGAAATCAACCCTTTTATCACACGTGTTTTTCTCCGAAATTTCAACTAAATTATGTTTTTATCTACTTTTCATTTCCACTATAATTTTTTGTTCTTATTTTATGAGCTTGGCTTCAATATAAAGGTCGTTTTTCCAACCATTAAAAACATCAGTTCACCGAAAAATATTACAAACTTCGTTTTGGAATATAAAACAATCTTAAATATAAATGGAGAGGCTGCGGCATTAAATTTAACTATAATATCCGCAAAACGGGGCCATTAAAGGCAAAAGTCGAAGATTAAAGTTCATTATGGGTGATTACGATTTTTGTGGTCTTAATTATTCAATACTTAAAAATGAGAGCTTTCATTCCAGAGTTCTGTTTTAATTGAGGTAATCAGTTAAATATTCAATCCTTACACAAATATTTTCTTATACAACTTTTCTCTTCAACTTGAATACTAAACGGATAATGCCTAAATTTGATTTGGAACCTTCTATCAAATGAAACTTTTTTGGCATCAAAAATAATGTTATTTTAAAATACTATCCGCATAGTTTTATTATGTAGTTATGCCAGGTCTGAGCGTTTTGTTTTAGGTACTTTTTGGCGATTTTTTTTGAATAAAATACTTAACGAATTATATGGTGTTATACACCGTTTTATAGCAAATTTTTTACTTAATAAGTCGTTATTGTTTATTATTAATTTATAAAAAAAAACTGTAACATATCGAGGAGGCAAATTCGAACGATTTTTCAACTTAATTTCAAATTGCTACAATCCGCCGCGGAAACAGCTCGACAAATTAATGTAGTATGGGGCCTAAATAGTATTGAAGAAAGTATCATATATCGTTGGTTCCAGAAATTCAAGGCTGGAGATATGGAGTATTGATTTCCGGAGTCTAAACTGTATAGGTTTTTTCACAAAGTTCATGTACACAAAAACCGATCCAGATCATAGTTCTTTTTTCTGTCAATTACAGCGTAAGTATTCAAAACGTACCAAAAGTCACCATTCCAATGATCTGTTTTTAGATCGAATTGTAACGTATGACAAAAAGTGAATTTTGTATGATAAACACAAATATTCAGGACAATGATTAGACGGTGACAAGTCTCCCAATAATTTTTCAAAGATGAAGACCCATAAGAAAAAGACAATAATTACGTTATGATGGTCGGTGGTCGGTATTATCCATTACAATTTTCTACATCCGGGACAAAATATTAGAGCAGAGTCCTACTACCAAGAAAGTAGCGAAATGTACCATAAATTTTGATAAAATACGATAAATATTTCGAAAGTTATTTTAGTTTGAAGTTTATGTATTAAAACGATTAAAGCTCTCCTGACAACCAAATAAATTCCAATAAGTTATGTAAGCCTACTTGGAAACGAGTAATCAAGGTGGCCTCTCCGAAATTAGTAGATACAAAGTTCGGATCTCGAATAATGAGCTAATTTTTAACATTTCTTTATTTACAACTTTCATCAATTCTTCAGTCACTAAAGTTCTAAGTAGTCATAAATCAATAGGAAATTACAAAAGAATGTACCACTATTAAGGGCGCACTGAAGGGTTGGGAGCACAGGGGTATGTGCGGTCCAGACAGTATATTTGTATACTGTGGAAATTCCATCACAATACATATTACGTACATAAGCATTTCAAATTATCAGAGTTGTTAAAATATATGATTCAAATAACAAAAGGCAGATGAGTGAAATTCTTGTCTATTTTTGGCTGGAATTGCGAATTTTATTCATTTTATCTCTTTCACGTACTTGCTAATTAAAGATAATAACTGTTGATTGCTATTATTGATTTTTTCCCGTCTGCCTCTTGTACCCCTCCCAGAAAAAAAACCTGGATCCCACTTTGACCACTACGTATAACTATGGCAGTATCGTAGGAATTGGTAAAGGTTTTTAACTTATTAATATACAATTTTCAATACGCAACGATGAAAAAAGAAAATGTTTAAATAAATTTTCAAGATATATACTAACAGATTTTCAAAACTAATAAAGCAGAGGTAATTTTTTTATTCTACTTTATGCTATTTATTACATGCTTTGCAATGTATACTTAGTATGGTATACTTGGCCTGTGAAACATATGGACATACTCCATTACTAAGGAAGAAATACGGTTTAAAAGTTATGATCCTAGAAAATTAGCAGGATGACCTTTCGAAAATAGTTTTCCACTTTAATGGTTTTGTTTTTAAATTGCACATAGTAATAGAAAATGTAGGTTTATTCTGTAAACAAACTCGGTCTACGAAAATTTTCATTTCATAGTTAATAATTACATTTATGCTTAAAAATACAGGATAAAGTGAAAAATTACACTTAGAATTTATGAGGTCCTTATTTTTTCCATATTATATAAAAGTACATATCAAATAATAGCCCGAGAGAAGGTCAGGGACTTGTTAATAAAATTATGCATACCCGTAACATATGATCATTGCATGAACTATGTACTATGTTAAAAAACCATATGTTATATATTCCAGATGAAAAGAAAACGTTTAAGAGCCTAGGGCTATAAGCGTGGTGAATTGGCTATGGAAAGATAGCTACTTTAGTGATACATTGTAAGTATCTTGGAGCTAACGAAACACTAAGGTCCTGGGAGTTTTAACTTTCTAACTAAATTATTTTTTGAGGAAAAACAGTTAAGTAAAATTTTTTAAATGAATTACAAATATACAGAAAACAAATGCTTCGGAATCAGAGAAATATAAGAAGAATCTTTTATAAATATCTTTCCGAGGCCAATTAACCATACTTTTAGCTGTAGATCCTTTAATTATTTAAATTGGAACATAATTAAAAAAATCATAATTGACAATAGAATCGAAATCAACACTGTAGGCAATGAGATTTGAGATTTTCAAAATGTAATAACATTTCACTTACTTGAATAAATTAATTGTTTTGATTAATTAAACAATGTTTAAATTATCACTTGATTAACTTTTTGGCTTTTAATCTGATGAAATTAATTAATTAAATACAAATAAAGTACGAATAAGTTAAAAACAATGCACTAATATTTAATGACAGCAAACATAAATAAATGCAAGAGGCTATTAGCCAATAGGAATGCGAGATTTAAAGATGTTCATTTGTTTTGATTGTTGAAATTTTGAAAATTTAACAAAACCACTCCCCGAATTCAATGCATACGGAAATATAGAACGTATTGTGTACTGACGTCATTGGAGATCTATCGATGTACTAGTTATAATTAAGGGACTAAATTTAAAAATATAAAAAATTAAGTTTGTTTAATTAGAAAAAAAAAATCATTAATATTAGAGGTAAATGAAATAATTCATTGAGAATTATTTTAATGAGAATTAATTCATTGAGACCGGGATTTTCACATATAAATAAAGGCATTTATCTTCAAAATAAAATCCACAAGATAAAGAAAACACACGTGTTTTCATCTAAGAGTAGAATAAATTTGTAGGATAAATGTGTAACTTTAATCGGCATTCCTGTGGATTAGCTAAGTCAGAATGGATCAGAACAATTTTGGATAGTTCGAAGCCAAAAATGTAATAAAAATTCACAGCAAATACAAAAAAATCGGCTAATATCTCTTTAGGGGTATCAATATCTGATAACTTTACATTTTCACTTTGGTTTTTACTTCAATTTTTGAATAAATTTGGCCATAATGGTTCTGATCCACGTTGACGTGGCCGATCCACGGGAATACAAATTTGTCTATTAAATAGCTATCATAAGAATATGGTCTATCTATCCATAAGTGAAAATAGAGGCCCCTAGTCCAATAATATAAAAAAAAATATAAAAAATTGCAAAATAAAGTTTTAGATTTATTAAGGAAAACTATAAAGCAATAAATGATATTTTATATAGCTATTGATTTTATATTTTTTTTATAAAAAAAGTATTTTCAACTTCTACCTATATCGTATTGAAATTTAAGATCAATTGATTATAAAGCTGTAATTTTTGAGTTATCGAATTGGATTTTTATTCAAACCATAAAAGTGGCTTATTTATCATGTTAGAGCTATTGGAGCTATTAAAGATATGACATTGAGGAGAAAAAATCAATTGATTGAAAATCAACTTTTCTCTTTTCAATTATTATCGATTTGGGGAAAATCTATTTTGTCTTTTATTTGAAAGAATGTAAACTTTTTTCTTTTGTATTTGTTATGGTAAGAGCAATGAATTTAAAATTATTAATTATTATGTATCACTATTCAATGTCATTACCAAAAGATGTGGGAAAAGTAAGGATTTTTACCACTGTGTAACCTTATTTATCCTTACCAATTTGAATATCTATCTGAAATTGGAAGGATTGCGCGCGTAAAAATCGATTTTTAATAAATCGATTTTGATAGAAGAAATAATCAATTATTTTTTCATATTTATATTCATTATTTTTTCATACCATCGTCGGTACCTGTTTCAAAATCTTCCATCACTAGTTTTCTTCTGTTTATCTATAAAAATTGTTATTTCGAGATTGATTTGGGTCCCAAATGTATTTCTATAGGTCTATCACTTTAAACACTTCTGTGGAGTAGTTGGATCCATACCAAGAAACAAATCGATCTTTTAGCTTTATAAATTAAGACCTTGGACCCTTTATAAAAGTTTGCATTGGTAACGACAAAAAAATCAATTTACCTTTACAATTTGCTTTTTGGAAAATTAAAAAAAAATCACAATGAATTTTCAACGAATATTCCATTCAAACTGGCTTTCCGCATGAGTAGATTGTAATGTTCGTAGAATAAAATACGATTTAACCATCTTACATGCACAAAATTAGCTATAAAACAATCGTATTTCTCTTCATCCCAGTAATTTATTTTAATAAAATTTTAACATTTTCTCTATGAATGACCTAGTTGTTCTCTCGTTGTTGATTTATTGAAACCCGTACACATAAACACGTGTTGGATCGAAATAATTACTATATACAATTTTATACTCTATACACGTGGATTTCCGTACGAACGAGTACATTTCAGTAGTACCTAGCTATTAAGCAATTTTATTATTAGCAACACAAATTTTAAACGCAAACAAATCCTAAGCTTTATTATCGGATCAAAACGAGCAAGTTTACTTTACAATAGTTAAAGCTAACCTGTTTGGTTAATATTAAGCTCGTCATGTACTGGTGCATTATAATAATAACTATCATTATTAGTAGCTAGTGCCTTTTAAGGCAATACTAAACATGTAGATTTCATGTTTGCTCATTCAAGCGGCATACAGCTTATTTAACAAAATACCTAAATGTTATGTGAGTGTTGCTCAATTTTGCGGCTAATCTATCTATTCTATTCTAATTTTATTGCCCTTAACTGGGAAACAGTCGATAAAGTTTCACCATTGTTGACCAAGATGATGTATTATTTTTATTGCAAATGCCATTCGATGGAATGGCTTCCGTTTATATTGTTTAATTTTATGATCGTTTTTTTGCAAGACATAATATATAATTTTTAATAGCATGGGTGTGAGGTTTAATGCATTTACTATTACTGACTCAAAGAAATTACTATAAACATTGAGTATCTGAGGAGTTATTAGCGGTTGTGATGGATTTTGAATTTATAATTAAGTTGTCAACTTGTAAAATATGTTGAAAAAATATAAATTAATTTTGGGCTGATGAATAAAACTATTTATAACTTTTCTATTGTTGTAGAATGAATATAAAAAAATTCTATTTGAAGTTGATGTCATTGACTGTTGGTTTAAAATAAAAATTTACTTCGCACTATATTTTTTGACGTGTTGCTCACATTAAATCACACATTTACTTTTTATTGTTTAATTCAATTTAAAATCTCTAAAACAAATTCCCTCACACTCAATTAAAGCGACAAAAATTCCATTCAAAACTGATAATTACATTTTTATTGCAGTATTACGGGAAAATAGTTTTGAATAAAAGTATTGTGAACTGAATGTGGAAAAATTTGATATAAATCTAAAAAAAATTTTTTAGTGACAAGAACAGAGATTTTTATTGTTTTTTTTTCTAAATAGATATGATAGGGTGTCCAGTTATTTGTTCCACAAAAAATCCCTGATTTTCCAATAAGAAATTTGCTTCTTCCTGACCTCATTTATATAGATAGACATACCAACTTCAGCAATCAATAAGGTCTGAAGACTATTGAGACACAAAGTATTAACTCACCAGAAATCAGGGAAATAAACGGTTATGGATTAATTCCAAAGACCATCCACCTAATAGCCCTAATTACTAACACAGAAGGATGTAGTGAAAAAATTTCAATATTTAATAATATAAATATATCAATAGTAAATCAATATTTTTTTTAAATCAATGCTCTCTCGTGGCCACAATTAGAACTATTCCACTCTGCTTCAAATGCTGACTTAGAGGAAAGAGAACATACTTTGTACAAGTATGATGTAGAAGGAGTACGAGTACTCGGAAAATTGAGGGGAAATGACAATTTAAATTTAGCATGGGGCATATGGAGCACGTTTACTCTAGTCATACATTTCAGTGGTTTATTTACGATGCCATTTATACATTTTCGAATGTAATTATGAAAGAAAAACAAAAATCTTCCAGAATTTTTGGTCAACTTCTGGAAAAGCTAAGACGATCAACAACAAAACAATCACTGAAGTTGTATTTCTAATAATATTGTGAAATATGTAAGCTAAATAGCATAGCTATAATTATCTCGTAAAATTTTATAATTTTACTTTCAATATAAGTAATTATTACACCAAAAGATTTTAATATAGTTTTTACTGTTCTACTTAAAAAAATATTTAAATAGTTTTGAATATTTTATAAATTGGTTAAATATTTTGAGATGAAAACTTACCAGAATCTTTGTGGGATCGTTTTCCTCTGAAATCTGAAAAAAAATAAGAAAGTTAGTTTCAAACTGTAAATTTAAAGTAAAAATAGATTTAAAGATAAAAACTACGAAACAGTTTATTAGGTTCATTGTATTTACTCCTTATGGTCAAGTGATACATTAAGTAATTCCATTAATTATGCCACACAAACATTTGGTTTCTCACCCTTATCTCTTGTTTATGTCAAAAGCAGGCTGACATTTGGCTGACCATCTTGCCTTATGATTTGACACTAATTTTGGTAATTGATTGTTCTTTAATAAAAAAAAAAACAAAATCGATCAATTGCATGCTGGATCACACATAATGACGGGTTCCGTAGAGAGGTAAGCGTTTACCCTTAAATTACAAAAATAGTAAAATAATTTAATGGATTTTCAACCATTCTTTTTTTAAATTATTTTTAAAACACAAAGTATTGCACCCTTAAGTTAGTATCAATAAGCTGACAGCTATTTTTTATACCATTTTCTATATTACTTTGAATAATCACAATTTCTGAATGACAAAGTTTGAATTATTTTTTATTACCAAATAATTTTTTCATTAATGTTTTCTTTTTTAAATTTGGCAAGCGTTATAGTTCAAATAAATGTTTACATGTCAAAAAGTATTTTTTTTTAAATATTGAATCCAAATTGAGTCTTTATGTTAAAATTTACATTACATAGCATTATGCCAACTTCCTTATCATATTGTAACTTCAAACCATTGCAAATGTTAGTTATAACTCTTAATATATATTATTCACAAGGGTTTAAAAAGAGCTTTCTAAATATGTTAAAAAAATAACAATTCTTACAAAAAATTAACAAAAAAGTAAAAATATTTTATCGGAAAATATTCTTTTCCATTTTTTTCAAAACGACACAACATATTTCATTCAAATCCAAAACCTGAAAATTTTTTAGTCTTATTTTGTATTTTTTCCTAAATTTTTACCGTATCACTCAAAAGTTAAATTGGGGAACAACAATTTTCAACGTGAACATCAATAACAGTAAATGATCTCCTTTTTTAGATACTAAATACTTGATGTTTTTGGTTCATCTTCGTACAACGTTTCGTACTTTCGTGTAGCTTCATGGAGAGTAGTGAAACGTTGTACGAAGATGAACCAAAAATATCAAGTATTTAGTATCCAAAAAAAGAGATTCATTTACTGCTATATTATAAACCATGAATAAGAACGTAAATAATGCTGGTTAACATCAATCTATATATATAACAGAAAGTCGTGTTAGTTACACTATTTATAACTCAAGAACGGCTGGACCAATTTTCATGAAATTTTCTATGTATATTCGGTAGGTATGGGAATCGGATATAAAGTATATTTTATACCTCTAGAAGATTAAGATGTCTTTCGACATCTTCTGCAATTTTTTAAATATACTATTTGTAATCATTGATGCCTGTGATTTATTTCTAAAAACGCTTAGCAACGTTTGAATTTGGCATTTTTATTTATGTAATTTATGTGTTATTTACATATTTTACTTAATATTTATTGTAGTATGGAACAATTGGGGAAATGACAATCATTTGCCAATATTGTAAGGCGTTAAAATACAGCGGTGAATCTACTGGGATATGTTGTACTTGGAAAAGTAAAATTGCCCCAATTGGTCCCATCACTAGATCCATTACGCTCATTAGTTTAGGGGATAGGAAATGATTGTAAAAACTCCTTGGCCAATATTCAAAAACTAAATAGTAGTTTACAAATTATGTCGTTTCGCCAATAAAACAAATATGTTTAAAGAAGTACCAAAGAAAACAGGAATATTTCCAGTAAGCTTCCAGTCCCTTACTAATAGTGACTTTAGGATCGAATTGGCCAAAAAAAAAACTAATTTTGAAGGACACAAATAGACAAATACAAAAATATGTTTAGAAATATTTATGTATGTCTTTAAACTCATATATAGGTGAGAATTTAAGAATTTTTCGTATGCATATGAGTTTTAACATGCTTAATGTTTTTAAGGGTGTAGATTTAAATAAGTAAAATGCAATGTATATAAATTAAATTGTTAATAATTATTGTTATTAATAGTAATCTAATAATTAAAAATGTAGCAATTTATTTTCGCAATTCAATTTTAGGTGGAACGAAGTTAACCGGGTCCCCTGATATTTGATAAAAAAAAATTTTGTATATAACATAATCAAATACATATCAATCGTAACGCAGGCAATTGGTAAAACGCTTTACTTTTAAATGTATTTAATATTATTACCATACACAAAAGAATTTAATGAAACCATGAAATGAAATTTGAAATTTAGTTTGTAAAAGCATTTAAAATATTATTAAATTGTATATATATACGAAAAATCCAAGTATATGCTCAACTGTTGATATGAAATAACATAGTAAAAGCTTGAAGACCAAAATGAGAGAATGGCAGCTTTGAATATGTCGTTTAAGGAATTTGGAACCAGTGTAAGGTATTTATTATTTGTTGTCAATTATAAATACATTAACACCTCTCTCAGATTCCATAAATGAAACCTTTGAACCTTTTTCTCGTTCGGATTTTGGTCTTCAAGCTTTTATTATGTTATTTCATATCAACAGTTCGGAACAGGTAGGAAATTCTTTACAATTTTAACACCAGCTTGGAATTCAGCCAGTTTTGGTCACACTATTGATCATTATGGATCAAAGGTCGATAATTCGAACGTAAATTTCTGCCTACCTGCATTCTTTCATATGATTCAATAACAGGTTTATTGATTTTGATAATAATTTGTTTTCAGGTACATCTTAGGCGTGTTTCGCCAAAAATAAGTATAAAGGTCACAGACAAGTCTAATCTAAATAGTTGTACCAATATTTTATTCTGGTTTTACTTTCGGTTCCAATTTAAAAACAGTTTTACTGTTTTGATGGAAACTTTGTAATTAAGTTCAAATAATTTTTCTACGGAAGAAAAGGTTACCTATTTACGTTTAATTATTAATAATAAAAGTTGCATTTAGAAGAAGCCCAATTAAAATAATTAAATGGACACCCATTAATTGGATATAAATTGGACTCTTTAATTAAATATCTATGTTCTTTTTTAAAATATCAAACAATCAGCATATTTTAAATCAGGAGTGGCCAACCCAAATTGTATTGCGGGTCACTTCGGAAATGCATCATAACTCCGCGGGCCACCATTAAAGTTATATTTCCAATTCTCAATACTAAATTTAGATGCACTGTAAACATATATAATATATTGATTTTCACCACTATGGTCATTATAAAATGTATAAATTGTATAAAAGTCTGATGCATCTCGCGGGTTGGCCACCTCGGACAATCTCTGATTTAAATAAACAATGAATAATCTATGTTTTTACTACTTATGTAGAATTGTTATGATGGTTTGTGTAGATTTCAAAAATCCAAAAAATTTTGCATCCATTTAGCTCAAATTTTGTCACGATATATAATCCGCTTTAATGATTGTTTTTATCTTTTCTTGCGTCAATAACATACCTGCGATCACAAAAAAACGGCTTTTTCAACGGTCAATACAATAATCGTTAACTGTCAATACTTTATTGTTATGATCGTATAGTGATTTTTAGAGGTAGAGGTTCTCAAAACGTAATTGATTAATGTATATATTGAAGGTGAGTTATAACTGGTACAACGAGGGATTCTGCAGGATGATAAGGGAGGTGATTCTAATAATTCTCAAGCTTTTTTTTTCTAAATTCAATTTATCTATTTACAACTATTGGCTGGCAGGACAACGTCTCCGGGTTTAGCTAGTATTTTTATAAACTATTGATTAAAAAAAAGAAAACTTACGATACTTCACACGTTAATGTGGATAAAAAAATATTTTCCAGTTTTATGAATGGTATAATACCCTTAATGTCTTTTATCGTAATTTCTTTATACTATTTTATAGTAACTTCTGGAATAGATACACCTTCCTTCCAAATGTTATATTTATGATGCTTATTTTTTTTCTAGAAAAATGTCTGTAACATACAGAAAAACCATCAGGACGAAATTATAAAAATTCCATAATAAAAAAAGAATATAAATTCAAAGAAAAATGAAAGACAAGTTTTACGAAATAATTTTATAAGTTGCAAAGTTTAACGAAGGAAATTTCAAATATTTATTATGTCTTGGGAAAAAATATGATTAGTGGTTTTGATTTTCCTGGACTTGTTTATAACGTTTACCCTTAGAATAAAATGTCAACCTTCTACGACATTTGAAAGTGGTGGAACATTTCCGGGCAAACATTGGCTTTATGTTTGCTACATTAAGTTCCACTAATAGTCATTCAATTCTTTGTTGCTAACGTAATTTTAAATATTGAAAATGTCGAAATCATTGAGTTGAATGATTTCGGGATAAAAACGCAACGTCCTGTTTACAAAAGGTGACTGACAGAAAAGTGCTTTTTCACTTTGGCATCTCGTTCTTTTTGTTTTACAAAATGATGTAATGGTCCGGTTGGTCCAGTTGTTTTCCGGATGTAAACAGTATCATTCTGTTTCCGGTCTAGTGGATCTTACCGGTTGAATTTGTCGGATCGTGAAGTGAGTTTATGAGAACGAAACAAGTCTCACCCCGTGCACGGAAAAGAGATGGCCAACTTTATTCGTCCGAGTGATATATAATGGAATCCGGGAGATGATCATACGTAATTGTAATTACAAATTTTTGAATAGCAAGCGGAGTATATATCGCATCAGACCCAGGAATGGGGAAAACGGAACGTTAACGTTCGCGTTTTCCGCGAATTTATTTTCGTGCGGTCAGCGAAAAGTTCTCCTTTCACAGCATATGAGTCCGGAATGCATCAAGCCGAAAAGGTATAAAATGATTACGAATAGTTTTATGGGCTCATCCTTCTCCCCATCCCGCATATCCAGCATATGATTTCAAAGAAAGGGAATATGAAAAGATTAAAGAGAGGACGCCGAAGCCAAAGCCAAATCGAGCCCATCACATGAAAAAAAAAAAAAACTTTAACTTTGTTCGTGTGGAGTCAAAGGAATAAAGGATTGCGATGTAGGCAGGAAAGCACGTAATAGGCCAGAATTCTTTTTAAACCAACTTTTTTTTATTTTTTATGATTTTTTTTAATAAAATATTTTATCCCAGTCTTATAAAAGCCAATTTATTGGCAATTTTTCGTTAAACAACCTCGTAAAAGTATTATTTTTAGGATTATTTTTTATTTATTTTTTACATAGACAGAAAATATACGAGCACAATACGGTTGAAAAGAAAATGAAAATGACCTACTGTTGGGGTTGTTTTATATGGCAGATACACTTCCAACGAAAGTTGTAATGGTTACCTTATAACATTACAATATTTACAATAGAAAGGGGTGATTGAAAAAAATAAGGGTAGAACAAAACGAATCATAAGGAGATAAACTGTTTCATTGGATAATTAAAGAAGTTTGTAACTCATATTGTTTACAGTAAACCAATTTTACTTAAAATACAATATGTAGCTGTATCCCAGTTGGAATAAGATTTGAAGTTACAATGAATTAGTGTAAGTTTCAAATTGGAAAACTTCTTGAAAATTTAGAATTTCTACGTCACATTGCGGTTGTTGCATAGTTAAAGTACATTTGAAGAAAGATATACAAATTTTAAACAATGAAAATTTCTAAATACGTATTAACCTATATTTTTAGTTAGAAAACATTATCTTCATCGCGTTATATATCTACGGATGCTTGTATGCAGATTTAGTATTCTCAATTATTATTTATTGTTACTTTAAATTACTAAGATCTTTAGTCACTATATGATTTATCTTTATAAATCCAATAAGCAAAAAATATTGAAAACTCTGCTCATCGCGAAGTTCAAACCTAGTACCTATCCATTGAAGTGGCCACCTTAACCACTCGTCCACCTGTAAGTATACATTATTTATCATGCATATTAATAGAAATGTAGAAAGATTCTCGACGTTACAGTTGTGAAAAATATTAAGATTTTAGGAAAAACTTTTGACATACTAAAGCAGTCTCCAAAGCCCTAGTAAACAAGTGAAACAAATACTTTAATTTACTTTAATTACAATTACAGTATTACAAATACTTTAATTAATTAATCAAATTAATTGGACAATTGGAACTTCTAGATAGCATCACTGAAAATTTTATAGCAAAATATATGACAAGAATTGAAATTCTAAGAAAATGGTCAAATTGTTCGATCACTGAGTGATCACTGATTAAATTTAGGATTCCTGGGAAAGCTTAAAGAAGAATTGTTAGAAGACTAGAATTTTCAAGCGAATGAAAAATTGATTTCTAAAGTTTATTGAATGAATTTTAGATAATCATTTTTCTAAGAGTTCCAGTTTGTTAAAAGTTTAGAGTTTAACTACTGTACAAAGCAAGATTTACCAAGGATAAAGGAATGGGCAAGGTGGATTGAATTCAGAGATTGGCAGAGCAATACTGATTGAAGGGTAGGAATAATCAAGGAAAAATTATAAAAGTTTCTGATCTTTTTGGCTAAGGAATTAGTGCAGTATTTCTCAAACTTTTTTGGGATCTGTGTAACCTTTCTATTGGAATCTAGCTGGGTGTTTTGCCATGCTTAGGGTATCCAAAAAAGGGTGCAGCATGTACCAAATCTGTTCCGTACCTCTAAAAGTACGCGTACCACAATTTGGATAAGCACTGCATTAAAGAGGATTGTTAGATGTCAACATTGAAATAAAAAAAACCATGTTTTTTTTAGCTATCAACATTCCTATTACTTGTTCCTATTCCTTATTTATATAATTTTGAATCTTTGAAAAAGTTAGGACAGAAATACAGTGTGCTATAGCTTACCTACTCAAATGTCAAAATAGTCAAATAAAAATGTATAAGAAGAAGTACAATTATTCTCATTTAATGGAACGTTAAGTTTAAAGGTCCAGTAATAAGTACTTAAGGTTTAGTGTGAAAAAAATAAATATATGTAAAGCTCGTAAAGCTAAGTTCAAATGTTTAAGCCTCTAAATCTATTTTGGAAAATTCAATTTTTGTTTATTTTATTACCAGTATAAAATAAGTTTATATTTTAGATTTTTAAAGAGATTAAAGCATACTTGAAAGTTATTGCACTCAATCACTGTCCTTTTTATGTGAACTTTTAGTTGGATTTATTGAGAGTATGCTCGTCAGTAATGAACTGCAAGTTTAACTATACAAACTATTTGTAATCTTTTCGATGGTGCTGTATACACGTACGGGAAATGTTCATTGATCGAAATGTAATTTATTCGAATAAAAATTTATTACAGTTATCTATTTATTTATTTTTTCCAAGACTCGAAACCACATAATGCAATGAAACATTCAATCCCCATCTTCACGGTATCCTTCATCCACCCTACCTAATTTTTCTTTTCAATTTTCTTCAACTGCAGTTTATTTTCACAATTCATTTCGACTATTTTCACGTGGCCTAGAATCAAATTGGGGTAAAGTGAAACGATATTTTTTTGTTCTGAAAACATCGATAAATTGCCAATAAATCATTTGAATATTTCATGTTTAAACGTAATATTAAAAATAAATACATAACGACCGAAGCATACCTGGTCGTTGGAGAAAAAAATATATATAAAATGCCCCTGTGAGACTATGGTTGTAAAGTCAAAGTCATAATAATATGGCTGTAATATCGCACTGGGGTTGGAAACGACGCGGCACTGGTATGATGTCAAGTGGATGAAACGGGTAGAGGATGGCAAAGAGACGAAAAGAATAAAAAAATCTGAGTAAAACAGCATTTAGTTTTATTGGAAAAGTTTTCAAACGGTAAATAGAGCTTTAAAAGTAATTGACGTTTATTTTAAACAATTCGAAAAGTGTTTCTTTTATTTGCCCCGCGTTTTTCTTTCTCGTTGTTAGCATTTAGTTGGGGGAAAAATTCATTTCTCTTCAAAGTTGGCCAACACATACCTATACTTTATAGGAACATATTTTATTTAATGCCTAAACGATCGCAAATTTAAGAACCTTTCCTCCTTTCAAATAGAAAGTTTAACTTGCGTAGATAAATCTCATTATAAAACGTTAACGTGAAGCTTTTCACATTATTATTACGTTTTTTTATAGAACATGTAAAGTATCTTTAATAAGCTCCATTTTCATCTTAAAATTATTCATTAACAATTAAAGCTTGAGTAGTTTCAATTAAGGGTTGTTCTAGGCTTTTATTAAAATGTAACATAATACTCAAAGAATCTCAATTATATTGCCTGAGAGCTACTTTGCAATTTAAATGTGATGAAATTCGGTTCGGTTAGAAAGCTTATTAAAAGTATGCTATGTTATTTTAAAAATTTTAAGACTTTGAAATAACTCCTTTCAAAATTCAATATGAAATTACAAGAATTTAATTAGATTGCTCTTCTAAAAAGAAAAATGCCCCTATTGGATGGTAAAGAAAAAAAAATCGTCCAAGGGCCAGTCCAAATAAAGTGGTCCAAAAATAAATGAAATGGTTGCTCGACCATTTTAAAAAAAAATATTTTTTTGTGTGCTATCACCCCAACATGTTGGTAGTTCAAATTCATCATTATTTTAATTTTATTGTTTTTAGTTTTCCAGTGGTGGCCATTTTAGTTTTACAAGGCGCAGATATTTTCGCACTTTTAAAGGTTTGCGGAAACTTGATTTTCTCAGGCCCTATTTGTTCTATCAAAACGAAACAAAAAGCAGTGTGTTCATAAAAAAATAAGCTATAAGGTTGTAATAAGACGTTTTCACCTAAATGTAATTCTAAGGGGTGAAATTTCAGCCTAAATTTTTAGCTCTCATATGCAAAAACTCCAATTTTCACGGAAATATTGTGAAGGAAGGGAAAGAGTCTACACGTTAAAACTTTTTGTACTAACAATTAGGAAGAAGTATCAGGAACTTTCAGGAAGAAGTATATGTTTTAAATTTAATATTTGAATAACAGTTAGCCCAGAGTATATGTTGTTTTGTGTAAAATGCCCTTTTTGCCAAGTATATGTCACATATTAAATGGTTAAATACATTATTGTCACCTACTGAAGTATGCATTATTTTGACATTTGGTGTTTGCAATACCTCTGCTCCGAGTCAAATCTCAAACTCCAAATTTTAGGTGCATACTACTATCATACAGTACTATAATGGGGTGATATTTCAGATTTTTATCTGATCCCCACCAGAGATATTGAGCTTAGAAAATTGCAAATTTTGAAAATTTCCAAATTTTGTTATTTTTTATTTTAAAAAGGCTTAAAGTCTCAGACTTCAAATTTTGTTTTTGAATACAACTAGTACCTAATTGTTAGTAAAAAAAGTTTTAACTTGTAGGCTCTTTCCCTTCCTTCACAATTTTTCCGAGAAAATTTGAGTTTTTACAAATGAGAGCTAAAAATTTAGGCTGAAATTTCACCCCTTAGAATTACATTTAGGTAAAAACGTCTTATTACAACCTTATAGCTTATATTTTCATGAACATACTGCTAGGTCGAACCACGCGTAAGGAAGATACGTGAAGAAGAAGAGGAAAAACTGCTTTTCGTATCCTATTCGGTCATTGGGTCAAAGCCTAGAATCATCTGGACATTGGCTGGGAAATATCCATAGAGTGCTAATCAACAATCTGCTATGATTTATCTCAGAAGAAGAAATAGAAACGGTGCTGAGGAAGAGACCATCAAATATCAAAATTAGCATCAGATACACGCAAAGACTTATTAAAATAGATCACCAAGCTAGTAATAGGGGCTAACATATCTGGCCCGTATTATGGAATCAAGTGAAACCATAAATTCCAAAATGAATTAATGACTCTTTCACTGGATCTACGATTTTGGAAATACTCTTTACGCTTTCAAGTAAAATACGAAAACTAAATTAATCCATTAGTCGTTATAAGATAAAGCAACAAAACTATTATGGTCGCAATTTTGGTCGCAACATTATAGAAGTTGATCAATATCCGATTATTTATATTTAATGTTTTTATAGTCCATCTACAATTCTATACTTAAACTGTGGGACATATTGACCCATATAGTTGAAAATTTGCCACCCTTTGGGTAATCATGCCTAGCATAATTTTGGTTCTACCCATTTTATGAATGTTGAAAAATCGATATCCCTCAGATCTTTGGCCAACTACTGGTACACTTGGATCAAAAGTGTTGACCACAATATGAAAAGTATGTTTTTTTTCTTTGCAATGCTTTTTAAAATGACGAAAACTAAAACAACGAAATTGAAGTATCAAATTTTGTAAATCATAACTCGTGGAAAAATAAAAGGAAGGACACCAAGAGATCGTAAAGACTTGTCAAATTTGTAGAACGTGAGTATGAAGCAAGTAGGGAGCTTTGCCGAACTATAATAATTCGGAAAAAACTTAAATATTAAGGCTACATATTATTTGAAATGACATTCTCAAAGCTCAAATATTTAATTTCCTATACCTTACCATTGTATTATAATTTGTGTGACTTTGAAAAAAGCTTTTAAGTTTTAATAATAAATGTTAAAAGAACTTCCCGAAAAAGGAGTTTTGTGTCTGCTGTATATATTTAATGCCACTCTGCGGCTACAGTACTGGTACGATCATTTAAAACAGTCGATATAATCATGGTGCCTAAACCAGGCAAAAATCCCAATAAAGTCTCCTCATACAGGCCTATTAGCCTCTTATTCACCATTTCCAAACTATAAGAAAGGCTAATCCTATCTCTAACACATGCAATATCCGAAAAAGTCCCTAGTCACCAATTTGGTTTTAGATGACGGCATTTCACTATCCAACAATGCCACATACTGGTTGAGCAAATAAATAGGGCCTTTGAACAAAAAAAAAAATAATGCCACTCAGTATTTATAGGTTTGGCACGACGGCCTGCTTTTCAAAATAAAGAAGTGTATACCTCACCTCTGAAAACTATTCAGATCGTATCTTCAGGATCGTTTCTTTAATACAAGAGTAGACCATGAGTGCTCTGACTCCTTTCCGATTAAATCGGAAGTACCTCAAGGTAGTGTTTTAGGGCCCCTACTATACTTATTATATACCTCGGATCTGCCTACCACAGATAACACCTTGATGGGGACATTCGCGGACGATACGGTGATTATGGCTGCTCACGAGGACGTCGTAATTGCCTCTCAGTACCTACAGCACTATTTAAACCTACTGGGCACTTGGGCTGAAAAATGGAAAATCACTATCAATAAGTCCAAATCAGTCCAAGTGACCTTCACTCTCAGGAAAGGCCCCCCGCTCAATCTGGACTCAACTGAGATCCCATCGTCCGCACCGTCAAATACCTTGGTGTTCGTCTGGACAGGAGGCTGACCTGGAAATCTCACATCATCCAAAAACGAAAATACATCAACAAGAAGTTCAAACAGTTATACTGGCTGTTGGGTAGGGGCTCTAAACTTCCCCTTGAGGATAAACTTCTTATATACAAAGCAGTAATAGTGCCAATCTGATCGTACGGTATTGAGCTGTGGGGCTCTGCCAGCAAGTCAAGCATTAAATTAATCGAGGCCACCCAATCAAAGATCCTGAGACAGTTGACAGATGCTCCATGGTATGTCACAAATGAGACTCTCCGAAGAGACTTACACATATCATCAGTCACCGACTCCATTACCGTACGTACCACCAATCATTTTGGAAAGTTGAGTCAACACTCAAATCCTCTGATTCCGCCACTTTTGGAGCACCTAAATAAAAGAAGGCTAAAAAGAAAAGTGCCTAGTAATCAAGTAGAGGCATAGGGAGATTCCTCCACTGAGAGTGATCTCCATCACGTCAGCTCCGGTCATCAAATCGGATTATAGGACCTAGATGCTGATGGCCAATTTATATATATATAAAAAAAAAGTTTTAATAATAACAGAGAAGGAGCCTACTGGTGGATGAGGTGATGAAGGTGACCGCTTCAAAATTGATAAGTGTAGGGTTCAAATCTCATATCGAGTAAATTTTCGATATTTCCCGATTTACGAATCTTGATTAACTCTAGAGTTGCTTAAGACCTTAGTAGTTATAAAGCGACTGTAAATAACAATAAAAAAGATAACAGAAATGAATTTTGGAACCTCATAGAGAAAGCAATTTGAAGTATACTGATACTATATTTATAATTAAGAAAAGGACCATCAATATTCTTCCGAAGTTATCAAGAATATTTTAAAAGAATTTTTAGTAGACTAAAGCTTTAAGTATTATTTAAAGGTTTTAAAAATGTGTTCAAATAATTAATGGGAGTGATAACTGGAGGGTTGCAAGGTAAACACACAAAACAGAATTGCGATAATTATAAGTGATTAATTTTTATTGGTGAGATAAATTATTTTCCATGTTAAGGACCTATAATTCTATAGGTTTAATTTAAATAAATATCATAAGTAATTCGTGAAGGGGAGCAACCTGCCACCGTTGTATAATTAATAGAGTCTTCAATTAATCTTAGTCAAGTCTTTAGTTAATCCTTTTCCTCTTATTATGGATCCAATTACTGATCTCATAGTTGGAGGGTTAAATTGCTAATGAGGAACTTGGAGCTTCAATCGTTTGAAACTATAAGAACCTCGAAATATATCTATATCTCCCTATAGTATATATTGTTCATCTACCACAAAACTCATCCCAGGTGTTATTTTGTTTCAATTTTAATTTATTACTGTTTTTTTTGCTAAAAAAGTAATTAAATTGAAATTAAATATTTTTCATTAAGAGAAATTAAATTGGTAAACATAGAAATACATAAACAGTATATTTATTAGGGTGTCCGTTATTTCCCAAATTGATTTTTTTACAACGATCGCCCCCTGAATTTTTAGTTTATGATATAAAAAAAATTATCCAATTCAATTAAGCTCTTAATTTCTTGATTAAACCGTGCCGGGATCATGTTACTTTTACCATTTAAATAACATGGGATTATTTGACTTTTAACTTTTAATTTTTTTTTCTCAGAAACAAATGAATGAAAAGATTTATAATCAAATTATTATGATGTAAAATATAACGTTTTACAAAAAAGGTCTCTTATAAATTTTCGATTAAACCACTCCATTAAAAGTTATTCAACATTTAACTTGTGCCTAATTAAAATCTTGCAATATTTTCCACTTTTTGCTCATTTTTATTTTTTTAACTATTAAATAATTGGAATAGAATATAAAAATTTTTATCATTAGAGCGCAAGTGATTATTTGTGTTAATTTTATGGCTTGAGCTGAAAATTAAACAAAAAAAAAACATTTTTTGACAATTAAAACCGGTGACATAAGATCCGAATTCGCTATAATCGTGAAATTCAATTTATCCAGGATAAATTTTCGTACTTTAATCAATATTTTGTACCTACGAAGTGAATTTCATACTAATTAATGAGACTATCGACAAAAGTTCAATTAAAATCGAATTTTTACCATTTCACCTGACGCCATCTATGAGAAATTTCTTAGAACTTGTAGTCAACAAATTAAATGTAGAATAAATTACAAAATACAAATTAATTCAAGTTAAATGTTGAATTGCTTTTAATGGAGTGATTTAATCGAAAATTCATAAGAGACCTTTTTTGTAAAGCGTTAAATTTTACATCATAATGATTTAATTATAAATCTTTTCATTCATTTGTTTCTGAGAAAAAAATAAATAAAAGTAAAAAATCAAATAATTCCATGTTATTTAAATGGCAAAAGTAACATGATCCCGGCACGGTTTAATCAAAAAATTAAGAGCTTAATTGTATTGGATAATTTTTTTTATATCATAAACTAAATATTCAGGGGGCGATCGTTGTAAAAAAATCAATTTGGGAAATAACGGACACCCTAATATTTATGTACTCTTCTTTCATTGATTAAAATTGTTTATGAAGTATTAAAATTTTAGTAACGCTACGTCAATTGTGTTTACTGTACTAATATTATAAAAATACAGGCAAAAAACACTAAAATCTTAACAACTGACGGACAAATAATTAATATTATTCATTATTTTACAATTTTGTAATTTTTATTTTTAATCCTATTTATTGACCGTTTAAAACATTGAGGATTTTTATATAGACTAAACTAGTGTCTCTTTATGTAAATTTTCAATTTTTTTATTTGGTTGCACCAGATATTTTCCATTAGGTACAAGGAAAGCCTGTATTTTTTGATCTCCATTTTAACAAAACTTCAACCTATTCATGTCGTTGATCTATAATCCATGTATCTAATATACATGTTTCAAATAAACAGAAGCGCCCCTTTTAAATTTTTGATATTCAAAGTTCAACTTAGTTATGAGAAACTTTGCGTTGCAAACTGGAAAATATCACATTTATCAAACTGTCAGTTCATAATCATATAAAATTTATCATCAATTTTTCGATGAATTATTACAGTACTTCAATAGAATAAGAAGTTTAAACTCGATTAAAACAAATAAAGTAAAACATAACGATCCATTAATTTTCAATTTACGATGCAGTTTTACAAAAAAGATTTAATGAATTTGAGTTTTTAGTTTTATTCATGTTGATTAAATACTTCTCCAATGAAAATTGTGAAATTGATTTGAATTTTGGCCTCTTTATTTACGTCATTTATGGCAAATAAACTTACAAGAATCACTTGAAAATTTAATAAAATAGAACATATTCGTATAATGCTATCTTATTTTTAAAAAACCGTACATAGAAAAAAAAAATCCATTAGTTTGGTAGAATTTAGTGTTTTCTTTCAGCAAAAAATTCATCAAATGATTAGAATTTTTTATCATGATTTCTGTACTATTTTAGTACATTACTTTGATAACATTGATACTTTGACTCTATAGAGATTCTTGAGGTACCCACATCGTATTTTCTTAGAAATATTTACTAGGATTTATTTGAGGAAAAATTCTCATTTTTCATGACCAAATATTTCTTTTCCCAATTTGATCAATTTGAAGGAAAATATCTCAAAAGAATCACAAAATCATGATATCTCTTACCAAAAATCGTTATGAATTCCAAATATTCATATTCCACTCAGATACTCAGTAAAAGAAATTTCAGATAACTAAGACTTATATGAAGTTGTCTCTTTGCATGATCTAATTTATTGGTCAACGTAGTGCCAAAAAATATTAACCCAAAAATTTATGGATTTGTTTACATACAGAGTTCCTTCGAATATATGTCCTACTAGGTTATTACGAAAAGAAGACTTACCATACAATTCAGGAATATTTTAATACAAAACCTAGATCTTTTTGAAAAAAAAAAACCAACTGAAAGATTCAAGTAACTAACCAAATTTTTGGATTTAGTGGATTGCTTTTTCTTTTTCTTCATTGTTCTGGAGGTCTCTTCTAAGAGTTCCTCTGCGCTGCGATTCTAGTTCCTAGTTGTCAGTTTAGTAAGTGTCGTTAGTAACGACTTATAATTTTTGTAGACTTCTGAATTTAAATAGGAAGAAATGTAGGATAAGGGCGGATTATTAAACCTCGGTATCCAGTTCAGCACTGGGATCGGAGATTCCCAGCTCTTACAGTAAAGTACTACATTCCAATAGAATATGAGAAGAAGTTTCATTTTCTGTTTGACATAACCTGCATAGTAGGATCCAATGGCACCCTAATAGAATGAAGATGCTTTCTCAAGTGACAGTGACCGTTTTAAGGCCTGTCACCAATTTTATTTGAGATTTACATATTTTTAGTATTTGAACAGTTATATTTGCCGCTTAACTAGTTCAGTACTGAGATCTAAGGCCTCCAGCTCTTTTAATCGCCATACAGAAATAGAACTGCATTCCAATAGAATATGAAACGGAGTTTCATCTACTGTTAGACAGAATTTGTGTATCGAAAGATCTACAGTATCCCAATGGTATAAAGATGCTTTTTAGGCCACAGTGGTCGGTTATGAGGTCTACCACTAATCTGTCTTAAGATTTATTAAAATTTAGTATCTCAACGGTTAAATTTTAAGAAGGACTTTTCATCATTCTTTTGCTGAAAAAATAAGTAGTACTTTAATGAAAATGTGAAATAATTTAGATGGTCGCTACGCTGAATAAATAAAAATATAAGACAACCTTATGTGCACTGTGGCTTATGTACACTAGATTTCGATCATACATTAGAAACACTTTAACATTGAGGAACGATATTAACAGGTTGAAGGGTTTAAAAATGAAAATTCATTCTTTATTTATAAATTTACATTCTACTGAAAGAAGAAGAGGATTACGAACAATAAAAATTTAATTCAAACGCGTTTTTACTGGAATTTAGTACAAAATAAACCACATTTTATGTTTGAAGTTAGCAACCGTTTATTTTACCTGCAAACGATGGAATTGAAATAAATATCTCAGTAGAATTTATTCTATTAAAAAAATATCACTCCAGATTTTTTAAGAATATTAATTTTGATTTTATAAAGATGAAAAGATCCTATTATGAAAAATTCAAACGTGTAGACATCTTAAAAATAAATTATCTCATTTAAATCATTTACGAGAGGGATTTTTTTCAATGGAAAAAATTCAAGGCTTTTGCAAGTCGTGAAATTTATATATTTATATATATATATATATATTTTTCCACAAAAAAATATTTTATTTTCGTTCCTAAGTCGCGAGCAAAAAAAAAACAAACCATAGCAAAATAATGAAGTACTTTAGATGCAAAATATACGAAGAAGGAACACACTTATCCCTATCCAAAGCCTTGTCGTTGGTTTTGTAAGTAGCAGAATGAGAATTCTGGATTCGGCGGCGCATGGGGGTGGAGGGAAGCGAGTTAAAAGAAGGATGACGTTTGGATTAGGTAAGAGTTCAAATAAGGAAAATAATATTGTGCATTTGTAATGCTGGTTGCCCCATTTACCCGTTTACTATCGTCGCCATCCCCTTGCAACCCTGTTCTTTCAACAATGCTCTGGTTACAATAACGCATACGTAAACGTAATGTTAACATAACGTAATCGTATCAAAACTAGAGAATAAGAAAAAAATTAAACTAAAGAGGTTTCTGTGTTCAACAATTTGAGAGGAATAATAAAATTTTTCCAGCATAATTTTTCCACTTAAAGTTTTCATTTCGAGACATTTTTTTTTCCAAATTTAATATGACATATATTTCATTTTTTTCAATGCCATCGAAAAAACAGGCATTAAAATTTTCAACTGTCTCAAAATCTTCGTAATAAACGAGACATACGATAAATCAGGAAAATTTAAAAAATGACTTTTCCAAGTATATCATTTTTATGAGCAAATACTAACCACTGCAACTAGATAGTAAAGGAATTCGTTCCACCAAATTTCCCCATTTGATCCCGAGTTCCAATGTATTGCTCTTTGGGACAAAAAATCTCGAGTAATAGAAAACAAAACCGGAATAAATTTTGCAATTGTCTGGACCATAAAACTTTTATCCTTCTAATTTGCATTTATTTGTCTCGTAGTATCCTTTTTCTTTGTTGTTTCGCCCAGCAAGGATAAGGAGAGGAATGATGACGTGCGGGGCTGGAAACGGCCGGAACAAGTAAATGCGAGTTCCCACATTATCTGTAGGGAATACTTACAACGTTTTCACCGTTCCCAGTTTTGCCGTTACTAACACGTGTAATATTTATTAATAGTCCCTTTTTTTGTTGTTGTTTACCCAGTTACAGCTTTTCTGAACTAGTTTTAAGTGATATTTATTCTGATATTGAAGTTTTCCCTAAGTTTACCAAAAAAAATTTCCGAAAAGTTTTCTTTGCGTGTTTTTCCATATTAAATTTTACCGCATATTAAATTGTATGAACTGAATAAATAACAGCGCTTTTCTTGTAAAATTTAAATATAAAACATTAAAAAATTAAAAAAATAAAATATATTATTTTTCTTTTCTTCAGAAAATTTTTTCTCGAAGCGATAACTTGTTGATTGCAAGAATTTAAACACGTTTTAATTTTAACGTTTCTTCTGAATATCAATCAGGTTGTACTTCCATATACCTATACTGTTATCTTTATGCGGTAATGTATATCTAATAAATTTGCGAGGAAGTTTGCGAAGGAATACAAATGTTTAAACAAGCATTATCTATGTAGGAAGTTTCCAAAGTTTTTGAATTTGGCGCCAACTAATTATCGAATTTAAATTCAGCGAGAATAAAACTATAAAGGAAATTTAGTAGATACACAATAAATATATGAAGGGGAAAAACGATTCTTTGTTGCCGGAACTAAAGTTGTTAAACTAATTGAAACATTTTCTTTATAATTTAAATTTGAAATTTATACATATTTTAAGAAAATGATAACTTCGGAATTTCTCGTTTCTTGAAGTTTGGTTCTGATAATTTTTGTGGTTTCCATTAACAAAATAATTTAAATTGTTTAAAATATTTCCACTTGAAAAAAGATTAGTTTCCTTAATATAATTTACATAATAAATTTTGTTGGATAACTTTTAAATAGATATATGAATTTCCTTTAAATAAAGGATAAAAATATAGATATTTTCCAACTAAACATCTATTCAAGGTATACCGAAACCTGGTTCTTCTAATGGTCTCTCAATTATAACCATGGCGATCTATTCCCCTGAGAACAAATTTTCATAACTTGAACAAATAATTGGTCTTTGAAAATTTGTACAAACTATTATGATGAAGCCCTTAAGTAATAATTAGAGTAGTAACAATTTATACATTTTAACAGATATAAAATATAGGTCATTTAATTCACTTATAATAATTTTAATTTTATAATTTTAATTGCCTTTACTAAATTTTATTTAATTATGTTAATTAATATACACTTATTGGAAATCATATCTTGTCGTGTTATGATCAAAGTCTGCTTTTTGTGCAAAATTGACTTTGGTTCACCAAACGAATTCCAACTTTAAAGCGTACGAATTTTGTTTCTTCCTGTTTGGGACAAATTGTGATAAACCAAAGAAAATTTGGCATAAAACACGAACTTCGGCCTATTAAAAACTTCTTCCTATACGGAAAAGTAAAACAAACACTACAATAATAACACCGTAATTTCTATTCTAATGGGCTTTTAGGAATATTTTGGAGTTTATACGATGCTGCATCGTAAATTTCGATGTTCATACCATTAAAATTTAAATTTAGGTAACTAGTAAATTTCAAAATAAAAAACTTTAAAGGTCAAGATTATAAAAGTCTATAGTCTTCGATAACGATGTTATTTTCATTGTTTTTTCCGTGTGTACATCAAAGCACAATTGGGATTTTGAAAAAAAAAATGTATTGATTTTTTTCATGTATTTTAAAACTTTATTATTAATAATGTTGATATTTTATGCAAAAAACTTAAAAAAAAAATTCAATTAATTATAAACGATTAAAAATTGATAAAATTTAGAAAAAAAATCACGTGACTATAAACGCGCCATGAGTGGTCACCATAGTTGTGACGTCATAATGTTATAGCTATTTAATAACAGTACAGCGTTTACAGCTATTACACGTGACTAGACAATAATATTGAAAATTTATTGCTAAAAAACGAGTCGTTAGTTGATTCCAATTAGCTATGTGTGATAAAGGATTTATAAAGACAAAGTCTGATAATATAAGTACACTGCTTGAAACCATTTATTTCGACGTTTGCCATCTTGGGGAACATTTAAAAACATTCTGTTAGGAGTTGTTTTTGTAGTATTCGTACATAATGGTACAAAACAAGAACGATAACTTTTAAGGTTCGACATTTTCATTATAAATTTCAATATTTAACTATCACAACAGAATTAAATCAATCAAAACACTGTACTTATTATTTCTGTATCAACTGCAATGAGTGACAACTGACAACTAACATTATGACGTCACACGCACTCGGGTTTGTTCGGGAGCTGTCGGCGTGTCTTCGGTACTAGATTCAAAAATTAATTTTTATTTTGAAATAACTTTTAAATTATTGCGAAAAAAAAACAAAAAATACTTTTGTTGGAAAACTTATATATGATCTTTCCATTTATCACAAAAAAAAAATAATTCACAAACCCAATTGGAAAGATTTCAATACCAGGTTATTAAATTTTCGTCTCATTAGCAATCAAAAATAAAAGCACTTGTCATATATTTATAAACATTACTATTTATTTGGATTTAGGCCTCACCATTCCACTTCGTAACAAATCTTAAGTCTCGTAGAAATAATCGAAAGGGGTTTTGAAGAAAAAAAATACTCAGTAGGTTTGTTCTTGGATGTGATGCAAGCGTTCGACCGAGTTTGGCATCAAGGGCTACTCACAAAACTTGAGAACTTCCATATACCTGAGTATCTATATAACATAATTTATTCGTTTTAGAACAAAATTCGCTTATAGATCAAAATGGACGATCAGTTATCAGAGGAAAAACCTATCCACTCGGGGGTACCTCAGGGATCAGTATTGGGTCCAACTTTTTCAATCTCTACGTTGCAGACTTTCCATCACTAGACCACTGTATAACCTCAATGTACGCGGATGACATCACCATCAACCTGGACAATGATCCCCAAAGGGCCGTTCAGAAAACCCAGCAGTCTATCACCCCACCTATCTTCCTGGTTCAGTAAATGGAAAATTGAAAATGGAGAAGAAGATGAAAAATGGAGAAGCCAACACTCGACTCATCCAACTATATCCACTAATCAACAAAAGGTCTCGTCTAAGTATGGAATGTTCAATGATGATATACAAATCAGTCATTAGACCACTTCTCACATACTCTTGCGCAGTCTGGCTTCCATCCTCAAAGAAAAATCACAATGACCTACAGGTATTCCAAAATAGAGTCTTGAGAATCATCACTAAAGCTCCATGGTATGTGAGAAAGAACCAAATTCATCACGAAATGAAAGTCCCATAAATAAAAGACTTTCTAATCCAACTCACAAGGAATGTCCTTAACGGCCTAGAAAATTGTCCTAGTACAGTAGAACTAGGCTTGGGGGAAACTATAAACCAAAGAAGGCTGAAGCGGAAACTCCCTCTGGAATCTCCCTCTTGGAGCTCAAGAGCTCCAAGAAATAGCAGTTGCTTGACCACAAAATCAAGAACAATCAACAAATAAATAAAAAAGACAGAGGAATGAAGTTCTACTCCCCCAGCTACTTAAACGCCGCTAAACATATTGCTGACATATTGCTGAACTGGTGCAAATTACACAATAGCCCCCAAAAAAAAAAAAATATTACTATTTATTAAACTAAAAAAAAAAAGTCCAATAGCAAAACTTTAAATTTTATTTAAAACATTTCTGATTCCATCCTATGAATTTTCTACTAAAACCTTAAAAAGGTTTATTTTAAAAGCTACATAAGGATATCGTAGATAGCTTCCAATCGCTCCCAAAGTAGCCCAGCACTTTATAATTTTGAAAAACCAAGCATATTTCAAATATTTAATGAGCATTACCATCTAACATAGATATTTCAATAGTAAAATTAAGAAACTGTGCTACGGTAAGGTGAAAATCTTTCGAAGATATTTAACAATAATAACAATCTCTTGGGTGAAACAAAAGAACAAACAAACAAACAAAAGAAATTAATCAAAGAAAAGCTTATGCACCCAAAAAAATAAGAAGGAAACCAATTTAAATCATCAACCATCCCGAAGAAACAAAACACTACCCAGATTTAAGGGACCAAGGGATTTAAGGGGTTGTGGGGAACTGGCTTTATTAAAAAAAGAATGCAACCACCTAGGAAATTGAGTTTGCAATTTTAAAATTTATTCTATACCAATAGTTGCATAAAGTTTTTTATAATATATTATCCTCAGAACCCACATAAATATTCATAAAATAAACTTTTGGTTTTATGGGTCAATTTAATTTATCCATATCTGCATACAAAGGTGATACATCACCAAAAGTCTGGAAAACGATTGTTCTAATAAAATCTTAGCGGTCATTTATAAATTAAAATAGCAAAATTTTGTCTTTCTCTTTCATTTCCTCCCATTACCATTAGTACCACAAGATAAGGTTTAACTTTAAGAAAGTTAAAAGTATAAGAAAATTGGATTTCCATCATCCTTGAATCGTCTACGTACTTTATCTCTAAATGCAACAATAAACACAAAAATAAAATCATTTCACAATATGTTGATATAAAAATTTATACTTTTAATTATACCTCCTCCCATTGTTCACCTTTTTACATTATCTTCGACTTAAAACTTTAAAAATTTTCCCTTCAGCGACACTTATAATGTTTTTTTTTTTTTGAAATAAATATATTTTTCATAAAAAACACCAGACATGCATAAAAAATGTCCCCGATTTATCCTTACTTGACAAAACTTAAAAAATAAACTTTCCAAGATATCTCAATTTCCCACCCCCACATCATTGAAGACAAAAAAAAAACACATTAATTCCACGGAAAATCAATGCTGAAAAAAATTTCCCAACCCCTCCATTGTTTCTCCCACGAAAATTGAATTGCTCAATTTATAATTATCTACGTTATATTTTATAATTGAAAAAAAAAATAATTCGATAAAAAATCTCGCCTTATTTTATATGTATATATCGAAATAAACGATAAACCATCCCCATTGTAAATTATGCCCGTGTAAATTATGAAAAATGAACGTTACTTCATAAATCATTGAATCGCTATAAAATATTGAATTGTTCAAGTTTGTTTGTTTTAAAAGCGTCAAAAATTAGGGAATGAATAATTTTCTTTATATTTAGTAGGAGATTTAATTAAATCAATCAATCATTTTAAAGCTTCAAATTCCAAATTATCCTGGCCTTGTCATGCATAATAATAACAATAATAATATAATAACAGGAGGCTGTATTAATATAATAATAACCCTCATCATATTTGTGTGTCTGTCTCTATTTTGCTCATTGAATTGTTTACAAATGCATCCCCCAATTTCATCCCCCGACTCCATTCATTACTGTACATGTGCATAATTTCTCCAGTTGCATTCTCAGCGTGTTACATGACTTGTTTTCCGTTAACCTCAGTCCTAGGTTTCATATCAACTATCAACCCTTGGAAAATTTGATATCTGCTATGTACGTTCTCGACCACCCTCTTGGTGGATGTCGCCGTTGGCCATATATGTAATGTTTGTTGTACTTACAAGATAGATAAATCGCTCGAACATTTATTCGTTGAATTGAGAGATGTCCTTGGGGATGGTTTGTAACTTTTGGGGGATGGCTTTTGGTTTTTACACTCCCGGCAAAAAGCAAAATCAACATAAGAAACTAGAGATTTATCTAGTTGCACGGTATTGCCGTTAATTATTATATTTATAATTGAATTGTTTGTTGAGTGGGATTTCCAGTCGCCGTTCCTTCACTCCCGATTTCTGTCTCCCTTGTCTATTAACGGTAAATTAATCCTTTAAAACTCAATTACGGTCGTATGGGTTTCTGTTAGATAGTACAAAGTTTATCTTTCATTTTCATGCAACAAAAGTTTTGAAAATATCAATGCATAAAGCTCAGTTAATTTTCAATAGATGAGGGTGGATGATAGCACCAAGAAGAGGGTAGTTCAACAGAAAGAAAACGAGTTTTGTGTCTCTGGGTGGAAAAAATTCAACGAACACAAGTGCTTGTTGCGAATTTTAACGAATTCTCTAATTAGTCATTTGACTTTGTTTCGTTTGTTCTTTTCAACCGCAGCGTTTTTTTTTTGTTTTTGTTCGCTCCTTTTTGAAGTGAGTGGAAATTTATTACAACAAAATAAAAGTAAATGACTCAGTTACTTACTTATAATGTCAATTCCCGGAGCTAACAACAGAGTCTCGAATCCGGGACATGAATGATATGATTCTATTTTGTGTCTCACTTGCCTGTACATTTGTACGTTTGTAAATGGGGAAGAATGTCGGGATGAAGTCACATACAGGGGCATACATACTATCGCCGCTGCTCGAGGTTCCCAAACCAAGGACAACGCCACGACAAGCCCACCCGTAGAGCTTTAGAGCTTTAGTTTGAAATGAGAGCGCATCCAGAACTGGCTGACATATGTATATGTATGTGTGCTAGGTACACTCACGAGCAAAACGAGCCACTACAAAAGTAATAAGCGCCTGCGGTCGTTCCCATTGTTGGTAAGTTGATAAAGCGCGACAAGAAAATGTGACAAAGTTCTCAGAAAACATTTTGTCCAGATTTTCTCATATCTTTTATAAACTTCAAAAAATAAATATAGTGCGACGCCAAATAGTTAAGATTCTTAGATATTTTGAAAAAAAGTAATGCTTAATCAAATGTGACACTATGTTGCCACTCACACTATGTTGCCTAATAATACAATGCCTCTTATTTCAGGATAAATATGGTTTCTCAATTTACTATGAAAAAAACACTACAAAGTTGGATAAGGCTACCACCAATTGACCATAAACACATTCTTTTTTTAATTGTTATAATCGAAAAGGACAATAGTAGGTGTATCGGAAAATCATTTCGTTTTTAAACCTGTAGTCATTCAATTGTCATTTATCCGCTCATAAGTTACTTCAAAGTAGTATTAAAGACATTTAACGATTAGAGTGGTTTATAAACTTATAAAAAGTAAATATTTTTATTCCGAAATCTATATTAGAATTGTAAGATCAAATCCCCGAAGCAATACTATTTTGGTATAGTATTTTCTTCAAGTTTCACAGGGTAGCAACGCAATGTTGTTACTAAAAACATTTTCAATGTTTATCTAAGTGCATTTGGTGTTCATTAATGCCAAGTGAGTTTCTTTAAGTTCAAGGAGGGAGTTCAAGTTAAGGGAGGAAATGATGCCAAATGTAAGCCAGAGAGTCAAATAATCCTAATCAATTTCGGTCGACCAACCAAATACTCAAAAGTACCCAAGAACTGTTACCAGAGACAATTCTATCCTGCAACATGGTTATGCAAGACTTCTCTACTGAAAAGCCCTGGAAAAAAACTAATTAATTAAGGGGGGATGATATTGCCATACCCACTATAATTGTCCAAATTTAATTCTTCGGATTTCTATTTATTCCAATCGTTACAACATTTACTAAGTGTTAAAAAAATAAAAGCTTAAGTGATGTTTAAAATATATTTTGCTTGTAACTCTTAGTAGTTAATTAATGTTTACTAATTTGGAATTAAAATTTGCACACAAGATGTCAAATCGTTGATACTATTGAGGCTGATTAGATTATTGACTTAAAATCAAAAGTTGTAACAAAATTCTTTGTTTTAATTGTATATCAAAAGAACGAAATTGCTTTCTGGCACACCTTTTTTAAGAAAAACCCCATTTTTAGATTTGAAAAATTAGTATTTTGGCAGAAAAAAAGTTTTAACTTTAATGAGCAAATGAGAGTCCGAAAACGATCAGTGTACTTATAGGTTTTCAGTGACCTCACAGTACGCATCAGTACGCGTTTTGAAACTGAGGTATAAATAGATCATCGAGTGGTTATCTTAGGAACAGTAATAATTTACACAACTATTGATATTTTTCACAATTTTTCGTCACGGAAAACATCTCTAAAAAAAGTGAGGAAGAAGAATTAAAATCTTTTATATCTTTAATTTTTTGGAGAACTCGCAAGGGTAAACAATGGTCATAGGAGGTCAGCCACGGAAAAATAGAACCTGCGGTTAAGTAGAAACATGACAAAAATAATTTCATAAACATTAAGTAACTTTGATAGTTATATTAAATCATATTTTCAGCTCTTTCAGCTACAGTGCTCGGGTATGTTTTAGTGTTATACTGAAGAATAAATATGAATGTAGTGTATAAGTATGTACCAAATTAACTGGAAAGATTCTGTTTAGTTTTATAAGCTATGCATTTAACTTTAAAGGAATTTAGAAAGGATATAGAATTATTTCTATTAAAGATATTAGTAAGTTATTATTATTTCAGGAAACAAGAAACGAAATATCAGGAAACCTTTGAAATTTGGTGTTGAAGAAGAATGAAGAAATTCAACGAAAAAAAAATTTACTATCATCGATTTGATGACGAAAAGAAAAGCTAACTAGATTGGTCACATTTTAAAAGGAAGAGAATTAAGATTTTATATGGTGGCAAGGAAAATAAAACCTTCCATTTAAATTAGAGAATACGGATTAAAATTCTGGATTTACAAAAATAGATACGACTTAAAGAACTTTTCCAGAGATAGACGATTTGGAGGGAAGGATGCAATTATACGAAAAACTAAGCCTGCCATTAGGTATAAAACAGATTAAGAAGATGAACAAAATTATTATATTTTTTTTATATATTTTTTAAGGGTTTTGCAGTATTGCAGCACTTATTCTTAGAGTCATTAAATTGATAAAGCGTAGCAAAAAAAATTGATAAAGTTGTTAGCAAACATTTTGTACAACTTTTCCCATCACTTTTACTTCAGAAAATAAATACAGTGCAACGTCAAATCGTGACGATTCTTAAACGATTTGAAAAATTTAACAAAGAAAACTTGACTGGAGAAAATTCTACAAAAATACTTTTTAATAAAGAATAGAAGTGTTTTCCAAGGTTTGTTAATATTTTCATAGCGAATTGGTGTCCGTAATTTATTTATTAAGCAAACAAAGATAAAAGAGCGGGTTGCGGATTAATGTAACAGAGACAAGGCGGTAAAAAATGCAAATAAAAATTTAATTAAACTGTTCTCTATGCAGGCGGACGAAAATGGGGTGAAAAAAGGAGCAGTTGTCGTTTTAGCGTCGTTCACTTTCAAAACGCGACCAAGACAAAAACGGGGAAAAAATGGAGAACGGGGTGAGATGCAATGAAGAACGATACTTTCCACGGTGTTTTGTGTGAGCGAAAAGTTGGTGGTTGGTGAGCGCCTACGCCACCCCCGCGCTTTATACGATGACAATAAACGGGGTAAAATATTTTCAGGGAGTTAGTAGCGGGACGGCGAGGACTCTGCGACAGGTAAGTTTTGAGTCTCGAGTGACGATAGGAAAAAATCGAGGATTTTCATCACCTCATTTTCCACATGAGTTTTCTGTTACATTGTGTAGTTTTGTAGTAGGTTTCCCTACACCCCCGACGGTCTTCGTCGCTTCTGCCGACAACAAACAACAACATTCTCGCGTGTACCTACGTCTTCGTCTGCACCGCTATTTCAAAGGAATTTCTTCATATTTTCTCTTCTTATTGTCCTCGTATTATTATAACAATAGAAGTAATTCCACACATTCATCCCCTGTCTAACCCATTTTTTTTTCGCTGTGTCAACATTTATGCCATGCATCATCGTTTTAACCCTCAAACATACGCCCTTCATTAAGTCAAAGAAAAAACAACCCCAATTTTAAAATTGCTTTACAAAAATTGCACAAATTTCAAACACACGTGACCCTTTTACTCATAATACAATGAATCAGTATTAGTACAATTTTCCAAAAAAAAAGAAGAAAATAAATAATAAAACTCAATTTTCACCGCATATACTTCAATGAAAACGCTTTCATTGGTCTTTTATCCCATTTTAAAATGACTTTTACCTCCCTGATGATCTTCCTTTTTCACTCGAAATTGTAAAGGAGAGAAAGTAGAAAATTTTCATGGGCTTATTGAAAATGTTAAAACCACATATTAAGGCAAAATTTTCCGAAATAAAACCATCTATATTGGGGATCAAATTAAAAGTTTAAGTTATAAATATTTTCGTTCAAAAGAAAAGAAATTATAAGACTAAGGTTTCCTAATCTCAATAAGTAATTTAAGAGGTCAAATTTTTTGATAAAGTAATTTTTTTTGTAAGTAATTTACACTTTTAAACTACTAAGATCTTTAGCGGCTCTAGGGTTAATAAAAATCCGTAATCGAGAAATATTGAAAATTTGCTCCATTCAAGTATTGAATCGAACATATACGTCAGAGTTTTAGAGCGGTCACCTGGACCACTTGGCCACCAGTAGGTTTTATATAGCTTTGTTTTAGGTTAATTTTCCGTTCAAGGATAGTTGTGACCTACTTCCTATCAGAGAGTTTTTTGGCCGTGAACCTTGATGGTGTTCTTTTATTGAAGATTAATTGTATTCATCTAAGTGGTTTTTCCAAGCAAGCTATTTGTCTAGATGGAGATTTAGATACACGACCTCTGAGACTTGGGGAAATACAAAGATAAAATTACAAAATTATGAAAAAAATTGTAATTTTTTTAAAGTAACTTTATCAGGTATGCTAGTAGGTTTGGCCACTTTTGCTCGAATACCCCATGAAACAAATGCAACAGAATGTGTGGCATAAAGGTGAGAAGAAGTATTCTTCTTTCTAGTACTAACTAGCGACAAAGTCAAATAGATAACACATATTTTTATAATTCAGAAATCAATGATGTTTCATATCATTGAAATTAAAAAAAAAATAATTGTTTTTCAAGATTTACTTACCAAGAGATGATTTCAACAAAATTACGAAATTTATAACTATTTAGATGCTGTATTAAAGAAAACAACAGCTTTCTATGATTTATCGTTTCTGAGATTTCAACATTATTGACATTTATACCTACGTACCTACAGATGTCCAGAGAAAATAGTGAATTATTACAGGAGTGCTCAAAATAGACATTTTCGTCAAAATCTCATCACTAAAATTTTTCGAAATCCTATACTGCGTTGTAGTCCGAGAACTAGCAACGTTGAAAAAAAAAAGAATTTTGTATAATTAAATATGTTTGTAAATTCTACTCTAAACCAAAAAAAAAATGATTTTCTTGAAATTTTTTTAAAAATTTAATTTATTATCTGTACAAATAACAAGTGCACAAATATATGCATCTTGTACTATCAGCTGGACTGCTCTTACGCTAACCAAAAGACCAATAGAGTGGTTATATCTAAAAATCAATTTTCGTAAAATTCTTTTCTTTCAACGTCGCTAGATCTTATACTATTGTACTAAAGATAAAAAAAGATTACACAGAAGGATAACAAATTCCCACGCTATTGTTAAAACAATTTATATTAATCAAATTGAATTCCTTTACGAAAAAATATTATCAATCAAATCGTTCAGTATATTCCACAAATTGGCCAAAATGATATTGATTAATAATTTCAATGACAAATAGTCACAAAAGACATAAAAAATAAAATGGTTATTGCACCAGCTTATAACATAGGACAGAGATTCTATACCATGCAGAGCCTAAAATCACATTCAAGAATGTAAACGAATGGTGATCAACATTTATATTTCAAGATAAATGTTATCGTTGCGAATTCTAATTAATAAATAGACCAAAAATAAATAAAAAACTTGAATTCTTTTACTATAGTTACCCAGCGGCATATGTAAAATGATCAACGGGCACCATGGTACTCGTCAAGGTTTATAAAATACACAGTTGGCTTCATGCGCCACGTGACGTGTCCAGAAGAAATTCGTACATATCTTCAGACTGATTCAAATTTCAAAATTCTTCGTATGACGTCATTTTTTTTTCTAATGGGGCAACCTATGCAATTTATAAACCTTGCATGGTGGCTACGTGACGTATCCAGAAGAAATTCATACATATCTTCAGGCTGATTCAATTTCAAAATTCTTCGTATGACGTCATTTTTTTTTGTCTAATGGAGCAACCTGTGTAATTTACAAACCTTGGATACTCGCAGGTATAGGGCTGGAAACCGCTGATTAGCCGGAATTTTCGGAAAAGCCTAGCCATTTCCGAAAAACCAAACTATTAGAATTATCCAGGATTTCAAATATTACAAAATGGGTTTTTCTGGTTTTAGTATCAAAACTAATTTTTCCAAGTGAAACAAAACAGAACATTCAGATAATTGACTTAGGGTCAAAATTTTTATTTACAGATAGTGACATTTATCTTCCAGAATAAATTTTATTCAGAGAATAAACAAAAGATGCGTTTTTTACCTAAAAATATGATGTGTGTAGAATAAATGTGTAAAATTTGTTTAACAGATAATTTTTATCTTTTAAATAGCTACCTGAAGGACGTGGTTTATCTTTCCATGAGTAAAAATATCAGCTCTTATAAGAAAAATGATAAAGTTTAATGTTTGTATTATAGTTATACTTACAAACTGTAGATGAGCAATGATAATAATTAATTACTACTACAAATCAAATTATTGGAAGATATAGCATGAGAAAAGTGTTTTTTTTTTTGTCAGAAAATCATTACCCTTAGAGGTTCAATTAATATTTTAATGTGTATTTTTAAAACGTGAAAAATTGAAAATAAGTGTGCAATGAAACCGAAATCCGATCCTCGTTAAATTGGAATTTAAAGTTCTTGATTCGTAGCGGAATGAGAAAGCTCACTAATGATCATCGCACTTAAATCGAACAATAATTAACCGAATTCAATTTTATCTTTTATCGTTAATTAACGTACGAATTTCCATTGCATTGTCACACTTAAATAATTGTCATAACTTTTTTCTATGTTTATCGTGAACGCGAAAAAATTTACGCTTTGTCGAGACAATATCGAGTTTTCAAGCTCAATAGCTTTCGCTAATTAACGTTACTACCGAATATGAAAGAATCAAGCGTGCAAAGTTTGAAAATAAAATCGTAAAATTATTCAGAGGGAAAACGGAAAAGGAATTGATATGAATTTTGTTCAAAAAAAAAAAGAATGGAAAGTTTGAACACTAAAATATTTTTATTGATAAGAGGAGCTTTGAGAAAATATCTCTGGGGGCAAATTAATGATGCATCAACATTCAAATTTCCTTTCACTTCCGCTTTTCTTTTTTTTCCAAACAGAAGAAAATAGGACAACAAAATGGAAAAACAAGATTGATAAAGCGATTTTTCGTCAAATTTCAATAAAAACGTCAAAATTTCCTGGCAAAAAATAAAAATGGGGCAAAACAAAGAAAATGGGGAAAATTCAATCATTTTTACAAAGCTCAAACACAAGCACTATATAATACAACAGATAATTCATTTAATGTAAGATATAAATAATTGAAACATCATTCCTCTTATCGCACGCCGTCTATCTCACTTTGTCACACTTTACAATTGTGTCAGTCTCTTTCATGTGTATGCTCACGTCCACCCCCTTATCCCTCTTTTCACTTAACTAACAAGAGAATTGCAAACTGTTACAATCTTCATCTATAATTTATTAGCATTTACTTGAAAACTAAATAAAGATAAGTCGCAGATTCGAGTACTAAAGGAGAATGGTCGGGGATAAACTCGACTATGTAAACACAGAATAAAATGGCTTCTAAGGAAAATGGGAATGAAACACGTATAAGATTTAGAGACAGACTAAAATATAAAGTTTACAACGAGAGAATTCCTACTTCTCCAACAACAGGTACAAAAAGAAGGCACAACATATATACAAATAATAAACATAACCTAAGACTTGGTTTATCAAAAAAGGAGCATAGAAAACATCCCTTTTTATTACCACAATGTCCTTTAAAAATATTTCACCAACGTCAAAACTTTACAACTCCCTTAAGCTGTTTTACTTTTTTAAATTTCACAGTCAAATTACAGTTTACGAGTATACTGAGTAATAATTTCGTGAACCCTTAGTTGCATTTTATATATACATAGTTCAACATTTTATTGATATTTTTGTCATATTTATATACGGAAAATGCATTTGTATAAAAAAGGAGATAAAAAGTATAGTTTTCCATTTTCTTTGTACCATATTTCAAACGTATAATCTTGTTTATAGGAAAGAAAATATTGAGAAAGTTATTCCCATTCAACTTCTAAAACCACCATAAGTGCTGCCATCTATATCTACGAGATTTTTAGAGCTTATTTTTGTAAAAAGCTCATTTGAAGTCTCTTTTTTAACTGTATTTCAAATTCATATGAATAATTTTTTTTTATTGGGATTTTTCTCTATTCTTAGTTTTATAATTGATTTTCTTTCTTATATCATATTATGGATGATGTTCGAAATTTTCTGTACCGTTTTTGAATATAAATAATTGCGAAGCTCGAATTTCCAAACTATGCAAACGAACGCTAAAAATCACATCAAAGAAACTATGCAATAGGTAAGACGTGGATTTATCACAAAAGATATTCAGTTGGTTATTAATCAAATGAAATATGAAAGAGCTTTCAAACGTGGGAAATAAAACGGTTTTTAAAACTAATATAATCAGCTATCTTGTGCTTCCACTTATGATCGATGTCTTCAAAAAGCTCTCATATGTCAACAGTAAGTTTTCAAAGTATGAATTTGGATAAAAAAAAATCCTCCAAAGTTTATGAAACAATAAATATGTCGGAAAGTTTGAAAAAAAAAACTTTTTTTCGAGAGAGACGATTATTTAGGCAATTTATTTGCCGAAAATATTATGTTTTGTGTAAATAAACTTTTGTATAAATGACCTCTTGATTTTCAAAATTTTTAATACAGGGGCGTGAAAGAATTATCATCCATATACTATGAGTCATTTACTTTGGAAAAAAGGGTTCATACTTGATCTTGTAGAGGAAAACCTGGAAAGTCCCAAGATAAAAGAAAGAAGACGGATTAAGATTCTGGATTTATTGAATCCAAAAGTTTCCTACCTTAATTGGAAGAACTTTAATACTAAGATTACACGATACTAAAAAGAGTAAATCAATCATGCGAAAAACAAGTGAATAAATTCTTCTGGCAGAAACTAGAAAAAAAGGTGTGTAATTGGGGAAATCAATTAAGAAAGCTCACAATGTATTTTTGAAAAAAAAAAAAAACTTTTGTTATTTTAAAATTAGAAATATCTTTTATATAAATGTGGTGAACACCATATATTCGATGACCGGTTAAACCCTCCCCCCACGTATTGACACGGCAATTTGTCGGAGAGTGGATCGTAGAAAATAGATGAGATGAGATCGATTTTTTGATCAAACGAATTTATAAAAAAAAAAAAAAAATCACTTAGTATATATTATCCAAAATGCACTCTCACCCATAAAAATGATTTCTTATGCATAAAAAATTGGGCCTAAAAAGTTCATTTATGATGATTTTTTGTACACTTGACTTTGGCTATCTAAATTTGTGGTTAATTCAATACATATATTTGGTATAGTTTTGGTAAATATAGTTTTTAATTGAAAAGAAAAATGAAATACATTCTATGATCCCAAATTCGTTATTCTTCATGAATTATTAAACAAACCAAAAATCGTTCCAAAGCCAAATTCTTGATCACACAACTACTGAAAAATCCGCAGCTTTTAAGATACTTTGCCTTCGTGTTTAATTTAATTAATCAAGAATACTATCCCTTGTTACCCCTAATTCTCAAGTCACAAAAAATTATCTTCGATCAAAATGTATTCCTGGGTGTCGTCTTAGACATTGAATACATGCTTTATCGAGTATTATATCAGTCAGTCTTATTTAAATTAAAAATGTCCCACAGTATCCCTTCCTCATAAAATCATATTATTTTGAATTGGCACTTTTGTTGCAAAATTCGTTGGTGAATATTTAGTCCAACCAGCTCAAAGGTGACTCCATTTATTATTTAGGGCTTAATCGTAATTCCAAAAAGGTACTCAGGAGGCAATAGTGGATCAAGGACCTCAGAGATCCTATTTTTAATAATTTGGACGTGGAAAACACTATCTATCCTCTCCATGTAGTGTAAATTTGCACACCACAATTGGTCACAAAAAAAAACAACTAAAAACGCTGAAATTGAATCTAAGAACTATTCAAACCCTTTAGGCTCAAAATTGTTGATTCCTGGTTTTGCATTTATTTTCAATGAACATTTGTTAAAAAGCCTCCAAAAATAGGAGGAAACATATTATCAAAATTATTCATCAGTGGTTCTCAAAATATGAGTTTGGTCGTTAACAAATCAGGGGGCATTTAGGGGAAGGAAATAAGAAACTAAAATAAATGTATATTCAAGTGGGTCGATTATGATCCGATAATTGAACATAAATATGATAATCTATTATTATAACGAGGAAAGATTTTATGGTTTGTTTGCTTTGAATAGGGTCCGAAACTACTTGACCGATTTGAAAAATTCTTTTACTGTTGGGAAGCTACATTAATTCCGGTTAACATAGGCTATATTAAATTTTCAAAAAAAAAATAAGGATCCATACTAAAACTCCAATAATGTAACCCAAGGTCTGAAAAAATTACCAAAAAACATTCTTTTATCGCGTGCGCTGCGAAAAATATTGGTTATAGAACAAAATAATGTAGTACGATTTTGCAGAACATATCATTATCTACAAAAAATAAAGCGACAGCATAGAAAAAGTTAGAAAATTAGTATGGAATATTAATAAAACAAAGCAAATTTTGAATATACTACAGTCGTGGAATTGAAATTTAAAAGTGAATTCCCAAAAAAAAAAAAAAACGAAGGTGCTAATGTTTGTATTTATTGATGGATTAGGTCTCAAACATGATTTCAACGAAAAAAATCTGTTACCGGAGGGGAGGGAGTCACTATCCCAATCGATTTTTCAAAGTTTTTTTAATTATTACTTCTGAACCATGTTAAAAACTATTACAATCGTTATTATCAAAATGAAAGCTGAGAAAATTTCCTTCAAAAAAGCTTCTGAAAAAACAAGTTTGAAATTTCATAAATTTTTAATTGGCCAAAAAAAAATATATTAAAAGATATTTTTGTATGTTTTTCTTCTTCAAGTTATTAAATTTGGATATCTATAAACAAGTATAAACATTACAATGCCAACAATGTGTGCACATAGTAAATGCTCAATATTGGTTGTGAAATTCTCCCTCGAGTAAGGGAAGCGGCCACCCCCTCATATATATTAAGAGGACACGCGGATACTAAATTCGTGTCCTACAGGACGCGGTTATTGCATTCCCAAGTGCATATATGGGAGACTAATAAATCTCAACAATTACAATCCTTCTCCCGCCTGTAAAAAGATATATAAGGGATGAGATTTGATTGGGATAAATAATAGCAATGGAATTCTTGGCATTGTTAATGAAATTGTAAAGCATTTTTTGTAGATAAATAAAAATTTAATTCGAACTTCCTTTTTGATGTTTTCCTCGCTAAATCGCTCCGTTGTTTTTTTTTTTGGGGGGTTTAATTCAATTTTTTATCGGCTCTATTGGGGTGTCATAATGATTAAGGGTAGTTCTCGTTTGGGCTTTGTTTTGTTGCGTTGTCGAGTGTGACAGCACGAAAATAAATTCGTTTGTAGTATATTTTTTGGTTGGTTTGTGAGTGAAGTGGAGAGATAGGAACGTTTTGGAAAGCGTTCCCATTTGGTCTGTTCTCCTTTCCAATTTGCATATTATAACCGCGCTGAGGCAATTAAAGCTTACACAAACTTTTCAAACTATTTAATTAGATATTAATTATTTTCGTACTGTTTGTGTGAACTTAATGTAAAGCTCACGACTTACTTAATGCTTGCGCTCTAATTTTGATTGTCGTAAAGCAGTTTTTTATGAAAAAAGTTTTATGAATATTTCCCTATGCATTAACGGCCTCAAGGTGAAAGAATTTATTCGTGAAAAAAAATTTTTTTTTCATATTCAAAGCCCAATTATGAGCTTACAGGAAAAAAGCTTCTACTTACTTGTCGCTTGCAGCAGTAGGTTGTAAATCTGAAACCAATATAGAATAAATTATTTCTTCGACTGAAATTAATTTAGCTGTAAAAATCCAATCTACCCTTAAGCGTTTCGGAGAAATACCGAAAAAAAAAACATATACGATAATGTAACCTTCAATTTATGCATTTAAAATGAAATAAAAACACAAGCTTGTACTTAAATAAATATAAAAATCAATTAAATCATTGATACTTTTTCTGGAACGGTTTGTCGACGACTTTGAGAATTGACCAAAGCTTTGAGAAAATTCGGCTTTGAATTCTTTTATTTGTAGACCTTATATACAATGAATTAAAAGCGAAACAAATTGAAATGTTTAGTTTGGGGCTTTTAATAATGGAATGAAATGATGTTTTGGCGACTTTGATTGTGAATCTTTTGTAGTTTGAATTCAAAAGATTGTTTTAGTCAGTAAACAAAAGTTTTTTGTAAATCCCCGAGGGATTTTTGCGCGCAGAGCTTCTAAAACTTTTTAAGTTTCGAATACGGAAAAGCTTATTTTTTGATAGTTTTTAAGCTTAGGTATTAAGTGCCTATGTTTGGGTTTAAATTTACAACATCTGTGAAAATGTTATTGAAACTTTAAGGCCCAAATAATGTCCTATATTACCGGCTAAATTGATGCTACACTGTTCAATAATTTGAACTACTTAAAAAAAAATTTATTATTTTGAAAAATTCGATTAAGGCAAATCGTAAAAAAATTAAAATTTGCGATAAAAGAAGCTCCAACTTGAATTTTACTTTTGTACAATCTGAAATTCGAAACAAATTTAACAGTAAAACAACAAAAGAAAATATAGAAAATGAGCTTTCACTTAAACATAATGATAATTTTCCTCCCAACGTTTGGTTTGCCTCTTATTTGCTACTGTGAGAAATTTAAATTCCACTAATTAAACTATTAATTTCTATTAGTAATAGGACAATTATCTCTCCTTTTTTCTTTGCCCTAATTTCGAATGCTGAAGATACTTTGCTAAAAGTTATTCCACTGAATAAATCAATTCTTGTATGTAAGTACAAAGGCGGTACTATAACATTGGACAGAGATCACACCATAGTAATGTCCTGTAAATCGCAAAAATCGGGAAATGAAATGATCTTCTAGAGACTTAATAGTAAAAAAAATTTGCTCGATTTTTCAGGACTCTTTCTAAGGAATCTGGAAATATCCTAGAAAGCTGTAATGTCTGATTTCTACCAAAAGGACAAAAAATAAACAGAAGCTACCTTTTTTTCTGAAAATTGTATTTTTAGTGAATAAAACACTTTCCAATCCAGAATCAGAAAGCCTAAAAAAAAAGTTTTTAAAATTCTTATTTCAATAAAATAAAAGTCAGGGAATCGGAGCTGAATTCAGAAGATTTTGGAGGAAAAGGAGTCAAAACCAACATATTTACTTTTAGAGGAGTCAGAGTTGGAACTACCAATAGTTTCCAGCTTCTAACAACCCTATGTTCAAAAAAATATTTTTCATCTAACCAAGTCTTAATGCTTCAACATTGCATTTATATTAGTAATGATGATAATAAATTATACCATAAAAATTATTGTACGTTATAATACTTTTTACCAAAGCTAAAGCAAGATCTAAACTAGAGTGAACTTGGTCTTCAAACTGCCAAAACTATATTAAACTAGTAGTTATTCGTGAAATAATCACGACTAACGCTGACACGACAATTGACCAATGACAAAAATTGAAAATAGAATTAAATCGAAATGACAGTCGAAACAAATAACAACAGTCAGTAAATTCAAATTTGAGGCAATGATTTCTATATTTAGTTTTCACTCAATTTTACTTAAGATTAAAAACTCAATACTTTGGGTTATGTTTTTGAAATTAGAATTTACTTTGTTTGGTGATTTCAAAACATCCAATTACAAAAGCTAAATTAAAAGGCAGAAGTTATAGTTTAAAGAATAATATAAAGGTTTTTCAATTGAAAATTAGATAGGACGTTTAGTTAGTCGAAATTTCAACAGTTTGGGTACTGTGGTAGAAGTACCAAAGTTTAACGATAATTTTTTGCTAAGATTGAAATTGTTGAAGTTTTTCGATATCTTGCCTAATTTATAAGAAAGTAGATAATATTTTCTTCAATTTTACGTATATGCTCGTTTGTCTTGTATACTTAACTCGAATTCATACATTTTTTATTCCCTTGAGCCTAGGATTCAGATCTTTTTGAAACACTAACACTTATAGTTTCGATTTGTATTGTCCTAAACACAAATTTTCAATTAATATAATTGGAATTAGTTATCTTATGGGCTGATATTGTCACATCTAGATAAAGATATCAATCTATCTTCAGAATAAAATTCTACTCAAAAGATAGCAAAAACATTCGTATTTTCACTTAAAAATAGCAATATGTGTAGTCTTAATCATACAGATAAATTTTAATATATTTAATAGCTACTAGATGATAAAATTCAGGTCTCAGCTTTTATTTTTTTAAATAAGAAGACAATTCAGGTTGTTTAAGATCGGTTTTTTTATTTAATATTTTTATTATTCAATTAGCTACGTTTCGTTACTTATCGTAACTTCATCAGGCTTCTTGATTCACAAAAAAAAATATTTTCAATTTAAATTCAATAAAAAAAATCTTATTTAATAGCTACTTTAAGGATATGGTATATCTATCCAAATACCAACCTTTAATGAGAATTTTAAAAAATTATCACTTTTTTATCTTACTTTGATCAATTATATACGATTTATCATCAAATTTTGACGTCATTATTATCAAAAAAGCTACAGCATCAAAAAAGAAGTATTTAAAAATTGGTTATTTGAGGGTTGTAAATTATAAAAGGAAAAAAATATATAAAGCGCGAACATGTTATTTAAATAAGTAAATATATGACAGTATAAAGTGTTTTTTTTAATTTAAAAAAAATGTCTTTAGGGAGATAATAAATTTGAAAATTTTCCCACCAAACGTAACTTTTAATCAAATAAACAGTGTATTATAAATATTTAAAATAACAACTGAATAAAATAATCAAGGGCAGTCGGCCACATGTTCATTGAATCTTGAAATTTTTTTTCAACAACAATTTTTTGTTAATTTTTTTTTCATCTTTAGCGTTCATGAGTCTCTGTTTAAATGTTAATTTAATTTAATTTTATGAAATCGCATGTTAATTACTATAATAACTTGACATTATTAGCTATTGGTGCCACGGCTTGCGCTAAATAATTTATATACATTTGTGAACGTATAGGTACAACTATTGTAGGGTATGGGGTTTGTTCGGGCATCGTTTTTGTTTTTGTTGGTGCTGACAAATAAATTGTCAACATACCCCCGGTCAAAATAAAGAGAAAATAATACACGACCTAATTATATTCGCTCGCTAAAATGTTTTAGTCAGACTAAGTCTGTTTATTGTTATATTTGGGAAGAATTATAGTAACTATAGGGTGCGAAATTAATTTGCTCAACAATCAAGTTGAATTGAAGGCTTTGATATTGGTGGCAGACAGAATAAAACAGACGTAGACATAGAGAAATATTGATTAAACTTCTCATTAACTCGATACAAACCGCAACGGAAAAAATTGACAAGACAATTTTCTCGTAATTTTCACCGTAAAAACAAAACACGACGTTATTGGGGTGAAAAACTTGTAACTTGTTTAACCAATAAAAAGTTTTTCTTGCCCTTTGAAGTTTTTGAAGTTTATGAAGTTGTAACTTTTCGATTCATTTATCCCTTCAGCATCGTTGTCCAATCTTGTAATATATTCTGCTGATCTTGCAGAAGTTATTGAATAAAATTACTCGATAGACCAAACGGGACTGGGGATTCGAATGAATGGAAAAGTGCAAAAATGTCTTGAGTATTCGAAAATTTTGATTAAAATTCGCTTTGAAAAGTTATGCGAAATCAATATGGGCCATTTGCAAAATGTGAATTATATTTCAAATGCGATCGGCAGCAAAGTTGGAGTTTGAAAGAATGTAGAATATGTTTGCACTGAGATGGATTAAAGGATAAATTAAAAAATTACGTTAAATTTAAGAGATTTTTTTTTCATGATTTCATAATCTTTTTTACAAAAAAAATAAATAATAATTATAATAATAAAAATAAAAAAAATATTGTTACTACCAAAGAATAATAATGTTAGGGAACTAACTTTTCCATATATCCGTACGCTATTTCTAGAAAATTAACAACAGTATAATCCAGGGGTCGGAAAACTTTATTGTTTACGAAGCCAAACTTAGAAAATTTTAATTATTTTTGAAAATAGTGAGTTTCATGTTTATTATCACTAAAATTAAGAAAAAAAAAAACAATTTCGAATTATGAAATCAGTTCAAATTGCAAAATTTTGCTTTTACTTTTTTGAATAGTTGAAACTTAGAGTTTAAAATTTAAAGAGCCATAGGGTCAGGACCAAAAAGTCGCATGAGATTCGCAAACTTTAGGTTCCCTACCAATGGTATATTAAGTTTTAGGCTCCGGGCTAAGCAGATACCTCTCCTTTTTAGGGTTCCATATATTAAAAGGATATAGAGGAACCCTTATAAGATTCATTCGATATCATTTTGTTAAAACCCTTTTTCTAAAGAACTCGTTAGAGTATTAATTTGAAATATACATCACATAAGGTCGCAAAATTTTGCTTTTACATTTTTGAATAGTTGAAACTTAAAGTTTGAAATTTAAAGAGCCATTAGGTCAGGACCGAAAAACCGCATGAGGTTCGCGAGCTGTAGGTTCCCGACCTATGGTATATTCAATTTTAGGCTCCGGGCTAAGCAGATACCTCTCCTTTTTAGGGTTCCATTTATTAAAAGGATATAGAGGAACCCTTATAAGATTCATTTAATGTCCTTTAGTTAAGACCCTTTTTCTAATAAACTCGTAAGAGTATCAATTTGAAATTTATATCACATAAGGTCAGTTTAAGACACCGGGCTTAGCAGATTTTTTTCCTTTTAAGCGTTCCGTATTTTAAAGGGTAAAAAAGAACCCTTTTACATTATTCAATTGTTCTCATTTGGCTAAGACCCCTTTTGTCAAGAACTCGTAAGAGCAACAATTTGAAACTTATATCACATATGAAGATATCACATCAAGATGTCACATAGGAATCTCTTGAAATTCCTCTCCTTTTTAAGATTCCGCATCTTAATAGGAGATAAAGGAACCTTTATAAGATTGATTCGATGTCAATTTGTTAAGACAATTGTTCCCATTTGGATAAGACCCTTTTTATCAAGAATTTGTAAGAGCATCAATTTGAAATTTATATCACATATGAAGATATCACATCAAGATGTAACATATAATAGGAATCTCTTGAAATTTCTCTCCTTTTTAGGGTTCCGTATCTTAATAGGAGATAAAGGAACCTTTATAAGATTCATTCGATGTCAATTTTTTAAGACCCTATTTCTCAAGAACTTATACGAGTATCAAGGCGAAATTTTGATCACACATTATGCAATCCCCTGAGACTATGAATAAAGCTTGTAACTTGGCGCAATCGAAAATTACGACCATTATGTCTGATTTTAGCACTTCAAAATTTATCAAAACCTCAAGAATATTTGCGCTTCACTTAGGCTCATGAAATTTGACCATAAGTAAGGCGTAATCCAAAAATCCAAAGAGGAATATTTTTCATTGTTTTACATGGAAAAAGAATAATTATGAGATTAATTTTGCTTAATGAATTTGTGTGTTATTTTGAATATTAGGTAAACATTATATTCTTTTACATAATATATTTTAATTCTATATTTTTGAGTAATACAATATCAAAGACTGACATCTGTTACATTTAATCTCCATTTTTTTTTTTATTGGAAACTACTACTTTAGATTAAATTTTGTTATAATATACACACACTTGGCTTTATTACTTTTTTTTAGAACCAAAAATATTGGAAAATATCGAACATAATTCTATAAATAAAATGTATCGAACACAATTCTAACAGTTTTTGTTGTTTTTTAAAACGAATATTTTCAGTTTTTTGTTAGATAAATTTTCAATTCGGGGAAAATTTAAATCCTTGACGAACCGTTTATGTCAGTAATATAGCATTGAGTGTCAGAAGAGGGATTAAACAACATTGATGAGGCAATGTTGTTTGCTCAAACACTGTGAAAGCATTGGCGAAACTGCAACAATCAACAATTATCCAGCTGAAGGACTTTCCTCAACAACTCAACTGGATGCGAGTGATTCAAAGAAAATGTTTTCACTTCAGTTGAAGCAAAATTGAATTTAAAAAGACTAAAATTCAACATTCATTCACAGAAACTGAAATTTCATTAATAATTCAACAATATTTTTCGACTTAATACATAGTTATTAGCGTATATTATGATAAAATATCGTTGTATCAATTGATTTTTTTTTTCAATTTAATATAGAAGGTTTCACCAGGATTAATTCAAATACTTTACTTAGGATTTTGATTTTTGTTTGCTGCTTTAAGTGCAAGCTTTTTATTGTATAGGGACCGTTTTTTATAACGTCCAGATATGAAGATTATGAAATCAGAAAAAATCCTCTTTTATTGAATAACGTCAAATTCCACTCTACTATTGACAAGTTCCATCTTCACATCCAATTCAAAGGTTCACGGCCGGTATTCTAAATGTGTAAGAAAAATGACACAAATGGACATACGCACGAGCATACAAAAGGATTTGGACCAGGGAGGAAATTGAGGTGGATTTATTTTAAAAAAAAAGTGTGTAAAATGTATAAAAATTTGATGAGGGTTTGACACGTCCGAAGGAACGATAAACAGGAGGATGCTATCCGTACACATGAATTGAATAGAAATCGAAAAAGAATTCACCGCAAGTCAATACAGTTTTATTTTATTCGCGCGGTCAATGATGAGGGAAATTTTTTCCCTGATTCAAATCCACACACGCGAAAGGTTACGGAAGAAACGGCTACACACGTTCCCGGAAAATAAGTAAACAAACTTCCCGCTATCTACCAGATCCAGACGTAATCCCACACCCACCCGAAGAAAAGTTGTCACCACGAATTTCACTCGAAAATATTTTCCAATGAGCACACGTAAGTGAAAAAGAGAACCGATGAATGTTGACACTTTCGAGAAATTCGTATGAATGATACTGATACAAAAAGAACACAAACAACATAACCGAAATCGCTAACCGAATGTGTCGCTGTGGAAAAAGAAAAATCCGGGAAGGTAAATAGAGGAAGATATTTTCCACGACGCGCTAGATGGATAAGATAAGGGAGTGATACGAACGCTTCCCACTGTCACTCAAATAAATCCTTCGAGAGAATACCATAGATAATATGTAAGTGATGAAAATATGACTATCATAATAATAAAAGCAATGAGAACGTAAAAGCTTTATCAGCCAAACAATGAAGCTCTATTTTAAAACATTAATACTGAGTTTTAAAATAAAAATATCAACAAAAGGATTACTTAAAAAAAAGTTAATGGTGTTTTGGAAGTTTTGCTTCAATTTTACTGAAACTTTCTCTTCAGCTAGGTATCAGGAAATTTCAAAATGATTAACTCATCCTTTTTAAATCCAATTAGGACACCCTGTATGAATTTCATTGATTATTATCACAGGGTTTTGGACTAACAAAATAAAATCAAATTTTCTTCTAAATGATTTATATTTGGTTTTTGTACGTTTCGTCGCCTTTCGGAACTTTATCAAGTACTCAATTATATTAAATGACTTTTATTGATATATGATTGAGCACTTGATAAAGTTCTGAAAGGCAACGAAACGTTGTACAAAAATTAAAAATATAAATCATTAAGAAGAAAATTTTATTTGATTTTTTTAGTTCAAAACGCTATGATAATAACCAATTTAACAAATAATGGACATTAATCGAGTGAATGTAAGAATTTTATTTTGTTTACAAAAAACCCAAATCTTTACAATAGATTTTGATTTAATATAGTTTAATGTAATATATTGTTCAATTCAATGTAATAGATTTACCTGATAGATTTTGTAACTAAACAAATATTTCTATTAACTATTTATTGCCAAATTATTATTTCTTGTTATATAGCTTTATTTTTATGTATTACTTATTTATTAATGTTTCACATTATTATTAGCATTGATATTGTTATTATAGACTATTATTATTATTCTTTTTGCTACTGTTATTTGTCTTTATGATTGTTGTTATTGCTATAAGAATTACTATTATTGTTATTGTTGCTATAGATTGTTAAAAATCATTGTACTTATACAGCACTATCTACTGGGCCTAGTGCTTACATGTGATTGTCTATGGATTGAATGCACTTATTGCAATCCTATGCAGATTGTTTGTGCAATTTATTTGAAAATTAAAAAAATACAGTTCATTACTGTAAAATTTTTAACAAAAATTCCAAAAAAAATATTTGTATTATAATTTTCAGTCTTTAAGAAATAATCAAAAATCAGTCGGCTTATGCCTACACATATGTAATAGGGTGTCCGTTATTTCCCAAATTGATTTTTTTACAGCGATCGCCCCCTGAATTTTTAGTTTAAGTTATAAAAAAAAATATCCAATACAATTAAGCTCTTAATTTCTTGATTAAGCTGTGCCGGAATCATGTTACTTTTACCATTTAAATAACAAGGGATTATTTGACTTTTTACTTTTATTTTTTTTCTCAGTAACAAATGGATGAAAGATTTAAGGTTAAATTATTTTGACGTAAAATTTAACGCTCTACAAAAAAGGTCTCTTATAAATTTTCGATTAAATCACTCCATTAAAAGTTATTTAACATTTAACTTTTTAACGACAAATCAATCGACTATAGGCTCAATAAAAATGATGTTGACTACAAGTTCTAAGAAATTTTTCATAAATGGCATTAGGCGAAATGGTAAAAATTCGAATAATAATTGAACTTTTGTCGATAGTCTCATTAATAAGTATGAAATTCACTTCGTAGGTACAAAATATTGATTAAAGTACGAAAATTTATCCTGGATAAATTGAATTTCACGACTATAGCGAATTCAAATCTTATGTCACCGGTTTTAATTGTCAAAAAATGTTTTTTTTTTTTGTTTAATTTTCAGTTCAAGCCATAAAATTAAAACAAATAATCACTTGCGCTTTAATGATAATAATTTTATCTTCTCTTCCAATGATTTCAAAGTTAAAAAAAGTAAAAATGTGTAAAAAGTTGAAAATATTAGGCACAAGTGAAATGTTGAATAACTTTTAATGGAGTGATTTAATCGAAAATTCATAAGATACCTTTTTTGTAGAGCGTTAAATTTTACGTCAGAATAATTTGACCTTAAATCTTTCATCCATTTGTTACTGAGAAAAAAATTAAAAGTCAAATAATCCCATGTTATTTAAATGGTAAAAGTAACATGATTCCGGCACGGTTTAATCAAGAAATTAAGAGCTTAATTGTATTGGATATTTTTTTTATATCTTAAACTAAAAATTCAGGGGGCGATCGCTGTAAAAAATCAATTTGGGAAATAACGGACACCCTTATATGTAAGTGTTTACTTGGTATTCCTGGAAATACGAGAAATCTTCCATTGTTTTTATAACTTTCCTTATTAAAGGACCTCCATTAATGACGTAAGCTGTTTTTCTTTCAATTTTGAAGCCTCCAACTTTAGACGAAATTTCGTAAGATTTGGTTGAAGCCTTCATTCTTCCCATTACATAAGACATACATTAAAAAAGAAGATTTTTTAACGGGCAAAATGGGACACACAAAATATTTTTTATCATCTGTAAAGATAATATGCTCTCCTCTGTTGAAATGTGATTTGATAAGATTTTATTGGAATCCTTCCACCATTATCTTGGTTTACTTCTGCTAAGTTGAAGAATAGGTACAAGACAGATACCAAATTGAACAAAATTGTACGAAATTTTTATTATAATTTCAATTTAAATTATATTTGTACGTACTTAACGACTTAATTTCTACCGTTCATTAGTTTAATTTTTTTGTAATTAACCAGAACCGTTTTCATTTAATAAATATTTAGTATTAGTAACTATAGCCGTGAAATATTCACAACCAATATTATTGCAACAATTGCCAAAAATCAAAATCAGTTGAATCAAGTTTGAGACAATGATTATTTTATTTAGATTTCACTCATCTTTTTTTCATTCACACGTATGTGTTTACATACATTCTTTGTTCTCTATCTGTTAACATGCATACCTACAAATGCATGTTTGCCTATTATTATACCGATAGATTTCAAAATTGTGTTTTGCAAGATTTTTTGGAAAAATATATTAAGGCATTTTATAACCGTACCAAATCGCACCGATGATTTTTGAAAATTATGGAGCATATCTTTAAATTACCCATAAGTCGTATGTATTTTCACACGATTATCTTAGAAATATAACTATAGTTCTTAGCAAATTAACAAACTAAGTTAAATTTCACATTTCTTTTCGAATTTCGATAAAAGTTACCAACAATTGCATTATTTTTTCTAAGGAAGTCCCTAGTATAAAATAGAGTAATTATGTTAAAAAAAATAGATCATTTGTAACTATAAAAATATTTTTGAAGTAAAAAGCATCGACAAATGATTCTAATGAGTCTTATTATGGATAATTATGAATTGGAAAAACCACTGCTTTTTGCAAAATTCCATGATTCTTGTTTGACAAGAAATACTATCTAAGTTTTGAATTGCAAATGATTTTCATTATCTTTTATATTATAATTTTCCTGAATAACCTCCTATATTATCCAGGGAAGTTCCTCTATATCATTTGTCAAAGAAATTTTTTTTTTTTTAAATCTTAATGCCACATGGGTAGGGTTAACAAATTTGAACAAAATCATAGAAGTCTAGAAATAGTAATACACATTTGAGTTAAGTGAAAATTAGAAGATGTCGGACGTTTTAGATATGGTATTTAATTTTTTATTAGTATAGGTTTAAAAGCAGATTCTGATTGAATTAAAGGTAAACATTAAAACCATAAAGTTCTAGAAGTTGATCCCATTTCTTACAATACACCAACAATATATATAATCAAAAACTTGTTATTTTAATAAAAATCTAAACTCTACTCCAAATATATTTAAAATTTTCAAAAACGAATTTGAGAGAGTAATAAAAAAGGCATAAAATTTCCGGAAAATCGGAAGTGGTCAAATTCAAAAATGGCTGATTACACGAGAAATGTGTCCGATATCCAAAGTTTTCATGAAAAATTCTTTCCCCGGGCTTTTCAATACTTTCGAGGTTCAAAAAAAATACCCCGATTTTCCATCCCAAAATAATTATTACCTGATGATGACAGTCAAAAACTGTTGAAACGCGTCGTAATAAAGAAGAAATTGAGTCTCATAAGACATATAAATTTTCCATCCCCGTTTTTTAAAAATTATTGGCATTCTGAATGCAATACAAACAGAAGACAAAAAGGAGAATGACAAAAAAACGGATTCCGGTTGATTAGTAAACATAAAAACAAAATTCTACAAAAAAGAATTATAACTTGGCCCATGTTTTTATAATACACCAACAATCTGTTTATATTTAGATTTTTAATTCATCCAGAAATATGTGAATAAGTTTAATTTTTCCTGCTTAATATTACCTTAAAGGTTAAAAAATCTTAGAAATCGTAGAAAGTTTTTTAGTGATACCCTATACGATTATACAAACGTATACATGTTGGTTTTTGATCTAATAACTATATGTATGGGATATCTTCTTTATTGATATGATAAGCGAATACTGTTATACCTGGGCAATTATATTTTTTAACTAGAAGCTAAATATCATCGAAATCTGCAAACAGCAAAGCGTCCTACGTTGTAAAAATATATTAAAAAGACTAACCAGAATTTTTGCAGTTACTATGTATTAAGGGATTTTTGGGATCTTGTATACTTTAATTAATTATTACCAATTTTTTATTTTTCACGATTTTTCGCAGCTTATTTCGACTTCTTCAAGTGATCATAATTTACAATGAATTCCTTAAATACTGTTTTACCTGAGTAATAATATTATTAATTAGATGCAAAATATCAACGATATCTGCAAACAGCAAAGCATCCTACGTTGTAAAAATATTCCTTATTAAAAGACTAATAAGAATTTTTGCAGCTTTTATGTATTCAGGGATTATTGGGGGTCTTGTACTCTTTAATTAATTATTACCATTTTTTTTTCTTCTTCGCGATGTTTTGCAGATCATTTCTACTTCTACAAGTGATCAAAACTTACAATAAATTCCTAATACAATTGAATAAGTTACAACAATAATAAATCAACAAAAATAATATTGTTGCAGCATATGTCTACTATATATTGTCATTTATAATTACTTGAAGAAGCAGAAATAAACTGCAAAACATTACGAACAAAAATGGTTTTTATGACAGTAATTATAGAATTCCCAATAACCCTTGAATACATAGTAATTGTAGATTATCAAGACTAAGAAATAGGAAGATTAAATTATCCCCTTTTTCAGAAAATAAACGAAAAGCAACTTTTTTTGTGAAAAGAAATTATTCTGATTTTTTATCACAATTTTTTCACTAGAAACATGATAATTTAAAAAATGTTTATGGGAGCTTGAAGATGAACTTTTTCTAACATTATAATCTAACGTTATAATCAGATTAAATACTTTTAACTCAACTAGAAAATTTGTTATAAAACGAGTCAACGTTTGAGCATACGTCGTCTATGACTTAATAACATAATTATTTTTTTTTTAAAAAAATATTTTTGCGTGTTTGAAAAAAAAAACGAAAACCAGGAAGACAAGAAATGGAAGCGTTTTGAAGCAGAAACATTCGCGTTTGTGTATAACTGTGTAATAATAAAAAGCATTCAATTGGAAATTCCATTTCCTAATTTATATTTTATGATTTTGTAGCTCACAGACACCAAAACAGACGGAAAATGATCGCCATTATGTATTACAACTAGTCTCCATCAGGATCATGAAAAGTGGCGGGTACCCGCACCAGAAAACTCTTTCTATTTCAAGATAAAATAAACACAAAGCGGGGGTGAGGAGAAAGCAAAAAATGTACAAAATAACGGAATTTTTTGCGTAAATCACGTGTGAAAATAATAAATTTTTATGCTTTTTCCTTTGCTCGGTATTGACGCCTTCGTGAAACGCGATTTTTCTTTGAATGTTCATAAAAATGTTTCTTAATAGAATCTTTCATGTTTCCGCATAAAAAGATCATATTTCAATGTAATATAATTATTTGAAAAATGAAAATGATTCCGTTGAAAAAAATCAACATAAAAAAACGGAAATGTATGAAGGAAGAAAATTTATTTATTCGATATAAGCAAATAAAAACAAGCCTTGCCTCTGCTTCGAAGGAAATCAAATAGGTAGTATTCAACTGTGATAATTTCCAGGAAAAAAATCCTTTGCCTAACAAGAATGAAAATATTTCTAATAAATTTTCCTCTAGTAACGCGGAAAATGACGTTTGACAAATTGTTCAAGCGGTGCATGCGATAAAAAATCGCTTCCACTGTGATTTATGGATTTTTTCTTTTTATCCGAAAAAAGGAAAAGGTTAAATATTGATAAAATGTTAATCTGGACGGAAAATGAGTTCTTTATGATAATCAATGGTAAAGCATTTACTTACATGAATCTTAATGAAGTCGTTTAATCAACGTTGTCGCGTAATTTATCGCTATCCAAAAAACCAAATAGTTTTTCATTTGTCTTTTACATGCAAATTTTTCACTGAAACTCTAATCACCATAATTTTTGAAAAATAAAAATACAAGAAAAATTAAATTTTTTCATTTTTTTTTCTTGGAATTTACTCAAAGATAATGACGGATCAATGGAAAGGAGGAAATGATATTTGCTCCTGAGAGATTAGCATATTTCGCATAAATGTGTACCTACATGAAAGGTTTTCAGAATTTCATGGAATTTTCAAAGAAATTTAAAAACGAAGAAAATTTTAATGAAAATCAGACAAATTGCCTTTAAATTTTTCGAAAAAAATCAATAGAAAGAAACAATTTTCATAAATCCCTAAGGACTAAGGTTTTGATGATAGAAAAAGTGAACTGGATGGTTCTTTACGAACCTTTTTTAACCACGAAAACATAGTTTGAAAAATAGTTGGACTTAAATTAACAGACTGGGTAAGTGGGGCAAAAAACGGAGTTTTTTTATATAGAGGCATACAAAATAAGTAGTTGTATAGAGGCAAACAAAATAAGTAGTTGGTTCCCTCAATATGGATGTTGCGAAAAATTAAGAAACAAATGAAATTTTCATGTTTAGGTTTCATAAGAAAACTGTAGGATATTAAGTTCCGCAAAAATTAGCCCTTATCGAAAACTGGTATATTGGAAATATTTGGCACAAATGCATAAAATTAACGATTTTCAAATTCTTTTTGTGGCTAAAAGTACTAAGTGGTACTATAAGGGTACATAAGAAATTCAAAGTTATTAAAATTTTGGAAAACCCTGGACTTCTTAAGCTCAAAAAGGCTATGAAGGAAAGGCAGCATCATATTCAAGGGGTTCACAGAGTTCGGCCGAATCCATTAATAAAATTTTCACAGTTTTCCAAGCGTTTTGATAAGCACACGTAAAATTCCACAGTGCTTCTTTATTTTTTAAAAAATATTGTAACAGAAAGGGACAAAGTCTGTCTCTCTCTTTGTGCCATGCCGGCACGCGATTGGCTGAGTGACTTCTATCTCTCTCCCACCAATGCGAAAGTACATATAGATTGTTCTGGAAACATCTATAGAGTGTACATATGGATTGTTCTGGAAACGTCTATAGAGTGTGCATATAGATTGTTCTGGAACAATGGAATATTCTAGAATGTTGGGTTGCAGGTATATAAGGCGCTCAGTCAAGCCAGTTGACAGTTCTGTATCACGGTTCTGTATCGAAGTTCATTTTGAATTTCCGTTACAACAAAGCGATTACCAATCAATTATTAGTGTGATTTGAATTGAAAGTGATTATTATCATTTGAGTGATTATGATGACAAGTGTAATTGTGTAAAAAAAATTTTATCCAGGTGTAATAAAAAAAGTGATTGTTAAGTGTGAAAGTGATTATTTATTTCCAAAAAGAAATTAAAAGAACGAATAAACGCCATCTCAATACAATACAGTTTTGAGACGTCACGTTACAATATATAAGAATATAGTTACATTCTGGAACACTACTAAACTAGAGGCTAATGCGTCAGGAAAACAATCAAATTGTTTATGAAATTTAGGGGATGTTCCGATACACAATCGATTATTAATCGATATTGGTCCTTTCTTAAGTTATAAATTTTTCAGCTGAAGTAGTTTATTTTTATAATTTTATAAATTTTCATGAATAAAAACATATAAATTCTGTATGCATCAAATAAATCAATGTAAAACATTTTTTATTATTTACCAAAAAAATATAGTTCTGGTCTTAACTCTATGTTTAATTTTTACTGACTAAATTTTGCGAACGCATCTGTTTTACTTGTATGAGTATTCTGTGGTTAGTTTTCGCATTAATGTTGCTAATGTACCATTTTAATGTAAAAAAAATTCAAAGGCAAAATTTTCAATTAGAAAATCTTTTATTAAATGTTTTGAATATCACCACAAGCAAGATTGAAAGGAATAGTTCAATAACGTCGGAAACTGAATTTATCGTTAGTAAAAAAAAAATTAATTAAAAAATATAACCATAAATATATTTTCTTAATAAACATATTTAAAGTTACAATATCAAATTTAAATTTACCGTAAAGAATTAAAACATTTGACAATTAAGCTCAAGCTCTTCCCCCACTTTTCTCCCATTTCCTCAAAACTTGTTTCGGTAAAGTCATTTACCTTGGCGCTTAATTAATCCCAAAACTATCCACGATCTTAATAATAATTAGAAATTTTCAAACCATTTCGTGGTGGAATGGAATTGCGTTTTTAAGGTCTACAAACCAATTATGAAGTTTCTCTACGACAATAATGGCCAAATATGAACCAAATTATTAGTGTAATAATGATGTCACAGACTATATAACGTTAGACTTGAAAAGTTTTACAGATGAGAATGATACCATTTATTCGCATAATGGTTTGTGATACGAACGAAAATTTGATGGTTCAGCTGCATTATTCCTCTCAAAAGAGATTTCCGATAGTGTCTACAACTCATCTTTCCTTAAAGGTTCATAAACCAAAGTCAATAGTTGATTTTTACGATCACGTACTATAACATTCCTGGTTTATCTTTAGGAAGAAAAAAGTTCAGCTTAAAAAGAACATGGGAGTGTTATTAATTATATAACACATATTTTTTTCAAACTTCTTGTGTGTAAATAAAATATCAACACATGATCTCATATTGTCATATGAAATATTTCAACTGCAAAACGATATTTTGAGTTCATAAAAAGCTTTATAAATCCACTAAGTAACGGCAATCTGTAACCATGTCATGTTTTTATCATATTTATTGGAGTTATTGATCAATCGCCTACATACTGCCTTGTGTTCGCTATATTTATGAATTTTACCATCTTTGTGCAAATATAGAAAATTCTTACTGAAATATTATGTTATTTTTTTTCCTCCAGCTCTTCCCAATTTATATGATTTATTTGATCTCAATAATAAAATCTCATTGCAAACAAATGTGCAAATAAAATTTTCATACAAATATATACAAACGATAAATACAATAAAAATAATATTCCAACAATAATTACCTTAACTTTACCAGAAAAAAGAAACGAGAAAAGAAAGGAGTAACAACTTATGAAACTTGAACAAAAAATTTATAAAATTAAAAACAAATTTTGTAAGTTTAATGTGAAAATTTTGTTTGGTCAAACAAACAATAAATAATTTATAATTTTCAGGCCAAAATTTAAAAAAAAAAAAAATCGGAGGATAGCTACCTTTTTTTATAGGATTACTTCCTTTAACAATTGGAATAAACAGCATTTATGTTTTCTTTCGCGAATTTTCAAATAATACAGATTTATCTTATCTTCCGTTTTCCCCTTTTTGAAATTTATGTTCGATATTTTCACTCAAGAATAGAGTAATCGTATCGCTAAGATAGCTATTTAATAGAAAAAAAAATTATCTGTTAGATAAATTCTCACCGTTTATCCTACAGATGTCACTATTCTTAGATAAAAATATGCATGTTTTTTTTGTCCTCCGGATAAAATATTCTAATATGGGAAATAAATTATAATATCAAGATGTGAAAATACTGACCTTTGATTGGCCAAAAAGATAGTAAAGTACCGGACCATATACCATGAAGGGTTCTGTAGTGTTAAATAAGGATTATCGATAAAATGTATACTAAAAATCGATATTTTATTACTTATTAATTCTTTTTTTATACCATTTGAAAGTTTCCATATCATACAATACGCATAAGCTCGGAAAATGATTGTTAGTTTATTATAATCATAAATTACAGGGGTAAAAGTTTTCAACATACAAAAAAGTGATATTTCGCTAAAAAATTTTTTACTCTTTATAATAGCCATATATAAGAGGGCGAGAAAGTTATGTCGCTTCTGAATCTATAGACATTCAATTGTCATTTAACTCCTTAAAAGATATTTCAAAGTGGTTCTAAAGACATTTTATGGTTACAGTGACCTATTAACTCATAAAAAATGCGAAATAATTTTATTCGGAAATCGAAACTGAAATGGTAAAACCAAAAACCGGAAGGATTTCAAATTTGGTATTCAATGCTCTTCAAGTTTCATAGAGTAGTAACGCAAAGTTGTTCCCAAAAACATTTTCAATGTTTATCTAAGTGCATTAGATGTCCATTAATGCCAAATGAGATTTCTAAGTTCAAATTCGATGATTTTCCAGTTTTCAACTGGTACCAATCAAAAATGATAAAAAATTTAAACAATGAGATGTTAAGGGAGGAAGTGGTACCAAATTAATTTCAGACTATTGAAGAACTGACAAATATTTCTAAAAAAATCTTTGTCAATCAACCAAATACCCAAAATCTCTCAAAAATTGTCTTTGGAGAAAACTTAATGCAGCACGATAATGCAAGACTTCACGGCATTAGAAAAACCTTGGAAGAAATTAGTCAATTAACAGTGGATAATACAAGCTTGCCCCTCAAAATCGTCTAAAGTTGCCATTGGATTTCTTTTAATTCCAATCAGTACAAAATTTTCTAAGTGATAAAACATCGAAAATTAAGATGATGCTCAAAATGTGTTAATCAAATATATTGCTAAGTAATCAATTGATTTTCAATAATTTGGCTTTACAAATTTGTACATAAGGTATCAAAAAATTAACATTACTTTTCGATTCCCCTATTACATCGTATTTAATTAATTGAAGCTTTATTTGGCTGCTATTTGAAGGAAATGTAAAATCTGTTCAGTACTTTTAAAAATTATTAAAAAAGGTTTAAAGAATTCTTTTAATATTAATCAAAAATTGTAATGGCAAGGTTGTATTAGTAATTCAAAATAGCATAATATTTCGGAATACATTTCATTTCGCAAATATTACCGGACATATTTTATACAAACTAAAAACGAGTAAAAGCAATATTAGACTCTAAAACTATAAGATAAAGGAAAGAGATAAACTTGACAACTTTAATAGCATTTGGTATGATTCATAAATAATATAATTAGCAATGGGTACAAAGAAAAAAATATTTTGAAATTTCAACCCCTATCTAATAATGTCTCACCGGGTTATGTCAAAATTATTCGCCCGGTTAGAGATGGTGGGATGCTTCTAATAGCGATTCATTGAATACATTTTCCTTCAAAAATTTCTATTACTAATAGACTTCGAGAAAAATGACCGTGACTTATGACCGATGAACTTGACAATATTACGAGAATTTTATTTTTACTTTTACCTTTATTACTACTTTATATCCGGCAGCGTTACATTTTATACTTTGTTTTTTAATTGATTTACGAGTAAATCAGATCATAATGAAAATTTATCAACAAAAGAGCAAATCATACGATATTAGAATTGAATTAACAAAAAAATCTCGAATTAAATTAAAAACAAAGTAGAGAATGCAATGTTACTAGATGTTGATTTTGCTAAAAAGAACCAATTAATCTATTATTTAAATACTAATAATTTTATGGGAAATATTCAATCCAACATTGACAAAACTGACAAATGGCAAAAATTGGCAATTGAAGAAAAAAGAAATGACAGTTGAAACCAACGACAACAATCAGTTAATTGAGAATTGAGACAATAATTATTATATCTGAATTACATTCACATGTATGTGTTTACTTTCTTTGGTCTCAATCTTTGCCGCCATACATACATACATTTGCCTATTATATTGACATTAAAAATAAAAATTGTGTTTAAAATTGTATCATATTGTAGTTATCACAAACTATTTATAACTGATGTATCATTTCTGACACTACCGGAATATGCTATGGCAGTGAATTAAAAACATTTTTTTACTATCGATAAATAAGAATAACTTCTCACGAGCGTATATTAATTACATACAGTTTTTTTTTTAAGTTTTAAACCGTTCCTAACTTCTCTACAGAAATATTTTGTCAAGTTTATTTTGTCTATTTGATGAGTGAATCCAAAATAGAATTGTCACGTCTTCTTGTGGTCAGGAATATTAATATTAAACTTGCATATTCATGACTCCACCTCAAAAAAAAAACTTTTTTGAAACGTGAATTTTCATTTAAAATTTTGTAATCATGCAAACGTGCGTAAGAGACAAATATATTTAATTGGTGTGTATGTTGGCAAAGACAGAGAACAAATATAAGCACGAGTGGGTGAAATGCAATCATTGTCTTAAATTTGAACTGATTGTTGTTATAGTTTCAACTATTATTTTGATTTCATTCAATTGCCGATCTTGACCATTTGTCAGTTGAGTCAGTGATGGGCTGTGAATATTTCACGGGAAGTTACAAGTAAAATTAAATACCCATCAGCGGTTTATACTTTTAAAATTGTTGTATCTTACAAACAGTTCTATTATAGAAGTTTATTACTCACATGAAAAATGATCCCAAACTTTTCTCCTATAATGAGGCTTTGAGGTAGTACTTAAGTAGTATATACCGATATAACGTAAATATAATGGATTCTAGCTAATCCAAAATTCTGATTATCCTACTAAGGAATATTGCTGTTTGCAACGTAATATAAAACAAAGCATGCACAGAAAAATGGACACTGAAATATTTTTATAAAATTTACTGTTTCTTTTTGGAGTGTAAAACAAAAAATTAAAAAACATAGATTTTATTAACCCTTAGTATCTAAACTTATAAGTTTCAAATGAATTAAAAAAAAACATTTAGCTTTTCTTCCATGAAAACTTTACCAGAACCTCATCTAAAAACAGTATTTATAAACTATATAGCGTGTTTTAATAGTTTTTGATATATTTCAAATATTACAGCTTTATAATTTTAATCCAATTTAATGTAATTTATTAGGAAAAGTTACGCCCCAGTTTGGATTTTTATCGTCGAACGAATCTGCGAATAAAGCGTTAGGTACAGAACTTGAAATGAAACAAATACTCGGTCTCTGCAATTTTTAACTTTCACAGTAGAAATATACAATTGAAATTTAAACAATTACCACTAAATCTACTGGGAGGTTCATGGCACAATATCTGTTCACAAAGATTAAAATAAATTATTTCTGAACAATTTGAGATGAATATTAAAAAAAATGTGGTTAAATATATGCATTTATATTAATGAAATTTTCATTACTCTCACACAATATCTACGCTGTTTTATAAAAAAATGAATAGGCATTTCTCCCCCTCATTCGACCCCTTACCCTTCGGTGGTGGACTAGTCCGAGCAACCCCCAACAATCTCTTTTTTTGTTCACTCAACGTCATGAATTGTTTATGTATTTGTATATATAAAAAAAAGTTATATACAACCAGAGATATCAAATAGGAAAAAAGTCTATGAAAAATGTTGCATTTCGTTCATCAACCATATGCATAAATGTATTTGACATATTTATTTATGATATAAGTGAGTATGACATCGAGCGGAGTAGTCGGTGGAGAAATATTATAAATATCCGTTCGTTTCTCGAAAATCCTGCTGCCAATTTCCATCCAAAATCCAAATAATTCACCTCTGCACATGCATGACAAAGTAACCACCCCCGTCTTTTCACGGTGGTGGTATCGTACATGTTCGATACGTCGGAAATTACATTAAAACTTTCGATAAGAACAACTTTAAACAACGTGGTTTTATTGGGTATTGAAGTATATAGCCTTAATAAGGATGGCATCATCTGGTGATTCAAAAGTTTCAATATGTTCCCGAAAAGCATGACCTCATCAAGACGATATTATAATCGAATCAATTTCGCTAATTTTAAATGAATGGATAACAAAGACGAGGTATATACATCATCGCTAAAAGATAATTTCAGTATATATCATCCAAACAACTAATTATAAATGAGCTATAATAACTTGATCTATATTAAATTACATATGCTTAATAATTACACAGAAGTATTAAAATTTATTAATTATATACAAGTATTAAAGTTGTTTGAGAATAATTTATCGTTTCGTAACTATAGTCAATGGAATTTCTGTTCAATCCTATATTTTTCACTTCATGTAAATGTTTTCCAACAAACCAGAAAACTACTATTTTTTTCTATCCAATTAAGTACTGGAAGATGTTTAATCGATTCCCAGAATCCGACTATCTCAGTAACAGTTTTCCATAAAGTATTTCTCTTAAACTTAATTCAGGGTGTATAAATTTGAATTTTGTACAATTTTCAGTTTTGTGTATTAGTTCGCTGGGGTCGGGTTGACCGTTGAAGCGTTACCTTCAATTAATATATTTATTTTTTTGGTTGCTCTCATCCATGGTGTGGTAAATAATTAATAATGTTCTTGGGAACTTGGATTTAAATAATAAGACGTTGTTTTTTTCAAATTATCTCAACGTTTCGTTGGTATTTATTTCCAACTTCTTCAGGAGAACTAAAACATAATAACAATGCAACGTACTCACTCGGTTATCTTGTTAAAAAGCCAGTATTTACAACGAGGATGTTAACATCAAAAAGTAAGATTTATTGTTTATACTGAATGTATTTTATGTATTATGAATGTATTTATGAATGTTTATCTTAGTTTTATACTGAATAGCGAAAATTAATTTGTGTAATTTGGCTTTGAACAACATGCATTGTTATTATGTTTTAGTTCTCCTGAAGAAGTTGGAAATAAATACCAACGAAACGTTGAGATAATTTGAAAAAAACAACGTCTTATTATTTAAATCCAAGTTCCCAAGAACATTATTAATAATTTTTGTGAAATAAACAATTCGTTTTGTTTGAAATAAACAATGTTATTGTTTCAATAACATTGAAATCTTCATTTTGTTTCAATGTTAACAGTAAAACAGTTTACAAGTTTACAACAAATGCATTTTAAAATGGTTTTTTAAATACCGAATAAAACAAAATAGGACAAAACGTAACATCTATATTAGCGCTTGTGTAGTACATAGATTAAATGCTTCGAAACTCAGAAGACAAAAAAGCTCAAAAATATGGTTATTTCTCTTTTTTTCTTGTTTTTTTTTTGTCATGCAACTTTGAAAAATAACTGCCAAAGAACAAAAAAGTTATCACCTAAAAAAAGAAACAACTAATTGAAAACCTAAATGTAAATGGTCTTTAAAATAAACGGTTAACTAAAAGGTTCAACTTTCAAAGGATAAAAGAAAATAGATAATTGAATTTCTAGATTTGCTAAAAAAAAGAAGAAACTACCCTGACTTGTACATTTGATCGTTAAGAAATATTCTTCTATCTCTTCTAAAAGTTACAAACAAGTTTTATTTCCCTTTAAAATATTTACCCTACCAGATCACCAATTTGGCTTTAGAAATGGCCACTCAACACTAGAGCAAATTCACAGAATCGTTGAAACTATTCGCTATGCCCATGAAAGAAAACAATACTGTTCTGGATGTGGCACAGGCATTTGATAAGGTGTGGCATCCCGGACTGTTGTACAAAATCAAAAAACAACTTCCTGCGTATTTTAACATAACCTCGTCCTACTTAGAAAACCGTATCTTTCAAGTCAAATACAAATCGGAAGTAACGACTGCCAAAAAAATAACAGCCAGGGTTCCCCGAGGTAGCGTACTGGGAGCTCTGTTGTATTCCCTTTAAACAGCCGATATGCCAAATACAACAGATGCATTAGTGGCAACATTTGCTGATGACACAGCCATTGTAACCGCAGCAGATGAACCCAATGAAGCTTCGTTAAAGCTCCAAAATAACCTGGGCAAAGTAGAAAAATGGGCAAAAAAGTGGAAAATAAAAATAAACAACGCAAAATCTACACATATAATGTTTACACTGCGCAGAAATATATTTCCACCGGTTACAATGGAAGGCACAGAACTACCGCAAAAGAACACGGTATAATATCTCGGAATGCACTTAGGTCAAAAACTTACATGGGCTGTGCAAATCAAAAAAACTCGAGAACATTTAAATAAAAGATACAAAAAAATGTACTGGCTAATGGCATCTAATGCACCATTATCAACAGAAAACAAACTTCTTCTGTACAAGGCCATCCTCAAGCCCATATGGACATATGGGATACAGTTGTGGGGTACTGCATCCAACTCCAACATTGAAATTCTACAAAGATTTCAATCAAGGACCCTACGACAAATAATCGGTGCTCCATGGTATGTAAACAATAAAAAAATACATGAAGATACAGAAATGCCATTTGTAAAGGAGGAAATTCAAAGGTTTAGTAAAAAATACCTGACTTAACTAGACGATCATTCCAACCATCTCGCAATAAACTTATTGGACAACAGTGAGATGATAAGAAGGTTACAAAAATGGAATGTAATAGATTTGCCCGATAGATTTTGTAACTAAACAAATATTCCTATTAACTATTTATTGCCAAATTATTATTTCTTATTACATAGCTTTATTTTTATATATTATTTCTGTATTAATGTTACACATTATTCTTAGCATTGATATTGTTATTATAGACTATTCTTATTATTCTTATTGCTACTGTTAATTGTTTTTAATGATTGTCGTTATTGCTATAAGAATTACTATTATTGTTATTATTGCTATAGATTGTAAAAAATCTTTGTACTTATACAGCACTAATCTACTAGGACTAGTGCTTGCATGTGATTGTCTATGGATTGAATGCACTTATTGCAACCCTATGTAGATTGTGCAATTTATTTGAAAAAAAAAATATATACAGAAACATTTGCCTTCGATGTAACAATTCCAGATGAGGAAATGTAAAACACACAAATTGTTTACATGGAAATCCAATAAACAATTATAACAATTGAATGAGAAACTAAAACTTTAGCAAGGGTAACAAAGGAAATTGGTTTTTTAAAAATATATTTAGAGAATCAAAATATTAAGTCAATAAGATTAAGGAGCGAGAATGAAACTTGGGTCTTACTAGCCTTACTGTAAAAATGGGCTTCAACAAAATTAAAAAAAAAAATAAGTCAGTCTTTTGTAGTACTCAGTAATTAAAATAAGGGGTGGGAGAAAACATTTATGATTTTAAAAAAGCGTGGTTATAGAAATGATTTACTATCTAATGCTATTAATACCAACTCTCAAAAGCAGGTGAAAAATACCATCATAGAGTGTGAAAATTTCTCGTTTTTGATTTATCACCTTAACAATTTATACGTTGCTCACTTTTTACGACAACTGTAATATTATTCTTTACTCATTTGAACGACAGTCGTCTGGATAGCTGCAAATAAAATATAACTGAGTCATTTCATTGAAACAAAAAACGCACCTAGAATGGAAAATACCCAACTTTTTCCTCCACTTTTCTTAGGGTGCAAGAAATATTTTTTGTTAACATTGATTTTTTGTAAAAGTAAAAGAGCAGTGGAAATCCGAATGTGGAAATAATTTTGCAAAATATGACCCGAATATTTTAGGTATCAGAAACTATATTTTTAGGTAATAACATTACTATAGATACAAGTCGATAAATTTTAGGCCAATCTCTAGTTTCAAAAAGATAAAACTTTAAATTTCTTTGTTATCGCGGTAAACAATATTTTTACCAGAAGTGGGTCAGCTTTTGTAGCTAAATGGAACAGTTTTATCATAGACTTTATGTCTACATCACACAAATTCTAAAAATTTATTTAATTAGACTACGCTTGATGAAGTCAAACTACCTAGGTACATGATGAAACTTTACAAGCCTACTGGTGGTCGAATGGTCAAAGTGATCGCTCCAAAACGCTCCAAAACACTCCAAAAAAAAATCCAAAAAATGAGCTTATAAGATTTCCAGCGACTATTATGGTCAATTGAAACGTAACTAAACAAAAACCAATGAAATAATTTGTTTATGTATTCTCTGAAAATGACAATCACGAAAAAAAATATATTTAATGCTTCTACATGAGCACTATAACTCATAAAAATTGCATGAAGAAATAATTGTTGCAACACCTTGAAAAAAAAATGAAATGTAATTTACGCCTACTAATATACCTCGGTTTTATTTTTTTTCGAAGTGTTTTACCAACTTTTTTTCACAAAAATTCAATAAAATAGACTACATATAGGCACAGTATATATGTGAATTTTATTTATTTTTGGTAGGGCATTGGACATGAAAGGATGTAGATCCATATACTAATTATTAATTTAGTGATGTATATTGTGTACTTCATATTAAGGTAATTTAACAATTAGTAATGTTTGAAGGATTCTGTAATACATGTGTTTGTATGATTTTAGAAGCCTGATGAAGGTCTAATAAAAGACCAAAACGTGTCGCTAAATTTATAATTAGTATATGGATCTACATCCTTTCATGTCCACTATCCTACTATAAATAAATAAAATTATGTAAATTATGGACACAACCAATTTATCGAAAAATCTGAATAATTCAATATTGCAGAGAGCGAAATTTTCATTAGAAAAGCACCATGATAATGATTCTACCATAGTGATTATACCGAACTATTTTATTTGAAACACGTGATCCTCTCGAAGTTCAGTGAAATCTGAAGCATTTGCAATTCGAATGTTAGTAGAAAAGTTTTTCATTTTTAATCGACACTCTATTGAAACATTATACCCCAACGGATAGATAACGAATACAGGAAATATTCAAAGCCAATCCACCAACTTTGAGTGTTGACAACTTTGAAGTTTCAATGATAAAATTGATTTCTATTATTACTCGATATCTTGGCAAGTTTAAGGGTAATTTTTCTGATACAAAAACTTTTCGAGTAATTTTGGCTCACATGGTTATTTTGAACGAGAAAATCATTTGTAAAGAAAATCGAAACTTTAGAAGCAAATAGTTACGAGTTATTCAGTTATGGCGTCAAAATTACTTCTTAAGGGGGGAAATAGAGTAAGAGCAGCGTTTTCACAAAGATTTTCATGATTTTTAATGGTATAAAATATGAATATAATTTATTGAAACTTTGAGAATACTTTATGCATATATTCAAGTATATATTGTAAATTTTTTGCAGAATTTCTTTGAAAAATATCGAAGATATTAACTAGCTCAATATTTTAGATTTTAATTAGATTTCTTTAAAAAAAAAAAACGCGTTTGAAAAGTGGGTACCTGAGTGACCGCTCGAATATACACGTGGAACGCTCGGAACCTGAAGGGGAGATTCACTTTAATGGCCAATAACATTAGAATGAGTAAGAATTTTCATTTAAAATTTTGGGAACATATTTTTTAATAGTTTTACTAACCATTTATGCAACAAAAAATCGATTTTTTGAACCATCTAGCCGTATTTTCCTCTTTAAGTACTTGGATATAGAATGGGGTCTCTAAGGAAAACATTAATTTGTTTCGAGTAGGGTTATTTATTTCCTTTTTTATAATTGCAAGGAACAAGGAAGGCAAGTATAACAGAGGAAGATCCCCCATACGATAATTTGGTTATATAAGGAAGCTGACTGGGCACTGATTACCTGAAACAGCACATTAAGCACAGCACAGCATGAAAGAGGATATCACCAAACCCATAGAGGTAGAAGGACAAACGAATGATCAAATAAAATTCGAAAGGTTAGTAATTTTTTTTTTGTCAATAATATTAGCAAAATAATTGTTCAGACTCTTGAAAAAAAAGAAAAATACTTAAACTATTATTATAAAGAGGAAAGATTTGATCCTTTGTTTGCTTTGAATAGTCTTCGAAACTACTTGACCGATTTGAAAAATTCTTTCACTGTTGGGAAGCTACACTGTTTCCGGTGAACATGGGCTATATTAAATTATCAAAAAGTTAGGGAGTTTCGTAAAACAAATAAGAAAAATAACAATTTTCATATACTACTACAGATAGCAAATCAAAAAAGAAAATATAATCTACACCTACGTTACGCAGACGAAGTTGCGGGGATCAGCTAGTCTCCAAATAAAAACATTACTTATTTCTCAAATCTAAGGGAAAATAGTTAAAAATCTATGAAATATGTGCCAGGAAAATTTTATCTGTAAGTTTTAACAAAAAAAAAAAACAAACAAAACATTGGCTAAGTTTATAAACGAAGGTAATTTTTAAAATTTATCTTTACTATTATGTGAGTTAGCAGGCAATAGATGTCATAATAGATAAAAGCTTAACGATTTCCACGCGAGTGTTTTACAGCCATGTTACAGGCGTCATTAAGACGTGCAGCACTGATGAAAATGCAAGACATTTTAAACAAATGGAAATAAGATGAAGAAAGCGTCTAAAGCTTTACTGCTACACTTTAATTGCCTCACCGTTTAAGTTTATTACTCTGATTTACCTTCAGTTCACGTTCCCTTCTAAATATTTACAATGTTTTTCCATCACAAAAAGTATACATTTCCATTATTCCACTGAGAATTTAAGACTTCGAAGAATAAGCAATTTTCATTAGATAAAGGATTATGTTTTTATAAAGTTGGTACTTTGACTCATTTTACGTCTTTTTAAAAACATCAAAACATTAATACTTAAAAATAAAAATTAAGTATGAAAAAAAAAATTAAAAGTCTTAAATTAGTCAAAGAATAATATTCGCAGCAAATTCCTATTGGAATTTGATAAATTTAGTTTTCCTTAGCTTTCCTTTCAAAGAAAATGTTTGCCAAAGCTTATTTTTAAAAATGGGTCTACAGGTGAAAATTGAAAATATGCTGTCAAAGAAAATTTCAAACGATAAAATATTTTAAAAATTTGGCAAAGAAAAGCAAATTCTAAAGACAATACAAATGCCCAAGCTTCAGTACCTTGGACACATTATGCCCGGTATAAGCTTGGATCAGGAACGTCGAGATTTTCAAAACTGAAGAGAACTATTCCGAATGGGTACGTATTGTTCACTCGAATGCAATTTGTACTTAAACTTTGGCATGCCAGAAATGAAAAATTGACAGTTATTTTCAAATATGTATATTATAATATGTAAAATTAAATTTTCGTCTCAAGTCCATTTTAGCATACCCACAATCTGCCAACATTGCATTTTCGATTTTGTTTTTAATTTAATTCGCGATATTTTTGTTAATTCAATTCAAACATGGTATAATTCATAAACATAAACATGGCGAATTAAATTAAAACAAAGTAAAAAATGCAACGTTGCCAGATTGTGGGTGTGCTAAAATGGACTTGAGCCAAAGTAAACTTTATTTAGAAAATTTAATTTTACAGATTTTACATAATACAATATAAATACATATTTGAAAATAACAGTAGCTACTTCATTTCTGACATGTCAAAATTTACGTACAAATTGCGTTCGAGTGAACAATACGTACAGGAATAATATCGAAATCATTCGAAAACAATTCTCAAATTTTGACGTTCCTAATCCAAGCTTATACCTTATGCCCAACGATAAATATCTATCAAATTCTCGAAATCATAAAGCATAGTATGATTAAAAGAAAAAGGTACATAGAACGTAGTACGATATTTTAGCTAAAAAAATCGAAAGTCATTTCAAAATTACAAGGCAAAAGTAACTGGCACAATTTTAAAAACACATTTCCATTCTTATCATATTATGTGAAGCTTAGATTTGTTCTAATATCTATTAGTAGAAATTTAATTTCATCAAATTCCATAAGTATCAATAATAACCATTTCCAATTAGTGAATATCTAATTAGTGATAAGACTTAACTTCGTGAAAAAAACGTGACTGAAAATATAACTAAAAGCTTAAGCTACGATTCTGAACTAATTGAAAGGAACTTTTCTACATATAAAGCCAAAGCTTTTTGATAACATCGGAAATACCATTAGCTTAACTCAACTAATGACATACTAAAATTATTGACATTCTATAAGCCGGAAAATGAGGGTTCAAATTCCGCAATGGTAGCATTAGATTGGGCTTTGCACCAGCAAATAGTACATTTTCGGAAAATATGCGGACAACAATTAAAATTCTTTCACAACTCTTGAACGACAACCGTTTATACTTAAAGAAGCACGTAAAAAGCCATATTTCTTAGTAAAAGTTTAGTATTATTCGAGGAATAAGTTGCAATCGTTCTTGTTTTATAACTAGAGTTCTTAACAGAATTCGCATCAATATAATCAGGAGAAAAAATAGATTGGACAAGTACTGTATTAGTTGACACAAGTACAGTCTTATAGGAAACTTGCTAATCATAAGGCAGAGTACAGAAAAATATCGGTTTCACATAAACTGTATATAGGAATTATCGATGTTGAGTGACGCTAGAAACATTCTACTGATTTTTTAATTTATTGCTTATATTTTATCATGACTTGTGTAAGTAAATGCACTCGTCTTTATAAAAAAATTGTGTCTACTTATAGTCACAAGTAAGATGTTATACTTCTTTGAAAAGGTCTATTTTTTCTGGAATTAGTTTCAACCGTTCTTATTTTAATAAAGAGAATTCTTAACAGAACTTCCATTGTTATAGTTATAAAATACTAGTAGTTATCCGTGAACTATTCACAGCCAACACTGACATAACGGACTAATCAAAATAACAGTTGAAACAAATCACAACAATCAGTTAGTTCAATTCTATGATAGTTGCCCACTAGAAAATTCCTCACACGAAAATTGCCCACATAGAAATTTACTCACAGAATGAAAATTCTTTGCACAGAAATTAACACACAGGAAAGATTATTGATTTTATTTAATATTTAGTAAAATAATTTAGTAAATCAATAATTTTTCCTGTGTGTTTATTTCTGTGCGAAGAATTTTCGCTCTGTGAATAAATTTCCATGTGGGCAATTTTCGTGTGAGGAATTTTCTAGTGGGCAACTATCATAGAATTGAACTAACTGATTGTTGTCATTTGTTTCAACTGTCATTTCGATTAGGCCGTTGTGTCAGTTGCTTAATATTTAGTAAAATGTTATTTTATTATTTGTTTTGCAAGATAATACTAACCTATTTGAAAAAAAAAATTGAAAACAAAATAAGAGCTCATGTCCCTTTTAGTGACGTTAATAACTGGCAATTTTCAACGCGAGGAAATTTTTAAGTGGGCAACTTTCACGTGAGCCCTTATACTAGTGATCAACTTTCTCTAGGTAAATTTCATGTGAGGATTTTTCTTATGGGCAAATGTCTGGTCACCGTTTATTCAAATTTGAAACAATGACTTTTATATTTGCTCTTCACTGTCAAGATATCCTTACATGCTTTGTTACGAGATATATACCAACAATTGGCTAATACATTGATTTAAAATATTTTACTACTTTTTTAATTCCGTTATGAGTTCAAAAAATTTCGTAAATTTTAAATAAATAGTTTATTCGTTACTAAAAAACAAAAAAACTCATCAACAATAATTAAAAATATTAACGTTACTTTTGGTTTTGTAAGACTCATACATTATCTCGCATTGTGAGGCATTATAACAAGAATGAGAGCATTCAGCGGTTCCTAAACATCGAGGATATCGTACAATTCATTGAGGACCTGACAATTCGATTCATAAAAAGAGTAGATGAACACCCATACAAGTTAGCCATAGAAACACTAAATGAACGCCCTCTTCTCTTACAAGAGAATAAAAAGAGGGCCTATCAATGATTTTTGGTAATTTTATGAATTTTAACCAATCTTGGTCAAGCTATTGTATGGTTTTGGATTTTATGTCTTAATTTTAATATGTAGTTGTTAAGATTTTTGTCGTCACTGTTCTCTCGTGATGATGGTACGAGGAATGTAAATATTTGGTACAGTTGGACTAATGCTGGATAGCGACCCTACGGATTTAATTCTTACCATATATAAAATAAAGAGAAAATGTCTCGCGTAGTTGGATTGGTTAATATTTTTCAAAAAGCAAAAGTTATCCAATTGGGCACATGCGTAGTTGCATTTTGTGTAGTTCAATCCAGATTTGTGTATTCTTCAAGGAATGTAACTGCCTAAATCAATTTCCTTAACAAAACTCGTGAAATCATATATTTTTTCCCTTTCATGGTGCACTTTAAAAGTAATAACTTGAAAAATCGAATTATTTTTAGTTTATAATAGTTAATGGACATAGTTTTTAAGTTCACCACAATAAATAATTTTTATTTCAAGAAAAAAATTGTTCAAAAGATACTAAGTTTTTTTTCCAACAACAGAACTGCATCAAAGTTTCTTTTAAGTTTGTTTTTAAAAAATCTTCAACATGTACCTATACGAGTATAACCACAAGAAGTTTACAAAGTTTCGAAATAAGACAATTTCGTTCGATGCCACCAAACTGATTCTAACTAGATATGATTTTGAAAATAATCTCTTTTACTTTTTTCCCCCCAACACACCCCCATATTTACAAACTTTTGAATCAGATTTATCAAGATTATCTTTTCCGCCACCCCTTTTCATATTACGTCTCATATGAAGTGAAAATACAAAGTCATACCCATACACACATACCTAAAAGACGTATCAAGAACAAAGTTTAATTAACAATTATCGACCCTCCCATATCTAATACGCAAAATTAATAAATAATTATTAATAACTATGCAATACATTACTGTAATTAGAAAACTATCAAAAGCATCTCGCAAATCAGGTTAATTTATTATTAAATACCGTCATTTTCATCCCTCGTTACCTTAACCACGCTATTTTTATGCACGCATTTACTTACGAGTCCCATTATCATAATTAATCGTGGGAATTGAAAGAGAGAAAATATGATCGTTATAGGAAAAGAGACGGCGAGTCAAGATAAAATGGAAGTAAGATGTAACCGTTTGTTGGGGAGGCAGAGGGACCATCGACATTAGAAAATGGGAAAATGGGATTTTTAATTAGCCCATTTTCTCGAACGAAGCCGATTTGGATTTTCGCTACATTGCGTATACAATTAAAATAATCCATGTTTGGAATTTATAAAAAGGTGCTCAATTACATGAAAATCATAAAATTTGAATTGTTTCTGTAAACGTGTCGGGGTGGGTTAATTTGTGTTTAATTTACATTTAGTTGGGGGATGAATCGAATTTTATTGATTTTTTTTGTAGTTGGATGTCGGTTATTTACAGCTGTGTATCGTTAATAAATGGTTTTTATGGCAATTTGAGGCAACTTTGAATTTTTAATTGAATAGGCATTGGGGGTGGAGTGAATATTTTTTCAATTTTCCCGCTTGATCTAGGTCAGGTGGAATATGTGCGGAATTATTTATCGATAAGTCTTTTGTTGTTTATTCCCTGTTCACTGTGTAGATAGATAGGATTTTTAAATTTTTTATTTTTGATTTTATTCTTCCCGCAGGACGTTGGGGATTTGAACGTGGGGCACTGTCTCTGTCTGGCTGTTTGTTTTGTTAGTTTCATTTCATGTTATTTACGAGTTTTAATATAGGAAATAAAATATATAAATCCATTAATCTCGGGACATATTTTCAGTCCATTTAACTCTCGGGATGGATACGATGGTCGAAAATCGTAATTTTTAAATTTACTTGGTTATGTAGGTATGTTTGTGCGGCGGCATATATGCGGTGACATTGCGGTGATTTTATTATTTTTACGAGTTTGTATTCGGTTCGCTTTTCCCGCAGCCGATCGAAAGGAAATGTGGTATTTCGATGAAATGCTTCTTTGTTGCACCAGAGCATCGGCGGCCCCCCGGTTGAAACGAAAGTTTTAAGAAGCATTAAAGTTTTCTTACAACGCAAAAAATTTGGTGGAATTTTAGCGGAAAACTGAATAAAATGTATTTATTTAAAAGTTCATTTAGTCGTGAAGAAATCGGGCAATTCAAAACATTACTTCTCCATAAATAACTTTTTTAGGTATATTATTTAATCTTTCCAATTTTATTGTCGCTATAAAAGTATTGTTACTACATCTTACTAAAGAAGTAACTTATAAGCTGCGTTCGAATTCGGTTTCGAAAAACATCACAAAACAAATTTTTTCTTCCAAAACAATAAGTTTCATAAAAAATAATCATTTTTACTTTTCAAGATATATATTTTTTCCAAGAAAATGATTTCATGAAAAAGCCACAAGTTCAAAGAAAGATTTTTGATATACCATGAACCAAAAGGCCGTCATACATTAATCAGGTGGTATTGGTCCTTTAGACGAAGAAAATTGAAGTAAGGATTAGTATGCTGAAGTTGCCAGCTGAAATTTCTTCACATTGTGTCACAGATTTTATGATTTAAACAAGTGTTTATTTTTTTAGTAGAATCTGATCTTGAAATGATTGATAATCTTTGGTGAAAATCCCAACCAATAAAATCATTGCGCTTTCAAAACATACCAAGCCAATGGGTAGATCTTTCAATGGTTGCCTTTATATGCCTTTAAAAAATAATTATATACAATATGAAATTGATATTATAGTATCAAAGTGTGGGTGACGTGAACTGCTAACTGCGGAAAATGTCAGCCTAATTTATATAAAAATTGATTTTATTTATATTTTTCCCATGAATTGCTAAGATATGTTCAGAGTTATTTTGCTATTTGAAGCAAAGACGAATTTAAAAAATCATCAAAATCAGTTCAGCCACATTTTAGTTATTAAATGATTTAAATTACTCGATTTTGTTTAATATATTTAAGATATTTTAATTGATAAATCTTATTTGAATGTAATGGTAAGATGCTTCAATGAGTAGAATTAATCCGAGGGCAACGCAAGCAGCAAAGCACATAGCTTTAATAAAGCAAATGTATTGTTGATATGCCATTGATTTAACTAATTTTTTTTTTTAAATTAATTTTTACTTTCTTTATGGTATGTTCATGTATACGACGTTTCGTCGGTCACATTTCGACATCATCAGTTATCTAAAACGACAGACAATACAATAAATATAATAACATTACGAATCAAATTGAAAAATTATAAAACTACATAAAATATCAAATAATTCAGATACCTTGAATTGTTTGTCGAAACATTGTCAATATTCCGATCATTACAAAACAGCTGCAATATACTAATTTTCATTTGTCTAAATTTAGTTAAAATTATCGATCAATAAAATAAAGAAATCAATCGTCGTAATGTTATTGTATTGTCAATCGTTTTAGATACCTGATAATGTCGGAATGAGACCGACGAAACGTCGTATACATGAATAAATAGTCGATACTATTATCTGTGGTCTTTGATCTGATTCCTTTTCATTTAATAATTCACAAGACCTGAAGATTTAATAATTTATATTATTGTAACAGAAAGGGACAAAGTCTGTCTCTCTCTTTGTGCCATGCCGGCACGCGGTTGACTGAGTGACTTCTATCTCTCTCCCACCAATGCGAATGTACATATAGATTGTTCTGGAAACATCTAGTAGGTGGTGGAACGTTGGCGAACAATGGAGTACATTCTAGAATGTTGGGTTGCTGGTATATAAGTCATTTAACTCAAGCCCAGGGACAGCCTGGGTCGAGTAAATAGCCGCCTCCCGCAACAAGACCATTGGTGCATTCGTCAGTTTGAAGCCCTTCTTTAACAACCCAAAGGTCTCTCAGTCCACCAAGAAACGAGCCTTCAACGCCATCATTAGAAGCATCTGTACGTATGGCATTCCTATCTGGGGCTCCGCCACCCCTAATAAGATCCAAAAACTTAATGGCACATACATGCGCCTACTCAGTTCCGCCTTAAACTTTCCATGGTTTGTTCGTAATAAATAAATCCTGCAGGAAACCAATCTTCATACTATCCCCGAAGCAGCTCGACTGTACGCAGCTAACCTGCGGAAATCCATATCTGCTCACCCAAATCCCACTATCAGAACCCTTGCATCCTTCAAATGCAAGAAAACCGACCGCTTTAGAAGGCCTGGCCTTCTTCTGATTTCCTGAAGTACCTCAATTTCCGAGCTTCGCCCTTGGCGTCAGTGTCCTGCAATTATTTTGCTGGACCTTCTTCTTTCACTTCTGACTTAGAACCTAAATGGTTGGTAACCATTAAGGTGGGGGTTTTAGTCGGTAGGCGCTTCATGCGAATCCGACACTACCCGTCTTCCTGGGTGTCTTTTGAAGATTTCCCCCACCTTATTCTGTCCAAAAAAAAGGGACAGTTCTGTATCGAAGTTCATCTTGAATTTCCGTTACAACAAAGCGATTATTAGTGTGATTTGATTTAAAAGTGATTATTGTCATTTAAGTGATTGTTTTGACAAATGTAATTGTGTAATAAAAAGTGTATACAAGTTTAATAAAAAAAGTGATTGTTAAGTGTGAAAGTGATTATTTATTTCCAAAAGAAATTAAAAGAACGAATAAATGCCATCTCAATAATACAGTTTTGAGACGTCATGTTACATTATATAATATTCTTATGAACTATATAACTTCATAATTGTATTCATTCTATTATGTTATTAAAAAAAATCAATTAAGTGTAGCAAAAATAATCATTCTTTCAACAATATGTTCATTACCTGTTAGGCAGTACGAAGTTTGTCGGGTTAGCTTGATAATAATAATAATAATAATAAAAGCGATAAAAATTGATGCATTTCAACGTAAATTATGATCAGTTTAAACAATATTTATGAAACATTCAAATATTTCATAGTTTTAAACATTTTTTTCAAATGTATTGAATACATATCACCTGATCAGACGTTCTATTGTTAACACCGTTAAACGAAGTCATATCATACCTTTATCACTATTTATTACTTTTGAGACCCATAAGCCAAATTCACTTTCAGAAAATTGCTTTTATTATTCCTAAAAAGAAAAACTAGTTTCCATCAGTTCGCCATTCCTGCTAAGCATTTGAGTGAATAACGTTTTTGCTAGCTTCTAAATCTATTCAGCGTTTTCTCTATTCTAGATTCTAGAGCAAAGGAATTTTACAGGAATTTGAGGACATAAAACACTAAGAAAATAATATTTTAGAATACAAATAACATTGTAACAAAACAAAGAAAATAAAAATCGTAATTTTGATTATAAAAGGAAAAAAACAGAGTAGAGAAAACAAGTTTTGTGAAGCTTTAGACAAAATGATATAAAAAAGAAATGCCAAAATTGAATTTCCGGGAAAAATCGAAACAATTTCGTAATTCTATTTTGGGAACAAAATATTTTCTTTTTAAATTATTTAAGACAAGAGGAAAATAATTCATAGTTTTCTTGTAAACTGTCTACAAAATAAGTATGGAAACAAACAAGCTAAAAAGTTTGTGTTTTTATCAACAAAAACGGATAGTTTTAAACGTCGTTTTTCCTTAACATTTCCTTGTTAAAATTCATCAGAAAAGAAGTTTCGCAATGGATATTTAAATGGGAAAGTTATATCTAAATGGGAAGATTTTGCAAAGGATTTGATGAAACTAGCTATAAAGAAAATAGAAAACACCAAGTACTCCCTGATATAGAAACTAAGTTGGATGAAATTCTTGATATAATGCACTCGTCTAGATGTCTTCAGCAAATATTAAAACATTATCCCCTCCCGAGGATCTCTGAATGATTTATGTGTGACATTTGATCTGTTTGTTACAGGGTCGATTGATGTCATTCATCGCCACCATTTCCCACGCGCCTCTTCAAGATATGGTGAAGAGTTGCACTAAGAACACCAGGTTTTGCTTCCTCTAAAAAAGAGATCCTGTCGACGTCCCAGATCCGTTTTGTATTTGATACAAATGACATCATCCAGCTAGCTCGACGTCATTAAAACATTACACTCTTCTTTCTTTTTTTTTAAATTTCCGGTAACCATAAATGATAAAAATCATAAATTTATATTAAAAATAAAATTCTAATGAGACAAAAGGGAGGAAACAGGTGTCATTAGTTAAGCGAAAAATCAAATAAAACCCAAAACAAACAAGGCCACTTTTTCAAATTTCAAATGAAATAAATGAGACATCATATAATGGACCATTCCGACTGTTATACCGGCGACACGGACCTCAAACCACTTCAACTTCTTTTCGAAACACAGTGGAAATATATAAAAATTGAATTAAATCTGTCGTTTTGAACTTCTTTAATTTAAAAGTTCGAGATAGAAAAAACGTGGATTACTTTCATCGACATCATTAAAAAAAATGATATTCTCCTCTGTACATATCTACAATTTAACAAAATTGTCAAGTTTTAATTACGAATTTATCATCGCACTTTGAAAATGAGAAAAACTTACCCTGTACAAATCTAACGACTTAATGTGCCGAGAAACTAAAACTACCCCCGCCGCACGGGGTGGCAGGCCGAGCTGTTATTTTTTATAATGCTTTATTATTTCAGCACGATATGATGCAGTTTTAAAATAAGAGTTTGTTTGAGGAGATTTTAGAAGAGAGAATAAAATATAAGTTTTTAATTTAAGTGACACAAATGATAAGTTATAATTGAAAAATTACTAATTTGGAAATTCTTTTAAGACATTGATGAAATTGAAACATTAATTTAAACCAAAAATTTAGAACTGAACAACTATTAAAAACTAGTAACTTCCCGTAAAATATTCACAGTTCAAAATTGGTTACAAGGGATAAACCAGATCAGTAAGGCGAGTTGGTCCCAAAATGGGAACCTATATCGAAACTTATGTTAAAATATCGACTTGAAATATTATATATTGTAACGTCAAAACTGTATTGAGATTGCGTAATTCGTTCTTTAATTTCTTTTGGAAATAAATAATCACTTTCACACTTAACAATCACTTTTTTATTACACTTGTATACACTTTTTATTACACTTGTCAAAACAATCACTTAAATGGCAATAATCACTTTTAAATCGAAATCACAATAAAAATCGCTTTGTTGTAACGGAAATTCAAATCTGAACTCCGATACTCAACTGTCTTTTGGCTTAAACTGAGCGCCTTATATACCCACACCCAACATTATAGAATGTACTCCAATGTTCGATAATGTTCTATCACTTACTAGACGTTTCTCAAATAACCTATATGTGCATTCGCATTTGTGGGAGAGAGAAAGAAGTCAAGAAGTCAGCCAATCGCGTGCCGGCATGGTACAAAGAGAGAGCCAGACTTCTTCCTTTTCTGTTGTAATATTATAGAAATTACTTTAACTTTAAAATCATTATTTAGATAAATTTAAAAAACTTCCCACCACAAAAAATCTTATATTAAACTTAATTTCTACAATTAATTAAAACATATAAACTAATTGAAAGTTACCAAAATACCATTGTAATTTATTATTATATATATACATAAAGGACATTTTGTTAAAAACTTATTCTTTATACATTTATACTGTTATTTATAATCACTTGCAAAGTAATAAAAAACTGCAAAACGTTGGGCAAAAATAAAAAACAAAGTGTAAATTATTATAAAATATAAGCTCCTCAAATCCTCGAAACTACAACAAATTGAAGCTAAACTTCAGACCACTTACTTTAGACCAATCATTCCATTCATAAAAGAAATTGTTTTATATTCAATAAACATTCTAAATCAGAGGCATTAAATAATTTTAAGCTTATTTTTTTATTAAATTTTGTATGTTTTGTGTTTCTCAAAGACATTTTTCCCTTTTAAGTTAAAAAAAAATAACTTTTTTGTATTGTTTTTCCAAGTATATTTACATAATACCTGGTTGTTACTAATGGTAACATAATGAAGCATTCCATGCTTATCCCTATTGCTTAACCATGCATAATATTCCGAGTCTACATTAAATTGGTCTTTTATATCTACTTTAATCAAAAAGGAGATCTAACAATAGATTTTCGGTGGTAGAAAATCCATATACCTAGTGCTACAGATTCCATAGTAATGGTCTTAAATAGATAGAGGATTTGAAATTAATATCGTTATTGACGGCTAAAGATATTCAACACGATCGAATAAGTCATAAATTATTTATCTAAAATTCATAAAACTTCTGTATAATCAAAATTGTTTCTAATGCAAATCGTGCAATTAAAAAAAAATCGAATTTTCTCAGTGGCAAGAATTTATTGAAGAAATTTTACTGTGCATAATGTACATACTCTCTGTAGTACGTAGCGTACGTGTAGACTGGTTTAATGATTTATACAATTTAAAATTAAATAATTCTATTTCAATGAAATCAACGACGGAGTTAGTAAATGAAGATCAAAGGAATCAAACCTAAGATTAATTATTTCCCTAATCGACTTTATGTTCAATTCATAAGTGTTCAAGGTGTCACCTTTGATACTTGAAGATGAAATGATTAACGAAAATTCTTACAAATGAAATTAAATTTCCATTTCGAAAATTAAAAATATTTCAATCTATTTTTAAACAGAATTAATTCATTTTAAAGCATATAAAATGTATTGTATGAAATTGAAAAAAGATTTACTGAAGATAACAGTAACAGTGGATTTGGGAGAGTGAAAAGTGGATTACATCAACTTTAATGGATGTGATTCTAAAATCAAGAAAAATATTTCCGGGAAGATTGAAAATATTATTTCTAAGAGTCAATCAATACTTTCTTGGTGATTTTATCTATTTAAGAATAGCTTTTTCAATGAATAATCTTATCTAATGATAAATTTTCAAATTTACATTTGTCTATTCTAATGGCTTTAAATTTTAGAGTGTATCTGTCCATTTAAATTTTTGTTCCAATTTCTTGCTGAATATCTGTCTTTAGATGTCCTTATTTACTATTTCGAAATTTTTTTGTGTATATCTGTCATTTGGAGACAAAAGTTTAATTGAAGAATGTCTTAATCGATTTTGGTAAAACTTGATATTTACATACAATCCATTGTGCCTCTCAAAGTAGGGTAAGTATATAAGTATAAGTAGGTATTTATGTATGTCATTAAAGACAAGGACCAAAGAGTGTACGTAAACATATACGTGAGACTAAAAACATAACCTTTGAGTGATAACCAAATAGGATAATCATTGTCTCAAATTTGAACTAATTTATTGTTGTCATTTGTTTCAACTGCCATTTCGATTTCAATTAACTGGAAGTTTTAGTACCTACTAGTATATCACAATCGGAGGAAAATAAGGAAAAACATACCCCAATATTGAAACGATGAAAATAGAATTTAAATAATCGTAGAAGTTAATATTTAAAATGTCATTTTTTATTTAGTAGAGTTCTTTATTATGTTTAGTAGAGTTGTTTATATGAGACATAAGATATAACCAATTTTTAGTCGGGAAAATCGCAACAGTTTCCCTATGTCACACCAGGCGGCTAAACTAAAAGAAAATATTATGGTATGCTTTTTATGATAGATGTTGTAGTTTGCAGTGAATATATATGTAGATAAGGATGATTTTTTTTTTGGACTTTTTTGGACTTTTTTTGGTCCCATCGTGAAATTTTATTGGAAATACCAAAAAAAAAAAAAATTCTCTGAAAGTTTGAGCCCTTAATAATAATTTTAAGTCCTCGACCAAGACGTGTAAAGATTTCCCATTGAAAATACACGGAAACTCTGATTTTTTATTTTTAAATTTCTATATCTCAGCGGCATTTCATGGGATCGCTTTTACCGAAGATGGTTTTTTCTCAGAATTAAACGCTCTACAAAAGTGCCCATTGCGACAAAGTCGTAACTCACACTGGTGAGGTAGTACGGGCCACTGAACCTGATTTTTCCATAAAATTCAAGGCTTAATATCTCGTTTACTATTGATCTTCGCGATTTGGTCTACAGGAAATTTTTTGTAGGAAATCAAAGTCTCTACAAGTTTTTCATTTATAATTTTTCCGTAACTCTTGTTATTTACGAGATAAATGCAAAAAAAACGCAAATGTTATGGAAAAATCAGGTTCAGTGGCCCGTACTACCTCACCGGTGTGAGTTACGACTTTGTCGCAATGGGCACTTTTGTAGAGCGTTTAATTCTGAGAAAAAACCATCTTCGGTAAAAGCGATCCCATGAAATGCCGCTGAGATATAGAAATTTAAAAATAAAAAATCAGAGTTTCCGTGTATTTTCAATGGGAAATCTTTACACGTCTTGGTCGAGGACTTAAAATTAATATTAAGGGCTCAAACTTTCAGGGATTTTTTTTTTTGGTATTTCCAACAAAATTTCACGATGGAACCAAAAAAGTAAAAAAAAGTCACCCTAATGTAGATAGCATTCAATAATAACACAATACTAAAAAAAATCATTGAATTCGAGATATTTAAAACTATTTTCCTGTACCTATAAAGAATATTCTTGCAATTCTAAATTTTAAAGACCGAATAGGTATTGAAGTGGAGGAACATTTTCAACGCCATATTATATCGTAGCATTCGTGACATGCAAACGTTCACAATATAAAAATGGTAGATTGATATCAACGATACCTTGAAGTGTTAAAGTGAGAACCTTTTCGACATTCAATTCAAGAAATGAATGTCATATTCCGTTTTATTTGTTACCTCAAGGAACAACAATATTTCTTCCTCGGTAAGACTTCTCCACCTGGCGTCATCGCCATTCAAACGAATCATTGAAAATTATTTTCAAATAAAATATCAATCAATCACATTTAATAATGAAACCCTCTATACAACCAAACGTAAACCAAAATATGGTAGATATAAAAAAAATCTCTTGTTCGTCTGTTAGACAATAAAATAATATTGGTATATATAAAACAATCTTAAACTCTCCAAAAATCGATAATAAAAAAGTCAAAAAACTTTTAATGTTTTGGTTTGGGGTAGTTTTTATATGCTTTCAATGAAAATGATCGATCGAAAATGTTCATTTGAAATAAGAGAAATGTTAAGCTAGTTTCTTAGTCTAAGCTTTTTAGACTAGCTATCTTTCAAGTAACATCAAAGTTCAAGTTATTCTATCAATCTTTCTTTACTTCTTTATAGAACAATTTTTGAACTTGACATTTTTGTTCAATTAAAAAAGGACAACTAAAACTAGCCATGCTTTTTTTGGCTTGTAATAATATAGCACGTTTATACAACAGCACATTAGAGACTAAAAATACGCTAAAAGATAAGTCCAGGGATTTTATTTAAAACTAGAATGAAATACGATTTTCAATTTTAAAAATTAAAGCTTATAGTGCACTAGTAAAATATATCTTTTAAATGCACTGAAAATGGATATTTAAATGCAGTATTCCCTCGTTACATGAAATCCAAAGGGACCAGAAAGATGTTTCGTCTTAACATAGTCGCTAGTCGCTGATTTCTAGCAAATAATTTGGTGATGAGACTAAAATGTAGCATGAAAAAAGTAGCGATAAACTAAAGTTTTTATAGCTATTTTGCCGGATTCTACCGATTTTACCAGGCATGCCATATTCACCAGACATGATTATCTCTTGTAATACATTTCCAAATAGAGTCCGATCAAAACTAGTTTTTTCAGCTGAAACTAGAGGCCCAAAGCCGAACACTTTTTCTGTATCAAAAATGGTACTACCGGACCTCTCACTACGAGCGCTGACGTCGTTTTATTTTCCGTTAGTACGGGAAACGAACCGATACGGAGTTTAAAAATAAGGCCGAGATAACAGCGATCTTAAACCGGCCCCCGGTTTCGGCCGAAAAAACTGGCTTTGGTCGAACCCTACATTCTACATAAAAAAGGCTATGTTCAATTGTGATTCAGTTTTTTTTTTTTTGTTTCCAAAAGCATTTAAAGCATTAGCGAGTCCAGAAATGCATAAGTTAGAGACGACTTCTTACTCATAAGTTTTTGTGGTTGCTAATAACGAATATTGGGTTCATTAAGTTCCTTCATGTATCTGGAGATTCAGGAATTTTATCTCCTGGAGTACATGGAAATTTTCTTCACAATGAGCTATAACCACTCTTTTAGGACTTTTTGGAGTCACTAATTACGAATTTTTAAAGCTGAGTTTTTTGAATTGTTTTTATTTGAAACTGGCAAAAAATTTCAGAAGCTGACGTCCCCAAATAAATCAGGGAACTTCATGAACATTATTTGTAATAAGCGATCCCAAAAATCTCTCTATAAAATAGTGATTAGAACTCTTTGGGGAAAAAACAATCTTAATAACTTCAAAGGATGAGGTTCCTCTACCTCCAAGTGTAAACACTCATTGGGGAACCTAATTGATTCAAAATTCGTGATCAAAAATCCTTCATTTCAAAAAAATGCCCAAGAATATTACATTTCTGAAAAAAATTACCAATGCATTGGTAATAAAGTTTTGGCAATCATTGAAATTTTAAACGAAAAATCTAGCACAATATCGTTATCAGCTTTCATTTCTTCTACATAGACACTAAAATGGATAATTTTGTTTTATTAAACATTTCTTATTTTTTTCTAAAAGAAATAAACTTAAATTATTTACCACACTTACAGAGAATTTCAATTTAATCTCAGGTACCATAGCATTAACACTGTAATTAAAAAATATTTCCTATTCCAAGAAAATGTTGCACTTCTAAAGTTTCTACAACTTTGTGGGTTTTCTGTTCACTATAACGTTTAAACTTTGAAATAAATTTTATTTTCGAATTCCGGGAAAAGATAAAACTTTTTCCTTTAATTAAACAATCCTCGGTTTTTCGATTTTTGTTTTCCACTGTTAGCTAGTTTTCTTAATTCAATTTAATAAATGATTTGGTACTAATTAACGAGTGTATTAAAAAAGCGTGTTAAAACTTCATTAACTAAACAAATTATATAAAGAAGGGTTAATTTATTGTTACAATTAAAGGATTTAAATTTGAAAAAATTTCGATTCTCAAAAGATTATTGTATCATTTGAAAGGGCAATTAAATTACATGATTAATCTAAATAATTGAAATAAATGAGTGAAAGATCAATTAAGCAATGATATCCATCATAGTTAAAGCAAATTGGAATTTCAACTTTGCTCCAATTTTCACCGAGAAAAATCGCAAACGAGCTCTCATTAAAGTCTCACCATTTTTTTTTTACTCAAGTCGCATTCTGGAATTTCCATAGAATTGTTAGAAAAACAATTATACTTTAATCCCGTGCCATTGCTATTTGTTTCGCGTAATTTTTAACAAAACATATGTAAATAATGTTTGCAAATTTTCTGCTCTTGATTCTTTGTCTTAATTTGCATATATACAAATCCGTAAGTGGTCGAGGTGCAATGAGATATTCCGCATCGTTCATCAAACATGTGGATATGTATAGTGGCATGAGCTCTGGATGGAAAGAGGGTTGGGGTGGAAATGAAGAGTGGATGGATTGATAACGAAGAAAGAGTAAAAATTCTCTAACTCATTTTAAATTTAAATCAAAAACCGCATCAAATATCATAAACCAAAAATCAACAGCAAGAAAAATGAGTGTTTTATTTATATTTACATAAAATATATACCGTGGCGTATGTACGTATATACGAGTAGTGGTAGTGGCCCATTTTTTACGATAAAAGCTTTGAAAAATTTGCCTTTCATGTGGTTTGGTTTTAATTTTTTTTTTCAAATTTTTCACAACAAACTTCATCAACCGATCAATTTCAGTTTTCTCGATAGAAAGATATAGATATTATTTATGATTTTTTTTTCCTTTTGCTGGTGCCTCAAAGAAAAATTACTTGTATCGTTAGCTCGCAATTTGCGGTTTTAGTTTCCGATTTCAAACATTTCATTAGAAGTATCTTATTTTTTGTTCTACTGTATAATTTATTCATTAATTTCTAATCATTTTTAATTATGAAATATTTGTTAAGTTATCGATTCGAATTAATTTTTTTGACGTGAATTTTTGACCGAAAAAAAAATGACACGTGTCATTGTAAGCCTTTTATAACTGAACTTTTGTGAAAAAAAAACCCAAAAGTATGCTAAGGTCATGAGGTTATTTCAGGGTTGGATTAACAATTTCTATAAGGTCTATCTACTTCTACCTAGATGCCTTACCCTTAATTCTAATTCCGTCTCTGTTTAAGTCATGGGAACAAAAAAAAGGGAACTGTGACGAAAAACATTCCCCCTGATAAAATAATTCTATTGTCAATTGCAAGCCACCCCAAGGCGAACTATTGCCAAGGGTGGCAATAACAACCCTCCAAAACCGAACACATTAACATCACTGTAATGAAACGATCAATGTAAAAAATCAATAATTTAGTAAATTGGTACACGAATTTATAAAATAAATGGGCTCGAAACACAAAAATATTTCAACCGCGCAAAAAGATAAATGTCTTCTCCAACCCTCTGCCAAATCATTATCGTAACATTTAAAGTAGTTTTCACACTCAATACGCAAGCTGTTGCCAAAAAAGAAATGCTCACCGAAGAAGAAGGAAAACTCGAAAACAATAATTACAAGCAAGAAAACAAAAAGGAACAAATAGGGGATGAAGGGATGAGATTGGGAGATTCCAAGTTTAAAACATATTAATTCATGCGTACAGAAGAAATGTTTATTTATTTCATCGCAAAAACCGTCCGTTTTTCCATTCCCGTTCCAATTTTCCACGATTTCTTTTTGAACCATCCCTTTCCTTTTCATGCTGGCTTCCTTTAAATATGGCTCAAATTCACTCCAAGATAAATTAGAACAAAACAATTTCAATTTCCAAATATACACTCAACACAGAAAAGATAACGAAAAGAACGAAAAAGTTTCGAGGAACAAAGAAAGGGTGGGAAGATTTAAGATGACACCGTGGAACGAAAACAAAAAATAAGATCTATAGTATCAATTATGTCGTACGTATTATTATTATTACTAAGCTTTGTTGGCGTTTGAAAGAGAGATTTACGGGGGCGGAAATTTAAACTTTGTATATTTTTTGATTTGTTTTTATTTTTATTTTCATAGGGCTGAAAGCGTTCTGGTGAGCAGTGATATTATTTTAATTAAACGAAACAGATTGTGAATATTTTATTTATTGGACTTTTTGAATAGGAAAGAAATTTAATCAAGTTTTCATGACTGAGGAGGGGGAGGGTTTGTTAACAAATCAATTTGATTTGGATTGACTTGACGGGACCCAAATGAAATGTGTGCGTAAAATGCTATGTGTGACATTTATCAAAATGGGAAAATGGAAAGAAATGTGACATTTATTAAAGGAAAATTCGGTTATTTTATTGTTGTTTAGACACTGGTGTAAAACGAAATCTGATCAATCTTATAGTCCCAATCCAATGCAACTATATACATTGAAATGTGTCAATATAAAAAAAAAAAAACAGACAATGTTTTAGGCGTACGTACAAATGCCACCAATTGTTCATTTTCAATTGAATTTTTGTGACAAGATAAGAAAATAAACCATATATTTAATGACCATATTTTATCATTTATAAGAAATTCAAAAATTTTAATATTCTTTATCAGTGGTTCTAAGCCATATTGGAGGTACTGACCCCCACTAGTTCTATATATGTTTTCCCCGAATCCTTATAATTGGAAACATTATTTTTTTTTTGTAAATTCAACAGATAGATAAATATTTATACATTGGTGTGTAAAATCATATGAGTCGGAATGGGTCTTGACTTTCGTCGAACCCGCGAGACTTACTCACCGAACCCGTGGAGTTCGATCGAACCCAGGTTAAGAACCACTGTTCTATATGGAGAAAAGACCCAGAGAAAGTAAAATTCATTACATATACTGATTAAACAATGGATATTGCTATAATTCAAATTGTTAATAATTCATGACATAAATTAAAAGTCTCAATTAAATAGTTAGGAAGATTTTGCTTTAATGAAAGAATATATACATTCAAAATCTATGAAAGTGGAGTTGGGTTTAAAAAAGTAAGAAAAATATACCCTTGTTCCTTTTCAAACACTTAAAAATATGACTATGGTTGCCTATGCCCAAAAAGGATCCCAAACACTACTCACATACCAGTATCCTGTACTTGGGGTGTTACAAAATTAGTAGATAAGAATATCATTAAGGACTGTGGTTATAAGAATCACTGCACAATATAGAGCAGTGTTTCTTAACCGAGGGTGCAGGAAGATGTTTTTGGGGGTGCGGGGGAAGCTTCAAACAGTATGATTTTTTTTTTCTAAATAAATATTTAATTATGCAAAAAAATGAAATTTCCTAGATTAAAAATCAAAATACTTTTTTCAATGGAGTGCTGAGACCTACTTTAAGATTCAAAGGAATAGGACATACTTAAATACTTAAGCATACCACCGGACAAAAATATAGTAAAAGGATGATAGAAAAACCATCCTTGAACCTAATAACTGAAATATTTAGTCTAACAGAAAGCAAGGAAGAAAGATAACGGATCTAATAACCGGTTTGCGTATTAAATACACTTCTGTATGGGATTACTTGTGGGTAACCCAAGATGCAGATTCCACCAAACAGAGGAAGAAATTGCTTTCAACGTTTTGTAGAAATATGGTACTCAGAATGAATGGAAACATAAAGAACTGGGGATATCAATTCTTGGAACTGAAATAGTCGAAAAACACTTAGTACGCCGGTTATTAAGGTTCGCCTTGTTATTTAGCCTTAACTAGGTAAAGTACGGACCCAGGAAATTTTATCAAAATAGAAAATCAGTTCAATGGTTAAAAAAAGTGATCTTGTGTCTCGAAAAAAGTTATTCCGAAAAAAACCTCTGTAGTTTTATTTCTTTAAGCTTCTCAATAATTTTAAGAAGTTACTCCTGAAGATATACAGAACTATTTTGATAGGAGTATTATAGTACTATAATCTCTGAAATTTATAGTACTTATCAAACCATAGGTCCACAAGCATTTTGGAGAGTTATTTTTGCCCCAACATCATGGTTTCTTTTAAATGGTATAAGCACAACCATTTATACTTGTGTTAAAAATATATTATAATCGTTATCGACTATAGAACATGAATCTATTTTGGCAATTGCAAAGTGGTTTTCATTTGGTCAAGTTAAGTTTCTCGCGTGAATGAATCCTTATCTAAGGAACAATCTTTAGTCAGGTTCTTCAAAGTAGACTATTTCATTCCTTTTCTCAATAATTTCAATTCGCCTTCTTTCTTTTTTCTTGGAACCTCCCAATTTCTTTTCTACAACAATCAGTAAAACATATTTTTCCCTTAGAATATGACCTATCCGTTAAATTTTCTTCTTCCACCATATCGATGAAAGTTGGTTCTTAATAGCTGCCCATTTACCAGATTATCGAAATCTGTCCCAAACCCCTACATGGCTAGTACAGTCCTATTAATCTGGATTTATTATTATATCTAGTTTACGATTTCGTCTTGTCTTAGATGTATTTCTATTAGTGAGTCACTGTAAACTCTTTCGTAGATCAATGTTTGACTTAATCCAAGGAATCGATATTTGATTCATCAAATAAGAACTTTGAAGTGCCATAATTTTCTTCATTTTTTTTCAAACCACATTTCAAAGCTTTTCAGATAGTATCTTTCTTTTTTATCTCATTTAATAGTAGTTTTTCAATTTGTGTTATTAAACTACTCAAGACCCAAAAATGTTATTTTACTGAGCCGCATGCGGCTCTCAAGTAACAATGGCCAATTCCTAATCTATAATAACAATTTTTCTATATATTGAAAAAGTAGAAACGTAAATCATACCCTCAGGTCTCAAGTTATTAAGCTACTAACACACGAGTAGAGAGATAACGATTTTTTTATAGATTTATAGAGATACTTTCAGCTAATAGAGTTTCATATTCAACAAATTTATTTACATTTACCTACAGTGGAATTAGATTAGAAAGAAATATAGTATTACATAAATTGCTTCGACAAACGCAAATTAATTACGTTAAGAGGATTACCGCATGAAAAAGATTCGATTCGTTAATCTTTAATCGATGCTCGTTTTGGTAATAAAAGATTTAAATAAATCAGATCTGGAAAAATAATTAGCGAATTATTGGAGACTTCGTTAATCAATAGTGTCTACTATTTTAGTTCAGCTCGAATTTCCAAATCCAATTTTTTATAAAACGATACCCTAATTAAATAATAGAAATGTAAGTTCTACACAAATCCAATTTGGAAACAAAACAACAATTCCAAGAAAATTGAAAACCTCTTATACGTATTTAAAATTTATGTTTATGTTGATCTGTAAATTTTATTCAGAAAATATTTTCAATCAAAATATTTAAGCATACACTAACAGCATTTGCATCAAAAAGGTTTGCACTTTATTACACTTTTCAAAGGGAAAAGCAGGAATTTTAATAAAGCATTTCCTTAATATTCGGTTTTCGCAATATTTTCGTGCCTCGTATATTTGAAGGAAACATTTTTTGTTCAGTTGTAAGAGTTTAAATTCAATAAATTGCTTCACTTTAAGCAGATATTCGAAGGAATTATAGGATTTTTTTGTTAGAGAAAAGTTTTACTCGTATTTTATTTTTTCGACAGAAAAGTTATGAATAATTATAACGAGTCTTATCTATTGTAAATAAAAGTTTATTTTTTTTAACAAAAGGACAAAAAACTATAGTAGTCAACTCAAGTTGGAAAATTGGAGGTAATTTGGAACTAATTTGATTTGCGCTTCATCAGAAAGTAATTATAACACAGTTTAATTATAACTTGATGCAGTTTTATTAATTTTTCCCATTATAAACTTATTAAACAGAAAAAAGTTCGCATTTTCAATTTTCAATTAATTTTCTATTAATTACAATGGGGGTTACGGTTGTCTTTTTTTTTATTGAAACTCAACTGCAGGAATCAATAAAATACATTGTTATAAATTTTAAAAATGAAACAAAACATTTTCGGAACACACAAATAATAATTATTTTATTTTAGAATTATTTTCGGTTTTCTCATTAACGTAGGGGATTTAACCGTATATTTACCGATTATTCTACAAAATTAATCGATGGAAAATCATTTGTAGAAGTTTATGAAAGCACTCGTTTTATTGATTATTTGTTAAGGTCTTTTGTGACTCTAAGGTTAATAAAAATCCATAAATCGAGAAGTATAGAAAATTGGCTCGAATCGAGGATCAAACCCAACACCTACCAGTTTTGGAGCGGTCACCTTGATCAATCGGCCACCAATAGGCTAAAGCACCCGTTTTGTTTGTGACAAAATAGTTTAGGAGTAATTATTTAACTACAAAATATTAATTAACAAGTCGATCGTAAATAGTTCATAAACTAAGGTTGGAAGTGGTAATTGAAAACTAAAATGCTGGAAAGTTAAGACAAAAATAATCAAACAAGAAAATAGTAACAACAAAAAAAAGGAAAATCAACATAACCGCCCCCATTCAAAGGACGAAAACAAAGTTTAAATTTTAAAAATTTTTTTTCTCCTTATTTGTATTTCAGTTACCATTTCCAAGCTCCAAAAGAGTGGTTCATATGCTTTTCACATATACATTTACATCGTTTGTGAAAATCAAATTTTCTCGAAATTTTTTTTCAAAATTGACACCAAAAAAAACCCACAAGTTGTTTTTGAGGATCCAGAAACTATTTTCAACATATTCCACTTTTAAAATTTATTGTAAGAAAATCTGATTTTCACAAACGATGAAAAATATATGTGACAAACATATTTTTGTCAAGTTGTAATATTTTCTGGCTTCTTTTTCTTTATATGCTCCTGAAATCCCTATTTTATGAATTTTTGAATATTTTATCGATTTGTTAATTATATTTATGTTAACAATTAAAAACTGCTAAACTATTTTGTATCAAATGAAACAAGCTCTTCACAAACCTCTACAAAAAAAAATCATTTGTAGTGGCAAAGAAAATTATGGGAAATTCTATTTTAATTTTTTTTTCGCTAATGGGTATAGAAACAGAATTTAAATTTTTAAGATTACATGCTAATTTTATTAAATCTTTATTATTATTTTTTTTATTTAAGAGCTTTCGAAAAAAATGCACTCCAATATAAGTTATTGAACTAGTTATAAGTTTTGAAATCAATTTAACGATAAAATTTAATTAAAGTAAATATTTTTCACGCAAATCAATACGTTAAAATTCGATTTAAATTAAAGATTCTTTCGTTATTGGTATTCTCAAATAATGAAGAAAATTTTTCCCTAAATATATAAAAATTATTTTATTGATGATCGCAAGAATGTGATTAAAATATAACTTTTGCTTAAGATATTTAAAATCTACTTTAAATCTACTTAAGATGTTTTTATAACCATTTCCATTATCTTTTCCTTTTGTTAAACCCCTCCTAACAAAATACATGACGACCCCTATGTCTACGAGTTGGCTAGTGCCATCATTTAGTCTCATTAATCATTTAGTAGTGTCCGACCGAAACTAGTTTTTAAGGCCGAAACCGAAACCGAATTTCGGCTTCAGACTTAGTTTCAGCCGAAACCGAAACTTCCATATAAGGTCAAGTTTTCGTATGAAAATTTTTTTATTAAAATTAGTAAGTCTTCACTTTAAAATCCTATAGGTATTCATTAGTCAAAATCATTTAATCCCTAATATTTGAGCTAATCATTAACATAACATATTATAATCATTTCTTAATTCTAATAAACTATTTATGCTGAAATAAAGGGTTGATTTGAAAGAAATGCACCCATTATTTTTGATATAAATTACGAATAACTTAAAGTTATATATAAAAAAAACAAACAAAACAAAATTACTTTTAGCCTAATAAGTTTAAATACACAAAATAGAAAGTACCCCGTCCCTTATCTTAAAAACAAAATAATTTCCTATTCATTTTGACAGTTTTTTTTTGTACTGAAAAAATATTAAATATAATTTTAAACAAAATAGTAATGAACTGATAGTTATCAGTATTCATAATTTAAGAATCAAACAAATAGTGAAAAACAATAAAAAAAAAATTCGGCTTGACAGCCGAAACTCGTTTTTTGGCTGAAACTGAAAGTTTGGTCGGACACTACATTTAGTCTAACTAGTCAACTTTTAGACATAAATATCATCATGTTTTTGTCAGAAGGGGTTAAACAAAGGAAAAAGATGAAAATGATTAAATGGTTATAAAAGTATTAAAATCGTCAGTAAAAACTATATTTTCATCACAGTCTTGCCATCATCAAGAAATTCGCAGAAATTCATAAGAAAATATCATCTTCTTGATTTTACAGACTTTCCCCCTGACGGAAAATTACAGCAAATACTTTTATTATTATTTTAATCATGAAAATATTTTTAAATGTGAACAAACTGCAAACAAAGCTACATATACTTATTGGTAAAAAATCTTAAACATTAAGATGAAAATATCTACGGCCTTAAACAAAAGAAACTAGGATTCATTGTTTGCTCGTTATAATTTTCGCATAACCGAAGACAAAAATTCAGTTGTAATCTTCAGGGACATTGTTTTAATCAAAATAAATATTTCAACACGAAATTAAAAAAGATTTTCTCAATTTTTTTTAAGTTTTTCAATTTTGAGGCAATGCCATATTTTTTCATTAAGTCCCCCCACCCCCCTAACCGAGAAAAAAAGCTTTCAATTTATTTTTCATTTTCCTGAAATCAATATTGTGTTGGCAAGTGAAAATATTTTCCGTTTTTTTTTCCTCCTTCTTGCCTTTATCGTTAACTAAGTTAGAAATTTTCAAACTTTTTACACATTTTATCATTGAGGCAGAAGAACAAAGACGCAACGAAGGATATTTTCACTTACTTGTTCCAGCCTGCGCTCGACTAGAAACTGTCACAGTGTGCCGAAAGGACTCAATCTTCACATTCCTTTTACGTATTATGGATATGAAACATAGAGACATGGAATAATGCAATAAAGAGATGAGGAAAATATTTTCGATCAATGCCAATGCATGATCATCACATTTGAAGAAATAGAGTGCGCTTTGGATGAAAAAAAAAAAGACAGATGAAAACACGCTCGAATGCAAACAAGTGACGATCGTATTGAACGGAGATCGAGCAAAGGGGCGAGAAAAGGACGCCAAGTTTCTACATCTTGGCCAACATTTTCTTTTTTGATTTTTCTCATTTCTTCGCCTCACACCGAGCTTTCATCAATTCCCATTTTCATTTCCCGCGTTTTAACAAACAAGTGAGTTGTTTGGAAAACATTTTAAGCTTTTTTCCCAGTCTACATGAATTGAAAACGCCTTAAATATGATTAGTACTCCTTAGGAAAATTTATGTTATTTTTTCTGGAATTTTTCTGGGACTAGGAAAATTTCACCTGAAATTACCTAGAAAAGCACAAAGAAAATTATGGACGGATAAAACTTGACACAAATACCAACATGAAACAGTAATAATAATAATGAAAGCCTCAAGTGACGTACGAAGCGCGTTAATTTAAAATAAAAGCACAGAAAATGGCGACGAACGCCGCTTAGTTTGCATACTACCGGAAACTTATTAGTTTCTTACAACAAAACCGCCACACTATTGCCAACGATTCTAAAGCTCAACCTCCATTAGCCGCCCGGCCGCCCCCACGGCGGCGAACCCATCGAAATTTTGATCACACGCTTCGCCCCGATCTCGCAGCTCTTACATCGTCAACATCGTAAATATAATCGGGAAATTTTCACGTCGTACCTGAAAAGTGTTAGTTTACAAATTATGATCGGGGAAAAGTTTTCGACGAGCAAAACAAAAATGAGAAGCGCAAATGAAGTACGAGGCGAACTCTACGAAATGGCGAGCGAAATTGAGAGATGCAGACAATTTAATGGAAAATGAGGTTCCTTTGACTTGGAAAAAGTAAAGTGGATGAAAATTGCGCTTCATATTATTGCTGCAACAACATACCTTATAGTTTGTTTTTTTAAATGATTGATTCATGGTATGTTATCTTCATTTTAATTTTTCAAATTAAAAAGAACTGGTGGATGTTTAAGGGGGGAAACTGGTCTAGAATTTTGAAGAAACCGATTTTTTTTTGTCTTAAAAGGTACTTTAGGGTCTTCAAAATAACATACCAAAGGATGGATGCCCGCAAAAATGTCTAAATGCCCAAACTTTCGCAGATTAAAGGTATATACGCATTTAATATGATTTTGTAGTACTTAAAACTTTAAACGCGTTTTTCTCGAAATCACTTTTTTTGAACTGGCCGAAGACATAACTCGAGCAAATCTTCACCGATCTATACGAAATTTTGACAGTACATTCGAAATACCTTTCTCCGGAGACGTACGTAGGATTTTTTTTATATTGCATAGTTTTTTTTTTAGTCAACAATTTTGTCGTTTTTTTATAATGAAAATTTTAATGTTTTGTTCAAACGTGCACCATTTCGCGAAAAAACAAATTATCGAAAAAATCCTACGTACGTCTCTTGCTGTTGTTATATAGAAACTAAAAATTTTCAGGATTTTGTTCCAGGACCAAAATTAAGGAGGTTACATCTTCGGCCATGGACCCGTCTAAAAAATGAGGCGCCTCCGAAAAAATGCTGGAAAGCCGCCATTTTGAATTTAATTAACACGAAAAAAATTGTATTTGTATATTAAAACCTAAATTATGAAACCTCTTTTACAGATTTTCGATTGATTTTTTTATTGAGTCACAAAAAATTCATAAATTATGCCCATTTTTTCACGCTCTAGACCAGCTTCCCCCCTTAAGAAAGAACATATTACACTAGAATAATTATCATAGGGACCACTTCGTAACCAGTAAATGAGGGATCAAATACCTTCCCAACAAAATATTTCCTCCTTCCATGGATTATTCAAACTCCAAGAGTCTTTAAGGTTGTTCCTTAAAGTGCGGTGGGGAATTATGAGAAAAAAGTGGATTTCTCTATGCTTAGAAGTAGGCGTTGTATAAATTTCTATAAAGTTTTTATACACTTGGCTTGAATTTTGATAAGATTTTCTATCTTTACATTGAAATATTTTACTTAGAAACCTTCAAATGGTAATGATTTTGATATTGATCGACGCGGAATATTTTAAAGAATGTAACACTATTTTTTCAAAAAAAAAAAGTTCATTTCTACAAAAAGAGCTATCACGAGTTGATTGAGATCACGCATAACTTCCTCCATTTACCCCGTGTTAAGCGGTTCAAAATTACGCAACTTTACGATTTTTTTACTCCATTAATAAGCCTCAAAAAGACTTACAATTTTACAGAAACAAAGCTCAAATAGTTGACTACCTTCAGTATTAATTTCAACTTTTTCTCATTGCTTGTGATTTTTCTTTAAACCTTAAGGAACATAGAAAATTAGCCATATGTAGATCTAACAGAAGCCTCGTTTTTCGGACATGAAAAAATAAATAAAAATAGAATTACTAAAACTAACAATTTTTGGTGAATTCTTTCATCAAAATAAAGATATTTAAACACTAAGAATCGAAGTTTCTTTATCAATTATCAAAACATTTCAAACGGTACGGTAATTACCTTAGTAAGGTACCTACAGTACAATATGTCAAACAACAACACTATTTTCTTTTTGCATTGACGTATTGTTATGTAGGATTTAAAAATATAACTTATCTAAAATATTTATACAATTGATGATAGCACTATTATTGGCAAATGAAAATTTAAATTTATGGGTTAAATTTGTGCCAAAATAGTAAATGTAAAAAACTTTATGGATCGTAATCATAACCCACAGGAAATTACACAATGGAACCCGATATCACAAGAGCTTCAGAACAGAAAGATGAAAAAATGAGAAAATCCAAAGAAGAATCGAATCACAAACGCTGGAATATTGAGAAAGTATTGATCAAATGGCAAAACTAAAATTAAATGATGATATTTTAAGTGGATAAGAAAATATAGTAGATGTCCTATAAGAAAAATTGAAAAGATTTGGTAAGAAAAGAATAAGAAGAAGAATTTGAACTTTTGAACTGTTTAAAGAAGTACTGAACTCGATTTAAAAAGCTTTGTCAGAGGCCAATATCGATAGGATAAGTTCAACCACGCGGGGATTTTGAGCTGCCGAACTAAAAAAAAGAAATTAGTAAAATAATAATGCGAACTAGTAGATAATGTAAGTACTAGTAGTATATGTAACTTTATATGTAGTATAATGTATATGTAGTATGTATAGCTTATTTTATCGCTCAGATATCTATTACCTATTACTTGAAATATAAAACTACTAAACTGTAAACTATGCTAAAAGCTTGATATTTGTATCTATAAACATGCTCTGTGAAAATCTTAACCTTCGTTTTTGGGGGAAAAGAAGGGGGAAATTACTTATTTTTATTTATATTTATTTCATATTTACTATTGTTTTAAATAACACAATCGTTTAGAGTCGAAAAAGTAAAAACAGCTTTGTTCGAAACTCAAACATGATGTGACAAATAACTCAAGAAAGCAATTATTTAAATTATACGATATTTTTCAATTGAATTCCACACAAAGTTGTATTTCTAACCCATTTTTTCCCCAAATGGGACCCATTTCATCCAGGTATCTTTTCTGTTTTTTCATTCTTTGGCACTTTTTACTGCACTTACTTCTATAATACCATCCATTCCTTCTGTAGTACCTGAATTTCAAACTTTCTAAATACTTCCTTCCTCGTTTCCAGAAGATATATATTTCAGATTTATTCCGTGTTATGAAAAGCACTATATCAACTTTTATTTAAAAATTATAATCAGCATGATTTTGGCAGCTAAAAATTCTTTTACTACTGATAGATTTTCCATCTTTATAGATACTGGTTAAATATATTAAAATACGTCTATTATAGATACAACAATTAGGAGACCCCACTTTAGATTATATAGGAAACAAATTTTAGATTCAAACATATCGCTTATTGCCAAATTCCATGGTCGGTACACCATGGAAGAAGTATGAAATTTCGATCCAGGATTTATTTCACAAATTTGATATTGTAAATTTTTATAACGTTGAACTTTCATCTTGTCTTAGAAAATTAATAAAACTTTTATATTAGAATATTTATTTTCATAACAAACTACTTCAAAATTAGAAAATTTACAGTTTCAATTATCAATTACCTTTTACGTACCTCTTACCCTCGATGAAAGTTTAAAGAGTGAATGCAATTTAATACTAAAAGTTTTTCCGCTAGTATTATGTTTCTTAACTCCAAAAGTTTAAATTTATTTATTTAAAATTTAAAATTATAAATGAAAAAGAGTTATAGAATATATTTATTATGGTAGTGTTGTTGTTTTTAAAGTGATATTCTTCTTCTATAAGTATTAAGAAATTGTCAAGTTTTTACAATTAAGAACCACTTACACAAAAGGAAGATACTTTTAACATTGATAGTACCAAGAACGTTGAGAATAAAAAAAACTATTGATTTAATAGAAATATGTTTAACTCTTCTTGTTTAAAACATTTAATTGTTTTAACCTAAGTTTGAACCCTTCAAAATTAGGTATTGAAAACTATTAAATAAACTCCTATAATTGAAGTCGTTTAAAAATTAAAGGTTGAAATAATTAGTTCTTTTCTAATTATCAAGAAGACCTTTTTATTTTTTAAAATAATTACCTAATATAACTTTCGTTTGTAACCTCCCAATGTTTTAGTTAATTTAAAAATTCATATGAGTTATCAATCTATATATTATATATAATACTAATTCAAAGTTAAAGATATTTGTCTAATGGATAATTTCGGGCAAGTTCAGTTAGGTTGTGGACGAATAATTAAAATATTTTCTTAAGAATCTTTAAATTATCAATTAAAATTCTTCTCATTAGTTGTTTTTATCCTTTTTTTCTTTGAAGTGGTTGTTTAAGAAACATAAGACAAATTCTGTATTTAAGTGTTAAAACATTGTAGTTTTGCTACTTTGAAATGTCTATCAATTATATGTTTATTAATTAGTGTTGAATTAATTTTTCCGTTAGATACATTGTTTTGATATGCCCGACTTTAATTTTGTGGTAGCCTTCGGGAATACCGTATTAGTTGTGCAAACATTATAAGTACTATTGCTAATTAAATCTGTTAATGTTTCTGTTGTTTTTCAGTAGCATAGAATTGGTAACATTAGAGGCCGTTCATAAAATATATTAGGTATACCGGAAAGTAATTTCACAGTAATTTAACGTCATTTCACTAAATTAGTATGAAATTTTAATACTTATGTAGTACTTATACCAAATAGGCGATTTTTAAAATCTATTTTATTTTATGAACCAATGGTTGTGATCTGGAGTAATTATATATTCGGCTGAAAAGCATTAAGGTAGCAATTTTTTGCCATATATTTCACTGTCAATTCAAATATAAAATCTTCGATACACACTTTTTTTCGGCATTTAGAACAATTAGAAAACCAATTATTGTTATTGAAAATAAATAATATATTCGAATTTACTTCCACGCTTTCCACATATTTCCAACAATTTGGTATGTACAACGTCCAAATGTGCGAAATCGAATAGCTTTTTAGTTATGTTAACTAACATAAAGGTCATTTATTTTTTTCGTTTTACATTGTATTTTCAATTATAAGTGCACATTTGTGTCGATGAAATTTGGAAAGTGTTTTCCTTATACGATGGAGATATATAATAAGAAAAGGATTTTGTAAATTCCTCCCCTAAAAGAGTTAAACACGGTAGCAAAGTTTGCAAGGGATAACGTTTAATAAACAATCGAAATTTCAAATTTAATAATCAATCAAAGTCCGTTAAAAGCGAAACGTTATTACTGCTTAATATAAAACAAAGTTGATTTATTATTAGAAACAAAAACTTAGGGTCTGGTTAAAAATTTAAACTCTGATAAGTATCTGAAAAAGTTAAGTTTATAAGTGAGCATTATGTTTTTTGGCTTTCACATATTGTATACCTGACAATCCGAAATACGTATTCACAAATAAAAACATTAGTGAATGAGTACCTTTACCAACATTTTGAATGCGTAAGTGGGGATAACAGAGCGCATGCGCATAGTCCATTCTGCACGGACGCACGGCAAGATAGCCAATTTATATATAAGATTACAAAATATTTTTTAATCCGAAATCTATACTGAAATGGTAAGACCAAAAACCGGAAGAAAAACAAATTCGGTATTGAATACTCTTCATGTTTAACAGACCTCTTACCAAAGAGATTAATATTATTTTTTTTGATATTATGTTACAAACAATACGATTCTTATTACCTTACCCAGCGCAAACGAGAAAATATTCTGATAAATACTTTATTAGACATAAAGAATAAAGAAAGTTAGAAATAGGGTTACGTTTATTCACACAAAATAATTTTGCGTAACAATTGCTTAACATAGTTAGAGAAAAACAAGGGACATAGTCTTCAAGTATAGTGGTTCCCAAAAGTACGCAATAGGTTGTATAAGAGTAGCTACAAAAAATTTTAGTTATAGACCAGTGAGGAGCCCTTGAAAATGGTAAAAAGTGGAAAAAAAAAACAATAGTAGAGTGAAACCATTTTCCATAAAACTTGTAGTTTATCCGGAAATCGCGATAAACCGTTTTACCCTTAAAGATTAAGATTACCCTTAAAGACTCCCTCTTTCACTTCCCGACTTCAGATCGACCGAAATTTATTTTTCCTTTTATTTTTGTTATATTCTTTTCCTTTTCCAATGGGTTTCATCCCTTTATAATTTTTTTATTATTTCAAAAATTATCGACTCTGGTCTATTACAGTGACAAAAACAATGATAAGTATCTCAAATAAAATAGTGTAAATTGTACGTACTAATATTTAATATTAATGTTTAGCAACAAATATGAATATCTAACCTACTTTCATAAAAAAAATCAAAGTTTGGTACTGCGTAAAATCTTTAAAAAATTGTATTTTTTTTCCCTGAATATTATTTGTTCCGATTTTTATGCTTTTGCGGTTTGCGGTACATCTTTCTTTTGTTAACTTTAAATTTTGGATTAATCAAAACATTTTGTTGATACAAACTTTTTACTTACTTTAACATAATTAAGACCAATTATTAAACATCACCAGATAAAAAAATCTCCAAACCAGTTTACCCACTTTTAAATCTCAAGCAGCTAATGGACTTTTTTTTTCATTTCATCCCCTCAACGGCATCCCACTCTGATTAAGTACTTCTCATCGACAACACACGAATGCTAAATAAGTACTTTGGCTCTAAAGAAAATTTTCAAACAAATAACACTGGGCGACGATTTTCATTCAATTGAGAAAAATACGGCTAAAACAGAAAAGTGAAACGTTCCTTTTTTTTCCATCTTCTATCGTTCCCATTCAAGTATTTACACAAACGATCTATCTATGCCATTTCGTCTTAGCTTTTCGTGTCTAAAAATCAAGTCATCGTATTTCCATTTTATATCGAGGTGGCTGCTGTTGAGAACCTTAAGAGTTTTTCTAACCCCCAACCCCATTCGTGCCCCACTTCGCGACGATCTACTTCTTATCCAAGTCGAGTACCAAAGAGAAAAAAGTGATCCTTTTAGTAACCTTAAGACGTCATTTTGTCATCATTTTATTCGAAAATCGTTTTTTTTTTGTTAAGCTTTTTTTTCTTGCTATTTATGAAATCAGTAATGACTATCATTGGAAAGATCTAGTAATTGACATAGATGCCTATTTTATTGATTCAATTACATATTTTTTCGTTGTTAACTACCAATGGAAGAGGAAAATAAAAAATAAATTATATTGCCTTAATACATTAAAGATAATGCGGCTGAAGCAAAACGGGCACATTTCTCTTATTTAATTGCTTTTAATTGGTCGATTGTCAACGTTTTCAGACAATGTCTCTGTAGTCGTTTTTGCCGTACGACTATTATCAAATTAAGCAACGCACTTTAATTATTTCATTTACATTTTTCCATTGAATTTATTGGCTCACCATTTCCTTGGTAGTTAACGCAATAATTGGATTTGATGCGGGTGAAATAAGGCTAACAATTTACACAAAGACTTACCTCAATGAAATGTCCTTGTGAAGAGCCGACACGGACGTAATTTTTCGATCTGAAAATAAAAAAAAAATAAAAATTACTAAATGCCACGTTAATTTATCCATTTCCTAAATTCAATTATGACTCATTTACGTGTTTATGGGCATGAGAGAAAGAGAGAGGGAAATAAATTGGTTATTCGCATGAGTTAGACAGAGAGACGAGAAGCGAGCTTTAAAAGCTGCTCAAGCGTGTTGTGTATGAAAATACAATTAACAAATTAAAACCGAACATTATCGCGGAATAGTTTTCGTTCAAAGTTCAGTTTACTGGATCCGGGACAAGAGTAGTTCGCCCCCTGTTACCGGGGGCGAACTGCAGCTTTTTGCAATACCGACACAACAAAAAAACAAACGAGAACAATATGAAAAACAAACGCATATCTCAAAATAGTCGCGAAATTATTTTGGAACCAGAAACGAGAAACACGGGGGTACAGTTCTCCATTTATAAATTACAAAAAATGAACTCGCTTTTCAATCATTCGAAAATGTAAAAAAATTTAACGAATATTTTTCTAATGAAAAACACCATCAACCCGAAAAAAAAATAGATCATCGTATCTTATAATTAATTTTTAGATCAATGATACGAAGGATTTGATCCATGAGGATTTCAATCACACGCGAAGTGAACAAGAAAGGGAAAAAGTAGCTGAAAATGGACTGAACTATATAATTTGGAAGACTATAACTAGCAATTTGACGATGATTAACATTCCATCGTTGTTTTGAAGGAGTTGAAATCTATTAAGGCGTTTAAGTGGGGTTTTTTTCTATTCAAAATTGGAAGGTACAAGTGTCCTTTGAGGTGAGGTGATTGGCTTAATTAAAGGGCTGCTTATCATAATATGGCTATTTGGGAACTATCTAGTTTAATTTTGGTGGAGATAATTTTCAAGGAATTTAAATTTGATAGTGAAATCATTTGTTTTAAAGTTTACGGAAGATTTGATGTTATATGTAAAACTTGACTTACTTTATCAAATGCTTCCTGAATGCTATAATTAAATGATAAAATTAATTGAACAGAAGTTTAAGTAAATTAAATCTAAACATTTTTTGAAACAATCGAGAAACATCTTAAGATTTTTTTTTAATTGGTAGTCCAATTAGTCTTACTTGAACTTAAATATTTTTTTTTAATTTGTTATTTATCGTCGTTAATAAAAATTCGTAATCGAGAAACATTGAAATTTAACCTACCAATTTTGGAGCGGTCAACTTGACCACTCGCTCACCAGTAGGCTTTTCCAATAAATGTTTTCCTTTAATTAAAAAAGATTAAATATCTCAAGAAATTCAAAGAAAATACCAAATAAAATTTGGAGTACCCAAAAAAATGCAATAATGAAAATACTGCACCTGCTGAAAGTAGGATTTAACTAGCCGATTTCCACCAAGGATAAACCATACTTAAAAAAAATCAATAGATCCACGAGGGAAATTGAATTTACTTTATAATAGAAAATTAGAAGAAAAATGCTTAACTTCTGCTTTTCAAATATTATTTTTGTGGAATGTTTGTAACTCTGATTTACTTAAATCATTTAAAATTATAAATATCAGTTTTTCTCGATTGGATTCTTTGTGGGATCACAGTGGAAAAACCCAACAATAAATTAAAAATAAATCTTAGTTTTTCACCATTGGACATGTGAGCTCACAGTGGGAAAGCTCAACGTTGATATTAAAAATTATTGAAACTGCATTATTTTAAAGTTTAGTTTTAACTTTAATTAAAAAAGTTTTAGTCGTGGGTGGAAATTTGACTGGAAAATTAGATTGCCCATTCGGGACCTTATTGGGATATTCCAATTGGGGCCCGAAAGGGATTTGCGTTACATTTCAAACTTGAGTCTCAATAGCGCAGCCCAATAGGGACCCCATAAGGCTTTTTCGAAAATTTCTAGTCGGATAGTAGTCCATGTGTTGGATAGTTGTAGAATTGATCATAGTTTATTTTATATGGTGGTTTGAGTGTAATTTTAAGGATATTGATAAAAAAAATCTTATTAATTAAGCACTACATTGTGCTGAGCAATAGTAAATTTTAAGAATTATTACACCTCACTAATTTGATAGCTTTTCTGCAGCTGACTTTCGACCTATGTAATTAACCGGATATGAGGAGAAATTTAAATAGCAACTTTTCTTATTTGATCTATTTGACAACTTTAAATTACATTTCGTATCCGCGAATATTAAGATAGTTATTTTTATTACAGAGCTTTCCGGAATTATCCCTGTACTTTCAAATTCATTGTAAGATAAGCATAAATCTTTCTATAAAAGCTTAAGAGTTTTAAACTATACAGTTGCAAAAAATGCGTTTTACAATAAATACTTGAGACTAAAAATTTTGAAGAGCTTTTCTCCCTTATAAATGTTAGGGTAGGCATACATACCTTTCCACGACACCTAATAATATAACTACGTAATTTAATTATTTTTCCATCTAAACTGTCATAAGTAATAGATACTCATATTATTTAAATTTCAAAGTCAAATAAATACGTTTATTTTTGAGTTTTTCAAATTTTGCTTTCATGACTCTTTCTTTGTTTTTCGTTAGTAAAATTATGCTATCTTCTTGCGCTTTTTCTCTCTCTTCTATGGCCATGTTCGTACATTGAAATCTCAGAAGAAAACTAATTTTATTTACTTTATTATCAGAATATTTATTTTACGAGTATATGATATTCTTCATAATTTAACAGCCGTAATTTTCTCTAATTAAAAGTCACAAGAAAAGTAAGGCGTTTCATAAAAAAATATTTAAATATGAAAAGAGCTTTTCTTGGAAATAAAGCGTCTTTATATTGTGTTTTCAATATTTCTTTTTCTCTTTGATTTCTTGGAAATTGTTTGTAGACAAAGAGAATAATATTTTAAACTATTCTTTATGCTGGTAGTATTACTGAAGATGTTGAAAGGATAAAACCGAAAAAAAAAATATTTCCCTTATTGAACTTAGCTTGAAACAGACTTTGGCCAAAAAAAATATTTAAATGACATTCTGAAATTTTCTAAATTCTTTAAAGGAGATATCAGGGGAATGACGTCTATGAACAGGTGATACAATATCAAAAGCATTTTGATATAATATTAAAACTTGGATAAGAAAAATATTTTTTGAAAATAAAATCAAATGCCTAAAACGAAATAAAATTTATTGAAAATGACAAAAGTGATCTTTGTCATTCCCCTGGTTCAACAATGCAGAACCAACCAATGGTAGGAAAATTTGTAGATGTCTTCCGTATCAAACATAAGATTACTAACAATCCTTTGTACAATAAGTTTTGTCTTTTATAGAAACATACATTAACGTTACGTTGAATCTGTTTAATATATTCTTACCAAAGTAAATATTACAACCACTATGGTATTTCATATTACATGAACGAACAACTGACGGCTTTGAAGTTTAAAAAGACCCACATACGTTTATTTAGTGTTAAATTTATTTTATTCAGTAGACACCTATACTCATATGTGGAATCAAATAAAAATTTTCACCCTTAAACAAGGGATTTTACACTATGCTTTGCATTAGGGGTGGCTAATATTTGTGTTTGCAAAGTAAATAAGAATTTTTTGTTTTAAATTAATTAATATTTCAATATCCTGTAGAATAAAAAGGTACCTTAAAATCTACTAAGTACATGATGGATTGTGAATTCACTTCAATGCATTTTTAATTTTATCGGTTACCAAATCTTATTCTCTAAAAGGTAGATGGTATATATGAAGATTATGATAACAAATTTCATAGTAAAATTTATGAGTACGACACTTCTATATTTTTAACAGTTAAAGTATGAAAACCATTAAATTAAAAACAAAAAACGCAGTATTTACTTAAATTTTCATTGGAACAAATCTTTCCACATAATTTGTGATTTTTGGAGATTCAATTGCATCAATCCATATAAACGAACGTTTTGTATCGAATGGAACAGTTTCACGATTGTTTTAAACAAAAAATTGTCTTTCTATTTTAAGTCTTTCAAAAAATTGCGGAAAATTACACCATAAAACTCAAACTCGGAAATAGAAGTGACGACGAAATAAAAGCTCAGAACATTATGAAGACTTAAAAGCAAATCTTGCATTTACTAGTCAGTATATACATTAACGTATATGCATACATTAACGGTATAACTCAGTTAGAGAATTGGTACCTCTAATGATTAAGTTATAATTTAATCATATAAAAATATAATAATTATTATATTAACTATACCTAAAGACAAATTAATTAAAGTACACACAGTATATGATGTTTACTTATAATTGACACAATTAAATACTACCTGACGATAACAGCCAATGGCTGTTGAACAAGTTGTATTTAATAAAGAAACAAAGTAATAATTCATTGTTTTAGTGATTTAATTTTTTAAAATAAGAGCCTGTGATAAGTCACCTTTAGAAACTTTGTTGGTGTAAGATACTAAATTTAGTATTAGACATAGCAGCTACGAAGCGATCCAATGCTACTTGATAACCACTAAGGAAGTTTGCTTGGCAACCGAAATACGTATTTGGTTAATAAATCAGTAATACTTTTGTTTGAACTATTGTTCAAATTTTTGAATATATTATACTTTTGTAAATTGTATTACATAAATAAGAACACAATATATATTCCATGTTGTTTAAACCATATAGCTGTTCAAAGTCAGAGAAAAAAATCTAATTTGAACAAATATAATACCAATTGTCTCAAATTTGAACTAATCCGATTGTTGTCATTGGATTCTACTGTCATTTCGATTTCATTCAAGTGTAAATTTTTACCATTTGTCAGTTGTCAGTGTTGGACTGTGAATAATTCACAGAAAGTTACTAGTTTTGTATTAATATGGATATGGTTTAGACTGGACAATTTGAAACTGTTTGATTTTATGAATTCGATGTTTTAATGTAAAATAACAAAAGACGGTGATCGTTACTGTTCTGACACTTTTAAACTTCCTATCAGATTTGGGTATATCCAGTGAATCATTCCAATTCGGTTTTCCTACCAACAAACAAAAAACCTATGTTAGCACTAAAATCTGCTCGATAAAGTGTTTCAGTTGTTTTAGTACTATGCAAATAGCTCCCAAAAATCGTCCAGTTTTCACCCATACTGTAGTCACTTCTGTTGTCAAAAGTAAAAATTCATTTTCATCGTTTTTTCCATAATACCGCTGAAGTAGTGTAACTTTGAAAATACTTTTAAGGAAAAGTAAAGTTTTCAAATAAATACCACATATAAAAATTGGCAGATATGCCCAACACGGAATACGTGTTTTTTAAGTTTTTACGAAGATAAAGATTTTATTTGGAAGGTTATAAGTGTACTCGTATGTAATAACAAAGTAAATAAATTAAAGCTCGAAACTATTACTAGCAAGGCTCCTGTTAATTTTTGCAAACATTTTATATAGAAACGATACACAGTAGAAATCTGGATTGCAGACTACAATAAGCCACATGAAATGTTCGAGAGCTTCTTGAGTAAAGCTCCGACATTCCATGTTTGGCCAAATTTACATTAATTAATCTATTACCAGTTCTGTTATCTTCGACTAAATCATCATGTTCTCACCATTAACCTCATGACTTTTACATAGTTACCAAAAACTTTTTATATTTAAAGCAAAACAAAATCACTGATTAATGTATTTATTTTCGTTTTTTTTTTTAAGAATTTTTGTTGATTTTTTGCGTGCAAAAATGTAAGTTTGTTGTAAAGGTTTCTTTTTTATTGTTGTCAAAACATAAATATACATTATACATACAAACAAGGAAGTAAAAATTATGGTATAAGAAATTTAATGGGAACTAGACTAAAAATAGATTTTTATATGAAATTTACATAGTAGTAAAAATAAATTATTGTTAGCTATATTTGGCTTTTCTATTTGGTTTATATTTATAATATTTATTTGATAAATATATTATTTTATTTTAGTATAGTTTTGTGTGACTAACTCAGTTCAGAAATCCGAACACAGACAGCAAAGCTCCCGAAGACAAGATTATTTATCGCTGTTTTCGCTCGAAAGCTTTATTTATTTGTAATGATATTCCAAATGATGAGCTTAGTGATCTGTAAAGTTCGAAAAAGTAACTCTGCTTGAATATTTAAAACTTCGAAATTGAGTTTCAAGCATGCACCCAACCAATGCCTTGCATTTACTTTAGAATTATTTACCAGTCATTGTTAAATAATTCTTTGCATGGCGAAGGTAATTTAATTTTTTGTCTATTTCCATTTTCTTACATTCAAAATAAAACGAAAAATTTACGAACAAAACAAATTTCGAATGCTTGTTTCCGCTGCGAAGGAAGAATATTTTAAGAGCTTCCATAGTTTTTCTGCAATGATTTAATTATATCGTATGTTTAGTTAAATCAACAAAAGAATCCAGTAGCTGAATTATATTTTATTGCATACCTCTACTGAATTGTATTGGTACGTGTTGATTGGTACGTATAAAAGGTCGAATTTTGAGGTACATAAATAAAACCGTATATCTTTTTCCGAAAGCTATTTATTCAATCAAAATAAGCTCCATTCACCTAAATATACTTTTGGTAACGACTGCTTCTAAAGTTGAACTTTCGTGCGTTGTGTGGCGGAGGTAAAGAGCCGTTTTCTCATCGTGGTGGCAAGCGTGCGCGAAAGTAGAGAAACCGTGCGCGAAAGTAAATAACAGTGCGAAAAAGTAAAATAAAATGATACCTAAATAAACTTTAATAAGAAATAATTAATATAGGTAATTATTTAGACTGTAGTTTAAACTAAAATGTTGTTTTTATTCATAAATTTTCTATAAATTATTCTTACTATAGAGTTGAAATTTTTCATATATAAATAAAAATAATTAATTTCTCAATCTGTTTCTGTTGAACTTTAGAAGCAGTCGTTACAAAAAATTTTGTTCGATACTTATGCTTAAAGTGAGGTACCTAGTAGGACGAAATTGAGGCACTTGCTAAAGGGACTGATCATACACAACGAGATCGAGTGCGCTGTATACCCCCACGAAGCCGCCAGGCGAGTGGGGTAGGCGCACTCGATCTCGTTGTGTATGATCAGTCCCTTTAGCTCGTGCATCAATTTTATCCTACTAGAAAACCTCACTTTACGCATACGTATCGAAAATAACTATTCCTCAATGAGTACCTGATATTACTAGAAACTTTTTTTAGATTCAAAAAGCTTAACTGGCTTTTGTACACTTATGTATCTATACCGCCTGTTATTACAATATATGGAGTAATGATCCAATTGAAATTTGATTTACTACTGTTAAAGTTTTTAAAAAAAACGAAAGAATTAATTATAAATATAAAGTAAAGAAGAGTAATTATAAATAAATCATAACTATAAGAATATACGCTATTTTAATGATAATGAACTTAAATAAGCAAATAATAACTATTCACCAAAGTTGATCAAAGTTCAATGGCAATTATAACACTGATGACAATTCATGATGACAATATATCATTTTTAAAGTGTATTTAGTTAGTGCTTATTGCACTTTGTGAAAAGCGCGATTGCGCTTCGTGGCAATTAATTGTTGAAATTTAGTTTACAAGTGATTGATATTTACCAAGCGTTTAGATGCGACTAAAATTTTATTAATTTAAAATTCAAAATATCACAACCGTCATTTATATACGTAATTTATAATAAAATATTTATAGTGTTTAATTAAATGTTGCAATCCCTATAATTTAATGGCAATGATAGAAAATTAGATGCAATTTATATATTGAACAAGCGAAAAATTTAAATATATAAATAATGCATTTCCAATATTTGATTAAAAGCTTGCCTATTTTTATGGCACATATAGAATGACAGATGTGAACTATAATATGCATATGTTATTAAACATGCAGGAATATTACAATTAATTGATGAACAAAAGGAAGTTCAATTAATAAATTACAATGGAACATTAATGAAATTTCCTTTCATTGATAGATACCGTTAATTTTACAGATAAAAACTGTGTCTATTGAAAATTGGTAGTTAAAAATTACAATATGTTTCCTGTGTTTTATTTAATGCAAAAATTTTAAAAAAATGCAAAATGCAGAAAAATTTTTTTCAAAGTTCAAGTACTGAAATTCATCTGGAACCATTGTTACATCACAATTTAGGACCGGCGATTAGAAAGAAGAACAGTTCGAAAAAAAGCATTATAAAGAGTATAAGGAATCAGATTGTCCTACTAGGTGCCGGTATTTTTACATCTTAGTAGTGATATTTATCTTGCAGATAAATTTTATCCGGAGGACAAAGAAAATATGCGTATTTTCACCTAAAGCAGAGATAGGCGTAGAACTTATCAAAAAGATAAATTTTAAACCATTTTAAGGATATTCATCAGTGAAAATATTGTGTAGTTTTTGTTTTAATAATGATTATAATTGTACAGTTTTTTTAAATTGTTACACATAGGTTGCCTGATGAAGTTGGAATTATACTGATGAAACGTTACAAATTAAAATAAATTAAAGAAAACATTAATAATTTTGGTCTACTACATCATGAATTATTTTTTATTATTATTATAATGTGCAAATTCTCAAACAAACTAAAGGTATTCAGCAATATTCCATTTTATTAAGCAATAATTACCGATTAGGTACGTCGGATTTTGAGAACTAAAGAGAACTATTAGAAATAGTTTGGCAACTGTTTCTGAATTACCAATAATTTGAATGTAATTTTTACGCAAATTTCGACAGTTTTCAATATGATAATGAGAATGCGAAGTTTATTTTCAAATATATTTAAAATATAGGCTCAAGTCCATTTTAGTACACTCAAATATGGCAACATTGTTTTTTCTAATTTGTTTTCAATTTAATTCGCGAATTTTTGTTAATTTAATCCTAATATGGTATACTTTTCTCTTGTGTGGCTAAATTTTCATTTTGGACTGATTTATTCGCGAATTAAAATAAAAATAAAGTCGAAAATGCAATGTCACCAGATTTGAGTGTGCTAAAAGAGATTTGGGTCATAATATTAATAAAAAGGAACTACCTAAAGCTATAACAATTTAAATATTTGAAAATAATCATTGACATTAAATGTCAAAATGACTTTAGGAATAATTTCGAAAACATTTCTAAACAATTCTTCTAAGTTCTCAAAATCCGACGTGCCTGATCTAAGGTTATACCTCATTTTTAATATAACTTTCGATAATGAATATTTTATATCGATATCTCGGATTAAACTATATCAGCTTAAATTATGGATCTTAAATATCGATACATCGATAAATCGATACTTTTTAAATAAGCTAATGCTGAAATTTATTTCAGAAGTAAGCCTAACTTATTGGATCTTTATGGATATTTCCCAGCAAATGCCCAGGTGGCCCAAAAGAACGGAGACGGCTTTGAGTCATAACTGGGCATTCAAATAGTATAAGAAAGGCAGTTTGTAAAATTATGTTACCATATTTCTTTTGGGTTTCAAGATCTTGAATTTCTTGATACATAAAGACAATTAAAATATCCTTCTAAAGTTAATATTAAAAGAGTATATAAAAGATCTATGGCTTCTTGCACTTCTTCTTTGAAGTGGTAGATTAAAGCTGTTGTTAAGAAATCATTTTTAGCTGAGAGGAAAAAATAATGTCTGGTTCGCCTTCCATAACTTACATCTTTTGTAAAAGTTTTTTTCTGCTTCAAAGAGTTCATAGAAACACGAAGAGATAATTTAATTCAGTTAAATATCCCCTTTTCCGTTTACGTCCATTTTCAAGCAGACACACGTAAAGCAGTAATAATAATTAAATTAACACGTGTCTAATTATATAATTTTTAAAAGGAAACGTTTTGAGTGTTGAATATTTTTATTTAACGCCCATTTAAATCGGTCATATCCGTTGATGTGGTGCGCGTGTAGGAAAAAAAAGTAAATATTCGATTTGCATGCAAAATAAATGCGGCCCTGAAAACTTTCAGACTAATCACAATTATCCTTGAAACGATGACGTTCGGCCGCTAAAGTTAGGAGTTTGTAAAACATCTTCGTTATTATCGGTGTACCAAAAGCGATGTTATAAAAATTGGGTTGTGATAAAATACGAGCGGCAAGAAAGCTACAGTTATTTTCGATAAAAACGAATTGAAATTTGTCTCGAATATGAGAAGAGATTAAATATTTACTATGTAAATTTTTTGAGGTTCTTTCAACACAAAACGCGTAGAAATGAGACGGGTGGAAAAAATGGGTTGCCACCCCCCGGCATACACAGATTTGATATTAGAACGCGTATTTCAAATAAATTTGATTTTAAATGTAAAAATCTAGGATCTGGGATATTGTTGTTGAATCGTAGATAAATCAAAAATGCCGGTGTGGTGTGAGAATTCTACGATCGTACGAATCCAATGAAGACAAATGCAAGCACAAAATTAAATTTTCACGAAATTCAAATTTTTCAATTTCCCACCATTTCATTATTGCATTTCAATGGTATGCTAATTTAAAGCTTTTGCGCAAGTGTTAAACAAAGCCGTCTTTAATGTAATTAACATTTTGCCGCCTGCTTGATCTCCAACCCCAGTCGACCCCAACCAGTCCTGTTTACATTTCCCCGAAAGCTTTTCTCGTTTTTGCATAGCTTTCCAATCGTTAAGTATTTTAATTAAGACAATACTACCGAGAGGATAATTGTTTGAAACGACATTAAAGACTTCTCAACCCTTACCTACGTATCACATCCTCATTTCATTCGTATAAAGTCGAATTTTTATTTTCCCGCTTGGGAATTAATGGGTTAAAAATAAAAATGGTATATGTTGAAAAATTGGGTTTTTATGTAACTTTTTTCGGAATCTTGGCACCCTTTTTTATGTTGATGAGTTCATTAGTGAGTGTCAAATTTCACACTTCATTAATATTGAAAAAAATCATAACCATAAGGGAACGAAAATGTACCTACTTTAATCTAAAAATATCACGACTTATTTTTGTGTACAACTACAGTGAAAGCTCTTCCCGGGTTTGAATGAATCATCTTGATTTTGTATCCAAATAAATTTTCAGAATTTGCCTAATTGAAGGCAGTAATTAGTTAAGGAACTGGCGGAAATTAAAATTTGTTGGATTAAACCCCAAAATCTATCCTATTACTGTACAAATTTTTATCATTTTTTTTGTTGTCAATTTTTAAAGGAATTGTTATTGACTTTTCTATAGATATTAAACTTTTAGTTATGAAAAATCCGGAAAAGGAACCAAAAATGTTTCAAATTTATAATAAAAAATTTTTTAAGAGTTCCTATTATATGATATCTACTTTTTAGTTTCCTACCTAGATATTCCCGACTAGAAATTGTCCCCATGCTTATGTACGGACCCAACTGGGCATTGATGGGGCAAGCCCTATTGGGATATAATCGGGTACCTGTCGGGTAAGCCCACTATGAAGATGAAAATATTGTGGTTGGGCTTACCCAACCACAATATTTGGTCCCACACAATTGGGATATAATTGGGAATTTGTTGGGCAAGATCAACGTTAAAATTAATATCTCGCTCTCGGGTTGACCCAATAGGGATATGATTGGAAACTCATCGGCATATCCTAAACGTTTTTCATGGACCGTCAAAAACTAACGAACTTAAGAAAGTTCTTACATTTTTTTCAACATGTAAGTATTGAGAAGAGTGAACAAAGAATAAATGATCACCACCAAGATGATAAAAAGGACATAAAATCAAAGGGGAACATGTTAAGAGGAGGAGGTCTTATATTGGATGCTGAAGAACAGCAGTTCCCAACGGAAGACTGCGACTTTCTAAGAGATGTCACATCTATCAACACAAATAATAAAAGAGTTAAGTACCGCGATGTTATTCTTTCCTATCAGAAATTAGTATTATTAAATGTTTAGAAGGAGGCGTTATTCATTTTTTTCTCATCAGAGGGACGTTGGTTTATAAAAGGTTGGTTTATAAAATCTATACTGTAAAAGCATTTGTAAAACAGTCCGAAGAAAAAAGGGAATAGAGAGGTTGAGATTTTCCATGAAAAAAGGAAACAAACTTTACTTTAACATAAAACGGATTTTCCATTCTAACTTTCTGCTAGTTCTATTCCTACATAACTTCGAAGATTCATCCGTAGTATTTGATGTATTCCTATGATCTGACAATCTAATACTTTATAGTTTTTATAAGACTTTAAACAAAGTGAAAAATAAACAATTTTTAATTTGCTTTAAACATAGGAAACCTTCAAAATGCAACCATTGGCGCACGATAATTAATTGCATTTCTGCGAAATATTGTACAAGTATCTTCACCTTTGAAGTATTTTCTACTGAAAAATACTTAGGTACCTTTATTGATTAATATTTTCCACGAATAAAAGATGCCGACAAAATATCAAAGCAGAAACTAGAATTTTAATAATAAAATCCAAGATCAAATCTCTATTTATCTTTCCATTTTACTATTAGAATGAATGTCATTATTAACTTATCCAAAGATTTGTATGCTTGAGTTGCATGTCTTTGTAGAACTTCCAACATCTACAATACAAAGTTTCTCTATCAAGTAATAATTTTGTAATATCGGAACATAATCCGTAACAATTTCGATCGTAGCGCTTTATTATGCTTTCGTGAAAATATCCAATGACTTATTATATCTGTCATGATTCATTTACATTTCAATTAAAATTCTGACCTTAATCAACTGGTATACTTGTGTATGATGAGTTTCAGTTGTGGTATCTTGTTTTTTTTTATTTCATCTTTTCGTGATAATTTGAGACTGATTTAAAAATGATGATGGCACAATTATTGAGATCATCCAAATCAATAAAAGCATTCATCAAAAGCAATATCAATTTTCAAACTACCAATTATAGCTAGTGTGATGAAGATTATTTTTAACATGGTAGTTCTCAATGGGAGAAAAGATTCTCGTTAAAATTAATGGAAAGATTTTAATGTGTCTCGGATAAAGTACTAAAATGCAATGCAATATTAAATATCTTGTTGTAATTATAATTTAAAGAACAATTGCAACGGAAGAATTTGAATAAATCGAGCAATATTTGTAAAACTTTATAATTACTCTGGTAAATTTATTCATCAATAAAACTTACTAATCTTTAGTATTAAACCTCACGTTAATATTTCTTCCAAAACAAAAAAGGAATATGTATAATTATAAGATAAAAACAGTGTAAATAATCATGTGTGTAATCGTTAGGTTCTTTAAGAAAGAGAGTAATATTTTTTTTGTAACGACTGCTTCTAAAGTTGAACTTTCGTGCATTGTGTGGCGGGGGTAAAGAGCCGTTTTCTCACCGTGGTGGCAAGCGTGTGCGAAAGTAGAGAAACCGTGCGCGAAAGTAAATAACAGTGGGGAAAAGTAAAATAAATTGATACCTAAATAAACTTTGATAAGAAATAATTAATATAGGTAATTATTTAGACTGTAGTTTAAAGTAAAAGACTGTTGTTTTTATTCATAAATTTTCTATAAATTATTCTTACTATAGAGTTGCAATTTTGCATATATAAATAAAAATAATTAATTTATCAATCTCTCTTTCTGTTGAACTTTAGAAGCAGTCGTTACAAAAAATTTTGTTCGATACTTATGCTTAAAGTGAGGTACCTAATAGGACGCAATTGAGACACTTGCTAAAGGGACTGATCATACACAACGAGATCGAGTGCGCTGTGTACCCTCACGAAGCCGCCAGGCGAATGGGGGTAGGGGGTAGGGGGTAGGCTCACGAGATCAAGTTGTGTATGATCAGTCCCTTTAGCAAGTGTCTCAATTTCATCCTACTAGAAAACCTCACTTTACGCATATGTATCGAAAATAACTATTATCTTTTCTTTTTTTTTAGATAAAAGAATTTAATTTTAATCTACTTAGATGAAAAGAAGAACACTGTGTTAATATGAAACCGAAATTTGCCAATAAGAGGCGGTAACGACCAATAGATCTGCTAATAGATTTGTACTGCAAAAGTATTCTCGTCAACTCATTTTAACCATATAAGCATATGCGCGAAAAAAAGAGTTGGACGAACAAAATTTTCTGCGATTTGGTCGAGTTTCAAAAGATAAAAGCTTTTAAATTATGGAGTAGACGCATACTAAGAGACTTATAGACCAAGAAATAACTAATAAATTAATCTCGGAAAAACTAAGGATAAGTCAAATAAAAAAATACAAAAATATCCAACTTCAAATAAACCCTAAAGTATAAACTTCCGAAACATGTAATTAAGTTAGATAGGTTTCTCTGTATGGTTTCATCTTGGGAGCCCTCGTCAATGAGGGTAAAACGAGAGAATAACGACCAAAAAAGCTACGCAACCTAATTATATTTTGTTAAATAAATGACGAACGATAAACCTAACCTCATCCTGCTCAATCCCATCTTCATCCAAACCAGTCGAATATAATATATATAAACAAGAACGATATTTCATATTTTGTGTCGAATTTAATTAAAAACGAGCTTTGAATATGACGACGCAAATGTTCAAATTACGCGACCCGAATTTCGACAAAAACACAAATAAAATAAAATAAAAAAGCAATACATAATGCAAAAACCCGGCCATTCTCTTAATCCGACATTTCATCCCTTAAATAAATAATAAAATTTCAAAACAGAATTATTTCAATTGTTTATTTTCCAGTAATTAAAACGATATTCGTTTTTTTTTTTCATTTGTACATGCTAGAGCTACCTTCAGGTAAGTGCCAACGTTTAAAAATAAATTACGATAATGAATGTTGTTAATTAACAACCGTATTCTTTAGAAATTATTACATTACACCGTTTCGCTCCGACACACCCTCAACCCCTATCATCATCCTGGTTTTGGTCGCTGCACAAACAATTTGCAATGAAAATTCACACATATACACGCGCAAATGAATTTTATGTTTAAGAAAATGTTAATGAATTTTCGTTTCTCTCCGTTTCGGAAAAACGAGATTAAACAAGTGGCATTTAAATATTCAAATAAGTTTAAATAAAAAGGGCTTATATCAATAAAAATTAAAATTCATTTAAAATTATAAAATTATTTTTATTTCATCATCACATTAAGCTCCTAATTACAACGAAAAATTTTCACCCACTGAAAATGCTGTCCTAATTGAAAACAACCCCATTAGAGACACTAAAACACCCCAACTTTAGTCTCCCACACAAAAACAAATCTATAAACCACAAAACCACTTAACTGCTCCCAAATTCTATATTCGAAAATTTCTGAGTGCGGTTTTCAAGTGCTAGAAATTGCATTCTCCCCAAATAGCCATCATTACTTATTCTATCTTCCACAATGAAATAGATTGGATCAAAATAAAATGGAACAAAGATTGCATTTCCGTTTCCCTCACTTTAATATAACGCCAAATTTTATTACCAAACGATAAATAGTTTGGCGCAAACTTTCGTGCAACTAACGCACAAATGGAACGAAGAAAAAGTATCGTAAAAACTCTCGGAAAAAAAAACGCGAACATGAATTTTATTTTCTGTTTCGGCTTGTAAATGAAGCTTTTCGGGAGCTTGAAAAGCCTCCAAGGGCTTTGTCAGCTTTGTTGAAATTGGTTTAGATTAAGTTAATTTAGGAAGATTTAAATTTAGAGAAAAAGTCATTTGAAAGGAAAATACACAGAAAAAGTTTCAAACTTTAAGACGATTTCAACTCTTTGATTACTAAAGGTTACAAAATAATGAAATTAAATAAGCCGAAATATCTTTGTCAGATAAGTTTTCCGAATTGAGTGCTTCAATACTACCATATCATTAATTCTTTATTTGAAAAATTAAATTATCTTAATAAAAAATAGGGATAGTTAAATCGATTCCAATATTATTTCAGAACCTATTATATCGTTGAAAAAATTTGTTTTTACGAATCGATTTTTCGTTGTCATAGTAAACCAAGAATCGATTATTAGTATTGGGCTTTTGAATTAAAGACACGCCACAATCTGCAAGCTGTTTTTTTTGGTCAAGAATAAACAATAAGATACGTCACGTACCGCGGAAATGCCAGTCATACAATTAGTAGTACTAAGAGAAATTGTACGAGAATATTAAACTACCAATTTCGTTTACTTAATTTTCCAGTATGACTTGATATAAGTTAGAGTTCTTAAAGCAGTAAGGGGATATTTTTATCTAACAATGAATTAAATTTAAATGGTGTACCAGATACTTTAAGAAACAGTTTTTTAGGGTTCCGTATCTTAAAAGGATAAAGAGAACCTTTAAAAGTCCGTTTAGGTACTTTGTTGTTCGTTTATTGAATTGCCAAGACTATTTTTCTCAGAAACTTATCGGAGTAGTTGTTAAAATTATATTTATGAGTAGAAATTTAAAACTTATATCATCCACGAAGATATACCGTCCTTTGAGGCTGTAGGAAAATCAACCTTGTAATCTAATGCAATAAAAAATTATGACAATCCCCATTGCATTATTGTTAGTACAAAGCAACTTAAAGGGTATGTCTCATTGACCTGGTCAATACAGGTAATATGCTCTCTATACCCACAGTGTTAAATTTGATTTTTTTTTCTCAATTTGTTGAGTCGTCGATCTCCTTCCATAACATATTTGAACAAAATAAATTTTCTCCTCTCTTAGTTGACATAGTACATAGTCTATCAATGCAAAATCTTTAGAAAATTTGACCGATATATCAATATTTTTTCCTCGAAATATTGAAGTCAATATTGATATTTTTAAAAATATCGATACATCGATAAATCGATATTAGTTTCATTTCTGATATTCCTAACAAGGAGTAATTTTTTTAAAAAAAATGAAAGAATTAAAACGGTATTTGACATTTTACCAACTTATTTTCTTGACTAAGGATGAAAATATGTGTCGACAAATTTCCGGTTAGGCCCGGATAAGAAAACCCCAAACTACGTCATTAAGTTATTACCAATTAAATAATAAATATAAAAAACTTGTGGTTCTTTTGATTTTAGAAATACTTCAAATAATGTAGTAATTGATTTTGAATTTGAGACTAATTTTGATGGGAAAGAAATGTACACGTACACGAAAAAAACTGCCAAAAATATTCAAGTCATGCTTTCAGTAATGGACAAACTATCTGAATACCTACAAACTTGTGTAGAGCAATATGGTAGGTTATTAAAAAATTATGGTAATTTCTGTAACTTTGTTTTTCAGAAACTAATGTTTTTATTGACAAAAGGTTTTCGACATAATATTTATTAATTTTTTATAGGCAATAACGATTCTAGCACCGGTGAATCTTAAGCCATTAAAAATCAAAAGAGCATTTTTATAGTGAACTCGATTATCTTGTACGTCTTTTACAGTCAATTCCTAATAATAAACCATTTTTTTTTTCTTAAAAAAAGCTTTAGATCATTTTGTTTTTTTTATTGTGACATAATTCTTTTTAACACACAAAATACACCGTAGACTCACCATTTGAGGGGTATCAGTGTAAGTATTGCAATATCAAACAGAATTACCCTTTATTATTTTATTTTATTTTTATTTTTTTGTTTAAAAACGAAGAAACCATTGATTAAATTTAACCTTAATTTGTTGATATAAATTCTTATTTATCTTATTTTCATAAGTACTAAAGTCTTTAACGACTCTATGGTTAATAAAAGTCCATAAATCAAGAAATATTGAAAATTTGCTCGATACAAGATTCAACTTTTGGAGGATTCAACCTAACAACTTTGGAGTGGCAACATAGACCACTCGACCACTAGTAGTTTTCTTAATCTTTTATTTCAATACTTTTGTACTAATTTTATTAATCGGGTAAATTTGAAAATAATCGAAGTTTATAATTGATTAATCGATAGTTTAGTTATTTTGGGATTCATTTGTCATGCAACATATGTTATTTCATAACATCAGAGTTTCAAAAGTGAAAAAAAATCATTCTCATAAGTTACTCCGCAATAGTTTTTTTTTCTTCTAAATACTGCATTTATCTAATATCTGACAAAAATACATAATATTTTAATTAAATTCAAATATTTTATAAAAAAAAACAGGGACCGGATAAACTTTTTTTCTTTAATGTTACTTGAAAATGAAAGAAGTTTCACTTCAAAAGTGTTTCGATTACCCGATAAGATGATATTCAAAACGATCATATTTCACATAAAACAACCTAATTTGAATATTCTTACAATTCAAAATAAAAATTTTCAAAACGTATTTATTACCTTGAAGGTTTGAATAAATTTCTTAATTAAATATAGTCTAACGAATTTTCAACCATTTCCTAACCAAATACCCTCGTTTTATGGCTCGTTGAGCCAAAAACTATAACATAACGGAAATTGTAAATTTTTCAAAGAAATTTTCAAGATTTAAAATGATGATGAATTATTTTTTTGTAAACGACAAAGAATACAATTTTTGGTTGAAGAAAGCTTTATTTTTTCGACGTATCTTCATAAATATTTTATGTTCGAGAATCCATTCAAAACTTTGGCGACAGTAATGGAAATCAGATAGCTGAATAATCGCACATTTTTACGACGTAAACGTTCCAAGAAACTGGGTGGAAAAATAAGAAAAATTATGCTCGTCCAAGCAATGACCGGTTAATGTAAAAATAATTCAAAAATATTCGCCAAGATGCGGCTAGCAGTGAAGAATCATTCTCAATAAATCTGTTCGACTTCATATTCGCTTAACCAAGTTGCTTTTTGAACGATAAAAAATGTCATACGATTTACAGTTTTTGTATCAACTCTAGATTTTAAATTCCCCGCGAGACTTGCCCGCGAATCATCCTGTATAATGCAGTTGGAACATTGTGAATGCAAAGCCAAACAGAAATAATCTGAGAAACGAGGAAAATTGAAGAAATCCGAGAAATACTTTGTTCTCGTTTTTCATTTGAAAACCGCATTTATTTTGCAAAACAAGAAATCAAGAAAAAAAAATGCATTGATCGAGGGACGCTCATTTAATAACTATTTATAAAATAAACACTAAATGGGGTTGTCGCTAGCGTGGCAAATTTTTTTCTATTTACATTAAAAATTCTATCAATTTACAGTCTGTTTGAATAGATTTAAATTTATTTCGCTTCGTTAGCCGCCCATTATGCCAGCCAACCCTTTTTTTTTTGGGGAAAAAAAAGACACGATGGCTTTAGCGACGGTCTCAAAAATAATCAATTTTGTAATCGGTGCCATTTTTAGTGGTTCTCCCATGTCCCGAAACAAATTGGGTTGAATTTATCAACCGCGCGCTCTCCTCAACGTTATTTAATTATAATGATCGGATCAATGGACCTAATTGGATGATTTGAGCATTAGAAAACAACGAAAACAAATCATGTGTTACAAATAGAGAATATATTGAAAATGTAATTTGTCCGAGCCCGACTCTTGTGTCGATGAGCCGACCGATCCCAGTCGGGAGAGCAGCAAAATCTCACCGCTCTCCAGAGGAATGATGCTGACGGGATGAGTCCGCGCGTTGCCAACCCCAATCGCTACCCACCCCCATCTCCCGACGCTTTGTCGGTCACTAATTAATGACCGGAATTGTTAATTGGCCATCCATGACATGCGTACGGGGAGTAGGGCAGTAGGGACTGGAAGGTATTTAGAGACAAAGCTGTTGTGGTCGATGGCATTATCATAAATGCCGAAAGATCAATGGATCAAACAATAGCCAAAATGAAAGGCCTGTTTATAAATATTTAAATATTTCAAGTCGAAATTCATCATTTATCATTCCAATCACCCTCATCGATCTCACTACCTACATCGCACCTTACCTCTTAATGTTACAATTCAAAAAAGAAATCATTACTGGAACGGAAATAAAGCCAGTGATGTAAATCGTGTGGCCTTGGTTAATTTCTCTCGCTGTTCTTATAAATTATATTCACATTAAACGAAAAAATGAACCACTTATATTATACAATTATAAAAAAAAATATTCTGATTAATGATAATATACGAAAGTGAAAAAATGAGTTCAATTCTTTTCAAGTGGAAAAACATAATAAAAAAAAGATATAATTGACGTCGGAAACGATCATGAGAGGCTTTTAAATGAAATTTACTGATTTTTTTTAATAAAAAAAAATCGCTGCGGACAGGATTCGAACCTGTGCGGGCAGAACCCAATGGATTTCAAGTCCATCTCCTTAACCACTCGGACACCGCAGCTCATGGAAAATGATAATCTTTATCGATTCACTATGTTTGAACAAATTTTTTTTAAATAAAAAAAAAAACGCTGCGGACAGGATTCGAACCTGTGCGGGTAGAACCCAATGGATTTCAAGTCCATCTCCTTAACCACTCGGACACCGCAGCTCATGAAAAGTGATAATCTTTATCGATTCACTATGTTTAAATGAATAATTTTTTAAATAAAAAAAAAAAAAAACGCTGCGGACAGGATTCGAACCTGTGCGGGCAAAGCCCAATGGATTTCAAGTCCATCTCCTTAACCACTCGGACACCGCAGCTCATGCTAAGTGATAACCTCTAATGCTACAGTTATCAAAAACAAACTTAAAAAAGCAATAAAGAATTTATGAACACATCGTAAAAGTAAGCCATAAAGTCATAATGTCTCAAGTCGCAATACCATAAAAATAGCAAAAAAAATGTTTTCCTTTTGATGTGAAAACTTCTAGGCGGTCATTCCAGTCATCAGTTTAAGTTTATGGGTGACAAATACTATAACATTTCAATTGCAAATATCATAACAATTCGAAAAGAATACTTTTTTTTTGACGTCATGTAATGTTGTATTGATTAATCTCAATGCAATCAAAATCAAAACTGAACTAGATTCTTCTCTGGAGAATTCTGAACTTTTGTTTCTAAGTATCTTTATAAGAACAAGGATCATCTTAAATATTATATTTGCTATGTTGTTGACCTCTGGACATGCAATGGAGACAATTTAAAAAGCTTCTAGCAAATAGCAAAAACGGTATTTTTACTTCTGAATTCTGGTATTACAAAATTGTACAATTGCCTAAAAAAAAAAAAAAACAATATTCGGTATTGCAATCCTTTTTTATAAATAACAAGTATTGGGTACAATGGTTGGAGGTTTCTCAGGAGTTTGGATACAAAAATAATTTCTATACCTGAAAACCATGTGTCTTAGGTCCAAATTAGTTATTTACAGTACAAACTATTTTAAGTAGACTTAAGGATAGTTTGTCTTTCAACATACGACGAACTTGAGAAAGTTTCTGCTTTAGTAAATTATTACCCACTAATATAAAATAGATATTAATAGTTTACTTTAAGATCATTTAAACTTCAGTTAAGATAATCTTAGCGATAAAACCCTAAAAATGGACTTTAAATACTAAAGCTTTTAGGTATAGACGTTTGGTTGATATATTTTCCATCTTCAGGTAGCATTTGACGATAATATCATTATTGAAACAGTTTGGCTCTTATAGTTGGTAGATAACACAAAATCGGACAAATGAATAACATAGCATTAAGAAAAATGAGACTGATTGTGCAACACGAGTGGTTATCTACAAAACAATTAGAATATTTTTGACATATATTTGTGCAAGAACCAAAATGTTCCAACAATGATATTAATTTCAAATACTGACTGAAGAAGTTGAAATATTTTAACGGAAATTTTGAAAAATTTAACATCAATTTATTTGTTTATCTAAGAATCAAAGAAAATTGCCGAAATTGGCATTTCCTTAGGTCTCAGTTTCATAATTTACATCGTTCATTTGAAAACTAATTAATACTCAATTAATTGGTGCCTAAGATGATTAAAGGATCACTCATCTTAGAGCTAAGGCAGTAAACACTCCAAATTCTCTTTTTAAACCAATTTGATTAATACGAGTTGAAAAAAAATAAAAATTATTTTTACACCAATTGCTTTGTGTTACCACGAAATAAATCCTTAAATGAAACAATATCTTTTTATTTTTTTTACACCCATATCTCTTTTAACGCAATTTTTTTACTCGATTTTTCTGGGAACGTATCTTTCAAGTAAAAAGAGAATTTAGATTTTACAGAGGTTCCAGTTCAAGTCAATGCTAAGCCAAGGTTTAAGGTCAGTTCATAACCATTAAGTAGTCCTCTTTCGCCTTATAATAGAAATGAAAGAATAGTCAAAATAATGGTCTAAAAGAAAAGTAGAAGCAAAAAAGATGTCAATCGTGATTTCTACCTCTGGTAGGCGCTATAATCTTATAAGAAGGTGGCAACAGATACGAGTACATTAAAAGAGTGGTGTTAAGAAGGATTATCCTTACTATAAAGTATAGTATCCTTACTTCCTCTTGAGGAAATTGATATAATGAACCGTTTCAAAGAAAAGAAGAGTCAGCAATAATTTTCTCTAAAAGGAGGTGGTAATTCATAAAAGGCTGGGAATCTACCTTCTTAAGACTAAATTGTAGCCAATTTTATTGACTATCTTTAAAATTAAAAGCTATCAATAATAATCAATAATAATACCTCCCTTTAAAACAGTCTATATCACTTTGAATGCAATCAATAAATTCATGCTAGGATTACTTCTTCGCTCACTCTATTTACCAAACTAAGCCACCCTGGTTTATTTTCTTTTTCTAAACTAAAAATAAATGTTTAGTAATAAAAAAACGCCGACAACAATGAGATAGTATCTCTGAGTAACGAATATTAAGAGGAGCTCTTTGGTTATCACTATAAACCAGATATCAAACTATTTAAATTTACAAGGAAAAAGGGACCAAATAACAATAAATGAACATTTTTCATCTCATGTTTTGTTTTTGTTTAGTCAGATATTTTTAGTACTACCTATTAAAAAATGGGATGAAATGAAAAACGTCAGATACGGCCAAAACTAGGAAAACAAAATTGATACAGTAGTCACAAGTTAACGAGAACTCAAACCCTTGTTATGTCATAAAATCCACATATTTCTTTTACTGTAATACAAAAGTGATTTTTGTTTTGTTTTTTGAATCGTATACTACTACTTAACATACCTCTTCAGTTCCCCTTCTGACAATTTCCTTAAAGGACCCTTAAAATTGAACAATTGAAAAGTAGGGGGCATTGCAGCTGAATAGATTTTGCAACTTTTATTTATTTAAGTTTTTTTTATTCAAAAAGAGGGAGTTTATTAAAAATATAAAAAATCAAGGATGCCTCACAAAAAAGATTTCAGATGTAGAGATTTGGAAGATTTATTGCTTGAGAAGCTTCTCCAATAATTTACTGTTTTGGATATGGTTACATTAATATTTCGTTACAAATTAGAAGTATCTTCTCATATGACTCGTAAATGTATTCGAAATGTAAAAACCTTAAGGTAAAAATAGCCAGATGTGTTAATTCACATATTTTCTAACCACTTTACATAGACCGGGTGGAATAGATTCATTCCAGAAGTAAAGTAAAAGTGATGGACCTGTCTTCAACGATTTTACTCCATATTATAAATCATATACTTGTTTTTCGTTTCTGGTTAACGTCTAATAAGATAATAACGTTCACAAGCAATGTCGATACAAAAATTGTAACTATATAATAGAAGCACAACAATGTTGGATCAAAAATTAAAAAATAATAATTGAGAACTTGAATTTTATGTAAGTACGTTGAATTTCGCATCCCAAAATATTTCAGTTGTAGAGCTTAGTATACCTTGTATGAATATTTCGTCATATTTGCACATAAAGACAGCCAATTGTGGTTTACAAAACTGCAAGCTTGTCGGTCCTCATAAATAGTTCGCATTTTTACAAGTAACATATATCATAACGGATTTCAATTATCTACGTAAAATTTCAGGATCCCACATAACTTATCGAGAAATCAACAGTTTGCATTTATATAAAGCCTATAAAGCTATTTTAAATCTCCCACCCTCCATCATATAATAATATAACAAATACCAACACTATTTTATTTCTAAATCAATAGCTTTGAAATCGGCATATTACATAAAAAATTGTTAGGATGTATTAGATGCTACTGACAAAGAAAAGCAAGAAAATAAAAAAAGTTAACAATCAATAATAAACCTGGAATTATCTAACGCAAAGATATGAAATTTTGAAAACTATTTCAGCTACTAAAATTTTAGATATCCTCTACAGTAAGTGATTATAGGATTGTTTTACGGGTTTTACGTAAGAAATTTTCCAAAAATTATTGATTCTTGTAGACCGTAATCAGTCTTAGTCAATATTTTCAAAGTGTCAACAATTTACGGTCTTCTGAGAGACGTTTAATCAACAATAGATAGAGTACCTTTGAAATACAAAAATTATCATAATCACCAGAGACTTTTTAACGTAATTCCCCTGTCTCATATAAGAGTATTGCAGCAATTGATTATAGTTTCGATTACTTCACAAATGTCTCAAATACTTTTCATACTTTTTCTTAATATCACGGTTCACTATAGCAAAGGTGGTTTGCACTTAATAGATAAGACAAAGAGGTTTAGGTTTGGAAATTTTCATTCCTTTGAACTCAAACAATTGCCATTTCATTTTTTTCGACCTAATAATTACTATTATATTTGGAAGAAAACAATATCTTGCAAAACATATTGTAATTAATTTATTTGCATCAATATAATAATAGGCAAAAATATTTAATTTCTATATTATGTCGGTAAAGACAGAGAACAAAGATTGTAAACACATACGTGTAAGTGAAGTACAATCATTGTTTCAAATTTGAACTAACTGATTGTTGTTATGGTTTCAAATGTATTTTTGATTTCATTAAATTGCTGATTTTTACCATTTGGTCGTTGTGTCAGTGTTGGGCTGTGAAAATTTCACGGGAAGATACTAGTTCTTAGAAAGAGACATCATAAATGAGTGCCATAGCAATTTCTATGGGACCAATTTATGGCTTTCTTTCCAACGTTGGTATTATCAAAATTGTTAGTCCTTATTTAAACTCTGTTTATCATCTTTATTCTATTGGAAACTGACCACTTTGATCACAACGTCTGGTGGTCCAAAAAAATACTATGTTTTTTATGCACTTTAATACACAACTATGTCAAGCAGTTAAGTAAAATTAAATTCAAAATCAAATACAATTTTATAATTGACATGGAAGCTATTAAATTAACTCCTTGTAGAAAAATGAATTTACTGTGCTTTGATTAATTAAAGTAATAAACTGCATGACTATACCCAAGTTTGGTGGTAATTTTGTTTACGTTAAAAATTTGTTCGGAAAGAAAACAAAAAAAATTCTTACTTTCAAAGCTGATCCTTGAATTTCGTGAAGTTTTTTTTTATATGAGACCATTGTAAGCTACTTGTATTTTCATTATTTTACCACATTTAATAAAATAAATGTTAAAGTTCGAGAATTTTTCCTGCATCAATAGCATTTTTTTGAGCTAGATTTGATTCAATCCAGTCGAAACATCATTTAAAATCATTTAAGCATACATTCAATGTAAATTTATGGGCAGTTCTTTGGTTGCACACAATACGTAGCCATGTTTTTAAGCCCAACCTTCTGGTCACTTCTCAATAGATTAACTTTATTGAAAATTGAATTTTACTTCAAATACTAGCCAATATAACAACAAAGAAATCAATACTTTTTTAATTCCATACTAATGTCCATACTATCTTTTAAAAATTTGCCAGTAATCAACATTTATCTCCATTTCTTATTAATATTTAGCGATAATTTTTTTTTTGTCAAACACTGAAATGTTATATTCATAATTTCCTTAAGTAATATTACTGTTTCCTTTAAATTTTATTTCACACCAAAACAATAGTCAGCAAAAACTCTGATTACATCAGGATAAAGTGAAATTAATATCGAAACATTCTTCAATTATCATAACAAAAACAACGATGTCATGTTTTTCGGTGCTTGGACAGAAATTTCTTATCAATGGTTTTCTTCTTTGTATTTAGCACCTTCTTTTTTGGCAGAAATTGTTAAAATCGATTATATTGAAAAAAAATCCGCAAATATTTGAAGAGCTCTTATTTCATTCTATGCAATTGTATTTGATCTTTATTCTTTCTAGTATTTAAAATTGGATAAGGAAAACCCATTTACAGAAAAGAAAATAAAGATACTCTATAAGATGAGACGTGAATATTCAACCTCATTGTAGCCAAGCTTCAAATTCGAGGCAAAACTTAGCAAACTTCCCAAAAAAAATAATTAAAAATAGGATTTGAATTTAATGCTTAAGGTTTTCAGGTTGGCATTGTTGAATATAAATTTATATTACTTATTATAACGAAGTAATACGGATATCATGAATAAAAGTTAGAACAAATGTTTCAATAAAAAAAAAATGGTATTGAGAATTTTGAGTGGAATGACCCATTTGCTGGAATAATGGCAAATACCTACAGGACATTAGGTATGCATCTCTAACGCTGACAACCCGACACTGTCTAACTTATGTAAATTTACATAAGTTAGACAGTGACATGACTCCAAATTCGACTATATCAACACCGTATTGGCAATTCCATCACGACATCCAAAGGAAAAACCCGTCAATCCCATTTTTTTTTTCACCCAACCAATACTTTCATCCTGAAGTGTAAAGGTATTTGATCAGAACACCCACCAACACGCGTAATTAACTCTCCACAAATTATCCCATCAAACTCTTCATCTTCAACAATCGCTCCCGTTTCTAATTTCGTCCAAAAATCGAACCCAACTCGAACCTTAATCGAAATATCGCATGTTGAGAAAATTTTCTTTCACCGGCCTCATAATAAACCAAATTGAAATGAAATACGAACGAAAAACGAAACGAAGAGAACATAATCAGAAGTCATTTGCTTCATTTGTTTTACCAAATTAAAAGCACAATTTTCAATCAAAAAAAAAAAAAAAAAAATTGTGAAAATATACGCATCATGAACGCAATAATGGAACAAATTGGAAAATTGATTTTGTAATAAATTATTCGGGGTGAAAAATGAGCAAAATTTTCCTTTCAGTGTTTGAAAAATTAAAAAAAAAAATGAAGAAAAAAAGCGTACCTTCTGCTGCCTAGTGTTTCCACATTTAATCACGTAATGATTTATTTAAACACTTTTAAACAATTCTTTTAATTGATTTAAACAATTTTTTTTTCGATTGAAAACAAATTGAGTTAAACATTATTATTTATTGTCGATAATTACATGCGAACAAATTAATGGACACGAACGAAAAAGTGGCGTAATGAATGGAACAATAAACTAACGTTCAATTGTTTTTCCCAGATACCAATACAAACTGTTTACAATATGAAAATATCCCTAAACAAATACAGAGAGAAAATATTCGATCTCTAATTAAATATTAATGAAACTCACAGGGAAAATGTTAATTATAGCAAAATCAAACAATTATCATGTATGCCCCAATGTTTAAATGTCAATAATTGGAAATTAAAAAAATTTATCATGCGAAAACAAATGACTGTCAAAAGAGGGCCATGAATTTGCCAAATTAATATCTTCGAGGAAAGGTACTTGTGTCAATGAAAATTGTTCAATTTTCTTATAAAAAAAAACATGGAAAAATTAATTAGTTTATGTGAAAAAGGTGTTTAAAGTTTAGCAAGAAAATGGTATACGCAAATGACTATCGTAAGTTCAACAATGAGGCGTTTTTGTCAAAATAAATATTTGGAAGAAAATCAAATGAAAATTTCGGAAAAATAACCTTTAAATTAAAAATCATAATCATTGTTGATAGGTAAGAATTGTTTCTCGAAACACCAATTGTTTATTTGTTTTTTTTTGACATTTTTTTTATTTTAGATACTTAATGACTTTAATGACTTTCCTCTGAAAATAACCTATGCGGTGCTTCTATCAAATTTGGAAAACTGTACAATTTGGTAACTTAATTTGGTCACTAAAAGGAAAGACTTGTCAAAATAGATTTAAAGTAAATTAACTTACCGCGTTTTTTTTTCAGAAGCTTCCTCGATCTTGAAGATAACCAAAAAAAAAATGGAATCCAAAAAATAAAAAAATTAAAAACCCACAACACCAAAAAAATCACATTAACGCAAATACCAAAAAAGCAACCCTTTTTTTGCAAACCAAAAATCAATGTTATACAATAAAAGTTTTACGTATTTTTTTCGTAACAATCGACCGAACCGAGCGTACGAGCGACACAGCACACAACCGCACAATAGCAAGTTCAAATATGAACTGCTGGAGTCCCCGACGTTATGTATGACTAGCGCTCCAACGATAGGGGAATATACCTATGATTCGAACAAAACGTGAAACGATCGTCGAGAATACGCGCTCCACTATCGAAAACAGCACCCCAAAACAGCTGGTGCTTTAACGCGTTGCTTCTGATCCGGTTTAGAGCAGAGAGGTCTTGGCCAGGACCAAAAGATCTGCAACATTACAGAAGCGATATTATCGAAATATGAATCCGACACAAATCTCCCCCTATCTCAACCAACGCCGAATGTTTAGATCCGGCCGACCTTCATGTTTCAACCCTTAAACTTTGCATCACTTTAAAACGGAACAGGACTACACTAACAATCAATTAGCAAGCTCATTAATTTACATCAATAAAAACCTTTTTAAAAAATCAATTTTCAATGATACTATGTCAAATGTTTATATCTATCATTTAATTTAAAAAATAAATTGTTCGATTTATAGAAAAAAGGGAGTCTCCCCCTTATCGCAGATTGATTGAAAATGTTCACATTTAAATTTACATTCTGTGTAGTAAATGCAGTATGTAGTCAAAAATTAATTACCATTCCTATTTTGATTATAAACTTGACCTTTATTTTTCCATACTACTGCAATGTTTTCCTTGTAAAAATATTTCATATAGAATTTATATGAAAGCAAACTATTATGAAGTGTAAAATGTACTAAAATGAATAAAATAAATTCAAATTTGAATAATTTTTTTATATTAATTATTTGCCAGTACTTAATAACGGCTAGTTAAATTCTTCAAGGTTCTTCACCACCTCTAATATATTTCTTAAATTTGTAAGCCAAAGAATATTGAAAATTTCCTTCATACATTTTGAAAATTTGAGCCGAATACTTGCCAGTTTTGACCACCTTGTACACCAGCGACAATTTGTTATTGAAGAATTTTCAATGAAAATTTTTGAATTGATAGAAACAGCTACGAATTTTAGGATAATTTTTTAATTTTACTAGCTTTTGAAAAGTTGGTCTTAATTTAACAATTTTCTGATAGAACTAAGAAATTATGAGTTAAACTATTGTTGCACACTTAGGATAATAAACATTTCAGACAATAAAAATAAAATAATATAAAATTGGTTCGAGCATATTTTTTAATGATAGAATATGCAAGAAACGTCTAGAACTCTAGAATATAGCTTAATTTTATATAAGGCAGTGGACCGTCAATAGTTATAAAATATAGTTTTTCCGTGGTTAGTAACAACACCTAGAAGTTCCTAGGCAAGAGCAATGCTACCTCGCGAAAACATAACCCAATAAAAAGCAAAAGGTAATAATTATTTTATTCGTTTTATTTATTAAGAATCTATGGTTGTTCGGAAATTTCCGTTTTTTTTTTTGGGAAAATGAAAAACGACAATCTTATAGTATAGGAAACAATTTTTGTTTGAATTATTGTCCCTTTTGGTCCAAAATCTGCTACTATCTTTCTGGTAATAGCGTAGTTTCATGCTCATAAGATCTTTGGTCTTTAAATCGCAAAAAAATGATCCAGATGATTCTTGACCCCTTTACTTGAGGTAAAGGTTTAACCGTTTAACCAATCTTGTAAAAGTTTGGTAACTTTCCAAGAGCTTTTGTAGCTTTAATGAGATGTAATAGCACACTTACCATATTCTTTAAATCTGGCATCATCGGGTTATCATAGGTCTCAGTTATTATAATTTACGTCAAACTAGGAGGTTAAAGATTACCTGGATCAGCTTTTTTTCGAAAAACAAAAATTTTATGAATGAGGAGTCCCAGAAAGATCACCGAAGACTAGATTGGACAATGTATAATCCAATATAATATGTAGTTACTATAAAAAATCGTCTTTTATTTTCCTTAACTAATAACCTAATATCTGTAATTTCTTTAAGTATAGAACTATATGTTGTACCTACATGAATGTAATAGTAGAGAAGCTCATTTTTATATTCGATTATGAAATTTCCGTAAAAAAGTATACGATTAAAACTTTCGAATTACACTGGATTGAACGATTTAGAATGTAAAAAGATCTCTCAGAAACTTAAATTAAGTTAACACGACTTTCCTCCATTGTGTAATTCGGACAATTTCGTGATAATTTCAAATATTGGAACACATTTTGGAACATATTGGAAGAGAAACATAAAACCTTATTACTTTCCTCCAACTAAGTTTGACCGTTTGAACGATTCAAAGATCATAATTTTAAACTCAATTCAAAGACTTTCATTTTAATGCTTTCCACAATAGATTTTATTGTTTTTTTTTTTTTGCAGAATTGGGACTTTTTGTGAATGCATATCCCTTGATTCGATTTCACTTGAACTTATAATGGCCGTGGCACTTGTAAATGATGCAATTTTTTAAATCCCTCTGAGAAAAATAAGTGAGGCGGCTTAAAACCTTTTCAAATCATTGGGAATTTGTAATCTAGGCTTTGTTACGAGATAATACAGACAAAAATCGGAAATACACCCCAAAGCATTGATATATTTAAGCCGTTTAAGTCTTTTATTGTATACAAAGAATATATGGATTATAGTAATTTTAGTACAGGCCCTATGTAGTCTATGAAAAGTTAAGACTTATATAAAATATTTTAAAGATTTATGGAAGAGAAACAAATTATTTATAAGGATTTCTGTCAAATGTTTTTGATGTTGAATTTCGATGTTTCTTATGAAAATATAAATAAGATACTTGTTATACCTATAAGAAGGGTTGAAATCACAACCTTGATCAATATTTTGATATTTTCCCTCATCGAGAACGATTTGATATCACAAAAAATAACATTGGTTATCAGAATTATATTTCCACAAATATTTACATTTTCGGTCATTCGGTTTTAATTTCCTCCGTAAATATTATTAATTGAATTCAATAAGAACCTTTGAATTATTTTTATTTAAAGGTAATTTATTTTAATCGGAAAATATGCCACCGCAAAAATAATATGAAAAAGTGTGCGTATTTCGCGATAAAAGCAAAACAAGCGAAATGATCAATTTTCCACTTAATTTATACAAAATAAAAGTTTGTGAAAACATTTTTCTTCTTCCAATTTACACAATTTTCACCGACTCTCTACAATAATCCAATCAAAAATCACTTTATATTCATTACATTTTATAACAAGACAGGTAAAAGAGACGGATGTCTCAAAACAACCCCTGTGAAACCACCCGCCACCGCATAATGTAATCCTTAATATCGGCTAAAGTTTCTGCGGTTTGAAGAAACAATTGATTTAGCGGAATAAAAATAAAAACGAAATAGTACAGTGGAATAAAATTTTAAGCAAAAATTATAATGAAACACGATTTTTCTTGTTTCAGACTCTTTTTATGGTTTTCATTGGTTTTATGTTATACTTACGAAATAGGGTGGGAAATGATTGAGGTGGAAATGCAGAGTTTATTTCGAACAAATTTGGATTATTGTTGTTGTTTAATCAAGGTGCAATGAAACATAAAATTAAATATTAAATTTTATTTGGATTGATTCAGTATTTAATCTTTAAATAAAATCAGGCTTACCACTAGAAATGGGAGGATCAATGCTTTTTAAAAACAAGCCTCCAGATATTACTGAAACTAATCAATAAATTGTATTGGTTTAGATTAAAAAAAAACACTGCTGATCCCTTGTTTTGATTTCAATACTGTGTTTAAGTGCATTCCAAATTATAAGCACATGATTATAAAAAAAATATTCATAAGAAGAGTTGTTTTTAATTCATTGATAATAAGTTCATAAAGCGTATTATTCATTGATTTTTATTTTTTTTGTTATTTATCGTCGCTTTATAACAACCAAGGTTTTAAACGACTCTAGGGTTAAAATTTGTGTTAGTGTGTACTGATGAATGCAATAAAGAAATAATACTTTTTTGTAAAAGTATAGTTTCTTCTGGGAATAAGGCTCTACACAAATATGCGCTTTCATTTTAGTTAACCACATGTACTTTGGAATAACAGATGAAGGAAATGATAACAATTACTTATTTGAAATTTGGGACAATCATTATTTTATTTGGTATTCAATCACATTCACTCGTATACGCTTTAAGTCTTTGTTCTTTGTCTTTGCCGCCATATATACCAATATTTGGCTAGTATATTGATTTAATGTATTTTATTTGTATAATAATAGTAAATAAATTTAATTTAAACAATTAGTTTATTCGTTGCTAGAGAACGGAAATCTAATTTTAAAAATTTCACACCTTAAAGGTTATTTTTAGTTTTAAAAAGCATATTTATTATCTCGCGTAATTGACATGGTTCATATTTTAAAAATATTAGAAGCAAGCCCTTACACATGTACGCAATTGCATTTTGTTTAATTCAATCTAGAATCGTATTTTGTTCAGGGAATGTAACGACCTAAATTAACTTCCCGAACAAACTCCGTAGTCGACTTCAGTAAAAAAAAGTAACCTTTCTTTGGGTTATTTCCGTGTCGAGAGCGCTTTGATAAGTATAACTCCAAAAAAAGCAGTAATCCAGAAATTTTGAAAATTTGCTCAGACCTGTCAGTTTTGGAGTGGCCACCTTGACTCTCTACCCTTGACCACTCGTCCTTAAGCAGGCGCAATTCATTGATATTTTATTGGAATAGATTAATATTAAGTATAGTATATTACCCTTACATTATAAATTGACAATATTTCATAAATTTTACTTGAATCACTTTAGTGGAAGCCTACGAGCAGAAATTCTACAAGCACCTATATACCTGGGATATCTATAATTGTATATGGAAAAAATCAAAAGATAACTAATTTTGAGTATACGAGCTTGAATCCTTAAAGACCTTTGCCTGAATCCAATATTGTATAAACGTTAATGTATACACTAACTAATTACTGAGTTATATACACTTAGCTTTTATTTCGCACAAGTTTGCTTTTCTCGCAGATAATTGAAAAATTAATTGATAAATTTTTAACTATACCATTAATTGTGACTGTTAGTAAATTCTTGAAATTTTAAAGGTGATAAGTATTTAATTGATATTTTTAAAATTGCTATGGACGCTTTTTTATATTCCTTCTTGAATTATTCGTTTTATTATTATGGAAAATTATGAAATTTTTTTGTATCTTGTTAGCCACAATAAGAGTACAAGTACTTTTAAATCTTGAAGTTAGTTTCTATTTTTTGCCTTACGACAGATTTGGTTTCCCGCGTGGTTGAATTCTCTCCTCCAGCATTGTTTATCTCTAACAAGGTTTTTCGAATTGGGATAGTTGTTTCTTCGCTTCATTAAATCCGGGATCTCAATTCGTTTTCTTACTCTATTTTTAAGACAATCCTTTCATTAAAAGTGTTTAGGAACATTTGAGTATTTGGTTGGTCATCCAAGATTGGTTAGGAATATTTGACAGGTCTTCGACTGTCCAACAATGAATTAACACCACTTTCTTCCTTAACACCTTATTGTTTAAAGCTGAGATTCTTAACCATGTCGGAGGTACTGACTCCTAACAGTTCCATATAAGCATTCACCGAACCCTTATGGAAAAATAAAATATGATTGTTTTAAATTCAAAACATAGGTAAATATTTAAGCATAAGTGCTTAAAATCATATGAGTCGGGGTGGATATTGACCTTCATCGAACCCACGAGACTAACTCACCAAACCCTTAGAGTTTGATCGAAGCCAAATAAAAACTACTGATTTAAAGTTTATATCATTCTTGTTTGGTCAGAGTTGGTCAATTTAAAATAATCGAATCGGACATTAGTTTGGCATTACTGAACGTTTAATGCACTTATATAAATATTGAAAATGTTTTTAGCAGCACCTGTGCCCTAGGTTAAGAACCACTGATTCAAAGTTTACATCATTTTTGGTTGGTATGCGTTGATCAATTCAAAATAATCGAATTGAGCATTAGTTTGGCATTATTGAACGTTCAATAATGCTAGAATAATATTAAAAATGTTTTTGGTAGCAATTTTACGTTACTACTAGATAAAACTCGAGAAGCATACAATAACGAATTCGTAATCCTTCAAACATTTGTGCTACCATTTCAATATGAATTTCAGGATCATAAATATTTTTTGTCTTTGACTTAAAAACAAGTCACTAAACCTTAAAATCTTTGGTACGATATGAAGTAACTTATAAATCGATAAATGACAATAAAAAAACAATTAATTATAATTGATTGACTGTTCAAAAATAATAATTAAGTTTATTCAAACAACAAAAATTGAATTTCTAAGATAATAAATACTTTCCAATTCAAAGTTTCATGTTTTCTTTTACTGTTCTAAAAATTATTCGTCTAAATTTCTCCACACTGATCGACGCGACAGTTCAATTTCACCACTTTTAACATTTCAATTTTATATCTTCTCTCCCGAATTTTCCTTGATTTCGTCCTTGACATTCATTACCACAAGCAAAGGCAAAGGCACACCACATATTCAAAATAGTTCTCTAAAATTCATTTGAAAATATGGAACCAAACGTGGCCGCCACTTTATTAATAATAATTATTCATATACATGAGCTTCTAGAAAAACATTACTAATAGAAATAATTTTCTAATTAATGTTTCATCGCGCATAATTTTAACGCTCTCACAAATTCTGGCTAAACATCCCTGGCAAATTAAAATCAACAGAGTGGATTCTATGAATTAATAATTACAGATTTGTTAAATACAATAACGTAGAAGCACTTATGTAAGTACAAAAAGAAACTTCACTGGATTAATAATTAACGAATTTTATGAGTTTAAACTTTGGTGGCTTTTTAACTTATTTATTATATAAATTTTTTCAAATGATTGAGGAAGATTCAGATATCTTAGATGTTTGTGTTTAAATTGGCAAATCAAAGCGACTAAGGGCGGGTTTTTCCCCATATATCTCATTTTCAGTTTCATGTGAAATATACAAATGGGGCGTACAATTTTTCTGATACATTCACATAGGGAAATTCTTCCAGCGCCATGCATGAACGAATCGATGTGTTGGTACATTGAATGGGTATGTGTGTGAAATGTAAAACCAACTATGAAAATTTATGGGACTGTTTTTCCTTGTCCCAAAACCATTTCGATCAATATTGATGAATGTTAATGACCGAAAAATAGACAGCGACTAGCGCCACGAATAAAATATAGATATTCGTAGATAGTGCCAAAGACGTGAAGATTTCCGAACAATAAAAACAATTTATAAACAACCAGAAAAAAAGCTTTTATGCGTCCATGGAAAAGCTCCGATTTTCAATGACGCGCTAAAAGCAAAAGCTTCATAAATTTTAAATCTTCAAATCGTCAACCCTCTTTCTTAAGCAGATATTAAAAGGTCACACAAGTTTTGGAGTAATTCAATGGACAGGACACACGTGCCCCTTCTTTTATAAACAAGAAACAAAATTTTTTTTAAGATCTTGTTAAGCCCTTACTGTTAAACGCAAAATGAAAAAAAATCTCTTCCCGCCTATACAAAACCCGTATTTCCGGTATAAATTACGCCTTGGCACACCGGCGACTTCCTTTCGTTTCCTCATCCCTTTCTTGGCAATGGCACACGTGCCATCGGACCAATTTTTTTCACCGCTTAAGTCTTAACTTACCCCAACTCCATCCATCCAATATCATCATCTATCTTTGCCGAAACTAATGACACTTAATACTCAGTCATGTAATTTATTCGGAACTTTTTTCCAAAACTTACATATTGGTAGGGTTCTTGGAACCTTGAATTTTTTTTTATCTTTACAAAAAGGGAATCTGAATTGAATTGGAATTAAAACGCATTTGGAGTTTCAAATGCGTCATCATTTGCATTAGCAACGGCTGGATGAGGGGCTTTTTTCACGTCTATTTTTTTTTAGTATAATAGCATTAAGCAGAAGGGTTTAATATAATTGTATTATTCGTGATTGGTCAGTTTGAATGTTTGAAATTAATGGGACAGGGAAGAGGCCCCTAAATCACAAGCTTCCCTATTGCTGTTTTTGTCTTCTATTAAAAAAGAAGGTTGTTGACCCGATTGGCTCTCTCGTACTAACTATGCTGCAATTATGCAGATCGAATGCATTAACTTGAACGTATTTGGGGAAAAAGTTTGTCTGGAATTAGTCTGAAGATGAGTCATTTGCAACGTCGATGATGTGCTCCTGATGGGGAACAGCATGTTGATGAGTCAGGAGCAACAGAAACAGGAGCAACAGAAACAGGAGCAACCATTAACCGTTCTGCATCCCCACCCCTAAAAAAGGATAATGCATGGAACGTGATCGAGAAAAACTGGACAAATCGATCAATTCAAATTTAATCTAATCTTCTTTTATGAAACTTGTCACTTTTTTCCCACGTATAGGACGATTTAAAAGTTACTGTACAAGAAGAAAGCGATTTTCTAAAAGCTGGCTTTTTAAAGAGAAAACTTTAATACATAATAAACTATTATTTAGAGTTGAAAAGTAAAACTAAATTGAGCTGAGTGGTATTAAAATGTGAATACAGAAAAAAAATCTAAGGAATACTCCCCGCTTCATAAAAATGCGGAGAAAAAGTTTTATTATACCATTTTTAAATTCCTCTTTCTTCATAAAAATGTTTTACCATCTATTAAGATTCTGAACGTAACATTGCGTTGAAAGTATTAAATTTTCCCCGCATAAACATACCTAATCTAAAGTTTGTCTTTTTTTCGATACCCTTTTGCCACTATAAAACATTTTACGTTGATTGTACCCCAAAAAATGTCTTCATTATCCATTGTTTTTTTCTCTATAGGTACTCTAATATTTCTTTTTTGAAAATCAGAATTCTTCAGTATAAACCAAAACAGATTTATCTAAACTGTAAGGAAGATTCTCTCTCGTAAAATTAAGCCAAGATACATAGTGCCTCCTGATTATTGAAGACTGAATAAGTTGAAAATAGAACAACAATTTTAGAATTAAAAAAAAAGCGATTATCATTTAATATTACCGTGTGATTACCAATTCATAGATCTTTTTAGTAAAAATGAATCTAAGGCAGTGTTTCCCCAAATTTTTGAGATCTTTGCATCCTTTCTATAAGTTTCATAATCCTGAGCATTCCTGGTCTAAAACTTTTGACAAAAAAAATAGATATTTTTGGTAATTTTGTTGTTACTCCAAAATATATTTTCCCGTCCTAAGTATAGTATCACCGTAAACGTATCCCTGTCAAATTTTTCATGTACCCCTCAAGATACGCGTACCATTCTTCGGGAAACACTGGTCTAAAACTATAAACGTTTTTCCATAATATTTAACTCGGTACACCAACAATGCATAACTATCTTCTGGAACGTCCATAGTCATTGAAAACTATTACCATAGTTAACAGCTTGAAACAATGAGAGCTTTTTGAAAATTTCTTGGTTAATTTTACGTTGCTGATAAAACGTCTAGTGCCAATGAATTCCTTATATTTTTTTAATAAGAAATCCTTTGATTAGTACATTTTAATTATCTTCATAAAAAAATTGGTTATCAGATCTGTTTTTAGATTTACAAAAACGTTTCTTCTTTTTATTAATATTACAATGTTCATTGGTAAGGATTCCATTGCGTCAATGAGCTTTTTGTTCTCTAAAACAGGTCATATACTTTAGGGTATAACAACTGGCTATATCCTTTTGCAATTGATAAATTATATATATTTTTTTTTAGTCCACTATCTTGAATTTGTGAATTGCGAATATTTGTTGACTTTTTTAAGTACTTCAACGATAAGAAACATATTTGTCTTTTATTTTGTGTTCTTTGTTCTGGATTAAAATCTAAAAATTTGAATAATAATAAAAAATTATTACTAAAAAAGCATTAAAGTACCTGAAGAAGTCGAGAGCCCGATGAATCTTGTTGTACAAAAATAAAATAGAAATAAAAAATCCCAAAAAGAAAAAAAAAGTAATCAAAAATTTATTATTAGAGTTAAACTAAATAACTAATTAAAAGTTGGTAAGTTAATGTTACAGAGAAAATGTATTACGAAAATTAATTATTGTTGATTGTTTTTTTAGTTAGTATACTAGAGGTTATTCCATGAATGCAAGGGTTTATAAATCAAAAAAAAATTATAAATGGAATAAAAAAGTACAAATATAAGGGAAAAAGAAAAGAAGGTAGGTACAACATATCCTGTTATGGGGCACGGGAAAAAGTACAACAAATTTTATTCATGCCAATTTTCAGTGTATAGTACTAATAGATATTCATCAATACAAGGGATTTATTAGAATTAGTTATACTTTAATATGAAGCTACTTGTATTTTTCTGAATGAAAAACTTTTAAACTATTTTGCATGTTAAAGTTCAGTAATTATAAAAAGCCGCTTTACTGCTTTATACCGGTTTAACTGCTTTATTTATAGGAGATATTTTGTAAAACAGCTAATGTAACACTCCATCTACGACATATATATCCAAGTCAATGCATAATACTTCAATAATAAACAGTAGGTAAATTCTAGTAATTCTATTGCTAGTGTCAACTATTCGTAATGTCATTCGCTAAAATAAATGATTAGGAATTGTAATATTTACAATTTAAAACAATTAAACAATATATTGTTATTATATTAAAGAAGAATAATTTTTGGTTAATCTTCATGATCTAAGTTTCAAATTTATATCTTTAATGTCGAAATTAAATTATAATTGACCACTCAAAAAGTCTTAATAAATATACCTTTTACCTTTTCGTAGTATTCCTGATAAGTTTTAGTAATTGAAATATTAATTAGATGTTTGCAATTTATCATTGCATTATAACCACCAAGACTTTAAACGACCTAAAGTTAGTAAAAATCTGTAAATCGATGAAATGCCGAAAATTTGCTTGATACGAGCTTCGAGCTCAACATCTATCAGTTTTGGAGTAACCATCTTGTCCACTTGGCCACTTGTAGACTAATTGTGATACCATTTATTCAATTAAATTAAATACCTGTAAAATATACATACGTGCTTTAGAGAAAGGAAAATAAAAAAGAATTTTTGATTTAGTAGAGATGTCTGTGTTTAATTCAAAGAAATTGAAATAATTTAGATATGTTTTGTATACATCAGTACGAGTGATGGCGTATTGTTATGTCACTGTAATAAAATCGCTGGAATCGCATAGTATTACGAATGAATGCATGGACAATCTAAATTGCGAATTGAGGTTTCAGAGGTCAGAGGTCAAAATCTGACCTTTGCGAATTAAAAATGTACAAACTTGTGTTTGTATATATTTCGAAGTACTAAAAAGTAGTATCGGAGAATTAGTTATCTCATTGGAGTCTGGAAATTTAAATAGAAATACTTTGTTAAGAAATATTTTTTTGGAATCAATAACGTAGATACTATATCACTACGTACAATTTACTTAAAATTATAATTATTTGTATGATTTTTTCGAAGTTTCGCAAAATTTCGTGTACTTAAGCTTTCATAGTTATGTTTTCCTGAATATTGAGGAAAGTTTCTTTTATAAATAAAGTGACTTTTGAATCACGCGTATGTCTTTCATTTCATTTGGTCGATCAATCAAACGCGATAAGACCTCAAAATAAACAGATGCTGCATGCTGCATCTGACCACGATAATGATGATGATGATCGGTCTTAAAAAAAAAGATTTATTGATCAAGCGTTCTATGTGAATCCTCCGAAAACAAGTTTTTATGTCTTAAAGCCAAGAAGCTCGGCCAGGCCTTAACAAAACGACCACGAACGACGAAGAGATTGTCAGTGTCAAGATGCGAGGAGCCGGGGTGTGTACCAAGATTATAATTAAGCCGATCATGTATGGAGGAAATTCGATCTACCATTCCAATGTGAATTGAATCGTATACACATGTATCTACGATGATAATGTACGATTGGGAACGTCACCAAATATTTCGCCGCATCCCATTTCTCATTTTCTCCCTATTTAACCTAACCCTGGCGAATTGCGGCAATGTAATTATAAATTGCTCCTAATCAGAGATGATTGATTCCAACACTTAATTGTTCGACGTTTTGATTTGATTTGGTTCGAAATGTAGGTCTGATTGCGAATTTTTCGATTGTTATGATTGAAGTTACCAAGAAAAATAACGTGAGGGGGTGTATTCGATTAATCGATTAATGGGCTATTGAAAGTTTGTCGCCGAGAGGTGGGGGATACGAGTAGCGGAAGTTCTGAGTACAATTTACGTTAGCGATAAACATAGCAATTATGAGAGGAGACGAGACTCAAAGTTTGCTAATTGGTTTGGTTAAGAGCTTTCGTTTCGTCAAAACGAACTTAAAGTTCATGAGGTTTGGAGCTAAAGCGACTTTCAGCATTTCGAAACGTTTCGTGGATGATATATCGTATCGTTACGCTATTAACGGCGCAACTCGATTAAATTATAGCGCATCAATTTTCGATATTGTTGCCAGACAAAAAAATTTTGGCGCCTACGCCCATGGACTCGAATTTGGGAGGCCGATGGAACGAGTTGAAATGAAATTAGAAAACAAACGGGTGGGTGGTGGCAGTTGTAAGTTGGACTGTTGAAACGAATATGAATATCATATTTTTAAAATATAATCAAGGGCATTGACTTCACATATCAAAAACTCAAATTACTTTCACAGAAATGATTCAGGAAAAACATACGTTTTTTGTATGTGACGTAATTGAAAATTTAATGTTTCCTTTGTAAGCTGCTTACAAGTAATGCGAAATGCAGTTTGTATTTACTTTCGGAAGACATATTATGATGCAATATGGTTGATGTGAGGGTAAAGACAATGGTCAATAAATCCACGATGTGCTTCACCTTTTGTTCATAATTGTATTATTCTTGACCGGTGACATTCAAATGGAAATATTTCTGTTAGCAAAATTGAATTTGTATTATCCTTTTCACTGCGTCTTCTGTGCATACGGTGCACCAATTTTACGCTCTCTAATTAGAAACAATTTGTCGATCCATTTCAATTAACTAAGAACAGATTTCATTGAGAAAAAATTAGTTTGGTTCAGTGATCATTTATAACCTTTGCTAATTATTAACAATTCAACATATTGCTTTTACAAAGTAAACTTATATAACTAGTAATAATTGCACTTAACAATCATTAATGAATTTTTGTTTTAAGAATATTCATATAGAATTTTATATTTACCGACATTTTAAAAGTACTTATTTTTTTACTAACAATACTTTTTGTTTCTATTCAAACTATATTATGCATTTAAAACTTACGTAGGGTTCAAGTAAATCCAAGTAATATTTCCGTTTCGTTGCAAAATTGTCCTCATTGTTCATCGCCAAAGTTCAAAAGCTCCGACCTAAAGTATTAGTTATATACTCGAGAGACTCCCAAGTTAAATATTGGAGCACAAGTTGTAAATACTACAAGGAAATGTTTCATTCCTCGAATTAAAAAATTCGGAACTGTAAAAATAATCAAACTACAATATAATTACGACAGATATGTGGGTTATATTACCTTTATAATGGAACTACGCGATAGATTGACAATATTGTATCCAATTTAAACAAAGATAACCAGAAAATTAAATTTACTTCAGAATATAATTTAAATGGAACTATCAACATTGAAACAAAACGATCAATAAAAAAACGGAATCTATCAAATCATATATACAGGAAACCCACAACTAGGAGTCAAACATCCATAATACATTGTTTCACCCAAAAAAATAAAAAAATGGCAGCTTACAATAACCAACATAATCAAACGAAAGTCAAGTTCCCTCTTAACACCAAAGCACGTGAAAAATTCAACAAACAAAAAACCAACAGATATTAAAGCTCAAGTATATCAAAATACTCCAAAAGTCACTCTTTCCAATTTCACCCTAAGAAAAGAACCAAAGTGAGCACAATGGATTTACACAACAGATTAAATTTTTCACTTATCGCAGATTACATTTTGATATTTCTTTTCTTCAGAGACTGTAAAATATCCAGGGCGATGGGCGACGATGGTCTGAGGTCTTCCCATCTCAGCGTCCCATTTCTGGATAGAGCCCCGTTACATCCAACCAAAATATGGTTGAAATCCAGGACGCTCCTACTTATGGAACAAGATTTTTGTTCTTCGCCTCTTAGGATCCAGTCATGGGTTTCCCTGGTGTGTCCCGTTCTTAGGCGAGTCAGGGTGACTTGGTCCGTTCTGCTCATGTTGCCTTTATAATCTGTTTTCCCAACTTTATCTTTAATCTCTCTATGGTGGGTTTGTGTTTTGTCCCACTTTTTTTGCCACTTTTCTGTAATTATTTTTGCAACAGTTTTGGCATTGTTGTTGAGTCCTTCTTCATTTATGAGGAATAAATATTTTATGCTACGTGCCTTTTCCAGGATAATGGCCTGTATAGGGAGAGGTTTGGGTTTATTAATTTTGGTTAGGAACATCTTTCGTGGGAGATAATATTTACACAACTGATGATTTGGATGGTGGGACAGGTTTTTGGCTTTTATGCTTTATTTCAGAATTAGGAGTTGGCGACGCATAGTTAGATCTGGTTCACCAGCCTCTACGAGCATACTCGCTACAGGGCAGGTGCGATGAACTCCTGTGGCGATTCTGATTCCTTGGTTGTGTACAGGGTCAAGAATACCAAGTGTGGAATAGCTAGCCGATACGTAAGCTATACTGCCATAATCCAGTTTGGATCTGATCAGTGCACGATACGCATTCAGTAGGGAATTCATGTCTGCTCCACGTCCTCTTCCTTTCAGAACTTTCAGGAGATTCATTCTACGGAGGCAGTCAGCCTTAAGTGCTCGTAGGTGGCTTGTCCTTATGAGTTTGTGGTCCAGTCTGACTCCGAGAAAGTTAACCTCCTTCAGGGATTTTAGGGATGCTTGGTTCTTTTCTTTGGTGGTGGATCATCCCTTCAGTTTTGTCGTTGGCAAAGTATAAGCCGTTATATTTGCAGTTACAATCGCCAACTTTCTAAAGAAAAATTATATGAATATCGCATTTTTGATAAATAACAGCATCCTTAAAATTCTCAAACCATGAGAGGACAATCAAATCCTACTAGAAAACAAAACCGGAATATATACCTACTATTAAATTTGGTTAATTCAAAAAAAATTATATTGAATAACCTGGTAGATCTTTCAAGACTAGATACAAGGAGCATAAACCCAGAAAACCTGGTTCAACAACATCTTCAAATTAAGCAAGCCATCTTTATCACGAAAATCATAAGTACATAAATTTTAAATCAACTTCTACATACTTGTATAATTGGACACCCTCAAAGAATAAGGAATATATAAAGCTCACAAACTAGATCTAATGAATACCCTTAACGACAAATTATTTACAACAATTGCACTTTGTATGAAATTTGTTTGAATATTGACATAATAAAAATACCACAGTCTACCAGTGACCGAGTAGTCAATGGGACCGCTCTAAAATTGATAGGTGTTGAGTTTATCGAGTATTATCGAGCAAATTTTCAATAATTCTCGATTTACGGACTTTTATTAACCCTTGAATCACTTTAAACCATAGTAGTTATAAAAGTTGTTATGACAGCTAGCCGCTGTTTAAAAGCGTTGTGGATAAAGAAAATTGAGTCAAACGACATAAAAAACAATTCATTATATAACAGTTTCAATGAAAAATATCAAAAGTAATTTTTCAAAATTTTCTGTTTTCTGGCGTTTTTTATTCCTTGGCACTTCGGTGTTTGGATTTTTTCTAATTATCACTTTTCGACTGACCCTTTAGTACCCCAATCAATACTTTAACTCTTTGGTGATTGTTGTATTATATTATTTCCCACGAGAAGAATGAGGAGAAAACACCCGAAATCTAAATCGTTTATTTCCATCCTATTCCACTGAGTTTCATTATTGTGACAGTAAATGTGAAGCAATAGAGAATACGTAATTTATTGATATTAGTTCTATGTAACACTTCAAATGCATTTCCAAAAGTTATGTAGTCAGAAACTATATATATGAGATTGCAATGTTGAAAACTTAAAAATATAATCCTAAATCTATTTTGTATAAATTTTTATTGGGAACCACATATGGGAATTACATTTTTAACTATTAATGCAACGAACTATAATACCATTATTGCGATAGTATTTTGAATAGAAAGTTTTATTAGAATTTGTGGACTGGAATTTATGGAGAACAAATCTTTGTTACGGGTTGCCAATCATTTATTCAAGTTATTATTTTCTCGGATTTCATCCCCCAATAAACCACAGATTTAATTTATTTGGTAACTCGGTGTAAACTCGGGGTTTTTACATTTACATCATTGGGGTCAAAAGACCCTGGTTCCTTTAATATATGAAAAACCATATTCACATTTAAGAAATTCAGATTTTTCGTACAACTTTTTCGTTAAATATTGAGTTTACCTTTCTATTAACCCTTTATGATGTATTTTCTTTTTTTGTTATTTGTCAAATTTACAATTATCAACTTCAAAATCATCAATTTTGGAAATCGGAAATGTTTTTTTTAATTTTTGATGACTTTTCGACGAAAATGTCAAGCAGGAAAATATTTATTCGTGGAAACGACCGAAAACGCTAATTTTGGCCTGATATCTTTGAAATTTACCCATCTATATCGTAAAACAAAAGCTTCTTCTGCTTTATAAATATCATATTTTTTTAATAGAAAAAGTATAACAACTAATTAACTACTTAACAAAAAGTTTGATTTTTATTATATGTAGACTTATATTATTATGTAGACTTTCCAGGCAGGTATCTACTTAAAAGTTGACTAAAAGTTGTTGTAGGTAGTTTAACATATTTCGACTCAGTAGTGGAAGTAACAATCAGAATATGTTAATGTGTAGTATACCAAAATAGTCAGCAATCCGGTACTCTAACTCAACTTTTTAGGCATCGAATATTTTATATTTTACATGAAAAATAAGCAAACTGGTAATAGAACTTTATCCACTATTTGATTCAATCAGTAATATATTTTTGTTTTAATCATTTTCAATCAATTTCTAAGATCAAAATTAAGGATTATAAATTCAAAGATTTTAGGAAGAAACTGATAAACTGTGAAATGTCTGAAAAATAAAATAAGTTTTAACGTAAACTATCTCCAAAACTAAGCCATTTAAATTCCTTTGTAAAATTCTTCTAACAAAATCAATTTTGTATAAAAAAAATAGTTTCATTTTTCAACTTTAACTTCGTTCGTGCTCAACTTAAACGTAAGCTCTTTAGCTCCAAACATTTCCGGCTTAATAATATATTTCACTAATTTATATTGCAAAAAATCGCCACCAACTTCTTTTAAGGAAAAGATAATCTGTCAAGAAAATCCTTCTTACTTCCTATCTCGTGAAAACAATTCCGAATTCCAACTTAGTTTGTTCTTTTTTGACAATTCTTCTTCTAGCAAACTTTTTTAGACTTTTCATTCCTTTTTTTTTGTCACCAACTTTTCCCGGCTCTTCTCCTATTGTCTCACACTCGAAATTTTCTATTGTCAAATAACATCGGTAAAAATATGTTGAATTTCCTCAATTAGTAATACTTCTCAGGGGCTTCTCAATGTAATTGAAAAGAAAAACAAAAATATATCTCAAGGGGTAATTCTGTATACAATTACGTATAAATATCGTTGGCCATTATTCATTAATAGTGCTATATTTTTCCTTAATTTATAACCATGACTCTACAAACAAGGGGTCCCTAGAGAGGAAGTATCAAATCAAGGTTTATAAACTACACAGGTGGCCTCATGCGCTACGTGACGTATCCAGAAGAAATTCGTACATATCTTCAGACTGATTCAAATTTCAAAATTCTTCGTATGACGTCATTTTTTTTCTAATGGAGCAACCTGTGTAATTTACAAACCTAGGTATCAAATACCTAAGTTACCTAGTAGTACTAGGTATCTAATAAGTAGTCTTATTAGTATCCCCACAGAACTATAGACGATAGAACAAATTCGGGAATTTTTAAATCTTCATTAAACTATTCAAGTTTAAGCAGTTCAATGTTTCCAATCAAAAGACCTCCATCTTGTATATTAACTTGAAGAGAAAACTTAATGAAATTTCCAATCCTGAAATTGTAAAATATGTTTTGTAAGAAAAAAAAACATTGAAAACTCTTATTCTTGTAGTATTTTAAAGACTCCAAAAATTTAAAATTTTATACAATTTTTTTTTTTTTATTTAAAGTTTTGGTGTTCAGCAACTTAAGCCATATGCACCTTAGATATATTTACATAGGTGAGTTTTTTACATTAAGTATAGATTATATGTAATGGTATTTATCTATGAACGTGGAAATTCAGCTAAAATTATTAAAATTAGAGTAAAACTAAAAATTTGAGATATAAATAATATGTGAACACAATGGATTTGCACAACAGATTAAATTTTTCACTTATCACAGATTATATTTTGATATTTGTTTTCTTCAGGGACTGTCAAATATCCAGGGCGATGGGCGACGATGGACTGAGGTCTTCCCATCTCAGCGTCCGATTTCTGTATAGAGCCCTGTTACATCCAACCAGAATATGGTTGACATCCAGGACGCTCCTACATATGGAAAAAGATTTTTGTTCTTCACCTCTTAGGATCCAGTCATAGGTTTCCCTGGTGTGCCCCGTTCTTAGGCGAGTCAGGGTGACTTGGTCCGTTATCCCGCCTGATAAACATTATCTTTATAAAATCAAGATAGAAAAACGCTTCAAGTATCACAAAGTAATGGTTTTATTATACTCTTTCTTCCAGCTACCTGTCTAGGAGGATCTTTAGAATTTTAAACCGCGGTAGACGTTTCCTTTATCTCAAATTTAAATTCTTCTTCTTTTATAACGTCCAAATTTAGCCTGTTTTTTATTAGAATATGATTTCTATCATTAATCTATTTCCTTTTTAACACCAAAACTGAATTGCTGAAAATCTCAATCATAAGACTCGGGAGATTCTAATGGAGCCGGAGCCGAAACTAAACTATTTATTTTTGCTCAGTCGAAACCTTACTTTATACTAGCTCCAATTGGTTTTTATCCGCTCACCTCCATTTTACCGTATTTTTTCGCTTAAATTTTCGAACTTTAGACTTTGAAATTCAATTTTTTCTTCAATCCTTTTTGCTTTACTTCTGCATTCTCCAATGAAAACCTTTTGAATTTCGTAAACATTATATTAAAACTAACGTTAATGAATGGTAATTGAAGCTCTGGATTTTGGATCAAAATTTTTTGATCAAAGGCCAAAAAAATTTTGTGGTAACAAAACTTCCTTCTTCTTTTAGAACAAGAAAAGAAATCACTACCTTAATAACGAAAAAAAAATTTTTGAAGAATTCTTTATAATCAAGTTCCATCAATTTAATATACATAAGGAAACGAAATTATTTTCCGGAATGAAATTTTGTGTCTCAATTTTTGGATTCTCATGGCGTAGAATTTTAGTTATTTTTTAAGTCCTATCAAATAATTTGTTGAGATATTTTATTGAATATATTACCTTCCGTGATACCTTATCTTAAATCAACGTCGTCTCGTTAGAGAGATCTTAAACTTTTAATTGGTCTTTTGTGGTACCTTGGAATATTTCATTTTATTTTATTGTTAATGTCTTCATTTGGTAGCTGCTCGGTTACTTCTGAAAGATAATTGATGAAAACTTTTCAATCATTCAACTTAATAAATATTAATTCAACTCATCTTTGTTGTATCAAACCTTTGATATTTCTATATTTAACATCACAGAACTTCTTTTAACATTAGTCTCACTCTAATTATTCTTTAACATGATATTTTTGTTTCAAATTATTGATTTGATCAGACAGTAATAAAAATCTAACGTTATTTTCTTTGAACCTACGTAAAAGTAATTAGTGTTAACTCAACAAAATTAATAAGGCAAGGGGTGGTTTTTTTGTAATGAGTTATCTTTTTTCCAGAATGGTATTATTAATTTTTTTCCACAGCAAAAACTATAATTAATTAAAGAAAAATTTATTACCAATACTCTTCATTTATTAGCTGTTCAATGATAAAGTTTTTTTTGGTTTCTTGAATGGGTGTGTTAAAGAGCTATTAGATTAATAATACGAAGACTCACAAGTGTGATGGCCGATAGACGAGTCCGGCATTTTCCCAAAGGATCAAGCGAACGAAATATGGGAAAAGAAGGAAAAAATGATTAGCCACGATTTTGATTGGCTGACAAAAGAAACACAAAAAATTCCCCCGTTCTCGGGGATGCGACGCGACGTGTAGGGTAAAATAAAATTTCTTGTGTAGTCCTGGAAAAAAAATGCTCCGGCGGGATAATCACATCCTCTTCCATCCTTGCCAGTACAAATCTCATTACAATCCAATATCTTTGAGTTGTGTTCGAAAATCTTGTTGTCTATCTCACAGCCCAACTAGTCTCCTGCTTTTCCCTCATCAATATCATCGAACGAAATTCACATCATCCCCATTGCCAAAGTGATCGTCGTATTCTTTGTATTCATTATTTGTGTCTATCATTTTCCTTTTTATGTTTCGAACAAATTGAAAGACGTAATTACATAAAAATAATACCAATAATATCAATCATAAGTGAGATTATCTGTTTGCCTCGTACCAAGGTCATAATCACCCCGAGCTCAGTGGCGGCTCATACTATTTTCAAGAAGAACAAAATTTCCATATCACACTATTTGTATTATAAAATATTAAGGACAAGTGAATTATCAAATTAAAAGGAATCGGGCGAATTGACCACAAATAATAGTTTCGACTATTAATTCATGTATACGACGTTTCGTCGGTCTCATTCCGACATCATCAGGTATCTTGAATTATTATATCTATTCAAAGGTATATATGGTATCTATATCAGGTATCTATTCCAGATACCTGATAATGGCGGAATGAGACCGACGAAACGTCGTATACATGAATCAATAGTCGAAATTATTATCTACGGTCTTTTCACCTGATTCCTTTTCATTTACTATTTGTATTTTGATTTTTGCTTCAATCAAAATTACTTGGTCAAGAAATATACTACTCTTTTCAACTATACCTTCAATTAAAAATGTCTTTGAAGAAAAACCATTCATTTCCTGAACATTAAACATATTTGCCGAACTTAAGGGTTGGAAAAATCATCATTTTTTGTGATGCTAGTCTAGGGTATCTTGGTTCTAACTTAAATTCCCGAAAGAAAACCCGCTTTCTATTTTCCTCACTACTATAGAGAAACAGCGAAACAGTTGGAAGGATCGTTCAGTGGAATCTAATAATTTTGACTTTTGCCTTTAACTTGGTTCTTTTTCCCCAATTGTAGCGGTCTTCAAGGAACCACATCTTCAGTGAAAGTTGGGCACCAATTCGGGTCTGTTCTTGGACAGCAAACTAACTAGATAGAAGGTCATCCTAAAACCTAGAAGTCTTGTATCCAACTGTAGGAAGCCACTGGCCGAAAGCCGAAAGCAAACTCGTTTTGTACTTCCTCATTGCTATCGAGAAGAGAATCTGCCACATAATTGGAATAGCCCAACCATCCATTATTTGATCCACTATTAGATTGCAAAAAACAAAAATGTGGAATAAATATTAGTAACATAATTTGGCTTTGATCTTTTCAAAGCCCTATACAAGCCTTACTTTTTTGTGGAACACTAGGTTGTACCACAAAACTAAAAAGAACAAAAATCGGTATATTTGTTCTTGAATGGTTAAGAAGCCCTAAAAGAATAGAAATTTACACACAATTGTGTGGTTTTCAGCATTTTGGATTCTACAATCGAAACCGGTTCAATTTTATTCTGATCAAGAAATACAAATAATTTATTTAGCGAAATGAAACAAGATTATAAAATCTGAGATTCCAAAACGTGTTAGGTATTAAAGAAAGCCCGAAGGCAAGAGTAGTTTTTAACGTGACGTCTCAAAACTGTATTGAAATGGCGTTTATACACGTTTATGGCGTCAATTACACTTGTCAAAACAATCACTTAAATGACAATAATCATTTTTAATTCAAATCACACTAATAATCGCTTTGTAATCGCTTTGTCGTAACGGAAATTCAAAAAGAACTTCGGTACAGAACTGTCCCTGGGCTTGAGCTGAGCGACTTATATACCCACAACCCAACATTCTAGAATGTACTCCATTGTTCGCCAACGTTCCACCATCTACTAGATGTTTCCAAAACAATCTATATGTACATTCGCATTGGTGGGAGAGAGATAGAAGTCACTCAGCCCATCGAGTGCCGGCATGGCACAAAGAGAGAGACAGATTTTGTTCCTTTCTGTTACAATATGTTATTCATAGAATCGGAACCAGTTATAGCGGTAAGTGCAGTTGTACGTACACACTAACAATGAGTACTATAAAAGACCTTTGGCTGGTCCATGAATGATATATTTGTACGTGTCTTTATCCTACACCTACCCATTTGGAATTTCGAACTTTACTATCAAATTTAATGTTATCATTGAATGATGGGGCAAAGAAAAATAGAGTGAAACCAGTTTTAAATCTAACAGCTCAAACTGTGGAGTACCTAGATTTAAGTGGTACATAACTGTATGTTTAAGTTTTTTTCTTTTAGCTTATTTTCTTAGGCTTTATTTTCTTATTATCTAAGCTTAGGAATAAACTTCCGATTTGAAGAGCCTCGCCAGAGGTAGAGGGTATTGAAGAGAAGAATTTTACCAAGCGGAATACTTACAACTAAAATTAAATTATTTGGTACAAAAAAAAAATAGAAAAATTGGTTTTTTAAAAATTTAAGAAACTACCTATCTACCCAACTAGTTACTGTTGAGGAAAGTATTGCTTTCTTCATCCCCAATGACAAGCCGCCACTGCCCGAGCCTCTCTAACTTATTACTTGACATCCAAATTGTACTTGGTGTTATCTATCGTAAATTTTCTAATTAACGACGTCTCTTTACATCATCAACAACTAACAACAACATCGAAATCCAATAAATTACGATAATTTAATCAACGTAATGTTTGCATGGAAATGACGGATACATCACGAATGCCATCTCTCGTTTATTATTGTTGAGCGAAACTAAAATATTTTGATATAAACGATTGTTCAATCAACTAATTAATGCAATATTAAATAAGGCAGGGCTCGTGGAGGCTCGTTGGGGGTGGAAATTCAGTTGGCACGAGTGAGACAAATCGAGGGGGTTGGTAGTGGGACCGAGGCACCCCGAGTCGGGAAAGGAGTTCGAATAGGATAATTAGATGCTGAGTATGACAGATTAGATAGTTAATTCTGAGTTAGTTAAGTTAACTTTGGTTAATTCATCAAGCAAATGCATCGCTGTTGCATTCTTGTCTTGTTTCATAAACGTACACAAATGCGACGTAACGAACTAGATATCAACAAAAAATCGAGCATGTTTCGAGCTTTCGAGCTTTCATGCTTTTAAAGACACAACTGTCATTAGCTTCTTCTTTTCAAGTATCGTTTTTTGTAGAAAAGTACTTGGTTATCTTAAGAAAATCTTTTCACTTGCTAGAAGAACTCATTTCAGATATTTCTTAAGGCAATTTATTTTAGTTTTATTGGAGAACTAATCCTTTTATAATATTACTAGGTTCGATTTGTTTGTTTTATCTTTTTCTATTCAAACATTGAAAGTTACGATTATAGAAAAAAGATTTTCAATTATAATGAAAACAATTATTTGATTAACAATTATTGATTTTCCAAACATACTTGAATAAAAAATAAGGTAAGAATTCATCCATAAATATAAGCATTGTTTGTTTTCGGTAGTCTAGACCAGTGTTTCTAAACCTAGTTGGAGGTATTGGCACCACCAATTTCATATGCGTATTCACCGCACCTTTCTTAATAGGAAAAATAATATATCATTTTCTTCAAATTCAATACTTTGATTTATATTATAGGCGCACAAAATGAACAAAACCATTAAAACATGATTTCCACCGAACCCGCGAGACTGACTCACCGAATTCCTGGGGTTCGATTGAACACCGGTTAAGAATCACTGGTCTAGACACTTAATTTACTAAAAACCATTTTACCTATTCGGAAATAAGTTTGAAAAAAATAATAAACAAACAAAAAGTTATGATAACATCATAGTGTTTTTATTATTTTGAATAGTACAGTCGTTCAAGCATATGCACTTACCAAAATGTGCGCAGAAGTAAATTTTTTAATTTATTGATAAATTAGGTCCCAAAATTATTTCAACCGAAAAAACCGTCACCGGGAGGTGTTCCTCCTCCCTCAAATTAACTTTTTCAAAGAAAAAAATATTTTTTTCATTATAACTTTTTAACAGTGTTAGTAAAATAGTTATTATTGAAAAATCAAAGCTGAGAATATTTTCTAAAAACAGATTCTTAAACGATTCTCCATAAATGCCATAGTTTGGCTGAAAATTGATATCGAAAGCGCTAGTGTCTTTTCTGACACCATTTTTCAATAGATACGCCTGCTTATAAATTATTTTATAAATATTAAATGGATTATAATAAGAGACTAATCAATTATTTTAAATTGATTTCTTAATAAATTTATCAAGGTACTATAATGATTCAAAATAATACTTTGTGTTAAAAATATTGGATCCATTGTATGAAATCCATTCGGTTCATTCAATATTAGAGGTTTATATTAGTGTTTCTCAATCTCCGGTCTACGGACCCCTGGAGGTCCATAGTCTCATCATTGTTCATCTTGTTCCTTAAGAAAAGTATTTTTTTATATTTGTAGAAATTAAACAAGTGAACCGGAATTTATGCTGTTTTTTATTGAGAGGAGTCCTTAAAATTGTGCTTTATTTCCTTAGAAAGCAGTGGGTTATAAAAAGGTTAAAAAAGGCTAGCTTATACCGTTAGTTACATAAATTTTAGATGTTTGCTTTTTGGGTGTAAATATAAAAAAGAGCCGTATTCCCATGGATCCGCCACTTCAGCATGGATCAGAACCATTATGGCCCAATTTATTCGCGAATTAAAGTATAAACAAAGTAGAAAATGCAATATTACCAGATATTAACGTCTCTTAAAGAGACATGAGCTGATTTCATTGTATTTTCTGTGGATCTGGATTGAATTTTCGCGAATAAATTGGGCTATTACAGTTCTGATCCACGCTGACATCAAGGAAGTACCAAAGAGGCATTAGGGAAACTCAAAGTTTTTTTCCTACTTTTAGTGGTTTTTTACCTATCTCTTATAACTATTCTGACCTTTAGGGGTACAGAAATCTATAAAAATCTATAAACAAGTCACAGGTCATAACAAAAATCAAAAGTTGGCAAACATCTGTGAACACATTATGTATACTGGCAAAATTTGATTGGCATCCAGAAAAACACCTTAAATCGGTTTTCCATATTTCTGGTTAAATAAGTAATATTAGTAATTAAGAAATTGATTTCCGCATTGTATTTTGGTAACGACTTTGGACTTTTTTTTATTAACCATCGCCTTATAACTACCATGACCTTAAGCAACTCTAGAATTTATAAAAAATCCGTAAATCGAGAATTATCGAGAATCGAACCCAACACCTAACCGTTTTGGAGTGTCACCTTGACCACTCAACCACCAGTAGGCTCAGTCATTTTTTAATTATTACTTTTAATAAATTCACCTAAAATTTTCGGTTTCTAACTAAAGTTTCTGCAATGGTAAATTCTTGTAATAGATCTTCATCATAATGTCGATGCATTTTTTGATAATTGAAAGAATGAAAGAACTATCTATCTTTAAAGGGGATTTCTCTAAAAAGTTGTCAAGTTTTGAACCCAAACAGTAGTTCTTGTTTTACATTCTTCACATTGATTCATAATAGCTTTTGAATCTTAAATATTGTTAAAATTTTTAATTTCATTGAACACTTATAAGAGATAGATATCTATTTATAGTTCAACATCCTAACAACTAAACTTTTCTCGATATTAGTTTATCAACAATACGATATATTTTCATATTACTGCCAAAATTTGTGATAGCTGTGACGCCAATTGCTTACAATAGAAAATTTTCGTAACTTCCATAAAAGGATCACCAATTTTGCATTGAATTTATCTGGGGGATACCGGTGACCACCGACACATGCGATTAATGATGATTTTGAATTCAATGTTTTTAAATTTTTTATTTCATTTTATTTCCATGAAGGTCCCCAATGATCTCTCCGGGAAAATATACGCACTGCCATTGATTATAAAAAAACAACTTGTCTGTTGGAATTAATAATTTAACGAAATATTCAACCTACACCTAAGAGGAAACTAATGTTGACCAAACTGGTAACTCATATGAAATTTGTATCACATTTAATTTGTAAAAAATATGGCAGTAACTAAAAATAAATAACTTTGATTAAACAATTACACAATGGTTTCTGCTGTTTTAGATTTTAAGGAAGAAGATCACTTTCCTTTAAGGATTTTAGGACTGATACTAAATATATAGAAATGTTCCTCTCAAAACTAAGTTTAAGCCTACTTTTATTTCTGGAATCAATACGAAGAAAATGGAGGTGGAAAGTTTTAAACTTAATTTTTGAGAAATTCAAAAATTGAACATTTGGTTATGACACGTGCTTTCGTTGTAAGTCCAAACCGTACCTACTTGCATTTATTACCGGTAGTAACTACATGTAATAAAAATTTTCGTAAAATAAAAAACATACAATTGTTTTAATTAGAAAAATTTAAAATGAACGTTTGTTCATATCCTAGAACACGTTAAACAAAAGTTCATTTTCATTTAAAAGTTTTTGAAAGTTTGTGAGTTTTACGCCAGTTGTGCAACATTGGTCCGCTGTCAGGAACAATATTTTTGCATTAAAATAAGGACGATGTATGCAACCTTACACATCATATACCAGCAAAATCGAACATTTACATCTAAAACAAAAACGAACAATCGAAGTTTTAGTTTGCTACCAAAAACTGATATCCATATATTTCTCCATATTGAATTTTTCATTTCGATGTTACACTCCAATAAAACGGAAAAAAAGTAGGTAAAACCCTTGCAAAAGTCATTAAAATTTCACTATGAATACTGACTTGCGTCATTTCTCGAAAGAAATTACTTTAGAGTTCTAGTTTTCTATGAATTAATTAAAAGAAAAAAAATAAGAAAATTGTTTTCCGTCCCGAAGAAAATCGAAAGATGAAAGTTTTCACAAGTGCGACGTATTTCTCTGAACTGAAGACCAAGACAGCTTTTTGTTTTCACTTGTTTCCGTCAAAAGCTCCGCTCCATAGTGATGATGATCAACCTATGTTTAGATCTCAAGAGACTGAGCTTTTTTCCAAAAAAAAAAAAATATTTTATGAATAAACAATAATAAATTTTATGGGAAAACTGTCTAGAAAAATATTTTTCTTAGAAAGGCAGATGAGTTGAAAAATACTTTATTTTAAGGGCATTCATTAGAAGAAAATAAGTTTTTCTAAGTATTTATAAATCTTAAAAAAATTAAAAGTTATTAAGTACTTTTAAAAACCTCTTTTTAATTTAGATAAGATATACTTTAATATAGATTTTTATTGTAACAAGTAATATAAAATTCCTTTATTTTTTTCCTTAGTATAATTTTTTAACTACAAACGATAAAATACGAAGCCAAAATCTTAATCAGGTTGATGTTAGAAGGGTATTTCTCGGGAACTTTAATACGAAATATTTCAATATTTTATTTTATTTATTTTAATTGCTTTATAATGACATAATTTTCTTGCAATGGAAGGACCTTATCGGATCAATCCATAAATTATTGACAATTTTTTTTACAAAATCGCTACAAACTACAAAATGATAACAAATTAATCATTTTTCAATCTCTTACAATACTAATATGTCAGTATATTAGTATTACTGAAAACTTTTGGGTGGGAAAAAAAATAAAGTAAATCTATACCTAAAAAATATATCTAGAATTAGAAAAACAATTCAGTTTATAAATTGAAACAAAAAAATAACATATTTATTAACTATGAAAGTTCAAATTATGAGTTTTAGTCATTAGGGCATAATAAAATAAATCATAATGTTATGAATTTAGAAATACAATATATACAATAAAAAGCTGAATTGCTGAACAAATAAACATTTCTATGTGAAAATATATAAATCTGAAATCGATCAAACAAATACAATAGTCACACACTCATCTAAATGTTTTAATAAGGAAAATATTTGCCGTCGTTTGATTTATGGCGTTATAATCTAGGGAAGGGGTAAATCAAAAGTGTAGGAATCAACATATGTTATTGACGTTACGTTTTGCATAAATGCAATAATTGTCTTTTCCGGTTTCATCCGGAAACGACGATAAAATTGAATTGTCATATTAATATTTGTTAAAAATGATAAATAGATAGATAGTGCAAGTGGTGTGGGGTCAGTCGATAAAAATATGGATTTTCAATTCTTTTTCAAAGCATATATGCATATGGCTTTGGTCATCAACAATTCACAACGATTTAATTTAGAATTTTATTACAATATGATTTCAATACCAATTAGCCAGCGGGAGAGTTGGTTGTAAGAATAATAAAGTGGATGGACGAGGATTGAATGAGAATTAAAAATCAAATTTATACCATATATGAGGTGAGGATTAAATGTTAACAGGAAAACATTTGCTAAAATATCATCGCCTTTTATGATGTTCGACAAACGTCGATTCTATTGTAAAGTGCTGTAGATAATATATTATGTAAAATGCTTACAACAATACAAAAAAAATGGGGTTTTCAAAAATTAATAGGTTAATAGCTCAATGGCTAGGCTTAGTGAATAATTATGCTGTGATTAACGTGGAGGTATTATTGGAAAATGGAACGAGTTTTAAAGTTGAGGATCATTGACCATTGAGAACACATGAATCCATTATTGAGAAAAAAGGTAAACTTCACGTAAGACATATTAAACAAAGAACTTCAAAACAGTTTATTGGCCGAAAAAAATCATGAAGCTTAATAGAATACCACGGTTCTCTAGAATTTCGAAAACAATGTCTTTATCAATAGGGTATTTGCAATAGGAAAAAAATTACAAAGCCATATAATACCAGATAATTGAGCAGATGAGTTGATATATTTAAGAAAATTTGGTACGATTTAGCCAATTGTTGAATGGTAGCGATCTGTTCTATTATGTATCACTTACTTATTAAATAAGCTATGAAATATATTATTTTTTATTTGTCATTATGGCAAAAATTTTACTTAGGTATGTAAAAAGTTAAGGGAGTATTCTAGTCTAGAGGCATGAATTTCAGGTAATTTTTGAAGTGTCATAAAAAATAGCCAATTAATATTTTTACAATCCATTTTTTATCAGTTATTTATTTACATTTCAAGAATACAAAAAAAAAATAAAAAAATAAAAAAATAAAAAAAGTTAAAAATTTCAAAAATTAGCAGCTGATGAAGTAGGGGGTCTCAAAAAATAGGCACGTGGCCATACCCACGATTTCAACCCTCCTAGTAATCTGACCCCAAAAAAAAAGATTATTAATTTAGAATAATGTCGCAATGTCTGGAACTACGGAAAAAAATGAAAAAAAAATTTCACGAAATGGCGACTGCCTGAAAAAAAAAACAATTTTTGTACCACTTTTTTTGACTGTTTCGAATTTTTTAAAAATAGTAAAAATCAAAATTTGGGGATGGGGATAGTTCCAGACATAGACAAGTCTATAAAGAAGACTCTAAAAATTTCAGGTAAATCGAACCTGAGAAATCGTGGGTATCGTTTTGAAAAAGACAGTTTCGAGAAAAACGCGTTTAAAGTTTTTCGTTAAGTTTCAGGCAGCGTTAATGATAGAATAGTATGTATTACTTACATTCTCTTAATCAGCCATCCCAGTTTCATACAAAACCGCTATAACTTCGGAAATAATTTGAATTTTGAAAAATCCTTTTAGGAGGATATTTTTGAATATCTAAACTATCGGATTATGAAAAAAAAAAATTTTTGATTTTTTCAAATTTCTAGAGTAGAATACCCCCTTAAATTACCTTGATCACGTCATTCTGGGAGCTAATTGTACATTCCTGTAACTCTTCCGAAAGATTTTTGAATTTTAAACAGATCTAGAAATCCCTCTTTAAACTCTTTTTAATGATGATTTTCAATTGGTTCTCTTTTATGTTGGTTTTTAGTATAGGTTTAATAGAAATCCATAAACCAAGGAAAATGAGAAAACTTGACTTTCTGATTTTCATACATATAATGTCCAGCTTAGCCACTCATCCACTTCTAAATTGTCCGTTTCGTTTTTCTTTAAAACTCATTATTTTCAATTTTCATTGCTAACATTAGCATCTAAAAACTAAAAAATTACTTTACCCAAATACCACAAAATATTAAGTCTTATATTTAATTGGAATTGAAACATTTGATAAAAATTATTGGGCTCAAGTCCTTTTTATCCTTTTTACAACAGTAATATCTGGCATTATTGCATTTTCTACTTTGTTTTTTATTTTATTCGCGACTTTTTTGTTCATTCAATTCTTATATGGATTTTTTTTTCTTTTTGTGGCTATATTTTCTTTATGGGTCGATTTATTCGCAAATTAAATCAAAAACGAAATAGAAAATGCAACGTTGCCATTTGACTGTTCTAAAAGGGACTTGAGCTAGTTATTGTTTCATAAAGATATAAGCAAAACAATGTGCTATACATGTATCAAAACATTTAATAACAAAATTAAATGCCTCTATACCATTTTTGTATGCAAAAGTTATATACTATACTATCCGAAATTCAAATACACAGTCTTTTCCCTACCAAAACCCAAATTGCATTTTAAAACTTTCATAGTCTAAGGGTCTCAAGCTCTTAAGAAAAACTGGCTCATGACCTAAACTTTAACACTAATTTTATAAAAAGACTTTTATTTAATTTATCATTTACGTAATGGATTGAAATAATGCTTTCCAGTAAACTTATAGCCGATAATGTAATCATTTCAAAAAACTTATGTCAAGTCGTTTTGGCAGTTTGCAAACAACTGCTGCGTTTTAGCTTCCCTTAGACAGCTTTGTAAAATATTGATGATATGCAATTTAAATTCTTCAACTAATAAACAACTTTGAAAAATCGATATAAGCTTATCAACTTATAAACTAGATTTATGCAGATTAAATTCAAGGTACAAAAATTTATTAAGCACTTGGAAAAAATATTGATTAACCCTTTTTTATAATAGAAAAAGGGTTTATTTTTGTTTTGTTACGAATAAGTACCTTAAAAAGTACCTAATATCGACAGGAAATGAATAATGTTATTTCAATATGTCTACCAAGCGGAGCCATATTGTGTGCGTTGAAAAAAAAAACGTCGGTCTTTTTTACAAATTTATTGCTTGTTAAGTAGCCGCTCGCCTTTTGTTCTATTTTAATACTATATCGATGTACAGATGTTTTTCGAAGAAAAACAAAACACTTAAATCTTACGATACTCAATTGTTTAAAAATAAACTCATTCAAATTGTTTATTTGAAAATAATTTCAACCGCATGGCAAAATCAATCAATGCAATTGATTGACTACTAATTGATTTTGTTAATATCATTTAATTACCGAATGGTAAACAATAATTCAATTATCATCAATGTTATAGTCAAATATTAGAAAAATGTCAATAAAAATTAGCCCACAAAAGTGGAAAACATGTAAATTGAAAAAATCATTTCACCTCTTTTTGATTTTTGTTTTGGCTCTTCCCCCCTGTTATGAAATCTATTTAATTTCCTCTTCTTCGAAATTTTCTCTCTAACGTTTATTCAATTGACAAAAATTCAATATTTATCTTTGGGTACGGCAAACATTTATAACGAAATTTCACGTTTTATCTCCATTGCTGTCGGATGGGGTTGCCAATGTTGGCCTCCCTCTCGCGCTTTTCACCCTTTGGCAACGCGTCATTCACGGTGATCATATCCTGGCAATGCCTACTTCGTTTCCATTTAAACATAGACATATAAATCCAGCCATATTTACCCTTATACAGATAAACATTTTATATTAACATAAAAAGTTCAAATTCTACCTCAAAATACACACATACACATATAGAATCTCTGCAAACCGGTAATGGATTCGTTGTTTGTTGCCTTCTTTTGTTTTATGTAAATTCAAACAAATGACACGTGATCAGAATTGATCGGAACTCATCGTGATACTTTTAACTAGTTTGTGCTTGAGAAAAAAATGAAATTTCCCACATCATTGTCCACCCCCGATACCGCACCTGGTTAAGGCTCGATTCCACCCTTGTAGCTACCCCTATCATTACAAGCATCACGTAGGTATTGTTTAAAGTGATCGTAATGTATCATATCTTTAGTGAGAGAATGATTTACGAACCGTTTCCGTCGACTTACGCTATTTTCTCTAAGTGCTCATAGTTTTCGAATAAATAATTTAAGATTTATATGAAAATGGTATTGTTTTACATAACGTGGGAGCATGCTAGAGATGGTACTTGAATTGCACGGCCAAAATTTGAAATTCGAACTTGGATAACATGGAAGTAGGTTTTTCAAAGCCGAAGATTCGAATTTAATTGTTCGGTGCCGGAGTCGAATTCAGTGACGAAGTACACTAGTGTACTAGTGTACTAGTGTAGTCGAAGACAGTAGTGAAGATACATAAGCTAGGGTCTGATCTATCCTTTGGATTAGAAAAAAGAAACTCTAGAGCACATACCGGAGCCGAATTTGGAATCAGAGGTGTAAAATCAATCGAAAGTTTCAAACTTTTAGAGTCGGAATCGAAACTCCGTAACATCCCTAATTCGAGCATTCCTCAAAAAAGAATGGTCTATGCCAAAAAGATTCATTTTTGGAAAACTTTTTTTAAAATTGAACCCAAAACCCAAAATCATTTCAAAGAATTAAAAGAAGTGTTTAAAGGAATTGAGAGTATCAATAAAGAAGTCCAAGCCATTCTTAAATTACAGCAAACCTATTTATCTCGAGTTATTTAAATAGTATTATGTTCATTAAAATAAGAATCTACTTCTAGCAAATACCATCGTATAATTGTTTGTCTTTCCACAAAAATGAACTGTTCAACAATAATTCTAAGATTTACAATTAAACAAAACTCAAAAATCATTTTAAAAGTATTCAGAAATTGGAGACAGGTATTTTTTAGAAAAAAGATATCAAATGGTGTTCCTCGGTAGTTTACAGTAGCTAGATATTTTTAAGTCTTTTTTATGAGTTTCTCTGTGTTGCATCCTAGAAGAACTATTGAACCTTATTCATTGTGCTAATCGATCAGATTTTCTTCCTATATAAATCTTAAGAAGTATCCAAATGGATCTCCATGAGTATTTCCTAGACTTATATCCGGGTAGTCCTCAAGAACTGAAGCGGTTCTGATCCAGAGATGGACAATTAAATACGACCCGAATGGAATTTGATCCTCTCTTACCATATTTTCGGCATTCTTCGATACTTACTGTAATGACTTTTGCTCTTTTGCTCAGTTGGCAATATACCTGTTAATTTGTTTATAAGCACTTTGATTTTCTACTTTTCATCTTAAGCCCCGTCAGCTACATAATCCAGTGCTGCGCACTCTAACACGTCCATAAATAATTTCAAGAAACATTAAGAATATAATTGATATTATATTAGTCAGGTATTTACTGAAATAAGAATACTTAAAAACATGAATATTTTTTATACATGAGTAAAGGAAACCATGAAGATATGAAATTTTACTTAATAATAAACCTTTACTAATTTGATCTATAATCTATGATAGCCCGTTCCTTGTGTAGGACACCCCATTGCCCTGAGGTTGAGATATTGTTCCCAAAGGCGAAAAAACTCTTCAGCAAAAGAAAACTACTGCATTTAAGGCTCTTCAATATCTTGTACAACCATCATGATGTTATCTGATCCAAAATATATATAGTCTTGATAATTGCCAATCTTCAGCGTTTAAGAGACACGAGAAAAAATAAAAAGAATTTGTTGAACAATTAATTTAAATTCTAAGAGATGATTCTGAGTTGTAAGTTCAGAGAAAAAGAGAAGAAAAAATTCTCTAAATATTAATTAGAATTAGAATTAAAGTGTAAACACCAAGGTTCGTCTATTTTCTACGTATTATTGAATCTGTTTTTTTAATTTGCTATGAAACTTGATCGAAATCTTTGCCTTTACTATCAAAACACTCAAAGTAACATACCAGAGGTACTCTGGTATTAAAGGTAATGAGAAGGCAAACGTATTTACAAAGGCAAGTTCAAAAACACCATTTATGGGTCCAGAACCGGCTACAGGACTACCAATGTGTACAATACTGAATCGAATAGCCGAATGGACTCAAAATGAGGAAACAAAATCCTGGAATAATTACTGAACAGGTAAATTCTCAAAGGTTATGAAGAAAAAACCTCTGAAAGAACTTGAAAAAAAACTTCTCAATCAGGAAAGGAAGGACGGCGAAATGCTGGTAGGTCTTTTAACATGACTCTGCTATTTGAGAAAGTACCTCCAAATTATAGGGAAGAATACAGAGCCAAGTGCTAGCAGGCAATGTGGCGAGTGTTAGTTCTCCAAAGTATCAAAAAATATAATTGATAATTTTATATCCATTTCTGTAATATAGGGAATAGTTTCTTAAAAATTTGAACTGAAAAAACGGAAACCAATATCTAAATTAAACATATTGTTTATTATTTCTTTTAAAACAAGCGATTGGACGAATTTTCACTAACCTTTCTTGTTCTGCTGTTTGATTTTTTGAAGTAAAGATATCTGCTTACGTTTTAAAAATTATACTAAAATTTTCATTTATAAGTTATTTCATGGAAGAGCATTAGAATCCAAAATTTGATCCTCATTTGCGATAATTATATTTTTTTTGTTCTTTAAAAATAAAAAAAAATGCTTGTATATAGAATCTCCCCAGAGATCTAAAATTAGATTCAATCCGAATTTGTGTTAAAGAGGTAAGAGTTATTATAAAAAGGCATAATGAAATTGAAAAAATCTTGGCTTTATTTCTCAAGAAAATCCCTTTCTCTGAAACTAAGGAAAACCTGTACATTTTCAACTTTTCTTTCAAATTTATAACTCGTAATATGAAGAGTTTATATACGTACGTATATTCCGATCAGTATTTAAATTTACGGGCTCAGTCTCGAAAAATGCAACAATATAATGGCTTGCCAGCCGGAGATAAATTACCATTGGATCATTGGTACTTCATAAAGATATAAACTTTTATTACAAAAATAATATATATGAAATAATAAAATATTTACAACTTCCCCCGTCCCGTATCTTAATTTCAGTAGGTACATAAATATATTTTATGAAATATAAAAAAAGAAACAGTCGTAAAAATACGACAGTAGCAAGAACTAGACGGTGAAAAAAAAAGACGCAATGCAAACAATAAGTAAGTTTCACTTATAGTAATTGCCTTGATTGCTTTTTTTAGCGATAAAGATTAGAAAGAATAATTTGATGACTTAACGAAATTATTGGCAGTCAATTATGGATATAAGTAATTTAAAAACCAATTAACATCAGCTGCGGTGTCCGAGTGGTTAAGGAGATGGACTTGAAATCCATTGGGTTCTACCCGCACAGGTTCGAATCCTGTCCGCAGCGATTTTTTTTTTTTAATTTTCTTTACAATTTGCAATGCTATACTTCCAATTTTCTTAGGGACGTCATTATTTTTTCCTTATAAGCATTGTAAAGCCAAAAATGAATAGACAAATTGAATGTTTAAATATTAATATTTTCATTCCAATTTTTCTCACTCAACTGCACGTGAAAAATTGGAAAATAAAAACACTGCACAGATAAAATGGGTTTTTGCGAAAAGTTACCATATCGGTTAAATCAACAAATTTCCAATCGACTGCATAAATTCATTTTAAAGAACATTTTTTTTTTGGTTTTTATAACGATTTAGAAGTACTGAATTATGGTATCATATGACAAAAAAAAATTTTTTAAAAGATGGAATAATTTACTATTTCTCTAAAGATTAATTTTTTTTATAAATAAACAAAATTTCCCGACAGCAATGAAAGTATCTTACTTCTTATTTCCAAACTATCATCTAATTTGAGGAAAAAGAAGTTTTAAAACCAGAAAATTTCTTTTCATTTACTCAGGAAAAATCTTTGTAAGTTTCCGCCTTATATGTAAGTTTCCGCCATATGCACCAAGAGAGTAGACTAAAAGAATAACTAAACATTTTGATGAAAAAAGGAAATTATGAGCTAATGGGGATAGTTCTAGCCCAGAGGTAGAAAAAACTGCGGCCTATGGGCCGCATGAGGTCCACCACAATTATTTTTCTGATCCTTAAGATTCATTATACTTTATAACAAAATCTTTATAACAAAATATATATATCATTGCCAAAGTGGTGCAAACCAAAAATACCTACCTACCATGACTCTAAAACTCATATAGGGAATTAAAAATATTTAATTTTATGCGGCCCGCGGATTTATGGTCAAGTTCGATCTGGCAATATCGTTTGGGTGAGTCAATTGTTATAGTTCTAGCCAAAAAAAACGCCCCTGTACTAAAGCTAATGATCTTGAAAAAATTCTCAGGTAAGTCCGTAGCGATTTTTATATCCATGATTGTCTTCTTCGTTTTTTAAAATATTTAGACGAAAAAAAATTAAAATACAAAAAACTATTTTTTTCATTCTTGGAATTTTGAAGGGAAGTAGTCGAACGGAAAATCTTCCTCTAATACGAGGAAACAGAAAATTAGAGATAGGCCAATTGTTTTGAGAATTTGAGAATACTTTTTGAGTTTACGTAACTCGGTTTTGTAGATTTTCAAATCACTGAGGTCAAAAATTCATGATTCATTTAATATATAAGAATCTTTCAACCCAATTAGGTATGTTCGTTAATCCCTTAAGATAGATATACATATATCAAGTCCTATTTTTTCTTATTTTCTTTTCACTGTTTATTTTCCAATTTAGGCATGACCAGATACTTGCCTACTAGAAAAATCCTTATACAAAATTTGCCCACGGAAAGTTGCCCATGTAGAAATTTACTCATAGAGAAAATTCCTCGCACAGAATTTTTTTATGATATATCCTCACATGGAAATTTTCCCACAGGAAAAAAAATAAATATTAAATTTATTATTAGAATTGTAATAGTATTGTTAGTATAACGATATTCAAATTGAATTACCAAAAAAATTGCGAATTAAATTAAAAACAAAATAAAAATTGAAAAGTTTGTCCGATATTGACTTCACAATGAAGACATGAACCCTTATTTTATTAAAATTTATAACTATCTCAAAAAAACACGATTTTTTTTTCAAATCGGTTTGTAGTGTCTAATAGTACTAATAATAAAATAACATTTAAATAAAAATAATAAGTCAAATAATATATATCTTTTACTGTAGGTTAATTTCCATGAAATGATATATCATTGTGCGTTAATTTTTGTGTGAGGAATTTTCTCTGTGAGTAAAATTCTATGTGGGCAACTTTCGTATGAGAAATTTTCTAGTGGGCAACTATCATAGATTCCAATTTACAATATATGAATTTAAAAGCAGTACTTCCTGAAAACTATAATTGGATCTTAAATATGGAAGAATGATATTTTGGGGTACGGGTCATCTATGGAATCATATTTGGATAAATAGCAGAGAATGGCAGGGCTTAAGAAATACGTTGGCGTTTTCCTTTTTTTCTATTGAACTTCCCTTTGTTACCACTTCGACACGTATTGTTTTTTCACGATGTTGAATTGCGGTGTTATTTTTTTAGTTATCTTTTTGTCAATAATTAACTATCCGTAAGAGCCTTTAATCATTCAACTTCTTGAGGGTCTTTAGAATTGTTATTTTTTGGGCTATAGTCTTGGCTAAGATGGTATTGCATTAGGACATTATATTTATTATATTGCATTAGGATATTTGAGCTTCTCAAATATGTTGATAGGTGGAAAGAAAAATTTTGATCATGGTGGGTACTATGAATTCTACGTGCATCTAATTCTTGTTAGTTTCTATGAATTATAATACTTTTGGTTACATTTTTTAAATCCTATTTGAAAAAGTCGATATTATTTTTATTTTTATTGGAGCACCTACTACCTAGGCTGAATTAGCAAACAATACTAATGATCAAAACAAGTGTTTTCCAAATGACGAAATTTGGTGAAAATGACTTTTATTTATCAATAGCTTACCGTAAAGATAATAAACTCCAAAGACATGATACTATTTCTCACCCCTTACCGTTACCTAAAATCTATACATTTGTAATATGGTTTGTTAGAGAATCATTTGGCACTCCTTGACAATAACATTCATACCATAATACCTTTTCCCACCCTCTCTCATTCTATAATTATTTAATGATAGTTTACAACAAAGATAGCAGATTCTTAATATTTGGGTATCTACTTTATTGATTTTGTAGTTTATCAAATATGAGTTGAATGTGTCGTAGTAAAATCATTAGGCAATCAGTAAGAGTAATAAAGAAAAAAATATTTTATGACTAAATATCATTATTGGAAAAAGGATCAGAGAAGTTTTTAAAAGAATTCAAAGATTGCAATTGTTTTTATTTTCTTATTCATAATTGCAATGTGAAATGGACTAACTTTGATATTGAATTTTTGTTTTTAAAAACCTCAATTAAAAATACATTAATTAATCTTTAAATTTCGATTTTATAACTTTTAAAATAATATTACAAAAGTTTTAGTTCTTCTTGGACTAAAAGTTAAAATCTATAAATAACTTTAACTCTTGGATAAAATTTAAAAGATGATTTAACTATGATAAGAGAGATTTTATTTCAATTATTAAATATTTCTTTGCGAAGATCATTTATTTAAAATTGAAAGACTCTAGATATATCAATGATTAAAAATATCTTTGAAAAATTAGTTTTAGCTTTATGTGAAGCTTTTAGAAATTGAATCATTGAAGCTTTTGCCTGGTAAGCAATAAATTATGTAATAGGATTTCCGTTTTCGCTCAGAGTTTTAGCTACTTAGCTCTACATTTTATTTGGAGCTTTTCGAGTGATTGAAACTGATAGAGTTGGATTGAGCGAGCTTTCGTATACGTCTGGTATCAAAAGCTGTATAAGCAAAAGACATGGCGCCTTAAGGCGACAATGCCTTTAACTTTGAAAATATTTGAACACATATTCTTAAGACTTTTTTCACAGAATAAGTAAACTTCTTGAGAACTAACGAAACTCATGTCAAAGACAGCAGAGACTATGATTTTTTTTAAAAGTTTTCAAAGTTTTATAAAATTTAAATTGATTGGCATTCAATTTTTTTGTGATCTAATAGAACAGAATTATAATTAATCACTTTTCTGTTATTAAATTAGTTTTTCTAAAATAATTATTCCATAATCCATGGACTTAAAATAACTAAGTTAGGTAATTTTTTTTCATTTTTGTAAAATTCCTTGTTATTTCTTTTTTAAATCATTAAAACTATCATTCAAATACAATACTAACCTAGTAAATTTTTCAAAAAAAAAAAAAAAAAGAATGGAATGATTAAGTGAAAATGAAAAAGTAATAATGTACGATACTTTTGTTATTATTGAGAAATCTTACACAACAGGAGTGGATTCAGGGGGTTCACATCCCCCATTGAAAGCATCTGAAAGCTTGTTTAGTAAATCTTAAATTAAACTAGAAAACAGTACAATTTTCGCCAATTATTCTCAACAAAATAAATACAGAGTTCTTAAATTTCTAATGGGATTTTGACTATTTTTCTTGACAAAATTTACCCTCTGCGAGGTAAAGCTCTTCAGAAAATAAATTTTGGGATCCAGTACTGCTTTTTTTTTCTCTTTAGTACATACTTCCAAATAAATAAAAATAACAATGTACATTAAAAATCACAAAGTCAAAAAGCCTTATCTAAATCGATATGAACCTAAATTAAGTTAACGTAACCCAATAGTTGGAAATCTCCTTCAAAAATGGAAATTTCATTCTGAAAATCTTCAACTCCCTCTCTTTTGTTTAACACTCCTACGAGGTGGGGTGCAATTACTAATTCTGGGTCCTCCAATCTCAGATTTTCTACCGAACTGATAAAGATTCTAAAATGATCACTACTCGGGACCCGAACGGAATTGAGTGGGATTTTTCATAATAGAAATCTTCATCATTGTTTTTGTACTAAGAATGTCGCTGGGATCTTACACAGGTAGTTTTTGCCCTTGCTTTTACTTTTGCATCCAATGCCGTTGATTTTTGAATAACTTTTCTGCCTTTGGAGATAGTTTTCCAACCCGAGCACAAAAAAGTACCCTGCACAGTAAGACGGCGATTCTCGCTTATCCCGGCTTCCATGTGATCCTCTATCCATTTGGTCACGAATACGCGTTTTCATTTTCCTCTCGGGGGAGAGGGGTCAGTCTAAAGAGTTTCGCCTCATCGAATTTGATACCTTGTGACATTTCTCATTTTCTTAGATACTTTAACAGATAACTAGCGATCGGAAAAATTGTATGAAAAAACAGTAAAAAGATAAACTCAATTTCAAAATGGGATTGAAAAATTATGGCTTAAAGCCCAAAAATAATTTCTAAAATACTTTGTGTTTTGGGAAAGGAAGGAATTAATTAAGCAAAAAAAATAGAATCTCATCAAATATAAGAATTACGAGAAAAGGTACGAAGGAGCAACAATCAATCGAAGAAAACGAAGAAAACGAAGAATTCGTCATATTCTGGAATGGAATCCTTTTAGGGACGAATGCTTATTAAAATAGAATAACAATATGGGAAACTTAACCACAAGAGAAAAAAAAAAGAAAAAAGACCTGTGGGAGTGCAAATTAATGTTTTCTTTTTTTATATTACCAATATAATAAAATCAAAGTTGAACGAAAATTGTTTTATTACATAGCTACATGAAATATACGAACCTTGTTAATTGATCGCCTACAATAATTGTTTGTGATCTAGGGAATAATGATTATATTCTTGCCACATATTACTAGCAGAAGCATTAATTTTAATATGTTCAATTTTATTATTATGAATATCAACTTAATTTTTTCTTAAATTAGTGATTGATTATTCAAAAGTGAAAAATCACGTACTATTATAAAAATCGCTTTTATCAGTAAAAGATAAACTTACATTCGAAGCCAAAACAAACTCACATAAAATGTTATCAAAAATCGATTGGAATGACCTAAGAAAAATAAAGAAGAAGAATCCAAGAAGTAGGCCACTTCGATTGAAATGACCATGTTGTTGATAATTGTTTTGTTATTGATTCATCGTCAACAATTTGAGTTTCATAAGTAGTATTTTTTTATTTTAATACTTCAGGTATAATTGTTACTCTTGACAAACCAAAAAATAGATATAACTTTTACTTTTATGTCTACTTTGTGAACAAAACGGTATCACATTGGCTTTACATTGAGAACCTCTGTCTTAAACCACCAACGATTAATTTCCGGTCTTTATTCCTTATAGTAATGATTGTCTTCTGTTATTTTATAGAAAATTGCTTTTCACAACCTTAGAGAAAGTTTTTACAAATCCAAAAAGTTTTTTTTTCAGTTTTCTAACTTCATAATTTCTGTCGAAAAATGTTCTTCTTAAACTTCTCCTTGATGTAATATAATATCTGAGAATAGCTGAGAACAGCTAATTGTTAAAGTATTTAAAACCAAAATGACCGAAGGCAATTTATAAATAAAAATTTAGGAAAGAACTTTATCAAAACTTTATATCTTTGACATCTTGAAAAAAATTATATTGTCATACTCACATTTTATATATTAAATACTTCCGGTGACAATGTTTGAGCTTCACCAACTTTAAACTAATTATTTTTTTTTGTAAGTTTACCCTTAGCTGCCCTTGGCATTAGATCCCTAATCATTCTTGTTATTACAATGAGCTTGACATCCAAGATAATTCGATTTTTTCCCCAACCCCACCACCACCATCTCCATAATCGCTTTATTTGTTCCCGTTTGCGCTACCAGACCGCTAAAAAGCTCCAATTTATTAAGCTCGAAACTTGCGTTCTCGGTTATGAGCGGCCGAACAAAAAAGTTAAAAAGTCTTGTTTTTCATAAGTTATTACAAGATGTTGGTCGTTTGTCCCAATTTTTCTTTAGTCCTCGAAAACGAAAAATTATTATGAAAAACGATCCCATAAAATTCCTAATGTAATATGTCGCTAGTCGCACATATGAGTGAGTGCTGGTTCCACGATAATTTGTGCCCTCCCCCTCATTTTTTTCCACGACCAAAATTGCCATTCGTTCACCATCCCTCTAACTCCCTATCACTTCGCTACCCTTTCACAATTTATGCGCTCGTTACATTTATCTTCATTTAAAAAAGCGAAACGAAAACGTGTTGTACTTGGAAAAATTAGGGATGACAAAATTTTACTATAAACCAACGTAAAATCAAACAGTTCCAAAGCTCAAGCTTGAAAATTGTGATACTATTTGTGGAAGACATTTGAGACATAGGTCCCATTTTAATTTCTAATGGTCATTCAAAGTTAAACTGTCTGCCTCTCCAATTAAATTCGTCTTCAAAGCTCAAAGCATGAAAAACTCAAAATCATTTCACTTTAACTTTGATACATTAATAATAAAGTATGCAAATCATCACCTCTTGAATATTCTAAAGGACCTTAAATATTTCAATCTTAAACTTCAAAGTTTCTGTCGTTTTAAGAACTTTTATGGCGATAAAGCTCCAACACAGCTTTCCACCTTACAAGTAGAATGCGACCATTTTAAACTACTAAGTCTGATTTGTAAGTCTCTTATTCGTTCTACATTTATTGATTCTTGCGACTTCATCTGCATTTATTGTTTACTTTCATTAACAATATTTTCTTTTTCTGTTTCTGGTAGAATCATTATAATATCGTACCCCAGGTAGAATAAAAAAATCGCGTCAATTGCACTGAAAGATCAAAAATTTGCTGCCAATTTTTTTGAAGTTATACTTCTTTAGTGGCATTATGAAAAAATAATCAAACTGAATTTTCAAGAAATTGTGACACCGTGACACTACAGTAGGAAGTTGGTCGCAAACGGTTAGCGAGAAACTTCAAGCAAGTAAAAGCTGGCCGATTTTTGGCAGCGATTTGCATAGTATTAAAAAACACAATCAAGTCGATCGAGTTGACCACTAGCACAGGTTTTTTGTTATTCGGTAGGGAAAACCAACTGTAATGATCGACGACGAAGTTTAAAAGTGTCAGGAAGATATAACAGTCATAATAGATACCGTCGGTTGTTATTGTTTATTTAAAACATTGATATCGTCAAACTTAACATTTTCAATTTTTATAGTTTGAATCATATCCATTTTAATATACAATAATTTAAATACATTTAAAAGAAAGGTTTTTTTATATTTTTTTTATGCAATATGTAAAATAATGCATGGAAAATAGATTGATACATAATATTGTATCATGTTTTTTTTTATATTTGGATTAAAAATTAGTTTCAATACATAAATATGAATGAGTTTAAAAAATTAAATAACTACTATTGTATTAATTTAATTTGTACTCCGTCGCTATTTGTACATGCTGTAGATATACGGAACTGACTATTTAGACAAACTCTATCTATATACAATTGACTGTTAATTCATATCTACATATGATAGTTTATGAAAAAATTCCACTTGTATATGATAAATGTTTATAATAATTATTTTTCGAACAATTAACCCATGCTGTATTAAAAAACAGTTAATTCAAATATGTAAAATACAAATTTGTATACGTAGTCAATTGTGTATATTATTATGAAACACTATACAGTATGTATAAATGACCACTTAGGCTCATGTCCGTTTTAATCAAGGTTTATAAATTACACAGGTTGCCCCATTAGAAAAAGAAATTTGACGTCATACGAAGAATTTTGAAATTTGAATCAGTCTGAAGATATGTACGAATTTCTTCTGGATACGTCACGTAGCGCATGAGGCCACCTGTGTATTTTATAAACCTTGCGTTTTAGTGACATCAATATCTGGTAATGTTGCATTTTCTACTTTGTTTTTATTTGATTCGCGAATAAATCAGGTCATAATGAAAATTTACCAACAAAAGAGCAAATTATACGATATTGGAATTAAATTCGCGAATTAATTAAAAATAAAATGGAAAATGCAACGTTGCCAGATATTGATGTCGCTAAATGGAACATGAGCCACCAATTTAATCAATTATTTGAAATTTTGTAACAGTATTCACAGTCCAACACAAATAAAACTTACAAATGGCAAAAATTGGCAATTGAATGAAAACGAAATGATAGTTGAAACCAATGACACCAATCAATTAGTTCATAATTGAGACAATAATTATTATATCTGTTACACTCACTTGTATTTTTTTACATTCTTTGTTCTTTGTCTTTGATTCCATATGTACATTTTCCTATTATATTAACAATAAAAGTAAAAATTGTGTTTAAAATTGTATCATATTTTAGTTATCAAATACTATTGATTACTGATGTACCATTTCAGGCACAACTGGAATATGCTATGGCAGTAGATTAATTTTATTTAATTACGACAAATAAGTATAACTTTTCACGCACATTGTGTTTAGTTTTTGGATTTTTCCAAATATATGAATTACAAAATCTGCTTTCTTATAAAATTTCATGGTTCTAGATAAAGTGCTAATATCTTTTAAATTTCGATTTATTTTCGAGTGTTACAATTATACATATAGGCCGTAATTTTTGATTATATTAGATTAGAAGCTTGTTTTTCACAGCTTTAAGGAGTCATATTCAGTCTTATGTGAGTTCAAGATTAACTTAATACTCTTATATGTTTCTGGGAAAAAGGGTCATGATAGACTGAAAAACGGACAACGGAGTGATTTTATAAGTGTTCCTGTTAATCCATTCAAAGTACGGAACCCTAAAGTTAAAAATCGTCTGTAGGAATAATTTGAAATTTGGATTTGTTTCTTGTAAATAATGTGGTGGTGTTTCGAATAAAAAAAGCACAATACACCGGAGGGAATAATCTAGCGACTGTTTCTGTCAAGTGAGGAAGAAACTAGAATGATGGTATAGGTTTGAAACTGTAAGGGATTTGTGGGCGGAAGACAGAGCAATATTATTATCTATGCACGGCGCTAATAAGCAATATTCATGCATGAAATTACGTGCGGCGCTTTAGTGGCGCATGTGATGATGAACGTAAATGAATGTAAATTTACAATTCCATATTCGTGTTAACAATTCATCCCTCTCCCAACATCCCAATCCACATATTTACCAACACACAGATTCCGACTTAACCAATTTATCCACTATCTCCATTTCCAACTTCCCACTCTCCCGAAATTCGCAACTTGGAACCTCAACGTCGAGAACATTCAATATTCACAGTGATCCCAACCAAAAAGAGGATCACCGTACAAACGGGATAAAGGGGGTCGAGCCAAATAACAGTAACAATAATATCCAGTTTAAGTTCGGTTAAGAGAGTGTTCCATGTAAGATATCGCACAATTAACGTTATCATTATTATTGCTATCATTACCAGTTCGTTGTTACGAGATCTACAACGAGCAGTTCCATCAAAAATGAATTAGAGGATAAAGAAAAATCACCAACCGTCTCAATACCTCACACTCCATTTAATTCCCCGACTTCTTTGTCTCATTTTTGTGTTACGAAATGAAAGAAAAACATTTCACCAAGCAGACACTTTACGATTATTTTGCAATGTTCGAACATGGAAAAAAGGATAATTGGAAATCGTTTAGGATAATTGCAATTTGGGTTTTATTCGGTGACACACAACAGTGAAACAAATCTCATCTTAGTTTTAGTGGGGAAGAGTATTTACGCGTCAATCCAGTATTCGAGTATAATCGATTTTCGTCCTTTTTTTCCAGAAATCAATTAGGATACAAATAAAAATGTGTCCTTTCTATATAGAAAAACTAAACAATAAACTTTTTTAATAGTTATTTTTATAAAACTGTTTAGATTGTCTTGTAATAGTTCTGATTATATCGTTTCGTTTTCTAGAATAGAATTTATCCAGACATTCTCTGGAGAAAACTCAATCTACGTCCTTATTGATTCATTTGGGAAATATTTCACCTTTGAAAAATCTGATGTGGGCTTATATGTACTAATTTCTTTTCCTTAGGTACACTTTTTTCTGTGCTCGAAATTAGATTTAAGGGTCTTAGAGAAAAAGGTAAATTATTAGTGGCAAATAACCAATTAGAAGTATATAAAAAAGTACAATATTTGAATAAAAAAAATTATTAAAGATTAAGTATGAAACACTTTTGGGTTGCACTTCAATTTATAATTTTTAGTAACGAATTCTTTTTCCTTAAAAAAATAACCAAGAATGAGAAAATGGTATCTTAAAAATAATATTTTAAACACAAACCCTTAAAGTTTGTCCCGAAAATGTTGAAAATTATAAAGCATAAGGCTAAAGTCTTTATAACTTTATGGATAACTGCCACCTAACTTCTCGCTTTGCTAGATGAAAGATTATACGTAAGTTTAAGTATAAAATTATACTTAAAGAATATTTCTCTAAGAATATAGGATTTGCTCGGAAGGCTTAATCGCATTTTTAAATAAATTATTTACGTATACTTGTTACCATTAGTGAAATAAAAATTCAACATTACTTACTTATTTTCATTACTCTTTTAGTTATTTATCTTAGTTATTAGCTAAAAGTAAGTCATTTCATCGTTAAATTTGGTGCAATACATAAAGAAATACTTAATCAAATATCTTAATATAAAGAAGTACGGACTTAAAGAATCTCTTTATATACGATATCCCTGGTTTTCCTTTCAGTTGTTAACAGCATCAGGTCACTAGGGGAACTTACTCTTAAGCAGGTCACATAAAATTGACCATAGGGGAAGTAATCCCTCTTCAGATCAATTCCTCTTGTCTTCCGTGATTATCTTATTATGGCGAAAAACAACCTAAAGGGGAACTGCCGGTTTTTGAACTCGAATGGATACTATAACAGTATAAGTAGTATAAATACTGATTCACCTGGAAACAACCAGAAACCTGACTTTATTGCATAACTTTGGTAGATTGAGGTTTCTGGATGTGAGATTTCACTCGCTTTCTGAATAAGTATACAAGACGGAACTAAATGGATCGACTATATTAAATAACTATAAATATAGTTTGCTTATACAATATATAAAATATATTGTGATCTTATTTATGAAATATAATTTACAAAATAAACATTAAACATAAATTTGAAAAAAAGCTCAAACAAAGATAGTTTTGACTAATTGCTGAGATACGTATTTCGATTGCCAAATTCTGTAGTGGTCAGTAAGTAGTATTTTATCATATAATATTGATGACGGTTGAGGAATATTACTTGGCAATCAAAATACGTATCTGTGCAATGCGCCAAAAATACATTTGGTTGAGATTTTGTTCAAATTTAAGCTTATAGTTTAATTTTGTAAATTATAGTACAAAAATAAGATCACTGTATATTGTATGAACAGTACAACTGTTCAAAGTCAGCGAAAAAATTTGATCTGAATCCACGGGATAGATTATAGCATCATTCTTATGCACCAAAGGACCCACAGATTTGTATTACTATTCTGATTCTTCGAACGACATCAACAAAGTAAATAATATTAGTTTGTTTTTATTTCAAATTAAAACAAACAAATTCTAATCGAAACATTTATTCAATTTTTAAAATAGGTTATTAACGATTTAACAACACTTTAATTATTAAATTAGTAATTTCGATTGTTGATCAAGCCACATATTAGCCCATACAATAGTTGTCACCCTTTTTCACCATGTTAGAATAGAAATTTTATAAATATTTTCTTATCCGATGTCTCTATTAGACATTTAATATACCCTCCAAATTTCACGTCTCTATGACCAACGGTTTAGGATAGGGCTTGATCCATTAGTCAATCAGGACAAACGATTTTATATAAATGTTTTTGAGGCTACGTCTTATTTACGAAGTTAATGTAGCCATTTTATCAAACACAGAGAACTAATTCGAATTTATCTATTTTATCTATTATATTTATTATTTAATCTGTTTTAAGTCTTTGATGTATATTTTTATAACAAATACCAACTAGTATGTAAATATTATTATTTTTGTAGTTTTAAAAAATGAAATGTTAATTTTCAACGATTCCTTCAGAATAGAACAAATTATCTTACAGAAACAAATCAACCCCATAAATTTAACATTAATAAGTATTTTATTTATTTCCGAGTCACAATAAATTAATGGTTAATATTATATATATTATGACTCAATTACCTTTATTATTTATTATTACCTGACAGTCAAAAACTGTTGAAACGCGTCGTAATAAAGAAGAAATTGAGCTAAGACATATATTATTATCTATTAACCCCATAAGGTTTATTTTTAGTCTAAATTTTTGTAGCATCTTTTTGTATCAAATTTTGATGTTGATTTTTGAAATTATTTGAATCAAATTCTGTTTTAAATAATTTTTTATCTTTCAATCGCGAATAATTTATATTCGTTAATATTTATGGATTGATACAAAAAGGGACGATTCTAAAAAGCTTAGATATCTTTCGGGTAATTTTAAATAAAATTTTCTGGAAAAGCTTTACAAAAATCGTTATTTTACTCATACTATAACGACTGTTGTACCCTTGACTATTACTTGCCGTTAGTGTCCTTAGAATTAAAGAAATTGAACATCATCTGTACAAAATCACGATTGAAATTTTGCAAAATATTTAATGAAGAAAAAGCAACTTTTTGGTTATTTATAACTTACAAATAATATTTTTTTAACGATTATAGACATTTTTTGTTGTTGAAAATTAATAATGATAAGAAAGCAGAGTTTAATGTTATTTTTGGACCCTTGCGATTATAAAAAAATATTTTTTATACAATGATTAAGGGAACTATTAAAAAATGAATCATTCAGTATGTAAATGACAAGGGGGTTGCCACAGGAGCATTTGAAAGATATGGTAAAACTTAAATAAGTTAAATTTTGTTAAAAGCCCTTAAAATCCCTATCGAATATCTATCGACGGGAATAAATCTAAATAAATTGAACTTTCCATAATGTGCACCACAAACCCACTTTTTCATATTTCAAACTTCTTCCCGTCGGGATTATAATTCGTCTAATAAAATGACTGAACGATGATTATTTCGAATAAATTAGAATAAATTTCGAATTGGAAACTAATCGGATGATACGCAACACGCAGCAAACATTAGAACCGAAGCTGTACAACCCTCTCACCCATAAACGCCCGATTCCAGCTCTCCCTATTATGCCATTCTCGGATTTACGGTCATCGTTCGTTTTTATGGGAATCAAAGTGGGACGTAGTGAATGTTAGATAGATAATCACGTGTTCGATTCCCGGAATCCGTGTGTGTGTCGTTATCACAGTAATTCCAGTTGTAGAGGGCGTAATTTATAAAACCAGACCGAGATTAGCGGGGAATAGAATAAAATCGGGAAACTCTCATGTCAATCGCAAGTTCATAAATCAATGATATTGCCGGCCCCCTACTACATTGCACCTACAGAGTGTTTTGACAATCTTTCAATACTTGTTAAAAAAAGCTTCAATAAAATGTAACTCATAATTCTAACGTGATCGCGGAAAACGGTTTGAAAAGATTTGTATGTAGGTCTTTTATATCGGTTCTTAAACATAATTTCCGGAGAAATAAATTTGAAAATTCATATTTTAATGTTTCCTTTTACGCCATGCTTGATCGTAAAGACTTGAAGTTTATTATTTTTTTCGTTTGATGACGTTTTTCCAAGCTCAATTTTTATTTTGTCGAACATTGCAACACGACGGTCGACGTCTTCCCGTTTCTTCCCATGCGAGGACCTTTCACCACCGGCGGTCGTTCCCGTTTCTGTCGCTTGATGAAACTTTCAATGGCAAATTTCTGACATCTTCCTGTATCGTGGCGAAATTGACATGGAAAAAAGTGAGGTGAAGGGGAGTTAAAAGTGTATAGTTCGAGGTATTGAAATATATAAGCAATCTTCAGTTCTCGCTTATTCAATAACATGTCATTAACTGTCTGCCAGAATCATCTCAATTTTGCAGAAACCTCCGATACTTTGTACGAACTTCAAAGAAGATTGAGTATAAAGTAATTTTTGAGGTTTGAGATTTAAATGGGTTTCATGTAAACGTAATGTAATATCTAATTAAATGTTTTGACAAAAGAGTTTCATAATTAAAACGCTCCTACAAGTTTGTATAGAGTGCTATAAAACGCAAAGTATAATCTTTAGAGTATATTTAAAGGATCAAAATTAAAAGTCATACATGTTTGCATTAAAAAATGAGCATGTTGCATCTTTAATTTAGGTAAACCTCTAAATTTATCGTTTTGAAAAGAAATGGTTATATAGATTTCCAAAGACACTTCTGAATATTGGTAAATAAACTTACCTGGCAGTATAAGTACCATTTAGTATATCTAATATATCTAAGCATATTTACTTACCGACTTTCAGTGGTTTTACCTCGAAATAACTACGTAAATATGCAAGCAATGACAAAGATTGCGAGATACTGTACAATTTTAACACTGAATACTGGAATTACTCACTATTGATTTTTAAACAAAATTATCCGATTTTATTCAGTAACCACATTTAATTTACACATTTAATGTGTAGTACTTTACTATTTATGCAAATAATTTTTATTAACGTACCACAGTTTAAGTCCCCCTGGACTAGATTTCCATTTTTTGTTCAAATAAGCTCTAGCCTACCCAACATTCAATAACGATACTAACCCAAAAAAAAAAAAAAAATAAGATGCCTCCTATTTTAAAAGCGGGTGCCTATCCTAAAATGCATCCCTTTTAACCGTGAACTTAGAACCAAACAAATTCTGCAATTGAATCTAGATAAAAAATATACCACTACATAGTATCTAAAAATTTACAACCATTGTAAATGGTATTAAAGTTTGATTATAAAATTTTGAAAAATTTTAAATACTATATTTTCAAAAACTATTCTGTGTTTGACTTTTAAAAAAAAAAGTAACTTATTTCAAAATCAAAAAAGGGTATCCATAATTTTCTTGATAAAACTTTTGTCTTACCACCGAAAACAACATTATTTAATGGACTTTTTTTTCGTATATGGTTCATCAAGACGAGGTTTGGAAAGTCTCAACACTATTATCTTAGACTTATTGTTTTCTCTGGGTCCTTATTTCACTTACTGTGAGACAAGAAGGAGTATATTTCAGTAACCATTGAACAAGATGCTGTTCGACTAGTTCCGTACTGGGGATTGAAAACCCGTAGCTCTTATCAAATATGCAGAGTGCAAGTGCTGAATTCCTGTAGAATATCAGACGCAGTTTCATTTCTTGTCTGAAAAAATGTGCATATCGGAGGGTTCAACAGTATCTCAATAGTATGAAGGTTCTTTTTCAGGTTACTGTAACCGGTTATGAGACCAATGACAAATCTAGCTAGAGATCTTTTTTATTTAGTGTTTCAGTAGTTAGATAGAAGAGAGAAGCGTTTCTGATTATTCTTTTGTTGTGTTTTTGCTCCTTGGTGTTGCTCCACAAAGAACAATAATTAGTATTAAAGCACTCTTTGAGGATTTTCCTAACCACCGATTTGGTGACTCCAAATACGGGTTTTGAATCAACAAATAGTATCTCTGTTCCTCGACGGATTAAAACATGTACCTTTTTGTTCCCAAATATGTCCTTATAGCCCGGTACCCAGCCCAATGTTACGGATCAGTAAGAACATGTTAGAACCCCCTCGTAATTTGGACTATACTTATAGCTTTAGAATCGTTTTAGCTAGCCTGGCTAGCAGAAAATGTATGGGTTTTGCTGTTTTTCAAGCTCCTCTGTAAATATTCCCACGCAAAAGCCAGAGCTATATATGTTTCACATATGTATACTAGAGTGATTTTTTTTTTTACTTTTTTTGGTCCCATCGTGAAATTTTGTTAGAAATATAAAAAAAAAAAATTCTCTGAAAGTTTGAGCCCTTAATATTAATTTTAAGTCCTCGACCAAGACGTGTAAAGATTTCCCATTGAAAATACACGGAAACTCTGATTTTTTATTTTTAAACTTCTATATCTCAGCAGCATTTCATGGGATCGCTTTTACCAAAGATGGTTTTTTCTCAGAATTAAACGCTCTACAAAAGTGCCCATTGCGATAAAGTCGTAACTCACACCGGTGAGGTAGTACGGGCCACTGAACCTGATATTTCCATAAAATTCGCGTTTTTTTGCATTTATCTCGTAAATAACAAGAGCTACGAAAAAATTATAAATGAAAAACTTGTAGAGAATTTGATTTCCTACAAAAAAGTTTTGGTAGAGCAAATCGCGAAGATCAATATTAAACGAGATATTAAGCTTTGAATTTTATGGAAAAATCAGGTTCAGTGGCCCGTACTACCTCACCGGTGTGAGTTACGACTTTGTCGCAATGGGCACTTTTGTAGAGCGTTTAATTCTGAGAAAAAACCATCTTCGGTAAAAGCGATCCCATGAAATACCGCTTATAGAAATTTAAAAATAAAAAGTTAGAGTTTCCGTGTATTTTCAATGGGAAATCTTTACACGTCTTGGTCGAGGACTTAAAATTAATATTAAGGGCTCAAACTTTCAGAGAATTTTTTTTTTGGTATTTCTAACAAAATTTCACGATGGGACCAAAAAAAAAAAAAAAGTCAAAAAAACAAATCACCCTAATGTATACATTGTATGGTATACCATAAAATATTTCCTATTCCCAAAAGTATCTTATTAACTTTATAATCCATGAAAGAAAAATTCTATTCCATCTCTTTTAAATTCTATTCGAAATATACATATTTTTACCTGTGAATATTGATATGTGTATAATAAGGGTCGTTATTTTCACTTATGGATAGGTAGACTACTTTCTTATGCCAATTAATTTATTGATATACCTATTTATCATGTACAAAGCATTATTCTTAGGGGTAATGGGGAATACGCAGACATTTTTTATCCTCCAAATAAAATTGTACCTGGAAGATAAATATCACTATCTAGATGTAAAAATACTGATCCTTTATGTGTATTTATGTGTAATTTTTAATCTGTTAAGTAGCTATCATAAGGATTTGGTCTATCTATCTATAATAAAGTGAAAATAATGTCCTTTAATAGATGTATAAAGAAATATGCAAATAAGCAAAATTTTAGATTTATTGGTACTTAGTTTATTTAATTCATATCTAGTTTCCTTGTGATAAAATAAAATTTTGACCAAGAAAAGTGTTAACTTCTCTATCTTTTCTAGGTTTAAATATAGTTTATATTTTGTTTAATTAGAGCAAATTTCATCATAGTAAAAACATAAAACCTTAGATTTTGAAAGAAATTCATTGATAGTTGGAGTTAAATTCGATTTAGCCAACTTTTGTAGCCCAAATGGAATACATTTTAAGATACATATTCAAAAGGAAAAATTTTAATTTTGACCCAAGAATACGCCCTTAAAATAAATATGTATACAAAGTTTTGAATCATTCTCTATATTTATTAGGTGAAAGTATTAAAATTGAGTTAGCGTACAAGTGTTCCTTGTTCTCGTTGCAATTATCTCTTTGGGTAAATAGTAAATATCTTTTTGGAGTTTAATTTAATTTAATTTTATGATCTGAAAATTAGGAATTAGTTGATACATTGTAAGCGCATGTTCTGGAGCGTATTTGTTGAATTCGGGTTAAGGGAGTCGACAAGTTATCGAGTTGTTCCACTTTCCACTGTCATTTCTTCAGGAAGATGATGAAAAGTAGTCGCTCTGTAATAGTCTGAATGTATGCAACTATACATGCATGTACGTATGAATGTATGGGTAGACAAAAGGATGAAGGGATGAAGGGGTTGAATGTGTAGTCAATTTCCTTAACTTAACAAAAATGACGACGTCAACGGTGACAACGACAGCCATTTGAAAATGCACGGAAAGCTGTTACCGTTTAGGTTATGTTACTTATCTTCCTATATATGAACATAAAGCGGATAGACGTACAAACGACGACGCCATCGACTCTCATTCCCATTCCATCCTGTTGGGTCCCACATTTGAATGTCTTCCCGTCGCTCAGCTTTGAACCAGGAATTTGACGAACTCGACGAAATTATCCTGAACATGACAGTCGTTAGGCCTTGGTTTCTATTTCTTTCTTCCTTTCTACGAGTTATTTGGGGGTTGGGAATGGGAAACTCCTTTGAGAGTAACTAAACCGGGAGGCCAAAGTACCGCGACGGGAGGAATGTTTTGTCTTTCGACGAGCAAATTTTCGTCTCATAAACGCGCGGCGACAACCACCATAACCGTTACAACTCGGAAAAAGAACACTGTCGCATAGTCATCGCGAACTTTTAAATCTTTTATCTTTTTTAAGGGGAAAATGACTAACTACGTTCGTTTGTCCTTACATCATCCACCAACCCTCGCTAAACCCCCTTACCATCGTCTTAATTCGTTATTCTCTACTAGTACAACCGGGTATCTTCAACTTGGGTTAATTTGACGATTTAGTTTTATTTTCAACGATTATCGTAGAAAATTTAATTTTTATTCCTTCGAAGATAGTTTTTTTTATTCTGTCTCTATGCAAATACAAGATAAATAATTTACCCATTTTCTTTGTCTGCAAACTTAAAAAGATAAAATAAATAAACAGAAACCAAAGTAAAGCATAAAACATTATAAGAAAATCATTTTAAGAGAATATAATATGAAGATAGAATATAACACCGGCACACAAAAAAAAAGTGCTCTGTACTTTTGACCGGACCTACATAAATCTACGTATTTTGACCCCCTGAACACGAATCCGGGGTCGGTTTGACCCGTACACCCTCAAAAATTCGAGAAAACTTTAAAAAACCGAAAAGTCCAGGTTCAGACGGTTCAGGGACAGACGGTAGGCTCGCAAAGCAGGCAATTTTCTTACAATAAAAACGGCTTATGGTCTACATAAACTTCTAATTTGTATTCAGCGGATCGAAAAACATGAAAATCATGCTCGGTTGAGTTCAAAAAAATTTTTATGCCACCAAAACTGCCGATTTTAACCATTTTTTTTCGGTTTTTTAAAGTTTTCTCGAATTTTTGAGGGTGTACGGGTCAAACCGACCCCGGATTCGTGTTCAGGGGGTCAAAATACGTAGATTTATGTAGGTCCGGTCAAAAGTACAGAGCACTTTTTTTTTGTGTGCCGGTGTAATTAATATAATGAATTATAATATTTACAAATGGTATAACAAATCGCCCCATTGATTTTATTTGTGCCAATTTTTTGAATAGGTATCAATCGTCGCTTTATATATACCTGCTAAGATCTTTAGTAACTCAAGAATTAATAAAGACATTAAGGGTGGATCACCGTCAGAAAAAAAAAATCGATTTTTTTTCCATAAATGTCTTCTTATAACATTCAAGAATAACGTGTTAAAAGGATTGGAATAGCTGACTAATGTATTTTCACTGATAAAAATTGAATAAATTGATAATAACATAAAAAAATATCTTAAAAAAACTTTAAATGCGTTTTTCTCGAAATCAACTTTTTAAAACTGGGAGACAAGATTTCTCAGAAACTATCCGACGGATTGACTTGAAACTGGAGAGTGTTATAGTTCAACACGTTTTCTTAGTACTGAATCTCTGAAATTGGCCAAACCTCCCCCCTCCTCAAAGTGGGAGAGGGAGAAAGGTCCAAAAAAAGGTTGTTTTTTTTTTTAATTTTTATTTCAAAGTCGAGCCATTTTGTGAATTTTCAACTTTTTTCAGATTTTCGAGGTTCAGTACCAAGAAGACGCATTACCAAAACCTACATTCCTGGGAAAATCATGATCCGACTTCCGGTTTCTGAGAAAACTTGTCTCCCGTTTACCTCCTCATTTTTGAGGACCCTTTTTCAAAACGCTAATGAACGTTCTGCAAATCGGAAAATGATTTTGTTGGGGGCTTAAAAAAGACAACAGAGTTAGCACTAAAAATAAAACCCCTTGCGTACCTGAAAAGTGGACGCATTCCTGATGTTAAAGTTTAGATTAAACAGTTTCCATCGCAGTCTGCGCGATTATCGAAAAGAAAATAACTTACAGAACTTCTGGTTCCAGTAGGATGGAACCACTGCTCACACATCCAAATGTCCCCATGTAGAATACTTTTCTTACGTAAGATAATTTCATGGCCATCGCATTGACCTGATTTAAGCCCATATAATTTTTTTCTGAATCTTTAATGATCGGAAAGTTTGAGTAATCTGTGATTAAAGTGTAAGTGTGGTTTTATTCTCAATGAATTGACCATAAACCTTCACATGGTACATAGTGGGCGACAAAATGTTGGCTAAGTACAGCGGGGACCGAATATGCGCCAGTTTAAGCAATCAGCCTTATTTTACTTAAGAAAGGGCTATCCTAGTCCCAAGGGTAAGAAATCACCAGTAAAGGCGAATGAGCCTCTTTAATAATCCACGGCACAAGGATCAGAAAGACAACGGGAAACCTCCTGATTCTTATTCCTAGTAATTTATGATGATGGCTAATAAATACAACGACCCCAAGTACGGACGTCCCTAGAATGGAACAAGGGTGCTGATAACCGGATCATCTAGATAACAATGGATAATCCACTAGTCAGTAAAATAATCATAGATAACGATCGTATCAGTTATGACACCTAAAGAAGAAAACTTTTTTTCTGTAATGTTACTGCAAAGTAGAGGTTTTTAAACATCACCCATGATATTTGAATCTTGAAGATCTTAAAGGTGGTCATTGAAGAAGAAATTGCAAGAACCTTCAATCCTTCATCCTTCCCAGGATGATTCTAAATGAGTACCGCTCTTCAAGCTCTATTTGGGTGATGCAATTTTAATAGTCGAGACAAAAAGCTCTTTTCTATCCACATTTAAGAAATAAGAAGTTTTGGTGATACCTCGTACCATTTTTATCCCCTCTTAAAATATGGGAGGTATTTTTACTGCAGTTAGTAGCCGTAGTAGTTCTTATTTTTTGATATTATGAATAAAAATACAGTTAAAGCTCATAAATGTTCTGCATACATCCTATGCCAGAGGTTTTTTTTTTATCTTTTTAAGTCCTTAGTAGAACGATCTGCGGATTTGATGGTTCCCGCGGACCTAAAGGTAGGGGTCGCTGCCCTGTGCTAAATAGTACATATTGTAACGTGGCGTCTCAAAACTGTATTGAGATGGCATTTATTCGTTCTTTTAATTTCTTTTGGAAATAATAATCACTTTCACACTTAACAATCACTTTTTTTATTTCACTTTTTATTACACAATTACACTTGTCAAAACAATCACTTAAATGACAATAATCACTTTTAATTCAAATCACACTCATAATCGCTTTGTTGTAACGGAAATTCACAACTGAATTTCTATACCGAATTCTGATACAGAACTGTCTCTGGGCTTGAGCTGAGCGACTTATATACCCGCAACCCAACATTCTAGAATGTACTTCATTGTTCCAGAACAATCCATATGTACATTCTACAGATGTTTCCAGAACAATCTATATGTACATTCGCATTGGTTCATTGGAGAAGTCACTCAGCCAATCGCGCACCGGCATGGCACAAAGAGAGAAAGAGACTTTGTCCCTTTCTGTTACAATATCTTACTATTGAAAAAATAGGCATTAACCCTTTTATTTCCAAGGAACCTTTTACTTCCACATGCAATTTTGCGTTTATACTTTAATCGTTTTTAAAAATTGGCAACAATTAAAGCATTTGTCTAGCGATAGTTATTCGTCATAACGGTACCCTTCACTGTGCAGAGTTGAGCACGTATTTGGTTGCATTTTTTTCAACTTATGAACTATGTAGTTGATATTAGGTACTAAAATTTTAAATTATCTACTGAATTCCTAACTAATTGTAACACGCCACTGAGTTCAACTTTTCAAACTTGATATTATCGGAAGGTATAAATAAATTTATTTTCGATCGAAAATATTTCACCTCTTAATTGTTTGCTTATTGAAGCAATTAATGTAGAAACATTTTACAATGTATAACTAAGGGATGGGTTTTCCTTTGTTTCCAATTATCAAATAAGCAAATATCATCTTTTACCTTCAATTTTCGTTTTTGCTTTTAGGTACCTAATGAATCTAATAAGCATGATATGTACGTAATAAACATAACCGTAAGTAAATTCGTTGTCATCGTTAGTCTGGTAGACGTTTCGACATTTTTATTTGTAGGGGGATGCATATAATTAAGGTTGCACAAATGCATTACATCAAATGCAAGAAAAACGAGAATAACTACCGTAAAATGCATCCACTGTACATATAATATCATATTTAAAATAACTTTATGTACTTCGTCTCTCACATATATGAAGTATTTATTCGTTAGTGAAATAACCGGGAAGATCGTAATGTTTTCTTACCCTCACCTCACACCCTGTTCTGTTCAACTTCCATATATCCATTTCCTTCCGGGAGCAAATTTTACAAATAGCCTAAGAATAAAATGGAAAATAGATGAGAAATAATTTACTTTGGCGTTCATATGTATTTATAATATCCAACCACCACTCTGCCATTATGGAAATGGCCAATGATTCTTTTTTGTGTTTGTTATTCATTTTTTCCATTTTGTTTACATGGAACAATGTTTCACATAAAGAAAAGTCTGCACGTTACACGTTTTGGGACGCTCCGACATGTTATCTTTCATCATTCTGGAAAGCCAAGTGAAACGGAAAAGTTCTATTTATGAGATTGTTGGAAATGGGGGAAAAAAAGTTCTTATTTTTTTTTTGGGGTAATAAAATCTGATCAAAACACGGTTTGTTTGTTTGGGAAAATACACCCCTGTGCCGGGCGTTCCATGTTGTCTTATTTTTTGGCTCACCTCGACTTTTCCTCGATAATTTTCACCGGGGGATGCGTTAGTCGAAAAATCGTCACTTTTCATATTTTTTTAAAGATCGCGTCAACGTCCCGGAGAGACGAACGAATGTGAACGGGCTTTCCGTTATTTTGACGAGGAAAAAATTTAAATTTTCATGCTGTGAAATATTTAAAATTTATTCCTCGCGGGATTTTCGTACACCTAACTTTTTTTTTTCCCACGTGGAAAAAATCATTTCCAAGTCAAAAATTTTCAAACCGTCGCGCTGGGCCGGGAACAGTGCCACTGTTTAATTCAACTTTTTTTTAATGGCAAAAGTGAGACAAAAAGAGGATTTAATTTCATATAAATTTCATATGATAAATAGATTCCTTAATGTTTTAAAAAGAGGAAAAAAACGTACTCTCGGGGAGCTTGTACCTCGTGCCATTTTTCAGCACGCCTTAAATGGGAAAGTTTTCCACTAAATTTTCCGTAAACGCTCCGCCGAGATGACAATATTATTACACAGCACATCGTATATCAATTTTGCCCAAACATACTTTTTAAATAGGCATCCTTCTTCTCCACATCGCCCGTTTACGTTCATTTACTTGTAAATTTGCATAAAGCCACCAAGAACATTTATCATTCCAAAAGTCCTTCTTGCACTGTCCAATTATGCTACCTCACAATTAAACCCGGCCAATTCTCTAAAATAAACTATTCCCGATTTTCATCCCACTTTTTCTGTTTTCCGTTTCTCAATAACTAAATTCAAATGTGTGTTTGAAAATTAAATTTTTTGTTAATTTTCTGAATATTATCATCGATTGTGTTGTAATTTTGGGATTTGTTGCAGTTCTTTATTTATATGTTTTAATATGTTCTAATTTTAAACATATACATAAACACATAAATGAGTTATTCTCACTAAAATCCGAAATTAGGTCGAAAAAAATTTATAAAATAAATTTTTAAACATTGGATTTTTCTTTATCAATTATGTAGTATTTCTGTAACTAGATTTTAATAATGTAGTGCTTCCCAGAAAAAAACTTATTTTAGACGAATTATAGGATAATTTATAACTTTGAAAGTGAAGAAATGGTTTTTATTGGTCATACCGTTGTTGAGTCCAGTCTGTTATTGTTTGATAGGGAGCAAAAATTTTGGGCCCTAACAGTATCATTGTTGCGTTAATAAAATACTCCTCTGTAAAGTGTTATTGGTTGTACTGCACCGTCAAAATGAACTACTTGTATCTCTGCATTGTACTTACAGCAATAATTTTCACGAAAGTCAATATGGTGTTCTCATCTTTAAACACGAAAAACCGGTGAATTTAAGGATTTAATAAGCATAGAAATAGAAAAAGTAAAGTTCTACTAGTTTCGAAGACATTTCTTGATATATCGTCATTCCCTCGTTTCAATTTAAATGAGGGAATGACGAAATGAAGTAAAACCTAAAAATTTTGGTTCATAAGCTTTTATTACTTCTGAATTTTTGTGTAAATTTACTGTTTCTGACAACATACTTTACAGTGCAATTATTCTTAAGATAAAGTAAATACCTCTATTTATTTTTAATGTTATGGAATGACGACTGAAAATATAATCTTGAAATATTTTTTTTAAATACAATTTAGCTATGGCTTTTACAGTAAAAAATACTTTTAGAAAGCATCTTCAAAATATTCAAACTCAATGCTTAATTATTCAACTCTGGAAACTTCAATTTTCTTGCTGTCGTTCCAGAAAGATGAAATTTTTTCATTGTAACTCATTTTTTCATCAATTTCTTATGAATTCAATGTATAATGTTCAATTATGAAAATTCCGAGTTATTAATCCAAAACCAAAGTATTTTTTTTTTATCTTTAGTTATAAACTTTCTATTTCTTTTAGCTTAGTAAAAACTAAGAATAAATAAGTATAATTTAACAAAAACAATATTAGAACTACGTAGTATTGGAACAATATAACGATATAAGAATTTTAATTGAGGCACAATAAACTTGTAAAAGAGCTGCATGCGGCTCGTGAACCACCATTCGATCACTAATGTAATACCTACTTATAAATTTCCATTTTTTTTTACTCATAAGTTTTATATTTTTACTAAAACTAAACATATATGTAGAAACATATTTCATGTAACATTCCCGAAACTAGTACTAATTTTTTTCCAAAGTAATCCAAACTGTAAAAATATGACTAATAGCAATATTATTTCGTTTTTGACATACGTTTATAGTCACTCAGCGAAGTAAAAGATTAAATGGAGAAAAACATTTAATTATAACGAAATAAAACCACAAACTTATATCTTCAAAAATGCCAAACATCCCCTGTAAGGTCTGTTTCATACTTATACCAACTAGTGCTATATTTTTTCTTTCTAAAGAAATAAACAAAATAGTACAAAATAGTCCTAGTAATAATTCACTTCTAACAATAAATTTGTTTCATTATACCACTACTTCTGCATTGTTCAAAGCTTTTAGTGTTCTTTATTTCCTCTAACCTCGTATTTTCTTTACAACTCTTTTAAATTAAAATAGGGGCATTTCACGTGAAGCGGACTGTGAAAAAAAAGTGATACTCTGAAATTTGTTCATATTTGGCATAATTGTACTTCTAGTAAGTATGAATGAGGATACAAAATATTTTTTTCGAGTGGTGATTATTTGTCAAGTTATACGCTTCTAAAGAATTGTCGTCTTAGAAATTCATATTTTTTGAAAAAAAAAATTCGATTTAATTTTTTTTAAAAATATTAAATATGGTGGTTTAAATAGGAAATTAATTGTTCTTTCTAAATAAAAAATAAAACTGGACATTTTTTTTTATATTCAAACCCGGAAGTAAACTTTTCAAATCAGAATTTTAGTACCTAACTTCGACCATTTTGATTTTTGATTTTTTTATTTCAAAATATAGCCTAAAGTACATTTATAATACACCAGAAGTTTCATAATGGGATCTGCTATATTTTAGGAGATAGATGAATTAAAGTACATATGTGTCGTACTGGGCGTTGTACCCTAGCTTCCTTAAGTCAATTGGTTTACCCGATATAACACTAAAACGCTGCAATAATTATATTTACTATCCTACTTAAGCATATTTAAAGCTCTAATAATGTTATTGGGTAATTTTTTTTTTATTTTTGTCTATTTGCACCATCTGCCTCTTGGCAATAATTGCAATGTGTCACACTTTCAACACTCGTGCGTTAGTTGTGTCCATTGACACAATTAACATTAAAAATTATAAAACTATAGTAGCTTAATAGTAATAGTATTCTAGTATTATAATAGTATTAATAGTAATCTTAAATAAAGTGACAGTAACAAATAATAACAAATAGTAGTAAGGGTCATCTCAGTCAGGGTGCATATTACTTAAATCGATCTGTCAGGTCGAGTATGGCCACTCTTTTGGGACGCTTTACATCCCCACTGTTATCCAGTAGATTCAAGGCGAAGTGGTTTGGGTGATCATTGAATCTAGCTTGATAGGCCCGCACTCTCTGAGTGATCACTTCTTTTACATGTTCCACCTGTAGGTCGTCGTGGATTCTTACATTATTTATGTACCATGGTGCACCAATTATTGTCCGCAGAACCTAGGACTGGAATCTTTGAATTATTTCCACGTTTGAGTTGGATGCTGTGCCCCAAAGTTCCACTCCATAGGTCCAAATTGGTTTCATTATTGATTTTAATTATTATTCAAATTAAAATAGTACTTATTGAAAAAAATTTTAGTAGGAAACAGTAGTTTAAAATAAATTTCGTGATAAGTAATAAAATCGTCTGCTAGCCAAAGAGGTTAAATGACTAGAGTGAACGTGCTTCATAAACCCCATGTTAAACCTAAACTTTCATTTCCCCTCAATTTTCCAAGTGATCGTACCCCTTTCACAGCATATTTGTTCAAAATATATTCTTAATCATCATTCGAAAAAAAAAATTTTGTATCCATATTTATACTTACTAAAAGTACAATTATGCCAAATATGAACAAATTTCAGAACATCACTTTTTTTCGCTGTCCGCCTCACGTGAAATACCCCAATATTTAATAAATATCGAATTCGATCATTGCAAATCATCCATTGTATCAAACTTGCAACTTAAACTTTAACTAATCTATATGAAAAACTTTTTTAACAATATATTTTCTTTATTGTTTTTAGCTCCTTATTTTTTATAAGTCCATCGTTTTTTTTTTTTTTTTTTTTTGGTTACATCCATCTCAGAGGTTATACTTTCAATAATTTAAAGTAGGAACTGGCATTTATCATTATGAGATTTGACGCCATATTGTTTATTTGATATTTTATCTCGTTAGCAAAAAACTCTAATTTTCTTTCGATAAGATAACTTTGGAAAAATTATCAATTTTTCTTGATATCAATATTTTTTTTAAATAAAAATGTTAGCTAATTATTTGAGGTTTAAAAAAATCCTCTATCCTTGTTGAGTGCCTTGGCAGTCAACTTAACAATTATTTTTAATATGCTCCTTATCTTTGACAAATTATTATAATTTTAAAGGATTATATAGTTACACATATTTCTCGGCCTTTATAATTAAAGCATTGTGGGTATATAAAGGACATAACAAAAACAATGTTATCACCCGTTATCTCATCAAAATTAAAACGAGTTCTTCAATTCTTATTCTGAATTTCCACACATTGTTAATGATAAGGGTTGAGATTGTAACAAAATTGTTTGTTTACACTGTTAGCAAATTTACATAATCCTTCTATTTATCCAGATCCACCTTTCTGGATGTGTTGAAGAACGTGAAATTAGTGTCGTTGTATGTAGAATTCAGGTATATCAAAGCTGTAAGCTCAAACTATGATTCAACTCATTTCAACAAACTTAATTTCGTCGCTAAGTTAATTATAGAGAGCCGACCCTTTGTCTTCCCTAAACTCCTTACGAATTCCAGTCTAGTTCTAGATCTATAATGGAAGAACATTTGAAAATAGCACGTGGCCTATAGAGTACACGTGTTGCTCATACTGTAACTACGTCTACAAAAAAAAAAAACAAGCCTTTTCTTATTTGTACGGGAAAGTTGTAAGCTTTACATAAAATTAAAAAACTTTTGATTACATTTCATATTTCTGAAATTTTATCTCTTGGATAATAAAAACGGTATTTATAATTAAGTCCCACCATATTACTAAAGGAATCTTTTATTTTGAGCGGTACAATTTATTTATTTTTTCCCTTAAAATCCATTACCATAATCTCCAGAAATGTCAATCATTTCTCATTTAATTCTCCAAGACCTGTCATAAAATATTAAACAAAAGATACGTATCGATTGAAAATTTTAATAAAAATGGGGATGAAATTTATTATGTGGAACACTGCAATGGAAAAAATAACTTATTAAGAATAATATTTCTTCACCGTTTTAAAATATTAAATGTAATTTATTTTATGGTCTTGTATTGGTACAATTGTAGACTCTTCCTCCGGTTTCTTGGTACAAAAATGTGCAAACAGCGGCGTTGTTTTCGAATGTCATTTCAGGAATTTTGTATTCGGGGTTGACAGATACTTTGAGGGTGTAAACGCCTGGATCTAGTTCGGAAATGTCGACCCATTGGCAATCGACCGTGTATTTGTAAATATCGGTACAGTTCACGGATATTCCTTGGTCCCCGTAATTGGCACAGGCAAATCGCGGTTTCACGCCTGGTAAGCACTGGTTATCCTCTAGACAAAAGGACGCCTTATGTCCTTCCGCCACACGAGCCCCGGTTGAATTGAATATATCAAACGTGGCAAACACTTCCATACTATGATAGTGCCTAAAAAAAAAATAAAAGAAAAGTAAATAAGATTAAAACCAAACTGGAAAGTTACCACCCGTCAAATCAAAAAAATTGCATTAATTGTAACAAACACTACGATTTGTATCCACTATCTTAAAATTTAGTACAAAATTATGTAACTAAAAGTAACAAAATTTATATTCTTCATTTTTGTAATAAAAAACGCTAAAGGATTAATGGCTTTCTACCGAAGAGTGATTGTTTGGATTCAATTATAAGAAGCACCTGAAGATGTCGGAATTATTTTTAAAACTGCCCTTCCTACGTAATTTATCTATCTAGAGGCAGTGCCGAATTTATTAGCTTGCTGAGTAGGTTAGGCAAATTTGGCCTATAAAATGATTTTTGCCTTACAGAAATAATTATAAAAAATGAATACATGATTTAACTTCTTTTAGCTCAAAAGTAAATCCAAAAACTATTTTTCGCGTAATCTTCACGAAATAGTGGGTTATAAAAATGATTTAAAAATTGGCACAACGATTTGTTCATAATTATGCAAAATACAGGAAAAGTTGATGATATAACGGTGATAGAGCACAAATTGCGATTCCATTAATAGAATAAATGTCATTAATATTGTTGCGAATAGAATATTGAATTTCAGAGGTCAATAGGGGCGGTAAAAGCTGAAAAGCCTACTGGTGACAAATTTGTAAATTCGCCACTGACTAGATGTTTTTAATTTTCAATGAATATAATAATAATACTAAATTTGAATTAAATATTATTTAAATTACAGTTATTAAAATAAAATCGTTAGTAGTAAGATTTTTTGAGTTGATCATTCCTCCACTAGCATACAAAAATTAATTCTTTCAATTACTGGAAAAAAAATCATCCAAAAATAAATTCAATGTAATAGTGTGTAGATTTTATAAATTTTGTGGAATTTTCACAATATGCTGCATTTACAAATCTGTTTGTAACAAATTTTTTATTGTTCTATGGAGAGGAATATATATTTATGAAAAGTATATTTTGGATTAAATAAAAACCTAATCCTGACATAGTATACCTATATCAAACGGAAACTTCACTTCTATAGATTTGTAGAAAATAGCTGGGGAATATTGACAAAAATTGCAATAATTAAAAGTGGCAAGTTATGGAAGATAATACTTAGAATAAAAATAAAAAAATTCCTCCTTCAAAATAGGAAGTTAAATTTTCGGAAAAGCCACCTGGAAAATCTATTGTTTCAGCAGTCACTTTAAAAGAGAACTTGCTACTCCATTAGAAACAACGATTGAAAGTATATTTCAAATTATGAACCAAAAAAGGTAACTATGTTTTTTATAGATGGCCATGTGGGTTTCAATTGGTTTTGGTTTGGTTTTCGGTCGTTTCGGCCGAAAAATTTAGTTTCGGTCAGATCCTACATAGAAAATATTTGTTTGATAATTGGTAATTAGTATATTTTTTGGGGTTACTTAGAAATTGTTACCTGAAGGTATTACGATAAATATTTTTTCTGATATACATGAAAAAGTGAACACTTTTGAAAACATTTGTTTCAATCTATTGTTCCAACTCTAGCAAAAATTAAAATTTTAAACAGAATTTCAATAAGAAAATAATTTTTAAGCCATTAATATCTTCGTTTTCGTAAAGCACTAAGCACTGTATATTGTAAAAAATGTTTTTTTTTTTAATAAATAATGATTATTTTATTGTAAAAAGCTGATCCCAAACTTGTACCACCATAGGGCAAGTATAAGATATACTTTTAAGGAAATACTTACATATGACACATATGCCACTCCCAAAGATGTTTCGGAATAATCGGACGAAAATCTGCCGTTCCGGCATTTAAAATCCGGGCGGTAAATCTGAGAAGTCTACGCGTTTCCAAATGCCAGCTATCCGATTCTTGTTGAATTTTGTAAGCATGCGAGGCCAAGCAATTTTCTTCCATGGCACATTGTAAGAAAAACATTTGTCGATCTTCCAAATGCGCTGTTTGCATCAACTCATTGTAGTCCATAACCAAATCCGCCATTTTGGTTACACAAGACACAGAAGCAACAACAGTCCCATCACCCGGACAAAACGGTGTCGCATCAAAATAGCACTCACTTAAGGAATTTTCACTTCCGGTGCATTTCACTCCAGAAATTCGACTCTTGTTGGCATTGCCGCCAAAGTAGTTGGTTTGCGAGGCATCATTGGCGAAACCGAGTCCAAGTTGCTTACACACGGTCATGGCCTCGAGAAGTGACCATCCATCTCCACAAATAACTTGCCATTTATCATTGGGAGGCCGGATTTCAACGCGACCTTCACTGGGTACTCGTCCTCCAACTAAACGAATTTTGCTGTTTTTTGGAATCAAAATTTTTGCTTTCTTTTCCATCAATTTGGGTTTTTCTTTAACAAGTTCATCAGATGTCTCGCAAATTACTCCGGCTGCTTCTTCGGGAGTACAATCGCTGTTTCCCCATCCATCAAAACGACACTGGACAATTTCATCCTCAGTTCCATCACAATAAACGTTGTCCATCCAAAACCGCCCTTGAAACATAAAAATTAAAAAATATGGGAAACTATTGCTATACATTACAGTTTACGATAGTAGTTTAGTTTTCTGGTAAAAAAAAGGTTTTGAATTCATCTATGCTATTATAAAATCTCAAATATACACAGTAATCCCTTGCTTTACTGACCCTCGCTTTACATAAATTCGATATTACGGACATGGTTAATTAAGTATTAAAATTTCGGTATACGGGTGAAATATTCACAATTACGGACAATATATGTATATTATTTTCTGTTTTGCTTACATTTTTTGTGAGGAATCCCAAAAATAAAATAATAAAAAAAAATTAGCACATAAAAGAAGTTTATGCTTGGTTTTGTTATACGGGGAATCCCAAAACAGTTATCAAACATTCTTACGAATTAGTATCTGATGTTATGCGGTATAGTAAAGTGTTAATTTATTTATGCTCTGTATTTAGTGGGAATCTATAGTGAAATTAGGTTCTTTTACGGCTATTCCACTTTCCAATAGGATCTCATAGTAATAGCGGTTTCGCTAAACAAATTTTTGATTTACGAATAGTTTATGAGGAACGCATCTTGTCCGTAAAAACGGGGGATTACCGTATTAATAAACAAGTACTATATGAATTGTCTTTTTCTTATTTTATAAAAGATACCACAAAGCGTTAACAAAGCAAGACCCAATTAGATGTCCACTTTACTTGGGAACCACTGGAACCAAATGTAGATAGATTGTTAAAATATTGTGTGCTACTTTAAATTAAAAATATTAAAAACTTTCCAAGAAATGCAAGTTAGGAGACTTGGTTGATAGAAGAAACGAGAATATGGAATATTGTATATTTTCGCCGCCGTAGACCGATCAGAAATTCGCCGCCCCTTATTTTCATTATTAATCAAGAAAATTGATAAAAACATAAAAAATATCCTTTTTAATTATGTAATAATGGAATATATATGTGTTTTTCTCAAAGTCATTTTTTTATGAAATTATCAATATCAATATGCCACCCTATTTTCATGTACCACCCGGAGTCATGGTCCTCTTGACATTTACCGCGTTATGCTAAGGAACGAGAAAAATAAAGTTGGAAAAAGTAGAAAAAAGTTTCCAATTATTTTCTACCTTTCGTCGCTGAATTTCAAACAATTTATATTTTTGGATGTTTTGTGCTTGTGAAAACCAAAAATTAACTAAATTAAGTAAATATTGTTCAAAATCGGTTATGTGTATCCCGAGAAAAGTGGACAAGTGTATTAAGAAACTTCTTTAAAGAAAATCAAGTTTCCCAGTTTCTTATGCTACTTATGAATTTACTTAGCACAATATCTTTTAACATTGATCTAAGGTTTAAAAAGAATTATCTGAGATTATAAGAAGCTCTAAAAATATACCTTGTACATAAATTTACATACTTTTTGCCAGACCAAAGGTAGCACTATGGGTATGCTTGGCACCATTTAAATATCCCAGCTGACGACAAATTACTTTCGCTTCCATTTTATCCCATTCATCATCGCAGATCGCACCCCATTGTCCACTATGAAGGATTTCAACATTCCCTACCAAAAAATGATCCCGCATTAGCATTCTTCACTTTTCTCTTAAGATATCTTTGCTTTCATACCTTCATTCGGAGATCTTCCACCAACCAATTTAATAGCACCTTCTAATTTCTTTAACTTTTTCAAATTATGCACTAGATTTGCTCGGTGAGCACGTCGTCCCTGATCGCGATTATCAATTCGAGAGTGCACTGTTTGGAAAATTTCTCCGTGGAAAATCAAAATCGTTACTGATACCCACACAATCCTTGACAATCGCGATAGGTCTAATGTCATAACGAGATTTTATGACCGAACTGAGCGGAATGAGAGAACCACAATGAGGCCAATCGATGGACCTCACAATAATTAAATACTTAAGTCGGGAGATAAAATTAATGGGCGATGATATTTATCTGATTTTTTAGTTGGTGGAAGAGAGAGATGATAATGAAATAATAAATGGTCCATTGATTTATAATCAGTTAGAAATATAACACATGAGTTTATTTGTCATCAACTTAATGATCCATATTCTATTACAAAAAGAAATCTTAACTTACTAGTATTTACATAAATTACATATAAAATTATACAAATTTCAGTATTCTATCTAAAATAAAACCTCATTATCTCTTTTTTGCCTTCTTTGCGTCATTAGATGCAATATTAATCTCATATTAAATCAAATCAAAAGAAATCCTCATCACTCGAAATGAAAACGAAAATGTTCATCGTAATGTGGCCAAAATTATTCAAAAATATTCCAATAAAGGTCGCAATATCGGATCGTAATCAAGCTTTATACATAAATATTATTCTCCATTGTTTAGGTCTAAATTAATATACTAATTATACTATTAATAATATACTAATAATAATATACTATTAATAATACTAGTATAATTATACTATTAAAATACTAAAAAATAATTCAGGATGTCGTAGACAAAATTTAACAAAGTTTTCTTTTATTTGTTTCAATTTTCAACGTTTCATCAGTGTAATTTCGACTTCATCAGGCAACGTATGTGTAACAATTTTAAAAAATGTACAATTTCAATCATTATTAAAACCAAATTGTTAAAAAAAATTATAAAATTACAAAAAAATATACCTTAAAATGATTACATCAGACATTTAGCAAATACAAATTGGAGTCCAAGATTGATTACTATATAACATTTTATTATATAAATATTATATTACACCTTAAAATGTCTTAAAAATTGTATATTTAAATAAATTTTTGTCAATAATAATTATTGATTGCAAATGGTGGAGAAATAAAAGTCCGAAATCGAAAATTTGAAACGGTCAAATTCCAATTTACCTCCATTTTCATCTACAACCGTATATGGATATACACCTGCGAGGAAACCCTAGCGAATTATATTGCTATTGCGGTAAAGAAAAATTGGGACTTTTGTGTCATTAAGACAAAATATATATTGGGACTTCTGGAGTATAATCGTAAGTAGTAATATTCTGTTATAAAAAATTTGGGGTAGTAATATAAATCTTAATTGATAAGTTTTTGTTTTGATTTTAAAGCACATAGTTCAGGACCTGAGAGCTTTAGTATCTTAAGTTCAAATTCATTATTTAACAGAAAATACTTATGTGCACTTATATTAATTTGGCTTTCAGCCTGCAAAGAACTTGAGATCGTTTTTGCTGTAGTAAATTATTGCCTAATAATATAATTTATAACTTATTAGTTTGGATCAATTAAAGAGTTCAGTTGAACTTGAATTAATATGATTATAGGGCTAAAACTCTAAAAATATACTTAAGATAAGGTTTCATGACTTTCAGGTGCTCATAAGCTTGAATTTGCAAATACAAGTAAATACAAAATAGTTTTTTTTAATTGGGCTTTCCAGGGTGAAGATAATTGTACCTCAACCCTTCTGCCTCAGGGTTTCTTGTATTTCTTGGGCCCTATTTCACTTAGTTGAAGCTGAGTAGCTGGGCGAACCTCAGCAACTGGGTATTAGGATTTTTCGGCTATTTCAGTTCTAGGATTTGTTATCCTTATAGTATCTTAAGTATCCATTCATTCAGAGCTCTGCTTTTCTACAAAACGTGAGAAAAGATTTCATCCTTTACCTTACAAAATCTGAATATTTGACATTGTACAAAATTGTTACTTATGGAATTTATGGATCAAATACTATTTTAAGCTACTATAATGTTATAATTATTATGGATATTTAAAAGGCCATATATTTTTCTTATAGATATTTTTTTCTGGGAGAGGAATACTCAAGGTTGCAATAATTGGGTGAGAAGCGCAAGTATGTCTAAAGTTTGGAAAACTCTGCTGTATAAAAATAGAAAAACCAAAAATAATAAGGTATTATAAGGTTTCATCCTATGACGTCCATTTCAAAATATTTTGAATACAATTTAGCAATTCAATTCATAAAATATTCAAACTCTTTGTTTGATATTCGAGGAAAAAAGATCAGGGTGTAGAGAATGATTATTTCGGCGACGTTTTGTTGCGTTATTTTGTACTTCTTTAGGCGTTCATTACTTTACCCTTATCATTACTAGTTTTCGTCTCGCAATTCGTATTGCCTTAAGTACAAAAAAGCCTACTGGTGACCAATTAATCAAAGTTGCTACTTAAAAATTTTCAATATTTCTTAATTTACGGTTTTTCATTAATCCTAGAGTAACTAAAAACCTTGGCAGTTATAAAATGACGATAAATATAAACAACAAAGAAGTAGAAAAAAGAATCAGTTGGTCTGTATAAGTAATAAACGTATTATGAAACGTTGCGAAATAATTATTCTGGTTGAACTCAACCACCCTGGTCTTTCATTTTCAAAAATAAAATGTACCACAAGAAATTTTCAATAAATTTTTGATCACAATTATGCTACTTCAATAATTAAATCTTAAATTCGATTATTGGAACAAATTTTTTAAATCCCATTTCCTATGGAAACGGCGGTTTTCTGGCTCATATTTTTCGATTAATTTATTCAAAACTCCTTTGTTTGGTTGTAAAATGTTAATGTATTTAACACATGTGGTATGTGTACGTGATTTTTACTAATCTCGATGGAAATAATTAGATCAAGTCTAAGATTATCTCTGATCACATTGTCTCTGAAATATTTTACGTTGTGGTCGATCTTGTCAACAATATTTTTCAGCTATGCAAGTTGTGGATTTTCAGATGTATCCATGACCTATTCGTTCATTGTAGACCTTGAAATTCCCAAAGGAAACATTTTAATATTTCTAACATTTCTCTGGAATTTTCATTTTGTAACGATTGAATCAAATGAGTCATGGTCTTGAAAGATTCATGGTCATTTAAGTGCCTGAAAAATTATAAGAAAATATGGCACACACAAGAATATGAAATAGGGTTGCAATTCTTTAAATAAAAAACGAACTCTGAAAAGCAAATAAACCACAGAAGTTTTTACGTGACCGGCTGGAAAATGTCACCATTTTTAATATTATTAAATTTTTTAAAGAATTTTACACCAAAAGAAAATCTGGGTGTTGATTAAAAGAAGAATTTATTAATTTTTAACATTAGTATGACTTAAAGTATATATATATATATATATATATATATATATATATATATATATATATATATATATGTAAGGAAAATTTTAAGCTCACAATTCAACTGTTTCTATACAAAACCTGTATTCAATCAAATAAACAACTTATGCGCGTGTGTGAAAACCACAGAGCTTTATTTGTACTCGTAATTAATCAGCTTAAAATCAATTTAAATATCTTAACTGACATTTGAAAACTTGAATTAATCCTTCGTTTAATTTGTAATAAATCGATTTATTTAATTACATTAATTCAAGTTAATGAAAAATTCGAGAAATCTCGAATAAATTAATTTTTTCCATAGGATTGACAATGAGAATTTAAGAAACATTTTCTGTTAGATTACAACTATATAAAGTCATAAATTTTATTTTTCCATTTATCTTTGAACTACAGAAAATTGAACATTAAAAACGACATGCTTAGTATAAAAATGCCCATAAGATGCATTGATAAAAATTGATTTAGCTTCACACATTCTATGTAAGTATAGGTAATTTTAGAATGATCTTTTTGATTCGTATATAATTTCTATATAGCATCTATGTAACATTTCTATATCGTACCTATCTCAAGAAAGTTCTGTACTTGACAAATTACAAAACAATTATCAGTTTTTTGACCGAAATGTAATAAAATATCGTAAAAATTATATACCTTTTAATGGTTGGTAAAGCTTAAATTCCGAGCTTTAGAATATTAACAACAATGCCAAGATATTGTAAAAACAATATTTAAAATATGATGCGCCCAAATTATGAAATATTGTTTACAAACATGAACAAAAAACATGCATTTTGGATAAAAATTTAAACAATTTTTTTATGATCTATTACCCAGATATGTATTTTGGTTACCAAGTAATTCTCATCAGTGATCATCAAGTAGTATTGGATCTCTGCATATAACGTATAACTACGGGTAACTGCTATGTAATGAATAGTAATATTTTTTTTTAAAAAAAGTATGCATGTTTCTAATTAAATGGATTTTTTTAAATTAACTTCAATAATATTTGTCATATTTACAAAATATTTGAGATGGTTAAATTGTTGGATGATAGTAATGGCATTAATATTGTTCATGGCTTTCTTGGAGGTCTGCATAATTCACACTATGTGAATCCTTATTTAATACATTTATCCTTTTTAGAAATAAGTTTATACTATGATGTTTATTTTTAACAGTCTTTGTTGAGTTTATTTTAATAAGTTTTCTCGATATGGTGGTGGATAATTCAAAGCAGTTTTTGTTGTTTATCGTCGTCTATATCCCCTTAACTCTTTAGTGGCTCCAGGGTTATTAAAGTAGCGTTAATCGAGAAGTATTGAAAATTTGAACTAACTGATTGTTGTCATTTGTTTTAACTATCATTTAGATTTCATTCAATTCTAAATTTTTGTCTCTAAGACAGTTGGATCAGTGGTGACATTGAATATTTCACGGAAAGCTACTAGTATTTTATAAATATAATGATGCAAATTATTTTACGAACTTTAATTATAAAACAAAAAAGAACGGTTGAAACTGGTTCCCAGAAAAAAGCTAGCTAGCTTCTTACGTCCATAAGTACACACATCCTTTTTTTTCCTTTTTGTATAGGACGCCAAAAAAAACATTTCAGACCAAAACCTAAATAAAAATTCATTTTTCTCGAAAATCAATCATTAAATTGGCACAGAAAAAAATAATTAATTTTTTTTTTAGTCTAGTCACTTAGTAAGTTCGTCTCGAAATTTGAGATACCCAGCTATAAACTCCAGTAAACTTGTATTTTGACATCTTTTAAATTGTCTCGAAACTTATGAATGGTATGATAAATGCGTCTATTAAAATCTAAGGTCATAAGTCACAAAAACTGATTTTTTGTAAATATTTCGTTTTTTATGGGCCTTTCGCTATTGGTACAAATTATTTTTATTGTAGAACATTAAATTCCCTACAACTTTTGTTTTTAAATTTTTTTTATGCGATGAATTGTTTCTGAGGTGGAGCACAGAGAGCGCGCGGTTAAAGCATCATTTAAGGTCAATTAAGAAGCTCAAATTAAAGGGTTCAGAAAATCTACAAAAAAAATCTAAATATTTACTGAGATTTAGTAATAAGGCAATTAAAAAAGTCAATGAAATGATTTTTAAATAAACTCAATCTTCTTGTTTGAATGCGTATTTACTTTTATATACGTCAGCTCACCCTTAAATAAATTCCAAATTTAGTTCCTCCCCATCAAAGGTCTAAGAAGTTAATATAAATATTACCTTATAATAAACTTCCCCAGTAAAAATTATTACCAACGATAACAATTATGTCATCAATTTCAATACTGTAAATCCAGCAGTGAAAGTAGCCTCATTTAAAACCCCTTAAATTTTCCTTCTGCTCCTCCACATTAAACCGAATGATTTTCTTGTCCACTAAATTTCCATCACATATACTAATTATTATTGATGTATTATTGGGCCATAATATTTTTATAGGTCAATTTCGTAGTCGTAAAATGTTTAGCGGAACAAAAAGATACCGAGAGGGTTGGGTTCGATGGGAAAACTGATACAGTAATAGTTAAATTGTTGTTTTTACCAAATAAAATATATGTGTCTACACCGGGGTTGTTATAAGGGAGGAAATACCTGTTTAACATTTTATTCGATATAATAAAATTTAATGAATATTACCAGTGTTGGTGCATAAAATGGAGTGTGCTAGAAACTAATTCTGAGGGTTGGAATGGGTGTTTTATCGGAATTTCGTTCCTCTTTTATCGAGGGAAATTATTTTCGAAAATTGACTTGTTTTGCCACGTTGAATTTATTTATTAAATAAATTGGAGTTGTTTGTAATAAAATCATCCCTCGCTGGTATATACTCGTCCTCGTATTTTTCTAATATGAAGGAATATTATATGTTTGTTATGTGTCGGATACAGTAGGTTTGAATCAACTACATCATTCTCTCATAAAGTTGTCTTCTCGTTCAGCATTTCATGAAAGCTTCTGAAAGCTTCATTCACGTTTTTAAAACGACGATAAATGAGGTTATGTTGTATATTAAATGCATCCTCTCATATCTCTTGTACCTACGGAATAGGTGTGGTGCACACATTCGATGTCAAGTCTGGATGGAAACGGGAAGAGGGCGGGGGGCGGGGGGGTGAATGAAAATGGGAAATATGTATGGATGGTGCAAAAGGAAATTTACTCCTTATTCGCACGCTCGTTCTTTCATACTTTAGAAATTGAACAGAGAACACACAACTGAAATGGGGAATGATGGGAAAATTGGGGTGGTAATGGGTGGAGGGGGACTTCGCGAGGGAAAAATCAGTGCAACAAATATGTTTTTATTTTTATTTTGTGAAAGCAACAATTTGCACTAGCGACTTCTTATATTTTGTGGAGAATATTTTTAGTTGTGTATGTTTACTTTAAATTTAATTCCGTGTCTCTCTTCTCTGCTTCGTACTTAGAAACTTTTCCTCTCTCGCTTTTTCCCTTTTTGTTCAACAAAAAAAAAAAATTCTCTGATTAAAAAAGCTTTTATTTCAAAATGGTTTTTCATGCTTTAAATTATCGTAAAGCATTCGCATTCATTCACGTAATGAGACTTAGGTTTCGATGAATTTTCAAGTTTGCAATTCCCAAAGCTCGGCATTCATTGCTAATTTTAAAACAAATAAACTTACCTGATGAATATTCGTATAAAAGAGTATAAATTAGTACGTTTGGGCATTATCTGAAAAAGTTTATTAAAATTTGATTCAATAAATGCGTTTCTATGGTGTATTTTCCTATCCTTTCATCTCTTTCTACAGAGAATGCAATATGGATGCCATACAAAAACCAAAATTAATGTTTTTCTTATTTTTCTTTAAGGTTTAAAAAATTTGTGTGCTTTCATACTTTTTCGCTTAACAATCTAATAATTAAGATGCATTTTAATTTTAAAAGAGTATTCTTTTACGTGGACATATATAATTAAATTTATGTATCCCTATTAATTCTTCCTGAACCTCTTTACAGGAAAAAATATTTTCCTCTACAGAATTTATGTACGTGTATTAATGTACGTGCTGTTACAGTTTATGCATATTTATTGGGAAAAAATAAATAAATAATTGTACTTAATTATTAAATCTACTTATATACTCGTAGTTATTAAGTTTCTTGATTTTTGCCACATAATTAATAAGCTACTTTTGCTAATCAAATAGAGTTTAATAAAATAAACGCATTATTCACACTTATATTTGTTATTTACATTGCAAAACTATTTAATCTGAAATGAAGAAAATTATGCTCACTAGGTTCATTAAATCGTACAAAAAATTGTTTTTTCAATGAATAATTGTTTCTTCACAAATCTTTTTCATGAAACAAATAGTATTTACAAGCCCATAATCTTAGAAATTTTTCTCAATTATTTAAATCGTTTAGCAAAAATTTAAATTCAATTGAATGAGTTGTGGTTATTTAATAAAGAGATTGACACTGCTAATGAAGACGTACCCATGCGCATAACATCACCACCCAAAAGCTTTTAGGGGGAGCTTTTGCTTGCTAATGTAATGTATACTCTTGAGTAAATAAATTTAAATAGCTTTAGCCTGCATCCACAAAAATGCTTTTTTTCTTTCGGCATGAAATTTAAAGAAATGTAATTTAAGATGAAATGGAATCTCCTTGCCAAGTAAATACCAAAAGGATGTACCAAAAGGAGACCTTCGACCGAAAGGACCAAAAAGACGACCAAAAGGATACCTAAAAGACTTACCTTCGAGCTGCAACTATCTCCTGGAAAATTTACACCAAAAAGTTTTGTTTTGGATGATAACAATGTAAAAGTTTTCCAAAACACAAATTTAATCACACACAAAAAAATGGAGTAAAAGTTTATTTATGATTAAACGTATAATGAATAAAATCTAAACACAAATATTTTAAACCATGGTCTTCATTACCACTATCGTGGCTTGACTTGGAAATGGCAGAGACGTTTCCATTTTAGCCAAGATTACCTGCCTTCCCGTTCCAAAAGTCATTAACTATCCAAACCAACCTATTCCAGAAGAACCTGGTGACAACTTTGGAACTCCCCAAAGACAGGGTCTGCAAGAGATAGAATTTAAACTTTATGGATAGGCAATCCTGTATACGGAAATGTACGGCTAGTTGCCTCATTACGAATTATACAGGCCATACGGGTTATAAAGTGACTAGTTGCCCCATTACGAACTATGCAGGCCATACAGGCTATATAGTGCCAAATTATAAAATTTCACTTAAACTTTGAAATAATCACTACTGAAACTTATGAATGGAATGTATTTATTGAAAGAAAGAAGGTAAGTCTCAATGATTCTAAAATAAGGCACCAATTCATAGACTGGAAGAATCTAAATTTACCGAGTCAAAAAAGCTCAAATGTGTAAATCAAAATTCCAAGCAGGGGCTTGTTTTTTCCTATGTACATAGGAATCGTGTTCCTCCACTCAATTCTTGGTTGCCAAAAAATTAGTTAAAATTTTAGATGTTTTTCTTTAATTCTTGTTTTTTCTTAGCTCCGAACAAGAATAAGGAAAAACCAGCCAAATTATATATATACAAAAGGTTACTAACCCACTAGAGAATACTAACTTTCTTTAGATCTTGTATTTTATGTATACGATCATTGTACTCCAACTCCGATTTTTTTTTTGTTTTCAAAATCTAGTTTAAGGAAAAGATATTTGAACCCGTTGAAGCTGTTAAAAAATAAGCGACAATCATCCTCAAGGAATTGGTTTAAAGAATTTTCCATTTTTCCCAAATTCTATTTCTTTTCTGTTTCAGTCAACAAAGATTCGCATCTAGAATTATATCATTCCAAAAAAGTAATTCTTGAATAAAAGAGTAAATAATTTTAATCTCTTTTATAAAAAAATAATTAATGCAATCTTTAAAATCAAAAGTAAAAGTTGCGTAGCGTGAATTTTTGCCACTCGGGCCCAGCTCGGAATTCGCCACCCCTTATTTTTTTCAATGAAAATTGGTCAAAGAAATGAGCTAAAAGTCAAATACTTACCTTTAAATTCTTAACTTATTTTAAACTGTAATTTTCGTGTTTTTCTCAAAGTAAAATCTTATATTGAATTATCACTGTAAATATGCCGCCCCATTTTCACGTACCCTTTGGCGTTTGGCCCCCTTTGCACTCAACATGCTTTGCTACTGACGAGAAGCAAAAATTAAGCATTTATACACTGTGAAAAAGCCAATTTCTGTTTGTAATGATTTTACAGTCTTTCTACTGTGTTTCTGGTTTTCCCTAAAGAAACAGTGTAGAAAGTTTAAGAATGAATCACGGGTACATTATCTTTAAAAAGAAACACCAAATGGAGCTAAACCAGTAGTCGATATAGTTTTTGTCTAAGTTTAAGCAACGTGAAAAAGATACATTTACGATAAAAAAAAACAAGTATTATCGGCTGTAGTATAAGCTACAATGTACAATCTTCACGCTCAATAGATATCCCTCCCTTTCCATACTAGTTACACATATCATGTAAAATTTTAGTACACAAAAAGTACGCCAAAGTTTGCTTGGTCAACTTGAAAATTCAAACAGTAAATAAATCTATACTTTTCAAAATAATCAATTTTTTTTAAAAAAGAGAATTTAAACAAATTCACGATCTTCCTCCAATCATTGTCTTACTTATTTTTGCTGTAGTAGCTATGGTACAAGCAATTATTTTTTGCAAGCTCTATTAAATATATTTTTCAACCCCTTAACAACTTCTTTTATTTCTTCCTTAAACTTTTCAATTCGACACAAAAAACATGTCATTAAGACCGAAGAAAATAACAATTTTGCGAAGACATTCAAATTTTTCCCGGATATCTTAATACGCTGATGGAATAGCGTTACCAGGGAAAATATACACCCTGCTGTGTGAAAATCGCATTGCTAGCCTGTGCAAAGAAAAATACTTGGTAATAAAATCTCTCGGTTACCAAACATGATATCCCACCGCTAAAACGTTGTCTAAATATTTTAAAACCACACCACTGAAAATATGCTGCGGAAAAACATAAAAATTTTCATAGAAAATATTGCATTAGACTCGATTATTGGTAAGGGTAGATTGAATAAATAAAACATGTTTTTTTAACTTTATTAGATATAATTTGTTCAGTTTAAGAGTAACATTAAGATGCAATAAAATAAGGAACAGATATAAAATTAAGTTTTTTTTTTTTCTATAGTATACGATGAAGAATATGTTAATGATAAGGATAACTATAAAAATATATATTACTATATTAGGTTCATATATATATGTCATGCACTCATTAAGACTACATTTGATCTAGAAAACAAAATTAATGAAACAATTGAAATGACTTCAATATAGAAAACATGTAACGATCGCAAAAAACAAATGAATACATCAAGAAAATTCTATGACCAATCACAGCCAATATAAAAGACAATTGAATTGCGATCTCAAAAGAAACTTACTAACTAGAATAATTTGAATATTTGACTATTTGACTCTTTTTTTTTGTTCCTTTGATTAAATTTTATTAACTAATTTTCAGTCTTATAACAACTGGAATGATGGCAAAAATTGCACATATTTAGGTTTATATCTATAGTGATGCATCAAACGAAAGACAATTTTTCATTCATTCAATAAAAGCGTTGCTTTCATAATAACATTTGGACGATTTTAAATGCAAAAAGCTCAAATAAAAATATGTTCGTTATGGTCTACAAATTCACCATTTTTCCGATTTGATTGATTACGATTGATTTTTATCGGCTGTTTTCAATGAAATGGTGCCCGTGATGCGTAATGACATAGTCGTGATAGTACATCATGATGCACAAGGGCTGTCCAATAATCAGTGAACCCCAAACTATGCAATTGCTCCAGCGGGGTCCCCAATTTTTTTCGATTAGTTTCGATAGCGACGAGAGCGGCATCTGCGCCATCATCCCCATAAAAGCCCACACCTTGAACGTCTTCAGCGGAACACTCACCTAGTTTTCAATTAGTTTGAAAATTTTTATATGATCTTAACTATCCAAGGAAAGACAGGAAATATATTTACAAAACAACAGACACAAAGCGCCATTGGCTCAATGGTACACGGTATACACAGCGGTAATGGTACTGCACAAATGAACATCCAAAATACAATTCCCAATTGAAAAATTCCATGTAAATTACAATGTTTTCAGTTATTTTTCTTCAAATTTCAAAATTAGTCTCTAATACAGTCATTAATTATGTTAATATTCTAAATGAATCTCAAAAACAATTACCTACCCTTGTTATCGTTAACTACAGTCATTTGTTAAAACAAGAATACTTAATAGTAATTACAACAATTAAGACAAATAACAAACAAAAATATGTTAGATAACAACTACAAATTTAACGTAAAAGTTCACTTTTAATGACCAAATGTCCACTATGATGCATAATGACATAGTCGTGATAGTACATCATTATAATCAGAGGCATGCCAATAATCAACGACCCCCAAACGACAAAATTGCCCCAACGGGGTCCCCAGTGCGTCCGAATATACTCAGATATGATCGCCAGGGGTAGTTGAGCCATCATACCCATGAAGGCCCACACTTGAAACATCTGCAGCGGAACGCTAACCTTCATTTCCGTCCAGATACATAACAGTGTCATTTTTTTTTCAAATGAAGAAAAAGAAAAAAACAACAAATAAGTATTTCAAATACAAACAAATTTATAAGATTTGAAAGATAAGAAGGCCCAAAACCGCTTGTGTTTAGGAATGTTAGTCAAAGAACCCACTAAAGAAGAATGTATGGTTTCTAAAGGAATTGTTTTTCTTACCAAATATTCGTGGAAGAAAGCTGAAATGAAAAAGACAACAATGCCAGCCACGTGACGATTGTACCCCCGGTCTACGATAGGGATGTACACGTGGCGAACGGCCCATCGATGCACTGGCATGTTCCAGGTACGCCAAAACGTATCAATATTGTTGGCGTTCCACCAATCACAGTAGAAATTGCGATCGGCAAAATGTAACAATTCGCCGACCAAATTCAAGAATGAATGAAAGGTAATGTAGAAAAAGCACAGCCATGCCAAATGGTTAGGAATCTAAAAAGCAAGATATAATTTATTTATCAGAAATAAAAAGAAACATAGTTGTGAAATCTTCTTAATATTAGTAAAAATATTCAAAATTTTTAACAACTCTACTGGTCAAGATGACCACTTTATAACTAGGGATCCAAACGATACATCGATTTTTTCAAACATCTTTATATAGTTCATAAACGCCGATGTTTTAACGCCGATGTGGTGATACATCATTCTTCCTAGGCGATGGTTTATGAACGATATTTTATCATAGCTCCATCATCTGTCCATATGACCTACTACTACACACATAAATAGATATATCTTTCAGTCGCCAAGATAACTTTCTGAATTCCATCAGTTTAAAATATAATGCCTAAGGTTTTAAACTAACGGTAGGTTATATTGTAATCTAATGGCGTTAGAGTATAATCTAATGGAGATCCCAATTTTACGGTTTGTTATTTACTATAGAATATCGAAAAAAAAATCGATATATCGTTCATGAATGTCGAACTTTAAAAACACTGATTTTCTAACATCGATATTTTTATGAGGAATGTTGTATTCCTATTTGGAACTGGTACGTATTGGATTCAAATAATATGACGGACAAGTCTTTTTGATAAACCGATTTTTATAATCTATGATACTTTTACTCGTTACGAGATTCGAACCCAACATATACTCTACTACTCTCTTTTACTATTTCTCTTACCGATAGTTTCAAAAGACGTTCTGTAGCTTTGGTGAATTCCATATTTGAAAATGGCTCAAGTGAATTTTTAATCGATGGTACCATATACTGTTGCAAAATGGCCATAATCACATGAATTCCAACAATAACCTCGAATATCCGTTTCATCAAAAACCGCTTCCGAATTCGAGATGTCCGCGGAAAGTTCAGTTCGTAGCACAAAGTTGGAGCCAAACAGAAATACATAAGATCCGTAATAACCAAATTATCCGGATACTTAACCGTTTTAGTTTCGGAGGCATCAACCTCATCGTCCGAGGACTTACTTTTCTCCTCAGCTTTGTCTATGGAAGAATGGAATAAATGAAACCAAGGAAAAAATTGATTATTTCTGTATAAATTATCGCTTACCTATATTGCTGAAGGAAAGAGACTGGCGTCGCATTCCAGGACGATTCTTGCGATTTAGCCGCGCTTCTCGACACCAACTATTGACTTGAACGTACGACCATAACTTTAAGAACGTGATACAATAAGCGAAACATACGGTGGAGGCTCCAGCTAAAATAAATTGAGTAAATAGATCAGTATAGTGCAACAAAAATAAATCTCACGAAGCTCATCGAATTTATTTGTCTTTTATTTATGAAATTGATTTGGTTGGTTTAATGTCGATTGAAACTATTACGACCATTACGACCATCTATCACACTTACAATTGAAACTAGAAATGATTGTCAAATAAAATCAAATAAAAATTTATCAATTTCAAATATGAGCCATTTATTTTGACAGTGGCTTAAGTCCATATCAAGAATAGTTCCTATAGTTTGTTTTTCTGTTCTAAGAGCATAAGTTTAACAATCAGAGAATTTATTACTGATGTGCCATAAACTAACATTAAATTAATAGTTTGCAAAATTTAATACAAATACAAAAGTTACCGAATAAGTATGTATGGGAACACGGGGCGGAATGGAAAATGGAATTAGCGCTTGTTACAGGTAACAAAAACGCGTAAAAATCATACTCAATGTTCAATTAACTATGCTGGATTATAAAAAGTGGCTATCGCCAGTAAAGAGTGCAGTTGTTTTTATTTTTATCAAAAGTCGATATAAACGTTTCCGAATTCTAATTTTTGCAAAATAACACTGAGGTAATTATCCTATGTTCTATTTTTTGTTTGAATATTAACATGACATGTTTGTTAAAACATACTATTGACTAACTAAAAGCCTAGTGATAAATCAAATATATCTAATATATCCTGCCGTAATAGTCGTGCTTGTGTTAAAGGTGCTTTGGGGTACAATGGGTGGGCCGGAATGGGATATACCATTCAGATAGTATTTCCTATTCAGATAGACATTTTTATTTTATCAGCAGATAATGCGTACATATATCAGGAAAACTAGCCGACAATCCATATATAAGAAAGGTTGGAAGATGCAGAGGTAATCTGTTTATTAGGGTGATTTTTTTTTTTTTAATTTTTTTGGTCCCAACGTGAAATTTTGTTGGAAATACCAAAAAAAAAATCTCTGAAAGTTTGAGCCCTTAATATTAATTTTAAGTCCTCGACCAAGACGTGTAAAGATTTCCCATTGAAAATACATGGAAACTCTGATTTTTTATTTTTAAATTTCTATATCTCAGCGGAATTTCATGGGATCGCTTTTACCGAAGATGGTTTCTTCTCAGAATTAAACGCTCTACAAAAGTGCCCATTGTGATAAAGTCGTAACTCACACCGGTGAGGTAGTACGGGCCACTGAACCTGATTTTTCCATAAAATTCGCGTTTTTTGCATTTATCTCGTAAATAACAAGAGCTACGGAAAAATTACAAATGAAAAACTTGTAGAAAATTTGATTTCCTACAAAAAAGTTCGTATAGACCAAATCGCGAAGATCAATATTAAACGAGATATTAAGCCTTGAATTGATTTTTCTGTGAAATTTTTGCCGATCATTGATTTAAACTTATAAATTGATATAAAAAAAATATATTGATATAAACTTAATATCTCGTTTAATATTGATCTTAGCGATTTGGTCTACAGGACCTTTTTTGTAGGAAATCAAATTTTCTACAAGTTTTTTATTTATAATTTTTCCGTAGCTCTTGTTATTTACGAGATAAATGTAAAAAAAACGCGAATTTTATAGAAAAATCAGGTTCAGTGGCCCGTACTACTTCACCGGTGTGAGTTACGACTTTGTCGCAATGGGCACTTTTGTAGAGCGTTTAATTCTGAGAAAAAACCATCTTCGGTAAAAGCGATCCCATGAAATGCCGCTGAGATATAGAAATTTAAAAATAAAAAATCAGAGTTTCCGTGTATTTTCAATGGGAAATCTTTACACGTCTTGGTCGAAGACTTAAAATTAATATTAAGGGCTCAAACTTTCAGAGAATTTTTTTTCTTAATATTTCCAACAAAATTTCACGATGGGACCAAAAAAAAAAAAAAAAAATAAAAAAAAAATCACCCTACTGCTTATACTGTCAGGATTTATACTCCAAATCTAATGAAATCTGGTGTTCCTGCAGTTTTTGTCAAAAATGGGCACATTTGGCATGTGTTGGGCTAAACACGATGATGACAGTGTCTTCATCTGCGAACTAAGCCAATAACAAGTATCCTATTGCGCCTCAGGCTCATTTCCCATTGTGCCCCAGGAGGTGGGGCAGAATGGGAAATTTCCATTTGGTTTTTGGAACCTAAATTTTTAATATTAATTATTCATTTAAATCAATAAAACCTTTTTTTATTTGTAAAGAATGAATTAAATAAATATATAAATTACAAAACAATGAGATTGTTTCTTTAAATCTCCCGTAAATTGTAATTAAAACTTAGGTACCCCGTTCCGCCCCAGGTTCCTCTACTCGCATGTCGTATGACTCAAATTCTTTATTTATTTCTTGACATATATAAACTGCGAAACGTTTCGCAAAAATTACAAAGTGTGAATTATTTAAACATAAAAGATCCTCAAATCCTCGAAACTACAACAAATCGAAAAAAATAGTAACATTTTAGCACTTACACTTTAGCTAAGTGTAAAGAAATATCATAATAGATTCGTAAACACCGTCGAAAACGCAACACTAAATAGGAAGTACAGCCTTAAATTTATATCGTAGAAATTTTGTGTCAAATATAAGATTTCTTTAGTACTATAGTCCATAATAAAAAATATCCTTTGTACAAAAGGACAGAGGAGAATCAGTATAATAGAACCGTGTTTTGAAATAGTCACTATAGGTTACTCCAACTGTAATTCTCAAAGATTTTATAGTTTACCTAAAATATATAGCGCGGATAAAGCAGGTTGAAAGTTTAGTCCTTAAATAAAATTGGCTTTTGAGTTCACGTTTTCATAGAAATACGTAGGTTATTAGTATTGGAACAAGAAAAGTAATAGAATATTATTGAATATTTACTCTATAGAAGTTGGTTAACAAAGAATTTATTTAAAACTATAGCAATATATCAATTATTTTTTAATTGTTGATATTATAATTCGTCCACCGAAACGGCTTAGAACTAAGAATTTCATTTTTTCAATCATTAGTAGCTTCCATCAATCATTAAATGCAACTTTATAGCATTGAGATTTGGCTACTTATGGTTCCAAGGAAGTATTCAAAATAAAAAGTTTTTAACCAACTACATAAAACGTACAACCTTTAAATATAAAATATCTCGTGCAAAGTTGAAAATTTTATAATGAAAATTTCTTTTTTGTAACGACTGCTTCTAAAGTTGAAATTTCGTGCGTTGTGTGGCGGGGGTAAAGAGCCGTTTTCTCATCGTGGTGGCAAGCGTGCGCGAAAGTAGAGAAACCGTGCGCGAAAGTAAATAACAGTGCGAAAAAGTAAAATAAATTGATATCTAAATAAACTTTGATAAGAAATAATTAATTTAGGTAATTATTTAGACTGTAGTTTAAACTAAAATGTTGTTTTTATTCATAAATTTTCTATAAATTATTCTTACTGTAGAGTTGAAATTTTTCATATATAAATAACAATAATTTATTTCTCAATCTCTTTCTGTTGAACTTTAGAAGCAGTCGTTACAAAAATAACTATTTATGCTTCAGAAAATAGACCTGGAGCTTTGTAAAATATCAAAACAAAATCGAGTCCTCGAATAATTTAATACATTCTAACTCAATGGAAACGTAAATGAAGCTAATAGGCTAAATAATGAACTTTAATTAGTCCCCAGGGAATTCATTTCATAACACTAATTAAATTAGCTTAAAAAAAAAGGGAAAATTCATTAGTTACATTCATTAAAGAAAATAGTGCAAAGTGATCTTTTATGTATGATGTGCAATTAGGTAATTAAATCAAACAAATTCTATAGCATAACAAAGATGAAATTACAGAAATGTTTTGTAATCAAAATAATGTTGCATGAAATGAAAATCTGATCTGCATTCAAATTATGAAAAATATCCAACAAATGAAAATTGAGTTTCAAATTTATATTTTTCATTTTCCTTAAAAATAATATTCCACAACTCCATTGTAAAGTTTTAACCTCAAGAAAATTAATCGCTATTAAATGAGTTTCTAGCGAAATGAAATTTGAGTTTTCGGTAAAGTTTCTTTAAATAAATACTGAAGTTTTACTTACTTAAACTAAACTCAGATCCTTTTACATGAATGACGACCAGCGGCATCAAAACCAGCACTAAAATATTGATGATATGAGCACAGGTTCCCATTCCATTTGAAATCATTTCCTTGAAAAAAAATAGCAAAAAAATTAAGAAAATGCAACTCGTTTGCTTCGTTTAAAGTTTTGGCAGACAACTAAACAAAACGAAAATGAATTTCACTCAAAAAGATTAAAAAAGCATCAATAAATTCGTCAAGCGTCCAATAGATTTGATCAGGTCATAACTGCACTTTTTGCAAACTTTGCAGATGCCAAATTTTTTACTTTCGTATTTGCTTTTTAAAAATCGTTACTTAAGATAGTAAAAAAGAAAAAACAATTCTACAAAAACGGAATTTTAAAAGAATAGTTAAAATGTCATATTTAAAAGCACAATTCGTAAAGCTTAAAAGTATAATATTTATATCATATTTTTCCGCAGCTTTTGTCAATCGAAGAAAATACTTAAATAGAAAACGATCGTAAAGTTAAGCATTCGATTAAAAGGATCCAATTAATATATTTGGGAAATAGCGTAGTTAAAGACGAGTACTCCACTTGAACACAAAGAGCACTAGAAGTAGTGAGGAGGGCGAAATCGGTTCAGCGATGGGAAAAATATCTTGATTGGAAAATTGGAATTTAAGCTTCAGAAATAGATGTTGAAATTCTTTGTATGGATCTTGGCTTTCTAGTTTATATCATAGATTCCCAACTTTTAATAAATCATCTCCCTTTTTATGAAGAAAAACATTCAACCCCCCCCCCTTGCTTCATAGTAGTTCATTACACTAATTTCTTATAAGGAAAACAAAACAATGCTGCAATAATTCTCAATACTCTTTTCACGTATGTTTATGAGGCTACTTCCACCATAAGACAATTCGACCACCTATTAGGGAGTGATACCACCTCCTTTGGGAACCACTAGTTTGCATGAATCGAGAACCCTCCAGAAACAAGAAAGAAAGTACCTAAAGGCATAATCAACGAAGCTGGAGAAAAGAAAAGAATAGTCAAATGAACCTGAAGGATTTCAAACTTGGAAGTAGAAAGAAGAGGGAACGAGAAAAGGTCATTTGAAGTCATTATCGTTGTTACAAGAAAACAAAAACGATGAACCACATTCTGAAAAGATGCATGCGTATACTGAATTCCATAAAAGAAAATCTTGCATCTTAGAAAAAAATTGAAATCTGAGACCAACCAAAAAGAGAAATGGACTATACTTATCTGGAAGATCATACTGGAGAAGAATCTGCATTAGATGAAGGAATAGAACCACACAGGAAATTGAACCGGGAGGTAGGCCAACAACGACAAAAAGCATTTACGAAAATTTTGGAAAAGTAATATTTATTTCTTTAAAGATGTTAATAGAGATCTCTATTAGAAATTTCCACAAGTATAGGTCCCCTGGCATTATGATTCCCTCTAACTGTTTTACGTGTTCTCGCCAATTTCTATAAAATTGTTCAAAAGGTTTATACTTTATAACTGTATCACCTCAATAAAATATTTATAAACATCTTTTAACAATAATCAATAAAAGACCACCAGAGGATACATCCATATTCTCCGATATCCGGAAATCTTCAAAAAAAGACCAAAAGAATAAACTTTGATCATTTTCCTGACACATGAGCTTGCCTGGAAGCCCCTCTTGACGACAAAAAAAAACAGTGCTATTTTTGAATTTAAAAATAAATTAAGAGAACTTTAGGCGTATAGTTTTCAAATAACCCTCATTTGGATTTCCGGGTACCTAGGAATTGAAGGCAAAGGAAAGGCTCATAAAGAAGCAAGGGGAACAACAATGTAACCAATAAACACTGAACTGCAACAGAGCCTGGAAGACCCTATCAAGATGACCCAAAATTTATCAATTCTCCATGGGAATAATACTTGACGGGCCAGACCACAAGAATCATTTAAGGTTAGGAAAACAATAATGGAAATCACAAATTTTGACGAACTAACCGGAATAGAGGAAGTCATTTTGAATAGGCTGCGAATCAAACATACGGGTCTGACACATTTCCATTAAATTCCAGGAATAACCGAAGTGCATGATCGATCCGAAGGTGAAAAATCGGTAAAAAACAGATGTTACTGGAATCTAAAGGAACGAAGACTGAAAGAAAAATATGTGATGTCTCCTTAAATGAAAATGCCTCCCAAATTGAAGACTCCTTGTGAATGCAATCTTAAGGACTCTAAAAAAATTTTAAAATTTTTCCTATAAAACCTTGTACGAGTTGTAATGAGGGCTTTAAGAGTGATATTCGATACCGATTTCCAATCAGAAAAAATATTAATGTATAGTTTGCAAGGGTACGGGGCTTTATCTTTTATAACAGAAAGCAGGAACATTTGCAGATGACATAGTCATAATGATCATAAATAAGAATCCTAGAATTGCGCGGGTAGCCAATTTACATTACTTTCTTAACTTAGAGACCTGGACGACAAAGTGGAAAAGAAAAGATTTCAAACCATTCGAAAATGCAAACGATTTTATTGATTTGTCGGTTCACCTTTACTGAAACAATTCTTCAATTATTGAAGAATTGATGAAAATTAGAAACTATAGTAATTTCATTACCATCATTTCATCTAGGAACGGATTTTTGCTTTCTGAGATTGAGCGGAATAGTATTTTTAAATAGGGTATTTTGGTTATAATATGCGAAGTCAAATTTTCAAGGATGGAAAATTATAAGATACTGTAAAATATTTTCAATTTATTGATACAAATTCGACCCCTGAATTCTATAGTTTCCCTTTTTGTTACCTACATATTTTATTTTTTATATTCCAAGAAATCATGGGGAAATATTTCGAAGGATTTTAATCTTTTAAAGAAAATTCGAACGTTTGAATATAAAAAGCAAATTTAGTTCTATGGAAAAATTGGTGTTAGCCATTATATACTTACGATAGACAATCCTTTTTCAATAACCAAACACAAGACAATTGGGACAATAACATCTAAAACCAATAAAAAATAATCATACCAAAGTATCTTTGGTTTGAAAGAAACCAGCAGTAAATCGTTTTTCTTACATAATAATAATACTACGGATGGATGAGAGGCGCCTCCCTCGTTCCTTCCTGTTAAGACTACGAACCACTCAATTGGATCAATACGAATTCCATATCTAAAAAAAAATCAATAAAAAAAATTAAATACAACTCTTACTTAATAAATCAATCACTTGTGAATGCTTACTTAATAAAATTCTCTAAGAGCAACCGAAAACCTCCAATTGTCAATAGAAGGAACGCCCAATTGATGAATCCCGTGAAATTATCAAATCCAGACGTCCATGAAAATAGAGAGTCTCGAGGTCGGTGGCATCTATAAAAAATTTACAGAATTAAATTTTAAAAATCAAATATAAAATCTGGAGAAAATGTCAAGTTGTATTCTCAATATTGTATCTCGATTTGTTCCAATGAAAATTGGATTGTAATTTCTTCCTTTGAAATAAATTGCCCTTTCGTGATTCCAGTTTTTTAAAAAAAAATATTTACGAGTACTTTCGAAACATTCACTTCAATTTCAGAACAGACATTATTATATATTAATATTAGCTTTGACATGATTTTTTCAAATAATAATATAACATATTAATGCTTTAAAACTTTTATTTTACTGATTTACTTTCAAAAGGATACATCAAAAATGTAGTCATTATTAAAAGAAAAAAAAATCAACTAAAGCTGGGTTTTTTATAAGTAATTCATCACATCGCAGTTCCAAAGAGATCCACTATTACTTGATGATCACTAAATAAGTTGCTTGACAGTCGAAATACGTATCTCGGACCAATATATTATTAATGTATTTTATGAACATTAAACTTTGTTTTGTTTTGTTTTGTTTTTCTATGAGTAACTATTGTACGTTTAAATAGTGTATACTGATGTATGAGATTTAAAATTTAAATATCGAGGTTGCTAAAGACCTAGTTGTCAAAAAGCGACCATTAAATAAATTCTAATGAAAAAAGAACATTGAACTCATTACTTTTGATTATAATTTTATTTGAGTTTATAGTATTTCATAAAATTGAATACACAACATATTTTTATAAATAGGTAATACTGCTTTAACTGTAGGTACAGAACTCACAAAAAAATCTTATTTTTGCATTAATAGATATAGATATATTGAAATTAAGTAGCTGAAAGAAATTTTCTTAGGAATTATAGGTTTTACTTGTTTGACTGGCAAAATTTAATCCAAATTTATGAGAGAATTATACATCCAAAAAAAAATTGTTTAAATTTTGCATATACCATGAAATTGGGTATGGAAACCGTTTTAATTTTCGATACTAAAGAAAATTTCATATCTTAAAAACAAGATTTTCACCCGTGAGAAAATATATATCTCAATAATAATTATTTTCAATAGAAATAATATAACTTTTTTTTATTAATTTTTAAAGATTTCTTTACCCTACACAACTATCAAGGCAGATTTTATCATTTCTCAATTATATACTGGGGATACCTTTCATTTTTTCCAAATTGTCTATACCATGTTACTAGTGGAACAATGAATTTTATCTGAATATCAAATTATATCAAAATTGGTTCAGCCATTCTGGAGTTCAATTGTACGAGTTATAAATATATGAATTTAGATTAAGGACTTCTTACGACAAATATTTGTTCTTTATTCAAATAATAAGATGTAGATTGAAAAATAAGATGCACATTGTAAATATCGGTATAGTAACTGCATTTTTGACATCTTGCATAACATACAGCTTTGATGTTTTATAAAAGAAAAAGATTTAAGGAAAAATAGAAAATCAATAATGTTTAAAGAAAGATTTGCAGGAAATTTTAAATTATTTTACAAAGATATGGTTAATGTTTCATATTCTAAAATTTCATAGAAAATTTTGATAAAAAATATTTTAAAAAATTATAAATTACACATGAAAACTTTAGCAAATGATTGATTACCATAGTCTCTATGAGCCACTATTAGCTTACTCTTCAGTAAAGTTTTTCATTTCATTAAAAATTACATGGAACTATAATTTTTGTAATCTTTTAATCATTTAAAGGATAATAATGGTCAAATTTTAGAGAAATTCGAAGAAAATTAAAGTCGAAAATAAGTTTTCACTAACCAGTCACCAATGTCCAAGCAATTAAATATTAAGTACCATAGTTGAATAATTTTAACATAGAAATTCTCTCATTAGTGCTTCTGATTTGTGCAATTAACCTAGTCTAATTAAATACTAAGCATAAATAATTGAAATAGAAATAGAAACGTAGTTCAATAGTCGATTACTTTCATGTAAATTGGTTATTAGAAGAACGTTTTATTTGAAAAAATAAGTTTTTAAAAATAATAATATGTTATCAGTGGAATAAATACGTTGAAATTATCAAAAACATTTTCTTATGAATATTTTTTGTTCTTATCGTTAAAAATAGTAATTTTGTTACTTGTCAATAATTAAAGCAATTTTAATAGGTTTCGTAATAGCACCCTCGTAAAAAGCAAAAATAGTTTCTAGAGATTTTTAAGTTTTACTTAAATTTTAAACAAGTATAAATAAATAATAATAATAAATCAAGCCAAAAAAAATCTCACTTACTTTTCATGGTCAGTGGTATTAATGCAATAACACTACTAAAAAATTTCCTTCGGTAACGTTGGTAGCAATTTAACTATTTAAATTGCACATTGATAAAATACAAATTTTAAAACTCAAACTCATTGTTGTCTAATAGTTATGAAGTTACAAGGAATTTCACAGTAATAAATCTAAGAAACCACCAGTGCCAAGAAAAGCCACACAAAAAATCCAAATTTTAATCTGGGGAAACAATTATCGAAAAAAAACAAATCTATATAAGTACATAATTAAAAAAAGGTTGTCTATATATTTATATATTTTTAGATGCTACCAACAGGCAACCATGTAACGCTCTCCATAGAAGGAAATAGAAAGAGTCAGAAAAAGTAAGAGATCAAAAGAAATACTCAATATTTACTATAAGTAAGTTGTAGCTGCCAAAGGTACTTATAGTAGCAGTTAAGTTCTTAATACTGTACTTGTATAAGTTTGGTTGTATATTTTAAGCACTAACCACAATGTGTACAGTATAACCTGTCCATTTACAATAGATACATATACCGAGTATAGTTAGTTTCGTAATAGTGTCTCACTTGTTTCTCCTTACTTACTTCGTCTTTTTCTACGAAGAAAATACTGTCAAAGAAAATACTTTTTTCTCCGATCGCTGTCTTCTTTTATCATCTAAATCACTCTTTCCACTTGTGGTTTGTTAATTGTTAAGGTCAGTGTTTTTTAGGATCATGAGGTTGTGTAACTTGTATCTAAATCTTCAAGAATAATCAGTAATTTCATTATGTTCTCTTTGAGTTCTGAGATCTTTCCGATCCATGCAATGTTTCTTTTACAACTCAATAACTGCTGCCCTAGGTTCCTGCTACTTCTATTTCGGGTGTCCTTATTAGAAACCGAAAAATGAAATTTGTTTCTTCATCATTATGCTTGAAATTGGATCTAATTCTATGTAAACTGTTTCTTTCTTCTTTCTATGTTCATTACTGTTGTGGATTTAGGACATTTGAAAAATTCAAACAATAACAATAAAATGAGATAATAGGTGTTCGAGCAAAATCTATGGGAGATTGATTACGCAAGAAGCATCTGGAACTTTCTAGGATCTTCTAAACTTGACTCAACGTTATTTATATGGAGGGTGATCATCAACAGTTAAGGAGTGATAAGTAATAACGCAGTTCGAAAACAGCTAACAGTGAGAAATAAAACGATCTTTAATGGTTATTTTAATTTTCGATTTATAAAATAAATAAATAAGTGTGAAGTGTGAAATAAATAAATAAATGTGTGAAAGAATAATTATTATTACTATTTGTTTAGTGGAGTAGCGTGCGATTTTACCACCTGGAACAGATCAGAAATTTGCCGCCCCGTATCGTCGTCTTTTGGCCAAGAAAATCAGTAAAAAGTCCAACACCTTTAAATCACTGGTTCTTAACCTTATTGGGGGTACTGATTCCCACCACTTTTATAGATGCGTTCACTGAACCCATCTTATTCGGAAAAAAAAATTCTAATTCAAAAACATAGGTAAATTAATACATAGGTGCACAAAATAACTAAAATATTAGGAGCCCACCGAACCTGCGAGACTGACTCGCCGAACCTCTGGGGTTCTATTGAGCCCAGGTTAAGAACCAGTGCTATAAATTCTTTAATTATTAAAACATGTTCTTTTCGTGTTTTTCTCAAAGTAAAACCTTTTATAGATTTGTCCATGTAACTATGCCACCTTATTTTCATGTTTCGTCCAGGCCATGTCCTTCTGTCAACCACCACGCTACGATAATATAATAATATGTCCTAAAACACAAATCCAACGAACCCATCATTAAAAATAAATTTAAACGTAACTCAACTCTATCAATTGAAACAGCATTATTGTTTTAAGAAATATTCGCAAGCCATAGACCTTTGTATTTCAAAACAATATCATACTCAGACATTTACACAATCCTAATTACTTATAAGAATAATCGTTGATGTACATCAACCTGTATCAAAAACCATGGAAAAGACTGACAACTTTGCCCGCTTTTTTTAACTTGTTCTTGGTTTTTAAATATTGATTTAAAAAACAATATTTGCTATGATAACAGAATATTCATTTTGCAGAAATTATTTTCAATCTTTGACTAGGAATCGTGACGTTCCTCAACTAATTTACCATAGTTGTTTGCGATTTTAACCCGGTTTTTTACGGCTTCTACCAATTATAAGTTTTAAGTTGTTTTTATTCATTTATTTTTAGTAATTATAATTAAATTACTAGTGCGTGAAAATTTGTTTTAAACAAATTAAATTAATTTCTTTTGTCATCTCTTTGGTAGACCAGTTTTATGGCTTCAAATTCATGGTACATTTCTACTAAGTACACCGCTGCAATGGAAAACATAAAGACGACCGTTTGGCGAGTGTGAAGTAAGTGAAAATCAATTTTCATATTGTTAATTAGCTAATACTCTTATGACGAAACATTTGATTAACTTTTAAAGATCAAGGTTTGGTGATGATTTTTTTCCAAAAATCCACACAAAAAACAAGGACAGTGTAAGCCCCAGTGGCTCTGTGCGACTCTGAATACTGATAACGCTAGTTCCATCAATTTAATTACATTACAAATTGCATTTATCTGTGTGTAATTTTCAAATTGCTCAACGATTAACTTTTTATCATCCTCGGCATGCATAGTGTATTTATATGTTATACTGTACACATGTAATGTTATATAGTACAGAAATAATCGAATAAAACCGCGACAAATTTCGTTTAAATGCGACGCCACATTTACTTGAAATTATCGTCTCTTCAGTTGATATTATTCAATTTTTATCTGAAAAATGTTATCACTTTTTTTTTCATTTTATTTTTTTTAATATTCTTTGATAAGATTATAACACATGCAAGGCAAGACTCACACTCGAGCTGGTGGATTAATAACAACAAAATAAAAATACACTTGTATGAATTTTGGCTGAAAAATTGGATTATTTGCCTCATTTACCTAACATACAGGTACTTTGGCCTCACACAGGTTTACCTTCGAATTTTGACCCGAAAAAAGCAATTTTTTAGATTACCCAAATTCAAATCCATCGTGGTCCAAACTTCATGGAAATCCATACGTTTTCCCAATCACTATTATTAATTTTATTTTCTGAAAATTAATGAATTGCATTGCAAGGTCAATAGTGGCATTGAACACTTTTTTTTTCTTTATGAGAAAAGTTAATTACAATCTGTACAGTAATATGCAATTATAATTTACTTCTATAACATTGAAATGCATTTGAAACAATATTTGTGGCCTTTAAATCGGAAATTTTGGGTTTCAAGTTCCAGTTCAAGAATAGTGTAATGCAATTTAAATATTTGGTAAAGGTGACAAAAACTGATATGTAAATCCAATAAAAGAATAAAAAAAAGATATTTACATGTATTGCATCATTTCTTTACCAAACAAAATAATAAAAAATAAGGTTTAATCTTTTGGAATAATTTAAATATTTTGTAACTCTTAAATTGTTATTTTCCTTCTAAAGTTTGGAATTTATAATTTCCGAAAATCGCCCGTAGATATTTAAAAGCTAATAACTCAAACGAAACCAAAATATTACACAGCTAATTGTTTAATAACCCCAAAAAATTGATGTTTTTATACTATTTTGTATCTTTTTTTCTTAATCTTTGTCCAACCTTTTTCAAAAATAAGGATAACCTTTTTTCTGTTAGGGTATACAAATCTAAAGATCAAAGTACTACAATCCATTGACAGTATAGAATGAAAAGTTTCCATAAAAAGAATGTAAAAATGGGTTAAAGTTTTAGCATCATCTAGTAACGTTTTTGCTTTATCATTTCTGAACTTTTGTTTTTACTTTGAATTGGGAAGTCTCTTAAATTACTTAAATTACTAAAACATTCGAGGCAGAAAATCAACAAAGAAAATATATGATGTGGGATATAAATGCAATGAATTATGTCTAATATTTTGCTATAGCTAGTTAAGCACGCAAGCGCAGTTCAAATTGAAGACTAATCAAAGGAAAAATCCTTTTTTATCTAATAATATATTTAACAGCTTTTGGGAAATGGCATGATGTCAGGACTAAAGTAATATGGCTATTTATTTTATCCAATAAGAAAATTATAAAGTTTGCTTATAATATAATAATATTTAATAATTTTTAGAGAAATATTCGACTAGTTTGGATAAAATCTAATGAAAATTCTTCGATTGATTTCATTCATCCAAGACAATGCACTATTTACTATATGGTTCAAATAGGTTTCAGTAAACATAATTTCTGCCGGTAATGATAATAACAACCAAAATATATGTTGGTTTTTCACTCTGTCATTCATGATATGTCCATATGTCAATTTCAATTTTCTAAACTTTTCTTTATATTTTCCTACTAATTATCCCAATTTTTTAATATATATAAGAGGATTTATTCTAGAGGAAGAAAATTGTTTATTTTAATTTAAAAATCGGCTAAAAATAAGGTATCATATAAGAGAAAATATTTTTAAAAAGTATAAATACATTAATTAGGATAAAATGTCTTGGTTGATACTGGCGACTTCGTCTGTGTGACCTAGTAATTTGTCAACAATATTATTATTTAATTGCCTATATTGTGCCGATATGTTAACTGTAAATCATTTTACTTTCACTAAATTTTAAGATAGAATTTTTTTCTCCATCAAAATGAATTTAAACATTTTTTCTAGTACCAAAATCCATAAAACTGAATTCAATTTATGGAGTAAGACTTCTTTTTTTGCTTGCTCATTAATTGTCCATACAAATCCAATGTTCAACCCATACTTCGTTATACCAAAACCTAGCTCTATGGTTATACACCTTCAAAAAATAATAAAAGAAACTTTGAGATCACAGAAAAAACCCTTTAAAACATTATAACCGCCAAACCCGCGAGACTGACTCACCGAACCCTTAAGGTTCGATTGAACTCGGGTTAAAAACCACTGGCTTAGAAGGACAAGAATTACAAAGCTATACCTGCACTATTTTGTATGCATTACTCTTATAATATAAAATCAATATCTCCAAAATGTTCATATTCATTTGTGTAAAACCCGTTAATAATAGTGTAGCATGTGTTTTCACCGCTGGGGGGCAACCGGAAATTCGCCGCCCTTATTTTTATTATTAGTAAAGAAAGTTGGCGAAAAGTTAAATATCTTTAAATTCTTGAAATATTTACAATTGTACTTTTCGTGTTTTTCTCAAAGTAAAGTCTTTATTGGAATTATCAACATCAATATTCTACCCCTTTTTGATCTATCTTTCACCCTCAGCACCCACCACGCTACACCACTACCCGTTAGTGTATATGTTACAGTGAATTTGTATTACCAGTGAAAATATATTATTATTGGTGAAAATATATTGAGTAGATAAATTATCGATTAGGAAGACCTTAGTTAATTAAAAAATAATTCGCGGGGGGAGACCCGTACACTGTCCCTATGAACACATATTGTCTCTATATACGTACCGACACTTCTATTATTATTTAATTCGCTAAGATCTATCTAATATATTAATATATCTACCAAATATATTTTCACCATTGGTAATACAAATTCATTGTAACATATATATCTTCAACCGATCAATCACAAATGTAGATAATTGCCAACGACACATTTTTAAGAATTAACAAATTAAATTACTTATACACTATATTTTTGAGTTTATAAATATTCTCAACTACCTTGTGATATCGATGACTACAAAAAATTAAATTTCAAAAAATTTCATTAATTTAAATGTTTTAACAGTTTGTACATTAATTAACGCTAATTTTTCCATATATTCTTTAACTTGTAATAATATTAATTTAACGATGCAATATTAATACTTTAATTGTATACTTTGAGATTTACAGTAGAACGGAAATGTATGCATTAACGATTTACATACTTTAACATTCACAAATATTAAAAATAAGAATCCTACGATATCTTCTATTTTAATTTTTCTGTTCTATTATAATTTTTCTGGTTTGACTCAAAATTTCTTGTCAACTAAATGTTAAGAAACGTCTTATAATAATAAAGATCACGTAACCAAATTCTTAAATTTTGTTAAGACTTAAAAAACACAGATTTTCACAATTTGTGTTATAATCAAATTGTTTTTCCATTAAATGACCTTAATTAAAATTAATGACCGATTAATGTATCGATTTTTTCCAAACTTATACATTTTAATTGTTGACTTGTAGCAAATTCATATACCTTAATTATTCATTGCTAATTATTTTTAATTTTTTCTCCAATTATATTTTAATGACCAGCATATTGCTATGACAAATACTTTTTTTTCAATTGATACTTTAGATTGGTTTGAATTCTTATATACCTATAAGTACCATTGAATATACTTCTAGCTAATTTTAAATGTCCTTAACTATGGAAGTGTTACACGATAAATGGAAAACAATAGCAGAATTTAAAATATCAATAATAAAGACCAATTTATATATAGAAAACACGGTTGTGGGTATTTGTTGTTTAGAAAAAAATTGAATAAAGAACTCAAAGAGACGCAAATACTTTTGTATTTTATCTTTCTCAAGGTTTATTCTAAAAAAAATGCCATAGAAAGAAAAAAAATTATTCGGGGGTATTCCAATATTGCGTAATCCGAAGCTGACTCAATGCAAGAGATTTCAGCGGCTTTTCCCTTTCTAAGGCTTCAGGGCAATGTTTTTTTACGTTTAGGTTTGTGGAATTCAGTGGATTGTTACTGACTTACGGTTTATCTGGTTGAGATCTTCGAATTTTCAATTCTTGTGATTGGATGTCTTCGGCCCGGGCGACGCTGCGGGTACGGCGTCGAATTTTGTGGTGGTTTCCATTGATTGGGTCGGTGAGGAGGGCCGAAGTGCTTAACGATGTCGCCAACACTTTGGAAACCCCATTAACTGGCGATTTGTTCGTCTTGTCCACACCATTGGAATGCTCATGTTCGCTTTCCACCATCTTAAGAGCGGTTCACGGTTCAATTTTCCAAATTTTCTAGACACGCATTTACTTTAAACGCAACCTCCATCGACTCCCGCTATCGAAAACAAAAACGAATTCTATTTTTACAAAAGGGACAAACATTTTCGGATATTTTTGTCATGAGAACGAAACGTGAACGAACAAGACAGTGACACCAAACGACAAACGACTACTGAGAATCGTGAACTCGAAAAAAATGTTGATTAAATAAAAATATTTTGCTTAGTTAACGATTAATTACACACTTTCTCTTCGTCGCACTTAAGCCGCTCATTTCGCTCACTCACTTTCATTTTGACTCCATGGAAAATTTAAATGAAAAACATACCAACACAGCTTCCAATTGGATGTAATTGGTAATGAATTTCGAGGCTCCAAGATCCAAACGATGCCACTGTTAACTATCAAGCCACAACAAGAACGAGGATCTAACAATTATACAACAATCGCCTCCAATCCACTTAACTAGAGTAAATAAAATTAAAATAATACGAAAAATATATGAATCGTCTGGGGCTGGTCTGAACTTTTCCCCTACATTTCCCCACCATTGCTCCATTCAGCTCCCCTCATCATCATTACAAATAATCTTATCCATGTCCCACTCCGCTTCCAATAACTCCAAAGCCAAGTGACATGATTTTTTCATTTTCAATTCTAAAGTCATAATATGAATTATCAAACCAAATAATTAACAGCAAAACTTGGAAAAAACCTGATAAAACTCCCTCTCTTTTATTTCACATGAATACCCAACGATGACAATTCTGAACCTCATTTTCTCCATCAATAACAAGACTTACATCACATTCGAAATGTAACCTTAAGACCGTATTGATACCTTGATTTATTGATACCTTGGAATTCTGAATTTTCATAACGAATAATTAGAACCATATAAAAATATAAAATGAACATTGAAATAACAATTCAATGGCTGTTTTTTTTTTTTTGGAAAATTAAATATTTAAATCTAATAAAGAGTAATTGATGAATAAAGGAAATCTTTATTAAAACGTTTTTGTGGGGTTTTTTGACCTCTTACAGTTTCGTTGTTCAATTTTCACTTGAAACCGGAAATTACTCACAAATTTATTTTTAAATTAAATAAGTGTTCAAATTATTGTCTTTTATTTCATATATATATGCTACAAAACTTTATTTCTTTAATTTAAAGGTAATTATTTACAATGGGGGATAAAATTTTGATGTATTTCTTTTCATTTTCAAAATATTTGACCAACAAAAAAAAAGAAAAGAAACATAAAGCAAGTCATTCACGCTCCGACTTGCAGTCCAACTGGAGGTCCGAATTTCGAAGTTAGATCTAAAGTCGGACCGTGAATGGTGTTGTTGGAAGTTGGATGTCTAGTCGGATCATTTAGGCGATCCAACTAGTAGTCCGGCTAGTTGGCCTGCAAGCCGGAGCGTGAATGGTCTGCTTTAAGGGAACGAAAATAGGTTTGTGGTTTTTATTTTTAGACTACCTAATTAGCCCTTTGAACAGAAAAATCTTTAAATATTTTGGTAGAAATTTATTCCTGCGTCACTTTTATTGGCAAATATTTTGGCGAAGGACATTAAGGCAGTGCAACGATTATGGTCAAATGATTTACATAAAAATTATCAAAGGTGAATTATTCATTAATATTCTACCAACCTATAATATTAATGCTTTCTAAAAATAAAGTCATTTTAAAAATATACGATTGCTTTTTTAGTCTCAAAAATAATAATAATCTCATGAAATTTAAAAAAAAAACAATTAACCTTTGGGTTTTCATTTAAGAGAACTTGTGCCCCAAAGGTTCCTCTTAAATTATATGAAACAATTGGGAGGAAGGGGATCGCAATTTTTTTAGTATTTCTTATAATTTTACATATATGAATCTCATTTTTTGTTTTTAAGGAAAAGGAGATAATCAAGAAGTGCTTGGCAAAATTTGGGTATTTATAAATCATAAATGGATAATTATAAATGACCTCGAATACGAACGTATAAATAAAATGATACCCAAATTCAATACACACACTTCATGTAAAAACTACTGCGTAGATTTTGATGATTTTTAGAGAACGATTAAATTAATCAAAAAAAAAAGCCATTAAAAAAATCTTACTACTACAATCAATTATAGTGGTTGTAACTACATAGAGTTTGATCAATATAAAATGGGCTCGAATCTATTGTTTATTTTCAAATTTTGCGACAACATACATGGTCATAAATTTCCACCGCTAATCATGGGGATACTTAATCGTTGCCAAGTTTAACTTGAATGTTAAAATTACATTATTTACCAAAAACTTCAATTACACCGTGAATAAACACTTTATTCAAAGATTAAATCGTCTCCAGAATTGTCCTTATGTAATAAATACAAAAATACATAGTTTTCGTATTAATCCTTATTAAAAATATATTGTGTGTCAAATTTTAGTTCATTAAACTTTAATTATAAACATAACTATTGAAAGTCCAAAAAATGTTTTTCTGACGTATTACAAGATACGTATTTCGGGTACCAAGTAACTTTTTTGTTGGCCATCCAGTAGAACTGGATCTGTCCATAAGTCTAGTGATCATATACAGAATGATCCAAATATTCACCGGTAGCAAGATCGTACCAAAAATACAGGTGAGATTGATCTTGAAGTATACTAAATCTTTAACAACCTGGCTATTAGAAACAAGGTTAATTTGGGATGGGTGTCAGGTCGCAAATGTGTAAAAGACAACCAAAGGAAAGACAACTTTCCCGTAAAGGATCTAGGATACCATAAACAGACATACACCCTGTGTTTGGTGTCTTAATGTTAGATTGGAATTTGGTAGTGAAAAGTACCACTAAGGATAGCTTTATAAAAATCACTGTTTAATTTGGACGAACATCAACGGGCAAAAACCCAGTCAAAAGAAACCCATCCCTAAACTAAACTACTAAAATACTTAATATCACAAAAAATAGGTCTAGTGATAAGTGGTAACAGGTCTAACCTTCCTACAATTGAAGTGGGTGATCCAATATAAAAATTCTGTCAGACAGAAGACAAAACTACTTCCCACATTTGGTGGAAATATAGTGCTTTAAATGGATACGGAACGAGAAATAATATATCCTGGAACCAAAATAATCGAAAAGCACCTAATAAAACGTTTATAAAAATTTACTCAGCTACTGGATCTCAAATAGAAAGCTTCGAAAGCTCTTTAAGTCTGAAATCTCTGAGGATACGTTATTAGGGATCACATAATCTTATCCTAGATGACCCAAGTAGATAAAAAATAAATGAAAAAAAGATTCATTCCGCAGAAGAAGCTTGCTTTGGAACCAAAATATGTGTCTGGGACAATACGTCAGAAAAGAATTGGGCAATAATGCAATTCTTTTGTTTATAATTTACTTTTATTGATTTATATCATAAATAATACACAAAATATAATATTTTATTATATATTTAGTTGATTGTAAACTGTTCAAAGTTAGTGAAAAACTTTATTCGATTTTAGTAATAGAAACCTCAATTAAAAGAATATTTCACTTTAAATTTTTAAATACTCCTAAAATCATAGTATTAGGAATTTAATGTTCCAAATATTTTTAACTAGCAAATGTGAATAATATTCAAATATGCCTTACTAATTTAGCTAAAAAATTTTCCTTGAATTTAAATTCTAATACCTTCCAGCGTTCTAACTCTTCATGATTTTTTCCTATATGAGTAAAATTTTATTATCTATCACGTATGTACTAAATACTAATATTACAAAGTTCAAATTTTACAAAAACAATATTTTAATATTTTATTTATGATACATCACTGATTCATTACTACCTAGTATATACTCTATTACTCATGAATTAGTATTAACTTTTCTGATCACTTACCTATATTTTTGCATACGTCATAGAAGATAAAACTTAAAATTATTCAAATATTAAAAAAAAACATTAATATTTTTCAAAATTTTTTTATATCTTCGCAAAAAATATAACGTTATAGATTTTCAGAAAACCAATTAATTTGTCGCATGCTTTTATTGAATTTAATTTAAATATATTTATATCGAAATAGTATGAAGGAAAAACATAACTTTTATTGTACAAATTTAATTACTGAGAAATTGAACTAATAGCTCAAATGAAATACTATATAGAAAATAAAAGCATTTAAATCAAAGAGTGCTTAGTTATTGTTTTATGGTCTAATGATTTTTTTCCTCTAATTTTGAAAACAGACCTTTGAACTGCCAATTTTTATTTAAGTTGGTAAAAATATGCCACTGGTTTTTAGCATTAATCATACTTTACTCAAAGCTCAAAGCTTCCGTGCATTCACGTATAAAAAATTCTAGTCAACTTCCATATACACATCGTGTAGTTGTATGGAAAGTAAAGTATGATATTTTAAAGGTCCTGGAATGATATTTTTAAGATACTTCGCAAGTATGTAGCTACTAATTCATTACTGAGATCCTGGAAATTTCCGATTTCTATCTCAATTAGTTTTAGTGAAGAAAAAATAATAATAAATTCAAAACTGAAAACATTTTTTTTTAAATTTATTTCATCGACTGATCTAAAATTTGAATATGATTTAGGGATATATAATGCCTTTTTCAAAAAAATTTGCAACTATTAAAAAAGTATTATAAAACAATTTCGGTACCGCTCTAATAATGTATTTTTTGAGTCTGGGAGTGGTTTTGTTAATTTTTCAAAATTTCAACAATCAAAACAAATGAACATCATTAAATCTCGCAATCCTATTGGCTAATTGCCGCTTGCTTTTATTTATGTTTGCTGTCATCAGTTGTTAGTGCATTGTTTTTGACTTAATCGTATTTTATTTGTTGTTAATTAATTTATTTCATTTGATTAAAAGTTTAAAAGTGATCCAAGTGATAATTTTAATAGTGCGCAATTAATCCAGACAATAATTCTTTTAATCAAGAAAGTGAAATATTGTTAAAATCTAAAAATTAGAAATCTTAGTGCCAGGGTTGGTTTCGATTTTTTGGTGCAAACAAACTACATATACTGGTTATTAAAGGTAGAAAAAAAAACATTTTGTATATTGTACATAAAATGATCCCAGAGAAATCAAATCGTACGAAATAAAGTATTATCGCGTACTTTATTTTTCTTATAAAGTATTAAGTACAATTACCCTAAGTAACGTACTATTTATACCTTATAATAAAGTAGGGATGGTAATCTTATTGTCAATAGAGATTTTAGTGAAAAATATGTTTCCAATCTAAACAACTATAGGACCTAGGACTATAAGTACAGTGCAAAGGCCCCGGGAAGATAATTTAATGATATTTTGTTGGTTTGTTGATACTAATAAGGTACTATGATCCTGGAAGTTTCAGACCTTTATGAACTAGTTTTCGTAAAAATAATGGTAAGTGAAAAACAATAAATAGTTATTTTTTTAAATTTACGAACCCGAATGATTTATAATTTTAATATTGTTAAGGGATTGTTATTGTTAATTTATTAACAAATTACCATCTTGATAGCCTTATAAAATTATTAAAAAATAATTGACAGAATAAATATATAGCTTGCCCACTAATACACTAGCCACCCTTACTTCACCACTTACTTCACTGAAAAAATATTAAACCTATTATATTAATATATTAAACATATTAAACTAGAGGACCCAGTAAACTTCGTACCACCTAACATTTATTTGTGAAAATTGAATCATCGATATTGAAAATATTGCTGCATTTTTAATTATTAATATAGATATAACTGAATGCGTATACTTATTCTTGATAATAACAAATTTAGTGCGTTTTTTAAATAAATATTTCATTTTAAATATTTGTATTCATACCTACTTATATGAACATTGAACATATAAAAACTCATATGCCTTCAAAAATTCATTAAGTCTCATTTGTTAAAAGATTTCCCATTGAAAATACGATCGCTTTTACCGAAGATAGTTTTTTCTCAGAACTAAACGCTCTACAAAAGTGCCCATTGCGACAAAGTCGTAACTCACACCGGTGAGGTAGTACGGGCCACTGAACCTGATTTTTCCATAAAATTCGCGTTTTTTTTGCATTTATCTCGTAAATAACAAGAACTACGGAAAAATTATAAATAAAAAAACTTGTAGAGAATTTGATTTCCTACAAAAAAGTTCCTGTAGACCAAATCGCTAAGATCAATATTAAACGAGATATTAAGCCTTGAATTGATTTTTCTAAAAAAAAATTTAATAAGTTTAAATCAATGATCGGCAAAAATTTCACAGAAAAATCAATTCAAGGCTTAATATCTCGTTTAATATTGATCTTAGCGATTTGGTCTATAGGAACTTTTTTGTAGGAAATCAAATTCTCTACAAGTTTTTTTATTTATAATTTTTCCGTAGCTCTTGTTATTTACGAGATAAATGAAAAAAAAACGAATTTTATGGAAAAATCAGGTTCAGTGGCCCGTACTACCTCACCGGTGTGAGTTACGACTTTGTCGCAATGGGCACTTTTGTAGAGCGTTTAGTTCTGAGAAAAAACTATCTTCGGTAAAAGCGATCCCATGAAATTCCGCTGAGATATAGAAATTTAAAAATAAAAAATCAGAGTTTCCGTGTATTTTCAATGGGAAATCTTTACACGTCTTGGTCGAGGACTTCAAATTAATATTAAGGGCTCAAACTTTCAGAAAATTTTTTTTTGGTATTTCCAACAAAATTTCACGATGGGGCCCAAAAAAAATCACCCTAATATAGATATTTCTAAGCTCTATTTTATATTTGATTGTGTCCCTCAAAATTGTATTATTCTTTTGGCCAATTTCCCCTTAAAGTCGCTATTTATCAAGGACTGAATGCTTACTGAGAATATTCCTGTTTTCTTCAGTACTTCTTTAAACAAAATATTTGTTTGCTTTTTTACCATTTAACACTTCCACACATGGATAAAAAGGCCCATCTTTTTGCATTGGTACAATGTAGCGGTTTGAATATGCTACAATTCCCCAATCTTATTCTAGTAATTATTTTTATCATTTCTGCATTGTAGTTTGGAGTAAACCATAGTCTTTTAGCCATCGTACGATGTGTAATATATTACAGTTATGTTGTTTGATCAATTAGTTTCTCTCGTTTAATTTCTTTATACATATTTTATTGATCTTTTTTCAAATTTTCAAATGACAAATAAAAAATCAAACATGTTACTTTTCTTAACTTTTCGGCCCTCTAGTTACCATCATACCTTTATGACCTGGTATTCATAAAAGTTTTGCTATAGTTGACTAGTTCTGTTTCATATTTTACAAATAATTTTTATCATTTCGTTTCTTTTTACACTCATTACGCTTTTGATAAATATTAAAAAAATATTCCTTAAATCCTATCATCATTTCGCTCACAACTCTACAATTATCAGCAAGAAAAATATTATGAAGACTGGTTTTATTTTATTGACGTACAAGAAAGATTAGATCTCTTAAGTCGTGCCATTGTTAATAATAATACTCTTATAATAAAGTTTCTTGAAAAACACTGACACATAACATGAATTAAATTATAAAATACATAAACTCAATAAATAAAAAAGTCAAATTCCAACGGTCGCTATGTACTCACTAAAACATCATTGACAACATCAATGGCATCAATGATTAGGATCACGAATCAATCAATGGATAGGGATACTCTAATCACCTAGCGGTATGTAATATACTTTACGACCAATTCTTATATCTACCAAATATAAATAAAAAATTTCATAAAAATCGAAGGAGTGCAACTACAAACACCGTGACCCGAAATTTATATATACCTATATACGATATAATGCAATCAATGGTGCAATTATACGACCTATCCAATATACGTCAGTAAATTTGGGTTTAATTCTGCAATATACTAAGAATTTTTATTTCCAAGGATTCCAATTAAAAAACTCTAAATGTCTTAAAGCGTATACATGCATTAAAGCGATGAAATTTTTTTTGTGTATAGCAAAAAAAAAATACGTATTGTTTATAATCTAAAAGCTATCAATTTTTAATTCATTATATCGGTAAATGCATCATATCGAAAGTCACAAATTGTTGCCCAAGTTTCAATGTCATCAAAAAAACATGGTCACGTTTTTACGAAATCTATAATTTGATTGTCTTAACAATTACTGAAAATACAAAAGATCAGTTATAAAGTTAATTTTAGCCAAGTGCATCTAATCTATGCGTTTTTTATTCAACATTTTTTCTATAAATACAAATCAAATAATCTATAGGTAATTATTAAGTTATTCGAAAAGGTTGATTCTTTCTTTCTTTTTATTTTTTGAGGGGGAAAATGTGAGGCAATTTTCTTATAGGATTTTAATATTTTATGGGATTATATTTGGTCCAATCTAGTCCAATACTTTCTGTTGACTTGTGGTAGTAGCATAATTCCAAGTTCATAAAATTGTTGTTATTTGATGACAAAAAACTGATTTTTGGCTGATTTATGAAACCAATCCTACTAACTTTGGGCCGAGTAAAACTGATGATGCAGAATAATTAGAATAATGTAATTTCAGTAGAATTAAAACAAATCGTAAGTATATTTTTACATGAAATATTTGTACCCCAAAAATTAGAACCATTTTCAATTTTTAACCCGTAGAAAAGTTACGTACTGAAATACTGCATAATTTTTATAGATTGCAAGTCGATGAACCTAGAGAGAATCAAGTGGTGTCTAGTGGTATCTGGTGGTATCTGTGGTATATGGTCTCTTGGATTTTTTTGTTGTTGTAGGTCAATAGAGCATTTCTCAACAAAAATAGCTTTATTCCAACAGTCCTGATATGTTTGTTCAAGACATATCTTTCCTGATGGAATATTTCTCCATTCATCACTAAAAGGTCCAAAATTTTGAGGTATTCTGGATAATAATGAAGACACTGGACTTTGATGATGATATATTTCCAGTAATGTTTCTACTACTTGGGTATAGTTACCATCTTTCGGATCCCTAAAAATCGATGAATGCCCCGTTTAAAGACTTCTAAGTTTTTTTCATTCCTCTTGGAGAATAGGGTCAAATTCAATATCCTTTACAACATCCCGAATTTGTGGTCCAACAAAGGTTCTCTCCTTGCTCTCCTTGCTTCTTTGTTTCACTAAATCCGTGAAATTTGCTTTTTAAGTACTCAAATGTCAGATCTTCTCGACCCAAAAACTTTTAGCTTAACAAAATTTTGACTTCAAAAGCACTTAAAAACAAGAAAATAGTTTATATTATGTTTATACAACTGGATAAGTAACTTATTCTGATGTACAAGTAGAGAAATACGGTACCTTTTTGAACCTAAGATACAAATATGATGTCAGAAATACCACTGTATCTTAAAAACAAGAGCTACTAGGTCAGCTTAAAGGTCATTTCCGTATGTTAAAGTTTATAAAAAATTACTATTATTGAGCCCGAAACATTCTCACTGTTGTACAGTATAATCTTTTTACCAACCTTCATATTTTTTTTTTCAATTTACTTTCAAATTATCCAACAAAATACTTTTCTGAAACACTAATTGCTGCACTAGCGATATTCTCATATGAAACGTATTAAGGAAACTATTGAAGAGTACCATTGAACTTACAATGGTAAAAATTATTACAAGGTAACATTACGTTCTACTATACATATACTAGTAGTAGGTTATTTGAATTTTTGAAGTTCAATGGTACTATAAAAAATTAAAAACTGTGCTGAAAAGAAGCATAAACCTTGAAAATAAAATACACATATTATCACGTGCCAAACTAGCAATTTTAAAATCATTTTTTGTAATCATCAATATCATTGACTATCCTAAACAGAACTCTTTTAGAAATACAAAAGATGTAAATTTGTTCAAAAACTAATTTCGAACCACATAATTTATATCCTTTGAAATCCAAATTAATACCTTTTACTCTACGTAGTTTAGTTAATAGTTTTATTAGAAATAAATTCCAATATTATTTCAACCGATTTCATTAGCCTGAATAATAATCAAATTATTGATTCAAACCAATGTAATTTCGCAATATTAATTCATTTTAATTAAACAAAGCCATTACAAAATCATTAACAAAAGATAAATTTAGTTTAGTGAAGAAAGAAAACATAAACTCCAATATTTTATCTCAATAATCAAAATGACAATATTTACAACAAATAAAACATTCAGTAGGTAAATTATTTCTATAAAAAATGATTTCGGTTTTAAAAGCTCATAATATGTAAAGATAGTAGGTAGTAGGGCACTACATTAAAACTTTTATGATTGGATAATTTATTTTAATAAAGCAGGACGATTATGAAGTTGAACTTCAAAAACCATTGTAAATCTGTAATTAATGTCATTTGCATATAATTAGTATAAATTACAAACGATTTATTGCTGTAAAGTTAATTCTTTTTTCATTTAATCCTAAAGCAAATCAGGGGAATTTTTATAATTGCAAACTTCAAGATAAAATGTTTTTACATTAAAATTGTACAAATGAACAAAAATGTTGAAAATTTTGTATATTTGAATTTTGGAATAACTCCAAAATTTGATTTTAGGTATAAGAAAAGCGTATTACTTTTAGTTAGATAGGGTGGAAAATTTTATGACTGTCACAGGGTGACCACAGGCCTGGAAAATCTGAAATTATCAGAGAATTTAATTCAATTTTTATATATCAGGGAATTTTAAGAGTTTAAACCATATCTTCACTAGTGACCCGATTTTTCTCATCATCTTTAAATTCGTTGAAGGTAAACTGAAGAATAAGGGTACCTGGTTTGATCAAGATCAGTTTAGAACAACAAGAGTTATTTCCACAACAAGGTCAGTTATATTGCATGAATATAAATTTCATAATTTTTGGTATTTCTGGAATCTATTCCATGAACCAATACATGTGATAGAAAAAATTGGGTCAAAATTTCACCATGAGCACAAATAAAATTGTTTCAAGTTATGGGAAAATATAAAAACTATCCTGGAAAACCTGGAATTATCAGGGAGCCTAAAAGTTATTTCTCTGTGGTCATGCTGTATTAATTTTCGTGAAAGGTTTTTATAAAAAAAAAAACGCTATATACTTTAAAAATTCAATTATTCGATTCCCAGATATTTCCTTGAAAGAAATTCCAAATACAACACTTTCTTCGAATTTTGCCGTTGAGTAATTATTTCCATTAAAATTCCATTAAATTGTTCTCCGGGTTTTAAATATTAAATTATTTTTTAAAAACGCATAAAGTGTATATTTCGTGTATTTTTAATTCGCTGGGGTTAAGCTAGTTCAGCTTATACAGCTTTACTCAATATACGTACGCAATTCGAATTTTTCATTCAATTAATTCTATTATTATTTTTTTTTGTTTTCGTTTTTTTCTTATTAAATTCACAGTAAAAAGCTGATATCATTACAATTGAAAATGATTTTTAAATTTCTAAAGTATTTCATTCGAATACTTTAATCATTCATTCATAGCATAAATCTAAATTTTTAATTCTAAACAGCCAGAAGTGTTAAATAGCATAAGAGAAATGTGATCGAAAAAATGTATAACTCTTAAATATTGAAGAATTTTTGATTTTCAAAATACTTGTTTTACTATAATTAATACACTTGATATATGTCTATGAAGCCTATTACAATTAATGGAAAATTTGAATTTTTAATTTAATTTCGACCGTCGAAAAATATCGGCACAATCGGTTCAGCATAATTTTCCAGCTACTGGAAACAAACAAGTAAAATCATTCTCATATATTTTTTTTAATAATTAGGAAAAATTGAGGAATTTATATTGGTTTTATTTATTAAAAGCATTCTTCAATATATCCACTTTATTTCTAGTAATTTGAGGTTGTATTTATCTCATATATCATCGCGGAGAAAATTCTCCAGAGCTTTTTGAAATAAGCTTTCATATTTCAGAAATTTTAATAAGATTGTATATTTTATTCATTTCATTGCTTATCTGAGATTTTATAATCGAAATGCACATTTTGTCGCACAAGCACAGCAGGAATTGTAGCTCATTTAATTAAAATGCCAGATATATGGAGGATACTGAAGCAAAATAATGGAATTCAAGTATAAATAGGCACAGTTTTGAATACAAATAAAAAATTAAGACAAATAATCCAACAAAGTGGGAACACCCAATATTTATATTTTATTCATTTTAATTTGAAATTTGATGCCCCAAGATGCATGTTTACTGAATCTTCATCATAATTAAAAAAGTTATTTTTTGCATACATTGTTTAGTTTATTTTAAGGATAAAAACATATCATTAACCGCTTTATTTTCCGAAAACTATTGTTTTGAAAATCAAAACCTCTATAATTTAAAAATCCTTTAAGCAATATTTCTAAATGGTGGACCGAATTTCAGTAGTAGAAGTTCAGGAAATATGCAAAGATCAGAAGAGTTTAGCAAAGTGGTGCTAAAAAAGAATGAAAAAAAATCAACAATGAAAAAACGGCCATTGATAATGTGGTAAAAAGAAAAGCTAAACCACATTCTAGAAGAAAAAGAGCTCATGTAGAGTGTTATATAAGAAAAATCGGACAAACCGAAGAAAAACAACGGCGAAGTGGAATTCTGAATCTGTGGAAAACAGCGCTAAAAAGAAGATTTTAACCACGCGGAAAACTGAATCTGTCAATAGATGAAAAACATTTAAAAAAAACAAATTTTTTGTAAAATTTTTGAACTTTGGGTTACCATGAACATAACTAACACTACCACGTGGCGTTATGTTCGACTCAGACTATCCGAACTGTGTTCAATCACGTGTCACCGGTCAAAAAATAAGTGTATTTGTGTCTTTTTTTATAAATAATACGTTATTTTTGATTAAATCAATTCTAATCGCATTTAAAACCAACATGGAAAGACAATCTATGCCAAAATTATTATGCTTTAGTGGAACTACTGAACCACAGTTCCATTCTACCAATAAAAATTTTCTGAAGTCTCAACCAACATTGGCAATGGACCGTAGTAATTTCATAACTACTATTAATTATGCAATAAATTCTTGTGAAGTCACAATGATTGTAAATATTGATTTAAACATTTGTTTATTTAATAGTGATTTAGTAATGTTGATTTAAGTTTAACTTTAGTTCATTAATTCTACCAAAAGGTATTTTAGTTTAGTTTAGATATTCTTTTCGTGTTTAATGAACCTTTGCACTTTTTTTAATCGATGAAGGACATTATTAAAGTGAGGAAAAACCAATTTTTCGTTCTGAAAAATTTATATTTTGAGAGACAAAAAAATTTTAATATGAATTAGCAAATGAAAGTTCAAAAACGATGGGTACACTTATGGGTCTTCTCTGACGTCACAGTCCATTTATTTAAGTAGAGATACAAACAGATCATTAAGCAGTAGATATAAAAACGATCATTTTTCACATTTTTAGTTACAAATTATTATACCCTTAAATTAACTCTCAATTTTCTTTTTGTGGAATAGAAGTTAAATGGGTTTATTGTATATAAAAAAACTATTTTTTTTATTAATCATTTGTTTGCTGGATTTTTAATTTTCTAGTCTATAAGTAAGAAAATCTGTTTTCCAAACGATCAAACTATAATTGCAATTGGAAGTAAGATCCACTCCATAACTTTCTAAAGATTTAAAAATATATTGTCTAGACTAAAAAATGAAAAGAATTATTTTTATTTAAAAAAAAAAAACATGTGTCATTATGTATGGATTTATAATAAGTTTTTAAGGAAAATTTTATTTTCGCAATCAATCTAATTATCTGAAATTTGGAGACAAATGATAAAATTCAGATCTTAGCTTTTATTAAATAAGAAGACAATTCAGGTTGTTTAAGATCGGTTTTTTTATTTAATGTTTTTTAGTATTCAAATTAGCTACGTTTCGTTACGTATCGTAACTTCATCAGGCTTCTTGAATCAAAAAATATATTAGTTTCAATTTAAATTCAATAAAAATTTATTGAAAAGTAAATATAGTCAATAATTTTCCGATAGTTCGTAAATGATGGCTAAAACGAAAAGTGTAGAAAAAGACACAGGATGATAATAATAAAAAATCGGGCCCTGAAAGGTATTTGGACTATTTTTGGAGAGTATATTGATACTAAAAAGATATGTTCATTCTCCAAGTTTGAGTCTTTTTATTTGCGAATAAATCGAAAAAAAAACGAGAAATCAGAAAATAATTTTTCTCAACAATAAATGAGCCAATTTGACTGAAATTTGGACATATTATGAAAGTATATAAAAACTATACTCCAAAAAAATACAACCCTTAATCCCCATTATAACTATTTGAAAAATATTTCTCTACTTTTCTGCTCCGATGACTAATTGTAATGTGATTTCTAAAGGATAAATCAACATACTTTTTTTTTAAGAAATTTACGTAGTGTAACAATATGTACCTAAATTTACTACACTAAATTTTAAAAATTGCAAATGGTTTCAATCAATAACATTTAGTTTGAACGATTTAAACAACCTTACTATTTGTGTTTAAATACATTTGTTAAGGCAAAATATCCGTAGGATTTTAAAGTTTCTGTACTGTGACGTCATTTTATTACCAAGCCAATAGGAACTCGGTGTAGGTATTTTGAATTCAACGATTTTTTTGGCATTTTTAAATGAATATTTCTCAGATTTTATCAGGTAAAGTTCAAAATTAACAACTTAATTATGTTATGATAATAGTTTGGAATATTTTTAAAACATTTCGAATTGTTTTTAGAAGATGTGCATTAGGTCTATAAGAATAATTTAATTAGAAATTGATAGCCATAGAAGCTTATAAATCTTTTGGGGTTTTTTTTTCTAGAAAAATAACCAAAAATCATTCATCGATTTTATCAGATAAATTTTGGTAATTAATAATTTGTTATCATCCAGGTTTACTTGTAAAAATTGGTTCAAGCGTACTTTAGCACCCCCACAATCTGGCAATGTTGCATTTTCGACTTTGTTTTTAATTTAATTCGCGATATTTTTGTTTATTTAATTCTTATATGGTATAATTCTCTCTTTTGTGGGTAAATTTTTATTATGGACCTATTTAATCGCGAATTTAATTAAAAACAAAGTCGAAAATGCAACATTGCCAGATTGTGGGTGTGCTAAAGTACACATGAGCCAAAAAATTAACAAGCCTCTACGAAACTTTGTAAATTTATAATAATTGTCAATTATTGGTAAAATAATTTCTCTTCAAAATTTGTTTGCTAAACTTTCTGAACCGAAATTCATTGCGTTTTTGTATTATTCGCAATTGCAGATTTGTCGGTTGATTTGTATTCTGAAAAATAACTACACGTACTAGCGCTCGCGAATCGATGTCATCGTCGAATGACATTCTAAACTTTGAACGATTAGTTCTTAGTAGTTTACTTTCTAATTAATTGCGAAATTCACATGTTGTCGCATATTGCAAATGTAATGAAATGGGATGTGGTAAGGCGGCAGAAAAGAGACAATTCCAGCAGCAGCAACTTGGAGTAAATACACAAACATGGAATGCATTTCTCGTCAGCAAAGTGCATTATTAATCGACTAAAAAGGATATTCGTCTTCGTCCTTAATACTCGCACACCAACTGGGAGGTACCCAACTGTCCAAATTAAATGTGTGACAAAGTTCAACCACTTTAATAAGACTAGTCGAGACGCAGTATGATAAAAAGTCTATCTGCTCTGTAATTTCAGTTCAAATAAGATAAAGTTTATTTTTTACCCACTTTATCGTTTTATCACATTTTTTTGTCAACCTTATATTTTACATTCCCAACTTTTATTCATGTACTAAGACAAATGTTACAAAATGTGATATAAATAAATAAGCTAATTTTTACGATTTAATTGTTAACGTTTTTTTCAAAAATATATCCCATTATCTATTGAATTTAATAGAATTAAAACTTCGATACTGATAATAAACATGTGATTAAGCAAACGAAGTTCAAAACGAAAGGAAAAAAATTCGTTTGGAAAGTTCAATTCAAAATGTATTATCTCTCAATCAAATCCACGAAGTTCATTGACAAATATTATATATTGATTTATTTCTTGATACAATATTAAACAACTAGTAGTTGCCCGTTGCATTCGCAACTAAAGATTTTATCTCAATAAAACGTTTAATATGAGATAATGTAGAGTTAATCAACAATCGAAATTTTAAATTTAATCATCAAAGTATTAATATAAAAAAGTTAATCTAAAATTATATTAAGAAATAAAATATAAGTGTTACTTTATATCATTTTAATAACAAAATTTAAAATAACGTTATTTCACTAAATTAGTATGAAAGTTTAATACTTATGTAGTACTTATACCAAATTGTCGATTTTAAATGTTGGTTCGTTTTTCAACAATCAAACTTTTTAAAATCTATTTTTTTATGACCCAATGGTTGTGATTTGGAGTAATTATATATTCGGCTAAAAAACATTAAGGTATCAATTTTTTGTCATATATTTCACTGTTAATTCAAATATAAAATCTTCCATATTAAGTTTTCTTCGATATTTAGAACAATTTGAAAACCAATTATTGTTATTGAAAATAAATAAAATATTCGAATTTACTTCCACACTTTCCATCTATTTCCAACAATTTTGTATGTACAAAGTCCAAATGTGCGAAATCGAATAGCATTTAGTCATGTTAATTAACATAAATGTCATTATTTTTTTTCGTTTTACAATGCATTTTCAAATATAAGTACACATTTGTGTCGATGAAATTTGAAAAGTTTTTTCCTTATACAATGCAGATATATAATAAAAAAGGGTTTTTGAAAATTCCTCCCCTAAAAGATTGAAAAACGGTATCAAAGTTTGTACGGGATAACGTTTAATAAACAATCGAAATTTTAAATTTAATAATCAAAGTTCATTTTACCCATACCAACGTTTTGAATACGTAAGTAAGGATAACAGAGCGCATGTGCATAGCCCATTCTGCACGGACGCACGGCAAGATAGCCAATTTATATATATGATTATTTCGATTTTAAGAATTTAAGCATCCAGCTCTCGAACGAGAGCCGGAACTTGGCTCCGAAAAAACGAAAAACGATTTTTTTTTAAATTTCTTTAAATAGTAAATTCATTAGTAGTAAATTATAAAAAGAGTAAATTTCTATACGAGCAATTTCTATACTTTCGGGTGAGAAACAATGCTAGTGCGCAACTTTTTATGGACAATTTTCTTGTGAGGAATTTTCTAATGGGCTAGTATCATAAAACCTCCCAACACAGATAGTTGAGCAAATATGAAATATGGATCATCATGCTTTTGACAGGTAACAAATAGTGACGGTGTAAAAAATACCGACTTAATTTGAGCAAATAGTACCTAAATATATTTTTTTTATATTTCTTCGGGATATTTTTAGAAATCACGTCATACATTGCCAGACACTTATCACCGATGTTAACCCCTTGCCAGACACGCTTTAATTTTAATAAATTGTACCGAGACATACGTTAGAGTATAAAGTCTGAATTGCATTTATGTTACTGAGTAACAATATTTGGGTAACAATTAGAAGATGAGTCCTCAGTTGCTTAACAGTTTTGATACTTCCAATTCCTAATCAGACACCTGTTATCTACCAAAGCCACGATAACCCAAACCTTATAGTTGGTCACCGTTTCTTTCTATGTTGGGAGCATGCGCTGAGATATTTGCAATTTTTATAAAACAACAAACGTCTAGCGTTCATGGGACCTTGGACCTAAGTAAAATCTATCCGAATATCCGAAGTTCCTAGTCCTTAACTAGTAGGTTGTCTATTTTACATCTTTGCCCCAAAATAAATGGAAATAGAACAAGTTTTTTAGTGGTTTATTATCGTCCCTTTATAACTACTAAGATCTTCAGCTCCTAAAGGGCTTAGAAATCCATGAATAGAGTAATATTGGAAAACTTGCTCATTATAAGATTCAAACCTAATTCACCCTCTCTTCCTTTGGCTATTTCAAAGCGATGGTTTGACAACAAGCGTTCTAAAAACAGTTTAAGCTTCATAAAATTTGGTTTTTTAAACGTTTTTCTTCAATTTCATTAATAAATAAAATATTCCTCTACTTTTTTCTTTGATGATTACTTTTTTTGAAATTTTCACGCAAAATTTGCTGTAAAATGAAATTTTTGATATATAACATTTATTAGAATTTTCCGATAGATAAACATTTGAATAACAATTTAATGATTTTCGTTTAATCATATAGTTTTGATTGCTAGTCTCCTGACTATGAATTACGCACTTGTGGATATTTTTAACTTATCATATTAGAAAAAAAAAATATTTAATAAGTGTTATTAGATAAGACCTTATCTAGGTAATAAGTATGAATATATCTTAAAGATAAAACAAGGAAAACTTTTTGCTACAGAAAAACTATAAACCTTTATCGATATATCATTGGTTTATTAACTGATATAACAGGGGTATTAGAAAAACCATTATGTTTCTTAGATACTGTGTCATTTTTTTCAATTGTTGAAATCAAATTTTACTTTAGAATTAACTATATAACTGGTTTAAAATTTCATTTCCATTTCTTTAGTGTAAGTTAAGAATGTTTTTTTTCTTTTCTTTCTCATTACTTCTGCTACGGAAATGTTTGTGAGGTCTATGATTAGGTTTATAAGTCTAACAGAAAACATTTCGTTTTCCTGCTCCTTACATTCCATTGGATAAAAATTTTTTACTTCCCGTCCTTCCGTATCACATGGCCGAAATATTCAAGTATGCGCCTCTGAATTGTTGGGAGCAGTCTTTCATGATAACGTTAATTTAGTCCCTACGTAAGGAGATACTTTTTCTATATACTTTCCAAAGAATCCTCAACACCCTCCTATTGAAGCATATTATTTGAAACCCTTCTATTCTCTTGCAACGTGATGTATTCAGTGTCCAGGATTCCGAGCCCTAGGTTGTTATGGAGAATACTTATCAACGCTTTGAAAAGTCTCACTTTCGTTGCTTTCTGAATATTTTAATCTTTGAAGATTTTAACCAATCTACCCAGAACTTCTTTTGCCACTCCAATCCTTTTCTTGATTTCTGACTTGGAACCTGCCTTGTTGGTTATTTTTGCTCCAAAATAACTAACAGTGATTTCCTTCTTATCAAAAGCAAAATTAATTTTTTTAACTGAAAGCCGTGGATTTTTTAGTATTTTTTTGTTTTAAATGATGTATATGTCCAAATACTCAAATATCACGCAATATTTGTATCCAAAGCTCAATGTAATCTGGAGAAGCGATTTTATGAAATGTGAAATAATTTTCCAAAAACTTTAATATGAAATATAAAGAAAAGCACACGGATTCTTTCAAACCAGGTATGTTTGGAACTTCGTAATCGTAACAGAAAATTCCGTATCTGAAATAAAAATCCATCAGAAATCGAATCTGATATAAAAGTTTCATATAACATTGAGTAAGAGCGGAGTTTAAATGAACTTTTTTTCCCCCTTGATCTGGGGGCCTCTCATGCGAGTTCCTCTGCGCTGCGTCCTAAAAGGACTATTGCGCCCCAGTTTAATTTCAGTTCCAGTTGGTCAGGTCTGCTTCTGATATGAATCTCAGCAGACAGCCAACTGTATCTCTGTGTATGTTTCCCAGCTCATGTCCGGGTAGACCAAGCAAGTTGAGACGACTTTGAGTCATGGCTGGGCAGTCAAATAGTACGTGGGAGGCAGTTTCATCTTCCACGCCACATTTCCTGCAAGCTGCTGACTCTGTGTTCTTCCCTATAGTTTGGAGATGTTTCCTCAAAGTGCAGTATCCTGTTAATAGGCCTACCAGCGTTTTGATGTCTTTCCTTCTTAAATTTAGAAGTCTTTTGTTATGTTTTTTCAAAGGCTTCTTTATCATGACCTTTGAGAACTTGCCTCCTGCATAGTTATTCCAGGATTTTATTTGTTCATTCTGCGTCCATTCAGCTATTCTACCCAGTGTTATGCACTTTGGTAGGCCTATAGCTGGCTCTGGACCCATGAATGACATTCTTGAATCCGCCTTTGCGAGTTCGTCTGCCTCTTCGTTGCCTTTGATACCAGAGTGCCCCGGCACCCAAGCAAGTGTAACCCTGTTGGATGTCTGGTGAGGGACTGGGTGAGGAGTGTTTTACATTCCCAGATCTGGTAATTTTCGATCGCTTTAATTGCGGCTTGGCTGTCTGAGAAGATTCTTATATTTTTATTGTGATAATTTCTTCTCATATTTTCTTGAAGACAGATGATTATGGCATAGACTTCTGTTAAATGAACTTAAGATAAATCGTTTTCTTGTACGATTAATTACTGCAATGCCCGTATCTATATCCATATCCAAATTTTCGCATCTATAACACCCCTACTTGAACTTATAAGTTTCAGAAACTATAATACCAATGTTTAACCAAAAGCTAATTATATGAGATTTCATTTTTTTAAAAAATTACAACTCCTGTTTCGATTCTCTAGATTCTCGGGTCAAGACCATCTAGACTATTCGTATTGTTCTTTCATTTTTAGTAGTAGGTACTAAATTGAAAAATATTTTATAGATTTTATATAGTACAACATAAATTTAATAAATTTCAACCAAAGCGAAAAAGTTCAAAAACACGGATACATGGGGCATGATACTCTGAAGTCATCCTTGGTAACTAAAAAAGCTCTTTTCTACCATTTTCATACTGATGTTACAATTGAAAAAGAGTACAGCTTCTGTTCCTTTATCTTTTGATGATTTTAGTTTATATTGTATTTCGATTATACTTTCCTGTTAGTGCACCGAAAAATAAAACTCGTTTGATTCAATTGCTTTAATAAAATTGATTTCTCCAGTGTACCAATGAGTTTAAGTGTTTCCAATTAATAGGTAGCCTGCAATCGACCTGTAATCACAGCCAAAAAACATTTTATCTGACTATATTTTCTTTCTTTGGCTTTTCCTATGAAAAATTAATGATTCACATCAAATTCCTATAATTTTTTCTGCAAATATCTTTAAAAATAGTTTTCGTCTGATTATATTGTACATATCCGGTTAGTTAGTAAAAATATTTTTGTTAAAATTACAAATAAATCAAATATTTATTTTTTTCTTTTCCTGTATCAATATTTTTAGTGGAATTTATAAATATAGTAAACAAATTTCCCAAACAAAAAAAAAATAAGTTTTAAAGTTCAATATCTATAAATCATTTGGAAATATCAATATGAAAATATTAATTTTTGTAAGTGCAATAAGAGTGGGCACTTCTGTGAATTATCAGACCATTTGGATCATCGGAATAAATAAATATTGTAACTTTGGTTTCATTGGCACAAAAGCTATACCCACCTATTGATACTTTCGGTTTGACCTTAGGATTCAATAATTAGTATACTTTAATAAAGTAAAACATTCTTAACATTTTGGTGGTAACTGGTTTAAAGACGTTTTATCACGATCATTTTTTAAAAGTTTATCTTTTGTATCTTCTTCATTTTTTCCCCAGCAATAATAACCCACATTCGGCCATCTCTTACATATTTCGGGAACTACAAATCATCTTAGTTGACAATTTGCTTTTCTTTACTTTCCTCAATTAATAAAAATGTTAATTAAGGGTGTAAGAATTTTTTTAATATAGAATCTAACGTTATAATTTAAGAATATATGCTTACTCATTATTTGGCATAAAGTTGGCAGAAAAAAAAGAGATTTAAACTATTCTTCATAGGGAATATCTGGGATTTGAGAATTCAGTTTTATAATTTATGAATTAATAGTTTCCGGGTAACTATTTATTTTTTCCCCCAAATGTACTATAGAAACTAGTTGAAACCAAATTGAAATCATATATATTTGTAATTTTGAACACTTCTCAATACTAACAAGTTTAAAAAATAACGATAATTTTGTATTTTGGTATTATAATTTTGGAATTGATAATTTAGAAGATTTGGAAATTGAATTCGTTTAAACTTTTTTTTTCTATTCCCTGTTTCAATCATTTTAAAAAGCTGCAACAATGGTCGTTATGGTTGAAATATTTGCTAATAGTTCATAGCTATGCTTATAGATGGCGCTAATGTCCCTAAAATTTATTGTTTCAAATTGAAAGCAGAAAAGCGAGCACAACGAGCTTAATTTCTTAGCTTTCAGTTCCAAAATGATAAGTTGACCAATTATAGCATTATTTCGAAACTTAATACCAGTATTTTTTTTAAGTTAGCAATCAGTGCAAACTATGAGCTAATGTATTGTCTTGGCTGGAGCTCTTGAGCTCCAATTGGCTTGATGAAGAAGTTCCCAGTGGAGCATCTTCCTGCTACTTTGGTGTCAACTCATAATTGATGTAAAAAAATACAGAACTTGCAATTTTTAATTGGTAATAACTAAGATAGGCTGCGAAAGAAATTATTCAAAAACAATCTATTCTAAAACTATAAGAATAAATTCCAAATGATTCTTAGTCGATTTTTTATCATTTATACTTAATCCCAAATTGTTCTATCTAAACTTCGTATGTTAGTCCATGTAATTTTTTCTTAATCTTATAGTTAACAGACAAATGATTAAAATTGGGATTTTTTTAAAACTATTCAATAGTTTTAAAAAGTAGCTAGTATTCATAGTTTAAAAATGGTTTGAGAATAGATTTCTTTAAATTTTGATCAATTTTTCTATTTAAAAATTGAATTCTCAGTTATAAACAGAAGACCATTTCTAAGACATCATATACCTATATACATTTTATATGCATTGGCTGAGTGGTTTATAATCAAAAACCCTAGTTTATCTTAAAACTTTTTTTATTTTATTAATCAAAACTCCTACTTTCATAAATTATCGAAAATAAATAAGCGAAACTTTTTAAATTTTAAATAAATTGATACCAATAACGATAATAACAATTAAGGGACATCACCAATCAAAAAACTAACTATTTAGGAAAAATATGTACCAGAAAAATATGAAAATCATACTTAAAAGGTGTCTCAAATTCTAAATGTTTTGTTAAAAAAAACAGAATATAGTGCAAAGTAAGTTATTTCTGCCTTTTTTTCATTGATAATATTAATTTTCAATATTTCCTCCGTTTCCATCTCCACGAAAACCATGAAACTAATATTTTAACTCATTGTCCAAGAGATGGCGCTGTTGTACCTATGCGTCAATTGATTCAAATATAAACTGAAAACACGAAAATCAGGAAAATCTATTATAAAAAAACAATAATTAGGTGAATCCAAATTTAAATTTTATTTTTTATTATTTGGTTCACCAGGTATTTACATTTTTCTGTATATGATTATTTTAATTAAGGTATAAGTAGAAACAAATTATTATTAAAGAATAAGTTTATAAAAAGATGTAAGCCGGTTGTGAATAATCATGCCAATTTGGATCTATGGTATTGTTTGATATGCCAGATATTTACGTTTTTCTTTATATCATTATTTCATTTAAAGTACGGATATAGAAAGGGGTAAACCTGATTTTAATAGTCATCCCAATTTGGATCCATGGATGGTTGAAAGAACGGCTTATCCTTTTTAACACTTTTCTTATGGTAATCAGGAGGGGCGTCGACGATTTCAATTTCGACCATAGGAACATTTCCTTGTGGTGTTTCAACCATCCTTTGTTCACCTCGATCATCCTGTTTAGTATTTTTCCGACTGGTGGTTTGGGGCGCGGATGGGGTTGCTGATGGACGAAATTTCAATGCTTGGGACCAAAAGAAACGTCTAGCAGTTGTTGCAGATGCTTCCGTGAATAATGATGGAGGTACAAAGCTTCTGGTAGCCATATGGGATGCAAAGGACGGAGGGCTTTCAGCAGAGCTTGATGCAGAAGGCTGAGAGGCAGCAGCAGCAGCAGCATTAGCTTGTTGCTGTGCCAATCGGCGTTTCTCTAAAGCTTCACGCATTTCTTCCAATTGCTAGAATAATAGAAATATTATTTTAGTAGTCCAGTGTTGAGCTAGCAACAGTTTTGCAGTAAAGAAGCCACCTATTTTGTATGTAGAATAGAAGGGTAACTCTAGTATGTCCCCCACGTAAACGTGGGTGCTTATTGGAGTAACTAATCAAAAGTATGAAACAATAACTTTATTAAAGATTTCCCGACAAATTCAATTTTTGAGTTGTACCTTTATTCTACGACGGGTGCGATACATTAATAAATGTCAATGAAAAAGTCTTAGTTATGTTGTTATTAGTCAATGTTGATAAAGTCTAACATATCTTACCTTGGGATCAGAATAAAGATCTGGATGCATTCTGATGTGTATGTTAATAGTCTTGTAAATTTTTGTTCAGAAAAATTGGTAATTTTTTTATTTTAATTTATATGAAAATTTAAAACACTGCGACGACGAGGAGCTTACTGCAACGAGTAACACCAAGAAATGGTTTGAAATGATTAAACAACAATTTGGTTGTGGCAACAAATATACTAAAAAGCAATTATTCGGGGAATTAATTAATCGGTTGAAAGTTAAAAAAAATAAACAAAATCGTAAGTCGCTGAAGATGAATATTTGTATGAATCATATCTGCTGAATGCCAAGCATTAGATAAGAATTACAAGTAAATGAAATTATTTAATGAAGGAATATTATTTTAGTACCGAATGACAATAATTATCTATAAGAATGAACGTATTCAATTGAGGAATGTTTTTTTTGAAATTCAATATTAATAGAATCTTCCATAAAAACATGATTTATGTTTCCAATATTTTTTTAACTATCTCATCAAAATAGTACCGATATCGTTAATAGTCTAAATAATTAAAAGTAAAACAAAAAAATATTGATACGGTGACCACAAGACCACCCTGGTCTCGAGTACATATTTTTGCTAAGCCTATATTTATGAATATCCTTGTTTTTAATAGAATACACATTTTTGATTTTAAGACCGAATATTTTATAAAATATTACTTTAAAACTTTAAAGAAAAAGCTTATATTAAAATGTCTTTATCATTTTCCAAGAACCTTAAAATATCTAACGATGTTTCACCTTGTAATTTCTTTTTCCTTCCCACAGTTGCACGCGTAATTGGTTGTCCCTATATTTTTCTTTTGTAGTACCTAAAACCAATATATCACAATTCATAAAGAACATCTTTCTCCCAAGTTAAATATAGTCACATTAAACTTGATTTTTCCAAGAATTTTTTTCTCCAATTCAATACAAAGAATTATTTTAATAACATTGAGAGCGTTACAAAAATTGATTATTGATTATAAATAAACAAGAATAACAGCCGCTTCCTATTCTTCATTTACCCTTAAAAATTGACTATTTTATACTGTAAAGATGGAATTGTAATTGAGTCTCTGTACAAAAACCAAAAAAATGTTCACAAGATTAAAAGGTTTTGGCGTTGTTCCTTTCCCCATAGAGTAAAGTTTTGCTAAATTATTCAAAAAATGGTGTAGACACTGTCAAAATCCGATTCGACAAATTATTCTTCTAAAAAAAAGAAACCCTTAATAATACTACCGCGGTTCAGAAACTATTGAATTTTTATGTATCCTGGAAGTTTTTATTATTACTTTAATCAACTGTACTGTATCTTTAAAAATGAATCATGACAAGTATTGTCGTTGACAAAGTTAAAGCAATTGTTTATGAACGCCTGAGGAAGGCTTAATAAAGGGGCCGAAACGTCGCGAGTAAAAATCAAGTTTTAACTGATTGTTTTGATCCTAGTTCTCTGAGAATTTGTAGTAATCTATTATCACCAAGGATCTGAAATTTTACCATAACTGATACCTAAATATTCGGCAGTATGGTAAAATGGTAATTGGCTTACCGTTTCCAAAGATTTATTCTGTGAATCGAAAAACTGTTTAGCAGTTACCTCGAAGGTCTTCTAATCAACGATAACTATTTGAAAATTAGCGAAAAACCTTCTCGTTTATTGTTTTTTTCTCTAAAAAAATGACCTTTTCGTAGTTTGGGGATGGAATTGGAATTGTTCTTATCCACACAGCAAAATAAATATTTTTTTACTATATGTTGTAAATATGTTGTATTCTAACAAGTTTGATTGAAAAATAAACTATAGAAAAGCAGATATGCATGTAAGAAAGAAGGACAAAGACATAAATATAGCCAGTGATCAGATATGCTACGATAAGCTACGCATCAGTTGCTTATTTTTTACGATTGACTTCTGTTCGCGTTCGCATATTCTATTCAATTTCTCAATTTCTGATTGTGTATTTAAATCTTTTTTATTTCGCTACATCAAAAATATAACTTTATAAATGTATTTATAAGTAATAACGTAATTAGTCTATTAACGAGGCTATTAATTTCAAAACAGCTAAGAATTAAGAAAATGGAGAAATATTTTTTAAGATTAAAAAATAGATCCCAATTGAATTTATATTTTACTGGGCTTAATAACACAGCTGATCTCACTACTTCTCCTTCAAATAGATTATGTTTTGTTCTTTTTAATACTCACCAAGTGGCGATAACAATCTCGTAACATAAATTTATTTAGTTTTTGATAAGACACCTTTTATTTACTTCGAATAACTTTGATTTGCTTTAGAATTAAATTATTTGAAAATATATTATATAATTTTTAATTGGATGTGCATATGAAATGATTTTCGAAAATATGAAATAGATGCTAGATGAATAATTATTTTGCTGCCATTAATAACTCCAACCAAATCCACCTTCAAAGAAGCAAACTGACAATCCCTGACAAAGTATAATAAAGACAAAGTACACCTCTATCCCATGATTTCTTAGCATTCAATTAATATAACGGTTGCATTTCCGCCATTTTGAAATAGTAAGGAAATAGCTTTTTAAAGCATTTGAATGTTCAAAAAACCCATTTAAAGTCTAATAAAAATTATTAAAAACATTGTATAAATGTAATGGTTTCTAAATTATTTTTATTTATATTATATTATTATTATATTTCTATTGTGCTTTTTAAAAGCGACTTCAATATCTGGCGATATTTCATTTTCTACTTGAATTTTTTAAAGTTTAGCGTCAAAAGAAAAGTTCTACAATACTAAAATTAACAAACAAATCACGAATTGAATATAAAGTATAAAATGAAACATTGCCAGATATTGATGACGTTAAAAAGGACATGGACCCATTGTTAACCAAAAGTAATTAGTTTTTTTTTGGATTATTTCACGTTATTAATAAATTATACTAAGATGATGCAAAAAGTTTAACGAAAGTATTACGAAAGTAATAGCAAAAGTTTTAAAAATTGCATTTTTGTATCAAATTTTACATAAATATTGGAGCCATTTTATTAATTAAGGAATTGCAAGAATATCAGAAAGGCATTACAAAAGTATCAGCAATCCTATTCATAATCTACTATTTCTTACACTCACCCAACGACCAATTTCAAAGTTTAATTGTTTACAAGTTCAATTAAAACCCTTAAACCACAATGATATTAATTGATAAAATTATCGAAACAATTATGCCAATAAATTCACACATGAAAATATCAATGAGAAATTATAAACAAATATCCATCTTCACTTTACACGTATTCACCACCGTTTCTTAAAACTTTATCTTTCAATGGAAAAATTCAACCGTACCTTGAAGGTCTCCTACGCAATGAAAATGATTTGAAATGTGGTGAGAAAAACAACCTTTTGTATATTTTTCCTTTAAAAAAATCACTGATTTTAAGGGGTAAAATGTTGTTGCTTTTTTAAGCACAAGATAGAGACTTTATCGCAGAAATATTCAAACGAATTTCTTCTCGCAATATCCGTTATGATATTCATTCCTTATATTATTAAAAGAGCAATCCCAAAAAATTACCTCTATGAAATTTGCACCTGACTAGTGACAATTAAAACTTTAAATAAATAAAATGTTTAAATAGACTTTTGATTGAACCAAAAAAATGTTCATTTTTACCTCAACAGAACGAAAGTAACGACCATTTTTCAAATTCAACAATGGCACAGGGTATAATTACACTTACGAAAACCGTTATTTCTATCGTTAGGTTTAAGTTTAAAATAATTTTTTTTTGAGTACAATCCTCTTTGAATCCAAATTGTATCGTAAAAATGCGTTTGTATTTCAGTAAGAAAAAAAATACAGGCCTTATAAAATTCAACAATGGAGTAAGTGCATTTACAATAATCCTCATAACTTTTTTTCGGTTAAAGTTAAAATAAAAAATGTTTAGCTCAAGCTTCAACGAGTTAACGCCCGTATTGAACCCTTAAAAAAATGTAATTAGCTAACAATGATAGATTTGAATATAATTAAATACCTTTAACGTACAAACAAAAGTCTACCGAAATATATATTTCGTTTTATTTAGCCCAAGTCGGATGCTAACTTTATTTTTTTTTTATTAAAAAATTTTTTATTACTATCTATATACATACAAAGAATACAATAAGTAATGAGCTTGCATTGGGGTATTCAACTGTGACCAAAGCTACGGATCAACCCGTAGCCAGATCACAGCTACGATTTATCACCTGTGTGGAGGAACCAACCAATGTTGGAACTCCAAATTAAATGTTATTATTTAATAGGTCCCGAGGCCATCGTCGTTTTAATCGACGTGAAGGATTACTGGGATGTTGTGTGGAGGAAAGACTTTGAGCATTGGGGTTGGGATGGTAGGCAAGATTATTGTGGAAATTTTGAAAACGGTTTTGGATTAATTTTGAAACAAAGGAAATTCCGAGGTCGTTATGTATGACCTCATTTTTTACATAATAAGGAGCATTTAGGATTTGGCGGAGTACTTTTGATTGTAGGGATTGCTAACTTTATAAAAGTCGAAAAATTAGCTGTAAAATTTATCTGTAAAATTAGCTGTGGTTATGCAACTCGGTATACATTAGTGTACAGCGGGTGTGTTCCAAAATTAACGTTTTTGCACTATACACAATATCACTCTGGTTATTGTACGTTTGAGAAATTGTAAACTTCATTGAAATTTACGATGAAATTGAAATATTTTCTTTTTAATGAATCGAATTATTAACTTCAATCTTTGGTTTTTGTTGTCAATGGAAAGGAGTAGAAGATATTTATTAACAGATAATAAAAATCTACACTATTGAAAAAAAATGGAAAAAGACAAAAAAAAATATAATGTTTATCAATGGATCGCCCGATTTTACTATTGAGCATACATGTTTAGAGTTGTTTTGAAAAATTCACAATATTTAATATTCGATTGTACAATTCAACTTTTCGTAATTGTAAATGAATGATCAATATGCTATATATATATATATATATATATATATATATATATATATATATATATATATATATATATATATATATTAGTTTTGCTCCCTTATTCTATGAAGTTACTTAATTTCGACTAACAACATGAAGGAAGTCAAGGAAGTATTTTGATTTAATTGATAAAGGATTTGGGAGATGGTTTTATTTTATCTAAAAACATACCCATACTAATTGAATATACAATACATCGAAAATACGTATGTCTGAATTTTTAAACTTTTCAGAAAATGAAAAAACACTATAATATCTAAAGAAGTGTAATATTTTTGAAAAAAACGTGGTATATTTTGGGGTCAATTTGCAATCGATAGTTACAGAAATATGTTGATGTTAACGTAATTAATAATATATTTTACATATTTAAAGTATATAAGATGAACCCTTTTCAAAATTTATGGTATTAAATTAAATGATTTCAATAGAAGCATATAAATTTGACGAAAGTTTTATTTTACGTACCTTAAATGGAACATAATACTTAATTAAAATGTATTTAAAAGATTTTTTTTTTAATTTTCGTTTAATGTTTATCATTGCAGTATTTTGTCATCAAATTCTGTAAGCTCTATTAGTATATTATCTCGTTTTACCTTATCAGTACCTGTAATTTCCAGATGATTAATTGGCACTTGGCCATTATAAACTCTATACTATCTATATTGTTAGCTTGAGAAATTACTTAGTGCCTTTTTCTCTAGAAAGCATGAAAATTTCTTCAGAAATGCCACTCGGTATATAATTTTTTCGATTACTTCGCCGGTTTTTGTTGGATCAAAAATAAACTCATAAATAATTCGATATTTGAAAATTAACCTTTTTGTTTTTGGGTGAATCTTTTTCATAACTTTTAATTAAAACAATAATATCTTCTGTATTCACTATTACTACGCTAAATTTTTTGGTGTCCTGTGCTATAAAATTAATATATTGCTGATAAGTGAACACACGATCTTCACATCCAATTGTCCTTTTGACGACTGAAAATTTTGTGGCAATATATATATTTTATAAGTATTATAAAGAGTATTTATTTGTAAAACAGGAGAAAAATACCTTATTTGTTCCTTTTCCGAACATAATAGGTAGAGGGAAACATTTAGAAAACATTCATCTGAAAAAAACGTATTTGCAAAAGTATTTTAGTTGTTCCCTTTTCGAAGTTGAATATTTAATTGAATTTTGAAATTTTCACGGTCGAAATCCAAAAATTATCCATACTGGCCAAATTGACACTTTTTTACCTTTAACGGAGATTATTTTATCAAGAATCAATCGTACTTTAACGACAGTGTGTTCATTGAACTAGCATTACTTTGTAATTGTAACTAGCATTACTTTTGAAGATATGAAAAAAAATCCTAAAAACCTTTTAAGAAAGGTTTATTTTATAATTTAAAAAAGAAATGGAATGAGCTACCAAAAGCTCAACGATTTTAAACATTTATTTAAGGATTTTTTTCGAATTTTCCGATAATATTCGCTTCATAGCTGTATAACGTTATGATCAGAGATCCTGTCGAAGAAGTTGTTAATTTTTCCTTATCCTTCGCTTTTTTTAATTCTAGAGATATCCTTACAGTACGAAATAATGGCATTAAAGTGAGCACATATTTATTTTATGGCTAAAAAGCTTGCACTAGAAAATTTTACAATGTTTACCAACAAATTTTCCGGGTAAGACATAGAGAAATTATGGTTCAAGTATAATCTAAAATTAAATGAAAATCGGGCGATTTTTTTCTAAAATCGATTAAGTATAGTTACTCCAGGATACAAAGAGAAAATTTGTTGAAAAAATTTCATTTTAGTGCAACCACTATAATAATTATTCTATACTTTTTTTTCTGAAAAAAAAAACATCGACTAGGAAAGGGAAAATATTTTTCAACTAAAACGATCCGTTTAAAAATTGAAATTATTTTTTATTTACATCAATGATCAATATCGAGTAAATTGAATATTTTACATAATTTTTATTTGATTCTGCATTCGGAATGTTAAAACAACATTTGATATAATTTCACATAGTTACACCATAACAATTATTCGCAAAAAAAAAGAAAACTATTTTATTCGCGCTTGCTATGAAAATTGTTTAACAATTCAATAAAAGTTTACTTTTCGTCAACTAAAAATCTATAAAAATATTAGACGATAATTTGCTTACGAATATAGTTCTTGCATATTAAGCTAGCGCTACTCAGCTAGTAATACAATGAAATTTTTAATGCTGACAATTCTCCTATTATTTCATTTTTTATTAATATTATTTACACTTATAATAAATATCTCTGAATTTTAATCATTTTTTTTTCATAATGAGACATTTTATTTGAAAATTTCATTGCATTTTTTTACAAAAGGCGATTGTGAATGAAAAAAATAAAGTATGAAGAGATGAAAAACTATATTTTAATATACAAGTCTTTTTAATAAATAAATTATAAAAGATATGATTTTTTTTCGTGAATAAATATGCGTTATTTGTAATGGAACTTAAGTCACAAAGAATATGTTTGTTATAAAATAATATCGATTTTCAAATATTTATTACATCGATTGATTAAGTGTAATACGAAGATAATAATTTAACCCTAACTTTCCAAACACAGTCTTTGTGAGGCAATACTATTACATTATGAACAATTCCATAAAAATTATCAGTTCTCATTTCTCACGATTTAAAACCAATATCAAAAATAAGCATCAATTCAAAGACATTTCGAATACTTTTGATACTGTCAATATTGTACGACAATTTTCCTTTCAATCACATTTGAAATTATCGTTAATTTATAGGTCGGTAAATTATTGAGAAAAGAATCAAGTTGTGAAATCTATGGCAATTTTTACAAAAAAAAAATTCTTATCTTTTGATGGTTGAAATTGCTAGGAATTCTGGTTGACAATGTTAAATTCGTAATTTGGTTAACTTTGAAAATGGATCCTCGAACCAGAAGCGTTTTCAATCAACAGAACAGTAATGGATTATTAACAGTAATAATACAATAAATATAATTTGCTTCTAAATTTAAAAAACTAGCTAGAACTTCGGTAAACCCGTTGTATAATTGTGGATATCGTCCAAGGATTTTTTCGCTTTTGAGGAAATGTCACCATATGATTTTCGTGCGTTTATTGTAATATCGTCAAATGATTTTTTCGTTTGGTTCAAAATTTCATCTGTGCTTTTGACGGCTGTGTTGGCCAGTTCGGTTACTTCGGAATTGATTTTCGATATGACCCATTCCATGGCCTGGCGACCTTTGCCCGCGTTCAGGGATATTCGATTCGCCAACAGGTCTTCCATGTAGTGATTGAGAGGAACACCTTCGACTGTGACAACGGCCTCTTGACGCAATAGGGTTCGGTTTGGATCGCTCGGATCTGGATAATATTTGAGAGTTTCATCGACGGCGATGTGATGGCCAAAAGTTAAATTTATCGTTTTCAAAATCATTTGTCTGGCACTTGGATCGACTTGGCTCCGCTCACTAGCATAGCAAATCTTTGCAGTTCCGATCAGCTGAAAATAAAATGTTCAATTAAAATCTCATCAAGCATCAAAGACACTTCCTATTTTCAACCTTCAATTCGAAGGTAACTAATTAATTAAACATAATTCAACTCAAAGAAATAAAGTATAAATACTGCCTCAAAATTATAAAGGACTATTAAGGACAACTTTCTTAAAAACGAATTCCTTATACAAATCCCCAAAAAAGTAAGAGGAAATACCGTTTTTTAAATGTCGTCGTTGTCATGCAAGATATGCATACAAAAAATTATCCGATAGCCCCTCAAGGTTAACCACTGAATACTGATTCAATGGTGATCTAGAGTCAGATCCATATTCTAAATATAGGTGGCATGAATGACTTGAACTTCACACAATGACGTCGTTTTTCTAAAAATTTTTACTTTAAGTCACGGTTATTCAACACGTGGATTTGGTGCATATCAATTTTATTTTACCAACCGCATATTGCAATCTAATGAATCAAAAACAATGTTATCAGGTTTCGAGAGAGCAAAAAAATTAAGAACATTTTTATGAGCGAATTATTTTTTTTAAATGAAACATATTCATAGAATTCTTTCAATAAAAACTAAAACTAAGGAAATCAGAATAATTGTATTTCTATGTATTAAAAAACCCGGCTATAACGAAGTTTTTTAAAACTGATAAACTTTGAACTACTGAAATCTTATCAATAGAGCATTTAAAAAACCGCAAATTTACAAAATACACCAAACTATTTTTTTTTTAAAAATTATAATACCTAAACTAAGAGATAAAATAACTATCTGATACAAGATTTCTTATAATACTTATAATACTGTTTAAGCAAAATAGGGGTATTTATATCATATCATGAATGATTTTTAAGAAAAATATTATTATTCTGGGACGTACGATTCAATTTTTCTTGTATTTTGTATACAGGAATCCCAAAAGTAGTCGAAAGTATAAATGGTACGTATTCACCGGAAGCAGTCATGGTGAGGACAACTAAGTCGATCTCAGCGCTAATAGTGGTCGAAATTTCGTTAGGTTAGGCTTATTACGCTCTTATAAATAAATACGTCTCACAATCTCCGTCGAGCATAATTTAGTACAGCCATCAGATGTCGTTTCCATCATGCACGGAGCACAAATAGGGTAAATATTAGCAAATTGCTGCTCACAAATCGCATGCAGTCCAGTAGAATTAAACTTGTAGTCTTTGAGTAGCTTAATTGTGGGATGAATATTTAAATATTATTTACATTATTTTTTACCACAATGTATCTATGTACCAATCTACTGATATTTGATTAATTAAAAAAAAATTATCACATCAAGAAAAAAATTGTTCTTAACTCCAAAACAGTAGCCAATATCGGCTGTAGGGGATAAAATTTACGGACGAAAAATTCTGTGATTTTTTCCCTTAATTAGTTGTTAATTAAGGTTAAACTGGTTAAACTAAATCCCTAAATTAAACTAAATAAGTTGAGGTTGAGTTAACTGAATTAAGGCGGCAGGATTTTGGATGGGAAGTAAACTTATTCCACCGCCAATTCCTTGACAGCGAAAAAAATTAATCAAATTAAAATAAGATTTTTTTTATTTTTCAATGATTATATAAGTAGAATAAAGATAAACTGATTGAATAAGCAATCGATGCTTGCCTACTGGTGGACGAGTGGTCAAGGGGACCCTCCGAAACCAATAAGTTTTGGGTTCGCTTCTTGCAAGGGGCAAATTTTCAATATTTCTCAGATTACAGATTTTTATTAAGTCTAGAACCCTCTAAACATCTTAACTGTGATAAAGTAACGGTAAATAACTAATTAAAAAGAAATTTATGCTCTGAAACCATAAAATATTTTACTTGAGATCAACTAAATTAAAAACTATTCGGTGAAAACCTACTGTCATCTATTAATTCTTTGATCAATGTTTTTATGTGTTATTTACCGTCGCTTTATAACTATAAAGTCTTTAGCAACTCTAGGGTTAATAAAAAAAAACCTGTAAAAAACCGCAAAGGGTTTTTTGTCTTGATTTTAATATTAACTAATTAGGGACTACCTATATAAAAGTATCTATGATAAACATAATACGTTGGAGAACATGTAAGTGATCCAACATTTTGTTAGATCCAAGATTCTATCAAGTATAGGCTGAAAACACTTCTCCCATTCTATGGGAATGCAACGCCTTAAGTGATGGGAAACATAAGGAAATAGGGATAACAAACCTTAGAACCGGTTTGAAAAATACCTAGTACGTCGGTTGATGTGGTTCTCCCTGCTATTTGGTTTCAACGAGGAGAAATAGGAACCCATGAAACCCCGAAGACTGCAGTGTTGAGGCACAGCTTACCTCATCTTGGAAATCCCAACTAATGAAAAAATAAACTTCCCATCTAGAGTAACAAAACCAATTCTATTTTTTCCCAAAAATCGATTAGATCGTTAAAAATTCAATTATAAATAATCCACTATTCATTTGCAGGCAATCATTATTGCATTATTAGTATTCGAGTTTCGATTAATGCAGAGTCTATACTGTAAACAAGATAGTTGTCCGTTTTTTCTGAATATGAATGGGCGATAGCCAGGGTCAGGTCAACTAGTCAAACAAGTAGTATTACTAAAAGGGTTACTAAATGAGTTTCGGTATTTTACACTGCGTATGTACGTAAAACGGGTGACGCTACTAATTGACAACTCTGAATCAAACAAGAACGTACAAATGTAAATCCGGTTTCAGGTACCATTATGTACATAAATATATCAATTACCGGAAAGTTAAATAAACAATGAAATTAGTTTGATGATTCCCGTAGTAATAATGCACGTATGACTAGTGCGACACCTGACACCGATAACACCGGCACACAAAAAAAAAAGTGCTCTGTACTTTTGACCGGACCTACATAAATCTACGTATTTTGACCCCCTGAACACGAATCCGGGGTCGGTTTGACCCGTACACCCTCAAAAATTCGAGAAAACTTTAAAAAACCGAAAAAAATGGTTAAAATCGGCAGTTTTGGGGACATAAAAATTTTTTTGAACTAAACCGAGCATGATTTTCATGTTTTTCGATCCGCTGAATACAAAATCGAAGTTTATGTAGACCATAAGCCGTTTTTATTGTAAGAAAATTGCCTGCTTTGCGAGCCTACCGTCTGTCCCTGGGTTGAAGGCGGACAGACGGTTCAGGGACTTTTCGGTTTTTTAAAGTTTTCTCGAATTTTTGAGGGTGTACGGGTCAAACCGACCCCGGATTCGTGTTCAGGGGGTCAAAATACGTAGATTTATGTAGGTCCGGTCAAAAGTACAGAGCACTTTTTTTTTGTGTGTGCCGGTGTAATCAATTAAAAAATTTTTTTTGAACTATTGTAAAATAATTGTAATTTCATAATGTTCAAATATTTCAACAGCAAACGCAAACGAAAGTAGAATATTTACTGTATAACGCTTACATTGCAAATTTTTGATCAGATTTTATTTAATGTAGAGCGATAACTTCAAAGTTCACGTTTTTAATAAGTGTAGTGTAAAGTACTTAGGTATGCCATTTTCTGGAAATGCTAAAGGTCTATGACTTCCGACTATGTCTTAAAACTTTTTTTCCTTCATACCGTTAAAGCATGAACATCGTTAATGCTTTCGTTAACGTGCTCATTCATTTATACTTACACTAATAAAAAGTATCCGTGAATATAATGATTAACTGTGTAAGCAATTCAACAGTAAGAATCTTTGAATTTAAGTTATCCTTTCTAACGTTTTGATAAAATATTTTCTTTAAATTCTCATAATTTGTTTTCAGCTTTGTGTATGTAACACTAAGAAATGACTTAAAGTTATATTTAAAATATTGTGTCGACATAGTTTGCAAATCGAATTAAAAGTATAATGATCAAAGAATCTAGTCTAATACGTAAAATGTTCAAAAAGATAAGAATAATCAATGCAATAAAGTTTAATTAAAAAAATATTTTTTTGTACTTTGGTCACTTTGCGGCTCAAAAATAAAGTAGATTATATCATTTTTTTGTAAGGTAACAGAAAATATTTCAATTTTCACTGAACCATTTAATTTTTTTACTTGTTAAATATTTAGACAATTATTAAGAAGCCATGTTATCAGGTATCACTTATCAGTGTCTCGAATCATACTTTATGAGATCAAAATAATCAATTTATTATTTCTAATTATCATTAAGTAAGCTAATTAACACTGGAATGGACAAATATTTTCAAATGAAATAATAATTAACTGCTAATAGCACTAACAATTTTATTATTTTTGGAGGAAAAATACCTTCGGATAAAATTAAATGGAAAAGTTTAATGAATAGGAAAGTTATGAATAAATTCGTTATTTCCCTAAAATCGATTTCCCAAAGAACTTTTTCCTACAAGGACGATACAGAAGGAGCAAAAGGTACAATTATCCCCCTACATAGAACTCACAACTAAAAGTTAGTTTATTTTAACTTATTTCTAAGTTTTTAAAGTTCTACAAATCAACAGCTTATAAAAATTCTTCAAATGCAAGTATTAAATGGGGAACATGTTAATTAACATATAACAAGCCTCTAAATAAAATTCTTTATCTGAATTATTTTACTTAATTTTCAAAACCATTTTCGAATCTAAAATATGGTGATTTAACTTTTGAGGATATCAAGAATTTGGACTAAATATACTAGAGAGCTCATAAAAGGATGAAGTTACCGGGATTATCTAACATCCTAAGTATCATTTGACAATCTATTATACTTTATATTCTTAAGATTTTATTAATACTTGAAGAACGTCGATTTTGCCGCCAACTCATCAAAACCTCTACAGTACTTCCCGAGTTTCTAGAAGACTAAAATTTGGAATATAGACTAGGATTTGCGAACAAACAACAAAAATTAAGAAATCTGTAACTTTTATCTTTAAACCTTGTAAAGTGGAGTTTAGGTCTGACATCAAAATAGAATACTTCAAGATTATCTAGAAAGGTTAAATTTCAATATGCAGACTAGGATATTTGCACATAAACACCAAAAAGAAAATAAATCTGTAACTTTTACTCTTCAACTCCCATAAAAGAACTCAATAGTTTTAAAAGTTGTGTTATTCAATAGTTCTACGACAATGGTTCCCAAAATTGACTAGGCCCCGACCCATCTTACAAAAATTTCCAATTTTGGAATCCATCTCTTGTTTCTCGTAGAGAAAAGAGGGCATAAATATTGGTAAAGCAATTGGAAATATCAAGTTTATCATTTCCTATTTTTTATTTATGTCTTATACAGTGGCGAATCACCCATTAGGTCGCGATCCATGGTTTGGGAAATCCTGTTCTACGAAATAGTAAAGCCATACTTTTTTATTAAGATGTTAGATTAATAGAGTTAGGAACTTGGCTCTTCTTGAGATCTAATAACTATTTAACAGTGACTACGTCATGAATTTGTAAGTTTTGGCATTCTGATACAGAAAATGTTTTTGGTGAAATCGTAATGGTTGAATGAATAATGAGAATTGGGTATATAAATTTACGTAAGTCAAGGTCTGGGATGTTTCGAATCATTAAAAAAATTAAACTCCCAGGATAAGATGCTTAGATTGAATTTGAAAATATTTGCCATTAAAAATTAAAATTGTTCAATGCTTTTTGCTTAAGTATATAACTACTCATATATACCTAATATGTCGAAACCTCAATGATAAATTTATTACACATTTCAAGAATTTCAAGTAAACGTGTTATTGTTTGAATAAATCATATGAACATATTTTCATGAAACGTATATTGAAAACAATTTTTACATTTTGTAATTTAGATTTCTTTTTGTTATGATAGAAAAAATATTGTATTCGGTACACAATTTTAGTCCAAAAGCCATTAAATAAATTATCACATTTAAGATAAAAAGACAGCAGAATAGTGCATAGAACATTCCCACTGGGCCTACAATAGAATTTCGTAGTAATGGATTACGTAAAACAAACATTTGACGTCATTTCAAAATCCAAAGTTCATTTTTTCGAGACCAACTTAGCGTTATTGTTAAAAATCTCAGTGCATTCTTGCTCGTAATTGTAACCTTGACATTAATCTAAAGCCTTTTGAAAGGTCTTAAAACTTTCCAATTTTCTATTTCTTCAATCGGTTGGGCTTAAAATATCGGCACGTTTTCCCGCCCTAAAATTAGAATTGGATCGGAACGATTATTGCATAAGTTTTGGGTGATTTCCTCGTGGAAAATGACACCCTTTGTCATTTAAAAAATTCACGTGAGTATCCTTCAGTGAAGAAGGTGCATTAAGGATTTGGGATATTTATAGAGACAATTTCGGCAGTGTTGGCATCGCATCAAATTTGTAGAAAGAATTTTCGACATTTGATTACCTAATTGTGAATTATGAAACTTTCTCCAATTTTTAAGAAAGTCTTTTATGAAATTGAATGTGTTATGGTTTGATAATTACGTTGAATGGGAATAAAATCGATTTGTTGGACTGCGGAATGTTCTAGAATCTATCTAAATAGAACACTCCGGTGCAACAAACAATGCGGAACCTCGTAATCTTTGACTATTGGGAAATGTTTTTTTCTGGATTACTTACAGAAGACGCCCATTTAGGTAAACCCCATTTAGAACTAACTAATCGGTGTGTATGAAGCACCCCATCGATAACTTTTCGTTCAACAACATCGGTTCCAATGACAGCTGGGTTCATTGGGTTCGGGTATTTTCTCCAGGCGGCTTGAGCCACTGTTTCCCACGGATGACTAAAACAAAAACCCAGATTGAAAATTTGTCGAGGAAAATCTTCAAATGCCACTTACTTAAAAATGTGTTCCGATGTCCAAATTTTCATTGTCTGTTTTATATATTTTTTAACTTTAACTTTTAAATACCACTGAATTTCTAACAATTTATTAAACGCAGAAGAAAATATGAATGATGTAAATGGGCGGAATGAATTATTTAAAAAATATTTTATTAGTTACACAAATAATTACTTGTCAAAATCGTTTCTCACTTAAAATGTGACTAATGCAAAGCATGAGCTCTCCATCAAAGCCAACCTACAATGGCACCCTAGTCAATGATTTCGGTTCATTCATACACAATTTACGTAAAAATCATTTATGCAAACCTTACTATTCCGTCATCTTGCAATCCTGTGAACTAAAAATGACGCAATCAGCGACACGCTCTAGTGACATGTTTTTGCATAGGCAAATACTTATACATCCAAGTTTCAATATTGCAGATATACTAAAAAAAATATTTAAATTGATAAGCTTGAATTAATTTTATAATTTCATCATTGGTTGTTCCTATAAAATATAAAATATTTCGTTATCATTTTTCAGGACAATAAAACAATTTAAAATCCTTGTATTACGTGATAATGTTTGCTTCCATGAAGAAGGAAATCGTATTGAGTAAAATATTTTTGTTTTTTGTTAATTTATACGTGATACCAAATTAAATAAATAAATTAAAATGAAAAGCAATATCAACAAAACGATAAATTTATTATTATTGTTTTTAGTTTTGGTTAATTTGTCATTTGTAAGTACTTTGTTTTTATACAAACCCCAACATAACAATTTCCCGCCTTACACCTTCACGCGAATAAAAAAAAATGTGTGTTAAACATACCATTTGAATAATAAATAGCTACGTAAATGAAATTTTGAAAACAGTTTAAAAAAGCTTATTTTCTCATTCATCGGTGATTGTTAACATGTTCTTAAATTTACTGTACCAAGTTTTGATTAAAACGGCTAAACTATATATTCTAGTATTCTGAAAACTAAATCTTTATTGAGCCAATATTATTTAATTCGTTAACCTTTGTTTTATAGTCAAATCTTTTTACACTTAACATTAGCTTTAGATTCCCCGCGTGGTTGCACTTTTCCTTCAAGCTGAAGTAGCCTATTCCACTAGGATTAGGGTGACCATACTAAATTTCGAAAATACCAAATCAGAACACTTAAGAAGACATCAGTATCATTCTCATTTATTTTCACATAACAATACAAATAAATCTAAATCACAGAAATATAATACGCACATTTATTTATATGTAATAAGCACATAAATGGTTAAAATTATCGTGTTCTAATGGTTTGTGCAAAACTTTATAAATTATAAATTGTCAGTTATAAATAATGTCACATTTTTATATTTTTTGGTTGACCCAACTTGCTTCAATATTTCTACTATTTTTACAATTGTTATTTACCGTCGCTTTATAACTACTAAGGTCTTTAGCGACTCTAGGGTTAATAAAGATCCGTAAATCAAGAAATATCGAAAATTTGCTCGCTAAAAATTCGAATTTCACATACCAATTTTGGAGCGATCATCTTGACCACTTGGCCACCAGTGGGTTTTACTTCTGATTTGAAGAGAAGTCATTTGAGAGTCATGAAATTCTTGGCAGTTCAAATCATAATTCGTCTTAATTTGAACATGAAATTAAAATATGTTAAACCAGGACAATAGACCATCCCGAAGACATTTTTCCGGAATGTCCCAGATCGCCAGAAGAGGATACCTAAAATCGAGGCAATCCCGGAAAATTGGGGAATTTGGTCACCCTAACTAGGATTCTAATACTTCTCCGTTTTTCTTTTGGTCCTTCCGTATTTTGATATTATTCATTAAAATCAATTTTATCTTATAATTTAACTCTCCAGTTAACTTTAAATAAATATTTATAATTTAAAATCATGATAAATTATTTTATTGATCTGTGGTTATCAGGATTGGAAAAAAGGTTTTTGACGCCCAATGAAGAAATAATGAATTTCGTGATTTTGCCTTTCTAGTGTTTAAGTGCCCTAATATTTAGCATATCTTGATAACGGTCGTCCACTGTTCTTGGTAACAATATAAATACGCCCGTCCTTAAACATGTAAAAAAACCAAAGATTAATGCTGATAAATGTGATTATTCAGGTTTTTTGTCAAACTACAAAACGTAATGCACCAAAACAACAGCCTATCAAAGCTACAACAAAACGACCAACCAATGTGGTGAAAAGGCCGTATTTGATTCATGTTTTTCCTCCAAAAACGGTGCCTCCAATTCGAAAACCAACCATTAAACCAACTACTAAACGAACAATCAAACCAGCAAGTAAACCGACTGTCAAACCAGCAAATAAACCGACTGTCAAACCAACCACCAAACCAACAATCAAACCAACTACCAAACCAACCATCAAACCAACTACCAAACCAACAATCAAACCAACCATCAAACCAACAACCAAACCAACAATCAAACCAACAATCAAACCAACTACCAAACCAACAATCAAACCAACTATCAAACCAACCATCAAACCAACTACCAAACCAACAATCAAACCAACTACCAAACCAACCATCAAACCAACTACCAAACCAACAATCAAACCAACCATGAAACCAACAACCAAACCAACAATCAAACCAACTACCAAACCAACAATCAAACCAACTACCAAACCAACCACCAAACCAACAACCAAACCAACTACTAAACCGACAACTATTGCTTCAACAACAATGAAACCAAAAAATGATTCTACAACTCGAATATTTATTGCCAACTCAACTTTAATCCCCACAACAAAAACGCCTCAAATCGCGACTAATAGTTCGCTAAGCAATACCAGTACAACCGTTGAAGGAAATTCAATCATTTTTGGACTACCAATACCAAATTCTATAACTTTGAAATCGAATTTCTCAACTACGACCCCAAATCCATTCATTGAGACTAATGCCGAAAGATCTAACTCTACATTTATAGTAGTAACAAGCGCACCACCTAAACATTTCCAGGAAACACCATCAACCATATCACCAACTACAACAAATCCTAACAATAATTTAATTGATATCTTCAATCGCATGACCGTTTTGACGGACATTTTCAATTTTTTGTCATCCCAAAATAAAAGTAATCAACTGAACACAACTATTACCAATTCATCAGTACCTACAAGCAATTCTTCCCAAAATCCAGTCAATACCAATGTGAATTCGGTTTATGGAGCATTAAAACTGATCGAAACTAGTTTAAGTTACTTATCGAACGTTTTTAACTTATTTTCAAAAAACACTACAAATTTAGCAGGTGAAGAGTCGAAAATAAGTTCTGGTGCTGCTGGAAATAGTACGAATATAGATGCAAATAGTTTAGCACCAATTTTTTTGAGCACCAACTCACAAATAAGTTCCAATCGTTCCAATGATCAAAGTATAGCAAATGGGACAACTTTTAATGTTGTTGTGGTTCCAGTGGGATTACATAATGTTTCTGATAAACTTAATAGAACCATTGATACTAATTTAACCATTAGTAACACGATGCCACCAACTTATGTTTCTAATTCATCCAATGCAAGTAATTCTAATGTTACAATCAATAGTTCAACAACCACTATCGCTGTTCCAAAGTTTTTAAAAAATGATTCTACCAACGCAACAAATAACTTGAATTCAATTATAAATATTGTCATACCAGTTATTGATTTTCTAAATAACGCCAGTAAAACCATTTTCAATAGGTCTATAATTGGAAACGAGACAATTGGGAACTCCTTAGTATCTACTACTGAAGTACCACAAAAAACTGCTGGTGATCCAGAATTTAGCAGGAATTCAACTTTATCTCCATCAATACCATTAATTTTGTTAGTCAATGGTTCTCATATAAATATGAGTTCATCCATTGGTAATAATAAAAATGAGACAATTTATAATTCATCAACTTCAAGTACTACCGTACCAAATGTTAATGTGACAATGGAAAAAAATACAACTGTTAATATTTTATTACCATCAATTCTTGTTAACAATTCCACCTCTAGTTCTCTGAATAGAAGCGTATCTGTTAATAACTCATCTGTTACTTCTACTAAAATACCAATTGGATCACTACCTATTTCTAATGCAACTATTTCAACCGAGTCCACCTTAATCATTGTAACTCCAGGATCTTCAAATTCTAATCCAAATGCTACAACTGAAATGGAATCAACTTTGATCATTGTAACTCCACCGAGTGAAACAACGGATATAGTTCCAACTTCTAAAATACCTACTTCAACAACTAAAGGACTTTTTAATAATTCTAGTAAGACAAATTTCGAAAATATCTCAACGTTAGTTCCTTCGATTTCAACTCATTCAAATGAAAAGAATTTATCAAATTCTGTGGAAACAGTTTTACTAAAACCAATTTTTCTAACAGCCACCAATTCAAGTGAAAATAATTCAACAATTGTTGTTAATAAAACGATCTCAACCACTTCAACTTTGGCATCACCTACTGAAATAACTGTCCGAAATTTTACTAATTCAATCGGCACAAATCAATCAATATCAGCAATAAATATTACCAATACGGTACAAATTCCAAATCCAAAATCAATCATAAAACTAATTCAGGAAAATCTGAAATATTTGATGAACGTTTTCGACATTTATTTGTCGAATAATAAAACCAAAACATCGAATGAAACCAATGTAAATGTTAAGTCTACAAGTGCTGTAACTAAAAATGAAAATACTTTGAATGTAACCAAATTGGAAAATGGAACCATGAGTGAAGTGACGGTTTCGCAAAATGAAACAAATAATTCATCGGGTTTGGAAAAACTTATGATGCATAAGTTTCCCAGCAGAAATGGAACGAATTTTATTTTTAATATTTTCAATATAAATATCAATGGTTATAATACAACAGGAGTTTGATAGCTGAAAAATGAAACTTAAAGGCGTAAATTTTTCTTTTAAATAAAATTCATTTATTTATTACAATACGGTTTTATTTTTTTTATATACCTTCGGTATGTTCCACAAGGTGCTCACAACGTTCACAGGGTTTACAACATCCGATGCAATCCGAAAAGGATTTTGTGAACCTTGCGAACATTGTGGGTGCCTAGTGAAACGTACCTCTTAGAAGCAGTTGGGGCTGATGCCCTGGGCGGCAAAATTTGTACAAAATTGTGCAAAATTACTTAATATTAGTAATTAATTCTTTTAATTAATCGTTTTTTGTTTAATAGATAATCCTTGAAATTTCATGCAATTTTCATGCATTATTTGAATAAGTTATTTTAATTTCTGAAATATAAAATATCAAAACTAAAACTTTAAGTGAAATTTCAGTGTTGGGTCGGCATTTTCAACAGTGCTCAGGAGTGACACTAAGTTTGAATTTGTTAAAGTATACATGACTTAGTTAAATAATCCGTTATAGCAAATCTTACGATAAAATTGGTACTGTTTGAGGGTTCGCTGATGAATAATTAACATTTACATCATAGTGACTCATTTAACGATTATTTTAAAAAAGTTTTGACTGAAATTGTAAATAAAAATAATCCTAGCAATCTATCAATAGACCAGCACTTAGGGTTTAGGGCCCTCGTGATGAATATGTTTTAATTGATCAAAATAATAAAATAATGAATTTATAATATTTCTAGGAAAACAATGTTGGTTTTTGGTTTCAGAAATTTGAAACAATATATTGTTTTATTTAAAAATAAGTAAATATAAGTAGTTTGTTGATTCATTTTAGAATCATATTCAATATCATTGAACAATATCCTCGGATCAACTTTATGTTTACCACATATGTTAAAAAAGGCATTTTGAAATCGTTACATTTAAAATGCGTTTAATAATTTTAAACGACTTCTAATTCTAATGGTTAGATGTCTAGTCTAATGGGTTCTAATGGGTTTTTGGAACATTTAAAATGGCGTTTTTAACAGGGTTAAATACACCCTAAATCAAACCGAAACCCTCAGTTTGATGAATGCCCACGATTTATCGGTTTAATCAAAAATATCACAAATTAGAAGAAAAACCCAAAGAGTTTTCTGTTTTCTGAAATTATCAACTAGTAATTATGATCAACTACAACTATTGTTATGAACTATTAATTTTTCAAATTTTAATTTCACTTTGATAATTTCAGTAATCAAATATGTTTTATTTCTTATTTTCTACCTGACAGCAAGTTTGGTTTCCCGCGTAGTTTAATTCTTCCTTTAATGTTGTCTTCCCTTGGCTAAAGAGAGAATACTATTATAATAACCCCAGAATTTCAATCCATCTTCTTCCTTTTTTCTTGGGGTCTTCTAGGTTCTCTTTTACAATATTAAGTGTACGAATCCTTTTCTTCTACGAAGATATCTCTAGTTAGGTCTTCTCTCACACGTTTTTAAGTTCAAAGGAAATACTTAATATTTTTGGATAAAGAAATTAAAGTAATTTTCTCCCAGTTGACTAATACGGAAATGACCAATCAAGAAATGATTTTAATCTTTCAAGGTTATAGATTTGTTTTAATATTTTATATAACTTTCATATTAAAAATTATTTTCGCTAACTTTTGCTAACAGTAATAATCATCAATTTATCGTTTGATTTCACAAAGCGTGAAGTACACCTAATGAATGCAATATTATAGAGACTTAATTGCTTATTGTTAAGTGAATAATTGCATCAGAATTTTAAGTCTTACGAGTTCATTCTTAACGCTAAAGTTTAATGACATAAAAAATTTGCATGTTTATAATTCTATGTGTATTTTTTCAATTACCATTTCCTTAGTGATTGAGTCAATATTATTCATTTGAATATCTTCTGCAAAATCACTTAGATATATCGAGACTGAGTATACTTGTTTAATGTAAGTACCTCCTTATTAAACTAATAAAGATATTTTTTTAGTTCATTTGATTCATTTTCATCAAAGAAAAAATATAATAATGCTTTATACAGAAAAATACAAATAGCTCAAATCTATGTTTATGGTAAACAGGTTAAAAGATCGTAAAGTATTATAAGATATTTTGCATTCCAAAAGTATTTCAATCTCACATTTCATCTCTCAATTTGTTGATATATAAAGCTGCAATAATGGATTACAATAATATATATGTATATATTACATGATCACATTCATATATCTTAGGAAAGCTGGAATAGTTGAAAAATTTAATTTGCATAAATCTATGTTCCCATGGTTTTAGCCAGACACTATTATATACGTTTTTAATTTTCCAAAATTATTGGATCCCAAAATGGTCTAATTTGTGTGATATAATTCACAAAAGTAAACTCTAAATATATTACAGTTGACAAAACCTGTCCAGATTAAATTAAAAATTTAAAACTCGAACAGTTTACGAATCGTTTGACATTGTCACTATAAAAATATATTGTTATTTACTATCGCTATGTAACTATAGATAACTACTATGGTTTTTAGTGACTCTAGGGTTAATAAAAATCCATATTCGAGAAATATCGAAAATTTGTTCGAAAAAATAGATCGAACCCAATACCTACCGGTTTCGGAGTGGTCACCTTGGCCACTCGGTACCACTAAGGCATTGAAAATATTATACGCACCCTTTTTTATACGGTAGATATCTTCCTTAGGAAACCATAAAAAGACCAAAATTCAAAGTTAATAATTATTTATTTGGATTTTTATTCATTTAATATTAATATTAATTATATAATTATATTTATATATAGTTATTATATGTAGGTATAAGTGTATATAGAATAACATAGTAAATTCTTTTCATCGACTATCAACCCAGAAAAGTTACCGAATTTTGCATGTTGACATATAGGCAACTCAAACAAACAAATGTAACAATAGAAGTATATAAATCACAAATGAATTAAAGGATTAATTAATAGATTTACATACAAACTATACTAACAAGTAACAATAATTCAAAATTTGTCGAGTAAAAAGTTTTGAAACCTAGTCAAGCTTTTAGACTAGGATTATCACTAGATCGGGATGGGGAGGATATATGTTCCCGAACAGTCCATATACAAAAAAAAATATTTTCACGATTTTCACTAAAAATTTTTTTTGGGTAGAACTTCCTAAATTTTCGATTTTCTCAACTGAAAACTGGCTAAAAAAAATGGTATTTCATTCGTGGACATAAATATTTCTTTCACTGGATAGGGTTAGGGAAGGAAGGCATGGTTGGCAAAAGGCATCTCTTCTTTTTTTTGGGGTAATAAAACAGTGTTGGTGTTTTCATTCCAAGGGTTCGGTGTTTTGGTAAGCCAAGACTTGAGGATTATTTTCAATATTCATTTGTGATATAGCAAATTACACGCATCAGGAAAAATTAATGTCATTAACAAAAAATTGGATTAACGGCTTATGTTTGTATCGCAAAAATTATTGAATACATTGCTAAAGAACGATCTTTATTTAATTGTTTTTTTCTCGTCAATGTCACGTTTCTACAAAAAGCTTCTACAGATTTTTTTGTATTTAGCTATGTCCATTGTCCATGTTTCTTAAGTTAGCTACTTTTTATTTTAGTTGTGGCTTTATTGTTAAGATAAATATCTACCGACGTTACTTTTCTACGATATTTTCATTTCAATTTGCGAATAAATCTATTGTTTGGAATGTTGTATCCTTTGGGATCTTAATATTTTGCTTTAATGTTATTGGGTTCGAAATGTTTAATGCATAATAAGTTGCAATCGTTTAATAGTAGGCGGTTTTTTTAGAGATCTTTGTGGATTCTTCAAGTCGAATCAAGCTCTTTTCTATGTAAGCTGTTTGGACTTTCCATTGATGACAAACTCAAATAGCGCATTCTTGTTTTGCTGCTGCAAACGTTTGCTATTCGGAACGTTGTGTCCTTTGGGGCCTTAGCAGTTTACCGGAATTTTGTTTGACTAGAAATATATGATTCGCATAAGAAAATTCTATTTTTTTTTTGTTTTTAAGTTGCAACAGACAAGTGTTTTTTTTAGGGACCTATGTGAATTGTGCAAGTCGAATCAAGCATTGTTCTACGTAATTTATTTGGATTTCCCATTGATGGCAAACTCAAAGAACGCAATCATGCTTTGCATGGGCAAACGTTTGTTGTCCGGAATGTTGTATCCTTTGGGATTTTAACAGTTTGCTTGAATGTTGTTTGGTTGGAAATGTATAATTTGCTTAATGAGAAATGTTTTTGTTATTACATATGTGGATTAGGCCTACATGGGGATACCTAGTAAAAAAAACGCGCCTAGTACTTTACACCATGGATGATGTGGAAAAGAGTACAATACATCTTGACAAGACTCCTGCTTTTTGATTGTTGTCTTTTGCTAATTTTTAATCCACACCAATTTGGATAAAATTAAGATGTTCCATCTCTGAACTTACTTTTCCGGAAACATCGCGAACACTTGCAGAGGCCTCGTCGGAAAAACTCGATTCTTTAGAAATGTGATAACCTTATTGGATAGTAAAAATATTGGGGCAGTAATACCCAAGGTTTATAAATTACACAGGTTGCACCATTAGAAAAAAAAATATGACGTCATACGAAGAATTTTGAAATTTGAATCAGTCTGAAGATATGTACGAATTTCTTCGGGATACGTCACATAGCGCATGAGGCCACCTGTGTATTTTATAAACCTTGAGTAATACCTACAACAACCACTCAGGAAAATAGATGAAGACACGAAAACTGTTAATTTTAATATGCTGAATAGGAGGAATTTTTTGTGCTGAAGCACAGCTTACGTTAATGATGATAAATTAATTTTAATAGAATACATTTTAAGAAGTATATTTACGTTAATTATAAAAAAGGGGATTTTTCTATACTTATAATAGGCGTTGAAGATATTTCTAAAAGGCTTTTATACATACGGATTGAATTTTGACAAGATTCTATTTTTAAGTTGAAATATTTTGCTTAAAAATCCCCAATTGTTAATAATTTATGTATTGATCGACGCAAAATATTTCAAAGAATGCATTACTATTTTTCAAAAAAAGTTTATCTATACGAAAAGAGCTATCACGAGTTTATTGTGATCACATATAATTTTCTCAATTTACCCTGCGTTAAGCGGTTCAAAATTACGCAACTTAACGAATTTTTTACTTCATTAATAAGTCCCAAATCGAATTGAAATTTTACAGAGACATGGCTCAAACAATTGACTACCAACAGTATTAATTTCAATTTTTTATCTTCACTTGTGATTTTCTTCTAAGCAACCTTAAAACCAATTTTCTCTTCCTTTATTGTAAGAGGTGTTGGCAAATACACTTAAACAAATGTACAGAGATTGCCTATACGCCTTCGACATTTGTAAAGCGACATCTGTTGTGTAAATTCCGAACTAATATTGGATGTAACAGGTGGATTCACTCGCTGTTCTCTTTTAATTTATACATACTCGTTGTTGTTAGAAAGAGAAAAGACACATTCTTCAGTTTATTCCTCTCCAATTTTACCTGCATGTTTCTGTCCAATCAACAACACGGTCAGGTATTTTATTCGTTGTCCGATTAGTACGGAAGGTCTACGTACAAGAAATAAAAGTTTCCCCATCTCTATGTATGTGTATCGGTGAATCTTGGTCGCCACGACTAAATAATTTCTATGAAACTATTAAGTTAATATTTTCGCCGATTTAATTACCACAAACATGAGGCAACTGTGAAGAAGCCACGGAGGAAAATTTGAGGGAAAAGCCGTGGAAAACATTCTGTTATCAGTGTTTGTATAGTAATTATAATTGTACGTGTATGTGTAAATGTGTGTTTTGGTTTGTAGTTCGGGTTGTGATGGGCGTTAAAAGTTTTCATTTTAAATAAAAATAATTGCTGTTAATGTTGTAATTGTTCATTATTTTATTTCTGTTGTTGGGTAATGCTGTGAATAGTTTTTGGTTTTTTTTTGGAATTTCGGATTTGGTATGTGTAAAGTGGCCCAGTGTGGATAGCGAGAGGATTGAGGACGAGGGGCCGCGTAGACGAAAAAATTTTTAAAGAAAACGTCTCAGTGGCAAAATAATTCGTGGTAAGTTCTTCGAGGCTTGGTAATTTAAATTTTTAATTAAGTTCGTTCGATTCGATATAAAATTACATTACACGTCGGCGTTTTCGAGAGAATATAAAATCCCCGTTAGGAGGCAACAACTTACGAGACCGGGCAAACGCACGCCCTATATTCGCTCTTTTAGCCTTTTTTTCCTCATTGACCAAGGAAACCATCACGATTTTTCTCTAAGAAAAACCAGAAAAATATTCAAATACAATTGATCTAATTTATCTGTTTCTTTTTTTAATAAAATAATAATTTAGCCTTTGAAAGCTTATCTCAATCTTCACTTGATATTTTATTTTTGATAAGTTTTAGCAAACAAACGTTTTATTAATACCAATTTGCTCTTTAACCCAAAGTAATATAACTGAAAAAACACTCAACCTTGACCTCTAAGCTAATACATAAGAAATTTCCACTTAAAAAAATTGCTTTGAGAGTTATATAACGACTTTTTGATGCAAATTGATTATTTTTTTCTCTTCGTTAATTTGAATTTATGGAAAACATTTGAACAATTGTATCCACTATAATGCAACTTCACCAATACAGTACAACAATACAAGGAATACAGGTCCATTTTTTCACACTAAGTATACCTGAAACATGATTCATAATTAAGTGGTCATATTTTTAAAACGTATTCTTGAGCTCTATATAAAAAAGTTTGTCCTGTAAAAATTTATCCCGAATAAAAGTAAAAATACATTGCAGGACTGCTGCAAGAATAACATTATAGATGTATAAGCTGGGTATATAAACTAGAACAGGGTTTCCCAATCTTTTTTCTTGTGGAACCCTTACGAAAGTTTTTACCTCATCATGGAACCCTTGCCATACCTAGAGTTGTTATAAACTAGATTAGTACCTAGGTAGAAATATATGAGCCATTTATTTTTATAGGCTAGATTATGCTGATATTTGTTCTATTAATTTTTACAAATTATTGATATGATATTCATTTTCGACACACTAGTAAGAACTTCTTTGACTGTGAAATTTATGTATTTATTGTTACAAAAAATAGTTGCTATATGAACTATTCTTGAAATGAACTTAGGCCACTTTCAAAATAAATGGTTCATATATTTTAAATGTTTTCCCCTACCACTTCAAAATGGCGAAAATGCATCTGAAATATTGATAGTACGCTAAGAAATCGAAGATAGAGGCATATGTTGTCTTTGTTATATTCTATCAGGAGTTGTCAATTTGCTTCTTGCAAGGCGGATCTGAATACAATGTCAATTAGCATCCTTTTTATATATTGAAAATTCATGAAGTGTACACGGTCTGCTGCAGAAATCATATAAAATATTGGCTCATGTTCTTTTAGGTTGGTCTATATCTGGCAACGCTGTATTTTCTACTTTGTTTTTATTCTATTCGCGATTTTTTGTTTATTCAATTCTAATATGGTATAATTTATCTTTTGTGGCATAATTTTCATAATGGGCCGATTTATTCGCGAAAAATTAAAAATATGTCTCCCTATAAAAACTAGTTTTGGATGTACATTGTACACTTATAATTTGATTAAAAAAAAATAAAAAAAGATATGCAATAGATTAATATCACTAGCTTTTTGTATCAGACACAATTAATGATTCAAAACTTGTAAGTTTACTCGGTTAATGTCCATTCTTCGTTAAATTTAACAGCTTTAACATTTAACAGACCTTTGAACAACGTTTCGTCGCATTTCGGTTGACTTTCAATGATATAAGATTGAGTACTTGATAAAGTTCAGAAAGGTGATGAAACGTTGTACAAAGATCAGATCAAAATTATTAAGAAAAACTTTGATTTTTAATCCAAAATCCCTATGAGTTGTTAAATTCAAAACTAAGTTTCTGTATTTCCAAAAAGTATCTTTGAGGTCTAAATATGGTTTTTTCTCCTATGAAGATTTACACTTACATAGACATACATCTTCTAAATAAAAATAAAAACTAAAGATTTCTATAAAAATAAAATTTAGCAACGTACGTTAGAGAGATGTATATGTTGGTACCAGAGAAATTTTGTATCAAGTGCAAATTTGTATGATATACTATAACTTAGTAAATTGCATGTGATACAAAACATTTATGGTAATAGCCCTTACTTTACCATATAGTTTAATGATTATATTGTCTTATGCAAATTCTATCTCAAAAAAAAGTATATTTAACTATTAATGTCCAATGGAAACTAGCTTTTATCACCAAAACTAAATTTCGGTTTCTCCGTGACTTTCAACTGAAGCTAAAAATAAATTTTTTTTTAATGCATTTTTTTACGGATTCCTTTAATTTTTGTACCTACTCTTCAGCTGCTACATTCAAAAACGTATTAGTAACTGTTTTTTATGGTATTTATGGTAAATATGGTTAGTTGCAAGAAAGTATTTGTTAACAATGAAAAGATCCTTCGATATGAGAAAGGGATTTTCAAAGGATTTCTTATTGGGAAAGCTAACCAGATGCACAGGCTCACGATATCCTGACTTCCAGTGTGTTAGAAAATTATCTAAAGGAGTTTTTGCTATATAACAATGAATCAAGCTTATAACAAGTTTGCTTTATTACGAAATAAAAAAAACACTATCACATCTTCTACTCTGCAGGTTTAAGCAATTTTTGGCACTTTGCCTGTTACGGTACTCATTTTTTCTTCGGTCTGTCAATTCTTCTTCTTCCACAACATTTGTAGAACATTTATATTACTTATAGTAACCAAACTAACGAATACTACTATATTATACGAATCACTTAATATTACAAATTTCAGTACGCTTTGGAAGACATCCTAGAATTGAAGGGTTGCCAGGGATATCAGGCTAATACTAAAAAATCTTATATAGATTGTAACAAAAGAAATCAACAAAAGAAAGTTTTGGATTTTGGTCTGAAATTTGAAAAAAAATGAATTTTTCGAATTTTTATTGTACTAAACTAATGGACGAATGGTTAAAGTGATCGCTTTAATAGTCTTATGGTTTTGAAATTCGTGACGAGCGATTTTTAATGGATCTCCGTTTACGAAATTTTATTATCCCCAGAGTCGCCCTTAATAGTTAGAAGAAAACCTTAGTAGTTATAAAGCGATCAATGATAAATTATCACAATAGATAATAAAATTCAGATCTCAGCTTTTATTTTTTAAAATTTTTTTATTGAATTTAAATTGAAAATATTTTATTTTTGTGAATCAAGAAGCCTGAGGAAGTTACGATACGTAACGAAACGTAGCTAATTGAATAATAAAAATATTAAGTAAAGAAAACCGATCTTAAACAACCTGAATTGTCTTCTTATTTAAAAAAATAAATTATCACTTAATGAACTAGAAGAATTCGTGAGAGTAAGCTTAGGCAACCCCAAACCAAAAATTCTATGCATCCTTAGCTAAAGTAAGTATAAAAAATTTATAAAAAGCCTATAATACTTTAGCCTAAATTCCATTAATATGTAGTATACAATAGCGTAGCGTGCGATTTCGCCACCCGGGGCCGATCGAAAATTCGATGCCTTCTATTTTCATCATTAGTAAAATTGGTAAAAAGTAAAATACCTTAAAATTCTTTAATTCCTGAAAAATGTTCTCTTCGTGTTTTTCTCAAAACAACATCTTTTATGGGATTATCAATTTCCATATGTCGCTCCATTTTCATGTGCCGCCCAGGACCACGGCCCCCTTGGCACCCACCGCAAGACGCTACTGGTACTCAAACTTACCTTGATTAGAAAAACCAAGATAGTACGAGATGCTACCGTTTTTTTATTATTTCTTTGATTTGTAAACATTTATTATATACAACAATAGTCTGTGCCTAAACTATCTTTAACTGTTACAAAATCGCACACAATAGTACAATACATGAAACATTAAGTACTTAAATCGGCAATGATTCTAATTACATATGAACCTAATCGATTTTTGATGGATCTATTGACTTTTTCACGTCATTAATACATGCAATATTTTTTTTTCATCCAAGTAAATTCAATCAGATAAAGACAATCGAGTGGAGAAGAAAATTTCATTTAATTCGAAGCATTTGCGTCGATCTATTAATTCTCAAAAGCATTGTGCGTGGAAAAATAAATTTTCACTTTATAAATAAACAGATAGACACAAGAGAAAATTTCATTTTAATTATTCCATTTTTTATGAAAAAAGTCTATTAGAGATTTTCATTCACAATTTAAATTAAGTGTATGTTTATCCCGTTTTTCAGTTTATTGAGTAAAACGTGACGAAGCAACTGATATTGAAATTATTCAAATGTAATCCATGATTTGTTCGCTTTGAAAAGATTTTCATTGTTGGTCTAATTATCCGATCCGATCTTTCAATGTTATGCAAGACAGTTACCTTTGCATTTGGAACTTCCCCCGAAATTGATTTCTCTTGATTGCTCTTCGTTACCTACTTTTTTTCTCTCCGATAAAATTATTTTGTAAGACCTGAATACCCATAAAACAAAATACCTTGGATCGAGAAGAAGTTGAGATACAGCATCTGAAAGGAGCGAATCTAGACGAAGAAGAAGCCAAAAAGAGGAAGCAAACACTCCGTTTAAAATATATATAAAAAAAATAGTTCTTTTTCTCAGATTTTTATTGCCGTCTCTCTCTATATCTTAGCGGGTCAATGATCTTCTTATACAAATATGGGGATCTTGGACGAATGGACTTATGGGCAAACTAGTAGAGATGGACGAGGAAATTGCCATCACGACGGCAATAACCAGCAATAATGATCTAAAAACAATAAACTTGCAATTTTTTCGCCATACCTTGCTAATTTTTTTTTCTTTTTCTTTTCAGAAAGTTCCGCATAATTTGTTCATGTTTCGTCAACGATGGTTATCGTCACACGGGTAATTTTTTTTTTAAATTATTTAATATTTTCTCTTTCAATCATACTTCATATATACAACTATACGTGTACTATGGTATGTGCTGAGGAGGAACCATGTACCATCTCACGAAATTTCGGTCGAATCGTAACCGCATTTTTCATTGCCAAAGTGAAATAAAAGTGTAACAGACAATTAATTACACATATTTTATCAAGAAATTCAAGAACAAGAAAAAAAAGCAATAAAAGAAAGTTTTATTAGTTTCTATTGTTACAAGGCCTATTAAATAGATAAATACTTTTTTCTGTGGTCAATTTAATTTGCAAATGTGACCATTGAAGGAATCGCTATTATAATTCTGAGAAAATTAATTATTTATCTCATCCAAAGTACAAATGAGAGATATATGAACGAGTAATTGGTATAAAAATTTAATTATATTACATTTTTTCTTCTTCAATTCTAAAAAAAAATGCAATTTTTATGAAATTCAAAATATATGATACAAAATCCCTCCAAATAAGCCGGTAGTTGCTTTGTAGAAGGCAGAGCAAATAAAGGTCAGTGTCAAGTATAGGTACACGAATATGTGGGCAAGTTTTGTGAAACTATGTCTACCATCACCTTGAATTGCTTGCCGGTATTCTATTCAGAGCAAATTTTTATTTGCCAAGAAATTCATGCATGTCATAAAATATACACGCTACTTTTTAGCCAATACTTCCATTCTTTCACTCTTGTTCAAAATCTATAAAAAAAATGATGAGGTCTTCACATGGCTTCCTTGTCTTTGACTAGATACATATTTTTGCTATATTCGTAGTCAGATTTAATTTGTTTAGATCTAAAACTTATTTATAAAAAAGCAATGGGATACAGTGGTAGGGCGGTTGGTTATCACTTCTGGATACTATTGAACCGGAAACAAAAAAAAATAATGGAAACAGAATAATATAATCCAAATTCAACTCATTTATTTGACTAATTCACTCGACTCATTTGTGTTTTACTCGTCTATAACTCAACTCACCTACTTGATACACGATTTGATCACTCAACTAAATCACCGATTGATTTACTCGACTGAATCATTCTTACCATTCAAATCTTACAAAATTTACACCAAGTTGCCCATAGATAGGCCTCCCCTAAAAAGAGAATAATTACAATTCTATTTATTTTAATTCTATTCCTAAATACTAGATATATAATACTACATATATACCTTTTTTATAAATTATCTGACGTTACTTTGCGTATTCAGTTATTCTTAAAAAAGAACTTAAATACTTATCCATCTTAAGTTACGTTGTAAGATACTTTTTTAATTATTTTATATACTAGATACGTATGTACTTATTTTCGAAACGTATTAGGTAATCAGATACACCTATTCCCCCGATTTACACTGAAGGTAGGTTCCAGACAAATTCGTGTAGAATGAAATCTTTGCTTTTCCTATATAAAACCGTGTAAAACGAAAAAAACTGCGCAATTAAGTCATTTATTCAAATAGAACAAGAGTAAAACATATCCAGAAACTTTAAACTAGGTATAGTTTCCCCAAAAATGGCGTGATATCGTAGTGAACTTATTCTAAAAATGAAAACAAAAATAGAAACGATTTTTTTTTCAAAAAGTACCTGCTGAAACTTAACAAATTCAGGTATATTCGAAATTTATTCGCTATCACTTTGAGGAACTATCAGAAAGGGGAATCCCTTGTAATTGCAATCATTGAAAAAGGAAATTATAAAAGTTTATACATATATCTAATTCCCTGTAAACAAAACACTAACACTCGGTACCTTCGTATATCTAAGTATCAAAGTTTATTTTCAATAGCTATGATAATTTTTGTTACCTCAGATCCCTGTTTAAGTTTCAAGATACATTTTCTTTTAAAAAGTACTAAGATATTAGCTATTTTTTGCCAAAAAATAAAAGAACTTATATACAGTAAATTAGATACTTTAAAATAATTAAGTTATTTTAAATGACTACAATACTTTTTTTTTGGCAGCTCTGAATATAGTTTCGTAATAAATGACAGTGATACAAACTATTAACTTATTTTAAGGCCAAATACGTTCTACTATAATTGACTAACTTAAAATTCTGGTCTACAACACATTAATCAATTAATAGTTTAATTCAACATTGTAGACTACACGGAAAACAAATTGTAACAAAAATTGCAATAACATATTGTAATTTCTGTTATTCATTATTACAATGCTGGATCTAAACCAAAAGTTTGTAATTTTTATGAGCTCGCATCGTAAAAATAATTTAAGTATAAGTCCATACATACTCAAACATACTCAAATAGTGTCCCTCGTATGCATGTATTCGTTGAAAAACCAGTGAGTAGAAGTAGATAGGTAAGGAATTCTGTCTCTTTTACTTGAGAAAAAGTTTCCTATTTAATATCGTAAGTTTTGAAATGGTATTCATTACAAAAACTGTCGTTGTAATTACAATGTTATAATATAACAATTCAAATGTTCATAGTAAATTTTAAAGTAGAATATTGTAAAGATTACGATAATGAAAATCTAGTCCTAGATTACGATGTTACATCGCAATTTTTAGTTATTGTAATTTTTTCCATGTATTTTTTCTTCCCTAATTTTATATTTACCAAACCACAAGTAGCTATATGGTAGGCTTCGTAGCTACTACTAAATTGTTATAAATTTTATTTGAACATAACTTTACAATTAGTAAAAGTAAGTGCCACTTATTATTGTAGATCATTGTAAGGAATATTTCAAACTTTCAATGTTCAAAATTACTTTTTTAGAAAATCCATATTTAATTCAACCGGTTTCAAAATATAAGGTGCATAACTAGATGTTACACTTGTTTAAAAAGAAAATTACAGGTTTCTACAATCGTTTTTGTACGTATAGATATAGTGCTGAAAATTATTGAAATGGATTTTTTCGTTAAAGCCTTGAAACAGGAAATTTTTGCATTTACTTCCTTATATTTATAAGAAGTTTAAGGACTTAAAAATAATAGTTAACACTTCTTAAATATCTTTTTAAACGTTAATCTTCTCAATAATCTTCTGAATAATTTTTCGAAATGCCCTAATAAAGCAAAATGTTTACATATTGACAAGTCACTTGGTCTTAATTATTATGAAACTTAAGAAAATCAGACATCATAATTGAAAGACAGTAATTTTCGTGCATTTTTTAATGACATTATTGCTTACTTTTTACTTGTATCACTAACATAGAAAGCGAATTCATAAACCACAAACTTTTTACGCGTCAAGGTAATTTTATTAGTATAATTACTTACGTATTTAACCAACTTCAAGTAATTCTTTTCTTTTTATTCGAAAACAAACATGTTATTAAGCCTAATTAATACACAAGAATCATAATTAAACAGCGTATTACATCTTGTAAATGACTCAAAATTTCTTACCGCAAAAATCGTCAGAAAGTCAAAATGCACTTGAAAGTAAATGACAAAATTTGAAATAGGAATAGGTAATAATCTAAAAAGTTTAAATACTCTAATTAATGCTAATATGTTACAATAGTTTACTTTTAGATTAACTTTATTTACCATTCTACAAAGATTGTGTAATCTTTGAATCTCATAAATTTACAGCATAGATATTTTAAGGACTTACATCAACAAGTTTGTTAGATCTATAATTTATGCAAACAAGATTTTCTACAAACTTACCTTGTTAACACTTCTTTTCCTTACAAATGGCATTACATATAGTAATATTTAAGTTAATCAAACTTAAATTTTTGAAAAACAATTTAAGAAAGAACAAAAATTTAGTTAGCCTATATCGAAACCCCTTCTTAGAGTTCCAACGTAAAGCATTAGAATCCTTTAGAAATATATAGCAATATTGAAACTAACAAAGTATTATCGATGAAAATTTCGCTTAAGTTCCAAATGGAACTCTGCTTAGTTATAAAAAAATTTTAAACGGTTAAATTTTCGTTCTAAACCAAGATCCAGTGACTAATTTCATTGACCATTTCAAAAGTTGCCAAAAATCTTTACACAGAAGTCAGGACATCTTCTATACCAGCGGTCGGGGAACCGCGGTAAATTACCCCAATGGTATAAAAATGAAAATTTTTGGGGTAACAAGGACTTTTTTATAACTTGCTTTTTATAAACGTGTTATTATTTTTACAAACTATTCTTTAAACTTAGTTAAGCAAATCTGTAGGTCTTTCAAAATTGCACATGAGGGGGCGGTAAAAAGGTTACTGCCATTTTCAACTGCCCACCTTTGTGAACAAGGATTTTTCACTCTACGTAAAAACCAAGAATAGTAATAGATTAAATACTGAAAACCGAAGATTGTATTCAAATTACACTTATCTACATGAAAAGATCCTAATTTTGAAATTATTGCATCTAATTATTGAAGCAACTTCATTTCTCCAAAACCTGAAGGGGAAACGTTTGTAATATAAGTTCCAATATAGGAATTCTATTTTATCGGCTTATTACATACTTACTATTTTATTTGTAATAAATCATGTTTACTTTAAATTTATATTGTCACTTTTTCAAAGTGAGGAGATAATATCGGTTTACGAAAAAATATTTTGGAGCAATGGTTAACAAAGTTCCTCGAACGTTGCTTTATTATCTTCTGCAAATCAAAAGTTACGTATACTTACCCTCTGTGATTTCGGTATACTACCCCTTAATTTAGATAGTATTCAAATAATATTTATATTATAGTACAGAGTTTCTCAAACTTTTTCCTAGTGGAACCTTTACGAAAGTTTTTACGGATCAGAGAACCCTTGCTATACCTAAAGCTGCCTACAGCTATTAGAAACAACATATAATACTTAAGGCTAGAAAATTTGACAAATTTATTAGAAATGAACAATTAATCCCTTCTATTAATTGTTTGATACATTTTTTATGAAAATATTGTAAGTTACCTTATGAATATTTATTAAATCATACGACAACGTGTCTCATAGCACCCGAAAAAAATTTCATTGAACTCTAGAACTCCACGAAACTCTCTTTAAGAAACACATTGCATAATACAAAATAATAGTAATGTTCGCGAATGTTCTTTAGCCATGATTTCTGCTTTCTTCCAATTCTTATACGACCCTCGATTTTATCTTTGATTATGAGGATTTTGGAGGATTTTGTATCGGTCTTCTCTCAAAACAAGTCCTATAGGTTCCATATCTTCCTTGTCTTAATGGTTGTGAATAGTTTCCAAACAAAATATGCTGTCCTTAAGATTGGTTTGGTGATCAACAAGTGCATCTGCTTTGCAGATCAACAAAGCGAATATAACGACTTTATAAGTACTAGTAAATTCTATAGTAAATCCATATAAAGCTATCCTATAGTAAAGCTATAGTAAATCCACTCATTTAAACGGTTTTACTTTAACGAAATAATTGATCTCGAGTAAAACTGGAATAGATTTTGACATCTTTACATCAAGATTTCAACGGTTCCTTATGGTTATCAATAATGTATGGTCTAAAAATTAGCAAAATGTTTTTTCTTGTAAGAGCTTTTTCTACTTATGAGTTTGATACTTAATTTCTATTCGGAAAGTATTCTCGTCAATTCGTTTTAACTACATAAGCTTATGTGTGTAAAACAGAGTTGACGACATGAAATTGTACAAGATTGTATGATCAACTTTTTTTTACGCATATAAGCTTATGTAGTTAAAACGAGTTGACAAGAATACTTTTCGAAAATAAATAATCTAGTAAATGTACAAGTTTCAGCGTAAAAATGCATTAAAGAGAGTAGTGTTTTGTAAATGGTTAGAAGTATATACATCAAGAGTTCGTGATCTTGATGACCTTCCTGAAATTAAAAATTTACTTCTCTCAACCCTCTGCGAATAGGGTAAAATATCTAAGTCTCAAGGAGGGTAAGACGTAAGAATGACTTAAATAAATCTGTGGTTATTAAAATTAATATATATAAAATTTTTATTTTTTTTTTATAATTTCTCAGTACGAAGAAAGTTTACAAAACTAAAATGCGTTTAAAAGGAAAATATAAATTAAGGTTAAGTGAAGATTTAATAAAATTCAATTTATTTAGTTTTTTCGACTTCCATTATTAAATTTTAAATAATTTCTCCCATTAATGTAATCTAGGTGAAAATAAAACGGAATTTGTGCATTCATGTTTTAATTTCAAATAGAAAAAAAAAATGGAAAAACGAATAAATACAATTTAATGTATTTTTTAGGAAAATAAAATGATACTAATACAATTTTCATGAGGTTTACGAGAACAATCAATTGACTGGAAATATAAAATGAAAAACCAAAAAAATAAAAATGAAGATTTAATTGTGGCCTAAATAACTCGACAAAAAAGAGTTGACTACGCCTCAGAGCCTCAGAATCTGAGGAAATCCGGTCCACGTCAAATCGTGATCGCGCAACTTCCCTCGATTTTCTTTTGGCTTTTCTTTTTGTTCATTCACAAGTCGAGCTCGCGTTTAACTTTTCGATGTTACCGTAGACGCTCATCTTGATCACGTAATTACGTTTCGAAATGAAAATTGCGTGCAATATCCTCTGCAAAAGCTAAAATTAAGGGACAACAAAGAACAAACGAACAGGTGGCGGGCTACGAACTGGCGAGCGGAACTACTTTTTCGTCCGAGCGGAACGCCGATATTTCCGGCCTCCACATTATTTCAAATAATACAACTTTTGCTTTGTGTCACACATATGCATCTAAACCACATATAGCCAAGCGGAATCCTTACAGGTACCTACAACCAAAGTCGAGCCACGGGGATGAAATCTAATTACTCAATTGGCAAAAATTGGATTGCTTCTTATCTAATTATAACAACTTTTAATTCGCAACGTTCGCAACTTTCCCCTTTTTAAATCTATAAAAATACACAAGGTTATAGGGATTTCTTCAATTACCACCTCGCGATATACAGGTTGTTTCTGTTAAATACATACAAAATACACTAGCAATTCTACATCGAATTTTTAACCAAAACTTTGCAGTATAAGTATGATTTATATCTCCCCGATCCTGTTTCATTTAGTAGCTGTTCTTCGGTCTTTTGGGTACCCACTATTTTCATCTTTAAAACTAACTTGTACTAAAAAGAAGCGTTTAACTATGGATTATCATAACAGTACCTATTTTCTTTTTTGACTTTTTAATAAATCGGGTTGCGGAGTTTTCAGGTTTGCTATGAGTAATGTAGATTCCTTAGTTCCTTTATTTTTCTGTAAAAAGTTACTAGTATTTTAGATAGATGATACAATTCAGATTTCAGCTATTATATTTTTTTTCAATAAGAAAACAATTCAGGTTGTTTAAGATCGGTTTTTTTTTTATTTAATATTTTTATTATTCAATTAGCTACGTTTCGTTACTAATCGTAACTTCCTCAGGCTTCTTGATCCACAAAAATAAAATATTTTTAATTTAAAATCAATAAATTTATCAATAATTTTATAAAAAAAGTATTTTAGATATTTTTAAAAGGAACTGTATCTTGTAACTTAAAAAGTATCTTAGATACTGAAAAGTAACTTAAATACCGAGAGCTTAGATACAGAGTTTTATTTAGTTTTGTTTTATAAAATTCAATTTATACTTCTTGTATAATTCTTCTATCGTTTTTTAAGTTTATTGTTTTTACAGGGGACTAGAGGTACATACTTTTCTTTTTCCTAAATTAATAAAGATTAAAAAAGTTAAGAAATATCTGTTTACCTAACAATTTTACCTAATACATTACAAAACTTATGGTAGTACATAGTTAACTTACAAAGCAACTTATAAACATCTCTAAGTATTCTAAAAAGTAACTTAAGATCAGTATTTAAGTTTAAACTGGACTTCCAGAAAACGAATGAAGTAGTTTTGTTAATAATGAAGACACAACCACACCTGTTACCATCTTCAAGATAAGAAAGACCAGGTACCTTGGTCGCAGTATGCGACATGGTGATAATTGCATGTATAAAGATATAGTATTATACACTACAATTTGAACACTTATTTGTATAAATTAAAAATGGTCGACATTAATCACTGATCCTATTCAAAAACTATTCTCGAACCCTTATAATTTTATCGTTCCTTGCCGAAACTTCAATTTAAGATTAAAAGCTCGGTCAGGCGCTAGGTTATAGTATAGGCACTATAGTTCCTACCGGTTCTATCTCAAAATCAAGAACTTATTAAGTCATTATAGATGATTCTGGAATAATTTACATTATTAGATGAAACCATAAATCGGTTCTTTAGAACTACCAGTCCTAGTTTCATAGTTGATGGAACGAAATTAATGTTTCGTATTTATAGTTATTTATTTTTACGGGCTTGGTAGGATTTGTTTCAGAATATATAACAATAAATTTATTATTACACAACTATTTATTTATTTTAACGGTTGTAACTATTAACTTATTCGTAACTGTTAACTGTTCATAACTTGTTTGTAACTGTAACTATTCTGACAACGGTAGATCGCCTTATTTATATACTTAATTGCCGCATCTGGAAGGTTCGAGACTGTTCCAGGCACTTCTCGTAGATTTGAATGATTTCTATCTCTTTTTACTCCACATTCAAATCTCACGGAGAGTGTTCTATATTTTCCGTTTCTCTTTAATATCATTGTTGGGACTTTCGAATGTTCTAAGTTCGTAACATTAATCATTATAAAGAACTCGGAAGCATTTTCGTAAAGAAAGAATAGTTTTAGTCACAGGCGGATTAGATGTCGAAAACGCCCTTGATAAACACCTCATCAATGTTTGCTTAGGGGATCCTAGAGGCTAGATATTATAAATTTTAACATTACTGGTACCTAGTAATAACCATTGATGACTGTTGGCATTGATACATGTGTGGTGAAGATTACTTCAAATTGGAATTAGCTTTTCTTGACTAACACAATAAATATTAGATTTAGAGGCATATTTTTTTCAAGCGTTCCCGTTGCGCCCCTTTGTAACCTCGTACCCTGGGCACGTGCCCAGTTTGTTTTACGAATAATCCACCTCTGGTTTTAGTAAAAATTGAACCTCTCGTATTGTAAAGGAAAAAAAGGCTGCTGGAAAAAATCACAGAAACTATTACCATAAACCATTACTAAACCAAATATGGAGTGTATATTAATGTTTTATTTTTATATTAGCTTGTGGTTGGAAATTTGATCTTGAATTGCCGGTGTTCTGTAATCTGCACTTATCTGGGTCAGCCTGTATAAATGAATATCTTCCACTTGCATTCAAATTGTCTACCGTGAATAATAGATGTTGGTAGAAATAATAGAAAATTTTCCTTTTTTTATTCATCATAATATTAATATAAACAAAACGGAAATTGTAAAAACTTGAAAGTAAGAGGAGGGACATGGAACGGAAAAAAATTACACTGCCATCATTTGTTCTCGACCAGAACCAATAAGTCCGGAAATTGATTGAATTTTTATGGCCATTCATCCATGTGTTAGCTTCCTTGTAATTTTGGTGGATGAACTTTCCTTTTGCTCGTTTAGTACTTCGCGAATTTGTGTCAGAAGATTTTTCAAGAGCAGAACCTGTTCTAGGAAGCTCTAATATTTATGGATAGCAGATGTTGAATGTGGAATTTCGATATGAAATATTTAAAAATTAATGAAAGTTAATGTTTGTAAGCATGTTAATGCTTAATGCTTACGGCGGTCGATATTTACCTAAGTTATTTTACAGTACTGAATAAAAGTTTTGTTACTTCAAAGTTTTAAGCCTAGGCATTATAAATTAAGATATTTGTAAATGGGGAAAATTCACTGAAATTCTCACTTTATTATAAACTAATATGACTTCAATTATAAATAGAAACAACTTTCTTTAACTTTATTGTTAGAGTACACGTTTTTGTGGAAAACCAAAAATATCTTAAATATCGTACGCTTGTATAGCCACTGGATAAAACAGAACAGCTTACCCAGAACTCGGAGCATAAGTATATCATATACCTTGAATTTAATTTTACTGTTATTTATTGTCACTTTATAATTGCTAAGATCTTTAGCAACTCTAGGGCTAATAAAAATTCATATATTAAGAAATATCAAAAATTTGCTCGATATGAGATTCGAACCCAACACCTACCAGTTTTGGAGCGGCTATCTAGACCCCTCGGCCACCAATAGGCTTCTTAAAATTTTGATTTCAAAAAATATACTTAGAAGACGAAAAAAGACGCAAGGAAAATGAAACTTCAACGAAATAAGCTAAAAAAGAACTATATAAATAACTTTCAAGTATTTTTTAACGTTTCTCCGTGATAAAAGTTTTTAACCATCCTTGTTTTTGCTGGGATTCTTCAATTTATGTTTAACTTAAGAAAAAGTTTGTTTTCCAATTTCAAAAAAAATCTCTTGAGATTTTTTTATTTATTTTTGATTCCACAATTGTTTAATTGCAGTTGTATGAGTTTGGGTTTCCTTCAACGAAAGCAGTTATAATTTCCAGTGTACGTAGGTGCTCCTATATATAAGAGAAATGGTGGACGGTGGCCACCCCTTATAGTTCAGGAAATTCATTTTTTTATTATCTAAAACAATATTAATGAAAATCACTAATTTTTGAGTCGGTGAAATAAGAATAAGAAATTATTACTGTTTTTACTGATTTTAGATTAGCTTTCTTTGTTGATTGTTTATTCGGATTTCCTATAAAAATGCAACTTTACAAAAAACTACCCCCCTTCTCCTGAGAAAATTTCTGGCAACGTCCATTAGTATACTTACATTAATTAAAATTTTTGATTTTAAAGTTATGTTCTTAAAAAACACTTAAGTATCTAGAAAATTTATGAAGTTCATTTTGTTTGATATCGTTATTTTAAATCAAATTTTCTCAATAGAGGAAATTTTATTTTCTCATTTAAGAGGGTAGGAGGTAGATTCGTTAAGGGGAGGATGGTTAATAACAATTAATTTTGATATTGCATTCATGTCTTATACAACGATTAACCAGATAATATGAATATCGTACTAAAAGTAAAATAAAAGTTTATTAGTAGAATTGGATGTTGCAACTTGAAGTTTTTATAGAAGAAGGTACGAATTTCTTAAGAATTCAGAACTACTGTAATAAGCTTTTGAAGTCAAAATACCTAAAATTTATAACAATTTATAATTAATTAATCCGGAAAATCGATTTTGTTATATTTGGGTGTTACATAACTACACTCTTATTAAGCTCTATATTATAATGTGTGTTAGTTTAAAGCAACATTTTGTACTACGAAAAAAGAACAACTAAGAACTTCTATTAGAATGCAGGCCATAATAGGTAACAATTTTTATATTAAACTTTTGATTGGTAGATATGCCACTGATAAGTCAATAAGAGCACTCATAGAAAGAACGAATAAGACTTAAAAGTCTAGGTATGTATTATCACCACACCCAGTCTATGACTGTATTTTCCTTCTGGGACCAAGGAAGCCCTTAGAATCCTCGAATATATGTAAACCAGTGATAAAAAAAATCAAATATTTCTCGATAACGGATTTAACTTACCCTAGAGTCGCTTAAAGACCTTAGTAGTTATAAAGCGACGGTAAATAACAATTAAAAAAAAATCTACGAATACAATATTCATGATAGAAGAAATATCGATCATTGGTGGTTTCTTTCAGATTTGTAAAAATCTGAAAATCTTCAACCAAATGCTAACGTTTTCTATTCTTTTGCCCAACGCTGTATCCATTGTAAAATTAAGTTCTCAACATTTTGTATTCAGAAATTTTAATGATTTAAATGAACTTCTTTAACCTTTTTTAACACTCACGTGCTACGTAAATCGCGGTAATCACTTGTACATGTATGCGAATGAAATTTCCCAAATCTATCTTCAAGTATCTAATAAATGGTAAATAGTTAACGGTCAACCCAATTTGAATTTCGTTTGTAAACGTTTTAATTAGCCTCTGACAACAAATCGTTGATCTCAACGATATCAACAAAAATTTCAAGTCACAAATATATAACACATACATATCTATAATTATAATTTCATTAATTTAACGAGTAATTAATTGCTATAAATTATCATAATAATATTATTTCATTTTTAATAACTATTATTTTAATTTTTAAAAGATTAGATATTATAGCATTCCAAATTATATCTATATCTATAAAAAACGTAATTTTTTTCCATGAATGTTAATATGCAGTGGAATGCTATTTTTTTTTAAATTATTATAAGTAATTGTTTAAATCAAGGTTTTGGTATGCAAAAATAATTGTAAGAAGATTTTTATAAAAATACTTTAATCAAATGATTTAAATTAGGTACTTTCTATTAGAAATATTGACGGATTTACGTATTTTAGCCCTACAAGGCACTATCTTAAGGACTATTTAGACTTAAGGACCTCAATATAGAATATTCACTATTAAAATAGATACAGAATGTTTCTTTTGTCTAGAGAAACATTATTTTGGTTATTATAGAGTGGATTACTGATTAAAAATCATGTTTATTATAACTTTATACTTTTAGGAATACTATGGTTTTAGCACTTTTTGGGTTCTCTATTAAAATTACAACAAAATTGAAATGAAAATTGCATATTTAAATGATTGATATGTTTAAATCAAAATTTATAAAGGTTTCAATGATAACTCTGAAGAACAAATATCTAATAAGCAAATAAATAAAAAGTAGCAACTGTTAGTCCATTAGTCGTATATTAAATTTGGGAAATTCATTTTCTTTTATTTGTCAGCTATGACCTTACTCAGATCACAAAGAACTACAATAAAGGTATTATTTTGACAATATATTAAATATGTTGTCTAATTTATGAAATATAATTTACAAAAGTAAATTATAAACATAAATTTGAACAAAAGTTCAAACTAAAAATATTTATGACTTATTTTACTGTTACTTTTAATTTTGTTAAACTGATTTAAATATATGCAATTGTACATTGCATTGCATTACAATTGTAATATTCCAGTTCTATGTACAGATGCTTTGTATCTCTGTAAAATGCCTACTGGAAGTAAAATAATTACAAAAAAAAAAAATTACTCAGATATTGGATCGCTACCCCAGATACTACCTCAGTAGTATTGGATCGCTCTGTAATTGCTATGTAATGTGTGATCCAATACTACTTGATAAAATTTGCTTGGCAATCGAAATATGTATCTGGGTAATCTGTCATAAATACTTTTGTCGTACATAAAAACTTTAGTCCATAATTAACTACCAATTCGTACAACATATAAAAATTTGAATTGAATAAAATCTTATAATAGGTACAAATACTCTTCAACTAAGTTGAAGTATAACGAGATAAAGAATTAAATAATAAAATTCGCAAATTCCCTGTAGCTTTTGGACAAGCCATAAAGTACTAGGTAACTAATACATGTATGGACACAAATCGAGCGACTTCTCGTAACACTAACAAAATTGGAACTGAAAAAAAGGACTCGTATAAAAAAAAGTCTTAGAAAACCACATCTTATATCAAAATCGTGTAACAAAATCATGTGAAAAGAGTTCGGTGTATCTTTCGAATCAAATATGGAGAAGTAACAATGTATGGTACACTTATTTAAGCATTTATTAAAAAAAATTTGGACAAAAAGTTTTGTACAATTCCAGTTGAACGCTGTTCGCCAATAAGGTCAGCTCTTTTTTATACACATAAGCTTATATGAGTAAAAGAAGTTGACGATATTATTCGATAGAATCGATTAGAAAAAAAAACGTATAAGTGTGAAATAACAAAGTGGTCGAATCTGCGACAAAATTCACCATTCAATAACTTTTACCATTACCCAGGCCCTTCAATTCTGGATATGAATGAATTGAATTAAATATGGCTATGAAAAACAATTACATGGATGTTCCACCAAGCCAGATTAGTTCCAGGTTTGGGTATCTCCAATTAAACTCCTAAGTCTCAATATTCCACTACTGTACATTGCAGTTTTGTTCAGTTTTGGATAGCCCTTATTTCGTGTATAAAGAGTTCTAAAGAATAATAAAACTAAACAAAATTGGTCCTTTTTTGTGACCGGCTTTGATGGCACTACGAAATAGTATTATTTTATTAATGAAAACTTAACGATTTTGCTAAAAAGCTAAATAATTCATATCGTTGTTTTGATATTAGGTGAAGAAACTACTTAGTTCTAGAAGAATTGAAAAAATTTACACGAACTGGAAATTTTTTCACATAACTCAAAGAATTTTAATTAGATTTAGTTGGGCGTAAACATTTTTTCTTGTAATTTATGCTATTGTATCACTTTCATTATTAAGTTGAACTCTTAATAAATCTCTTTTTTGAGTGTTGAATGAATAAAATTAGGTGGTTTCTTTTCTTTTTCTTTTTTTTTTTTGGAAAAATTTTTAATGTAGTTTTTTGGGTTTTTAGGGTGATTACATTTGGATTGAACCGGTATCACACAATGAATTCGACGTGGCAATTGGAGCCCGGGTGGTGTCGGCGGAGGGACGTCGTATCCAGGTGCGGGATGATGACGGTCGGGAAATCTGGCTTACCCCAGAGCGTCGCATCAAGGCGATGCACGCCACTTCGGTGCAAGGTGTCGAAGACATGATCGGTCTTGGCGACCTCCATGAAGCCGGAATCCTCCGTAACTTACTCATACGCTATAATGAAAACTTAATTTATGTAACAAAAAACTTTTCATTTCAAATTTAAAATCAATACTAATTATTTACATTTTAGACTTATACTGGATCGATTCTCGTCGCTGTAAATCCCTATCAAATTCTGCCAATTTACACGGCCGATCAAATCAAGTTATACAAAGAGCGAAAAATCGGAGAGCTTCCACCTCATATTTTTGCAATTGGCGATAATTCCTACGCACACATGCGCCGATTTTCCCAAGATCAATGCATCGTTATTTCTGGTGAATCAGGCGCTGGAAAAACCGAAAGTACAAAACTAATTCTGCAATATTTAGCCGCAATCAGCGGTAAACACTCGTGGATCGAGCAACAAATTCTTGAAGCCAATCCAATCTTAGAAGCTTTCGGAAACGCCAAAACTGTACGAAACGACAACTCTTCCCGTTTTGGCAAGTACATCGACATCCACTTCAACAGTCAAGGGGTGATTGAGGGAGCAAAAATCGAACAATACTTACTCGAAAAATCCAGAATAGTTTCACAAAATCCCGATGAACGAAACTATCATGTTTTTTACTGTTTATTAGCCGGATTGAGTAAGGAAGACAAACAAAAATTGGAATTAGGCGACGCTAGTCAATACCGATATCTAACTGGAGGCGGAAGTATAACATGCGAAGGCCGCGACGACGCTGCTGAATTCGCTGATATCCGATCCGCGATGAAGGTCCTCCTCTTCACTGATCAAGAAATTTGGGAAATTCTACGACTTCTTGCCGCTCTTTTACATATTGGAAACATAAAATATAAAGCAACGGTAGTCGATAACTTGGATGCAACAGAAATTCCTGATCAGACTAATGTTGAGCGTGTCGCTAGTCTCCTAGGAGTGCCGATCGAACCACTAATTTCAGCACTCACCCGTAAAACTCTTTTCGCCCACGGCGAAACTGTTGTATCAACTTTATCCCGAGAACAATCGGTGGACGTTCGCGATGCATTTGTTAAAGGAATTTACGGACGTCTCTTCATTTTAATTGTAAAAAAAATCAACAATGCAATTTATAAACCAAAAGGTAACTCACGCAGTGCTATCGGAGTTTTAGATATTTTCGGCTTTGAAAATTTCAACCACAACAGTTTCGAACAATTCTGTATTAATTTCGCCAATGAAAACTTACAACAATTTTTCGTTCGCCATATTTTTAAATTGGAACAAGAGGAGTATAATATAGAAGGAATCAATTGGCAACACATTGAATTTGTAGACAATCAAGATGCTTTGGATTTAATTGCAACAAAGCAACTCAACATCATGGCGCTGATCGATGAAGAGAGCAAATTTCCCAAAGGAACCGATCAAACTCTCCTAGCAAAACTTCATAAAACTCATGGAGGACACAGGAACTACTTAAAGCCGAAATCTGATATTAACACGAGCTTTGGTTTAAATCATTTTGCTGGAGTTGTCTTTTACGATACGCGTGGATTTTTAGAAAAAAATCGGGATACTTTCAGCGCTGATTTGCTTCAATTAATCCATATTTCCAATAATAAATTTTTGCAGCAAATCTTTGCTGATGATATTGGAATGGGAAGTGAAACCAGAAAACGAACACCAACTCTTTCCACACAGTTTAAAAAGAGTTTGGATTCTTTAATGAAGACATTGTCGCAATGTCAGCCATTTTTCATACGTTGTATCAAACCGAATGAATTCAAAAAGCCAATGATGTTTGATAGGAACTTGTGTTGTCGTCAACTAAGATATTCTGGTATGATGGAAACTATACGAATTCGCCGTGCTGGATATCCAATTAGGCATAGTTTCCACGAGTTTGTTGAAAGATATCGATTCTTAATTTCGGGTATTCCACCCTCACATAAGACCGACTGCCGTAATGCTACCACGAAAATTTGTGCTACAGTCCTTGGACGATCTGATTACCAGTTGGGTCACACGAAAGTTTTCCTTAAAGACGCCCACGATTTATTCCTGGAACAAGAACGGGATCGAGTTCTTACTCGCAAAATATTGATTTTGCAACGATCGATTCGGGGTTGGGTTTATCGGCGTCGATTCTTACGAATGAAAGCCGCCGCGATTATCATTCAAAAGTATTGGCAAGGCTTTGCACAACGAAAACGCTACCAACGAATGCGAGTCGGTTACATGCGACTCCAGGCGTTGATTCGGGCCCGAGTTTTGTCACACCGTTTCCGACATTTACGTGGTCATATCGTTGGACTTCAAGCTCATTCTCGAGGATATTTAGTTCGTCGCGAATATGGCCATAAAATGTGGGCCATCGTCAAAATTCAATCTCATGTACGCCGAATGATAGCACAGCGACGGTATAAGAAACTCAAATTTGAATTTAGAAATCACATCGAAGCTTTACGTCTCCGTAAAATCGAAGAGCGTGAATTGAAAGACGCCGGAAATAAACGAGCCAAAGAAATTGCAGAACAAAACTACCGCGAAAGAATGTATGAGTTAGAACGCAAAGAAATGGAGTTGGAAATGGAAGAGCGTCGTCGAGTGGAGGTGAAGAAGAATTTGATCAATGACGCAGCTCGAAAAGCCGACGAACCCGTCGATGATTCCAAACTAGTTGAAGCGATGTTCGATTTCCTTCCCGATAGTTCAAGTGAAGCTCCGACTCCAGCTCGTGAAACCTCCGTCTTCATGGACTTACCAACTAATTCTGACCAAAATGAAATAATTAGTCCAATGCACACAACGTCTGAAGACGAGGAAGACTTATCCGAATTCAAATTCCAGAAATTTGCAGCCACATATTTCCAAGGAAACATAAACCACCAATACTCTCGAAAACCATTAAAACACCCCTTATTACCATTACATACTCAAGGTGACCAACTTGCTGCTCAAGCATTGTGGATTACAATTTTACGATTTACCGGAGATCTACCCGAACCTCGCTACCATACCATGGACCGAGATAACACTTCAGTTATGTCAAAAGTTACTGCAACTCTTGGACGAAATTTCATTCGAAGCAAAGAATTTCAAGAAGCTCAAATGATCGGTCTTGATCCAGAAGCCTTCATGAAAACTAAACCCCGATCAATTAGACATAAATTGGTATCATTAACTCTAAAACGTAAAAATAAACTTGGAGAAGATGTACGTAGAAAACTTCAAGATGAAGAATACACAGCCGATAGTTATCAGTCCTGGTTAGAATCTCGTCCCACCTCCAATTTGGAAAAACTTCATTTCATTATTGGTCATGGAATTTTACGAGCGGAACTTCGCGATGAAATTTACTGCCAAATTTGTAAGCAATTGTCCAACAATCCATCGAAATCTTCTCATGCACGTGGTTGGATTCTTCTATCTTTGTGTGTCGGTTGTTTTGCCCCATCAGAAAAATTCGTTAATTATCTCCGAGCTTTTATACGAGAAGGTCCTCCAGGCTACGCCCCATACTGTGAAGATCGACTAAAACGAACATTCAACAATGGAACCAGAAATCAACCTCCTAGCTGGCTGGAACTGCAAGCGACAAAATCGAAAAAACCAATTATGTTACCGATTACTTTTATGGACGGAAATACAAAAACTCTTCTGGCAGACTCTGCAACTACAGCTCGAGAACTTTGCAATCAATTATCCGATAAAATTGCCTTGAAAGACCAATTTGGATTTTCCTTGTACATTGCGTTATTTGATAAGGTCTCAAGCCTAGGTAGTGGAGGAGACCACGTAATGGATGCAATTTCTCAATGTGAACAATATGCTAAAGAACAAGGAGCCCAAGAACGAAATGCCCCTTGGAGATTGTTTTTCAGAAAAGAAATTTTCGCTCCATGGCATGATCCAACTGAAGATCAAGTTGCAACGAATTTAATTTACCAACAAGTTGTCAGAGGTGTTAAATTTGGTGAATACCGATGCGATAAAGAAGAAGATCTGGCAATGATTGCCGCTCAACAATACTACATAGAATATAACGTTGATATGAATGTTGAACGATTATTCACTCTTCTTCCCAATTATATTCCTGACTATTGCTTAACAGGAATAGATAAAGCTATTGATCGTTGGGGGGCTTTAGTTGTTCAAGCCTATAAAAAGAGTTATTATTTAAAAGAAAAAGTCGCCGTTTTAAGAGTTAAAGAAGATGTTGTTAGTTATGCAAAGTTTAAATGGCCGTTATTGTTTTCAAGATTTTATGAAGCTTACCGAAATTCAGGACCTAATTTACCGAAGAATGATGTTATTATTGCAGTTAATTGGACAGGAGTTTATGTGGTAGATGACCAAGAACAAGTTCTCTTGGAACTATCATTTCCTGAAATTACGACAGTATCCAGTCAAAAAACGAATAAAGTTTTTACTCAGACATTTAGTTTGTCGACTGTAAGGGGTGAAGAGTTTACGTTCCAAAGTCCCAATGCCGAGGATATTCGGGATTTGGTCGTTTACTTTTTAGAAGGGTTGAAGAAACGTTCGAAGTTTGTTATAGCATTGCAGGATTATAAGGCTCCCGGGGAAGGATCGAGTTTTTTAACTTTCCAAAAAGGAGATTTGATTGTGCTGGAAGAAGACAGTACGGGAGAAACGGTGTTAAATTCGGGCTGGTGCGTTGGGCGATGCGAACGTTCGCAGGAGAAGGGCGATTTTCCAGCTGAAACCGTTTATGTTTTACCAGCGATGTCTAAACCTCCTAATGATATATTGGCGCTTTTTAGCGTGGAAGCCGCGGGCCATGAACGCCGTCTCACCCAGCAGTACGCGACAAACGGCACTGAAACTCGTGATCGGCCTCACAATCTTGCTGAGTACGCTCTTGATCATTTTCGCGCTCCACTAAAGCGAACTATGTCGAAAGCACTTACTCTAACATCGGCAAGACGTGGAAATATTGACGATTTGTGGCGCTACTCGCGAGATCCAATCAAGCAGCCGTTGCTGAAGAAACTGCTTGCGAAAGACGAGCTCGCCGAAGAAGCTTGTTTCGCATTTACTGCCATTTTAAAGTACATGGGTGACTTACCATCGAAACGGCCAAGAATCGGCAATGAATACACGGACATTATTTTCGACGGACCATTGAAACACGAAATTTTACGGGACGAAATTTACTGTCAAGTTATGAAACAATTAACCGACAATATCAACCGATTATCGGAGGAACGCGGCTGGGAATTAATGTGGTTGGCGACAGGACTTTTCACCTGTAGCCAAAGTTTGCTCAAAGAACTCACACTATTCTTACGCACTCGACGACATCCAATTTCACAAGACTCTCTTCAACGTCTTCAAAAAACCCTACGCAACGGTCAAAGAAAATATCCACCTCACCAAGTCGAAGTAGAAGCAATTCAACATAAAACCACACAAATCTTCCACAAAGTTTACTTTCCTGATGACACCGACGAGGCGTTCGAAGTCGACTCGAGCACTCGCGCCAAGGACTTTTGTCAAAATATCAGTCAACGTTTAAATCTGCGATCGAGCGAAGGCTTTAGCCTGTTTGTTAAAATCGCCGATAAAGTCATATCAGTACCTGAAGGAGACTTCTTTTTCGACTTCGTGCGCCACCTCACTGACTGGATCAAAAAAGCGCGACCAACCCGCGATGGAGTCTCTCCTCAATTCACATACCAAGTCTTTTTCATGAAAAAACTATGGACCAACACCGTTCCAGGAAAAGATCGCAACGCTGATTTGATCTTCCATTTCCATCAAGAACTACCGAAACTTCTTCGTGGCTACCATAAATGTACAAAAGAAGAAGCTGCTCGGCTAGCCGCGTTGGTTTATCGCGTCCGCTTCGGAGAAAGCAAACAAGAACTACAAGCCATACCGTAATTTTAACCAAAAATCCTCACTTTTCTTTGTTAACTCTTATTTTAATTTCAGACAAATGTTACGCGAGTTAATTCCAGCAGACTTGATCAAAGTTCAAAGTGCAAACGACTGGAAACGCAGCATTGTTGCGTCTTACAATCAAGACGCCGGAATGAATCCAGAAGATGCAAAAATTACCTTCTTAAAAATCATCTATCGATGGCCCACTTTTGGGTCTGCTTTCTTTGAAGTGAAGCAAACAACCGAACCAAATTATCCAGAAATGTTGTTAATAGCAATCAATAAGCACGGTGTCAGTTTAATCCATCCGCAAACTAAGGTAATTTACAAGTATAATATCAAAAACTTAATAATAAAAAGTATTTTTTTAGGATATATTAGTAACACATCCTTTCACGAGGATATCGAATTGGTCATCGGGCAATACATACTTCCACATGACTATCGGAAATCTAGTAAGAGGTTCGAAATTGCTATGCGAAACATCTCTAGGATATAAAATGGACGATTTGTTAACGTCTTACATTTCCTTAATGCTTACCAATATGAACAAGCAACGAAGTATTCGAATAAAATAATCAATGAAATTATAAAATAAGGGAAGTAGAGGATTAAAGTCTCACATTATAAAATCTAAATAGTTATACTGAGGAAGACTGGTCATAAATTGTAGTTTTACATAAGTATAAGCAGATATGTAACTAGAAAAATTGGGCTTGCAAGCAAAAACACTACATAAATTTAAAAATAGGAAAGTCTATACACTAAAAAATAGTTCATTTTCCTTGTAGTTAAAAATTATTTTGAATTAACTTATTTTCTAAAATGTAATTTACTTGATCTAAAATATATTAGAAAAGATAACACATGAACCAAATAAAATTCATGTATAATCATGTTTAGTTTGTTTTGTTATCATTTTATAATCTTGTTACTTTTGCATAAAAATATTATGAACTAATCGAATTTAATTTTTTTTATTTAGTATGAAATATTGATTCATTTTTCTTTCATTGGTAAATTTCTTTTTGAAAAAAAAATGTACTTCTTATGTATTGTATCATTTTTGTAGGGAAAACAGGATATTTATTTCTAATTTAAAAAAGTTTATTTTCATTAATGGAAGGTATCCCTAATAAAAATTTGGTTTGAACCGATATTTCTAACGAGGTCATCATCTTTGGCCGAACGATCTATGTACGTTTACATTGCTATTTTAAGAATATAATACTTCAGTTCCTTATATATTCAAATAATTATCGGGAACTATGGTTTCAGAACTACGGCAGGTATATCATCTAAGATTAAAAATCACGGACCAATTATACCCCATAAATCCGCAAATTCTTTTAAAATGTCTCCTAAAATCACTGATAAGGAATGTTTAGAAATTGTAATGTTATCATTATTTTATGTTATCAGTTTATCACTAGATGCAATGTTTATACACCTAATTCTATTTTCACACGATAGATACGTTCCCAAGAAAATTGTGTAAAAAAATCATGTAAAAAGAGAATTAGGTGTAGTTGTACTCTTTTATAATACTTTGATCTTTATAATGGTTATTATGTTACTCATTTAATTCAGCGGTTCTCAAAGTTTATTAGCGGTGAACCCATATATGTACCACCATATCTTAATATTCTCTTGCCACCAATGGTTATACCTCAAAATAACTATAAATAAACGTGATCAAGAGTATAGAAGAAAAGGAACAGATTTCTCACTACACTTTTTACACTACTACAAGTATTCGAAACCCAAAGATGGTTTTTATATAAAGGATCTGATTATTTGATGAGTGCTTTAAATTCATATAAATTAGTGTTTGGATTTTAATGTATAACACTTACTCAGGCGTGAAAATAGAGGAAGCTTAACTCATGTAAAAATCCAAACGCCATCCGATCGACCTCGAATGCAACAGTTTTTATGGTAATTGAATTTTGAAAAGACTTATCAATTTCGCAATAAATTTGAGATATTTCTATCAAAAATTAAATTAAAAGAAAGATATTAGGGTGAAATTATGTATGAGTTACTAGCGCATTACGAAATATAACATTTAAAAATTTAGCTATATTGACAAATGATTAATAAAAATTTCTCTTTGTCACCCATTTTTTTAGCTTCTCGGTCTTATAGTCTCCCATTTGAGCCTTTTTTTGCTTATTTGCTTTAATATTTTTGAACAAAACACTTACCATTGTATGAACGAACAAAAATTTTCAGCAGAATTTTTTTGAATTTCTTTTGATAAACTTGGATAATGTCAACATTCACCGCTCATTGATAGCTCACCCAACAAGGAATGGAATAATACACTCCTTTGTATTGATTTTTCCCAAAAAAAATCCTTACATTTTACCATTAAAAAAAAATAATTACAAAGTTTATCTTTTGAAAACTTTAAAATACATAAAGTTATCATAGCTTTCTTATTTTCATGTGGAAAATTATTACTGCCTGCAATGCTTATTCCAGAAATATCACAAAATGTAATAAATTTCATGTTAAATTGACTTAATGGTCTAGATGAAATGACTTATTGGAAAATGAGAAAAATCAAATTTGAAAGATTTTGCTCCATCACTCATGTAGTCATAATCGTCACAATAAATCAAACTAACAAAATAATTAATTTTGAACATAAAGCAAACTAAAAAGCCCAATTTTAGTTTAGTAAAAAAAAATTAACGACCAGTGTTTTTAATCAATTGTATCCATAATTGAAAAAAGGATTGTTATATTGGAGAAAATGAATTAAAAATCATTTATATATTTAATAATTTATTTCCATAATTATAATTTAATATATCTTTTTCTAGCGGTTTCGTTAAAAAAATGTTAATCTCTTATTTAAACTCGTCTCGTCAACTTCATTAACAATAATCTGAAAACAAACTTATTTCGTAAGTTTTTTGTCGAGTTTAAAAAGGAGACTATCAATCATAAATCACTGAAATACTCTTGCAATAATACATTTCTCAATTCAGTATTCTTGAAAAAAAATTGATCTGAACAAAATGAAATTTTTGTGCTTCTCTCCAAACACCGTTTTCGTCTTTTTTGAATAAAAACTTTTTTTCTCACATTAAATGCGCCACTGTTTCGCCTGGGAAAGAGGACATTATACATAATATCGTGTTATTATTTCTGTCTTAACGAGAATAAGAAAAAACAATCTTAATTAAAACGTAATATAAATATATTACTATACATACATTTGTATATAAATACAATACAAACACAATTTACGAGACAAGACGGACCCACATTCAAATCTGAATCAAACGGGAAAATAGACGAACACATTAATTATTTAAAGTGAGGAAAATACAATAACTCATAATAATGAGAATAATAAAAATTCAATTCTCTGTTTCTCTTGATTATTTCTGTGTTTTTTTTTTTTTTTGTTGAAAAATTCTCACAATGCTTTATAAAATATAAAAATAAAAGGAAAAATAGCAACAACTGTCTTCTCTATACATTATCTCTTGACTTCCTGTTTTAAATCGAGAAGAAAGAACAACAGTGGCTACAAAATGAGACGATGACGTCTAAATTATTAGTATTACGATTTATTATTATTGTTCACGCGGTTTTTACACAAAAAGATCTTTATTTTCGTGGGAAATTCCCTTCTAGATTTTTCATTTTCTCTCTATATAGGTACATGTATTTTTAATGACAATATTACTTGATAATTTTGGTGGTCTCAACCATTGCTATTCCGTAAGAGTTTTTCAAGATCTTTATTAACAAATTAAGAAAGAATTTTTAATATATATATATATTTTACTTCTAATTTTTTTTCCTTGTTTCTTTATATTTCATCTCCCCTACGATCTATTGTACATAATTAATAATATTAAATATAATGTCATGTATTTTTGTATTGGTTATTTACGTATTAATCTTATATATATTTATAATAATCTAGAAAATAAAATATTGTTTCTTATTATAAATATTTACATTTATTTTTTTAAATTTTATTCGTAGTTTTTTCCACCCATTTACCGTTGTTAAGAAGGAAAAATAAGACTAATTTTCTTGAGTTATAAAATGAAAATATGAAAACTTTGGTTTTGTCCATGAAGAAAGGAAACAGGGAGTATAAACTCAGATATCGTGAGGGTCGCAAATAATGAACTTCTGTGTTTTCTCTAATAAATATAAACTTAAGGACCAATGGTCTCCAACACAGGCGGTATCGCCCCCCAACCGGCATTGGATCTTATTTAAAAGAGCGATAAAAACTACATGCACATGTGAAAAAAGAAGAATATTTCCAAGGACTATGTATCGTTCTTTTATTTTTGGAAAATTTAATTTTTGAATTAAATCACGTAACGCCAGGGTGTCCAACCGGTCAATCGCGATCGACAGGTCGATCGCGAGCCATAATATGGTCGATTCCGAGACCAATCAAGAAAATTTTTTTTTTTAGATTTCTTAAAATCCAATAGGAAAAATAAATCCCGAAAGTTGAACCAGGTAGTTAGACATGATTCGTGATTATTTGCAATTGAATGAATACTTTGAAGAATGATATAAAATACCAATTAAATTGTCCATAAGAATCTTATTAGAAGTGGATCCCAAGCAAATTTAAAATAGAAAAGTAACTCCCAGTGACCAAAAGGTTGGACACCCTTGACGTAACATATTACCTATTTTCTTACTATTAGAACCAAAATCATTTATCTTATCTAAACTAGATAGAGCTTTCGATACTAAAAAAATGTAATAATTAGAACAGTATAGCGCAGTGGTTCTTAACCTGGGTTCAATCGAATGGATTTAGTGAGTCAGTCTCTCAGGTTTGTTGGAGATAAAGACCCATCCCCAATACATATTTTTTAATTTTGAAAAAATCATATTTTATTTTTCCTATAAGAAGGGTTCGTTCAATACTCATATGAAAGTGTTAGCGGTCAGTACCTCCAAGATTAAGAACCACTGGTATAGAGAATATAAGGACAGACTAGAAAAACAGCTATTAGTTTAATATAGCACTACATCGCAGCACGGATTTTACATTCTTCAGGTGAAAGCAAGGAAATCCTCATTGTAATTTAGTGCTGTACATGAGTAATGGCTGTTTCTCTAATATGTCTTTATACCCACAACTGCACCCTATTAATAACTTGTAAAGTAAAAAAATAAACTTTGGTGGTCCAAAAGGATAAAAAAATAATGTATGTTTTCAAAAAACAAAAAGAAGGGAAGAAGTAAGAAGGAGAAGGGTAGCAAATAGCTAAAGCAAGCAACATGGAGAACGATCACAAAGTAATTTCTTCAAGAAGAACTATAACTTAACTCACGCTTAAGGATAAATAAGCACACGATATATGAATTTAGGATCCTTGTTTCTATCCTTTATAGTTTTATCTTTAAAAATGGAAATTTATGATAAGTTTTTAAGATTATGTACACTTTGATACACGGAACTAATATTCGCACTCATTACTATGGATTAATGCATTCCGGTGTGGGAGTTCCAAGGGTTATCGGGAATGGCTGCTGAAGGCGGAGGTGGTGCGGGCACTGAATTATTGTTATTATTGCTATTGTTATTATTATTGTTATTCCGTTGCGTTGACGCTGCCCTAATGATATCATCGACTGGAGGACAGTGCGGTCTTGGTCCAGGTTCTGGTGTGTATTTAAACGTAAGCCCTGTTGCATATATAATCCCGTCATTCCTGACCAACGAAACAGGAACTTGCGTCGGTTGTCGCACCCACAGCCACTCACTTCGAAATTGTGAAATATCTGGAACTACACACAGCATTGACTCCTGGCACCGGTACATTGTTTCAGCTTCCACATCGCCGAACCACACTTGCAACGATGGTGTAAAATTATCACCAGTTAATTCAAGCATAGCTACATCACCACCTCCGTTCAAATGCAGGGAATGTACGAGTGGAACTGGAGTCACGGGAGATCTAACAGGACCCATTCCTTCGAAAAACTGATATTCGGCTTTATCTGTGGAAATAATCGTCCAACACGCTCCATCGTTTATCATTTCCTTGTTCGGTTCTTTGGGACAAGGAGTCGCTTGAAACTGAATAATTCGATCCTGAGACAAACACAAATACATCCTTTCTGTGTCTTTCATATAAAATGCACATTTATGCAACTGGGAAACCGGATCATCCGCTTCCAATAACGCCATTTGCTTATCTACCTGAAAATGAATTTTCAAAATTAATACAGTTTCACCTAATCACTAGCCGAGAAATATGAATTTTATCAAGACAAATAAAATTACAAATTACAAAAGGGAAGTGTAGACTTTAGGTATATTAAATTAAAAATGTTCAATAAAAATGATTTATAGTACCACAACAATTTACTGTAACATGATATAACTTCTTTATTATAAAACTCTGTGGCTAATTGTGAATGAACTATTTACGTTTTACTTTAAAATTTTATTATCATTCAGCCTCATTTCCAACTAATTACAGGTGGTTGTTAGAAGTATAAAGTACCGTATAATTTTTTAATAAAATTTCAAATCGCTATTGCCATGAATAGATATGTTTTCTATTGATTTTTTTTAAATTATTGGTTTGTAGGTATTGTTAAATTATTTTTATTTTATCTTTGTACATTTTTACTGGCTTATATTTCACTATACTTTATATAACGGTTACATACATAATCAATAGTAAAACGTAATTGAATTTACCTAATACTTAAATGTTTCGAAAAGTGAAAAGGTAGGTGCATTGGATTTTCTTTTACAATTTTGGAACCAATAAGTTAGAAACAACTAAATGTCTGTATAATCCTCCGTATATTCACCCTTGTTGACTTTGGGTCAACTAATTTAATTAGTTTAGTTAAATTTCCGCAACCTGGTAGCTAAAAAAAGGTGTCGAACAACTGCACAAATATTATCTGAGTTTAATGGGACAACTAATAACTTATGGGATAACTAGCGCATGCAGCTTATTGTTAGTCAAGTGGACTATTCAGATTAAAATTATAGTCATTTTAGTTATACGTGTAAAATAATATAATAATTAGCAATATTGTGAAAGATTTCTCAACTTTCAAAACTTATACTTAACTAATATAAATGTATATTATACTCATAAAAACAACATGCAGTATAATAGAGGGTTGACAATAATATAAGGGTGTAACTCATTTTATTTTATTCAAAATCTAAACTGTATAAACTAAGATCAATAAATCACAACTGTATTGGTTTTTGGAAAAACAAAACAATTGGGATTGTTACAGTAGTATTGCTTGTTCGTTATATAGTTTTTAAAAAATGTTTTTAACATTGTATATAAAGTTTACAAATAAATGACTATAAAGACGTAGGCATATTTCTATAATCGATATTCAAAAAATTACATGAAAAACTATTGAATAAATTTCCATCAATTTTTTTCTTTAGTGTGTTTTATTAGTCAAAAATAAAACTATTTGGCGATTCTTAATTAATATTAAATAGTTAGTTTATTTTGTAAATGGTGGCCTTAATGGTCGCAAGAGTATATATGTCATATTCTCATCAAAAATGAATCGATTAAGTTTCTTATGGTATCATAATTTAAATAACAAATAGAATTTCATCGGGTAGATGGAAGATGATGTGAAATAGTGTTATATTTGAAGAAAAGTATCTCCGTTACTGTAAATATTGTATCTATATTTTACGTCACGCAGACAAAGTCACGGGTATCAACTAGTAGTTAATAAGATTTTTTAATATTTAAAACGAACAGCAAAGTAATCGTATCTTCCTTCATAAAAGTTAATATTTTAGGTTTTCTCAAAACACGATAGTATGTATACAATAATCAAGTATGTATAAAATTGGAGAACCTAACTTAAAGGTTTGGACTTAAAAGCTCTTAAACTCTTACAAAGATTAATCTCAAATTTTGATTAGAAATTATAATACTTTAAGGCACATTAATTAATTCTCATTGAAACTTTCTTTTCGTAACTAAGGTATAATACTTTCCTCTAAGTAAGTAAAATAAATTAAATTAGTTTTTCATTTGCAAAGAAATTTTAACAACGTACAATTTACTTTACAATTTACTCTTGATTTTGCACTTTACCTTTCTAAAGCCTAAAATAATTCAATATTTATTCATATCCTACATAAAATTCGATTAGTTTTGAGTGAATCAATTTACAACATGCATCAGTTCTGTGACACTTAAACACGGATAGTTAAACACGCGAAACATAAACTGTAAGTCCTAAAAACTATAATGTACATTCAACTTACGTACATGGTCACTTGTGTATATTGAAGAACCAATTTTAAAGTCGGCGAATTGAAACTTTAGGTATATCCCCAAAATTTAAACGACTTACAGTCAATTAGTGTTTATAAGTTGTATATTTAAGTAATGAGTGTTCTAATAACGAGTAATCGTATTTTTTTACGAAAATCCTAGTGCTTGGGCAATCTGAATGAAATTTTCGGAAACTTTGTAAATCAGTATTATAATAGTAAAGAATTGTATACAAGTAATTTTTCTCGGTTAATATAATTTCTTAAGTCAATTTTCTGCATAGGTACAATAACATGATATTACATTCTTCTATCCATTTGATTCAATGTGTTGAAAAATTTATTTCGTAATCCTAAAAGATTTCAGAAATAATTACCTCTTAAAAACCAAAGCGGCATGAGGTTACATAGAAAAGGAACTAAAATTCTTTATCAGAATTCGTTTAATATTTTAACTGTTATCCGACCAAACTTTTGTTTTCAGTTTCGGCACTAAATTGGAGTTTCGGTTTCAGCAAAAAAATTGTCGAAAGTATAACCCAAACCGTAAAACGTATCTTGCTCAAAGACACAAGTAAAATAGTTATTTTATTACTGCATTTGATAAAGATTACACTTTTTTAGATCCTTATGGATTGGAATTCAAAAACGTTTTAGATTATATTTGCAGAATAATTATAATGGCTTAATATATTTAAAATAACAACAAACCAACGACAAAGCTATAAATAAAGCTATTAGGATAATGTTTAAAAACTAGTTTAGTTTTAGGAAGGTTTTTTAAAAACATTTTTTTACCAATAACTTATTTGCAATTTTTGATTTTATGATTAAGGAGTAATAATTCGGGTTGTTATGGGGTCAACTTCTGTAGGGAAGAGAAAAGAAATTGCAATTTGAAAATAAAAATAGACAATGACAATGACAAGGCACCTAATAAGTTATTTTAGTATAAAATTGAAAAGAATAATACGACAATCTAGCCGTATACAATTGATTGATTTAAATACATAGTTTAATAATGTAAGAGATTTAAGTATGTGCATTTTGGATAGGGGGCAAATGTCAATTCCTTGTCTTTATATTTATCGCTATTATCGGCGATTCCGGTAAAATATGACTTAGAATTTTCTCGTTCCGATTTGGCGAAATAATTTGGAAAATTTCTAAAAACGATTCGATTTGCGATTGTAATAATTATGATAATTATTTTTTTTATTTTCTTTCATTATATATTGTTCCCCTTCTATTGCATTGAAAACCATCTAATTTTCAGTTGAAGACGAGATCATTCATTTCATAAACAATAATCGTAATAGCAACAATAAAATTGTTATTTCGGTAACTTTATATGATGTGATTCGTCCGAAATCATATTTCCCACGCTTTGCCACCGAGCACACATACACACGAATTTCGTGCATGTTTTACCATGAAGTTAGCTATGTATGTGTGCGCGCACACCAATACTGTCATGCATATGAACATACATAGATATCATATCATAATTAATTGGATTCTTTTCTGTTACTTTCAATGAATCAAAGTTAAATCTTAGCTGAGACAAGGTAAAAAATTGTAATTTTCTCATTTTCTTCGTCATATCAAAAAATTAATTTTTGACAATTTAGCATTGTATACGTCTATGCCATTGGTGCAATCCTATTTACACTTGTCAACTTTCAATTGTTTTATGATTGTTTGAAAATCGTTAGCAATTAATATACATAGGTAATTGATTAAAAAAAGTTGCAAATATTAATTACTTTTTTACTATCAAACCTTTATTGAACGGAAAACGGATCAAAGTTTTAAAATTAAATCTGACCACTGAAATAAATCATTGATAAAGGATGAATAGGTACATGGAGAAAATTGCTTTCACATTCTAATTAAATCGTAATTTGGTAGCGAGGTCGTCTAGGGAGATTTTTCAATCAAAATTGTTGAAAACTGTATTAATGAAATTGCGTAAGTGATGAAAATATCATTTTATATTATTAACTAATTTTTGTTTTCGAAAATTGATTCCTTCTAATTTACAAAAAAAAAATATTTAAGCAGGCCATTTAAGCACGCTCCGACTTGCAGTATTACTAATGGGACTACTAGTTGGATCGCCTAAATTATCCGACTAGACATCCAACTTCCAACAACATCATTCACAGTCCGACTTTAGGTCCCCCTTCGAAAGTCGGACCACAAGTTGGATTGCAAGTCGAAGCGTGGATGGCCCTCTTAATAGTTGAATACAAACGAAATAATCAAGATCCCCTTGTGTTATCACCATTTTTTTATGTGTAAACTAAAGCAGGCCATTCACGCTCCGACTTGCAGTCCAACTAGTGGTCCGCCTTTCGAAGTTGGATCTAAAGTCGGACCGTGAATGGTGTTGTTGAAAGTTTGATGTCTAATCGGACTAGTCGGGTCATTTAGGCGATCCAACTAGCAGTACTGCAAGTCGGAGCGTGAATGGCCTGCTTAAACGATAAATGAAATGAACTATTTGCTCCAGATATAATTTTTGCCATGTAGTTCTGGGGGATAAACTAAATGAGAGGATAATCTTTTAAAAACATTATTGTAAAATTTCAGATCCTCGATGATAATAGATTGATAAAAATATTCAGAGGACTAGGATCAAAAATAATCGGTTAAAACTTTATTTACTACATGCGACGTTTCGGCTCCTTTATTGAGCCTTCCTCAGGCGTTCGTAAAAAGTCGTTTTAACTTTGTTAAAAATTATCGTTGTCGTAATTCAGTTTTGTAGAACGATTATTACGAACGCCTGAGGAAGACTCAATAAAGGAGCCGAAACGTCGCATGTAATAAATAAAGTTTTAACCGAATATTTTTGATCCTAGTCCTCTGAATATTTTTAACAATCTATTTTTTAAAAACTTTAGCAACACATGTTTCATGAACTATATTGGTTTAAATAAAAAAAAAAAGATAAAACTTCACTATCATTTTAGAGACCTATCTAATGATATCTTACACGCTTATGTGGCAATAACATTTTTTTCATCCCTTAGTTTTAGGGATCGTGTAATGTCTTAACTCTAGTAATTTCTTTAGATTAGGGGTGTCAATATCGCGGGCCGCATGCGGCTCGACATGAAAATTTTTACGGCTCAGTCAATATATCGGGTGCAAAGTAAAAATAAAATATAAATGTGAATTAGAATTAGAAACGAAATCAGCCTATAAAATTATGATATACTTTATTTATAAACTATACTAAACTGTATTAATAACGATCATGTTGGGTTTATTTTGAAAGTAGTCTCGGCCAATAAAATTTTTGCCGAAATAGAAAAGATAGTAGCAGAGAAGAGATGTATCAAGACGTAAAAAAATATTTAGTTTTATATAATTTTTAGTACTATATGTACTATTCAAAATGAAAGTATTTGTTTCTATGAACATTGATTTTTTTGCGGTCCACCTAAAGTTAAGCATTGTTTATTGAGCCAAAGTAAGCTTTTGAGTTTGACACCCCTGGTTTAGACTATTGTATATATTAGTTGATAAAATACACCTTACTTCCAAACATCGTTAGTTATAGTGCTAATAGTTTTCGAAAGTCTCCTTTTTGCTACCGAACCCCAAAAAATAAAACTTCAAAAACCTTTGACTTTCTTACAAAATCTTGACTTTTCAAGAACTTAAAGTTCGCAATCTAAAAGCTTGTCGACCTATTTTAGGGAATACAATTTTTTTTCGGACTTCCTTCTAACATTTCTAGCCTAATATCACTCTGTATACTTGCTAAATGTATCTTGTCCATTTTATATCCATACAAAAAATATTGTTTTCTTATCTCTATTATAAATGGGGAGGCAATGAGTGCATTTTTCCCTTTGAATTAAAAAAAAAATTACAAGTATCACAATGAGTTTTCATTATATCGTAATCTTATGAACACAAATGTTTTTATTCAGAACTATTTTTTTTTAAATTACAGGGAATGGATCAAAAATGAATCTTCGTGTGCTAAATTTTGGATTCATGCCTGTATACAAGTGAATATAGTCAATCTAGTTCAAATAATTTCAACATAGTTACTTTCAATTTCCTAATTCAAAACACAAATCAAAATCGAAGAGAGTTTAAAAACTTTCTATCATAAAAATGATAAACTTCTGAGGACCCAAAAAAATTTAAATGATGAAGAAGCCTCAAAACCTCAACCTGATATTTTCGCTGTCAAGAATTAGGATTACTTAAAAGCACAAGTAGAAGCAAGTTTCCATCCCTCAATCAAAGCAAAAGTTGGTACATTTTTCTTTCTTTTTCTTTATATGATCTCAATTTAATCTCAGATAACATTAATGAGGGTTAATATTTTCACATCTAGATAGAGAAATTTATCTTCTAGATAACAGTTTATCGAAGAATAAAGAAAACATGCGTGTTTTACCTGAGAATAGTGAAAAGTGTATGATTTCTCTAGCAGATGAACTTTTATCTATTATAAAACTATCTTCAAGATTTGCTAAAGATATAATCGCCCATCAAAAGACAACGATTCCAGAACTGTTATTAAAATGAACCATAAGTGAAAATTTTGGAAAAATCTACTTTCTTTTTGCTAACGACTAAGATTTTTTTCTAAAGCCCCAAAAAATTTAAGTTTTATGGTTTAAAAACTTTCCTTTAAAACTTTAACATTTCAAAGACAAAAATGTAATTTTCATTAATTGAAAGAGATGAAAAACACATTCTTGTGTAATTATTTTATTTGAACTTAAAACTTTGCGAAGAGGCATCAATTAGGCTATTATTTCCCTGAAGGATTATACAAATACCAATATATCAGAACCATAAAATTAGTTACAGAATAAATTATATTCTTATGAATATAAAAAGAAACAAAATATCTGTAGACAACTACCTGTGCACTCATATTTGATTCCGTAATTTGCCATGATTATCTAAAACCATTTTGGCAATTTCCACTTTTCATATTGATGTTCGAAATTTCCTAAAATTCACAACAGCAAATTCAGAATTTTGCTTGAAGGAAAGTCGATTTTTTCTAAATTTAATTTTCTTAGCATTTCAGAAATTTTGCTATAAATAAATATTTTAGAATTTATAAAATTAAGCAGTAGGTAGTCAAACTATTATGATAATACTAAACTAATATAATCCGCCGATACCTATTGTATTCTTGAGATTTCAAAAATATAAAACTTCATGATCAAGATAAAGTATTCAAATTTGATTTTGCTTGACTAAGAGGAAAATGTAATTGGTACCTTTACCTCTCCTCCCTATCCGACTCTAGCTACTCAATGAGAACAATTCTATAGAAAAAAATTCTTTGCTAAATGTGTGAACCAAAGGGTCAAACAAATTAGACTAATTGTTGTTATTCCTTAAAACAACCAAAATCGAATGAAAGGTATGAAATATTACTTGATTGTAAGCTCGATAAGGCTTTGAATAATGGCACCAACCGAAACCGAAAAAATTTTTTGCTAACGCAAATCCTTTGCATATTCTTTCATTTCTGTTCAATTTGTATAATACTTTAGCTATTTATCTCAAAAATGTGTTGGTAAGACATTTAGCAAATCAATGTAGTCGTTTTAACAATTATTGCCTAAAGGAGAATCATCTACTATACCAATCGCTGACAAAAGCTCAGAAAGTCCCATGAAAGCTCACAAAACTGGTCTCAACTGATTCTGTTAAAATCGTTAATAAACCGAAACTTAAATCTATGTTATATAAGTCCAATGAAACCAATCCTTTTTTTACTATTTCTAAAAGCATGTTTTTTGAAAACATATTAAGAGTCAGTATTTCCACATCTAGATAATGACATTCATCTGCCAGATAAAATTTTATCTGGAAGATCCAGAACATACGTAGATGATGTGTAATTCTACCTAAGAGTATGTGTAGAGTTTATTAACAGATACTTTTTAAATAGTTATCTTAAGGATTTGGTCTATCTATCCACGAGTGAAAATTGTGACCCTAAAAGTCCAAATCATTAATAGTAAATGAAGTGTCATATTAAAAGAATAAGAATAATTTCTGCTGTTTCACAATTAGGTATCCAACTTGTATGGAATTGACAGTTTTGATTTAGTGTTTATTCGGCTTTAAGTTTAGGTGCTTCGCACAAATTTGGAGTAGGAACCATAAACTATTTTATTCTTTGCAACAGATTATTAAATATGTCTTTTTCAAGTCGACAAAATAGTGTTTTTCGCCTATGTTGGTCTATGTTTTTAAAATTGCGACTTTAAAAATGATTAACAAAAGACTTCCATAGCTTTCTTTGATTAAGTATCTACCCAGAAAATTAGGGGCCACTCATAAATTGACTCGCTCTACCTTTTAATAAGGCAAAGTAGTATCCAGTATGTATTAATAAAAATTAAATAAATGAGAGATAAATAGAAAATCGATGTCACGACAAAAAAAAATTGAAAATTGTAACACATCTCTCAAATCCTTCACGAATTTTATGAACGGCTCCTTATTAGATATTTACGCTTCAATATTTCTTCACCGACCGGAAAATTTTTCTTCATGTACCATGGGGCAATAAAATAAAAACTAATTAATTAATCATTTTCAATTTGGAGTTTCAAAAGTTTTACCATTGATTTTTGCAACAAGAAAGGGTAAAATATTCAAAAAACGAAAGATTTCTTATCCACCTACTAGAATAGAATTATCAAATAGCTAACTTGTTCTTTATTTAATGAGGAAATGAAGTTTTAAACGACTTCTGGTAAATGCTCTAGGTTATTTGATAATTAAAGAATTGCTTGATCTCTAGGGACACCTAATAATGTTATATCATGTAAACCAGTTTAGATCGCTTAATTCATACAATCGAACTCCATTAAATCCTTTTGTGTACATTGTAAGGGTCAAAGATAATTCTTAACTTAAGAATTTTCAATATTGGATTTTTCGATTATTTTTCCAGATACAAATGATACTTGATGACATACTTTACGTATAATTAATCTAGGCAAAGCCATTCCTGAGACGGAGCAGACTAATTTCACGGTTGATCCATAGTGAATGTAACCGTCCCGAACTTGGAATTCTTCACTTTCGCTCTCATTATCGTCCAAAAGATGAATGGTGAAGGCTCCCCATTGCGTGGAACTTGCATGAAAATTGCCATTTTCCACATGCAAGTATCGTGTCGAAACAGTTTGCGAACGTAACCGGTTAAATAACGCCACTTTCGTACCACTTGCAATACACAAATCCGGATTTTTTAATGATTGTTTCTTTTTAGATGGTTTCGATATGACTTTGATTCGTTTACTATGAAAAACACCGATGTCGTGGCCGGAGCCGTAGAACATTTTCACCGACAACATAAAATGTTTTCGTTTATCCGAATCACTAATGTAAAGCGTTTTCGCAGCACAGTATTGTTTACCGTTATTTAAGTCTAATTGTTGCATGTCCTGGTCGGAATTCCCGATGCCGATGAAGGCGCAGAGTTGGGAGGATTGTTCGGATTCGCCGTCCCGAAGCATTTGTTCCTGTCGCAGCCTCCAGCCGTCTCCGGATAAATAAATACATGGAGGTGGACAAAAGAAACGTTTTTCGTTTCCGTAAGACTTTTGAGCAACTTTTGCATGTAATATCACTATGACTTTGTCTGATCTGTCACGAAGGTATCTTTCCATGGCCTCGCGAGTTAAGCGTTGGTCTTCGGAACGATTATAACCGCCGAGGACGCTACTGACAACACCACCTCCTGGTGGTATTGACGACGCAGCATTCCCTGATGGAAATCGAGGAAATACCGCACCGTGTTGGGCAGGGGTGGGCGATTGGGTTCCATGTGGCAATCCCGGCACTTGTAAACCATACTGATGAGGCATTCTTTTTGTAAGTAATACTTCCTACACCAAAACACAAGAAAAAAAATCACAAATACCTATCAAATAAAATATTTATTTATTATCACAAAAACACATTTTTATTTTTAGTTAGGCACATATACAATAAACAAGACTTGTAAAGGGATGCTGTTTTTATCACAAAACCGGGAATGTTGATTTCGAATTTGGATGAAGTTTTGAATTTGCCGCCGTTAGAACTTCAATTGTTCACATGGAAAAAGTACGATTTGAGTGAAAAAGTCTTCCGTAAAGATTTGGGAAATTGTTCGACAAGTTTGAAGCGTGACATCAACAACAGCGTTTGCTTTTCGTTGTCGCTCTGCCCCGATTGCTGTTGTCTGCTTGACATTCAAAAAACACCTGCTCACGAGGAGAATTTTCCCATCATTGGAGCCAACGTTCAATCATGAAATTCCCCACTCTAGTGCTGTCCTCGTCTATTTCTCACCATTTCATATCAAACCGGGAACCGTCACTGTCAAATATTCTTTTTATTTTTGTTTTAAATTCATTTAAACAGTTGTAAATAATTTGAATTGAATCAATCAACCTAGTGTTTTTAATTAGTGATTTTAATGTTGTCAAAAGTGAAGTGTTAGTGTTTTGTTTGTGACATTTAAAAAGAAATTGTCACAGTAGCGCCAAATACAAAAAATGTGAGTTTACGGGAATGTACTTGTTGGTAATGTTTTATTATGATATTTTTGTTAGGTAGTGTACGTTTTGTATGTTGTCGATATGATGGGGGGCTCGATCCCCCCTGATTCGTCTCTCGGTCCCCCTTGGCGTCGTTTCACCCGTACACTTCCATAAATCCATTTGTAGTATATTCCTTCCGATTGACGCCTCTTTTGTTACACCGCACTCTTTCTTCCACCAGCATTTGAAAACACCGCAAAAGGATGTTGGGGTTACATTCTGGGTCGTGGGAAAAACAGACGGTGTGGGAAAGAGTGGGTGGCCTTCTAAAATATTTGAGACTTAATTCAGAAATTGGAAGAGTAGAAGATGGATCGTTGAGAGACGATGTTTAGACCTAAATTATTGTCAGCAAGTATTTAGTGTTTCGGTTCGGATTCTCCCTTTTTTGATAACAGGATCGCTGTCTAACCCTTATAGAATAATAGATTAGAGAAATTGTACTCTTAAAAATGATACAGTATTTTTCGTTTATCACTGCAATTTTTAAAAAAAAAAGACAGTTCTTCCAATCAGCATATATTTTGCATAGATATAATAAATACAGACTAATGTTTAAAATTTATAGAACTTTTAGCGACTTATAGCATTCAAAATTCATTATTATTTGCTGATTAGTTTCAAAAATCTTCATTTAAGAATATTTTATTTTATAAAAAATATACAACAATTAATACATGTATCTTACATACACTAAATATCGCAAATTCTAGTTCTAGATCTTATGTAATTTGATTATTAACTAAATTAAACTGTTGAAAGGGAAGAAGTTTGTATTAATAAGTTTGTACTGTTAAACTATGCAAATGAGTTTGGGGTCCCCACGGTTCCAAACTCTCTAAATTGTTGTGTAACCCAATGGAATTGAACCCAGCTAGCCTACACTTACAGTATAGCATCATATTGTACCATTAATTTTTCTTTAAACAAGTTCTAAATCCTCAACTTTTATGAAGAATTTATTGATTTTGAACAAAATTATATTAAGGATTGTCAAGGACTCTTAAAAATATTAAAAAATAATAGCTGCGAAACTTTTTAAAAGTTACATTCAACTTCATTCCGCCTTTAAATAAAAATAAATACGCTATTCCTAGATTTTTATCCTGTTAAAAAAGACATTTAGAGGCATTTTGAATTCATTACATTTAAAATGCTTTTAATCACTTTAAACAACTTCCTATGGATTTTTTGAACATTTAAAATGTTTTTATTGCTTTGTTTTAACAAAGAACTACTTTCCGATTAATAGTAAGGGAAACAGTACACTATTTTTGGGACTTTCAAAAAACCGCCATACCCGTTAAATTATGCATAAATTTCTATGGTACAATAACTAGTTAACGTATGATGTACATGAACTTCTGATTCTTTTTCCTTTTTTGTTACTTATTAATTGGTTCCTTAAAATTTCAGACGAGTGACAACTATTGGGGTAGTTTTGGATTAAACTTCCTTTTTTGGGTTTTACACCAAAGATTCACGTAATTTCTTCTACATTTTCTTATATTTGTGTAGTTTGGCGAAAAATTGTTCAAAGCAATTGTTAAACTAGTAACTATTCAGTATCGATATAAAATGTCCATTGTTCATGATTAAAACTAAATAAAATAATTTACATAATAAGATTACTTAAAATAGTTTGCTATAATAAGTATACTTACTAAGATTACTATAATACTGATGATAGCTTAACTAACATTACCCGATTAATGTAAACTTTAACGGTTTGTACACTTTAAATGTGATACATACTTTTTTTTTAAGAAGGATTTTAATTTTTGTAATATCTCGAGCATGAGATGAATACATTTTCCTTTCCTTCTTAAGCCAAGAAATAAATTGTTTAAATCAATTTACAAGCTATCTCTCAATATACAAGCTATACAAAAATTCATTATTTCGAAATTGAATGCTCATTAAAAACGATTCATCAAAAATTGTAAAATTGTAAATTGTAATCAGACTAACCGTTTTCTTATAATCGACCATTTTTCGTGAATCCCCATATAGAAGTTACGGAGCGATCCAATATTTCTTGATGACCACTAAGAAAGCTGCTTTGCAATCGAAATACGTATCTGGGCATTACGTTAAATATTTTTGTTTGAATTTTTGTTCAAACTTATGTTTATTGTTTGCTTTGGTAAATTATATTACATAAATAAGACCACAATATATTTTATATATTGTATAAACAGTATAACTCTTTAAAGTCAGCGAAAAAATCTAAGGTTTCACGATATTTGTTTTTTTGTTATCCTGAATAATATTTTTAATATACTTTTGAGAAAAAATATTTGTCGATTTTTTTAGCTCAGCCTATGGAAAGGGCGTATTAGATTTTTTTGTTATCCTGTATAATAGCCTGTATTTATTTTGGTAAAAATATTTTTTTTACTGTCCACTTAAAATACTTTTCTTAAATTAAATAATTTAAATTGTTTAGTTTGTATAACTCCTTTTGTCTTATCATTTTATAAGTTATCTTAAACCTATTTTTATATGCAAAAAATGGATCTTACGGAAATTATTCTATCATGTAATGATAAATAATTGATATTTATTAAACTTAATTATGAAACAAAATATATTTGTTATCGTTTCGATATATAGAGTGATTTTTGATTCCATCATATTTTCATACATTAATTGTAGACTTGCAGAACTTAATAAATCACTGAAATTAATTACAATAATAAAATAAGACACTTAAAAAAAGAATTTGTAATAATGAGCTTGAATCATGCATGAACTCTGATACATTTTAATAAAATATAAAGAAATCTCATGGGAACTGAGCAAAATTGATATATGCACCCAAGATCTCTTCTAATTCATCTCCTTCCTTCAACCACATACTTACATTTCGTCGATCTCAGCGTTCCTCACTTGTGCTCTTCCTCTTCATAAAACAAATTAAACCGAGATTTTGAAGAAAAAAAAAATGTATTGCACGCTCCAATGCCTGAGAACTTTTCTCACACATTCTTAAAAACAGAAAAAATGTGGTAAAGTCATATTAATATTATTAAAGGTGGATGTTACAAGAAAAAACACAAGAAATTATTTAATTACACCATTCTCTCTTTCCATTTTCAAGATACTATATCTAGATCGAAATTAGAATAAATTAAATGTAACGAAGACACAACAACCAGGGGAAGACTCCGAGCAAAAAATCACACATTAATTTTCGTCTTGAACAATAATATGGGAGTGCATGGACTTTGGAGACTAATCGAGTCTTCCGGGAAACAAATCCCGTTGGAAACCCTTGAAAATAAAGTTCTTGCTGTTGGTATCCTTTCAAAAAATTGACATAAAAATCGATTAAAAATAAAATCCTTAACTTCTCCAAGATGTCTCTATATGGTTGCACCAGGCAATCAAGGGCTTCCAAGATTCGAAAGGAGCCCCAGTACCCAACGCTCATTTATTGGGCGTTTATCACCGCATTTGTAAACTTCTGTACTACAAAATAAAACCAGTAATAGTATTCGATGGAGGAGTTCCAGTTCTCAAAAAACAAACCATTGTAAGTTCTACCCTTTATCCTTTTAGAAACTCTATTACGTTGGAATTGAGATTAAACCTTTTTTTTTTCTCAGTTTTATTCCCCAAATTGATGAGAATTCTATTTGTTTGTAATTATTATGATTCGTTTATTGTGGAATGATCTAAGTTATTTTCAATACCAGCTTCAATTACAACTTTTGAATTTGCAACTAGAGCGATGTGCTTTTCTAACTTTAATTTTAGAAATCTATTTGATAATTTTTTACGGCTATGGTTCGGCAGAGATCAAGATGGTCACTTCGAAACTGGTAGATGCTAGATTCATATCTAGTGACGAATAAACTTGAATATTTTTCGGTTTACAGATTTTTACTAACCCTACAGTTCCTCAAATATTAGCAACTATATAGCAACGCTAAAGAACCAATAAAAAGATTATGTGAGCAATCAAACTTGGACCACTCTCAAAATAAATGATAATTTATTTCCTTATTTTAATTTAAAATATTTTCTTACTATTTATATGATATGATTGTTAAATCTAACGTCTGAAAACTTATAAAAATGAATTAAATTTGTTTATAGCCGAAAACTTTAAACTAATGTTTCATAACTTCAAACTTACTGAATTATACAACTCAGTGTTCAATCTACATTAAGGATTGGACTAAACTTCTATTATTTTTTTTAATCCATTTAAGAAAAATCGATCAAAAATTCCCTAATAAGAAATCATTCATTGAACCAATGTTTTCATACCTTGATGGTTTTAAAATAGGAGAAAAAATAGCTCTTATTTCGTAGAATTTCCGAAAACGACATGAAAATTCTACAGTCACTAACTTCAAAATTATCATGTGATGGAAAATATTTCATATATCAAAAACTGCATGACATATTTTATCCAAAGACAATTTTGTACAAAGACTTTATTATTTTATTTTTTCAAAATTTTAACCGAATAATTGATAATTAAAGGGAGGAGATTACAGTTTTTACAAATTTAGAGGCCACTGTTGGTTTAAGTGAAAATATTACTTCAAAGGCAGGTATTTTTACTCATGGATAGATAGACCAGATTCTTAAGACATCGGATCCTTAAGATTTAATTGATCTAGGTTTATCTGTTAGATAAGTCCTAAACATATCAATATTCTTAGGGGAAATTACGAATGTTTTTTTTTATTTTCTTCGGATAAGTTTTTGTCGAGAAGATAAACATCATTATCTAGATATGAAAATACTGGTCCTAAACAATTTTTCAAAACCATAAAGCAATTCTAGTTTAGCTGTGCCAGATAAACGATAAGCTCTGTTTTTAGCATTTGACTGCAGTACCCTAAAATAGTTGCAATTCTAAGTAATAGGTATAAGTAGAGTAAATTAGTCGATGCCTAATTTTTGAGGTTGAGTGTTTTTATTATTATCTAATAAGATATTTGTTTTGTAATAAATTAGGCTAGCAAGGCTAAGTAATTAGGCTAGTTAGGCTAGGTAACCCGCTAGTTGAATTCTCCTTTTTGGCTTTCATTCTTCGTGGGCTTTCCACTCAGAACGATTCATCTATAGGCGAGATTCCTTAATATTCGAGAGGAATCTTCAAACGAGTTGTATGAAATAGTTTAATAAAATAATTTTTCAATATTGTACCATGGAACATACAAGCACTTTACTGACCTATTACAAGGGTCGTATTTAACTAGACCCTTTTAAACCAACATATTAACGATATTTTTTTTATAAGTCCTTCAATTTTGATTAATTGTTGAGTTAATAACGGCACATTATATAGATTAATTAAATTTTTATTATTTATTTTTTTTATTTCAAAAAAAAATACAATTAAATATTTTCAATTCAAAAAACAAAACAACACAAACAAAAACCAAAAATTGAAACCTTGAAACGCTCTTTAATTAATTTATTTTTATATTGCAATTAAAGTGTTATCAAATTTGCTATTTTTTATATAAATTTTTGAATGCAAACATTTAAATCTATTTCCCACGTTTTTAGTTTATTTTCCGGGTTTTGGTTGGGCAAAAAACATTTCTTCTTCATAACGATAATAGGTAACTACAAACGATTTTCAATCGTTAAATTTTACAATCACTACTTTGTCATTAGTATTAACTATCATTGCCATCATTTTTCATAATCATCATTTGCTATAAGGAAAAATTACAAACAAGTAAAATTCAAATCATCTGCATTATCGGCAGTTCCTTAAGCACCTTTAAGGTAGAACTTCAATTGGAATTTAACTTTTTACTATTGAAATTTTACAATATTCCTAGGCAAAACGCAATCAGCTGAAGTACAAACACGAAGATGAATCTGAACGTCTTCACCAACAAATCCTGTCAGCTCTTCTTAAGCATTCTGCAATCAACACAGCCTTACTGGAACGCAGTCCTACAAAGCCGAAATCTAGTCCGAAAAAAATACACTCCGCCCGCACAAATGAAGATGATGACATGTATAAACTACCCGAATTGAATTCAAGCCTTAATGAAAGTCAATCAAGTGAAAATAATGATATCAACAGCGATGACGAACCTAAATACCGTCCTCGTAATTGGGTCGATATTGACACCATTGATGAAAAAAGTGAACAATTCAAGGCCCTATCAGCCGAAGTTCGTCACGATATTCTCACAGATCTCAAAGAAAGTAGCAAAATGACCTCTTGGAGCAAACTATACAAATTACCTGCCGAAAGTGGCGAATTTTCCACCTACCAAATCAAACGAGTATTAAAACGGCGTTCCATTCAAGTTTCACTAGAAGAAGCCGAAAAGGAAATGGGAGGACATTCCCTATCTTTAGCCGATCTGGAAGCCTTATTGAACGAACAAGGAATTGTAACCACTTCTAAACAATTTGCTTCAAGTCGTATTGCTTCAAACGAAAACGCTCGCTACTTATTAATAAAAGACCTACAGAAATCGATACAAGAAGCAAAAAAAATCGAAGAAGAAAAGTTAGAATTGCAAGCCATTCAGGAAGAACAGGAAAGTAAGAGGATTCCAATCAGTCAAGAGAATTATGATTTAATCAAAGACGGAATTGATTTTACTAAAAAAGGAATTACCACGATCGAAGAAGGATTACAAGATATTCAAGTTGATGACGAAGAAGAATTTAATGAAAGTATTAATTTTATCACAAAAGGCCTAAATATAATGAATGAAGGTTTTGAAATTCTTGAGAATATTAAAGAAGTTAATCAAATTTCTCAAAATGAAAAGGCTGTTGAAATGATAACGAATGGAATTAGTGCTTTGTTAGAACATAACGTGAACGATGGATCTGATCAAGTGCGAAAAGGAATTAAAATTTGCATAGAAATAATTGATGCGATTAAAGCCCAACTGAATCAAATGAAAGTATCGGAAAAATCAGAAAAAGTTAAAATTACAGATGTTGATTTAAGTCAACCAAGTACTAGCTCACAGGCACTTTCACAAGCACCTGAAGAAGTAAAAATTGAGAGTAGTCAAGCGATTTTGGATAAATATTTGGAAAATTTCAATGATGGAGACTTTGCCTCGTCCGATTCTTCAAGTGAAGTTGAAGAAGTTCCAGTTCCGAAGAAAGTCAAAGATCAAACATCTATTGCAATGGCCAAAGCTTATATAACAGAATACACGGATTTGACTCCAGCTGAAATCAATAAGGTTTTGGGTCTTGAAGAGAAACAAGTCAATGATTTAAACACAAACGATTTTTATTTCCACGAAATGTGTTTAAATACACCCAGACATAAGAAGCACTTTGAAAGAATATCGCACAAAATTCATAAGCCATCATTTGCGGGAACGTCCGATGAAGATTTAGGAGTCGCTCCATTGGAAAATATCGAATCAAAAGAGGAAACCACCGCAGAAAATTCTAACAAAAATGACTCGAAAGAAGAATCATCCGAAGAATCTGATGATTTTGTTGAAGTTAAAAATGCAGTTCCTGCTTCAAGTGATATAATCGATCTTGAAGAGAAGGAATTTTCTGAAGATTCCGATGACTTTATCGAGGTTGAAAATCAAGATTCTTTACCAGTGAAAGAACCAACTACGGAAAAAATTAATTTACAAGTTGTAATCAATCCCGATATGACTTTTGAAGATGATTTATTTGCTGATGTTTTCAAAAGTTCTAAAAATGAAACTGTAGTACAAAATCAAAAATCGAACGAGCCAAAAGAATTATCTACACAAAAAGAAATTCCTGAAGTAGTGAATTTAGATGACATCACAAATACACCTTTAAAAGTTAATTCAGATAAGGCTTTAGATGAAGTTCCGAAATCAGATGAAAACAGCTCAACTGAAAAATCAGAAGAGAAACAATTGGAGGAAACTGAAAATTTAAAACCAGAGAAGCAAATTGAAGAAAAAGGTCAAGAGACAAAAGAAGGTGGTTCTGAAGTTGAACTTTTAAAAACTCCTCCACGCACTCCACCAAAAGTACTTGAAACTCAACCAAGTTTAACAAAAGAAGAGTTGTCAGCGATTCAAGAAAATTTAGAAGCGGTACATCAAGAACTTCTAAAGGAAAAAGCACATGAAGATAGAATGGCTAATTCGATTTCAGACCAAATGTATAAGGAAGTTCAAGTGAGTATTTTTTTTCTTCTCTTTTAAGAGTTCAGAGGATATTAAACTATCAGTTTCTAGACTTTAGCTGTAAGGATATTCCGGACAGAAAAAATCGGTTAATTCGTTGAATAGTTTGTTTTAACGATATCTTTCAATTTTACGTTAATGCTTAAGCCAACAAACGATTCAATGAAATTTAGCAATTTTTTTGTTTAATTAAAATTTTGTGTTCCTACTGGCTCCTATTAATCCAAGAACCCATAATTCTCATGAAATTTCGAAATTCTTATCTTTTCAGTTTTTACAAAAATTTAAGTAATCTATGATGGTAATTTTTTTCTTTGAAAAGAACATTACTTGAGCTAATGATGTTGGTTATAATTTTGGACCATATCTATATAGAATAATAAATAAAAAGTTTTGAAATCAGTCCCTCACTATGTCCCAAGCTTAAGCTTTTCAACAAAAATGTTTGCAAATTTGACTAATCGATTAAAAACACAATAGATTTTCATAAATCTTTTGAGTTCGGAATGAAAAGTAAAGAACACGTTTTCAAAAATATTTTTTGTGTCTCATAAAAGAAAATCATTCCCTCACGCTATTACTAATAGTTGATATATGAACGCATCTGTAATCATTCATGAAGGGTTTTATTGATTTTTGATTGTTGGCAATACTATCAATTATTTCACATATTTAAGTCATCTTACACGTGTTAGAGTATCTGTCCCCAAAAAAAATGAAAATTATTTCAAGATTACATTTTAAATCGTCATTCCCTCACATTGAAAAAAATAGAGGTAATTACTATATCTTAACAATAATTGCACAGTAAAATAGTTTGCCAGAGACAATAAACTTATACAAAAATTTAGATGCAACAAAAGTTTACGTACCAAGATTTTTTAAGTTATACTTCATTTTGTTATTCCCTCATTTCAAATTGAAACGAAAGAATGACGATACATGAGGTAATGGCTTTTAAACTAGTCGAACTTGACTTTTTTATTTCTTTACTTATTTAATCCTTAAATTCACCGTTTTTTTCCTGTTTAAAGATGAGAATATCATTCATATTGACTTTAGAAAAAATATTGCTGTAAGTACAATGCAGAGATACAAATAGTTCATTTTGACGGAGCAGGACAACAAATAACACTTACAGAAGAGTATTTTATTAATGTAACAATAGTACTGTTAGGGCCCAAACTCTTTACTCTCAATTAAACAATAACAGACACAACTCAATGACGGTATGGCCTATAAAAACCTATATAATAACTATTAAAATTATAAATCATTCTTATAATTTGTCTAAAATAAGTTTATTCTGGAGACTACTATTGGTGAAATCTAGTTTCACAAATACTACAAAATTGACAAAAGAATTATTAAATTTTTTTTTTCTAATTTCGGAATTTGATGAGAATTACCCACATACATTCGTCTATTATTATATTGACTTCTTAAAGTTTTGGGATGTCTGGCACGAGGTTGAAACCGTGCTAAATGTCTGACAATGGAGGATATGATTTTTAATACTTTTCCGAAGAAAGTATAAAAAACTTTATACTTTCACGAAACTATGCTTTTATTTTATACACCTTTGCTATTGTATGCTAATCGTAACAAAAATTTACGAAATTTTGTTTTATTTGGTATTAAAATTGTTTTGTTCTTCTTCAGGATTTACTAGAACTGTTTGGAGTCCCTTATATTATAGCACCAATGGAAGCTGAAGCTCAATGCGCTTACTTAGACTTAATTAACTTAACTGATGGAACTATCACAGACGATAGCGATATTTGGCTATTCGGTGGAAGAACTGTCTACAAAAATTTTTTCAGCCACAAAAAAAATGTTATGGAATATCGAATTGAGAGCATCCAACATAGTTTCAGTAAGATTGAAAATTATTCTATTGTACTATAATATTTTTGATGTCCATTTTATTTTTAGAGTTATCAAGGGAACAACTCGTACTATTAGCTTTATTAGTTGGAAGTGATTATACTTTGGGAATTCAAGGAATCGGTCCGGTTACGGCTCTCGAAATTTTAGCCGCATTTGTTCCAGTACGAAAAAGTTCAAGCCCTTCTCAAGACCAACTAATCGATGGGTTGATTCAATTCAAAAATTGGTGGCTTTCAGGCCGTGTTGTTGGTCCAGGAAAAGCTTCATTGCGAAATAAACTAAAAAATATTTCCTTGACCGAAAATTTTCCAAACTATCAAGTGATCACTGCTTATTTGCATCCCGAAGTTGAAACGAGCAAGGAAAAATTTTCATGGGGCAAACCAAATGTGAAGCGCTTGCATGAATTCGGTCGCATAAAATTTGGTTGGTCCGAAACCAAATCAAACGAAATTCTAATGCCAGTTATTAAACGTATTCAGGAATCGAATATCCAGAAGACAATAATCTCATTTTTCAATAAACGAGCTCCGCCCGTCAATAAAAACACGCTTATATTAAGCAAACGTGTTCAAAAAGCTTTAGAGTTAATGGAAGCAGATATTTCGAAAGCTCGAAACACGGACGATGAAGATGAAGAAGAGGAAGTGAAGAAAGAAAAATCGGTGAAACCTACACGAAAACGGAAACCTAAAACAAATGACCAAGAACCATCAACCAGCAAATCTGAACCTCAGCCGAAAAAGTCGAAAAAGAAGCGCTTGAATGAACCAGAGGTTGTAACGGTGGATGTTTCTATAAAGCCTTTAGACAAAATTGAGCGAAAAGTTAAACCTGCTACCACAATTCGTGTGGAAAAAAAGCAAGAATTTATTCCTCAACGAGAAATCGATAAGATAAATGCTTTAAAAGCTAAACTAAAAGCAATTGAAATTTATAGAAAATCCAAGCGCGGCCCTGGTTTTGTACCCAAGCGTGCGAAAGTTCAACGTCCAGAAAAGGATGATGCAGAATTATCGGAAAGTAGTGATGAAAACTGACTGATATTGTTACAAGGCTTTATTTTTAATAAAATCCATTTTGATTTTATAACTATTTGAATTAATTATTAATTTTTATTAGAAAGATACATATTTAAATATTTCGTAATTGAAATTCCAAAAGAGGTTAGGTATGTGTAATATTCATAGTATTTAAAGAATCTTATCATTAATATAATAAATCTAATCAAAGTGAAAATGATTGAGAATGCCAAATTTAATTTTCAGAAAAGAACATGGCTTTAAAAGGAATCAAAGTGGTTGAAATGGCTGGCTTAGCCCCAGCCCCCTTTTGTGGGATGATTCTAGCCGATTTTGGGGCTACAGTTATTCGTATTGATCGGGTAAATATATACTTTTAATTAAAAATTTCAAAATGATTGTTTGTTTTTTTTTTTTTTTTAGATAAGTTCCAACTCAAACTTGGATGTTTTGGGTAATGGTAAAAAGTCTCTTGCTCTCAATTTAAAGCATCCAAAAAGTAGCGAAATTATTCGCAGACTATGCCGAAATAGTGATGTATTAATCGAACCTTTCCGGAAAGGAGTTATGGAAAAATTGAATTTAGGCCCTGATGTTTTAATGAAAGATAATCCAAAACTAGTTTATGCACGATTAACCGGATTTGGGCAAGATGGATATTATTCTAAACGAGCAGGACATGACATAAATTATATCTCCTTAACCGGACTGCTCTCTCGATTTACACGATTTGGACAGAAGCCTCTAGCTCCAGTGAACTACGCTGCAGACTTTGCAGGAGGAGGACTAATATGTGCTTTGGGAATCTGTATGGCTTTATTGGAACGTAATAAGTCCAATTTGGGGCAAGTAATTGACGCGAATATGGTTGATGGAACGGCTTATGTTGGCAGTTGGATATACCGATCGCAAAAATTACCGATTTGGGGTGCGGAACCTGGCAAAAATGTTTTAGATTCCGGCGCTCATTTTTACGATACTTATGAAACGAAAGACGGAAAATTTATGTCTGTAGGAGCTTTAGAGCACCAATTTTATAAAAAATTCATTACAGGACTTGGATTGAGCTCAGATGATATCGAACAATTTGATGATTCTGATGAAAGCAAACAATTGATAAAGAACAAATTTTTAGAAAAAACCCAAAAAGAATGGTGTGAAATTTTTGATTCCGTTGATGCATGTGTAACTCCCGTTTTGGATTTAGAAAATCCCGATCAGCATCCACATAATGCCAATAAATTTGAAAAAAACAATGATGAATGCCTCTGTCCCAAGCCAGCTCCAAATTTAAGCCGAACTCCTGGAAAGTCAGTAGCCCTTGAACCGGCTCCTTATTGTGGGGAGCACACATTATCAATTCTAAAAGAATTGAATTATTCTGAAAAGGAAATCAATAAATTTGAAGAAGATAATGTTATTGAAATTTTCAGCCACAAATCAAAACTATAAAATGTCATCTATTTCTTTTAATAGGCTTTCACATTGTTGAAAGTAATTTTTGAATTTATACAATATATTTTTTATTTGTTTTAAATCGAAATACGCTAAATTTTCCCCAATCGCCCAATCATCAAATATTTTCACTTCAATTCCATTATTTAAAAAATTTAATCTTTCGTTTGCAATGTAAACAATAAACTCATAAAAGTCCTTAAAATCCATTCCGAAAATAGCCTTCAACATTTTCTGACACTGGTCATCCCAACCTTCCATATCTTGGCAATCCGATATTTCCTGCTTAACATCAACGAAGCATTTTATCATTCCACCGTAAACAATATCAATGTTGCACCCGTTGATCCAATTATGATTTATGGAAATAGTTGTTTCTAAATTCCAAACTTGGTGGTGCCATCCAGAAGGAACAAATATGGCATCTCCAGCTTCTTGAAAAATTTCATAAAATCGACAATTTTTTCGTTGCTTTAATTCAACTTCACAATCGTAGGGCAAAGCTCCGAATTGATCTTTTAATTTTTCTTCCTCTTGTGGTGGGAAGAGAAGCCAACGTTTCCGACCGAAAACATTTACCGACCAGCTATATGAAGTGAAGACATCAGCGTGAAACGGAGTCCTGAAAATTTCAAGGAAAATAATCTAATCAAAATGTATTTTCGGCGTAAAAGAGATAGTATAAAAATCAAATAAGGAATTATCAAAAAATTAGATTAGTTCTGAAGAAATAAATGTAACAGTGATAACAAAGGCTAAATTTGGTAAGAATCTACAACTATCTTTAAATTTAAAGAACAAATATGGATAATTAAAGGACAAAAGACTTTGAGACATCCCTGTTAAAAAAGCTATTTAGAGACATTTTGAAATCATTACATTTAAAACGACTTCTAATGGTTTTTTGAGCATTTAAAATGTCTTTTTTAACATCAGGAATATTATAACTCCCAAGTGGTATTAACCCTCCAGAAGGGTTTCAATAAGCATATATATTCGCACTTAAGTCCTAATTTAATGAAAATTAGATCCGAACGACAGAATTTAACTCTCAAAACTTTTTTCAAGTCCTTTACTTTCTTCTAATAAGACGTTGATTGCATTACCCTTGCTAAATGTTTATCCTTGTTAAATTTACGAAGATATAGTTGGTAGAAAAGTTAAAAATGGACTACAAACAATACCCAGACAGCCGATCCTTTTACAAAATCTTTCACATATAATAAAGAAAAATATATTCTTTCTCTTATATACTAAATTTTCATTCATACATTTCTCATTTCAAATCTATTCTCATTCTCTAGAACATTTAAATCTATTTCAACCCAAAACGTTTTTAATTTGTTACTTTCTTTTTTAATAGGACAGTTTCTGAATTTTTGGTGAGGGCAATTCTAAGTAAATAATATCACATTTTGAAAAGAAAAAGGCTCCTGCAGTATATTGTAGATGAAAAACGGAAATGATCCAAGAAAAAGGAGAGAAGAAGATTCTTAATTCCATACTTATGTAAAAAGTTGAATGGATTGAAGGATCTTAATGGGAATAGGCATCATTAGATAGAAAAGGTCTGCTATAGGTAAAACCGAATTCGTCTTAGAAAAAAGATATTTTTACCAGGTTTTCTTTGGTCCAATATAAACAAATCTATAGTCGTCAATATCCACTCCGATCGAATACTCATTAAGCCAATCCGATACAAAATATTCCGGCACGAAATAAAACTTATCTCGATCCAGAAATTTCCTTTGCAGATGCCAATCTTTCAAATACAACAAAGAATCAACATCAGGACTTTTCAAATAGTCCAAATATTCTTGAAAAATTTCATCGTTTTTCCTCTGCGCATTGTAGTATTTTTCGCTACAATTCGCCACAGGAACAATTTCATTCCCATATTTTTCCCGTAAGTACTCAAAGTTGATTTCCTTGCCTTCCTTAATCCATAAACTGTTGCATTTCCAGGAATTTGTTGTTGATTTTATGAGACATGGTTCATTTTTAATTAAATAATTTTGGAAAAATGATTCAAAAGATAAATCGGATGAGTGGATAATGTCGATTTGTGATTTATGGAAGTTTTCAACTTGAACTTTTGGATTTTTAGTGGATATATCAACTATTTTCATTTTATTTAATATATTTTTTAATTAATTAATTTGTGAGGTTAATTTGTGTTCTTTATCTATTACGCATATATAATAATTTAGTTATTGATAATTATTATGTCTGTGGCAGCTTATAAACCAAAAGATAATAACCGCAAGATAAGGATTTAATTGTTTATTTATATATTTTTCACTTTCCACGCATTTTTTATCATTTATTAGCTATAAAAGACATTTAAAATCGTTAAAATTGGAGTTTCAGGTTAAACATTTTGTGGACCACTGTTTGCCTATGTAATTTCCATTCATTCCTACTCGTTGCATAAAGATCGAAACGTCAGTGATTATTTATAAAATCGCCGGTTTAGTTATGAAATTAAACTATAAAAGTTTTAGTGACTAAGATATCAATGACTTTTTTGAATAAAATAACATAAGTTTGATATAAATTAGAGTAATAATGGCAAGTAATTTATTGAATTTTATATTCATATGGCCGATAGGGTTGATTATTTGCATACCCGTATTGTATGGCTCTAGTGAAAAAATCCACGATGAATTGGCGATCCCGTGGAAATTTTCTCGGGTCAAACGCCATCAGGAGGTCCTAAGCAACAATTTAGATAATAATATATCTTCTAGTCGTTCTAGTTTGCTAAGCGAATGTCCTGAATTGAAACATTTTTGTAATGATTTGCAACAAAGTGATGATCTGTCGATATTGGAATGTATACAGAGCTATCATTCATCACAAGTTGGTAAATTTAGCGAAAAATGCCAACATGCTTTATGGAGGCGAACGAAAGATTTGTTGGATGATTCGAATTTAAAGTTTTTGCTTGAACGAGACTGTAATAATAATGTGATTCGTTCATGCATCCGGGAATCATCTCCAGGGAATTTGTTCACTTGTGTTATCAATAAGAGGGAATCAACCAATGGCCAGTGTAATCATTTGATTAATCAAATCGAATGGGTCGCCTTCAGCGATTTTCGTCTCATCAAACCATTCATCGAAGCTTGCCAAGACGATATCGAACACTACCAATGTGGACGTCTCGAACCCCAAAAAGAAACTCTATCCCAAGGGAAAACCTTAACCTGCCTCCAGACAAACATCGACCAACTAACCGATAAGTGTCGCATGGAAGTTCTACACTTATCGGAAATTCAAAGCGACAATCTTAAACTCGATCGTCAACTTTACCTCGCCTGTGCCAAGGAGCATGCAACCTTTTGCTCCAACTATCGTTTCGGGGAGACCCTGGCATTCAAATGCCTCACCATGCACAAAGCCGATTCGGCAATGTCCCAAAATTGCCGGGAACAGCTCACTCGTCGCCAAAAATTAATCGCCCATGATTATCGCGTAAGTCGTGGACTTTCTCGAGCCTGCAAAGAAGATATTAAACTCTCCCATTGCCGAAAAGGAGTCTCAGACGACAAAGACATTCGACTCGCACAAATTTTACTATGTCTCGAAGCTGTAATTCGCAACGGAACCAAAATCAACGCTGAATGCCAACTAGAAATAATCGACCACCGAAAAATGTTACTGGAAGACTACCGATTATCTCCAGAAATCGTCAGTGGTTGCGCTGAAGACATCACCGAATACTGCAACGGAATGGAAGTTGGAGGAAAAACCATCCATTGCCTACTAGAACATGCCAGACCCAAACGAAAAAAGAAAGTCTCCATCAGGTGTCTACGAGCCGTAAGCTCTCTGCATTACAGAATAAAAAAATATTTCATAAAATTTTTCTTTTTTAGTTGGAAGATTTGGTGAAAAAAACTGATGCTGGCGAGGATTGGCGTGTCGATCCTGTTTTGTATGAGGCATGTAAATCTGTCGTGGATGTATCCTGTAAGGATATTCGTGGAGGGAATGCTCGAGTTATGACTTGTTTGGTCGACAAAATCGGAACGAGTTATATGAATGAGGCGTGTGAAAATGCTTTGGTGCAAATTCAATATTTTGTTGCCAGAGATTTTAAATTGGATCCGCAGTTGTACTCAAATTGTCGTAAAGATGCGATTCGGCTGTGCCATGCTAAACGTTCTTGGGACGATTTTGGAGAAGTTCAGGCGCCGGAAAATGCACCGCTTGTGCTCCCATGCTTATATCGGTAAAATTTCAGTCATTAATTCATTTGTATACTAAGGAATTTGATTTTATTATCGGTTCACTTGATTTACGAAAATCTATAGACGTAAAGAGTATTATTTGGAATTAATTTATTCTTTCATATCATTAATTATCGGGTTGGGGTTCATACATTAAGCGATTTAGCCCACTGATAGTAAATATGAAATTTTTGAGGATGGAATTATAATTACAAGTTATTCAGTAGTCGTAAGATTGTAGTCATTATTATCGAAAATAATTTGTTCTATTTATGGATGTTCAATATACCGATCCCTTAACTCACAGATGTGTTAAGTGCAAATTTTTGCAAAAATATGTTATATGCATCTATAGAGCATTTAGATGGATATTGTTAATATGCACAGACGAATAGTGACGTCACAAAACACAATTTTCAAATATGTTAACTGCTTAAAAGTAAAACATTTGTGCTGTAAATAGAACCGGATTTATTATAAGGCTAGAAAGGCTATAGCCTAGGGCGGCCAATGTTGAAGTTAATAAAATACAGTATATTTTACATATATACACAACATTCATAATCTATATACGACGCATCGATTATATTTATTATATTAGAAATTTCAAATCAGATGCCTTCACGGTAAATTTTTGAAGATGAGGGGCGACAAAATATTTTCAGCCTGTAGGCGACAAATTCGTAAACCAGCATTTGGCTGTAAATGTTGTAAGTGCAGTTAACAGTTAAAATTTTATTTTCAGAGGTCCCCAACCTTTTTGCTCCCAAGAGCATATTCTAGAATGTCGATTGGACGGCGGGCACTATTTATTTCTTCAAGGTATATTTACAGTTTGGCAAAACGAATAATATGTACAGACAATGCACAAAAAATATTTAGTTCTAAAAATAAAATTACAAGAAATATAAAAATTCTAGTAATTGGATTGAATTCGGAGAACGCATTGCTAGAGAGCGTTATTATAGAAACAAAAACAAACCAAACTATTTCTAGAATATGTTATTTCAACTGGGAAAATTATAACGATGTTATAATAATGTAATATTTTCTCTGTTCTCTTATTTTTCTTTTTAGGTACTAAATATTTTTTTCAAGATATTGTATTGTAAACTTAAATAATTTTAAAGTGGCCGCATAGCGGCGAGCCCACATAACACGGTCGCCATAATGCTCGCGGGCATAGGGCTGGGAATCACTGAGTTAAGGCATCGATATATAAACAAATTATACAAATACAAAGATAGGAACCCAGAATCGAATATGAAGTCAATAAAAGTTAAGCATGAGTCCTCTATGTCTTCTATACTACATCTTTGTGCTTAAAACACTACTAGACCCTAAGTGGATAACGAAGTATCCATCGTAGGAGAAATTTCGAAGCAAAATCAAACGTTTAATACATCGCCGTTATTACATCAACTTTTTCTGTGATTAGCAAATTTTTTGGCCAAAGCCAATTTAGGCTACAGCCTACTACTAAATCCGCCACTGTGTATTAGAAAAAAACTGACATAAAAAATTTTGCTGTGTAATATTTATCATATGTTTTCGCAATTTTTATGACCTTTAGTGTGACGGTCCCTAAAAACAATGTATTTGCCAACAAAAATTGTAGTCCAGGTTTGTTCTAAGTAAGCAACCTGTATATTTAAAAAAAATGTAAAGCAGCTTTAGTTAGTTTGCAAGTTTTGTAAATTTTACTTAGTTTTACTTTTTATCTTTAGTGTTATCATTTTTCTCGCCTAATTTTTTAATTCCAATTTTGGAAACTAATAAAGTTTCTAAACTATCCGTAGTCATAGCAGGATTGTAATAAAGCGTCTCGTTTAGTGTGGATTGTTGCCACCATGAGAACCACCATCGTCTTGTAAAATTTTTAATAGTTTCTAGCGGATAGTAGATAGTTATTTGATAATTTAAACTCGATTTCAATTTTCTTATAGATATGCATATCACGCAAATCAATCAATGCAACTTAGCCACAACTGTTTGGCTGAAATTCATCGAGTAATGCGTCAACGTGCCATCAGTGTCGACCTACAACCCGAAATCGAAGAAGTATGCCTCGATGATCTATCGAAATTTTGCTACGACAAAACAGCTCGAGGCGAAGAAATGCAATGTTTGCAAGAAAATCTCGATAATCTCGAAAATGAGTGTCGCAAAGCCGTTTCAACGTTTACCGAACAACAAGCAGAACATGTCGATCTCAATCCCATTATTAGAACGACTTGCATGAAAATCATGAACAAATTATGTTTAGCTGAGCTGCAACAAAAAGATGAAGGGGATTTAATGGAATGTTTAATTATCCACAAAAATCATCCAGAAATGCGACAAGATATTAAATGCCGCGCTTCGGTGGAACACTTCCAGTTGATTTCATTAAAAAATTATCATTTCACTTATAAATTCAAAGAAGCTTGCAATCCGTATGTGATCAATTTTTGCCCAAAAGCTCGAAGCGGTGCTGACGTTATCGAATGCTTAAGCGAACGTGTTCGAAACGATACTTTAAATAACGTTCGTAATTCCATAACAAAAGATTGCCGACAACAAATTCGAGCCCAGTTATTCCAACAACGCGAACATATTGATTTAGATCCCAAATTAAAAATGGCTTGTCTTAACGAAGTTTATCTATACTGTGGTAAAGTAGAACGAGGAGCAGGACGAGTTTTAGAATGTCTCCAATCTGTAAATCCAGAAAAGCTATCAAAACAATGCCAAAAAGTTATATTTAGAATCAAAAAACTTGAAATGGTTGATAATTCAGTCGACTATACATTGCTAACAGTATGTGAAGATATGTTAAAGATGTTTTGTTTCAACAAAGAAAAATCCAAGGCTTTGGAGTGTCTGAAAAGTAATCGAGATGATCACAACTTCGACCCAAAATGCAAACGAGTCGTACTTAATCGTATGATTGATCAACATCGTGATTTTCGATTAAATCCCGGATTACAAGCCGATTGTATGTTGGATATTAAAGCTCATTGTCAAGATATTCTTGTAAAAGAATTACAAAACTCTCAAGGCGAACTAAACGGCAGTATTATCAATTGCCTCAAAGAAAAGTTTCGTTTAAACAAATTGAGTTCCAATTGCCAAAAGCAAATGATCAATATTTTGCATGAACAGGCTTTGAATTACAACCTTAATCCGGTTTTAAGAACCATTTGCGCTATTGAACTAGAAGCGATCTGTAAGCCACCTGATGAAGGCTTAGATGAACATACAGGAGAAGTTGAGGAATGTTTGAAAAATGCTTTTGTCAATAATAAACTCATTAATAACGGGTGTAAAGTGGAGGTTGCTTTATTGATTGAAGAAGCCAAACCAGATATTCATGTTGACCCATTGTTGCAACAGGCTTGCATGGGTGATTTGATGCGCTATTGTAGTCATATTCAACAAGGAAATGGACGACGTAATTATTATTTTTTTAATATTTAAACAAGTTATTTATTTTTTTTCTTTTTTAGATCTTAAATGTTTAGAGGATGTCATGAATATTTCTAATAATCGTTTAACGAAAGAATGCAGTGATATGTTGCAAAAACGAATTAAAATGTTTGAGCATGTGAAGGTAAATTTTTCTATTATTACTATTATTACATTGCGTTTACATAGCTCGCTTTGAGCGCTATTTAGCGCTCTATGAATTTTCTTGACCACAGGGTGTTACCTTTTGATTATTTGAAAAAGAAATATTGAATATAAAATAACATATGAACCTAGTGGTAGCCGAGTGGTCCAAAACTAGTAGGTAGTGGGTTCGATCCTCGTACCGTGCAAATTTTCAATATTTTTCGATAATGAATTTAATTAACGCAAGAGTCGCTAAAGGACCTAAGTATTTATAAAACAATGGTAAATAACAATTAAAAAAAAAAAATAACGTATCTTCTGCTCCTTTTTTTCAATCAGTCGAGAGTTGGCAATCTTCACCTGTGATAAAGTCAAACTTACGCCTTAAACGCTTTAAGCGCTGAGAATATTTCTAAGCGAACGCAATATATATTTCAATGTATTTTATATATGATTTATTTTTAAATTTTTTAGGAAGTTGAACTGCCGAAGAATGTCCAAGAATTATACGAACATATAAATGCTTCTCCATCTCGAAAATACTTTGCTGTTGTTGCATTAACGTTTATTGGAGTCATATTTATTATAGGATTGTTTTGTGGAAAAATTACAAACCGTGCTATAGCCATGAAAAATAAATAAGTTTTCAATTTATTTAATTTTAACTTTGATATTTACTAAGACTTTATTTTTGTAAATAGATTTGTATAAACTAAGTGTAATTTAGTTGATAAGCAGCTAATTGAAGTTAAATTTTTTAATACAATAAAATGTGTTTACATGTTTTAATTTAAGTTAATTGAAAGAAAACGGTACACATTCAAAATAATTAAAAAAATAATATTTTTAATCTATATAACAATTACAACAAATATGGCAAAAAATTGAAATATAAAGTTCTTGCAAAATTCAACCAAAGCCGATGTTGCACATTTTAACCAATGCTGATTGTTCGGATTCGACCGAAACCTCGACTTTTTAAAAAAAATTGAATTGAACTCGCTGATTAGCTGATACAGTTTAAATTCGCCGCGATCTCAGAAGTTTACGTATCTATAAATTGCAAACTTATGTAAACGCTACTCAGATTGTTCTTTCTAAATGTGCAAAAGCGTGTTTATTTATTTTAAAATGGTACCTCATTCCATAATAATGTTTTTTTAATGGCTATTTTAATGTGCTTCAAAAAAAAGTGCTCTAGAAGTAATTATTTATGATAAAGTACCGTAAATTTACATTAAGTGTTTTATTTCATACATTGATAGTCGGGAATCAAAATTGTTAATTTCAATTCCGTATATTACAGATTGGTAGCTATGATAGAAATTGTGAAATAGTAGAAATCATTTTCTTTAAAATCGCTCTTCGTTAATTAATATTAGCATTGTAGCACATTCCCATTTTTAGAAATTGCAATCCCGAACAAAAAAAAAGAAGTTTAATTGATCATTATAAAATCAGAGATCAAAAATATCTCTAACTTTTAAATAAACAAGGATTCATTCATTTTTGTTAGTCGTTTATTTTGAAAATGATTAAGTCCATTTCAAGGACGGCGCCTATATTACGGCCATAAATTTTGTACCTATAGCTATAGAATAAAGTATTCCAATTTTTCATCAATTAAAGTTTCGCAAATTATTCATTCAACTTTAGCTATTGACAAAATCGCCTATAATAATTTCTTATAGTTTACTGGTGGCCGAGTGGTCTAGCTTGCCACTCCAAAACTGGTAGGTTTTGGGTTCGAATCTCGTGTCGAGTAAATTTTCAATATTTCTCGATTACGAATTTTTAATAACCCTAGAGACGCAAACAACCTTGGAAGTTATGAAGCGATGGTTAATAACAATTAAGAAAAAAATAATTTCTTAGTTTGTTGGTAATGAAAGTGTATTATTTTCTCCTTGTTAAAAATAACATTTGGGTACGTTCCACTAGGCGCCAACAATTCTAACAACATTCAGATGGATATAGGAATGTTGTGGGCGCCTAATGGAATGCATTCTTTAATTTTTTTTTTTTTTGAAATAGACTTAAGCCACTTTCAAAATAAACGGTTCATATAAGACATTGTTTGAGGGTCATATTTTTATTTAGAAAGCTTTTTCATGTGTTTTAAAAGTTCAGTTTATTTGGAAAGTAAAATTAAAAAAAAATAAGAAGAAAAACAATCCAACGCTTTGCCAAGAAAATTTTAGTTAAAGGGAAATTGGTTCATTGTCGCTAATTAGATTGTGCGATATTTATATAATCGTTGGCTATTTTCGAATGTAAATTAAACAGATTGGCGAGAATTTTGAAATGTGTATCATTTTATTTCAATCAACTATTTTGAAATATTTTCAATTTCCTTAAACGAAAAGAAAGAGAAACTTTTTTTTTATTTAGAAAGTTGAAAAATTTAAAAGCCAATCCTATTTGAAATAGTTGACAAGAACGCCGACAGATGGTGGTGGCCAGCATGTACGTTTTTAAAAATAACACCTGAATATTTATCCACGATCGCTGTCCTCTCTCTGGCGAATTGGAGAGGGGATATGTCTGTTTCTCTTGTTCGATAGGTTACATATGTTTTTCATATAGCCCAACTAGAAAGTGAATTTAGAATGTCTGCCATTTTGTAATTATAATTGCATGGGTTAGTGAAACGAAAATATTTTATTTACTGTCATTATATAAGTAAATGGTGAAAACAAATTGAAAATTTATGGTGATCCGGTGGAAAATTCACGTTTTTAACGGTGTAATCATTTCGTCGCCAATAAACAAATGTTTAAATGGACGCATCGTCCATTATCACCCAAGTGTCTCGCGATGACAACCAATTGAATACCTTTCCATCCGAGAAAGGTAAATGTATAACTTTTTCGTTATTTACGCTTTAACAGCTTTTCTTTTGAAGATATCCTTGCATTGTAACCCGAAAATTAATATAAATTATAAATCGCCAAACCTAACATGGACTTGTGACAAGCTATAAATAATACAAATGATTTGTTGTCATGTCTGGTGGTGTCGTCGTAGAAATCCTAATGTTGACATATTTTCCTCAAGCTCTCTTTAGACTTATAGAAAAACTTGCATTTTTAATTTAATTAGCCTTTTTTATGAATAAATTTAACATTTTACGAAATTTCATCTGTCGCCCAATGGCCTTGTTTTGAGAGGCCCCTCAGAAATCAACACAATAATCATAAATTGTAAAAAAATATCACACACACATACAATCTTAACATTTCTTATTTAGAATAAACATTAGTATTTAGGCTGTAAAATTTGTATGGAAAAGAGAGGCAAATTTGCATGTTAAACATTTTAATTCGTTGCAATCTAAATTGGCTTATGTCGTTTATTCATTTCTCATATAACAAAATTATGTAACATTAGCGATTTAATTGTATAAGACACATTATTTGAAATCGTTCTTTTTGTATCGGATGTCAAGTGTGAAAAAAAATTACTCGTCTTAAAATCGGGATGAAGAAACAACTTTACAACGCACATAAATTTAGCTCAAGGTCTACGAGCTTTTATTTAAATCATAACAATAAATCTCAAGGCAAATCTTTTGTAACTTTAATACCCTAATTGGTACAGAAAAACACCTTATCTAAGAATCCAATTTTTTCCTTTTCCAGATCTCCCAAAACTCCATTCCTATCCTTTCTGCAAGTAAAATCGATATTCTAAAAAAAGAATCAAGTTCCGGTTGAGAGGGAAGTTATAAACTTAGATTTGGCCTAGAAAAATTGCATGTTTATGAGCTATTAAGAAGGTGGTTGTAATATGGTAATTGGATTTATTGGTTTTGGAAACAAATATCAATGGAATACTTTTTCTTTTTTTAAAATGTAGGCCCACTTGGGCGAAATGAGGGCGGTACAAATGTGTGCAGTTCCCCAGGACCGGTGTCACAAAAGTCGAAAAATGGACGGGGACTGTTACGCTCTCTGCTCTGCTGCTGGAGCGGATCCCGAGGGTCTGGAAACGGTGGGAAGCGGAGTTCTTCGTGTGGAAATGGGTCCACTGTGGACGGTCGAGCCAGTCCGACTTTGTCTCAGGGATCCCCCAGGTTTCTCTTACCTGCCGTTCGACATCAGGACATGCATAAGAAATGTATGGTGATCGACTTAGATGAAACCCTCGTACATAGTTCATTTAAGGTAAAATTCTGCAATATTATTGTTATTATTTACATATTTTAATTGTATTTTAAACTTTGTATTACGTAAATATGTCCCCCAATATATATCCCAAAATAGTTTCAAATTTTTCCGATTTGTCAGATACTTCCTTCAATTTACCACTGTAGAAACTCAATTTTTGTAGCTGTTTTGTGATAATTAAAAAGTAGTGTCCGACCGAACTTTCGGTTTCGGCTGTCGTCAAGCCGAAACTACGACCGAAACTGAATTCGTGAAATAAAAACGTTAAAAATCATTGTTTTTCACTTATTATTTGATTCCTCAATTATGAACACTGATCACTATCAGTTAATTAAAATTTTGTTTAATAATATCTTTAATATTTTTTTTTCAGTTCGAAAGAAAACTGATCAAAGTTTAGAAGAAATTATTTTATATTGAAGATATAAGAAAGAGTACTATCTAAAAAGTAGTTTTGTTTTGTAACATTTTTTTTTTATTATTTTATGTAATTCGTAACTAATATTAAAAAGAAATATTAGGTCCATTTTTTTCAAATCAATCCCTTATATGTTATGGTATTGATTAGCTCAAATATTATAAACTAAATGATTAATGAATACTTATAGAATTTAAAAGTAAAGACTGACTAATTATGATATTTTTTTTCTACGAAAACAGAAATATGGAAGTTTCGGTTTTGGTTTCGGCCGAAACTGAGACTGATGCCGAAATTCGGTTTCGGCCGTAAAAACTAGTTTCGGTCGGACACTATTAAAAAATATTAAATCAATTTATAAGAGCGCTGTTTTTAAATTTCTGAAACTTTCTGTTGAATTTTTTGTCTTTCACATATGTTTTTAGTTCTCCAGCAGAAAGATAAATCATATTTTTTCATGTTGGAAATAAACATTAAGTCTAAACTACATTGATGTAGACTCATAAAAGACAAATAAATCGATTGAAAAGTTAATCACTGAAGAGAACTTAAAGCAAATCAGAAAACAACCCAGTTATAATTTAAAACAAATTTCCAAATTTTATTTAATTTTTTTATTTGGCACTATGTATAAAGCAGTTGGTTGTAATTATCTTTTATTGAAGAATTTTTGTTGCATTCTTTATCTTTCATAGACAATAATATATGTTATGTATTAATGTTAATTTTAACATAAATATATTAATATTAAATATACTTTAGTCAACAAAACTGTGCATATAACGATTACAGCATGGTTAGTGAAAATAACAGCTAAAATTGCTTCTAAATTGTGACGATAAAACATATTTTTCAAGTTTTCTTTATCACAGAGAATATTTTTCTGTTGGGTTTCTTGTCTTTCACAATTAATATATCTTACTTCGTCCATAAATCATTCAATTGTTATCACGTTGAAAAAATGTTATCATAATCCTACAAAATTTACTTTGTTCGAGTCAATTAAAAAAAATACGAAGGTCACCTAAGTTTTCTTAAGTAATTTTTGATAAATACTAAAATTGAATATTGACAACCAAAGTGCTAACGAAATGAAACCAACATTTACGGTTTAATCTTACCCTTGATTTTTGAACATAATAACATGTTGGCAAATATTAGTTTTTTGTTTTTGTGGAGTATGGATTAGGGGATTTTATTTATAAGTTACATAAGACATTTTAAAGGAAAAGAAGTCTTATATTTTTAATTTGCCTTTTTATCTATTAAGGTGGGGTAGTAAAATTTGTTTTATGGATGAACCAAATTTAGTATATTTATTTTTCTTGATCGTTTCAAAATTGTAAATCATAGCGAGAGAATCTTTGTTATTGATAATGATTGCTTGGTAGTAGAAATACGTATTTTCCACACCTATTGCGTATAAGTAGACTGTGGATGATAAAATGTATAATAAATTAATATTTTAAAGTGCCATTTTTAAATGTTAAAAGTTGATAAAAAATCTAATTGATTGTTCTGTTTTTTATTTAGCCGATTAACAATGCTGACTTTGTGGCACCGGTGGAAATCGATGGTACTGTGCATCAAGTGTATGTGCTGAAGAGGCCTTACGTTGACGAGTTTTTGCAACGTATGGGTGAATTGTACGAGTGCGTATTGTTCACGGCATCGTTGGCCAAGTACGCGAATCCGGTGGCGGATTTCCTCGACCGCTGGGGTGTGTTTCGGACGCGTTTATTTCGCGAGAGTTGTGTATTCCATCGTGGCAATTACGTGAAAGACTTGAACAAACTTGGACGTGATTTACAACAAATTGTTATTGTCGACAATTCGCCGGCGAGCTACATTTTCCATCCCGACAACGCGGTCCCGGTGGCCTCATGGTTCGACGATATGTCCGACTCAGAACTGCTCGATCTGATTCCATTTTTTGAGAAACTCAGTAAAGTTGACAATGTTTACACAGTGCTTTGTAATTCGAATCATCCGTACAACTGTATTCCGCCACTACAACAGCAGCAGTCAGCCCCGAACTCAATTTCGGCGTCGCAACAACTAATCCACTCAGCATCAACTCTTGTGTCCACTTCGGTCGTCTCATAGCTTAAATCAAACGATTTCACATCGATTAGATCGTTTGCAATAAATCAACAAGACAAGAAGATAGGTTATCACTTTTATCATAGTTTCATTAATTGCATTTTGAAATCATGGAATGTTTGTCCTTCGCATGCACCGACAAACAATTCCGTTTCAAAGTCGCAACAATTCCACAAAGAAAAAAAAAAGAAAAAAAAATAATGAATCATGAAATTTCAATGATAAAATCTTCCAACTTTTTAAAATTATTTTACTATTGAAAAATAAAACTTGGGGCAATATATTAAGGAAAAAAAATATTCGAAATGTACCAAAGTTTCGATTAATATATAAGATTTAAAAATATATATATAATATATTTAAATATTGAAGGAACATATCATTTAAATTTGCATGACGTGTGTCATAAATGATGGTCTTGAAAAGCTGAAATAATTAACCACAAGGAAAGAGTGATTATTCAATCATTACTAGGAGGAATTGAAGCTGATGTGAGAGAGTTTGAGGGGCGTAATACATTTTTTTTATTATATAAGCGCGTTTTCGTGGTACAATAAAATTCGCTAAATAAAAATTCACATTACGTTAAGCTATTGGAAACTGATTAAATTCAATTGAACTAAACTATGTATTTCATAGTTGAACGATGCCTACATTTTTAATCTGTTAAAATGAAGTCAACGTTTCGTTTTTTATTGAAACTTATTCAAAAATTTTCCCCATAAAATTCTAAATATGAAACTTTATCAATTATGTTTTGCTTCTCTAAAGGCATGTATATTAAACTAAAGTAAAAACATTTAAAAACTATCGATAAATTTTCGATTGTTTTTTCTTTAGGAAAAATTGTTTTGTTTTATATATAAGTATGTACTGTTGTACTTTCAATAACAAATGACGTCACCTAAGTACCTACGTAATTTAATTGAATCGTAAAAAGTGATACACAACAATTTTATTTGTTACTGTTTTATTTTTAACAAAACGCTGCATTTTTCTTTTATTTTAAATATATCGTGACTGGAAAGAACAGAACATGGCAAAACAGAAAATCATCAATGAAATATGAAGAACGCAATTAGCTAGGCCTTGAAACTTGGAATTTTTTAAAATATTCGGAATGTGCGTTTAATGAAAAAAAATCCGTGTTATATCTGCAGTGTTAGTGACTCTAGGGTTAATTGATATTTGTAAGTATAGAAATATGGAAAATTTATTCGTCATGAGATTCAAATCTAGCACATAGCCAATAGGCTTGAAATATAGATACTAAAACGACTTAGTCTGTTTAGTTAACACTCAAAAAATGTATCTGACAACCTATTTCAAAAAAACAGTTTCCTACTTATCAAACTAATGGATTGAAATCTTTGAACTAATTTCAAAAAATATTGTTATAGAAGGCTAAATATAATGAAAATGTTTCGTTTAAGCATTCCAAAATAAGATCAACGTTCTGTCGAAAAATTCCTACTTTGTCAGGTGCTTCTTCAAGTACTTATTTATTTTTAAACGCGTTCTAAATGATAATGATAGGATTGTGATTTAAAAAAAAATTTTAGAAGTTTCAAGCGAAAAATAAGGAAGGAAATTTAGACAATTTTAAGGGTGTACGAGCATACGAGCTTTGTACCACATGAATATACACAATTTCAGCTACAAGATAAGATGGGTTATTGCTGGTAAAAGTTCTTTATATTTTTAATTAAATTGAGGAGCTATTTTTTTTCATTACATACTTCAGTCTTATTTTCAATAGTGCTTTGTTTTTCAGATCAAATTTTCAATGAATATTTTTCTTAAAATATTCCATCAATCTGTCAAGACTAATGTGAAACATGCCTATATCTGTGCAATTAGTTATTAAATCAGCAACTCACATTCTATGGCTGAAATTTTCAAAATTGATTTGGACTTACTTACTAATGTATGTATGACAAAAAAAATACTTTAATCAGAAAATTACCGTGGCGCTCGTACTACCTTAAATAATATTGTCAGTATTAATCTGCTGTCTATGAAAATAAAAATAATCAGAAAAAAAAATCAATATTGGAAAAACCCGCTTGACTTTTACTTCCTCTATGACTAGTTTTAAAAACCAAAGTTTATAGTATTTTTATCGATAAGTCGGTAAACCGTTTTAAATTTAGTTTCATTCAATCTAAAATAACAATTGCAATTTTATTTAAAATATTGAAGTTCAAGGTCAAACTGGAAATTTTATCAGTAAAGTTACAAAAAAATGCATATTAATAACACATTAATGAGGCAATATTAATATTATTTAGTAATTAAAATAGAAATATGTTGAAAGAAACTATTTTAAATCAAGAATCTCAATACCAAATTACACGGAACAATTTCATATTGAAAAGTGAGATATTTCATTGCCAGAACTTTGCTGTATTTCAATGTCACAATAGCCTTAAAATGAATAATTGAAATAAAATCGGGAGAAAGAATCAAGTTTATCGATTAGAGAGACTGATTTTATACAGTTTTAATGAAAGCATATTTATTTTATTTTTACAAAACCTGAAGTCAATTGTATTGATTAAATTTAGATGTTAAACTTAAAAATAGATATTGAGAGGATTATACGTAGGTTTAAAATAAGATAAAGAATTTTATTAAGCTTTAAAGGTGAGAATCTGCTACGAGACCATTTGGCTCGTAATATATTGGATTATACTTATTTTTCAAGAAAAAAAAACTAATAAGACATTTTTAATGCGGAATTTTCCCTTTATGGAAAATAAATTGACGCCTTCGCCCTTCCCAATTGTAAATTCTTATATCGATTTCCTTAAAATGAAGGAATTCATAATCGCAATTCGTAACGTTTCCCTTATTAGTCGGTGAAACCGATGTCGCTCCTTTAGAAAAGCCCTGTGCTTATTAGTGGAGGATTCGACCCCATTGGGGTCCGTTTCAGATATATTGAATACCCACTTCTTAAAGAACTAAATTTTCTTTGATCTTATGTTTGTTAAATTATTACGAGAATTAAAAAATAGCGACTGCTATTTTTGATGGGAAAAACTTGTACGATATTTTTATCAGTGACAATTGCACATTCAATAATAATTTAGTGCTTTTTAAGAATTTAATAGCTAACCGCATAAGTACTACGGTATAAATGCTACGTTTAGATGGCTTTACAAAATATGTCCACAAATATTTATTAATAATACGTAAAAGCAAGCGAATTACCGTACCACAATTCGTTAGTTTAGAATTGATTAAATGTAATTTTAAGACGATATTTGAAGTTTTAAAATAAGATTTTGTTTAGTATATGACTGTGGATTGTAGTCGCTAATTTCCTCTTACTTTTACACACTTTACGATTTAAATATTCACGCCTATATTTTGCGAAGCCACCTAATGAGCACGTATTCCTCTCGTAATAATTATCTATAAAAATACATGGTGATGAAAAAGCAAAACAAGTACTAGTTGTACAAAGGGATCTCGGACCATATAGGAGTAAAATGTGTCAACGGAAAGAGAGGTATATAAGTTGATACCACAGAAATGTATATCTGAAAAAAAATTTAGTTAGATTTTATTTATGAAGTTGGATTTTCCAGGATGAGGTTAGTTGAGCCTTAAGACTCATTGTGCTTCCTGGGTCCCTACTTCACCTAGTTAAGCTGGATCAATTAGATTTACGGGTCCATTATTTTATTTCTATGGATTTTTTTGCAGTTATCAAACTGATTTTTTTTGGAATTTTCTTTTTGCAATGCATTGTTATTAAAAAGCAGCGCTGACAAAAAGATAATGCAAAAAAAAAATGATTTACTGCCTGATAAAAGCAAGGATGGTTCAAATATTTACGAGTCAAATTTTCGTGTAATCTTAAGAAAACATATTCAAGTGCTTTTTTAATTGCTATTTATAATTATAATTAAATTAGTACTTAGAGCATTAGTGCTAATTAAGTGATAATTATAATCTTTGTGTTGTGCGTGCTCAGAGGCCGCCGAGAGGAACGAACCAGGCCTGTAATAAGTCATTATTTGGAGCTTTGATCCTATATAATTTAGGTCTTAATTTTACCGCATTTTTTTTGTAACTAACTGTATAAGTGGGTAGGAATTTCGTGAAATTCCTCACCTGTTTTAATGTGACTTCAATCTTTTAAAGATTTATTTTTTGTCACTTTTCGAGCTCTTGCATTGTTCACACGTAAATATATTGTGAGCTGAGTCAATTATTCGTGTCATATTTAAATTAGCATATAATTGTCACGATTGTTAAACACATTAGAATCATAAATGATAAACTCTTATGAAAAATGCAAGTAATCGATGCCAAGTTTTACAATTGTATGTTGAAGTAAATTATATGTTAAGCATAAACCCAATTAGCCTCTAATGGCGAAAATCAATTTTCCAATTTTTACTTACATTTGTACGATTCAAGAATTGATTGAATAGTAACATTTTATTGTACCATGAAATTTGATTAGTTGTTGCCATGAATTTCCCCCTTTTTTATAAAATATACAAAACGGTCATTTTCCTATTATTAATTTTCATCGTTGTAAATACAGTAAAACGTGCATTTATCTCATTCGATATCAAATAAATGCTCTGTTGTATTGATTTTTTAAAACAAGCCAATTCGTACATGAAAAATTGGCCTAATCCACGTTACAATTCAACAAAAATTCCAGAGCTACGTAAAAAAAAATCGCTAAAAATGTGCTTTTACAATTTGTAAATATTTGAGGTACTTTACTTAAAAAAAATCTACAATTCATAGTACAAAAGCGCTTTTTTTCAATGCTGGTTCTACATGAAAGGTTCTTACATTCTTCGATCATATTTTAAGCTTTCCAGCTCGATTTTTCAGCAAATTTGCGTGGATTACTCCAATTTTTATATAAAAAAAAATATTAAAAAAAAAGCAAGAGAGAGTGAGTGACTGTATTATATTTAATAAAAGAAAGAAACATATATAAAATAATAATATATAAAATATTATATAAACGATATTATTTAAGTCTTGATAAAATGGGAAACGTTAAAATTTCTACATAGATTATTTCCCTGATTGCATTTTGGTAAAAACTGATATCCAAGAACAGTGAAAGTATGCCAGTGTGAATGAATGAGAAAAAAATATATTTAACGTTCGTAAATGGGAGCTTGAATGGAGGATTGAATGGGGAAAATGTGTGAGACACGAAGAATGAATGTGTTTTCTGTCCAAGTGCCAATATTGCCTTCATCATCGTAGGTAACTCGTATATTGAGTAATAAAAATAATTTGTAATTAATATAATTTTTAATATAATGATAATTAAGATACTTTTTTATTCGAGCCACTTTTAAGCTCTGTAGGAAAAAGAGGTTTCAATATTGTATATTTTGTTTGTTATTAAGTGTGGAGTTTATAATGCAATACCAAGAAGTTGGCGCTTGCGTACTCAAAATCAATGTAGTGCTCAGTAGAAGCATGCGCATAATCTGGTTTTGGAACCTAATATATATCCTTCAGGATTAGTACTACAACTTATATTTAATTGGCACATACATAGTTGATGGAAAATCCAAAGAACCAATTGTTCCCAATTTATCTTTCATATACCTGGACCTAAATCTATCTCAAGTAAACACTGATAAATAATGTATTCAATTAGCATTTCGACTAATTTATCAATTTCAATCTAGTGCCGGAAACACCAATCACAGAAATCGTTTGTAAATAAAGTTCACGAACCCTAATCGCAAACAATATTCGTGTTGGTGTTTACCTAAGATTACAATTTAACCGTTCGTTGACCAAAGTAGAGCAGGTTAAGGTGCAAAGACCAAGTTCGCTTTAACGATTCATTCATTTAAATGGAAGCCATTTGTTATTGTTTTATTTAAAGAAACATGACGTCACTCATTAGTATGTGATTAGTAGATTAGTATGTGTCAGCGAGAATTTTACTATCTTGTTGAATAAATAAATTTAATGAATAATGTTCCCGAATGATTTTTTCCCCGAAAAGCGTAAAAAATTTTAAAATATGTTTTTTTTAAACTTTTTCATTATGCATGTTGAGGTTCTCCAAACCTCAGCCTGATGAATGCCTGACCGTTTTAGAAGAAAAAATAAAATTTAGCAAAAATTCGTTACTTCATTGAGTTTTTGAACTAAAAAAAAATAATCAAATCTTTTTCTTAATGCTTTTATTTGACTTTGTCGCCTTTCAAGTACTCAATCATATATCATTAAAAGTCAACATTTAATGATAATCTAAGTCCCAAAAGGCGAGAAATGTTAAATATTAATTTCAAATAAAATCATTAAGAAACTTAAATTTTTTTAGGTCCAAAAACCCTATGAAATAAAATAATTTAACTTATAATGGACTTAAGCAAAAATCTTTCGGGAAAAAGTCACTCTGTATCTGAACGGATATAGACCAAAGATGAGTTCTAATAGCACTAATAACGCTAATACAATGGTAAAAAAATAAATAAATCACTTGGTAGTGGTCTAAATTTGATTTTGTATGTTTTAAATCAGCCAGGGTCTTTCAACCCCAGCAAATTTAAAATGTACAGAACCGAGTTTCGTATACCTAGTTGAAATTAAGTAGGTAAGTTTCAGGTTAGGATAGTGACGAGCTTAATAACTGGTCACTATGCCCTGAAAAACATCTGCACTCTATTAGGGTACTGTTAAAGACTCAATGATGTGCAGATTCTATCACACTAAAGACAAGGAAACTGCTTTTTACATTTCGTTGGAATACAGCACTCTGGATGGATTATGACTCAAAAAATTTGGGATATTCGACTAAACTAGTCGAACAGAACCTTATCAGGTCGTTGAGATTTTCTTGGCTTCTCGATCTGCAGAGAAACAGGGACCTAAGGAACGTAAGTTGAGGCTCTTCAAACTTCAGCTTGATGATCCATTTTGGGAAAAAAAAATACAATTTTTAAAAATTCTTTTGGGGAAAAAATCATTCGAAAAAATGAATGGATAAGGACTAATACTGTTAATATAATGGTAAAAAGGGTTCAACAAAAACGTTGGTAATTGGTCTTTGCTTTAACTGCGCATGACTCCATTGAAGAAATTGTAAACCTATGCAATATTTAAGCAAGTTTCAACTTTTTACGAAAATTGGCGTCAATTATGAACTCCACGCTTAAAAAACACTGGAAAATTGTATTTAAAATTTAAGTATAAATGTCGACCTCTGACTTAAAAGTAAAATCGGTTTATCTTATCCAGTTAATGGCTTCATTTTCTAGCTTCTTGGGCTATTTTTACATACCTAAATCCTATGAAAATTTGAACGAAAAATCTAATGTTCATCGCCATATCAGCATGATTTTCTTGAGAATAATTCCGAAATTAAAACTGCCTTTCGCTAAAAATATCGTTTCATTTTGGAACCAGTTTTCAATGTAATGGGGGGATCAATAATTAATTTTTCTTAACAAATGAAGACACGTAGACACGAAAAATGTAGGGAGATTTTTTACCAAGTAAAGAAGTATTATATTAATCTTTTTCTACAATTTCGTCTTGTAATCAAATAAATTAGAAAAAAAAATTGTATAAACGAAGCTTACAGTGGCCTTAATGTAATTTTTCAAATGATTAAAGTTAATGAACTATTTTCAACTAGAAAAAATCGCTAGACAAAGGGAATATTTTCCAATTTTTTTTTATCGTTTGAATTGCGTTTTTTATCTTATTTGGTTCGTACTCTGTTAAAATGGTACTAAGGGATGCGGTTTTGACTTGGTCAATTTCGAGGAAAATTGAGCAATTATTCTAATTTTCTATTTGTATTTTACTCAAAATTATATATCTATATATATATTTAATATATAAAAAATTGTCAAAAAAAAAAATTAAAATCATACTGAAACTATTTGATCTTTGTTTTACTTTTGTATATAATTATAAAACAATATATTTTATTGAAATGCGAGCATTTTTGTATATTTCGTGCATGTTGACAACAGGTCAAACGAAAAGCTCAAAAGCTCCGACAAATTGGCACAAATTTCCACAAAAATGTTTGTAAATTTTTTACGATTAAATTAATTTTATGATTTTTTTCTGAGAAGAAAGAATGTGGAAGTGGGAAGATGAACGAAAAGCTTTTTTTCTTTTTGTTAAATATTATTAATTGTTATAATTATTAATTTTGAAAATTTAATTTAAAAATAAAGAATTACTAATCATTTTATTAGTGTTAAGTTTTTTCTCAGTAATATCACGTCCAAATATTTTTTAAAGAAAATCAATCTGTAAAAAACATAGTATGCAATCTTTGTTTTACAATTATTTAAAAAATACATCACTTGAAAAATCAGAAATCAAGTAGCCCTCTTTTTATCGGGAAATAATGGTATTGTTAACACAAAAAGGGGGTCTACGAAGTATATTATATATAGAAAATATTATATACATATAAAAATACTTATAATTAAAATTGTGTACATTTTTAAAACGAAAGACTTTCTGTACAAATAAAATAAGTAGAAACAACATCTATTACAAAAAAAAATAATAAAAAATAAATGTTTTTCGTAATCATGACATAAATAATATTATACACGTATATAAATATAAATTATATACAATATATCTGCCTTGATTTGTAAATAAAATATTGATAAAAAAACTTATGAGGTTCTTTTATAAAATTTCCGAAATTTCTAACGCAACACTCGTGAATTTGATTCGTTTAAGTTTTGAAGTTGTAAACTAATTTTTACACAAAATATTTAATATTTGCTTATTTTTTATTTATTTTACACCAAGGAAACATTTCTTTTTTCAGTAGAGGTAATACGTAGAGCAAATTAAGAAAGGTAAGTGTATTTTTTATTTATATTACATTAAATTTGGAAAATATTATTAATTGCTTCCTCAATTTGTAGAAATCTAAGCAAAAGAATGATAATTTGGTATTGAACCAAGGGTTTAGTCAAATCAATATGGCAAGTTAGTTGTAATTATCTTAAGAATCAAAAAAAAAACTTTTTTTTGTGCTTTCTGACACTTGTTCTCATGAAAATAATGGTGCTTTATATGAACTATTATTCATAAAAAAAAGTGGTGTAATACTTCGAAAAAAATGCAAGCCGTATAGAACCGGGGTATACTAAAACTCTTTAGTATTCTTTAGATTCTATTGAAACACCCGTTTCAATAAGAGCGCAATATTTGAATTGCGTGCCATGTTTGACAGTCATAATGTCACATGATTATAATGAGACAAATCGATAGTAGACAGATGGGAGTTAGTAAACATGAAATAGTAGACCATGAACAGCGAAGAGAATTCACCAATTGGATCCTTGAGCAACCTGCTGATTTTGCAAACAAAATCAATTTCAGTTATGAAGCCATTTTCACCTCGATGGCTTCGTGATTAGACAAAACTGTCGCATTTGAGGCTTACAAAATCCACGAATGATTAATCAGAAAGCAATACATCCACAACGGGTCACTGTATGGTGTGCATTATGGTCTGGAGGAATAATTGGACCGTTTTTCTTCGAAAACGAATAATGTAATGCAGTAACGATGAATGGCAAACGTTATCGTGATATGATTCTTTTGCCTCATTTGGAAGCCATTGATCTTGACGACGTGGTTTCAACAGGACGGTGCCACATACCATATCGCCCGTGAAACATTGACGATTTTGCACGAGTTTGCTCCTGGTCGTGTCATTTTCCGATTTAGTGACTAGAATTGGCCTCCACGCTCTTACGATTTAACGCCTTGAGATTTTTGGCTGTAGGATTATCTGAAGTTACAGGTTTATACCAATAAGCCTGCAACCATCGAAGCATTGAAAGCCGAAGTTAGACGCTGTATCAATGAAATACCACCACATGTATTTAATAACGTTATTGAAAATATCATCAAAAGGGTATGCAAATGCCAGCAAAGCAGGCATATTTCATTATTATAATTAGAAAAGAACCAAATTCTCCAATAATAAGTAACAATAGGTACATTTGGTACGTTCTTTCGGACTGTTTAAGCTTTGTACAGTTCGGAGGTTTGTATTTGAAAATTTTACAAGAAAAACGAATTACCTGTGTTATTTTCAAAATATAATAATTAATAACGAAAAAAATGCTAAATAAATTACTTCTTGTGTTTCTATGCACCATTTCCTAATAATATTTTTCAGCAATTTAATGTGTATTATTGAATTGTCAAAAGAGTTTTACTTTATATGCAACCAGGTGAGCTTAAAAAAATTCGTATAACGAGATAAGTAATTGACCTCTGTTATTTTCAAAATATAATAATAAAAATAAATGCTAAAGAAATTAATTTCTACATTTATGTATCATTTTCTGATTGTATTTTTCAGAAACTCAAAAGTCGGCAGACAATGGAGAAGTCTGACATCATCTTACGTTCCCTTCGTCTGACTACCTTTGAGGATACTTTAAAAGATTTTTATCTTTCCATGTTTCTTACCGATTAGAAAACTTAATTTTCAATATTTTTTCCTTCAGATTTAAATCGTTTGAACATAACTGGTCATTTCGCGACTGTCGATTCACTTAATGTTTTATTATTATTTATATTGGTTTTTAGTTGGGCTTTCTATTTATTTTTATTAATTTCAACTTAAGAAATTAATTTTCGTTTCTTTTGTATTACTAAATGATTTGAATGAAATTTATATATGAATATAAAATGAAATTGGTTCTCTTCAAGACTGATAATTATTGTCTAATTATTGTCTATACTTTATAACATATCACATCATCACTATAACACTATGAGGACTAAATATTTATCATGAGCAGATGAAATAGAGCATTTCTATTCACTTTTATTTAATCGATTAATATAAAATAATTTACATACCGACATATTTTCGAAAACACAATCTGTTGAGCATAGCATGTTATTAACACCAAAAGTCAAAGAATATGATTTGTTCAAAAACACTATACGTATACAATTTATTTTTACATATCATACTTATTTAGAGTTTGAAAAAGACAACTCTTTTATGTTGAAGAGAAGTATCATCATATTGGGAGATATATTAGTTGGTAAGTGTCATTACTATTTGTCATTACAAGTCTTATTACTATTTGTAAGTTTTCTAATTGAATTTTTTGATTCCTACAGACGAAGCTGGTCTATCAATAAAACAACAGAGAAATATTCCATGGATTTGGATAGTTGATCGTTTTCAAATGGACTTTTGAGGAATGGATGTGGATCGCTTGGCAATCGTTAATCAAACTTCCGATGGATGCAGAAATGGTACCCAAAAGACCCAAAGGAACTTAGTTACAAAATCAGTGGTGTAATCTAGTGCTTCCTTTATTCAATGAGATTATATAGATCAAGTGATAATGAAATAGTAAAGTGCTCAAAAGTGGTCTAGTGAAAAGGGATAATGTCCCAAACAAATGAAAGTAAAAGGTTTAAAGTGAAACGGCCCTGTGTATAGTTGGGATTAGCTGATCCGGGGAAATTTAATTAGTTAAAAAGAAAATAAAAAGTGATAAGTGAACTTAGTTTAAAAATTGAAACCATTTATAAACTTAATTATACTTTTTTTATACGAGGATAACAATTACTTATATATACTTTATATAAATGATTATACATTTTCAAAAATCTCATTTATATATTATTTTGTATATTAAAGTGATATTGAACATTCATAAACTATTATTTACTAGAATATATTGTGTATACAATATATAGGATATATTGCGATCCAATTTATGTAGTATAATTTAATATAATAATATATAAAAATCATACCATAGACATAAATATGAACAGAAGTTCAAATTTATGTTTAATATATATTATCATATTAAATTATACTACATAAATTGGATCGCAATATATCCTATATATTGCATACACAGTATAATTGTTCAAAGTCAGCGAAAAAATCTTTACCTATAAAATCTTTTGATTAGAATATATTGTATCCACCCACTCTTCCTTATTTTATTTCAGGGATTCTACTATAATTGAAATACAAAAAAGGTTGTTAGTACAACTAAAATAGATACGGTAGGTAAATAAGATATTTCTTTCGATAGAAAGGATAACGAATTATCCATTGAATGATATATCTATTTGTGCAGTTATGGTAAGGATGATACAGCCAAATATTTTCAGTTAATTTTCTTGGAAAATGAACAATAATTCTTTCGAATTTCATTGAATAGTTCAAAACTAATATTCTTCTTCTACATCTGGAGTAAGACTTATATATAGGTACCATTTTCCATGTCGATTTCGTCCTATATATATTTTTGGGTCGTTTTATAAAAACAAAAACAATACTTTCGGGTGAATATCCCCTTTCGTTTGATATCATAAAGAATTACCTTAGATGCAGATGGTTTTCATGAAAAAAACAACAAATTTTTGTCCAATATTCTCTTTCCCATGTATTAAAATTATTAACCATTTATTATCTACTTTCAATTCTGTACTTTTAAATTTTTAATTGTATGGAATACCCGTGACGAATGTTGTTTTTAAGAATTTAAATGTCGCTAGCGTGGCTGAAGTGATTTCGTTGAAAGCTTCAAGTTCATCCTTCTGTCCTACAGATGTCAACGTAAACTTAATTAATTCTAGGTGAAAATATTTGCTAGACGGCGCAGCACACTAAAGTTGATGAGGTAAAAATCGTAAAAATAGTAAAAATATATGGTGGAAGTTCAGTATACAACAATGGAAATCCAGTACCTTCAGTACTTTAGTTAAAGAAAACTATATTAAAAAGAAATATACACTTACTAATGCAAAGTAAAATTCATTATAAACGTTATAAACTATCCTTCCCAACAATGTAGGATGGTAGTCGCATTGTTTCCAATATTTTCAAGTTCAATGTTTTTAAGCAATATGTATTGTTAATCATATTAAAACTCTTGTTGTTGATCGTATTTGTATGTTTGAAAAGATGTAAACCTTATAGAAATGTGGAACAAATAATTTTTCCTCAATCAAATTGTAACACTAAAAGTAAAATGTAAGCTTTGGTTTTGAATTTCAACGTAGAAGACGGTCGAAGAGTAATTATTTATGCAATTGTTGCAGAGTTAAATATAAGAGTTCATCATTGATTTTTCACGAAAATCGTTAAATTTAAACTTTTTTTTACAATGCCAAACGAAAATATAAGTCCATCCGTACATACTGTGCAAATTTTTCCGAAAACAAAGCTCGTTTAAGGGACGAAATCGACCATTAAAGTCTCAGCAGAAATCATCAATCGGTCAAAAGTTCAATCGCAAATAACATCGTTAGGACACCCCCCTGATCGTTATATAAGGGATGAATTTTGAACCAAAGACAGTTTCGGGTTCGTAACAATGTTAACCCACGGTTTTTTTTGACGAAATTTTTGTTTGTTTTGAATTCGAAGCAGATTGTTATATTATCAATTAATATATTGTTACGAACCCGAAACTGTACTTTGTTTGAAAATCATCCCTTATTTAACGATGTTACATGCGATTGAAGTTTAGATGGTTTGATGATTTCTTCTGGCACTTTGATGGTCGATTTCATCCTTTAAACGTGGTTTGTTTTCGGAAAAATTTGCACAGCATGTATGGATGGACGTATATTTTCGATTGGCATTGTAAAAAAAAAATGAAATTTGATTGTTTTCGTGAAAAATCAACGATGGTTAACCCACGGTTTTTTTGACGAAAATTTTTTTTGTTTCGAATTCGAAGTAGATTTTTATATTATCTTGAACAATTCGTCAAACCATTTATAACTTGTAATTCAGTTTATTGACACGAAATTGTAATATAAACCATTGACAATTAATGAATTTTTATTTCCTTCGTATAAATCAATTTTCTTGTTCACAATACGTTTCAACAGCGGGTAGCCGTCATTGTCAGGTGGTATTTTATTTTATCCTTAATAAAATATGTAAATTATTATCTGCCAATGTGTCAATTACAGCTATTTGCTGTTGAAACGCATTGTGAAAATGAAAATTGAGACATATTACGTAAATAACAGTTCATTAAGTAATTAATTACTAGCTTATTACAAGCTTATTTGGCTTACTCTCTTTGGAATGCATTGAGGTATTAAATCTTTATCTCCGCACTCCAAGATATGACTCTGAAGCCATTATTTTGACCTTTACTTAAAACGAATTGTATAATGTAAATATTGAACATTTAAATATAATTTTACAATAAATATTACCTGTTTCACATGATTCTAAACCACATTTTTTTTGAACCTCGTTTCACCAAATAAAATAAAATGAAGCACTAAACATTCCAAAAAAAATTTCCAATTTGAATTAAAAAATTCTTAATTTCATACCTTAATTTCGCAATCGAGTATCGAATGTAGAAGTAGTAAAATTTTCGAAATTGCTTGATCTTTGTGAATATTAATTATTTGGATTAAATTGAGAATCTTCAACAATATTTTGATGTTATAAAATGCTATTGTTGGCTATTGTTATACAACCCTTGTTTATTCAAACCCTTTTGATCTTCTTTGTTTTTAAATAGTTTTTCGATCCTAATTTGCTTGATGAATATGTCCCAACTAATACCCAATGTTAAGTTATTGAATAATTTTAAATTTTAAAAAGTTTTGAAAAATTTAATGCAAATAAATAATAATTCATTTTTGGGTACTAATTTGCATACAAAACGATTTCAATAGTATCTATCACGGTTCAGTTGCGTAATTAGATTAAGCAAATTTTTTTTAACATTTAATTGTTTTAAAATAATACTTTTCGGTTAAAATCTAGTTTTATTAACGGGATTTGTCGAGATCATTATACTATATTTATGAAATATCTAAAATATTTTCATTCAGATTTATTTTTGAAATGGTTACCGTCTCTAATTTCAGTTTTTTTCTTCGATGGGAAAATTTTCATATAAATTTTTTGCCTCTTTCATCTCTTGTAAATTATTATTATTATTATTAAAAGTGTTTAATTAATTTTTTGTTTGAAGGCATACAATTTTAAATTTATAAGAAGACTGAATTTTTGAACGTTTGGTGATACGTTTTGGTTATTTCTAATTCAAATATAAAAACATAATGCAATATAATGTATTAATCGACTTTTCTTGCATTATTTTACATGTTGCATTAAATAACTTAAAAAAATACATTTTTTTTAAATGTATTTAAACTATTGTGTATTTATATGGACACGGTTTAAACTATAAAAATTGAAAATTATAAGTTTGATAATATCCATATATAAAATAACAATTGACGATGCCTGTTATAACTGCTATCTATTCCTGGCACTTTTTAACTTCGTCGTCGATCATTTCAGTTGATTTTTTTTACCAAATAACAAAAAACCAGTGCTAATGGCCAACTCGGTCGACTTGATTGCGTTTTTTATTACTATATAAATTGCTTCCAAAAATCGGCCAGCTTTCACCCGCTTGAAATTTCTCGCTAACCATTTGCAAGTAACTTCCTACTGTAGCATCACATTTTATTAAAAATTTAGTCTGATTATTTTTTTATAACGCCGCTAAAGAAGTATAACTTCAAAGAAAAACACACATAAAATAACGACCAAATTAGATTTTTATATATTTTTTTTGATTTTTATTAAGAAAATACAACAAACAACACACAATTCAAAAAACTCTATTAAATCGAAGTAGCTTTCAAAATACTTTTTTTAATGAGGCAAACTTTCAAAAATTACTTTGCAAGTTTCAGTAATATGCTGAGTCTTTTGCATCGTATAAATAATATATATTTTAGTTTTAAATAAAAGATATGTTTAAATTTGCTATTACCTTTGTGCAAGAACTTAGTATATGAAAATAAAATCTTTTTTACGCCATCTTAATACATATAACATATAATATATGCAATCATAAAAGTTCATTTATATCATTATTCTTATTTACTTATTGCACCTTTTTTTTTAGATGGAAAATGTATTGTCTTATGTTTTCTCAAATAACTAGGCAGTTTAAACGATTTATCTGAAAAATGGAAAAATTTATCATCGATTTTTATCATAACATTTTTTTTTTACTTACTACAAACATCACAAGAATAACTTCTTTCGTTGGAATGAAGTAGTTTATGTTCCACTAAGGAACTAAAACGGGTAAAAGTTTTATCTAAAAAATAATTTTAATTTTATTTATTTGGTTTTTTGGTGATCAAAGTTCACCAGTTTTAAATAAGAATGTCTTTTCCTAAATAGTACTTACTACAAATTTCGCAAACATTAGGGTTTTGGTTAGTATGCGTTAGTTTGTGAGAAGCCAAACTACTCACAAGAATGAATGATTTATCTAAAAAAAGTTATCAAATTATTTACTAATTTCCCCGTTAAGGATATATATCACTTACCACAAATATCACAAACATGAGGTTTTCTTTCAGTATGAGTTAATTTGTGTCTGGCTAAATTAAACGATTGATTAAATGACATACCTAAAAAAATTGTGTTTTAATTTTGATATTTTAAAATTTTAATTGACAATTATACTAACTACAAACATCACAAGCGAATGGTTTTTCATCAGTATGGATCACTTTATGCCTAGTTAAAGTTCGAGAAGAACTAAATGGTTTACCTAAAAATTAAGTAATAATATTTTTCTTATCAAATCTGAAACTTATATTACACAATCCTATTTTTTAAATAAATATTTGAAATTGGGTACTTACTACATATATCACACACAAATGGTTTTAATCCTCTATGAATCAATTTGTGCAATCCTAGATGACCAGCTTGAATAAAAGATTTACCTACGAAAGAAATAATGATTTCTCTTTATTATTCAGCTAAAAATTTTTTACTATCGAAAAAAAATTACCACAAACACCGCATACATATGGCCTTTCTCCAGTATGAATCAATCGATGAGAAGCTAGAATTGCCGTTTGTGTAAATGATTTATCTAAATCATAAAAAAAAATCCATCAATTTCCTTAGTGAAAAAAATATTCAAATAATTATTGTTAAGTCTTACTACAAATATCACACACGTAAGGTCTTTCCCCAGTGTGAATCATTCTATGGAGTTCTAAACTTCTCGCAAGAGTGAATGATTTATCTGGAAATAAAACTGTATATGAATATATACTTATATACTTATACTTATATAAACTTATATGAAGTAAAGATTTCTTTTTGTCTATGTGAGTACCGTTTTAATGGAAACTAAAAATATTGCTGGCAATTAATTTCCGAGTGCTTGTATTTTACTTGTATCAATTGTTTCAGTTGCCCACACCAGAGAAGAGAGACTTCCATATATCGGTCTCTCTTTCAATGCTTCCAACACAGGCTCTATTGCATTCTGCTTAGTTCATTCCGAATTTGTACCCACATAGATGGCGCTGGCAATTACTGCCAGTGCCAGCCAGTGCCTTATTCTTTACAGTACAGTGTGCTATCCATTTATACAGATCAGTGTCTTTTTATTATTGTGTCTATTTATTTATACTGCTAAAAATTTAGTACTATCAAAAAGAAAGTACCACACACCAAATATAAATGTGGCTTTTTTTCGGTATCACTCAATTTATGGACAGTTAAAATAGTCATTTGAGAAAATAATGATCTAAATGACAATAAAAATTTTCGTGCATTTTATTATCGAAAAAAATATTCTAAAAATTATTGTTAAGACTTACTACAAAAATCACACTCGTGTATCCTCTCCGAGTGAATCTTTTCATGAAGAGCTAAATTTCTCGAAAAGGTAAATGCTTTACCTGAAAATGAAACTTTAAATGAAGTTTAAAATAAAAATAACAATCAAAACACTTACTGCAAATATTGCAAGTATACGGTTTCAAGCCTGTATGGGTTAAGGAATGTTCACGCAAAGAACGCATTCGTTTATAACTTTTGTTACAAAGTTGACAAACGAAACGTTTTTCCTGTGAGTTATTTGTTGCAGAACTTTTTCTTTTTTTATATTTGCGTTTTTTTTCTAAAAAAAAAGTATAACTAAAGATTAAATTATATCTAATAAGAAAATTGACTCAAGTGTACTTTAGCACACCCACAATCTGGCAACGTTGCATTTTCGACTTTGTTTTTAATTTAATTCGCGATATTTTTGTTAATTCAATTCTAATATGGTATAATTCTCTCTTTTGTGGCTAAATTTTCATTATGGACTGATTTAATCGCGAATTAAATTAAAAACAAAGTCGAAAATGCAACATTGCCAGATTGTGGGTGTGCTAAAGTACACATGAGCCAGATAATTCATGGTATTTAAAACAAGAAAAACATAAAGAAGGGAAGCTTCATGCTTGGAAAAACAAATCAACAGTGTTTTCTCAGTAGTAGAATTTTGGGAAATTATTGCTGCGCTAATTACTCAGGCGCATCCCTTTAGGCATAAGTGTGCATGTATCCATTAGGAATATAAGCTTTAGGTCCCGAAAAAAAATATCGATTAAATTGTACAAATTTGAATAAAACTCTTACCCTTTTTAGGTTCAAAAATTCCATTATCTATTTCAATTTCGGGAGATGGATTTGTTGCTGTCGTTATTGATGGTACTATCTTCGAACCAGGTAATGGATTATCTTCAAGTTTTATTTCTTCTTCATTATCCTGGATACAACTTTCATTTAAGGTGTTACAATCATAAGTTTCAATGGGGCTTGGAGTATCTTCTTCATAGGTGTTTTCTGTTGATTATATTCGAGTTATTTTTTTAATCAAATTAACTAGCAAATATAAAATATTCTTATTGGACCATTATATATAAATATTATAAAACAGATAAAAAACGTTCAAAATCCTATTTTACCCTCCTTGTGTATATAAAAATACTAGATACAATGCTTCACTAATAGTTTAATTAAATTGTTAAGGAATAGTTTATTTCAACTTTGAAGTATAAGTTATATGTTTTTATCAACTTTTATAATTCTTTTGATTGTATTGAAGTTGTGTCTTCCCCATAAACATAAGTGTTAGTAATTCGAAGTACAAAATTTATTAAAGAAGAAGAATAAAAAAAAAATTTCTTGCTGATGAATTTTTAAATTGTTATCTTTTATGTTTCGTAACCTTCAATGCTCTTTAGATTTTAATAAAAAGATGGTAAAAGTACCAGTTTACCAAAAGTAGAGGCCTAAGATATAAACAGCCCCCATACCAATGAGGTAAAGACTTGAAACTCTTTAAGCCAGTAGAAACTTAAGGATGCGATTTGGAGAAATTACGAAACATTAACAATTACGATAGAATTTCTTGGCAAGAAACTTTTGTATTTCTTGTATTCATCTCCTAAAGTTTTTCCCCAAAAGCCATTGTTACCAATATATAAAAACTATTATCGTAAAGGCCTTAAATTCGAATTCATCCCTCTCGATACTTTTATGCCTGACAACATCTAAAGTTAATGTAGACTACCTAGTACATAGATCTATTATAAACATGGGCAATCATTGAACTCTTGCTGATCATAAATGATGGCCTCATAGGATTATCCGGGAAAATTGGTTTCTCCGATACAAGCAGTTACTTCATAGGTACAATTAAATTTACGGATATTATATGTTACCTTTTTTAATTGCAGAAATTCCTTTGAAAATTTCAGAGTCAATGTTATTAGAGTTTGATATTGAACCGTTGTCGATTACAGTTGTCGTTTCCGGTACAAATTTCGGATTAGAAAATGCATGAACTGTTGATGATTCGTAAAATGCGTAAATGCGTTTGGTTTCTTCATTTAATAAACTTTCTATTTGAATACAGATTTTTTTCAATTTATAACAAGACTGAATTTTGGATAAGCAAATGGAGCATAATGTTCGATGCAGTTTTACAGTATCTGAAATCTACAGAGCATTGGATACATTAACAAAGAAACGTAATAAATATTCATTTGAATAAAATAAAAAATAAAGAAGATTAAACGTAATTTTGTTTGAAATTTTAGTTGAAAATTTTAAAAAGATGTTTGCTAAGGAGAAACAGACAAAACACTAGTGTGTTAATATGATACCGGATTTTTTTTCAGAAAAATAAGCTTTCATTTAGTTTAGATCTTTTTGCTGACTTTGAACCGTTATACTGTTTATACAATATATAGAAATATTGTGGTTTTATTTATGTAATATAATTTACAAAGATGAACTATTTACATAAATAAAGCCATAATATATTTTATATATAGTATGTATAAAAAGGAAGTTTTCATTATTTCTTTTTGAAAATACTAATTTTATTCAAAATAATTCCCTCTACTAACACTAGATTTTTGCCATCTTTCTAACAATTTGTGAATACTATGCAAACAAATTTGTTCATCTTTTAAGAAAAATCCGTCATCGAGTTATTTTTGTAGATCTTAACTAGGGGAATTATCATGAAGCAAGATCACCTTGTATTTCCTGTATTGATATTTTGGCGGGTTTTCGCGCTAAAGCTAAATTCAAATATACTATCACTAGTTATTGTTGCGTTTGAATATCATATTCATCCAACAACTCTTACAATTCGATGGCTTTATACGTTTCCGGCACTCTTCCACGTTCTTTGTTCTCCACGTCGTTGTTGCCAATTTCAATTTTTTATACCTCCTTAAAATACTACGATTTCCTAAGAGCATGCTCAACATAAGCCAACATAAGCTTCTACAAGCATTCTTTTATTTTTTTTGTAATGCTGCCAAGAACCGTACTATTTAGGTACAAAACTCGACATGTTCAATGCTATAAAAAATGATGAAATCGTAGAAAATTTATACTTTTGCAAAATGAAAACCTGTCAAATATCAAAATCAAAAAATTGCCTCAACGACATAGTTTGGTGGCCACCATTACTTATTGGAAATTTTTGGTTTCATATCAACACAGCTAGTATATTGTTCCAAAAGTCCAAAAAGCAACGCCACAATCCGGTAACGTTTCATTTTTACTTTGTTCTTAAATTAATTCGCGATTTTTTTGGTAATTCAATTCTAATATCATAAAATTTTTGCTTTAATTGAACTATTTTAAAAACAAAGTACACATTGATGTCGCTAACAGGGACTTGAACCAAAAAAAAATTGGTAAATAACCGAGAATCATCTCAATTATCAGATACAATAAATTAAAAAAATGTATTTACCTTCAAAAACTGTAAATATTCTAGTATTTGTATCGCAGATAATCCTTCACATTCTTCCAAATATTCATGCAAAGAAATCATTCGCATGTATTTATCACAACAAATGAAACATTTTTCAAATTCACCAACGCCAGACATTTTATTCTGAGATATGGCACTTTTCTTTCTTTACTAAAACAATTATTTTAAAGACACAAAATTATTATGCACTTCAATATTTCACAGTTATTTAATTAATGAATTAATTATTTTTATGACACATGATTCAATTTTCTATTTCACAACGCGTTTCAACAGTGGGTATAGCTGTCATCGTCAGGTGGTATTTTGATTGGTTTATTAATTTAAATTGTTTTATTTTGACGAAATAAATTACCATCTGATGATGACAGCTAATCGATGATGAAATGCGTTATGAAAAAAAAAAATTGAGTCATACTACGTAAATAATAATTTATTAATTATTATGCACACTAATGAAACTTACAGTAACTTAAAAAAATAATTATTGTAATTAGTAACAATTTATTCACAGGTGTAACGCACAAATAAATTGTTTATTTAACTTTCCTAATACGAGTTCAACGAATAACTAATTTAATATGAAATTTATTTGATTAAATTCAAGTATTTTTAAAATACGTGACAGGTTTCGTATATTGGTTTGGACTGTTTATGTTTTGTAATTAAAGATTGATTATATCCTATTGGTTTCATACAACCATATAAACCTGCGCTAAATTTATGTATAAATTTAACGATTATGCCCCACGGGGGGTAGATTGAAAAGCCAATAACCGGAAACAAATAGACATTTTAAGGGTGATAAAGCTTTGGGAAGTATTTACAGTTTTCGAATATCTTTTTTACCTTTGATAGGCGAGGTAGTTCTACTTTTCCCTTATACGTTTGGAAAATATATCTCACGGTTTTCTCGGTATTGAGCCGGGCTTAAAACTTATAATTAAAAAACTAGTATTGTTAAGAATTTAAAAAAACGGTAAAGAAAACCAGGATTAATCAAGATGCTTTATTATTAAAAATATTCAATAAAATTTTTATATATTTTTAATTTTTATTAAGAAAATTCAACATACAACTTAAAAAAAATCGAAGTAGTTTTCATTTTTTTTTAAATGAGGCAACGTTTCAAAAAATCTTTGTAAGTTTTAGCAGTAGTAAGATTGCCCTTTAATAATATATATATTACTTAGTATATATTTATATCGTTTAATATGTATATTTTATAAACATTAGTTTTTAAATAAAGATATGTTTTATTTTCCTTTTGCCTTTGTATAAGAATTATATATATCCAATATATATTAATATAAGTGATCGAACACTTGTCCGATACAAATATCCTCACAAGAAATTTGACCACAGACAGTAGCTCATTAGCATTAGTGCTTACACGAAAGTTGCCCACATAGAAAACTACTCACACAGAAATTAACGCACAATGATATATCCTCACATGGAAATAGACCCACAGGAAAAAATATTTATTTTTTTAGTATTTAATTAATTGTAATTTTATTATTAGTATAGTAAGAATAACGGTATTTCAAAACTTAAGATTGAATTTACAAAGAAATCGCGAATTAAATTAAAGACAAAGTAAAAACGGAAACGTTGCCAGATATTGACATCACTAAAAGGGACATTGACCCTTATTATTTTAAATTTATTACTTTTGTCAAAAAACAAGATATTTTTTTTCAAATAGGTTAGTAGAGTATAACAAAACTGATAATAAAATAACGTTTAAATTGTGCGTTAATTTCTGAGTGAGGAATTTTCTATGCGAGTAAATTTCAATGGGTGCAACTTTCGGTGGGTAATTTTCGTGTGAGGAATTTTCTAGTGGGTAACTATCATAGAACTATTAATATAATATGTCCGCATATATGCAGACATAATATTTTAATCTAAGTCATTATTCCCATAATGACTAAGACATCACATTTATAAAAAACAATTATGGTAAAATAATACCATATCGATCCATATTAAATGGGAAAACAGACTTTTCCCTTTTATATTATAAATAACATATAGCCATAAATACCAATCGTAACTATAAAACCAATTTTTACTAAAAAAAAATATTTTTTTTTAATCACTTTTCTCAAATATTATAATTGAATCTATCACTATTGCGCATCATTTTTAATTGCAACATGTGTTAATTTGTGTTTCCTTAAATAACTTGGTAATTTAAACGATTTATCTGAAAAATAGAATAATATCTTCGATTTTAATCATAACATATTTTTTTTAAACTTACTACAAACATCACAAGAATACATTCTTTCGTCGGAATGAAGTAATTTATGTTCCACTAAGGAACTTAAACGGGTAAAAGATTTATCTAAAAAGTAGTTTTAATTTTATTTATTTAGTTTTTTGGTGATCAAAGTTCAGCAGTCTTAAATAAGAAGTTAATTTAAGAATTTGTTTTCCTACATAGTACTTACTACAAATTTCGCAAACATTAGGATTTTCGCCAGTATGCGTTAATTTATGGGCAGCTAAATTAGTAGTTTGAATGAATGATTTATCTTTAAAAAAATTAATAAATTAGTTTGATTCAACAATTAAGTATTTATATTAATTACCACAAATATCACAAACGTGAGGTCTTCTATCAGTATGAGTTAATTTATGTCTCGTTAAATTACTAGATTGATTAAATGATAAATCTAAAACAAAAAGTTATTTCAATTTTCTTAAATTAATTAATTTTAATTGGCATTTATACTAACTGCAAATATCGCAAGCGAATGGTTTTTCATTGGTATGAATCACTTTATGCCTATTTAAAGTTCTGGAACAGCTAAATGTTTTACCTAGAAATATTTTTGTTGTTTAAGTTTTAAAACTTATCACATATTCATTTAATTATAAATATTTTAATTATGATAGATGCATACTTACTACATATACCACATACAAATGGCTTTATTCCTGTATGAGTTAATTTATGCAGTCCTAAGTGACCAGCTTGAGTAAATGTTTTACCTATGAAACAAATAAAGATTTCCTTGTATTATTTTTCAGCTAAAAGTTTTATACTATCGAATAAAAATGTACCACAAATGCCACATACATGTGGCCTTTCTCCAGTATGAATCAATTTATGAATAGCTAAACTATTCAATTGAGTAAATGATTTATCTAAATCACAAAGAAAAATTTCCATGAATTGTCTTCTCGAAAAAAAATATTCTAATAACTATTCTTAGGACTTACTACAAATATCACACACATACGGTCTATGGCCAGTGTGAATTAATTTATGGGTGGCTAAACTGCTCGCATATGTGAATGATTTACCTGAAAATAAAACTATGAAACTAGGAAAAAAAAAATTATCGAAATACTTACTACAAACATTGCAAGTGTGCGGTTTCACGCCTGCATGAATTAAGGAATGATGACGCAAATAACTTTTCCGTTTAAAACCTTTGTCACAAATTTGACAAATAAAACGTTTATCGTATGGAGAGCTTTTATTTGAAATTATTTTTACGTTTTGTATACTATTCTTTTTTCCTGGAAAAAATTAATATAGAAAACTACATAGTATTTAATAGATTTAGGGCATGAAAAATACAAAGAGAAGTCTCATGCTTCGAAAAACAAAGCGACAATATTTTGTTAGATTCTCAGTAGTTTTGGAAAGTATACAGCTGCGCAAATTGCTCAGGCGCATCCTTTTGGGTATAGATATGGATGTATCCATCCGAATTTTCAATAAATTATAGAAATTCGAGTAAAGTTCTTACCCTTTTTAGCTTCAAAAATTCCATTATCTATTTCAATATCGGGAGATGGATTTGCCACTGTCGCTTTTGATGGTACTATATTCGAATCGGGTAATGGATTATCTTCAAGTTTTATTTCTTCTCCATTCTTTTGGATATAACTTTCATTTAGGGTTTTAAAATCATAAGTTTCGATGGAGTTTGGAATATCGTCTTCACTGGTGTTTTCTGTTGATTATATTTGAGTTAATTTTATTTATAAAACAGGTAAAAATATTCACCAGGTTTCACCCAAGTTGTCAATAAAAAAATATTACATAACATATTTCAGTAATGGTTCATTCAATTTCAGTAAAAATTAAATTATTAAATAGTAGTTTGTTTCAACTATGAAGTTTTCTATTTTTTGTCTACTATTATAACTTTTTACCACGCTTCTATTAGATCATTATGTCGTTAGTTTGTAAGGTACGGAACCTATAATCTTATTTTTCACCTACTTCCCAGTGCTTTGTGATTTTAGTGCATTTTATTAATACAAGTGAGGTATTTAATATCATTTATGAAATATTTTTATTTATTTTATTAAAGTTATCGCTTTTGAATAAAAATCTATGTATGTAATCCCAGATACAAGATGGATTAAATATAAATAAAAAGAAAAGACTAGGAAGAAAAATATTTTTTTTCCGATGAAAGTTATCACCGTTATCACCTATGCTTCGTAATTTTTTTGGATCAAATCACTGCTTTTTGGAGTACTCTTTGATATAAAGATAGTATGATAGAAGTTATTGATATAAAGATTTGAAATAAGTTTTTAAGACTGTGTAGAACCTTAAAGATGTAATCTTGGAAAAATTGCGAAACGTCAACAAATACGAAACAGTTTCGTTGCTAAGACTATTTGTTTTTCGTCCTATTCAATTTCTAAACCTTTCTACTCAAAACTATACCTATATTAAAGAATTATCTATGGATTAAAGTAGCTATCGTAAAGACCTTAAATACGAGTTCGTCTCTCTTGATATCTCTTACAATAGCAAAAGTAATGGAGCAAAATCGAAGAAGTTAGACTACACAGTATATGAACTACTCATAAGCATAGGGAATCAATGACCTCATACAGTGTGATCGAGAAACATCGGTTTTTCCGATACAAAACCGATAATTCATAAAAACAATTTTATTTTAAAACAAGTATAACAATTTACCTTTTTTAATATCAGAAATTCTTTCGAAAATTTCAGAGTTGATGTTATCATAGTTTGATGTTGAACCGTTGTCGATTGCAGTTGTCGTTCCCGGTACGAATTCCGGATTAGAGAATGGATGAACTGTTGATGACTCGTAAAATGCGTGAATACGTTGGCTTTGATCATTTAGTAATTTTTCTATTTGAGTACAAAATGTTTTAAATTCGTAACAAGATTGAATTTTGGCCAAGCAAATGAAACATAATGTTCGTTGAAGATTTGCAGTATCTGAAATCTACAGAGCATTCAATGTAATAAAAAGGATATATAATAAATATTCATTTGAAAAAATAGAAGAGTAATCGTAACCGGTTAAAATTTTAGTTGCAAATTAAGAGTAAATGAATGTTAAACACATAGGTACATCGAATAAATTTGCGTAAAAATCTTATTAATGAGTTATATATCGTAATGAACTAATACTCTCGTCTTAAGTAATCAATTATTTGCCATAAAAAAGCTATTAAAATATTTTGGAAAAGACTTTTCTTTTCTCTACCTATGCGATGCTCTTAATGTTTTTGTTAATGATGATATATAATTACAGAAAGAAAATTAAAGTGAGAAATATATGTTCATATATCGAAATAGTTGAATGAACAACTCGAATTGCGTATGAAGAAAATATGTGCTATATTGAATGAGCCAGGATTTTCGGACCCCAGAGAATTAAAAACGTAAGAAAACGAATATCGTAGTTCCACATTATATGTACCTTACATTACTAAAAAATGAGAAATAATCGGAAACCATATCCATTGTTAGAAACAATAAATAAAAAAATGTATTTACCTTTAAAAACTGTAAATATTCTAGCACTTGTATGACAGATAATCCATCACATTCGTTCAAATATTCATGCAAAGAAACCATTCGCTTGTATTTTTCACAACAAATTAAACAGTTGTCAAATAAATTGGCACCCCACATTTTTTTTTAAGTAGTAATGGTTTTACTAAGTTTTGATAACAGGACAATTTAGATTCTTCAGGTGGATACCAGCATAAGGGTATACGTATGCTTATATTGATTTATGAATGGTATAGCTGAAACTGAAAAGTTGTAATTATAATTTTAAAAACAAGTAAGTATACCACAAAATGATATTATCATTACTTTAGGGCTTTTAAATTATAATATTTAATCATAAATTGTTATAATCTATTTAGAGAAATAGATTTATTTTTCAAATTATTTATTTCTTTGACAACTCCACGGCTAATTTGTAGAGATTTACTAAACTGTTTAAGGTTTATACCTGATGAAGTTTGAATTGACTAGATTAAAATAGTTTCCTGAATTTTGGTTTAAAAGGTTTAAAATCGATGAAAAATATATTTTTATCGGCTCATGTCCCTTATAGAAACCTCAAATCTGGTAACATTCCATTTAGCCGGATTTTTTGCATTGTTTTTAATTTTATTCGTGAATAAATCGGCCCGCAATGAAAATTTAGTCACAATGGATAAAATTATACCATATTAGAATTGAATTAACAAAAAATCAAAAATAGAATAAAAAACAAAGTAAAAAATGCTACGTTGCCAGATCTGATGGTTCTAAAAAGGACATAAGCCATATTATGTATTGTAAAAGTTCCAATTTTCGTTGCAATTTTCTGCAAATTCGATTTTATTTTATTCATAAAAATAAACTCATAACTAAAAAAAATATTTTAAATAACATAAATTTTTTGTATCATAAGTGTTACATGTTTTCGTTTTCTATAAGGAATGAAAGTAATGAATAAGCGTAGATATAATATGCTAGTTTGAATTTTGAGACGAAAATTAAGAAGTAATTTAGTAAACCCTACTGGTAGCTGAGTGGTCAAAGTGGTCGCTTTAAAACTGATAGGTTTTGGGGACGATTTTTGTATCGAACAAATTTTCGAAATTTCTCGATTTACAGATTTTTACTAACCCTAATGTCGCTAAAGACCTTAGTTGACCTTAGTAGTTATAAAGCGATGGTAAATAACAGTTAAAAAAACTTAGCCAGCCAAAAGAAAAAACAAAAGAAAAGCACGATGAAGGGTTGTGGAATATGATATGCAGCATACAATGCTGTTATATCAAACTAAAGTACTATTAGCTTTATGTTTAATTACCAATTTAGTAATAATAAGGGGTACGATTATGGGAATAAATGATTATAAGAAGTTTAAAAGATGATTACTGTTTTTTATTTTAATTTATCTATAAAATCATTCAAAAATTTCGTTATACATTTTAGAGGGACAGGGGGTCAATCTTTCTAAGTTTTACTTACAAATTGAATATTATTTTGCCTTTAGTAATTAAGAATAGAACATGCAAATATCTGTAAATGTAAAAACAGTTCGAAAACAGTTCAAATGCATTACAAATGAGAAAAAAATTGATAAATAACGAACGTTATTTTGTGCATATAAATAAAAGTTTCAGTGCCTAGTGTTAGGGGCGTTAGGGGTATTAGGTTCCTAGGCTTAAGTGTGGGAATAAATAGGTGAACATTAGTTTTTAATGTGTCGCTAAATACATGTTTAGATAAAAACAAGATACAGTTTATCATTTTAGAAAATTAAAATAAACTCCACCTAGGAAAATCTTATAATAGTGTAAATGTTTTTAAAGATATAATCGATTATTGTAATTCTTAGGGGTTGATTGGGGTTGACGATTTTGAAACATTGAATTAAATTGTTTAAGTTGTTTAGTGTATTAGAAAATAAAAGCGTCATATTTGGAGAAATTGGTCATAATTGGTAGAAATAGTAAAATACTTTAAAATGATAAATGAAGTAATCAAAAATGTGTTGTTCTTTAAAATTTGTGAAAATAAAATTTAAATAAACAATAAACGAGAAATTGATGCTAGTCATTTTACTTAAATAAGGAAAAGAAATACAACTGTAAAATATATAATAGTTTGTAGTTAAAAATGGATATTTCCAATATATATTCTATGTGTCGGATTTGTTTAACAGCCCTAGAAGAAATTACTGACGGTTCAACATTTATAGATATATTTTCTTTGACTCCTTTGTGGGATACATCCACATCTATCGCCTCAACCATAATGGAATGTGCTCCCATTCAAGTAACAATGTTCTCTCTTCCATTTTTAACAAAGACATTTGATCCTCTTTTTATTTTAGATATTACCAGATGATGGACTTCCTGAGCTAATATGTACTCAATGTGTTTCAAAATTATTATCAGCCGTTCAATTTCGGGATCTTTGTATTCAATCCGATAATACATTGCGCCAACAATACAAAATCCCTATAATTGCAACAATTACCACAACCGATGCAATAACTGCGGGAACAATTCAAATTTTTGAAGAGAAAGAGATCCAAGTTGTTCAAACCAATGTTGAAGACGTTGTGAAGACGTTCCCATGTGCAAGTTGTAATGAAATTTTTGAATCTCGACGTGCATTAAAAGAGCATGAGGATACTCATCCTGGATTGAGGCCATATAATTGTACTAAATGTGGCAAAACTTTTAAACAAAAAAGTCATTTGAAATATCATATGGATATGCATATGGGGCATAGACCTTATCAATGCAATATTTGTAGTAAAACTTTTACACGAAACAGCTACTTAAAGATGCATATAAGTAATCATTCGATGGAAGTTAGTTCGAATTTAAACGAAGGAAATGTTTCTGAAAAAGGAAGATATCAGTGTAACAGTTGCGATAAAGCATATAAGCATGCAAATCAGTTGAGGGCTCATGAAAGGATTCATACGGGTGAAAGACCTTTTGCTTGTCCGATTTGTAGCAAAGCATTCATGCACAACAGTGTATTAAAAACGCACATGAGAATTCATACTGGGGAAAAACCATTTTCTTGTAATATTTGTAATAAGTCTTGTTACACTTCTTGGGATTTAAAAAAGCATATGCACTCTCACACGAATTTATGCAAATACAAATGCGATATTTGCAACAAAATGTTTAAACAACGCGGATATTTAAGCATACATAAACGCACGCACACTGGAGAAAGACCATATATTTGTGACGTATGTGGCAAAGGATTTACCCAGGTAGGACCGTTAACCGTCCATAAAAGAACTCACACTGGAGAAAAACCGTTTTCTTGCTCTATTTGCGGAAAATGCTGTAATACAGATTGTGATTTAAAGAAGCATATGATGGTGCATTCCGACGATTTTCCGTACAAGTGTACAATTTGCGATAAACATTTCAAATGGAACAGTAACTTACGGAAGCATATGCGAAGACATTCTGGCGAGAAATCTTTCAAATGCACATTCTGTAACAAGGCATTTTTGGAGAATAGCCAATTGAAGTGGCATTTGCCAGTACACACGGGCGAGAAATCATTTCAATGTGAATTTTGTGAATTACGATTTAAAACCAATAATACGTTGAAGAAGCATAAATTGAGATTACATTAATCTATTTATATCTACTGATTTTATGTAAAATTTTATCTACTCTAATAATATAATAAAAATATATACTGAAATTTGAAGCTTAAATTATTTTTGCTTGAAAAAATGAGTCCTAAGGTAGATGAAAATATTAACAAAACTATAATTTTTTTCAAAGTTTTTCCGTTCATTTCCCTTAATCCAATGCTTCCAATGATTGTGACACAATCTTTTCTATAATTTTGGCTATTGGACACCTCGTGAGCTTATTATTATATATATATCGGATAATATTTTTAGTGTCATAAAATATTAAGTTCCATTCGTAAGAAAATATATGCTATGCATCGAAAAATATAGGCTGAAAAAAATATAATAAAAGAAACAGCTAGAACTAAAAATATAATTTATATTTGACAGCAAAATTATCTCCAATTTAAATCAGCTATTAACGCTATATGATCCGAAGGGAATACAGTACTTGGTAGTGCAATATTTGCTTTTAATTCTTCTAATGTAGGGAAAGGGACTACATCCTTTATATCCAAATTATTATATTGAATGAAAATGTAGTCGAGGCAATCACTAAATCCGTGGGTGTAATTGGTAAAATAAGGCGTTCCACAAGCACTAGCCATATCGAACGAATGTTCAAACGATAAATTTTGAATAGCTTCTTCTTGATCTAAAAAATAATTATTAATGAAATAGGCTGTTTAAACGGAAAACAAAAGTCGATGAAATAAAAAAAATATCTTTAGATCGAAAATAACGTGCCTAAAAAGGTATAACTAAAAAAAATTGCTAACATCTTCAATAAGAAAGTCATTTGATAAAAAAAAATAGGATTCGAAGGCTGTAGGAATTTACAATTCAATTCGTTACAAATAAAAAAGTGTTAAAGAAACTTTTGCAAGATTAACGCATATTTACTTTTCGAAAATAATTGTAAGTTTCTACTGCGCAACCATTTGATTGTATTTCAAACTTGGGCTGTAATGTACATATTATATTGTTCTATCATTTGTGCAGTTCAAACCAATTTCTGTATGACAATTTCTTTTTTGCATAAAAAATAAATAAAAGAAATTTCAATATGAAATAAAAATTAGAACAATAAAATACAACCAACATAAGTACATTGATAAAGAATCGTTAAAGTGGGTATTTCAAAACTAGTATATGCTAGGAGTTAGAACCTCATACTAAATACATTTTCAATATATCTTGGTTAATGGGTTTATATAAACCCTAGACACTATATAAATCTTAATAGTTACGTAGTGGCGATAAATCAATTTAAAAATTTTCAATGGTAAATTTAAAAATGCGATTTTTTATCAAATTAAAGATATTATACGGCTCTTAACTTACTGCTAGACCAATCCATATGATTTTTTGATACTGATTTAGAGGTCATAAGTTGGAAAATTCCACACGAAGGCACACTGTTAAAATCACCAGAAAAAATCAATGATATTCTTTTGTTTTTGTTCTAAAAAAAAAAACAATGAAAATTTAATATAACGAAAAGAAAATATTTCAAAACCTAACTACCTCTTTACAAAGTTTATTATAAAGATGTTCTAAATATAAAATTCCCAACCCAGCCTGTAGTAGTCGAATATGATCCGCATCAGGATGAAAATACAAATGAATATTTCCAACTAGTAAAATTTCATTCGGATTATCGATGGATTCCAGAACAACATGTTGCAACGTCGTTTCCCTCCCTAAAACTCGTTCACACAACGGTATATTCGATTCAATGGTTTTCCAAATTTTTTCAAATATTGGATTCGTATTAATCTCTCTTCCGAGTACAATGGCTCCAGCATTGAGTTTGTTAAATCGATCCGAACGAAAAAAACAACTCAATCCTTCAGCAACATTGCCTTTTTTATTAAAAACACTGGAATAACCGAAATTGGAGAGCACTGGATTTAAATCAAAATCATAAACTTTTTCGTCCACCTCTTGGAGACATATTATATCTCCATTGTAGCCTTAAAGAAAATTTGTTTATTGCTAGTTTATTTTTTAAAGTATCTTCAATTATTTTACCAATTATTTCCTTAATTAGTAATTGTTTCCTATAATCCATAGAAAGCGCATAAGGAGGGCAGTAAAAATAGAGAACTTCTCGAGAATAATCTGAATCACAATACAAGTCGGCTAAAATGTTATAGGAAACCACGCGAAAGCTAAAAATATAAAATGTATGATTTTTTTGCAAGATTTTACCTTACAAGGTAATATATTTAAAATTATAAAAAAATTTCAGCGATTTTTGCATTCGTCAAACTGTAGATTATAGAGTAAATATGATCCGGACCTTTTTGATAAAGATTCATTTATATCAGTTCCTTTTAAAAAATATATTGAATGAATTAACCCAGAAGCAAAAATTAAGAAATGATTTAAATTTATGAATCTAGAAGTCCTCTCAAAATTATATAAATTATTATTTTTCATTTAAATTACATTTTAACAAGAATATTACAGCGTAAAAGATAAATACGGCACATATCAAAAACTAAAAAAAACTTTAGGTATCACCGATATCACCAATGGATGGCAGCCTTTACAAGCTTTAAATGAATTAGTACCCCTGCTAAAAAAGGCATTATGGAATCTTTACATTTGAAATGCCTCTGATAACTATAGACGACTTCTACTGTGTTTTTTGAGCATTAAAATGCCTTTTCTCTACCATTTCAAAATGGCGAAAATGCAACCGTAATATTAATTGAACGCTTAAAAATCATAAGATAGAGATATATGTTATTATTGTTATAATCTATCAGGACTTGTCATTTTGCTTCTTTGAAGGTGGATCTTGAGTGGAGCTATTAATGGTAACAAATTCAACTAACATCTCGTCAGCCTAAAGTGTAAATCTGCTAATTCCGTTTCATTAGCAAGAGAAAACAAAATTCTATCGAGTGATAAACTGATAAAACACTTTAAGTATAGAAATTTCAAAATATATCATGAAAGGAAAACCTGAAATCTGTACTAAATTATGGGCTCATTTTCCTTTTAGAACCGTCAAATTTGGCAACGTTGCATTTTCTACTTTGTTTTTAATTTAATTCGCGAATAAATCGACTCATAATGACATAAAACTTAGCCACAAAAGACATTTTACCATATTACAATTGATTTAACAAAAAAATCGCGAATAAAATAACAAAGTAAAAAATGCAACGTTGTCAGATTTGACGGTTCTAAAAGAGACCTGAGCCAATTTATGTAGCTTACATTCCCGTTTTTTCTTCCCCTGTAAAAACTGAAAATGTACTAGCAGATTAACACTCTAAGTCAACGATCTATTTTATATTTTCGAAAATATAAAATATAACAGAAACTATTTGAAGGAGGAGTCGTGAAATCAGCTGCGTTATTAAACGCGGTAAAATACAAATTCAATTGAGATCAATTTTTTAAGTGTTAAAAAATTATTAGTACATAGTTTCAATTGTTAGCTATTTTAAAATTAATAGAATCTTAATTACGTTATTATGTTATAAACATATTAATATAGTTATGTTTTTGATGTAGCGAAATAAAAAAAGACTTAAATGTACACTATGAAATAGAATTGCATACTGGAAACATTTGGAAACGTCAATGGTAAAAAATATAAGACTCAAGTGCCTTTTAGGTCGGTCAATATCTGGCAACGTTGCATTTTCTACTTTGTTTTTTATTCTATTTGTGATTTTTTTGCTAATTCAATTTTAATATGGTATAATTTTTTTTTTTTTTGGGGCTAAATTTTCATTATGTGCCGATTTATTCGCGAATTAAATTAGAAACAAAGTAGAAAATGCAACGTTGCCAGACACTGACCGACCTAAAAGGAACTTGAGCCAAACGCAAGTGATGCTTAGTCTTTTTTTGTTATAAGAATATCACTTATTTCTCTATAATTAAAGACTATTAAGTTTTAAGTGCCTTGTTTTAACAGGGATAAGGCTCCAAAAAGTTCAACCAATGAAAAAGTGAAAAAAGAGAATATTGATGATACAGTAAATGTATTGAGTATAAAAACCTTTTATCTGATAATCGAGTTTCTGTAAATTCATGTCTTGTTTCAAATGGGCATTGTTTGGGTCCTACTTGAACTGCATTTATAGAATGAATTTCAACCTCTGGACCGGTCATTTGATCATTTTTTGGAAGACAAGTTAATTTTAATTTTTTTCCAATTGAATCGTTCGTTGGTGTGTAGATAAAGCCATTTCCTATTTGCGACCAATTGTTGGAGTTATCATTTTGAAACCACGTAAATATACTTTGACTTTTATTGGTAAAAACGGCATCGAAGCGATTCGGATATGTTGGGAAGCCGGCAAGAATATGCGATGAGAGTGTAATTTTTTCAATCCAAGGAGCATTGATGATAATATTCGTGAGAGAATCATCAATTTTTAATTGAATATTTTTGTTGTGGGAATTTTTAAAAACTTCCTCACAAGTTAAGGCTTTGTCTATCGATTCTCCATCGATTAGTAGGTTAATGTTGATGTTATGACTATCTATTGTCGATTGCTCTTTCTTCTTTTTGGTTTTCTTTGTAAGAATTTTTTCTATGTTTGTAGAAATTCGATTTAAAAATGTTTCGACCGTTTCGGAAAATTGTCGCCTAAAATTAAATTTTCTGTCAATATTTAGTGGTAGATTGGTGTATTTTAGAATTAATTCAAAATGTTCTTCTCCATTGAAATGACGAACGTAGGCGTTTTCCATAGCAATTTTCGTTTCGTGTAACAACTTTATATTTACGTGAGGCTTAGAAATTTTCGAATTGAGAAGTTTCAACAACCACATTACATTCGTCAGGTTTGAATATGTATGTTGCAAATGCCACATGTGACCAAGTTGGACCAAGTCAGACCAAGTCAGACCAAGTCACCAAACGTCAAAAAGAAAAATTAATGGAAAAAATCGCTTAGTTGATTTTTTTTTTCAAATCTTATTTTGATAATTTTGTTGATACTATTATTTCAGAACAAATTAATGCAACAAATAGTTATTTTCCACTTTTTTTTCTTATTTTATGTATTTTGTATAGAGAAAAAAATGAATAGCTTTTGGGCTTATTTTAAAAGTAAACAATCAAAGTTTCATGACAAGAGTGGAATAAATGTAAAGAAGAATAATAAGAATATCAATAATTGAGGAAATTTTTATAGAATAATTATTCTTCTAGTTTAAAGCCAAAAATGATATTTTCATCATTTTCATTTTCAAAAATAGAATCAATGGAATGTTAAAAATAGTATAAAAGTCAATTTCTGCATTATCGACAGTAATGATTTCTACCATTTTGTTGACAGACGACGCAGGCCCAACAATCTGTCATTTGAGGCATTTGCATATTTTCACTCCAAAATCATTGTAAGGAATTTTGTTTTATATTTCGAAAGTTTGGAAACAAATATTGTAAAATGGAAGAAATATTAGAGACAACTGTTCCGACTGAAGAATTAAAGGTATTGGTTTCAAGTCTTTAGTATTTTAATCCTGTTTCCTTTAATTTTGTATTTGACGTTTCCATTTTTCTTACGTCAAATTCCTCTTATCTGAAAAAATCTTTTGTGATTCATTGAATTATTTCAATTTTTGTCTTATTTGTCAACTAAACTTTGATAAAAATATAATTTATGCTACTATTTTAAATTATTATTATTTTTTTTTGTATAATATTTACAAAACTGCGTCATTCAATATTGTTTAAGTTTTGACAAGATTGACATTTGAAATTACAAAAATAAACTATCGAAAATACGCAGTTTATATTTTGCTAATATGTAAACATATGTATTTCTTTTTAGAAATTTGAGGAAATATATCACAACGAATTGTACAACAATCAATTAACACAAAAAGCCCAATTTGAATATGCGTGGTGTTTAGTACGAAGCAAATATCGTGTGGATATAAAAAAAGGAATTCTCTTATTAGAAGAATTATCGAAAAATCATCCAGATGGCAATCGAGACTATTTGTACTTTCTCGCAATTGGCAACGCGAGAATTAAAGAATATTCAACTGCATTAAAATATTTACGAACAATGTTAAAAATTGAACCCGGCAACCAACAAGTAATTGCCCTTGAGGACTTTATCAAAAAGAAGATGGAGAAAGAAGGCCTTAAAGGAGTTGCAATGTTCGGTGGAGCTGTAATGGTTGCAGCTGGAATATTATCAATTGGCTTCGCCCTGGTCAAAAAATAACGAATCGGCACCATACAGCACCTGGTTTTTCCAATATATTTGTAAGACAACCTAGTAATTTTTTGAAATGAACCACAGAAACACACCACAAGACATAAAACTTGTTAATTCTACAGAAATTGTTCTGGTAAACAGAACTCAATATTCCAATATATGTATTTTAAAAGTGTGAATATATATATATAAATCATTTTTAATGGCTTAGTTTGTCTTAATGTTAAAATTCTTAATTTAAAATAAATTGCAATTTTTGTATATATGTTTCATCTAGAATATTTAGTTTTTTTTCTTTTTTTTCATATAAAAAATCGAGCATTTAATATTTTAAAATAAGGTTTATCTTTTCGAAAAATTCGAAGCCAAGACCTTCAACCTTTGAAATCTAAAAATACTTGATATCATTCTTTACAGTTATTACCTAACAATTGCTTATTTGCTCAATTTTTGGTTGTGTAATATAATTTCCTTGAATTTAAATAGGGTTGTATTAATCTTATATTTAGTATCCTGTAAATTATGATTAAATATTTTTTGAAAAAAAGAAGTATTTTTTTTATTTACCCTTCATTTCTTTTCCTAGTAACAATTACATACAGTTGACCTTGAAAAACCTTGAACATATTGTTAAGGTAAGAACCGAGAAGAAAAATTTCGTTAAATATTTTTATCAACCTTGTCAAATTGAGGTACTAGGCCTCTAAGTGAACAATAAACTGTGGGAAAAAATGGGTAACTTCTCAATTTTTGGGTTCTCTCAGAATTGTAAGTCGTAAGTTTTATAGGTCGCTAAATAATAGCATTGTGTAGACTCATATTTGTACTGGTTCCTAAAACTTTAAATATCCAAATGGGTTCCAGCTCTGGAGCGAAAATAAATCATGATATCAACGTAAATCTTACTGCATTCGACTACAGATTGGTTTTTCTAGTGAATAATTGGCCAATTTGATAATTTTCACATTCTAATAATTGATATGAGCCAAGAAAGCTGCTGTTTTTATTTTGTTGTTGATATTATGCCCTCGAAGGAACAAGATAGCTGGAACAATAAAGTATTCAATATTCCGGACTCCATTTTAACACTTTTCTGAAAAGGAGTCACACATGAAGACTTTTTTTTTCTTTCGTGAATTAAATTAAAAACAAAGTAAAAATTGCAACGTTCTTAAGCAGTTCCTACATGCTCAATATTATTGTACAATGTTTTGGTTTGTGCAATAAAATTGATCGTGTATGGGCGATATTGAAAGGTTGGGTAATATATTGTGTGATTTTCAAAATCTTGAAAATATATTGTACAAACGGGTAAATATTGTATCGTCAATGTCGCCTCCACACGATACAATATATTGCACAAACCAACGTATTGTACAATAATATTGACCGTCTAAAGACCGCTGTCAATATATTGTGCAACTCATATTGCACAATAATATTGAGCGTGTAAGGGCTGCTTTAGATTTGACTGTTCTAGAAGGGACTGGAGCCAAATTTTCATTGTTGGCCAGTTTATTTGCGAATTAAATTCAAACCGTTTAGAAAATACGTTATTTCCAACCTTGAGCTTAGTTTTTATTCGTTTCCAGAAACATTAAAAATATGTCACCACTTTAAATTTTATACAAATGGGTAAATGCATTTGTGTAGTTGGAAAATGTTTTTGTAGGACATACTTTTGAGATGAGACGACAAATGAATTTTTTAAACAATAGAAATTTTACTATTTGGCGGTTTTAAGGGTTTCTGGCAACGAAAATTAAGCCAATTAAGTTCCACGATGCACCAAGAGCTTCAGAAACATTATCTTTTATAGTTTAATGAAATTTTCTCGGAAAAGAGTACAAATAACTTATTTTAGGAGTTTTGGAATCATTGATTACAAATATAAGGTGTATGCGGTTCTCCGATGTATACTTAGTATGAATCGTATCTTCTTAAGTTATTTTGGCTCATGTGTACTTTAGCACACCCACAATCCGACAACGTTGCATTTTCGACTATTTTTAAAAATTTAATTCGCGATTAGATCGGTCCATAATGAAAATTTGGCTCAAGTGTACTTTGGCACACCCACAATCTGGCAACGTTGCATTTTCGACTTTGTTTTAATTTAATTCGCGATATTTTTGTTTATTCAATTCTAATATGGTATAATTTTCTCTTTTGTGGTTAAATTTTCATTATGAACCGATTTAATCGCGAATTAAATTAAAAACAAAGCCGAAAATGCAACATTGTCAGATTGTGGGTGTGTTAAAGTACACATAAGCCGAAAATTTAACCACAAAAGAGAGAAGTATACCATATTAGAATTAAAATAACAAAAATATCACAAATTAAATTAAAAACAAAGTCGAAAATGCAACGTTGTTAGATTGTGGATGTGATTAAGTACACTTGAGCCGTTATTTTTATTAATTTTACACAAAAATTCCAGGAGATGAGTTCCATGCCAATTTTAAGGAAGTCGGAGAACCTTACGGTCCTTATATTCGTCATATGCTTAAATATTTATAAGAGCTAAACGTAAATGACCGTGGGTCGATCGTACTTTTCTCATTTCTTTCGAAGTGGGATGCTATGGTAAATATTGTCTCGCCTATATAATTTTCAGGTTTCTAATCAAGCGAAAATATATTTTTATTTTTCTTAAGTCCTCGCATGTATATTATATCTACAAGTATAACTTATTGAGTGCATTATCTGCATTGTCTACATAACTAATGTTATATGTAACATCTATGATAGTTATTTTTGGAGGACTATAGCTAGCATAAAATTCGATTTAATCGTTCGTTGCCTATAATATTTTAGTTCCCTAATATTTTTAAGTTGCCTAGGTTATAAAAATATTCATAATTTAATTTGAATTTTTTTTTTATCTTTTTTATTGGTAAAGTCAACAAATGTTATCTATTTTTATGATTTCTATATACTAAGGATAAAAAATGTTGAGTGACGCTGTTAGTAAACACGGCCATGTGCAGCCGCGTTAAAAGAAGCCAGCTGAACGTCGTTCCTTGTCCTCCAGCTGAAACCGTCGGCGTCGTGTGTGGACAGACGCTTCAACATTACCCAACATTCTGTCAATCGCCGTTGTTGTGTCCACTTCTTTATTTACGGATTTTCCACATTGAAATCGTGTTAAGATTCGTGCGAAAATTGTATATTTCATTTCCGAGGAAAATCATATGCTACACAATGTGAAACAATACGGGACTATATTAGAACTATTGCATAGTTGGAACTTGAAAAAACCAATGTTGACGTTGATTTGTTTTTGTGTATGCGAACATTTTCTTTAAAAAAGATAGCAAAATATTATGATTGTGGATTATTTATTTAGTGTACTGTTCCACGTGTTTCCGTTTTTCCTCCAATAAAATCCATAGCCTCCTCATTCAGTGGTTTTCTACGATTTTCCGCATTTGAAATTTTGAATTTGCCGCCGTCACGTCTCAGGTATGCTAAACAATACTCGTCTAGTCGTCAACAATACTTGTCTATTTCCATTCCCTAATTTCTATATTTATCAGTTATTGCAAATTTTATTTGTGAATTTGTGCCAACTTTACATTTCCGCTTTTATTTATACATTTTACATAGTACAATTAGCAAAATCTTTATCAGTTAAAACCGTGATAATTTACCTCAATTATTATGTCTAATATATATTTTTTTTGTATTATTTCAGAACGCCCAAAAATGACTAAATATTTTGCTTGTTTTTGTCTTCAACGCATTGTTATGCCAATTGCTCTGATTGCATGTAAGTATTTAATCAGTCAAATCAAAGAAAGTAAACTAATATTGACATTGTTGAATTAAATCAAATAAGTCACAAAGGGGGCAAGGCGTGCTGGAAACGGGGTAGAGGACATTTATATCAGTGTATATATCGACTTTTAAATTTATTGAAATTGGAACATGATTTTGTGTTTCTAATTAATAATAGCCCACGGTACTGCGAAATTTTTTTCCAAGAGAAATTGAGGGTAATAGAACGATTAAACCGGTCAAATAATTATAGTCATTATCAAATGAAAGCGTTTATCTGCATATATGTATGGTGTCTATCAACAATATGAAGAGGATTCAGTAAATTGCCCAAAAAAAGTAACTAAGCATTTGTAGCGTTCTAATTAAAAGTTCTGGTGAAAATTTTATAGGTTTCAATGATAGGATGACTCATATTATGGTTGAATGTTGATTAAAACTGTTATCGTTTCAATTTGTTTGGTTTGGAATTTTGATAATCAGATGATTAGTATTCAGTGGAAAAATATTGGTTCAAATAATAGTATTGGAATAGCCTGAAAATAATTGGATTTTTTTTTTATAAATACATGGAGGTTGTTTTAATGGTTTATTAAAAAAAATTTGGAGGGTGTTTTATTAAGGGTGTTCTGCTTCGTTAGCCCTCCGGGCTACTAGGGCCGCAGTGATCACTGCTTTTTACCGCAGGTAGCTTTTTGGTGGTTTAATAAATTTGATATACTCAATCTACTCAATACTCATCTTATTTTCAATCCCAAGTTTGAACTAGTTTTAGAAGGTCAAAAAGATAAGACTTCCAACAATGATATATTACAGTGGACAAAAAACTTTTGTCCTGCAGCACTTTAAAAAAATCTTATTGAATTTAACGAGGTAAATCATACTTAAATATTTTTGCTACAAATGCAAAATTTATAGAAATAAATTTGTATTATCCTTGACTGGTTATAGTAGTTTTTAATTTTACCTTTTTCATTACTAATAACATTAATGTTAAAAAATATATTTCCTTTTGTAAGTACTAAATTTTTAATTAATATGCGAATAATAAATTGGAATACATACATTACGAAGAATATTATATCATAAATTTTTTACTTAATTACCGAAGTCAGGGGTCGCTAAATCATAGTTTGCAAGCCGTTTGAGATTCTTTTGATTTTAAAACGTAAAACTAATCATAAATAATAGCATATGAATGTAAATCCAATAAATAAGAGTACTCCTGTTTCTATTGGATATTTTAGATAAAAAGCGTAATGTTTTTGGATCAAAAGAGAAAATTCCAGAAAAAATTTAATACCGGGTGCTTGAAAAAAATATACCTCTATACCTAGTTTTAGTTGTGATAGTAAGGAAATGCTAACTCCAACTTGGAGTAATCTTTACCACAATGCTTTAATGCCAATTACAATTATCAATGCTTAATAGAAGGCGCTTGTATTAGTTAAAATTTATAATATACTAGTCACCAGGGGGGGGGATGATGAGGTGCTTGCCTCAGGTATTCCCGACATCTAATTCTTCGGTTGTATCGGTATACTTTTTGACTAACAAAAACTTTCAAGGATTTTCGATGAAAATAAGTATAGGAACATGTATTTTAAAGGGGATGGTATCACCCCCACGTATTTATTTTTTATGTAAAATCGCGATTTATATAACAACTTAATTTTCTTGGAAGCGCTCAGCATTACGTACCCATCTTCTCCAAAATAAAGGGGGCGATACCACGCAAAGATTTCATTTCATTGAGGGGGCGATGATTTGTTAAAGATTAAAAAAACTGGTATGGATATTCTTTTATATTCAATTTTCCTCTAGTTATTAATACACATAACGCTATATATATTTTTTTTACTATCTTAAGGGTTATTAACAAAAAGTAAATAGAATGTAAAAAAGTATCATAAGAAAATATTTTTACTTATGTAATATTATAATAGTTAGATAAAGGTGTAATACACAGTCTTATTATACAGGTTGGAACGTAAGAGCGAAAGGCAAAATAGTTAATGGTTAGTATTACATAAAAAAATAGTTTACATAATTTTGAGTTTATCATAAAGGTCTTGAGACTTATTTTCCAAATAAATAACATTTTTTCTCTGATAGTATTAAATTAATACATGAAAATGATTGATAATAATATTTATCGCTTAGCTATGATATATTTAGCTCATTGTTTTTGTAACTTTTTATCAATGTTTATAATGTTATTTTTACAGAACTTTAAAATGTTTATGTTTTAAAATATAAAAGCTTATATTCTCTGAAAGTTAGGCTGTGCTAAAAACGTTGATAAAGCCACAGGTCAACTCCAAATTAATATGGAAGTGCCAACGTGTCCTTATTAATCTGGTCAACAAAAACCAAGTATCATTGAATAGAGTACCGAGCAATAAGGGCATGTTGGGGAACGAAAAAGCAGATATCGTTGCCCGTCAAGGGGCGACGACATCATTCGTTGGTCCAGAACCAGTGTTTGGGATCACAAAATCGGTGGTAAGAAAACCTATCAAGGTGTAGCTTTATACTAATCATTGTGCCTTATGGAGGTACCACACCAAAATAAAAGTATCTTCATACTAATGGGGTACTTTTGGACCCTCCAATATGTAGATTCTATCTGCCAAGGGACTAAACTTATCATATTCTGTTGGAATACGGAACTCTGTATATAAGGACTAAAAAACCTTGGGTTCTCGATATGTACGGTTTTCCGGCTTACAAAAGATGAAATAGGAACTCAGATAACACAATGAGCCTAAGGCTGCAGTTTTGAGGCTTTCCAAACCTAGTCCTATGGAAAAAAAATGCATACATGGTTTTCAATGGAATTCCTAGTAATTACGGTTTTATTTATTGGTCTATGGTGTTATCAAGTTTGCAACAGTATAATATCTTCAGTAAAATTATTAATTGATTGTATGTTAATTTTTTCTACCGTTATTAAATTTTAATAATTTTAGTGTACATATAAGATTTTATTACATTTTAAATACTCATTGTATTCAAATATGTTCCTCAAATAATATTAATTTATTCAAAATTGTTTTATAAATAAAATAATGACAGGGATTATTTTTTCAGGACAGAATTTTTTAGACTAATAATTGGGGAAAATGAGTTTGTTCAGAACCGTGTTAAGCTATGTAGACACCTTTGAGTAGTTAGGAGTTTCTTTAGAAAGCAAAAAAAAAATGCTTAATACAAAATTTGTTATGTTTAATGATTTTAGTCTCTGATTTTTTTAGTTTTCACGTATGATACTGAATATATACCTAATATAACCAATTAACCAATTAACAACAGGAATTTATGTTCGTTTTATTTTTTATTGATTACGATAGTAATTTCTTTTATGATTTTTGTTTAATAAAATCTTTAATTTTACTCTAAATGGAGTTTTTTTTTCAAATTTTAGATATCTTTGTACTCCTTGTATAATAAATGTGACCCTTAAATATCCCACACTAAGAAAAAAATGCCAAAAACTCATTTTTTTGTTGTTGTCTGACTCAACTACTGTTGAAATTCTTCTCGTACCCTTTGGGGTACAAGTATCACACTTTAGGAAACATTACAGTTTATACAGTATATAGATTACGTCAGTGGTTCTTAACCTCGTTGCAGGTACTGACCTCCAACAGTTTCATATGCACATTCACCGATCCTTTCTTAATTAGAAAAATTAAATATGATTTATTCAAATTCAAAACATAGATATACATTTTTTACATATACACAAAAGGAACAAAACCATAAAGAACTCGCCGAACCTACAAGACTAACCCACCGAACCCCTGGGGTTCGATTAACCCAGGTTAAGAACCACTGCTTTTGGTATTCACAAGAACATAAAGAACAAAAATAGTACAAGATTCAGTAAAAATTATTTTAGTATTGTAGTGTCCGACCGAAACTAGTTTTGACGGCCGAACCGAAACCAAATTTCGGTATCAGTCTCAGTTGCGGCCGAAACTTCCATATAACGTCATGTTCTTGTAGACAAAAAAAAAAAAGGTAATTATAATTAGTCAGCCTTTACTTTTAAATCCTATAGGTGTTAATTATTAATTTAGCCTTCATTTAATATTCTATTTGCGCTAATCATTAACATAACATATTATTATTATTTTATTATCAATTTTAATTTCAAATGAAATATTTGTACTGAAAAAAGGGGTTGATTTTTAGGAAATTCATCTTATATTTTTCTTCAATATTTGTATCGAATAACATAATGAAAAAAATAATACAAAACAAAATTAATTTTTAAGTAATATGTTTAAGAACACAAAATAGAAAGTACTCTTTCTTACATCTTAAAAACAAAATAATTTTATTATTCATGGTTGATGAATCTAATATTATAAGTAAGAAAAAATAATTTTTCAATATTTTCATCTCATGAATTCAGTTTCGGTTGCAGTTGTAGTTTCGGCTTGACGATACCCGAAACTAAGCTGAAACCGAAACCGAAAGTTCGGTCGGACATTATAGTATTGTTTAGGATATGTGTACATATTGTCAATTGCAGTAACAATTTTGGTAACAATAGTAAGATTAAAAAACATTTCAATAGCATTTCTGGATAATTTTTTGCCTGCACCACTCGTTTTACGAGATATCAGCCATGGAGTTTTCCTCTGATTTCCTCACTTTATATCAGTACCAACAAAAATAAACGCGAGTGATTTGTGAATTTCTGCCATTGTTTACCGACGCTTTGTAGTTAAAGGGTTTTTAATGACTTAAGGGCTGAAATCCCCAACCTTTTTGAGCTTAAAAGCTCATTCTAGAATGCCAGTCGGGCAATGGACATTAATTATATTTAAAGGTTTTATAGTGAAGTATCGTTACTACATATAAGTGACAAATTCAAATTACTCCAATATTATTATGGTTCCAAGGATTTTCGAGGATCTTCTAAAGACTAAACAATTAACATTGATTTTTTTTATTTTTCGCAACGTTAGTTGTTTAAATTGTAGAAGATTCTCGATTATCCTCGGAACCATAATAATTGAAGACAAAGTTAGGATCGGAATTAACAATAAATACTTGAATATTTTTTCACGGTGATATCAAGGTGGGCACTTGTAAAATATTTTGTGAGCACCATAGAAATGTAGGGTATACCTACACCATAGATATAGGATTGAAGTTCTTTAGGGTGTATAAAAATCCACAAATCGAAAAATATTTTAAAACTTTTACGTTGAATTTCTTGTCTCTATTTTTCATAAAACAATACAAATTATTTTTAGATTAAAAGGAAAAATACTAGGTTAAATACTTTGACAAAGTTAGGAAGTTATTGACCGCAAGTTAATTCGTTTATAAAATCGAAAAAAAAAAACGGAATTACTAACTTCAGACATTATATACATACCTACTTAATAATGTAATTAAAGTGATTAATTTTTTGTAACTAGAAAAAAAATATGTTCGTGTTTACTATGGAAATCGGACCAGCTAATTTTTCTAGCCTCAATTCTTATCTTAATGTGAATTCTTAAGGAAAATTTATTTTCACATCTTGAATTTTGAAAATTCTGACATATAAATTCCAACGCACTTAGCCCGTTTTAATTTTAACCAAAGCGTTACAGATTTTCGTCACAAAAAATAGAAAAAAATCCAGAATAATTTTGTTGTTTAGCTACTTTTGGACGACCACCAGTCGACAGGCAATATTTAGTTTAAAAAAAAGTTGTTTATTCCTATGAAAAATGATAATGAGTGTTAAATTTAAAAGCAAAACGCCGAGAGATTCAGACTTCCATTGATATAGTCGTTAATCTTTGAAAACCTACAATAGTATTTTGCATTGATAATATGGAACGAAAATTCATTTTGAAAATTTATAAATAGATGTAAAGTTAATGAAAAATAATCGTTATTTAAATTTGAGGAATGAACTATTTTTTTTAGAAAATGTATAAATTTATTTTTAATTATAAAATTAATAGCTTGCATTAATTTTATGGCACAGTTGCATAATAATGATAATGGATGTGACAACGACAATGTCTAATGCATGTAGTTTTACTTTTATAGCGTCGTAATATATTACTAAGCTACTTTTATTTAGTTTATCTCTTACTAAAATCTACAGTCATGAAAAATTAGTCTTTTCAACTTGTATATATTATAAATTAATAAAGAAAAAAAATGCTTTCATTTTGCCTAGAAAATAAATGCAATTCACAGATGTTCCAAACGTAATGGACAAGTGGAATGGGACATAAAGAGGACAATTTTGCGATAGAAATATTTTGGTGTTTTATTACTTAATACATTCTAAATTGGTTATAAACTAAGAAGACAGCCAATTAGATATGTGTTCCAATGAAAACAGAGATGAAATTCGGCTTGTGATACAATATATCATTTTCTGAGATTCACAACCCCTTACCATGGATTTTTAGAATATTACAAAACACAACGTTTCGATTTTTTTTCTGTAGTTATTTGTTCTTTAGTATTTAATAACTCCCTTCCTTATAAAATTTCCTCTTTTATTCCCCTTTGGGAATGTTTTTCGGTGGTTAAGGCCAGAGAGAACCAACGCTTTATCAGCCTTACGAAATAAGGCACGGGAAATTTCTGCGTACCACTTTACATTTTTGGTCCTTCGAGCCGAATAAGAATTGGCGAATAAAGTTAGATACATTGTGTAAATAAATTAAAATATAGGTGTAAATGAATATATTGTGACGTTTTTACGGTTATTTATATTGATGGGTTCATAAGGATTTGTTTCAGGATATAAACCCTAACACCACTTATTTTAATACCCACACATTTATTATTACACTTAATTTATCTGTTTAAACAATTGTTTTAACGGTTATAACTGTTAACTTATTTGTACCTAACTGTTTCGTATGGATTTCGTAGCTTTTTCGATACTTGTTTGGCGACGGTCAGCTTCAGCTTCTGGAAGATTCGAGATTGTTCCAGACAGTTCTCGTAGTTTCAAATGTTTCTATCTCTGTCTACCCCCCATAAGAATCACACGGAGAATATTCTGAAAAGTTTTCCGTTTCTCTTCAATTAAATTGTTAGAACATTCGAAAGTTCTAACAATTATAACTTTCGAATGTTCTAAGACTACAAAAATAAGCGATTATTCCCAGTTCCCAGTACAAATCTAATTGTAACAGGAAGGAAAAATGCTACACTATGAATAAGCAGATAAAAATTGCGCGACAATTTTTATTTATTTATTTTTAGTTAATGAAATCATTAATTAAATGATTTTATGCCAAAATTTGTGATAATTTTCTTGTTACAATTTATAAGTGAAAAGAAAATTATACTCTAAAAAAATTATAGCAAAAATTACAATGTAGTATCGTAATTTAGGACTAGATTTTCATTGATTTAGTCTTTACAGTATTGTATTTTAAAATTTACTTTGTACATTTGAATTTTTACGTTATAACATTGTAATTATAACGACAATTTTCTGTAGTAAATACCATAACAAAAAATACGATTTTTAACATTGATAGATGAATATTTTATTTATTATTTCTGATTCACAATTAATAAATTTATGAATAGTAATGTATGTCCTATGACTCAATTTCTTTCTTGATTACGACGCGTTTCAACAGTTTTTGGATGTCATCATCAGGTAATGTTTATTTTGTCCGTTGTAAACAAATTTCATATAAGTTTATATATAATTTCATATAAGTCGAAATCAAGAAAGAAATTAAGTCATAGGACATACATTATTATTCATTAACTTATTAACTTAAAAAGTACGATGTTAGATCGAAAATTTTTCTATAAATTCAAGTGAGTATATACATATACGATCTATAAGTAAAAGAGACAAAAATTATATGCTTATACATTTTCAACAAATGGATGAACTTATAGATGAACTTGATTGATGATTATTACGAACTAGTACTTTTTATAATACTGCATTGTAAATATTACAATACGTTTATTCGGGTCCAGCACTTCAATAATAATAAACAATATAAATTGCGATGTATAATTGTAATGTTTCTTTTAATTTTTTTTTTTACGTAAGAATTGAAATTGAGTACGCCTAAATTTAACATCTTCAATTTATGACGTATCATGGGCTAATTTTAGATTTTATTAAGTGAAATTTGAAAACAATAATTTCATGTTCCGCCACACGTTTGATTGATTAATTTACCAGAATCGAAATTGGATATTTAACCAATTTCTGCAAAAGTATACTTTACAAGTCTTTAAAAAACATTTGTTAACAATACTTAACTAAAACGTTGTGCTATGATATATATCATTAGTGGTGCTCATTTTTAATAAGATTTACATTCTAACTAAAAGTTTTTTATATTTACTTAACGTTTATCATATTTTGATTTACAAATAAGTTTTTCCATTTAATGATTAATTTATGATCTGAATACATTTTCAGGGAATTCTTTCGTTGGGTATAACAAAAGTTTTAAAATAATGTTATCGATCTTATCATTGACTCATTGTTGTAACATATCAGAACTTAGATAAAGTTACTGAACCCAGTTATTGGATTTAAAATTCCAGTGCTGTTTTTATGACTCAAAAATTGAATCTAGTCTCGAGGCCAACTACAACGAAATTCCAAATTCAAAATGATATTTTTTTTAACATTCTTTCCTCTATCGAAAAACCTATTTTTAAAAATAATTCTGACATCATTAGACGTTTTTTCAAGGCGACCAATACAAGCAACACAATCAGTGCATTTCAGGATAACACAAAGTTATAGGTCAACGAAAAAACGGCGAGAAAAAACTCAATATTGTGCTGCATCCATTATAATGTCAGGTCAATTTAAAATCTAATCTAACCCGATATTATAAATATTCGCTCGTATGATGCATAACATTGTTATTACAAAGTCGGAATTAAATGGGATTTAAAATAGAGATGTGGGTATAATGCATTTCAAATATTATGCTGGGTAAAGTTTTGTGGTGAATGTCAAAATTCCAGTCTAAACAAACATAGTTTGAAGATTAAACAGGAGAAGTATTTTTTTGGCCTCATGCCACACGTTTATAGTTTGATGTTCATTTAAAAATTCAAGCAATAAAAATTCTTGATATAATTTATATATTTTTTGATTCATATCGTGAGTAATCAACAATGGGTCTCATTGAAGTTTTAGCAAAAGATTTTTTCTTTTAATTATTATTCTTGGTGTTTTGCATAAGTTCTTATGCAAACATATTGGATATGAGATGCATAAAGACTGTACATTTATGACTCAAGATTTACATATTTAATTAACATATATAGTATGGTTTCCCTACATGCATAGTTACATAGACACATTCTCTCTAGTAAAAATATTTTTCAATTGGATTCGTTTTCTTTTGAAAAACCCGTCTTATTGTTTTCATAATATTTTATATTCAGTCGTAGAAAGTGAAAAATATTTAAAAAATAAATACCATTAAAATGGAAAATGTTTCGTTATTATTTCTACAATCCCTTCAAGAACTTAATTTTTCATGCCAATGTCATCCGTATATATTTGTTTATTAAATTTTTTTATTTGAATTTTTTTTGTTTTAAGTATAAAAGTAACAAGTTATAAATAATATTTGAAACGTTGAGTTGTGCAATATATATGGGTCGTATGTTAGAGAAATAAAAAGGAAGTATCTAGAGATTTTTGTTTCGTTGAAAATACACAAATGTAGATGTTTCGTGAAAAATATACGACAAATCACTAAAATCAAATTAGATTTTTTCGCTAACTTTGAACAGTTATACTTACTGTTTATACAATATGTAAAATATATTGTGGTCCTATTTATGTAATATAATTTACCAAAGTAAACTATAAACATAAATTTGAACAAAAGTTCAAACAAATGAATTACTGACGAATTGCCAAGATACGTATTTCGATTGCCAAGCAATTTTTTTAGTGGTCATTAAGTAGAATTAGATCTCTCCGTATCCGCTATGTGATGATTTACTAGCGATCTAGTACATTAGTCAACTAATGAATAATCACATTGCAGTTACGGAGCGATCCCATACTACTTAATGACCACTAAGGAAGATTGCTTGACAATCCAAATACGTATCTGGGCATTACGTCACGAATATTTTTGTTTGAACTTTTGTTCAAATTTATGTTTATAGTTTACATTGGTAAATTATATTACATCCATGGGACCACAATATATTTTACATATTGTATAAACGCGACAAAACACTAAACTCGATGTTGACTCTAGAGGAAAATTAACGAGGTGAATTATATAAATAAGCGATTATAAAAACGTTCCTCAATTGTATTAGTGTAGCAAAATATATTAAATCCGCGGTAATAAAATGTATACATAATCGTAATCATGTTATGTAAGGAATATTAAGCTCAATAGAAAATAGATGAAAATTTTGTGTTTTTTGATTTTATTTCACACTCTATTCCACAAAATTGAACCAAGTCTCTCAAGAAGTTTGTTTAGAAAGTAAGTCACGGAAAAAGCAAATTTTTTGCCTGAAAGGAAGTTGTTTTGAAAAAAAAATAGACATTCTATTTAAACAGAAGTATTTTGTAGTCAAAAAATATTATGAAGATTAAGCAGTTTTCAATATGCTAACTATTTGTTCTGGTATACATTAACAAATTTTCATCCTCTTATATTTAATCTTTCGGATTGCAAAGAGTACTGGATTATACAACTAAGGGCTTACTAAGGGTTATATCTTTCCACTTACTTGAACTTAGAATATTATGGATACTATGGCTACGTAAGATTTTTATATAAGTTCTTATACAATTATTTATTTTCATCTAAATTGTGCTGTAGAAATGCAAAAAATCTGATGTGGGATCACAAAACTAGTTCACGAGTATGGGAACACGGGGCGGAATGGGAAATGGAATTAGCGATTGTTACAGGTGACAAAAAAGCGTAAAAATCATACTCAATGCTCAATTAACTGTGCTGCATTATAAAAAGTGGCTATCGCCAGTAAAGAGTGCAGTTGTTTTTATTTTTATCAAAAATCGAAATAAATGTTTCCGAATTCTAATTTTTGCAAAGTAACACTTAGGTAATTATCCTATGTTCTATTTTTTGTTTGAATATTAACATGACATGTTTGTTAAAACATACTGTTGACTAACTAAAAGCCTAATGATAATTCAAATATAACTAATATATCCTGGCATAATAGTTGTCCTTGTGTGAAAGGTGCTTTGGGGTACCATGGGTGGGGCGGAATGGGATATACCATTCAGATAGTATTTCCCATTCAGATAGACATTTTTATTTTATCAGCAGATAGTGCGTATATATAAGGAAAACCAGCCGACAGCCCATATATAAGAAATATCGGAAGATGCAGTGGTAATCTGCTTATACTGTCAAGATTTAAACTCCAAATTTAATGAAAGCTGGTGTTCCTGCAGTATTTGTCAAAAATGGGCACATTTGGCATGTGTTGGGCTAAACACGATGATGACAGTGTCTTCATCTGCGAAATAAGCCGATAACAAGTATCCTACTGCGCTCCAGGCTCATTTCCCATTGTGCCCCAGAGGATGGGGCAGAATGGGAAATTTCCATTTGTTTTTGAAACCTAAATTTTTAATATCAATTATTAGTTAATATCAATAAAACCATTTTTAATTTGTAAAAAATGAATTAAATAAATATATAAATTACAAAACAATGAGATTGTTTCTTTAAATCTCTCGTAAATTGTAATTAAAACTTAGGTACCCCGTTCCGCCCCAGGTTCCCCTACATATTTGGTTACCTTAAGGGAAGGATTATTAATTTTCAGATTTATGCCCAATTTACCAACGAATATCAAATAATAACTAAAATTTCCTTAGGGTCCAGTATTTTTACTCATGGATAGATAATCCATACCCTTAAGAGAGCTATTTAATAGATAAAAATTTATCTGTTAGTTAAATACGAAAATAAGCATGTTTTCTCAATTCTCCTTCTTAAAATTTTATCTAGACGACAAATACCACTCTATAGATGTGAAAATACCGGCTCTAAATCGTAACGTATAATCGAAATATTTTAAGTTATAAATTTTAGTAAACGATAAGTAAAAATTTCATATTTTCTTGAAACATTTTACCCTATTTTTTCGATTATTAAAATTTATTTATAAAATTATCAATAATTTCACTGAATTTCAAATCAACTTGATTATAAAAATCATTACTTTCATTGTCATTTGATTAAATTTTAATTGGATCTGGATATTTACGTTTAAATGTTACAATCGAATTTTTTCCTGAAAACAATACTTTGTTATAAACTTAGAATACAAAGAAATAACTGAAACATTATTTTTAAAGAATTGTTTGACTATATAAATTTGTACTTTAATTTATTCTTAATTTATTAATATGTGTAATAAATTTCCTACGACAAAAACCCATGGAATTCTTATAAAAGTACACGATTTTAAGTGTTTTTTTTAATTAATAAAAATAATTAAATATTCACTTAGACATGTTAAATATAAGGAAATCAACAACCATATTGGAGGCATTAAAAATTAAACAAAATTCTATTTTTTATAATTAGGTTCTGTTTCAAAAACGAAAACTAACAAACCTACATTCTATTCGAGGAAATTACTTTTCTCCTAGAAAACTTCGTCATTAATCATCTGAGTTTTTCTCAATTTTCTTAATTATGTTTTTCTAAATTATTTTTATTTTCATTTATTTCAACTGTTCAATATTAGAACAATAGCAATTTCAATTTAATTACCTTTTTACAAAAGGCACAAATCTGAAAATGGAATATGGAAAATCTGAATATGCATGTATCTACACCATGAAGGCCAATATTTTATGTTCGTATTGTGTAGACACGATAAATGTATGTTTCTGAGCAATAAAAATGATTCGATAAATATTAGTAATAAGTACAAAAAATTGATAAAAAATTAATAATTATTGGGAACACTTGTATCAAAATAAACACAGTATCAATATTATCAGTGTTTAATAACTTTTAAAGCTAATAAAGTATGAGTATATTTACCACGGATTATTATTTGATTTTGGGTAAAAATATAAAATATATGGAAGTTAACATGAAGTTTTTTTTAAATAGAGTTGACAAACTTATTCAAAATGTAAAGGATTCCTTAATTAAAAACGTTTATTTTTTCCTATTTTGATATTTGTAAATCATATGGTTGTTTTGAAAGATTGTAAGTCTTTTTAAGTTGCAGATAATTAATTTTTAAGCAAGATGTAAAAAGTTATTCGGCGAAAAGTGAAACAGAAATACATATATCGCTTTAGAAAGATAATTATTTTTCTTTAATTAATATCGATAGAAATGTTGAATCAATGCACTGCAATGTTACATTTAAATTACGAAACAGAATATAACATATGAAATGCATAACATGTACTTAGGTTTGCTTAAAATTTTAATTTTTTGATCCTTATTGTAGTTATTCGTTATGAGACTCGTCACATAGCAGTTACGGAGAAATCCAATACTACTTGATCACTGATGAGGATTATTTGGCAATCGAAATATGTATCTGGGGCAATATGCCATACATACATTTTGTATGAACTTTTGTCGAAATTTATGTTTAAAGTTTAATCTTTTAAACTATTTCAACATTTGACTAGAATGGGTTTTATATATTGTTTTAACAGTTATACTAAATAGTTTGTAAATTTTAGTGGTAGATCATATTATATTAAAATATAAACAGAAATCATTTAAAGACACTTACCTACTTTAAAAGAGGACGAAAAACGCAGGTCACAAATAAGGATTTCAAAAACGGAATCTGAAATAAAAATACGTTATTAATATATTATATACTGTTAAAATGGATTTTTTATACGGTTTTGGGTAATTTATTGAAATTGGGATCCGTATAAGATCCCAATTCAACATTTTTTCTTTTATGTACTTTTGGATTTTTTAAAGGGTTGAAAGGTAAAAATCCTCGAAAAATGTGTTAATTGCATTTTCACACTAAGTGGGAATGTAACCGGTCTTATACATTTTGGAACTCAAGTTTTCATCACCTGATTTTCTACCCTCGAAAGATGTGTTAATTGCATTTTCACACTAAGATGGAATGTAATCGGTTTTACACATTTTGGTATTGAAATTTAAAACAATGATGGTATCTCACTCACATGTATGTGTTTACAGTATATGTCTACCTTTGCCGAAATTTTGTTTGCCTATTCTTATTATTATGATAATTAAAATACATTTAAAAGAAAAATATTTTTCTGAAGTTATTCAATTTAATATTTATAATAATGTAATAAAAGTAGATTGATACATTATATTTTTCTATATTTGAATTAAAAATTAGTTTCAATACATATATATATATATAAATGGGTAAATAAAATGTACAATTACCATTGTATAAATATAATTTTTAGAACATCGCTATTTAGGATTGTTTATACATATCTATACATGATATTTATGGGAACAATCTACTTCTATATGGTAAAGGTTTTCAATAAGTATTTTTCAAATATGTGACCCAATCAGTTAATTCGGTTAAACGGTTAATTCATATAATATGTAACATACATTTTGTATAAGTAACCAAATATGTAAACATAAAGTACCTATATATAAATAGTCAGTTTAATATTTTATTTTAAATCCAGTTACATTACACGAAACATTCACAGCCCAACACTCACATAACTGACAAATAACTAAAATTAGCAATTGAATGAAATCGAAATGACAGTTGAAACTAATGACATTGTAGTTCAAATTTGAGCCATTTATTGTTATATTTGTATTCCACTAACATGGATGTATTTTAAATTTTATATTCTTTGTCCTTGTTGTATTTTGATGTTAAAAGTAATTTGTGTTTAGAATTGTATCATATTTTAGTAATCACAAATCTTATAAATGGTATGCTAGTTCAGGCACTACCGGAAGAGGCTACCGCAGAGGATTAAAAACCTATTTTTAACTATACCGAAGAAGTATAACTTCTCACAGGCGTACATAAGTACACACACTGTTTTTTAGTTATAATTGTCTTAAAAAAATGCTAATTTAATGTTTTGTTTATGATTTAATCATATTAAAAAAAATCTACATTCATAACGTATGAAAATCAAATCAATAATATTTTGATTTGTTAAATTGAAATTAAGGAATATTCAGTCCTAAAAGGTAGTTAAAATTTTTCTATAATTTTTGTTTTTTCTTATGTAACGTAAAATTTTTGATGAAATTTTCGATTTTCTCTTAAATTCTACACAGTTTTTTAAGTATCGACCTTTATTCCTCTCATGGTATGCTATACGACGTAATTATTCACAAATTTTGATTTTTATGTACTTTTGTCTCCGATTGTACCTCCATAGCATCCTTAAAACATCCACCATATTTGTTAAAAACTTTTGCGAACTATTGGGGTTGTTTTGCCATGTTTTTTTAATGTTGACGACTCAATATATTTTGGATATTTGCTTTAATACTTGTCTGATTGGAATAAAGTAGGAACTAAGTAGAGCAAAGTAGGAGAAGCTGTATCTCTGAAACTAGAGTTGTTGGGTAAAAAATGAGGCTAGATCTGAAATCAGTGATATCAAATTAGTAAGAAACCATTCAAAAAAATAGTAAAAAATAAAAGAAATAAAAATGAATCCTGTATACTAGTTTTATAGAATACGTTTATAGTTATTCTTATTTTTTTTTTTGAAATCTAGTCATTATTGTCTCTTTTTGAATATCCTGGCAAATTTTTTATCCTTTTTACATACACAGATCATTATATTTTTTTCATTCATAAGTAAAATTACATAACATTTGATATAAAAGTGGGTAGAAATGTACTGTGGAATCCATATCTTGTTTCATAAAACAACTTTGGCTTAGTATATTTATGACATTAAAATTTTAAAGGTCAAACAATAGCACAGACAATTTTTTTTATCAGTTCGCTACTTTCGAATCTAAAAAAGGAAACCAAATCTGAAATACCGATACCATCAATGCGCGGAGCATCTACTGAATATACAAAGGTGTATTATTTTCTTTTTCCGCAAACCTTCTTATTGTTAATTATTGGTCTTACTTGTCTTTTCCATTTCTGTTTTCCATTCATTTATCCGATCAATCATTGCTGCCTCTTTTATTGATCACGTATTTCTTGGACAGAGCCTTTTTGTCTACTGCGGTAAATGGACATGAACTAGGTGTGACGTTTTTGCTCACAGTACTATACACATAATCAGATTTGTTTGCACAAAAAATAAAATAAAACAAAGCAAAAAATGGGGAAATGGTGGAATTATGAAATGACCATCATTTTTGAGGAGAAAAAAATATGAATTATGAACGCTTTATTTCCACAAAAATTATAATGCTAATTAAATTAAATTTTATTTTGTTGAACACGCGATTTTCGTATTCAATTTGTTCGCACTGTTGCGCTAATAATTTGGTTTGAATTATTAAAATTTATAATATTATGGTATAAAATAATTCTAATATTCTATTACCCATCTACTAATTCTCTTATAAATATGCTTAAAGCGTTTCTTAGGAAATATTTATCCATTGTTTAACGATTATAGAATATTTTTTTGTGCAAACTTAAAAAAGTCAATATTTGTTGACTTTCTCTTTAATTGAACTATCGGTTGTTTAAAGAATTTTAAATAGAATTGTTTTTTTCTTGAAATTAAAAGTGAAAATACTGAAAAGTATATTACTCGGTAAAGGGTGTATAAACTATTTATCTTTGTTTACGCAATATATTGTGGTCTTATTTATGTAATATAATTTACCAAAATAAACTATAAATATAAATTTGACGTATTACACAGATACGTATTTTAATTGCCATGCAATCTTCTTCAGTGGTCTTCAAGTATTATTGAATCGCTCCGTAACTGAGTCACCTAACTCATCACATAAAGTTAAATTGAACTTTTGTTCAAATTTATGTTTATAGTTTACTTTTGTACATTATATTACATATATATTACACATTACATTATTTACCACATTCCCAAAAATTCCCAGGAATTTTTAATGGAGAAAATTTTCTTCTGCAACACAATATAGCAAAACTCTTCTGGAAATTAAGGGTTGGTTAGTTAGTTAGTTAGGGGTGTTACTACTTTAGCATTTTTTTATAAATAACACCCCTAACTTACCAACTAACAAACCCTTAATTTGCAGAAGAGTTTTGCTATATCGTGTCGCAGAAGAAAGTTTTCTCCATTAACATTTCATGGGAACTTGGTTAGTCGAGCAAAATTGAATAGGAATATATGACAACTCTTCAATTGTCTGACATAAACATGATCCAAATTTCTCGTTTAAGGTCTTATTGCTTAAAATGTGTATCATTATTGGTTGGTACAAGTTAGAGAACTAGAAACTACCGAATTCGAACTTTAAAAAAAATCATTTGACATTATTAAACATCTAATATTCTAATGTATTTGAATAAATATAGAAAATGTTGTTGGTAGCAACTTTGTATTACTACCTTGTAAAATTCGAAAAGCATATCATATCGAATTTGTATTCCTTTGAGGATTTTTCTAACTATTTTCATATAAATTGTATTATAATATTTTTTTAAAAGTTAAAAAGTCATCCTTATCATTAAGTGTCTTAAGTACAATTAGAAATAACTTATAAGTCGATAAATGGTAATTGAATGCCTATAGGTTCAGTAACAACCCATCTTTCTCGTTCCTTTAATACTTTAAGTTTTTTAAAATTTTTATAATGTACTGCTAAATGATTTTTGAATTTAATAGAAAATAGGTTCCCAACCTTTAACAAACCACCGCTCTATGATACAAAAAAAAAATGTCCAGTTCCTTCTACTTAATAGTTCTTTTTACTAATTTCCCTAAAAAGGAAAGAACATCACCAAAGTCTTTTTTTAAAACTCTCCTTGATTTTAGAGTTGGTTTAGATCAGGGGTGGCTCAACCCCAATGATCTTGTGGGTTACTTTAGAACTTCGCGGGCTATATAAAAAGTTATGTATCCCCACATTAGACTAAGATACACTAAAGAAAATTTTGAATACCCAGGTTTTCACAATTTGGCCATAATAAAATATAACTATATTTTGTAAAAGTGGGATGAATTTCGCGAGCCAAAAATATAGTTAAGGCGGTTCTCATGCGGCCTACGGGTTGGCTACCTCTTGTTTAGGATTTGCCAACGTTTTTTGAAGGACGATATTGCCCCCATTGGGATCCACTGATTGAAAATGATATGACTAAGCCACTAAAAATGGTAATTCTTTTAGTTACGGATGATTATTATAATGAATGTTAAATTTCAAAAAAAAACATGAAATGTTTCAACAGATACGTAAGTTACTTAATTTCACCTAAATTGGTAAATTATAAAATAATTATTTGGTGCAATAAAATGGTATCTTGAAAATGGAGCGTTAAATTTTCTTTGAAACAATTGCAAAATGAGAAATATATCTATTTGTTTGTTTGTAATGAAATAGTTAGTATATGATAAAATGGAAAACGTTAATTTTTATGAAAGAAAGAAAAAATAAGACCTTTATGTGTTAATTAGTAATAACCTCCTTTACAGTTTAAATGTAATCCCCACATTAAAAATAAGCAAAAGAAGCTATTGCTTAGGGCCCCGTCCGTTGACCTAAGTTTCCAGCTAACCATGTTTCACTTCTCGTTACGAAATAAAAATTGAATATTACATTTTTTTGCATTAGAGAAATATTATATTTATTTTTATATCATCTGAAGTAAAATGTATGATTTTCCAAAAATAATCATAGGAAAAATAAATCAAAATGGAAGAATAATATTTTAAAAATAAAGTAGGTACAAAAGTTCAAGGAAAAATTGTAATGATTTATATTTTTGTAGATAACAAATATTTAAACTTACTGATTTTGGAAAATATAACTTTTTAAAGACATCGGAAAATTCATTGGAAAAATATTTAAAAATGAGTCAATTGTTTATCGGAAAATTATTTTGAAGGCCTTACTGCATTTTGATATCGCGGAACTGATTCCAAAAAAACAATGTAGAACATAATATTTTATCAATTTGTACTAACTAAATTTTATTGAATATGCTTTTTGTAAAACGATTTCATATAAATGGAAAACCTAGTGAGAACCTATTTTAGTACCTCTGTTATATAGGATTGTTACACTGGATTTTATTTGTGTTTAACGAGCTTTCGTTATTTTATAATTGCTTTTCAGTGTTATATAGTTAATTAGTCAATTAATTAACGGACGTATATAAGATATTAGTTAATTGTTTTGTGTAGACACTTTTTAAATCAAAACTATTAACTCAGGGGGTAACAAATGTTCAATGTCCATTTGAATTATCCTTTATGTGTTGCGTGTAGGCCCCACGAAGAAGTATAAGTTATGTAGTTAGGTCAACCACACAACTGTAGTACAATATTTAAATAGATATTAGAGTCCAAATGGTAAAAAAGACACACCTAAAACAACGACGATTCTCGTTTCGCCTAATTAATCTTGCATGCATTAGAGACCTTCCGTTTTACACCAAACAAATTATCATTTTTCTTGTTACGAAAAATTTAAATTATTATAACACGAGAACTTTATAAATAGATGCTAATTTTTAGTAGGCGCCTTGGGATGATTCAGTTTCCTAGTGGCTATTGTCGCTTATGTTGGCAGGAATTTTTGTCTGAATTAGTAATTGCCAAAATTAAATATTAAATAACAAGGAGGCTCTGTAGCGTTGGAATCACAGATTTTCATCATTTTTTAACAACTCACGTTTCTTAGGGTTTTGAATGTTTTATCCAAGCAACCTTATGAACTTCAAGAAAAAATAAATTTCGGCAATTTTTCACATTTTTTTCTTCGCTCTAAAAGTTTACTAAGACCATTATATTATTTTTTTTATCCTAATACCAAAAATATTTTTTGAGTGATACCTAGAAGTATAATAAATATATTTTTTTACGATGCCTTATTTTTGTAACAATTGATTCACTTGGGCAAGATTTAAGTAGTTTAAACACTGAAGTTAAATTAATATTTTATGGATTTTTTGAGTCTCTATTTAACCTTCTAAACTTAGAAGTTGAAAACATTTCCGCTTAACGCGGAGGCACGTTCCAATAAGTTCCAGTGCTAAACGAAACAGTGTTAAACGAGGCAATTTAACACGCACAAATGTAAAAATGTGATGGGGATCAGTGAAAAAGAAAAGAAAATTAGAAAATTGATCAGATTTTTGTTCCATCTATTTTGTAACATTTGTTGTGAAATATTTTTTAAAACATTGAATATAGAATCAAATAAGATTGTTTCGCTTATTTTGAACAGTTAAACTGTTTATACAACGTATAAAATATATTGTGGTTCAATTTATGTAGTATAATTTAATATAAAAATAATACTATAAACATAAATTTGAATAGAAGTTCAAACAAAAATATTTGAGACGTATTGTCCAGAATACGTATTTCAATTGCCAAGCAATCTTCCTCAGTGGTTATCAAGTAGTTTGGATCGCTCCATGACTGCTATGTGATGATTTATGGTGATCACGTAATCACGGTAATTCACGGTGATTTCAATAAATTAAACCTCAATATATATTATATATTGTATAAACATTGAGTATAGACTTATTTATTGCTAATACCGAATTTTATTCATAAAACATTCGTGTAGATAAAAAATTTCGAGTAAGGTTCTCCTTTATTTTTTTTGTGACTAAGTCATCTAAAGTTGTCTGTTTTTTCATTGTAAAAAAGGAACTAAACTTTTTATCCATTTTGGCGCGGTAGTTTTGAAATGAAACGAATACCATAACTTGAATGTACATTGCAGAACTGTCATTTGTGTAATTATTTGGGGAATCTCAGTATATTACCACGTAATACTGAAATAGCGAACAACGTTAAGCGGGGTTTTACTGTACTATAGACACATTAGTGTGCCACGAAGGCGAAGTCAACGTTATCAATTATTACTAGTGTCCGACTGAAATTAGTTTCTGCGGTCGAAACCGAATTTCGGCATTAGTCTTAGTTTCGACCGAAACCGAAACTTCCATATAAGATCATTTTTTTGTAGGAAAAAAAATGAACCATAATTAGTCAGTCTTTCCTTTTAAGTTCCATAGATATTTTTTAATCATTTAGTGTTTAATAGTTGAGCTAATCAATAGTATAACACATTATTATCACTTCTTATTTCAAATAAATTATTTGTGCTGAAATAAGAGATTGATTTGAAAGAAATGCACCTAATATTTCTTTTTAATATTAGTTACTAAAAATATAAAAAATATACAAAACAAAATTACTTTTTACTTAATATGTTTAGGTACATAAAACAGAATGTACTCTTTCTTACATTCTAAAAACAAAATAATCTTATATTATAAGTGAAAAACGTTCATCTCACGAATTCAGTTTTGGTTTCGGTCATAGGTTCAGCCGAAACCGAAACAAAGCCGAAACTCCTTTTTTGGCCGAAACTAAGCCGAAACCGAAGTTCGGTCGGATACTTATTTATTACAAAGATATACCTACTATGAAGGATATGAATGTTTTCTCAATATACGCACATATTTTATTAATGAGTTTTTGTTAATCAAATTTATTTATCCTTAATATTCTTAACAAACATTTATTCATTTTCGAGCAACAAGAGATGAATGTTACGACCAGGCGTTAATATTTTATAATTGTAGGTGAATAACGTTACTAATTAAATTTAGATAAAGTTGTCAAATCAACGAATTTTGGAAAAAAAATTAGAAAAAAAAATCTAGGGTTGAACTTGATGTATTTTACTAAAGATTGATTTGGAATATCTTTTGGTTGATATTTTACTAGATATACTTCTAAGGACCACATATTGTCAACTTTCTTGGTAAATATTAAAATTATAGGTATATCAGCTTTTTCCTATATTTTTTTTCAAAGCTACTAATGTAACTTAATAAAGGGGTTTGTTCATTAAGTTTTTACGAAAAATATTTTTAAAATTATAGCTTATAACTTTTTTTTTTTAATTCAATGTGCTTCGCGGATGAAATATGTTTTTAAGGGTAGAGTAATTAATAAATTCTTTGTTTCGTGAAAGCTTTGCGTGTTTGAGCTTTTTAAGGGTGTACATTTGAGGGAGGAAGAAGCGTTCTGGTTGCAACTTGGTAGCGTGACATTTTTAGCACATGAGATTCGTTATGATGACGTAGTTAGAATGTCACATTAAATAAAAAGTAGACCTATTTTTTTCATGAGAAAAACATTTTTTATTTTTCCATAAAAAAAAAAACTGCAAAAAAATCTTTGGTATGGATTTGATTATATCATCGTGTTTTATGGTAATCAATTTGTGATAAATTTTTTTTATAATTAAAATGTAATTAGCATGTAGGATTTAATTAAATTGAAGGGCATGAGAAAATGTTACTTAAAATTTAGATGGCAATATAATATGTGAGTAGATAATCAAAATGACATCATCAATTCACTTAAAAGAGAAGAAAATTAAGGCCAATGCTCTATTAAACTTTTGCGGTAAAATTTGATACCAACTAAGATTGAAATTTATCAAAAACCTCAAAAAAAAAAAACCCACGAGTTATCTTGTCTTGTAAGATATTGATCGTAGAAATAAAAACACCTCATAAAAATAATTTTTGGGCGAAACTAAAACATCACCACCTAATCTCTACGGCGAGCAATTTTCATCCCTTCTAATATTTTTATTATTGGCATCATAACGAAGTGCTAATAATATATCTATGTGTGTTTTCTTTGTTCGTTAAATGTGAAGAATCTAGGGTGGGTTTACGGTTGTCGCACGATTTATGTTATATTTTCTTCGCCACAATAATGAAGGAAAATCCCGCGAAAAGCGAAAGTGAATGACTTAACAAGAAGGTGGTAGATGTATATAAAACTATGTCATCGAGAAAATCAATGTCTCGGCACCGTCCATTCATATAAACGCCTCGCAACGAAAAAGATAGGATGATTGATCGTTAATAAGCCCTTTCGACGAAGAAGAGATGAACACGAATTTGTAATTGCACGTTAATGAGGAATTCGATATGCTTTTCTCTTTTCGGAAAGTTTCAAAATTGCCGAGAAAAAACGGGGAAGTTGAAATCGATTTTGTTAAGACAAATATTTTATTGGGGTTTGTTTCATATATTAATAAATTGATTAGTTTCGGAGGAAAAAAAAGCGATGAGCAAACAAAATTTTCATGGGTTAATAAACACAAAGGAAACGGGATTGGTTTTGCCGGAAATTGGTTTAGGGTTCCGTATCAGAAGGGCTTTTTTGTGGAATGCCATTGTTGTTTTTGTTGAGATAAATTGGGTGACTGTCACACCTAATTCTAGTTTATCAAAATCAAATGAAATATTTTTATATACTTTTGTTCTATACACTTTTGTATCACAAAACAATTGCAGTTTACAATGTTACTTTCATTCTACGTTGAAGTTTTTAAAGTTATTAAGTTAATATTGGCTTGATTCAATTGATAATTGTCTACATTAAAAAAATTGATAAGGAAACATATTGTTTATGAATAACACGAAAAGTGTATAAAATGAAATTTTTTAAGAATTTATTCACGTTATTTGGGCACAAAACACGTAAGACTAAAATAATTTTTTACAAGTGAAACTTTGAACTGAATTTCAGTTTCCTTTTTAATTTTAATACCGAATCTTCTTTTAAGGCAATACTTTTGTATTTTTGGCTCAAGTGTACTTTAGCACACCCCCAATCTGGCAATGTTACATTTTCGACTTTGTTTTTAATTAAATTCACGATATTTTTGTTATTTCAATTCTAATATGGTATAATTCTCTCTTTTGTAGCTAAATTTTCAGTATGGACCTATTTTATCGCGAATTAAATTAAAAACAAAGTCGAAAATGTAACGTTGCCAGATTGTGGGTAAGCTAAAGTACACTTGAGTCGTTTTTTTTTCTTTTTAGTTTTGAATTGAATGAAAACGAAATGACAGTTGAAACCAATGACAACAAACAGCTCAAAATTGAGACAATAATTAAAGTACTTGTATTACACTCACATATATGTGTTTAAGGGAAGCCCGGGCAAGACGAATATGTTAAGGGAAAGGCTAAAAAACACACACAAATTTCTAATCAACAAGTCTTTTTATTATTAATTTGTACTTTAGTTAATCATCTTTAGAAAATGCTAGTAAACTTTTTGACAACAAAAAAAATTACATATTATCCGTTTTGCCCGGCGTCACCGGGTAAAACGAATATACCACCAGGGCAAAAAGATTAAGTAAAACAAATAGTGTTTTAATTTTCACAGTCATCGCAATAGTAACTGCCTAGCCTTAAATAAGAAGTACAGTTCTCGGGTGTCCACCTCTTGCATTGGTTACACTCTATCCCGTCTTCTGTAGGTAGTTCAATATATACTTCTGAGTATACTAATCATAAACAACTTATTTCATCCTTTTGATTAATCTTTTTAATAATATAATGCTAATAATATCACTAATTGCATACTACTACACCTATACGCTAATGGACTTAATTAAATGTGTTTAATTTCGATAAAAAAAGTATTATTGGGTTAACCGGGTAAACGAATAGCTATCCGTTTTACCCATATCAGTCTTGCCCAAAGCACTAATATTTAAAAGTTATATTATCCTACTGTAAAATTTCAACTTGTAATTAAAAATTACAAACACAAATTAAACTTCAAAAAATACGTGATCGAATAAACGGAGTCTATTCGTTAACAGTATATATATAATACAAAAAATCATCATACATAACTTGCCAAAAATCGTAACAAAACAGTAAAAAACTTTTTTTTTTACAAGTACACTCATTTATTCTTTTGAATTAACTGTCATACCATGGCTGAGTTGCTGTTTTACCCTCTAAGTTCGTCCAGTAGCGCTATCGATTGTAGATTTTTAATAATATCGAGTATTCGTCTTACCCACACTATGCATCTTGCCCGAGCTTCCCCTACATTCCCTGGCTTTGCCGTCATACGAACATTTGCCTATTATATTGACATTAAAAGCCAAAATTGTGTTTAAAAGTGTATCACATTTTAGTTATTACGTTATTATATTTTGGTTATTACTAACTACTAATATCTGATGAACAATTTCAGTTAATGTCGGAAGATGCAATGACAGTGTATTTAAAACATTTTTTTAATTACGACAAATAAGTAATAAGTGAACATAGCAAATTTTTTTTTGGTTAAATTGTTATTATTAAAGAATTTGTTATTATTATATAAGCAAAGGAACATTCTTAAATTTATGTTTAAAAATTAAATGTAAAAGTTATTCTTTAAAATAAAAAAGAGCATTAAAAATTATAGTAAATATCAACAGATTCCTACGTAGGGTAGGGTGGGGTTTAAAGGTCCAATTTTAATATTCCGTATAATATTCTGAAAACCAACCCTATTATTTTGAAACGTATAATGCTAACCACACAAAATTTAAATTTAATTTTTAATGGAATCATACATATAGAAGTTTGTCATTTTACATATCTTCTAGACCTTGTCGTCTGTCTCTTTTTGCCCTTTAGTAGGGGCAAAAAGGGACGGCTAAGGGGCAAAAAAGTCCTATATTTATTTTAAGTATCTGACAGGTGTTATGAATTAATAACAGTATTTGAATCAATGAAATATTTCTGGATTTTCATTTGGAAAATTTTATTACTGTCATTTTAAACATAACATAAAACTCTTCTTTCTTTATAATAATATTGTCATTAATTGTAACATAAATAATATTTTTTTATACCCTTGTCTTAACTTAATCAGACCCATCGTTTCCTGAATAACAATTATTACCAACGAAGTAAACGAACCCTCGGTTAGAAATACAATTTTCATGGGCTCATTGCTTGCAAAGATTGCGTTAAATTCAACCTTCACGTGGCTGGTTAAGGAAAAGGTCCACGTGGACCTTTTTACCCCAGTTACGTTCAAGTGTTTTTACTAGGTTATAACTAGTTTACTGTTTAAATTAGCTAAAAACTAATAATAAATCCCGAAATACCACTAAATCTCATTTACTATTAAATTATGTTTTAGTATAGTTAAAGCAATATTACTGCTGGAAACCGAAAAGAATAATGATTAAAATTTTACTTTCGTAAAAATATCGAGGTACCGTCGTAAAGCTCCTATCTGTGATGTAGTTTAACTGCCAGGGTGACCTCGAAATGTTTCTTACACTTCCTCATCTCTACCATTATAGTTAAATACAGCGACATGCCACTAGTATTTTAGATACTCATGGTGGACCTTTATACCTGCGAACCTTTAAGCCCCACTCTACCCTACCTACTTATGTGCGGGACATAAAAGTAGTTAAATACTTTTACTCATATGCATAACAAAAAGTTGTTTTAAAGTAAAATCTTTCCCTAAAACACATTCATGGCTTTATTTCTGTAGATCTAAAGGAAAAAATAAAGACATTGTTTGATAGAGAAAATGATTTTAATTTTTAGGAATTTTATTATTTAGGAAATCTATACCTACATATAGTATTCGATAAATTTAATTAGTCTCTAATGAGCGAAAAAGTATCCGGCCTCCTCGACATTGTAAGACGCAACCAGCTTAGATGAAAATTATCAAAACTGGCCAAACTAAACAATTAATTAACAATAATTTAAGTAACACACCTTATTGTTTTTTTTTGCAATCAATAGTTGTGTCGTTAGGTTTTATATTTTTTATTGCATTTTTTGTTGTTTTTTAACGCCCTAACACTTAATAACTGTCAAGATTTTTAGCGACTCTAGAGTTAATAAATCAAGAAATATTCCAAATTTGCTTGATACGAGAATCGAACCCAGCACCTACTCTTTTTAGAGCGGCCACCTAGACCAACCTAGACCACTCGGCAATTGGTAGGCTTTTTATATTGTAAAATTTGACTTTTAATAAATGAAAGTACATAGAATCGGTGAATAAGTACAAACTTATCCCTATCCATCTTTAAATATTACATATCGACCATCATTTTTGATTTAAATATCTTTGTCATATTGAAATAAATATCAATCATGAGTTTCTGAATTTTAAGGTATCATCAAAAATTTGAAATTTAATGGCACAATCGCAATAGAAAAAATAAAGTAAAAAAGCATCAAATTATCCAGAAACATTTAGTTGGGGAAGTACTGCTTCAAATTAATGACTCCCTGGGTAAGTGATATTTCAGCATTCCCTTGGGAATAGTGCAATGGTAAAGGGATATAAAAGTGGTTCACTGCAATGGAAAACTTACGAAAAATGCAACACCATTAACTTGAAACTGAAAAAACATATTTGTATAAAATAAACATAAAGAGGATGAAGAACATAAATTAAAAATATAGGCCTACTATCATAGTATTCAATATTGATTGAAGCAAAAATAATATGTTTACTTTAGATATTTTTAAGTAACTAATTACTAAATAATTATAATAATTAAATTTTGATACTTTTTAGTATAATAAAATTGTTAATATCGTCATTTATGTTTGCATTGGATCACAAACTTCATTTCAATGCAGAAGTGTATTATATATTCCAGTATCAAGTAATACTTTGTATGATTTTTTTTACAAAACTATTTTTGAGGAGTTAAAGGGGATATTAATAATAATAGTACATTTATAAATTTTTGAGGGGGCTACAACAAATAGTATAAAATACAGATATGTAGGGTTAAATTTAGGCATGAGCACTTTTACTCAGCACTTGTAAAGAGTATGGGGTTTCAAGGGAAATCAATATTAGAAATTTTAAAAATTTAAATGTAATAATTATTATCAATACAATATTATTCATCTGAAAAGGTGAAGATAAGCGTTAATGTTGTTACAGAGCTTTATTTTGTTTCGAATAAATTAAATGTAGGCAACCACTATAACGTATCTGTAACTAAAGTGGATCGTTGGATATTTTATATTTCAGTCATTATTTAGTTATAGGAAAATAAGCAACCTTTGAAATAGATATATAAGTCAATTATTAGTATTAAAAAGATATAAATCTTGTGAATGAATTTATATTCGTCAGGAGTTTAGGTATTTCGAAGTACGAAACTCGTTTTTACCATTTAAGGTCAGTTTATGAATTGGACAAGATTTTATCCATGGAACGGAACCATATCACTGATTAGGTGTTATATCTAAAATAATTCTATAAGGTGTTTTTGGGTATAAATTATAAATAAGTTATAATATTAATTTAGTTGGGGATGCACATGTAAAATTTATTTGAGTAGTATCTGGTGTTTTGTATCTATTTTTGGAATTTCAATAATTGTTTAGACTTATATCTTCTTTATAATTAATTTTACATGCAATGTTGTTATGTAGAGAAAGATTTATTTAATGAAGCTTTTATTTTCAGGTATTTGCTACCGACCATGTCTTCTGTCAGGGCTTTACCTCTTAATACTATTATATCTACCAAATGTTCCTATTGCAACGACAAAAACTTTTCCTGGTGAGTACCTACCAAACTTAATTTTTTTTTCTAGTGTTGATTTGAAAAATGTTAATATATCCATTTTAGGTCACACAGCGATTTTTTTACGAGTTTGTGTCGTTATAACATTCTTGACGTCACTATCACAAATTGCATTTCAAGCAGTTTTGCTATGGTTTACACCATATGGACATTTTCTGCACAAATGTGAGCCATTAGAGCGAATTTTGCGTTATGTAGGTTTAATTCATTACGATGGAATCACAATCACTGAGGGGATTGTATGGATTTTGCCAGAAGTTTTGGCATTGTCTAGTACGGTTGTTATTTATGTTTTATGCGGGACGTTGTCGGCACCCTCGACATTAGAATCACTCGAAGAAACGACACCAATTGTTGATGTCGTTCGGGATAAACAGTTAAAGAAACGACATAAAGTTCTTACGACTATTGGTAATTTTAATTGCATAGTTAAAATCGTTTTTACTAAGCAGATATTTAGTTTTTAACTATTTCTATTATCATTGCTAAAGTTGGTAACTATATGGCTCCTCTAAAAGTTATATAGAAATTTCAGTACTCTGTACAAACAGGCGAGGGATACTTAAACTATTTTTGTTGTTTACTTGATGTTCAGTAATTTACATAAATAATAAAGCATGATGATGTTTGGATTTTTTGCCACCATTTGTTGGCTAGATATAAGAGAAATACAATGACGTCATATAGTGACGACGTTACCAAATGTTTTCCTATTCCACATAACGCAAGTAACTTATTGTCCACTTCTGATGAGTTAAGTATAGTTTGATCGAAAATTATCAATGAAAATCGTACAAATCAATGTTTCTCGATTCGACTTAATGATGTTATCTATGGCCTTTAAGATTTCAATAATTCCCTATGCTTAGTAGCAGTCAATATCTATGTCTAAAATCTGAGAAAATATGGATATTATCCCTCTTTTCGATCAAGTACTCATTCGAATTCAACACAGTTGTCAGACCTAAATGAAAACTACTAGGGTGTTTTTTTTGAGACAATTTTTTTTTTGCTCCCATGCCGAAATTTTGTTGGAAATACTTCAAAAAAAATTCCCTGAAAGTTTGAGCTCTTAATATTAATATTAAGTACTCGCTCACAGCGTGTGAATATTTTCCATTTAAAATACACGTAACTTTGATTTTTTTTTTAAATTTTTATAGCTCAGGGGCATTTTATGGTATCGCCTCGCTCAAAGTCAGGATTTTTTTACAATTGTATGCTCTACAAAAGTGCCTATTTTTAATAATTTTTAATAAGGAATAAAAAATCAATATTTTCTTAAATTTTACTCAATAATCCGTAAAAATTTTATAGTAAGAGAAATTCAAGGCTCAATATCTCGAGAAATATCGATCTTAGCAATTTGGTTTTCGGGAACTTTTTTGTAGAAAATTAAATTTCCTATAAATTTGACATTTACATTTTTTCTGTAGGTCTTGTAACTCATGAGTTACTGAGAGAAAAACGAGAAATCTATGAAAAATCTAGGTTTAGTGACCCGTACTACCTCGCCTGTGTAAATTACGATTTTGCCGCAATAGGCACTTTTGTAGAGCATACAATTATAAAAAAATCTCGACTTTGAGCGAGACGATACCATAAAATGTCGCTTAGCTATAAAAATTTAAAAAAAAAATCAAAGTTTACGTGTATTTTAAATGGAAAATATTCACACGCTGTGAGCGAGTACTTAATATCAATATTAAGAGCTCAAACTTTCAGGGATTTTTTTTTGAAGTATTTCCAACAAAATTTCGGCATGGGAGCAAAAAAAAAATAGTCCCAAAAAAACACTCTAGAAAACTACACATATAATTGTATTAATCAAAGATACTATAACAATACAACGATAAAGGTAGCCGTAAATCTGGCATCTCTGTAGTATAGATAAACTTATCGTAAAGAATATAAAGTGAATTTTTTTATAAAAACAATGTTGATAGATCTCGTTTAGTTTCACTGTTTTAGTGTGGCGTTCGAAGCGCTATCTAAGTGGGTACAGTTTTTATGGAAATTAAAAACAACAGTTGGCAATTGAGTGCCGATGAGTACCAACTTACACAAATAAGCGCTTGAAATAAGGACTTGTATTTTACTTGCTTCGATTGATTGTCAGGTGCGAATACAGGGAGGAAACAAGAGGTGCAATTTTATCCAAGCACAAGTTATATATTTAAGGAATGTTACGTATTGATAGAATTTAAAGGATAAAATTATGCAGTTGCTTTTAGCAAGCATAAATAAAATGTATTATTACTAACGAAAAGCGAAGATAATGGAAATAGTTGGAACACTCAACAATTATTAATAAATACTCCAAATTTTAAATTTAATACATTGATTTTTTAAAGGGCGTTATTTAACATTAATAACATTATGTTTAACGGGATCGCTACGTCCATCTATTCCTGGAATGGTATATTTTTTAACGTTCCTCACTTGTTGCACATGGTGGGCTTGTAATAAGAGTTTGAAACGAGGATTTGGAATTCTTTTACGATTTCTCCAAGCTTTCGCTGGCTTGCATATTATTTTATTATTTTTATATCAAATACAATGGTTTCAAGAGATTTTACCGAGTGATGAACTTTACGCAAGGTAAAGCTACAATTAATTGACAAAATTTTGCTGGGAAAGTTAATGATTATTTGTAATATTCTTGTAGATTGTTTGATTTGAAAACTATAATGACGGTGTCGTGTGAGAATCCTCGTTTTTTCATATGGCAATCGTTAGAATGGACCGTTTATATGAATTGTTTTGCGGTTTATATTCTTTATTATTTATGTGCAGTAGAATCGAAAAACTTACTTCAAGTCAAGGTAATTAAATGAGTTTTCGTCACTGATTTTTTTTTGATTTTTAAGATGAAAGCGTTAAAGTTTCGGTGCTACTAACAAATACTAATTATTATTCGTAAATTGTTCTTGTCTTGTCCTTATTTTCTTCTTATTTATCCATTCTTCGTTTAGACATCGCCAAGGAAAGGTAACACTTTACAACATCATATCGAACGTGCAAGTTTGAACGGACCGTTGAATCGTTCGTTATCCTTAAAAGGACTCACGCGAAAAAATACAAATAATCGGTGGAAAAGTGCGACTCGTAAAGTTAAAGTAAGCCCCTCAAGTCCCTAAAGGCGTTATTTTTAAAAATGTATAAAAAAAATATTACATTGCAATATTGTGAATATCTTGCACTGATTTTTCAATACTTGTACATTAAATTTTCTATTTTGTTTCGGTTCAATACAATTTTGCGGTCGGAAAAATTTGTACATAAAGTTAAGATCGGAAACGCTAAATTTTTATCATATGATTTTTTCTATTTTTACAGGAAGACACTAACCATATTAAATATATATGTTAGAAGACAAATTTACAGTTTTGTTGTTGAATTTTTGGCTTTTTAATTTGACTTGTGTTTTTAATAATATTAATTACATTTTGTTTGCCTCATTTTGCTTTTTAGGTAGAAGATGGCTCGTTAACACTGCATGTTACGATTCCATTTGATGAAGCACCAGTATGTATTGTTTTATTGCACAATTTTAAAGACATTTGGGTCTCATTTTACACAGTTTTTTGACTAAAGATTAATATCTACATTAACTAATTCAAGTATTAATTTTAAGTATTTGCTTCTTAAAAAAAAAACAGGGCACAACTTTTCAAAAACTTTTGGAACATCAAAGACATTATATTATGCTCAGATAAGATTGAACTATCAATAAATTTGAGGAAACATTTGCAATAAATTTTGGAAAAAACATATTAGGACAATTTTTCAGTATTTGGCGCTTAAGGGTGGATCACCGTCAGAACGTAAAAAAATAACTTTTTTAAAATTACTGCCATTTTTTTTTAGAGATATTAAAAAACAGTCTTCGGCATGTAAAAGTTGAAGTTTTGAACTATTTTTTTTTATTTGCCCCGATATGTCCCCCCCTCCCCCTTTTACAGCGCTTTGAAAAAGGGTCGTCAAAAATGAGGAGGCAAACGGGAGACAAGTTTTCTCGAAAACCGGAAGTCGGATCATGATTTTCCAAAAAATGTAAGTTTTAGTAATGCGTCTTCTTAGTACTGAACCTCGAAAATCCGAAAAATTTGAAAATTCACAAAATGGCGCGACTTTGAAAAAAAAGTTAAAAAAAACGACCTTTTTTTTGAACTTTTCCCGCTCTCCCCTTTGAGGGGGGGGGGAGGTTTGGCCAATTTCAGAGGTTCAGTACCAAGAAAACGTGTTGAACTATAACACTCTCCAGTTTCAAGTCAATCCGTCGGACAGTTTCTGAGAAATCTTGTCTCCCAGTTTTAAGAAGTTGATTTCGAGAAAAACGCATTTAAAGTTTTTTTAAGATATTTTTTTATGTTATTATCAATTTATTCAATTTTTATGTATATATAGGTCTATAACTCGAAAAATTTCGAATATTGACAAATCCTTTTAACACGTTATTCTTGAATGTTATAAGAAGACATTTATGGAAAAAAAAATAGATTTTTTTTTTCTGACGGTAATCCACCCTTAATGGTGGTTGGTGCCTGTTCTTTGGTATTCGTTCTTGTTTCGACTTAGATAAATATTTGAGTTGCTTTTTATATTCCAAATCATTATTTTAAAAGCAAAGAATTCTTCATCCTAATTTTTTTCCAGGATAAGATGTTTGAATATTTCTTACATTTTTATGAATCTAAATGTATAACAATAGTTTCTGTCAGAAGTTAGTTTTTACAACTAAAACCGTAATTTTTGTTAAGATAATTTTTGTTTATGTGAAAAAAAATATTTTCTCTATTAAATCAGTCACTTTAAAAACAAAGACTTAAATCTTCCGTTATACCATGATATATCGTGGCTTTTATAGATGCTTTTTTTAAAACCAAATTTTTGGAAAGTTATAAAATAATTTGGGTAAGGTGAGACCTAGTGTTGTAATAACATTGTTATAAATTTTATACATATGAATAGTTTTCTTCACGTTAGTTAATTTTTGGATAAATTTCTCCAGTATGTACCAAAAGTACCTAAATTCTAGTACATTGCATTTCTTCTTTCACTTTAGTTACCGTATTTACTTTGTTTTTTTCGATTCAAGTTTTCGTTAAGTTGTATTAATGCACTAATTGATATACTCATTCTTCATTATGTAATAATGATAATAATTATATGTGCTTTATTGAAATAGGGCATACTTCTTTTTGAAAAAAAACCCACATATCTATAAAGTGTAACGTAAAAAAGCTAATAAAACGCTAGTTGTTATGAAAATTATTAATTAGTTATTAGATTTAATAAGAAAATTCTTTTTTATTTAATTTCTTTAATGAATGTTGGTTTAGTAAATAATTTGTAAAAAATTATGCATATTTTGCACTTTAAAAATAATTGATCACAAATACGTAAGCCATGAATTATCTTTTAATTTTTAGATAAATATAAAGTAGTGAAGCATGTTTTTATTAATTATGATTTACGAAATGCTTTAATGATTATTGTACCAATTATGTTATTATGATAATGATATTGAATTATTTTTTTTTAAACTATTTGTTGCGCTTTACATTAAAATTGTTTGAATATCTCGAGCATTAACGTTGAAAAACGGAATTGGTTTTAACATTATTAAAATTATATTAATACTACGAATATATATTTGAATATATTTTATTTTTTGGATAAATTTTAGCTTTTGGGTCGATCAACAAACGAATCTTTCCGCAGTGGAAGAAACTCAAAAAGCTCCCGACGAAGCACAGTCGGGGAGCTTAACTCCGAAAGTATACCCCTAGATCAATTAGGTATAGTAACTCAAAGCAATTTCTATGTTTAAGAAATTATCTAAATTATTTTAGGACGTTTAGAAGAAGATGAGAAACCGGGCATTTTAGAAAACATACTGCTATCGTTTTTTTCGATAATGTATGTTTTGGTTCGTTCATCATATTTGGCTGCCAATATAATGATGATGGTGTGGAGTATAACGTACCACAGTTGGCTCACGTTTGTTTTACTATTGTGGTCCAATGTTTTGTGGCTGTTTCCGAATCAACGCAAATCAATGCTACAATCGAGTCCGTTTATTGTTATTTATGCGGAGTTGTTGCTTTTGTCGCAGTATATTTACAGTATGGATTTGAATGAGAATGAATTACCTTCAACAATACAAGGATTTAATTTGGAACAAATTGGGTTTTCGCGACCGAAAGACTATCGAGGCATACCCTTAATGATTAAGGTACTTACGAATATTTACCCTGTATTCAGTGGAATTTTAACCCTTATTTTTTAGAGTCTATATACAATAATGTTTTGGATTACTATGCGACAATATATGCAGGAAAGACGAGATGAGCGTCGAAGATCTACGATTGCAGATATGGTGTCACCATTACAAGTATCCATGGGAGCAGCAACCGCTTGTAAGTTCAAAAATGTTAGCTTTTACTATCTTATAGCTTTCTTTCTTAATTTTTGTAAGACTCTGATTATGATTGAAAATAAACAACAAATATTCAACTTTTTAACAGCAGCCGTAACCCATGATGACATTCCACCAAATGCTTTTATGACCAAGGCTGGAAAATTTTTGAAAAGTTTTTTAACGAGAACATGGATTTGGGTCGTAGCTTTCATGCTTTTTTTAAGCGGAATTACAGGAAACAGAATGACAGGATTTCGAATTGCCTACATGGCTCTATTCCTGGTTTTCGTTTCAACTTTTCAAGTAAGCATTTTGGAACCATTTTGAAGTTCTAGAGTTAATTAATCTATGGTTCACTTTTCATAGATTTCTTGGAAAATTTGGCGCAAATGTATGTACGCGTTTTGGTTGACTGTTATTATTTTCTCGATGGCCATTTTAGTAATGGTTTACACATATCAATTTGACAATTTTCCTCAATACTGGACTGAATATTTGCATATACCAGAAACATTGTAAGTATTTGGATTTAATTCATAAAATTTATGGCTTCAAAACTGATACTCGGCTGAGGTATCAGTAATCAGTACAATTTTTATTTATAATATTGATTGTATAGGTGATTATTCTTAAATTTCAGACAACATGATATTGGCTTGGAATTATATGCAACTAGAGATCTTTTTGTGAGATTACTAACACCGACGTTTTTCGTAATCATCACAGTTATTCAGTTGCATTATTTCCACCGTGATTTCTTAGAATTCTCTACTTTGAGAATGATGCGAGATACCACCAGTGTAGCTTATACAGAATACGGAATTCGATCAGAAGGTGCTTCCGATATAGCGACTCGATTTTCCGAAAGCATTTCTGAAAGAGTTAGTGATGCACGAGAAGAAATTATATCACCTAAAACTCCAACTAATTTTGCTCCTATCAAAGAAACTGAATCTCTAGAAGGTAAAATAACGATAAGAATTTAAGATAGTTTTATATACTTGTATATTTTGTATTTCTTTTAGACGAAAAACCTTCTACGAAAGAACTAGTGAAAAAATTTTTGAATGTTTTCTGGGAGAAATCATGGTTGTTCCTGGAATTGCATTCGTTGAAGTTGATTCTGATTCTTATAATGTGTTTGTGTTGCTTTGATGTTTGTGTTGTACATTTTTTAATTTTTTTCATTATTGTCGTATCCCTTCCTTTGGGATCCCGAATAGTTGCCTTGGCAAAGCATATATCCGTTGGTATAATTGCTCTGATGCTTCTTCTACGAATGATATATCAAATTGACTATATCAAACATGACACATGGGATGCTGATTGTGAAAATTTGAATCAAACAACTCAAAATCTAGCCGAATGGATCGGTTTTGAAAAAGTTTCGGGAACTAGATCTCTTGCTCACATTTTACGTTGGTACATTGTTTTGATAACATTGAGTGCTCTTCAAACAGGAATCAATATTCGTCAGGCTTTTTATCGTTATAATAATGGTCAAATTTCTGCACGGCCTCACTTGATGTTTCCGGAAGTGAATCGAGCGAATGCCGATAATGACTCGTGGAATTGCATCAAATTTTTATTCAACTATGGTTTTTATAAGTTTGGTATTGAAATTACTATGGCAGTAGGAGCGTTTTTGATTATGACACGGATGGATTTCTTTGCTTTGCTCTATGGATTCTGGCTGTTATCGCTTTGTGGAATGAATCGAACTATAAAAGCAAAAATATGGCCGTTTTTCATTACATTCATTATTGGGTTGATGCCCATACAGTATTTAATGGCAGTTGGAACCCCACCGAATCTATGTTTAGGTTTGTTGTTTTTATCTTTTAAAATATATGTTTTTGATTTAAAATTGCAAAAATCACTTTTTAACACTCTGAACATATGGAACCTATTTTGATACAAATTTTGCAACATTTATTGTGTTTAAAATTTGTTCATAACAATAAAGAAGCCTAGGTAAGCACTTTGCACCGTTCCTAAGGATTATAATAGTTGAAATGAGTAGTTTACATATCGGGACGAAAGTGGTGGATTTGTCGCCCACCGCGAATTAAAAATGTACAGTACAACGTTAAAATGTAATCGAGTTGCGACGAAACCGGTGATTGGAAAAAGAAATTTTTCCGTAGCAAAAATAAAGACTACAGTGGATCATCATGGAGTTAAAGACGACAAAAAATGCGGTCTTCAAATTCCTTAATGTAAATCAAAAGACGTTTAGATCAAACTCTATTTTTAACATTTATCGTTATAATCGGTCAAGTAGTAAAGATGACCACTGTAAAGAGTTCGCAAACGGTTGCGAAGTGTCCCCAGCCATTTAAAATAAATATTCGTTTTTCAAATTCTTTGAACAAAATTTCTTTAACATCCTAGATTTCCTCTGGAGTACTTCCAACATTCTATTAATCGTAAAAGACTGGCTGTTTTTAATCGACGATCAAAATCCTCCACCTGCCCAAAAAATAATATGGGACTTCCTCCTGCTAATGGTGGCAACGCGTCAGCAAATCGTTTTTCGTATAGAAGAACGTTTCAATAACAGCAACATTGGATTTCCGGGTGGAAACAATAAAAATATCACAAAGGATTTTGAAATTGTCTCATTCATAAACCCAACGCCCGATTATGTGTCCACTATTCGTAATTGGTTGGACATATGGAAGCGTGGTTTCTTTTTAGGATTCCTCTGGTTCTCTTTGGCCATCATGTTCTTGAGTGGCACGCGAGAAGTTAATATTTTCTCAATTGGATATTTGGTTGGAACATTCATATTTTTATGGCAAGGACCGGATTTGTTTTTACGACCAATCGCAAATATTGTAAACAAGTAGGTCCTTTTTGGTTGTCGGACAAAACAGAATAAGAAAAACAGAACACATATTTTTTTTGATATCTGTATTTTTTTAAATTTACTACTTTCAATGCACATGTAGTTACATGGTATTCCGTTTTTTTTTCTTGTTCTGTTCCGTTCACTTAGGGTTAAGAGTTTTTTTTGTTTAATTAAATTATTCTTGATGATTTTTGTAATTACAGATGGGTCGTATTGATGTATTATAACGTTTGTGTTATGATTACGAAATGCATTTTACAAGGATTTGGATGCATATATGTTCATCATACTATGGCGAATGCTTGTTGGTTCGTACAACTGGCAGGAATTCGTTGTTTTAGACAAATAGGGAATTATGTAATTCCTGAAAATGCATCGGCTGAATGTGTTACATTGAAAAGAGTGGAAAATGTTTTGCTTTGGGATTTCGTCTTATTCATTTGTTTAATAATTCAGAAGCGAATTTTTACCAGTTATTATTTTTTCCATATTGTGGATGAAGCGAAAGCTATGACAATATTGGCTTCACGAGGTGCTGAACTTTTTGGGTCTTTGAGAGAACGGCAGAAGACGATACAGAAAGAAAAAGAGGCACAAATTTTGGAGAAAATTCGGAAGAAGATGGATCGCATCAAGGCAAATCAAAGACAGATACAGGGTCCAAATTATCGGGAACCGAGTGACCACTATGTTGGTAAGTTGGTTTGTTTTTTGGGGAAATGTTTCGGTTTAAATTATGATGAATTGTGAAACAAAGATCGCGTTCCACTCGCACGTTCCCCAAGTCTTTCATCTTGTACTTCTCATACAACCCCCGCTGGGTATCATACGCCGATAAGTGAGGGTGGCACACCACCACCGGCTCCTAGTTCCATGCTCCAGGCGACGACACCGTGTTCGGCAATAATGACGGTGTCGTTAGATGCGTATCTTGATCCACAACGAATGTCTTTCGAATCACCGCCGCATTCTGATTTAAATCAACGCGCACCCTCGTTGGATGAAAGTTTTCCTGTGTTTTCGCCGCCGCCGTACGACACGGCCATTGGCGATCAAATGCCCCAAGTGCCGCCGCGACGCACTCATCATCGTCAGGCGTCGATTGGACCCCCGTGGATGGGTGGTCTGATGACGCCTCGACAATCGATCATATCGCAATCGTCGCGATCACCATTAAGTCATCACACATGTAAATCGTGTTCTATAGTTTTCGCCTCAATATTTCGCTGTGAATATTTCGCTTTCGTTTAGACGTGGTTCAATGCCGTCACTGTACAAAGACAATGTAAAGACAATTTTTCTCTAGCATTTTTCCTCTTCCGTTCTAGTTTTTTTGTTTAGCTCAATTTTTTCTCGATTTTTTTTCTTATACAGATGGGTTATTTTTGTCACATCGACCTAAGTATCAGGTGAAGGCGCCCGTTACATACAAAGAGGGTAAATTTTAATTTTCTCGATTTTTCGATTTAATTTACTAACGTTTTCTTTCGCTTATACACTAACATTAATTAATTCAATAAATAATAACGTCTAAAATTATTTTTTTATAGTAATAAAATATAAATATTTGTAAATAATAATTTTGTAAATAGATAGCCAAATTTTGATTCTCTTATTTCATTAGTTAATCGAACTAAAATTAAATGTATTATTGGGGTACAACTTGGAAATGTGTTCGTTGCTGTATAATATATTGCCTTCCAAAATAGACCTAATGCACATGTTCTAAAAATAATCTAAAATAATATCAAAACGTAATGTAGCTCATTTAACTGTTAATTTTTAATTTTACTTTATAAAGTCTAAGAAATATTTTTAATTTAAAAATGTAAAAACAAATCATTAAATCCAAAATACGTAAAACGAGCTCCTATTTTGGCCGAGTATTAAAATGACGTCACAGTACAGAAACTTGAAAATCTCACAGACGTTTCCCTATGATAAATAGATTTAAATAGTAAGGTTGTTTAAATCGTTCAAACTAAATTTCAATGATTGAAACTATTTACAAAATTTAAAGTTTAGTGTGGCCAGATATATTTCACTACACTTCGTTAAGTTTTGAAAAATAAATGTTAATTTACCCTTTAGAAACTATTTTACAATTAGTCATTTGAGCAGAGAAGTAGAGAGATCGTCTACTTCAAATAGTTATAATGAAGATTAAAGGTTGTTATTTTTTCTGAGTATAGCCTTTATATACTTTCATATTATGTCCAAATTACAGTCAAATCGGTTCACTCATTGTTGAGAAAACACTTATTTTTTGGTTTATCATTTTTTTCGATTTATTTGGAGATAAAAAGATATAGAAAACTAAAACTTGAACTATGGCTGTATCTTTTTAGTACCAACGTATCCTCAAAAATGGTCCAAATCGTCCAAATACTTTTCTGGGGCCAATTCTTTTCATTTCTATCGTCCTATGGTTTTTTCTTCACTTTTCGCTTTAGTTAACATTTTTGAACTAACGGAAAATTATTTACTATACTTTTCTCCAAATTTCAGATATAATTTGATTGATTACGAAAATAAAGTTTTCTTTAAAAACTTACAAATTCATACACAAGGACACATGCTTCTGTAAAAATTAAAAATTTTCCTCATTTTCCAGCCTAGTTAATATTTTCTAAATGTTGAGAAAATAATTCAATGAATTTTGTTTCAAATTGTAAATAGTTTGATCGTTTGGAATAACAGTTTTTCGTACTTGTTTTAAAAGACTTAATTTTTAAAATGGTTAATGAAAAGCTGAGCTTTTACATACACTAAGCACAATTAACCTCTCTCCTATAGAAAAGAAAATTGAGTCATTTTAAAGGTATCAATGGTATGTTTTCCGTGGAAAATGTGAAAAATTGTGTAAATTATTATTGTTTTTATGTCAACCGCTCAATAATCTGTTTGTATCTCGGTTTTAATAAATGGACTGTGACGTCACATAGTTTTTGGATTTTCGTTTACTTATTATTTTTAAAACTTTGTTTCTGCCAAAATATAAATTTTTCAGAACTAAAAATATATTTTTTACTCCCTTTAATAATGTTCCTTATCGATTAAAAAAATGTGCCCATGGTCTCTAATGATTTTGGTTTTCGAATTTTATTTATCAAGTTTTATGTTTCGCCTTACAATGAATTCAAATGCATACTTCTTAACTACCATTTTTTTTTCATGGAGATTATTACTGATATATAGTTCATCCTAGCTTATTCTTAAACTTCTATTTGAAGTGATATTAGGCATAAGAACTTTTTCTGAGAAGTATTTCAGTATGTTAAACGAATTGAGTTTCAATATTTGCGTACATAGAAAGGAAAAAAAAGCAAAAGATCGTTGAATTGCTTATTTGTATACCTACGACGTTGAATTGCATATAGCGACTAGATTGAAGGTTGTTTAGTTAAGTTAACGGTACTTTTGAAGTATTCGATGTTCGTCAACGTTTAATCTAATCCAGACGACCTTAAATCAGGCCATTCACGCTCCGACTTGCAGTCCAACTTGTGGTTCGACTTTCGAAGTTGGATCTAAAGTCGGACCGTGAATGGTGTTGGAAGTTGGATGTCTACTCGAACAAGTCGGATCATTTAGGTGATCCAACTAGTAGTCCGACTAGTTGAACTGCAAGTCGAAGCGTGAATGGCCTACTTAAGGCCACATGTTAAAGTAGCCAAGTAATTCAACGGACTTTAATGATTCTTTAAATCTGTTCGATTTTCTAATCCTATTGTTAAAATTTAAAGTTACTATTTTTGTTAACTTGCTCTATAAATACCGCTGTTTAAATTTGCATGTTTTTGGGAATTTTCAAAAGTTTTGGTTGCTTTAACTCATAATAATTGGTAGAAGAAAAATATTAATATTATTTTTGTATAATATAGCGGTTCGTTCGGGAGACTATTATATGTTTGACCATTTTGACGATCAAGATGAAGAGGAAATCGAAATTCGAAGCGAATGCAGTGAAGATGAATATGACGACCTCAAAGAAAAAATGGGAATTGGAGAGGTATGATGAATTTTATAAACTTTTTTTTGTGTGGCGTTTTTTTTTTGGTATTTTTTCAGAGATTTTCACAAAAGTTGCCGCTTGAAATATTGTAGACCAGGTTTTTTCAGACACGTAAAATGAGTAAAATTTGATGCCATATTTATCGATTTGGCAATAAGCTTTTCGATTGATTATGTAATTGATGATATAGGTATTTGTAAGGCTTTTAATTTTTATTACTAATTTAGTTTATCACAACGATATTGAAAACTGATGCTGTCGTTGCAACTGAGAAAGCTTTAGGGACGTTGCGAAGATCGAGTGAACCTGGAGATAAACATTTTATACGACAAACGTCAAGAGTATCGGCACGATCGCATCTTAGTGCGCCCCCAACCATTGTACCTCCTTCCTTTTCTTCCCCAAAAGAAGCTTCGCAACAAGTGAGTTCTTAGCCTATCCTCATTAGAAAAGTACATTAATGAAAGCTTTTAGTATTTTCATCAACACATAGACGCATGAATTTCCTTCAATGCTACCATATCTGTCGCTCGATTAAGCTTTGTGCTTTTTAGTTTTGGATTTGTAGTGCTTTTTGATATATTTATATTTTTTTTTATTTTATTTATTTTTTTCAGCGCTCAGCACATTTCATTAGTATAACCATTAAGTTTTAACATTTTTTTTTAAATTTTCATTAACATTTTTAACTAACTTTTACAGGTTGCAATTATATTTGGGATTATTTTATCTAAAATTGGTATTTTTTTTTATTTTTTTTTTTTTTTGGATTTTATGATTTGTTTTATTTGACTTTTAATACTATTTGCACTGTAGCTCAATAAATATTCGTATAAAATAAGTAATATAATGTTTAAAATTTGATGCTATTAAATGTTGTGATAGGAACCGGTTAAAGAGGCCAAAAAAGATAAGATTCCAGAAGATTCATCCACTGAAAGTGATGAAATTTCACAAGAGGAAGACGAACCGGATCATGAAAGCTCGCTTACGTGTCGAGAAAAAATTATTCAAGCGTTTCGATTTATTCATGCTTTTACGCAAAGCTGTATTTTGACGGTGACCGTTTTCTTAAATCGTTTTTCACGGCATTATCGGTTCGTCAGCAGAGTGTTAACCTACGAAAAGAAACTGTTGAAGGTGAGAATCTAATTTCAAGTTTCATAAATTTTTTTGAAGAAAAATTTTTCAACAGGAACAAAAAGTGTTCCGAGTAGGCATACGAAGAGGATCCGGGCGAGTGTGGGAGCCAATTCCGGAATCGTTCTCGATTTTACAAAAATCCAGGTATTATCAAAAATTATGAACAATAAAGTAAATAAGATATTGGAAAAAGCATTATCTATACCTATGAACAAATTACTGAAGTGAAATTATTCTAAATTTAGGAAAATGGGATGTTATTACATCAAAAATTTTTAAGGAAATGATACATAATATATGCCTCAGTAGAACTTTTAAAACATTTTCATAAATAGTTCTATAAATATGGTATACGACTTCTAAATATATTTGGTTAAAAATAGTAAATAATCGGATTATCATTTTGTAATAAGCTGCCAAGGACTATCATTACTTTATTTCAAAAGATGATCAGTTTCATATTCTGGTTTTTATTTACCGTTCTACTGTGGTTTTTTGTCGGTCTTCAACTCCTAATTTTACTTACTATAAAGTACGCGAAAATTAAATTTTGTCTATTAAAATCTGTATCTTTAGTTTTGGGTTTGAATTTGGGTTCCTAATGAATTGTGGGAATGTTTGCTATTTGATAAAAACCGGTAAAGATAGGACATATGCATGCTAGATGAGGTACATTATGGTAATTAGAATTGAATTGTTTGAGTACTTCTAGTATTTATTATGAAATAATCGAAAACGAGTAGTTCTATCATGTTGGTTGGTATCAGGTGTCGTGATCTCCTGACAAACTATCCCCTCGAAAATATCCCCAGATAAAATATCCCTGACAAATGATCCTTCGATTATTAATTACCAATTCTTTTCGTACCCTGGTTTTTTCCTGAAAAAAGTATTCATATGTAATCGTTCTTTCCGCTATTTCTTATTTTCACCACTGGTATCTTGAAAAGAACTCCTAATTGTAATTGTTTTCTTCAGTATTAATAATTCTTTATTTTTAAGAAATGTCCATTTTTCAATTTTTAACTATTTATATCTTGTAAACTAAGTGAGCTAGCATAAATTATATTCTTCCTTTTCGTTTTACTCCATCGAGATCTATAAGACTCCGTCTTCAAATCGTGGTATCAGAAAAACCATAGACTCCCTAGATATTCCTTTGCCGGGATATTTTGTCAGGTTTTATTTGTCTTAAGGATATATTTTTGGGGATGTTAGGCCTGTGGATATTTTGTCAGGGTTTGTTTGTCTTAAGGATATTTTTTTGGAAATGTTAGGCTTGTGGATATTTTGTCGGAGACATTTTGTTGAGGGAACAAATATCATGGAACCCGTTGGTTGTGTGATTTGCGCCTAAACAGTAGGATTCTCGTTTGATACATGACTTTCAAAAGTAAATTGTACAAAAGTAATATTTGTTCTAAAATATAACCCTTATGAATAACTTATCTATAATTTAAAATGATTTAAAAAAAATGGTAATACTAGAAAAATTTCACTTCATAATGTAACAAATGTAAATATTAAATTTGTGTAGAAAGGGAAAATGGCAATGGAAAACCAAAACATAATCTAAAGTTTGTGTGAATCCAATTTAAAGACAATGTTGTAGAACAGTAGATGTGCTTCTTAGATTTTCACACTGAAATTGTTAACTTTAGATAGAATAGAACCGATACAATATGGTTGTAGAAATGTTTAGTTATTTGGTGGGCTTTTTTGTTAGAGAGCGAGAAAAGGGCACTAGCGGACAAATTGATCCAGATCTAGTAAACCAAGGACCACAACCATCCACTTCTGATCAAGAAAGGTTTGAATTTTTTTATTAGATTTCAAAATTTGGGTCTTATAGCTTTACGGGATTGTTCTTTGGGGCTTGTTTGGTAGTTTATGACTGAGTTCTTCTGAAAAAGATAGATTCTATTCTATTCTTGTTTTTGAAATTGAACCATTTTCCTGGATGTCCTTTACTAACATAAAATCATTTTTACAACCAGATTTCCAGCTAAACTGAATCGTAAATATACATTCAAGCGATATATTCCGTATGTAAACTTTTTGGCAAAGCGCGACGATGGTAACAGGTAACTATGGATTTTTACTAATTGCATGAACTAATTTTAATGTGATGGGGGATGATGAACGTACGTTTACAAAAATGTGAATATATTTCCATTAGACGTAAACCGAGTAATGTAACAACATTGCCTGAAATTCGTATTCTTGCTCCGTCTCAAGAACGGGGCTTAGATGACCCAGAAGACCCCTCTTCGTTAAGGTAAACTACGACAGAAAACGATCCGTTTTAAGTTTGCAGCTATCAGTTTTCTTGTATATATTCTATTGGGAAAGCTTGTATTTAAAAGCTTAACTTCCGCTTTGCCGTTTTGCATGTGTTCAAAAGTTTTTGATTTTTGTAAGATTTTAAAGGAATTTATTTGCTAATTGTCGTTATTTTGTTAGAACAATCACGCCGGAGGAAACTGAGGAAATGTCGTCGGCTGATCAATTTTTAATATTCCGTCTAATATTAGCTGGCTGGTTCATTTTGATTTCTAATACGGAATATGTGTGTTACTTTGCTGTGTTCTTGTATCAAATTAAAAGTGCCTCAATCATTTCACTGCCACTGCCATTGATGGTGTTTTTGTGGGGAAGTTTAGCTATTCCTCGTCCATCAACTACTTTTTGGATCACGATGATTACTTATACCGAGGTTAGTAACTATGTAATTCACTTTATATAAGCTTCTATATACAATTGGTTCTTCGATTATTGACTACTGAAATTTAATCTGCTGTCTTGTATTTCGATTTCCAAAAAAGGGTACAATTGTCAATTAGTGATATGCTGAACATGTAATAATTACATTTGGTGAATACTTTGTCTCCAATTTTATAGCTCACAAATATCAAAAGAAATTTGAATTTCCATGAAATTAACATGAAAATTATTAACGTTATAACGTAAATACGTGTTTGAAATTTAACTTCGGTATTTTAAATCGTTTTCGAGCAATTGATGATTAAAAATCGTTATCGAAAAATTTGCAAGAATCTAACATATATCCTGTTAACTCTAATTTATTGAAATATTTTGAAGAGATTAAGCCTAAAATATACTTCGCAAATTCTCAGCAGGATCAATCAGTACCTATGTGAATAATTAATTAATCTAAAGTTCAGTTATACATATTTTTTAACTTTATAAATGCCAAAAACCTTTCGCAACTCTAAGGTTATTAAAAAACCATACATTGAGAAATTTCGAAAATTTGCTCAATACGAGATTCAAATCCAACATCTACCAGCTTTGGAGCGGCCATTTTGACCACTCGGTCACCAGTAGGCTATAATTTATTATTTAAAGGATCAGTACTGGCAGAACCAATAGTCGTTGCACTATTAATAAGGATGGAAATAAAAATAAAATACCCAAAATGTATGTAGTATACTACTGTATAATACGTATGTATTACACAGTATTATAATACAGTAGAGATGAATCTTGATGAAATTTTGGTTCAAAATGATCTTTAGATTTTTGATCTCAGCGGAAAAAAAACACGTTTTTTAGAATATACATATGTTTGTTGTAGTTGAGTGATAAAGCAAAGTTTTACTTTAGTTTTTGGCTTTATTTAACTGAGTCTAAGTGTCTTGGAATCATTTGATACTAAGTTGCAAGAAAATACATCAAAAAAAGTTCCTGTAACCCTGAATGGCGATTACTATGTTTTAAACATAAAAATATTAATTCCGTATAGCTTTAACCTGTTCTTTTTTTCTTTTTAGGTTATTGTTATTATCAAATGTATATTCCAATTCGATATATTCCCATGGAACCAAAGTACCCTACTCAACACAAACCCGTTTTATCCTCCCAAAATTTTTGGGATTGAAAAAACGCCAAGCTACGCAACTTATGATCTAATTTTACTTTTAGTTATTTTCATTCATCGGTAAATATTGACAAATATATTTTTATATGAAATATTAAGTTATGTTTTTATATGAATTTAGTGCCATGCTGCGTTCACTTGGTTTGTGGGAAGTACCACAAGCACCGTTCATCGAAAAAGAACTGAACCTCCATTGGGGAAGTAACTCAAGGTGGGTAAATTTTAAACTGGAACCTTTATCCTGTAATTCCTTCCTTAAATCCTTTAGTTTTATTTATGTTTCAATTCGAACCAAAATCGATCTTCCTAAGAGTAAACTAGAAAGACTAGCAAAAAATGATCAAAGACGTTTAATAACAGCAGTCGTAACGAAACCCTCTACTTTACGTAGACAAATAAAAACGAAGCATTTGTTTGATAAAATCGGATTAAAAAGGTTTAATCTTTTATTATATTGTAACTTTCTATATATAGAAAATGGAATTAAATTGAGAATATTTTTCAGTGAAACAATTTCAGTGAGAAAAAATGAACCTAATATGATAGTTGATGAAATTCCTTCTACGGAAAGCCACTCCAAAAATAGTGATCATTTTGTTCTTCTATCACCGTCATTCGAATCTCAGGCTGACGAGGAACAAACCCAAGTTAAAGAACCATCTACAAGTAAAAAGGATTCAGTTCATTTTGAGATTGAGACAGACAAAATTATAGCCCAACCTGCTGAATTGCAGCGAAGCGTCGCGGAACTACAACAGGGAAAAAGTTACGACAGTGACGATGATGTGTCCTCAATAGTTCCGGAAATTTGGGCTGAAGACAACAAAGACGAAAATAAAAGTGAGAAAAAGGACGAAGACGTGAAAAAAGAAAATGCAATGACTCATTTGATTGTTGAAGCAACAGAATTGGAACCATATGACTATTTCCCAGGAATTTTTGCTCTTTCGTAAGTTCTTTCTTGTATCATAACACGCTTTGAGTAAATCAAAGTTATTGTTTTTAGAATGAAGAAATATTTTTCACCTTTGAAATTATTTTTCCGAAAACTGTATGATCCCTCTTTGAGAGTGGCCACGGATGTGTACGCCTACATGTTTATTTGTGATTTTTTCAACTTTATGGTCATCATATTTGGATTTGCGTCATTTGGGGTAAGCTTTTAGTAGAATTTTGACTTTTTTAAGATCATTCATAATTTGTTATCATTATTATAAACACATTTCAACTTTAAAGAGTCGCTTACTAAAAATCTAAATAACTAGGCAACTTTTACATTATGGACAAATGGACATTCGAAAATATAAGCGGTAGGGTGAACAATCCAAATTGGTGAAAGTTAAAATTCGTTGGAAAGCATTCATTAGCTTTAATGCGTCAATGAAAATCCAAAAAAGACTCAATTTGCGACTTGTAAGCTCTGCTAAAGATCATTCGCCAAACACATATCCTTTTTGTCGGACTTTTTGGCTCCCATTTTTCGGTTACCCGATCTTATTACACTTTGAAAACCCTCTACCTGATTTTCAAAAATCCAAAGTTCTCGAGGATCCCTCTTCAAAAATATATGACTCAAGCACCTTTTAGCACAGTCAAATCTGACAACGTTGTATTTTATACTTTATTTTTTATTCTGTTTTTATACTATTCGTGATTTTTTTGTTAATTCAATTGTAATATGGTATAATTTTCTCTTTTGTGACTAAATTTTCATTCGAGGTTAATTTATTCGCGAATTAAATTAAAAACAAAAGTAGAAAATGCAATGTTGCCAGATTTGACTGCAGTTAATTTTTTTTTAAATCGGACACCAAAATGTGAACGTCCGTTTTCCGAAGACCTTTTCCTCCGTATGTGCTACTTTCTCTTATTTTTAGATCTCCTTTATCATGATGAACGTTTTTTATGAATGATCTAAGAATTTAAGATCTTAAGAACTAACCGCAATTCTGACTACTTTTTCTTCTAGTTTTTCTAATTCCTGATAAAGTCCTTAAGGATGAGAATCCTCAGTAACCTATTTTTCTTTTCAGTAAGTTTAGGATTTCAATTCTTCCTTTTTAAACCTCTCCATCCCTCATTATATTAATTTCTTTTTTGAGTTTGGCAATATATACCAATGATTTTTAGCATTCATAAATTATGATTTTTGCCTTCAAAATATAAACTTAAAAATGAATAAATTGTTGTAATTGCAAATAACTACTTAAGCGACTTATGCTAAGGTCATAAATTATGGAAGGTTAAAGAAAACAAAGTTCTTACTTCAATTGGTTATCATTGTTAAGAATGAAGAATGTCCATTATTGAAATAATAGATTGAAAAATAAGCTTTCAAATAATTTCATAAAAAAGCTTTACCAAAACATTGTAATTAAAAAATATAGTTATAGCTTTAGTTATTTTTATAGTGAAACAAAGGTACTTTTTTCTATAAAGTTATAATTCTTTTATATTTTTCCAGACTCAAGTTGGAGATGGAGGAGTTTCTGCTTATTTGAAAGAAAATAAAGTTCCTATTCCATTTTTACTTATGTTAATCTTACAGTTTATGTTAATTATTGTCGATCGAGCTTTGTTCTTAAAAAAATTCATTCTGGGAAAAATAATTTTTCAATTTTTCACCATTTTTGGAATTCATATTTGGATGTTCTTTATTTTACCAGCTGTTACAGAAAGGTAAGATATTGAACAGTTTTTTAATGGTAATATATGTATGGAAAATATTTACAGGGCTTTTAATACTCGTTTGGCTCCTCAAATGTGGTATATGATGAAATGTTTCTACTTGCTTCTGAGCGCATATCAAATTCGAAGTGGATATCCTACCCGAATATTAGGAAATTTCTTGTGTAAAAGTTATAATTATGTCAACATGATTTTGTTCAAAGGATTCATGTTGGTTCCATTTTTATTCGAACTACGAACAGTGATGGATTGGATGTGTACTGATACTTCTATGACCGTGTTTGATTGGTTAAAGATGGAGGATATTTTCGCTAATATATTTCAATTAAAAGTAGAAATCTTTATAGAAAAAAAGAAAATTTTTACTACAACAATTATTTTTAGTGTACACGTCATTTTGAAGACGAATTTCCGCAAAAACGTGGGGCTAAAAAAGTCAACGCAGTAAAATATCTGATCGGGGGAGCGATTTTGATGGGTATTATTTCAATCATTTGGTTCCCATTAGTAATATTTGCGTTGGGAAACACAGTTGGGGAACCTAATATCCCTTATGATGTTACAATGACATTGAGAATAGAGCCATATCAGCCAATTTATTCAATGACGGCCCAAGGACACTCAATTCAACCGTTTACTCCTCGAATGTACGACTTTTTAGTCAATACTTACGCAAAAGATCGAATAGCTCAAAGCTTCTTGTCAAATTATGAATATCTAGATATCGCAACAATAAAACTTAATGCGAACTCGACGATGATTTGGACCATTTCACCTCCAGATGAGAGTCGATTAATAGAAGATTTAGCTTCCGGTAGGTTTATTTAAAACTTCTTTTCGTAATGAAAATGGTGCAATAAAAGAATTATGAATACTAGGCGTAGACTTTGATTTCTTAAACACTAAAACTCCAGAACTAAACTTAGTTAAACTAAGCTTACTTTAGCCAAATAGTGTGCTTTAGTGTTCCTATTATTTTAAGTAGTTATTCTGGGAAAAAATAAGTAAAATATGTTGAATCCATTAAGAAAACTGTAAAGCTTTTATTTTTAATACATTTTAGATTCTGAAATTTGGGTGCAAGCCGTTTATCGAGTGACCAGAAAATCGAACAATAAAGACAACCCTGGGGTGGTAACGCTCGAAAAAAAGCAAAAGCTTGATACCAAAGCAGATAGAAAAGTACGAGAAAATCTAATAAAAATGCTACAAGGCGAAGCTGATGCGCCAGCGGTTGAAATTCCTTATATGCTTCCAAAATACATAAAAATCACTAATATCGGCATGATTACTCCGATTAAACAATTAATGGAGCCAATTCCAAATGCTTTAGATTCAGAATATCGGAACATCACGATTAAATTATTCCGTTCTAATTCCACGGATATTACCTCCAGTGCACAGTGGTGGGAAGTTCGAGAAGATTGCAGTGGTTACAATTATAACAAATATAATAAAAAAATATCAAACAGCGATTGCAATTTCTTGCAAATTTATTCCTTCAACGAAAAAATGTTCCCGGAAACGTTAAATATCATATCTGGAGGAGGGTAAGTTCAACAATTTTTAACACTTCCGTTTAAAAACTTTTTTTTCCAATCTATGCAAATCCTGAATATTTTTTCATCCTTTAAACATCCATTTGTTTTTCCTGAGTCCTATTTAAGGTAAATAATTTTTATGTAATAATTAACTATTGAAATTAACTGACCAATTATTATTTTTTTAGAATAATTGGGCTTTATACTACATTAGTTTTTGTCGCCTCTCGCGTTATTAGAGGCATTTTTTCTGATATTTACTCAAAAATAATGTTCGAGGATCTTCCAAATGTGGATCGAATTCTTCAACTATGTCTCGATATATATTTAGTTCGTGAAGCAAGAGAATTAATGCTCGAAGAAGATCTATTTGCAAAACTAGTGTTCCTGTATCGATCACCTGAAACACTTATAAAATGGACTCGACCCAAAGAAGAAGAAGATGAAGCTGGAGGCCAAGATGATGAACAATTAAGCATACAACAATAAAAGAAAGGGACATTTTTAAAACTTGTAAATCCCAAATCAATTTGGGTGTTGTAGGAAATAGTGTCGAACAAATTGCCTCAAAAATTAATTAACAATTTTAAATTGTATACTTCGATAAAATTTCTTCGTAGTATGAAATTGTCATAACGTACAAATATCTATAAGAACAATTTTTGTCTGTACCTAAAGATAAAGAGATGTTGAATTATTTTTTTAAGAAATTATTGAACTACTAAGAAAACTGGCCTATATGATGCTAGCTTTTTGTAAGCTATTTCTTGCTTGATTGATTTTTAACATTAATTAAATGGCGGACAAAACAGAACATTACCAAAACTATGACAGAACCGAATATTTAATATGTATTTTGTATTATTGATCTAAGAACTGTACAAAAAATATTTATATTGAAAACTGAAGAAAATAGAGAAACAGACAATTCTTCAACACTTAATAATTTCATATACTAATTTAAAATTTTTAACTTCTATAACAGTTTGATCTGTTTTATGTGCCGACCCCTTTTTATTATAAAGAAGCACTAGAGGGCGCAATTTGTTAAAAAATTGGAAACAACATTAAAATATTTAATTATTTAGCATTCGATCAATTGAATTTCTTTAATCAATAGAATGAATCAAATTTGAAATGCTCTGTTTGTCAATATTCTATTTTCTCCGGTTTTGTTTTGTCATAAAACCTAAAAAATCTACAGATTAATAGAAAACGAAAAGTTGGAATGTCTTAAAGTGTTGACGAAAAATTGAATAAAAAAAACTTTCCTGTTAACTAAAAAATCCTTTTAACTTCCAAGCAAGTTCGTTATGATAAACTTAAGTGCCATATGTGCTGGTTTTATATGAAATATTAACCCTACGTGGCATCATCTCAAATTTGGAATACAATGATAGCATGGTGTTGTTTTCAACTTCACATCAAAAAAAAAAAATAACATCACAAAAATGTAATTTTTTAATTTTAAATCTTAGTTATGCATAGGTATTCAAATATCTACATTGCATAGATTTAAATACTTATCAGTAGTATTTTTTGATGTAGGAAAATCTTCATAGACTTTTTGTGGGGTCGTTTACGACCCCTTGGTGCCACTTAGGGTTCAAGAAGTGAATCTTAAATTGATATTGACATAATTGAGTCATATTAAACTAGTCATTAATGGGGCCGCTTGAATAATTTTGGAAAAAAACATAGATTTCGTTTCTACTGTTTAAATTTTGAAATAAATTGTGCACAAGTTTAAGATAATTAATAAATTTAAGTATAAAGTTTTTGATTACGTCTATGAGACAATTTAGTGGAATAATTGAATGATTTTATATTTATAATTAAATTATTCGTTAAATTTTTACAAAGAAATATTTACCATGAATTCATGAAATAAATCGAAAAGAAAAACTTAAAACTTTTTTAATAAATTCCTTTTTTTTAGAATTCTGGCATTATATGGTGGATTTGTTGTTGTAGCGAATCAATTCATTCGAAGAGTTTATGTGTTATGGACTTATCATGTAGCAATTGATGAATCGCCGTATATTAATCGAATTTATATTCTTTGCTTAGATATTTATTTGGTTCGAGCTGTACGGCAATATGTTTTGGAGGAAGATTTATACTCAAAACTGTTGTTTCTTTTACGGTCCTACGAAATTCTTATTTTGTATACAAGATTTCCGGGTGACCCCTTAATTGATTTACACAATAAGCGAAAAGAAAGTTACAAATACCCAACGATTTCCTATTCCGTTCTAAAAACAAAATAAAGCATTCGAATATTGCGCCTAGCTGTGACACTTAGTGACATCTACTGGTTTTTTGTGCATCTATTAAATGTCAAATTTGTAAGCGCCATAAAATAATATTTTTTAAAATGAAAATTCGAGCTTTTCAATGTCCAATTTGTGGAAGAACTTTTGATCATAAATTAAATGCTACAACCCATCTACGATCTCATAAGGTATTTAATTCTAAAAAAAACCATTGGGAAGTTATTATTTTTCTATTGTTTAGGTTTGGCCTGGAGGAGGTTTCGAAACATTACCTTCCGACGGGACGAACAATGGCTATATTTGTCCATATTGTAACTTTAAAACTGAAAACCACCCAAAACTACGATCTCATTTGAAGCAACATGCAAATTTAAAGAAATTTATTTGTATTCAACCGGATTGCAAGGAGTTATTTAACGATACTACAGCTTTAATAAACCACGTCGAAACCACACATTCAACCCCAATATACCGATGCTACATCTGTTCAGAAGTTACAAACTCTTTGAAAAAAATCGCTGAACATTATTCCCTTTACTCAAACATTTCACATTCAAAATCCAATGAAAAACTAAATTGTGATCAATGTAAATCAACTTTTTCCTGTATTGAACATCTAAAGAACCATTTATTGACCGAAACCCACAACCACAAATGCTCACATTGTGATAAAACCTTCATTTGTAGAAGAACTTTACGACGACACTTGGAAATTCATTCGGAACGCTTAATTATTTGTCCTGTATGTGGTAAAGGGTTTAGGAATAAGGGGTATTTGAAAGCGCATAAAATAACACATAAATCCGATAAACCTTTCGTATGTGAAATTTGCAAGAAATGTTTTGGAAGAAAGGATCGTTTAACGCGACATTCGTATATACATCGGGCCAATAAACGATTTCAGTGTCCTTTAAAAGATGTGATTGGGTGTGTTAAGGAATATGATCGAACCGATAAATTGCAATTGCATATTCGCACTCATACACAAACTATCAAAAAGCCTGGTGTCGAAAAAGGACACAAATGCAAAGGCAGTGATTATAAAACCATTGAAGTACTTATTTTAAACTTAGATAAATAATTTACCATATTTTTATTATATATAATGTATTTAATAAAAGCTTTATTTAAATTATAGAATATTTGTCCAAATTTTTTGTTTAGTTGAAAAAACTAGACTTTTTTACAGGGTGTTAAAATATTTGAGATGTGTAATTTATTCTACGTTATGTGGCATTTTTATCTCTACATATATAATTCTTCTGTACATGTGTACAGGGTTGAACTCCTAAACCGTTGGACCTATTGACCATTAAGGCTTCCAATTGATACCCAGCAATAAGGGATATGATCAAAGACAGATATTAAACGTACTTCATCGAATTCTAAATTATCTACATTTACGTGACATTCCATCTTTATTGATCATATTTCTACAGCAAAAACAATTTCATAAGACCTTAAATCCCATTAGACCTGAAATTAATTACTACTGAATACAAATTAAAACAAAAATTAACACAAACCCAAAATCCATGCATGAAATTTAATTCAAAAGTAATTCTGCTGAAATTTTCAATGTGTATTTGAGTGGGATCCTGGATGGTTTAGATTTACAATTGGATGAAAGTTATAAACAAAAAAGAGGCTTTAATGGGCTAAAGATCATAAAAGTTGGACAACTGACGATTGGAAAAAAGTCCTTTGGAATGATGAATCGAAATTCGAAGTTTTTGGTACCAAAAGAAGAATTTTTGTCCGGCGACAGATCAATGAATGAATGAAGAAAAATTATACTAGGCCTTCTGTTAAACATCGTGGAGGGTCGGTTATGGTTTGGGGATGTTTTGGCGGTTCTAGCTCGGGATCCTTGTAGAAGTTCAAAGAATTTTGAACAAAGAAGGAAATAGACATATTACAATAGCAAACAATGTTCTGGCATCTGGAAATTGGTTAATTGGTTTCCAATTTAGTTTTCAACATTATAATGATCTAAAACACACTTTGAAGCTTTGCAAAAAAAAATGGAAAAAGAAGAAGAAAATATTTAAAAAGTAATGATATGACCTCAACAATCATCTGGCTTGAATCCAATCGAGCTTTTATGGGATGAACTTGATCGACAAGAACGAAAACATTGTCTTACCTCAAAGGAAGATCTTCCGAAAATACTTCAACAGGAATGGCAAAAAATATTGATATCTCATATGCCCAAAACGTGTTACTCTTTTTTCATTTTTGCTGTCTTTGGGAACGAAGAATGGCGAATTAATAGAGGTTGACTCTAGTCTATTAATGAACTCCGATATCTCCTGATCTATTGCATTATCATTTGGAGTAAACTCAAGAAAACTTGAGTAAAAAAAATTTACCTACTATTGGTCTTCAAAGTATGAAGTGTATCTTTCAGGTTGATTATGTAAAATATTCAATGGATACTAAAAAAGCTAGTACTATTATTTGAGCCTCAGTTGAATTATTTAGTATCACATTATATCTGGTTTCCTCTATGTTAACGTTGAAGTGAATATTGACTTTAATATAAAAGTATTTGCAGTAATTGCACTTTTTTAGCTCTTATTTGTTTAATAACTAGTTATAGATAGTTCTAGGTAGAAAAGTTATATAAGATATCCAAAAATTATTTGGTTTATTTTTTTATTTGATGAAATTTTGGGTAAACCCGTCTTTGTAAGATTTGTAACCGCGAATTTTTGCGATTTTTAAGTTACTTTTTTAATGAGTCGTTTAAAACTTGGAAAAATCGTTCGAAACAATCGTCAAATTATTTAATACCGATACCATATTTATACAATTTTCTTAAATGGTATAAAACCAAAACCCTAAGTAGAAAACTAGACTTATGAAAATCTTTATTAGCATATGAATAAAGGCTTTTCATATTCAACGATTATATATTATAATATGATATTATGTAATTTCAACTAACGTTCACAAGAATTTTCAGCTATCTATAGAAGTTTTCGGTGGAAGAAAGTGTTAACTGATTTCTAATAAGTAGTTTTTTAAAGAAATAATAAGAGCTTTACAATATGAAGAATAATAACTCTTATTTGACCAGTTTTAATCACAATTTTATACGGTTGTAAGTATTTATTTATTTATTTATTGTAAGTATTTTATGTTTCATACTGAAAGGAAAACAAGAGAAATCTTGATTTGGGAAAAATTTGGAGAGAAAAAGTGTAACTACACTAAATGTGATTTTAAATTTCTAACAAACATATACAAGAGTACATTTCGGGTAAATTTTGGTACTTGGTACTTCCAAAACAATAAATCTTAAAGGTTTAAAAAATAATAATAGTTATTAGCTATTTGCATTATGTCTGTTGAAAATGTTACAAATTTGAACGAAATTTGCCATCCAAAAATAGGAGGAATATTAAGTTTGAATTTTTGTTACAAATAAAAATTACTAGAATTTCAAAAATAGAAGGTATGGGCTTCATTTAGAAGCAAAAAAAAAAATCAATCTGATATGTTTGAAAACTTAAAAACGTATTATTTTTTAATATTTAAATAATTTCTTGAAGATTAAATATTTTTCAATGGTAAAGTATTATTATGCAGGACACATTTTGTTGGGTTTGGCAGTTTTTTGTAATATCAAAAGCTTCTTATCCTTCTCAAGTTAAAACTAATTTCGACTCTTAATAATTCATGCAAAAATTACTAAAGATCGATTCTATCCGTTGGACTTTTTGTGGTTTCATTTTCCTATACTTTATCTAACCGCAAATTTTATCATCATTTCCGTGTAAGACCTGAGATATTTTCGTCTAGTTTTAGTTTTACAATTAGTTGCATTTTTTTCGTTAAAAAAATTTGTTTACACCATGGTGCGAAGGAATTACGATATTGAAACGGATTTTCGCAAAAAAGATCAAGTACCCGACTCATCTTATAAATCATGTTTGTGTTCAATGTTAGTATTTTTTGCCATTTGTATAATTATATTATTGGCGTCGCTGCCATGGAAAAAAATTGTTTCAAAAGAAACTGAAGTGGAACCACGAAGTGCAGAAAAGGTATTTATGATCATTTTTGGTATTTCGTTTTTAATATTCTTCTATTTTACTTTAAAAGACATACAGAAACTATGAATCATTGTTTGAAAAAATAATTGAAAAGACAACGAGAAGAATTGAAACTACAACGAAAATCCATTCAACGGATCATACAGAAAGTGTTAAGGTTTCCCTAGATTATTATGTAACAGAAAAACCGACGGAATCTATTTTATTAAACAATTCAGAAACAGAACGATCAACAGAAAAATTAAAATTAGTAGAATTCAAAGAAGATCCAACGTCGGTGACTGAAGAAGATACTTTTTCATCACCAAAAACAGAAAATACTGCAACAGACACCCCTGATAGAACTACTGAAAAAACAGATAGATATTCAGATATCAAAGTTAAAGTTAGATTTGATGAAGAGATATATGTAACACCTCCAATGACCACCGAAAGTTCTACAATTGATGATGCGGATCATGATATATTTTTATCTTCAACTCCAAATTCTCGAGAAGTCTCAAGTCGTGAAGAAATTTCAACATTTACTGATCTTATAGAAGATGAAATTATCATAACTTCAACTTTTGAACCAGAAATTTTCGACAAAGATTCAACCTATTCCGCTACAACAGATATTACCATTGATGATCGCTTTTTCCCTATTCATTCCACCACTTCCAGCTTTACATCTATTGAAAATTCAACGGATTATTTCGAACCAATCTCCAGTGGTTCATCCACATTCTCTGACTTTACTTCAACCACAACTTCTTCCACAAAAGCGATTGAAACTTCAAAAATTCGAACAGTCATTTCTTCAACGACTCCTTTTACATGGTTTGCCGACAAAAGTGTTAACAAAACTTGTATTTCGGCAAGCTGTAGAAATAAAGCTGCAAGTATATTAGGCCAAATGGAACCTGGTACAAATCCATGTGATAACTTTTACGATTTTGCGTGTGGATCGAAATCAATTTCACGGAAAACTCGACGAAAACAACAAGTAACGGAAAGAATCGTAAGAAACATTAGAAAAAGTTCCACCTCCGATTCCGAAAGAAAATATCAACAATTTTATGAATCCTGTGTCACTTTTGATCCATTAAAAGCCAATTTTACCAATCGTAAGTTATAAAGTATTATTCCATTTTAGAGAGTACCTACCGATAGCACCAATGATAAAGTCAAATACGTTAAAACATCCTTGATATTTTTTAGTTTTCCTTCATTCTACATTAGCCATTGACGATTTTTATGATGGTTTCTACACCATACCCAACAAAGAGGATCACTTAGCGGAGCTTTTAGCGCGACTTTTGAAGTACAATAGTGCGCCGTTTTTCGATATTGATTTGGAAGTGGATCCCGAAACGAAAAAGTCCATATTTAAAATGATACCGTCGAAAAATTTGATGATTAGTGAAATAGAGTTGAGTAAAAGTGATTTCAAAGCAAAATGCGAAATTGATGCTAATTTTGTATTAAAAGAGAAGCCGAAAAACTTGAATTCCGTCTATAATAATTATGTGGAATGTTTGCGAAATAAGACCAAGTATATTAATGATGTGCGACGGGCTTTGAAAGCGTTTGATATATTTGCTCATTTGGATGATTATAATAAGACGCAGCATATTCAATCGATTTTATTTAATTTGGAACTAACTTTGTTCCCCGTTTTTAAGGTAATGTAGACTTGAATTTATAAGTAAAAATTAATAAGTGAATGAAGAATAATTAATAAATATTTCGTGAAAAAGTTTTTACATTAAGTAAAATTATATACTTTCTAATCAAAAAATAGGAAAGCTTTTTTTTTGATTTTAGACAAACAGCACTCTAAGCTTGGTTAGCAGAAATTTTTAATTTTCTTATTCAATATTAGTGTTTCTAATCACTATTATAAGCTTTTCACTTACAATTACTGTTTTCCTTGTTGAATAATTAATATTATAATTTTCTTCCCAATTTTAAGGTTTTGAAAAAGACATTCTGTTAAAAAGACATTTTAATAACTCCAACGTTGAACAAATCAATATAACTAGTACTATTGTAAATCAGAGTAGTATACTAGTATAATAATATACTAGATACGGGTAAAATATTCCCAGCCAACACTGATAAATGGCGAAAATTTTCAGTGGAATGAAATCAAAATGACAATTGAAACAAATAACAACCATCAGTTAATTCAAATTTGAAACAGTGATTGTTATATTTAGTTTTCGTTCCAAAGTTTTTTTTTTTTTTGTTTTACTTAAATATATGTGTTAAACATATTCTTTGTCCTTTGTCTTTTCGACATACATAAATACATATCGCACCTTTATTAGGAAAAGTGGTCTAACTCAAAAAAAACATTTTTAGATTAATACATTTTCCGGTTAAATTACTATTTTACTAAAATAAGGTTTTGATGCCAAATAGTGATTATTTCGTTGTAATAAATACATAAGTTTTTGTTATCCTCTGAAAAGTATTAAAGTTTTAACGCCAACAAAGACGTAAGGTTATTAGACCACTATGGATGTTTTAATAAAAATATGTTTTAGTTGCTACTGAAATTAATATTTTAATAACTATTGAAAAACTAATTACGCTATAAATTTAAAAAATAATGTATTTTAAACGTCATTTTCTCGAAATGTAGAGCTTTAGGATAGACCACTGTTGTAGTAAAAGTGCGATATGTATACGTTTGCCTATTATTATATTGACTAATAGATATCCGTGAAATATTTACAATAAACATTAACGCAACTGATAAATGATAAAAATTGTCTATTTAATGAAATTGAAATGACAGTTGAAACAAATGACAATTAGTTAGTTCAAATTTAAGGCAATGCTTATTATATTTGGTTTCCAGTCACACGCATGTGTATAGATTCTTCGTTCTCTATCTTTATCGTCATACAAACATATTTATTTTTATTTGGCCCTGTTTTTTTAACTTTTGGCCACTTTTATACATTATATTTTACAAATTTTACATATCTAGCATTTTATATTATAAAATTATTCCATAAATACATATTATATAGCTTTACCTATTACTATATTGATTGATTGAACCACTAAACGATTTCAATTTTTCAAACTTTCTAAATTTTATTCTTTTAAAAAACACTAAAGCATAATATTAATTAAATTTATTTGTTTCATAGATTTTTCCAAATCAAAAAGACCTACAGTTTGCAGTGGAAAATTCCCAATTCACACCACTAAGAATTGAGGAAATGAAAGAAAAATATTCGATTTTAAATTGGCAAATACTCTTTGAAAAATTGGTTGGTAAAAATGTTTCCGATTCTCATTTGGTTCATATTTATTTCCCAAGTGTATTTGAGGACTTATTCGACGAATTAAGCACACTTAAACCAAGGTATTATGATTAATTTTCTAAACATTGAAAATTTATTACTTTTACTATCATTACAAAAAATTTATACGTACATAGTATTAGCAGCAGTGTTTTTTTTTTTTCATAAAAGAGGTTGGCCCAATCTTACATTAGGAGAGTGTAAGATAAGTAGAGCTTTTAAGTTTTAAAATACAAGAAATATTAGAACCAAGTATATAATTAACAAAATACATAGATTATAATTTATCGACTTGCCTAAAATGGCTGACAAAGGACTGGATAAATTAGTACTAATTTATCAAACTTTCGTTCTTAAAATTTTAACTTTAAAATTGGAAAATTACTTGGAAATCTGTGGATTTTGATTCATCCAACCATTAATCCGTAGTTCTTCCATTTCAGAGATGTTCACAACATTGCATTGGCTATGTATGTTCATGATTTATACAAAGAATTTGCGGTACCATTCCATTCTTTTCCACGTGATACTTATTGTTTGGAAATAATGAAGAAATTTTTACCGAATATAACATCGGAAATTTATTTGAAGTCATGGACCAAGGAACAATTACGCCGAATCGAAACTGACACCTTACGAATTTTTTCTCAACTACAAACAGTTTTTCGGACATCTATTAGTACCCAGAAAATGTTAACGAATGAAGATCAAGAAGCTTTGCTTTCCAAATTAAACTCACTTCAATTGGAGTTCTACTTCAGTGAAAAGATAGTAGGAGGATCAAAAGCACTTAATGGGGTCGTTATTGAGAAGAAAAATTTCTTCAAAAATTTCATTCAAATTTTGCAACGACATCGATTGAATAAGTATCGAATGTGGAATAAGAATGCGACAATCCCAGAGAACTTGTAAGTTACTTTCGTGATTAAAATTATAATTCTTAGCTTTTGTAGTTAGTAAATCGGAATTCATAGAGGTTTCAAAGATTTAGGGAAAAATTATTGCCCAAATCTGATTTTTTCGATTTTCCGACAAAAAAAAACTTTAAGGTAGTTCCAATTGGATTATTACAATAACACTGATATGTTATTAGACTTCAGCTATTTTTTAATAAAAATTTGTTGTTTGTAACCCGTATTGTTTTCATTTGAAATGGAGAGCTGGTCGACCCCGCGAATTAGAAATGTGCACATCCGACTTATATTAGTTGAAAAAATAAAATTTGATTTTTTCAAATTCAAAACCAACGTTATATGAATCAGGAATGTATCTTGACCTCCGTCGAACCCGCGAGACTAACTCACCGAACCCTTGGGGTTCGATTAAACCCAGATTAAGAAGCAATGTTCTAAAGTCTAAACGATTAAAAATAAAATAAAATTATAGATTCAACATAATTTTCCATTCAAAATATTGTTACTAAAATACCATCTAATTTCATTTCTAGATGGTCTCATATTTTGACTCCGTATTCCATAGAACCTGTTTCTGTGTATTCCCACAATTTAATTGGTACGTAAATATTAAATTATAATGCTCTTAAAATTATAATTTAAAAAAATAAATTTTAGCGATTCCATACGGAATGTTTTTATTGGAGGACTTGGAAGCTCAACCTCGTTACGTCACAATGTCAACAATTGGATTTCAATTAGCGCAACAAATATCGTTAGTAATCGGACAGAAGTTTAATTTATCTCCGATTTCAGAAAATGCACGCGAACTTTACGACACCGAAATAAAAGCTTGCTTGAATAAAATTTATGACACAGAGAAAAATATTGAAATAAAAGGAACTGAAATTCCATATTTTGTGAGAATTTGTTATAAATTTTTAATGATTTAAATTCAATTTGAAACTGATTTTTTAGGAAAACGTAACATTATCATTGAATCGTCACATTATTGATGGATCAGCAATCAAATTAGCATATGATACGTTCAGAGATGAAGCAAAAGGATCGCAAAATTTACCTTGGATTGAAGAAAGTTTTTCGCATCAACAATTATTTTATATTTCTGCAGTTCAAGGTAAAATAGTTGTGGCTTGACAAAACAGAAAACCATAACTTATATGCTTTGTTCTGTTTTGTCATAAAACGAAGATACACGTAAATAGTAACCTAAATCAATTATAGTACAATTTTTTTTTTAGAAATGTGCGATGAATCACAAGACGATCTAATAGTTTTCATGAAACAATTATTAGATGGACTAATGTTGCCGGAACGTTTACGAGTTGATAGCTTTTTGGGCAATGATGAAATGTTTTCAACAATTTTTGAATGTATTCCCGGATCTAATTTAAATCCTCCTATCAAATGCAAACAGTTTCCTAATATTTCGCCAGCGTCAATAGTTTACGATGATGACTATGGAGCGTTTACTTCCTCATAGAAAAAAACGTTCAAAGCCAAGTTACAATAGATATAAGTATAATTGAAATAAGATTACTAAAAAAGCCCAAAGCTTTTTTTAGAAATAAGAACAATAGTTACTTGCAAATAGTTAATTATTGGAAAAATTGCAAACGTTTTGATGCAGCTGAACTAATTGGCTTTATCAAAGGACGAACGGCGATAAATCAATATTTTGATTTTTTTTAAATACCTATAATTAAGTCTTGTTAAAATATACTTCCAGAAATTAAGGATCCGCTATACACTGAAAAAAAATTCATGCAATAATTTAGTCAAAAAAGTTTTGAACGTTTATAGCTTTTTGTCAGTTTAACAATTGATGAAACTTAATAGAACATTAATTTAAGAGCATATTTGTATAGGATTAAAAATTATAATTTATAAATGCAGGATTATTATTATAAGCGATTAAAAAATGAAAAAAAAAAATTAAACGCAGGGGAGGATTTTAAAAACTCCAAAACTCACAGTTTTGATTTCCAATAAAGAATTTTTTAAACTACCAAAAAAAGAAAAGAAACAAATGTATTCGAAATCTTTGGATTGAATGTACCTAGATATTTTTGCAAACTTTAACTTCCGTATTGTAACTTGAGCTATAGAATTATTAGTCAAATCAAAAGTAATATTTATTAGAAGTGCTAACTATATATTCGAAATTTTGATAATAAAATTATAAAATAATCTTATAAGCTTTTTATTTATGTTTTAAAGTACCTACTTAATCAAAACATTTCTTATAAATCGTTACCAAATGATGAATGAAAGGAAAATTACAGTTTTACTGTACATTTTACTGTACAAAGAAAAAGAAATACTTTGGACTACACTAATTTATTAGAGAGCTTTTTGCGAGGAGCAAATCGGCCACATTAGAGTACTACGAGTGGACGACGGGGACCCTTGCCAGAATATAATCATTGATCACAATACTGTAACGAAACTTAGAACATTCCAGTTATTAAACGTTGACCAATCGTAGCAACCACGCTTGGACCCGTGTTATCATTCTAAACTTTTACCAAGACTAGTTTACAAGCTTGGGCCAGACTTCTACAAAGTTTGGCTAAGCCTGGGCATATCCTAGACTTTTCTATTTGGGAATTGCTAAAGAAATATAGAAATCAAAATAGCGCACGAAAAGTAAGCTACAAAAATATTACATAGATACAATAACATAGAATACAAATCTCTCGAAGTATAATCCAAAATATAGTTTACGAGTAGTACGAACTAGAAATATAGCCAATGACAATGATCATCAGAAACAAAATAAGAACAGTCGAAATAGATTATTTTAAAAGATATTTAAAAGGCATAAGAAATGATAAAATAAGATTAGTACAAATATGGCGACGAATGGACATTAAATGCTCTATGACAAGAATACTAGAAAATAGGGCATTACAATGGTATGGTCATGTCCAAAAAACGACTGATTACAGACGTCCAAAAGAGTTTTAAATTGGGAACTCCCCAGAAAGAGATGAAATCCCAGAATGAGCAACTCTACGATGGGAAACTAACACTAAAAATCTTTTTTATTATTTTGTTTTAGATATTCCTCACAAAAAATGTAAGCAAAACAGAAAAAATTATACATATATTGTCCGTAATTGCAAATATTTCCTTCGTATATCGAAATTTTGATACTTGATACTTAATTAACTAGATCCGTAATATCGAATTTCCGTTAAGCGAGCGTCCGTAAAGCGGGGGATTACTGTATACGGATACATGGTAGCCAAGCAATTGTATGCAAACTTTTTCAGTACAAATTGTTCTTTTGATTGTTGTTTTTCAAATTTCTTCTTAGGAGAATAAAACTATATAAATATAATGTATGCAACCTATGATTTGATGTTATTTCTCCTCCTTTTGTTTTAAACGTTTCAAAATGTAATCAAACGAGGAAATATAAATTCATATTTTCGATAGTGAACATTTCATTCTGACAAAAATAATATAAGTGAAAAATCGATAAGACTCTTGAAACATAAATCGAAAAAAATGGAGTACACTTGATCAAAGAGAAATCGTGTCATATCTCAGCGTCATCGTTGGCGTTTTCCTCCTCAGCTAGGGGTTGTGAGTGAAACACGGGGTTCACTTTTAAACGGGACCGAATCACCCCGTTTCACCACCATTAGATTGTAAAATGAAATATAAAACGCTCCACGAAAATAAAAACAAAAATATTTTTTTGTCTCGATTTTGTGCTTTTCTCGTTCAATTAATATATCCAAATATGAATTTAAAATATAAGTGGGGCGTTAAAGAATGAGAAAAAACCATATAACTGAAGATTACAATCAGCCTAGCGCTAGCAAAATCGACAACACAATATTTAAATTGTCACATTTGTCGTCATAAATTTGGCGACAATACTAAAGGCCAATTTTAAAGTCCAATAATATTCGGATAGTTTATTTCTCGTTGCCATTGTCATATCAAGTGACATTTCGATCTCATGTTTTATTCATTGTCGCAAAATTTCGTACTCGAACGCGAGAAAAGCTCCATTTTTTTCGTCCTCCAACGACATTCGATATATTAAATTCGCAGATTGCTAACAAAATCGCTTTTCTCTGTTTACAATTTCGAAATAAAAACGTCGCTACATCCTTGGATTTCTATTGGATGAGTTCTTTTTGTTATTAAAGAAAAGAAAAAATAAAGAAATGAAATTCTCGTCCATTAAATTTTTTTAAAGCCCAATCGTTCCGAGATACTTTGAAAAGATAAGGGGTGGTCCTTGATAAGATAAGACGCAAGCATGGGACGCCGGGTGGCTTATAAAAGCTCATACAGATGCAGTGAAGCATTTTCTATGAATATATTCCTAACCTTAAGCTTTCCAATACGAAAATCTTTCTCTCAATTGATAGAAATTTATAAGACTGGACAAGATCTTAAATCCACTCCCCATAATACCTCAAACTTCTAAGACATAACATATTAAGTTTAATTTCATCCCATGGATTATATCGTATTTAAATCAATTTTTTTCGATCAAAGAAAATTCAATTATGCACCCATTTGTGTTTTAATTATTCCATATCAAAAAAAATTTTTTGGAAATTTCCGCAAATAAACCACGAGAGTTCGACAAATATATATGATTAACATATGTAAACATATGAGGAGAAAGAGGGTTGTATTGTAGGGTTGGGAAGCTTTGAGTACTTGAAAATGTATGGGATCGAGATATTTATTACAAAGAGAACAAGGGGTTGGAATTTTGAATAATTTGTGTGTAACCAGTGTCAATTTATACATATTAATGAAGAGAAAGAGACGAGACTGAGATTTAAGTGCTCTCAAACAGGAATGACCGAAGGATGGAAGGAAGGAAGGAATAAAGTTTGGATGGAAGATGTAATATTACTTTCATTAAGATGTACTGCTTTCTCACTTCATTCCACTTATAGACTAATAATAAAGTGGTTTAACATTAACATCCTACATGCAAAATTTTTTCTTTAGATTTTCGAAAAAAAAGGAAAATTAAAGAAATGGTAACATTCGTATACACCTAATACTGCTTAAGCTTAAGAAATATTTCTTTTATTATCATTACAAAAGATTATTTGATTTCACCAATACTTTTCGACAATTTTGGAAATTTCACAATGAGGAGAATCATTATATGCATCGCAAAAAGGAAATGAGTAAAGAGTTTTTTAATGTGGAGCTAGACTAAAGTAGGGAAACCATGGGGAATACCACAGAGAAATAATTTTAAAATTCCCATAACATATTTTTATTTTTCCACGATTTGAAAATTTTGACCTAATTTTTCCACCACATGTCTTAATTAGCAGAAGAGGTTTATACCCTTAATACGTTAAACGTAATATAACTGGCCTTGTCATTAGGATAACTCCTATAGTTCTCAACCGATTTTGATCAATCTTGGTAAACTTAATCCTTAGAAAATTACTTTGAATGAGCTTAAAGGTGAGAAAGATCGGGTCCCTAGTTTTGAAATTGTTTAAAAGTCTTACAATTCACTGATATTTTTCAATTCCCGAATATTTACATAATATTTCAAGATTAAATTGAAGTCCCTGATAATTCCAGGTTTTTCAGATTGGTGGCCTTCCTAAATTAAGTTGTAAATGTAGAAATACTAAGAACTATTAGTAAAAAAAGCCATCATTAGTGTGGTGGCAAGCAGATAAGCTAACTTAGTGGGTCATACTATATTTTGAGAGACAACAGGGTGTTAATGGATTTTGTAGAAGAAAAACCGGAAATACCTAAGAAAAAAGAATGAAGAAGAACTAGAATTCTAAATCAAATGAAAATACGACCTAAGCGATTTTGCAATGGACTAAAACATTAAACCAAAACTCTGAATCTTTAGTTATATAAACGATTAACAGCCTTTTCTGCAGCTGATTGATACTAAACCTTTAACAGAGGTCTGTATGATTACAAGCCAAAAGAACCAAACACTGGTGAAGAACCAAGAACTAGTGGCCAAGTGGTCAAAGTGACCGCTCCAAAATTAGTAGGTGTTAGGTTCGATTCTCGAATCGAGGAAATTTTCGATATTTCTCGTTTACGGATTTTTACTAACCCTAGAGTCGCCAAAGACCTTAGTAGTTATAAAGCGATGGTAACTAACAGTAAAGCAAAAAGAACAAAATAATACAAGACAAAAATTCGATACGATATCATAAATTTTATTTTGATTTTTTTTCAAAATTCATAGTTAATGAGTTCCCTATACTTCAATATAATTATTCTAACATTAATCAATGATGGCCAATTAGATTGCTAAAAATGTCATTTCAATTTAATGCAAATTTATGAAATCAAATGCAAAATCGTTCTCAAGGATTGAACTAATTTACTGTATAATTTTTCGACCGATTATCAATAACTCTATATAGAGGTTACAAGAGGTCTCAAATATTAGAGGTTTACATTTGTTCTTACAATTTTTTACTTTTTCCTAATTTACCTTATCGTTATTAAAAAAGCTTAATGTTATTGGTCTAAAATCTAACTCCCTCTATTTTGCAAAGTTTGTACTACCAGTGTTTCAGTAATATGTTGTTTGATGGAATATTACTTTAATGAAGATTAATTTTTGTTATGAAAATTTTAAGAAATGAGCAGTTTAAAGAATTAAACAGAAACAAATTTCAATATCATAACAATTACAACTCAATCTTCATATTTAGAGGGTTGTTTTATACTAACGGGCATATTATATTGAAACGCCGCTATCAAAGTGAAGATGCTACCGCATGGGGTGGCATTGATCCGTTCGACAAAACCTCGAAACGGAAAATTATCAATTTAATACAAATTTCACCCTCAAACCATCGGTTAAATCATCGGTTTTACTCCATAAAGACCTCTTAATAATATTTTCTCTTTGAAACGCTTTAACGATTTAAATCTTAAGATTTATATACTAGAAATTTATTTGGGGAGATGGAGGGATTTGTTTGAATGGAGTTTTCAATTTTTGTTTTTATTTTTTTAAATTACTTTCTCCATAAATTTTGCTTATTTCGATTTGTGAAAATGTGAAAAGTCAGCGACACAGGTGCGAAATTCTGAAGCGGCACGGAATGATAAAATCGCGATTTTCACGTGCAATGAAACGTGTCCTATGTACCTACTTCTTAGTTTTTCATCGTCGGGATGCGAGCTGAGAATTTATTCGGGATGTATCGGGACTTGGACGGGAAATGTTCCCTTTCACGCGATTTTTTCACGGTTTCACGGCTTGATTAGCATTGTTTTTCACATGTGTGTTTCTCATACATGTGTGCATGTGGGGGTTGGAGACAATTTTCGTTCTTTTCTCAGCTCCATCGACGGTTATCGATTTTGTGCGAGGAAACGCTTTGTATTTATATGCAGTTTAGTTAAGCCTAAAGTCCTAGACTGCTAGGACTCAAAAAGACTTCATTCTTTATATTCCCGGTGTGTGGCACGCAGGAATGGAAGGATACGTGTTCGACACCGATTTGTTCAATAAGTGTCCAGCGACGCGTGGAAATAACACCTCTACCATTTCCAAACCATTGCCGATGCTAAATTGAATGCAATCTCTCGAACACTGTAATACATTGCATCCCATTTCCTGGCATATCTCCTCTTTCTTATCGGAAATTCCTCCTATTCAACCTATATTCCACAGGAGTTATACACAATAAACACATTTGTGTTAAATATTACTGCTTTTTTTTGTTCCTTCATCTTTACCCATCAAAAATTAATCATTAAAGATCATAATTCCGTTATTTGAAAAGGTTATTGTAGTTATTTTTACGTATGGTTTTATAAATATACGGTTTGTTGATTTTTAAGAAAAATCTAAAATAATTTCTTTACTATCCCTCGTTTCCTAAATTCAATTTATTTAATTTTCCATAAATGTGCGCAATGGTCAACTTTAAAACTACTTTTTTCTAAAACAAAGTTATTAGAACATTGGTCTCGACCTCAATTGGTTTTTTTTCCTTTGATCTGGGGGCCTCTCCAAGGTTTGTAAATTACACAGGTTGCTCCATTAGAAAAAAAGAAATGACGTCATACGAAGAATTTTGAAATTGATCAGTCTGAAGATATGTACGAATTTTTTCTGGATACGTCACGTATCCATCACGTAGCCACCATGAGGCCACCTGTGTATTATAAACCTTGGGGGCCTCTCATGAGAGTTCCTCTGCGCTGCGTCCTAAAAGGACTATTGCGCCCCAGCTTAATTTCAGTTCCAGTTGGTCAGGTCTGCTTCTGATATGAATTTCAGCAGACAGTCAACTGGATCTCTGTATATGTTCCCCAGTTCAAGTCCGGGTGGACCAAGCGAGTTGAGACGACTTTGAGTCATGGCTGGGCAGTCAAATAGTACGTGGGAGGCAGTCAATTGGGTTTAGAAAGACATCTAACAATCCAAAGGTTTGAGAACAAAATAATAGACCATTCGTCATTTCATCTAGATTCTAGAAATATTGTATTTCTGTTTCAAATTGAAATGATTACCTCGAATGTTGAATATTAATGTTAGTACTAAAACCAGTAATTAAAGGAAGTATGTAGAGAAAATAAACTATCGAGCATTCCATTAATCAAGCAAAATGTTTCGTCGAGAGTTTCAACTTCTTTGGGTCATTTTTTTATAAGATATTTTTGTCTGTTTAATAGACAAAGAATGGTCAAAGATGGTATACATATTTTGGTCTCTTACCTCTCATTAAACTGTGTTTAGTTTCTAATTGGAAGTTAAACTAAATTGCAATGTATTGTACTCACTTTTCGTAAAAGTGTTGTTTTCTTCCCCTGACGTACCATATTTGTACTCCGTATCACTTTATGAATTATTCACACCTGAAAAAAAAGTTTTTTATTAGACCCTTATTTGTAACAGTAAGAAGCATCTGAAATATAAATTAGGTATTTAAAATTGTGTACGTCTTATCAAAAAATACCAATAAAAAAAGTTAAGGCTATAAATTTGAAAATAGTTCAATATAAGCTGAATTTAGCTATGAATTTTAGTTATCATAGAATTTAAAAGTGTTTTGAGCATATAGAACTACGTATATCAGTGGTTCTTAACTGGGGTTCAGTCGAACCCCTGAGTTTCGGTGAGTCAGTCTTGCAGGTTCGGTGGATATCATGTTTTAATACTTTTTTTTTGTTTTGTGCACCTACTATTTGTATAAATAAGTAAACTTGCTTTGAATTTGAAAAAAAATCATGTTATTTTTCCAAGAAAGATTCGCTAAATTCCCATATAAAACTGGTGAAGGTCGGTACCTCCAACAGGGTTAAGAACTGCTGACATATACTATAATCAATGTCATGTGGCGTCAAAATTAAAATTTAGCATCACAAAGCTTAGTTCCGCCAGCTTGGTTTTTCAGTAAAGGATGGAAAAGCGAAGCCGGGTACCCCTAGTGAACAAGGGGGCCCAGCACGAGTGCCCTGAGTAGGTGCTCTTATTGTTTAGTTCTTAATTATATTTAACGGAAAGGCAAAAAATATAATATTAATTGTACTAATAAATACTTGTAAAATTATTAAGAACACAATGAAAAATAAACTTGGTATTGTGAAAATTTTTGACCCAACAGTAAGAAGCCAGATGCAATTGGTTCTTTAGCCCAATTTCAAGCCATGTGTTGTCTGATCTACTAAAAACCAACTAAATGGAAATCCTCACGTTATATGGAAGAAAATTTGTGTTATATAAAAGATATAAAATCACGTTGTAAGAATTTCGTGTAATCGGGGGATTACTGCATAAATAATTATAACCAACAGTCCATAAATTTGTAATTTGTGTAGTCGAGGAATTGTATAAATAATAAGAACCAACAGTCAATAAATTTGTGATGTATTAAAACCATTACATTATTAACTACCGTAAATTTTCCTTCTTCCTTACTCACAATTTAAGTTTTCTTTAAGAAGCATAATAATGGATGCCAAAAATTTATATATGTAAAATAATAATCTTCACTAAAAAGCAAAAAACGTACTAAACAACCAAATATTGCAATCCACAATTACCAAGTATTTTATAAACAGTGATTGTTTATCTATCAAATTCATTACCAATAAAATAATAATCTTAATCGTATTACATTTAATGGTCGTAAATTAAAGTCTTGAAATACATAAAGGAAGTTTCACTTGTGATTGCTAATAAATCGTTTCAAGTAGAGAAGAAAATAATTTTTCCTTCTGTAAGTCCGAAGTTCATCTCTCTAGTTTGCTAAACTCTATTTCCTAAACTACCCTCAACCACCCTCTCCCACCCCCCACACACATACGAACTCGTTTATTCTTCTCACATACACGGGCGTGTTAATAACAAACATTTAACGTATAACTTAATTTTGTGACAATAGTAACTCATTAGCCGATCAGAATGGGGATCTCGTAGAATAGGGAGGAATCCCTATTTCTTTTTCTATTCCCTATATGTGAAATAAAAGGTCCTGAATTCGAGCAAAAACATTTAGTTAATTTGACTTGCGTGTTTTATTGCCGATCATTATTGTTGTGATTTTGTATTGAAGATATATGGATGAATGGGGGTGGGAACGTTGAACTTTGTTTTATTTATGTTTGTTAAGGGTTTCAATTACGGTTATTAGCTGCGTAGAAGTAATGTTTTTTATTCATGAAAAAGTAATGGAAGAAATCCATCATATTTATGATTTCGATGGTTTTTTTTTTGAAATGGTCCAGGAAAAATCAAGATTGGTGTATGATGGCGACGCCGCCATCCTGATTCCGGGAGACAAGATTATAATCATTTACAATAAACAGAAAAACATCAGAACGAAACTTATTCTATACGGTGAAGACACGGAGACAGGAAAAAGATAAGCTAGTGGCATCCCAAATTTACGAGCTTCTGTTCTTTAGGTATCTTCTTTAGATGAAGACATCGCATTTCTTACCCTTCTCATTTATGTAACCCCTAGATGTCCCTTAACGCGACATACTAGTGATTCCAGTGACATACTACCCTCTTTTAAAAACGTCGCGTCGATTAAATGATTAGTATATAGGAAAAAAAATGTCAACCCTTCCAAGGAAAAAATCAGATTGATTTCCATAATAAAAAAATTGAAAAATATGTCGATTCGAGCAAAAAATCGAAAATGCTCGCTAGGAACGTGTGTGGTTTGTGGAATTATTTTCGTGAAACGAGCGTTTCTTGAGAATATTTCCGCGTGAATTTATTGGCAGATATAGAAATATGCGCAAATAGGGGTTGGGATTTGAATGATAAGTGCAAGAGGTGAGGGTGGCGGGATGTTAGTTATGTATGGATGAGGGTTACGAGTACAATATTATGCATTCAACAAGATTGTGATCTCCCTTTTGTGTGGAAGCGCTGACGACTGTTTAAACTAACAAGCAATGATAGGATCCGAACCTGCGACCTTTGGTCAACATACCACCCCATCGACGACTGACCGGTTATGATTCTCTTGCCCATATTCCACCCCGAAAATTTAGAATAGAAATATGATGTACCAAAACCAACTTCACACATTCATTGAATACTAAAATACTTCCGCTATGACAGAAAAAAAATGAACAATGGAATGGAAAACTTCCAGAAAATTAAATTAACATTTTTTGAAACAATTATGATACATGGAAGACCAAAATTTAAACTCTTATTTCAAGAGGAGTGGTATTAATAATAAGTTAAAAAATTGTGAAATAAAAAAGAAAACAAAATCTATACTTCAACCTATATGAAATTCTTAAGTTCATCTGCATGTTTCCATTTTTAATTTAATTTTTGGATACAAATTAATTTTACGTCATTGTTATTGCAAATTTACCAGTCTCTTTTAATCTCAAGAATAGCCTAACCGATTTTGATAAAAAATGATATTATTATAAACTGATATATATTATTCCACTTACACAATACAACCATAATTATCTCATTATGGAAGAAAAATGACGAATTGCATTTCTTATATAAACTAAAGGGATGAACAAAAATCCAGCCTACATAATCGTGTAGAATAATGTTAATTAGGACTTTAAAACTAATTGTAAGATCATACAAATTAGTTAATTTAATAATTGCGAGATATAAGCTTCTTAACTAAAAAAAATGTGTTTTTAAAATAAAGAAAATTTCCAAAGTGAGAGGCGGCAAATTCAATTTTCAATAGATCTATTCTTATAGTCGTAGGTATTAGCTAGTTTTATCTAACTTGGTAAAACAAGTACCTTTTAACAAATGCGTGCAAACTGTACAATGAAAAATTGGATGACAATATAGATATATAGTTTGTATATAAATTCTAGGTGATCCGAAAGAAACATTCGAAATTGAATAGTTCTGGGAACCAACGAAATTATTATAACTTTAAAAATATGAATCATTTACTGGACTGCCTTTTATAAGATTTATGAAATCATATGGTAATTGAAAATTTTTTGCAGATACTTCAAAAAATTTTTGGTTAAAAAGTATGTATGAAATATGTGAATAAAATATGCTATGAAACGTATGTATCTACATCAATGGTTTCCAAACTTTTTGTACTTACACCCCCCTTTACAAAGAAAACTATCCTACTTAATTTTCAACCCAAATTAATTTAATGAGTACTCACTTAATGTTGAAATTTGTTTAATGAGCAACAAAATAAAATACCCTTTTATAAATTAAGGGGAACTATCATTTTTTAAAACGTAACAATCACTTATGAAAACGGAAAGTTGTCAAACAATATATACAGGAAATCCACAACTATAAACACATCCATCTACAATACATCATTACACCCAAAAAATTAAAAAAATGGCAACCTACAATAGACTTGTATACACAGCAATAAAATTTCCTTTTAACACCAAAACACGTAAAGAAGAATTCAATATATTAAGACCTATACTTGTAATCAACGGATACAAAGCTCAATTGGAGATTAATAATAACGAGATATACCAAAAATGACACTTTGAATCCTACTAAAAGAAAATAAGAAGTATATTAAATCAATTTTCAATAGTACATTTACTACAATTTCTTACAACTTCCTAAAGAAAAATAATATTAAAATCGCATTTTAGCCAAATATTAACTACATGAAAATTCTCAGACCGTGGGAAAATAACCAAATTTAAATCGAAAATAAAGCCGGAACGTGAAAAATTAAAAGTAGTTCAAGTGGAAAATTCAATTAGCCAAACTGGTAAATCATTCAGGACTACAAGAATACAAGGAGCATACATCCAAAAAATCTATTTAACAGCATCTTCAAAATTTACAAAACATCTAAACGACAAAAATCATAAATGCATATATTTTAAAATAAACATTAAACCTTTACATATTTGCAAGAAACGATCCCTAATTAAGACCCTGGATGAATATGAAATATATAAAGCCCACAAACTGGATTCAACCAATATCCTTAACGGCTAATTATTTAGATACAACTAACACCTTCTATGAAATTTGTTTACAATTGACAAAATAAAATACAACCTGACGATGACAACTAAAGGTTGCTGAAACGCGTTGTAATGAAAAAATTGAGTCATGGACGTAAATAATAATTCATTAATTATAAATAGATACAATATTTATTATAAGTAATGTTAACGTTAACTTCTACGGCAGTGCGCTCCACAGTTTGAAAACCGTTGGTTTAAATATAAAATCAAATTTCAGATTTAGTTATTGTATCATTATTAACCAGCAATTTCGAGTTTGTAATTTACGTATAACTTTTTAAACTCAATGATTTATAGAATCAATATTTTTGGTTTTTAGTAATTTCAAGGGGAGCTTTTAGAGCTTTTAAGAACAATTTCTAATATATATTGGATAAAAGAGATTTATGATCTTTTAGAAAATAGACTTTGCAAGAAAATTAATTGTATTTTATCTATTCCTTGACTTGATCTTTTCAATATTACATATAGTTCAAGTGTAATTATATTTGGCAGGAAATAATTTTACATTGCCGATAAGGATATTTTTTGTTTAATGATTTTTTCCTAGGAAATTTACTAAAAGTTAAAAAAAATGGGTAAGTAGTAGTTATCAAATGCGGTTATTTTTTTCTTGGTCAACCCACCACAAAAAGCTAGTTTTCACTGCAGATTTTAAAATCGTATTATTCCCGAAACTTAATGGCCAAATGTGCAGGGAGTATAGAATGTAAAAGCTCGGTGGTGTAAAAGGTATGGGGGTGGAAAAATTTTGAGGGCGCAACTCAGTCAACAGTGGTCACTGATAATCGTCGTGTAGAACACGCTTAGTTCACCCTCTCCCACAAACGCAAAAAGGGCGCTAAATTTATTATCAATGTCCATAACTGAAAATAAGGTTATGAGGTGTTGACCGTTCAAACATTATCCTTCGGGACCCACTATGATCTAATATTATCACACATGTCGTTTATATAATGAAGTTTGTTCCTTGCCCAAATTCATTCGGTTAAACACATCACGACCTAACAAATCATAAATTTTCATTGCTTTTACGATATTTATGAAAATCTTGCACAATTTTCACTTGCCGTTAACCAGGAAGTGAAACAAAACACTGTCTTATCGAACAAACAAAGCCTACTGTTAAAAATTTGACCTCATAGCACAAATTGTTTCTTTGTGTCGTAAATTTCGAAGTCAAAAAATGTAACTCATAATTTTTGAAGCTAGTCAAACAGCTACCATCGAAAAAATAATTTACGATGTAAACTAGATAAATATTTTTTTTTATTATAAAAATTAAAAATAAATTGTAAATATTTTCCATTCTCTAAATTACAGTTTGTATCTCACATACAAACCCACACATGCACACACCCCATGCATTTTATAATCAACCCCCGTTAATTGTTAGATTGTTCACTGCGATCTACTGTTGTGTTAAAATTGTCGGACGAATCTGGACCACATTTAATTCTGGCATACATGCGATAGGAGTCGAAGGCGCTCGTATAAACTGTTACGAGACGTGAAAGCTCAAACCAACAACATCCCTTTGATTGCGTTGGGGTTCGTATATGGCTTTTGGTACATTATAGATAATGAGAGTTTAGTGTAACCGCTAAATACATGTCGAGAACAAATGAATAATTATCGATGAACGGAACGATTAAGTTTCAATTAAATTCACTAAAAGTACAAATGCAAAGGGTTGGCGAGTTAACGGTATTAAAGAAATCAAATACAATTATACATAATCAAAGAAATTATAATTTCTTCCCTCCAGATTCCACAATACAATTGTCCGAAAAAATGATACCAACATTAACTTGAATTATTTTGAGAATAACCATACTTATTTTAAGATAGCAACAACCTTTAGCGGCTATAGGGTTAATAAAAATCCGTAAGCCGAGAATCATTCTAAAACTTGTTCGTCATGAAATTCCTTTTTTCTAACATGATTGTACAACAAATAAATGTCATATGTATTATCAATATCGAGTCATATAAATCTGCATAGTTGTCCAATATTAGATCAAAAGGGTTTCCTTTTTATTTTTCTATTTTAATTTATTTAATAGTCGCATAAACGGCATGGTCATGAGCGACTTCTAGATTACATAAAAATTAGTAATTACAATAATTTTTGGCACAATACGGAGATCGAACCCACTACCTACTGGCCACCTAGACCCCTCGGCTACCTGCTGGTACCGGCTAGGGTTTCTAATAAAAATTCAAACGTAAATTAATTGGAATGTTCCAAGAAAAAATGAAGAGCACCAATAGGTTTCCCGGGCTTATTAAAACAAAAAAAGGAATGGACTTGTCCGATTTAAAGACAATGGAGGACAAATTTCAACCATCAAGGAAACTAAATCTGTTGTTCTTACGATTTTGATATATTATTACCAATGCTACCAGCAGTTATGAATTTGAATTCCTTCTGAATATATCACTGAGTCAAGGAGGCTATAAACCATACATCCATAAACCTTGCATCTTGATCACTTGTCCATTAGTAGTAAATAAAATAAGCAAAAAATAAATATATTTAACTACAAATGACTAAGCGACGAAAATTACATTCAATTTTTGCTTTTGTATAGACTAATTCATTGCGAATGTCAGTTGAGGTTTAGTACTTTTGTTTTTTTTTAATAAAGATGGAAACAGAAACAAAGAAGAATAAAAAATATCCTAATTTTTAAATACTAGAAAAGCATCATATCTAAAGACAATGATTCTACCATTGAAAAAAGAAGATCCCTAGTTATAGTGAAAAGCTGAACTAAAATTCTGAAAATAGTTACTAAAGTTAGAATGGACAAGAAAAAAGGTTCAGGAAAGTTTCTGGAACCTTGCCTAGCGTTTGAAAAGATTTTACGGGTTGTAAAAGCAAATAGACGAAAGATTATTGATTTTTGGAAGTACTTACAAGAATTGAATATGCAGTAAAATTCTCTATGAAATGTTTAAGCCGTGGACTCGAAAAAACTATTTTAATCCTAATCTTTCGGAAAGATGCACTCTTAGAAAGAAGAAAAAAGACCTTAACAGATTTGAAATATGCTTTTCAGAAGAATAAAAAAAAAAAACTTTTTGAATGACTCAAATTCTGAAGCCAAACGGAATGGAAATAGCCTCCAAAAAGAATATAGAGAAGAGCTGAAAATTAATCTTAAATCTGTTAAAAAGAAGAAAAAATTTTCTAAGCCCGAAAAACTCCGCTGGAGACAGGCAACACTAAAAGAGTATAATCATGGAAAGAGTAATCTACCGTGAAGCAAAAATTGAAAAAAGTTGAAAATTTTTCTTTAGGTTTCAATTTTCCTACTCATTTTATCCAAAATTTAATTGTTACAAAAAGTAGTTTTTGAAAAGTATAATAGTTTTATAATTAGCATAAATAAACTTATCCTATATCCCATAATTATCAATTTAATTGGAAATTAAACATTTCAGAATACATTTTCGATAAAAATCGAAAAGTTTTTTCTTTTGCTGAGTTGTGAAAATTAATTATTATATTAATGAAGAAGACACCAAGTGAACGGAGATTCACCAAAAATGCTATTTATCTCCCACTCGGTTTAATATATTTGTGGAATGGTTGACAAATCAAAGTCATCTCCTGGAAGGGTATGGAGACTTTTCAATATATGGACGAATCACTAAAGTCATTAAATACTCTGACGACCTGGTAATGTTGGCAAAAACAAAAGGGAAGTTGCTAGTTATGTTACACGTTTTGGTTGTTATCGGAGAAACTTATGAAATAAATATAAATACAGGAAAGACAAAATTTATGAGGATATCGAAGAGAGAAACGTCCCACAACATTAAAGTGAAAAATATGCCACTAGAAAACGTTACACAGTTTAAATATTTAGACAATATTACCTCCAATGAAGGAAAATCTACTTGTAAAATTAAAGAGCTTTTATGATGCTATATGATACTTTCTATGGCGAATATCACGTTCAAAAGCTAGTAGAAGAATCTTTTGACTAGAAAATTGGAATTTAAACTTTGGAAGCAGTTACTACGGTGCTTTGTATGAAGTGTATCACTATGTAGATCGCAAACCTGAATTCTAGGAAACAAGAAAATCAGTATCTGAAGAGCTTTGAAAAGCTTGGTGGTGCTGGAAAAGAAAAGAGAAAATTAATTAAACTAATTGATTCACAAATGTGAAAGTATTGGGAAGAGTTAATGCAGAAAGAGTTATTATTGGTGCGGTAACAACACGAAGAAGTTGGATGGATCATAACTCGGGGGAAAAAATGCTTGATGTTGTAGAAGGGCAACTAGAGACCCAAAGAAAACAGACGTACTAAATTATGAATTTATTAAGAGGAATGAATTATCCCGATTGAAAGAACCACACCAGGGATAGACGACACTGAAGAAAGATTTCAACCACGGTGGAAACTAAACCTTCCATCGGCAGATAACAGAAAATAAGTTGATTCAGAAATAGGTGCATTGTCACTGAAATTCAGTTACGTTGCGAAAAAATTTTTGTAATGGAAAAAAATGAACAATAATTGGCTCAAGTATACTTTAGCACACCCACAATCTGGCAACGTTGCATTTTCGACTTTGTTTTTAATTTTAATTCGCGATATTTTTGTTAATTCAATTCTAATATGGTATAATTCTCTCTTTTGTGACTAAATTTTCATTATGGACCGATTTAATCGCGAATTAAATTAAAAACAAAGTCGACAATGCAACATTGCCAGATTGTGGGTGTGCTAAAGTACACATGAGCCCAATAATTTACATGAATACTATTGGGTTATTTATTTTAAAAACAAAGGTCCTCAAAAAAAGTTAGTCATCAAACTTGCCTTGTTAAAATTTGGTAAAAGGGGGTCAAACGTTTTCCGAAAATTCTGTGAATTTATGAGCCAAAGAAATCAATTCATTTTTCAATTGTAAAACAATTTTGTTTTTCTAAAATTTGAAAATATGATAAAAAAATATTTTTCTACAACTTTTGAGAATGTCATGATGTTATTACAGGTAGACACCATAAATCACTATTTTTATATAAGCTTTAACGCTTCTGTAGCAGCGTAAAATTAAATGAAATAAATTCCCATACAAATTAAAATATTTTGGTAAATAAAATTACTATACAGTTTCTCAATTAAAGTTTTACGTGCAACAATTTATAGTGTGATAACTATATCACACTAAGTTATTAATGATCGTCCCTTGAACATGAATGTAATTTGTAGTGCACCACATATCATAGGACACACAATACATTTGAACAGTTCCCGCGTTCAAAGCTCACTCCACTGGAACATTTAATAATTATAAATCAAATTTTGACTACACTACACACCCCCTCAGTTAACCCCATCCTCATTGCATTTCATTTATATTTACATTTTTTTTTCCTGCCTGTTTTCCTCGCGATTTGCATTCTACTTACTTTCTAAGCTTTTGATTTATGGGTTCTAATACTTAACGATCTCTTATATTGGATCTCATTTCAATACAGCTTCATGATTTAGCACATTTATAGATTTTTCAGAACAGATAGAAAATGAAAAGTTTGTCGTCTATCTTATCTATTTAATATGTGGGAAAGAGTATGGAAAATACACTCAAGTGTAAGGGAATGATCTCATTGAAAGTAAAAATCTTTAGCGGTAAACGCTTGATTAATGAGGTGACATGCTTGAATTGAGTTAAACGTTGAACATTTCGACGTTGAAATGTACTTAAACGGTGCTAGGATTGTAATTTATGTCGGTTTTCGTTTTATTTGATTATAGATGAGTGTAGATTGAAGCATGAGATTTTCTGTGGGTTACCAAAGGAGAATTTATCTTTTTATAGATATATATGGAAATTGAATCGTTAAACATTAGTTTGAAGTTGGAAAATGATTATTTTTATCCTTTAAAATTGTTGTATTTAGTCGAAAATCTTCAATGTGATTATGTATCCAAAGAAAGAATCCTAACGGTTTTCCAAGACTTACCATATCCTTGTTGTGGATTCTATGGAAGTGAGAGTGAGACGGACGAGTATAAAGCTTGGCGCTTTGCTGGTAGAACGACTGCAGGGTGGTTTTGGTGAGAGAATGAGAGCGATTCACCTGATTCAGCAGAATTAGACGTCTGTTGGGGGTGGAACGCCGCGACGCCTCCACAACCCTGCACAATGCCTCGACGAACACGGCCTCCAACACGACAACGAGAGCGCGCCACACGTTCTCACCCTTAAAAATCGAGACATTGAATTATTTCATCAAACTGTTATTGTTTTGTTTATTTGGATTTTGCCATTGCCTCCGTGGATTCTTTCTGTTTTCAAGGCAAATCAAAAATTTCACTAGTGACCACTAGTGCCGAGGGATATCGATATTCTTTTCTAAATGTGAAAAACCGATTCGATTATCATCGAAACGATAATTTTATGCACTTCGAGCTTAGCGAGAAGAATAAGGGGTACTATGATAAGGAGCTTACACATATTATGCTTTTGACTTATTTAAGTCGTTAATATATGTTAATGAATATTAGAAAAAACGGTTGATTTATAAATTATTTATGGATATAAATATACTTGAAATCACATTGATTTCTTGAGTTATTTCTTCATTAAAAGTTTTATCTTATCCAAAGTATGAGCTTTTAGCAGTATACGAAGTAACTTATTTTCAGATTACCTATAACCCCATCTACTTTCTATAGCCTTTATTTTCATATTGCTTAAGTTAAACCTAATGCAGAACAATACTAGGTTTAAGTAAACACTGACGATTCTTTAGTATAGTCTATTGACCTCTTATTATTTTTTTTCAGATTATATTTCAACCCAATTCCGAAGGACTTCGAAATCCTAATACGCGAGATTGGATCATCTCAACTGTATAAAGACCTGGACGGCAAAATGGAAGGCCAAACTAAAACTGCTCTTGTTAACTTCACTCTTAGAAGAAGTAGATGTCCAACAGTACATTTGAAAAATCAAGAAAGCCCAAAATCAGATACAGTGAAATACTTGGGTATATCGAAGAAGAGAACAGAAATCATGTAAAGATTTACACAACTTTAGTCTAGTCTGTTGGCCCCTTATTCTATTATTTTCAGATTATATTTCTACCTAAATCCTAGGGTGCAAATTTGGATCATCTCTACTGGATAAAGACTTGAACGGCAAAACGGAGGGTCAAACTAAATAAAACAATAACAAATCTTGTTAACTTCATCCTCAGAACAAGTAGATGTCCAACAGTATATTTGAAAAATCTAGCTAATCCAGAATCAGAGACAGTAAAATACTTGGGACTTCACCTCGATCAAAGGCTAACCTGGAGAATTCATATCTAAAAGAAGAGAACAGAAACCATGCAAATATTTAAACAGTTGTATTGGCTTAAGGACAAAGAGTCGAAACTATCAATGGAGCTAGAGGAGTGAAGGGAAGCTTTTAATTTTGTAACTAATTGCTAATAAAGGAATAAAAAATATAAGCTTTTGGAGCCTAACAAATGAATAATAAAAACGAAACCCTAATAGAAATTTCGCCGTTTTAGTCCAAAAATGCATAATAAACATGTCCTTTAAACTTCAAATAAAATCCTTAAATTTAAAAAAGACAATTTTTAAGTCCCCAATACTAAGCTAGTCAAACAGCATTTGGTTCATCGGTTGCTGGAGTATGCACGGCTTCTTGGCTTACAATAGGTAAAATAGGGACCCAGGGAACACAATAAGTCTAAAGTGCAGTTTGAAGCTTCGGAAACCTTGTCCTTGTGAACCGTATGCAAGAAAAACAGGGACACCTAACCTAGTAAATAGAATTAACTGGAGATATAAAATATAGATGATAAAATTCAGATCTCAGCTTTTATTTTTTTAAATAAAAAGACAATTCAAGTTTTTTAAGATCCTTTTATTTTTTTATTTAATATTTTTATTATTCAATTAGCTACGTTTCGTTACTTATCGTAACTTCATCACGCTTAGAAATTGAAAATATTTTATTTTTGTGAATCAAGAAGCCTGATGAAGTTACGATAAGTAACGAAACGTAGCTAATTGAATAATAAAAATATTAAATAAAAAAAAATGATCTTAAACAACCTGAATTGTCTTCTTACTTAAAAAAATATAAAATATAGTTTGCATAAATGGAAATGCGATTAGAAAGGTTTATAAAAACTGAAAATTTCAAATGAGATTTTCCTTTAAATCAATAAAAAGTAAATTAAATTCGACCAATTACATATTCCTTTAAAATGTAGTCTAATCGTTATTAGTAGTTTGTAGGCATAATGGGGTAAGATATATGACCAAAACAAAATATTGCTTTTCAAACTCAACAATTTAAAAACATATATGTATAGAAATAAAACTATGCTGAAGTAACCTAATGCAATAGAACTTGGGCAACTGAAATTTTAAACGTTTTGTTTTGTCCTGGTTCCGTTTTGTCGTCAACTAGGTACATAGTACCCAGAAAATGGTGATATTTTTAAAATGATTTGATAGGTCTTTAGTTATATTGAATCAAAAATTAATGTACTGTACATTCATCAAACTAATATTTTCCATTGAAGAAAAATAATTAAAAACAAACATACTTAATGTTAATGTTAAACATACTTAATGTTTTCAAATAAAAATATGACATACTTATTTCAAGAAGTTATGCTAATCAAGATGTTAATATGTCGTTGACAATAAACAAAAGGATAATTGGAAAAATAAGGATTAATTAGTAAATAGATAAGTAAGTTTCAAACTAAAAAACTGTTTCGTGGAACTCTAAAACTACCCCAATTCTTTCATTTATTCCCTTTTTCCCTCTTAAAATCTGAAGAAGATTCATATTATTTAGTTTCAGATTGTTTAATTTACTTTGCATTTAAAATTGTACAAATTATTTTTAAAAACTACCCTTCGTTTAGTAACAGTATCTACGCATTAAATAACACGAGATCACGTTGTAAATAGAGAGCTTTACGTAAAGCTCTACACTATCCATATATATATGAAGGTTATTAATAATAAATCTTCAGCGGGTAATTGTATTCGGACGCTTGGGTGGCCGCGGTACTCGTAAACTGATTTATCATATCTGGGAGCTTATAAATATTGTGCTACGAAGCTTTCAATTTACGAGACGTCGCTTTTCGATTTCCCGTTATGCATTTCGATTGATATTGTGCATTTATTTCCTACGCATAACTCAACATGAAAAAGGTTGAAAAACTGTTGAAAGTTTTCCTTTTTTTTTAAATTTTCACATCGTAAATCGTCGTATAATTTAATTTTCTTGACCGGTCAAACTCTATTGAATATGAGACAAGGGAAACTAATAGCGTTTTCCCCGATTCTCAAATATAAATCAGAACGGGTCCACATATGTCAATTGAATGCTCGTTTTTAACAAATTGTAAATTTATGTAAGTTTTTCTTTCTTAAAGTTGGAAAAAAAGTTCGAGTCGGTTCGTTTCACTTTTAGTTTCATTCTTACTTTCTTTATATTATTTTATTCTCGACAAAGTCCAGACAGGTTTTTTTATTTGGCTGTTTCGAAAGTCACCCACCCCCGGGTGAAATTTATATTTTGGCTAAATTGTGCTCATTTATCGATTGGTTTCTGTGGTCGTTTGGAGTTTGATCTAAGATGAAAATAAAGGGCCAATGGATATTCTGACGTTCATGTCCTCATTTAGTTCCCTGTTTCGAAGACAACGACAGCGTGGATTGGGGATTTCAGTAGGGCGTTGGAGGGCATCGAACATATGACCTTCTTTGGACGCCCAACCGCCCGTATCATGTGATTCACCCCAACCCCATACTGAAACCTATAAGCATTTCAAATACAGGATGCTTGACAATGTGCCCTGATTCTTTACCGCAATAATCTAGAAAAAAGGGATGGAATGAAAAGCTTCTGATTTTCGTTTTACGAAATTAACATATAACTATTTTTCTCAATGCTTTTGATTACCAAAAACTTATATAGAAAGTATATAAAAAATATTTTCTGTTAAAAATCAGAATAATAAAAGCAAAAGAAAAGCTTAACTTTGAACCAAAAGAAAGTGAAATATGAGCTTGAAACTTTCACCAACTTTAAGTTTTCGCCAACTATTAATTACGGTAGATATGGACGCTTTAAGATTTCTTTATTTTTCTAATTTTCGTCACTTAGATATTGAAAAAAACTCCTGAGAACTTCAAAACTATTCAGTAAAATTCTTAATATTACAATATTTTGTCCCTTTATTTTATCATAAGTTCACTTAAATTTTAAAAAGTATGTATCAAAGAGAGGGAGGTAAAATTAAGAATTTTAGTGAATATTTTTTAAGTCCTTAGGAACTTTTTCCAATATCTAAGTGAAGAAAATAAGGAAAATAAAGAAATCTTAAAGGTTCCATATCTCGCGTAATTAATAATTGTTGAAAACTTGATATTCATGAAAGTTTCAAGCTCATATTTTACTCCCTTTTGGATCAAAATTAAGCTTGTTGATTGTTTTTATTAATATGATTTTTAATAGAAAATATATTTTTTTAGATATTTTATATACGTTTTTTTAAGTCCCGAGGAGCTTTTTTCAATATCTAAGTAAAGAAAATTAGGAAAATAAAGAAAATCTAAAGGCTTCCAAATCTATTGTAATTAATAATTGTTAAAATTTTGAAATTACTGAAAGTTTCAAGCTCATGTTTCACTACCTTTTGGTTCAAAATTAAGCTTGTTGATTGGTTTTAATAAATATTGTTTTTTAAAATTTAAAGGAAAATATTTTAGGTATTATTTATATTTATATTTATATAAGTTTTGGTTAAAATTTTTTGTATAAATTATTAGATTATTATTGTTGTAAGTACCTATCAAAACCGAAATAGTTAATTAGTGCCTCATAGTAAACTATAGGGACTCAAGATAAAAGGTGCTGGAATTCTCTCTTTTGAAGAAACGGAAAATTTTATAAGCATTAATTATTTAAATTAAATTATATTATTTTTTTCCATTGTTTTTTAGATCAACTTTTAATTTAATTTTACATCCCTTTATACGTTAATTTTTTTATAATAACTTTCCCTAAGTTAGGTGGGAAATTTAATCACAATATGGTTGTTTCGTCCATTTCTGCGCGTAATTTTATTTTATATTTAGTTATGCCGCAGCCATAAAATAATTCATGGCAACAGGTAATTTATTGATATTTATGAAGACCAGTACTTCTCTCTACTACCTCAGTAGTAAAAACAAGTCTATAAAAATGTGAAAATATACTCATCATCGAGGAGAATATCAACGTGCCAATAATGCCAATTCTTCGATCAATCGAACGAGATATCCAATAGTTATATAATTATATATAGATCCCACATACATACGATCTTAAACTATTTATATGGCTTAACACAGTGAAGTGCAATATAATAGGGAACCACACCGGATCGGAGAACTTTTCCGATTGTGAATAAGAAACTGCACCGGTTCGGAGAACACTTTCGACTATGATTGAGGGGGAGGCCGGATCAAAAAACTTGTTTAACTTTGAGAAATGAATTGAAGTTATTCTGGTTCATAAATATACTACAATGAATCTGTATTTCATTTACCAGTGAAAATATATTCTCATTGATGGAAATATATATATGTAGAAATATATATTATGTAGATATATTATCTATTAGGTAGATATATATACTATCTATTAGGTTCGCGGGGGGACATACACTGTTCATATGGACACGTACTGTTTCTAAATACGTACAAACACTTCTATTGTTTTTCAATTCGCTAAGATCGACCTAATATATTAATATATCGAGCTAATATATTTTCACCAGTGAGAATATATTCTCAGTGGCAATACAAATTCACTGCAATTTGCACACATCATTTAAATACGATTGTAATACAAAACTCATGACACGCCGTAATATTTATATCCATATAACTGATGATAACCAGACACTTGCCCACTAGAAAAATCCTCACACGAAATTTGCCCATAGAAATTTGCTCACTAACATTATTGATCTCAGGAAAGTTGCCCACATACAAATTTACTCACATAGAAAATTCCTCACACTAAAATTAACTCACAATGATATATCCTTACATGCAAATTAAATCACAGGAAAAAAATTATTATTAGTATTCTAATAGTATTGTTAGTATAACGATATTTCAACGATATTAAAAATGAATTCATAAAAAATCGCGAATTAAATTAAAGACAAAGTGAGAATTGAAACATTGCCAGACAATGACGTCACTAAGAACGAAATGAGTCCTTATTTTTTCTTTCAAATTTATACCTCTTTCAAAAAGCAGAATTTTTTTTTTCAAATAGGTTATATTAGTAGTGTATTACAATACTAATAATAAAGTAACATTTAAATAAATATTTTTTGTTGTGGGTAAATTTCCATATGAGGATATATCATTGAGCGGTAATTTTTGTGTGAAGAATTTTCTCTATGAGTAAATTTTTATGTGGGCAACTTTCGTGTGAGCAGTAATGCTAGTGCGCAACTTTTTGTAGGCAATTTTCATGTGAGGAATTTTCTAGTGGACAGTTATCATAAAACCATAATTAATAATAGAAATTTTGAAATGACTAAACAGATAAACCTACTATAAATGACACGGAATGAAAAGTATAAGAATCAGTAACTAATTAATATAAATGATAAGCATAAAACTTAAAAGTTATGTGATTAGGTAATAAAAGAGGATTTTATCCTAAATCGTCTATATTATTTCGTACTTTTAATCTTCTCACATTTTCTAATCTTCAGAACTACCGGAAAGCTCCATGTTGGAGAATTCTATGTGATTCTTCTCAATGATATTTACAAAAATATTGTGTTTTTTTGCAATTGTGAATGACTCTACTGTTATGGTACAATTAGTAGGGAAATTTGAAATGGTTTAAACTCACATCTCTAACCTGCAACGCAGAAGAAGTCACGGGTAGCAACTAGGCGTTCACGTTTCGGGTAGTTATTTTAATTTAAAGAAATATTCTGCAAAACAGATTTTTTTTTTTTTGGTGATGTTTGTCTTATGTATCTTTTTTTTTGTAGTGAATCAGTAGGGTAGTTTTTTTACGCTTCCAGTTTGTAATCCCAACACACACAAATCGTCGATGAGTCGAAGCCGTAAACACCGTTTGGTAGAACCGAAAGGGACCAAATAGGCGTACATAGTTGAATGAGAAGCAACGACAACGGAAAGAAAAAAAGCGACAACGGGTGGTAGTTGTCGTGTCGATGGGGTGACAGTCCTTGGACGGAGTCCAGGAGGCGGTCGTATCCGATGATTGACCAAGTATTATGCGGCAGTTTACAATCCCCCATAGATTTCTTTAGTGACAAGAACATACACTATATGAACGTGGATGTATTATCCCAGTATCGAAGACTATAAAAATAAGGAGATAAAAAGGACACTGGCTATTTGCTATCAGGCCGAGGATAATGTCTACCACCCATCGAAAATCACCTCGAACCCTCACCACTCTCATCCCTCATCCCTTATTCCGATCAGCGTAATGACGTCGTCCCCATAGCGATGATTTTCTGCATTCGATACATTCCTTTATATATTCGACTGTATCAAATTTTCCCTTTTGCTTCGTTACATCTTTTATTTGTCTGTGCGTTAAGAAAAAAAAACCCTATCCATTTCCAATATAATGTCATAAATCGTAAATTTCTCCCTATTAACGGCTCAATATCTACGCAAATTTTTTAAATTCGAAACTCGTAAAAGTTAATGTTTGAATGTCGGATTTTCAAAGAAAAAAATTCAAACAGCAGTACTAAAAATCTTCCACACACAACAATGTGATCTAATAAAAATGTGTTACACTATAAAAATGTTCTCGTCTGCTATGTTCCAAATGTTTTAAATTCAGATATCAAATCATTCCACTTTACGATCCTCAATCAGTAAATAAAGACCACATGAACAAAATCTACTCCTGACTATTTTCCTATTCTTTTCTATGAAAAGAAAACTATCGTGGAGTAAAGTGAGCTTTTGTGATTTTCTAATAAAAAAGGATGTTCTTATTTAACATGGAGTTGAGAAGTTATTGTATCCTTGTTTTTCGTTCGATTTTTTATGATCAATTCGTGTATTTATATGGGACTCGTCGACAAGACATAGGTAGGCCCTTTGGGCAATAGCGATAGTGGCTTATTACTTTGATGGCGACGGGGTATGAAGTAAGGACCACGTGATTGGATTACATTTAGAGAGTAATTCAGTTGACGATCGTCGAGGGGCCGTCACCTCCTGGTGGATGTCTTAATGACTACACGCGACAAATTGTCCTCTTAGGACGACTCCCGTGGGATCTGCTTCTCCTACATACAATCGTACATATTTCAGAACATCAATGCTTATTTACAGATGATCGGGAAATATAAGTTATCTGGAGCATTTATTTAAGTGCCAAATAAAATAAAGTGCTTATGAGCTTTTTTTTCCATTTCTGTAGTTTTGATGGAATAATGCCACAATAATATTTGAAAAAAATATGTTTGACACAAGAAATGATTTATAATATTATAATTATAATAATTTTTGATTTTCAAAAACCTATTTGCGTTTATCTATACTAATATATAAAATTCTTGCGTCTGTCTGTACATTTCGATTTTGAACCCAATTTTAGGGTAAATATTTCTTTCAAGAGGCCCTTATTCCGAATTTAACATTTTTAAAATTTTTTTCTGTCTGTCTGTCTGTGTGTCCCGATTTAACTAAAGAACGGAACAACCGAATTTAATGAAATTTGGTATTAAGATACAACAGACTTTCCCACAGACTATAGGCTACTTATCATTCCAAAAAAATAATAAGGGAAGGTATTCCCAAAGGATGAAAACATAAATTTTTACACTGGACCGGTGAGTTATAAATCATTGGAAAGGTAATTTAAAGTTAGAAAATAATCTGTAAAAATATTTTTAGTTAAACTGATAAAAAGCACAGTGTATTCAATTTAAATTTTAAAACATTGCCTCTTTGAAATATAAACCTTTATATATATAAAACACATGGTTGATGTTAATAGCGCAATGGCTTAAGTTTCTTACATTCTGATGCTACTAATTATAAAGACGTGGGTTCGGATCTTACAGCAAACTTTTTTTTTTTTAATTTTTTACAAAATTGTTGTAAATAGACCTTTAGAGTTACTCAATATTGAAATATTAACAAAAAAATAATAATAGTAGTAGTAGTAATAATAATAATAGTAATTAAACTTAAAGTAAATACGTTTTTAAAACCGTGCATACATAAAATCCTGTATTTATATATCCCCTCTGACTGATGAAATTTTAATATTCGATGTATTCCTTTTAAGAAGTAGACAACTGATAAGAATTTTTTTTTTAAATTCCTACCCTAAAAGAGTAAAAGGGGTGACTAAGTTTGTAGGAGAAAATGTAGAGTTAATCAACAATCGAAATTTTGAATTTAATAAGTGTAATTAATAAATAAATAATTATTTAATAATAAGTTTCTGTTTTTGTTATATCATTTTAACTACAGCATTTTAAATAACGTCATTTCACTAAATTAGTATGAAAGTATATGTAGTACTTTTACTAACAAACCGATTTTTAATTTTTATTTGTTTTTCAACAATCAAACTTTTAAAATCTAATTTTTATGAACCAATGATAGTGACCTGGAGCAATTATTTATTCTGCTGAAAAACATTAAGGGAGCAATTTTTTGTCATATATTTCATTATCAATCAAAATATAAAATCTTCCATTCTAACTTTTCTTCGGTATTCAGAAAAATTTATTATTGTTCTTGAAAATATATAAAATATTCTTATTTCCTTCCACGTTTTCTACCTGTTTCCAACAATTTTGTATGTACAACGTCCAAATGTGCGAAATCGAATTTTTAGTAATGCTCGCTTCTTAGTAATGATATTCCAAATAAAGAAGGTCATATTTTTTTCGTTTTACATTGTATTTTCCAAATATAAGCAAATTTGTGTCGATGAAATTTGGAATATGTTTTTCTTATACGATATATATAATAAGATATATAATAAGGCAGATATATACAATAAGAAAGGGTTTTTGTTAATTTCTCCCCTAAAAAAGTGAAAAATGGTGGCAAATATACGGCATAACGTCTATCAAACAATCGAAATTTCAAATTTAATTATCAAAATATGTTCGTAATAGGCGCAACGTTTTATCGCTTAAAATAAAACAATGTTGATTTATTATTAGATTCAAAAACGTAGGATCTGCTTAAAAATTTAAACTCTATTATATATATATATATATATATATATATATATATATATATATATATATATCTGAAAAAGGTTAAGTTCATAAGTGAGCATTAAGTTTTTTGGCTTTCACATATTGTAAACCTAAAAATCCGAAATACGTTTTCACAAATAAATACATTAGTGAGCGAATATTGAGTAGCGAGCAATTCGGTGAACTAAAAGAAAATGGTTTAATTATATAGTTGAAATTCAGATATTTTAATAATAAGTGCATAGATACACAATGGTTATACTTGATTATGGAGGAACTGGGTTTTGTGCAATTGAACAAATTTTAATTTCGTGGTAGTTTAGTAAATTGTGAAATAGTTTCGAGAAAAGGGTTCATTCGAGAGTCGAGACAATGAAGTGTGATTTTTAATACCATTCTAAATATCTAGGTGAGTGTTTTGATAACTTTTGACTGTTTTAAGTTATAATTATGACTGACTTTATGGAACTTAACAATAGTTTTTATTTATGAATAGATGCTAATTGATTTACGGATTAATTGATTCACGGTAGGTATACGGTTTTTTTATATACTTTTTAGATATTTATAATTATTTTTTGAAAATTAATTGATCATTATATACAACTATTTTATTCTAAGTAACAGTTTATTAAATGTGTATTTTTAAAGTTGACAAAATAGTGTTTTTAAGTATGATTATGGTTTTCGTAAAAGAAATAAGAAAAATAATAATTTTCATATACCACTATAAATAGCAAATTTAAAAAAGAAAATATAATCTACACCTACGTTACGCAGACGAAGTCGCGGGGATCAGCTAGTCTATTATATAAACATGAATTGAGACGTGTGGGTCTTTTTGATTCATCTTGGTGTTTAAATGTTTGTTTAAGGCAAAGGAAAGTTTAAAAGGTGAGAAAACAGGAAGAAGTTGTAAGAAAGATAGTAAAAGCAGTAAAAAAAAATTCCCCATATAAACCGTTAATACCTGTCAAATAGGCCAAATAGACAGAGGAGGTACTGATAATATGGCATTTCTTGGCTTTGTGATTTTACAAAAGTACTCTCATTTATTTATATTTACATATTTTACTTAATATTTATGGTAATTTGGAACAATTGGGGAAATGGCAATCATTTGTCATTATTGTAAGGTGTTAAAATACAGAAATAAATCTACTGGGTTATGTTGTACTGGTGGAAAAGTAAAATTACCACAATTAGTCCTACCACCATATCCATTAAGCTCATTAGTTTATGGGGCAGGAAATGATTCTAAAAACACCTTGGCCAATATTCAAAAATATAACAGTTGTTTTCAAATGACGTCAATTGGCGTATAAAACAAATATTATGTTTAAGAAAGTACTGAAGAAAACAGGAACATTCCCAATAAGCTTCCAGACCTTGACTAATAGCGACGTAAGGAAGAATTGGCCAAAAGAATAATACAATTTCAAGGTTCACAAATAAACTAAAACAAAAATATGTTTAGATACATCTACATATGTCTTTAAACTTATAAATAGGTGAGAATTTAAGAATTTTTTTGTATGCAAATGAGTTTTAATATGTTTAATGTTTTTATAGGTGTAATGTATATTCGCTTAATTGTTAATAATTATTATTATTGTTAGTAATTTAATAGTTAAAAATGGAGTAATATTAACGATATCAATCAATTTATGCAATTCAATTTTAGGTGATACAAAGTTCACCGGGTCCTCTGATATTTTATAAACAAAAAAATTTTTTGCATATAACATAATCAAGTACATATGAATAGTGACGCAGGCAATTTGTAAAATGTTTCATTATTTAAATGTATTTAATATAAATATCATACCCAAAATAATTTAATAAAACCATAAAATGAAATTGAAAATATGGTTCGTTTGTAAAAACATTGAAAATATTATTAAATTGTATATATACGAAAAATACAAGTATATAGTTTGCCTATAAAAGTTATATCCTTAATTTTGTTGATATATTTGCTTCGATAATTGAATGATTATTAACTTAAAACTGCGTTCGCAGATATATAATCCAATTGAAATGAACTGATTTTATCCTAATAGTTTATAAAGATTTAAATGTGTAGGCCGAATATAGATTTGAATTTATTATAATTCCTAAATTATAAAATCATATTTATACAATTATAAATATAAAATCTCAATTATAGATTTGGATTTATTAAAATGAAAATTGGAATAGGTTACATTTTTGTTATGATTTTTGTTAGTATGGATTCCACACGTTAAGTGCGAAACAATGCAAACAATCCTCTACTTTCAACTGATGATATGAAATAACATAGTAAAAGCTTGAAGGCCAAAAACGAGATAATAGCAAGTTGAAATATGACGTTCAGGAATTTGGAACCAGTTTCAGGTATTTATTGTTTGTTGTCAATTATAATTACATTAACACCTGATTTCGAATCCATAAATGGCACTTGTGAATCGACCTTATTCTCACATTTTGGCCTTCAAGCTCCTATTATGTTATCTCATACCACCCGTTGAGATCAGGTAAAATTCCTTCCAATTTCACACTAGCTTGGAATTAAGCCGGTTTCGGTCACAATATTGAACATTATGGATCAAAGGTTGATAAAATTGAACGTATATTTCTATTTACCTGAATTTTATCGTACGATTCAAAAACAGGTTTATGGATTTCGATAATATTTTGTTTTCAAGTATTCAGTATTTCCCCCCAAAAAAAAGTATCAATAAGGTCACAGACAAGTCTAATCTAAATAGTTGTACCAATATTTTATTCTAATTTCATTTATGGTTCCAATTTAAAAACAGTATTACTGATTGGATAGAAACTTTGTTATCAAGTTCAACTACTTTTTCTTCGGAAGAAAAGGTTCCCTATTTACGTTTAATTATTAATAATAAAAGTATCATTCAGAAGAAGGCCGAATAAAATAAATAAACGGACACCCATTAATTGGTTATAAATTGGACCCTTTACTTAAATATCTATATTCTTTTTAATGATAAAGAAAAATCAGCATACTTGAAATTAGAGGTACCCAACCTAAATGATATTGAGGGCCACTTCGAAAATGCATCATAATTCCACGGAGCACTTTCTGAAATAATATCTCAAATTTTCCATACTAAATTTAGATGAACTGTAAACATTTTTAACATATTAGTTTTCACTACTTTGATGATTATAAAATGTATAAATTTTATAAACGTCTGATGCATCTCGCGGGTCGAAAAAATTGTTAAGGTGTGCCTTTTAAGGTCCGCGGGTTGGCCACCTATGACAACCTCTGATTTAAATAAACAATGAATAATCAATTTTTTATCTACTAAAATTGATATATTATATATATATATATATATATATATATATATATATATATAATATAGGTTTGTGTAAATTTCAAAAACTCAGAAAGTTCTACATCGATTTAGCTCAATTTATCACGATATACAATCCACTTCCAGGATTGTTTTTATCTTTTTCTTATGTCAGTAACGTACCTGCGATCGCAAGAAAACGGATTTTTCAACAATCAATACAATAGCCGCTGACTGTGATTACTTCATTGCTATGATCGTGTAGTGATTTTTAGAGGTAAGGCAAATTTTCTCAAAACGTAATTGATAAATGTATATCTTGAAGGTAAGTTATAATTGGTGCATCGAGGGATGCTGCGGGTTGATCAGGGAGGTGATTCTAACAATTCATAAGCTTTTTTCCTAAATTCAATTTATTTATTTACAACCATTGACTGGCAGGACAACGTCTGCTGGGTTCAGCTAATCGCTGATAAAATACAATATATTTAGCTTTAAGTATTTCAATTTTTCCGGAAAAAAGTATTTCCATTCAATCATTCGCCTTATAAAAAAACGTTAGCAAATTATTTGAATAACCTCAATACCCATTATTACCCTTTCAAAAGCCTCTTTAAGTTTAAATTCATCGATTAACCCTCTCAAACCAACCCCTCACATTTTTTTTTACTTTACCACCTCATATCACTAAAAGTGAAAAAAGCGAGTAATATCTATCCCGGGCGAGAAGTGTTTTAAAATCTTCATTCTCGTCTCTTTCTCCCCTGTTCGGAAAAATGTCAACTTTGCCCCCAAGGTCTATGCAATGCATCCATCCCTTAAACGAGAACGCTTTTGTAAAGGGTGTCTCTGATAAACTCAACAAAATATAGTTGCAACTAATATAATAACGCCCCGGAACAAACTGCCCCATAAAATATAAAGAACGCATAAATCAGATCTTCTAAGTATATACCGTTTGAGTGACTTGGTTTATTCAATGACTTTTTTCTTTTATTTTTGTTCTTGTTCTTGTTTTACACATTTGACTGAACTTGGTAGATCTCTGTTTTTTCGGTGGGAAATTTATGATTATTGTTTTCGTGATTTTTTTTTAGGTAAAGACCCGTAATCGCATATATTTTGCTATTTATTTATTATCTTTGTCAAATACACATTTCTATATATTAAAGCGTTACTTTCCAATATCGTTTATGATAGTGGATCATAAAAAGTTTGGTTTCTGAATTGAGGTTTCTATATGTGAGGATAGAAGAAGGTATATGCTTGTCGCAGTCGGTTGTTTTATTAAGGTCATGTTTCTGTTTCTGTTTCTCTTCAGTTTGGTTGGCTGTATACGTCAAGGATAAGCTTTTTAAAGCTTCTCTTCCGGGGTAATAAGAGCATAGATCATATGGGCGTTAAAATAGATCCGGTTTAGTCCGACATAAACCGGAAAGTTGTAGATTTATATCGTAAGAATATTTATGGCGAAATGTTTTTTGTTGTTTTTTTTTAGTTCTAAGTTTTTTAATTGATTTTTTTCAATTATCTTTTTGCGACATGTCCTCTTAAAAATGATGAAGAAGTTTCATCTTGAGTGTGGTTATATAACGTGGTTACGAACCCATCGATTGAGTATGCATCGTGGTTAAGTGGTCCATAAACGAGCAGCGAACTCGAACTCTAATATATACATAAGGGGTGGACAAAAAGAATGGATTTTAAAGAGTTCCTCTCACTTTGAATCAACGCGGCTTTGTCTTGGGCCAAGGCTGACCGCGTTTATTGGTATCGACACGTCGCCATCTACCACCCTACAAAAACACCCTCACCCTTACAAAGATACCCTCAATTTTTACCTTTAACACAAAAGCTCCCCCAATACATCCAATTGAGAACTGAAACGATAGGACTGTGAACGAAATGATGAGAGAATGAGGTTATGTCCAAAGGGAACTCAATGGAATGGGAACACATCACTATTTTCTATGGTCAGCCAGCTTGTTACATCTTGTTAGATTTCTTTACCGTTTTTTTCCCAATCTCTATTAGTATTCTACTCTCAACACTCAGCTCGGGAAATATCATTACTACCTCCAAGCTCTCGAAGAAAACCTCTCACCAATTTCTACACACAAATACAACTTACATTTTATCGAAAATATCCAAAAGCTTTTCACGCGTTAGCTTACAATTCTACAAAAATAATTACCCCTCATTTAAAAACGAGACCAAATGTCACGATCTTTAACACAATTTTCATAATTTTTCCAACAAGGAAAATTCCACGTTCTGTCTTTGTTCACCTCGTAATTTACAGGATGGTGTTTATTTAAAGACTTTGGACTTTCTAAGAAGATAGAGGAAGGAAGGAAGAGTGGCGGCACATTCAATGTCCTATTACCATAATATATATTTAAGCAGATCTAAGCCTATTAAGTGCTCTTTAGGGGCTGCGCCGCTCGTTAATACATTATCGGGTATAGGAAGACACACACAATCATTAAACACCCTAAAGCTGTAAGGGTAGAACGGGTTTATTATATTTTTACAACGATTGTCACATCCTTAAACATTTTATATAATATCTTTCATTTCCTTTTGTAAAGGAGTTCAGGAAAAATATTTTAATGAATGTTTAATTTTATAAATAAAACATTGCATAGTTAATTGTAGATTGACTTGGTTATCAAAAATATTATTCAAGATGACAAAAAAAGTTGTAAAGTTTTGAACCATTAATATTGGTGCTGAGAAGTCTATCATTACAATTTTTGATTTTTCAATCCAAAGCGCATTTTTTTCTCAAAATTTTTGAACCATCACCTTGAAAGTATTAAGCGACTTACATATATTCTTAAAGGAAATTAATAATGTCCGACCGATAATAGTTTTTATGGCCGAAACCGAAACTTATAAGGTCATGTTTTTGTAGAAAAAAAAAAGTTAATCATAATTTAATGAAAAGAAACCAGGTGAAAAGACCACAGATAATAGTTTCGATATTCATGAATGACTAACTAATTATGATTAATTATAAAATCTTCAGGTCTTGTGAATTATTAAATGAAAAGGAATCAGGTGAAAAGACCACAGAGGATAGTTTCGACATACATCGGAACTATTATATGTGGTATTTTCATCTAACTCCTTTTCATTTAATAATTCACAAGACCTGAAGATTTTATAGTTAATCATAATTAGTCAGTCATTACTTTAATATCCTATGTAGGTATTTATCAATCATTGCGTTCCTAATATTTGAACTAATTACACATAATTTTTGGAGGTCCAAAAACTTAATATTCACAAATATTCAAGTAGGGGAGACTGGGCACAAAAGTAACGGCGGGTCGAAAGTAACAAATGCTTTTATAGGTTTATCCAATGGGTGAACATCGTTTTGCTGCCATCAGGTGATAGCCTATAGCACCCCCCTCAATCGCATTAAGTCGACGCGTGCGCAGTGCGTCGTTAGGTTATATAATAGGACGTAATGTGTTTTAACGAGCCAAAAGTAAGTTTTTCGACGTTTTCGTATTTATTGTTTACATAGTCGTAAAAGGATCATAGCAATCCAAATGTTTGCATATCCATTCTTGATTAGATAAATTGTACATTGTTTAAATTCATTTTTGTCTAGCACGTTCCGTTTTAAAGTTATATTACACGTTTTATTAAAAATGAGAATGGGAACAAAAGTAACATAGCCCCCTAGGGTACAAAAATAATATGTTACTTTTGTCCTCGTAATGATTTTATTACTAACATCGTATTTTTATGGATATCTACTTCGATAGAATGGTTTTCGATACATTTCCGTGTTAGTAGTTCTTCGTGCAGTAGTTCTTATGCGTTGTCGCGGCATTCTATTGATTCATATCCTTAAAACATTTATATTTTGAGTATTTTAAATGCTGAATTTGGTTTATATCATTAATATAAAGTCTTTTAATAAGTAATTTGTTAATTTAACTTGTACTATTGTTTTCATTAGCAACCCTTAGCAGTCTTGTTACTTTCGACCCACAACGTGTTACTTTCGACCCGCCTACGTGGTCAAAAGTAACAACTGACAATTTTTTTAACTCTATGTTATTCATATAAAACACACCATAATTTAATAAATCAAGTTACTATTGTGAAGAACATAAACTAAATTTATATGTGGTTATATTCATTTAATGGCAATAATAACACCCAGCCAGAAATCAAGGTAAAAGTACAAATTGTCACTTTTGTACCCGGTCTCCCCTACCTTAAGTACAGCCTTGATAATCTTTTAGCTAAACGCATTAAAGTTACCAAGTAAGTTGAAAACAAAGAATAAATAAAAATCAAATACTACAAATGAAAAAGTAGAAAAAGTGTCTGAAGAGCTTTTAAATGTGGTATACTGAAGAAAAATGGAGGAAATCTAATGGACAATCAATGGATCGTGTCTCAAATATGGAAGTAATGAGAAAAGTCAATAAAGAAAAAATTACCATTAAAATGGTTGCAAGAAGCAAATCTAACTGAATAGGTCACCTTCTGAGAAGAAAGGAATTTATACTTGATGTTGTAGAAGGGTAGGCTCCCAAGAAAAGAGGAAGAAGACGAGTAGAATTCCTGGGTTTATTAAACAGAGGAATAAACTATTCCAATTTAAAGAACCAAGCCATGGATAGACACTGGAGAGAAGAATTTATCCCCGCGGGATACTACACCTGCTGTCAGGTAGAAAATATAAAAAAGAATCCTTTTTTGATAGATTTCATAGTATAATTTTTACGTTAGTATTGTAGACGCATTATAGTTAATGACTTTAAGTAGCGTTAGCATAAATTTTCTCTGGGCTTTTATTCCCCAATAGATGTAATATTCTGATTCATACCTACATATTATATCAAATAAATAAACCTAAATCAATTATTTCATATTGCTTGAAATATTCAATTCAATTTTCGTTACAATTCGTTGGCGACAAATCGAACTGGACATATCGTTTTCGTTAACTACGAGGGTTGAAACGTGTGGTTTGCACGAAATTCCCATGTCGTCTGTAGTTGGAATAAAAGAATTACAAAGTTCGTGGGTCATAAAAAAATAAAGCGAGGACATTTTACGTATCTAAGAAAGGCAAATTTGGCGGCGACATTTGCAACTAACGGCCGACCCGAAACGGACATCTACATATAGGATAGCAGTAAAGAAATGCACAAAGATGCTGTAGGCGAATGTGATGAAAGGATGAGGCATGTTTTTGACCGCACCGTATATCAGATTGGACAGTGCCCGTTTTATTATCATGCGGAACCAATAAAAAACATATGCTTCAATGGACATTGTGGGCTATTCATAAATACGTCATCGGGGGATGCGTCTCGACGCTGGTTCAATGGGGATGATGATGAAATTTTTGCATAGCAAATCTATTTTTCCCATTTGTACAACAGTTCAATAAAAAATATTGTCATAGAGGAAAATATGTTTTCAATCGCCTATGCTCTTTGTACGGGGGACACGACAGTATAATAACATTCAAAGATCTTTTCATGATGTATGTACATTACTATTAATGCGTATAAGTACTGAAAATAACATAAAGCTAAAGAAGAATATGGTATATCCTTGAAGGAATATATCCTTGACATGTAACTGTAGAAAGAAAACAAAAACCAACCTTTACAAACGGTTGAGATATTGTTGAATAAATTTTAATATACGCTTTTAAAGATATAATAACCCAAGGTTTATAAATTACACAGGCTGCTCCATTAGAAAAAAAATATGACGTCATACGAAGAATTTTGAATTTTGAATCAGTCTGAAGATATGTACGAATTTCTTCTGGATACGTCACTTAGTGCATGAGGCCACCTGTGTATTTTATAAACCTTGATAATAACCATAGTATTGATGTGTGGGAAATGTCTTTTGCAGGAAAATGATAACAGTTATTATATTTTAACGCAGGGGACAACTCCAAATAAAAATAACTGCGACATATTAGTAGGTGTATCACACGGACGAAGTTACAGGTTCCCGATAACCACTAATAAATTACTAAGTGCATATATTAACTGTATTTATTCGTATACTGTAAAACAGGGATGGGTTAACTTAATACTGATATGGTCGACAATGATTTTCCTTATTTACAAGTGATCGACTTCGACAAATGGGTTAAATTAAAAAAAATACATATTTAAGGGGTTACATGGGTTTAATTGGGGAAAAATTGGCCTATTTTCTACAACTTTTTTTCCACATAAAAATGAAATATTTTATTTAAACTTTCTACTATCTTAAACATACATTTTTGATAAAGAATTTCTGAAATTTTTGTAGAAATTTTTATAAAACGCTGGCATTGGGACGTCATTTCCCGTGACCCTTCGGAAAAAAAGTGTGTACGCGTTGACAGCAGAACTCATGACAGAATTATCCACAAAAATAAGTGAATAGAACGGGTTTTCGTTGCATTTAGTGAATTTTTACAAAAAAAAAATGCAATTTTCGGTGAAACTTGCTCTTTATTTTTATTTTTTTAAATAGGTGTAATTGAAAAACAAATCCATCGTCCTAATCCTGGTGAATTGTATCTCTAAGACCTGTACAAAGTTTCATCAAAATCGGTTGAATAGTTCTCGAGAAATTTTGATAACCGACTATGTTTCACCGACAGTTTCGAGAAAAACGCGGCAATAGATAAGCAGCTGCAGCGATAAACCTGCAGTGTGCTGTGCTTCCCAAGACTGTATCTCCGAAACTTTTACTAAAATTTACTATAAAATTTAGTACAATATTCTAGAGATATTGTAGAAATTAATAAGATTATAAAAAAAATCGATTTTTTTGAAGCCGTGAAATCCATGTAACCCCATAAAGAGAGAATGAGTAGAGAGAAGTATTAGAAGCACTGTTTGGGAATCAGTTAGATCTGTTGTGGAATAGATGCGTACTTAGTTTTAAATTCAAGTTTTATTTTCTGTTAAATTGTTAGTACACATTTTCAATTAAAAGAATTGAAATTTACCTAAAAAATTATTTATAATGCTTGCGGTCGACTATCGCCCTGTTCGCGATCGACCGTTTGCCCACCCCTGCTGTAAAGATATAATTTACAATGTAAAACCGTAAATTTCAATTGGGCCCCATAGTGCTTTAGAGTAAGGTACCAGAGCTGTCAAAGACTCTTTTGGAAAGTATCTAGCAACTAATGACCCTTAATAAGGGAACTTAAATACTTATCTTAAGTTACTTTTTAAAATACTTAAAAGATACGTTTTTAGCTTCTTTGAATGTTATTATGCCTGCACTAAGTTTCGTAACTTATTAGGTAAAGTTTAGTTAATCAGATAATGTATTTCCTATGTTTATTAACTTAAGAAGAAAAAAAAGTACATATGTCTAAGGTCCTGTAAGCACAACACACTTTAAAAATGATAGAAGGTTAATATACAGTGGTAAATAACGAAATTTATACAACTAAACAAAATAAAAATCTAAATAAAGTAGAAAAATGTATAAAAACATCAAAATATACCAACAGCTAATTTGAGTGAAATAAAAATAAGAGTTAAAATTGGTTAAAAAAAATCACATCATAAACATTATCTTGTACAACCAGATAGTCAAGTATCACATTTTATTCTTTATTGTAAACTATATTTTTATGTACTTCTTGTTATCTTCGATACTTTTCGGTATCTATCTAAGTTATTTTTCGATATCTAAGATACAGATACTAGTTACTTTTACCAGTAACTAAGATACTTTTCTCTAATAGCTCTGGTAGTAAGCACAGTAAAAAAACAGTATAAAGATATACATTACACATGTTCGGTCTGGAAAAGGGTTAATGCTCAAGAGTATATTTTTGATTCAAGAAATATAAAATTTATGCTTTTGTAGAGTTGCGGAGAACTTAAAAATGAATGGCCTTTCTATATCCGACAAACTTGATTTTATTGAATATAAAACTAAATAAGCGAAATTAAAGATCGAAAGAAACGTTTTACAATCATTTTTATGAATATTCTACTTTATGTTTTTCCTCACAAAAGCATTCTAATTTAATCCCATATGACATAAATATTGGAATAAGACAATATGTTTTTACAACTACGCTCTGCTAAACGAATAAAAATATTTTAATAACATTAGAGACACTTATAATAGCCATAAAAGATTGAAAACGAAAATCGATCATTGCCCATTACACAGATATGATGACCAAAGACTGCTCCGGGCTAAATGGCAAACGTTCCATGTCCGGAGTTTGTCGTTTTTACGACAATTTCCTCATAATTCTCATTCCTGACACACAAACTTAACGTCGAGGCTATATTTTATATCTCTTCCTTATCACACACCACTACCAATAATCTTAAATCAAATTTTAAAAAAAAATTCTCTTAATTTCAATCCATATGACAATAAGTGAGTACATAAAGGAAAAATATGTGGAAAATATCAAAGTTTCCCCTATTTGTATCATTGGAAACGTTATCGCTTATCCATTTTCTTGATTCCGGTGTTTTCCGGTACCCTCACCAACTTATTATTGGACGACAGTGAAAACCATGTATTAAAGCTAACAGCTGATATCTCAATAAATCTCTATGAAATCTATAAATGGGATTTGTTTTATTGGATCGGTTGTTTGGCACAAGGAATCAGAGTATGGGAATGGGAGTCATTTGTGGGGGATGAGACACAGAGACAATAGCCAGTTGCATTAAAAGCGTGCACCCTACACACTCGCATTGCGTCCTACGGGATAAAGCACGCTCTATTTGCTTCCTTATTTCACACAGGATAAATTCAATCGGAATATATTCAATTTAATATTTTGCTAGGATGAATTTTATTTTATATGTATTATATTTTTATCCAAGACCATTTTTTATGGTAACATTTTTTTCCAATTGTGATAATTTGACGAATAAAGAGTTTAATCGATAGATGGATTTGGAGCATCAGAAGCCCTGCCGCTGCTTTTCTATTTGAAGAAGTCCCTCAAGGGCGGCTTAAATAACCCCAACCTCAAGGATTCGGAGGTTTCTGCCACCTCACCAACAAACAATGATTACACACTTGATCCTGACATAACCTCATTTTTTATACTAATTAAACAAGCACACCTCTGCTCCCAAATAAATATCGAATATCTATTAGAATGAATTTTTTTATTCAAAATCATGTGATTTTCCTTTTAAGTTTATAGGATTTGTATGAATCAATTAAGAGTTTTCTTTGTTAGAGGAAATTTTAGGTGTTCTATAGATATATTTTGAACAAAAGCTATCTAAAGCAAACGCGAATACAGAATATTGTTTAATGGAAACAGAAATTCTATTTCCCTGAAAAATAATTTTAAGTCAATGTTTGATCTAAAACATTTATTACAATGGTTTAAAAATTTTGAAATCTATATGTATAAAATCGTTTGTCCTGACTTACTGACCGATGGATCAACGCACAACCTATACCACTGATCGTAAGGACGTGAAATTTGGAAGGTGTATTTCTTATGTGTTATAAGCATTCATAAGAAAAGATTTTTGAAAACTTCTCCCCCAAATGGGTGAAAAGGGGTGACAAATTTGTAAGGGATAATGTATATCCAAATTAACAATTGAAATTTCAAATTTAATAATCAAAATATCGTTCAAACACGAAACATTAAACAATATTAAAAATTGAATAACTTTTTCGATTTCCATATCTTATAGCCTACAGTCATTTTCTAAATGCACCAAAATGCACTATTAGAATGTAGAATTGGAGACCTAATCAGAGACTGCAATCTAATTTTAATATATTTTATATTTTTGACAAAAACAATGAATTTAAAAATAATCTGAATACTAACAGTGTATGTTAAACTTGCATAATTTTATTATCAAATAGCATTCAGTTACTCAATATAATATTTTTCATTTGAAATTCCCATATACATTTAACAACTGTTTATTATTTTAATATTGTTTTTTTAACGCTTTATATATATTATATATCTGTATTCAAAATAAGCCGAAATGGAAATAAACTAACTAGTTCATTTGTGTGTCTGATGCAAGTACTAAACCTGAACTAAACTTTGACATCTTAACATCATAAGTTATAATAAATTATTATAAAATAAATAATTTTATTATCAACATCGTTGTATGAGAAAACGAGCGTAAGCCGCACGGAAAAAAATCAACGCATTTTTCGATGTTTTTTTAACAGGAGCACACTTTCAAGTACACGTATGTTTAAAAAAGTGAGTTTAGTAAAAGTTTTAATGAAATGTACAAATATTTTAATTTTATTTAAAAACTAAGAGAAATAAATGACCTCAAAATTCCAACTAGATTTAGAAGAACATATATACATGTATATTTCAACCAAGTTCAATTCCACATTGAATTGCAATGAATTAGAAAATATTTTCTTCAACAAGTGTTCAAAACTTGATATTAGCTAAAATTTCATAGAAATATTTGAAATCTGATAGATCACAAAAAGAAAAAAAAAATATAAATAAACAACATTTTTCCCAAAGCATAGTATAAAAATATACAGGATTTAGGTATATACTTATACATGGTGCACAAAATGACCAAAACTATTAAAACATGATATCCGCCGAACCCACAATACTGACTTACCGAACCTTTGAAGTTCAATATAACCAGGCTAAGAATCACAGCCCTTGGAGGACGTAATAACTTTGCATAAGCAAAGCAACAAAGTCGAATTTAAGTTAATTAACTTTTCAAGAGTTATTTGAAAATTACAGTAAAAAAAATAAAATACACATTTACACTGAGAATATATAAAATTCAATAATTAGTACTTTCTCCTAGGCTTATTTCCATCCGGAAAAAATTTAATATTTCTTTAAAAAGTGATCTTATTTGAGTTATTTTTAAGTATTTAACTAACAATTAAATTTATATTTTGTGCCAGAAATATTAGCCGAAGAAAATCACCAATAACATTAATAACTTATGCAAAGCCTTCCTAATGTATCAGATGAAGGTAGGCGCGATTATCAGTATAGTTGAAAAATGGAACGCAAATATTGAAATTTTGAGAAGTACTGATTTAAAGTGTAAATAGATATGATCTACAATCTACAGTAGTGGTTTCCAACCAGTGTGTCATCGTTTTTTCGTAGTATACATCATAAATTGAAATTTTAATAATCAAAAATGCTGAAATTTCCCTTTTCCACAAAAATTTACAAAACAATTTTCTAAAAAAGAAGAAAGAACACAAAATTCATAACTATTCTACCCTACATCAATATTTATGTGTGCAACCACTCCCGTTTTCTTAGAAAGTTCCTGCACCTTATATAGGAACCACTGATCCATACCTTATTATGAAAGTGTGACAAAAAAGAAAAAAGCTTTGAAAAGCTGGCAAACGAGATAGCAAACATTAAGCTCTTTCAACTTCCTAAAGATTATAATCTAGAAAAATGGGATCCCGAATCCCTGCGAGAGTCCCCATTGATAAAGATAGTTTGTTGTCGACGAAAAAATATGGGTTAAAAACAATTAATATCTTTTGTCCCGTACTAGAGTACAAAAGTTTAAATTATATTATATATATAATTATAATATTTATAATTATATATATATTTGTATCAAAGACCAAAAAGGTTTTGCAAATCGCTAAAGACCTTCTATTGCATGTACGAAACTCCATAAAGGATAGCATATGAAAATTAGGGAAGGTTAAATTTTAGAATTTTTGTCAATGAGCCTTTCGGGTTGGATTTTTTTGTTTAAAATGTTTGCCTACCTACCACAAAACGGGGACTATTTTGTGACGATCGAGAATTTCGAGAAATTGATTTTGATGAAACGAGCGAATTAACCATTAATATGTAAGTATGGATAGATAACGCATATGGTGAGAAATAAAAATAAGAAAATCTAAGGTGGCATACGTAGCGCCGTCTACATAGATATAGTTTTTATGGTTACTAAAAACAAATGCTGGCAATTGAGTGCCGACGAGCGCTAGCCTACTTAAATGAGCGCTTAAAATAAGCACTTACATTTTACTTACTTCGATTGATTCAGTTGTTCACACCAGAGGAAAAAGATTTCTATATATAAGTCCCTCTTCCAACGCTGCCAACACAGGTACTGTAGCATTTTGCCTAGTTCACTCAAAATTTGTGCCTACGTAGACAGCGCTGACTATTGCTTCTAGTGCGGCTTTTCATTTATTGTACAGTGTGCTATCCATTTATACAGATCAGTGGGAACTAGACGATTATAGACTAAAACGTCTTATCTGCTTTTTCATGTTTATATCTACGACTACATGTGAAATAGTTGAAATATATTTTAAAACAGAGATTAATAAATACTTACTGCAAAAGACGTTTATAATTTTTTTTCAATAAAGCATTATTCTACAAAAAATTTCCAGTTTATCCATGATTTTTTTATTTTCTTGATTCTATATATTTCAAGCAAAGCAGAGGTGATGTTAGTTAAAACAAGAGTTCAAAGTCCTGGAGCCGCAAGATTTTGGAGAAGTTGGAACCATTAAGTCTTATACTAACTGAGGTTCCTAACAGTTTAGGTAATGTTGAATGTAGTATATGAATCCTTAACTTTTTCTTTTCTTTTTTCAAATCCCATATCACTCTTTTTTGAGAGTAGTGACAAATACAACCTGTAAGTTAAAAACGATATACATTGGAGTCTAAAGACTAAGCTGGAGTTTAAACATGAATGGTTACAATTGCAGGTCTAAACCTGGAATCTAAACTAATGTAGGCCAGCTTTCCACCCTTGCTTTTAAGTATCTAAATATGGTTGTCCCTTATGTCCTAAGATGTCGCAATAAAATTAACCTCTTAGACTAATATTATTATTTATTGGGTACGGGATTCCTCTCATAAATTAGACAAATCAAAGTACATACTATCAGCATTATATATACTTAAGTAAATTGAAAAGTCAAAGAAAATTTGACATCTCAGTTACTTTGGTTAAGTAATAAGAATAACTTACTTTGAGCATATCTGTAGGTATTTGCAGCACCATGGAAAAACCGACGCCGTCAAATCCATATTAAACTTTTCCGCAATCCATAAAACAGAAAAATCACTCAAAACAATTGAAAACTTTTTAGTACGTTTTAAATATCACATAAAAACCATTTTTATTTCAGTTAAATGGTTAAATCTATAAAAATTGCACGTTTTCAATAGATAAACGTAGTTCCCGTAGCATTTTTAATGCAGCGATCACTAATCCCAAAGTCACCCAAAGTCATTAATCACTTGTTTTTTGCACTGTCGAGTGTCGATACATCAGGGTACTATCTTACCGCGAATTTCAAATTTGAAAATTTTAATAGTAAATTGTTTATAATCAATTTCAATTATGGCTTTTACTTAAAATATTGATTAAGTTATTTTTAATTAAACTATAATAAAATTCTTTTTGAAATTAAACCGATCTGTTCTGGGAAAAAATCGAACGTGTCCTATGGTCAAAATATTCTAATAAATATATAGCACGTTCCTGTCTCATAATGTAAATCAAATCGATTATCGTGACACATGCATTTTTAAGGGTGTGAAAATAATAAAGATAATTAATCCGGGCTTGTCATTGTAAATCAACAATGTTACGGATATAAATAATGATGCCTCTTCAAAAAGCTCTCTTTGCGACAGGTGACATAACGTCATTGTAATTAATTGATAGGTGTCATAAGAGGTCGTGTGCGGATCAAAATCCCACCGCCCAATTCCCTAACGAACTGCTTTTTATTGCCTTCATCATTCCGCGGGAGAAAGTTTTCACCCGAAAATTGATCAAAATTTTTAAATCAAATAAATTATATTGCCAGTATAATTGTGGAGCTTTCGCTCCCTCTTAAATCATACACTAACCGGCAGAAAGCATTTTAGAAAAATAATTGAATAAAATTTTATCGCTCGCAATTATAAGTTAAACGCTGTAGCTTTAACGACATTGAGGTATTAAGCCGAAAGCTCGAAAGCTTTTCCTTTGGTACCGCGTCTTCTCCCTCGCTTTTTATATGTACAAATGTGAGGGTAGCAATTGCATGGAATGGTACGGGCTCGGTTATATGATGAGCTATGATATCAGAAGCATAGCAGCCACCATTCACAAACCCGTGGCCATAACGGCAAATAAAAAGCTCCACCGTGCATGTGTATAGAGCTTTGCAATCAGCGTTGCGGCTCTGTTTGTCGCTAGAGTGCGGGCGGGTGTTAGCCTAATGAAGCTCACTGTTACATAATCACATCTTTAACACTCCCAGTGATACCAAACTAAGCATCAGACGACATCGGATATTTACAAGAGAAGAAATATAATGGGGTGTGTTTCAGCTTTGTTAAAAGCGCCACTCTGATTTCTTCCGTTTTTCCGGCTCGGATCCGAGGAGCTGCGATATGGCCTACATTTCCACCGCCCCATGCTGCATATTTAATTTCCATACGGAAAGCTCATATGAAATTATAAATCAAAATTTAAATAATAATAATATAGATCTATCTCTGAATACAGAGCACAACAATAGTTTATTTCGCGAATAAAACATTCGTATATGTCGCGTAGAAAAACGTCCAGCGTCAGCATTCTGGGAGTTGGCGTTTTACGCGAAACAAAAATAGCCAACGTCAATATGTCCATAGAAGCGAGATTCGATTTTGTATCTTTGTCAGTTGGACGATTTATTGGAGAGAACTTGTTTCTTTTTTATGATATGTTTTGTATTAAAGATGTATGAAAAATAGACGATAACGTTTTGATAATGTTAAGGATTGTGGCACGGGGCAATGTGACACCGCGATCCGATCATCGGACAGACACTCGGACGCGACTTGACCAAGGAAATGACATCAGCGAAAATGCGAGATCATTGTGTATGTGAATAAGTCGTTTCAAAACAACAACACACCATCACATACCATCGCGGAAAATCAGGCCTTGAGTTTAACAAAAATGTTTCACTAACTGCCCTTAGAAATCTGAACCAAAAAAGTTTGATAACAATACGACTACAACCACTATTATCTATTGTATCCTTTCACACATTATCATTTCTTATCATTATCTTTTCCATTATCTGCAACTAAACTTTACAAATGAATTATTATAATCAAAAATTAATAACTACTTTCAATAAAACAAAGTCATTGTGCTTTAAAAATGTATTCCTTATCATTACAGTATACTTACATTGGCGTTAATGTATACACTAACTAATTAACGAAAGTATAAGAAAAATATTATTCTAATTTTTTATTTTATTTAGCAATCAGTTCTAACTATCTTCGTCGGTTTTAAATCTCGAACGCTGTCTAATTTTTCGTTTATATTAGTTGTAATTTATATAAAATAACGAAACGCCGGTCGAAATATCACTAAACTGTTCAATATTAATGCAAAATGTTCATTACTCACATGGAACTACGAATTATCATACACATATAGCACTACTGTGTTTGGCCGAAAGAACTTTTTCCTTTTTGAAAACTATTTTTTTTTTTTTGAAAAGTATATCGAAAATATTGTTCAAGGTAACAAAAAAAAAATATGGGGAAAGTTTGAGCCCTTAATATTAATATTAAAAAGAATTTTTTCATTAATTTGAGATGAAAAATTAATTGTTAAATTCACGTAAATGAAATGAAAGCCAAAAATACAAAGAATATAATGCAAATCTTTTAATTGCTACTTAACGCATTTAAATCACGTAAAACATCAAAATTTGTTTAAAACAATCATCAAACAACTCAATTATAGCTTCTTGATTAACTTTATAACTACCAAACCCCACTATCATTAGAGCTACGAAATATTTTCAACGGGAAACTTAAGACAGGGGAATTACATTCCCAAGTGTTAATATATATAATAGACTTGGCCAAAAAAATCGACAGTTTTTTTTTTTTGAAAAGTATATCGAAAATATTGTTCAAGGTGACAAAAAAAATATTGTGAAGGTTTGAGCCCTTAATATTAAGAGGTCAATCATTTTTAATTTCGATTTTTTATTTGTGCTTTTATTTTTGCGTCAATGCTGTCAAACTATCAAGGTAAAAAATTTATCTGCCCATATATTTATAGAAAATTAAATTCCCTACAAAAAATGTGTCTTCAAAAATTTTTGCCTCAAATAAATCAAAAAAGAAGAGAAATAAGTTTCTATTATTTTAAGAAGATATATTTATTTCATTACCAAAAATTTTTAAGAAGTGTAAAAAATTTTAAAATATTTCTTGCGATTTTGCAACCTATATGTTTCAGATCTCTTCTCAAACTGTATATTATTATGTATTATAGTAAGGATTGCTAGATCAAAATCGTGATGGCTTCGTTCATTGTAATAAATTTTGCAGAGATTTTAACAATGTATTGATGTAAGTTTATTGCAAGAAAAATCGATATTCAAATAATACTGTTATTATGAAAATATTTATCTGTTAAAAATTTAACAACTACTAACCGATATCCGCACTTTGAACTTTTACTAATCAATTATTTCTTCTATAAAAATCGATGTTATTAATTAATAAGGTAATTTTTACCTTCAATTAAATGAGACGAGTATGGCAAATCCAGTAAGCTCTGGGCTTGCGAATTTAGTTATGTCCCATGAACTATGAAGAATACTATGAAATAGAACGAATTCTATAATACTAAATACTGAATACTATGAAGAATATATTGTAACGTGGCGTCTCAAAACTGTATTGAGATGGCGTTTATTCGTTCTTTTAATTTGTTTTGGAAATAAATAATCAATTCCACACTTAATAATCACTTTATTTATTACATTTGTATACACTTTTTAATACACAATTACACTTGTGACACTTGTCAAAACAATCACTTAAATGACAATAATCACTTTTAATTCAAAACACAATAATAATCGCTTTGTTGTAACGGAAATTCACAACTGAATTTCTATACAGAACTGTGATACAGAACTGTCCTTGGGCTTGAGCTGAGCGACTTATATACCCGCAACCCAACATTCTAGAATGTACTCCATTGTTCGCCAACGTTCCACCACCTACTAGATGTTTCCAGAACAATCTATATGTACATTCTCATTGGTGGGAGAGAAATAGAAGTCACTCAGCCAATCGCATGCCGGCATGCGAAAGAAAGAAATGGCACAAAGAAAGAGACAGAATTTGTCCCTTTCTGTTACAATATTGAGAATTTTACCGTTTGAAGTTCCATTTAATTTTATATATGTACATCAATGACACTTTGGCGGCGGTATTAGCTATAGTAAAAGATAATTTGCGGGATTCTTTCAAATAATAGGAAAACATAGATTTTTTCATTTCCTATTATTTTTCCAATAAAAATTAATTTTTCCCAAATCGATTATTATTGAGAAAAGAAAATTTTTTCTTAAATAAATAATCGATTTTTTCTTTGCAATATCACATCCCTATCCTGCGCCGATAATAATACGTCAGAATATTACTGATTAATTTTTAAATTAGTGGTTGGTTATGGTGAGTTGAAAAAAATTTTTTTTTTAATTAAGTATAATAAATTACTACCAGAGAGAAGGTTATCTTGGGGTGGATGCGGGTTCACAAGGGTATAAAAGTTAACGAAAGGGTACACAGTCTTGCCCATCAAATGTGTTTGGTATCCCAAGATCAGTAGTGAAAAATGCCACCAAAGAATGGGTTTATAAAAAGCACAGATAAATAGAGACAAACAACACCAAGCAAAAATACAGTAAAACGATTATAGGAAAACCACCCTAGAATTTAACTCCAGAAATTTGTCAAAGTGGTAATGGATTTAACAATCGACCATTACGGACTAAAGAAGTACATATTTGTATGAAGATTCAGTTAGGTAAAGACCGAAACTATTTCCAACGTTCAAGGGGAATGTAACGTTTTGGATAAATAATTTAAGGGAATAGGGATAACAATTGCTGGAATCGAAATATTCTAACGATGGGACACCTAGTACGTCGATTGCTGAGGTCTCAAATAAGGACCCAGGAAACCTTGAAGTCGCAGTTTCTGAAGCACAATCAATTAGATCCTGAATAACCCAACTAAATAACAATAAAGTATAACATTTGAAACTAAATCTGGAGCAGGAATCAAATATTAATTCCATTGCCGAAACAAGTGCCAATATAGAAAATAATTGACTCCGAATCCTTACCAAAATTAATCCATTTCCCTAACCCTGCTATTACCACAGAGTAATTTTTTATTCGATTAATTTAAAGAATCGTGTTTTTAAATTTCAATTATTTATTTTTTCTATTTGATTAATTTTTTTATTAAAACCTAGCTATTTTTTCATCTCTTAATTTGTTTTTGTTAAGTTTGAAAAATTATAAAAATGTATTTACAAAAACAATTAGTTTTAGGGAATACTATTAAGGCAAGTGTATATTACACATGCCTAGTGTTTTTTTTAAACAAGGGTGAAACAATGCGAACCTTCAAGTTGAATTTTCGTACTCAATTTAAATTCGCATTAATATGTATTAAAGCGGATTACACAAGGAAGTCATATAATACTCATATAAATAACTACCCCCTATTTTAACATATAAATATTATTGGAAAGTAATAGCTCATAATTTTTTCGAACTTATGGGGTGGAAGTAATGTGGAAATTTTATAACTTGATATACCATATAACCTACTTAGTTACAATTTTAATTTTAACACAATCTAGAGCAATTTCTGTGCGAGTTCAATGACAGAAAGCTCGAAATGAAAAGGTAAGCAAAATGACTCAATAGTTTCAAATAAATTTATTCAAACAATATTTGAAATAAAATAATGGCAATTTAAGTATTCGATTTAATATTTACAATTTATGAAAATAAAGTTTTTCTTTAATTGATTTAATTGATTGCGAAAGGAGAAAGGCCAGGGCACAAGTCCATAATAATTTACTAAAAATTAATGAAGTGAAAAGAAAAATCCACATACATTGTAAGCAGTTTGGCTTGTGTCGATTTTTATGGTCTTTATCAACATACTGTTTTATATAAGTGATAACTTTGTCAGATTTTTATAGATTTTTTTTATTTTAAAGCTATAGCTATATTTTCAGATTGACTCATTAATGAGTTCTTTTTTTAACGATTTCAGGATACCATCAATTGAGTTTTCCACGGGGTGGATTCTAAATTATGGTGACGTATTTTGTGACATTGACATTAAAATAGTTTTTCCAAAAAAAAAGAAAATATCGGTCCAAACACTTGTGCGACTTCTAGACTGATCTTTGATATTGAATTGATAACCCATTTGGAATACAACAAAGTTGCATCTAATAATGAAAATAGCTTCTATTGGAAAATGCCTCTCATATGTTTTGAAAATCTTTCATTGGAAAACAGCATATGATTCACTTTCGATTTTATTGTTTGTAACAGTTTTTTCCTCCTTAAATTGTCGAAAATATTACCGCGTTCTACATTTGTGTTCAGGTTCAATGTTAACGGGAGCTATAAAAGTGTTAAGTCATGAAGATACATGTCATTTAACCACTTCGTGGAGAAAATCGATTTACTATTCCCATTTGGTGACGTCATCTCTTTCATAATAAACTTGAATATTCGTTTTTCCATTTAAATTTTTCTCAATTGAAAAGCAACGTCTTCGGAAAGCCATCATTTAAAAACAGGATTAGCAAAAATAAATAAAGATTTTATACATTTATGAGTACATAGATTATATTTCGTTAATTTATATTTTTTATTAAATGGGAATTTTCCGTATTCGTTTCGCTCGAGAGACTATGGGTGAGAGGTTTCGGTTTATGGTATATTATCCTGAATCCCGTACCTGATCTAGGTGTTCAGTACTAAAAGCACGGGAGGTCAAAGGTAAGATCAGGTCAATCGTAAGTGACCAATGCGGAGGCTGCAAACGTCCCATTGGCGTCGGCGTCGCGACGGCGCATTTTCCAACACGACGCCCATCTCCCGAACATTTATCCCGCATACGTCCCGCAGGTTCACGCGAATCGCTCGTAAATGCTCGTAAATGTAAAACACTATCATCACCTTCATATAAATTAGCATTTATATACACATAATATTATTAATGGTTAATACCATCTTACTTATCGTCATCATCTCAGGATTTTGTGTGTCGAAATTAATTTCTATTATATTTGGCAGGATATGTTACGTATTGGGTATATCATATATCGGTGGCACTTTAGAAAATCAAGGGGACAATAATATATGCGCTTAGACCATCAGATATACATGTGGGGGATGAAATATTTATTTACGAGATGACCCTTATTTTATCGTTGATGAAAGGCTATTGATTTGAATCGCATTGAAAATTTAGCCTAATAAGCTAAAAGGGTTAATTTGTTTCTAATAGTATTCGTTAATTTTGGTAATTATCACCAAAAATGATAATCAATTCCGTAAATGGTACAAATACACAAATTTTTCAATACTAATTTGGTCTTTGTTCGTCTTTGGGTCTGGAGTTCACTTAAGTTTGTAAAATCATAAGAATTCAGTTTATACAATTCAACAAAATTTAGAATAACAGTATACGAATTTTTGTTAATCCTAGAGTCGTTATACACCTTAGTTATTATAAAACGAATACAAATTTAATTCCTTAGTATCTCGAAATCGAAGTTATTTTTCGATATTTAAGATACTTTTCAAGTTACAAGATATAGTTCCTTCTAAAAAGTATCTACCATAATAACTACTTTTTGATAAAAAACAAAGGAACCAAGATACAGTGTCTTAGATACTTTAATTCAGTGGTTCTTAACCATTTTGGAGTTATTGACCCCCACCAGTTTCGTATGCGCATTCACCGTACCCTTCTTATTTGAAAAATTATATCACAAGTCTATATTTATATTAGGTATAAGCTTGGATCAGGAACGTCGAGAAATTCCGAACTGTAGACAATTATTCCGAATGGGTACGTATTGTTCACTCGAATGCAATTTGTACGTAAACTTTGACAAGCCAGAAATGAAGAGGCGACAGTTATTTTTATTATGGACCGATTTAATCGCGAATTAAATTAAAACAAAGTCGAAAATGCAACGTTGCCAAATTGTGGGTGTGCTGAAGTGGACTTGCCCAAAGTAGACTTTATTTAGAAAATTTAATTTTACATAATACAATATAAATACATATTTGAAAATAACAATCACTACTTTATTTCTGGTATGTTAAAATTTACGTACAAATTGCATTCGAGTGAACAATACGTACAGGAATAATATCGAAACCATTCAAAAACAATTCTCAAATTTCGACGTTCCTGATCCAAGCTTATACTTTATATTATACATAGATACATAAATGAACAAAGCCATTAATAGCAAGGAACATGGCCATGAAGAATCCTCCAAACCCGCGAGACTGACTCACCGAACCCCAGGAGTTCGATGGAACCCAAGCTAAGAACCATTGCTTTAAAGTACCTTAAATACGTTTTTCTGACAACTCTAGGCTTAAACTAAGGTTTTGCAAAAAAGAAAAATTATTGAAAAAACAGAAATAGATATAAATATAAATAAACATATTTGAGCTCCTAAGATATCCTTCGGAGAACATTTTTAAATTGTTGGGTCAGTGATGGATTTACCAGCAGACTGAAGCCTAGGGTGGCAAATTTTAGAGAGCGGCAAATTTGGCCTAAAAATTTGCTAATCACAGGAAAAGGTAATGTAATTATGGCGATAGAGCTCAAATTACTATTCCATTGATAGAATAAATATAGTCAGTATGATTGTGAAATAGGGTATAGGCTATTGAATTGACTGTGATGGATATTAGAATTCAAAGAGAATTAGAATTTTGACTAGGAACTAACTAATATTTCAAAATAGTAGGTATTTAGGTAAAGGACTTTTGGTAGCTCATAAATTTTTATAAAATTTAAAATTTTACTGTTAATTTTTTGGATTAGTATACCATAGGCACAGCATAAAAAACTTTTCCATCGCTGTGGTAAATCGCTAATAAACTTAGAATCAATAATCAATTAATCAATTCCGCTATCCCTGATAAGAACTCCGAAAACCAAGTTTGAAAAATTCATGCAATTGAATCAACAAATAAATCTAATGAAAAGATTTAAAACCATTTTAATTTGAAATTTGAATGAAACAAATTAAAATGTGCCCTTGTAGATATGTTTGTTTATGGGAGCTGTTACGAGGGTCACATGGACCACACATTTATCCACGTGGGTCAGACAAGTGGTACATTTAAATCGTGTTCGTTAAATAAAAATGTCACATGTGAACTCATATTTCAATCCTTACGTTTTACCTTTTTCTCGGAGAAAATTTGAATAATTGACCCACTTGTATAAAATTAAGTCGACTCAATTTCGTCCGATATGCCGTCCGAGCCCTACAACGAATTTAACTTCCGTTGTAATTAGTTTGTTTTTATTCACGAGACGTGTCAATGCTTCAAAAATATTATTTCTATTCATCAACTAGCCATCGAAGAACATAAATACGTATCACAGCTGAATAATCAAATACGCGAATTAATCGTACAATCGAGCTTTGTTTCATTGAAATATGCATAGATTGTTTGCTTTTATCAATCAAAAGACTTTTTACTATCTGCACAAAGCACAATTAACAGCTAACTTCTTCGACAGACACAACAATCAAAAGCCATAAAACGTGCCCTTAATAAACTAGCACGAAAAAATAATTATATTTTTTTTTGAATGATACTATTTGTATATTTAACTAACTCATTTATTTTAATAACTTCCCAACAGCCTGCATGTCGCCAATAAAATTATTAAAATTTATCTACCGTCCACCTATACATTGACATCATTTCTTAAATGTTGCTAACAAAACAAATAGACACCATTTTTAAATAAATATAAGTAATGAATGGCAAAATATTATTGTTAAATCCATCTATGTTTATAACCAATTGATCAGGAAAGACATTAACTATTAGCAATACGTTTTATGTACCATAAAAAAAGGTTTGAGATATGACCGAATTTGAAACTGTGGGATCTCTAAGCTATATCAGGGTTAAGAATTATGTTTTTCAAAAATAAAAATATTTAAAAACTTGGCTTTTATTAATAAAATGCACTAAAAACATAAAAAATAAATTATGGTAAAATTTCGGATCCTTGATGATGACAACTTATTACAAGTTTCAGAGAACTAGAGCTATGCTAAGCGGTTAGGTTTGTTAACAATATCATTTATAATTAATTTTTATTAAATTTTATATATCCTGGAAGCTCTTATTGTTATTTATTATCAATTGTACCGTATTTATAAAATGGATCATGACAAGGATTATTGTTGACAAAGTTAAAGCGACTGTTTATGAACGCCTGAGGAAGGCTTAGTAAAAAGCCGAAACGTCGCGAATAAACATCTAGTTTCAACTATTTATTTGATCCTAATCCTCTGAAACTTGTATTAATTTAAAAATAAGTTTGTGATCTGAATCTTCATACCGATTAAAGCATTGAAAATTTGATATGATCTTTATAGTGCAATGTAAAGAGAGCAAGTATAATAACATAGTGACCAGGAAATATTTATTTCATTAGTTTGTAAGGTACGGAACTTAAAATCTATTTTTTCATCGATTTTCCAGCACTTTATCGTGCTGAATTTCGGGACACTTGCTTACTCTCGGTGACAACATATGAATCCATTGTCAAATTTAATAACTGTCAAGTATTTTTACTTTAATTAAATATTTAACTTTGCAAAAACTTCTGGTTGCCTACCTTCACAAGCGCATGTATGTTGAAATAAATGACAACAATCAGACAATTATTGCCAAAATTGATATTAAAAGAATATCGAAAGACTAAAAAGGAGAAAATAATAATACGAAAAAAAAGATTATTAATAACCTCGCTTCTATTGATAAAATATCCTAAAATGATAAAAAATAAATTAATGAAATAAATCTTCGTGCCGATTGCACCATCGATATTAAGGCGATTCAGCCAATTAATGAGAACCGTAGTTTATTTTGTTATGCATCAAAGCGAGGGATGTAATTTTGTTTAAAAATTTTGAAAACTCCTTGCTTTGATGTACAATCAGGTAGCTTACGATTCTCATTAATTAATCAATATCGGTTTAATATCGATGGTGCAATCGGTACGAAGAATCAGTTTGTAAATTTATTTTTTACCCCTTTAGAGTATTTCATCAATAGGACCGAGGTTTTTAAATATTTTTATTTTCTCTTTTTTAGTCTATCAATATATTTTTAATATCAATTTTGTCAACCATTGTCTCAAATTTGAACTAACTGATTGTTGTCATTTATTTCAACATACATGCGCCTGTAAAAGTAGGCGAACCAAAGTGTTTTTCAAAGTTATACATTTAATTAAAGTATAAATACTTGGTGGTTATTGAATTTTGCGACGTATTCATGCGTTGTCATCGAGAGTAAGCAGGTGAACCAAAATTCAGCACGATAAAGTGCTGGAAAGTTGGTGAAAAATTGGATTATAAGTTCCGTTCCTTACAAACTATCATCAAAGTGAGGTAAAAGATGTAAAGTAAAAAGAAAAGTCGCAAAATAAACATTTTTGTTTTTATTTCTCAAAGTTTTCTTATTTTTTAGTAAGCAAATTCATTGATAAATTATTACTGAGTAAATGAATGATCGGATGAATGATTCTAGTCCAATGCAGTCTTTATAGTTGTGCAGCTTGTAATGATTTATTTTTTTTTTTTTGTAAAATAGAGAATCTTATGCAGAATATATCCATAAATGCGATATAATATATATAGTTGTATGTATCATGATAAGTTTCATTACTTTTAGTATTTAATCTTGATTTTAGTCCTTGTCGTTTAGAAAAATACTAAGAAAACTTAAGTCCATCTAAAAACACTTTAGTAAAGCAAATAGATTCTGAGAAATACTAGATTTTGAAAAAAGCTCACACTAAAGAAGCTTACGGGAGCGCATATTTTTCAGTAAAGAAATAAATACTGATTATTATGTTTTCCCTTTTTACATGTTCGTATAAAAATCATTTCAAATTTGCCAAAGATTATCAAGCCCACTTATTTTTACTGTCTTTAATACATATTCTCGAAGTTCGAAGACATTTTTTTGTGAAGAGTTAACTATTTATCAGCTGCAACACTTATTTGTTAAAGAAGTTAGCGATTGTTACGGTTAGTTAGCACAATTTAAATACAAAAAGGATGTTTTTTACAAATATAATAAAAAATTATAAGTTCAAAAGAAATTCTATTCGTACAGTTCAATTATGAACTTATCATCAAAGTGGACTTTACTAGTATACTAGCCTTGAGTTAAATCTATATATGGAAGCTTTTTTATAAAAGCGACCTAAGTTCAAATCATGAATATAGCAATAAATTTCACAATTAGATCTTCAAAACTTTTTTAAATTCAGAGGAAAAAAGTATCACGAAATATATCAACTTATGTATATTTACATACAAGTACTACGTTATGTTACCGTACGATGTAACGTAATAGTAACGTAGGACGTAAATATAACATGTTCTGTTTTGTCATTTACCTAACTGAAATAGTTTTGAAAGAAATCTAATAAGAATTTAAAATTAAGCTACAGCGATCAGAAGAATAACCGTCAGAAATTGTGAGAAAATAACAAAAAATAAATAAAATAAAAAAACCTACCTATTTAAATTCAATTAGCTTTTACTAGATAACAAAATTCAGCTCTCAGCTTTTATTAAATAAAGAAGACAAATCAAGTTATTTAAGATTGGATTTAAATAATATGAATCTAAAATAATATGAATTGTCCTCTTAATTAGCTTTTTACCTGAAGTTTGAAAAAGAAAATTGAACTAGTAACTATGGACCCTGCGGACGAAATGGACTATCTTTGCAACGACTGCCATTAATATAGTTTACTATTTTTTCACCAATATTTGACTAATTTTCCTTTAAAAACGGTAACAATCTTTTCTTTTATTAAAAATCAGTTCACAAAATGTTATTGTATTACACGAAGATCGACCTGGTTTATGACACGTTGAAAATGTCGTAATTTTTTTTTTGCAATAATTACAACGCAATAGCACCAATTCTAATCGACCAATAAATCATCAAAAGAAAAATTATATTTTAAAATAAAAAATTAAAAAAGTACAGGTGCATAATTTCCAAATGTTAGCTATTGTATTTAGTTTGAGGAACTAATATCACACTTTTGTTTTGGTCTTCTGAAAAAATACAAATATTATGAGTTGCGTGTGTATTGTCTAGGATATTGTGACTGTTGAGGAAATGAAGAACGTGAAATAAAATAAAATAATATTTTTAATAAATCAAATTTATTGATAAACACTTCAATGCTATAATAATAATATAACCTATGTACATTTCTTTAATGTTAATAATATTAAATGTCACTAATTTTAATTTCTTCCATTATTTAAATATATTTAAAACTTTGTTTAACACAACCAGATGATTTTAGCCTTACAATGTGAACCATTTCAACGAAAAAAAAAAATGAAGTTAAATGAGCGCAATAATAGATTAAATTAATTGAAAAAAATTGTCTTAAAATTATTTAGGATTGGAAATATTAATTATTGCCAAATACATTGTTTGATTACTTTTGGAAATGTAACTAATTTATTTTAAGGAATTCGATGAATGATTTGTCATAGAAAAATATACTTATTACGTTAACAAATTCCATTTTTTTCGGTTTTTATTTCCATGTTTCTTGAAACCTTAATAACCTTTTCTAGATATATTTTTTGTCTAAAAGATATAAATCTAATTTTTACTTAAATATAATTGTATTTTTTCATAAATATTTTTTTTATAAATAGATATGCTATTAAAGACTGAGATGGAATGTATTTTTTTTAAATTAGATACATAAAAAAACCCAGAAATCAAAAACTTTATTTCAAACCTGCGATTGTTAAGTCTGTGCTTTTGACTTACCAAATACAACTTGAACTCTATTGACATCGTCAACAATTGAAAGAAATTAATTGTAATTATATTTACAATAATTAAAAATATATTTAAACAATGAACAAAGTTCAATTTTAATTTATTTTTTTTATTAAAATCTTCAACTTATGTAAATACTTTTCGTCATTACAATTACATAGTGTATCCTTTATACAATTTTTACAATTTTTTAAAAAAGGATTTTTTTTTTATTAAAATTCGTTTGGAACATAAATAAATTTTAATAAATAAATATAACAATAATTAAAGTTTAAAATTAAGTAATAAAAACGATTTAAAATTCAAAAGAAAAAGACCGCCGCGCATTTGGTTTGCGCGTTCTTAGTGTAACTTTTCAAAAATCAAAGTTTATTTTGCAATTATTTAACGTCTACCTTAGAATAGGAAAAATACTCCGTTTTTTAAGTCGTTTAGTTCAAAAAAGAAAAACAGGTAGAAGAAAATGTTGACCTCATTTTAGTTTTGTTTGTGTAATTTTATTTTCATTTGAAGAGTAAAATAAGGAAGCTAAGTTTTGTGCAAAAAACAAATACGAACTGGTAATGTTGACAATTGACATTATGACGTCAAGCGCGCGAAATTTAAAATTTTCCCTGACAATTGAATGTGGTGGAAAGAAATTGAACGCACACAAGATCATGCAAACGTATACTTGAAATGAGAAAAACCCACTTGGTTAGTTTGGATAGAGTTCGTATTTTATTGTGACAATTTTTTTGGTGAAAATTGTCCCGTCTACGACCGAGGTATAAAGACTTGGGATGCAGTCTACGCCCTTCGACCAGCAGACGAATGATACCGTCACAGATAAATTTCCGAGGATCTTTGGCCATCAGAGTTCAGGTTTTGCATGGTATTGTTGTTGTTGACAAGTTGGGATCTATTCGATCCGATTTGTAGTCGTTGTTTTAGCATATCCCGTTCCTGGGAAACACGTGCTAATTCCACCTTTAGTCGATGCATTTCCGATTGCAACGTTCGGTTGGTCGTTTCGAGATCATGGCGTTGTTGCAACCGTTTGCTGCGGCAATTTTGAGCATAGCCACGGTTTTTCAGTGTGCGGCGTTTTTGTTTAAGCCGCACGACTTCCTCACGTGGACATCCATGTAAGCGTTTATTTAGTTCACGAACTGATAGTGACATTAGCATGTCATCGTTTAAACCTAGATCATCGCTACCGCAGGTTGAATACCCGCTACCGCCGGTATTGATGCGAGGTGACAAAGCACTGCCGCCACTACAAACTGATAATGGTCGGGGTTGAAGCACCAACGAGTGCATTCCATTACTATGATGATCCATCATGGGAGCATTCATGTAATCCCGTCGATCCCAATCATTTTCTGGTACACCACCCATACAGTGCAAAGGTCGGAGATCTAAGGGTTGTTGGTCTTGACGGAGTTGTTGCGGTAACCACATCATTTCATCCATAAGTCCAGGACGATGACAAGCGGTTGCTGTCATGGAAGATGTGATTGGGGAATGACTAACCGGTGGTGTTTCTGGAGGAGTTCCAGGATCTCCGGCTAAGGCCATGTTAACCAAAACTGGCTGAGGTCCATACATGGTGGGTTCACTATTAGGAGGTGAAAGAGGTTGTAAACGTCGTTCTTCTAACCACTGGCGATGATTAAGGACGGAAACCCGAGAAGGCTCATCATGATGCATCCATTCAGAACCCGAGGGTGCACGAATTTGTCCTTGTCGTTCTTCCCGTTTCACAGCGACATCTTCTAAATGATCTAGCACAAATTCTTGGACATACTCTTCGGCAAGATTCTCATCCTCTAAGCGGGGTGGGTCACAGCGACCGGGCACAGTCTGCATTGTACCCCAGTCTTATTTTCCACATACAAATGTCACGGATTTCGTTTTTCTTTAACAACAGTATTCCTTAGCACTGAAATCCAAGCACTGGTTCGAAACACATCAATAAAGCACACGACACACGAGAAAGTTCAAGGGGATAACTAGGGATAAGTGCCACACGACTTTGTCGGAGGGTAGTGAGCGCACGTTTATCTATCGCCGCGGTTCCCGTTCGAATGATAACTGTGCGTACATTAGATAACTGGGGACGCTCGCCGCCTCCAATTGTTGGACTGATCGGAGGCGGCGCCGCCCCTACGTACCGCCTTCACACTGCCATTCGATTGGTTGAACACGTCGCGATTTTCCCCACAGCCGTCGCACCATGTCACGATTTTTCATATCTCCAATATGTACTTGGATATGCCGACTCTGGTTACTGCATATCTACAAATTATGCAATGGAAAAAAAGTTTTCCATAAATGAATCTGACTTGGGTCGGTACTAAATTTTACAATCAAACAAGACCGAGCAAATGCAGAAAAAATTATGTTTCCCCAAAAGAAAAAGGGCCACTAAATTAAGCGTACACAAAAATTAGCATTAAAAGCTCATTGAAAGCTTTTAAATGGTCCTATATATCAATGCAAAATTAAAAACAATATTTGTAATAAAATTAGCAGTAAAAATGTTTAACCAATTTTTCATTCAACAAATCTAAGGATATAGAGTTTTTTTTTAAATAAATTATTTGTAAACTTGCTACAGTAAATTTTTAAAAAATACTTCAATTTATAGATGCATGTTGGAAAACTTAAAACACAAATAGGTGCATTTATATTTAATTTAAGATTTTGAATACTTCTGTTTATTCTATAGTATATATAAATAATATTGGAATTCCGTAGTTTTCAATGAAAATCGATAGTAATAAAGCTCCGTTAAGTCACCATAAAAAGTATGCATAATAGATAGGTATACCTATACGAGGAACATAGCTTTCAGATCTGAAAGCTTTCATTCATTTTTTTATCATTAAAAGTGTATAGAAAATAATTAAGTTAATTTTAAACAAAAAAACCTTGATTTCACTTATAAAATTTAAAAAAAAAATGGAAACACTGAATAATTTAGCTAAAACTAAATATCTACGTATCTAATTGGTGTATTATATATATCGGCTTAAAGAAATATTTACGAATTGCCCTTTATTTACGATTTTTCTTAAAACATTAAAAAATACTTTAACTTATAGATACGTGCTACTATGATAAGTAAACAGTAAAACAATGACTAAAAAACAAAAAACGCAAATACATTTATATTTAATTTAATATTTTTGAAACTACTGCATATTCTGTGTAGTAAGTATGTAAAAAGAATATTAATATAAAGATTTACTGAACTATTATTTTTTATTGTTATAAAAATTAAGGTATGTTAATTCCATAAAAATTTGGATGTATTTGCTTACTCTTATATTTCAATTGAAATCTGTAGTTTTCAATGAAAATCGATAGTAATAAAGCTCCCTTTGGTTACCATAAAAAGTATGCATAGGAGATAGGTACGTCTATAAGAGGAACAAAGATTACAGATCTGATAGCTTTCATTCATTCACCCTTCATTCATTTTTTTTTTATTTTAAGGGTATATAAAAAACAATTAATAACTTAATTTTCAATATAAAAATTTTCATTTCACTTTAAAAATAAAAATAGGAAACATTTAAACAATTTAACTAAATCTACGTATGTACCAAGTATACATGGATTTAAAGAAATATTTTCTGAATATTCCATTATTTTAGATTTTCTTTTTTTGTAATTTTGGAGGAAGTTTTTAGGGAAAAATTAAAAAAAAAATTAAAGTTTTGCTTCATCATAAAATATGTAAAGCAGTAGAAAAGGTAGGTATAGATATTTTTTATGATATGGAACAATAAAACAATTGAATTTTTAGCACTGAACGGAAATTAGCGTAGAAGAATTGATTTTTTATTGAACTTTATGTTAAAAAATTGCCCCTTAAATGCTCCAACAGAATCCATAATTGCTCCAGGTCTGCAATTTTGGATCATTAAAAATTAAGCTTTAAAAATTTTTATTTTTGAAAATTAAATGATGCTATATTATGAAAAATTGATCATATTTAGCTTAAAAAGTTACCATTACATGATTGAATCTTTTAAAGTTACAACGAACTAAATTTTCTCCAAAACTCCAATCGATTATATCTAAAAGAGAAGATTTATCGTTGCAAATCAAATTACATTATGATTTTTTTTTTAAAAATCACAATAAATCTTAATCATTGACGACAGGCAGGTAAACATTATAAAAGTAAAACAAAATAAACGACCTGGCTATAACAGCTAAGGACTGTTAAAACACGTTGCAATGAAGAAATTGAGGCATAGACATAAATAATAATTCATTGATTTAAAAACTAGAATTATATTTGCTTTATATTATTGTTCTTTTAGTTAACTTAAAATATTTTGCATTATCCAAAGCAGAGTAATTTAGGTTCTTAAAATTTAGAATTTTAATCCAATTTATTTTCAATGACATCAACAATGAAAATGGAATCAATGTATAGGTACTACTACTGAAGTATATGAGACGTATAATATCAATCTAATCAATTATAAGCAATCTTGATTTACTTAAAAGTTATCTAACAAAATCCATTATTTTCTTCATTTTTTTTAGCCCAAGAGTTCGAATTTCAAATATTTGAAAAATAATTTTCAAAAAACCTTTTTTTAAAAACTGTTTCAATCAGTAATATTTATTCAATGAATTTTTAAAATAATAAAAAGAAATATTAATTGGAAAATCATTTTGAATTAATAATTATAATATTATTTACCACATCGTTAATAGTATGCAAAAATTTATTTAAAAAAATTCCATAATTCCAGATCAAATCCTAAATAGCTGATTAACTAATTCCAGACCTAACTCAATAGACTTTTAAATTAATAGTTTTCATGCAAACGACAAAATATGATAATAATATTGGATTTAAATAATTATCAGTTTCATTGCATCACGTGTATGCTTTCCATGTTTGATTGATTTGTTTTTGTTATTGACTTTACTGATTTCACTTTTGAATTGACAAAATTTGTGTTTATAAATATGTAACTACCCTTTTTTCACAGTTATTATTTTTAAATTACTACCGTAGTTAAACCCGGCAAAAGTTGTCCTTTAAGTTTATAATTATAATATTTGTAAATAAATAAATTGAATTTTGGTTAAAATAAAAAAAAACATTAAAATTTATGTTTGCGAAACATTAAAAACACTTCCCTTGACCTACAGTATTCCATATTGTACCTGCTAATGTGAGAATCCATTGAGTTTCCTGATTTAAAAAAAAAACATAGCTTATATATAAATACAATGGCTTATGTCCCTTTAAGGTCGGTTAAAATCGGGCAACATTGCATTTTCTACTTTGTTTTTTTATTTTATTCACAGATAAATGGGTCGTAATGAAAATTTAGTCACAAAAGAGAAAATCATATTAGAATTGAATAAATAAAAAAATCGCAAATGGAATAAAAAACAAAGTAGAAAATGTATTGTTGCCTGATTTTGACCGACCTAAAAGGGACATGAACTAATACAACATTGTGTAAAATTTCAAAACAATCGGGAAAGATTTATACGAGGTATAAAATTCTAGAATTTCAGCGACTACTAAAATCTATGTTCACGATCTTTCGAGGAGCTTACGAAAGTGAATGGCGTAGTGGATGTTTCAGCATAATATAAATTTATAAATTCAAGCAAATAGATAGTCCTTAACTTAGTGTTCTATTTTAATTTATAATATCTAATTAATAACCAGGCAAACTGAATTTAAAAAACAAACTTACATCTCCTATATGGAAAAATAGCCCTCAGAAAACATTCACATGTGGAATCATCATCCACAGAAACAGTAGACGGTATTATCATACATAGACAGCGCAGACTGCGCAGAATCGGAACTTAAATATCCGTAAACGAGCTTTCAATTAAATATTATACCATTCAGCTTGCCATAATTAAGAATATGTTTAATTAATTTGATGATAAAAATTTATTTTCTAGTAAATATGCTTTTTGATCACACTAGTTGGAAATAAGCGTAATAAATAAAATTTGTACAAGAAAGTTAAACCCAATCAAAAATATGGACTCAAAATAAAATAGCTCTTAGTTCTTTAATATAAAACCTATAGTACGTCTATTAATATGGTCAGGGACTGTATGTTTAAAAGATTTAATACGAAAAAAAATCAATCAAAATTTGTTTTCAAGAGTTATTTATTTGTAAAATATTCAAAACATTCCTTAATCGATTATAAGACCTCCAACAATGTCGCTAGGCTCTTTAAATTTCTTCATCTATCAAAACTGCATAAATATATTTATAGAATGGCGCCGAATATCCTATTTTTGGCGGAAATCTTATTTTAAATAACTATGTTTTTATGAGCAATTATCAATGACTTAGATAATTAATATACAGATAAGTAAATCCAAACAAATGAAAACCGCAGAACTTGTCTTCATTTGGGTTTCATCTAACCGTTAGCATTTACATACCTAGACGAAAATTGGCGCCACTTATAAATATATTATAAACATGACAGGGAATTTCATAATTGGCGCCTTATTTTTAGGAATGAATACAATCTTTATTTTTATTTTATAATTAATCGATAAGAAATCAATTCAAGGCGCTTAGAATCAAAATAAACAATGTTATAAACTTGGATTTTTGTTGTTTTGGGATTACTACGATTACTAAGTCCTAATGAATTTTTGTATGGTTAAATTTTATTGGAATTGTTTTCTGAGTGTACAATGAAGAGAAAAATTGAGGTATAGCATGAAAAAAACGGATGTTTTTGCGATATTGGACACCGAGCCGCGTTGGCAAGGTGAAATACAAGCGATGGATGGATCAGTGGTGCATCGGCATCGACATCGGCCAGCACCAAACCCCAGAACCGCCAATTCAGCGATAAACTTTCAATGGCAGGAAACTTACTGCAAATTCATCAACTTTTATTTCATCCATCTAACATATACATACTTCCAACTATATCAGCATACACACATACACAAGAACATTTGCTTGCATTTCAACGCTCTCATATTTAGTTTTAAAAATATACAGAGGTATAAATAACATGCAATTCCATACTGCATTTTCATGCATTTTTTCGTGTCAAGATAAATTCAAACAGGTGGTATACACTTTTCAATTTACGATTCTAATCAGGCTCTTACATTATACGAGTACCTTATAAAATACTATACATATATGGGTATTACATTCGTAGCCTAGACGAGGAGCTTTCAAGCCAAGGTCAATAAACGAAGCTTAATTTCATACAACCAAATCAACTTTCTATACAATACCCAATGACGAATTTAAGGGGAGATTTACCCACCCCATTTTTAGCAGAAAATACATAAACTTCGTCCGTTATAGAGATGAACTTGAAAAGCTTTTATTCTTTTTGAAGAGAAAAGATAAGCCCATAAAATATTATCAATAATCTATTTTAAAAAGTAATAACTTTTATGTTGTACAAATGAAAAGAGGAATATATTCAAGAGCTTTTAATAGGGTGAGAAATAAACATAAATAAAATTTCAAAAAAACAATCAATAGCTCTAAACTGTTAAACTTAAAAACCCACAATACTTTTTTCAATCAAAAGCCTCCAAATTTACACAGGGATATTAAACCTTCTTTTATATCTTTGTATTCATTAAAGGAAATGATTGTAGTTCAAAAGTAGTAAAACAATTATTTAATTTATTTTTAACTTAATTATGATTATTAAATGATTACTTTTTTGTTGTATAAATGAAGAAAATGTTTCAGGAGCTTTTAATAGTTTGGGAAATAAACTTAAATAAAATTTTAAAAAACAATCAATAGCTTTAAACTGTAAAGCTTTAAAAACCAAAATAGTTTTAGCAAATAAGAGCTTCCAAATTTACACAGAGAAATGAAATCTATTTTTATATTTTTTTATCCATTAGAGGAAAGATTGTGATACTGAAAATGTAAAACAATTGTTAAATTTATGAACAGGCTTTTTAACATATGATAACTTCTATGTTATATATTTGGAAAACATGTACATTCAAGAGTTTTTAATAATTTGGGAAATAAACGTAAATAAAACTTTAAAAAATCAACACCTGAAAACTGTAAAGCTTTAAAATCCACAATATGTTTTCAATCAAAAACTCCCAAATTCGTACAGGAATAGTAAGCCAGTTTTAATATTTTTTATTCCCTATAAAAGCAATGATTGTAATACAAAAATTGTGAAGCAACTTTTTAATTCATAATTAGACAACCAAAATTAAGCTCAAAAAACTATTGACGCCAACATTCAACTTTATATATGACAAGAAAAAATTTATTATATTGAAAAAAAACCTCAATAAAGTAGATGACATTAATTATATTTCAAATATTGAATCAACAGATAGTATAGTATTGAGTTATAATATTTATCTAGCGCTAACTTTCAAATATAATAAATTTTCAGAATATTATAATAAAAAAGCTTACTAGTGGCCGAGTGATCAAGGTGGCCATTCAAAACCTAGTAGATGCTGGTCAATCTTCTTATCAAGCTTTTTAATATTTATCAATTTACGGTTTTCAATTGACCCTAAAGTTGTTAAAACCTTGACTATTATAAAACTACCATAAACAACAACGTCAAAAAAAAAAGAAGAAAATCTGTTGAGAATCTCAATTGTAATAAAATAGCAATTGGGATTCCAATTTTTCATTAGTCTTTTAAAAATTTGAAAAATATTCATCGTTAAATAGCGTCGGATAGCTTGAAAAAACTTTGCCATTCGAAAAGTCACTTGAATAGTAATATTTCTTCTTTTACCACCTTTTTACTTAAATTTATTTTTGGGTTCGGTACATGTTCTTGTAATGGATGTTCCTTAATTTTTTCTCAATTGTTCATAGATTATTTTTTATACAAAGGAATTCAAATATATGATTCTCGGTTTCCTTGCAAGCTTGTACACGTTATATCCTGAAAGTTTCACCAAAAAAAGTATCAAAATTTAAATGAGCCAATCGAGTGTATAAATATTGGGTAGTATAACTTGTAAATATGAGAGACAAACTACGGTAAATTAAAAAAATCAGCAGGGGTAGGTGGGTACAATGTCAATTACACTTACACATGAAAGTATTAATGGACCAATACAATATTTTCTGTTTTCCAGTATTTTTATTTTTTGGCACATTTCGTTAGCCTTTGCCATGTTTGTATACCCAAATCATTCTGCAGATCCTATTACTTTTGGTAATTTGGTTAGAAATTGGCAATTTGGGATATCATTACCAGATTACCAGAACTTTAAGTTCTTCATTAAAATTTATTTTTTCTAGTTTTGCAAATATTTGACTATTTAAATTGTAGGTACTTTAAAGCTTTAATATCAGTCATATTTAATGATGTATGTTTTTTGGGGAGAAATATCATTACTGTATGGTATAAACTTTCAAAAAATAGTTAAATTGAACTCCACAGCTTCATAAGAACCTAATTCCTTATTTAGTCAAACATATAAAACCATTGTACGTTTTATGGAAAAAATAAGTTTTAACTGCTTATTAATATCTACACATAACATGATTATTTCAATTTATGCTTAACTTTTGACCTGTACTTATTAGGTGTACCGGAAAAGAATATCGTTTTGAAACCAATAGTCATTCAATTGCCATTTATCTGCTTATAAGTTATTTCAAAGTGATACTAAAGACATTTTATGATTAGAGTAATTAATCAACTTAGTAAAAATTACAGAATATTTTTATCACGAAATCTTTATTAAAATGGTAGGACCAAAAACCCGAAAGAATATAAATTTGGTATTGAATGCTCTTCGAGTTTCACAGGATAGCAACGCAAATTAAATTAAAGGCAAAATGGTACTGATAACATTTTCAATGTTTATCTAAGTGCATTAGATGTTCATTAATGCCAAATGAGTATTTTTAAGTTAAAATTCGAACATTTTCATTTCTCCAACTAGTACCAACGAAATATGAAAAAAATTTAACCAATAAAGAGTTAAGGGGGGAAATGATTCCAAATGTATGCCAGAAAGTCGAAGAGCTGTCAAATAATCCTAGTCAATCTTAACCGATCGGCCAAATACCCAAAAATGTTCAAAAACTGTTAACAGATAAAATTCTATGCTGCAACACGGTAATGTAAGACCCCTCTACAGAAGAAAATCCTTGGAAAAAACTAATTAACTAAGGAGGAGGTGATATTGACTTGCCCACTATAATCTTCCAAAGTTATTTTACCGGATTTCTATTAATTTCAATCGTTACCACATTTACTAAGTGGTAACAAAATTGAAAGCTTAAGTGGTGTTCAAAATGTAATTTTTTGATATTGTCCTTAGAAATCAATTGATTTTTACTAATATGGCATTAAATTTTTTCACCCTTTATGTCAAAACGTAGATATTATCAAGACTGATTATATATCATTGATTTAAAATCAATAGTTGTAACAAAATTTTGTGTTTTAATTGTTTATTGAAAAAACGACAATACTTTCCGGTACCCCTAATACATAATTAAAATTCTACAGGAGTTTCGCTTTGATAAATAATGATTAATATTTTAAACAATAAAGTTCAAGAATATGAAAATTGCAAATGCTTTTACGTCAACCAATACTATCCTGTAAAATTGCGATTACTAAAATAAATTTGGCTTATTCCCGGAAAAATTCGGTACCGGAACCCATGCCATGACTCCAAATATGAAGAAAATTGAAATATTGGAAAATGTTATTTTTTTTAATAAAAAATAAAGAAGTTGGATTGGAAAAAATATATATTCCTATAATTTTTATTGTAAAACTTATTTTCAGGTTTAATGTTACATTTCAAGTTTCCGACGGAAAGCAGCATAAGTGGCAATTACTTTCCATTGGGATAATGGCACAAATGTAAGAGAAATCGCTCAAATAAAAATTTATTTATAATTTTTATGAATGAAATCCATAAGTGGAAAATCAATTTCCAATGTGAGCCAGCGACCATATACGCATATTACAACGGTTTGTTGCCGCGTGGTCGCTGCGGCTCAATCCCCTTGCCTTGATAAAATCGCTGACTTTGCCCATAATTCTCTTACATCGTCCACATGTTTCATTATTTCCCGCAACTAAAATAAAAAAAAATAAAAAACTTCATAATTTTTTTTTCAAATACATCGAAAAAATACTTTTTTTTTAATCCAACCCGAAACTATAGGAATTAAAATCCGGACGTCAATATTTAAACACCGAGAGTCAATAAAAACCGGGAACAAAAATCAAATGTCATTTTAATATGCTCCCACAAATCCTTCGGGACCATTTCGAGAACGTATTGTTAACATGCCATATACGACAGTTGACAGATTATCTAATATGTCAACATAAGTTCGACGTTCATTACTCCCGGATGATCCGGGAAGAGTAAGGGAGAGTTTCCGATTTGTCACCCTTCATTTAATACCTATGATTTATATATTTAAAAAAATTAAACTTGAGAAGTTGATATTAACGGGGAGGGTTGATAGGTAGATGGATGAAGAAGTGCAATCAAATTATTTCAAAAAGCGGGGATTAGATTTGCTCCGCTCGGATGCGTTTGGATTTCGAAAGGGTTGCAAGGGGTTAACTGGTGGTTAAATAATTATGCGATATTTTAATTGTATGTAAATATGAAAGGATGCTGTGTGTAATTAGAGTGATCGTTAAACATTGTTAAAGTTGTAAAATATACAGTATGAGACGTAAGGGGGCGGGAGATATAAACGTTCGTTTCTCTATTTGTTACAACATATATTCAATGGCAACCATTGTGAAGCATTACGTTTAGGGAAATGTGGAAAGTATTGAAAGCAACGATTTTCGGTGAACAGAATAGAGAATGGAAATTCTGTTCAACGATTCACGATTTGTTTACTTTCTGAAAGTTCTGCAGATGCGGTTTTGTTTTCAGTTATTAAAATTTCGCTGATTTTCATTTATGGTCTCGTAATTACGAAATGAATATACAGAAGATAAAATTGAAACACTTGTACTTATACTTTATGAAAGAAAAATGTGCAAAAAAAAAATCAACAAAAAAACGACTAAAAAATGAAACTGAAAAACGGAAAATGAAATAAACTTTAATCTTAATAACTTTGGTAATAACAAATTTTGAGTCGTCGCCAAACAACCAAATTTACAAATGAATTATTTGAAGCATAGAATGATGACAATTCATTACTCATAATTCGGGATCGCAATATCGGTATACCAGGATACCGAATACCGGTATTTTGATCCATTTGTACAATACTATAATACCGGTATTCATAAGTTTGTATACCGTTTTTTCGGTATTTACTAGAATTTTTTAAATTATTTTCACTACAAGAAACGACCAATTCGAATTTTATCAAGTTTATAGCTCATTTTAATTAAATTTTTTACCCACAAATCTATCTACATTCAAAAGAATTCGGTAGAATTATCAAAGATGATGATAACACTTGTGTTGATATTGAAAAAGAATTGATTCTTGCAGAAACATTAGAATTATCGATAACTAAAACAATTTCAACAAACCAAAAAACGATATAAAAATTAGTTATATTCAAAACCATCCGAAGAATATTGGATTTATTTGAAGATGAGGGAACTAGAAGTAAATACTTGGAAAAAGTATATCGCACCAGGCTAATAGTACCACCAACTAGCGTAGATATAGTAAAAGCGTTTCGACAGCTGGTAATTATTTCACAAAATCGTGTTCCAGGCTTAAGGACAGTTCAATTAATGCTTTATGTTTATTAAGATCACATTCTAAAGGCCTGTAATAATACCATAGACTGAATATTTAGGCTTTTTGGACTTTAAATACATTCGATGTTCGTTGTTATTTTACTTTTTGTGATTCTTTGATACTGTTAAAATTTATAAGTTAAAAATTATTTTTTATTATATTTATTCTCTCTTACTAAACTGATATAGTTAATAAAACAAAGAATCACCTATCTTTTCTTTCTTTTTCTAAAATACCTACAACCGATATTAAAACTGGTATTCCGATACTAAAAGCTAAAAAATACCAAATACCGATATTGATCTTTTGATCCGGTATTGCAATCTCTACTCATAATATCGTGTGATTGGTATGCAAAACCAATGCTTGCGACCTGCCTCAATTTTCCGATGAAAAGTAAATATTTGGTACATTTTGTGATAACTAAGGATTGACTAAGGAGTTATCTATCTGGAGTAACTATAGAGTATTAAGCTCGAAGTTTTATTACGTCACTCGATATGAAATTGAACGAAATTCTAAACTAGCTTTTACGAATTTTACAATCAATACAATTATGACTAATTTTCTGAAGACTGCTTTTTAAAATGTATATTTCTATGAGATAACTTTGCGCATTCTTGATTGGTTAAAATTAATTATAAGTTGTAACTTCAAATATTCATTTACGGAAAATATTTGTGTTTTGTCGATATTTCAATCCGATTTGTGAAAGACAGATATGTATTTATAATAATAGTTTTTTATCTTAATATCGTGTTTTGCTCTTTTGCAAGGAATATAAGAAAAGATCACAAAAGTGTTGATCACAAAATGTTGATGGAATTCCGTTAACCGTGGCAATGGCCAAGCTTTTCGACCTCATAGACCAGTAATAAGATTTTTTTCAGTGTTGTATATATTATGATAAGTGTATTCCACATTTATCATGGGAAAATGTAATGTATAAACCACTACTTGGACGCCCGTAGGTATAAAAAGTTTTTATTCGATGTTCCATGAAAAAATATTGAGATTTATTTCAAATTATTAGTGGGAAGCTCTAAACAATCTTAATATTCTTGTACAAAATTTTTGTATTGATCGTAATTTTATAGCTGATATACTGGACTTTATTCCAAATCTACGTACTTTATTTCACAATCTACTACACAAAGAGAGAAACCGGTTTTAAATTCCATACTAGTCGTAGAATGCAAACAATTCAAATTTAATTTGAAATAAGATTGAAAAGCTTGAGTGTCAAAATATGTAAGTGTGGGTGAAAGGCAGGTAGGAAAAGACCGGTTTTCATATTTCATTCATGATCTAGAAAACCATTTGTACCGGCGTTGTTATTAAAGTACAACTAGGTACATATAGAGTACGCACAGTATGCACTCATACTATGCACTCTACTGGTTTTATATCAATGAATGATACATTTCAACCGGTTTTTACTTACCTGTCTTTATCACACCTTTCCGCATTTTGTTACCCATGCTGTTATTATCTTTTCATATCCAATTAAAATGAATTGTTTACATTCTACGACTGCCTTGGAATTGGACCGGTTTCTCACTTTATATAGTAAATTTCGGAACATAAAGTTGTTATTTAACAACACTATTAACAAAGATCATTTGAAAATAATAATAAAATAAAAGAATAATAGTATTAAACTGTGTGTTTTTTTCTTATTTAATCAATCTATTGATTATGACATGAAAACTAAATTTTCCATTTCCCATTTGAATATATACCCTATTGTGAATGAAACTAGAAGATATCGAAATCGGTTCTGCCGTTCTTGTATTAAAGATCAAGAGTCCGCGATTGCCAGACCTTCGTTATTTTATAAATCCTGAAAATTTTTTTGTGCATGTCCTTAACACAGGTAAAAAAAAAATCAGCGAAAATAACGAAAATCTGATTACCGCGGGCTCTAGGGCTATTGAAGTGGACTACTAATTTTTATTTTCTGTTGATTTTTTTCCATTTAAAAGATGTGTTTTCTTTTTTGTATTCTCTCATCTTCTAATACAATAATTCAAGATTAAAAAAAATCCTCCCTTCCTTATCCATTATTGTAAATACAAAAACCGTTAATTAAATATAAGTTTCCCGTGGAAATGCCGAAAAATTGAATTAAAAATTTACTTCTTTTTCAAAATAAAACTATTAATAATAATCGGACTATTGAAAACTATTAATAATGAAATAATCAGACGAATTATCAAAAAAGCACGAAATCTGGCAAACAAATTATTATTGAAACAATGTTCGTGTATAGAATGTTGCATATGTATACTTACATGAAAATACCGATGGGGTCGACGGGGTAGCGATGTCTTACAATACATAATATATTTAATTAAATACATAAAAATTTTACATGTTCATCCCCTTTGAAAGAAGACAGATAATTATCAAACAGACAAAAGTCAGAATAAGAGCATTTGAAAACAGATATTTATCCGAAAATTGAGTCAATAATTAATATTCACTGAGACATTAAAATACTATACATTTAATCCATTTAATCACCTATTACCACTTAATAAAGTTTTAAAAGATATATGCTTTACGTATGCCTATAGGTACACATTTGGCATTAAAATTTTACTTTATGAAATTCATGTAAGTTGGGTTGCCTATACAAAGTCATTGTATGTAAATTTATTAATATTCAAAATGAAAATAAAATTAAATATTAAAAACCTTTTTGAAAACTATACTTTTACATCAAAGTTAAGTCTTTTGTTATAGTTTTTAAGCAATACGAATACAAAAATTATAGACCAGCAGAATTTTTTTTTTCTATTTTTACTGAGAATCATTCGCTTAAATCTGATCCCCAAAACAATAATACCAAATAGATTTTGCTTTGATTAGCTGTAAGTTTCTTATGACAAATATAAAGGAACTATTCCTTGATTTTAGCTTCTCCATTTTATATTTTGTTTGGATTTCTTGTCTCTTTTATTTGTGATTACATTAAAAACAAACAATTAATGAATAAAACATGAAATATAACGATTTTTCAAAAATTTATTCAAAGTAAAAATAATATTACAATAACCGAAATTATAAAAATATTGAATTCATATAAAATTTTTAAATAACTTTAGTAGTAATCTGGAACTGGGGCACAGGCGATTTTAATAAAATCTTCATAACGGATTTGGCCGTTAGGATGAACGTTGGCTTCCCGAAAAATATTATCGACTTCCCGAGCTGATAAACATTCACCCCAATTTTGTAACATGTGTCGAAGTTGGGACGCAGGAAGATTTCCAAGGCCTCGTTTATCCCCTGCCTTAAAAGCGTCCACTATTTCTTTGGGCAAATTTTCCGCTCTCGAATGCACATACATCACTTCCAAAAAATCAGCAAAACTCATTTTTCCTCCCTAAAACAAATCAAAATTATAAAATCACTTAATACGACTAAATAATGGAATTAGGACCTTCTCTTTTAAATATCCAGCTAATTCAGCTATAGTAGGCGATAGCCCTAAACTCCGCATTATAACAGTAAGTTCATCCAAAGAACGAATTTGTCCAGAACGGGCAAAGAGGTAGAAACACTCCCTGAACTCTAAAATAGCAAATTAAATTATTAATACCATTACTTGATCTATCTATAAACTTTCTCTTTAACTTTACCATCAATATCTTGTTCTCGAAAATATCTTGCCTAAAATTAAATAAAATAAAATTAGAACTCAAAATACTTTAAGGTTCAATCTTTACTTACCATTTTTAATAAATTGGAGACAAATAATGACACTTAAGTTATCTGTTATAATTTATCTCATAAAATCAGGTGAAACTACAGGTACACCACAACTCTAAAAACAGAATCAGCGTTGAGGAGATATGCATGGATAAGCATTAATTAAAAAAGTATATACCACCATTTGCGATTGGGCTTAATTTAAAAAATAATAAGAAATCAAATAAAAAGAAAATTAAAAACTGTAAGCTCAAAAAATTAGAATTTTTTTTCGTTTCGAATATAGGCTATCTCTTTTAATATAACGGTGATATGTAAATCAGTGTAAATAATGCTTTATAGGAGCTGTATTAGTATCCAAAGAATGCTTATTTGCAGGGTATGATTCCCAAGTTGTCCCAAGTCTAATTTTTAAAACCTTTAAAGTTGATTACTTAATGGTTGTGATAGAAGACATTGTATTTAAATAATTCTCTTACGATGTCAAGGAAACTGCAGTTTAATTTTTTTATTCCAAGTATTTTTGGAAAGAGATATATATAATTATGACCCAGGAGAAAGAAAGATCGAGTATTATTCAATTTTTCAATTTCATTCACAAGAAAGAAAAATAGTGGTTAATGCGTAAGTGGACATGAGATAAAATATTTTGACATTTTACGCCTTTTACGCATTTAATTGCATTTAATAGTGATGCTAGTGACAGCTAGTGACAGATCGCACGTTCTATATTCTTAGCAGAGACATCTAGTATTAAAAAGACGAACCGATTCGTAAAGAAATTTGAATTTAAGAAAGCGTTTTTAAGTTATTTATATTTTCTATTAATTTTTTTATATGGAGTAAAGATGGAAATTTATTGAAATTTTCTCTATTGCCTAGTAGAAATTGCCCATAACTGAAAAACAGGATTTGTATGTCTTATTAGAAACCTTAGAAATATAAAGCACATAAAAATATGACTAAATTTTAATTAATATTTACATTTATTTATAATTTACATGCTGTTTCAATAATATATGTAAATAAAAATATATTCATTATGTATTTCATTTCTACATATTTTATACAGTAACGTACCCGTACCTTTTATTATAATATATTTCCTTTCATAATTTAAAAATGACACGGATATACTTAAGATATACTTTTAGTTGTTAACTGAATTCGGGAATAATTGAACCAATTCAGTAAAGTCGATTCAGTATCGATAAATTCATAACAACAAAATAAAGATAAAAATATCCCTTATCGGAAAGTTGCCCCAGTGCTCGTGTTAACATTAAAAAACAATTTATATCGATTTTTTTGACTCATGTCTGGAGTTGCCACTCGTACTTTATTATAAAGTATTGTTCGTTATTTTCGGTAATTGTTCTTCAAACTTTAAAAGAAAAATAAAGTACGCGAAAATACTTTATTTCGCACGATTTTGTTTCTCTGGATTCATTTGATGTATAATATAGAAAAAAAGGTGTATTGTAAGAATTTTTGTGTACCTTAGAAATGTAATATAAATATAGACTGTAAAGATTTGGTTAACAATGATAATTATTTATTCAAATTCACTAAAAGTAATGCAAAATATGTTTTTGCAAAGTGACACAGTAAAATAAATCGTACTTTTGCACAATGTACTTTTTTTATCTTTAATAACCAATATACTTTATTTGGACAAAAGAAAATGGCAACCGTACTCATGTCCCTTTTTAATTCAATTCGCGATTTTGTTATTTGTTCTTTTCTAATATTGTTTGACTTTCTCTGTCGCTAAATTTCCATGGTTCTATTTATTCGCGAATTAAGTTAAAGATAATTAAATTTTACCAAATATTGCCGTCGCTAAAGAGACATTAGCCATTTTTAAAACAATATAATAATAGGTAAATATAGAAAACAAAGATCATATTTAAACACATACGAAGACCATTTACATTAGTCATTGTTGGAAGTTTGAATTAACTGATTGTTGTCATTAGTTTCAACTGTAACTTAAATTTCATTCAATTGCCAGTTTTTGCTTTTTATCAGTCGCTATGTCAATGTTGGCTGTGAATATTTTACTAGTTAGTTATATTTACCTTCGTTTTGAAACTACTAAAGCCTTCAACGACTAAATAAAGAGGTTCAATGAAAATTCGTAAACCGAGAAACATTAGAAATTTTTTTTGTCATGAGGTTTAATTCAATACATACCGATTTTAGAATTCGCACTTTGATTACTCGCTCCCCCCAATAAAAATACATACATATATAATTTTAATTTAATTTTAATCTCTCATTTAATAAATGTACAATGTACATAGTTTATAGTTACACTTATTATTGCATTATATTTACAATTATTTGAAAATAAAAATATAAAACTGAGATTTTAATATGCACAACTAAGTTTTAATTAAAAACGTACATGACTATTATCAAGTGATTTTTTCAAAAGGAAATATATGTTGATACTTAAATGCATTACCTTGAAAATGAAAAGTTTTGCAAACAAATTCTATAAATAAAGCGAATTAATCTGTAAATAATTATACAATTCTGATTAATGCTAATTATTTTTCATACAAGGCAATTTTTTTTATATATTATGTATTTATTTTTTCTTTTTGAAAGTCATGTTTTCTCCCAAAAAATTCAGTTTGCTAAAACTAGGAAAATATTATTTAATTAAACTATAAATACATTTTTAGTGAATGTATTTCTATCTTTTGATAAATATTTATCTTTGTAGTTTGACTTGTACGTATACTTTGATATAATAGAAGTTTATTTAAATTTATTGTGCATATATTGGTAGATATAAAATTAATATATGCGGTTGTGTAGCTTTTTTTGTTAAGAGTAAATCGAGTAAATCTAGAATTGATTGTAGAAAACAATAAGATTATGTTGCTTTTATAAATTGATAAGATTTGAATAGGAACTTCAGTGTTATTAAAAGCACTGAAAGTGCCAAAGGTGGGAAAAATAATTGGCCTAGTTAACATTTAATCGGTCGTTATCACTAAAAAAAGAAACAAGTTTTTTTATAATTCAGATTGGATTCGAACCTTTTATATTAATGCACAAATGCATTCATTGGTGCATAATAAAGTTCTCGTTCAGTGGATAAGAGTGCATCAGTGTTTATGCGCAGTTAGCACCTTTCATTAGTGTCAGTCACCCTTGCACCTTATTTATTTACAAATAAAACGTCCGAAAATATAAATATCTGACTTTAAACTTATACCAAGCCGTGAAAAATGTTATTTGTAAGAATTCGTTACTAAAAACAGTTTTATTCATTCCATCGTACAACTAATCCCATTCTTCGTAATTAGAATCATAAAGAAAAAACGTACTTTGTACTTAAATAAAATTGTAACATTTCCCTTCAAAAAAAAAAGAAGATAATCTAAATATAAATAGCGCGTTGTCAAATTCATTTCGAAATAAAAAAAAATATGTGAAATCATCTGTCGTAAGTTTCCATTACAAATCAAAATTTACAATGTTTTTCATTTTAAAAAATCAAAAATATCTCTTTGACTAAATCTAACCCTGTTAATCATCAATTAGTTACATAATTATTTCGAGAAAATAACACGCTCTAAATCAATCTTCACCAATACATTTTCTAGACGCCAGGACCTCATCGTCAGGTCTTCGTCATGCACAAGACATGACAACATCGTACAATGGCGTTTTCTGAGTCCATTTTCGGGAACAAAAGTCGATTATCAATGTCTCAAAAACTGAAAAACAGTGAGATAGTGGTTACGAGTCTTTTGGCCGGTGCAATTGCTGGTGCCTTAGCAAAAACGACAATAGCTCCATTGGACCGCACAAAAATCAACTTTCAAACCAGGTAAGCACCTTTTTCAGACCATAATACAAACCTAATCCATTCTCTCATTCCAGTAATGTGCCTTATTCTTCTCGCAAAGCCCTAGAGTTCGTCTTAGAAACATACAAAAAGCAAGGATTTTTCGCGCTTTGGAGAGGCAACACCGCCACGTTGGCCCGAATCGTTCCTTATGCTGCAATTAATTTCACTGCGTTTGAGCAATGGAAACGAATTCTGGTAAAAAATTCGTAAGTGTAAAAGATGTTTTTTTTTTGAATTCTTATTAAAAGAAAATAACAACTTTTAGACAAGAAACACACGCACAAAGGTTTCTCGCAGGATCTCTGGCAGGAGTTACGTCTCAATCGTTAACATATCCTTTGGATCTTGCCAGGGCTCGAATGGCGGTTACGGCCAAAGATGAATATGCAACGCTTCGACAAGTAAATGCGTTTTATCTTCCATCAATTGATCAGTTTCATGCAGTTATTAGATCTTAAATCTTTAAACAAGCAAACTTAACTCATATTGTACAATGCTGAAGAATTTATAACATTTGATCTCATCCAAAAATGAGATCAACATCTGTTGGAAGGCAACAGATGTTGCTTTTGAAAATTATTACTAAATTACTCTTCGACTTTTTTTTCGTAAATCATTTCATAATAAATCATCACATGATCAAGGCTTGTAAACTACTCATGAAAATAGCTTGGCCGTCGAAAAATGTTTCAGACACATATTTATGAAAATATGTACAGTAATCCACAGCTTTGCGGACAGGATGTGTTCCTCATAAGCTCTTCGTAAATCAAAAATCCGTTAAACGAAACTGCTATTATTATGAGATCTTATTGGAAAATATTAGATGCGTTTCAGCTAGTAAAAATATCTAAAAGAACCCAATTTTACTATAGATTCACACTAATTCTAGAGTGTAAATAAATTAACACTGGACTATACCGCATAACATCAAATACTAATTCGTAAGAACGTCTGATAACTATTTTGGGATTTTCTGTATAACAAAACTAATCATAAACTGTATTTATGTACTAAAAATCATTTTCATTCCTTTACTTTTGGGATTTCTTACTAAAAATGTAAGCAAAACAGAAAATATATACATATATTGTTCATAATTGTGAATATTTCATCCGTATACCGAAACTTTGATACTTATTTAACCATGTCCGTAATATCGAATTTCTGTTAAGCGAGCGTCCGTAAAGCGGGGGATTACTGTATGAAGATTTCAAATTTTTTGCAATACTTTGCATCAAATATAGATAATTATCAGCCAATTAAGTACATGAATTTTGATAAAAATTCATTTTTATAGATACATCAAAGTATGCAATTGCCTTTTTTGGGATAATATAGAACTTATGTGTCCAATTTTCTTGTTTGTAGTTTGTAAGAAATAATTATGTTAATTATAAAGAAGTAATGATTTTTCTTTGAGTAAATATGTGAATAGGGCCAAAATGATGAAGATTAAGAATAGTACTCTTATTCTAGGTCATACATTTCATTCCTTTAGTGTGTCTTTCTCAGATCTTTTCTATTTTAAACGTAAATCTATATCGGTAGATATTTCCTACATTGTAATAACATTTAATTGAATGTTTTTAAAAGATGTCTGGGCCTCATTTCACACTAGACCAGCAAAGTCAATCCAGTTACAGATGTAACTAAACAGACCCAACATATCTAAAATTGACTGATTTGTACGTTCTTAGAAATAGACCTGAAGAAGAATCACTATTGTGAGTTCAAAACATCGCCAGATTAATAAAAAGAGTGCCGTTCGGAAACATTACCATTTATATTCAAGTCACATATTATTCACTCGAATATAAATTTTATAAACTGTTTTATATAATTACTGTATCTGTCCTAGGTTTTTGTAAAAATATGGGCTGAAGAAGGACCCAGAGCGCTTTATAGAGGCTATATTCCAACCATACTTGGAGTTATTCCATATGCAGGCGTATCGTTTTTTACTTATGACACTTTAAAAAATATGTACACAAGTAAACTTGAATAATGTCTCATTGAAAAGTGACTTCTACTACTAATAAGATTCGAATTTTTAGAATATACTGGTTCACCAGCGACGAACCCTTTTATATCTTTGATTTGTGGAGCATCTGCTGGAGTTCTTGGTCAAACTAGTAGTTACCCTTTAGATATAGTTAGAAGAAGGATGCAAACCTCACGGCCATCAAAAGGAGCTGTTGATTATAGAACAATAATGGGAACATTGCGACTGGTTTATAGGTAAAACTTACAAACTTATAACTATATAACACGTAAAAATTAAGAACTATTATGCATAAATATTTCTTTTTTGTCATGATTATTCATAAATTATGTATTGCATTTTGGAGAGAGGGAGTCATAAGTTTTTTACTTTTCATATTTTTACAAACAAAAAATATGTTATCTTGGCTTAAAGGGAGGTAGGTTAAAAATGACAAATTTGTCTTACGTAATTTATGAATACCATTTGAAGCCATCCACCTGGTACATAGGATTGTTAAAATTTTGAAAAGACAACGATGCTGCTTATGATGGCAATAATTGGCATTAAACAAAGAAATTTATTATAGTTTTGTTATAAAAATGTTGAGAAAAATAATTTAAAATACACGATGAATTAATATTTGCAACCTTGCAGCTAGAAAAATGGATTTCGCTATTAAATTGGAAGTATTTGAGTTAGTTAAAGTCTTCAAAACTTGCAAATTATCTATATCTTGCTACCAACGAATAATTGCTTGCCATTCGTTACAATAGTAATCTACCCCAAATTGCATGCCAATTTTTTTTATTTATCATCTGAAAGTTGAGTACCAGGACTAGAGATTCTGTAATTGTTCTTAAATTTTTACAATACTCATTTTTTTAAATAAAATTTTACACAAAATTAATAATAATTATTATTTTTTTCAGGGATGAGGGTTTCTTAGGATTTTTCAAAGGCTTATCGATGAATTGGATTAAAGGTCCGATTGCTGTGGGTATAAGTTTTGCGACGTACGATCGAATTCGTGATAAATTACGAGATGTTTTAAAATAAAATTGAACTGACGTGCAATTTTTTATCAATAGTTTATACTGTATGCTTTTTTTTATTAAGTTTTGTAGATAACGATGTCATACTTATGAGATATCAAATGGTTTTTCCGTCTTTTTGTTATTTGTTATAACTTATATATGTAGGAATGGAACTTCTATTGAAATTTTATTAATAATTATCAAAAATATTTTATCAATTAATGTCTTATTGCCATTACAATTTTTTATATATATATATATGCATATAAATTTATAAACATCTTAAACAGTAATTGTTAATAGTTAAAACGATAACAAAAAAAAAGTTTTGTGATAATTGTAGACAAATAAATGTCGAAAGCAGTAAAATTGTGTATTATTTCTTGAAAAGTGGTAAAATAATATATTTTTTATAGTTGTATCTTATCTTTTCCTGGATTCGTTTTTATCTTATCGTTGTTGCTTGTAATTTTTCATTACAGAAAATTGTAAAAACGAAAATACGGTTAAAGTAAATGATTTAAAATAATTGAAGTTGAATCGTAGAAAATATCGGAAAGGTATGTAGAAATATTAGTTTTTATAACTTATCTATGATTATCATTGCTTTGGTAAATGTGTAATGAAATCAATTTAAATGCTTCAATAAGAAAACACCGTCATCAATTAACAATTTTATCTAATGTATAAAGAACGTTATAAATTACAATTACTTTCGTGCCACTAAAAATTTTAAGTCACAAGTTAATATCATATTAATTAAATTCGGAAATTTGATCGCGATTTTGCTGTTAACTCAATTCTGGCATCGTGTAATTTTCTCTTGTATATTTTCATAAATGTCGATTTATTTGCGAATTTAATTTGAAATAAAATAGAGAATGAGACAGTACGATAAAGTGGCTTGTTTAAAAACTACCTGTACCAATATTATGATTAAATTATATTTAAATCATTTGTATTGTTTTTATAAATGATTGATGAAAATGATTTTTAAATATTTATGCCATTTTTAGGATTCTAAATCGGTTTTATTTTAAATCGGTTTTAATACAATAAAATTTAAAATTCATGTAGACATTATTCTTTTCGATTCAATTCCTCGTGATTATTTAAATCAAGTTTGAATACCTAAACAATGTCCTGGGCATTTTTTGATATTTATTTGAAAATATAATGCACTTGAGAAATTATTTAAATAACATTTGAAGTTAAAAAGTAAATTGTGTTTAAAAATAAGTTACATTTGGATCCAACATTGGTTTGAATTAAGTAAATATTGATATAAATAACTGCGTCAAGGTCTCAGCCATTTTTATTTATTGCGAGTGGAATGGGGGGGACGTAAAAATAAACATGTCCGTTTTCCAGGAATTACTGCCGAAGAGCATTCTGTAATAAGAACTGAGCGTATATATGTGTGCTTTAATGTTTAGTGTAAAAACTGTAGTACACCTTAGTTTAAAAGGTAAGTTTTAATACTGTAAGTTAGTGTGAATGTTAAGGGTTAAGGGAACATTGCTAATTACTCATCGCATGTCGTAGGCTTTTAATTAGTTAATTTTATTTGCGTCACATACAAGTTTTGCATGTATTGAGTTACGGTCGTGATGGTAGCGTTTTGCTAATCAATCGATTTTTCCCCGGGAGATTTACTTTTTTATTTTCTTGTTATTGAATAAATGCGAGTCTGTTATGTATACATCCTTTTGTGTTTAGTTTATACGTAGAGCGGCAAAATGGCTCTTTGGGCAAAAGCTCAGCAACTTCCACCTGATAGTCTTCAGCAAATTCGCTCTATATATTCGGAACATTTTCCAATTGAAGTGCGGCATTTCCTGGCGTCATGGCTCGAAGAAAGAATGTGGTAAGCTCTTCTCACATTAATAACACGCCTTTCTAATCAAATGTTTTCAGGACGGAAATCGAGATGGACAATCCTAATTATGAGCAATACGTCGCTAACTTAGTCAGCTCACTATGCACGGAATTGGAGGTTAAAGCATCGACTTTGCAAACTGAAGATCTTTTTTTGACGAGAATCAAATTGGTGGAGGCTGCGAAAATGTTTCGACAAAGATATAGGTATACCATTTACTATAATATGTAAAGTATCAATAATTTGCATTCATGAAACGGCCTTGAAAGTAATCATGTTTTTAATAATGCAAGCCTTTATATGGTGAATACATCCAATCAATATACATGCATTTTCGCTACTTAAGAATTAACTAAGTTTTATAAATGTTTGACTGATAACATTCATTATATAAGCGATGGCAAGTGATTTTTTTATTTTGCAATAATTATAAACCAGCTTATTAGTATATCAAAAATAAAGAATAACCAGCTGATACCTGCGACTTCGTCATCGTGTATCGGCCATCTTTTTTGCTTAGATTAGCTGCCTGGTGTGAAACATGAAAGTTGTTGCAATTTTTTCCTGTTTAAAATTACATCTCAAAAACATAATATATTATTCATAGTGTTTGAAACAAATAAGTTGTACCTAAAAATTGAAATCTGTAGATCTTTTGATTTCTCGAGACCTCTTTGTTGACTTGTTCTGTGTCCTTGAAAGATTATTACTTTCAAAGTTTCTAATTCTTATTGGTTAAACCTGCTTCTGAGAAAAAACCTAAGTCAATTGCATCTCTATGGATGTTTACCAGGTTTCTCAGTAGAACATGCCTAGTTAGTCATAAGGAATTACGACAATTACGAGGCAAAGCCGGGTAATTAATTTAGGCGTAAGAGGCAGTTTCATCCCTTTTCACATGTTCTACATGCACTTGAACCAAAATTATCCCCTACAACAGCGTTTTCCAAATCAGAAGGTGCGGACTAATCTAAGGAAAGGCGCGAATATTAGCCAGTATTAAAAAAAAACATTTTATTACTAAACATTTTTGTATCGGTAGTATTTTATAAAATGAAAGGGAGACGCATTATTATCAAATATTTTTTAATAAGAGCCGTGGTAAAATAAAGTTTCGAAATCACTGCCCTATAATTAAGGGATGTTTTTTATATTACAGCTTCTTGCTAACAGTTACGTTTAGAAGTATTTTGTTCTGTTTTCTCAAAGATTTCTTTTGTCATAACTTTTGTAAACTTTTTTCCTAACATTTGATATATTCAATGGTAATTTTATCTAAATATTGTTTAAATTAGCATAATATATGTTATTATGTATGCTGCCATTATCAATGTATGCTATTTACGGTTTCTGAAATACTCATATTATACATTATTCATATTATATATATATATATATATATATATATATATATATATAAACCTTAAAAAAATTCCAAATTTAAAAAAAAATGATTAAAACAGACCAATAACGCGTAAACTATTACGTAACAATCAGATGGAATGTTAAAGGAATTTTTATATTTTATATTTAGATAAGAGGTGATAAGCTGCCGATACTTTTTAATACTTCGAAAGCTATATTTACGGTTATCTAGATAATATTTATATATTTTCATTTCCGTTTGAATTAATGTTTGGCAAATGTAACATTGTATTGATTACTTTTATATCTCAAAAATTCAAACGTATAAATATTTAACTATTCCATTTATTTTTAGCACAAATCCAAATCATTTATTTACCTACATCCGACAATGCTTAACAACGGAATTGAAACTTGTTCAAGCCGCTGGAATAACGGGAGATTATCCTAATATTGATCCACACTCCACTCCTACCGTTGGTGTTGAACTTTTGCACCAATTAGATTTACTAAAACGGCGCACAACGGTAATACAAACTCAATTCGTAACATATTAGATTTTAAAAACTAACATAAAATTGTGAATTTCAGGAATCAGCTGAGGATTTAAAACGTATCGATCAAGAATATGAGGCATTTGCGCTGCAGTATCATGAATGTACTAAACTTAACGGTAAGTGAAATTTTTTTTAGTGTTATTGCTAAACAGAAAAATATATACTTTTTTGAATCCTAGATATGTGTAATATTAAATACCTTCTAAAAATTACTGCACTGTTAATCTAAACTCTGAGAATTTGTTCAGATTCTGAGCATTTGCTGCTGTCTATTTTTGAATCCCTTATCTCCTTGCGTGAAACGTTAATTCCACTTTTAAAACATTAATCTCGCACATCTTCTATTACAGAACTAACTAAAATAATTACAATTCTGTTTAGCTTCTTTGCAACATTTACAAACACAAAACAAAACGCCACAGTCTATCACCTTGGAACAAAACTTCCAACGGCAAAAGGATAAGATTGAAAAAACTCTACACCAAAAAATGTCCCATTTAATGCAAATGCGTTTGAATCTTGGCGAAAAGCTCAAAGAAAGTGTTCAATTACTAAACTCGCTGCAAACACGTGTTCTTGATGATGAGTTGATTCGTTGGAAGCGAGAACAACAATTGGCTGGGAACGGAGCTCCTTTCAATAGCAACCTAGATAATATCCAAGAATGGTGCGAAAATTTAGCTGAATTGATTTGGTTGAACCGACAACAGATCCGCGAAGCAGAACGTTTAAAGGGAAAGCTAAATTTAGATTTGCCTGTGGATGTTTTACCGCAGTTGAGTCAACAAATCACACAATTGTTAAGCTCTCTAGTTACGTCGACGTTCATCATTGAAAAGCAACCACCACAGGTTATGAAAACCAACACTCGATTCACGTCAACCGTTCGACTTTTAGTTGGCGGAAAATTAAGTGTTCATATGACACCACCACAGGTCAAAGTCACAATTATTTCAGAGTCACAAGCGAATGCTTTGCTAAAAAGTGAGAAACTTGGAGCCAAAATCGGAGGAGATGCCAGTGGGGAAATTTTGAATAACACCGGCACCATGGAATACCAACAGGCGACCCGACAATTGTCTGTTAGTTTTCGTAACATGCAGTTGAAAAAGATAAAACGAGCAGAAAAGAAAGGAACCGAAAGTGTTATGGATGAGAAATTTTCGCTGTTATTCCAATCGCAGTTTAGCGTTGGTGGTGGAGAGCTTGTTTTCCAAGTGTGGACTCTTTCTTTGCCTGTAGTAGTCATTGTGCATGGAAATCAAGAACCGCATGCTTGGGCCACCGTCACCTGGGACAATGCATTTGCCGAACCAGGTCGAATTCCATTTAACGTTCCCGACAAAGTACCATGGGTTAACGTCGCTGAAGCTTTGTCAATGAAATTCCGTGCGGCTACCGGAAAACCTCTTACTGAAGAAAATCTAAGATTTTTAGGTGAAAAGGCTTTCCGTGGAGCTACTGTCGATAATAGCACACCGCTTAGTTGGGCCCAGTTTTGCAAAGAGCCATTATCTGAAAGGAATTTCACGTTTTGGGAATGGTTTTACGCTGTTATGAAATTAACGCGGGAGCATTTACGAGGTCCTTGGGGAGATGGGTAAGTTATTAGTAAATATATACATTTTTTGCTTCATTCAATTGAAATCAATTAAAAATTTTGTCGTTTGACGTAAGTACTTATACTTTCAATAGTAGTTATTATACTTTCAATAGGCAGAATGTGCTATTTGTAGCTATCAAGTTAATCTATATATATCAAGTTAATTGGATCAATCTGTATATTATATAGGCAATTGAAGCTATATACTTTACCCAAATTTTACGATTTTATCTTCCTCCCCCTGTTCTTATTATAGATGGTTAGATTTTTAAAACCTCCTTAGTGTAATGTCTTATATTTTTCAATTTTATAATCAGAAACCCTCTCCCCCTGAACATTGTCACACGATGCCACATTTCCTTTAATTCCCCCCTCCTTCTGATCGTGGGGGAATTTAAAGTCTGAATTCGAAATTTCATAAAGCTACATACAAAAGCATTGATTTGTCAATAGATAACCAATTCGACCAATGCTTTTTCATTTGGATTACCTATTATACAAATTCATATACAATAACTACAAATAACATCATACTAGCACATCATAGTTAAGCGGACTCAGAAGAGAGAAAAGTTTATGGAAATAATTTATTTCTCGAACAAATGATATTTTTTTAAATGGGGGAAAACACCTTATTTGGTACTAATAATTATAGATTATTTTTTAATTCAGTAAAATATTGAAAGAAACATTGAATTCAAACATGCAAACTCAACGACGAAAAAATATTGGTTTAAATCGAATATTTTTGTAAAGATTTTAATTATATATATATATATTTTTAAATTTTAGTGCCATATTAGGATTTGTCAGGAAGAAGCAAGCCGAGGAAATGCTAGCAAGTTGTCCTAATGGAACCTTTTTATTAAGGTTTTCGGACAGTGAATTGGGAGGAGTTACTATTGCATGGGTTTCCGGTAAAAAAAATCCCATAAATCTTATCTTTTTTGTTTTTAAGTTTTTTTTTATAAATTTTTTTAAACAGATAACTCTGAAGTGTTCATGCTACAGCCATTTACATCGAAAGATTTTGCTATTCGATCCTTAGCTGATCGAATTTCTGACCTTCCTCAACTACAATATCTGTATCCAGATATTTGCAAAGATCACGCTTTTAGTAAATATTACACGCCATTTACAGGTAATAATTATTTCGTAGTTTATGCAACTCTTTTCTGAATATTGTACTATTTTTTTTGCAGAAAATCAACCTACGTCAAACAATGGATATGTAAAACCGTTGCTGGTTACACATGTACCGGGATGGGGAGGTCCTGGTATGAGCTATCCGAATACTCCTCAGCATCCCTTTATGCAGTCACCCGATCCGTCTCGAGATACTCCGTCCGTGGGGAGCAGGTTAGTTCTTTAAGTGAATTTTGATATGAATATTTTGAATTCATATGAATCGAATACGAATCATAATACCTTAAAACAAATTTTAAAGTTTTAAAATTTAAACTGCTTTTTCCAATATGAATTTTATACATGGATATTTATATCAAAAATTTAATTTTGAGTATGTTCTGTTTGCCTAGTTTTGATTGTGATACTTACAACTAAAGTATCTACGTACTCAATGTTTTGGGAAACGTTTTCTTTTGATATGTGATAAACTGATCAAAAAGTACTTGTATTTCTTTTGCATTTTAAAGGAATTTTAAAAAAAAAACAATTTTTTGAGCTTTAAGCGTTATTAATCTTGTATTTCATTTTGATAAATGTTTAAAATATATGTCTGTTTTAAGTGTTTTTTACTATATCGTAGAATAAGATATTTAGTTAAAGAGCCAATTTAGTAAAAGATTGGAACAATTTATTTATTTAGATTTTGGTTTTATTCAAAGTAATATAATATATTAAACGAGTCACAATTGTGTAGATCTTTTATATTTTGTTGATTTCCTCGAATTTATTCACAAAAAGATAGTGAGAAATTCTTTCATGATTAGCCATAAAGTTCGACGTTATATCTGAAGATAAGTAATACTTTATTTAAAATACTAACATGGTTATTGCAAATATTTAGCCACAAGTCTTTAGCGGATTTGTTTTTGATAAATTTTTACTAGATAAAAGAGAAAGAATTTACTGCGACCCAAATGAATTGACTATATGAAATAGTTATGGAATATCAACATTATTATTTTATTCAATAAATAAACAAAACAAAATTATCGAGAAATGAAAGAAATATTCATCCCGTTAAAAGATAATAATACATTTGATTTCGATATAACAACGTTTTTCTTTCTTCTGACTCATAATCTGGTCGATTATTTCTTCAACCACAAATATTTTTCTATTGCTTTTTTGTCTTTTATCATTTGATTTAAACATTTAATATTTAAAGAATTCAAAGTAATCATCAATAGTTTAGAAAAATATTAAATATTTTATTTTTATTTTCCAAAGTTGCAATTGCACGAAAAAGTAATTCCTTTGTTGCGTAGAATAAAGACCGCTTCACATGAGGCTTTATTTCTTCCTAGATTTCATGCTGGAATTCTTGTTAGTGTACTGGCCTGTCTGTACTGGCTGTGAATTGAAGAAGAAAGAAAATGGCGTAAAAAAATCTAGCGCTAAAATAGCATTAGTCCTTGGATGTAAAACCTAGCAATTTTTGCTAGTGACAAGAGTTGAAAGGATGTCATTTTCTATTTTCACATCCAGCATACCAGCTAGGAGGAATTCTACTGCTACATATTACAAGAAATCAAATCTCGTATGAAGCCATGTTAATATTCTGTAAAAATACATGATAGATCTTTAAAAAACTTGAAAAACTTATTAAAACCAAAAATAAATGTTGCCTTTCGCATCATCTAATGCAGTGGTTCTTAACCTGGGCTTGATTGAACCTTAGGGGTTCGGTGAGTCAATCTCGCGGGTTCGGTGGATATCTCTATTAATGTTTTTGTTTTTTGTTCTTAATAGTTTGTTCATTTGGTGCATCAATGTAGAACATATACCTATGCTTGAAATTTGAAAAAATCATATTTTATTTTTCCAATAAATAAGGGTTCAGTGAATGGGCATATGAAACTCGTGGGAGTCAGTATCTACATATAAGAAGGTTAAGAACCTCTGATCTAATGAATTATTAGAACATTATTTAAACACTTCATTGAAATAGGTCTCACCCTAATAAAATGGGTTAGTTTGTATATTTCACATCCTTTTTGAAATTTACTTATTGAAAAATATCTTTATAAGCTTTTTCCCTAGATCTTAGAGATTCAAAAATGAAGCAAAACATGTATTATGAAATATTATTTAAATGACAAGAAAACCAATAGAAATATTCTTTACTATAGAATTAAACTTTAACAGTTGCAAATTCTTTGTAAATTATAATTGTGTTTCCCAACTAAATTCCAATCTTTTACTTTGGCTTTTGAACTAAACTAAATATTAGTATATATTTACAACGAAAAATTCCAAAGCCTCGGTGGTTGAATTACATATTTCTATATAAAATTTATGGTTAATATATGTGTATTATTATATGCCTAATATATAAAAGCTATTTAAATGTTGAAAACCCCTTTATTATATCATATAAGACTGTCTGAGTAGTCAATTTATAGACCAATGGATTTACAGGGTTGTTTTCGAGAAATGCTTGTTAATTAACATTTTTTTTTTATTAATATTATTTGAAAAGATTTATGTTTTTTTGTTTTTTTATTATTTCTTTTTACCCAGTCTCTTAAGATGTTAAGATGTAAATGTTATACATTTAAAAACATTGTATGTGATCCACTAAGTGCTTAATTCAACTAATTTTATAAATGTGATGTTATTATACGTATACATATTGCAGTATTAAATGTTATCACTATTTGAAGGACAAAAAAAAATAAATGGCCCAATTAACTAGTAAAAATTTTAAAATAAATATGGAAACTGAAATGGAAAAATGTTGTTATTTTCTCAATCCTGGAAGCAACTGCAATTCCTGAAAGATTCAACAGCAGTTGCAGACACCACCAGACATCTGTTTCTCGAAATTCGTTGAAAATTATCGGTTTCGTTGGGTTTCTCGTTCGTTTTCGGCATTGTTTTGGCTCGAGTCGTTATGGTTTGTGTGTCTGCCCTGTTGTTATGTCTTTCATAAGATTCAAATGCCATATTTATTTTTAATGCTCGCACTAATATCGAATAATTAGTATAAAGAAACTTGATTAACGGATGTCTGGTGTGTTTTGCACAGTTACATGGCCGTGGGAAGTGTACAGCATGTTCCAACCGGAGCCGGAAGTGGCAGCGGCATGATTACAGACCAGGTGGATTATCTCGACCAACTTGACCTCAAGGATTGCTTTGACGAGCTTATGCAAACGTACAAGCCGTGAGATAAAAATATATTTTTATTTTAAACGAATCCAAATCTTTCGCTTCTCATATCAAAAAAAAAAAAAAAACAATTTTATAGATTTATTTCTTTGAGTATTGTACAATTAGGTAGAGATTGAAAAAGGTAAGAGATTTGTACTTAGCTTCTTTTTTCAATGATAAACATAGAAGTGCCTTTTTTGTGATGTATTTGTTTTTAACAAAATTACGTTTTTTAAACGACATTTTGGTCTAGAATTTATAAATATTTAACATTTTATATTAAACCGTTTTATTAAAGTTTTTATATATAAAAATAAATAAAAAAATGACTATTCAAAAAACCTTAAAAATTCCACTTCAATTGTTAAATATTTTATTGGATTTTCCAAAATGTTTAAATATTAAAAAAGATAGATTACAATTAATGATTCCAACTATTTCATTGAACCTCGTTTACTCAAGCATTATTAACTTGTGGACTTAGTAAGATAACTAAAAGCAAATATTAAGTACTTTGCTTTAAAAATCAATTTTTGTAGTTTTCTGGTATTAATTTGATAGATTATTTACCAATAAAATTCTTTATTGGTAAATAAAGGATGTGCCAGTTGTAAGAAAAAAAATTAAAATTGCCTTTAATAATAATTCGAGATATAAAATACATTTTACCTAGTTGGTTACATAGGCATACATACATGCATGCCATGCATGCATTAAAATCATATGAAATAAACAAATTGATGGCAACAATATAAAAATTCAAAGAATTTGCTTATCTATGCTATAAATTACGAAATATTCCAATATATGGAATATTTCTCGAAGGCTTTGTTGGACAAGCCAAAAGCTTTACTTGTCCTACCTCAACTTAAAGGCAAAACTTTTTAATTCAAATATTTCTTACGCTAAATGTAATTTCTTTTTATCAAATAGAAAGTTAAGTATACCTCTAATATTCTTCTTCAAGTGTCCGATTTGAATATTATATTATTAAAAACACAAATTAAAATTTGCCCATTTGTTGTGGATTTGTAGAGATGGAAAAAAATTTTGAACAGATTTGCATGGAATTCAGCAATTCAAATGTAAACAAAATGGTGTTTGAGAAAAACGGGTTATTGAAATGGTTGTGCTTCTTAATTTGGAATATACATTTTCTCTACTGCAGTTTTTACAGTTAATATTGTAATGCTAGTGCAATATTACAAATAAGCTTAATTTAATAAAGCAACATTAATCGAAATATTGGTATGAAAAAGGACCAATGCCATATTTACCCTATACTATTATTTAACAATAGTCTTTGCCTTTAACCTTGTCAAGACTTCTTTGCAATAGTATCTTTCTATAGATAAGGAAAAAAGAACACTGTCAAATATAAAACGTTAATCTTGAAGTGTTGTTATTATATTATCGTAAATCAAAAATTGAAATATACATTTTTTAACCGAAGTACAATAGTGATTGGTAAGTTGTTAAGTTTTAGTCCGATTTATTGCAACAGGACAATTTCTTTGCAAATCTAGCAGATGTAAAATAGGCTAGAACAGACTGAATTTCAAATATATCTCGATTCATTCATTCTTATGGTAATTGCAAGTTACTCCATTGTTACTAATCTTCAAATGTTAACTTTCACAGGATGGTTCATTTAACTTGAGATAGTTACGAAAAGCAGATTGTTTTTTTTTTTAAATTTAAAAACATGGTCACACGAAGAATTGTTATCGACAAAAGTTGGTATAGAATAAAAATCTGAAATAAAACCATGAAGTTTCATTTAATAAACAATAGATCTTGAAAAAACCTTGAAAATGTTGTCAATATCAACAATAAGGTATCCAATCAATGATTAGAGTGAACCTGGTTATAAATCTGCTAAAATTATAATGAAAGCCATCGGTTCCCCATTTTCTTACCTTTTTTTTATAAATGAACGCTCTCTCGTGGCCATCGCTAGAACTATTCCACTCTGCTCATATGCCGACTTAAAGAGGAGAGAATATATTCTGTGCAAATATGCTGGGAAGGGATACGAGAACTTGGCAAATTGAGGAGAAATGACAATTTAAATTTATCATTGAACTTATGGACCACGTTTATTCAAGTCATACAATCTCAGTGTATCCAATAGCATTAAAATTCAATAAAGCTCATTTTTCAGTAAATGTATCAAGTTAAATGGATCATTTTGTAGTACAGAATATCATAAATTATTCAAATATGTTTTAATTATGCTTCGGTAATATGGAGATTGATAAGTATTGTTCTATTTAAAAGAAAAAATGTTAGTTATTTCTAGACCAAAATTTGTGCTGAAAATATTAAATGAAACATTTTTAATTATGAAATTAAATGTAAACCGTCCATTGATTTAACCAAGATTTGATTAAAAAATAAATGAGGGCCTAAAACCTATTTTAGGGATGTTGATCGTCTTGAGATTTTAAAAATTTTCCAACTGGTTCCCAAGGATTTTTCTTAACTGAAAATATTTGGTGTTTTAATATTATATGGGTGTAATGTTTTCTCAATGTTATACCGTTAACAAAATGAATGTTTAAATAACTACATGTATTAAAAGTAATATTAATTATTAAATCGTTCTTTTCGTTTTTGAACTTGGCACCAGTTTACTACCCCTTTAAATTTTTGCATGTTTGTATATTTGTGCTTATATGTATTAATGTCGGGAAACAGTAGAAGTTTTCTTGGACCAGTATGGAAATTGCTGATTTAAAGAAGTCTGAAAAACATTTTCTCAAGAAACAGAAGTCTGCTTTCATGGCAATATTGAAACAAATTAGTGATATTACCCAAACATAATTGAGTTTAAGAAACTCAGTGGTTTCACATATGTACGGAAATCAGAAAGACTTTTAATTAAATGGTGCTTTTGAAGGAGTTTTAGGCGATCAACTTACCAAGAAACTTTTATGTTGTGTATATGAGCCGTATATTACAAAATGTTAACCGTTTACAATGATACTATATGTAATCGTAATAATTGTTAAATTTATGTGATGTTTGCCTTTCGTATAATCTACTATGTATTTGAAAAAAATTGAATTGTATAAACGAACTTCCCGTCACGTTTGTAAATATATTACAAAAGAGAAAATGTTAAATGTGCCTGTATAAAAAATTGACGTCTTTTTCGTCACTCTGCATGACTTTGCGATGTTGGGAAAAATTAGTGATTCTTTGTTGAAAATAATGTGTAAAATTTATATGTCAGACTGAGCATTATAATGAAAATTACAGTTGTAGGCCAATTATTTGTTAATATTGCCCTAAAATTTTAAATAATTTGTTTAATAGAGTCATTCATTCGATGTTAAAATAGAAAAGCCAGCTTAGCAATAAATTAGTGCAGACTAAGTTATTTATTTCTTGAAAACCGAAAGTTGCAGCATTTACAAACCTCGGTTAATGAACTTTTATTATTTTCTTTATGAAACGTTATACGTTGCCAAATCTTATTATAAATTTAAAGAACATCAAATAATCATTTGAACACCATGCTTCAACAGCTAAAATAGAAATATTATGATATGATAAACCTGCAATTTTTACCTCTTAAGCAGGTCATTCACGCTCCGACTTGCAGTCCGACTTTCGAAGTTGGATCTAAAGTCGGACCGTGAATGGTGTTATTGGAAGTTAGATGTCTAGTCGGAGTAGTCGGATCATTTAGGTGATCCAACTAGTAGTCCGATTAGCAGTACTTAAAGTCGGAACGTGAATGGTATGCTTTACGTTATCTTCATAGTTCCAAAGTAAAAAGAAATTACTGCTCTGAAAAAAATTCAAAATAACCCTTTAATATTCGCCTAAAATTTTTAAACTACGTCTAGAATAAACTTAATTCTTTATCAAAAGATCAATTACAGTCCTCTATAATTTGGCAAATAATATGAATTCATAATTATCGCAACTCATATCAAAGCTTGAATTTCACTGTAGTGTAGTATTACTAATGAATATAGCAATCGAATTTATTCGAAATAATGTATACGTGGTAGAGTATTGCATTTTTATATGACAAAAAATTGTCCGCAACTGTAACTCAGTCAAAAAAAAAATTATTTAAGTGATATAATGTTGAAAAAACGTCCATATTGTAAGTAAAAATTTTAATTTTTAACTAAAAAAAATAGTCAATTAAAAATCGGCATTAAGTACAATAAAAAACTATCAGATATCTATTAATTAATTATAACATAGTAACAACGAAATATTTTAAGAACATAGTAAAAGATAATATTTTTAAGAATATCTAAATTTTATGACAAATCACATAACGTTGAAGCAATTGTAAAAGTTTGAAAGGTTTCTTCATGCAAAACGTAAATAAAATTAGAAAAGGTCACTAAAGAAAAATCAATCAGGAAAAGCAACGAAAAAGGCTATCGCCCATTTTTGATAATATGACATTTTTAAGAAAAAATAGAATTTATTCTGATTAACTCAATTGTAGTATTTTTAGATAGTTTTTCATACTATAATCATAGTTTATATATAAATAGAAGTTGTCAATTTTTAGAAGTCATGAACATCGTAATTTTCTAAAGCGGAGATGAATTATTTAAATCAATTATGTGTTTGAATATTTCACACAAAAAAGGAGTAATTATTGACTAAATTGTAAGCAAATATTAATTAATAGTATGAGTACTGAAAAAAATAAGGTTCACTTTTGGATCAGTGAAAATTCGAAAGCAAATTGACGAAACATTGAGAAAATAAAACAATAAATTGTAATTGTAAAGGACGTAATTAAGGCTGATGTTTCCAAAATATACTAACCCAAGTTAGTTTTCGTATTAGTAAATTTCTAAAGTTTCCTTGACTTTTTGAAGTATTAAAAGTGAAAATCATGTTAAGAAGTATATTTCCCATTCACTTCTTTGGACAACTACTTTACTATAATTACTTAAAGAGACATTGTTAGGGAAAAGTGGAACCTAATATTGGTCAATATATTAGTAAGAGTTATATGGTTTTAAACACCTAACCGTTTTATATACCTCATTAATACATTTTTTTTGAAAAAATAAAAGGAATATTAATTACAAATTACAATAATCTTTATTTGCATGTAACAAGAAGGAAAAAATTTAATAAGCGAAATTCAAATTGTTGAAATTATATTAACACTATAACATATATTTATCAAAATTTCAGAAAAAGTTACTAAAACTAAATTTGAATTATAAGGTATAATTGTCTGATCAGTAGACACCTCCTGCTATTCTTCCTAATAAAATTTTGGATAACTGTGGAATATTTTTTTTTTTGGAAACAATAAGGAAACTAAAGTTAATTTCAATTTGTACAAATAAATATTTGCTTTCAAATTATATTGTCTGTTCCAAAAGAAACCACAAAATTATAAAAAAAAATTGATATTAAATTACGATATACGTCTTACCTTAAAGTCAATTTCCCACATTGCAATATGGCTGTGTGATAATGATTAGGTTATTAAAAAAAAAAAAACTAAAAAAAATTGGTTTGAAAGTTACAATCTAACTAAATGTTAATTAAATAACTTGGTGTAATTTTTTAAAAAATTTTGCTTCCATTTTATTTGTTTGAACTGCGCATGTTCAAAATGGAGAACTTTAGGTGACTTTAGTAAGTGTAGTAACGAATTTGAATCAATTTGAATGTTTGCAATTGCTATTGATGTCTTTTCGATTATTGCACTTCGCTTAGGTTTTCATTTTATCTAAAAATAAAAATGGCCTTTCAACTTAATACGAGGTTATGTTGAGTTACCAAAGGGCAAAGTTGCATGATGCGTGTGCGTGAATTGTGTTTTGCTTTCTTTGTTTGATTAAATATGACAATATATACATCTAATTAATGGAATTTATTGAAACTATTCAGGTATTGTTAATTTTTTTTATTTTTTAAAAAATAGCGTTAGCAATTTAAATGTAAGTTTATTTTAATGCAAAAAATTTTATTCTTTGCGTTTCGATTTGCAATATTTGTAATATTACCAATAATAATTATGTCAGCGTTCTTATGAATTTTTGTGCATTAACAAGGTTGGTGCTTTTTTTAAAAAAATATTTTTTTTAAAGATATTCCAATTTATTTTTAGTTATATTTATGTACATTTTTATTCGTTACGAAAGTACAATCAATGTTTTACTATCTTATTTTTTTTTAGGAAAGTCTTTATGTAATTTTGAATGATTTATTAAAAAGAATAATTGTTATACGAAGTTGTATTTGAAGGAAAATTAAATATAGAATATGTATCGACTAAGTATTAATTAATTTCCTATTTCGTTCTCATTCTCTTATTCAATCCTGAGTTATCTATGGTAACAGTTATCCTAATTATAGAATGTCTGATAATTTATTTTTTTCACAACCAAATACGTATAGTTAAATTATTAAACTATGAAAAAATCTATAATACTAAACTAATGGGTCAATTTTCAAGATACATGTATCACAAGTGATACCCAGTTGGTTTCTATAGGAAATGCGCATGCGATTTTAGTTCAAATTTTAACCATAATTACCTCAAGAACAAAGTTATTTTTAAACAACTTAGTTTGAGATATATTAATGAGCATATATGAACTAGCGCACTCAATTTTATTCATATAAATAAAAAGAATATTTTTTTTAGTTTATTTTTACAAACTGACGTAAAAATATCAAACATTCTGTCTATAATATTCGTCTAAATTGTTCTAATATATATTTTTATTCTTTTGATTATCACATCAAAAACATCAAGTTAACAGTCAAAACATAGATTTGAATGTCTTAAACAATATTTCTAAAGAAGAAAAAAACCATAAAAATAGATATTTTTTACGTTAATCATAAAATTATTAAACCAAAATCTAAATTTGTACAACCTTAGACCAGACACATAATGTAGACTGATTGCTCATAAGGATGGAAAATTTTGATATCTTAGGGAGCACAAATGATGACCTCAGCTATTGTAATCAATAAATATAGTATTTTTTCAATATTCATTGACCGTAATTTATTACCCGTAGTGCAACAACAGTTGCCAATATGTAACCATTTTGTAAATTTATCACTTTATGACGTCATTACCATTATTTCTATGTGTGGTCAGCAAATGGTGATTTTGAGCAATCCATGGTCTAAGCGTACAACACAATTTATAAATCTAATTCACATTTGGCGCTTACATTGCCAAATGTATTCACAAAAGTGTTCAATAATAATTTTCGACTAGTTTTAATTTTAAAAATCTAAAAAATAGTTTCCCTATTTGTGGAATGTAAATTATTTAAAAGAAATTTCAATTTTTTCCCGATTTCATAAGTATTAAAAATAAGATGAACTTTTTAACGAATTTAATTGTAACTTATAGAACAGAAGTTACATTTATCTTTTTTAAGGGTTAAAATTGTGACGTATGTTGTCTTTAAATTTTAAACAAATTTGAATATGATATCGAATTATAATACTCCATACCAATAAATGAAGCATATAAATACAGTGCTTCGATTAGGGGGCATTTATAAATGACGTAAGTTACTTTGGAGTGTGGAGATCATAGTTTTCATATTTCTTATATTATTATTTATAAAAATAATATTATATAACTTAAGGCGGAGGAAGAGTAATCAATTGAAACTAGCAAAATTTGCATAAATAAATAAGTAACCCTGTAAGATTAAAAGTTTATAAGTGTAAAAAATTGAAATTCTTTTAATTAATTTTCTCATTCGAAATTCTCATTGGGCATCAAATATATTGCCTTACAAATTTGATACGATTTCTAATATAATTTGAATTTTTTTAATCATTATCAGTCTTCAAATTAATTATTAGATTTTTGCGTCGTAATGTAAGAAACTTCACCCCAAGAATTTACTTTCTGTAAAATTTCGCTAAATATTCGTAAATAAAATATATAAATCAATAACATCAATTAAAATATAATATATTTAAAATAACAAACAATATACCCTTTGCATGCTCCTGCAACTGTTTGAAACAAAGGGTAGTATATAAATAAAAATTTAAACAAGATATTTGTAGCGTAATCACCAACGTATCAATTCCTTATACTCTTCTAAAACTGAAAATCGTTTTATAGCCTCATATCCCAAAATAATGCTAAAACTAAATACGGCTGATTGAACAAGGCGAGCACTCAGCCCTTTACCAAACATTAAGAGTCCTTCTTCCTTCCAAAGTTCATAGAAGGCATATCTCATGGACCCGACACGTTGGACTTGCAACCGAGCACGAACCACATCCAAAGGATTTGTTATTATTGTCGTTGTAAAACCACCTAGTGACCCAGCAACACTTTGTACTATCAATTCAGGCACCCAAATCGGCGTTATTGGAAACAGTTCATCTAATAAAAATAAAGTAAGTCATTTTTCATGTATATATCAAACTCTCTTTTTCAAATTTAGGTATGATTGCAAGAAATTTAAAGCTTAACTGAGAAGATTTAAAAGTATTTGTTTCCCTTTTCATTTTTTGTGGGTTTTAATGTTACATGTGTAGTTTTGGATGAAATTACTTCATTGTATGTATTTTTCAATTTAAAGAATTCGTGAGGAATGATTTTTTGATTGACCTTGAACATTTTATATCGGCTATACAGTGGTTCTTAACCTGGATTCAATCAAACTCCAAGGGTTCGGTAAGTCAGTCTCGCGGGTTTGGTGTAGGTCAAGACACACCTCCGACTTATATGACCTATGTATAAATACATACCTATGTTTTGAATTTGAAAAATAAATATATATTATTTATCCAATTTAAAAAGGTTTGGAGAATGTGCGTTTGAAACTGCTGGGGATTAGTACCTCCAACAAGGTTAAGAACCACTGCTCTGCAATATATCGACATATATTGTGATCGAAGACTATATCAAACATAGCTTTTTAATAAGGAATCATTGAAATTTTGGTGACCACAGTCCATCCGAACTTTGGTTTAGGTAAGTTTTGGCAAAAATTTTTACCGACACTACAACCAGAACAACAGTGGTAAACTTTAATGAAACTATCAAATGTGAACAATAAATATAACTATACTGTTTTTGAAACTTTTTTTTGATGTTATGTTTCATATACGTACTTCGATTGCTAATTTTTTTTTATCAAAATTTGGATGTGTTAACCGTTTCTTGATAGACAAATAAAAGATAACCGAGTAATCTAATAAAAATTGATATTGGGTAAACATAGACAATTAACATTACATAAATGATACGGTTTGCCTAGCCAAAGTAAACTGGTTTCATTGTTGTTTCCTTGTTTGTTGTATTAATAATCTAAATAAGAACACCAAAAGACAAAAACTAATCAGCCAAAACGTTATTTTTGAAAAAACCAAATTTGAAACGGTAACTACTTTTTTTTTGCGTTTTATTGAACCACTCGGTTGTGCTTTCAATGGTTAAAAATATTAATCGCGGTTATAAAGGTATGTAGAAAAGAGAGAGGGAGGGATAAAAATTCTGATATTTTATGGTTTTGATAAATTAAAGTTTTTTATAACTATAATTTGTTTAAATTGAAAGAAAAACGTACCTGGGGCCTTCTGCAACTTGTGATTTTAAGAAACTATAAGGTAACCTATAATGACTTATAAAAATTTTAATTCTGGGGTGAAACTTGATTTAAAATGATCTGAGTAGTAAGATCTTTAAAGTTTATTAACTGCTCTATTTCTAAATAATAGAAGACGAAGGAAAATTCTAAAAAAAGTACTCTTCTGTAAAGATCAAATACCTCAGAAATATTTTGTAACTTAAATTTACTGTTAGAAGTTATTTTCTATAACATGAAAAAATTAGATGTTTTCGTTGAAGCAAGCAAATTTCCAGCAACCATACGCATAAAATAAAATTTGTGGAAAATAAAATGTAATAAAAATATATACTTTGGTAAATCTGATAAAACGTCCACCAAAGAGCTGAGTTCGGAACATAAGAGCATAAACTAGCTGTATATCCCCGATAAAAACCGGTAATTCCGTCCACTTTTAAAATTCGTTTACATACTGCAATTAGGGCAGCAGTTCGTCCCATTTTAGGATCTATATCGATTCCCAAAGTGTTCATTTCGGCCTAAAAATATTTGCTCTTTAAAAAAAATCATTTTTTTCATAATTAGATTCTTACTTTGTGCTTGCCCGAGACTCCCATTACCATTAAATGTTGACTCAAAACATCAAAAGGAACAATAATTGTTTGTCCAACTAAAGACGCTGCAGCCCCCGAAATCAGAGGCTTTAAACGGCGATCTATTTTATTTTTATTGCATAAATGTCTAGTGCCTTCGTAAGTATAAATGTAAAATACACCTGCAAATATTTACATAACTAAGTAAATAGTAATTAGACTGAGATAATTGTTAGAATTTACCACTAAACACTTGAACTGAAGAGACCCAAAATCCTCGATAGAGCCCAGGAAAGCCTTCGTACTTATAAATTTTGGAAAGAGCATCAAATGTGCCTAAAAGAAAGTAAAAAATGAGAAAAAAATATACATGGCGCAATTTTTTCGGAAGTACCTTGATAAATTGTAGCATTTTTTTGTAATTGTAATCGCGTTTTGACTACAGTTAAAGGATACAAACAGCAACGTATAGAAAAACTACTTAACATTGACAAGGGGAAGAATTTCGATTTATCCATCATTTCCCATTCGATGGAACGTAACGGCGTTTGTTCATCCATAATAATTGCTGCCATTTAATTCTTAAAGAATCGATCACAAATATCAAAGATTTGATAAACTTAATGGATGCACGTTTCTCATTATTTTTTTACTGTAATTGCCACACATTATTTATTTTTAAAATATTATTTGCATTAGTAGATTGGAGGTTACGAAATGTTTTTCGATCATCTCCATAATAAACAAATCGTGTCACTTGAAAATAATTCTCTTACTGGGACTTAAACAATACATTTTGTTGAAACGTGAAATAATGAAATGCTTCACTAAAAGATAAACGAGGAAATGTACAGAGAAAATAATAAATGAGGATTTTTCTATTTCTTTACATTGAATGACAGCGCCATGGCCTTAAAATACTTTTATGGGGAAATTTATTCACAACCCAGGGTTGCCATCTATTGACATTGAAATTGATTCAAGTGGGACAAGTGCAGATCGGCTTAAGCGCCATCTTGTGACTTTTAATGAAACTAATTTAGCGCTATAATTTTAAACTGATATCTTAATTTACTTATAAAATTATAAGTAAAATAAGTAAATAAATCATTAAAACAAGATGCTGTATCATCTAATATGTTCTATGACTTCTATGATTGCTTAAGCACTGCAAAAATAAGTAATCTAAAATCGAAAACATGTTTTTCTAACACAGAGTCCTAGAGGGTGATACCGGTGGTGCTTTGTTAAATGGTAACAAAGTTTTTGAATTATTGCTTTTTTAACGAACCGGAATAAATGCGATTCTTAGCTTTAAAAAAATATAAATAAAATAACTTCTACTCAATAAAATGCGATCACCTTGAGCAATTACACAATGAATACAATTAATGTATAGTAATATATTGTATATGGCTGATATTTCATTGTTACATATCCTCGCAAAACCCGTAAGCTTTTTAAACAAATAAAGTATTAAGTAAATACCGAAAATTTGTTGAAAATTAATAGCTAAATTAATAATTCGTGTCAATTCGAGTTCCATGAAGCTTGGTTTAATCAAAAAACTGCGCTCATGAAAAAATAAACCCAAAAGTTTTCAATGAGGATTAAAAACGTTGAAAAAAATTGCTGTAAAATCCCAACCCCCGTTATACCATATTAATATATTCGGTTCATTTTCAATTGGTGAGGTAAGAATGTAAATAGTTTTTGTAATATTCTATAAAAAAAATAGGAAATTTATTAAATTCTGCAATAAAACAATGATATCTTTATTATTTAAATATCTTATCGCACACAAGATAACAATTTATAAATGTAGATATACATTGTACTATTAAATTTCCAGAAAAGTTTTTCTTATCATTATATGATGAACTTCAAATAAAAATTTTGATAAACCATTCTGAATAATACATACCGCATAAGTAATATGTACTAATTGTATTACATATTATAAGGACATTCAGTTGCTAACACTACTTTAAAAAGTTCTCCAAAAAATTATTCTGAGTTATCACAACATGGGGAGAAATAAACCTATATTCCCCACAAAGTAGCTACCTTATCTTTGGAAGAGTAAATTTTAAGTTCCTTTCGTATTACCTTTTTTGTTTCCATTATCGATACAACATATCTTCATGGTTGTATGAAATCGAGTTCAGATAACTCCTTTTTTTTAAAAACCATTTAAAGTTTTTTTAATTTTTTAATAATATTTATGTTTTTATAACATTGCCCAATACACTTATTAGACTGCTGTTATTCATTGTTCAAGTATAGGCTTCAGTAGAAATGTTACCAATTTTAATCATTTGTGCAGTGACCGACTTACCGACAAATTATTAAAATTTAACCCTCCCCTGTAGTGTTGCTCCCCACAAAACTGTCAATCAAGTTCAATTTCCCCACCGTTTGGGGAATTCCCCACGAAGTAGCAAAGTTGTTCTGCTATAAGTAAATGTTAATACATGTAGTACATAGGCAATTATATATGCAGGTTATTATATGTTTATTGCCTACCTTTGCTGTTAAATGGAAGTTTATATTTACAAAAAATATATAATTAATATAAACTAGTGGATCCGTGCACAAATTGCATAAGATGTTAATAAAATAGAAAAAAAATTGTGTAGAAAAATCAAAATCTATGTCGCTGTATATATGATGTGCATTTTATACTGTATATTAAGGTAAATTAGCCATGTAGTAATTTAAAATGTTCTGAAAGTTTTGTAGACATGTATTTTTTTATTGATATGATTTTTTAGAAGCCTGATGAAGGTCAAACAAAGGACCAAAATGGTGCGGATTTAATTATTAGTATATGAATTTACATCCTTTTATATCCACTTTTCTGTTAACAATTTAAAAATGATTATATTTTTTTTCTGTTTTTGCCTGATGCTAGGTTAAATTTCCCGCGTGGTTGAATTCTTACCTTCTTCGTCTATCTTAGGTAAAGTTTTTTTAAATTGGAGTAGTACGATGAATTAGAAGTCGCTAAGTGGTTTACATTTTTTATATTCGCCAGGGCCTCAGAAGTGAACGTACCTATTGGAGACTCGTATGTACTTTATTCGGACTGTTCAATCAAAATGTGAAGAAGAAATCACTTAAAATGGCAATTCATGTATAAATAATGGTATATTTTATACTTAAAATGGCATTTAAATATAGAATTCTCTTACAATATAACTCATAATAATTGTTTCCCCAACTTATTTCTACCGATATTTGTCCAAAAGTTGACACTTTTATCGGTTTTATTAAATTTGAGGAAGCAAAAGTTTATAATTTTTATTATACAAGCTTCCTAATTTCAAATCATGTAAAATTTCAATTAACAAAGACATTATTTGAATAAAAAACGTATTAACAATGACAAAAAAAGATAAAAGAAAAAGTTATCAGATCTTCTTTTAAGAGTAAATTTTGTCATTTTATTTTGACGACAAAAAAATCATTTTATTTTGAAAAGGAGAGATTAACTAATTTATTTATGTTTTGGGAGCATATTTAAGAGAAAAATAACATTTAAACTAATATGACGAATGTCATTGGAATATTGTGGAGATTATTACCTATAAATATAATTTTGTTATCTATGTTCTTAAATATTTTATGAAAAAAACAATTATACTTTTTGAAAATATTTTTCAATAATCTGTAATGATGAAGAAGATATAAAGTTTAATATAGATAATTATAAAAATATCGTACAGAAAACATGCTACAAGTAAATCTTTAAGCTTCTTCAGCTTCAGCAGCTGGTGGGACTTCTTCAGTTGCTTCAGTTACTTCAGTTGTTTCGGGAGCTTCTGAAGGAGGTTCACTAGGTTCCATAGACGCTTCTGACTCTGGCGGTTCTCCTGCTTCTCCTGCTTCACCTCCCTCTTCTTCCACTTCACTTTCAGCCGGCATTTCCTCGGCTGGTAATTCAGCTTCAGGAACTTCGGATGGTGCAGGCTCAGCTGATTCTGGAGTTGCAGAAGCTGGAGGAGCTGACGCTTCCGCTACTTCAGCCGCGTCTGGATCGTATTTCTCGACTGGAGCATCTCGACTTTGAACCTCTTTAAACGGTTTACTCGGTTTATATTCAGACTTTCTTCGCATGCGACTTGCACTGAGAGGTAAGTAAAGTTTGAATTCTTGAGGCATTTCGTCTTCAGTGTAAAGACGGTCTGAGAAATAAATTCGACGGATGCGAACATTTGCATGAATTTGTACGCGACTGGTTTCTAAATAGTTGGTTCCTGTAACAGAATTGGATTAGTAGACGAAAAAAAGTAGGTTGTTTTTTTAACCATAAGCTCGTTTCGTGAAATCCGATAAATTAAACTGAATCTGGTTCCAGCCCGGACTCAAACCTATTGGCATTGTCGTACAAAACGGACGTACACGGGTTGTAGATTGGAAATTTGATACTCGAAAGCGACGATGCATATCTTTGTCGTCTAAAATTTGTATTTCAAAGGTAAAATATTTCTTCATATTTTTCACAATCATCACTAAAAATGGGAGACGTATTCCCAGGGTTTGGCGTGGATTTAAGGGTGCAGATATATAGGTGGTGGCTACATTAGTTCCCATTAGTTCAATCACTAATGATCTCACATCTTCATCCGTTATCCGTCGAATATGACCATTTTTTACCTGTCAAATTTTGATTTTTATATTTTATAATTTTTATATGTTACAAAAGTACAACTTGCCGTTTTTTCCCAAATGGCCAACGGATGTGCCCCAACGCTATACATAATAGAAAGGAAACCACTTTGGTATGTATTTTTGAACATTTTTTCCGAATTTCAGTCTCGAATTAATGAACATAATAAATAAAAATTGAAAACAAATAACAGGTTTTTGTTTCATCGATTTCTTTATTAATTAATTATTAAAAGCTTATAATATTATGAATTCAATATCTTTGTTAATCGGGTTTGTTGTTTTGGAGTGAGACGTATTAATTTAGTCTTATCAATTTCCAATATACTTTTGGCAAATTCACGATGTAAACGCATTCCATCCAAAGCATTACTTTGCAAGCTTTCATGCATTAAAAGCTCATTGATTAATATTTTTCGATAATCTCTTTCCGCTTTATTGTACCTTTCGCGACATATAACGTAGCTGAAAACGATTTAATTATATAAAAAAGAAGTTTGATTTGCATTGCGTAGGTACTTACTAAGGAATGACTAATTTAGTATAGCTAGGATGAGTGCTAACATCGTAACGCCATAATTCGTTTCGGAACTCTGGGGGGAGGACATGGTCCTTTGGTATTGGTTCCTCTGTTTTCTTTTTGCGGTGCATTACTTTAGATTTTGTAAATAACTATTACAAATCAACTGAAATCCACCCCGAAAACAATCCTCGACTACCAGCTATCACCTTAGAATTTAGATGTAAACAAAATGTTACCAACTTTTTAAAAGGGATGAAGTCAGTAGAAATAAATTAAACATTAGAAATAATCATTCATTTTAGTAAAAAGAAATTCAATCCTCTTATAATAAATTAACATCAATTTTCATTTAATAAAAACAACAAGAAAATTATAGTAAAATAGAGCATTGTATGGTTTTGTAAACTCTGTTTATTTCCTCACTATACTACTATACAATCAATAACCAGCTAACAATATTCAAATTAAAAAGTTCGTAATAAAAAGGTATGTAAAATAAAATCAATAATAACAGGGAAATAATTTACTTTCACATAACAAATCAATCAAAATAATTGAAGCATTAAGATCCCCATAGAGAAATCATAAATCAAAGTAAAAAAAAAAGAACATGGAATAATAAATAAGAATGGCTAAATGTTCTAAAACATTATTATTTTTACCATATTTACCATAAAATGGAAGATAGTTGCACTCAAGACGAGTTCGGAACACTCTTTACATTAGTGTATATGTAAGTTGCCTACACGCACTTAAAATGCAAAAACATTAAGATAATATAAGTTTAAGATGTTTAAGATCTTAAAATAGAATGATATTCCTTTTGACGCTTAGAAGTGGAGTCACTGGATAAAACTTTTTTGTATGAATACAAATACAGGCCCTCTTTTTCGAATCCCGTTGAATCAAATCAGCCTTATAAGGAACCAATACCCCTTAAAATTGGTCATTTTTTGGCGATCAAGGCGATTAGTTTCCCTATGAATTATCCTCAAAGTCAAAAAACTTTTCCCATTATTACCTTATGGTGAAAACAGGAAAATTATTCTATTTATAAAAACCGTACTTGGTCTTTTAAACCAGGGGTTGCCAAAGTGGGTGATAAAAGCATTTGGGTCGATTTAGTATTATAAGGCGTCGATTTGATCTAGAGGGTCGAAAAAAAAACAGTTCTTAATACGCAAATAATATATACCTAGCCGCATATGTAAACTTTTTGAATGTTTCTATAATAGACTTAATATAATTGATTTTAATTAACAGAAAATTACTTTTATGGGAATCGATGTGAGAATTGAAAAACTATAATGGGGACGATGGTTAAAAAGTTTGGAAACCCATATTTTAGGATAACATTTTTTGCTAAAATTAATGAATATTTGCTTTATTATTTCCAAAGGTTTATTCTTTGAATCTAAAAGCCGTTTCAACAGTTACCCAGAGGACTTTAATTAGTAGGAAAGTGACGGGAGAAACCATCCCTTACATTGATTTTTTGATATCGAAAACGATCTTTTAGTAGCTTGAGAGTGGAATTGGAGTTGCTTCTATCCACTTTGAACAATATTTTCATTTAGAAGACCATATTATTATATATAATTACTCCTCAAATCATTTGTTTCACTGACTTTTGAACAGTTTATATTAATAATAAGTGAATAAAATATAAAGCAATCAATTTTACGAAATATAATCAACCAAAAGAAACTTTAAACATATATATTGACTTACAACTTAATTAAATAGTTTAGTATTTTTGATCCACTCTTTGGGTTAAAGGTATATTTTGTGGTACGATTTAAGATAATTCTTTCATTTCTATACATAACTGATTTTTGGTCATTAAGAATTAAACCACTTGTAAAAGACGTTTGCCATGGAACAGGGATTTTGATAATACGACATAGAGAAAAATCGGGAGGAATTTTTTTCATAAATTTTTGAGTTTTTATAAATTTAATATACTTCTTTTAAAAGTATAGACAAACAAGTTTAAAAAAAAGGCTATTGCTCAATTGTGCAGCCTAAAAATACAAAGGTATTTTGAGGTGATAATAGACATCTTCAATTTTACTAGAAAATGCACAAAATGACTCGAGGGTTTTTAAGGGCGTTAATCTCGAGTATTGGGTCTATTAAGTTGATCCATGCATTTGAAGATCCACAAATCCTCATCTGTTGAAGTTTATGAGAGTTTTATTTGAAATGAGTTTTTATCTCCAAGGAATGAGGTTCCTAAACCTTCAGATGCATGGAAAACTTATTAAACTCAATATTCGTGATCAGCAAAGCTCGAAAAACAAGGTTGCATTTGTGCAGCCCAAAAATATATATTTTTAAGTTACAATAGAAATCTTAATTTTCGCTGGAAAATATAAAAATTGATTAGGAGTTTATTCGAGGGTTTTGGGGGAGGGCGGTAATCACGAATATTGGATCTATTAAATTAGTCCATTCACTTGAAGATCCGCAAATCTTACCTGTTGAAGTTTATGAGAGTTTTATTTGAAACGAGTTATAAGCTCTTGGGGATAAGGTTCCTGAATCTCCAGGAGCACGAATCAACTTAATGGACTCATTCATAATATTCGTGATTAGCGATATTAAAAATTTTTGTGCAAGAAATTTAGCCCATTTTGTGCTTATAACAGCAAAAATAGAAATTTCATTTGTCATTTCGAAATATGCATTTTTTGCCTACACAAATGCATGAACCGATTTGTATAGAACAAGAAATAGTAAAAAAAAATTATAAGTACTTTTAGTGACCAACAAGAAAAACTGCATTTTAATTCGATTTATAATTTTTTTCGAAGTTAAAGCCTTGAATGGCTTGGAAGTTAAATATTTGACTATTAGTGGACCAAATATTACTAATGCTACCGACAATAATGGAGGTTAACTAAGGTCCCACATTTAATACGTCTAAGCTCATACTATAGAGATGTAGATTAGGGATTATTTTTAGTTAGTCTTAAGAGTTCCAGTAATAATTTTTGATACAGATGAATTTATATATTTGATCCAAAAAATATCAATAAAAATACTTAACGTACCCGAAAAAAATGTTTTTTATTTCACGAAAAGAAAAGTCGACCTTCACATTTGAATTTCAGTTTTTGAATTAATATTATGAAATCGAAAGTATAAAGTTTAAAAGCATAATGAGTAAATGGGTGATTCTTTCCAAATTCTGAAATTAGGTAGAAAAACATTTAAAAGAAAATATTTTTAAAAATTATACTTTTTTTTTGGTAAATTTTGTAATATTTGTGTAACTAGATTTTACCAATATAGTCGTCCCCATAAAAAACTTATTTTAGACGAATTATAAGTTATAAGGATGATTTATAATTATGAAAGGGGGGGAATGGTTTTTATAGGCCACACCGTTACTGAATCGTATCTGCTATTGTTTAATGGAGAACAAAAAGTTTGGGTCCTAACAGTATTATTATTACCTACACAAATACTCCTCTATAAAATGTTATTTGTTGTCCTGCACCGTCAAAATAAACTACTTGTACCTCAGCATTGTACGTATAGCAATAATTTTCACTAATGTCAATATGAATGAAGTTCTCATTTTTAAACAGGAAAAAACGGTGAATTTATGGATTTAATAAGCAAAGAAATAAAAAAAAGTTAAGTTCGACTTATTTAAAAGCTATTAACTCATATATCGTCATTCCCTCGTTTCTACTATAAATAAAATCATGGTGTATAAACTTTTGTTACATCTGAATTTTTGTGTATGTTTACTTTCCTTGACAATCTACTTTACTGTGCAATTATTATTAAGATATAGTAAATAGGTACCTCTATTTTTTTCAATGTGAGGGAATGACGACTGAAAATGTAATGTTGAAAAAATTTTGGTATAAGCTTGGATCAGGAACGTCAAAATTTGAGAATTGTTTCGAATGGTTTCGTAATTATTCCTGTACGTATTTTTCCTCGAATGCAATTTGTACGTAAATTTTGACATATGCCAGAAATGAAGAAGCGACGGTTATTTTCAAATATGTATTATCAAATATATATAACAGAACATAAAAATTAAGCAGTCCAATAGAAAATTTGGTTCAAGTCCATTTTAGCACACCCACAATCTGGCAACGCTGCATTTTCGACTTTGTTTTTAATTTAATTCGCGATTAAATAGGTTCATAATAAAAATTTAGCCACAAAAGAGAAAATTATGCCATAATAGAATTGAATTAACAAAAATATCGCGAATTAAATTAAAAATAAGGTCGAAAATGCAATGTCGCTAGATTGTGGGTGTGCTAAAATAGACTTGAGCCGAAAATTTAATTTTACATATAACAGATGATAAAAATCAGATCTCAGCTTTTATTTTTTTTTTAAATAAGAAGAAAATTCAAGTTGTTTAAGATATTTTTTATTTTATTTAATATTTTATTATTTCAAAAAGCAATGTTTCGTTAAGTAATCGTAACTTCCTCAGTAACTTCCTAAAAAATATTTAATTTTGTAAATCAAGAAGCCTGAGGAAGTTACGATTACGTAACGAAACGTTGCTTTTTGAAATAATAAAATATTAAATAAAAAAAAAAAGATCTTAAACAACCTGAATTTTCTTCTTATTTACATATAACAATATAAATACATATTTGAATATAACCGTCGCTTCTTCATTTCTGGCAAATGTCAAAATTTACGTACAAATTGCATTCGAATGAATAGTACGTACAGGAATAATATCGATACCATTCGAATTAATTCTCTTCAGTTCTGAAAATTTCGACGTTTCTTATCCAAGGTTATACCAAAATTTTCATAATTTTTATTTTGGGATTTATATTTAACACGTGTAAAATGACATAATATGTGAAATAATTGATAGTACTGCAAACTATCAAAAATCGATGAGAGTTTTCATGAATGATTACTGATGCGTTCATATATCGACTGTTAGTAAAGGTGTGAGGGATGATTTTCATTTATGACACATATATAAAAAATATATTTGAAAATGTGTTCTTTATTTTTCATTCTAAACTTAAAAGATTTTTGGGCTCATGTGTATTTTAGCACACCCACAATCTGGCAATGTTGCATTTTCGACTTTGTTTTTAATTTAATTCGCGATTAAATCGGTCCATAATGAAAATTTAGCCACAAGAGAGAGAATTATACTATGTTAGAATTGAATTAACAAAAATATCGCGAATTAAATTAAAAACAAAGTTGAAAATGCAACATTGCCAGATTGTAGGTGTGCTAAAGTACACATGAGCCGATTTTTGAAAATCTATTGTGTTTTTAATCGATTAGTCAACTTCGCCAATAATTTTTTTGAAAATTTTTTGATTTAGAAGGTTAGAAATGTGCTAATCTTAAGTTTGGGACATATTGAGGGAATAATTTTCACGGTACTATTTACTTATTATTCTATAGAGATATTTATATGGTTCAAAAATTATAACCAACACCATTAACCCAAGTAATGTTCTTTTCAGAGGAAAAAAATACCATCTTAGGTAGCTTAAATTTTTGTCAAAATTTAAAGGACAAGAATTTCGATATTTCCTGAGAATTATCCATATACTTTTTCATTGTTGCAGTAGGTGCTAATACTAATGTTTCATTGTTGTGAATGGAATGCTTATCTAATGTTTGATAACATTTGAAAAAGTTTATCGCGCAAGCGAAGCGGCGCTACTAATGGCTGTGCTGTCTATAGAAACCTATGTAATTCGGGGTGAAGAGACGCCTAAGTTAGGGGTTGGTTTCGGGTGGGGGTGAACTTTTTATAGGGGTTGAGGGTGCGTCAGGTTTGTCAGGTCGGTGCCTTTTAACGTGTCGGCGTCGCTCGCTTATTTACGGAAGCGGTCGGAATCTGTCGTACTATAGGTTTTTAGGTACGCGCTATGAAACCGACGTCGGTCTTGTCACATTCAGTTCTGAGCTGCGGATGTTGTATGTATCGATGATGGAATTTTGAATTTGAAAACAACATAAACCGTTGCATGCATTTGATGTATCAACAAATTTTCGGTTCGCCCGGAAAATTTTTTTTTATAAGCTTTGCGTGAATGTGAACTTAGACTGGAAAAGTATAACGAAAAAAAAATTATTGAGTGAATGTGTTACAATTTTCCGGAAAAATCAAAATTTTCTATTTCCCAATTGGTGAACGTGTGAATTTTGTGTTTACATTTGTGTGTAATTGTGTATGAAACCCACCGTGAAAATTAGTAATCTAGTGAGTTTTCCATTCGTTGCCACTTGATTGGTGACATTTTCCTGAATTTTCCCACTTGCGACCCATGTTTTCCTAAATTTGAACGCGTTGATTTCGATCGTACCGATTCGATTTGTGATTTGTACTTTTCGGGGTTGTAAGAATTAAATAGCGCTTGCTTATTACAAACGTTTGTTGTCGCGCTTTCCCTTCACGTTAAGGGTGCATCATCCGTCTCACTCGCTCTTTCGGGTTGTTATTGATTTTACGCTGCTGTACTCTGAGGATATTCCGTCCGGTCGTAAGAGCGAAACATTCGAGAGCGACACGGAAAATATTCTCAGAAAATTCTCTTATTATTTCCATCGAAAATTACCCCATTTGCCACCAAATTCAATCAAAAATTAAAAATAAACGAACCGATTCCCGTTTCAAAATGCCGGGACTTCAGACCTAGAAAACTATCTTTTCATCGCCCACGTAAAAATACATGTTTTCGATCTAAAAATACCGAGTTGATTCAACCGGCCGTGAATTTTCTCGATTTCCTACATTCCCCAAGAAAATTGTTCCACTTCTTGGAACTCCAGGAAAATATCGCTTCGATTCGATAATTTTTTTTTTTCATTATTTTCAACTAATAACTTCAATTCAAACCAAGCCACGCTTTAATTTCAGCTTTTCAAGAAAGTTTATTTTTAGATATCGTGTTACTAAAATAATTCGTGAGATTTTCGATCGTACAAAACAAATGGACGGCGTTGGAAAACCACGTGAAAATCGTATTCCTCTTAAAACCCATACTTGATTTATAGATTCGTTAGGGTTCGATCAAGATATTTTTGACTTCCATTAACAAATACCACCAAGGCATTCTAGGCCTAAATATCTCGCGGCATTCACGAATATGTTTGAATCTTCCGCATAATTGTCTCAACAAACGATCTATTCATTTGATTTTACACCCGAAACCGCCCACAATTACTCGATAACTCCTAATAGCCCTAATCAATCGCATTTCTTAATTGCAGCAATGCCGACTTAGAAATTATCAAATGAGAAACAGAAATACGTGTGTTTGATTTGCAAGAAAAGGATATACAATGGCTTCGGAAAACTGGAAACGGTCCATACTTGGACCCACGCTAATTGCCATTTTGTCGTTCTTCATTACCTTTGTGACTTGTAGTGTACTTAATAATAATGTATACAGTGAGATCCCGGAAAGTTATAGTTTGTCAGTGATTCCTCATGACACCCATCCCGGCTACAGTGTTAAACAGTTCACCACAAATACATCGCTAATCCCCAATTTCCGATTAGTCGAAACTGGCTTCTCGGAGTTCTTCACGGTTCTGGAGAATGGACTGGTGATGACAACGTCTGATTTAAGTCCATTGATTAACCAACCGATTAATTTAATTGTTGTTGAAGAAAGTCCAAATCTAACTTCTGCTCATAACTTGCAACTATTTGTGCTTGATCGACGTAATATGCTGAGCTTTCGAGGCAACTTGGATGATTTAAAGGGACATGTTCGAGAAAATATGCCGAGTCATACCAGAGTTAAGGGTTTGTCATTGTTGCAAGCAACAACTCTCGATAAACATACTCTTCCGATAATTTATTCAATAGTTGATGGAAACTACGACAATGCCTTTACCCTACAAAACAGTTTAACAGGAAATATTGCTTCTAGTATCCGAATGGATGAGAAAAACGAAGGAGTCTACCTAGTCACAGAAAAATCTTTAGATCGTGAATCGATTGCTAACTACACCATTACTTTACAAGCCTCTGATATTACTGGAATCAATAAAGCAATTGCCAAACTAATTATTTTAGTAGACGATGACAACGACCACAGTCCAGTTTTTGCAGAAAAAGTCTATCGATTCGTTGTAGGAACTTCTGAAGACTTAAGTGGAGACAACTCAACAATGAACCAGTGGCAACGATTTTCCGCGATTGGAAAGGTTGAAGCATCTGATGCTGACGGTGATAAAGTTGCATATAAACTGTCAGTTCCCAGTAACTTGATTGTAGTTGTTCCCCAAACGGGTGAATTGCTTTTAACCGGTGACCCACCTCAAAACCTCGAACAAGATCTCGAAGTGGAGCTTTTAGTAGAAGCTCACGATCTACGAAATCCAAGTCGCACCTCGAAACAACCCGCTCAAGTTTTGTTTGAAATGAAAGCTCCGCCACAGCCTGTAGAGCTTGACGAAGCTTTACAAGAGTTGGAAGAACGGGAATTACATCGTGGAAAACGACGAGTCACACGTGCTGTACGACCAACAAAAAGAGTTGAATTCACCGAAGCTGATGGTGACACCGAGGGTCGTAACGTGTTCCAGCTGGAAAAGGAAACCGACCGGGAAACCTTTAAAATTCGAGATGAAAACGCCTGGGTTACGGTCGAACCAAACGGAGCCGTACGTGTGAAAAAGAAGTGGGACTACGAAGAACTGGGACCCGAAAAAACCATTGACTTCTGGGTCACCATTACAAACGCGGGAAATGCCGGTAAGTTCTTCTGGATTTTCTTTGTAGAAATAAGAAGTGATACGACAAAATTGCTCGAGCTTTCGAGAAGCTCGAGCTTAAATTACATTAAAAAATCTCTTCGTTTCTACTTATTTAATTAGCGCGCGTTCCCGTCTTATATTATCCATCTCTGTTCACTTTATTGCAGCTATGAGATTCCTTTTTTTTGTCATTATCGTAGCGAAAATTGCACAGGTTTAAACTTTATGTAATAAAATGTCGCATCTGGATATTAACAGCGATGCGCGATGCTTTTTTGTTCCCGCGCAGAAAAAAATGAATGTGAAATATGAAAAATGAAATGATTAGTTAAATTGACAAATTGAAGATTCTTGATTGGTATCTGAAGGATCAAATTTCATAAGTCCGGAAGGTCTTTAGCTTTTTTTTTTCTTCGTGTACGTGTGTGGTTACGAACATGACAGTTGATTTTATCGATCCATAGATCTTCTCATTAGTGAATTATAATGGGAAGGCATGATTGATCTTTTGTGATCTATGCGCAAATCTTCATGGCCTTGTACAAAAGTAATTTGGTCTTTACTCTAAAATTTTTCGACTAAGTTATTCGTAGATGAACAAAATGATAAGAAGAAATTGTCAAAAAATTTTAAATTCACCAGGATGAATTACTCAGTAAAGAAAACTACCAAAGAATTACTATCTTAGATCTTCAAAACACGAATATTTATTGTGATTATTTCATTTTTTTTCGTAATAAAATAAATTGATTTTTTTTCCTCATTTTTAAATTCTTTGACCACCTATATTTCACTGAAAAATTTAAATAATCCGAGGAGGATAAAAAATATAATTACAACTATCGTTTGACCGTAATAATGACCCCTTTTACAAGATAAACCGGATTAGTGGTCCTAACATCAAAACATACATTATCTGTTGAGGGTAACGCCATGTTTTGAAAAAGAATCTTAAGATGCATCTCCACATATGCAGCATCTAAGGCATGTGAGGAACACAAGATCATAGAAGGCTTGAGAAGATTCTTCAAAGACCCCAAAAGACCATTCAGTGTCATATTCATTTTAAAAACATACGAAAAAAATGGATCCACAAGTAAAAACTCTCGTAAATAAAAAAGGGAAATAAATATTCAATTTTTTTCATTTTCTTTGACATCCTCTTTAATTTTAAACAATTCTTTGAAATCAATTTCGATCGTAAAATGTCTCAAAAATAGTTGTTTTGACATAAAACGTTGAATGTACGTAAATAAAAGAAATTCTTAGATCTTTAGATCTTCACCGATTCTTTACAAAATGAACACAATGAAGTTCTGGGGCCAAAATAATGGAACAATAAAACAGCCTATCTAGATCAAAGATTTTTGTTTTTACCTTGACCGATAGAGGTTACATCCCAAAAAAAAAAAAAATAAAGTTAAAATTCGTAAAATTTAAAACAAAAATGGGTTGAAATTGACTTAATTAAACACCAGGTGACAGGGGCAAATTATTTCGTTTATCTCCGCTTTGTGGTATAGGGTAGTTTAAATCACCCCTCGTTAACACAGAAAGGGCTCCATTATTAATAATTTGAATGAAAAAAAAAACTATTTCCGCATTGCTTGGAAGGGAAGTCAATATGGCTATAAATAATTCAACAAATTTATGAATTTAAAAGGCAATATTTATGGTTTTTACAATTGCTTTTTTCGGTTCTGCTTAAGAGATTATTGGGTCTGTTTGGGGCCTCAAAGGCTTTAGGTAAGTTAATTTATTTGGCCATTATCTCGTAGAAGTTAAGACCAGGTTTATTGATACTGAAATTATTTATGGCAATAAAAACCTAATCTTATTTAAAAGATATAATTATGGATTTATTGGTTGTGGTTTCGAGAAATTAATTCGAATTTAAGTTCGAAAATGTAATGCTGTTCATAAAATACATAAAAGTATTTGGTTTAGAGATTATATTATTAAGTGTCGAGTATGTAAGTATCGTAAATTTTACAGGAGTAGTTAATTATCAAATCAAATGTTTTGGTATATCATAAGTAATATGGTAGTTTTAGATTTACGTAAAACAGGGTGGTCACAATTCCTTGATAGTTGAAGTCATAGAAAATTTATTTCCGAAAAAAAAGAGAAGAAAATATGGAGTCTACTGGTGGCCGAGTGGTCAAGGTAGCCGCTTCAAAACTGGTAGATGTTGGGTTCAAATCTTGTATCTAGCAAATTTTCGATATTTCTCGATTTACGGGTTTGTAGTAATCCTAGAGTTGCTCAAGGCCTTAGTTGTGATAAACCTATGGTAAATAACAATAACAATTGAGGTATTCCATATAAAATCGACTATTTTTGAATGGGTGCCATTACTTTTTGAAACATATTTTCGTGAATTTGTCAATTTTTATTAGTAACGAAGAATACGTTTTCTTACGCTTATTTAATTTTATCAAAAATAACTCTGCATAATCGACCTTTTAGCAATCTAATAACTTAGAAACTCTAGCGACTCTAATAACTTATTCTTATTCAAAAATTTGAATAAGTTTTCCCGTTTTTTAGTCTTAAATTTGTTTTTCTTACACAATTTGAAACGAAACTGATGATGATAAAGTTTCCTGAAATAATTAATATATAGTTGTTCTTGGAACTTTCTGAAGTTTTGGCTTGCCTAAGCTGGACCAAAATAATCGTTTTTTTTTAAGTTAATCAAAATATTATTCAGGATGACAAAATAAGTAGGTATATCATCACAATTTTCGATTTTTCAATACAAAGCAATTTTTTTCCCCTAAATTTTTGAACCATCACACTAAAAGAACTGAGCAAAGTATATTTTTGAAAGAAATTGATTGTTCTACAAAAAAGGTCTGACTGTAAATTTTTGTAACCCAAACCATTTCATCATAATCGAGTCTCGAACATTGATCAATATTTCCGATTTGATTTTTTATCTTTGGAATTTTGTAACAAATAAAAGAATTATTATTTAAGTCGAAACTTTTTTATATTTTTGCAGACAATCCAACGTTCTACGAAAAATATTTCGAAGCATTTTTGGATAAATTTCTTTCTTTCAAAGTTATACAAGATCAAATTTTAATGATTATACTTGAATAACTCCAGGAAAAGTAATTTTATCAAAAAATACTAAGAGACCTTTTTTGAAGAACATTCAATTTCTTTCAAGAAAATATGTTGTTTAATTTTTTCAGTGTAATGGTTCAAAAGTTTTGAGAAACAACTGAAATTTGGAATGAAAAGTCGAAAATTGCGATGATATACCACCACTTAACATCAATATTGTGGGTATAAAATTTCACAATATTTTTTTTGCCACCCTGAATAATATTTTTGGTATATATCTTTTAGAAAAAAATGTCGATTTTTTTGATCCAGACTAATGGATAGCCAGTAAATGGTTTTTAAGTTGTTCACTTTTTGTGGGAATAAAAGACGACAAATTTATGGAGGCTTTACTTCTTTTATTTCTCCGAAAATATAGACAATGATTGTTACCTAATTTTTAATAAGAATATGGCTTGGCTTCAATATATTGATTTTCCACTATAATTTCAGTGAATAAGCACTATTATTATGTATATTGTGATTTCGATTTACTACATGATATTGTTACAAAATCAATGAAAGTTTTCCATAGTTTGGAGGAATTTGAACGCATTTGTCATTTATTTAAATATTTTAAATAAATTTTAGTGAATGGCCAGATTATTAGAGACAGTAGGTACCCCAAAGTTTAATTTTGTTTTTGGATGAATAATATTTTGTTGTTGATCTGTCGGACGCGCAATTTATGAGAATATTTAATTTAGATTATGAAAACAATGAAAATTATCACATCCAAAAAAAATCCGCACCAAACATTTTATTCAGAAATAAATTTTAAATATAAGAACCAAAAATTTGATTACGGTTCTTAATAATATGACGAGCCCATGCATTTGTTTTTTACAAAAATTGACTAGAATCTGTTACCTGACGAAGTCGGAATTTTGGATAAAACGTGGTATGCATGGTGGTATTTATGGTTTATTAAGTGCTTAATTTTTGTCAATTCAAGGAAAAAAGATCAATAATATTCACAGTTTATGTCCTAACTATTAAAGTAAAATTAAAGGGGACAGTACATTTCTCTCCAAAATTTATTGTGGTCATGATTAAAGAGTTATTGACCAAATTTCATCAAGATGGGGAAAAATATGGTACAATTATTATCAAATTTTTCTTGAGAAATGAAGACAACTATATAGCCTGTATTTGAAATACCACCATCATTGTAGCTATTTTTTTGTTGTGGAGTTTACTAAAAGATACTAATAAGGTTTAAAAAGTTACTTCAGTTTTACCATTAATCACTGTAACGTGTAACTTTGAATTTGAACCGAATTATTTGATAAACCTAAAAATATACGAAAAAAGCTTCCACACTCAATCCTATTTTACTTAACAGTATTACTACTGCATTTCTCCGATTTTCTAATTTACTTTGGAATTATTTATCCAAAGTTTTTGCTAAACCTATACAAAACTAACAGGAAAACTATGCTCATAGTTAATCAAATTTTCTACTTTCTAAAATTTCCCACCCCTAAACTCATTCAATTTTCCATTATTTTAAAACTGGAAAATTCAATTAGATGACGGGTGAGTTTCCATGAAAATGAATTGAAAATGGGATTAAATTATCCAAGTAAATAAGAGAAAAGATAATATCTAAAAATTGAATCTACGACAAATAACAGGATTATGACCATCAAAAATCACAATGCTGTTTGCAATTTGTCGGCAAAGGGTATTAGTTCCGGACCACGTTTGCGACAATAGGAAAAATCCGGAAAAGTATCATAATGAAAACATAGAAATATAAAGTTTTTATTTTTCCACAAATAAACGTACGGGTGGAGAAAAGAAACGATGACAAAAGAACTGATTTTATAAAAATAACAGAAATTGTTGAGTTTCTGGGAATTAAATTTCATATTTCTATTTTATCCTTTGATACAATTTATACAAATTGTTAAATTTATAAATTTTAAATTAACTATAAGCTTAAAATTTTGTTGGACATTTGTATATTTTATTTGAAACTAATTGTGGTAGTTAATTTTTATAATTTCTTAGAATGATAATTTCCTTTATGTGGGGGAAATTACTGAAAACTAAATAAAAATTTACCAAACTTTGCTAAAAATCAACATTGAAGTTTTCTATAGCAAAACTAATGCATTTGGTTTTATGCAACACGAAAAATTAATCAGTCAACCTTATATTCGGGGTAGGTTAATTAGGTAACAGGGTAGGTTGACCTATATACTAGTTAATGTTAAATTTTAAAACAGAAGTCGTAAAAGACAATCATATTTTACCAATCCAAAATTGAAACTTTATGCCCTTTTTATAATTGGTTTATTTAATATAATATATATTATAACAAAAAATAGAATTTTAATATTGAAGACATTTTTTAAACAAAATAAATTTGCATTCTTTGCAATGTTGTAATTCTAGTTTTAGCTGCAATAATCTGCTAGAAGCAAATTAAAATATCAAATATAGACAGTGGCGGATTTACAAATTTACCGCCAGTAGGTTATTCAAATTTGCCGCCCCAACTGACCTTTGAAATTCGATACCATATTTTACAATCATAATAATTATATTTATTATCAATGGAATCGCAATTTGTGCTCTATCTTGAGAATATTTTAAAAACTCATGGTCGCAAAAGTATAATATAGAGATCATTTAGTAATTTTTTGTACTCGGGCGTTAGAATGTAAAGTACTCTGTGCAGTATTAAAATATTACAAATTTTGTTAAATTTTCAACTCATTTTCTGAATGTATATAATAATGTTTTTTTATTATAAATGATAAAATTCAGATCTTAGCCTTTTATTAAATTAAAGAAGAAAACATTGGTTTTTTAAGATCCGTTAGATGTTTTATTTTCCCAATTCTCTACGTTTCGTTGCTTATTGCAACTTCATCAGGTGTCTGTAAAAATTAAACCTATCACAAAATATGTCAAACATACATAAATGACAACAGTATTATATTATACAATATGTTTATAATTAAATAAAAAAGCATAATTTAAAACTATCACAAATATTTTAAAAGATATTCAAACCAATAATTCAATAGGTATATAATAAAATAAGATAATGAAAATACCTTGGATCACAAAAACGTTTCAGTTTAAGATTAAACTCATTTAATATTTTTTTTTAATTTCTGTAAGACAAAAAAAATTTTTAGGACACATTTTCGGCCTTTGATTTTAGCTTACTCAGCCTGCTGGTAAATCCGCCACTGAATATAGAATAAATGGGTAAAAAATACTATTTGCCATATTTCCTCAGATACATATTTTGATTGTCAAGTATATTTTTTAGTGGTCATATTGCCCCAAAAATGTTTGACCTGTTAATAAGCGGCTTTACTGACAAAAAGAGATCAAATTTTTCCCTTAATTATAAATGGATCATATAGTAACAGGTATTGTATAGTTCTTCCAAGTGCCTCCCTCGTGCCTATATCTTTCGTTTAATTAGCCCATTATTCATTTTGGTGTTGTTTTTTTTTCAAACATGTCCTATTTAATCAAATGCTTTTAAAATATTTTTGTATAGTTGTCTTGGAAAAAAAAGGATTGAAAGTGATTTAATCAAATAATAGTACTAATTAACCCTCTTTCCCTATAAGGTCTCTTTTATTTTTATTTGAATCTCGAAGAGAAAAACGTGTATTCGAATACCTATTCAAATTAACGTCCATTGTTTGGATTGATAATGCCTTGTTTTTGACATTGACGAATCTCTTGCAAAATAAAAAATACGCTTTAAATTAAATATACGCATTAAACGCTTTCCAGCCAATGGTGGATGGAAGTTGAATGCAAAGATGAAATAAAAAGAAATATTTGAAATGATTTTATTTCGGGTTGCGTCTTCTGTTTTCGATCAGAAGTGTCGGCAGTTGCGTATCAATAGAAAAACCGTCAAAAGATATGATGATCGTTAAAAAAAAGTTACGGAAGAGATTTTCGGGCTTCTTCTCCACATGTGAATCGATCTTCAACATCAAAAATGCATCATCGTACACCATACGAGTACATCGATCCATCGCATTGCCTCGTTTTTTCTCAATGTAATGATTACATTTATTAGTGTTTGATCAAAATAAAAAAATAAAAATAAAAACCCACGTACTTAGAAATCATCGACTTGACTCAATCAAACGTTCATCGAGGCCTTGAATTTGGAAATCTCTTTGGATCAATCATTGGCGCGTGAATTATATTCATTATTAAATCTCCATTGTCTTTTTCGGTGCAAAGAAAACTCCAACCGAACATGTACAACACGTCTCAATCGATTTTTGTTCGATCTGAAAATTTAATTATAGCCTTAATTAAATTGTGTCAATTATGATTTTAAAACATAATCACTGTCTAATAAGATACAAATAACAATAGTTTCAAAGACTTAATATATCTTTCAAGTAAAATAACTTCCTTATACGTTAGAAGTATTATACTTTGTGCTTATGAAATATTTTAGTTCTTTTTTTGTGGTGTATTAAACAATTGAGACAAACCACATATTTCATACCAACAATTCCGGTGTTTAAAATAATTGTATGACTAGTTGAATATGGTAGAACTCGTAATTAATATAATTATTACACTTGTAATACAAAAGGCTGCCTCAAATTAAAACTTAATATTTGGATTTGTGCCAAAATATTCCACTGGATATTAGTAGGTGACAAAAAATTTGCTTTATCAAATCGATTGAAGAAAGGGTATGCAAGGATTGACGATTTAAAATTAATCTAAAAATTAAAAAAAAACATCTTTTGTACTTGAAATTAGCAGAAATATTGATAAGTTTCTGATACTTTACAGATAATAGAACCATGAAGACCTATAACTCATGGTAACTTTTGTAAGAGTATAATGTATCAATGTGCAAAAGAGAAACAAGTTGGTACCATAGTCTTTGAAATGGTAAATTTTTTTGACCTGTTAATAAGCGGCGTTACAGACAAAAAGAAATCAAATTTTTCCCATAATTATAAATGGATTATGTAGTAGTAAGTGTAGTATGGTTCTCCCAAGTGCCTCCCTCGTGCCTATATTTTCATTTAGTTAGCCCATTCTTCCTCTTGGTGTTGTTTTTTTTCAAATATGTCCTATTGTTTGTTTAATTATTTAATTTAATTGTAAATTTAATACAATTGACATTTGTGGTAATTATTTATTTATTTCAAGACGATTGAGAAAGTCATGATACGTGACGAAACGTTGCTGGATTGAAAAATAAAAAATTGATCCGTTTAAATCTGAAAAATGTTATTCTAAAAACCATATTACATAATATATTCATTACTTTTTTCTATAAATTGATAAAAGACATTATTTTCTTAATTTTCAGATAAATTTTGGATAAATTTCAGATAAACCAACCCTTCTATACCCTTTCTTTAATCGATTTTATGAAGAAAATTTTTTCGTCACCTACTAATGTACAGTGGTAACGGCTGCAAATTGTTTATGGTATCAAATTCAATAACTCCTCTTCTATTGAGTCTTATATTTTCAGTTATTTTCACAACCCTTCTTTTGAGGATAATATCCTCACGAAAATTATTAGGCTAGAAAGAAAATTTTTACCCTTAACAATAGTTATATAAATTTGGTAGGATTCTTTCGCCAAATTCCAAAAATTAATTCTTTATAATTGCGTTGTCTATTCACCTATCCTTTGGTTGACACCATTTTATTTGAATACTGTAGGGACTGTACATAAAGACAATGTGGCGTAAATTGTATGTTAAAGAAGGAAAACTCTTAAGGACCAATAAAAAGAAATATGTAATACAGGACTTGTTATTAATGATTTATGGAGCTTTACCAGAAACAGATTGCTTCGAAATGAAGAGTTCAACCACGCAGGAGAAATTTTTATGGTGCGATGTAATATGCGGTTTAGTATAGATCAAGAATCAGTATCCACTTTTCTTTGGTCAGTTTAAAAGTCGTAAATATTCCCACAATGCTTCTTATAAGTCTATAGATAGAGGCTATATGAACTGTTATATTCAATATACTAAATAGAGTAGAGAAACTACGAGAAAGAAATAAGAGATTGTATACCATCTGTGTAGTTGTAAGATGAGGAACAAAATTTTTTAGAAACATGTCCCATTCTTTTTCCTTCATGGAAAACAACTAAATTGATACTTAAAATCTAGTTGCAGGTTATTTTTTAAGATATGCGACAAAAATTAGAGTTACGTATATAGTTATTCATAACTCGAAGAGTTAGATTCTTTCGAACCCAGCGAATTAAAAATGTGTTTTTTAGAACTTCTAAGTTTGTATGGTTTAAAGTTTGATAGTCACTTGATTAATTTTGCGTGCTTAAGTGCCGTATATTTAATTGTCGCATGCTCTTCACTAATTCTTTCTAAAACGTTATCATTATGGTAATTGTTCATTTCATTTTAAATCCATCAATGTAGTCCTATCAGACTAGTGCGTGATCTTATACGTGCCTGGCTAATTTTTTTTATCAACTTGCAATGTTTGTATAGTCATCAAAATGCACACTTGAATTTTTGTTCGAGAATTTATTATAGTTTTAATTTCTAAACTAAAATTTAACAAATACTTATTTTGGATCAATAGCTATTGATGACAAAAGACCAATACAATCTTTACACGGAGATCATCCTATTCTTCTACATGTACTAATCCCTAAATAGCTTTAACACGCTTTTTGCTTTTAACACTATTGTGACAAGTTATTTTTTTACAATAATCAATTTAAGCCTTAAGTCATTAGTTAAAATGCACTATTGGTACTACTGGTTTACTATAATGTATGCTAATATCAATGTAAACAAAATTGTATAATTTTTCCCACCCATCTTCTACGTCTGCCATTAAAATTGATTTTACTTTTAAATTTGTTCTGATAAAAAGACACTTGTAAACTTCATTGACATTTAAAATCACCATTAGTAGCTATAAATATCGCCTGTTGGTCATTTTTACGACTTTTTATCGACTTTTGCAGATTTAATTAGCAAACGTGCATCTTTTAATCATTTCATATATTCAAATTAAGATAATAAATATGCTCACTTTTATTCATATATCTTTCTACTGTTGTTAGGTCTATATGTGTCTATATACTTAAATTTAAAAGCTAATCATAAATACGATATTGTTGCCCTAATATAAGCTACAATTGCTATATAATTTACGAAATTGATGTAACAATCATTCACAATTTATATTCTCATATTATAAAGTTGGATCACTAATGTCTGGGACGAATGGATTTGTGGTTGGTAAATTAAGAGGTTTAGTAGAAAGAAGACTATAAATTTTAGAATTGTACGACAAATAAATAATAATTTAGACATTAAACGAAAGTTTAGAATTCAAATTATTGAAATGTAAAGTTTAAAATTGCTTATTTCTTTAAATTGTGGCCTATGTTTACTTTTTTTTCTCTTAAATGATTGCAGTAAACTACTGGAAAACATTAAACTTTTTTTTAAGGTAATTTAGTATAACTATATTACAATAAATATGTGAAAAACAAAGAAGTCAATAAGAAAGGTACATTTAAAATTAAATTTTATTCGTTTAAAAATATAATAAGACCTAAAACACATTAGTAATCAATTGATAGTTGAAAGCTTAGTAATCAATTGATTTTTACTAATTTAGCACTAAAATTTGCACACTAAACGTCAAAAGGTTGATAATATTAGTGATTATATGATTGATTTAAAATTTTTTTTTTTCAAATATTCTGTAATTTAATTTTATACATGATAAAATTCAGATCTCAGCTTTTATTTTTTTAAATAAGACGTCAATTCAGGTTGTTTAAGATCGGTTTTTTTTATTTAATATTTTTATTATTCAATTAGCTACGTTTCGTTACGTATCGTAACTTCATCAGGCTTCTTCAAAACTTTTTGTGAAGTAAGAAGCCTGATGAAGTTACGATACGTAACGAAACGTAGCTAATTGAATAATAAAAATATTAAATAAAAAAAAGCCGATCTTAAACAACCTGAATTGTCGTTTTATTTAAAAAATAATAATTTTATGTTAAAAACGGTATTATTTTCCGGTGCTTCAATTATATTATTAATTACAGGAAAATTTACAGGAAAGTGGACAAATAAGAAAATGAATTTTGATAAAATCTGCATTTTGTTTCGTCGGGACTTCTTCCGGCTTCTTCCGGTGCTTTTGTTTATAGGCAAATCTCATCAAACTATTTGTCAGGCACATTTTTTGGGGAACTTTGAACGATATTGAAACTCCTGGTAAAACACCGAACCTAATTTAATCAGTGCTCATTATCTTATATATCTATTTTCTGTGGAAGGTTTTCCTGTAAACGCTTTGATAAGAGTGATGCAAATTAATTATATAAAATATTTGTAATATGTTTAAAATAATTTGGTACAAACATATGGTTTACATAAGTGCCTCTTTGTATACATTTTTATAGACTGAGAAATATGAGGTAAAAATAGCAATTATTAACTTCATTTGACTACTATTGATGTAATTTAAATTTAAATTTTCGACCATTAGTTTCCGTATTTCTATTTGTTGTTGTTGTTGTTGTTGTATTATGAAGACTGAAACAACAATAATTTTATTTATAGCTTATTTGGAGATTAAAATTAATTTTAGTTTAATTACCTACGACTAAAACAGTTGTTTAAGGTTTGAAAGATAAATGCATAGAAAGCTCACCGTTAGCTTAATAGTAAAGATATTGTTATCACTAGACTGCATTTTCCAAGACCAAAAGTTTTGGGTTCAAATCCAATGATATAAAAAATTATGTTTAACGATTATTGAACAATTGGAGAACGACATTTGTAAAATATCAAATATGCTTTACAATTTCGATAAATATAATCAAATTTAAACAAAAAAAAAATGTAAATTTATTTTAATTAAGATCTTTTGTGTTGTTTGCCAGTCTAATGCACCTCATTTGCTCCATTTAGCTTTACAGCATTATGAATTAGTATCCCCGTTCATCATGTGCCACAAATAAACTTTGTCTGGTTGGAATGTATGATTATTGTCTCTGTAGTTCTGATATTAAATTAAATCTTTAAAAATACATTGCCCGTGAAAATATTCAACAAAAATTCAGTGAATTCTTTATTCTTTGAAGTTCAAAACTCTTAAAAGAAAGCTACTTTTAAAATATGTACTTCTTTTGTTTTTATTCAACAAAATTACCATAGCTACCAGCACTTTTGAACAACTTTGGATTAATTCAATACTAGCAAACCTCAAATCATTGAAAACAATCAAAATACAATGATATACGAGGATTTTAGAAATCATAAGTCCAAAAACAGTAACATTAGTTCAAAGTTTTACAATTTGAAAATATACATTTCTAACTTTAAATTAATCTGGCAACGTTTATAATATGACATTTAAACAGTTTATGAAAGCTTTTAGAGCTTTCAAAGCTTTGATACAACATGAAATTTCGAAATAAAGCTAACTAGTGGTGAGGTCGGTGTCTTTTTATGTAAAAGTTGTTGTTAACATTTACCACTTCAAATTAATACAAACATATCAAAATATTTGTTTCAAATTACGATGAGTTGTCGTTTTTTTTATTTTAGCACCTTTGTCTTTAGATTAAAAGAGAAAATTAAGCCTACTGGATTCGAATCTCGTATCGAGTAAATTTTCGATATTTCTCGATTTATGGATTTTTATTAACCCTAGAGTCGTTAAAGAGCGTAGTAGTTATAAAGCGATAGTAAATAACAATAAAAAAGAGGAAAATCAAAGACCTGGATGTTTTTTTTTTGGATCTTTTTAAATTTTAGGTATTAATTACTATAAACGTAGTAGTTTATAACCAAAAGAATGTTTTTTCGTCGTCAATTTGTTTTAATTTTGTGAAAAACCAAACTATTTTTAATTATGTGCATAAATTTATTTGTAATTATTAAACTACCAACGCAATTATCGACAAATAAAGTTGTTACTAAAATAAATAGCAATAGCAATTCGTCAATCAATTACTTCTATACTTTTTACCATATTGCCGGTGTAAGGTGCTTTTGTTTTTGACCCAAACTTCACGAAGTCATAAGTTGAATTTTATTTGCGAAATCATTCGTTGTATTTATATAAGAGCATTGCCTTTCGAGAAGCAAAGCTTGGCAAACGATAAAAAACATTCTTGAATAATTTTTTTCGTTGATATTGAATAGTTTATACTGTACAAAAAAAATGTAAAATAGCATCAAATAGCAATTATGGTGAGATCCAATACTACTTACTGACTACTGAGGAAGATTGCTTGGCAATCGAATTACGTATTTGAGAAAATACGTTAGAAATACATTTTTTTGAACTTTTGCTCAAATTAACAAATTAATTTGTACATAATAGTTTACTTTTGTAAATAATATTTAATAAATTAGGCTACAGTATATTTTATATATTATTTACACATTATTAATATCATATTTTAGGCAGTTTCTACTTGCTTCTTAAACTTTTTCTAAATGAAAAATTGATAACGTTATTATTTGTTGTCATTTTGTACCATCTGACTATCAATTTTTGGAGTCTTTTGTGTAAACCTTCAATATATATAATCGTTACAGCCAAGTATTAAGCTTCAGCTCCGATGATGATGGCCCTATCTACGGTTTTGAACCTAGTGATTGCCGAAACTTCGGCTCTGGCTCCAGTTTAAATTGCATTAATTAGTGTTTACAATTGCTAATTGTTATTATTTTGATACATTGGCGCTTGATTAATGGATAAAGTTCCTCAAAACTTTTTTTAGATTTAACTGTATTGTAATGAATATATCTTTAAGAGGAGTAGGAGTCAATACTAATTTCAAAAGCTCCGGCTCACACAGAATTTTTTATCTGACTCCTTGATTCCAAGTTTCGACTTTGGCTTCCCACCTCTGATTATTGTATGAATTATTTTTGATAATGAGAAACAATATATGTAGTTTGAGAAAATTATTTTGTCCATAACATTTTCGTTTAAATAAACGTTAAACATTGTTTAAATCAAATTATAATTTATAATGGGCTAATATTTTATACTTTTCTATTGGTTTTATCAAAAGTTAATTTTATAAGAATAATTTTACCCAAAAATAATAATTGTTGATATATACTTCAGCAGTAATAATTGAACGAAGAATATTATCTCAGTTCTTTGCTATTTTATTCGGATGCCTATTGTTTAATTAACATATATCTTTTAAAAATAAAATATATGCTACAAAACACCCAAATTGAAGAAAAGTTGTTTGAAATCCCTTGTTATTACTTTCCGCTCCTCCCCAAAGTGGTTATATGTACATAAAACTTAATCCGCAACTCAGACATTTAATTGACCTTTGTCATTTACCAAATGATTTCACTATAAAATTTTTGTATCCTATAATTAATTAAGTATCGGCATCTTATAATAACAATAATAATTAAAATACTGAGAAAACCATTCCCACAGAACGACTCAATCTTTACACTGAAACTTAAGTTGCCGTATCTGATTAAAAGTATTTGTAAACTATAAATATACAAGTACAATCAAATGGTATTCCACTCAATAAAATACTTAATGATTTTTTTAACAATTAAGAAATTAATTCATTCCCAATATTGCGATCTGATAAATTATAAATTTCTCAAATTAAAAAAAATCTATTTGATCTAATTGTGATCAAGTTGCCTTTGAATGCTGAAGAATTCAGCCACCTTTGATCCTCAAAAAAGAAGCGAAATTAAGTTGCCTATGAATACAAAAATCAAGGCATGATATTGCATTTATTATTTTCTTTTACAAGGCGGCTTTTTTAACATTTTTCAATGAAATTATCGGCTTTTGTGTTTCACAAGTCGAAGCAAAAAATAATAATAAATAAAAATAAGGATGTTGGGTTTTATTATGTAAAAAATGCAGGCATATAAATTAAGCAAGAAATCATCAATTGGTCAAATCAGAAATAAGTATATATAAGTCTTAATCATTGGATTTTGCTTTGGTGTTTTACGATTCCATCAAATTGGAATCATTCTCGATTTCAGTAAAGTCATAAACAATCAAAAACCGAACTGTTCTCATTTAGTAAATAGGGAAAAACGGTAAATATTTCATCAAATTTCAAACACTCGATTTCGTTCATTTATTTCGGGATACTAACCGCATTTTTTCGTTCAATAAATAATTCACGAAACACGAACTCATAATGCCCTCATAATCCATCGAGTCAATCAAAAAGAAAATTGAGAACCGTTCGTGAAAAATTGCCACAAATACATAGGAATATATATAGTGCAAACCAGAAGTTGGGAAGCCTTCATCAAATTCGGTCTGCATCCATCGACATTAGATACATATTGCGTGAACCTTCATACGTTATTTTGCACCGTCTCGGATGCTGGGGACCGGTCTTATATCGATCTTCATTTAAAAAGAAAAACGAAGGGGATGAATCCACTCAGTAGGGTATATGAGACAGGACGCGTCCCTTTCACGAGGTATGCAAGAGACGTCGACGTGGTACTCTCCGTAGAATGGGAAACAGGATGAAGAGGACAGAACGCGTTTTATCTATAATCTAGATATGTTTCTTCCTTGTCAATCCACACGCGTCATTTCCCCCATTCGAGCAAAAATTATATGAAAAAGTCGCCTGGAAAAACTATAGGGGTTTTAGATGAGAAAAATAGAAAATTTATGAAAGGTGAGACTTGGAGTTTTCGAATCGAAACACGGTCGTCATGGTGATAAAGTGCAAGAAAAGAATTTCCCGTGCAATCCCCTCATATTATACGTTCCTCCAACGATTTCATTTGAAAACTAACAATCTATTCATAGAACCACAAAAAGCGCCAAGTGTTTTTCTTTTGAATATTATTACTATTATTAAACAACCGATTCTATCTAATTAAAAAGAATAATCGTGACGAATTGCCGCGCGCACCCCGGGTCTTGTCGGCCTAGGTCAAAACCGGGTTCTCTATCCCTACTCTGGATCTCATTCTCCCACGAATTAGATGGATGTTGATTATCACGAAACAATCATTTGCATGTTATAACTATTCGGCCCATTTATTCCGCAAACCGCGACCCATGCGGGATTCGGATGGAGAGGAGTGATGGACCTTTCTCATCTACAGTGCCGAACTAAGGTCAGCAGTTTTGTCAGCAAATTTTCATTCCACAAGAGCAATTTGAATAAAAACATAATTATCGCAGTATAAATACGATAAGTGCTTTCTGAAACACCGGAAATGAAAAGGACGAACCTTTCCAATCGAATTATATACGTAGAAAAATAGTACTCTAATAGTACATACGGTATTTGCTCTCATGTACTATATATATCTACACGTCGGTTTATGATTGATTACTTCTTAACTATAAACAGAAATTTGAACCACATTTTACATTCACCGTCGATAATAATATTAAATAGGTACTTAAAAAATAGTTTCAGTAAAAAGTTAAAAATTGAAAGACAGAATTATGAGAAAATAAACCAAACAAAAGCCATAACTTTTAGTATTATACCACTACTAATTTATTAGGTACGTCAGAACCATCGTTACATATTATGTATTTTTAGAATTTTGCTTTCATCCTAATATTTTCATAAGTTTTGATCTCCGAAATTATATTTGACTTTTGTGGGTTTTTAGTAAAATTATTGAACATTTTACACTTCAGATTTGTAGCCTTGGATCATTTGTATTCGCCTAAATTTTTGGTTTGAATTAGTTTTGGTTTCGGCCGGAAACCCGTTGAAACTACAACGAATTGCATACGAAATTCCGTTCGTGAATTTTCATATGGTCAGGCAGTGAAGCCAATGGACTGTTTTCTTCCACTAGTACTCTTAAGTTTTAAAAAATTTGCAAAGAATTGCAAATTGAGTGATAAAGAAGTTTTTATTCCGGTTTCGGTCAGATATTGACCTTCTTTACATCATTTGCGATGAACTTGAAGCATTATATCATGCAGATAACTTGAAAATAATAAAAGATTGCTCAATTTTTAAATATCATTCATTGGCTATTCATTTTTTACAGTTTAAAATTAAATAAGTGACAGATTATCGTGTATACAATAACTTTCAATGAATTTGATTACATGACAAACTAACCCCTGACCCCTTCCCCTGTTTTACTATATTATGCAACGTTTGCTAATTGATTCGGAAAAAATCCCAATCTTTTAATGATTTCGGTAAAAATGTAGAAAAAAAAATCTTAAAATTATTTTTTTAGTATTGCTCCTGATGAAGCGGGAAGACTTACCTTTAATTTGTGTTTCCCCTTTAAACATACCTGTTAGAAGAGAAGTATTAGTTTTCTTTTTTTTTAATACTTTTCATGTTTTTTCTTACTATATCCTTGTATATTTAGAGAAAGATTAAAAGACAGTGTAGTTGGGAAAAGTTAAGTAGTAAACATACATTTATTATGGGATTGTTGTTTTTCTCTTTCGTTTATAAACTGCGTTAAAGATGAAAATCGAGCAACTGCGCAGCTGAACAGTAAAGAACAACAATAGATAAAAAGGTAACCAAATTAAGACAAACAATGAGAAACTTGATTAATTATACCGGCGCCGGTTCCCTTGAACAGTGCATAATCGTATTTCTGGTTAAAATAGAAAGAAATAAGAAAGAATAATGAAGAAGAGTAAAATTGTTGGATCATATAATCCCGTTTATTTATCCGTGTACAATCCTAGTTAATGCTTTTTATTTTATATGTTTTTTTTTTTCAAATACTATAAATGCGAATGTGAGCTTATTTGTTACGCTTTTACGTTGAAACTACTCAAATGATCATCATGAAATTTTGTATACATATTTTCAGGGGTTCAAAAAAAAAATGTTGGATACTTTTAATCAAGAAAACTCAAAACTTAAACTCCAATTGAAACTAAATACATTAGTTATGCTTATGCAAAATAAAGATTAAAACTTAACACGCATCTTTTTTACAACGGGTATTATCGATTCCCAACTAGTGTTCCGAATACTCCCTTTTATTTTTTTGTACTTGTTTTTAATTTAAACCTTTTTTCGAAGTCGATTGCATATAAATAAGAAAAAAATATTGTTGATCATACAAATATTAAGTTTGCCTAACCCTGGTTTTCATTCTTTGTTTTCTATCTTATATACCGACATTTGGCTATTAGTGTACAGTTTTAAAATATTTAATTTGTAACTCAGTTATAAATTTAGAAAATCGGTAAACATTTAAACAAAAAGTATATTCATCGCTAGGGAAAGGAAAACTAATTTACTTTTAAACACATTCCAATTACTTTTGGTTTTAAAAGCATGTTTATTATCTCGCGTAGTTGGCATGGTTCATATTTTAGAAAAATGAGAATTTACTCCATTGGACACATATTTAGTAGCATTTTGTTTAGTTCAATCTAAAATCGTGTACTGGTCAGTGAACTTAATAGCTCTCAAATTAACTTACGTAACAAATTTATTTTTTCTTCTTGTGCTGCACCTTAAAAGATATAACTTCAAAAATAGGCAGATAGACAGAAAACAACAAAAAATTTTATTATTAAAAAAATTATAACATTTTAATTAAATAAACTTTTACGTTACCACTTCTACCGAATGTATTTAACGACTGACGTAAAAAAATATGATGAGTTGAGTTTTAGTTTTTTTTTTTATAGTCTTCGCCTAAATAAAATATCAATATTTGTAGTTCGATTTTGACTCGAACTTAAGTGATGAAATTTGAAATAGTCTTCCAAACGTCTTCACCTTTGACTTGCATATATTTAACTTATAAATTGGGTACTATACGCCAAAATTATGAGCTCTTATTTATTGATATTCTTTTTAATTGGACTTTATTGAATTTTTAAGTTAACAATGTTTCACCTTTCTAAACGAATTGGGACACAAAAATTCAAGTTTTGTAACGGACACGAAAAAAATTTAAATAAAAACGACAATAAAATGATTTAAGTTACAGCCTGCGAGGGAGGAGTTTTCTTTTTATGATTTCTTCCATCTCAAATTTCGACTCTTAAAAGTTATACAAAATTTTTTTGTAAAGAGGCACAAAGTATGTTATAATAACGAGAATATTCAATGTTTATGTCTGTACAAATGTTTTTATATAGGTTTTTTCAGTTTCAAATATTTATATTGATATAAATAATGACTATCAATATATTTTCTATATTTTTTTTCTTTTGGAAAAAGTTTTTTTTTCGTCTTATATTAAAACCCGGGAATGATAAATACTTTTTTTCCACACCACAAACTTGAACAGAAAGACATAGAAAAATTTGAAAAATCGCCGCTTTATTTCATGGCGATGGCATATATTGGACTTGAAATTACCATAATAATATCATTATGAATATTTTCGATTTTTTTTTTTGATTTCAACAAAGGAAATTATAATCCTTTCGTCTCGATCACACAACTAACTTACTGCTGAAATTCCGTGAATTTCCTATAAAAGTAATCGGATATTTCATTCTTTACCTCTCGATTATTTATGGTAGCAAAGTCAGGGAAATAAGGGAAGAAGCATTAAATGGAATGTTTTCATTTTCCATTAGGAAATTGACTTAAATACTAAGCTCGAGTGTACACTAAAGCGACAGAAATGTTTCTTTTTCGTTATATTTCTCCAATAAAAACCAAAAAAGAGACACAAACTTTCCCTCCGGGAATAACCAACGAGTTCCATACAATAAAATAGACAAAACTCAATAACGATGTACCTGGAGTACCTTCTTATGTCTATTTGCCATTGTTTTTTTGAAAAAATCGATTAAAATTTTATTAATTAAAATATTTCCTTGGTACTTTTTCTTCAAAACCGGTTATTTTTTTGCGAATTTTTTTCGGCGTGATAATGTGTTAAGCAAACAATCGAAAATTATACCTTTAAAAAAGTTAATGATTTCTTTTCGTTTAATATAAAATGTGCCAGGCTTATTTATCACACCCGCGGCATGCTGTAATTTATTCATAGAACCCTCATTCTTGGGGCTAATAATATACGTTCTTATATCTTTTCTTTCGTATGATTTTCGTTGTTCTCTCGGGCTCGATAACGAGATGCTTGTCGGGGGTTGATTAATTTTATATATTCAGGAATATATTTATATATATATATATATATATAAAATGAGGCGCATCGTGATTTTGTTTGTAAGTTTGATTTTTGTTGAGTTCGGTCACGACAGGGCGTCTGAACCCTTAAAGAAGTCGGTTTGTCTTTTCAATTTGAATCTATGATAGGCTAATGATCTAAGTAGGCTGATTATTTGATAATAGATCAGATTGTAATGATTTTTTTCATCGATTAAAAGCAAGAATAGAAGAAAGTTACCAAAACCGATATATCATTGGTTTCGAGCCTTAAAAATTAAAAGTAAATGAAGTTTCAAAATTGTTAAATTTTCATACAAATATAATGGATGACATTAAGCTCATGAAAACAACTGAACAAAAAATATTTCAAATGGAGCAAATTTTGCCAGAAAAAGCACATATTTGCAACTTTACCCCATTTATGCCAGTTTATGTGCCTCTCCCCTACTAAAAAAAACATGTTCTTTTGAATAAAATCTCAAATTATTAACAGACTAAAGTTCTAGTAACAAAAAAAAGTTTCATTAAAAACCCACAACGAAAAAAATTACCATAATTATCCAAAAAAAAATATTACATAAATCTAAAGATAACAAGACGGTTAAAAAAAGATTGATTATGACAGCATCCAATGTGCAAGGTCAACAATTAGCAACCTTTTTTCCCTTCCAAATTTCAAACAAAATATTTGCTTCAATATTTAGTACTTCTCAGCTGGGAATTTTCCTTTGCGTGTCGTTTATTTTTATATCAAAAAACGAATTAAGATTGTTTTTTTATAATTCATTAGCACGAAACGTAATGATCCAAGTAGTTATACTGTTAATTTGAGAATGCATCAATTTCTAATTAATTTTTGAAGAAGTTTTCTGTTTACTTTAGATTTTTTATTGACTGTTTTGATTACCTAATGAAAATAAAGAGAAAAAAACGATGTGGAAAGATATAATCTAAAATATCAGTTCGGTAAAAGGATAATAAAGATGATATGAAAGTGGTTTTCGATATTTGTGTGATGTATTTTTAATGTCTTTTAATTATCTAGAAGTAAGGCGGAACGTACAAAAAATAAAAATGTATATGAATTTTATTGTTAATTTTCTATTAATTTTGAAAAAAAATATGAAAAAGGCACTAATTGAAATGAACATGCATAGATATGACGAAAGTTTTTATTTTTATTACAACTAAATTTTTTTTTTTTGGGGACTTATGCTTCAAAATAATTTTTCAAACGTGATGGGCAGAAAAATTCTTAATCTTAGTAGTTTTGGTTTTGTGGCCGGTTTTTATCTTGATAAATAAAGAAAAAAAACCAATAACAATGATTTTAAATCAAATTATGTAGCCAACACAAAGTAATCCAAATCAATACATACTAAGGTAAAATCAAAAGTATTAAATCCGGCTCGAAGGATCATAATGTTTACAAAATATTGATGAATCTTAGCTTTATAAAAGGGTCGTATTTTTTAATGAGAAAAGATTATTATTATTCGATGGTAAGAAATTTTTCTTGAAATCGTAATAATCTTGGATTCCCATTTTTTTTTTTGGTTGGCTTGTCCAGGGTGAGACTAAGTGAGTCTCAGGCGTTATTGTGCTTCCGGAGTCTCTATTTCAGTTGTTTAAGATTTAGTAGCGGAGCAAATTTCAGTAATGCTTTTAGACCAGAGGCATCCAAAGTTGGCTGAGCTTCTAACCATCTAACAAAAAGATCCAATCTTGGGGCCTACCTCTTGACTATCTTAGAGAAAATAGGGCATAAATATTTGTAATGCTATTGAAAATATCAAATTTGTCACTTTATTTTCAATTGATATCTTATATAGAAGCGAATCGCTCATTTGGGCCCAGTCAATATTCGCTTGGGACCCATTATTTGGGAAATATTGCTTTAGACTAGTTCCAATAGAGTGAGGGAAGCTTTAGAAAAGCTTTTAAGTTTTGGCCTCTGCTTGTCAAAATCTTCATATTGGTTAATTCTTATGTACTCCAATAATTGTATGAAGGAGCTTTTTCAATCCACAGTGGCCGGTTATTAAACTTGTTACCTCGCTGACTTGTTTTCTTGTGAGATTAAGTATTTCAGTATTTAGTGGTCTTCATTGACAACAAACTAACCTGGAGAACAATACTAAAAACTACTGTATCTAAAGAAATAAAGGTACTGATGATTAGTAAGGAGAAGTCAAGTTTGTTATAAGGTTTTCTCATTATTCTTTTACCCTATGGAGTTCTTCCATACTGAGGAGTGATGGTATTTTCTTTGATGGTATTTTTCATTGACGATCGTGTGATACCAAGTACAGACGAACTAACATTAGTATTTTTATTCCTTTGGATTCAGTAGTTTTGAAGTTTATTTCTCAGGTTAGTTTGCTGAATGAATATCCCCATCTTTTCCCAACCTGCATGTTCCTCCAAATAGGTTGAGTTTCAATGTCTTTCAGATTTCTTTTTAGGGTAAAAGGGTAAATGATACCAGACTAGTTATTGCGAGGTTTTCGGAAAGCTCCGTTTTGGTACACCATGTTTCCACTTTTGCAAGCGCCGTTTACATGACGTCTGGAACTATGATGAATACTTCTATTGTTAGGCTGATTAATTTTTGAACACAAAACCAAAATTTAAGCTAATTTTTGACCTTGCTACTGATTTTTGTTCTGTAAAGATATCAGTAACGCAAAGAAAATTTAAAGTTCAAAATATATGGAAAGTTTGATTGATAAGTATAAAAATGTGATTTATAAAAAAATTCATCAAAATATAGGATGAGCTAGGCTTGTTTTGGAATCCAAAAGGAAATTAGTTTTGATAAAAAATAAAGTTATCTACTTTGAAAACTAGCAAAAAATATCAACTACTTCACTTGATTTTTTGATTGATCAAAGTGAATGATTAAATTTTATATTAACAAATTGAAGAGTTCAAGACTTTTTTTGTTAACGACGAAGCCAATGACATCTGAATTGACTAACGAAATAAAACGATTAGGTATTTGTGTTTATTTTTCATAGGTCAAAAATAGAAGACCTTTCTTTTCTGGCATAACAAAACTATCGATATTCATAGGAATATTTAAAAAAAGATTGTTCAAAGCAGAGAACAAAACATTGTTCCTTTTCAAAATTAAAAGTAAAGGTAACGGAGTAATAGATGCTAACCCGTACACCCCTTAAAGAACCTTTACTTTGTGGTTCATAAAAAAATGATCCACCCTCTTCCCTTTGATAGCATTTTAAACTTATTTTTGGGCAGGAACGACCAAATAGTTCTTCAGTTTTTCTGAAACACCTTCTTTTCATCTATCTAGTCGCTGCTACTCTTTTTAAAAGTTCTCGTATATAATGAGAGGCTAATATTATATTTGTTGAGTACCACTGGTTTAAACAAAAGTTTGGATAGCTTATTTGATTATTGTGTACTGACAAAAGATTTTTTTTGAGGTGATTTTGTGGATCAATTTGGATCAAAAAAACGATTTATTTTGACATATTTAGGTGACCCAATATAAATAGCCACCGATATAAAATTGAAATATTTGAACTTATACCTGCTGAATTTCGATAAAATGTAAATCCATCGGTGTAATAGCATCTCCTACATTATTGGAAAGATAGTTTTTAAAACATACAAGTTTTGGGAGCATATCACTTCAAAACAAATTCTAGGCATTGATGTGATTGAATTGCAAAAAAAATAATTATTATAGCAGTAAGCTACTTAGTTATTCTGTATTCCATTTCAGTGATGTTATCAAATGGATATTTTTGAAATGAATACGTTTTTCGTTAATAGAATATAAAAATGTCCATGCTCCATGGTTGAAGGCAAATCTAATATCAGCTACAGATTCACACGAGAGGTCTTGCCAAAATATTGCGGGAGAACCAAGAAGGTATCTACATTCATGGGACCTTCTCATTTGTATTCTGGATCTCACCCGGGAACGCTTTGAACCGGACAAAAAATTATACCGATTGGAGGCAAATAGGTGAACGTGAGGACGAGAAACCGATCATATTCATGTTTCTGGAATGTTTTTGGGTATTCTAGGCGTGGATTTGGAGGCTCTATAAAATAAAGTATTACGAACATCAGCGTCACGCAGAAGAAGTTGAGGGTATCAGCTAGTATTAAGTAAAAAGAAATGGTAGAAAGTAATGGATTCTTCATCATGGTATCTTTTTTCTGTTTTCTCTTTAACGTCATATGATTGAATTTTTCTTCTATTCCTGTCTATCCCCGACAGGTACTTTAAGCCATATCGCTATAGTCCATTCTTCTTTCTAAAATGCGTTGAATATAAGCACAAAATTTGAAGATAATTAGAAGAAGCGATAACATTATCCATTTTATGTAAGTTCCATTGTTTCTGGTTGATTCATTTCTCAAGCCGTTCCGTAATTCCGATCAAATCAATAAATAATCTCGAAAATCCTCGTGTAACCCAACACAAAAATCATCAGCCACAACCAGTTCCTGGTCTGGGTCGGCTCGATCCGACCATCGCGTCTCCACCTACGAAATGAAGATTTAACGTTGATCGTTCCTCCGAACCGTTACGTTATATATTGTTCCGAACCTCAATCACGACAAAAACCAGCTTCCGACCGATCCTTCTCATAGATCTTGAACATTTTTTCCCCACACAATTCCCATGAGCCGATCAAATCATTTGCAAACCACTTTCGTTTTTCAATACCAAATTACAAACTCATAATGTTTTTTTCTTCACATTTCAAAAGCAGAGTGGCTTCAAGTACTCTTCGTCCACGGATAATAAAACATTTACCGAGTGCAGCGTCTTTTTGAAATTCTCGATTTATCCAATGAGGGTTTGAGTATTTTTATTTGTTCCTCTTAAGTGTGTTAAATTGTAGGGCCACAAAAGGAAATTATTGGCTTTATTACCCATAGTTTAACATAAAGATTTAAAGGGAATTAATGGAACGCGAAGAACAAAACAAACGAGAATGGGAAATCTTGTGCATTTTTATTCAAATGACACATATGGTTTGGTGTATTTTTATTCTTTTTTTTCTCCTTCTGGAATTTTTTATTTTGTTCCCGAGTTGCGTCTCTGTTTCACTGGTGGGTTCCTCATTTCTTTTTCATTCCTGTTCTCATGAATTTTAAATATACATACGAGTAACCACATGTGTGTGCGGCCAGTCATCGTCATGTAATTGTAAATATTTAGAGAATGTAAAAAAGTTATTTTCTCCTTTTTCCGATAAAATGCCATTTACATTCTGATATAGTTTTCGAAAGCTTCCATTTGAACTTTTAACGCCTACTAATGTGTGGCGTGCGGCATAATTTTTTAATTGCCTTGAATTTTAAAAATAAATAATTAGTCATATCACAAAAGCGCAGATGTTCCATTAAATTGAACTTCGTGGATCAAATTGAGCATTTTACATTAACTTTAATGAATCGAATAATTAAGTTCTGTCTTTATTTTACTGGAGAAACCATGTGATTGGCGTCTCTCTTGTGGTTCTGAGGGTGTTTCTGGATGATCAGGAGGAATCGATTGACGTCCCGGTTCTGTAGAAGAAAACGATCGCTTTGTTTGACCATATTTAATTGGAACATCCGCTGTCTGCGTTTTTTCCTCGATTCGTAATGAAGATGTACAGTCTGAAGTACACATGGAAATTTAATCTCGAATTTAACGAGTAATTAAACATTTTTTCGAACGAAATTAAAATGTAATTAATCTTGGAAATTTTTACGTGAGAATAGTTGAAGAAAATCGTATACCATGGGGATTGGCAATGCGATGCGTCATATTCCTCTAGGAATGAATGTGGTTTTGATTAAAACCAAAGGGGATTTTCGATGTATAAATAAAAATTAAACTTAGTCTCTAATAAAAGAAAATGTTGATATATGACTAGGGGAATAATTACTTTGAGGCATTACTGTAACTGTACCAATAATCGAATTGTCGAAAATATCCAAATTTCTTTGAATAAAAGAAGGCGAAACGCCACAAATAAAATTGTGACACGAGTCTCCCCTTTTGCGTTTGGATGACCCTTGGCATTTTCGCAACGATGAGGGGTGATTTGGCAAGGGATCGACCTATTGTTAGAAATAGAATTTCTATATAAAAAGGGCGGCATTGTCTGATCCGATTTCAGGGGTGTACGTAGGACATTTCATCACTTTTCGACGTCAAAAAAAAAAAATGAAATTGAAATTTAAGATTGTCTTTTTTTTGGAGACTTTGTTTGTTTATTCTCAGCATGAATGGACGGAACAAATTTATAATAAGTCTCAGATTTTTTTCCACCTCAGCAAAGCCATTCATAGAACGGTTCCCTTGAAACATCCAACGAAAAATTTTCTCATAGTATAATACCCAAAAATGAATGGGTTGGTCTAATTACCAAATTTCGAAATTCAATATTTAGTAATTACAATTAAAGGTATCAAAACGAAATGTGTAATTAAATATTTGAAAATGTTGGGTTTAGTTTTCATACGATGTCGTCACTAATGTTTGGTGTAAAGGAAAAATCATTCTACTGCAGGAAAATATGATTGAATTTTTTATAGTTTTCGTACCGTGAATGTTGTGATATTTTTTTATGGTTTATTTTTGGAAAATATTTGTGGTTTATATTTGTGTCAGTGTAATAAAGTGATACCCCAACGACCGGTCATTAGATTTATCAAATTACAGGTTTGAAATTTATATATTTTTTTTATTGCAATTTTAGACCGGTTGGGCCACACTATCCATTCTATATAGGTACGAGTGGGAAAAAGATAAACTTTACGTATTCTATGTTTGTAAAAGTGAGTCCATCTACTGCTTGTTTCATACTATGGCTTTTGGTTATTGGTTATTGGTTATTGCTATGGTTATTTATTTTAATATAGGTTTACTAGAAGACCCGGTAAACTTCGTACCGCATCAATGACTACAAAAAATGTATTAGTATACGTGACGGGAACAAACAATTGCGAAATTTGTTAAACCAAATTAATTTGAAAACTAATTTTATTCATAATTTTCCAGATATTCTAATAGTTATTCTATTAATTTAAACGTAGACGAATCCAACAAATCATATATTGTATAATAATTATCGATATATGCAAGGTTTAAATATGGTATTCGTATATTTTAAAAGACTTAACTTTGCAGTGATGAGGGTTCTGTTCATATTGGAATTTTCCGAAATAATTTAGGTTAATTAAGAAATTAATAAGATTATAATCAAAAACCAAAGCGGTAATAAGTAATGAAATGAGATAATTTTAAACCATTTTCGTTTTTTTTCTTAACTTTAAAACTTCGAAATTATATAATACTAATTAAGACCTCCGGCTTCGCCTGTAGTAAACATATTATTACGCACTCATTTTTATAATAAAAATATTTTAAAAGTTTTAGCTATTACTCGTAACTTCATCTACATGGAGCATTAAAATTTACGAAAAATTTTTGCAGCATATAGCAAAACTGCATATAAGACTTCAAGGAACAATATCTTCAGAAAATGTTTACTTGAATTGTTTGTTAAAATTTAATCCAAGTGTATTACCAGGCTTATTATGTCATGAAACAAAATATTGTCAGAAAATTTTGTAATAAACGAAAAATTTATCAACCAAACAAATAGTTAAGAAATAATTATAATGCCCATTTATTCATTATTTTCTCTTTTCTGGAAAATTACTTATTTAAAGCTATTCAAATTTTGTGGGTTAAATATTTATTTAAATATACTCCAAAAATTTATGATAAGTTGGGATAAACCGGATCCTTGACAGGGAAATACTTTTATAGAGAAAAGATCCTTCTTGAAAATCATCTAGAAATCCACCAAAATCGTCGGCATACAAACGTCGATAAACGGCTTTTGGGATAAATTTCCATTGGAGGTTTATTTTTTGATCCTTAAACCTCCAATAATTAACCATTCTGTAAACCACTGATGACCGATTAGTGCCTAAATTTTGCTTAAATGGTTGTTTTTTACTCTTATGACTTAAACTATCTTTTAGACTATTTCACATATGCTATTCTTTACTCACATTTGCATGATTATCAAAAATTTCGATGTTTAAAATTTATGTATGTTTGGTTTTTTTTTAGCCGAAATATTATAGTGGTGGCTGGGATGTTTGTTACTATATTTTTTTAAAAAAATAAAATTTTAATTATAATTTTTCGTAAATTGCTAATATTTTTCATACATTTATGTTTTACAATAAAATTTGTCACCTATAAAGAAAAATTTAAAAATAAAGAACGTTTGCATTGTTTTTTGATGTATTTTATTATTTTTTGGACAACTAAAACAGAAAGTATATAATTTATAAAATATATTATTTCTATTAAAATTTTATAATTTTAATATTTATAGTTTTTATTGCAAAAGTTTGGGTCACTGAATAACAAAATTTTGCTATGAATTATTGTATTACTGAAAATATCTTAAACTTCTGCTTTTTCTTCTTGCCCTCTAATACTAATAACACAAGGAAAAGAAATATTACAAAGGCAAATTAACATAATAACAATTTTTTCAAAGGATGATCTACCATGGATGATTGTTAGATGCTATGTACTTGTATAGTAATTTCTTCTATTCAAGATGGAATTATGAACCTTCTAAATTTGTACCATAAATTGGTTAGAAGTGGGAATGCTACGCATTCCTAGGACAAATATGGTTAGCACCACAAATTGTCCTTGCAGAGCTGTAATGAACCGGGAATTGCTGACCATTGTCAAGGTCAGGAAGGTGTCCTACCCAAGCCATATATTACCGGAAGAGAGGTAGATCTGTTGCATTTGACCACGAGAATTAGGGAGGAAATGAATTTCATGAGGAATACAAGGAGCTTTTGCAAGTTGGTCAAGACAAAAATATTTACTTCCAAAAGATAGTAAACGGCAAGGAATGTCACAAGACTTAGAAGAAGAAGAATTCGGTACATTTGTGTAAAAATTATATATAATTTAATGGACAAATTCTAATCTCAAAAGTTTTAAATGGTAGTTATATTTAGATAAAAAATTGTAGCATTAAAATATTTGGAAGGATTAAAAGAACTATTTGATCTTTTGTATTCAAAACTAAATTGGAGATTACTAATTCAAATGTTGTAATTGGAAGCCTGAAACCCTATTTGATTTCTGTTTATAATGTTTTGAGTTAATTATGCGAAATTCCCAGTTATAATATTGAATGTATCAAAAAGGTTCTTTTATATTTTCGGATTGAAAAAAACGATGATGTCATGATAGGATTATTACGGAAAAAAATTTAAGAGGATGAGCGTTGGGGCTTGTCTTGTCAAGCATTTGGTTAATATCAAAATGGATTTTTCAATAGTTTCAAATATATACGCTACATAAATGGGTTTGATGTCACGATCTTGATATGATACAATTATGGCATATTTACGTGATCGATAATGGGATTTGGTTGAATATTTCGAGTGGATAATGACGCCCATTTGTCACTGACTTTTTTTCATTTGAAAATAATATCGTACAAGTTTGGAATTTGTATTTTTTTCCTCTCTAGTTGTACTAGTGCTTGTATTTGTCACCGGAGTATAAACAATTCATTTTAATTTCCGACTAGGGAGATGTGCGCTCGTAAGTAGAAATTTCGCATTCGGACGAGGGACATCTCTTCCCTGGTTCCCTTGGTGCAAGATGAAAAAAGAACGATGCATCACTTGCAGTATGCGGGAAAATGATGCCCGCAAACCTATTCACAATGGATTTGGGACAAATTATTTATTATGCCATTATGAACTTAGTTAAATTAAATATGTGATTATAATAAATTTGAAAAAAAGAAATCCACATTCTCACTGCTAGGAAACTATACGACTTTAAATATTGCCATAAAATAGCACCATTAAACAATGCATTTCTTTCTCGGGAAAATATGGAAATATTATCACTGCCATTTATCAATGCGACAACTGCAACAATTCGGAAATAAATCTAATGAAATAAATGCATCGAAAATAAATGCAGAACTTTTCATTTGTTTTCCGAGCTATAATTTTGCTACCCGTAACGAGGTCGTTGTACCACAGTTATGTAGCTTGATTATTTTAGGAGCTCAAACATTTAGTTAATGAAAGTAAACATTAAATTAATTCAGTAATTATCAAACCCTATTATGTTATGCATATAAATATGAATTTTATGAACGCTGTAGATTTCAACAGAAAAATACATTGAACTGATAGAAAAGTATCGATAGAATTGTCAAACAAGTTTGATACTTAAAAATGAGTGAACTAATTGAAAGATAGAATCCGAATGGTGATGGGGTCAGTGAGCATACTCATGTATCGTTATAATTGACATACTGATACTGTCCAATGAACAAAAACTATTCTTTTTATTAAATAAAAGTTTTCTGATGAAACATATTTAATGAGGTCCTTTGTCTTCATATTGGCGTTCCTTTCTTTAATTGGGTCAACAAATATTAATAAAGTATTGGGTTGCTCAATAAGTTTCTTTCTTTTTTCTAATATGAAATAAATTCAAAATATTGGCTGTTTAAGGTAATATTTATTTTGTTGTATAAGAAGCTGTTTGTTTTATTACCTTCTTCCGTCTGCCAAGAAGCCTTATTAGGTACATCTTATTTCCAAAATTATTGTGTTTTGGAATAGAAATAGTCCTGGAGGTGCGATTTTATTTCGCTGATGGAGGATTCAGTAATAGTAAACGTATGTTAAACGGTAAAGGATTCGATTAAACACCCAAATCCAACTTCTTCCCGCTAATGCAATATGTGGTCTCGCGTTTTTATGGTGAAAATCGCACCTCCAGGATAACTTCTCGTACAAAACACAATAATTTTGGAAATAAGTCATAATGAAGCTTTCTAAGTGACTTGAGAAGGTAATAGAGCAAAAGCGCTCTTATATATCAAAACAATTAATATGTTAAACAGTAAATATCGTTTATCTGTTTCATATTATTATAGGGAAAGAAACTTATGGGATTTTGGGGGATATTTATAATGAGATGCTTACAAGTTTGCATTAATATTATGAAAAAAATGAATATTTTAAAAGCTTATTTTACAAAAAGAATAAATTTGAAACACTAATTTCAATAACTCCAAAATTCCAATTATTCATATAGTTAAAAAAAAACAATAAAACGAAGAAAAGAAGAAGCTGGTTTTCCTTTCTACATTTTCTTATAAATGGATATTGATTTCAATGGTGTGAAGGTATGGCTGTGATTCCTTATGAAACAGTGTTTTGTAAGCAGGACTCCAACCATCCTGATTTTTCATCTTTTTATCAAAGATTTATGTACATTTATACGTAGTATGGCATACTATTTTGAAGTTCAATAAATAAACAACAAAATCAGGTGAGTATTTATGCATTATCATAAAAATTGAGAAGGGGGACTTTTTTTATAAAATGACAGTCGTAGGGATAAAAATTTTTGAAATCATTGTCTTAAAGCTTAGTAAATCGATCTCCTAAATTAGGTGTTCATATTAAACATTAGTTTTGGCCTACAGTAGAAACTACTAAGTCTATAAAAAAACATACTACCTTGAGACTATACTAAAACTTCAAACTTTTAGTTACCATTACTTAGTTATCCTTAGAATAAAGTTGTGTTTCTGGTAATTATGAAGAAATTTTTTCACAATTTTTCATCCGATACATTAATGTTTTTTTTTGATTGCTCAGTTTCCAAATGATTATAAGTTAGAATTAGGTCGCTTTAGTTGCATTCTACGGTCAATATTTTTGAGTCCTGCGAAGGGCTTATATATACTTGTAATATGTCCGTAGTATATTAGTCATACCAAAACTAGTTAAATAGCAATGAAATCTGAGAATTGAAAGGGAATGAAAATAAAAAGTTGTTAAATTAGTTTGAATAATTTGGTGCATAACAATAATAATTTCATAACCTATATGAAATTTGTTTAAAATTGACAAAATAATTATTATTATTATTATTATTATTATTATTACCTGATGATGACAGTCAAAAACTGTTGAAACGCGTCGTAATAAAGTAATTTTTTAATTGAATCTCAAAGACATATATATATATATTATTATCCATTAATTGGTGCATAAATTCTATACATTTTTTACATATTTTGATGAATTACCACTGATAAAGGAATTAAATCGAAGTAATCACTAAATTGATTTTGAGCCTATTTTAAAATCATACACTAAAATCTATAGTAAAGCTTTTTATTAACTGACAAATTTGTTTTATAATACAAATTATTGATATTAAAATGGATTTTATGTATATTGTTTATAACGTAATTTTCACGTTAGATTAATTGGAAATTAGTCAAAGTTCCATATGTCTGTATAATTTGAAAACACCAACCAATCAATGTTATCATCAATCACATTCTACATTTAATCCAAATGACGCCAGGTCTGGCTTTTGGTTTGTTATAAAATTTTATTGCTTGTATGATACATTTTAATGTTCAATTTATATTATAAGAAAATATAATATAATTTGTTTTTTAATAGTTTTTTTTTTTGGTGTGCTAAGGCTGTTTAAGTTAATTGTGAAATAAATCCTTCAAATTCTGCTCATTAAAATAATTTTGATTAATTACCAATGTTTATTTGTACAGAGTAGTTTAATTTATCACTCGGTCGGTGTGTAAAGAGGTAGTTTATACCCTCATGAATCAACCCTCTACTGATTTTATGAGTGTTTTCTCATAGAATTTATTTACCTGGTAGTATTTGAGAATAAGGGCGCGTCAAGTGGATGATGTTCCAAATTTAATTTGAATAATAAAATGATGAGGAAATAAACACCTTCTTTGGGTTGAAGAACTTGGGGTGTGGTTTGAGAAACGATTGTGGAACGTTGAATGTTTGGGGGTAGGAAAAAAAAGGTTCGTCAAGACTTTGGATCGTGTTTTTTATTATCTTTTTCTTAGTTGGTTTTAATTGATGATGATGTTAATTGTTCGTGTTTCACTCGATTGGTGGTCTTCGGATGAACAAATTGTTGGCGATGGATTGATAATTGCTGCATTCAATTTCAATGAGGTATTGGGTATTTAAAGCATTGTTTTTTTTGAAATTAAGACAAAAATAAGATGATAAAACTTTTTCAATTTACTACAAGAAAAAATGCCATATCTGCGCGTTGCGTGAATTGTAGATGAGAGGCACAAAGTTCTGGATTTTCACCAATTATTTTCCCTAGTCCAACCGAGGCGACAACGACAAAAAATATTTTAATGTCTTTGGAAAGCGTGGAAACTTTTGTGCGGGCGTTAAATTCAATTTTTAACGTTATGCTGGTGTCATAATTTAAAAAAAAACAAGCCCGACTCGTATGTGATGGAGATTGTGTTCGTTCGGTTTTGGAGAAAAGAAAGAAAAAGAGGAAATCACTAGGAAAAAATGAGCCAGAGATGAACAGAACCGTACTTTTTCCCTCCGTAGACAATAAATTTTATCCTTGAACGACGAAAAAAATATCAAAGAACAGGTCAAAGTGGAAACTTACAATCAAATCAAGTCAAGTGAATTATTTTCAAAAGAAAACAGAAATGTCAATTTTTCTCTGGCTTTTTGAGTTTTCCGTTGATAGTTTATTAAATTCCCTTTAAGAATAGTCATTTAACGTCGAAAGTTTTTCGTGTCTCCAGGGTTTTATTACTAAGTAATTCGAAGAAAAAAAAGAATAACTTAGATTGGATTTGATAAGAACACATTCTAATGGCGTACACAGTAGCACCCATTACCAATACTCTTTAACATAGATTAGTTCATTTCTTTTTCTCAATACTAAAACAGATAATTCCCTATCATAATTTATTAACTCAATGTTACCTATAAATATTAAGATTTTAACGTTTCAAAATTCATCTTCTTTTATATTTCCTTTATCATTATTACTTTTATTTGGTGGACCATTTTTTTATTTTGCCCCAGTTTAGTAATGTGCTGCCATATCATGGTGGTGATATTAGGCTATCATTGATCTTTGGCGGCGTTTAACTAGCTGTAAAAGTCAAACTTTATTCCGCTGTTTATTTTTGCGGTCATCAAACTGCAAGCTCATGGAGCTTTTTCTGTCATTTTTTTTTAGTCAGCGCTCTCTTGTGGTCTTCGTTGGAACTATTTCGCTCTACTATATGCCAATTAAGGAAGGAGAAAATTTTTATTGCACACATATGCTATGGAAGGGGTATAAGCTCTCGACAAATTGGAGGGAAATGACAATTTAAATTTAACCTGGGACTTATGGAGCACGTCCACTGTAGTCATAAAATTTCAGTGGTTCTACTGCACTAGGACAATTTTTTTGGCTATTAAAGAAATTTCGTATGAATGCGATTAGAATCCTTTTATGTATAACTTGTTCGTTTTATGATGAATTTGGTTATTTTTCACATACCATGAAGCTTGGTATACCCAAAGAGATTTTATGACTAGAGTGATTTTTTTCATAGATCTGTCAAAATTATAATCAAGGTTATCGAGCCCCCATTTTTTTTCCTTTTTTTTAAGTTCAGCGCTCTCTCGTGGTCGTCGTTAGAACTGTTCCCACTGTCACAATTTTCTTCACTCCTTAAATAACATAATTACAATCAAGAAAATGAATATTATATACATATACTTATTCAATGCATTGTTTAATATTTCATTTTGCTAAATTAGTTTTTTTAGGAATATTCTCAAATTTTTATTATGGACCGATTTAATCGCGAATTAAATTAAAACAAAGTCGAAAATGCAACGTTGCCAGATTGTGGGTGTGCTGAAATGGACTTGAGCCAAAGTAAACTTTATTTAGAAAATTTAATTGTACAGATTTTACATAATACAATATAAATACATATTTGAAAATAACAGTCGCTACTTCATTTCTGACATGTCAAAATTTACGTATAAATTGCATTCGAGTGAACAATACGTACAGGAATAATATCGAAACCATTCGAAAACAGTTCTCAAATTTCGACGTTCCTGATCCAAGCTTATACCTATTTGGATATAATTGGATAAGGCAAGCTCCAGTTGGTTGGAGAAGCGTTTTAAAAAGAAGATTTTAGCGACGCTTTTTGATGAATTCAGAAGAATTTTCCATCTACTGAACCAGGTAAATAGGAGATTGATAGACTGTCGAACGAATTTTCTGAACGATTCTTTTGGAGATCATTGTCCAGATTGACGATGGCAATATCATCCGCATATATTATAGTTATGCTGTAGTCGAAAAGTCCGCGACATAGAAATTGAAAAGGATTGGACCTAGTACTGATCCCTGGGGTATCTCTGAGTGAATAGGTTTTTCCTATGATAACTAATAATCCATTTTGATTAATAACTTTATTAAGGCAAAGTTTCACTGCTTTATAGATTTTCCTTTCATGTGTTCCGTAATCATTGATTCAAAACAGTCAAAAAAGTGAAACAATTTTACCAACCCCTAGTGAAGACAATTAAAATAAGTATTTTAAAAAACCCAATATGATAATTACTAAGGGTGAACTTCCCTCTTGTTTCATTCTTGATTAATACAAGCTTGTACCCACATGCTGTTATGATCATTTCATGCATCGTTCTAATTTCCGCTTGCATTTTGTATAAGGCACATTTCCAAAATGCATCTCATTGTCACATTATCGTTGAAGCGTCGCGGCGCACATGTCTACCAACAGATACGTCACATTATTGCAACTCACGAATAAAAATCCGCGCCCCTTTTTATATGCTTGTTCGCTATAATGGGGTTGATTTTCTATTACAATTGCCGGATTAATAGGACGTTTATTTATCGAGTTTCTAGTTTTAATACGCTCGATAAACACATCTGTTTGTTTATTTTCCAAATTGGTGTTTCACACACTTCAACCGACGGCCTACTGTGGACCCGGTTTACTGTGGTATTGTTGAGGATGATTTCTGTTCAAATTCTAGTCCCACTTGATTTTTTTTTTAAAATTCTTTTTATATTATAAAAGTTTTTAAAAGAACGGACGTTTTTTTTCTTTTCAATGTTTATTATTACATTAGAACTTAAGATCAATCAAAAAATACAAAAGAAAAACGAGGGACGAAGTAGTCTTAAACGCCTACTAGTCACATCAAATTTATCGATTCCATTAATCAAAAATTTCTGAAGACTTGTACAAATATTGAGTCAGGGCTGGCCAATAACCAAAAACATGACTAGTTTTATGGTTTAAATTAAGAAAAAAAAAGACGTGAGTGGCGTTTATATGGGTTATTTATGCAATATGTTTTGTTATGAAGGAAAAAAAATGTCTTTGATTCTATTGTCATGGGATTGTACTCGAATAAATTGACGAGATGAAGTGTATTGGAAGTTGTCGATCGAATCTTCTGTTCGATCGAGTTTAATTGGCTGATAATGCATTACGATACGAGTGATTCGTATTATTCAAGCAGTACGCCGCTTGGAAGACTTTCAAAAATTCTTTCCAGTTTCATGAATGTAATAAAAGTCGACTGTGTAAGTCTTCATGGTGACATTATCTTGATGGCTTGCATGTGGCGGGAATCCGTCATTTTTTTCGATAGATACATTTGTAAAATTAAAGACTAATAAAATCGTTCAGTTAGTAAAAATAAAAAAGAGTTTTTAATAAAAAGTTAAACAGAAAAAGGATATTTTATCAAGACTTATATAAAGCTTTTGAACTGCAATGATCTTTAATTACTCCTTAGGCATATTATCCATAATTTTGAACATAAAATTTCCAGTGACTGCGGGTTTCAAACCCAAGCCCATTGATGCATACAATGGTAATTGTGACCATTTCGCCAATAAGTGTGCAAAGTGGATAATTCTTTCGATTGAGTAAGTTAAAAACAACTATAAATATTAACTTTGATATCAAAAAATTATATAAATGTTTTAATTCACAACCTAAGAGATATAGAGATCTTTTATACCTATTCCTGAACTATAGATATTTTGACGTAGAACTACGTCTATCAGATAGTATAGACTCCTATAATACACGATGCGAGCTTTCAGGACTACTTGTGGATGCATATTACGATGATTTTAAATTTTGATATTATTGCATATACTTTTCAAATTATAAACGATAGATTAACAGCAAAATGCTAATTAGAAAGATAAAAGCAAAATTTCAAATATAATCAATGATCATGTTATATACCTACTAAACAATGTAATGAGAGATTAGAGTATAGTAATTCCTTTAATTCCTTTCGCCAAGTTTAATCGACTATGAATAATTTCTTATAAAAACATTCGTTTTTTGTTAAACAGAAATATAATTGTTTTAATGTACAAAAATTCTAAATTTTTCAATATTTACAATGCAGTTGTGTTACTTGTTTTATGATTTAAAGCTTTCCCCGTACCAGACCAAACTATTAGCTTTTAAGTCCATTTTTACCCTTAATTCGACTTATCAATTTTTTCGCATTTGTCGATTTTTAATAAGTTTTTGCCCATTTATTTGGTTCCTTTGAAAAAATGAAACTTTAAAAAAGTCTTGCCATTTTTTCTGGAAGTGCTTTTACCAGCTCCCATAAATCTAGCCACTATGCCCATAAGTTTTGTTTAGACCGAGCAAATTGTGTTAGACTCAAGTGGGTAGTTGGGTGAAATAATGATTATCCCTCATACAATAGGCATACCGGATAATATTCGGAAATATGAGTTATTTCTGAAAAAAATATTTTTCGGAAGAGATTATAGGTCTAGTTGAAAAACATGGCATTTTAGTTATTCAATTTAAGATACACGCAAAAACGTTTGGAAGTCTTATGGCGCCGCTTGTGATGTCACGTTTGAGTACCAAACGTTAATACAAGATAATCAAAATAATTGGTTCTTAAACTTATTGAAGATACTGGGCCTCACCAGTTTCATTTACGCATTTATCGAACCCTTGTTAATTGAATAAATAAAATGATTTTTTCAAATTCAAAACTAAGATATATGTTTATACATAGATACACAAAATAAACAAATTCATTTAGAACTCGTCAAACCTGCGAGACCAAACTTCTGTGGTTCGATTGAATTCAGATTAAGAACCACTGGTCTGAATAATTTAAGTTATTTATATTTTCCAATGCAGCACCATTTCTTTAAAATATTGACTAATTCCGCGGTGCCAAAATTTCCATTCTCAACTAAGGCTGAATAAATATTTCCTTCAAATTAATTGAAATATGAAGATATCTTTTGTTTATCCAATTTATTGTTCTTATGCTCCAAACGTACCGTGCCTCTTGATTGAGATATTTCCACCACTAAGTACTCGTACACTTAACCTGGTTTCAATGCATTTATTTACTCAATTATGACGTCATTCGCTTTGATTGGTGTTTATCATTTCATAGCGCATTGCCGTGTTTTGAAGTTTTGTTTTGATAGTAAAATAAGTAATTTCATTTTGAATATAAATGTAATTGTATTTTACATTCTTTGACTTGAGTTTTATTAAACAAACACAAGATTTAAGTAATTTTAGTAACTATAATGGCTACTGTATTGAATTTGGAAAACTCCAATTGGATCGAAGTACTCATTGCATCCATATTATTTGTCCGATGTTGTTTTATTTGCTATATATAGTAATAAGCAATAATGGTAAAATAAATTAAACTTTTATAGACCCTAGTATTGCAATTGTAATTGTAAATCGATAAATTTAAAAAAAAAACATAATTATTTCTATATCTTAAAGGCTACAGTTGAATTTTAAGAAAAAATGAAATTAAAGGCAATAGTATAATTTTAATCGCTTTTTCTAATAAAATTAAACCTTTCAATTATAATTAACAACATACGATGGATGTAAATTTAATTGAATTTACCACAATTTTAGCTGGAAGATCTATTTGTATCAAACTTCATAATCTTTGTGGCTTAACCCTTTATCGTTGTACTTTAATTTAAAGGTCACCCATCTAATTATTTCCGCCACTTTTTGAAAATCAATTTTTTTTTAGGTAGCTTATAATTTGAATTATAGTATTACAAAATAAAATAGGGGTGAAATTATTAAGTTAAAATGAGCAAACGGGTTAAGTGATTTGTAACAGTTTAATCTAAAGATTTGAAATCAATTGGAAAAAATACAAACAAGCAATCGTGTCCTTGATCAATTGAGTGAAATAAATGGGGTTGATCTCGGCTGTCACGGTCAGAAAAGTCAATTGGTTCGGTCAGGGTGTCCTTTTCGATTAATCTCAGAGAAACGCGATCATGTGACCAACCAGTAATGTACCTGGCTTGTATTTATATCGAACTCTACTCTTATGTATAATGTAACACCTGTACCCCCGAAATAATGGACTCTAATCTGGCATAACCCTTTGAAAATGTAAATTCCGGTTTTACGAACCCCGTCAGTCGTCCGTCGCTTATTTGCAATTTTAATGAGATCCAGATTCTAGTGCGTGTTAGCGTGGATTGATAAAAGGATGTTGATAGTTTATGTTGATCGGCTGTCATATGTAGTACACCAGAATGAAATGAGAGAATTTAATGGAAAAAGGTTTCTTTCTTTCAGGGTTTTTTTCCCTCTGAAATTGATGAGTTTTTTTTAATGTCTAGGTCTCTGATATTGTTCATTTGAATCGTTACGGTTGCGGTGATGTCGCCATCTCCGCGGTTTTATGCACTTCCTGCTGCACCCTCACCGTGAATCCGCCGCTTGTTAACGTTTCATTCAAAAATATATTGAGTTGGTCTCAATAAATTAATTCTGTCTTTGTTTGATCAATAGCACACATCAATATATGGTTCGGTGAATGAAAAAATGATTGATATTTCAGAAGCTACTAAAATATAATGAAGTAATAATTTGAAAAAAAAACACTATGTATACTTGAAGAGATCAAATTGCTGTAATGAGGAGTTTCTTATGGATTGCAATTTTTATACTTTACTGACTTAAATAAGAAGATGAATTCACAGTAAAATTATATGTGAATCATTAATTTAAAGAGTTTTGAATGTAAATTGAAATAATTACTGCAACCTTCATGGATTTTTTCCAGATTTTTTTTTAACATTCTTAATGGAATCCTTTCCATATTATTCTCAACGATTTTTTCATCCAAATTACCTAAAACAATTATTGCTAATTAACCATTAAACAATTATTAATTACAATTAATGCGGAGCTTTACAATATTGCCCATCATATAGACAATTCAAAATACCTACCTACTATCAAACCATACCCCCTGAATTTATTGTATCATATTAATGCAATAGACTACTATTTTTTGTTGTATAATATTATATTTTAAAGTCATTAATGACCTTTGTTGTTAAAGAGTGACTATAAATAAAAAAAAAAAATATTCAAAAAAAGATCAAAAGTCTAACAATTAAAAATTTTCAAAAGAGGTTTTTCTAATATTCGTCCAATTGTATCAACTTTATACGACTTTTGGTCGAATGCATTTTAATTAAAGAAAATAGTTTTTTATTGATTCCGATCCTGTAGTTCATCTTCTATTTGTTGTAAATCCGAGGATTTTGAGGATCTTTTGTTTTTAAATAATTTACACTTATTTATTTTTGCACAACGTTTCGAAGTTTATTATTGCTTTTTCAAGCGATTATAAATGAAAGTAAAATTTATTAACTAGAAGTTTTCAATAAAATATCATTTATGTTGGTATAATAATGAATAGCAATGGTAAATTTAAATTATTTTATACATTAAAACTATTATAGAAATGTAGAATTAAGTTAAATATAAGATGATAAAATTCAGATCTCAGCTTTTATATTTTTTTTTAAATAAGTAGAAAATTCTGGTTATTTAAGATCTTTTTGTTTTTTATTTTTTATTCAATATTTTTATTATTCAATTAGCTACGTTTCGTTACTAATCGTAACTTTTAATCGTAACTTTCGTTAACTAAAAATTTTTTTATTTATTTATTTATTGAATTTAAATTAAAAATATTTTAATTTTGTGAATCAAGAAGCCTGAGGAAGTTACGATTAGTAACGAAACGTAGTAAATTGAATAATAAAAATATTAAATAAAAAATAAAAAACAAAAAGATCTTAAATAACCTGAATTTTCTTCTTAGTTAAATATAAGTTTATCTTCAATTTGTTTTATATTTATATTTAACTTAATTCTAAAATTCAATAATTAATTACAATATATAAAATAATTTAAATTTACCATAGCAATTTATTTATTATATCAACAAATCGATATTTTGTTAAAAACTTTTTCTTTATATATTCTACGATTTATTATTAATAATCGCTTGAAAAAGCAGTAATAAACTGCGAAACGTTGCGCAAAAATAACAAAGTGTGAATTATTTAAAAATAAAAGATCCACAAAAATCCTCGGAACCGAAAACCATAAGAAATACTTAATAATTAAAAAAAAAACAGTCAGATCACAAAGCCAAATTTTTGTATTGATAGAAGCACGTTAGAAGGTATACTTACTGGTAAAAGTCTAGTTTTTTACTAGAAATAAGTTTAAACCGTTTTATGTAACAGGAATTTACGCTCTAAGGAAAAAAGTTTTTGGAAAAATAATGGAACCATGATAGATCGTTATATTTGACCTTTTTTTCCTCTCATTATGCGATTAAAGAAGAACTTCAAAATGATTTTTAAAATAACAGTTAAGAAATACGTATGTTGAAGATATTTAAGTCGGGGTATATACAGGCTGAATGGGAGGAGGGTGAATTTAAGTTTTGTTTCTATGTTTAATATTATACATTTTAAAGGAAATTTGCTAGGAAATGTGTTCTTAGAAGATACATCTTTTGGAATATATGCTTTACAGAAGACGGTTTTTGGAAAAATAATGGAATCATGTTAGATTGATATAATTGACCTAATCGTGTTAAGCCTAACGCGAACTAGTTATTATTATGTACGACGATATTAGTTTGTGGTCCCATTAATTTATTGACCTCTGTCCAAAAATGATTTACATATTCGATTTATTAAATGAATCAATACTACTCCTAAAATCATAAACTTGAAAACTTTGAACTTCACTCAGTAATCATTGAGGCAGTCATCCTAGATAATGATTCAAATCACGAAAAGTGTCAAAATTATAAATCAGTGGAGATAATTATAGGAAACAAAAGTTCATATTTATTAAAAAAAATCTATCATCTAAAAATTATCAATATTTCATTATTTGTTTTTAATTTCAATAAATATGACACTTATAAATTTATTATAAAAATATCTTTCTATCAACGATTTGAAATGATTGATATTTTTGTAGATTATTCGGTATTCTTAAAAATATGCAAGTGGAAAGTTTTTGACAAATCTAAAAAGGGTGTGAAAAGTTTATTTAGTTATTTGATATTCTGTGAGGGTAAATATTTTTAAATTCAATATTTTGCGGGAATTCAATAGAAAGAAACTAAATTTTGCTTTGTTACCTCAAATTTTTTATGTTACTTACAAAAGTTCTAGATTTCTTTTAAATTTTTTTTGGGGTGCCTTTTATAAATATATTTTTTTGAATCGCATTCTGATTTCTCTTTAGATTATAATATACAAAGTAGCATTATGAATATGTACGAGTATTATGTGCAATATGCATGCATTATATATATATTGTATGGCTAAAGTTTAAAGCTTTTTTTACTTTAAGTCGATAGTACTAAATATTATTATTGTGAGCTTTTGGATGTATAGTGGCAGCTTTAGTTAAAAGAGGGGAAGCGATGTTAATAAGTCACTCGATTCCAACGAATGTACAAAAAATTATGGTTCCTCGAGTTACGTAACCTAAAGGTATGAATATACCATTTAATCTAGAGAAATTCGCTGAGATTGGTAGATTTTTAATATGACCTCTCTTTCCTATACCTATTATCTTAACTTCTATCCAAAATCTTACAATGTTCGTTTATGATAGTGTAATCAACTTAGCTGACCATTTTGGTTTTGGTTGAAATTTACATGTCAAAGGAAATCAAATTAATTTGTATTCCACAATAGTAAATATTGAAATGAATACAAATGGAAATCATATTTTTTTGTATTAAACAAACTCTTTATTTCTACAGCTTCAAGTTATGCAACAAATGTTCATAATTAATACAAAAGGCATAGCACATGTGTTATATTTGTTTCGAAATGTAAAGTTATGTTTTCCGAACTGAAGAATTAAAAATTCTTGGGAAAAGCATAACTGTGTTATTAACCATACCTAACTGAATAAATACATAGAGAAATTCATGTAAATCCGAAACAATTCCACTTTAATCAATAAACCAGAATTATGTGAACAATTTTCAATGATTTTTACTCATATAAAATAACTCTCGAATAATGAAAATTGAAAATAAGAACAGTTTCAGAGAAAAGAAGGATTCTCCATTTATTTAAACTTTAAAAATTGAACAAATTGGAAATTGATAGATTCGTGCCGTTGAGAATCTTCTAAAGCTTATTAAGATGATGAAATGTTGAACATAAACTACTTTATAAAAGAGGGCTGCATTTAAAGTGGGTGGTTGCAGCTGTAGTTCTTTCAACAAATATTAGATAGTTTCTTGAAGTTGATGTAATATTTTAAGTAAACTTAGCAAGCGTAATAATTTTTACGATGAATTAGAGGTAATATTTTCATGAGGAGATATGAAAAGTGTCATAAATAGAGTTCGATTTTGTTAAAAAGTGTTGTTATTGAAAGAAGTTGTCTTTTATATTTAGGTTAAAAAGCATTTTACTTAAATCGAGTGGAAGTTGGTTATCTTCTTTTGTCATTAATGGTTAAATTAGGGAGTATTTTAAAAAGAGATGGTACTTTGTAATTTTTCGAATGGAAAGTGATATTTGAAAGAACTTTATTAGTCATTATTTGATTTAGTGGTCTTAAATTTACCATTAGAATATTGATCAAGTTGTACAACACAATGTTGTTTAAATCCTTATGGTCCAAGACCCGGCAAAGGCTAGACTTTCGTTATTTTATAAAAGTTCAAAATTTTTATGCGCAAGTCTCTTAATATTTTTGCCTAATATTATTCGAAAGAAAATATACAAAACTGACCTATATATTATAACGAAATTAAGTTTTTATTTTATACACCTGCACCTGTTATCAACCAAAGTAGCCACCGTCTAAACTCCATAGTCGCTGATCGTTCTTACATGGGTTGGGCACATGCGCATAGAAACTTTGAGCTTTTATCAAATAACGAAGGTCTGGTCATCGCGGGCATTTGCTCTACTATAATAGTTATTTTTGTGGGCACAAAATAGTATATTTGTGAATAAGTTTTTATTATCTGATAGTTTTATATTAAGGGGGGAAGCTGGTCTAGAGCGTGAAAAAATGGGCATAATTTATGAATTTTTTGTGACTCAACAAAAAGATCAATCGAAAATCTGTGAAAAAGGTTTTATAATTTAGGTTTTAATATACAAATACAAATTTTTTCGTGTCAATTAAATTCAAAATGGTGGCTGTCCAGAATTTCTTCGGAGGCGCCTCATTTTTTAGATGGGTCCATGGCCGAAGATGTAACCTCCTTAATTTTGGTCCTGGAACAAAATCCTGAAAATTTTTAGTTTCTATATAACAACAGCAAGAGACGTACGTAGGATTTTTTCGATATTTTGTTTTTTCGTGAAATGGTGCACGTTTGAATAAAACATTAAAATTTTCACTATAAAAAAACGACAAAATTGTTGATTAAAAAAAAACTATGCAATATAAAAAAAAAATCCTTCGTACGTCTCCGGAAAAAGTGATCGGTGAAGATTCGCTTGAGTTATGTCTTCGGCCAGTTCAAAAAAAGTGATTTCGAGAAAAATGCGTTTAAAGTTTTAAGTACTATAAAATCATATTAAATGCGTATACACCTTTAATCTGCGATGCCTTTAATCTGCAAAAGTTTGGGTATTTGGACATTTTTGCCGGTATCTATCCTTTGGTATGTTATTTTTAAGACCCTAAAGTACCTTTTCAGACAAAAAAAAATTTCGGTTTCTTCAAAATTCTAGACCAGCTTCCCCCCTTAAAGGTTATTCATTCAAATTGTAAAATATTAGGTGGTGTTGTCTTATTTTAGTTAAAGGATTTATTGGCTCAACTTTCAGATGTTAATTTTAGGAGAGAAGAACTAAATTTAGTTTTTACAGTATGAAAGCTGATGAATGTGAGCTTTATATATAAACCAACTTTAAAACGTTTTCGAAAAACTTTTATTTTGTTTACTGGGTTAGTAGAATGCATTAGGAATAATGAAAACTCTTTACCCATCCATTTTATGATGCCTCCCCCTCATGTTTATTGTGCCACTGCTTTACATCTTCCTAAATAACAAAATTTGAACCAAGTGAATTGAACTTCCATAATTCCTTAACGAGCCAAACCATCAAAGTTACCACCACCGCAAATTATTGAGTGATGAACGAATAGAGGACGCGTTAGACATAGCTGGTTTGTGAATTTCTCGAAACCATTCCAATAGCTGATTCAGCACAATTTGGTATGGGAAAAGAAAATACGGACGCGATGTACAAGTCTGTCGCTGTTTCGATGTAGATGTGCCCGTCATTTCCCATCCCGAACAAAAGCACCTGGAACCCCGTTCTTGGCCCGGTTATCCTCCCCAGCCCCCAGCTCCCACCCGCTTTGTATAGAGAGCAAACTCAATTTGAGTCGCTTTTACTTCGTTTCTAGTAGATAGTTTATTTAACAACTGCCACGTAATGTGATTTTTACGCGAGAGAAAACCAACACTTTCGTCTTTGGTTTGCTTTTTTCCTCGTAAATGGTCCCCAAGACGAGACGTGGTGCTCATTCCCGTTTTTCCTCTGTGAACGTCTTATTCCGCTTCAGCTTTAATTGAATTCAAATAAAATTACTAAAAATCAAAGATTTAACGAGAAAATATAATTGACTCTATGCTTTTTTCTCCGTTTGGATTAAAACATGTTACTTATTGAATATTATGTGAAACACTTACTGTTTGAAACATAATACTTGCATTGAGGGTAGTTGGGATGACAAAGCGACTTTTGGAGTGGGTTGTTAGTTGGTAACCTTAGATTGTAGACAAGGACTCGAGGGTATAATTAACGCGTATCCACGTTTTATAAAATATTTTGGTCGAGTTACCCTTTTGAGACACGACCGTTCTCTTCTGGAACACATATAATTTATCAAAGTCCCCTTTTGTGTATCGTTGGTAAATATGCAGAGAATTATTATTTGCTTCTTATTAACTCTACTAAAACAAGCAAAGAAAGAAATACTTGAATGTTTTCTTTGCTAGTGAAATCGGAAAGTGTTTCTAATTTTTCTACAGATATTAAAATCTATGCAATTTATCTACTCCGAAAAAATTATCGTTACTTATTTGCACAATTTTAATGCAAGACATTATTTCTACTCCCGGCCTCCTGAGCTCCACTCCTGGAAAAAGACCTCTTCCATTTTTCTCCATTCCCCTTGGTCTTCTGCGGCTTGGACCAGAAGGTCGTTTGTCCATCTCAGTGGCAACTTCTTTCGTAGTCTACCATGAAGTTTCGCCCTCCAGAAGGTCATTTCCTTTGCCCATCGATCGTCCGTCATACTCAATCCATTGCTATTTTTGGGAGCCTTCCTTTTTATATTATACCTGACCCTATATGTAATACTAATAATTATTTACACCAAATAAAACATACCGTTTTTCTATTATTTATAAAAATACTTTTGGTAACGTTTAGTCCCATCGCGTTTTTCTTTTCGAACTGCTAGAATTTTCCAACTGAACTCAATCCTATTCAAAATTAAAGTTAAACTAGTTTTGAAATCTGTTGCATTCGTTTATATTCTAGTAAGTAATTAGAGTCCAACCAAATGATGAATGACCAAAAGCATTGGGGTATCTAGAATAATTTTTTAATTTTCGTTTTTAATATCTATGGATTGGTTTTTGGAAAAATATATGTGTTCCTGAATTCTTAAAGCAAAATATCTAGAAATTATTGCTGCTAAGGGTAATTCTATTTATTTCCAAATATAACTCAGCTTTAATCATCATTTGCTAACAGTGAGCTCACGATCTTTTAATAGTTTTACTTCTTTACCCTGAAAATCCGTTATGATTATTGGTTTAGGTCAAATTAAACTAAACACAATGGAATTGCGTATGTGTCCAATCGGGTAACTTCTGCTATATACAATATCCAAGCCAACTACCCAAGATAATGTATGCATTTTTAAAAACCAAAACTAACTTTTATGTTTTTAAATTTTGTAAATTAGTTTTCCGTTTTCAATCAACGAGTACGTTGTTCGCTTAAATTTCATCATTCTTTGTGAATTTATAACTAAGTGAAAGTAGTAATAAAATATTTTAAATCAATATAATTAAAGAGAAATAACGGTACGGTTATCACTGGTAAGCTTTACGACCAATACCATTCTGTCAATTATTTGTCGCATCATGCACAATAGTTCACCTCAGGCTTTCCATAAGGCACCTAAAGAAGTATAACTTCAAAAATTCAAAGTAAGTTTTCTGATAAAAATTTACGTGGAATGTTTACATATGGAAGTAGAAAATTGCTCTTAGCTAAAACTTCCGCCTTACGTCTTCATATCGCGTACGAGAACAAAAGTTCTGTAAGTCTTGGATTTTCCCTTGGCAAAATATCGTCTCGGGGTTGAGCGACGTGAATGTGATGCTTGTATTTCCCGTTTTATTATTCCCTTTTTCCGGTCCTATGCCGTTGTAGTTGTGGCTGACGATATAGTTGTTGTTGAGAGAAAACCAATAAATTGAAACAATATGGAACTTGGGAAAAATAATATTTTATATTCTCCATGTTTTGTTGCGATAGGAAAATGCTCGGAATTTGATTTAGAAATTGTCGAATTTTTACACTACACTTGGGCTTACACAAAGAGATTATTTGGGGATGATAATTCTTTGGAGCTTGAGAAATTTAATAATAATTTGTGGGCGTTGCATTTGTTTGCTTTATTGTTATGAACTAAAGCTTGACAGCTTTCAACTTAAAAGCGGAGCTTTGATCTTTTAAAATAGTCGAAAATTTTCAATCCACCTACTTACAAGGTTTGCAGAAGCTTAAAACTTTTAGTTTGGAACTAGAGGAAATATAAATATTGGAAATTTAAGCTAATGAAAACATGAAATTATAGAGGTATGAGTTTGATTTTAATGTTTATAACTGAATTTATATTTCGTTATTATGACTATAAATAATTACTTAATTAATATTCATAAAATGCAAATTATTGATATCACTTTCAGAATATTAATTGACACATTTATAAAAATATAAATTAAAATTGTTCATAATAGTTTTTTTTAATAGTTTTTGAACCTGCAAGCGCAGAAATCATCCATCTTGCATTTTTATTTTCAATTATTATCAATTATTTATAGTTCGAAGAATTTATCATATCCTTCTTATGTACTAATTAACATTTTTATAGATGGTGTATATAAAGAATTTGTTCAACTAAAAATTTCCATTTTTTTTTCCTAATTGTGCGTATAAAGCGAAACTTTACCACTGTTAGGGTAAATCGATGTTTACGTAATTCAGGGTTGTATATTTTTAATTTAAGGTTTTTCTTGCGTTTTTTATAATTTTTTTGTGCTGATTTTTTGAATTGTAATTGTTTAAATCAATTTTGAATATCATCTGGAAATTAAGGCAGGATATTTATTGCAAATTATGTACGTTAAACATGTAAGTAATATAGAATCAGATACTTTTATTATCTTTGAACCGTTTATAATGTATAAACGAAATATAAAATATATTACAGTCTAATTTATATAATTAATTGACAAAAGTAAACTATAATCATACATTTCGCATCTAATTTATGGTTCATCAAAGCGATTAACTACATAGTAGTTACGGAGAGATACTACTTGATAAAGTTTGCTTGGCAGTCGTAATACAAATCTGGAGCAATGTCATAACATCAACACATTTTACTTGAATATTGATTCAAAATTTATGTTTATAGTTTACCTTTTGTAAGTAAAATCTCATAAATAAGACTACAGTATATTTTATATATTGTTTACATCAGCGGCCACCAAACTTTTTCACCTCATGGACCATTAAATTCATAGTTTGAATCCCGCGGATCTTTAATAGAAATTTTTTAGTGTTAAATATGTTATAAAAAGTATAATTCACATTTCTCTGTGGACCAGGGACCATTAGTGGTGCGTGAACCACTGATTTATACAGGGTTAGTAACATATTATTAACATTTTTATTAACTCCTACTTCAAATAAGCCGAAATTTATTCATGCGACGAAAAAAGTCCTTAGAAATATAATAGTTAAAATATTTACAAAATAAATTTGTCAATAACTAATGTGGAAACGTTTAATGATTCAATTGTGAAGTTCTTCCTTGAAAATTTGTTATATATTGGTAAAACGCCACTTATTTTCTGCAAGTATTTATTTACCTTTACAATGTATTTTCACAATAAAAACTAACGTCTACTTATTTACATACACTTAAGTTAGACATAACTAAAAATTAGTTACACGAAACAGTATGTTCTATTCATCATTTCTGTATTAGTGTTGTTACTTCTATCAATACTGACAAATAAATAAAAGAAGTCAATAAAATAAAAAGTATCTTTTTATTCTTGAATGTTTCGATTCCAATTTTCCAATGTATTTCCTATGACAATTAAATGAAGAGTTCGAATTTATACTGAAATCCTGAAGTATAACCATAACTTGTGTAAACATATGTGGCTTTTTTAGATATTTTTAAAAGCACGATATCGTATACAATGTCCTATTCCAATGTATTTGATTAAACAATTGAAAACTCACCAATGACTAAACCAATAAAAATTTTCATTTTTCCTTTCTAATTATTAGATCCTATATATTTTTGCTCTAAAATTTTTTATTTAGTTTTCATTAGAATGACTTCCAAAAATTTTCCCAGAACTCCACAAAAGTACTGCGTAAAGTTAATTTTTTTTTAACAATTAACAAAAGAACGTTAATTTGTGGTAGCTCAATGCTTTTAAATTAATAATCATAATAGTTTTTAAAAATTATTTTTGTAAAAACAGCTTCAGTTTGAGCGCACCATACAGTATTACGGAGTACTAAATCTGGGGCTGCCATTTTCCATACAATTACTTACCTAAAGTTGGGAATACAAACTTGTAGAATTTCAAACTAGGTCAATTAGATAACAAATATCAAAAGATTTGTCTACATGAAAATCGAAAACCAAAGAATCAAAAAATCAAAAAATCATGCAAAATTTCTTCTTCCGTTTTTCTTTTTCTTTGATTCTTCCAAATTTGTCAAACAATTTCTTGCAACGTTTATCACTGTTTTTACTCATGTGTATCTATAAACCTATTTGGTATAGCGATAAATTATATTTTTTCAATTTGCTGTGGGGTTATTTCTCCCCTTATTTGTATCGGACTATATCATGACAATAGAGTTGTGGCATCATCGTTTTTTCCACTTTTTAATCAATGCCCCAGATAAAATTTCAAACGATTTTTTTTCTCATTGATATTTGAAAAGTTATATTTGTTTTTAAATTTAAACTAGAAAAGTAATTTCAAATGCAATGAATTATCCCAGACATTTTGTAATGTTGTATTATATAATCTAAAGCTCTTGTTTCTATTGTGTTTTAAGTATTTTAAGTTTTATTTTAAAGATTTGAAGGGCAAAAGCTCGACTGTATATAAATTTACATTGAAGTAGCTGACGTTTGCGACTTTGCTTGCGTGTCATATGTCTACAATGTGTTTAATAATGGGCGTATTTCTCACTATTTTTTGATTCACCCACATTTGGTGTGGATATTCCGTTTATAAAGAACATAGAAATTGGATATATGAGCCTACTGGTGGACGAGTGGTCAAGGTGGCCGCTCCAAAACTCGTAGGTGTTGGAATCAATCCTCGTATCGTGCAAACCTTCGATATTCGTTGATTTACGGATTTTTATTAATCCTAGAGTCACTAAAGACCTTGGTTACTATAAAGCAACGGTAAAAAAATGAACCGTTCGGAATTAAATCGATTTTTTTTTGGTTAATCCTTAGTGCATCCATAATGGAGTCCATAAAGAGTATCCTCTTTGAAAATTTGCAAATTTGTAACTGGACATAAAATAGGAAAGTGGAAAGGTTTTTATTAACGATAATTGACTAATCAAAGCCCTTTTAAGATTTAATTTTTTTAAGTATTTCTAAGGTAGTGTCGAATTGATATTTTTGGTTTATTTCAATAAATAAGATTTTTTTCTGGTAAATGAGGAAAAAAGGGAATTTTCTTCACAATGCTTTTAATATTTTATCTTTTTCGTAAAATTTAAAGTTAGAAGTTCAAAGTTTCTTTTATGGGGAACTTTTAGAAGATTGAATTGAAGGGATTGTTTCTAAAATGAAATGCTAATCCCAAATTAAAAGCTGAAAAGATTATCTTTGAAAGTTTCATCCTGGAAGATTGTGACATATTTGAGCTTTTATAGCTATTAAAATCAAATTGAAATATTGACCTATCAATGCAATTACGTAATGTACTTTCAACGTTTGTAATTGCAAAAAGAGGGTGAGGGATGAAAACGAGGGAAATATAATATTCTAAATTAGTTGACGGTGACGGCATTGTAGCTTTCTAAGAATTTGTTTGAAAATGAAGGAAAAGAGGAACTAGAGGAAATTGTTAAGATTGCTGTCGACGTGGCTACCGTTGAAAGGAAATTGTTATAAATTATAAAATGATTGTAGAGAAAAATGTGAAAAATAAATTGGAAAGGAATGACATTTCATCATTTTGCCATTTTATTATAAAATGTTGTTAAAGTATTGAAATGATAAAAAATTTGTTTTATGGAAAAAAGAGAGTTTTTAATAGATTTAGAAAGAAAATGCCAGAAAATGGAGTGGCACCAAATAGTGGTCCTGAAAAGGCTTTATTCAAAAAACAAAAAAGTTTAATGGATTTACTGGGAGTATACTATAGTGGGAATCATTTTAAAAAGTTTGCTAGATGTTAAAATTCTATACAAGTAGTTTGGCTCTGGAAGATGTGAATCAATAGGCAGTAAAAACTTTTTTATAGGTAGGAGAGAATTGAACTAAATTAATGATCCATCTTCTTTGATAATCTAATTTAGGTTTTCCGGAAGAGTTGTTGAAAATGGGTGAAAACTCTTATTTAATTTTATTTTTCCATAATGGATTGTGTATCTTCATTGAAAGATATTCGAGGTGTTGCGTACTAATGACAGAGAATCAACAATTTGAAAGAAAAAAGATGAAACAAATTAAAAAAATTGAAATTTCCGCCACATGCAAATGCCTCATTAAATGCGAGAGGAAGCTTTCAAGTTGCAAAGCAGCTTTGATGTTTCACAACTACCAGAAATCCGCCTGTTTGGTAATTGGGAAATTTAAATAAAACAAAAAACCATAAGTTTGCAAAGAATTTAAAGAAAAATGAGTTAAGTTTTTCTTTTTTTTTCGGTTCTCGCTTCTGTTCTATTTGTTCTTGTCATGTCAGATATTTTAAAGAAAATAAAGTACGTGCAAATCCGTTGAGTAATTGGCATTAGTGTGGTGTAGAATTTATGTCTGGCCGCGTGTTCCGTAATATGTGTACATCAACGTTGGCGTAGTTATATAGGAACCGAACGCGACGTCGCGAACCTTCGTGAAGTTTCTCCGTTTTGTGAAAGCTCGGCAAAAAGCTTTTTCCTGCTGAAGTTAGGCACGAGAGCCAAGTCCTTCTACACGCCAATGCATCCCTCTCTACGTATTGATTTGGGCCACACCCGTGTGCCATAGCGACCGAAATCTCATCTTCGTTCTCGCTTCCTCGCATCCACCACCCGTGCTCGATTGTTTCCTTCTCATATTTGCTTTCTCCTCATATTTACATACATATAGACGCTAAATCCTCAGCTTTTCTATCTTTTCCCACTTAAAAAAGCTCCCATACCTCCATCTCGTACACCAGGAAAATTTCAACAATTTATTATCTCCATTCCTGTTTGATACACGAATTTTCCACTTACGCGCTCTTTATTAAATGAACTTACTATTAAATTGTGAAAATAAACGCGACATACCTTCACCATAGTTGATATAGAGACGTTTCATCTCAACCGTTTTTAATCCACGTGTTATCTTCGTTGTACAGAGACCAAATAATTTTTTTCCCTTTTTATATACTATGAGGTACAAATTTCCTTTTAAAACTGTTTAAAAATTAATTTTCATTTGCACTTAATGGGACTGTACATCTTGCCGTTGCACCGAGAAAATTATGCAATTATTTAGGGATTTTCTTTTAAATTTTTATTATGAGAAAATTCAATGTTAACATCGTATTTGTAAGATAAAATGAATAAGAAGTGGTCCTACAAAATGGGGATGTGTTAATATTTATTGTCTAATTAAAAAAAATAAATACCCCCTCAATATCTTCTCTACTTCCACTAAGACCTTACCAAGGGGAAGTAAAGTTCACGGTCGAAAAATAAGTTGAAAATTTCCATTAAAATCTAATGATTTTCTATTATAATGGGATTTTTATTGCGAAGCAGTTGAATTTTAACGCTCTAAGAATATAATAAAAAATGCATAGCTTAAGCTTAATTGGTTTTACATTTATTTTAGTATCAACAATTTAGAAAACTGCTCCAAATAATTGATAAGAAAAGCTTTCTGAAATAATGGATATATTAAGAAGTAATGACCAACAAAGCGAACTGTTACCTTTAATTTTTTATATCGTCGCGTTGCCCAATTCCTAGAAAATAATTTATTATTCAATCGATATAATGGTAAATTTTTTAAGTCAATTATTTTGTTCGAAAAAGGAACGAATGAAATTTTGCTGAGGAAAATATTTGTTTTTATTTTTTAAAATTATTGCTTTTAAACATTTGGGAAAATCTGTCCAAATAAACAAACCTTGAAGTGAAAACTGTTTTCTTATGTTGTTTGCCAATATTAACATGGTAGATAATTAGGATTGGCATGCCTTAACAATTCTAGGAGATACGCAGAAAAATAAACAGAAGAATTGATTTATCCCTCGTTTTATTAATTAACGTATAACGTTTTGCCGTTAGTTTCGTCTTCGCTAAGTATTTTAACGTAAGTATTTTAAAAGAAAATCTTTTAAAGATACTTAAATTATATACAAATATCAGCCAAATAATTTGTAGACGCTTCGCATAAAACTACTGCATAATTTTCACCATTTTCTTGTTGTCAGAAGTAAAAGTTTTTTAGAATTTTTTACTCAATACTTAATTACTAATTGATTTTCTCAATTGATTAACTTTGCATTGTATTTCCATCGAAAAATCGGTGTAATTCCATCATTCCATTCATCGCGTCATTACACAGGTGGCCTCATGCGCCACGTGACGTATCCAGAAGAAATTCGTACATATCTTCAGACTGATTCAAATTTCAAAATTCTTCGTATGACGTCATTTTTTTTTTCTAATAGGGCAACCTGTGTAATTTATAAACCTTGGAATAGGACCACCAATGTTAGAATTAGTGAGAATCAGTAATTGTTTTCACTAGTATTATAAATGTTATAGACATATTTTAATACTCAGACCAAGTCGTAGGTAGAAGTTAGTGATCAATAAAAATGACTTTTTTTATAAAAAAATTATTATTACTTACGTAATAAAAATTTCGAGTACTAAACTTTGTTGGAATTGTAAATAAACTATAATGCTTAGTTCGTTTTTCTGGTAACAATTTTGTGTATATAAATTAGTACAAATGTTTCTCCATTCATAATAGTTATTGGTTTATCCAGCGTGTCATATATTCGTCGCTCTGTTTAAATTTCATCTTATCTGAAAAATTTCATTCAATTTTTTTTTCTATTTACGATAGTTTATTTGCTGCGGTACTTTTATTCGAGCATATATAATTATGTTCATAATCCTTATATTTATATTCCTTGTATTTTTATTTATATGCATATTGCTTATATTTGTGAAAAATCTACCTAATTATTTTCGAAGTGATTCAGATCAATTTCAGATCAATAGTCTCGCCTTAAAACTGAGCCTTTTTATAATAATACTAGCAACTACCCGAGAAATATTCACAGCTTAATACACACATAACTGACAAATATCTCAAATTGGCAATAGAATGAAATCGAAATGATGGTTGAAACAAATGACAACAATTAGTCAGTTCAAATTTAAAACAATTGTATTTACTTTTACTCATATGTTTGTGTTTATATTATTTGTTCTGTCTTCATTGACTACTACATACATTTGCCTATTACTATATTAATAAAATTTTATTTTAGTTATCATGATGGTTGTGGTTGTTGGTTTGTTTTTTGCATAATAAAACAGATGACCAAATTTCAAAGTATGTAAATATTTAATACATTTTTCAACAAAAGTTTTGTACTGTAACAGGTCAAAACAGAACTTGAAGTACGCTCTAAGTACACTGCGAATTCTTCGAAACTTGTAAACTAAAAAAAATTTACTTGGAAGATTCATACATAAAAAACGGAGGTCACATATGATATAGCAGGTATGACATGTTCTCTTTTGTCCCTAGTCTATTTTAAACAATATTTTTTCTACGTTTGTATAATATATAATTGATGAAGTTTGAAAAATATTAAACATTAATTTTTTTCAAGAAATTACTGGCTTCTTTAGTTTTGAGAAACAAAATTGTAAAATTTAAAATTTTGGAATGGCAGATTGGCAGGAACGACATCACAATTTATAAAATAAAATTTTCATTTTTTAATTTATTGAATTTCTTACTTGTATTATTCATTACGAAAATATTCTTTAGTACAAAGTGGTGGTATTTGATATATTGTATAATCAGTACCTACTATGATTTCTTAAAATAAAATTTTTGGGAGTATTGTAAATTAGTCTTTCAAAGACAATTAAGTAATCTAGATGGTTCTAGATTTTGAAACCTCGAGCATTATTTGTTCCTAATTGTTTTTTATTCTAGTCAGGAGTCGAAATTTTAAAAATGTTCTTTTAACAATAACAATATATAAAATATACTGTGATCTAAGTTATCAGTATAAAATTTGGCTATAGTATGTAATTTCTAGGTCAGCAAAGACAAAGGACAAAAATTGTAAACATATATATATATATAATTTATATACATATATATACGAGTGAAATATAATCATTGTTTAAAATTTAAACCAACTGAAAGTTGTGCTTTCAACTGTCATTTTTATTTCATTCAATTGCCAATTTTTACTATTCTTCAATTGTGTCAATGATGGGTTGTGAATATTTCATGGGAAGTTACTAGTGTAATATAATTTACAAAAAAACAAAAAACAAAAGAATAAACATAAATTTGAACTAAAGCTCAAACAAAAGCTCAATCCAGATCGGTAAAGATTGCCAAGCAAGCTTCCCCAGTTGTTGTCAAGTAATATTGGATCTCCTCGTAACTGCAATGTGATGAGTTACTCATTTGATCCTAAATGATTTATTTAGATGGAAAAAAATTTGATTGAAATTTTTGATAAATAAAAATTTTCAGTAGTAAAACTGCCAATGAAAACAGAATTCTGCCAAAAATTGTAACACGTTTAAGATTCTGTTCTACAAACGATTTTTTTTAATTATGTCAATAATTCTTTAACCAGAAGTGAACAAATGCGGGTAATAGATTTAAATCTGGAAACAAAGACAATTTTGTGATTTAGAGAAATGCATTTGTTAAATTAATAGATATCAATAAACATAAAAACAGTTCGAGACGAGGGTGCAAAAACGTCGAAAGCTAGAAAGTGTGTATTTCTTTTCCGAAAATAATGTAAAATTTATCGACGTTTCATCTATCGTTGTAAGATTGGAAATTTTTATTATGCAGATAGATTTAGACTTTGGAAAGTTGACAGGAAAGAACTATCGAATTCGTGAAATCATCACCCTCGTATTGTCCAATTTCACTTTTAACCATTCGATGAATTTTACGTTATTTGATTTGTCTGAGCATTGGCAAATATTGGGGATGAAAAAATTGAAGTGAAATCAGCATAAATCAAAGTAAAAGGTTCGTTTTTTTTTTTAACAAAGGACTTGTAACTGAACAAATATGTACTAGGTAATTGGTAATTTTGTGTGTAAATATCGCGTTATTTTATTGTAGTTAGAAAAATAAATTATATTTTTTTCTCAATTTCTGTGTAGCTTCAATACCACTTGTCGTTTTCCACGTTTTCTTGTTGCCATTTCTTTTTCCTTTTACTCGTGTTTGGTAGCGGACTTGAACTTGCGTGAGCTTTCGTTCTCCACCCTGTCTGGTTTGTATTCCGTTGCAGTAGGGTGTAACGCCCTTATATTGTACAACCACCCTCCCCATGCCCATACGGCACGTCTCATTTTTGTCTAGAACGCTAAAATATATGAACTGAATGGGCCAAAATGTCTAGGGGATGAATGAGCACTTGTATCAGAGAAACGGAAAAAACGACGAATAAATTTCATCTCTCGCGAAAATGGAGAAGTTTAGATTTGTTCTTTGATATTTTATTGAATTTCACGAGCGTTTGGATTTGGTTTTCACTCCACCCCGTAATTTCATTGAAAGTGGATATTTTTTCCACAGCAATTCAAATTATTCTATAGATTTATCAAACTGTAGAAGCAAGGGAGGAATCAATAAGAATTATTTATACATTTGGGGTTGAAAAAGATTAATTGAAATTCGGAACCCCTTATGTTTTTCTTAGCAGATCCCCATTTTCTTCCGTTGAATGCATTTTTTCAGGCTCGCTATCGAATAGTGGTCTAGACGAATTTCTTGTACTTTCGTTTGCCCTCTCGTTACCATTTGTTTAATGGGGTAAAGTCACGCGCTCGAAAATTTTATAATTAGTCTTAAGATTGTAATCATAGTGGTTCCTAAATAAACATCGCGTAAACCACCCTTTAAATCTTCAACCTCATTTGCGAGCAACTGTAAATATTCACGGAGGCGGAACTTCAAGTTTCTAAACGATTGATTTAAGGGGGATGAAGATTTTTGGGGTTATCAACCCTGAAGTTCTGTGTAAACTGTAGAGCACGTGAGGATTACAAGATGGAGATTTGAATCTCTCGGCACTGGGCCAAATTTTCTACAGTAAAGTCATTCTTACCTTTTTCTTTCTCATCCAATCCTGCCTTGTTCAATTTATCGAAATCATCCCCTTAGCTTTTAAGTTGCGTGTTCTTTCATAACCTCAATGTTCTTTTTGCACTAATTGCTTGTAGATATATGAGAGGATAAATAAAATTTTCTAAATTCGAGGACTAATAATTATCATTACTTTTTGAGGGAGGCTTTCGGTGGAATGTGGTAGCAGACTCTTGCGGAAAAATATCTTCATGTCAAATAACGTTACGTTTCAAAATGTTATGTTTACATTTTTTGAGGTGAAAACTTCTTTAGCATCATTACGACTTGAAATTTCATGAAACAAAAAGCGATAGTGGAAATAAATAATCATAAAAATTTAAAAGATATAACGAACGAGATAATGAAGCAGAAAACATTACAGTTTTTCTTGTGTATATGCGCGCCTGCGTATTAGGCTGCTTGGGGAAAGCCGTCCTAACAACCCTGGTGAATTGTGTATTGTTTACATAAACATTTAATTATTAGGTGTACCGGAAAAGAATGTAGTTTTTAAGACAATAGTCTTTAAATGACATTTATCTGCTTATAAGTTATTTCAAAGTTGTACTAAAGACATTTAATGATTAGAGTAATTTACCAACTTAGTAAAAATTACAATACATTTTTTATTCTAAAATCAATATTAAAATGGTAGGACCGAAAACCCGAAAGAATGTAAATTTGTTGTTGTATGCTCTTTGAGTTTCACAGGATAGCAACGCAAAGTTATCACTAAAACATTTTCAATGCTTATCTAAGTACATTAGAAGTTCATTAATGCCAAATGAGTTTTTTTAAGTTTAAATTCGATCATTTTCATTTCTCCAACTGGCACAAACAAAATATGACAAAAAAATTAACCAATAAAAAGTAAGGGGGGGGGGAATAGGGCCAAATTTATACCAGAAAGTCAAAGATTTGTCTAATAATCCCAATCAATCTTAATCCATCGGCCAAATACCAAAAAGTGTCCAAAAACTGTTAATAGACAAAATTCTATGCTGCAACACGGTAATGCAAGACCCCTCTGCAGAAGAAAAGCCCTGGAAAAACTAATTACTTATGGAGGAGGTGATATTGCCGAACCCATTATAATTGTCTAAAATTATTTCATCGGATTTCTATTTATTTCAATCGTTACCACATTTAATAATGTTCAAAATATATTTTTTTGATATTTTCTTTGCTAATCAATTAATTTTTACTAATTTGGCATTAAAAATTTGAACACTTCCATTCGACATAATTACTCGTATGCCAAAGATATATCTATTGATCAAATCGAAACTAAAGTATTTATTTTATACTTGAAGTAGCATAAGCCTCTCATATCATTTATCGAAAATGTAAATTTGGAGTCTGGAAAATTTATGTAATAATAATTTATGAATGCTGGTATCAATATTATCATAACTCAACCCTACAATTATCCTACTTCCAAATTTTACATTCCTTTTATTACCTTGAGGTGTACATTTTGAAGGTAAAATGATTTTGGAACTCTTAGTTCTAATCCCAAACACAATAATTATCCCAAGTGTAAAAGACTTAAATCTTAAGTATTGGTTTTCATTAAACAGTAGAACTAAAATTCTATTTGAACCCCTAATTCACTGGTTATAACAAAATAGTATAAATCACTAATAAATCAATATAAAGGAGCATCGGAACATATTTATTAAGTTGAAATATGGAAAATAATAGTTCAAAGTTAGTGGAATATACCCTTCAAAGTTTCACAGACAAAAAATCTTACATAACATAAATATAGTCGTATTTCTCGGTGTTCGCATATCTAACCCTCGGAAAAAAAAACTAATAAATCACAACTTTGTAAATCTGTATACAAAACCGACATCCCTCTGATCCCTTCAAACCGTTATGTAAAAAAGGATCCAGCTGTCCTTGTAGAGCAGCCAAATTCACGCGCCTTACAATAAGGGTATCAGCCAAAGCACAAGTGATCTAGTGACAGTCTGTCTGTCCGTTTGTCTGTCTGTCTGTCATCCTAATTTATTTTAACTGACACAAATGGCGTGAACGTGAAGAACACAATCATCATCATTTCATCTTCGCTTCAAAATCTTCCCTCAACTCAACGAATTTCCTTGACAAGTTATTTAAGCGTGAATGGCGTTACATATCATTTATCTGTCTTGCTTAATTTTTTAAGTCGATCGAGTACAAGGGTTCCAATGAAAGACAAATGGGGGTTTCTGTGTAATTATGGCTTGTTTAACGTGCGGTTTATCTCTTCATTTAAAAATAAATTGAAATTTATTAAGTCGCACATGTGTGTAAGTAAGTGAAATGGACGATTGCGACAGTTCACTACGGAGGATACGGGCGTCTTTTAATTTCAATAAACTCGATCGATTACCGGTCTCTTTTCATTCCGGTAATTTGCCAAGCGTCGTTTTCACACATTATTACGTATAGCTCCATCTATTTTTAGATTGTTCATGCGGTTTCTTCCCAGCACCTAGTCTCGATTATGCAAATAAGAGCACTGATTGAAGGGGGTGGTTACTCGATTGAAGGTTGCCGAGATAAAAAGTCGTAACAACGTCGCGTGTGATGCATAAAATACACCGAAACGTATAAAAGCTCGTGAAAGCTTGGATTTTTCTTTTATTTGTTTTGTCTACCATTTCGTGGAAGATTAATTCAAGATTATCACATAATTATGTGCTAGTAGACGGTTTTTAAGACTGATTTTTACTATTGTCCATTATTCTATGAAAATTATTATATTTCGACAAGAGTTTCTAAAAAAGCTTTGTCAAAAAACCACGTAAACTGTTCCTATATTATCTTTTTAATCTACATTGTTGGTATTCTTATCAATGGTTTTATTATGCATTAATGATTCTGATTTTCTGGATACTTTTTAATATTTGATGTTTTCATTAAATTTTTTGTACTACGTTTCACCACTTTCGCAGCTTCTTCAGGTACTCAATTACAAACATCAAATTTTTAAAATCATGTAAAATAATCTTTCTCACAATAATTCAATAAATTTAAAATAAATAATATTATCACAAATTTACATAATATAAAAAAAAATTATTGTGTAAATTTGTTATAATATTATTTATTTTAAATTTATTGAATTATTATGAGAAAGATTATTTTACATGATTTTAAAGATTTGATGTTTGTAATTGAGTACCTGAAGCTGCGAAAGTGGTGAAACGTAGTTCAAAAAATTTAATAAAAACATCAAATATTAAAAAGTATCTAGAAAATAAGAATCATTAATGTTTAATATCTACTATGGCAAGAGCTTTCATTTGTACATTTGTATTGACACGATTTTTAAGAAGTTGAATCAAGAATTAATAGAAAAAAGGGTTAGTGTACTTATGGACGCACGTAAGAAGTTATCCTTCACTTTATCTTTCTGGGAATAAGCTTCAATGGCTCTTTGCGTTATTAAAATAATAAAATAGTTATAGCTACCCGTGAAGTATTCACAACTATCCCTTACACATTGAACAAATGGAAAATTATAAAAATTGACAATAGAATATAATCAAAATGACAGTTGAAACCAATGTCAACTATCAGTTAGCATAAATTTGAGATAATAGTTATAATATTTGGTTTTCACTCACACTTATGAATTTACATTATTTGTTCTCTGTTTTTACAGACATATATTTCAACTTTTGACTATTATTTATTGACTTATTTATTTATAATATTTAAAATTATTTTAACTCAAACATATTTTCCAATAAAATTGTTGAAATTTCAATAACTAGTACATTTGTTCTTAGAAAACGGGAATCTAATTAACAAAATTGAAAAACTTAAAAGATATTTTTGATTTTAAAACACATATGCACATGATCTCGCAAAGTAGGCTTGGTGAATATTTTCCATAAACCGGAAGTCACCAAATTGAGCACATGCAATTGCATTATGTTATGTAGAATCGAGATTTATGAACTGTTCCGTGAACCTTAGAGTTCCATTAATTTAATTTCCTTTTCTGTTATTTTAAGGATGCATTAATATCCGTTTTTTTTATATTGAATTTCATTGTTAAGCTTTTTAAAAGCTTCACCTCTCAAATAGTACCTTTTCTCTTAAAGCGTCAAGTTTCAACTCCTTTTAGGTTTGGTAATTTTGCATCTGAAAAACTATTTTCACAAACCTCTGAGAATAAAACTTTAACCGGAGGATTAAGAAATTATGCATATTTTTATTTAAGAAAAGTGATATGTAAAGGATAAAAGTGTAGGATTTATCTAGCAAACAAATTTTTATCTAGCAGATATATTTTTATCTATTTAATAGCTATCGAATACAAAGATGAAGAACAGCTTTACGATAGGAAGCTTATATCCGAAAAGCAATGATAGGGAAAGATTTCAATAACAGGGATTGAAAAATTAAAGAACTGTCGTGGGAAATAAAGAGCGAACTCTTAATGGGAAAATGCCGAAGAAGAAGAAGAAGAAGAAGAAAATGGCCTATCTATCCATGAGTGAAAGTATCAGCCCTAGTTAGAAAGTAAAGATTTTATGAATATATGCTTGTATATTGTACTGGTTTCTTAAACATAAAATGCGTTTTTCTACAAATGATATATTGTTTAAATTGGTTCAAGAACTGAATCAGAAATGAGTGAAGATATGAATTCAAAATTTGTCGCAATCTATTGAAAATGTGTTTTTTATGGATATGAAACTACTATTTGATAATTTTTACTTTTAAAGAATGGATAATATCCAAAAATATAGCCAAATAACGCTCTATTTTCTAGGGGTATATTTTTTCCGGTTATTTGTTATACATCCACGAGATTTAAATTTCTAATTAAAGAAGATATTTTTTATTTCTAGGGCCAAATTTGTGACAAATTTTCTGAGAAATGTGTAGCACATAAAATCGCTAACAAATTTCCTAATTTTTTCTTACGTTTATATTTGTTTACGACAAAAAATTGTATTTGATTTATAGCTAAGAAAATTCCAGAATAAGTTCAAACTTTTGTTCGATTTTTGCCTTTCTAAGGTCCATTTACACATCCTTTACACAAATAGGTAAATTCTATGAGCTAAGCATAACTACATTTCTAAATAATAAACTTCCTAAACTGTAAATATACAGTCTACAATATTGATAAGATTCACATATGATTAAACATTGAGATTTCAATAAATTTCTCTTAAAGAAACAAGTTTTTCCTGAAAAGTTTAGTTTGCAAGAATTTTCGTTTTACTTCATACAAATAAAAATATAATATACCCTTTGCATATTCTTAATATTTATTTATGTAATTAACCGAAAAATTTCTTGGAAAAAAACTGTATTTAACTGGCGAAATTGTTTGGAAAAATTTTATCCTGTTTTCTCGAATAAATTCTCGATAAATCCTCAAGTTGAAACCGTAGAATGACCAACAACAATATAAGTCAATATCAATAAAAATTCATAAATTTCATGCTTGATTTTCTTTATAAAAATGTATTTTTTTCCAATATAAAAACCACCATTCTCACGAAATGACCTATTTTTCGTTCTGCTAAAACGATATATTTATACTCGTGACTATCGTTACGATCGCTTCAAAGTCCCTTAATTAGAATAATAGCGGTCAATTTGTCCCCTTTTTCTTAGAAACTTTCCTACGTACATTTTTCCCGAGGATTTTTCAATGAATTCAAGCTGTTTAATGACTCGGTTTTTTGAGGTTACGATTTAATATGGAACGTTAATGATTTATATGGGAGAAAAGTTTCATAAAACTTTCAACCGTTGAAGGGATGAAAAATGTACTTTTTTCCACTTCTGTCGTGACGCAGAAGGACATAATTTATTGTTGCAATTAGGGGATGTTTTGTACAATTTTTTGATTTCATACGATTTGGCGTACGAAAATGTACAGTTGGTGAAAATGAAAAACGGAAAAGCTCATTGTATTTTTCTAGTCTAGGCCTTGGTGAATGAAAAACAAGGGAGATAAAACGATCGGTTGGTTTGGGAAAATTTTTATAAACTTTCAGTTCTGGAAAGATTTATTTTGAAAATCTGCCAATTTTCTGTTTCGTTCATTGATGGAATTGCATTTTCTTTTGCCAAATTCAGTCAAAGTTTGCAACTCGTTTTTGTTTCGTCTTTTTTTTTCGCTGTTGTTGTTGTTCTTGAATTTTTCCATTTTCCGCAAAATGAAGTCTCGAAGGAAAATTGGTACGGAACAATTGCTATCTGCCGCAAGAAGTTTTGTTTTAAATGAAAATTTATAAATCTGCTTGCGGCACAACCCCAACCCCCAAACCATATTTCTATGCATTTACGAGGCGCGGTTATTGTAATTATCAAGTTTGATAACAATCTACGTCGCTTGGTGCATATTAAAGTTGCATACAAATCCAACTTTGCACATTATTTGTTTCGTTTTAATTGGTATTGGACACGGCGAGAATAATATTCTCGAAAACAGCTAATTCATAATAATTATTAAACACACTCCACAATTGAATCACATGGAACCAAGCAAACACCAACCAACCATCCCCAACAATTTCAGATCGTTATTTTTCTTCAATCATTTCAAATAAAGCTGTTATAATAAAATAATCAAACGTGGAACTTTTTAAAAAACATAAATACTGTTTTTCCACCAGTAATGATATGTTTCCAGCCGCAAATTATAGTAATTTTAAGGCAATTATAATGGCCCGCCCGCAATCTCACGTTATTGATTTAAAGCCGAGTTAAAGGAATCGGCTTTTTATAGAGAGATGTAAAAAATGACATAATTTTTTTTCGAAGAAATAAAACGTGCTTTTTTGTGAAGGTAAAAAGACGAGTTTTGTGTTGAAAGAAATTAGTCTTGCACGCATATTTCAGATTTTTTATATACTTCATTATTGATCAAACTTGTCCGGTCAAAATCATCAAAAAATTGTAACTAGGTACAACTATTAACAATGGAAGGAAAAAAATAGGCCTCTAGTTAATAAGGAAACTTTTATTTTAAATTTTAGCTTTATTCACTTGAAAACTGCTCTTGAAATTTTGCAGCTTTTATATATTACATACCAAAATTCGAATCTACACTTTATAATCTATGCAGTATTGATTATATCTTTCACCGTTAAAATGGTAAAATATTAATAGATCAAAAATTGGAGAAAAAATTAAAAAAAAAAACCGTCAATCATTCACGATATATTATTAAATTTGAAAGATTAAATGTCAGTTTAAATAAAAACTGCTTTTATTCATAGGTCAAATTATGAGTTTTGCAATTGATCGATATCCCCACAACTCTTGTAATATTTATAACTTATCGTGATTTGAATAGTTTCTATAAATATGCTTGACCTCTGTAACCTATATAACTAAACCAGTAGATTTTGGCATTAAATTTGCAAAATTTCACATTAATTGTAAAAGAGTTCAAACGTCAATCAAATGAAGAGAATTGTATGTTTCACCAATATTTAGTCTAGTCTATGAGTGGAGAAGTAGTCAGGGGTGAATTACTTACTCCTCAACAAAATTTTCCCTGAATAAATTCAAAACAAACGTCAATGCATATATTTTTAATTCGCTGGGATTAGGAGATTATTATCATCTTCATATATAAAATTCTTATGTATGTGTAGTTGTCACTGAACTCTTTCTAAACCGCTAACCGATTTTGATGATTTTTTTTAGATTCATAATTCAGCTCTTTAAGTAGCACTGTAAAGAAGATATATTTTTTTCTTTTATAATTTGGCATTTATTTTATTTTAAGGTGCATATTGGTACATACAAAATAAAAATAAAACAAAATAAAAAGAAAGTAAGCTTCATAATATTCTTTGGGCTGATATTTGTGAAGTTTCGAACAAAGTGGTGATATGATTTCAGAATTGTTATTTTATTAAATGGGTAAAGAATATAAAAAGCAACGAAACGATAGGAACTGTTTATAAAATCAGACACTATTAGATAGTATTAAACAACTACAAAAGAGTCAAAATCACGACTCATTATGGGTACTTATGTGTACAACTATTATGGGTACTATTCCACTAAGCTACAAATGGGAACTAGGAGGCCTACCAATTATTGTCTCAAAATCTAAAAGAATATCAATATTAGTGCAAAGAATTTAATACTATACCAAAAGGAGAAAATCCGATCCATCAATCAATTCACAGTTTATAGCACTTCTTGGCTTATTCCAAACTAAAGCCCAGAAAGAATTATCGAAGAAAAAAGGAACTATCCCAGAAAGCATATTATTCCTGTCTAGTGACTTTAGGACCTTAGAAGTGAATTAGCCAAAAGAGCGAAACAATTTTGGGGGATACAAACAACCAAAAGAAAAAACTTATTTAAAAATATCTAAGAAAGTCTAAAAATTAATAATTGTTAATAATTAATGATTATTGATCATTAATGATAGTTTTAAATTAGATGATAAAATTTAGATCTCAGCTTTTATATTTTTTTAAATAAGAAGAAAATTCAGGTTATTTAAGATCTTTTTGTTTTTTTATTTTTTATTTAATATTTTTATTGTTCAATTAGCTACGTTTAGTTACTAATCGTAACTTACTCAGGCTTCTTGATTCACACAATTAAATATTTTTAATTTAAATTCAATAAATAAATTTATTTATAATTATTTATAAATATTTATTTATTTATTTAGAAAATTATTTATAAATAAATAAATTTATTTATTGAATTTAAATTAAAAATATTTAATTTTGTGAATCAAGAAGCTTGAGGAAGTTACGATTAGTAACGAAACGTAGCTAATTGAACAATAAAAATATTAAATAAAAAATAAAAAACAAAAAGATCTTAAATAACCTGAATTTTCTTCTTATTTAAAAAAATAGTTTTAAATGTTATAAATCTAAATATATAAAAGATATAAATTTATATTTTTAAAAATAAAAATGCACTAAAATTGATATTTTAACAATAAAAATGCGACAATATTATCGATACCAATGAATCAAACCACCGGGTCTAGGATCATACTAATAAATGTCTATATGCAAGTCGACTTATTCATTTAAATGTTATAATTGATTTGCTGAATCAGACATACGTTATTTTGCCAGTTTATATTATAATAGCTGTAAATAAATTAAATTTGCGATTTTGTACAAATGAATACTCAGTTTGTATATGTATAATGTATATAGATTACTATCAAGTAACTTATGATTCGATTTTCCCCGTTTTTCGTTTCAATTCCCCTTTTCCTGATAGTTTTAGTGAAAAGATGCAATATTGCAATAGTCTGTAAAATATATAACAAAATATTGATTCGAAACACTTTTCATCATTTTGTGTCATTTTATGAAGGTTATATTGATGAAATGGCCATATTACTGAGGCAAAAGTTTTAAGGATATAATACTAATTACAGCCTTATAGCCTAAGGCTATTTATTTAGGCTAAGCCTAAATTTCCAGTTCACAGTTTTAAAAAAGCAGACGGCTTAAAGAATCGGTTGGAAGAACTATTATATCATGTTTTAGTATACTTAGAGACAGTAAATGGATAAATGTATTCCAAATTCTTTATATACGTAATAATATTAATTTTTCTTATTAGAAAATTATGAGCAAATGTAAATGAAAAATTTGTTTAATCAAAACAATGTTTTAAGTAAGCTTTAAGAGCTTTTCTTTTAAGAATTGGATTTCTTTTAGTTTTGAATGCTTAAGTCTTAAGTTTATTGTAGGTAGTTTCTTGAATTCAAGATAAAAGTACCTTAAATTCTTAAATCTTGTTTTCTATTGAAAAATGTGTATAAATTTATCCATAAAAGTAAATCCCAAAACTTCAATTTCCCAAAAAAAATATAGATTCCATTCTTTAAATTGATCACTTCAATTAATTTAACAAAGTTGGCAAGAATATAAGAAACTTTTAAACTCTTAAATTTTCCAGAAAACTATTGCAAAGGTTAATGCCTCAAATATTGAATACCTGATTCGATTTTTCTATCTAGAACAATTCGATTTGTTCTATATATAAGAGAAAAACAGTTGTCCCACGATATCGTTCACCACACAAGTGGCACTAAAAAGTTTGTCTCGCGACAAAAACTAATATAAAAGCTTTCGCGACTAAATGAGCATAGTTTACGAAGTCGTTATAGTCACTGGGCACCTTACCCGACTTCCATTTTCCAGCCCTTACCACACTGCTTTCCATTTAAGATCTGCGAAAGTCGTTTAAGTGGTTCGACGAAAGGAAAACGTTTTATTTTAGCACTCCGAAAGGGGTTGGCCACGCCGAACTAACTCACCCTCACCACTGTTCGTGGTCTCTCTTTATTATATGACGGTATTAATATTAAAAGAAGAACTCGGCAGGTGGGTGGTAAACCCAAAATTGTTTTGACACTGATTTATTTAGTAAAATTTAACGAGACGCAAACTAAAAAGGACGTGTTTTATTGTTATGGAAGACCTCTGGAACGAGTTTGGTTTTCAGGGGGACAACAAGGTACATGGGGATGACCTATTTTGAGTTATCACATGAAACACCGAAAATGCCCGAAGGAAATTCGTGAAAATCGTCTTCAGAGCTGTCTAGATTCATCTATTATTTTTTTTCCTTCCTTTTTGATAACTCATGTTCCATCTGTATGTTTTTTTTCATTTCAAAACGTGATTTTTCAAAAATGTATTGAAAAAAATGTTAAGCCGATGATATTTTAGATGTTTCCATTAAAGCATTTTTTTTTGTGAAAAAGTCACCCCTAAATATTAGGGTAGTTTTTGTTCCCATTTTAGTTTTTGACGGAAGGGAAGCGAGGCACGTGTCACATTTCACACTGAATATTTGATATTAATTTTTAACTTTTGTACTCCAACAATTTAGAAATGGCTCTTTTGAATTAAGGGTAGATGTTTGAGGGAGAATAACGATTGAATTACTTGAATTGTTATGTCTTATATCACTAGTAAAATAAAACCGTGAATACATCCAAAAAAAAAAACTAATTAATTTATCATTGAAAAAGGTTTCCTCCTCCGTTTCATTTTCCGATTGCTTTTTTTGCAGCAGTCTATTCTGTTTTTCCATTTTCATGCTGTTTTTGTTTTTCGATTAAACTCTCAATTCTGATGATGGCAGATGCTCTTTTCTGCATATGAAAGCAATCAGGCCAAAGCTCTCCACCCCATTACAACTCACCTTCGCCTCTTCCGTGGGCCAATTCTCGGGGCCGCATTGATGCATTTATCGTTTGTTAAGTAAATTTTCAATTCAGATTCAGATAATATACATTCAACGAAACTTTTTTCTTTTCCCATTATGCAATTTAATTAAGGCGAAATTTATTTTTATAATTGCATTCGTTTCAGAAGAGAATGGAATTGAATTTAATTAGCCGATAAAAACGAGTCTTTTATTAAACTAATATGGAAATTCTATTTCCATTAAAAACCTAGAAAGTTGAGCTTTTCTATTTTAATCAGATTTAGTGACAAATAATAAAAGTTTTTTAACTCAAATTAAATTTTATTTTATTTAACATGTGATGTTTTTTCATTTATATTTACACAACCTATCTTCCAAACCTACAAAGCACAAAGCTTTTTTTGCAATCTTATTCTACCTCTGTTTTAATCCCAAACCAAAAGCAATCATTTCTTGAACATCGAAAAATAATCCATTTTCCCCTTTGTTGAAAATAACGACAAATGACAATAAATAGATTAAATGCGAAACAATTGATGAACATAAAATTTGGTAAATACTCAGGCATCCATAAAACAGTAGAATCTAATAATCTTTCCATGTAGTTGAGAAGCAATGATGATGATCTAAAATTTCAAAGTAAAAATTCTATCTAATTGCTTATTGTAAACTTGATTCGCTTTTTGTTACATCAATTGTAGTCGGATTACTCCAAATTTTTCAAAGGTGTTTATTAGGTGTAAAAAAAATGTATTCAGCCCGGCACTTATTGCTTTAAACTCAAATGCTTGTTCAAAGTATGATTTAATAACGATTTTGAATAATGACATTGTTTGCATAATTGGTATCAACTTTAAAAAAAACTTGTATTTAATGTAAAGTTTTAGAAACAAGTAAAAATTTTTGAGATTTTTGTGGAAATTCATTACAATTTCAAATAAAATCGATGGAAAGTAGGCAATAACTGAATACTTTAGCCAAAGCTTCAGGATTATAACAATGAATTTTCCACGTATTGCCCAAATACGTATTTTGATTGCCAAGCTACCTTTTTTAGTGGTCATCATGGAGTATAAGATCTCTCCGTAATTGCTATATGATGATCTACATCTTGTCACAAAATATTATTTAAAAAAAAAACTTCTACATGATTCCAAAAGGATTCCGAGAGGAATTTTAAAAAACATTTCTAAGGGTTTATGATCTCCGGAATTGAGTTTAATGTAGTTGAAAACATAATAAGTTTTTATAAAACAAAATCCATTTAATATTTTGAATTACTTTTACTTTAAGAAAAAAATCAAATTGAGCTTTATTCTACTAAAATTTGGTATGACTTATATAAGGTAGATACTTAAAAATCATAACTGCTCCTTATGATTTTAAATTTTGAACCTTCATAAATAAACAAGCATAATTCTTTGCTTCGTCTTCGCAATTATTTGCCATTAATTTTTAATCAGAATTTGCTTTTTTTTTGTGAAAATTTCATTCATCACTCACTCATTGGTACTTATCGAAAAAAATGTTCCCATCAATTTACTTTCAAAGCTTTTAACATTTTCTCCATTTTCTATGCAAAGTTAATAATTAATAACCGTATTAAAAGCTTTACAAAGCTACAAAAACTTATTAGGAAGTTAAGACGTAGTACATTTATTAATAGTGGTTTGATGCACGGTTGCTAAATGAAATAAGTATAGAATTAAAATATATTACTTGTTGTTTTTAATATAATTTCCGAGTTTATACCAGACGGTTAATTTTAGAACGACAACTATATAAAATATGTGAATGTATACGTAAAATCAGTGGCGCGCTTATTGATTTTATTGAATGAATTTATTTGTGAAATTTAGTTAATATTTTCAATTATTACCTATTAGAAAATGTCAACAGTTTTCAATTATTTGCCATTGAAATGTTTTAATGTTGGGATAGATGCACGTTTTGGTAGCCTGAAATGAGGATGGAGAGTATCTAGGAATAATAGAGGAGAATAAATAGCAGTCAATATTTGAATTAATTAGTGCAGGAATTTGCAAGTTTTTTTCTTCCTGTTCGAAATCAACGAGACTATTTTCGATTTGTCGCAATATTTGTTCACACGTTTTAACAATTTGCATATAATTATGCTCTTCGTCTTGTTGAAAATGCATTAATGTATGTGCATGTATGGGATACGTTTACGTGTATCCCAATATATGTATATGAACGTATATTTTCCCTCGTTGTCGAGGGCTCGTGTGTTCATTTCCCGGTGACATGAAAGCCAATGCATACGATGCATACGTTGCATATGTTATATATGCTTTTATATATGCAATATGTATATACAGCGATACAACCGCAATCAAGTTGCATGCACGGCACGTTTTTCCCATTTGTAACCGAGAAAATTACGAGCCTTCGGAATTTTTTCCAAGATTTCCCCGGTTTAAATGTCCTATGAAAAAAACGGGAAGAATTATGAGCACCATACGTAAAAAAAATATTTAAACGCTTTATTATACCAATAGTATGGTGTGGCTATTGGCAAATGTCTGAACAAAAAAATGAAATGCATTTGAAACCGCATATTTAATTTATCAGTCTGAATTACTTTGATCCTGTTTATTTCAATTCTCTGTTTCATTTCAAATTAAGTTCAAATTGGAAATGTTTCTGTGTAAACGCTTTTAAACCGTTTTTGTTAACAATTTGTATTGGTTTATGTACACGATAGATACATATACATACACAATAGCAATGAGAGCTTTAGGGGCAGAAAAGGAGACCCAATTAGTGTGGGTTTTGTATATTTGTAAAAGCTCCACGCGAAGTTCATTCTTCAACACTTTAATTTGTGCGGAAATACTTAACATTTTCTATTTATAATAACATCTTTTATGGCTAATCTTTTATGTAGACTATTCGTACATTTATCGCTAAAATATTAACATGTAAATATACCAGAGACAAAAGTGTAATACCTCCGAATAGCATTACTACTAGTCCACCTACACAAAAAAATAAATAAATAAAACCACTTCATGGAAAACTCATTACTTTTTTTTTTAATTTAATAAACATAAAAGTTTTCAATCGATATTTTTTTTCTTTGGAAACAGAAATATTAAAAAGGTTTTTTTATTGAAATGATTGGCTTGGATAGATGAATTCAAAAATCTGATGAATAATTTTTTTGAAAGCTTTTTTAATATTGTCAAATTTAGCTAGAACTATTGTAGAATATGTTAAATAGGAATGTTATATTCCACATTTGTGTTTCTTAAGTATTTAGCAAAATTATATGCTAATTTAATAAAAAATTTTTTTGGTCTAATAAAAAATCGAATATATTCCATGCAAAATTTTATTTGATTCATTTATAATAAAGAGTTAGGTCCAAAGTTCCAAAGTAAAAGCTTTTACTACTTTTAATAAAATTTTGAGCAAATAATCATGGGTTATGAATCAAAACTGCTTAAATATTTAAATTATTTAATACTCAATACCTTTCATTAAATATCTAAATTAAACACACCTGATTAATGATGGAAGAATTTATTTTTGTGTATTTTAATAATTATTATTTCTGATTGGAAAAAGACACCAAAACTGTTAAGCAAAAAATATTTTAATAGTTCAACCAAATGTTTTATTTTGATTGAAGTTGTATTTTTTAAAATTTTATCTACTGTAAAACAAAATTAGCCTTAGTCGATACATTAAAGACAGTAGATTCAATAATAAAGAAATCTAATGGTGGCCGAGTGGTCAAGGTTACCGCCCTAACCTGGTAGGAATTTGGTTCGATCTTGTTATCGAGTAAATTTTTGATATTTCTCGATTGCGGATTATTACTAACCCTAGAGTCGCTAAGGACCTAGACAGTAATAAAACGACGTTAAAACAATAAAAATAGTAATAAACAGTCCCGGATTGGGTACTGAAAATAATCTACACTATGGTAGTCCTTTTCAAACTTCTTCGTAACAGAACATCTGAAATCAGAAATCCTAGGTTCTAGAAAAAAAATCCATCGAAAATAAAATTTTAGCACATAGCTGGTCGTCGGAGGGGGGAAAGGGAGAAAAGAATTAAAACACTTCAAGCTTTAATAAAAAGATCTACAGCCTATTTCCTAAGATATTTTTATTAGGAGTGGTTAAGATCCTTTTTATCCGCTTCAAAACCAATAATACACAACTTCATTTGTCTTTGATAGTTTCGGTTATTTTACTGTTTTGACCAAAGCCAAATTCCAGTCTGATTTTATTGACCTGATCTAATTATTATTAAAATTTCTGTAAGAAATTCCCTTTGGAATTCCAGGGGGTCCTAGAGGCTTTCAGTAACGAAAGTCAGAAATGAGCAAGCAAATAAGATATAATTTGTTGTTTCCTCCTTTTTTCCAGATTTCTTGCACATATTGGCTTGACATTTATTCCAATTGAGTAAATCCAATTAGGAATGTTCAGATGAATGTTTTTTACTAGCACGAGACAACTAAGGGCCTATTTTAAAAAAAAAATTTATATATCAAAATTCTTCAAGAACTACTGGTATTCTAAAATTCTACTGGTAGCCGAGTAGTTAAGGTAACAGGTAAAAATGGGTAGATGTTGGGTTCGAATAGTTAGTATCGAGCAAATATTCTATATTTTTTGATTTGCGGATTAAGTAACCCTAAAGTCGTTAAAGCCCTAAGTAGTTATGAATAGGAATAAAATAATAATAATAAAAATATTAATAAAGCTTTACAAATTTATTGAATAGGTTACTTTTCCTTTATATGTAGTAATATAAAATTTTGTCGGTATTTCTATGCAAAATATAAAAATGTGCTTAAGTGATATTCAATGTAAAAATCAATATCAAAATAATCTTATTTCATAAAATCTATTTTAAAAAATTCAAAAAAAATTAAAGTACTTCAAAAATTATGCCTAAACATTGAATTTCCTCTTGAATTTCCCATGCTTCCGATGTTTAGTTCAAACATATCAGGTTATAAAAAATAATATAAAATTTCCATTATCATTAAAGTGTAATAAATACATACCTACACAAGCAGATCCCCTTTTCCCGCCTTTTTTTTAAGTGCTCCAGGCCTCATCGTTTTTACACTGCTTTGGTACTAGTCGATTCCAGATCCACCATTTACGAATATTCCATACATTATATTACATTTACAGCCTTGAACTGGAAACCAATTAAATACTAATTAATGAAAAAGAGATCCCTTTCACACTGTAAGCTCTCAAAAGACCATTTTTCAATTAACTGATGAATTGCTGATATAATCGATTGTAATCTGATAATTTGTTTCCCTAAAATAATTCATATTTTGTGCTAGCAATTACCAGAGCTTTTAATCAAGTAAAAAAATTGGAAATATATTAGCAAACAATCGGCTATCACTCTAATGAGGAAAAAGTTTGGCTTGAAAAAAATTCAATCTCAGTAATGTTTTTTGAATGATTTTGAAATTAGGTGAAATATTGTCGATTACATACGTTATTAATTAAACGTTAAATTGAGTTTATGTATGAAATAATAATGGGACAATGCGATTCTGGAAATGTTGATCAGAGAGGAAAATGAAGGCATTATAAAATTGAAATGAACAAATCTGCCTATTTGTAAATGCTTTGTTTCCTTTACTATTATTATGTGATTGTCATTATTGATTTTCACTCCATTTCCATGTGACAATTTAATAGGTATTTCTTGTGGCGCTAATGTGAAAATCAATAGACTTTGAATGCAATGCAATTCTTATTTGAATGATAAAACACTTGTGTGTTAGATGGAAACAATTACTGAGTGATTAACATAAGTGGTTTGGTCATCCTTTGGTAGTTTTAAACGAGAAACATTCATATGGCCGAGTGCACAACACGTCTTTGAAATGGTCCATCGACCATCGCATAAATGGAGCCACATGGAACGTGGAAGCAATGGTAACATTACACAGTAACATCTTATATCTCTCCCATGACAAGAATGGAAATCTTAAGACACATACAATTTTCATTTTTCCATCCTTCTTGCCAGATAAAATCTAGTGACGGATTCTACATTGTTTTCATCAAGCTTCGCTTGTTTTATAAAAGTCGGAATTTTTTCCTCCAGTTTCCCGAGTAAAAATTTATTTGATATTTTTTCAACGGAACCAATCTGTTGAGTTGGCAAAACTGAGACATTCAAGATAAATGTTCTGGGCTGTATCAAATTTTGCCCATATCAAATGGAATGGAACGGGGTGGTTCACATATGTCGGTGACTTAGTTCGATTTGTTGGATTTATTGGCAAAAAATTTGCTTAAAATTCAAAACTTCAAATCAAACTTCTTTAATATTCAGTCAAATTTTTGAAAAACTAAGAAACATTTTTGAAGAATATGCATTTGTTTTTGCTAAATTTCAATTAATTATCTGCATTAAATGAGTAGTATTTAGTGTAACAATGTTTTTAAGCTTTTCCATTTCTCTAAGTTTCTGAAAGGGTTGTTTATTAATTACTTGAGAGGAACGTCAAGCATTTTGACCCTCTTTCCTTCAAAGGTGTAAGATTTCGTAAGATTTATTGGGCTCTTCCTCTTAATTAATATTTTGCTTCCTTAAAATTTTGTGTAACGGAAAAAATTCAGTAATCACTACAACTAGTAACTTCCCGTGACTAGTAACTGCCTAATACTGATACAACTGACAAATGCAAAGCTTGGCAATTGAATGAAATGAAAACGACAGTTGAAAACATAACAATAATCAGTAAGTTCAAATTTGAGACATTGATTGCATTTCACTCACACATATGGGCTTACTATCTTTGGTTTTTATTTTTCCTATATACGTACAAATTACATATAATTTTAATAGTTATTTACTGTCGCTTATTAACTACTACAATCTTTAGCGACACTAAAGTTAATAAAAATCTGTTAATTAAGAAATATTGAATATGTACCCGTTACGAGATTTGATTCTTAAACCTACCGGTATTGGAGCGGCCATCATGACCATTCGGCCACCAGTAGGCTCAAATTGCATATTTTTTCCTATTTTTTATTGATAAAATGTATGTATGCTGACAAGGACAGAAAATAAAGAATGTATAAGTGTGGATGAAAACCAAATAAAATAATCATTGTCTCAATTTTAATTAAACTGATTGTTGTCATTTGTTTCAATTGCTGTTTCGATTTCAATCGATTTTGTCATTTGCCAGTGTTGACTAAAATATTTCACGAGTAGCTACTAATTTTGATTAATATGCAACTTTTTCAAGCTTAAAGATGTCGTTTTATTTATTTCGTTAGTTATGGACGTAGTGTGTGTTTTAGCATTCGATACTTCGCCATCACCAGACAAGAAAAGTACGCCACGCCACGCTGCGCTACTGACTTTGGAAAATTTTGATTACTTCAACTTTTGCTCTTTTTAATTTTTTATAATTTGTAAGCAAAACCAGAATCTTTCTAAGATTTGTTTAGAGTACTCTACCTGTACTCCCAAAGTACTTTACGTACACAATTAACGCCCCTAAGGGGCTATCAAAGCACTGAAGTAGAAAATAATATGTTTTTATATTTCTCGCAATTATGGAATTGTATATTGATGATAACTGACTGAAAACAATTTTTTAAAAGTGCCACCAATGTTGCCAAAAAGCAAACATTCCTTGGGAAAAAATATTTAGGAACAATGTTCGCGAACATTGTTGGTGAACACAACATTTGCCAACATTCGCGAACAATATTTGCGAAATATGTGATTAAGACATAAAGCAGCTAAATTAGGTCAGATTTTTGTCATGTAGTTTGAAACAGTAACATTTTTCTGAAAAACTTTTCGGGAATTTATTCAATAATGCAGATCCAAAAATTGATCAAAAACCTGGAAATTGTACATTATAAATCGGTGTAATTGTAATGCAGTTTATTCAAACAAAAAAGGTAAATGACAATTTTAAAATAAATTTTTATTGTTCAATATATTGTTGGTATTGTTCAACTCATGAATAAGGTTTCCCCATCCGGACCAGTAATAATTTTATGGTTACTCCATTATAATGGTTTTTATAATCGTATATGATATAATAATTCTTTCTTGAATCTATTTTTATGGTATCTAACGTCTGTAATATTTTATGTACATTTCCAATGCAAATAGCAACAACAAATATAGAAGACTCAAGTTATATTATCAAATTAATGCCAATTTATAAACGAATATAATTTTACTTCCATATTAGCGAATTAAAGCTAGACAAGGTCATCAATTAATTTCATTATATAAAATTGGTACTTTTCTCCATTAGCCAATTCTTTTTTTGCTTTTCAAAACTTTTCCCAACCAAAATCAAATTAAAAAAAAAGTACCCAAGTAAAAGTTTGTTTCAACAAAATGACCAAACTTATTCGTACAGTAAAACAAAATTGATTTAATCCCAAAAAAAATCACTTCATCAATTTAATTCTGTCAAGAAAATTGTCCTAAAATAAAAATTCGAGACTGATTTTTTTTGAATTATTTAATGAAAATCTCAGTTGAGACAAGCAGAGCTACAAAATTAATGTTTTTTGCTTAAAATTTTCGCATAAAATAAAAAAGTATATTAAAGAAAATTGTTACAAATGGCTGGTCTACTCGTTTAATGGATATTAAACGAGCTATGGAATGAGATGTGGGATACACAAATTTTAGGGTGACTTTTTCTTTTTAATTCGATTAATCAATTTGGGAGATTCAAAAGAAAATTGAATTATTTGTATTAATGAAACAAATTGATCTGAGTCTCAAATTATTCATCGAGTCTAACAATGGCTCAATTAATAATTCATTTATTGTGTGTACAATGTACATGTACAATTGAATTACATTATGAAAATTATACAGAGCAAAAAGAGCCATTGAATAAAAAGTTTCATCTTTAGTTGCTTTAAGTATGCAACAATAATTTTGGGTTTGGTAAATACGAAAATTTCTCAACTTTTACTCACAACATACCTCCGACCACATCGTTGGGGTGAGAAATATGATGTGAATCCGTTTAAGGGTAGTTTTGGTGAGATTACTTTCGGTTTATGTAGGCAATAAATCATCAGTGTGTTTTTATTAAGATGGAACGAAACGTAGAAAACTGAGATTGTAGACCTTTATATTCTCTAATTTTACGTTAAACTATTTTAAAAAGGAATAAATAAATGGGAACTGGTAAAACAAAGAATTCATTACTTATTCATATTACATTTAAAATTGCATTATGTAAATGAAAAGGTGCATTTTAAAATGTAATTATAAAGGGTTAGAAATATTATATGTACAAATGTAACAATCTGTTAAGGGCTGTTTAAAAAGATAAATGAATAAAAGATTGAAAAAATATTGATTTTAAAATTTTGCTACATGAAAATTTTGATAGATGGCGTTTCAGTTGTGCTATTTGGTTTATAGGGAAACTAAAAAAATAAATGAAACCATCTTTTAATAAATATTGTCAATTTTCATTATATAAATCATTTTCATTTCAATATTTTTCATTTAAACTTCAAAATTAATTATGTATTAAATTTCATCAAATATCATTTTCCTTGATAAAAATCATTCACCCGTGATCAATAATAACTTGACTCTTTGAATTCGAGGATGAGCCATAGTTTATACACAGGAGCAGATGTACTAACAATTTTGATACTTTTTTATATTTTAATAATTTTTATTAATGATCCTCGCTATTCATTTTTGGAAAAATTCGTTTTTTTCCTTTTCGTAGTCATAATCGGTCGACAAATTCCTGCATAACATGTTTTCATAAGAAAAATAGAACAAAAAAGGCCGTAATGGCCGTCTAATGCTCTAAAATAAGTCATTGCTGTGAAGCTTTTGACGTTTTTGCGTAAAACGCAATTTTTTCACATCGTTAAATTGAATTAATGTCAACGATAATATTGAGTTTATGATAAAACACGGTTTTTTGTTGGATTATTGAAAACATTTATATGAACGTACAGCGATGGGAGGCGCAGGAAAAAAAACCGTATTGCACTGTTCGATTATGTTTACATTGGGAAAATTTTGTGACGATTCTATTCGGAATTGACGAACAATCAGAATATTTTGGATTTTATTCGTGTTTTACGAACGTGTTAATGTGATCGAGCACAATAAAACATGAAACTGCTGCTTTTGATGGCCATATAACCATTGTCTTTGACAAAAAATACGCATGAGTTGCTAGAAAAACATTTATGTTATTTCCAATTGGGACCACTAGCACGGTTTTAGTACCAACATTTCGATTGAAATTTAAAAAAAAACGAATTGGAGTAAATTGGGTTGCCTATACGCACCACACCTCACGAATGAAGCGAGTAAAGTAGCACAAGAATAAATGACTCAATTTTTCTTTCCCTTTGAAAACAATTAAGTAACGAATAACGAATGACGAAAAATTATTTTCTTTCATTCACAATCAAGATTTAGTACTGATAAAAGGAAACATTTCATTCTCGCTACAGAGGACATATTCGCAAAGATGAAGATATAATCATGACGAGTAAATCTGGTGTCGTTTATTTTATGACCTTATTATTCTTTCATTGATTTATCAAGTAAACGATTCAATTAGCAATGACGGGCAACGTTGTAGTCTTATTTTGTCTTTGGAAACATTTCACATGGATTAAGCAGCAAAATGCAGTCGAGTTTTAAGACTTTCAAATTGAGAGATTAGTGGTTCAATCTTTCAAAGTGTTTCGAACGTTTTGAGGGATATTGGTGGCTTTGAAACGTTTGTAGCGCAGTCAATTAACGCTTTGTAGGGAAAAGTAGGAACAAGTTGATTGAAAAAGGTTAAATAATTCCGCAAAATTTTACAAAGCTTTTGTCTCTTAAGGAATATATGAGTTAGAGTTATTTGGTTTTGTTAATCCGTTTGGTATTATGTCAAAAGTTCTACAGATTTATTATGTATTTGAAACTCTTAAAAACAACTTTAACGTAAAATATATTTTGCTAAATATATTTGTAGTACACTAAAATTAAGTGAAATTTTTAGTTTTAAACACTCTTTAAGTGTTTCAAACTTTGAAATATTAATGAATATTTTCCGATTGAATAATGAAACAAATATTTGAAAAAAAGCTTTTATAAACCTCGCTTTTATTTATAAAATACATTAAGATGCATGAGTTGGAAAACATACACAATGGTCCAAATCACTGTCTGCTGACATTTATAAGAAAAGCAGACCTGACCAATTGGAACAATTGGAAATAAAGCTGGGGCTCATTAGTTCTTCCAAGACGTAGCGCGGAGGAACTCCTAGGAGAGGCCCCCAGTAAAAAGAAGAAGACGATATTAGCCAATTAATGAGAATCGTAAGCTACCTTATTGTACATCAAAGTGAGGGATTCATATTACCAAATTGCAAACAAAATTGCATCCCTCGCTTTGATGCACAGCTAAATAGCTAACGATTCGTAGTAATTGATTAATATCGCCTTAATATCGATAGTGCAATTGGTACGAAGATTGACTTCATAAATTTATGCATTTTATAGTGCATTTTAACGATAAAAGCGAGGTTTTTAAAATATTTTTTTGAATATTTATAATTTTCTTCTGTTTAGTTAATCAATTAATTTTTAATATCAGTTTTGTCAATCATTATCACAAATTTGAACTAAATGATTGTTGTCATTTAGTTCAACTGTTATTTTAATTGACTGACGTTTACATGCGCATTTGATGGAAGGGAACCGATTTTTTTTTCAAAGTGAATTGTTTAATTAAAGTAGAAATACTTGATATTTATTAAATTTTATGACGGATTCATCTGTTGTTATCGAAAATAAGCAGGTGAACCAAAATTTAGCCCGATAAAGTGCTGGGAAGTAGGTGAAAAATGAGATTATAAGTTTCGCTCCTAAGTAACATAAAAGTTAGTTAATAAAAGAGAATAAAAAGAGCTTGAACTCGCATTTAATACATAGAAATTCCAATATGTAGAGTTTTAGTGTTCAGTTCCACTGTAAACTACTTTTGAGACACAGTTCACTCTGGCATATTTCACCACTACTTTATAGTTGAGAACCTTAGGAGTTTAGGGGAATTCGATTATATTTATTAAGTTTTTATAAAAAATATTTAACTTATTGTTTTAATAAACCAGCATTTAAGAAAAGTTGGGAAACCAAATAAGGTTTGATTTTATACAAAACAATTGTATGCTACACTGAAGTACAAAGTTTCCTTGGAGAAATTTCGGATCATGTAGATTTATTAATTTAATTTGAAGCATAGATTTTATGATTTTAATTAACTTTCCTCGCAGACTCTGTAACAGAATATGATAAGGAACTTGTAACTCGGTCATTATAACATAGATATCTCTTGTTCGGCTTTATAAACTTTGTAACTTCCTAAAATTGTAGATTCTACTTTGAATCTTGTTTAAAATAAAATGTAACTCTTTTTAAAATTTTAAAATTTGATACTTTTTGCCCTAATGATTTAAATTTTAATGTATTTGTAGTCTAAAGGAGCTTTTTTCACTTATATATTTGTAGAGGCGTTAAATTTATGGTTTTGTATTAAATTTTCATATCTTTTCTTCAGTTTACAATTTTTTAGTAATAAGATTTTCATTGACCTTTTACAACAAAAATATTTCAAAAGTACAGACTTACGCCCTTAAAACTTTATCGGTGATAGTTTTCATAGAAATCCTTATTAACTATAAATCGGTAAATATAAACTTTCAGAACAATTTGACATTAATCTAAAGTTCGATGTAAAATATTACCGTGAATTAAATTGCAATCTATTTTTGTTCTCTCGATCCGTTAACTCAATTATTTTTTTAAATAGTCGAGAAATGTATCCTACAATATTGATATTTCCCTGAATGGAATATTGCATGCTTCCATGAATCCTTTGATTTTTTACAACCATAGTTAGAGTCGCGTGTGCGGCAATAAATTCATTCACATTCATTTAATTTTTATAAAAAAATAAATAAAATAAAAACGTACAATGCAACTGTCAGTCATATTTCAATGCTATTTTGAATTTAATTATTCCATTCATACCAATTCCTCCAATTTCGTAGTGGAAATGTCAAATAAAAACCATATTTAATTCCCAATTCAAACAATTTAATTTGATTGGTTTATGATTAATTTATATTTAGGTACTTAACAGAATCTTAACTTAACAATTTTAAATACAAATTTATTCTATTCTCTTATTCGCTAGTTCTCCCTACCGCCTATGGCTAGTATGTGTATACCTTACCGTTAAAGTTTTCATATTTTAATGCAAAAACTCCTTTCGCAAAATTTAGGTGTCATTTGTTTAACTGTTTGACTCTTTTAAACATCAGGTAATAGAAAACTATTTAGTTACATTTTCAATTCGTAAATTTTTAATAAAACCATTTTGTGGTTTAAAAATCGCAGATTCTTGTAAATTGTTTGCTTAAATTTTGTGGTTCACAAAGAATATCGAAAAATCATTCAAAACGTTTGATAATTATTTCAATTCAATAGGAAACGTTCATTGTTTACAATTGAATCCACAAATATCATAGATGGGCAGTTTCTTTGGGCCTCTAACAAGTCGTTTTACATGTATATAGTAGATTTATGATATTTTTGATAATTTTGTTTCGAAAAAAATTTATACTTCACTGAGATTTCTGTGCCCTTCAGGTTAACTAAATTGCTTAAATTTATACTACTACAAATTTTATTTTTACAGTTTGCTTTTTATGTTTCTCGCATGAATACGTAAACATCCTTATAAGTTTTTCACCATGCTTTTCTAAGCCATATAATTTAATGTAAACATCAAAATTTTCATAAATTTTCCTCAAACTTACACTTAAGAGAAATAAATACAAATTTCATTTAAAAATTCACACTAAATTAAGTTTATTTGTACCTAATCATGGATTATAACTAAGCATATTTTTATGACAAAATTGGTTCCTTGAGAAGTTTAAATAAAAAAACAAAACGTAGATGTCGTAAAACTTTCTTAAAAATATTTTTCTTTAGTACATTTTAGTTTCAAAATTTATTTTACATTGCATCTAAAATGCAGACTTATACGATATGAAATTTAATAACGTAATGCAGTACTTATCATATCAAAAATTAAAGTTTCTCGTTGGTTAACAGAATCACTTAACTGGAATGTATTGTAAAATTTGATTAGATTTTGCCGACGAAGCACAAACAAAGAGGATCAACTAAATATAGCTGTAATATTTGACAAGGAAAGATATCAAACCAAAAGAGAATATGACATGCTTTACAATACTTTGATTTCAGACTTTAACGACCTAATTAAATATTTCCAAAACACTTCTTTTTATTTTTAACTTTTCAAGATAAATATTTCTCTATTAATCTTGGAAAGTTTAAATCCTCACATATGCAAGTTGGGGGCTGGAAATGTTTGTAATCTTAAAAAAGGAAACAATTTAATAGAACAGTTGGATCCCATATTGTTCCAGAATTCTTATCCAAACATAAATCGATTTAATGTGAACAAATCCTATTTTTTTCCAAGTTTTTTTATTCAGATTTAGGGTTTATTGGTGGATAACTATGACGTTTATTGTTGTTCCAACCACTTGAAATCCCATAAAATTTGTATAAAACGACTTGAAAATCTCAGTTCTAATGCATTTAGAATTTTCTTCGTTCTATCGTTGATTTCATCGTTGACGCTCATTAACTTTTCACACATAATTAATTCAAACTACATTGAAAATATCGCAAATTGATTATTTTAAATAGGAAAAAGGTTAGGTTTCCGTTGCATTTTTCAGGAGAAAACCCCGTGCGTTTACACAAAGAAAATTGTGATGGGTCAATGATTCCGGTCCGGGAATAGTTGGATAAATGGAATAATAGAATCTCGTTCACTCTCATAACGCTTCTTCTTTCCGTTTATGTTATTTTCTATTCATTGTATTCATGTTAAGTCTGTCCTCAACGTTCTGTTCTAATTGTTTAATTACAAAGAGGACATTTTAATTGCTGCTCGTCTCTCGTCATCAAGTTGTTAACGACGAATTGAGAAAACAGAAATTTGAAAAAAAGAGAGAAATAATTGATAATTGGGTCGGGAATAAGGACAGAACCGGGATGTGTTATGAGCACGTTTACATGAAATGGATAAATGGACAGATGAATGGACGCAGAGGACTAATCAAGAAGTTTTTTTTTCAATGTTGAGATAATTCATTTGTGTGAGTCATAAATTAATGAGTGTGAGGCCTTTCATGACTTCATATAACTAAATTATATCCGTGTCAAAAATTTCAAACTTTATTCTAATGATGTAATCCGAAAATATAAATCAATACTGGTTATAAATATGTAAACAAGAAGATACTATCCCTATGAATATTTACTCAATTTTTGACTATGTTTGGCAGTTTTATCAATTTTTATATAGATTTTATTCAAAGAATTACTAAGAAACATTTACCACGACGTATGTACGTTTTTTCGACATCAAAAATCTTACGAATGCTTTGAAATTTAAAGATGTCATAGGTCTTGTGGCATACGTTATCAGAAAATGCCCCAACCCTAGCGGATTCAAAAAAAAAAGAGTATCAAAGATACAATAGTTAATATCGAAAAGATCAAAAAATCGTTTCACCATATAAAAATAACCGTATATAAAACTAAAAGTGCACTTTAAAGTTAAAACAATTTAATTGATTTTCTTCCACATGGTTCTCCTGGTCGAAGTTTGAAGAGCCTCAAAATTACAACCTTTAAGAAATTCTATTCCGTGGGTCTCTATTTCACCAATTGTAAGCCGAGAAGCCAAGCATTTTTTAGTGACCGGCGAACAAAATGCTGCTCGACTAGTTCATTACTGGGAACGGAGTCCTTCAGCTCTTTTAGTCGCCAAAATGACAAAGTAATACTGCATTCCAACAGAATATGAGAAGCAATTTCATCCTCTATTTGACAGAATCTGCATATTGGACGGTCTAACAGTATCCCAATAGAATGAAAATGTTTTCTTAGACCTCAGTGGCTGGTTATGAGGTTTAGATCTACTTAAACTTAGTATTTCAGTAGTTAGATTTTGAGATGATTTCTCATCGTTCTTTGCTATGTTATGGTCTCTTGGTGTTTTCCATAAGAAGCAATGATCAGTATAAAGCCACTCTTAGACGGGTTTTCTTAGATATTATCAAGATAGGTAATAGTTTAGTTAAATTTTGTATGGTTATGCCATTCTTAAGATGCTTGAAAAGATGATTTTTTATTGAACTTATCCTTTTATAATTTATTTGAACTCTTTTCTTATAGGGATATCAATTAAACAACAGTTATTATGGGTGAAACCAAGCGAGATATTTTTTCTAATATTTTAAATATATTGGGCTAAATATCAAGTTAAATCACTGCCAATTCAACTTGAAATCTATCTTTGGATTTCGTTTTAGTTTTAAGCTTATTGATGTAAAGTTTATTCTTCGAAAATACTCCAAAAAGAAATCTGGCGATGTATTACCAGGAAATTTTATTGTCCAGTCAACCAAGTCTATTTTAATTATAATTATCATATCCTGAGAATTCAATAAATTTTATTACAGGTATGCTGACATATCTGATCCAAAAATATCAATGAATTATCGAAATTATCCTATGAACTTCCAATGTAAGCAATCCATTGTTGAGCATGCGGATATGCACTGTGGTATATTTTACCATCTTGATGAAACACGTAATATTTTTGGTTATTTTATAGGAATTTTATACGGTATCCGTTTTATGTGCAGAGAAGCTGAAACATTCAAAGTTTTAACATCTAGGGAGGAAAAAAGTACTTCGAAATGTACATAAGTTTATTCGATCGTAAGAAATTATGAAATTTAGCCAGTGTTTCTAGATAGCAGTAGTCGTGGTTCATAAACTATTTTGCAAAGTTTTTCCAAAACACAATATAATTCTATAACGATATAATGGGGAACTGGTAGATTTTCGACGTTCTTATTTACTTTACCAACCTCCGAGATAAAATTTATCCGAAGGATAGGGAAAATATGCTAGTTTTCACCTAAGAATTGGGCGATATATGTAGGACTTATCCAACAGGTAAACTTTTATCTAACAACTCTAATAAGTTATGGATTTCATTTATCTACCTACAAGTAAACAAGAAAAAAAAATGTTTAACTATCAGCGTTCTTATGTACTTTATTTAGCTTTAAGATAAAATTTATCTGGAAGATAGAAAAAAATATGCTGATTTTCATCTAAAAGTAGTGCCATATATGTAAAATTTATCCAACAGATAAACTTTTATCTAACAACTCTAATAAGTTATGGCTTTCATTTATCTACCCACAAGTAAACAAGAAAAAAAATGTTTAACTATCGGCGTTCTTATTTACTTTATTTAGCTTTAAGATAAAATTTATCAGGAAAAAAGAAAAAATATGCTAATTTTTACCTAAGAATAGTGCGATATACGTAAGATTTATCCAACAGACAAACTTTTATCTAATATCTCTAATGAATTATGGAGTGGATCTATATACCCACAAGTGAAAAAGGAAAAATCAAATAATTGTCTATCTAGTTTTACAAATCGTTGTTATATATTATGAAACTAGGTTTACACCAAGCGAACAGTTTGCCAAAACAGTTTTGGTTTTTCTAAAACCCAAACAGGAAACATATTTTGTTTATTGAAACACAATACATAACAGTTGTAACAATTTTATTGCTGCAATGATATAAAACGTTAACAAACTTGTTTAACTTTGATATATTGATTTCGAATGGGAGAGTTGTGTTTATCAAACTTAATCCTCAAAATGGTTTCAGAAGCGTCGCTTCTGAAAACAAAACATTTGATTTTTTGTCCATTGATGAAAAATGAGTTTTATGTACTTTTCGTCTCATACTGGTTTTAAATGAGTTTTAAATTAATCCGCGCAGAACTTGATGAACTTTTTTATATAAAACTAGGTTTTTCATTTGCTATGGATATTTCAATTTTATATTTGTACAAGAATGGGTTTTCTTGGAGATTTCTTTTGTTTCAGCGAGACGCTATGGTAACTTTTGTCAAAGAACAAACATAAGTTATTGTGCTTGAAGTTGAAAAACAACTTTATGTGACTTAATTTTCTTTATTCAAATTTCTCGAATATAAAATTACATTTATGAGTGTTTCGAACGGTCGCTTTCGAATTTCAAGAATTCAGGTGATATGCAATCAAGTTTTATTGAATGAAAAATCGTTTGAACAGATCGCATTAGTTTTTACGACCATAGACGGTCCAATTATGTCCAATCTGTCGTATGAAATAGAACCTAAAACAAATGGAATTTTAAATTAGTCCGTTTTTTTTTCCACCCCACCATTTTTATCCTTCAGAGTTGCGAAATCGTTTTCGTGAATTTTGCTCTGGTTTGAGATAAATGTGTTGAGGCGTAGATATGGAAGGCGACGAAAGTAAATGTATTCAATTCCTCATACTCTGCGGCCCTTGCTTTATTCTTTCACTTAGAAAATCTTCATTGCCGCTGTTTTCCATTTCTCATTTGCACCGCACGTATAAGAGTCGCAAATGGTTCGAATAAGACGTAATAATCCATTTTTAACCCACCCGGCCACCCCTACTAATTCAGCTGTGATTGTCTCAGACGGGAAAAACATAAAATTACATAAACAGCGAGGATATGATTGTAGTACTAGTAAACGTGCATGGTTTTGGACGGAACGATTTGTACCCTGCTTACTATGTGGGAATATTTATTCTCGGTTGGCTCTCTGCCTTCGGAATGGAAAGTCTTAGTCGTTTTGCATATTTGTTTGGCGAAACAATGTACTTATAAAACTTTTTGTTCTTCACATGTGTTTCAAGTGTACTACCACCCCTATACCCACACCCTTATCATCTTAATGTTATAAATTCGAAAAAGGTACCCTTTTTATTCATCACATTCACTTACATATTTTATATCGTAAAAATGAACATGTTCAACGTTCAATGTATACTTTTCTTGAAAATGGAATAACTCGTTAAAATCCTACCCTAAATATTTTTTTAATTTTTTTTGAGACTCACCATAAGCAATATGGTTAAATAATAAAAAGTAAGCCATAGAAATCTTAAATAGAATTTAAATATTTTTTTTGGTCATCATTATTTAAGTTAAATACTATATACTTCAGAAAGAAATAGTCAGCTCTTCTTTTAACCGGTCTAGGATTCCAACTCTTCCTTTTTTCTTGAATATTTCCATTTTGTCTTTTTTTTTTCAAAAAATTAAATTTCACATAAATTCTTCATTAGATTTCAGGGAGAAATAGTCAACTCTTCTCTTAACCAGTCTCCGATTCTAATTCTTCCTTTTTTCTTGAAAACTTCTATTTTATCCTCTGCAACATAAAACATTTGCACCTAAATTCTTTAGTACCTGTTAAATAAAACAACTACTTCTGCTTTCATTCACTCCTTGATTTCTCAATTGTGCTTTTAATTATTTAGCTTCAGAAATTCTTTAAAAACAAAATTAACTCATCTGAAGTAATCCTAATTGTTTCGGATAGAAAAATTTTATAGTTCAATTGATTAAGGTTAAATATTGCCTACTGATTTCGTTTTCTATTGAAATTTATAATACGTAGTCGGTTTTCTACGATAATCTTTTTCTCCTTAGTAACAACAACAAAATACGACTTTTTAGATATCAAATGTTTAATATTGATATAAGATATTTGCCAACACATAAATTTCAAAATAATAATTTGGATGATTGATGGAAAATTATCTTTAGATTTATATGTAACAAAGTAACTATGTAAAATTAAAATATTGAATTCCTTTAATTTTTATTTGTCGTCTAAAAGACAATACTTTGATTCGATTGAGATTAAACATTAGGTTAAATAATGTTGACCCAAATTGAAATCAATACCAATTTATTAGAGGGACCGAAAAGTAATGTTATTTTTCTACATAAAATTAAAACAAAATTTTGAAACAAGTTAAATTTTTAATCAATGTTGCAACCATCCATAATATTATTAACCTCTTGATATCAATTGTGCATATTTTTAAGACTTAATTAGTAAAAATCAATCGATTATTAAGCATAATACCAGAAAATCAGATACTGAATAATTTTTTGCCACTTAGAAACGAGCCTATCGATTGAAATAAATAGAAATCCTAGGAACAGTTTTAAACTACTATGGTTGGTACAGCAATATCACCTGCCCTTAATTTACTATTTTTTTCCAGGGTTTTCCTTCGAAATAGTTTTGTATTCGTGTTGCTTGATTAAATTTTCTATTGAAATTTTTTGGGAACTTTTGGGTGCTTAGTTGGTTAATCATGATTGATTAGGAATATTTGGCAGTTTTTTGACTGTTTAACATGAAATTGATGCAAAATCTTCTCTTATTATATGATTAAAATAAAATATATTGTTTAACACATGTATTGTTTAAAATTTGATCCTTTTTTGCTGGTACGAATTGGAGAATTAAAAATTATCGAATTTGTACTTAAAAATACTCATTGACATTAATGAACGTCAAATGCACTTCAATTAGTTAAAAAATGTTTTCGGTAGCAGCTTTGCGTTACTATCCTTTGAAATTCAATGAGCATACAAAATTGAATTTGTATTTCTTCGAACATATGTCTAGCTTTTTATTTCAAATTTAAACAATAAACAAGTGACCATAATCTTAAAATGTCTCAAATAAAATTTGACATAGCTCATAAGCCGATAAATGGCAAGGGAAAGTTTATAAGTTTATAAACGATATTACTTTCCGGTTCCCCTATGATATAAATAAGAACATTCAATTTTAATGAAACTTAAGCTGTTTTATTTTACTTAACTTTAACATGAAAACCTAGCAAAGCCCTAACATGTACTTATAAAGCAAAATTTTATATAAGCTTTGGAAGTACAAATTTCCAGTAACTTTGGGAAGCACTCATTGGCTTATAGAGCGTCCATAGAGTAAGCAATACCACTGTGCTATTGAGTAGACCTTAATTTTTTTATTTCTGCTATTATTTTCTTATTTTTCCATTATTATTACCAATTCATTACATTTTACAAGTTGAAATTTACCATACTGTGAATATTGTAAATATTGTAAATACATGTGCCATATTGTGAAAAAGATGAAAAACCAGTATACGATAAATGTAGAAAACCTTTGATCGCGAAAAAGAGAAATATTTACGCCGAAAGAAATAGTACCTCTTCAATGCCTACTTTCTTAATGTAACATGTTGCGTAAAAAATGGCAAGGAAACCTTCCCAATTTTGATTTTCCAATTGTATTTTTCTCAAGCCATAAGGTAAAATGATACAATTTTCAAAGAGACTTTTTATCGAAACTCTGGAACATTTAATATTTCAACTTAAAGAATTGTAATAAGTATGGAATAAAAGTTAAATTAGTTGCTAAACTTATAATGAAAAAGTATCGAAGTTATCACTTTATTGTATATGTTTTATATTTATTGTTTCGCGACGTAGTCATACCTTTTATTAAAGTATTAAGAAATTCTATAATGAATGTTCAAAGTGAAACTTTGTAAAACTGATTTGTTTAACTTATTTTACAATATCTCAATCTGAATTTTTTATTTGACCTTAAATATTTAATCCATACAAAGAACTTTCAAACAAATGACGTTGAAATAAATAATATTCCTATATTTACTGTTTGAATTATGGGAATTCTTGCTCATAAAAAAACGACAATAAGATAAGCAGATACAATATTTTCCAATCCAGACGATATTTACATAACGCTTTACTATACTAAAGTAACTTAAAATCGATACGTATAGGTAAATAATGTATTTATCATAAACTTATTTTGGTATTTCATTTTTTCCGTTAGCTTAAAAAAAATTGGCCAGACATTTAAGATAAAACTGAAAAAAATGTTTTTCTTTTGGGAATTTTCTATAAATTTTCATTTAAGTATATAAATTTGTTTATCATAAAACCCTGCTCAGTGATCTTATTAAATGTTAGGTATCGTTTTTGTATTCAAAGCCAAAGAAAATTTTGTACAATAGTAAAGTTTGATTTTTGTGGTAAAATTTAGATTTAAAAGGATTATTATTAATAGGATTGAATCAAAAGACTTTTTGTGTCAAAGATTTAACGTAGACGCTGTTCTTAAGTAAAGATACCGAAATTTTAAAACATTTTAAAGTAATTAAAACTTTTTTTTTTAAGTTAATATAATTAATAAAAGTTTAATGTGTTTGAAGCAAATAACCAAAATTTGCGTTTCTATAACTTAAAGTAACTTATCCGTCGGTCTTAGAACTTTGAATTCAAAACTTTTAATATTCAAAAGCTTAATTTCCCAACCCGAGCTTTTACTTTGAGAGGTGCTAGAATGTTTTAGTATCAAAGATAATTATGTAATTATGCCAAATTGTTATGCTTTTCAATAGAAACTTAAAAGATTTGAGCAGAAAGGTTTTTTTTTCTGGTCTTAGTAAAAAAGCCAACTCATTTTAACGCCATTGAAAGCAAACTTAATTTAACTTTGAAGTATTGTGACAAAGTCTTCATTGTTTGAAGTTGATTGAAATTCTCGCAAAAAGATAATTACTGTTCGGCTTAAAAAACGAATAAAAAATTATACTCTGAAAATAATATTCACAAAAAGAATATATTTTGTAACATCCTGTTGTGAATTCCCGCTTTTTGTTCCCTTCTTTTATTACACATATAGGTGCTGTTTTCGTTGGGATAAAAAATCTTTTTATAGAGCGTCAAACAGGAAGAGGAGGGTTGGTCGATTCGCACTCGTGTGTTTTTTATAATTCAAACATACAAAAATAGAATATGAGCGAAAAAAATTCCTAAACAAAAGACCCGTGTTGTCCGCGTGCGCTTATGTCTCGATTGCATTTCTTATGCAAATGCATTTTTTCCCTTATAAATTACACGGATGCTTAAAATGTTGAAACATTTCGCAGGCGGGAACATTCGTTTGTAATTCAAATTTAGATCTTGAACTTCGTCGAGGAAAGGGTCACCTTTCGATTCACGACACGACTTGAAAAAAATTCCAGACTCTCGAAAGATATAATTATGAAAATTAGCATTTCTTAGGCAAATCGCACATGAACTCGACTGATCTCCACTATGTTAATTCGATAATTGACTTTTGATTATTTATTTGTGGTTGTTCCTGTTTAGAGGCCATACTGTAGTCAGTGGTCTCAAGTTACCTGTCATCCAGTTAGTGTTGCCTTACACTTAATCCGGGATAAAGCTTCAAGTGGATCGAAGAGCTTTAATCTCGGAAGAATCACGCCATCCTTTTCCTCCCCATGAACGATGATATATTTGTACCTGGAAAACATACATAAAGGGTTTATTTAGGTTTCACTGTATACAAATATGTGTTCCGGAACAACGAAACATGTTGACATAACATTTCTACAAAAAGGGATATAATGGATCGCTCTAAAAGGAAGGGATGTATCCAGGAAGAATAGCCCGGCTGACTCATTCGTTTCTTCTTTGTTTTGATTAAAAGAACAGGGTGCATAGTTTCATAAAGAAATAGAAAAAAAGAGATGGGACGATATTGTTGCCAAGAAATGGCAAGGTAAATATGTACGATACATAATCGTGTTTTTTCCCTTTTCGTTAAATTATATTCCCATTTTCTCTGATATTAACAGCTAATTCTAGAAGAAAAATGGACTGTGGCTAGTCGAGCATGAATGATATATTGACCCATCAGGGAGCTTTTAGTAAAAGTTCAAATGACTAACCAGTATTGACTGCTTCTTGAACTTGTAGAAGCTTTTACTTGACGAAAGCTCAATGAATTTGTCAAATCAAAAAAAAATATAAACTAAAACTAATTTACGTTTAAAAAACCATTATGAGGTAATAAAAATAATTTTCTTTGCATATTAACGGCTTATATTATCCTTCTTTTGAAAATCTTTGGCTTTACTGCTTCTTCGAACAGCTGGTAATATCTCAAAGGACGTTTATAGTTGTTAAGTGTGTCACTGAGAAAATGCTTCAAAGTGAATAAACTTTGAGAAAAAATCTAGAAGAGGAAAATCAAAATAAAAAGAAAATGTCGTCAAAGTTTTCCTTGTTGAGGTATTTTATTTTGAAAATAAATAATAGCCTAGAAGAGTTAAAACGAAATGCTGCAAAGCTTCATTTTTTGTGAAATGTCTTGTTTTTTGAACCGGAATAGGTACACTTACTATCACTTGAAAAATTTTGCTTTAATATAATTATAAGAATGCTGAAAGTCGTTGTGCAACCCCAATTTTCCGCATATTTAATTTGTTTAAGTTGAAAAAGATTAGAAAATTGCAGATGTTAATATTTTTATTTGCGTTTCATTATGGTTTTGCTCAGTAGATAGAGGCGGGAATTTTCAAGATTGAATAAGGATTATCTCTTTCTTTTTCTTCTTCCCGTTACTATAGATGTTGGGAACTTTTTCGGATACGGTACCCATTTTTTCTTTCGTCTGCCAATATGGAGTCTGCCTATAACGACATACAGTGACAAAAAATGTTTCAATTCTATAAATCAATGTTTGAATCGTGCTTTTACCCATGCAGTTCTTATTTATATTACTTATGTGAATTATACCATTATATTATACCATTATACCACTTAGAATAGATTTAAGTGAGGTTCAAAAAACAATCTTACAAAAGTATGTAAAGTGGTTTAACTCCTACATTATATTAATTTTCTCTGGACTCTAGAACAGTGATTCTTAACTTTATTGATGGTACTGACCCTCATCGGTTTTATATATTCGTTCAACGAACCCTTTTTAATTGGAAAAATTGTGTATGATTTACTTAAATTGAAAATATAGGTATATATTTATACAGATTGTGTATGTGCAGAAAATGAAAAAAAAACATTAAGAACAAAGATCCAAATCATTAAAACATGATATCCACCGAACCCACGAGACTGACTCATCAAACTGCTCTAGAGTCTAAAGTTAAAGATTAAAATTCAATTGTATTTATCTTTACTTTTTTTAGGTCCCACACACATACTTGTATAATACGAACCGTAATATTTTTACCCAACAATTAAAAAATAAAATAAAGAAAAACAATTTAAAATTATAGTTTTTGAAACTCATATTTTAAGAGCCTATGTGATTAAAACTGTTTTGATTTAAGGCCCTTAATAGCTCTAATGTTACAGTTATGTAGCACAAATGGCCAATTTAAACATAAGCCAACATATTGTCATAATTATTGGTCCATATTTTTGTGAAGTCTAATAAATATTCTTAACAATCACTTTAATTTTATAACATACTGATTGACTAACTGTTTAGATCCTCTACTGATTTATAATTGATTATTCTCCACATGTGGTTAACCTCTTTTATAATGGCTCAGATATGTTTCTTAATTATTCTAAGTACAGATTCTTCCATCTCATGCACATTTAACTCAAAATTTTACTGTCAATTTTATTTTTCTTAAATCTAAAAACCCTCAAAAAATTTTTAGATCATCTTTCATCTCATTATGCTTGACCACTCTCCTTTTATTCATTCTTATAGTTTGGTGACCACACAGCAGGATGTTGAATGCAAAGCCTATGAACACACACATTTAAATCTTAGGCATGTAAAAGTATTATAGAATTTTGGTCAATCTGATAAAAACTTCTACGGTACAAATTCATAGCCTTTCTTCTGTATGGAGTCGCATTTTCTAACTTTACGGTTCAAGTCTCTTATCGTAATGAAAATAAATGTATGAATGAAACGAAACTGATTAGGGTAAATGTCAGGGCCGAAATTACTAAACTTCCATGTTGTCCAAGTAATGTTGTATAATTTCCTAGCGTTTCTACTTATAAGAGATTAATGCAACCTACAACAAGGGAATTGGATACTTTACCATGCATTTTTTGTAATGACAAGCTTAATTTGGAAATTTATGGCTTCAATTTTAAAAAAAATGCAAATGCCTCTAATTTTTCTGTTAACCCTTGCTAGAATGCAAAAATGTAAATTTATGCGAGTTTTATGGAGATGAAACGAAAGGGTGGTGCAAATTTTGGGGTTGATGATAGGTGATACACGTGTTATAAATCGAATGAAGAATGTATGTACACTCAACATTCGCTTTATATTAAAAAAAAGAATAAAAAAACCACTGGGGATTCCATACAAGAAAAAAGCCCGATAGATATGTAATATCGATATAAAAGCGAGCAAGAAAATACATTTATTCCTCATTTTAGCAACGCGTACCCCGCTGTAGAAACATGTTTGTCCAATATAATAAAAATGTGCCGCATAAATTTGTTTAAAAAATGACTTTCGTACGTGGTTATAATACGTAAATGTAATAAACGTGAATTTTGTCCGCGTTTTATGTAATATTTGCTGAACGTTCACAAGGTTTTGGTGCAGTTAATATTGAAAATGAGGCATGGAGGAGCTGTTTTCGGAATCGAAAAGCTTCTTGTTTCTGACATTAAAGCTTTTTTTATGAGTGTATAAAAATATTCATAATAGCATTGATGAAAGTGTTACGAACCTTCTTGTTTGTAACTACCCATTTTTATGGGAGAATAAGGACTTAAATATTTAAAAAAAAATGACTACAACTAACATTTTTTATGACCATACATAAGTGGCCATCCTTTCTAGAATTTAAGAAACAATTTTGGTCAATTTTTCTCTTTTTTATTGAGTAAATTAAAATAAAAGAATATTTATTATTTGTCTTGAGTTTTCCCTTCCTAAAAGCTGAAAAAAGTCTATGGGTGGCTGAGTGGTCAATGTTGCCGCTTCTAAACTAGTAGAAAGCCTACTGGTGGCCGAGTGGGCTAGGTTTCCGCTCCAAAACTGATAGGTTTTGGGTACGATCCTCGTATCGAGCAAATTTCCAATATTTTTCGATTATAGATTTTTACTAACTCTAGAGTCGCTAAAACCCTTCATAGTTATGAAGTGACAACAAAAAACAAGTAGGTACTGGTTTCGAATCTCGTATCGTACCATATCGACTTTTATTAACCCTAGAGTTGCTAAAGATCTTGGTTTGTTATAAAGCGACGGTAAATAACAATTAAGAAACAAGCTGAAAAAACAAGAATTTAAGGTCTATTAGTCGAATCTTTTACTTCATAAATCTTTTCAGCACTTTGAATATATTTTTAGACCTAAGTCGTTAACCCCGTTCCAAACGAAGAGGGTGGCAAATGAATAAAAATAATTCTATTTTACAAAAGAAAATCATTTTTATTCTTGCTGCTAAGAATTTATGGATGAATTAGAATTTTGTCGTATCACATTTGTATAAATCACTCTTGTTTCCAATTGATTTTTATTTGACGAGAAAAACGAAATCAAATAAACCCTTAATGTAATTTCTTTCTGTTCCATGCTTTCTTTCAATCCTTCTAATAGGATTACGATGTAAGTATTCTTTGTAAAAATATCTTCATGTTTTCATGTACTTTGTGGGTTTGCTGTTTTTTTTTGCTGTTAATAATTTTTATTTTCGTTGTAATTTGTACGAAATTATCGATTAATTTCTGAAAAAAGTTAATAGATTTGTTGTATTAAACAAAGAATCTTTTAGTTATATTGCTTTTTTTTAAAAAACGCTTAAATTTGTTTTTATTTCTATTAATTATGAATGATGTGTATTTATTTGAAACACGTTCGTAGTTAGCAAATATTTTTTTCCTCGTTAATTCAATGATAAAATATTTAAATATTCCATTAAAAATATTAATTTGAAACGTGAAATTTTCAGATACTGATAATCAACGAGTTATTATTCTCGTGAAAGACGTCAACGATGAACCCCCGTACTTTATCAACCGGCCGTTGCCCATGCAAGCTGTGGTCCAGCTCAATGCACCACCCAATACCCCCGTTTTCACATTGCAAGCTCGCGATCCGGACACGGATCATAATATTCATTATTTCATTGTACGGGATAGAACCGGAGGACGATTTGAGGTGGATGAACGTTCAGGTGTTGTGCGGACACGTGGCACAGACGTGTTCCAATTGGATATGGAATATGTTTTGTATGTGAAAGCCGAGGATCAGAATGGACGTGTTGATGAACGCCGATTCCAATCAACTCCCGAGGAACGCTTATCGATCGTCGGAGGAAAACGCGCTCCACAATTTTACATGCCAAGTTACGAGGCTGAGATTCCGGAAAACCAAAAGAAAGACTCTGAGTAAGTTTTTTCAACACTAAGGCTTATTCTGCACAAAGGAATACACTTTTACTCGGATTGTATTAAGTCTTTGTATATTTCGATTCACCCACATAATATTTCATTCAGGTGTACCTATTCTCTTTTATTAAATACAAGCAAACGGCATTCATTAATTACATGAGACACTTTTATTGTACTAATAGGGGGGAGGGCTATAAATGGTAAGCTTAAGTAACTTATAAATGATCTTTTTTTAAATAAGAAGAAAATTCAGGTTATTTAAGATCTTTTTGTTTTTTTATTTTTTATTTAATATTTTATTGATCAATTAGCTACGTTTCGTTACTAATCGTAACAAAAAGCTGAGATCTGATTTTTAGTAACGAAACGTAGCTAATTGAACAATAAAATATTAAATAAAAACTAAAAAAACAAAAAGATCTTAAATAACCTGAATTTTCTTCTTATTTAAAAAAATATAAAAGTTGAGATCTGATTTTTATCATCTACTCGTATATAAATGATCCCCAACTTATACTGAAGTAATTATTTTTTGGACAGCAAATAGACACATTTGTTTCACAATTTGTTCACCCTTACTAAATTATCCATCGAAATCGAAAAAGTTAGGGGATTACCTTATTTATATTCTCACATCCAATAAGCACTTATAGCAGATATGATTCATATCCGATAGCTATTATAGTATTTCTTACACTTGTCAGAAAGCACTGAATGCAACCTAATATAGATAAATCAAATGAAAATGCATAAATATAAAAACTTGTCCAAGAAACCATCCATTAATTATGTTAAACGATCAATAGTATCAATTCAGGTAAAAGTTTGCAAGTAACTAAACTTAATCGGAAATATCTATCAGAATGCTACAATCATGTTTCAAACATTGCAATATTTGTTGACAGTTAAATATAGTTTCCAACTTTCAATGTTGATATAATGTGTAACTAGTTTCAGCTAATGTTCCACTAATCAAAATAGACTAATATTTGTTTGAAAATTTACGAAAATTTCTAATTATCTAATTAATTTAGTCATTTATTAAGTTACAATAAGGTTTTGTACATTTTTTGTATGACAAAACAGTACATTTGATACTGAGACTGTTTAATTTAAGTTTCACTTGTTTTTTTCAATGTCCATATGTCCATATTTTTAAATGTTATTTCTTTTCTTAAATTCGCAGACTTTGAAATACAGAAAATGAGTGTTTTACGTTTAATTGGTTATTTAATCCAGGTTCGTTATTATTTTTTTATGGTATCATTTATTCGTTAGGAATATTAAAAAACAAGCGCCTTAAAATATAGGGATTTTATAAGAAAGATTTCAGTTATCAAAAATCCATCAATGTGGAAATTTCATCGAAAATGATTATTAAATTATTTGTGCTTTGTAGTTGTTATTGGAAAAGTAGGTTTTAATTATTATTTTAATTAATGCATTGTCATAGAATACGATGTTCTACAAACGGCTGGCATTTTTACTCTTGGATACATAGGCCATATCCTTGAGATAGTTAATTAAAAAATAACAATTTATTTGTTTGTTTTTTTATCCTTCGAGTAAAATTATACCGAGAAGATAAATATCCCTCTCTAGATGTGAAAATACCGAGCTTGAAGGAGTTATACGCAGTTGCCAGGCCAAAAAAATAAGTTTTTTTTTAAATATTTTTTTTTATAAAAAAGAATTTTAGTGAACAAAAACAAGTATTAATAAATCAGATAGTACTTTCTTTTAAGTAACCAACGACACTTATAGATTATAAAAAAATATTAATGTACACTGCTACTGTTATCGGTTTTTCGAAGGTTCTCCAAAAAAGGCATTTAGCAGTGATTATGGTATCTTTGATTTGGATTGTTTGAAATCAAAAAACATTAGATTCTTTTAGGGAATACATGAATTTTGATAACGATCAAAGGAAAAGTCAAAATTAAAATTTTTGAAAAAATGGTATCTATGTAAAGAAAGCAGATTTAGACGTTTTTGAGATCTCATGGTCACCAACTTGGAAAACATATTTAATGTTTCAGAAGAAATTTATTGAAATTTTTAGAAATTTACTGCAGCGTCCCTAGAAATAAAGGCATATCTCCAAAAATATGTTCCACAAACGCGTTACAATAACTACGTTTAACCCCTTGAAGGAATTAATTTTCATTTTTTGATTAAAGCCATCATTTTTAAAGTTTGAGAATCTTTTTATCCATAGATAACATGGTTGTCAATTGAATTTTGGCCTCTAAAATAAATCATCGGCTTATGCCTGTTTTAGGGACGATAATATCTAGCCACGTTGCATTTTCATCTTTATTTTACATTTTAATCGCAAATAAACAGAACCATGATGGAAATTTAGCCACAAACCAATAGATTACAACAAATGCAAAAATTAACATTTTTTGAATTATATTTGACAAATTTGCCCTTCCTCTTTCGGCCGCATTAAACCGACGATACCGAGTAGTGTATCAAGAAATTTATCATAATGAATTTTGATTGCCCAACTTAATTGTTTAAATCTATAATAATTCCCTTATAATTCTCAGGAAAATTTTCGAATTTGGTTGATTGTTTTGTATAATAGAAAACATTCAACCGAAATTTGAGAACTTTCTACAGAAAACTCCTCGAACTATCGAAAACTGGGAATTTTTTCAACCTTGAATAGTTTTGTAGAGGAACTAATGATTGTCAAAAAAAAAATATTTTTGTCACAAATATTTAAATTTTTCTAGTTTTCATAATATTCTGCAAAAAATTCTGCTAAAACTAAAAACTGACTTTAGAACATTATTCATATTTCTAGCTTAATTTTTAATTTTTTTCTTTTTTAACTGTTATTGATTGTCTCTTTATAACTCTTAAGGTCTTAAGCGACTTAAGGGTTAATAAAAATCCGGAAATCAATACATATCGAAAATTATGTACCAGTTTTGGAGTGACCATTTTGACCACTCGGCCACCAGTAGGTTTTTTGAATCTTTGTAGTTATTAAAAATATTATTGTTATGGAGAACTTATTCAGCTGCTTCTACTTGTTCTTTAGATATTACGTTTAAACTCCGAAGGTAATATTTTTCGACTAAGAAAAATTGAAAAAAATATCATTTACGATTTTTAAAGAATCATTAGCCATATCTTCGTCCCTTCTTTTCCTCTTTTAAACCTGGTTAGGTCTAATTAAAGTAGCTTCTTGTGCTATATTTCCCTGGGACCGCAAATAAGAAACCAATTTTTAGTTTCCATTTAATTGACATTAAATTTCAATTTTAGTAAAAGCAAATCAACTTCAGCATCTTATAAGGAAGTTTTATTTATGGTTGAAAATGTGAGAAATAAAATAAAGATACCTGAATATCTTTTAAAATTTCTGGTAGGCTCATGTAAGACATCTGTTTGCATCTAAAACATCTTTTTGCTAAAATTTTTAATGTTTGGAAATTGACGTTAATTTAAATGAATTTTAAGTTGTTTCTTTTAATTTTAAGTGACTAATTTCTGATGGAAAATATAAAAAATTACGACAAATTTATCGCCTTTTCTGTGAATAAAAATTCCATGTTAAATGATCATTCCACGTGCATAATTACTTAATTTCTTATTCATAACTTATACTTTTTAAATGCAAATTTCAAATTTATAACTTTTAAATTTATTTTTAGTATAATTTCGGTGAAGGCCAAATCATTTGCTGATCGTGAAATTCGATACACTCTCAAAGCACAAGGACAAGGTGCTGGAACTTTCAATATTGGACCCACATCTGGAATTGTAAAACTGGCCAAAGAACTAGATTTTGAAGACTTACGCCAACCCCACGTCTACTCTTTAGTGGTAACTGCTACAGAAGATTCCGGCGGATTTTCAACATCTGTCGAGGTAATTATCATTTGCAGTTTTCTTATAAGAAAAAAAATGTTAACATTGTTTCATTTTTAGTTAACCATAAGAGTAACGGACGTGAACGACAACGCTCCCAAATTTGAACTACCAGATTACCAGGCGCACAATGTTGATGAAGATATTCCTCTGGGGACAAGCATTCTAAAAGTTAAGGCAATGGATAGCGATAGCGGAGCAAATGCTGAAATTGAATATTTGGTGTCGGATGATCACTTTAGTGTAGATTCAAGTGGAATTATCACCAATAATAAACAGTTGGATGCTGATAACAATAATGCCTACTACGAATTTGTTGTTACTGCTAAAGATAAGGGAGAACCATCCAAAACTGGAACTGCCACCGTACGAGTTTACACGAAAAATAAGAATGATGAAGAGCCGAAATTTTCACAGCAAGTATATACGCCGAATGTAGATGAAAATGCTGGTCCAAATACGTTGGTGACAACGGTGGTGGCTTCTGATAAAGATGGTGATAATGTTCGCTTCGGATTCGTTGGCGGCGGTACAAATTCAGGTCAATTCGTTATTGAAGAGATCACTGGTGTGATTCGTTTGCATGGAAAAGCGATTTCACTCGACCGGGATAAGTACGAGTTGAACGTGACAGCAATGGATGACGGCGCTTGTTGTGCAAATGGAGATTCGACAATCCATACTAGTACGGCTGTAGTGGTTGTTTTTATCACCGACGTCAACGACAATAAGCCAGTTTTTAAGGATTGCGGAACTTACTATCCGAAAGTCGAAGAAGGAGCTCCGAACGGATCACCGGTTATTAAAGTGCATGCCACTGATGAGGATAAAGGTGTCAATGGACAGGTAAAATATTCGATTGTGCAACAACCGAATCAGAAGGGGACGAAATTCACGGTTGATGAGGAAACTGGAGAGGTTTCCACGAATAAGGTGTTCGATCGGGAAGGAGATGATGGGAAATTTGTTTCCGTAACGGTTAAAGCAACTGATCAAGGCGAGCCATCGTTAGAAGGAGTTTGCTCGTTTACTGTTGAAATCACCGATGTTAACGATAACCCTCCGTTATTTGATCGTCAGGTAGAAATAGAAATTCTTGCGAATGTCGTATATGGGATTTTCTCTGAATGGTTTTGTTTGTAGAAATACGTTGAAAACGTGAAACAAGATGCTAGTATCGGAACGAATATATTGAGGGTGTCGGCGTCGGATGAGGATGCTGATAATAATGGTGCAATCGTATATACGTTGAGTGCACCGACAAACTCAATGGATTTGGAATATTTTGAAATCCAACCCGAGTCGGGTTGGATCGTATTGAAGAAACCATTAGACGTAAGTGTTGGATTGTTTGTTTTTCTTTTGGTTTTTTCCGTTTGTTTTTCCTTTTTTTTTGTGGTTTTTTTATGCGATTCAAACTAGGAAATTGTGTGGACGAGTTACTGAGTGAAAAGTCTCGTTTGCAAAACGCCGCCTCTTGTGAAGGACGATGGATGTGAGTGATGCAGAACTGTGCGAATTGTCGACGTTGTAGAATATTTATTTATTTGGAAAAATTTTGTCAAAAAGAAAAAATATATGAGATATGGCCGCTTGTTTCTTCCTTTCAGCACACATTACATTGAGTTGCTCTCTGATGAGATATATTTCAGGCGTAAGCACTTATTCTTGTCCTATTGTTTGATAAGTTTCGTTTGTACGGCACACACCTGCATTTGACAGAGCTAACTTACCTTTTTTTGACAAAAAGAACATTTTTTTACTAAAACGGAACTCACTCGTTTTGAAAAATTATCGTTTGGAGCTGCTGGATTTTTTGTCGACGACGATCGCGCCCAGTATATATATTTTTGTGTGTGCGCAGGCGTCGCAGGCGTTCCCGATTCGACGCGGCGTCGAATTTTCGAGCACGGATTTTTTGAATTTTACTGACCATTTTTTTTTCTTTTTGATGATATTTTTGTGTGAATTTTTGAATGATTTTTTGCAGGAGCAGAGGCTTTTCATACCCTAACCATTTGATATTTATTTAAACAAAAAAAAATCGATAGTTTTTTAGATATATATTGAATTTTGGTCGTCAGCGTTTCCTAGAGAGTTTTGCCACTTTTTGAGTCCCGGGGATATTTGGGCACTGGCACTCTCTGTTTACGCTACGACGTTGTGACATTTTTCCTTCTGTGTTTGGGGCGATACCGCTATTTGATAACAATTCGGTAACAATTTGAAAATGAAAAAAAAATTATTAAGAATCAAACGTCCACCGGGTTTTGAGAGTCGTTAATACAAAAATTTTAATTCGCCGGGTCAAGGAGGTCCACGTTTTTGCACATCCTTGTTCCCACAACCCGCCCCATATTTTTTTCCAAAAAAAAAAACAAAAGTCAAAACGCTCTTTTTCTCTTTTACTGTGCATGTGAGTCTCCGGTCCGCTTTCAGAAGTATTTTTTATTTTTTTCTATTTTTCTCCAATGAAAGAAATGAAAAATACATCTTTTATTTTTATTTAATTTTACCTAATGTCTGGTTTTGTTATGTTTGGTTTTGTTGTCTCATTTTGAAAGTTTTTTTTTCTGTTTAATTGCACTGTTTTTTTGTTCTTCTACGGCATTGCCACACCATTGACTTCGCCAGGGATGTTATCCAGTAAGTAGGTAGTGTTTGCAATGTAAAACGAATATTACAAGTTGAAAAAGAAAAGATATATTCCTCATCGTAAACGATGAGGGTTTGAAGACATTGATGGAGAGAAAAAAGTGCTTTTCAGTTTATTATTATTATTGTATTTATTATTATTATTAATGTTGTATATTTTAGTTTTGATTTATTTTTATATTGATATGATTTGCTCCATGTCCCGTTGACCTACCCCGTGTGTTTGGTGCTAGCGAGACAGGTACCGTCTACGCGTACGTGCATCGGATCGGGGTGAGCCGCCCTCCTATGCGGACGTGGACGTTGAGTTAGACGTCGTAGACAGGAACAATAAACCACCCCTGTGGGACGCTAGTGTGTACGGCCCCATACACATCAAAGAAAATGTCACAGTCGGTACAGTAGTGACCACAGTGAAAGCCAGGTTGGTATGTTCCCGGAAGAGGATGACGGAGTCGTCATCGGAGGATAGCGCACGTCGACGGGGCCGCTGGATGGGACTGGTGAAATCAAGTGAACCTAGGGGGGCCGCGATCGGGTCTATGCTGCGTCGATATGCGCTATGAATCTCGTCCCTTATTTATTTAATTTACTTTATTTTCATCCCAAATACCGAAATCTTCACAATACCGCCTATTCTACCGCCTTTTATTAGCGATCGTCTGCCCGAATGCAATGCGTCCGTGATTTAGGTCACCCACCAAAAAAAAAAAAAAAACAGTTTGAGCAGCCGCCACACTAACAAAACTAACGGCGTGGTTTTTTTTTCTCTGTATTTGTTCATGGTTTCCCGTATAGCGTGAGACTTACAAGTTGGAAGCCATGGCTCAAGACAAAGGGTACCCGCCTTTGTCCCGAACCGTTGAAGTACAAATAGACGTGGTGGACCGCGCAAACAATCCACCGGTGTGGGACCACATTGTCTATGGCCCCATCTACATAAAAGAGAACCTGTCCGTCGGGGCTAAGGTTATTTCGATAAAGGCCAGGTCAGACTACTACGTCCATGTGTTTTTTCTTTTCATTATTATTTTTTTTAACAGAATAAAATCCTGCACGTACCACATGGTCTGTTTTTGCACGCAATCGTCAGATTACCTAAACGATCCTATATGTTTATCCTGGCACGAACTGTTTTTCAGTATTCGCCTATAATATTTGCACGTATCCTAGCCGTATCCTACTTAGGTCTTTATGGTATCTCTTGTTATCCTTAAGTTAGACTATCCACCAGATTTCCCAATAGTCCGTAAAGGATGAGGTGTGGCCATTGAATGTTGTTGGGTCGTTTTGCACGCTCGGGCAGGTCACGTTTGCTTGTGGGGCTCACATTCGGAATCACATGACAGCAGCATTCAGTGTGCGCCACCTAAACTGTAAACATTTATATTAAGGGGCCCTACATTTAGCGCTTCACGCCGAAAGGGCACAGCACGAGGTAAAAATTTTCAACAGCATCCACAATATACACATATCCGGAATTTTTTCAAATTCTTCTCATTTTCATTTGTGTACGTGGTTTTTTGGTTCATTTTCATTATTATTTTTGTAAGACTGCATGTTTTCGTTTTGTAGTCGTTTAGAAAAAAGCCGGAAAAATCAAAAAATTTCCCAAGGATATTTTTTTTTTGAAATTTTCACATTTTTCCGGCTTGAACGTTGCATTTTTCAATATATTATTTGTTTATTGGCAAAATTATAAATCATTTTGTAATTATTTCATTTTTTGTTTCTATTCATTTCTAATGTAAAAAATGGATACATTTAGCGCAGATATTGTGGATGCTGTGTGGATCATAAAATAATTTTGAGATCCATTTTTTTCAAATCTAATCAGTTAGGATTTAATTAAAAATAAATGAAAAAATTAGTTTCGTCCATAGAAATTCATTTGCATGTTGCATTAAATGTACGCCGCAGTTGACAATCAGCATGTAGCTGTACAATTTTTTATTTTTGATTTTTTATAATATATAAGATATAAATTTTTTTTGAAAATTTTTGTTTTTTGAACGAAAAAATATATAAATTTTTTGTGATATTTGGCTCGTTTTTCAAAAACATTTTTTTTATCAGCTACACGAGTAACCACGGTTTAAATTCATTTCATTTAAATTCAACGCAGATTTTCTATAGATCGAAATCAAAATTCATTCTAAAGAAAATTTGGTTTATTTTAGTTTTATTTTTAAACCTCAGTTTGGAATTTAAAGGGATGGTTACTGACTGAATTGTGTTGTTTAGTTCGGGAATCGAAAACAACCCTACGGTTTTCTATCGATTGATGCCGGGATCGACGGCGCAAACAAATAAATATCACACATTTTATTTGCAACAACGTCCGGATAATGGCTTTACTTGGGCCGATATAAAAGTCAATCATCCCCTCGACTATGAAACCGTAAGGGAATATAATCTTACCGTTCGAGTTGAAGTAAGTTTTATAATAAGTTTTCTAAAACATCAATTTTTTAATACTATATCATTGTTTTTAGAATAACGGTATTCAGCAACTGGCTTCTGAAACGATTGTGTACATTCAATTGGAAGATGTCAATGATGAAATCCCGCTCTTCACCGAACGAGAACAGGAGACAGTGCTGGAAGGGGAGCCGATCGGGACCAAAGTGACTCAAGTTAATGCCATCGATAAAGATGGAACTGGCCCCAATAATGTGGTACGTGTCATTTTATATTCAACGAAGATTTATGCTTTAATACGATCTTGATGGATAAGCGAAGCGAAAACTTGAATTTCATGAAGTTTTTAAACGAAAATAAATAACTCTATAATCGGGTTTAAACAATAAAATTTCATATCAGAACATTTTCCAGAAGCGAAACATAAAAGTTCAATATCAAACTTAGAAGTAAAAATGCTTTGAAAAGAATGGTTCTCAAGTATAACTAAAATAACTAGAAAAACAAAACATTTATATGCTTTTAAGATTTGTTGTTTTATAATACTTAAAAATAATCAAGAACTAAACTAATTTTGATTTTAATAAGTAGGGAACTTACGTTCCTGGTTAGTTCCCTAAATGCGATTCCTTAAATACTCAATGCTTCAAATTACTTTTACATCGAAAATCGTTTCTTTAAATAAACAGTTCTTCAAACTGAGAAATATTTTTAATTTTAATTTTTTTCTATTTATGTAATTAAAATACTCTTACAAATGAGAATCAAAAATCGTAAAGTTTGAATTTTGGTCCTTCAGAACGAAGTAGCTATATTGAATTATTAATATAGAATGAAACAGGCTTTTGCGATCCCAACGGTTAAAAAATGTATAAAATTGAATACTATATATTTATACAGAATTATTACAAAATATTAAAATTGGTAAAAGTTATTCGTAGAAAAGGAATCCAAATAGGAAGAAATAGTAATTTCTAGATATAACAAGGGGAGAAAAGGAAAATTGGGGATTATTTGAACAATCATAATCGTGGGAATGACCCAAGGTTTATAAATTACACAGGTTACCTCATTAGAAAAAAAAATATGACGTCATACGAAGAATTTTGAAATTTGAAACAGTCTGAAGATATGTACGAATTTCTTCTGGATACGTGACCTAGCGCATGAGGCCACCTGTGTAATTTTATAAACCTTGGGAATGACCCACCTGTAGTTTGGATCTGAATTGACATTAGTGGCGAAGTGTGCCTTTTACCACACAGGGTCAACCAGAAATTCGCCACTCTTTATTTTAATCATTAGTCAAGAAAATTGGTAAACAATCAAATCACTATTAAATTCTTTAATTATTTGAAAAAAATAATCTTTGTGGTTTTTACAAACCAAATCTTTTATGGAGTTATCAATGCTAATATGTCGCCCAATTTTCATCTGCAACCCGGGGTTATCTCCCTTCTCGGCACCCGCTATGCTACGTTACTGATTGACATAACTATTAGTTTTCCCATACTTGGGAAATTCAAGCACCGATTCCAACATTTTAACAAAAATAAACTTTAAGAGAAGCTTTTTCAGTGAAAAAGAGAAAAATAAATGGGAAGAATTTGTAGTTTTGAGATAAAATAAGGGAGAAAAAAGGGTACTGGGGGTCATTTGAAAAATCAAAATTATGGAATTGACCAGATTGTGGTTTGGAACCAAAAAATAATTGATGCTTTCCTCATACTTATGTGATTTAATCAGTTATTTTCTTTCTCTAATCACAGCTTTTGCAATATTAGATTCGTTATTAATAGTTTGGTAGTTGAAAATGAGTTTATTTTTGTTGTCTGAAGAACTTTTGCAACATCATCTTTGGAAGTTTAAGCAGACTACAAGTTGCATTGAAAACATATAAAAGCGCAAGTTATAGTTTGATCCTCTAACTCTCAATACTCACAATAGTTTCAAATAAAGTTGGTATTGTAGGGTTCTTAAAAAATAATTATAGTTTAGAAAATGTTATTGTTTATTCATTTATTTCTATTATGTTTTTTTTTCTGAATAATAAAGGGAAAAATGATTAAATTAAGTAATAATAACAGTATTCCTTTTTCCGAAACTAATATTTAGACCATTAGATTGTTTAAATTAGAGTACTTATGTTTGACAAGAAAATCTCTAGAAAATTGAAATATTTAAATCCTTGATATTGTGGTTGAATTATTTTGAAAATAAAAAGGAATGGTATTTCACGTTTGTCCGCTATAGTTTTACTATTTGGGTTACAAACGTTGTTAATTACAGGCTCCAGCTATCGTTTACGGTTACAAGCGTAATACCATTAAAAAGTGTTAGTGTACAATTACTCGGTATTTACTGTGGTTTTGAAATTTCACTAAATTGTTGTTGGTGCAATTTTAAATAAATGGAATTCTAAAATCCCTCCTAGAATAGGACAAACAATTCAAAATTAAAATCGAGTAAATATTGCACTTCTGTAATTAAAATATTTTCTTTGAAGAGTTTAAGCAGATATTTTCTTAAAAAAGTCTTGTTGAAGTACTGAAAATATTTAAGAAAATGGAAATGATTAGGATCTCAAAATATAGATAAAACTTCTAGGTTAATTTTTAATATTTTTCTTCATTTCCTTTGATTAAAAAATTTATGCATAATTGTTCAAACACTACAAAAGGATAGGTCAAAAAATAACTTTGAAAACTTCTATAGGACTATGCGAAAATTATGAAATATAACCTTTTTGTATATCACTATTTGAAAAATATTTTTATTGTAAAAAAGAATGCCTTAAGTAAATTAAAAAACTATAATTCTAGTAAGGATGATTTGAAACTATTCTTTGTAATCAGAATGATGTTTATCCAAGTAATAAATTTACAAAAGATTGAAAAGGGAGTTTAAATGCAAATATAGATAAAAATATAAGTGAAATTTAAACATCATAAAAAAGCTCTAATTTTTATTGCCTAGTTTTAAAATTTTTGCTAAAAAAACTATAAGTTATTATCTGGAAAAATGAAACAATCAAATTCTTAAATTTATTATGAAAACTTCAAAAAAAGAAAACTTAAAAAATGTTGTTAATAATAAAACCCTTTGAATAAAAAAAGGAATTATTTCCATGTAAAAAAAAATTCTAGTCCTTCTAGTGATTTCTTATGAGCAATAAGTAGTTAATACGTTGTTGTGTTAAAAAATAGAATGTTTTAATACAAAGTATTGGTGAAAAATTATAATTTAACTTTAAAAAAATCACTCTGGATTAATTTGCAAACAAGTATTTAATTCTTTTATGTAAGGGACGATGTTTGCTCATCTAGGTGATAGAATATATCAACCAGATAAAATTTTATCTGATAGATAAATGTTACAAACTAAATGTGAAAATACTGGCCCTTATAGTGAATTTTTTTTCTTGTAAATTCATTGGAAATTTAACTTTATTTGTCAAAATACCAACTTGAATACTCAAAATGACTTTTAAATTATATTGAATTCTCAAAAAATCATATCATCGTTGTTAATGTTCCCGGAAGTCATTGTACTTTAGTTTAGTTCAATAGTTTGTTTTGGCTAAAATTGTAACATTTCGATGGAAAAAGTTTCTGTCAATTTCAAAAGTCCAATCTTAAGTAATCACTGCATTTTGCAAATCTTTTTACGATGGCAGAAAAAATTGATAAAAGTTATTATTAATTTTCAACTATTCTAATACAATATGTAGACAGGTGGTTGCAACAATATCGAAAAAGGAGAAACAAATATTAGCATATTTCTTTTTTTTCATCTTTGATTAACTAATCGGTTAAACATCACTGGTCATTTCACGACGGTCAATCCATTTATATTTGAATAATTGGTTGCATTGTCTATATTGATTTTTAATTAGGTCTTATGTTTATATGTATATAGTTGAGCATATGCATTTTAGTGTTTCAAGGGTTGACTATATTTCTTGGTCACCTTTGTTAAGTCATATTTGATTTTGATTAGTTATTAGTTATAATCCACTTTTACTTTAAACTTAATTTAGTAGTCATTCAATTTCAAAAACTCTATGGTCATTCTTTATTTGTCCAAGTTGCTAAGTATATCTCTAAGGCCAATTCACGCCTCTTTCTCCTCCTTTTGGAATTATATGTCAGTTACAAAAAGTATCTTTCAACTCAATTCAAACATGTTTTAAAATTTTTTACGTTTATTAACTGATTTACAATAACGTTTACTATTGAAATACTATTGAAAAACTTAAAATCAAATAAATTTACAATTTACATGGCATTTACTTCATAGTAGAAAAATGTGATCAAAATAGTAAATCGATACTTACTATATTGAGTTCAAAACAAATTTATTTTTTCCTTTTCTTGCTTTGCATGAAGAAGTTTAACTTTAAAAACTACTGAAACTCTGTGAATATTGGAAAACCTTGAACAGAAAATTATGAAGCAAGAAAATGATTCTAGATTAAATAAAATTTTCGGGTTTAGGTTCCTTTGTTCCTCCAAAAAAGTTTCCTTTACTTAATTCAAATTATAATTTGACCAAAGAAGAAATAATGCTTATCTACCTGAAATCAATTTAGATGTGGTTTTTCAGAGAAAAAAGTTATTGGTTACACTTATTATCAATACATTTTTGCATCAAAAAATTTATAATTTAACAAAAATAAGTTAAGTTAAGTGTTGTTATGGTTTGTTTCTAGTTTTCATCCAAAGGCTAATAGTTCATAATGGATAAAGTCAACAATATAATGAATTCAATTATTTCATTCTACCATTGATGAAATGTCGATTCTGGAGTAACAACTCATTATTTATTGTTAACATTGTGTCCATGACATAATTCAAGCAACGTGTCTTAATAATTACTTCCTTGTTTTCGGAGTAAAAGTTTCTCTATTTGATTTGTATTAAGCTTAAATTACGGTCCCCAATTCTCAAAAAAAGTAAAATAAATGAATAGTATGGAAACAAACTAAACAATAACCAAATATTTGTGGATTTATCATTGCTAACATTGTGTCCATGACATAATTCAAGCAACGTGCCTTAAAAATTACTTCCTCCTTCTTGGGGTAAAAGCTTTTCTATTTGATTTATATTAAGCTTAAACTGGGGTTTCCTCCATTCTCACAAAAATTTAAAAATAAGAAATTCAATAGTATGAAAACAAATCTAATGGTATCCAAATATTTTTGGTTTTAAATTTATATAAAATACTCATTTTAGAGTTTAGGAGGGAATATACTTTGAAAAATCGAAAGATGAAAGCTTTGAATTTGGCGGATTTCATTCTTAAATAAGATCCTATTTCTTGATGTTTATTTCTTTAATTTAAAAAAAACACACTATAATAAGGAACCCTAGTCAGGGATGCAACATTGCTTATAAAAACATCGATATTTTAAAAAATGAAACATCGATCTTAAAAATATCAAATTTTAAGAACGATATATGAATTTTTTTTCGATGACTTTAACCATCATTTATGAAAATAACTTTAATTATAATATTTCTTTAATAAAAATTTACGATATCACAAAATGGTAAACTCCGTCAGCTTGTAGTCTAACGTCGTTGGATCATAATCTAATCCAGGAGTGTACAAACTTAATATTGGTATGATCGACAATAATTTTTCCTATTTATATGAGATCGACAGTAAAAAATGGGTTAACTTAAAATCAAATTCAAATTCAAATTTTAATACCAATTTAAAGACAAAAAATTCCTAGAAGAGAGTATTAGAATCACTATTTGGAAATCGGTACTACTCGTTGTCGAATATATGCGTGTTTAATTTTGAATTCAAAATTTATTGTCTCCCAAATCTTTAGTACACATTTTCAATAAAAAGATTTGAAATTTACTAAAAAATTGATTAAAATGCTTGCAATCGATTGTCAACCAGTTCGCGATCGACGTTTGCCCAGACGTTTGATCTAACCAAACCTAATGTAACCTAGGAGATATGCATTTATCTGTTAGAGAATTATCTGTTTATGTGAGCAGATGTAAACCATGAACGTAAGTTAGTGTTATGATAAAATATCATTTATAAGACATCGGTCTGGAAGAACGATCAGCGATGTTTTGGGTTTTAAAATCGATGTTTATGAATGATATATCGATGTTTGAAAAATCGATGTATCGTTTGCACCTCTTATCTTAGTACCTATCTTACCCTATAAGAGTAGATGTGATAACAGATTTTAAAAGAACTTTAGTTTAATCATTTGAATTTTGTTAAAACGATAAATTTTTCTTTGAAGCAAAAATCCTCTATTTTTTGATTATACAATATAAGTCCTATTGTTAAATTGATTGCATATAATTTTCTTATTTTTTGTCGCAGGTGTACTACTACATTGTTGATTCACCACGAAACGAAGGCAAAGACTATTTCGAAATAAACCAACAAACTGGCGAAGTGTTCACGAAAATTGTGTTCGATCGTGAAAAGCAAGGTGCCTACGCATTGGAAGTGGAAGCACGAGATGGCGCCCCATCTGCCCGACCAAACTCCAACAACCAACCCAATTCAGGTTAGTTACAAACTTATTTTTGATTTATCCGAACAAAATGAGTTTTTCATCCTTTCACATTTCCTACGAGCACTTCATGCAAATATAATCCTATTAACTTGATTCAAAATCTCGTTAGGGGGACGTTTTCAACAAAAGCGATTTGAATTTTCCAAATAACATATTGTGCGTGCAGATAAATTGAGCTTTGAGAAAAGGGATAGTGTAAAAAATAAGAATAATGATATTATTAACGTTTTGCTATGGAGTGTCTTGTGCAAGTTTGGAGCTTTCCTGATAAGGGAACGTTATTATCGTTTTTGGATGATAAATCAGAGAGAGGCGAGAGCTTTTTGCGTTGTTGTGAAATATTAAAACCGGGAATTATTTGCTTTTCAACTAAATTTTTTATTTCTTATCTCCACAAAAATATATCGCGAATTCACGCTTGATTATTCGCCGCTTTTTTTTTTTTGTTTAACTTGTTCGCAAATTTCGTGAGTTAGTATATATATCAAATTCTATTGCGTTAGCGTTAATATTCTCGATTATGGAATTCGTTGGGCGCTATAGTGTGGGACAAGTGAGCGGTCATAAGCTAGACGGGCGTAATTTAAATCCTATAAAACGTGAATAGCATATTTACGGGAATAAATGGGCGCAAAGAGACGACAAAAAATCAACAAAAAAAAGGAATTGATGCAATTTTTCATTTTGGCACGTTTGTCATTTCATAAATAGGAATGCTAGAAACGTTAAGCGCTGTGCCATCAACTTGTGGCATTTGCCGCTTATGAATTTACCGCAATAAATTATGGAAAATATTCGGCCAAAGTAAAATACAATTATCCGTTTTAAAAATTTATCTGTCTATGTTTTTGCGTCAGATTTATCTTCGTGCAATGGTCAAAAATTCCCTCAACACTTCATCCTGCTGATAATTAACATAGGTTTTGTGTGCATTTTAGTTTGTGGTTTAAATTGCTAGCGAACGGTCAAGCGAATATGTGGCCCAGAGTTAGGGGTTCCAGGGAGTGCCCGTGACGTCATTCCGTTAACATTTGTGGCATTCGAATGTGCATACAACTGTAACCACCCCAACACCACCGATCTCACTCTAACTTCTCGTATTCAGGCCACACTGTGGTCGCTTTCGAAAAGCTCTCGACGGCAGCTTTCGGTTAATAAATGTTAGGAAGTGGAGTTTTATTTTTTCTGGAAAAAAAATTGGCTTGGCTTCGTTTTTATTTCCATTGTAATCTTGTCACGATTTTTTCATGGTGTAGGGATGAAACTACACATTTATTATTATTTTTGTTAGTATCTCATGTAAAATGTTAAATGTTCGAAAAAAAAAATCCCGCAGGAGTTTGGTCGGGAATACATACATGAATAAGCGTGTCTAGCAGGAGGTTTTCCATCTTTTTCGCTCACGGGACTAGGATACCGTATTGTAATAATTTTTAATTATATATTAAACGAGATAAATGTGTTTAATATATTTTTTTTAATTTTACACCATTTATACTGCCATTTGTTTTAAAGTTGATAGCGGAAATTATTTTTAAATACAAAACTGCTTTCAAAGCATAACTACTTGTTTTCCGCACTGATTGGTTCTCTCCAGCTTTATGTTTTATTCCCACAAAATTGCTTTAACTTCACATTTTATTAAAATAAACTATGATTACCCAACGGTAATAATTGGCCATTTTAATACTGGCACCTACTCCACTTTTATAACCAACGTTTAAACGGTTGCAAATATTTAAAGAACATATTTTTTCATATTTTTTATAAGAACTACAAATTCAGCACAATGAATAACTGAAATAATAAACTGAGTAATTATACACGTTTTCAACCAATCTACTATCCCTAGCCATATTAATAGACGCACTATAGATTATGTACAAAATATGAAGTTATAACTATTTTATTTTGTGCTTAAGTTTTTGATTGAATTTAACTTTCTAATAAAAATGTAATTTTTTACACTTATTACCCATTAATGGGACAAAAAAATTATATTTACTGTAAAATAACTTTAACAATCATTTTAAATATGATTTCAATTATGGCAAACTTAATTGTTTAGTATTTAATTGAAAGCCGTTTTACTGCTATTAGAGCTTCAATTATTCGCAACGCGCTGTTTATGTAGGACAATAATGTCCACTGGATTAATGAATGGTGATTCTATTTATGAATTTTTTTTTTCTAAGGGTAATTTTTCTGATGTGATCACCTATGCAACCACTTTTCTCCCCATCAAATCCCACATATTCTCAATGGGGTTAAAATTAGGGCTTTTACCCTAGAGTAAGGTGATTGGGGTTATAATCAAGACTATACCCTTATTTAGAAATTGTATTTCCTAAAATACTTCTACATTACTTTTAATAATGTAAGAAGTAAATAGTATCAAATTTAAGTTAGTAGTAATTTAATTTAGTGTATAAAAATACTTTTAAATGTCTTTAAAATGTAATAAACTTATATCAAAAAATAATGTAGCTGTTAATTTTTAACTTTACTTGAGAAAAATTAAGAAATATTCATTTAATTATCTAAAAAAAAATCGTAAAAATTCAAAATGCCTAAAACGAGCCCCTATTGCCCCGACATTAAAATGACGTCACAATACACAAATTTCAAAATCCAATGGGCGTTTTCCTATGGTAAACATGGTTCCTAATGGTAAAGCCAAAGAATCAAGTTGTTTAGACTGTCTAAAAGTTATGTTAATGATTTAAACCAGGGATGAGCAACCCGCGGCCCGTCAAAGCTTTATTTTTGCACGTATATTTGATTATTTTATCACAGAAAATATGGTTTAAATGCAATTATCATTTTTAATATTAATATTCAAACGTTAAAATCATGGTTCAATATTATTGGTTTTATATTAAAAATCGCTTCTTGTATTAATAAAACTGAATATGTTGAAATAATAGACGGCACTTGAGAAAAAATAAATAATTGAAGAATACATGTCCTTTTTGTTTGCAATACTTCTGTTTTTAGATTATGTCTTAATTTTGAACATTTAAACTGTGATTTAAATAATTGCAATTCAAATATTTTATTAGACATTTAAAATCTTTAATGTTTCAATTGGCCCACAGTAAAGTTAAGTTGCTCATCCTTAATTTAAACCAATGACAACCTACACAAACTCTATTTCTAAGGAAAAAAAAGTATCGTAATTTTTAGGATATGAAAATGTTTTTCATGGGAAAATTAAGAAAAATGTCAAACATTGTGTAAAATATTATTGTTTCTATGCTAACCGTTTCATGATCTATTCAATACAAATCAGTTTCAATACGCGTACTGATGCGTACTATGACGTCACAGATCACTCTTTAGCATAGTTAACGTTTTTGGGCTCTCATTTGCTTGCTTAAATTAAAATTTTGCTGCCAAAATACAAGTTTTTTTATTACTAAAAATAAGTTTTTTTTTTTCATATTAATAATGCTCTTTATCGATTAAAAATATGAAAAAAAAGAGTTCATACCATCTATTGTGATAATCAAGTATTATGTGAGGTTGGTAATAAACATTAAATATTTCAAACTTTGCTAAGGAGTTTCACTTGGGACTGCCTCAATTCAAAAGCTTTTTCTTCTATAGAATGATAAACAAAATGTTATAATCGTATGCTTTAAGTAACTCATTGTTTTGATTTTCCAGCCAGAAACAATAGACGTCTTTTGTGTTCCATTTCCACTTCATAAACTCATTCATTCTTACAATTAGTGCACTTGAAATTGAGTAGCGAAAAAAAAGAGCCAGACAATAGAAACGAGCGTCGATCGAGACGTATTGAAATAATCTAAGCAAAATGTTCGAAAAATTGCTAAGTCAATAATCAAAGTTTTTCCAGCCAAATCGCTTTACAACCCCCGCCTCTACCCTCGAGAGACTAACAGAACATTGCCATATACCTCCCAATGGCAAATCAACGTACAATTTAACCATCAGTTCTCATTAATCTGTACACTGTGAGAAATTCAACCGGCAATTTCTCGTAGGAATTCTCAAGCTGTAATCAGTCGGAAACGCCATCCCTGCCATCCCCAATTCGATCAACCTAGCGACGTGAATAGCCTTATCAATCGCTAGCAATCAGAATTTCATTGCTACCGATTAGATATTGAATGCATAATTTATAAAATTGTTAACATACTTCGTATTTTAAATTCGAAAAAATTAAATCTCAAGAGATTCAATAATAAATAAAAAAGGGGATTTATTAATGGAAATTCCACGGAGAAAACGAATATTAAGTACCGTTTAGGAACATTTCATTATATATCTAAGATCCAACGATTTCGGGTGGAAAACGCATTGGATGGCTTTAGAGTGGAATAACTCTATTTGATAAATAATTACTCTAATTATGGAAGCTTTGTAGTTAACAGGAATGTCTAGATCTATATCTATATCATATCTGTAACTATGAACAAACATACGCCTATATGTGTGTTCATATCTATAAATCTATTTACCTGTACTTGCGGTTTACTATATGAAGCTTCTCTTGCATTTGCTGTAATAAATTGATTGTGTAATGAAAACAAATTATGTCCGTTTTGGATGTTTGTAAATTTCAATAGCGTTACTCAAATCGAGTAAATATTAACTCATAAATTGTGTAAACAGACAAGCAATAGGATGCATATATTCAAATTTTTCAAAGTATGAATAAGTGCAGAATGTACTTCTGTACATACTAACGAATTATCTGTACCAAGAACCCATAAGTATCATAAGTCTAAATGAATTATTTTTTAGGGTATACTATCTTAAGTGAACTAATGATAGTTTGACTTTCAGTATGGGACTATCGGCTTTAATTAGTTATTGCCAGCTAACATAATATAGAAATTAAAAGTTTGGTTTCAAAAAAATTATTTACACTTGAATTAAGATGATCTTAGTGCTCAAAGTAGACAAGTAGACTTAAGATACAATGGCTTTAAAGTTTAGATTTAGATTTAGTCGATTTTGGAAGCCAAATAAAGTTGGACCAGAAAAAATGTACGTATTTTTTATTTACAAGTGATGTACAATTGTGTAAGGAGTTATCCCTTATTTCTAGAACTGTTTATTGGGAATCAACTTAACTTCCTGGGTCTGATATAAAATTTTAAACTTGCAAATTAGTAAATTATTGTCCAAAAAACACTTATTTTTTTGATTGACAATGGCAATCAAGAGTAAAAAAATTAATGAAGATGTTTTTATATTAATTCAGATTTTTCATGATTTACTACCGCTATAATTTGGCGATGTATAGCTCATTGTTCTCAAGGAGAATGGTTAATAATTTTCTGCAATAATTTTGTTCAATTTTTTCTAATTGCTCTGATAAATATTTATTTATTTGGTTTATAAATATTTATAATTGATAAACATTTTAGGCAGTAATTTTGGTTGAAAACCCAATTGTCTTTTGGTGGAAAAAACAAGCTTTGGAAATCGCTTAGAGGGTTTAATTATATTTATTCTAAATGTTATCTGGTAATTGCAGTAAAATACACTTTAAAGAAAGTACAAAAATGTACCACTTGTCTTGCAAGTTATGATCTACATTTTAATCTTCTTTCTATTTTATCATTTTATAGCAAAAAAAAACAATGAAATTATGAAAATAAGTATTTTCTTTAACTTTTTCAAGATAGTGAAAGAGTAGAGAGTAGAAAAATTAATAATAAAGATAAATATCATAACTTATTTAATCATTTAATCAGTAAATCATCATATTAAATTGGTTTTAGATTGAGATTCAAGTTCCACTATTATACTTATGGGTACTTAAGTAACCATCACAACCATGTAATCTTATTTATCCACGCTGCTCATACCCACCACTATCTTTTACGCCATACTTCTCTGTAATAATTCATTGAACCAATGTTTTAAAAAAATATTGATACTATAGTCCTATTGCATTTCATAAGTTTGGAATGCCACTGCACAAAGTTTCAGCGCCTTCTGGGGATACCGCTACCTTTTGGCCACCTTTGTCCATTTAAAAAAATTCCTCAAATGAAATCACTAACTCTGAATTGGGTTCATTGGTTAAAAGTTTTTCTTTATTTTCTATATCAATATAGTTCATTTCTTTTTTACACAAGTCCAGGACTGCAATCTGCTTTCTTCCTTTTTTCTTTGAAACTTTCAGCTTTCTTTATACAAAATTCAATATAAGCCCTTTGTGATCCATCTAGTTAGGCTTTTTATTGCCACCATTTTTTGATCCTCTAAACATATCGTATACTATAAAATATATGTTATTAGAACAGTAGTCCTTAACCATGATGGATGTACTAACGTCCACCAGTTTCATACGCGCATTTAACTAATCCTTCTTTAGTGGAAAAATAAAATATGATTTTTCCAAATTCAAAATTAAGGTTTATATTTATAGATAGGTAAAAACATATAAAAAATCAAACAAAATTATTTAAAACTTGACAAAACCGTGAGACTGACTCACCAATCGAATGAACCCAAGTTTAAATCCATTGTACTAGAAAAATACAGAGGGTGTAAATTAGAAACATATCTCCGATTAGAATAATGTCAGGTTTTGACTAAGATTCCGTTTTTAATTTCCAGTATAGATATAAAATCTTAAATCGTCACCAAAGGTAGTAATTTGCTTAAATTATGAACGAATGACAGTTCTTTTTGCAAATAGTAAATTGCGTGGATATTTTCCTCATGCTTCTCTGATTTTTGAGTGGATATAATTTGTTAAAGCTGATAAAATGTCACTTCTATTTTAATAGTCAGAACCAATATCAAATTGTCCAAAATCTTCAAACAAAGATTACAATCCGTCTTTCAAACAGACAAAAATTATCTTTAGTTGAATTTTTCCAGTTGCTACAAAAATATCTTCAATGTAATTATTTTAAATCACCATGGAACAGGAACATAAAGTTCACGGAAGAAATCGAAAAAAACATCATTTAGGAGTGTTCAATTTTCCAATTTAAAACGCGAAAAATAGATTTCCACGTAGAAAAACAGAGAATATTTTATTTCGAGAAAAAATGCGATTTATTTGAAATGAAACACTTTAACGTCAAGCTAAGAGTGGGTTATATGGGCGTTATCTCGGTTTAGAGTCACGTTTCTTCCTGATTTTTTTTCTGGAAATTTATTGATAGAAGGAGACACAATTACATTTAACGCTAGGTTAATGAGTCGCATTGTCTTTGTTTGCAACATGTATGCTAGTTTTTTTTTCGGTTTTCAAGTGTGATTTATAGCTAAAAATCTGTATGGCGTTATTTCTCGTTTTATCATCACTATCTTTAATATTACGAGAAGAGCTTGAAGAGCTTTTGGAAAGATGGAATGAGCTTTGAAGAAGGGAGCTGTTGGGACATTTTACGCTGCACAAGTAGATTATGCGGATGAACATTAGCATATCCTCGCGCTGTAATAATAATAGTAATAATAATAATAGTAATGTCTGGTTTATGTCTCAAATAAGTATGTTGTGAAAATGAGTTTGTGTCATATTTAATTTATTTGGACCATAGTCGCTGGTTTACGGGTTAAATTAACACAAATGTTGCGATGGGAATAATGATAATGAATGCTTTAATTTACTTTTTTCGAGAGTCATTTGCCAACTTTGATTTTCAGCAGAAGAGCGATTTTTAATTGAAATTTATTAATCGAATGGACAAATATTTTTTTTGTTGTCCAATGGAAAGCTCTTTGTGAAGCTGGGAAGTGCAATCACTAAATTTAATTGGCCCAACCAAGCTATTTAAATAAAATTGGGAAAATGAGTAATTCGCTCTAGTTGTTCGCATGTTATTGTCTGTTTATTTTTTCGAATGAAATTATCTATGTCGAAATTCAAAACGTTAATCGATTCAGATTGTCGAGGGCGTCCCATTATCTCCCAATTGGTGGCTGTTGTCAAAAGCTTTGGGTCCGGTGTTTCCGCATTCATTTCATTTACATTTCCGGTGGTGACAATTTTTAATGCAAATCATTGCGGTTGAAATGTAAAATCTTTTTGAATTTGACAGCTGATGGTGTTTTTATTCGACGAAGTGTGCGAAAAATGTGTGTCATTGTGGAAAGATGCATAATTCAATTTCGTATTATTACATTTTTCCGACCAAACTTTCGCAATTTGTGCTTCATAAAGCTTTTTGATTCTCTAAGAGAATTATGTATTATTAAAGCAAACATTTCAAAATTATGTCAATTTTTTTATTCCAAACGCTAATAATTTTTATTTTTGGTGCAAATTATTCCCATCAATTTCTGGTTAAGAAAAATTATATATTTTCACATCAAAACTAATGATTGTATCATTTAATAAGCCTCTAAGCCTCATACAATCCTACTTAGAACTACTACTACTTATATTGATTAATACTAATATTAATTCAACTATTTTCACCAAGAAGAACCTACTATTTTCTTCAAATATGAAGATTTTTCTCTTGGATAGTTCTAGAATTTTAATGCTTTCTTATTGTTTCTTGTTTTTTTGTGTACCTAATACAATTAAAGGTCTGTTTCTCTCATTTCCTGATAAGGTTTTAGCTATCCATATTATTTGAAACTCCAAGCAATTTTTCTCAATGTTATTATATAGAAACTTTGTGGTTCTTTGCAATAGAAATATTTTTTTTCCCAATATTTTCTACAATCTCAAAAGATTGCAATTCCTTTCCAGTTTCATCATGTCTCTTGTAAGGACACATTCTATACAGTCCCAAGCCACACTAAAGATTTTGCGTAAAATATGAAATTATTTTATTAAATAGCTATATTATTTGGGGTTCATAATTTTGAATGAATTTAACTTTCCTGTAAAAAAATAATTTATTACGCTTGTTACCAATAACCGTGAAAAAAAATATTTACCGAAAATGAACTCTTCACCATCATTTTAAGTATCGTGTTGATTATAGCGAACTTAATTGTGAAATGTCTAATTGAAAGCTCCTTAAATGCTATTAAAGCTTCAATTCTGCACAGCTGGCTATCTATATAGGCCAGTACTGTCTTTTGCATTTGTAGATGATGATTGCATATACGAATATTTTTTTCCAAGTGCTAATTTTCTTTTGTGATAAGTTTTATGGCCACTTTTCTCTTTAACAACTCGTACACATTTTCAATGAAGCTCTTATCGGAACTGTTACCCTAGAGTAGGGTAATTGGAGGTAATAATTGAGGGTTTACCCTTATTTAGAAAATAAATTTCCTAAATCTTTATTAATTTTTATAAGTTGGCAAATGTAACCAATATAATGTTTAACTTAGTAAGATAGTCAAAATATAAAATAGTTAAAAAACCAGAGTTGCCAAATGATATGACTAGAGGCTACACATTTAAAATTGTAATCTTTTATTGATACCTTTTTTAAATTTATTTAAAATAATGATAGATAAGTAATTTATTGATTTATTCCCTGACTACTTTCCTTGAGACTAGCTCAATAAGAAGGACCTTATCAGGGATAGACAACTCTGAAGAGAAGAATTCCACCACGCGTGTCACTAAATCTGCCATCAGGGAAACAGAATATCAATGTTTAATATTATTACCGGGATTGAGGTACTAGGCGTCGAGGTTGGGTTTAAATTTTTTCGCATTCATTATTTGTATTACTAAATGATTCAATAATAGTTTGTAATATTTTATGAAATTATATGACATCCGATAGATGTGGTTAATGTAGACGAAAATATTGTGGGCCAGTAAAATTATTCAAGTACTTTGCTTATTTTACCAGTTATAAGCTTAAAATTAAGAAAAGTAATAATATGATGAGATATAATTTATACAAAAGAAAGATCTCCTAAGTATTGTAATTGTTGTCCTTGGTTTGAAAACTTCTATACCAATTTTAAATTCGGGGAAAACTCCTTCTTTTCTACATTAAACAAAGAATGGTTCTCTATATGAAATCATTTAAAAGGTCAAAAAACTTACTATAAGTAAGATACTTAATAAAAAGAAGTGTTTTTTTTTTAAATTTAGTTGGAGTTCCCCGGATTACCTTATTTGTGTCACAACTTTGCAACCTCCGGTTTTCTGGGTCCCTATTTCTTCTAGTTGAAACCGAGTAGCTAAGTAATCCTTATTAACCGACGTACTAAGTGTTTGTGGACTATTTCGGTTCCAGGGATTGTTATCGCTAGTTCCTTATATCTCCGTCCATTCCAAGACAACGTGGAAAACAGTTTCATCCTCTTTTTGATCGAATCTACATATTGGACCATCCACATGTATTCCAATTATGTGCAGGTGCTTCCTCAGTCTCTAGTGGTCGGTTATTAGATCCGTCACCACTTTGACTTGTTTTTTTTTTTGTAAGATTAAGTATTTAAGTAGTGAAGTTCAGGGATAATCTTCCCATCATTCTTTTATTGTTCTTTTGTCGGGTAGTGTTTCCCATTTTTTATGGTATATTTCACTGCAGATTTTGTAACATCAATCGCAGGCATGGGTTAGTGAATAGTGTCCCAGATTCTTGATGGATAAAGGAGTTACCCCTTTTGTTATCCTTAATGCCCTGTGGCTTGGCATTCACTCCTAGTGCCCAGGTTTGCAATGGATTTCCTTGTATTCCCAGATCAGTTTGGAGCTAACCTCTGGTTTCACTAGTGCAATTAAAAGGAGTAATAGCTTAAAAATTTGATACATGCGTATACCTATATTACCAATATTCGTTTGTTATTCTAAGAACTTCCTAAAATTTCTTATTACCTCACTAAGATTACTATTCCAAACGGAAAAAATTACAAATTTCTATGAATTTTCAAATTTAATTTTATTAATTTCTTACATAACTTGAATTTGTACCAGTTTAATAACATAAAAATATTTTTTGGACGTAAAAAAAGTTGATATATAAAATAACCTCGTATAAAAATGATGAAAGAAGATTATACTGTAAAATATTTGTTTGTAAAAAAATATTTTGAGCGTCCAAAATAAAAATATGAGTTTATCATCACACATCGGTATCTAGTGTGAATAAACGCTTAATTAAAGCCTCCGTTTGCAATTTACGTATGTTTTATGTATGTTAATATTTGTGAAAGCCACTCAATTAGTTTTAGAGATTTGCAAGTTTTCATTAAAATTTTATTCAAAAAAATGTCGTTAAAACGCAAAGTTTCTATATGTTGAGCCAGTTAAAGTGGGGTAGTTGGAACGCAGCACACTCTGAAACGGAGCTTGGTAAGGGTTGGAAGCTTTTCATCGTCATAAACTTTACGATTTAAATTTCGCAAAGTTTCTAACGTTAACATCAATTTACGATAGACATGTCACATTTTTCGTGAGTAATAAATGGCGGCGGCGAACTTATTTGGACGAAATTTAAGTAGAGGATATACTTGTCAAAAAAGTTTTTTTCCTTCTTGTCTATGATTGCGAATTATTTGATGTATTTTTTATGTTTTTCGCGTGAAGAAAAATGGGAAAAATGAACGAAAATCGTAGTGGAAAGAGCAGAAAAATGATTTATTGAAATCTGTTCTTCTAAGTTATGATGTAGGTAGAGAAAATCTTTTAATTTTTCAAATATATTAATTTTTTTATGGATTAGTTCCAGTTGATGATATTTCGTAAATCCATGTCGGTAATGGAACCGTGTTGGCGTTTGTGGCAGATGCGGAAAAGGGATGAAAATTCGGTGGTGTTGATTTGTTATTTTAATGGGTTTGTGATTTGAATAATATTCATGACAGGCACTTGATCAAATTTTATTTGTAAACCTTGTAAATATAAATTTATTTATTATATTTGATGAAATGAAAGGGGGAGGGTGGTGGGGAGGATCATAGAGGATTTAAAATTAAATTCGAATTTTCGATTCTATTTATTCGTGAAACATTATTTTCGATGAAAAAGCCAAGTGGGAGATCAACATAAGAGTCGATTTCCATAAAACCAATCAAAACATTTTTTCCAGTACTAAAAATTTCATAAAAGTTTGACTTATTATAAAAAGTACTTAAACCTCCCTTTATTTAAAAAAATGCAATTTCCGTTCATAAAAATCATTTGATGGATTATCACTTATTTAGTGTCAAATGTTATTGCAAATATGAAGGTGTTTCGATAATTTTTTTTTAATTGAAAATATTTTCTTCGATTAGCAACTAGTTTAAAATAATAGAAGGGACAAAAACTTTTAAGAACAAAGCTTTTTGGAATTGAAAAAAGAGAGAATTATTGCAATAAATTTAAAAAAAAAATATCCCATAATCCAAACCAACAATTGATGCCCAGAAAAAAAAGGAAAGTAAAAATTCAAATAATTGCTTTTTAAGCTGGGTACTCATAACATCCAAATATTAAACCCATTTTACCCCCAAAGGAATAATTAAAACCAAATTTTTAAAACTTATCTCTAATTATAAAACTTTTCAACTATTCGTTTCAAACCTTATCAATCTAGATCAAATCTAGTTTGCTTATTTTTGGTAAAATCCTCCATAAATTTTTGTGGAAGAATCGAAAATAGAATACAAAGAAGACAATAGAGAAATAATTAAAGTTTTTAAATAAAAATCATTACTTATCGACTGAGTAATATCTTCCTATTTTATTTAATAAGAATGTTAGATGAAAAGCACTTCGGAAATGATTGAGAATTTAATTAATAATTTTCCAAACATTTTTTTCTTGGTATTGCATATGGATTTGACTTTAAACTGTTGGCATGCTTTCATAAGCTTACATAAATAGCAGAAAACCACCAAATACGGTGTTAGAATTGACGATATTACTATTCTAATAAAGGGGTAATAACTTCTTTTTGTAACACTTAAATTACTTTTGGATTTTTACTGAAAGATTTTTTTAAAATAGTAAGTTTAAGTTTTGCTTGCAAATTAGGGCCAATATTTTGACATCTAGATATTTATCTTCCAGATATAATTTTATGTGCAGAAAACATGCGTATTTTCACCTAAAAATTGTGATATGTGAAAAATAAACGTGTAGGATTTATCTAACACATAATAATTAAAGCTTTTTTTTTGGTTTTTTTGGTTAATAAAATTTGTTGAAAACCAACTGGTGGCCGAGTGGTCTAGGTTACCGCTCCAAAACTGGTAGGTATTGGGTTTGATACTCATATCGAGCAAATTTACAATATCACATTATTACGGATTTTTAAAAATCCTAGAGTTCCTTAAAACCTTAGTAGTTCTAAAGCGATAGCAAATAACAATTTAAAAAAAATGCAACAAAAGTACCAAACTTAGTGTCGCCATCTTTTGATTTATAAATAATATAAAATGTTTTAGTTATTTAACTTTATTTGCATATAAGTAAAAATGTCTAAAATCACTGGAAAAAAGGACCTTAAAAACTCAGACCTCCTCCCCTTTAAATCTAAAAGATTAATTTTTATCGAATAAATAGCAATTTTAATCATATGATTCATCTATCTATAAGTACAAATATCGGCCTTTATTAAGCAAGTATCTACTTTGGTGGGTAAGAAATGGATATCCACTACTTGGAGAAATTTGGAACAAAAATTTCCATTAACCAAATTGTTCAGAACTGTATCTAAAACTAAAAGTTAAAATAGGTTACCTCTTCTTTCCCATTGAAATTTTAACAAAACAACAGCATTTCTTAAGTTCAAAGAAAAATCAAAATGATTTAAATCAGTACATAATGTCTTTGGTTTTTTTGTTTCCTGAAATTCTGCTACAATTTGATTTAACCTAATTATTTTTTTTTTGAATTTAATTAAGCGTCGTTACAAAGTAGTTCTAGAAAAAAATAAAAACTTTTATTCAGCTAAATGAGTTTATTTATTTAAAGCTTTCTAATTCGTAGCCATCGCAAAAAGCTTCATCAACTTAAGATCAATACCTACAACTTTTCGTTCGCATAAATACTTTAAAGATTATTTCAAAGGATTTCCTAGTGATGCCGGACAGAGATTTATTATTCGTTAATTGGTTACCAATTCAGACATATCATTTACCTAAGATTTCAATAATGTGCCATTGCCACTCCAGAGAAATAATTCCACACTAAACATTCCCTTTTATCCCATTTAAAAGAGCGCTTTTTTTTCTCGTTTTGGTAACATCTCTTTGTGAATTCTCTCGTTGTTTTTTACCGTATCAATTCCCTTCCGTTTCAAAACACGCGCGCTTTTCAAATAGTTGCTACTTTGGTTTTACGTAATTAGCGTCATCAATTCAATTCATTTTTAATGGCATCGTTCGTTTGGCTCCCATTTCACCCCATTTCCCTTCTGGTTATGTAGTTAATGCGCATTTCTCCCGGTCCATTCCTGGGCCTATTCGTATTAGAATATTTTTAATTAAATTTCTCATTCGATTAAAATGCTCGGGGAATTTTCACCGAAGAATTCCGGCGAAAAAACAGAATAGAAAATCCGGAAATGAGCACGGCGAGCATTAATTTTTGATTGTTTTTCAAACAATTTCGTTCCAGCTTTTTTTATAATGACCTTTTCAGTGTTTTTTTCGTCAAGGATTTAATTAAATGAATAAAGAACGAAAGAAAGCTAATTTTTAAAGAAAGAGTCAAAAACAACTTGAATTTAATTGACAATCAACAATTAATCAAACGTTCTTAATGGTAATCGAAAAAAGGAAGTAAATCAATCTTACGATTTCCAGAAAATTAATTCCAAAACCTGTTAAAGAAAAATGAGGGTGAAAAATTTTATTATTTGTTTTCGGAAAAACATGTAAAGGATAAAATAATGGCATTGCAAGTGACATAAAAATATTTATAATTGACAAACAAAATTCAATTAAATCCAATTTTAAATGATTGATGTTAACAACATCAATTGGAAAATGGAATGGGAATTATAATAATTTCTGTGCAAATGAGAATTGAGTCAAAATTCAATAATTTGGTGAAAATTATTTCAAATAAACCATCATTTATAACACAATGGAGCAAAAAATACAATTACAACTATTGGGAATCGCTTGAATAGAAGGAAAGGGATGTGTACAACAAATGTTCATAAAAATCGCATTTCAATTGTGAAAGTTATGAAACTTTTGTTGGATTCCGATTTTATATTATTGTTCATTGTTAAAATTGAATTGGTTTTTAATTATGGGTAATCAATATACCATTAAAACATAATTAAATTTTCTTATGGCCTCAGATATAAATTGCAAAATTTAATTGATAAATTTGCATTTCCGTTTTTAGCGCTCGCAATGTTTTGTTCAACTTTTGAAGTATCCTTTGGAAGCTTATCATGAAAATCAATGCAGCCTTGTAAGAGAACTTTGAGGATATTTCATTATTTTGGCTGAGATAATCCAGAAACTACCATTCCAATTTTTAAAGTTTCGAATGTTTGATATTTCTGATTAGGATTAAATGTTAAAAGTTTTAGCAAAAGACTTGATAAAAAGTCATCACTGGCTCTAATATCAATATTAAATTTGTAAGTAATACAAATTGTTATCAATCACAAACCACGAATAAGGGATATAATCGAACGTCAAAGGGCCGAAATCACATCAACTTCAAGTGCTTGTAACGTCGATAAATAAAAAATGATTTGCAAACCAAGCACAGTTTCAGATTCGCAACAATATACCAAATGATAATATAACTAGCTGATCCCCGCAACTTCGTCTGCGTAACGTAGGTGTAGATTATGTTTTCTTTTCAAATTTGCCATTTGTAGTGGTATATGAACATTTTTATTTTTCTTATTTCTTTTACGAAAAACATAATCATACTTAAAAACACTATTTTGTCAACTTTAAAAAGACACATTTAATTAACTGTTGCAAAGAATAAAATTGTTCTATGTAATAATCAATTAATTTTCAAAAAATATTTATAAATATCTAAAAAGAGTATGTCTATTGCGTATAGCTACGGTAGGTATACCTACCGTAGACCAGATAATCTGTAAATCAATCAGCATCTAATAATAATAAATCTAATAAATAAAAAATATCACCAAGTTCAATAAAGTTGGTCTTAATTATAAGTAAAATGGGGTGACCATGCGACATTTTTCAAATAACTTACATTTTTAAACTTGTGATATCTTTCGAGTGGAATGTTCAAATTGAATAACTCAAAAAGTTATAGGTATAATGATATTGAAGCAAACTTAAATATGAAGTCATTTATTTTGATAAGGATAAATCCCAAAGTATAAATAAAAGAGCTTTTATAGCGGTGACATTTATATAAATTTTTTAAAATGAAAAAACACTTATTGTAACATAACTATAATAGTTAGACATATTAATGGATAATAATATATAAGTCTTTGAGATTCAATTAAATTTCTTTATTACGACGCGTTTCGACAGTTTTAAACTGTCATCATCAGGTAATAATACAGAATAATAATTATTTTGTCAATTTTAAACAAATTTCATATAGGTTGTTTGTTTTATATAATTTGTCGTTAAGGATGTTATTTGGATCTAGTTTGTGTGCTTTGTATATTTCATATTCTTCTAGGGTGTTCATATGTGATCCTTTCTTGCATATATGTAGCGGCTTAAAATTTGTTTCGAAATTTAAGCATTGATGATTTTCGTCATAAAGGTGTTTTGTAAAATTTGAAGTTGTTGTTGAAGTAGGTTTCTTGGGTGTATGTTCCTTATATCTTGTTCTGAAAGATCTACCAGTTTGGCCAATGTAGAATTTTTCACAGGAACCACATTTAATTTTATATATTCCGGTCTTATTAATAAGACCGCACACAAACTAGATCCAAATAACATCCTTAACGACAAATTATATAAAACAAACAACCTATATGAAATTTGTTTAAAATTGACAAAATAATTATTATTCTGTATTATTACCTGATGATGACAGTTTAAAACTGTCGAAACGCGTCGTAATAAAGAAATTTAATTGAATCTCAAAGACTTATATATTATTATCCATTAATTGATTGTGATTCGGAAGTAATAAAATACTTATCAATGTTAAAGTTAGACATATGCTGTTGCTCTATTTTTGTAGATAATAATATGTTCTGCAAAGTCGTACTACATTATTTTGTTCTATAACCAATAGTTTTCGCAGCGCACGCGATAAAAGAATGTTTTTTGGTAATTTTTTCAGACCTTGGGTTACATTATTGGAGTTTTAGTATGGATCCTTAAATTTTTTGAAAGTTTAATATAGCCTATGTTCACCGGAAATAGTGTAGCTTCCAAACAGTGAAAGAATTTTTCAAATCGGATAAGAAGTTTTGGAGCCTATTCAAAGCAAACAAACAATCAAATCTTTCCTCTTTATTAAAATAGAAGATTAATAATTTTGATTGCGATTTTCGAAAGACATCGATAATTTTTCACGGAAATCGTCAAATTTTAGGTAAATTTTTTATGACGCCAATCGAAAGTACAAGTCCACCGCACGTGCTGTGGAAATTTTTCCCAAAACAAACTACGAATGAGGGGTGAAATCGACCATCAAAGTGTCGATTTCATCCCTTATTCGTGGCTGTATAGTGTATCCTAAACCACATTTGTCGTTACTATTTTGGCCAACTGGTGAATTATACTGGAAAATTAGTATTTGAAGATCAACTGGTTTATTTCGTGAAACTTATTTTCTTAATTAGATATTACTACAAAAATAATCCAACGAATTTACAAAATCACTGTTCCTTATCTCCTGCTTGTCACGAAAATTCAACCCCCGTGTCAATCAAAATAAACGTCAGAATTTACTTAAAATTTGTAAAAGTGAGTTTTGTAAACTCAGTGTTAGTTTTATACCATTTTCTTTTGTTCCTCTCAAAGTTCTAAGGGTTTATAGCAGGGGTTACCAAACGGTCAATCGCGAACAGGTCGACAATCAATCGAAGGCATTTTAAATACTTTTTTTGGTAAATTTCCAATCCCTTAATTGAAAATGAGAATAAAAAATTTAGTTCACAATGAAACTTGAATTTTAAATTAAACACCCATCTGTAACGGATCTCATTCTGTAACGGATATTATCGATTCCCAAATAGTGCTTCCAATACTCCGTTCAACTCATTTTCTCTTTAAATTTGTGTTTGTTATTAACCTATTTTTCGAAGTCGATTCCATTTAAATAAGAAACATTATTGTCGATTATACCAGTATTAAGTTTTCCACCTCTGGTCTATAGGTACCCAAGTAAAAGTTAACTAAAAGTTATCTAATAGTTACCCAAAAAACAAAGATACTATTTGAACCAGATAGTAAATGATTGTGGATAGAATATTGAACCAGATTGTTAATAAACCGTATCCGATTGATTTTAAATTCATAATTGATCAATTGTTTTTCGATTAATTGTTTTCGAACGATTTACTTGATTTTTCTATCAAGTTATTCAAATTTTTGCAATAATCGAGTAGAATTACTACAAATTAAAAAAATGAGTTATTGATAACAAATAACGATTTTTTTTTCTCTTTTTAATTAACTGCCAAGGCGATTTTTTTATTAAAATTCGGAATTTTCAATGAAACAAAATGTATAACGTAATTTGATTGCATTTATGACACGCACATGGTTGATTTATGCCCACGACTAAGCCTAAATTTTTTTGAAATCATCAATCATATGCGCCCTTTTTATCAACCCGTCACCATTATATTTAATGAAATATATAGTCTTTCAGAAACATGAAAGCTCTATTCCAAACTTGGCGCATCTAAAAAAAAATTATTTATTTTTTTGTTGTTGGAAAATTTGCGATGTCAATGGTATTTAAGTAAATAAATAAACGTTTAATTGAATCAGGTTTGAAAGTAAATATTGGGAAAGCTTCAAGATAAATAATTATACACTTTCACGTCAGTGAGGGTTTCCGTGGGGGAAAATGGAAAATTTTTGAATAGGATGAGATTGAATGAAGCATATTATATTGGCAAGTTTAACCATCATAATATAGACATATTCAATCGAACTTTTGATTAAAACAAGCGTGCGAATGATTACAAATTTTATATCAAACAGTTAATTACTGTTTGTTTAAGCAACAGTTGATCTAAATAAGGGATGAAAAGCCTTGATTTTGTGCCCTTTTAAAGTATTTAGATGATATTGTGATTTATTCAAGTTTATTTTCCGTTTCTAGTCAATCATTGTCATGTTTGTTAGGTAAATGTATCATATTACCATTTGAAGTTTAAGAGAAAAGTTTTTATGTGTGGAGGACTTTTTCTTTTGACCAAGTTTTCACACCTGTAGTATAGAGCTTTACGAGTCGATGTGTGCGTTCGTGTCTAGGAATATAAAATAATTTTATAGATCTTTTCCTGAAAACGTGCGATGAAGAGTTTTAGAGAATTCTTGAGTATATTGTGACAAGTCAGATAACTGGGAAGATTGATGTGTGGATTATTAAAGTGGTTTTTATCCTGGGCCCCTAGAATGGAGAATTGAGGTAAATGTGAAGGTAATAAAGCAGCCAATTCGTGTCGTAGAATATATTTTCTTCACAAAAACCAAACTAAAAAAAAGGCACAACATAAAAAGAATTATTTAAATTTACAATTTGATTTTTTAAAGCTTCAAAGCTTTGCTTATTGAAATACTGAAAAAATCAACACATGTACCGTTCGAATTGAATAACGAAATTTGAATAATATGTTATTAAATTGTGCAAATTTATTCAAATTTGAAAATATTTCTCTTCTATTTTGTGTTAACATACAACTTTCGAAAGTGCAAAACCAAGTCAAAACTTTTGTTGCACAAATTTTGCAAAGGTAATACCCACTGCGTACTTGGATACTTTTGTGACTCAACTTTTAATAATTTTTTTAAAAAAGAAGTTTTGTGCTTCGTGAAGAACACTTTTCTAACGTTTGGAGGCAAACTTTAAGGAGAAACAACGTAAAGGGTACTTAAAAGATAGATGACAGGTGAAACTACTTCAAATTTACCATTAGAATATAACTATTGCAAATAAAATGCAATAAACTTGTTACAAGTTTAAAACTTCTGAAAACTGGAGTAGTTATTTGCTAAACAATATTTATTGCACTAATTTCAAATGTTTCAACAAAAAGTAAACTTCTAAACTGTATTTTTTTCCTACCTGTATTTTTTGGCATGGATTGTATTAAATTATAGAATACAGTGAATTCAGATGAAAAAAGAAGAACTTGATCAATTTAAAGTATTTTTATAAAAATAAATATAAAATCCGTAGATTTTTCTTGAATTTGAGTACGTAAATTGAAGCTGCCTTTGTTTTACGAATAATTAATTACCTAATCATGCATTGTTTTTTATATTTCATCGTGAATTATTCTCCAATCCAGTGCTTTTATAATTTTTACCCATCAATAAAAAAAATGTTTCTAAAAACAATCATAGCAGATTTGCTATACTAATAATGGTACAAGTAAATCATACTTTGTTAGTTTTCATGACGTCATCTATTCTGATTATTTATTTCCTTCTCTAAAAATCATCTATAACTACAATTATATAAATGGTTCTAAATAAATGACACGAGCTGATGGTTTAGTCTTTAGATTCAAAGGATCCAGCCGATTATTTGAAAACTACACTCTCGTCTGATGAAGAGTTCTTACTTTGCTTTCATTGTTTTTTTATCAAAGAAAATCATATAATTATATTAAAGGGCATATTGGAATAATATTGTAACGTGACGTCTCAAAACTGTATTGAGATGGCGTTTATTCGTTTTTTTAATTTCTTTTGGAAATAAATGATCACTTTCACACTTAACAAACCCTGTTTTTTATTTACACTTGTATACACTTTTTATGACACAATCACACTTGTCAAAATAATCACTTAAATGACAATAATCACTTTTAATTCAAAGCAGACTAAAAATCGCTTTGTTGTAACGGAAATTCACAACTGAATTTTTATACAGAACTCTCATATAGAACTCTCCCTGGGCTTGAGCTGAGCGACTTATATATCTGCAACCTAACATTCTAGAATGTACTCCATTGTTCGCCAACGTTCCACTACGTACTAGATGTTTCCAGAACAATCTATATGTAAATTTGCATTGGTGGGAGAGAGATAGAAGTCACTCAGCCAATCGCGTACCGGCATGGCACAAAGAGAGAGACAGATTTTGTCCTTTTCTGCTACAATATTATGTATAGTCTCATAAGTCTGTGTTTTCATAATTTATGTATTATTTTAAGTGGCATATGTATAACGTGCAAGAAAATCACCTTTAACAATGAAACAAACGAAAACACATGATTAAACAATAAGGATTTCATTTCCTCCATTTGGTTACAAAACTATAAAAAATGTTTATAATCGTCAAAGTTTAAGATAAATAATGTAGGTTTACTAGTTAAAATTTACTATGCTTTCGAGTATATTATCTTTTATTGAAATGGACAATATTTTTTAAGATTTATTGTTTTCAAGTGTCCATACTCGTAAGTCTCCTTTTTTGAAACTAAATCTTTTAAACTTTTAAGAGTTCTTATTCACCTATAACTTTGTACTTCATGTGTTATATTTTACCAAAGAAAAAAAAACATAAATTTAATGTTTCTTTGAAACATAAAATTCATAACTTGAATGTTATAATACTCTTGAGACTCAACGAAAAGAGTTTCTTAGTTTCTTTAAAGCTACAATTTTTATCGGAGTTGTGGTTATCTTAAGAATTCATCTTGCATTGCCTGTGAAAGAATAATTATTTCTTCCTTGAAACACTAATTTTTAAACTTTTAATTAAAATAAAATTATTGATAAGTAATAAAAGACTATGAAAAGTATACAACCAAAATGCAATGATTGAAACTAATAGAAAGATCGAACTATTTTGTAGTTCGAATTGTTTCGATTTTGTTTTACATCGTGAAATATTTATTGCATCGTACGTCCATTAACGTCATCAATACGTTGCAATAATAGAACAAATTTAATTCCAATAGTAAAATACATTTAAAGATTAATTAAATTCAGTTAATTTACCGGTACAAGGCTCCAATTAAACAACAAAGATCATTAACGATAAAATTTGTCTATAGCATGGAAAACGATAATAGCAATTGGAAAATGAGATAAGAGAACAAAACGCGTAAGAATTAATGAAACCGATGCAATTGCATTATTTAACCCAATACACCCTGAGCTATAATTAACAGGAAATGAATTGAAGTATGCTTTCCGAAAAACCGACCATAGTTGTACGATATTATTAATGCTTATTTCAAAAGAACCAAAATAAAATGTTTTTAACCACTGATATTCGTTGATTTTGGTAATTGGTTTGGTTATAGTTTCATTCAATGAACGAAAATTGTTATAAAGGGAAGAGGTTATGATAATAAATTAAAGGATTGCTTGGAAATACCCTTAACTATCCTTAGCTTTTCGAGGACAGAACTAATTAAAAGAAGTTGTAGGGATTGAGCTTTAGATAAGTTTTAACGATGAGAAATCAAAGCTGCCAGAAGTAGAGGATCGAATTTAATATTTTTTTTTATTCGAGAAACTCAATAAAATTTTTAAGTTTTTGGTCTTATAATTTGCAAAGTTCAGATTTTTCAAATTGATTGTTTTAATTTTTTTTTCAAACTAATGGTGATACTGGTAACAATATATGAAAATAAATTTTAGTCATTTAAAATAAAAACTAACCATAAATATTGAGTCAAAGGTGTAACAAATATGGCTATGACGTTGTCTAAAGATACGCATTTTGACTCCCAAATAATTAATCAGTAGTCATCAAATAAATTATATATATTTCATTAAGTGTTTGTTGACTTCTAATAAAACTAATAGTTTACATTAGTTCCTATTATTTTTCCAATGTAATGTATTGGTTATAATTTATAAAAATAAATTGTAATTGCAGATAAACATTTAAATTTAAAATATAGATTTCGAATCAAAGTTCACACTAATGAGTTTATGATGTGTTGCCAAGATACGTATTTCGATTGCCAAACAATTTTTATTAGTGGTCATCTAGTAACTTGTACGTATTTCATTAAGTGTTTATTGATCTCTGATGAAGATTGTGAGAAAATCGAAATAAGTGTCGGGATTATACGTTTTAAACACATGTGTTTGAACTTTGATTACTTGTTAAAGTTTCTAGTACACTCTAGAAAGATATCTAGAAAGAAAAATTTAGTAAAATTTGGTTCCTTTTTTATATTGTTTTGCAGTATAAACTCTAAATAGTTTAAAGTCAGCAAAAAAAAAATCTAAAATGGTGACGTTTGTAAGATTATACTTATGGATTCGATTTTAAAAAATATTTCACTGCTAGAATGTTAAACTACCCTGCGGCTCTTAAATGCTATAATCTGTATAATTTTCAATTTTTGGTAAAAACAAATGCCAAATAAGTGCATATTCTTTCCCAACAAAATTTCTTTTAGATAAACCGAATTAAGTTCAAAGAGTCGTTTTCTTCAATAACGTTCTTTAGATTCTACAGATTCTGTTTTTCTTCTATTTACTTATTTTCTGTGTTGAGGTCTAATATTGATATAACGCCTAATTTCTCAGGTACAGATTAAAATACACTTTAAAGTTTTTGTATTTACCCGTAGCTCCTGCTCCGCTAAAGAAAACAATTACAGTATTATTCAGATTTTAAAATCAGTACATTACATATTTAACTACTTTTTGTTTAAATCTCTAGATCACAGCCCTTATGTAACTAAGAATATAGTTTTTAGTAAGAAAAACTGAATCGGATTTGTTTTATCATATGAATTCCAATTTGGTAGAACGAAAAGAGTTAAAAAAAGTTTCAAAAATGATTAAACACAATACGTCTTAAAATGTCTATATGTCAATAAAAATAATAAACGTCAATATGTCTTAAACACAATACTTCTGAAAACAATATCAATTATAAAACCACGATAAATAAAAAAATATTAATAACTTAGGTCTCTTTTTGAATCGACAAATCAGGCATCGTTGCATTTTCCATTTTATTTTTTATTTAATTCGCAAATAAATCAGCATATAATGAGCATTTAGTTACAAAATTATATCACATTAGAACTGAAATAAAAACAAAGTGGAAAATAGTGGAAAATCCAAACGATCCAAACGTTCTAAAGGTAAATGAGCCAAATATTGTTTTGTTTCAGAGGTTTGTGGTTTGTGTGTTGAATGTTAATTATTTTATTGGATAATAGATGGAACTGAAGAAAAAAAATATGTTTTAGATGTTTCATTTAGTGCTGAAAACAGTTGAGTTATCTTCAATTAATTGATATGAATGTTTCATTTGCTCTATTTGTCAACTTAATAGGATTTTTTAAATTTTTTGAAAAACGCTATGAATAGCATCATTCTTGTTAATTGTAGCATATGTACTTACTAGCTACGTTTGATTGAATAAGTTTTCATCGAATTTAAATACTAATGCAATCAACTTGAGCATGAAATATTCAATTGGTTTTGATTTCCATCCTTACGGAAATATTTAATCGTAGAGCATTGGCTATTAAAAACAAGTTTGTGCTATTTTCTCAACATTCCCAACAAATCAAGTTATTAGAACTAAACGGGGTGTGAGTAAATTGTTTCGGATTATGACAAATGGAACTCCTTAATACAATAGAGGTTGCGATCGGTGAATTTACGTTGATCGACATGAAATCACAAACCCGGGGGCATATAATTCCTCGAGGTCCTGAGAACCTTTACATCTGATCCAAATATTATTGTTGTGGTATATTTTGTTTGGCATCATTTGTACGAAATTGCTTATTGTGATGAGTTGCTAATAGAAAACGTTTTAAATGAGGCCATTTCATGTTTGCAACTTCGATAAAATTTACAACGAAAAAACTAGATTTTAAAGTTGGGAAAACGGGAATCTGGCATGCCATTGCAATGGGCTGCATGTATGCTATACAGTGTACGGTTGCGACTTTTTGTGAGCTACCCAGTTGGGAATAAAATGGAGCAAAAATTGAAAAGATAATGCGAAAAATGAGCTTGGCTTGCCTTGATGAATTTGCACGTGTGGTTCAAATAGTCTCAGGAGAGCAAAATGATAAGACAATGGTCAGACGAAAAGTAAATAATGAAGAAATTTGAGACGATGATGGTGGCAAGATGAATGGTCCGAGTTTGGAGTTCATAATGAAAACGATTGTCATGCAATACGAGACTGAAAATAATGGTTAAAATGAATATAAATGCAATAAATCATTTCTAATTTAAGTGTAGGCGGCTAATCTGTCACAAAACTACATTAAACTATTTTATTACAGTAAAAAAAATGAATGATAAGTTAGCTTTCAAAGCTCAAAACCAGCATACAACATTAAAGTAAAAATTGCTTTTATTTAATCATTATAATATCGTCTTTATAATTATCAACTTGGGAAATATCAATATATTTCTTAACTCTTAAAATTTCTTTACATTTTATAATTGAACGAAATTTGATGATTTAATATTTAAAAAAGATACTTGTTATACTCTCGAGTGAAAAATCGTACAAATCCATTAATTACGAACATCATTATTGAAGAGATATAATGAATTAATCTACCCTTTTAAAAGTCGAACCCTTAACACATATTTAGCACCTGTAACCTAAGTAAAAACGAATTTGATGATCAGTGAAAACAATGAACAAAAGTCGGACAGGTTTAAGATTTATTATTACCATTTCTTCAAAAGTTTAAAATTCATTGTAAAAATTGGTCTATTGAAATTTTTTCATTTGTTCAGATTCTATTTTTTCATAAAGTTCTCAATATTATTCTTATTTTATATTGAAACCTTGAAAGTTTGAATAAAAATAAAACTATTGTAAGGTCAGCAACCTTTATAAATGGAAGTAGTTGGGTGATTTAAAATAAGAAATAAATTTTGGGATAAATCAATTATCTTTCCTCCATTATGTAGATGTTTTAATGTATTTTACTTTATAGATACCTGCTAGATATTGACAAACTTTTCAAATTCACAAAACAGGTTAAACATCAGAGATTATTTATGTTCACAAAAGTACTTTCCTCCTTAGATATAGCAAAATTAAACAAAAATATCGAAATTAAGTTATATTTCCTATAGCGAAAGATCTTTTATGTAAGATATGACGCAAAAATCCATTAGATATCTGACAACTGCCTCAATTCTATTTTCTCTTCTTGTCTTTATTTTTCGAACAAATTTTGAAAACCTGTACAAAATATTGTTAACAACCTCATCATTATTACTTTTTGCCACTTCACTACGTTCTCTTGTGTCTTTGTTCTGTTGTGTCATACAATCGTATACTAAATGTTCAATGTATAATCATAATGTTTCGTTTTAATTTAAATTCTGCATTGTACTAGTACCTTTCTAATTAACAATTATTTTTATTTATAATAACGGGTTTGTTTGGATTTATAATTCAGAACATACAACAATAACAAATTAGAACGTTTAGGTATTTTACTTTACAAACTAGTTTATTGATTTACAACAATCGTTTATCTCACTATTTAACTAGTAACTGATTGTTTTTAAATGACTGATTTACCAACTGAATCTTATTGAAAATTGATTTATAACTGATTATCCTCCACCTCCTATTAATCTCTTTTATAGTGGTTCAGAATTACTCCAGAAAGTTTAAACTTTCTATTCTTTTACTGTTCTATTACTGGCTTATTTGACTCTAACTTTTATTATCTATCCTTTTTTCTCTTAAAATCAAAATCCTCAATGAAATATCTAAATTATCTTCCATCTCATTGGGCTTGATCGCTCCCCCTTTATTTATTTTAATGGTTTAATGATCACACAGCAAAACGTCCGATGCAAGGCCTATGCGCACACAGTTAAATCTTAAGCACCGGCATTTTTACGTCTAGATAGTGAAATTTATCTTGAGGATAAAATTTTATCCGGAGGGTAAAGGAAACATGCGTAATTTACTTTAAAATATCCAACGCTTTATAATGTTCACTAATATGGTTAACTTATTTAGTCAACGTCAATAAATATTTCCTTATTCGTTATTTTATCCACCCATTGATTGTTCAAAATTCTTCTTTATGTCCATATTTTCTGTTGTTTTCAGTAATGTGTTCATTATTAGCCAAGTACAGAAAAATAAAACATTAAAGTTGGACATATATTTTCATCTTTTGTTGACTATAGTATCTTGGATTATTTAAGACCCTTAGATTTATCACATAAGGGCATTTAAATATATTAAAACGGGAAATTAAAACGAATTAATCGTCAATCAGGGTGACCACAGACCTGCAAAACTAGAAGTTATCAGGGAATTTAATTCAATCAGGAAATACCAGAAAATAAAAGAAAATATCGGCAAAATTTTAAAGTTAATTACAAGCTTTGTATTAGAAGTAATATAAAAGCATTTTGCAAGTCAAAAATTTTGAGTTTCTACCGGTTTAAAAATTTATTGTTACTTCAAAACTGCCTTCAACAATTAAAAAAGCAAAATTTGGGTAATTTGAACAAAATATTCCTCCCATTTCCCCAGTGATCCAATTTTGCTTATCTTTTAAATTATTCAAGGCAATCTTTTCAAAAATAAGTGTATCAAGTTTGATCTAAATCAGTGGAGAATTCTTAGAGTTATCCTAATGAAAAAGCTAGTTATATTATAAGTATATAAATTTCTTAGCTTTTGATATTGTTGGAATCTATTCCACTTCTTAATACATGTGAAATTACGGCGAATAATTTTACTTTTGTCTTTACGATTTGTAAATATTCAATTAAATTCGACAACTATTTGTCTTCACAATGTATTTCAGAGTTAAAAATAAGTCATTCTATTAATATTGAGAATTTTCATTAATTTTGATTTGCCAAATATGCAGTATTATGCAACCATTTCACCAACTGCATATCATAAATAATAAAGCGTCTATATATTAATTAATAAACTAATTAAAATGAATGGAGAAACGGCATAGCCCGCAAAACAGAAGAATGATCAACATTGATCATTCAATAATAAATACAGCAGTGTTTGAATTTGTTGGATTATTTGTTTATATAACTGGTTTATAATTCTAAAATTCCACAAATTATACACAGCTTTAGGCGGCGTAAAACGATGGTCTTTGAAGCTTATAAAGTATCATATACAGTTCCCAATATGGTTTCATAAATGCTTTTTATGTAGAATAAACATTCGATATTTTCCATTTTCTTTTTCGTCTCCAACCAATATCTACATTTTTTATTCGGAAAACTTTTTTTATTAAGTAAAGCCAGACATGGAAAAAAACGAGGCAAAAAATACGGTACCTTCGGTATAATTTAATAAATTTGAAAACAAATTAAAATTTGTCAATTTACAAATTGACTTACGGCTTAATTGAATGATTTAATAAATTAACTTATCATCTCAACTTTTATTGTACAATTTTTCGAAAGTACGATCAACGTGGAAATTAAGATTCGTGTCGCATCTTAAGTGTATAACGATCGATAAGTTACGTATAGTTTTATAATGAAAGTTTAGTTTATAAAAACGACTTTCTTTTAACTTTATAACTTTTTTTTTTCTTACGAGCGTCAAGTTTGACTTGATATTTTTTTTCCTTTACAATGGCGGCGTGCTTTCGTTTAACGCTTTTTTTTCAGAAAGCTCACCACCCGATACGTCTTCCCATTGCACCTATTTTCTTTGTTGGATATGCTGCCTCTGTTTGATGGAGAAAATAATTAATTCTGTCGTTAAGATACCCGAGTAAATTTATTGTGTATGGTAATTGAAAGTGAAACATAACTAATTTTCTAGAATATAAATTCAAGTTTAAAATTTTATTTGAATAAATCTGCTGTGCGGAGATGTGCGCGGCGAATTCGAGAAATTGGTATTATGTTTGTTTTATAATTTATTGTTTCGAATTTATTATTTATCTGTGCCGCAAGCAAACGGCGTGAGGCGTTTCTTTTTAATTAATTGTTTAATACAGAAAGTTTGACGGGTGAGATGGCGATAAGATGAAGTTGGATAGGATAGTGCAGGGATAGATTAATGGGACAGGGTTGGGAGACAGGGTTGTTAAATGCGATTTTATAATGATGACATGGTGATGACGGTAATGGATGGAATTAATTTGTCAAGTGAAATGTTATAGGCTAGCGAACAATTTTTCAAAAGAGAGATGTAATCCCTAATTAAATTACTTAACTTTTTTAATCTATAAGGAAAATTGTAAATTTTAACAATTTAAATTTTTTCTCCCCACACACGATTGAATCATTAAATTTTTCTTAAGTTTGCAATGAATTTAATTTATTTTTTTTGTTTTGCTATAAAATCCCTCCTTAAAAGGATGGTTAGTTTTGCTTGCCTAAAACAGGGAAATATATGTCTAAAATGAAGTAAAATACCACCAACTGTATTTTTCTATGACACTACTGTAATAAATCCATGTGGAGGATCCTTGATTCCTTCAAGGTCTGGTGAAACTACCAAACAAAGCCGAGCCAAAGAAAAAAGCTCTTGCTAGGTTTCAAAATAAACAAAATAAATTTAATCAACAATCCTAATACATTTCTTTTCTGCCTAACGGCAAATTTGGTTACCAGCATGATTGAATTTTTCCTTCCAGCGTTGCCTATTCCTGTCAAGGTTCTTCTAATTAAAGGGCTCCATTGTTCGTTGTAATAAATCCAGATTCTCAATTTGTCTTCTTTCTGTTTCCTTTTTATTAAATTGATCCATTAAGTAAGCTTTTCTTCATGTCACCATATCACCATATATGATAGCTCTTTTTCGTTGACTTTTCTAAACACTTCCACGCTTATGACTTGATTCGTCCAATGTTTATTTCCATTCTTCTTTGGAACTGCATTATAAAGCATTCCGGATACTTCTTTTTTGCTTCCTTAGAGCCCAGGTTTTGGACCCATTTAAGGCTAAACTTTACATAGTATTTTGATAACTTTTTCCAAAGTGTAAATGTTATTTTTTCAATGTATAGATTCTAATTTATGTTGAATAATCTCAATGATTAAAGAAAAATTTAAAGTTGACGAAAAATGTTGGGTTAAATCATTCATAAAAATATCAAACATTATTTGGGCTAACTAAAAATTGAATGAGTAATTCTCCTCAGAATGGTACTTGTGTCTAGATTTGTTTATGGTGCAATAACGATCTTGTTATGACCGCTTTTGGGAAAACTAGGGATATTAGACCATCACAATCGATATTGATATATAATTTTGCAAAACCAGACAAAACAAAACAGTTGTTAATCTGATTAAAGACAATATAGTTAATTTTATACAAATTTTCATCATTTTATCAAAAACTAAAGAAAGGATTAAAAGTATTAGCAATTGATAGTAATAATTGTAGTAGATACTTCTTCCTTTATTTTATTCGTAAAAAAGGATTATTTCTATATTCATTATCATTTCTATAAAAAGAGTTGCTAACTATAGTATTTAATAATTTAAGTTTTATTTTTCTTTCTTTTAAAAATAATATCAATTTCTTGTAATTACGGTTTTTCTTAAATTAAATATATTGTTGTCTAATTTATGAGATATAATTTGTAAAAAAATACATAAGTTTGAACAAAAGTTCAAACAAATGCATTTATGGATTTTTTTCCTGAAACGTATTTCGATTGCCAAGCAACCTTTCTGAGTTTTCCTGTCGCAAAACTAAATCTGTCTGTAACTGCTATGATGAGTGATGTAAAAATTCTTAAGTTACTTCCCATAGTGGATCATTACAGCTACAGAACTAATACTAATACTACATGCTAATCACTGCGGAAGATTAATTGGCAATCGAAATACATCTCTCGGTTATACGCCAAAAAACATTTGTTTGAGCTTTTGTTCAAATTTAAGATCACAGTTTACTTTTGTAATTTATATTACTTAAATAAGATGACAATATATTTTTATATTGTTTAAATATGACATGTTCTGTTTTGTCATCGTTGTTTCAACATTTTTTGATTTTGAATTCTGCATACCTTTTCTTGTACCTTTCCATGCAAAGTCCTATCAAATAAGTTCTACTGTTAATCGTCAGTGTCTGCAAAAATCAAAACTAAAGAATAAAATAACCAAGAATTCTGAATTTTTAAAATCACTTAATATTGTCTAGCACATTTGGTCCAAAATATAAAGAATTAGTTTAGGTTTACAACGGTATAGGATTAAAATTAAAATTTGAAAATTTATAAGTGTAATCTTACTTTTTCCATTGGAAAACATATCAACTTCAATGATGCTAATGAAGTTAAGGATGTTAAAAAAAACTTACGATTTTGAGGACTTTACTTTCAATAAAATTTAAAATTTTTATTTCATTATTGTTCTCTTCTTGAAAATATTTTTCTCGATACTTTTATGGAATCATACTTAGTCTCCTGATAGACTTGTTAACAATTTCAAGAATAGAAATTTGAAACCAAAATTTTGGGCAAATGATGTGAAAAAACAATGGTTAATTAAATATTTAAAATTAAACATTAAATTGTACGTATTAACGGACAAGAGTTTCTCTGGAAAATGAACTGTTTGTTGAATAAGAATGAGAAGAAAAGAGAAAAAAAAGTTTTTTTTTTTAAATTTTTTTAATTTGAAATTCGTCTCAAGGGATTACTTAAATTAGATGAATGTATAGCCACAGTTTACTTGTAGTCTCTTGTAGGGATAACCTTTTGGTGTTTACTGGTCCCTGTAGAATAGCTTCAAGGACGAAATACGGTTTGGAGTAGTTTTCGTAATATTCGGTATCTTGAATGAGATTGGTCAAATGATGAAATATTAGTATTGAGTAGTACGCTTACATTTGAATCATTTTAAAACACAATTTTGTTCAATGTTTGTTGCTCTTTTATATCGATAATGAGTTATCAGATTAAAGTAAAGTTTTGTAAACAAAATAATTAAATTGTGGGCAATAAGGACGAAGCTTCTTGTGGAATCTTATTTATATAATCGCCAACGTTTCGTCAGTTATTTCTGACTTCTTCAGAGCTCTATAATGAAAATTCATAATATTTAAAAATAGCAACAACTATTGTCAAAATTATAAATAAATAAATTACAATTCAAATTTAATTATTTAATTAATAATTTAAATACTAAACTAAATAATGATATTGCAATTTAATTATTTTTTGGTTAAATTTCACATTAATTAACCAAGATTTATATAGACTAAGACTTATGATTTGAAATTTATTTATTTATAATTTTGACAATAGTTGTTGCTATTTTTAAATGTTACGCATTTTCATTATAGAGCCCTGAAGAAGTCAGGAATAACTGACGAAACGCTGGCGATAAAATAAATAAGATTCCACAAGAAGCTTCGTCCTTATTGCCCACAATTTAATTATTGTATTTAAAAAGACAAGGACTTAAATAAAATGGATGTTTTGTTAACATATTAAAAATATTTTTCCTCATGCAACTAAAATCAGTTAATCTATCACAGAAATTAATCTATGGTGTACAAATTCATAGGGCACCAGCATGTTAAAATTTCTTAGTCTTTCAATTACACGTTCGCTATAAATTCACAATGCTGTTATTCATTAAAGTTTCACTATAGTTTTTGTACTGGGAACAGATTGATTCACTGAATGCTTAAAATATTTCGATCATTTTTAAATAGTTTAAATGTATTTACCGTACTCAATCGCCTCATTATCTTTATACTGCTCTGTACTGTTACGTCACGTTAATGGCAAACCAATTGGAGTACGTTTTAGGCATTATTTTGAATTTAGCGAAAACTCTTTACATTTTGAAAGCGAATTTCTCAAAATATATCAAATGAAATTAAAAATTTACAACTTAATCAAATCTTCATATTGCTTTAGAAAATCTTTAAAATAAAAATTCGCGTCTTTTTTAAAACATATTTATTAAATCTTTGGCTTTATTTGTTATTTTTGAAAACCAGGACTTTAAAGTTAAAATTAAAATCAAATTATTTTTAATAAGTAAGATGAAGAATCATAGACTATATTTTATCTCTGGCATATTTTTTTGAGGATTGGTTTCATTTTATAACTTCTTTATAACATACCTGTCACAAATTGAATGAAGCTAATGCCCTGAAGGCTTTTAAAATCTATTCTCGTTTTTATAGAACATGCTTGAAACTGTTCTAATTGAATTTATTAAAATATTTCGATGAATATTCATTAACATTTGATTCGTTCAATATACATATTCAATGAAAAACAGTATTCTAAAAATATATTTGTGTGTAGGTAGTTTAATTGTTAGAAAAATATATGTTTTATTTTCACCATTATTTATATTTTATTATTGAAAAATCGCATTTTTTTTGTCCATTGATTTGATATAGTTTTGTATTGCTCGATTCTGAATAGCTTTGCATTGAGTTGACCATATTTTATGACGATTGGAATTATTTGGTACCGAAAAAAAATGGTAAAAAATAAACTGAACTTTGATAGGGAAATTGTTTGGAACTGTCCAAACAATTATTTGCGAGCGATGTAAATTTTTATTTTCGATACAAAAAGACAACTGGTGCGCTCGGGAGAAATGGGTTAGAAGAAGACAGTGCACATAATTTACGAGCTAGAAAGAATCGAGCATATATCGGAGAGTTGATTCGAAATTTCTGAAAATTTTTAATTTTCATTCGGTCGATTCACCATTGCAAATGGCTTTGCTTGGCAAAAAGAACTAACACGATTCTTTTTTTTTCAAATTTTTATTTTCAACTTGAAACTTTTCCAACCGAACGAATAGAACGAATGGCGAATGGCTTGTTGTTTTTCTCGCTCCATTTTTCCCCATTACTCGAAAAATAATTAAATATTACGAGTCCAGTCATTCAGACAAGATGCTTCAAAACTCCTTCACTTAAACATAGTTTTTCCTCATTTTGTCAGGAAACTATTTCCAGTTGCTTCGTCCCATTCGGAATCGACCATTTCCTTTTATTGATAGAGATATTTCGCGAATCACTTTAATACTTAATAAAAATGAATGTGCCACGATTGTAAAGGAAATGTCGCAACAGAAAAAAAAACTTTCCTTTATAATTTTTTCCATAACTCATTGAAATGGACCGAAAACCATTACATACAAAGGAATTGTGTCAAAGCTGCAGTACTTCTCGCAGCAAAATTGCAATAATTGTAACAATTGTAGAATTACGGAATATATGAGCTGTTAAAAGCTGATTTCATGGAAGTGAAATAAAACTCATTATTATATATGTAATAAATTTTAAAGTAAGCTTTCTAATAGCAAAAGACTCAAATAATTCATAGAGAAAAAGAAGAAACAACCTAATTCCATAAAACTAGTTTAGATTTTTTTTTGTTAAGTGGGAATTCCAGTATTTGAAGTAAAGAAAAAAAATGTTCTCATTTTTGTATTAAATTGCCTTTAAAGACGTTAAATTCAAAATTAAACTATTATAGTATGGTAATATGTCGTGATCCCTTGTGGCAAAATTTTATAGGCAATTTTGATCACGAAGTACGTTTGATGGATGAGGCTTTAGTACGACAAATAACTATGCATTCAAATTCTAGCACTGCATAGGTATATAAGTCGTTTAACGACATTAATTTTATGAAAATGTACTATTCATAAAGTTTTTTTTCTTTTTTTAAAATTTCATATTCCCTGAGTTTATGATTCTCTTCATATAAAGAAACATCTTTATGAATCTTTAAAGCTTCATTACTTCTTTTTACATCTTTCTGTAATACCACATTTTTTGAATTATCCGATTCGAAACTTAAATCATCTTTGATCCAAAAGGTTTTTGCTATTTTAAATTCCAAAACCAATTGACTAACATATTTCTTATAGAAATATTTCAAAAAGTGTAGATTGCAGGGCAAGAATAATATATTATTTTACAATGGGATTCAATATAGTCTTGGAGTTGTGTTTCGCAGTATATAAATACATAGTTTAGTCTTTCAATCTGTAAAACGGTTCCATTCTGTAGAATGGGAAAAATCTTTTCCCATATTTGAAACATAGTTTAACACAATTTTTAGATTGGTAATTGCTATTTATAAGCCATCCCAAATCGATGACTATTAACATATCTTCAATATATCTTTCAATGACATGAAATGGGCAGGATTTTGCCCATTCCACGGAAAGTGCCGTTTTAAGGATTGGTCGTAAAACTAAAAAAAGATTTTGAACCCTTTTTTGGTGAATATCAAAGTTTTTTTTTAATGTTTGGTGCAATATTATTATTTTCCTTTTTCTACATTTATGCATTGAAATTTTTTACATACAATCTTGTAGTAGCTTAAGATGTTTATGATTTTTTATTGAGTTGCGTTTTCTTGGATGAGGTTGAGTTTGCCTTAACACTGCAACTTCAGGCTTACTCTATTTCCTGGGTCCCTATTTCACCTTGGTGAGACCCAGCATTAGAGCAAACTTCAATTGCCAGCTTCCTAAGTATTTCTCCATCGTATTGGTTCTTGGGTTTAATATCCCCAGTTCTTTATGTCTCCATTCATTCAAAACGTCGCATTTCCACAGAACAAGAGAAGCAGTTTCATCCTTTCCCGAAATCAATCTGTACATTAATTCACCAATATTACCACAATTAATTTTTCCTTGCATACTATTAACCAACTCAAGAACCTCAAATATGAAATCCACTGATAGCCAATCCTTCATTTAGAAAAATAAAGAATTTTTGATTTTTGAAGTTTCTTTTAAGAAGAAAATAAAAAATCTCTCTGGCATTATTGTGTATAATGGAGTTTGATTGAATGCTTTTGGTTGAATTGTGATACAGAGAGCAAATATAAAGTACATAAAAATTGGATTTCCCGTTTCACTCAGTACCATTATTTTTAATAGTAGGTTTAGCCGAATTTTCTTCATTTCTATGAAAAGTAAAAATGTGTACCTAAGTACAAGAAAACGATAAGATTTCCATATATTTCTTTTATAACTAAAAGTTTATGAGCTTAAAGAATCAGACCTGATTTTGGTGAAAGGAAAAATAATGCAGAAATACGTTAAAAAGCGTCTTTAAATTTTTTTTTCTTTGGACCATTGATAGTACCTGATGAAGCTACGGAAGTAGCAAAACGTTGTACAAAGATTAAATAAAAACATCAAATATTTAATACCCAAAAAAAGAGATTCATTTATTATTAAATAAAAAAAACATGCAATCAATTAAAACCTACATGTACAAGTAAAGAAAAATAAATTTGTATCTTACCTTAAAAAAAATAAGATACTGGGGTCTACTGGTGGTTGAGTGGTCAAAGTGGTTGCTCCAAAATAGTAATGGCTCAGTTTGATCCATGAATTGAGTAAATTTTCTAAATTTCATGATTTACGGTTTTTTGTTATCTCTTGAGTCGCTTAAAACATTGGTAGTAATAAACAAGGTAGTAAATATAACTGCGTATATATAACTAGTTAATATAACTAAATTGATAACTAAGGTGCAGGATTTTAAAATATTTCAAAAAGGCAATTTTTGAAAGATAATTTCGTCAAGTATTTCAATGGTAAGGTTAAATCGCAGACTTGAGATGAAAGTTCGGCTTAGTCTTAATAAAATTTGAACGAGAAACCTTATGTGAAATTATATTTTATGCAGATTACTTAGTAAGTTTTAATGTAAATTGATATCTCTTATACATAAATGTATGAATAGCTCATCGACATAGGAATATCGTCTTGATACCTTATTTTCCATCATCTTTTTTCAATACCAATCGTTTCATACTAAGATATTGAGAAAAATATGTTACTTGAAATGAACTAGAAATAGGTTTCGAATCATTTCGGTCGTTCTTGTTCTGGTCTGTTCGGGTTTTCTCTCATTCCTGAAGGAATCTATTCCCTTTGGATGGAAAAGGGTATCGCAATATTACGTTTTCAATATTCCATACAGTCTCGGAGTACACCAACATTGAATTACATATGTAAACATATTCAATATGTAAGAAGCAAGTTGATGCAGAGGAATGGCGCTAAAGATACGAGGCGTTAGTCGTAAAACTACGTACAACCTTAACCACTTGGAAACGGTTACGTAGCGAAATTCTAGTCGTAGTCGCTACATTTCCTTAACGAGATTTTGCCGTATTATGAATTTCATGATCTAAACGTAACGTGAAATTGTTTGAGGAAATATACTTTTTCTATATATTTGCTGTGCAGTTTATAATGGTTCCTCGATGAGATTATTCTTAACTTTACGTTTCGATAAAAACGAAAATGAAAAACGATGAATTCATAAAAGAAACACATAAAAATGTGTTGGCCCCTCTTTAGCATGCATGGTAGGAGGAAAATAACGACTTAATGTCACAAAATCCTTTAATATTGTACGTGCCGTTATTATACGAATAAAGAATATTTAATATATCGAATAATTCGTTCCATCGTTTGTTTTTTTTTATCGCATCTGTAACGTGACGAAAATGTCTTCGTTTTCACTCTGAATCGTTTCATTATTAAATTTATATATTGTGATCGAAACGAACGCATCGCGCTTTTGTATATTTGATTTTTTCGCCTTCATTCCTTCTTATCGTATGCGAATGAAAAATATAGAGCCGTGAAGTAGTAAGTATTAAACGCATTCGAGAAGAAAATCGAGTTTCGTTGTCGTAAATTATTTTAAATTTCAAATATGGCACCAAAGATATATTTTTATTTTATTAAAATATCAACGCGGATTATAAATTATTTTATTTATTCACTTATATCCACTATATATAGAGAAAATCAAATGCATTTTTTTCGGGCCTCGTTTTCCTTGGGAAAAAGCTCCGCGAATTTCGTGTTTGGTCCTTAAACATGAAGGAGTGTGTGAATCGTAAATATTTCCTCATTATTTTTAAAGTCATAAATATGGAAATAAATAAATTTAAATTTGAGGGGATCGTAAAGTATTTTCGCAGAAATTTATGAATTTATTGCTTTGTTTTATGCAGAAGAGAATTTCGAGCGAATGAAAGTTTTACAAATATGAAATAGCCGGCATTCATGTATTATTAATAAGATAAATAAAAAGACATTTTTTAACTATTTAAATTTTATTTTGCCAAGGTCCTAAACGTTAAGCAAATTGGGAGACATATGTTATTTATACGATTCATTTAAACAGAAATATTATTTTTTTAAAAATAGAACATAAAGAATGGTGAAAAAAAAGAGAAAAATTAAAACTTAAACTTTTTCAACAAATTTCTTTGATATCATATATTCTTACTTTGCCAACAGTATTCACCAACATGAAGCTAGTGAAACAATAACGTTGTGTTTACATAATGTTTGAAAAAGAAAACTTTAAAAATTTAAATAAAAATTTAATTTTACTATCATGTATGACATTCTAAACCTAGTCTGATACAACAAATTTTGATTTAGAAAACAAAAAAATTCATATAAAAATTCTATGAAACATCTCTTTTTTGGATTTTTAAAAGAAAAAAAAGATAAGTTTAGATAGAATAATGTATCTTTCATATGTTAGCTATGTCGGTAAATGTAATATCATTGTTTAATGTTACTCACCGTCGTTTTGTTAACGACTAAGGTCTTCATCAATTCTAGCGTTACTAAAAATTCGTATATCAGGAAATATCGAAAATTTGCTTGATAGGAGATTCGAATCCAACACCTAATAATTTTGGAGCGGCCATCATGACCACTCGGCCATCAGTAGATCTTTTAAGTAATATTATTATGGGAAAGTATTTTCACATCAAGATAGAGAAAATTACCATGTAAAATTTTATCCGAAATATAAATAAAACGTAATAGATAAAAAAAGTAAGTTAGAGTGGTAACGGGTGTAAAAACCGGCCGCTGTGGACTGAAAAAGTACCTGGATACAGTGATAATCAAATCCTGGAAATAAATTAATCGGAAAATAACTAGAGCATTAATTTCTGAGGTTCGTCCATCAACTTGGCTTTAATAAGGTGAAATAGGGAATTGGAAAACACAATAAGCCTTGGGGCTGTAGTGTTGTGGCTCAACCAATGCCATTCTGAAAATTTTCATTGAAAAAAATCAAGAATAACTTATCTTCGAGAAAAATTGTATCTATTCAATAATTATATTAAGGATATAAACAATTTATCTACGAGTGAAAATATCGAACCTTTTAGAGAATATCTTATCATAAAACATAAGTAAAATTAAACCAAAAGTGCACAATTAGCATTAGAATGCAATTTTTAAAATATATGTATGACCGAAAAAACAGATTTATGGAATTGTAAGGCTCTTTTTATGAAAAACTATTGCAGTAGGAAATTGTTAAAACAGCAAATAAATTTAGGCTTAAATTCTGAGTTAATTAACAATGAATAGAAAATGCGATACCATTAAACATTTTTTTGTTATTTTTGTTTTCCTCAAAATAAAAACAAAAGTTTCATTTAGGGTCATTATATTACATCTTGATAAAGTTTTACCTCAGATAAAATTTTATCCGATTGATAGACAAAAAATTGTATTTTCATATAGGCATAGTCATATGTGTCAGGTTTATCTAATTGATAAGTTTTTATTCCTATATTTCTTAATGGGAAAGTGGTCTCTTTATCCATGAGTGAAAATATCAACCCTTAGTAAATCAACCAGCAAATGAATCAAGTTTTGATTACTTAAAAGTATATTTGTATTTTAGTTGATTACCAAATGTTTAAGACTCAGTGTTAGTACCATTTTTTATAACTTCGAAAGTTAGCCTTGAATATAGTTTTAGAATATTTTATTAAAAAACATGAAATATGTAAGACATCCCAATAGCCCCTCTAAAGCAAAAATTGGTAAGAGGATATCCTGAACAAATTTCCTTATTCGGCTTTTGCATATTGGTATTCGAACTTATTGATATGCTTGAAATTTAAATTATTTTTTTAACCTAAAAATGGTTTATTGATAATTCAGTAATCTTCACACCAAAGCTAACAACTGATTTTTTTAAAAATTTTATTTATTTTTATTTTGATATTCACTTCTATAATTAACCAAGTACTACTGCCTTAAAAACCAACTTAAACAAAGTATTTAGGTCTGCTTCACACTAGTGGGTTCAGATCAAGGAAATCAGATCCAATTACGCATTTTTTGGATAACTTGTATTAAATATTATAAGTATGAAATGAGGCTGAAAATATCATTGTATAAATGTTAAGTTTTGGGTATGAACAAGGGATAATTATTTTACTGAATTTAATAACAATTTGTCCCTAAAACGCAAGAAACAATCGCACAGATTTAGAAATTACATGATACAAGAACAAGACGAAAAAAAATATGAACTCAATAGTTTAATTCCATAGATTTATTGTACTCAGAAAAAAATACTTTCTCTAGAAACCTTACAAGCTTTTTAAAGCCCAAAGTATCCAGGTATGGGGGAGAAAAAGTTCCGTAATCTGCATTTTCCCTGGTTTCATAATGAGATAAAGGAAATGTATGTGGTTAAGGAAAAAAGGAACTAAAGGAAGTCCTAGTGAACATTAAAAAAATTGAGACTATTATGATCAAAAAATTGTCCATAGTTCCGATTTAAATATCATTGGGGCTTAAGTTCTTTGAAGACGGGAAGTAGAGAATTGTGGGGTTGAATCACAAAATACTTAAAGTTGCCGTTTATTAAATCTAACACTTATGATTACAACTATGAGTTCAAAAATTTGTGATAAATTTTTCTTATATTTTCATTAAATTATATCTTCCTAGGCATTTTTTCTTCAAATCTAAATTTTAGCCTCAAAAACTAAGTAGGTTAAAACTCCTATTCTTCCTTAGAATTTCACATTTCACATCCTTCACGGTAATCCCACGACCATTTTAATCTTGCTTTTGTCAATTTTGCTTGCTATTTTGATTCGGAGGCAAAAATAGAAAGATTAAATATAAAATGACTGAAAAACTTTTTAACAAATGAATTATAAGAATTGTATGGGACTACCTACCTTTCCTTTTTGTTATTCTTTGCCTTATTTTTAAGTTAATAATATTAAAAGAGCTTTTTTAATTTAATTTATTTTGTTCCAGGTAAGCTTATTTGACTTTTGAATGAGTGTTGTGAAATGGAAGGCAGTAGAAAGAGTAAGTAGTAATTAAGCTTTTATAAATCATGTCATTTGAAAACTCTATTCAGAGAAAAGCTTGTTCTAATTTGAAAAAAAAATATCCCAAATCAATTTTCTATTGAAATGTTCTTGTAAATTATTGGCAAATTCAATTTTTCGTTCCATTGACTCGAATGTGCAGTGGAATATAGTTGGACAGTGGATAGAGTAGAATGTATGGGGGAGTACTTAGGGGTTGTCCACCTATGACGCTTGTTCTATCGTACGTTTGTTCAATAAATAATTTTTTTTCAACTCAAAGTGCATATTGAAATGCAATTCATAACTGCAGTCACAGACAAGTATACTTGATCTTCGTGTGTAACTAACGGTTATAGACATGGAACAATTTCCGCAATTTTCGTTATGGATCTTCAGGCATGCAGTATGGTGTATGCGATAGAATATTTTTGGACCTTCGACAAAAAGAGACAGACGACATTTCATAAGTTAGCAAATATGAGAGAAAAGCCAGCTCCTAGCAAAATGCAGTTTAGATGTGATATAAATGTGCAATGTTAAGCACTGAAAGTGCCATAAAATCCGATCATATACTCTCCGAAAGTGTATTCCGATATGAAAACAGATTATTATGATTGAAGAAGCCAACTACCCTCAATTTTGCCACTCATCGTCAATACTTCAAATACGTAAATCATTAAGCCCTGACATTTCCTCTACATATAATGAAATTAATGTTTGAGAAAAATATTTGAAAATTTGTCTCCGAGAGAATTTTTTAATAAAAAAACAGGACTAATATTTATTTTATTTAATGAAGTAAAAGAAAATCATCTTTCCAATTTCCTTAAAGAAAACATTCGAAAAAAACGGAGGAGTTTTTTATATTTACTTCAATATAATTCGTGATATATTGAATTTCCTTTCATAATATTAATAAGGAGGCATTTTATTGTAGATACAGGTATTTTTTGAATTAAGGGATGTTTAACCTCGTGTTTTATATAAAATAAATGGAAAGGGCAAAGAAAAAATTAACTTTTGTTCAGCATCTGTGGATTTTCATTTTTGAAGAAGAAATAGATTAAAATAAATACGAAAATATTATCTTATTCCGAATGGAGACAATTTTATCCATGTGGCTCTTAAACAAATCATTTTACGATTGTTTCATTTGGTATTCGATGAAAAAGTCGTTCGTTTTCCATATTTTCCAATTGAAATTTATCCCAATGGTAGATTGGTGATTCGTTCACGTTCCACTGGGTGAAATTTTCTTGTCATAAATATTTTAAGTTTTGCTATTTTTGATTGGAAAATGGACAAATTTTAATCTTTTTATTGCCAGTTTTTCTTTGAAATCATTTTCTTGTATGTTTCGATATTTTTTTTAAACAAAATTAATTTTGTTTTATCGCTTGGTATATCAGTAAAATGAGGGCGAATTTTCCGCTGATTTCCTTTTTTTCTTTATGTTGATTATTTTATGCATGTAAGGATTCATTTTTAACTTAACAGCACATTTAAATTATAATTTTATGTAAATTTATATATTCCACCTACAACTTCGTATGAGTAATAATTTGCTGACTTTCAACCCTTAATTTTAAAGTTTGCTAATTTCTGTGAAATATGTGAAAAGATCAACTTCCGTTAATAAAATACGCAACTGTTGTTTATGTATTAAGACTTCAATAGGTATTTATTTATAGAATATTAATACGGAATAAGTGCTATCCCGAACTTTTAAAACAATTTTTCCCACGTATATTGTAAAATTTCTCAATAACATCAGTGCCAATATTAAAATCATTTCCTACTTGTCATTATTTCAAAATAAATATCAATCACAAGAAACGATTTTTTATTTTAACTTTGACAAGTACTTAATTCTTTTTGTAGAGTTTACAATTATAAAAAAAAAACTTTTTTTTTTAAAATAGCGAATGTTCAATGAAGCTAAAAAGTTTTCGATCAATTTACAGTTTATCTCAATTCTAATTCTAATTATATAGTCCGACTTAGGTGTGGTTTGAAACTTGGCTAACCGTTTGTGCGAAAAGTGCCTAACGTGCTTGAATTAAGCTCACATTTTATCGCATTAATATCGAATTAATACAGTGTAAACCAATATAAAAAAATATAAAATCATGGAAGTTAGCAAAGCCAATTATGTAAATTTTAAAAATGTAGCATGAATCTATTATTAAAGATACATACGTTCATAACGAACGACAGATGTCCAATGTAGAGATTGAAGTTATATATTTTGTTTGTTTATAACTACAAATGTATTGTTTTCATGATTCAAGGTCTAGCACAAATATCCTGTTAGTTTTGATTTACTGGCGAGTATCAAAATCTGTTAAAATTTCGATATAAATAAACGTAATTTTCGATTAAATAAGACGGTGTAATTAGGGTAACTTTCATGCATTTTTTTAAACATACAAGTATTAATTTATTTTTTTGAAACTTTGAGAATATTTTACGTATATTTACAAATACTCTAATTGAAATTTTCAAATATTTTTCTTAAAAAAGCCAGGAGATATCAGCTGCTGCACATTGTAAGTCGCCACCTAGATAAATAGTTTGCATAGGTCCTAGAGGACACAATTTTCATCTGAAATCAATTTAAGAAACAATATTTTTTTTAAAATTTCTCTTCTATTAAACAACAATAGAACTACAATTTGAGCTACAATACTTCCAAAAAAAAAATCAAAATTTTATACTATATGCCCTTTAAATTTTTTTTAGAACATGAAATTTGAAATAGTTATTTTCGATACATATGCGTAAAGTGAGGTTTTCTAGTAGGATGAAATTGATGCATGAGCTGAAGAGACTGATCGTACACAACGAGATCGAGTGCGCTGTGTACCCCCACGAGGCCGCCAGGCGAGTGGGGGTAGGCGCACGAGATCAAGTTGTGTATGATCAGTTCCTTTAGCAAGTGTCTCAATTTCGTCCTACTAGGTACCTCACTTTAAGCATAAGTATCGAACAAAATTTTTTGTAACGACTGCTTCTAAAGTTCAACAGAAACAGATTGAGAAATTAATTATTGTTATTTATATATGAAAAATTTCAACTCTATAGTAAGAATAATTTATAAAAAAATTATGAATAAAAACAACATTTTAGTTTAAACTACAGTCTAAATAATTACGTTTATTAATTATTTCTTATCAAAGTTTATTTAGGTATCAATTTATTTTACTTTTGCGCACTGTTATTTACTTTTGCGCACGATTTCTCTACTTTCGCGTACGCTTGCCACCACGATGAGAAAACGGCTCTTTACCCCCGCCACACAAGGCACGAAAGTTCAACTTTAGAAGTAGTCGTTACAAAAACGTTTTTTGCTCTCTTTTGTAAAACAAATGAAGCTCAATTAGGGGAAATGTAAAGAAAATGTGTGCTAAATTTGATAAGGGTTGATCCAAAACTCTGCAAACTAGACTGTACACAAATTCGAAAAAAGGGAATAGCTTTAATCCATTTTCAATATTATTGGGTTTGTTTTTAGCTTGCAACTTATTTTTTGAGATTTTTGAGCTTTTTGAACTTTCATACTATCCAAGAAGCTGCTAAACAACTTCTCATTTTACACGTCACGTGCTCGGATCCTGCACCGAAGGGCACTCACTTAATCGATTATAACTTTTAAACAAGTACCATTTTTGACTTTAAAATTTTGAAAATATATTTTTGAATAGTTTTACAAGCAATTTCTGAAGAAAAAAATAGATTTTTCTGAGATCTCTTCCTAAATTTCCCATCTAATAAACATAACGTTCTACTGACCGAGTAGTCAAGTTAACCGGACCAAAATTGATAAGTACTAGGTTCGATTCTTGAATCAAACTAATTTTCAACTTTTCTTTACTAACGTTATTTTATTTCATTAAGTTCTAAGAAAATCGCATTTATAAGCGGTGGTAGATAAAAATATAAGACATAAAAGCTTGATTATCCTACGAATGATTAACAAATGATACATGATTTTCCCACCTTTAAGAAACCATCGATTGTCGTGTTTTGGTATCAATTTGAAATTATTATTTCTACGCGATTCTAGAGATTTTTTTTTGGCTAAATTGATAAACAAATAGACAGATAGATGCACAGTGAAATGATGTCATTAGGGTTCCTTTTTTTCTTTGTTGTCTTAAGGAACGGAACTTTATCATGAGGATTAAGCCTTGGAAAAATTTCAAAGCATTTATAATTTTAGTTAAAGTAAAAATGATGAAGAAATAACTCTTTTTCTCCTAGAATAGTTTAAAGATATAATTCATTCGTTTGAAAACCCTGTTCGAAAGAAACCGATGAATGAATAACGCTACAGTGACAAGCATTACGCTCTAATTCTGCTTTTCAAAGTTTCAGTTCTAGCGTATAGCTCAAATTCCTACCGTCTTTTCATAAGAAAATAAAATTATGGTCTCTTAAATAATTTGAAAAAATAACATTCATCTTCTAAATTAAATATTCAGTAAACTATATCAACTTCCTTGAACTATGAAAAGGAAAAAAAAATATGGCGATATGAAAATAATTTCAAATGGAAATAATGGTGAAATAAAAACAGATAACGTTACAGAGAATCTAGAAAGAAATTTAGTTTTATTATGGCAAATGAAATATAAAATGTTTATTGTTCAACATTAAGTCAAACTATAATTATAATTTATTTCACTATTTACTTGAAAAGCTTCAGTTTGTTTGTATCACAACTTATTTAATCTACAATGTGTTATTTTTTGTCCAAGTTCATATAAAATAGTTAATAAGTACGAAAGTCTTTGTAAAGTTTTGTAAACAAAAAATGTCACAATTTAACGACTAGATATGATCAGATAAATATCAAATATTTGTCTATTCCGTTTAAGTAGGTCCATAAACTTTTTTTTTGCTCGGTTTGCCGGGAGCTTTGTATAAAATATGGTGAGCTTTCAGATGGTTTTCCGTTAAGAAAATTGACGCACCACCTTTGGATAATAAATAAATTTTCAATCTGGTTTAAAGGGTAATATTTTCGGAAGTCGTTGGAAAGATTACGATAAAGACATGATTGGGAAAGTTTCGTGAAGAGAAAAAAGCTTGTTGATTTATGAAAAAAAGCTCAAGTTTCTTAAGTTTTGTTTTAAATTTACCACACCGACGTCACCGGTGATAATGCGCTTACGTTATGTTTATTGTCCCGTTAGTTATTTTCTTTGCGATTTTATCGATATAAGCAAAATTTTTCAATCTCATAATTCGCTTTCATGGCTCTCGATACACCGTACAAACCTACATTTTGTCTACATTACGAGTACTGTAAAGATAACGAGATGAAACCAAAATCGAAAATGATCTTTTGTATTTCAAGCATGTGTAAGGTGGATCAAACGTTCAAAAAAGCTCCCTCGGCAAAATATATATTTCAGAGGTGAAAAACTTTCTCATTTTTCCATGTCATCACATTTTTATTGTTTTACAGCCAACGTAATTTTTCAAAAATTACCGAGACTAATTTAAATGGAAACGTCACACTAGGGAAAGAAACCACCGATCGTCGTCTCTCCCGACTCTTGTTTCACCTGAATTTTTATTTCTCAACTGAAATTTTTCATGTGGAATTTTATTTTATGAAAGTCGTAAATATTTCTCAATCAGGTCAAATTTAAGTTTTCGCGAACTTTCAGAGTTGTTAGCAGCTGTCGACTTGCAGAGCTTAAGAACGAATAAACCTTAATATGCGAAAATTAGCGAGCAAGTAAAACTAGCTAAGACTTTAAGACGTGCAATACATAAGAAACAAGGTGAAAAGCGATTAGCTTAACGAAATGGAAAGGTTAAATTTAAAAAAAAACTATAAAGTTAGTTTTCTTTAAATACAATACTTATAAGATGTGTAAGTAACCGAAAAAATTAAATGTATTATTTTGATATTTCCTCCAGAAAATCAAAACAATTGTTATCGAGACAATTATTGCGGTAATTCATTATATCAACCCCCTCACAACATCCCACAGATCTCCGAGTACACCAATGTCAAATAACGAAACTATACAGAATTTTTAGTAACAGATAATAAAATTCAGATCTCAGCTTTTATTTTTTTAAATAAGAAAACAATTCAGGTTGTTTAAGATCGGTTTTTTGAAAATTGGCTTCTTGAAAAGAAGCCTGATGAAGTCACGATACGTAACGAAACGTACCTAATTGAATAGTATAAATATTAAATTAAAAAACCGATCTTAAACAACCTGAATTGTCTTCTTATTCTTAGTAACATTAATAACCATTGGTCCTACATTTGCCAAAGCAAAAAAGAAAAAAAATAATTCCGATCATTTGGTACAAGATTGTAAGAAGTTAAGAACTATGAACTACATAGAAAATATGTTACATTTTTAATTGTTAAATTTTTCCGAACCGTTCTTATTTTGGATGACTAACGAATGATGTTTGTATTTTATTTTGTTCACTGCATCCTGAAATAGTTGCGTTGACTATCCACTAAATTACACCCTTAAATTCTTCAGCCAGGATGTTGTCTTCCTGCCTACACTTTCTTTTTTGCAAAATTTTCCCATGAATTATTAGGTGTAATATTTTTTTTAGTGTCTTATAACATGACCGAAACACTCAAGTTTCCGACCCTAGTGACGACAATGCCTAAATCAATGAAAGGGTTAAGGGCTATAAGCATGATGAATCGGTCGCAGAAAGATTTTTTAATAATATTTAAAAGATGGATAGATACCAATAAAATACTGAAATTCCGGAAATTTCAAATGCCAACCTCAATTAGTTTTTGTGGAAAACATTACAAGTGAAAAACAGAAAATATTTTCTTTCTCAGAATATATTTAACCATTTGGCCAAAAATGTTACAGAAGTTATGGGTTAATAATGCCTTCTTTATAAAGAAAAACAAGTATATAGACTTATGAATTCTCCAGAAAAAATATTTCTTTGTAAAAACAAGTAATTTTTTTCCTACAGCATTATTTCAATATTTTGACAGGGTTGATTCACCATGATTATAGTCTTAGATTCTTAGTTTCTCCTTATCGATTTTTAACTGAACCAGTTGTCAAAAATAACTAAAATATTAAAATTTATTATATTTTAATTTCTAAATTTTTCATTGAACGAAAGTAAACGCAAATATTTTTGTTTAAAAAATAAAAGTTTGGCAAAAAAGTAATAAAAAATTGCTCTCGTTAAACGTTTATCTGAATTGAGTTCTTCAAATCCTTCTTTGCGAGTATTTATTGTTAGTGCTGGTTAAAGTTATAAAAAAACCGCATAAGTTCTTCATATCTTTCGGTAATAAAATGTGAGCTATAAACAATGGAAAGGACAAGTTTACTACAGCTGATAGATCTATGCAAAAAACTTACAAGATTTCTAAAAAAATAAATAAAATAAAACTACACAATAAAGTATATTAATTTTTTTGTCTAATCTTTTTAAGTAAAAGTTTTTTTTCTATAAAAAATTATTATGAATCAAAGAATATAGGAGTATCATTAATGAATTCAGTATCTGAAATATTAAGAAAGTAAATCAATAATTGAATACTTGCACGAACATATTTCTCAAATTTTTGAAGTTGATATCAATACCTACGGATATAAAGCCCCTGAAGTAATTTTTGTTTGATTTAATTTGCAATTAATGGCTAATTTCTTAGAAATCAAAGTATTAAATTTAACATAAAAATCATTCAACTGAAATTAAGTTTTAAATTTTAGAGCAGTCGATTGATTTGAAATTTTTGGCACCATCTTTAAGAATTTGCTACATATATTTTATCTTATATTGAGTAACTTTTAACGAACAATATTTTTAAGATTACGCAAGTTATTTTTTAATATTCAGTGGTTTTTTGAAGTCGCTTCTAATTCTCATTTATCCTTTTTGATAAAAAAGAGATACAATTTCTGAAATCATTTTTTGAAGTATTGATACACTGATTTAGTTGTCAAGATAAGTACGAAACTTTTGAACTAGGTACAGAGATTTAGAATAAAATTTATCATAAAAAGACATTTTTTAGTTGTTCCATGTCCGTGGGAAACTAATTGCTTTGTTCAATAGTTTTGTTTTCTAATTATTGTATGTTTGTTGACTTGTTGTGAAAATGTTGAACATTGGATATACTTAGATGCTCTATTAAAATTGGCACTCATAGCTGCTAAGCAGCTTTTTGATTTCTGATTTTTGAGTTAAAATAGCATTTTGTTTAAGTTTTGGAAAGTTTGTGAATAACTTTGAATAACTTTTGGCCAGCCTACATGAATCATAGAAAACTGATTTCACCAAGTAAAACGTAAAAAAGGAGTAAAATCGAGTATTATATGTGAATTGAAAAATAAATCAAATTCTTTTAAGTTGTCGAAAATCATCGAAAAAAAATTATTTAGTAAATTAAAAGCTTAAAGAGAAACGACAAAGTTCCTTTCGAAAATAAATAGCAGGATCGTTTATCTGAAATCCGAACCAGAACTTTTAAGTTTGATTCTTCGGTAACGGAGTTGAAACACCGGAGGTACATACGTTAAAGGCTGATTTTAAGGTAGGATAATTATTCCTTGGATCTTTTGGATTGTAAAATATAAATGATTAAATACATATATAAAATAAAACAATTATATTTTTTTTTCCTATCAATTTGAGTCGGAAAGTAGCAAATGGTTATCTATTAACAATATTTGGTTGATTTATCTCTGATTTCAAAATTGTTAGAGCCGAAGTTGAGGTCCGAGATTAAAAACCAATCCGAAGTTCCAAATTTTTGAAGTTAAGATCAAAGCTCTTTAACATCTCTATTATGTAGGTACTTTGGTGGTAACATGGTTACTGCATCTACTTTTCCCGTCCTTTTGAGCTCCACTTCGGATAAAGACCTTTTCTATTGTTCTTTAGCATATTTTAATATATTTTTTTACTAACATTTATTAAGAATTAATGAAAATTCACAGCACAGCTCTGATGTTCAAATAAAAAGAACTAGTTGAAGTTGTCATGTAGGAAAACCATCTCGTAATCGTTTTGGCAGACGAAGCTGCAGGTGTCTGTCAGTTATTTAATAAATCCGAAAAAAAATAAACTAAACTTTTGTATGATATAAATTAAATTTCCTTTGATTTACGCTTTTCTCACCGTATCTTTTCATCGTAAAGCCGCCAATTTCCATAAACTAGTAGTGTGTAATATGTGATGAAACGGCAATGTTTAATTTAATTTATGCTTCCAACACACATCCTCCACCCGAATGAGATGATAGGCAGAATGTACACACGTTCCTAAACAGATTAAGCCATGAAGAAGACGATTCACTTTAAAACGAATTATTACGTTTGATGTGCTCGGTATTTAATCTCCGCTACATTACGACTATGACAGTAATAACTGACTAACTAACTAAGGAATCCGCTAAATCGCCGTATTTACGGCTCAATCTGTATGTGAGATTAATGCAGGAGTTCAGTGTGGCTACCGCGGTTAGATATACAGCCATAAAGCTTACGACTTCAATATTGTAAAGGAATAACTACCTTAGATACCCTCACCTCCGTTTAGCCGGTTCACAATGAAACATGAGAGAAAGCTAAAAGCTCTCGCACCCTTTATTCGAGACCACGTTATTTATGTGTTATATATACACACAATTGTCATCTAGACGGGTTCTATACGGATGGAATTCAGTAACACGTTTTATAGTAGCATTAATGTACTCGAGGCGTGAATTTATTACATAATGAAAAAGATGAAGATTATCCTGATTTTGGCAAATCTAAGACAGTCTTTAACCGATGTAAATGCTCATCATTTTGCACGTCACTCATTTGTGTCTACGCCACATGGAACGGCTCTTACATCCCCATTTCATAATTACACCCTATAAAATTTACCTAAATTTTGTAAATTTGTATTCAGAAGATTGTAACATTTAACCATATAACAGACTTCATAATATTATCTATATAATCATAAAAACTGCGACGTTTAAATTTCAGGGTTAAACTCTTCAGTTTCACGTAAAAAAATTTCAACTTTTTTGCGATACATTAAGAAAGTATAACTTCCATCTGAAGATATAATTTATGCTAAGACGTTCTCAAGTATTTCTTCTGTATAGCTTAAAACGAAAAAGTAACTACATTTTATTATAAAGACGTTATTTCTGTTAACTGAACAATCATTAACAAAATGAGAACTGTGGATTTATGGGAAAATAATTTTTTAAATATTAAATATATTTTTGCATTCCTGTAAAATTCAAAGGAAAATATTAAGGGGAATGAATCATTGTTGACTCATTAAAATTACAAACCATACCGCTTCGGAAAAATATAAATTTGTTACGACTACTGTTTTATTCTGTTGTTTCAGGAATATATAATTTTATTGAAATAAATTATTTTCTCTTTCTTGGCAAAATATTTTATTGTTTACTGCATGTAGAGCAATTATCGGAATAGGAAAATTTAAAATTAATTTTTGATTTTGGTATGAATTGTACAACTTCTGGTGTGTGTAATAGATAACTCAAGTTGAATAAAACTTTCAATGTGCAGGAGCTTTGGAACTTCAATAACTAATTATCATCTATAACATGGGTCGGCAACCTTTTGTTGTAAAAGGGCCAAATATTTTTCATGGGGATCAGTGCGGGCCGCACTTGCAGTAGGTATACCTACAATATTTATGTACAAATATTTTAGTTTTAAAAATAAAACGCTATGTGCTTGTCATGTGCGTTACGGCGAAAATCTTGCGGGCCGCATCAAGATGTCGTGCGGGCCGCAGGTTGCCGACCCATGATCTATAATACTGTTAAGGCGATAACATATTCGTACGGTAGACACACCAGGTCGGGGGGTCTAACTCTTATGGCAGACTTGGTTCCCGAAATCTCATACTTAGCTCTGCCAAATATAGATGGCGTGGCAAGCATTTCTAGTTTTAAGTAGCACAGACCTGGGGTAATGGAAGTTCGTTCTGGTTTGTTTCTATGATGAAACTGAAAAAAAAACAAAAAGTACTTACTTTGCGTTAAAAAGAATAAAAGAAATTAACCAATCCGATAAAAAAGTGCTAAAAAGATTGGCAAGAGATGCTAAGATTTTGTATGAAAAAGAGAATTGGTAACACAGTTTTACATTTGGACATCACGTTTTAAATTAATAGTTGTGTTATTTTTTTACAGTAACATTTTTAAGTAATTTTTCATTCATCTTTCATAAGATAATCATTCATTCACTAATTAGAATATTCTTGCACGTATTTGGAAGCATCTTTAAATTTAAATGGTAGTAATAAAAAGTTTGGTACCACTGGGTAATACTTTATGCAGTATTAAACTGATTTTATAGCCTTTGAATGCAAAAGTTTTCCATTAAGAGTCAAAGTTTGGGAGATTAGAAATATGACTTGTTTATTTAATTGCTACTTTGTGTAACCATAAATTATATTATATGTTTTGAATTCTTTAAAAGTAGCTGAGTTCCTAAATTGAAGGTAAATTTTATTTCAAAAATTTAATTTGAATGCTACTTCAGGATTTGTCGCTCCTATTTGCTAGGAGCGAAGTCATGATGGGGGCAACTGAATCGATCGCAGCGCTAATAGTGGTTGAAATTTCGTTAAGTTATCCTCGAAATTCCCGTGCAAATAAACAAGTTAAAATATAATAAAGTGATTGTTCAAAGTAGTTTTGCTTTTTTAGTTTTCAAGTAGAATTCACTGGTATATCAAAACTTTTTCCTGTTTCATTCATATTTCTTTCTGGACAATCAAATGTTCAGTAACGAATCCAAATAATGGATTATTTAGCATGATTTAGTTCAACCGTCAGATGTCGTTTCTATCGTGCGCGGAGCGAATAAGGTTTTAGCTTTGAAATTTTATAAGGGAATTTAAAAAATGCTTTTATTAAGTGAAAGGTTTAGTACTTTTTTGAAGATATTTCGAAAATTAATCATTTATTTGTCTTGTACTTTATCTCAATTTCCGCTCGTGGAAAAGTCGTTTAGTCATTGCTTAGAAAAGGGATGTTGAACTGACTGAATTAGCGTTGAGCATAGTACATACGGAACCGCAAATTCGTGAATTTGAATTGTAAAACGTAAATTTACTCAGATGGTTCGAATTAAAACGAAACGGTTTCGGTGGAAGCGAAACTTTTATGAAAACTGACTTGCGGAATACTTTGGCAGGAACTTCAATTACGAGTGCAATTAAATCTGAGCTTGACGAAACAAGGAAAGTCGGTACAGCCGCCTCCTTCTTTTTATCCCCAACTGCAAGATGTTATCCCCGCGTGTACATATCTTATTCTTATTTTATTCCATTATGTAAATTATTTCAAGTATACACGGATCGTATCGGTTTAGAAAATGCATTATGTCGACATATGAAAAGACGAGACATATAAGAAGGTGAATTTAAGCGGACAGGGACCTAACTTGGGAACAGGGAACGACATGGGGTTGCTGTCGTCGTCTTCAATTGTTATGCAACTTGGCGAATGCATCTCTTTATTGTTTCGACGCGATGCAATGGCACAAAACTTTTCGCTGGCAAAAAAGACTAAAGAAAATCACTTGGACCATGTCCATTTGTTCAAATAAAGTGTCACCGGAGTTTTAAAAGAATTCTCATTTATCTGTGTGTCGCTTGTTTAACGCCACCCCTAACCTACAAGTAAATCGTACTACCCCAACCCTTCAATTCACCCCATATCTCATCTCAAAGCGTTAGAGTCTCATTTCATTCTCTTATAATTCTTAAGAAAGAGAAAATCAGAGCAGGCTTTGAGAAAAAAAAAACACAAACAAGCAAAGCAACGCCAACTGTATTCTCTTCGGTCATATTTTACTATGAAAGAATTCACAATGATATAAATCTCTAATTAGACTATATCATAATTTATCTTTTACTATTCAATGGAAAATCTACGATCGATAATTTATTATATTATTAGTGAATCGTCGTTTAATTTTCTATAAAAGTCATAAATTCAACCATTTGCTGCCGTTTGTCTTTCAGCTATTTTTCCTTTTGAAAAAGGAAATTTTTACAACAGGCAAGAGATAGTAGAGAAAAGCGGGCACGATGAAATAATAATAGAGGAACAGGGAAAAAAAGAACTGGGAAATGATTGTTTTCATTTTTTTTTTGTACTTCTCCGGTTCGGTTTCCGTTCGTTGCTCCGTAATAGAAGTTTATTTTAAATTATATTTATGAGTCCCACGTGATTTTTTTTTCTTCATCTTAAAATTGCGGTTTTATGTAAGCGATGAAACGAACGCGCGTGCGCGTTATTACTAGCGAAAAGCTGATTTGAAAGCTTAATGAGAAAATGAGGCACATTTATTTTTTCTATTTTTATTTCCATATATTAAACTTTATTAAAATGAACCGTTTTTTTGTGCTTAAACCATTTAAAAATTGTTGCGATTAATTTAAATACATAAATATCGTCGGTGGAGGTCAAAACAATGGCCACCTAGAGTAATTTCTCCAAAGCTCAAAGCTCTACGCTTAAAATTAACAAAATTTTAATTTGCTTGAAAAAGCTTATGCATTTGTTGTTCTTTTTGGAAACAAACCGTACCATACACGAAAATTTCATTTGGGTAAGCACACCGTAAATTAATTTCAATTATACTTGTCAGATTATATTTCTGAAATTGTGAACTCAAATCTCAGATTATAGTTGACTTTTCGTGAGTTATTCCCACAGAATAAGATGGTAACTGTATCTAATCAATTTTATTCATTTTTTATCGGTTCGACATTACCAAATTGCGGTTTTTCTGAGAACTAAGTGAGAAAAGGAGCAAACTTGAATAAAAGGATAATAATTTAAGCTAATGTGTTTGGGGTGTGTCTCGTAATAGGAAAAAAATCGAACATTTATCTCAAATAGTTGTAATTTACAAAATACAAAGTGGTTTTTCTTTATTTTCTTTGTTGAAACACTAAGTTATTTGTCTTTTTTCTTTCGTTTATTTGAGAATTGTAAACTTCTTTTTAGCACCACGTTTTTACTGTATTATTTTGAAACTTATGTTTTTTATCCAGATTTATCCAAGCTCGGGGATTTTTATTACAAGCTTTTATTTATCTTGCTTTTTTCTTACAATTTTAAATCTTGCAAACAATTTTTCAATCGTTCCCTGTGCTCCACAAAGTTTATTTTTTATAAGAGAAAAACTTTAAATAAAAATAAAATTTAAATAATTTAACTTACTTTATAAAGTAATTTAACAATTCACCTTTTTGGAGATTCAAAATCTAATATTCAATCAAGGGATCATTTTCCATGTTCTTCACTTTTCTAGTTTGTAAAATACAAATTCCAGAAAAGTTTATCCGATATTGTTTTCAGTACGCAAATTATCTTCAAACACTCAAATAAACAATGCCGAAGTAGTTGTAAATTTTCAAGGTGAATAAAATTTGTTCAGGATTGCTTTGTACCACTTGAACTATTCACAAACTAAGTGGGAGTATTTCCTTTTATTTCTTATGCCTCTTCAACGCTGAGGATCGGTGACTATCATGTCAAATAAAGTCATGATGATTAAACAAGGAATACTTCGAGAAAAGCCTTGAATGTAGTGGTTTCCGTTACCTTCTGTATTCTTATGCCGTTGACTTTCGCTAGGGAGCTTTTTCGTCTTTGAGGTAGATTTCTCAACTCCAGGATAAACTAATGTCCAATAAAAGGTACAGATTATTTTGGTGTTCGAATATCCTGGCTCACATTCGATGCTTTATTTGTTTAGAGACCATTACGTCAACCCATTCTCAACCAGCACCAGCTGAAATCATGAAGCATAACTTGTTACTTACTCTAACTATTTTTAAAGACAAAGAAGAGAATAGTGAATTATAAAAATAAATATTAAATTTGTGTTCAAAAATTTATTTTTCTAATGTATTGCCTATGATACGCAATTCGATTGTCAAGCAATCTTCTTCAGTGATCATCAAATAGTATTGGACTTCTCGTATGTCTCATCACATCGCAGTTATGAAGAGATCTGATACTTCTATGGTTGTTCAATATTTATGTTGATAATTTACCTTTAGTAAAGTATATCTCATTGAAAATGACTCATTACATTTTTAATACTTATTACAAAAGCATTTCCCGGGAAAATATGCAAACTAGGAAAATTTTTCGTTCCGAACTCAAAAAACACAAAGACAAAAAACACCAATTAATGGCGTAGAAATAATCAATATTTGGGATTTGACCCAAATTGAGCTATTAATCCAAATCGCTTTTTTCAATAAAATATGCAAGTTATGGAAATTTTCTTTCGGAACTCTCGAATGACAAAAAAACACCGATTAATTGCTAAAAAAAATTATTACTTCAATATTTGGAAAATGGGAGCACTGTACTTTAAGATGTACAATTACGATCAGAATCCTTATGGATTCTGGAAAATGATGAAAATGCCAACAGTTTGTTATAAAAACCAAATTATCGATTTCTACAAATCTGTTAAAGGTATACGAAAATAGGAGAGTAAGTTGTTAAAAATAACCGTGTTTTTTAACATCGAAGACTAACATTTGGAAACGTGATTTAAATTTTTGCCTTTAGGGGAAGTTTAAAAACCATCTATGTTCAAAAAAAAAGTATGACATAAAGTTTATCAAAAAAGGCGAATCACCAAGCAAAACAGGGATCATACTAAACTTTAAACCTTATTTTGCTTAGTTATTAATTATTTTGCAAATATTTTCTCTTCTATTATTGTAGTTAAGTATAAACACTAAGCCTGAATTTAAGTGAACAAAATACAAAATGGAAACAACAACTGTTCTGAAAACATTTGGTCAGAAAATTTTATTTTGTTAAATAAAACTTAATTTCATCTAGAATTTCACCAAGAGATACATTTCTGTATGCATGCATATCATTAGGGCAATCAAATTTTAACTACTATTTGTTGTTTAAGAAAATGATTTCCTTGGCCTTCAAAATCCAAAATTTATCTTTCAACGGTTCTTTAGGTGTATATTTGGGTTTAACCCAGAAAAGTACTGTAAAAATGTAAAACTAATCTAATTATTAATATATTTATTATTGTGAGGGATGGTAAAATCAGTGGGGAACTAAGACAATAATAGGATTAATATTAGTAAAGGATCACATAAACTATCATCATTAAGTATTTTCCAGATAAAACAATTTTCCTAAACATTTTCACCCAAAACTTCTGCTTGAAGTAAGCTCGGCACTTATATAGCTATTTTAAAAATGAATTATTATCAATATAGGTAGGGGAACCTGGGGCGGAACGGGGTACCTAAGTTTTAATTACAATTTACGAGAGATTTAAAGAAACAATCTCATTGTTTTATAATTTATATATTTATTTATTTCATTCTTTACAAATAAAAAAAGGTTTCATTGTTTTAAATTAATAATTGATATTAAAAATTTAGATTTAAAAAAAAAAACATGTAAATTTCCCATTCTGCCCCATCCCTTGGGGCACAATGGGAAATGAGCCTGGGGCGCAATAGGATACTTGTTATTGGCTTAGTTCGCAGATGGAGACACTGTCATCATCGTGTTTAGCCCAACACATGCCAAATGTGCTCATTTTTGACAAATACTGCAGGAACACCAGCTTTCATTAGATTTGGAGTTTAAATTCTCATAGTATAAGCAGATTACCTCTGCATCTTCCGATCTTTCTTATATACGGACTGTCGGCTAGTTTTCCTTATGTATGTGCGCACTATCTGCTGATAAAATAAAAATGTCTATCTGAATGGGAAATATTATCTGAATGGTATATCCCATTCCGCCCCACCCATTGTGCCCCAAAGCACCTTCCACAGAAGCACGACTATTATGGCAGGATATATTGGTTATATTTGAATTATCACTAGGCTTTTAGTTAGTCAATACTATGTTTTAACAAACATGTCATGTTCATAATCAAACAAAAAATAGAACATAGGATAATAGCCTAAGTGTTGCTTTGCAAAAATTAGAATTCGGAAACGTTTATTTCGACTTTTGATAAAAATAAAATCAACTGCAATCTTTACTGGCGATAGCCACTTTTTATAGTGCAGCACAGTTAATTGAACATTTAATATGATTTTTATGCGTTTTTGTCACCTGGTCACCTGTAACAAGCGCTAATTCCATTTCCCATCCCGGTACCCCATTCCGCCCCGTGTTCCCATACATTACTTCATTAAATAAAATGAAGTTGGTTCATATTATAACTTCTTGTAGTTTTCTTAGTAAAAACTTTAATTGAGTATAACATAGAATAATTGATTTTTGGCTTCTTTTGCAATGCAAAACGATGTTAAAATATTTGTATAGTATAACACAAAAAAGGCAAAGTGATTTAAACTTAATTATTATAAAAGATTTTATAGAATTACAATGTTTTTGAAAGTTTTCTGTATAGTTAGTGGTCGTAAAAGAATCTACATTTTGTTTGGTCATTTTTCTTTTATTGTTAAAAGCATGAAAATACCTACTAGGCTTCATCATTGCAATAAATTTTGAAAAAAAAGCTACAAAACTTTTGAAGCTTGTAAAAGTTAGAAAAAGTTAAGACATATGGTATATTAAAAATCCCACAAGAAAAAGTTTTTTCACGATAATTTTCTTTTATAGAAAATTCAATCTATGCATCGTTTGAATATTTGATTGAATAGAAGAATGAAATTAAAGTAAGATATATTCAATGAAATTATTAAAGAAATTGAATTGTAATATGCGCAGCATCGAAAATACAAAGAAAAATTACTCGTCTTGCTGAATATCTTGTCAATTGAAAATAGCAAAGCTATCAAAGATTTCCTACGGGGAATACGATTGAAAAGAATTGGAAAAAAATTGGAAAAAACCCTATTTTCTACGACGTTCTGCAGTGCAAATCTTTTATTTGAATGAATAGAAATTCAAGTCGGACATTACTTACGGACCCGTTTGATACATAAATTCGATCCCCAAATGCATTGCAATGCCGGGCTCATTTTTACTTTGAATGCACTTAGCCTACACTACACCCCCATCCAGGGTTGCACTCTACTCATGAGCGATTTTTTTCCAATTTACTATTTAACGCTCCCGTTTATTTGATAATGACGTGTTCAGTCATGAACATAAACCGCAGAAAGAGGAATATATTAAATCATGAACGTGAACGTGCTGCTTTATATGCGAAGAGGGAAAGATGGGAACGCTTAATGAGAATGGGTTTATTACGGATGTTAATAATAAATCAATCGATCTGTAAATGCTTTATGACTAACAAAGAGATAATTTGAATTGTATGTGTGTGAATTTGACGTGATATGTCGCTTCTGTCGATAAATTATCGTTAAATTAATTCGAAATTTGATAAACAGGTGCTAGTTTATAGTTCGATTAGAATTCTGAGATAATAACAAAACGATCAAAATCACTTGCAATGACCCACTTTTAATAAACCATCTAAATTTAGTTATTTCTAAACACAATGAAATGAATTCAAAACTACTACAGTTAAAATAAAAATGTATACTACCGAAAGTCAAAGACTCAATACTGAAACCCAAAACATGAATTTTATAACCAAAAAATATCTTCTAAATCCATTTCCTAATGAATTTAAGTCCTGCGCTCCTCCATATTTAATAAGAATATTCAAAAATCAATAATTTAGATTAATAAATATCAACCTAAATCCCAGTGTTTGATCCCGTCTGTCAGATTGAAGAGTCACTTCCCAAATATTAAGCCTAATTTATTTTAATCTTGAGGGCTTTATGAAACATTCCCTATTTCATTCCTCCTCCATTTGGTATATGACGGAACTCTTTCAATTTGCAGATGAGCCTGAGATTACTATGATAAAGTTGATTCATCTATGATGCCAATTTGACATTTCTACCCTCTTTTTCATTGCTGGGGATTCTTTAGTGAAATAGAATCAAGGCAATAGAGATATGAATCGGTTTTGATATTTTTGATTGATCTTGGCATTTAGGGAACTTTATTTGTAATTATTTGTAATAATTGACGATAAATCTCTGATAGTACCATAAATTTGGCAACGAGCTATCAATCCTCTGTACCCCGTTATAAGTTACTAAAGAGTTACCCTTTGGCAGCCTAATGAAATAGACCAGGCGCTGAACTCTGCATGGTTTCTTGAACCGGTAGAGCCCGGAAGCCGTAATGCTTCCGGAAAAAAGCTTAATAGGTTTTACAATTTTTGAGAAAATTCTGCATGCGGAAAATATTCCAAGTTAGTTTTTTTTTCCTTTTTAATCTTCATACCTATTCTAGGTATACAAATAATTGAAGTGTGGAAATGCGAAATCTCAAGTTCCAGTATATTTACCCTCAGTGGTAAATTTAGGTTCGATGCTACCCTATGTCTTAATCGATATGCCGTTTCTCTTACTCCATAAAAAATAAGATAGTTGTCAAAATAAAACCCTTCATTTTCAAATGTTTAAATAAACATAATTGTGACAACATTTCTTATGAATTTACATTTACTTTTTAAAAAATATTCTTCCTTATATGACCTATATACTTTCCAACTTGAAATCATGATATTAACTTCTTCTTCCTAGCTTTGGTTCACTCAAAAACGTCGATTATATCAAAATAATCGATTTTTGCACTAATTAAAGTTTGATTAATAATAATGCCAAAGACTTAATTTATCTTAGTTATCTTAATTAGTCTATCTTAGTTTACACTTACATGTTAGTTACTTTTTACCATTTCCAAGGTGGAATTTTTTTTTCCTTGAGCAATTTATTGCTTAGATTAAAAAAATGCACAAAGCATACCATCATTAGGGTACAAATCTTGAAAATTGAATAAAATATATTTCATATATCTTGTACGAAGTGGATATCTTTAGTGAATTTATCAATAAATTGGTTGTGTCCATAATATACATAAATTTATTTATTTTTAGTAGGATAGTGGACATGAAAGGATGTAGATCCATGTACTAATTATTAATTTAGCAACACGTTTCGGTCTTTTATTAGACCTTCATCAGGCTTCTTAATATGAAGTACACAATATACATTTAACTAATTTTATAAATAATTTTAATGTAAATAAATTTTAATATATAAAAAAAAATAATTAAAAAAATTGTTATGTTTGTGTGCGATAAAGAAAAAAAATGCGATGTTATTGTGATGTATATTGTGTACTTCATATTAAGAAGTCTGATGAAGGTCTAATAAAAGACCGAAACGTGTTGCTAAATTAATAATTAGTACATGGATCTAGATCCTTTCACGTCCACTATCCTACTAAAAATAAATAAAAAAAAATATATCTTTAGTGTCTTGTAATGAATATTTAGGAAGATAATGTTAGAAAAAAAAATCTTTTACTTAGGTCCTTTTTAAACCGTTAGCATACTTAGTTGTTTTAGATAAGTACGCTCTCGTATAAGTACGGTTTATCTAAGGAAAAAAAATTGAGTCTAACAATAAGATAATTTTCAGATATAAATAAACTAATTTTCGCTTAAAAATTTGGAAATTACTGTGATAAAAATTTGTTAAAAAAAACGTATTTTTTTGATATGGAAATTTAAATAAAATATCCTTGTGAATGACACTGTGAAATATTGGTGAAAAATTTAAATAGTCTTTTTAATAAAAAAAAATTTAATTACGTCTTATTCGGTTTTCTTAAGACTTGTTCAATTTAGAATAATCTTTCTTTTGTAATTTAATACCTGATTAATCTTAAGCTTCAATAATGTTTGTTGCAACCATTACATCACTGCTCTTAATTTACAGTTTGGTCCATAACTGTCTGAATTCTGAACTAATTGGAAATTTGATACTTTCGTAATTGGTTCATTACTATATATCACTGTTACCAACCCAAAAAAAAGCGACACAAATTTTTATTCTATCAAAACAATATTTCATAAAAAAAACTTTAACTGTTTTAATGTTTGAAAAATTTTCATGGAAAACTTTTTCTCGTTTAACTTCCCTAAGCTTTCATACTTGTCTCGACCAAATTGTGACGATCGCGATTTGAGCTTTTCTTGCGAAGTTCCGCGAACATAAAAACAATTACACGTCAATGAATAATTCACAGAGACTTGTGGCAAAGTTTTGTTCTGAGAATTTCGCGAAGCTGAAGACAACTGGAAAACGACAAAGTTCTACGTATACAGTGTTATGTCGATAAGGATAATATTGTTGAAAATATTAGACTTGCAAGTTAGGGAGGGGGTGGTTTTAAGAAGCTGTAATAAATGCTTTTTTTTTGGGAGGGAAAAAGTATACGGGGTAAGTATTAGATGTATACGGGAATTCTTACACAATTTATACTTTTTAAATTAGACGGGAGCTTTTTATTTTTTATGTTTTTTTATTGTCTAGGAGAAAAGCGAGGAAATTATAATAATACGACGTGTTGAAAACACGCGAAGCCATCACGTAGAAAATCATGGTTTCAAATCGGAACTTGGCGTTAATAAAATTTGCGTTGATTTTCTTAAATCAGCGGATGCTTCGTATTTATTGATAAGTAGAAAATCTTTTTTATTTCTCATCCGATTTTTTCCTTTAATGAAATTGCATCCTCAAACGACAACAAAACTTGACATCACATTTTCCATTTTCACTAAATATATGTTAAAACACAAACCGAAATGGATTCTCTAGGAAAAGTTTTTCGTTTCATTTCAGACTTTTGCAATTAATTCGTTTCAAGCTTTATTTCATGCCACGTCCATTCTCGAGTGGGGCCGTCCGATTCTAACTAAGATACAACGCGGAGCTTTTCCCGTTCATTTCGTTTCTAAATGGAACTTTTTCCGCTTTTTAAATATTCCATTTTACATTTTTCCGAGAGCTTTTGGTGCAAGTTTTGAGCACACTGCAAGAGATTGAGCCGAGGGTCTCCTCGGTACCGCGCGCTTTTCCACCCTTTTTCAACCCATACCAATATTGATTCGAATCACGTTCTTCTGTTACGTGTACCCACCCCGTGTTGGATCTCTCTTGTCTTCTTGTTCTTATCTAATCCAAACTTGGAAATATTTGCCCCAAAATCTTCCTCGCGTCCTATTCGTGTTAATTACATTGAAGCAGATGGTCTTAGAGATAAGCTGCTTATTTGACTTGATAATTTTCGGTTTGTGTAAACATAATAATTATTATGATCATAAGATGTTGCATAATTTCGTGCTTTATGAAGACAGAATGTGAAGCTCTTTTTAAGTTATAGTTTTAATGAGAAAATACTGATATGCCACTAATTAATCTTTCTTGCAAAGAAAAAGCTTCATGCTGTCAAATATGAACGTTTTGTGAACTTTTGATTGTTGCAACGAGCATTTGGAACACTGTTTCAAGGTTGAAAGCAGTTGAAAAGCTTACAGGGGAGTTTATGAGGTGAAACACAGAAGCTTGTAATTCGTAGTTAAACACAAACGAGACGCGACTCATTGCAAATGGTGGTCACGTTTGAGGAGCTTTTCTCTATTTTATTGACTTGAAAATAATGTGTCAATTTGACGATGATCTTAAAGGAAAATCCAGAAAGAAACAAGGTTTTATTTTTTCAATACTTTCAATTTAAAACATCGTCTGTACAAACAAATGAAATCCAAAAACAAAGCTTTTAAAACGTATTATAGTTTTGCGATGATACAATCTTGAAAAACAAAATAGTAATAAAAACGAGCTTTAATGTACATTACAAATTGGCGTTTTATTTTATCAAGAAAAAAAAAACAAAAACATTTTTCATTTATTTGAAATAATTGCAAGCTTTCCACTCTTAATGAAGAATTGGTTGTGATTTTTGTCTCCCTATCGTATGAAATTGTAAAGCGACTCGGATCTAATACGTTTCTCATTAACTTTTTCCTGAGTCGTTTTTCTTTTTTTACAAAATGCATTTCTTTCAATTCCATCAAATCTTTACGAAACTTTCATTGTTGATATAGGCTAGGCCGAAAACCAATCTTGGATTGGCTTGAATTTAATAAATGGCTCTGTTTTCTTATTTTTCCGGTATATTATAGCAAGGCATTGTGTGCCAGCCCTTGTGAGCTTTTATGAAAAAAAGCCTTCTGTTTGGTGTCATTATTCTTCATTTCATTTTGGTGTTAATCTCTCAAAGATATTTATGGAGTGTTCTTAAAAGGATTTTCCTAATATTTATTTACATTTTTCTGGAGTGTTTTTTTTTGTTTTGATAAAATGCACAATGCTTCTTTTGTTTTATAGGTAGATCAAATGATTTAGTCAAAAATTTTTATATGAAACATTGTTTCAATATTATTTAGTAAGAAAATAATATTATTTTCCGAAATATTTTTGAATATTTCTTATCTAGTTTTACCTTATGTGTCTATAATCAATCTTAAGAAAATTCCTGAAAACTTAACATTATTACTTTGTTCCTTTCTGTCACATTTTCCTTGACAATTCCACTATATATATTTTCTTTTTTTACTTCAGTTATTAATTGAAGTTACAAACTTAAAAGAAATATATTTCCTTTTAAGTTACAAAAACAAACATTAAGGTCTCTAAAAATAATAGTGTACGACCGAAAGTTGTTTTTTCGCCCGAAGCCAATAATTTTTTCTTTATCGCAAATAGTTATTTTTAAAAGTAACTAACGATTGCTGATATCTTGCTCTCACTTTGAAACTTTGTATCGCCTCGTTTCACCTACCAACGGAAAATAAAACGACGCCAGCGCTCGTAGTAAAGTTCGGTAGTACCATTTTCGATACAGAAGTAGTGGATAGCTTCGGACCTCCGGTTTCGGTCAAAAAAACTAGTTTCGGTTGGACAGTAAAAAAAAATCATTCCATTCCACGCGACTACCTAAAAGATGAGCTTGAGGTTATACTGTGACGCCAAAAAAATAAAACAAGCCTATGGAGTTTGTGGAATCTTGAATGGTTATACTTTTGCAAGCGACAAATACAATTTTATATTCAAGATAAAATAATACGTTTTGAATTTGTTAATGAATTTATTCTAAAGATTAAACCTATTTTTTTTCTGTTAAAAAATTATACAAGTATTCTTATTATAAATTTGGAATAAAATTCACAATAAAGTTCAGAAACTTTGGTATATATTTGAAGTTAATTTTAATGATACTGAAGAATTAGTTGATAAATGGTTAAATGTATAAAAAATTACAGTAAAATCAATTATGAAATATTGACTGAGTTATGAAAAGATATATGACGTAGTGTTTAGCTTTTATCAAGTTTGTAATTTTTTTTAAATTCTATTGATTTGATTCCACAAAAAAAATAAAATATGATTTAACAAAAGTAATAAATTGAAACTATTTATGACAATGTACCAGATAAGACACCCAACACAGCAAATAAATTGTTTTGTTTTGTCTACAATTTGCAAGTTTGACAAAAGTTTCCCCGAAAAAAAGCAACTTTACTTGTTTATTTAAATCAAAGCCCCAAACTCGCCACGTTTTTCGTTTTGTCTAAAAGTCATGAAATTGATCATTTTTTCTTGTTTTTTATTTTTTTGTTTGAAGTTTGGACTTTATTCTCCCTGTCTTTTATAAAGATGCAACTTTTCAAATACATAGGAAGTAACTTACACCGGAAATGATACATGGAAATGCGTCAGCATATATACTGTGATCAAAGTAGGTCATAAAATCCTATATCACTTCCTGATTTTGTGAATTTTAAATCGAAACCAATAAAACATTTTTCGAAAAAAAAAATGATTTTAATATGGAAAGAAATGTGCGGGAAAGTGAACGGGAAAAAATTGGTGATTTTTGTTGGGAAAAGCTGTTTTTTCTTCTTCTTTGTTAGGTCGAATAAATATTTAAAAAGTAGATTTTTTCTCATTGAAAATTGCCGAAAAAGGCGCGTGTCTTTTTTAAATGGCAAATTTTCTCATTTTGCCAACAAAAATCATATTAAAAATCACCGTACGTTTCGCTCATAACTTACAGCTTTCGTACTCTCACTTACCGCACATTGCACAATGGGATGGGGGCATCCACGTAGCATATGAAGAAACTCGAACACTTCCCATTCTTCCAAAGCTCATTTCCTCGTTTCGACCTCCGCCCCCCGCCATGATTTCACCCGCTGACGTTGTATATGTTAGCGAAAACAGAATAAAATCTCGGGTAACATAAAGCATTGTGTTGTATGGAAAATTTGGATTCATCGCACGTTCGGACTTTGGTACAAAATGTGTGCGCGAGATGAAGATAGCCCTTCGAGCTTTTATCAAAAAGCGCTCGAGAGATTGGAATGGATGGATGTGGCAAGTGACTTGAGTGAAAAAGAAGAAATATATGTTTTCTGCCTTTATTAAAGTGGGACACACACATGATGAATGACTCGAACAGGGTGGTACTCTACGGTTGACGAAAGTATGGGCCCTCCTCACTAGCTTTAAGGACAGATTTTTATCAATCACGAACTCAAAGTTGCCAATATGTGTACGATTTATTACAGATAAATGTGATCCACCGCAAGAGTCGTGAAGCCGTTTAAGCAAATAATAAAATTGTGATTTTTACCTTAATAGCACTTCTTTTTTCTCTCTTCGTATCAATCATTTCGTGCTTCCTGTTCCTCGTATGTGTGTCTGTTACTATTTCGTATACGGTTCTATGAGCTTTTTACGCCTCAGGCCATACAGATATTTCTACTCCAATTGTATACAAAACGCGTATATTATTTCCTTTTCGTTTGCACTGACCCGGATTGCATTTGGATTATGAAACTAAAACCGTGAGGTGACGCTGACATAGAGTTTTAATTTTCATCCCTTCTCATTTTCCATCTTTCCCATTTTGCTACTGCAATATTTGAAAATTTCAACATCAAAGCACTATTAATTAATTTCTATCTTTCTCACCTACTTTATAAAACAAATTGTATCAAATATGCATTTAAGCTTTAAATAATAGTTTTCAGTTTTCCTGAAATGCCAAAATTCCTCTAATATCTCTAAATACATTAGGATTCTATAATGCATTTTTTTTATGTTGTTTAATATCATATTTCTCCTCTGTAGGTTTCAATAAATCCATTTGATCGGGTTTAAAGTAGAAAGCTTGTGTATTTTAAAAGCTTTTTCACAAGCAAAAAGTAATTTTCTACAACAGTTTTGTGAAAAACTGCTTTTCGATAGGATTTATAACATTTTGATTTTAATGAATGTTTCGAACAGTAATTCTTAACCTGAATTCAATTGAACCCTAGAGGCTAGGTGAGTCAGTTTCGTGGGTTCGCCGGAATTTTAATGGTTTTGTTTATTTTATGCACTTATGTGCATCATTTACCTATGTTTTTAATTTGAAAAATAATACATTTTATTTATCCCATTAAGTAGTAGGGTTCCGTGTATGAAATTGGTGGAGGTCAGCACCTCCACCAAAACCACTGATTTAAAATGTAAATAAATTCTGGTATCTTCAATAATATTAGAAAGCTTCAACCTTATTCATTCCATTTTTGTTGCAATATCCCACAATATAAAAGACACCCAAATCAAATTAACGTACTACTAGGAAATACGATGATTTCTATATGACATTTTCTATTATTTTAGACTTCAAGAAAATTCGACCTAGGTATTTTTTTATAATCTGGTAACATCTCATTCTCTATAAGGTATTAAATTCAATTTGAGAATAAATCGATCATAATATCCATTATGGTCTATCCATTACTATTTGATTCATTATGGTCAATTTATTGACGAATTGGATTAAAAGCTAAACAGAGAATTCGTTGCCAAATTGTATCAGTCTAAGACTCCTTCAAAATTTTTGTGAAGTTGTAGAAAACAGAAGAAAGGAAGTCTTAAGGGGTAATAAAAGAATATAAGGCAAAAAAATTACTTATTTTTTTCGAGAAAACTTTGATGAAGCTTAAAGCTTTTTCATTATTAAATCATGTTTTCGGCACTGAACTGACTAAAATCACAAAATAGTTAAAATAATTAAGTAATTTTGAAATGGTATTTTTTGGTAGGTACCCATTTTTTGTTTTTCTACTTCTTTTTTCTTCTTAAAGAAAGTATCAATGTAAACTATCTTAGATCATTTTATATTGAAACTTTATTGGAGAAGAAAGAAGCAGAAATGAGTCGAAAAATGAGTACCAAAACAAAAACATTACCAAACTATTCAATTTTTTAATTATTCTTAGATTTTGATCAGTTCAGTACCGAAAACATGATTAAATAATGGAAAAGTTTACTTTTTTGGGATCCTTTTACTTGATTACAATGTCTTTTCAGTAAACCTTATTTAATATGTTCAATTGGAGAAATATGCTTTATTTTTTTTATATTGGGCCAGCGAAGTTTTGATGCATTTTCAAAGTGGTCCGTAATATCATTTGAGTTGGCCACCTATGTTTTGCTCTATACACTTTTTTGGTATAAAGGATCTCTTTTAGGGAACTTTTTTTTCAAGTTATCTTTCACTCAATCTCTTAATTACCGGCTATAATTATATATAGTTCCTCTTTGCTGATTCTTCAGGTGTATCCTAGTCATTATTATAATTTTTTCTCTTAATTTTTTATTTATTTTATTTTTGCACAAAATCATATAATTGTTGAATTATTTTTTTTGAAATCATGAAGTTGCTTTGCTTTGTAAGCAAAAACCTTACGACTTATATAAATATAGCTTACCATTTACGCTCTAACACTGTATTCTTACTTCGAAACTCTTTAATATGCTTAATCCATCACTATTTAGATGCTTTTAATATAAATTAAAAATTGAACAAATCTTTTAAAAGCTCAGAAAAATCTGATAATTATTAATGCCTTGAATTTGGAACCATTCAGAATTATTTTTCATGGAAACATTTCAATTTATAATTATATTAGTTGAAATCAAAAACCCTCCAGAAACTAATCAAATAGAAAATTTACAAAACTTCATCTTCTGAACGAATCCATTAGTTATTTTTATAATCATCTAAGATTTTTTTTTTAATTTTTGGGTGAAAATAAGTAAATTAATATGAACGCTGATATTCTCATAGAAAATCAGCTCATCTGCCTGAGGAATATTAAAGAACACATTTTTTAAGTAAAAAATTCATGAACAAAATTGAGAAGATAAAATAAGAGTAGATAAGGAAGATGTTTCTTTTTTCTACGTAAAAGTACGTAAAGTTTAATTTGCATGACTTAGAAAATCAGTTCTATCTCCAAGAAGTTGATGAAATTGGTTTCTTTCTATGAAAAAAATATTTTTAATTAAGGTTTCTATTTCAGTTTACTTTTCCTACATAATGTTTTCCTTTAAATAATTTATATGGTTAAGTTTTTTGGCTTTAAACCAAATAAATATACAATGATTTATATTACTCAACTTTTGATAAAACATTTCTGTTTTGCTCATTTGGCTACGGAACCCTAAAAATTCTTAAATAATTAAGACTGTCATTACTGTTCCATGTTCCAATTTAAAAGTAAACATTTTTAATTCTTTAATATTTACTATGATTTCTTTGACATTGAAATATTTCAGCCTATATTGATTTTAATGGCTGCAAATAATTTTAAAAATTGATACTTCTTAGAGAAGGTATGGTGATACATTTCTATGTTAATGTTTTTTCCGTTTCTGTATTAATTTTTCTAAAATATGCATAGAAGTTTTCAATATAAAATTAGAGTACAATTTTTCCATCAAACACCGGAAAATGTTTGCAAAATCAATTAAATTTATTTTCTTTGAACTTGAATGAAGATAATGCACATACTGTGTGCTGTCATTCTTTATTGAACTAAATCCAAAGTAGCTATAAAAATATAATACACTGAATTATATAAGTCCTTTTATATAGAAATTATGAAAATTCCTTCTTATATTAATTTCCATTTCTGAAAATTTTCAATTTATTTTTTTATTAATTCAATCAATTTGGAATGGAGTATTTGAGTTGAAAAAAATACTCAAACACTTTTGCTTCAATGGCCAAAACGAAGTAGTAGAGCTTTCGTTTCGTGCTATCGTGGTTATACTCGTATCTGTTTACATTAAGTGTTGTCGATCGTAGAGCTCCGAGGAGAAAATTCGAGCAAACACTTGACATAACCTGGTTAATATTTACGCGCGACAAACAAACATTCCCTCACGACCATTTTCTTCATTTCATATCGTCCACATTTCACATATAAGCTCGAAAAAGCTCACATTTATATACAACGCACACACCTTTAGTCGCAATACCGAGTAATTGAAATAACTCCACTAAATATTTAATTACACACTGAAATTTTAAATTGCAAAAATTCATAAAATGTCACTAAAAACGTATAATGAAGCTTTTGAAAGCTTCATTAATTTCAGCTTTCTTTGGACGTAATAATAATTTGATTACGCCAGGATTGGTTTGTATACACAGTTTGTTCAGATATCAAATTAATTTGAATAAGGTAATTTGATTTCGGGTTCAAATTTAATCTGATCTTGTGTGAAGGTATGGGGGGATGAGGGATGAGGGTCGAGCGGAGGCCTTAGGACTGATATTAAGAGTCAGATCTGTGTCAGTGTTGTGTCGGCACAGCTGACTAAATCAACCCCGTCTCTCCAAAGTTCGTCCTGGAATATTTGCATATTTGCTGTCTCATGCTATTTATATTTGATTTGCAGAAAATGAGTGATATAAACGAGATTACAGTGGAATTTTTCCCCTTTTCTAAAGATAATTCGTCGAGTTTTAATGACCTTAAAACGAAACTGGTTGGCGTTAAAGGTGCAATTTGTGATCTTGTCTTAATGAGGGATCTCAATTATCAATGTCTCCACCCATTTTTCCCATTGATAATGCCCCAAGCGCCGTCTGATGTTTCTGCTTATTTTATAGATATGCTACGATTGTGCTTTGATAATCTATTACAAAAAAGCTCATAAGAAATTTTCAAATTTTTTCACTAATTCCATTACAATTTTTTTCAGTTGACTATTCAGTCTTGTTCCCAGAGTAATTAAATTATAAAAATTCTATTTCTATTGATGATAACATAATTAGAGTTTAAAAAATTGGTAAAAATTGTAACTTCAAAACTCAAATAGTCTAGTAAGGGCAAAAAATAGAAGTTGATTATTTTTTTTTGCATTAAATTAGAAATAAAAGTTATAATCTTTGATTATTATTAAGAGCATCGCAATAATTCAAAAAAATTACCATTCAATTTTTTTTATTTCCTAAAAATCGAGAAAATTGTTAAAAATATAACAATTATCATTTTGCAGTGTGTCTAATGAATATATATTTCACAAATTGGGTCAAATTTCATTGGAAAATTCTAGAAAATTTTAGAAATGAACATTGGGAGATAGATCCTAAGAAACATTTACTTACTTTGGCTTATCGAGAATATAAGACTATTTTAAAAAAAATCTCAGGAAAATTCTTTGTGATTTTATTGGTCGGAAGATCTCAAAAAAAATTCTGTCAAAATTCAATTCAAGTGAATTACCAAAATTTCGAGCATATTTCAAGTTACTCGATAATTATTACAGAATCTATTGCATATTTGGAATATTTCTCAAAAGCTGGGAATTGGAAGAAAATTTTTGTAATGACAGATCTTAGGATGAATCCTACAAAATAAAATATATTTTCAAAGTTAATTTTCTAAAAAAAAATATTTTTCAGGTTACAAAGAATTCTTTATAATTCAAATTGTAATATTGGATAGTTGAAAAATAAGATTTTCGCATTATGTAAATCTTAGCTTTTAAAAGTTAATAAATTAAAGTGTTTTAACGAAAATAACACCGACAATAAGTTAGCACTCTGGTAGTTATATACGTTGTATTTTAAATTGGCGCTAAGAATTCAATTTTATAAATAATTTTTTTCAAGTATTGAATATTCCTATTTAAAAATCAGTATACAATACCGTGTGATTGATATACAAAAGAGATGCCTACTACTCTTTAATAAAGTTTTAAGTTTTATAGTTTGGCGCCGACTCAAAATTAGTGATTCATATTAGTTTGGAGGCATTTATATAAAGATTTAAAATTATTTTGTAACTTGATTAGTTGGTTCTATTTTTTTTTAGAAATGTTTCATATTTGAGCCTCAGATTAATAACATTTTTGCTAAATGGGTTGCATTTTCTAGTGATATTTAAACTCAAATAATTTTCTTAGCTTTTTGATAATTTGGGATTCACAAATTTTCTCCAAACAATTAAGTCTTATTTTTTTAAATATTTTCCATTTTCAGACTAAATGATTTAAATTATTTGAGCTAAGGTTTGTTCCGATACCTTCATGCTTGTCAGTAAGAAAACAATGTTAAAGAAATTTTACAAAAAATGAACATTATTCTATACTAGTAACTTTCCGTGAAATATTCACAACTCAACATTGGTACAACTAGGAAATAACTTCCCGTGAAATATTCACAGTTTAATATTAACCCAACTGATAAATGACAAATTGGCAATTGAGTAAAAGCGAAATGAGAGTTGAAACTATGACAACATAAGTTAAAACAAATTTGTGACAAATATATATGGGATCCAGTCACATGTATGTGTTAACAATGTTTGTTCTTTGTCTTTGGTACCACACGTTTACTAATTATATCGATAAACAATTAATTTGAAATTAAAATTTTTCGTTATTGTATCGTTTCAAAGATGAGACGAAATTGAAATTTATGAACCTTTACGGCGAATGTTTTAAATTCACCAAAATTAATTTGTTTTCTTTTCAACTGACGGAAATAAGACTTTGTTCGTAACAACAGCTTTTAATATTTGTTTCTTAAAAAATATAAAAAAAAAATAAATCCATAACCTTGGTAAGTTTTTTGGAGCTTGATTCGCTGAAACTACAAAACACAAAGTTTTAATTTAGTTGCTAAAATTGTTAGGCAAACATAAGGAAAAGTGTTTCTTTTTGTCTTGAGAAAATTGCCTTTATAACATGCCCGTAACAAATCTATGCTGTAACCGAAAAAAAGCCTTAATTTTGTAAAGCTCGAAGGTGTTCAACGTTAAACGGAATCAAATCGAAACCATAAAAGAAACGGTCGTCTCAATAAAATTCCCTGATTCACTTGACTATGCCGTAAACTTTTCCATTTTCCCTTCAGACTCGAATTGTTCGTAAGTAGTGAAATCTCGTCAACGTTTTATTACTCTGTCTCTCTTCCCGCTGTAACCATTCGTGAGCTTTTCATAATTTTTTTTCCCTGCACCGAGAAAACATTTTTTCTTTCTGTATCTTTTCATTATAATCAAGAAATTGTTAAGGTTTAGAGTAGAAAAATGCTTGAAACCAACGTCTAGATAATATCAAAAAGGTTAGGCTATAAATAGGAAAAAAAATTCTTGTATATATATTTGTTTTTTTTTTTTTGGATGAAAAAATTTACAGAATTGTGAAAATTGTGAGCATTTGCTATAAGAGGGAAAAATGAAAAATAGTTGAAAAAGAAATTGCGTCGTTAGTTGAACTTTTTAGTTTAATAATTTTAAGAGCTTTGGCTTGAAATGCTTTCATTCTGTTTTATATTTCAAACGAATTATACTTAATATGATTTATTCTTTTGCAGGTACGTTGCATGTTTTCATTCATAACTGAATAAGGTAAGATTTTTCTTTGTTTTCTCAAGAAAAAAATAAGAATGGTAAGAATCAATTGATGTAGCCAATCGATCTAAATATGTTTGGCATACGTTTTGATTTTACCATTAAAGCCACAACGGCTAGAATTCTAAATGTTCAATAAAAACCAATGCCGTAGAAGAAACGGCCAAATATCCTCCCCAGTGAACATTACCAAACGCTTACGACACAATTAGGTGCAGAAGGGTGAAAAAGCTCACTCTACTCGCGCGAAGATTACTTTCGTTTTATATTTTCTTCAATTCGAATTAGATTGTTATCGGAACGAAATTCAAGACGAAAATGAATTGTGATTTTTTTTGTGGCCATTTTTTTTTTCTTTTTTTGGTCGTTTGCATACGCAAATATTTTATCCACTTGGTAAATAGTTTACTAGTTTGCGATCATGTGCAAATTTCTCGTATTTTATTTGAATGATAAGTATATGAAATTTGTTGAAAATGAATTTGAATTCAAATTGTTGGCGCAAAACTATTTCCATTCTCGTTTCGTTCGTGCTTCAACTAACTGAAGAGATAAATGTTTTAAAGATGTGGTGACGACGACGATAGTTATCCTTTTGTTCAACGCTGTTGCTCGTTCAAGATGCTAATTGTTTCAGTAATTTATGAATGAGAGCTTTTTTAGACTATTGATTCAGACATAATGACAAAGCTTAGAATTAGCCTTTTCAAATGAAACGATTATGATTTGACTCTTCAAATCGCTTAATTTCTATGAAATTCTAGATATGATTTTTGTAACGATTCTAAAAAGCTCAACTTTTACATTTGATAACTGCATTATTTTGGCTCATTTATAAACATTTAACAGCCAGGAACATTTTTTCTGGTTTCAAGCTTTCAAACATTTTGATAATGAAATATAATTTTGTTGGAATTATAAAATTTAAGTAAAAAGTAATTACTGACTAAATGCTTCCATAATACGAATTAGGTAAGTTTTTTTTTCCAATTTATGTATATAAAATTATTAAAATTGAAACTAATGGAATTTTTAAACAAGCCGCTTATTTGTATTAAAGTGGTGATAAGTACATTAGCTATTTTATTCAATTTTTTTTTCTGCAAGCAAACATCAAAATAATATAATTTGATGTTTTGTCACTCCAAATTTTTTATTTTTGTTTAAAAACAAAATTGTATGGGTCATGGGATATTTTCTGGTTTGCATTAAAAGTTTTAATTTGTTTTATAAAAAAAATTGGTCCTAAATTTTAAATTTTAATGATTTATATACACAGCAATTTTATAAATAAATTGAAATCAAACCTAAGGTAATTTTCTCATTTTATTTAAAACTTTCCCAAAAGTTTAGTAACATTTGTTTTTCTGAATTAAAGTTTGAAATATATATTTTTTCATTTTTATATGCGGTAAACCAAAAGTAAAGCAAACGCAGAACGATTGCATTAACGTTGGTCTTTAAGAAATTACTTTTCAATTGCCAAGCAATCAATTTTAGTGGTCCGTTACTTCAACTGTGAAAATTTTCATTACATATTTTCCTGGCTGAATTATCAGATTATAGTTTTAAAGAGATCCAATTAAATTTGATGACCACTGAAGAGAAATGTGTGGTTATTGAAACTTGTATCTTTGATAAGAGTTCAAAAATATTTTTTTTAAGGAACAGTGGTATATTAAATGTGTTTTACGTTCATTTTTAATGAAGTGAACATCATTTTTGTTATTTATAAATTTTAATACAGTGTATAGTGGCTGTTAATTAAAAACATTCTTATTCAAGGAGAAAGGGCACATAATGTCACTTAACTCCTTAAGGTCAAAAAAAAACCGTGAAGATCGCAACTTATCGATCAATTTTACTTAAATATTTTTCTCGGCTTTTTACATCATCTTTCTTCTTCTTCCTCTTCTTTATTGTTCTGGGGTTCTCTCTTTAGAGTTCCTCTGCATTGTATCTAAAAGGGCTATTATGACTCAGCTTTGTTCCTTGTTCCAATTAGTAAGGTAAAAAATTATTAAACTCAAAAATATGGGTAAAAAATAAAATTAATTAATAAATTTTGAAAATTCTTTAACTTAAACCGGGAATTATCTTACTAGGAGCAGTTATTTGGAAAAATATCTCAAAAACAAAAATATCTCAATATATGAAATATATGAAATATATTGTGGCCGTATTTGTACAATATAATTTAAAAAAGTATTAAATTAAATATAAAAAAAAGTATAAAAAGTATATAAGTATAAAAAAATATAAATAAGCATGAAATTTGTGACTAATTTCATTGCAGTTACGGAACGATCCAATACTACTTAAAGACTATTGAGTAAAATTGCTTAGCAATCGAAATACGTATCTGGGCAATACGACAATAATACATTTGTGTGAACTTTAGTTCAAATTTATTTTTATAGCATACTTTATAAATTCTACATACTTCATATATTGCATAAATCTAATTTGAATTTATACACATTCAATAATATTGGAAATAATAGAATACTTCTAACAAAATCGTTAAAAATACAGTTCCGTGCTGAAAAAAATATAAGAATTATATTGACCCTTTAGACTCACGAAATAATTGTTTGACAGTCATTTGATCGAAACCACAATTTACGTAGAAACAAAGAAGACATTTAAAAGTAGGATTTGACATTTTAAATATCCCTGTAAAAATATTTTATATTTGTCGTCTTTTTTTGAAGAAAATTATGATTTAATTGAATAAAGCAACAAAATCAATTATTATTTGTATAAATTTTCAGATATTAGACTCAGTTCTGATTTCTCTAGGAATAAATTGATGGAAGAACTGTTAATGAAGTAACGATTGATGATTTAATTTAGGAGTTCTTTGAAGAAATGTAAGCACTAATAAAACATTGAGATATTATAATTTCGATAATTGTTTCTAAGTTTGGGGTAGATAGTTGTCAAACGCGAGTAAATTCAAGAAAGTTGATGTTGAAATTATTTTCGGCGACGAATGCGCGTGATGAGGCGCCGCGATGCGTCACGACGCTTTCAAGCTCCGCAGTCGCCCATTGCCCATCAACGTAGATAGAGGGAGCCTGTGTTTGGTCTCGTGAAAATTTTACGATCCCACCGAAAAATTTCGTCACGTGCATAAACGATTTTAAACGATTTTCAAATTGTTCAAAAAAAAAAAAAAAATCCAGTGATTTTCTCTTTAATAGTGAATTACGAATAGCAAGTTTATGTGAACAGTTGTGGGGCTTTTTGCCTTAAGGTGAAGTATCTGATTAAGTGTAAAAATTCCCCGAAGTGAATTTGTGATTTTTTTGGAAAAATATTTTTTTTGGAAATGAAAGGTAGACAAAAAAAAATACGTTGTTTTAAAAATAATTATTTATTTTTTAATTGAAGCTCTTTTATCGATAAAAAGTTCATGTTGAGTTATTCATTGAATTCAAAAAAAAGTAACATAAAATATTTATACGAACAATAACGAAATCATTAGGAAAATGGTCAGAGCAACACAAGAGAAAAACCCAGAACAAAAAAAAAAAAAGAAAATACAAACAATTTGCCTTTGAATAAATTTCACTCGTTTGTTATTCATTATTTTTAATTAGTACACTTTTATAATACAAAATCCACCTTTGTACAACAGAAAAATATTTTTTTCTCGAATTTGATTCAGGCATAAAAATTTTTTCTTTTTCCTTTTTTGAATGATTATTCTTTTTTATTAGTTTAATGGATTGAAACCTCGATTAAGTCCTTTTACTTCGTTTTTTAAAAACACCATCGAATACAACTGTAAATTTCTGTTCAAATCTTTACAATTTAAATGAGTCGAAAAATAGGCCTGCACCTCGATAAGAGATGTAATTTGTCGAGAAAAAGCAATGAATGAAACGAAAAACGATTTTCATCTCATTTTAAACCAAAAAAATTGTATTGGACCAAATAAATTTCCCCAAATTTTCCTATTAAAACACTTCGTTTGTGAATTTACTTTTAATTTTTTAATGTTTTTTATACTTATTTGAAAATAAGCGATAAAGCTCGGATCAAGATAATCTCTTTAGACATCATGACCTATTGACTTGATCCAATTTTCCCGCTTTTTTTTATCTTTTAACGACACAGTTTAGTAAAGCTCATTGAATTGAATATTTAATCAAATATGGCGGAAGCGATTCGTAATTGTTTTTCTAGAAAAACAAAAGATTTTATTTCCAAATTGAATTTTAAATAAAATTTAATTATCGCCTGTCTAACAGATCAAACAATTGATTTGTTATAATGTATGTAATAAAACACAAAAGCTATAACGTGTCAATTAAATACTGTTCAACATTTTATCTATCAATCATTTGGTTTTTTTTATTATAAAAAAATGAATTTATATTCATAAATATTAAAATTGATATTTGTAAGCTGTAACTCTCATCACGAAATGACTGAAATATTTCTTAATTTAATTTGAAACTTTGATACAGTTAATAAGCTTAGGTCTTTGATGATAAGTTGAAATTTCATTTGGGAAAATTCGCTTAGAAAAATTATTTTAATTAAAATTGTGAATTTCTGCCGCTTGGTGAAGCTTGGCGAAATGTTCTCGAGAAGTTTAAATAGAATATATATATTATGTATATAATATATTTTTTGTTCGTTCTTGAATCGTACTAAAGGCCTCGAAAAAGTGACAGGTTATAAAACATGGAAAGGCTTATGTTTTAAAATGTGTTTCACTTGTTACAAAAGTACCTAACCACCTACTGTTGAATTGAGTGCGACTATAAGAGCGCAATTGTTCCAAATGGAGTAATTTGTTACAATCAAGACACTTTAGATCCCTGAATTATGTTTCTATTTGCGACATTTTTATAAAGTAATACGAAAGCTGCCTATGAAAATTTATGGAAAAATGAACTTTTAAACGGTCTTTATGATTTCATGTGAAAAACTCTACAGCCATTTTGTACCAAATTGCAAGTTTTTAAAGCTTAAAATAAATTCATCAATATTAATAGTGACAATGAAGTACAATGGAAACTGAAGCTAAAAATATTTTAAAATTTTGAATTAATTTTTTTTGTGAATTCGAAGTAATTTTTGTTCTTAAAATCGCTGCAGTGTTTGGTTTTTAATAAAATTAAATAAAATTTCACTTTGAAAGTGTAAACAAAGCTAGTCAACACCCGCAACTTCGTCAACGAGATAAATTAATATGACAACAATGATAATGATTAGTAGAGAATTACATATCTTCTTAATTTGAATTACTCTTTCCTATATAATACTATTGCTTATACCTTAAAAATGTATTGTAAAGTGCTTACAAAAGTTTGTATATGTATGTTCAAATATTTCACACACCTTTGATTTAATAATAGAAGACAATATTTTCCGAAATGATCGTTACGTATAATGAAGAAATACTAAATTGTCAATATGTATTCCCTACTGACTTATTTCATTTTATTTCTGTGGACTATCACTAATACCGCTTTTGGAGACAATATTTTCAAAATTATTTCGAATTTGTACAGAAAATTGACTTAAAAATATTTAAAAAACAAAACGTTTTTATTCATTTTTTGCGTAGCTGTAGCTCGAAAGTTTAAGGAAGTTTTTCCACTCTTAAAGTAACATCGATATTTTAATCTAATTGGAATAAAAAATAAAGGTTGAGCTGAAAATTAAAAACTTTAAACGACAACTTTAAGCCACTTGATTGGCCCTTCTCTTATCTGTATTTGTGCTCGACAGCAGGGTTAGTTTCCCGCGTGGTTGAATTTTTCCCACCAGTTTCGTTTATCTATGGAAAAGTTTTTCAAATTGGGAAAATTCATTCCTCATGTCAATAGATCAAGGATTTCAAGTCGTTTTCTTCCTTTTTCCTGGGAAACTTCTAGTTTTCCTTCAACAAAATCAACTATGAATCGTTTTGATCTTAGAAAATGATCCGATGGTTAGAAATTGACAAAAAAAAAACAATTTTTTGTCACTCACATGGCATTCGATTTTGATTTATCAATCAGCTAATGAGTTAATAGGTACAGAAATGTTTCAACGATGATGTTAAATTTAAATATTGTTAACTTTAAATTTTTCTCAAAAATTAATTGACAAATGTAGTAAAAAATTAAAGCCATTCGTACGCAAAACATTACGCTATTTAAAAAAATATTAAATTATCTCTACCTTAGTTATATGACTCATATATTTACATTTAAAAACGCTTTACGTCTTTTAATGACCCATATACAAAACTCACAGTAAAACTGTTTGAATAAAACGAAAAAAAATTCTCTATAATCAACACACCAAAAAGTGTCGTCGCCTTATTAATTTTCCACATAAATTTATAAAGTCTAAAACAAATTTTAAAGTTTTTTTGAAAAGCTGTCAAACATTTGAGAATAATGATTGAGTATAAAGTTCAACAGTGTTTTAATATCAAAATTAATTTATATTTTATGAAAATTATTTTCAAAGACCAACTATTTTGTTTCATTGTAATTATTCTGAAAATTATTGAATGAAACATTTTTAACAGTTATGTAAGTCATTGAGAAAAAATTAACAATTTAATGAGCTTTTCATAAAAATATGATAGATATAATTTTTTACTTTCAAGTCTTAAATTATAAACTCCGTACGAGTAATTTATGATATATCATGTTTTAAGTGTAAATTTTTAAGTCTAGTTATTTAAATTGAATTATGGAATGTATACATAAATATATTAATTGACAAGTTTCAACTGTGATAATTACGAAGGAAAAAATATTCATGAAGTCATTAAAAATTGGTGGATAAATTTTAAATCATCTATAATGAATAGCTGTAATAAAAGTTAATAAAGAGAGTATAAAACATGTAAAATTTAATGGTTTTTAAAGAGGAAGCATTTTTTATGCAGTACCAATATTTGTGATATAAAAATAATGCAAATAATTCATTGCAAACATGTATATTTTCCAAATTTTCATGCAAGTCGTTGGCAAGATTTCCCTCATAAATCCATCTCAAAACAGTTTTTCAAGACTTATGACCCTTGTCATCATTCACCCTTATTATTACTATCATTGGAATGCCAAATTTCACGATCCCAAACGCCATCTCACCCCCCAACAATCATTTATTTATCGATTCTCCCCGAGCGAATGGCAATGTTCAAACATCCAAACTATTTTCAAAATGAAATATTTCCGAACCGTCATCATAATTATTCCCAAACACTTTCACTAATTCAATATAGGCAAATTAAAAATTTCCATCGAGGAAAAACAAGCAAGAAAAACGGACGTGTGTAAGCACGGGAAAATTGCGCGAGAATAACGGCGATAAAAATTTAATTATTTCATTTCACGCGCTTAACGGACCAATTAAAAAAAAAAGAAAAGTTTAATTCGAAAAAATAAAAAGACGCAAGCTGGCGACATCTTCATTAACGCAATTATTCCCGAGAAAAATACGGGCACGGCCGCTTGGAATGGGCTCAAAACAGGACGAGGAATAAAGAAAGGCAAAGCTTGTTTTTCAAATGGCACAAATCTAGATAGTTATGAGAGTACACATAGAATTTCCCGGCCACTGTTGCCTTATTTGTTTTAAGTGAAAATGCAACAGTATTTTGTGTCGCTTGTCACCCTTTATAGCAGGTTTCCATAGATACCGTCCAAATTATCGGACAAATGAGCTTTCATAATTCGAAGCGAACTAAATGCAGATTGTTTCCAGTTATTTACGTTTGCAAACACAAAAGTTCTCAATTCATTCAATTGTTTCGAGAAAAACTATTTTCTATTAATTGAAATTAATTAACTGAGGAAACAAAGTTATCGATTTGTTATAATTTCAATTAAAGCAATACTTACGAAAAATATCTTCACAATTCGTTACACAATTAAATAAACTTTGTCATCTATTTTAAAGCTTTAATTACAAAAGTAAAAACCGGTCTTTTAAACTCAAATATTAAAAACATACTTATCATAGTATTTTCCTAAAAATAACTTCCCTATGTGGTAAAAACCTAATCCACATATCCAGTTTTCACAAGTATCCCATTAGAATAACTTTAACACGATTAAGAGCGTTTGTTGTGGACTTGAAAATCTCAAACTTAGTTGGACGGGTAACAACTTCCCCACAAAATTCCTGGAACTTCTACCAGGTCATCAAAGTTATGTGAAACTTAGAGATTATCCTGGTGCAACCGAACACTTCTTTTACTGTTCAATGACTGGCTTCTGTTGACCAATTGTTAGAAACAATTGATTAAATTTAGAGTTACAGAGATATAAAATATGAAGGCTACTGGTGGCCGAGTGGTCAAGGTGGCCGCTCCACAACTTGTAGGTACTGACTTTAGTCCTCCAAGCAAATTTTCAATATTTTTCAGTTTACTCTAGGTTTTATTAACTCTAGAGACACGAAATATTTGGGAAGTTATTAATTGAAGATAAACAAAAAAAAATAAGTTTTTGATTATTGGGTAGCGATTCATGATACAGGATTGCCTTCTAGTCTATTTTTTATATTATTTACCATTACTTTATAACTACAAAGATCTTTAGCGACTCTAGGGTTAAAAAAATCCGTAAATCGAAACATAGCATAATTTTGTTCGATATAAGATTCGAACCAAACACCTACCAATTCTGGAATGGTCATCTTAAACACTCGGCTACTAGTAGGCTTTTTTCTAGTTCTATACTTGAGGTAATAAAATTTTCCAGACCATTAATCATTGTTTAACATTCATTTGGATCACTTTACTAACCTTAAATCATTAAAATTTTAGTTGATATTTTTGTTTGGTCCCATTTATTGTCTTCCGTTTCTATTTTAATAAAAATAGTTCACTGACAAAAATATAGCCTGACAATTTGTCGTCTCAACACTTCCGGCTACCAAATATTAAGTGTTTTCTTGAAATCGGTATTATATAAAACAATTAAAATTGTTTCATGGTCAAATATAAGTTTTTCGATGATAATCCGATAGTAATCAGCTTTTCTAATTTTCATTACTTCAAATATTTCATCTTTATTTTCGACAGTTAGTCTTCGACACAAGAATACATCTTGGAGACTGAAATTACCGGTAACTTACAGGTGAAACTAGAAATACATTTGATTGGCTGTTATTAGCGGCTAAACTTTTCTTTGGTGGGGTTTTCTTAATTAATGAGTACATCAATCACCACAATGACCATAGAACTTAAAGATAAAAAAAAAATTAATGGATTCAATCCAAATCCTTAAAAGGAATACAAAACTAAATGTAGGCTTATAGAAAAAATTTCGCTGAATTAATGGATTAATTATTCTTCCACTATATATGCCGGGCTTTTGTTTTGATGATTATAAACCTTTGGCCATATTGGTGTTCTTGTTGTCTTCTCAATGGTTTTGAAGTCTCACATTACAATGGAAGGAATCGTTAGTTTTTAATATACGCTATAATCAGTAAAACTATGGCATTATCAGTTATCAATATAGGGAATTTAAGGCTTAAGAAATTCAAAATCTTGAATATTAGATTTATAATTGGAAAAAAGGAAAGACGGGCAATTTAAATTAACTCAATATAAAAATGGCAAAAGTTTCAAAGTTACTGAACACGAAGAAGTCTCCTAGTTCAAATGTATATAAATTTATCTGGAAATCAACACCTTTTTAAATTAAAACTAACTTTAAACTTCGAAATTTTTGAAAGTAAAACATTTCTTTATGGTTCTGAATAATAATCATTTGTTACTTTATTTATATTTGGTACTTCATGTGTTTTTAGGACTGAAAAAACAATCACAACGAACCATAGAAACAGTAATGATGACGGTTTTAAATAAATACTAAAGTTAAATGATAAATGTTGGATATTCCCATGACATTTACTATAGCTCTATGCATATTTCATTATTTTTTAACTTATACTCGTATGTATTTTTTTGTTTGGATTGCATTCTATTGTATCATTTCCATAAGTTTTAAATTGTTTAAATGTTTCATTGATTAAGTGGTTGAATTGTGTGTTTTTTATTAGTTTGATTTGATTTTTATTTAAAACAAATATTGACTTTTATTAATGAAATAATGTTGCAAACCAAAATCGATTGTTGTTCAAAAAAATTTAGAGAAGATATTGCAAGCTCATGAAAGAAACTTAATTCCTATATCTAGGGGCTTAAAAGTAGACATATGATTTTTATTTTTAAAAAAATTGTCTAATTTTTGAGTCTTAAATTTTAGATTCATTTAAAACCTGGTTTAATCACGATTTATAGAATCATGAAGTATTGATGCAAAGAATCCAAAAAGTATAATCTTCTTCACAATATTCACGTAGACAATAACAGACCAGATTAAAGTTCTCTTTTCTGTCACTAGTAGCGCAAATATTTAGAACGTAGGCGATGTATTAAGAAGGTATTCCAATGCATAGTGGGAAATGGGTCAAAATGTGGCGCCGTCATTAGTGTGTTAGCAGTACTAACTTAAACCAAAAGTTTGTACTTTATCAAAGGTAAATAAGGTAACATAAGTAAACCAGACCCTCATGTGGCGGCGCCACTTTTTGACATATTTTCCATCGTATAGATTGAAATTCACAATTGTTAATAACAACAACAAAGACTCGCGTAATGATTTAAAAACGTGCTTTTTTAAGAGTAGCGCGATCTACCGGTACTGGACTTTAAAATTGATGCAATTTTTCTAATGTTACATTCATACTCCATGTATTTACTTTGTTTATCGAATAATAAAGCTATAATCTAATATGAATAATAGGATTTTTTTACGTAGAAATTTTTTTTTATAGATTTTATATAATAAAATTATTTATTGCAATTGGCTTGAACAAAGTCTTAACATACCAATAGAGTAAACTTTATTTATTAAACAAGTAGAGTAGTTCTTTTAAGAAAGTTTTACAAGTTTGAACATTTTTTTTAACTTTTTTATAATTAAGAATTTTTCACATTTCCAGCTCGGTTTGATAACTACTTTAGAAATCGAGCTTGATAGCTCCAAACTTAATTTACAAGTTAACGTTAAAAATGATTTGAAAACGGTGCGCTATGAGATTAAGAATCCGATTTGAAAACTCATGAATTTATTTTAGTTTGCGGAAAGTTTGAATAAAAAACTTTTCCGTTCAGCAAGATCTCGTGTTGTTGAGCTTCATCGATTCAATTCGATGATATCATTTAAAATAGTCAAGCTTTTACGGTCGCTATCATTCCCTTCTCCATTAATTCACGCTCTAGCCCAACTAGTTTTGTAACCGTTATCAAACACATAATAGGAAAAGCTCGTTAAATAATTTGAAAGCTCACACCATAATCACTTGATCCGAACGTAATTCTCTCGGGAACATTGAATATAACCATCATAGATTTGTCTATCATGGATGATTGATCCCAGCTTTGTTCGACAAAAGGCCGATTTTTCACTTTTAAATTTTGCATTAGCGACCATTAGATGAAACTTTCCAATTGCTAATAATTGAGCTGAAACGTAAAGTAAATATGGACATGTTACCTGGAGAGAGAACAAGCTTATTCCCCTACGTAATGCATGTTTACAACGATATTGTTTGGCATATTACCAATTTTGCACGTATTAGTTCCATGTAAGTCAAACCACGGCCTCAGGAATGACAGAAGCTATAAGCAGTACATAAAGGGTCGATGAAGAGTGTGAGATATCCCAAGATAAGACCGAGAAAATATTTTTTCTCCATCCCCTAGGACTTGTTTCGTTTTTCCAAGTTTCACTTAAGCTTCGCCGAGCTTAATATCACACGCATATAATAAGGGGATATAACAGATATGCTTAAAGGGACTTTAATTCTTTTTAGTCTCAATATTTATGGAAAAACTGTAGATATGGTCTCCTTTCACAGTCTAATAAATACTGAAACAAATATTGGCACATAAATTTCACAAAAAAAACCTCTTTATATCAGAATTAATTTTCTAAGAAAAAAAAATCCAATAACCCCATACATGATATCTCATTCCCCAACTCACATATTTATCTTTTGAGCTTCAAATGCTCATTTTTTTGTAGACAAACTTTTGAAAATGTAAACACTATCAATTCAAATGCAATAAGTAAATTTATTTGGCCATACAATATTGACATAATATATATCATTATCATTCTCATTATATTCATCCCTTTTCCCGGAAATCGATAATATGCATGTAACGTGCTGTTACAGTTGTCTTCATGTTTCTCCTGTAGTTTTCCAATGAATTTCATCTCACTTGCGTTATATGCGAGCGAGTAACCTTTCATTTCGAAAATGCAAATAGTAAAATGTTGAATCATTTAATAAACTTGAAATGTGTAATGTCATAATAATCCAAAATAATCCTTGGAACACGACTTGGGATCATTGCGACGACCAAATATCCCACTGTCACATTGCCTTATTATTGCCTTGATTCGTTAACATTTGTCGATGAGAGCTTTATTCTAAAAGGAATTACTCGTTGAATGTGGGGTTGGATTACTTGAAAGCTATTAAATTCCGTTCAGATCTGTGGTTCTTTTTAAATCAAAAGGGTTTCGGAAGTCAGGAGTTATTGAAATATAAATAAAATGATTCCGCAAAAACAAAGCTCAGTCTTTTGAATATTGGAATATGATTGGATTTGGCACCCTTACGCATTTACGCAAAAATTGCCTTAGAAATTAGGTCAAAACTTTATGGGTTGATATTCTTTGATCATAATAAAAATTATGGTATTGTTGTTGGTGGAAAAAAGTAAATAATTGACCTTTTTTCGATAAAATTTTCTTGATTTATAAATATAGCTTATTTTTTGTGTAAACGTAATTTATATTTGCACATTTTTAATTCGCGGGGTCGTCAAAATCTCAATTAAAAAAAAATCATGTTGTGTTTTGATTTTTGAAAATGTAATAATTAGAGATGTAGGATTAAGTTAAGCTCAATGTTTTTATTTTGTAATTAATCATAACTTCTTCAAAAGCTCTTCAATTAAATAACTCAAATCATAAATCATAGAAAACATAAATTATAGTTTCAAATTTTAACTTCCACGAAAATATGAACGAAATCGAATATTTGGAGTTACGTTACATACAGAGCTACGCATTTGTAAAAAAAATCGTATTATTTCCTTGGAAAATATTTCCAATGAATTATTGTACAAAAAATTTACATTCTAAATAAAAATTCCCTATTAAACTTTTCTACCACAATTGATTTATTAGCATATATTTTTCTCAAATTTATTTTCTCGATGTTGCATTTTATAATTTTTCCAGTGAGGAATTTCAGTATTCTTCGGAATCTTCGAATCAGCACTTTTTGATTTGGGCAACGGATACAAGAATACGTGCATGCCTGATTGCTTAAAACTACAAGCATGGGAAATATAGGAAATAGAATAATGGTTAAGACAGTGAATTTATTGGCTTATCTAAAATTTTATAGAATTTATAAAATTTTATAGAAGTGTAAAATTAGAAGTAATTAGAATAATCAATTATTTTATGTGCAGCTAGCTTTTAATAAGTAGATGTAAATTAGGGTGTCCGTTATTTCCTAAAATTGATTTTTTTACTGCGATCGCCCCATGAATTTTAAGTTTAAGATTAAAAAAAATATACAATACAATTAAGCTCTTAATTTCTTGATTAAACCGTCCCGGAATCATGTTACTTTTACCATTTAAATAACATGGGATTATTTGACTTTTTACTTTTATTTTTTTTTCTCAGAAACAAATGGATGAAAAGATTCAAAGTTAAATTATTGTAACGTAAAATTTAACGATCTACAAAAAAGGTCTCTTATGAATTTTCGATTAAATCATTCCATTAAAAGTTATTCAACATTTAACTTGTGCCTAATATAAATCTTGCAATATTTTCAACTTTTTGCTCATTTTTACTTTTTTTAACTATAAAAGCATTGAAAGAGAAAATAAAAATTATTATCATTAGAGCGCAAGTGATAATTTGTGTTAATTTTAGGGCTTGAACAGAAAAATAAACAAACAAAAAATCATTTTTTGACAATTAAAACCGGTGACATAAGATCTGAATTCGCTATAGTCGTGAAATTGAATTTAGCCATGATAAATTTTCGTATTTTAATCAATATTTGTACCTACGAAGTAAATTTCATACTAATTAATGAGACTATTGACAAAAGTTGAATTATTATTCGAATTTTTACCATTTCACCTGACCCCAGCTATGAGAAATTTCATAGAACTTTATAGTCAACATCATTTTTATTGAGGCTATAGTCGATTGATTGGTCGTTTAAAAATTAAATGTTGAATTACTTTTAATGGAGTGATTTAATCGAAAATTCATAAGAGACCTTTTTTGTAGAGCGTTAAATTTTACGTCAGAATAACTTAACCTTGAAGCTTTTCATACATTTGTTTTTGATAAAAAAAATTTAAAGTAAAATGTCAAATAATCCCATGTTATTTAAATGATAAAAGTAACATGATTCTGGCACGGTTTAATCAAGAAATTAAGAGCTTAATTGTATTGGATATTTTTTTTATATCTTTAACTTAAAATTCAGGGGGCGATCGCTGTAAAAAAATCAATTTGGGAAATAACGGACATCCCAATGTAAATATACAAAAGTAGATTTATTTTTTGTGTCAAAAAGGGCAAAATTTTTAATATTTAATTTTATGGAATTAAATCAAAAATCAATATAATAATAAAAAGTATCAGCTAAGAATTTTAGTACTTAGTTTTAAAGATTAATGAATGATTAAAGCAGCTTACAAATTTTTTATGTAATGCTATATAGCGATAAGTAACAAAAACCTGACAAATTGGTTACGATTAATTGTCTTTTTTTGTGAAATGAAGACTAATAATTTATCTTCCATTTATAATTTTTTTTTATGTAATAGTCAAAATTGCGTCTGAATTTTCCTTCAAAATGGTTTTGTGTTCTAAAATCTAAACGAATTCTATTATTGAACATGATACCAGCATACAATTCAAATGTAGATTCTTAGATATATGAAAAATAAGCCTATAGACATCAAGGATTAATTTCAAATTAAATTTACGCCTTTAATTTACATGGTTGCTTGTTGGATATGTGTTACGAATGATTGCATAGGAGAAAATGTGGTTTTGGATTAATCAGCGGAGGTAGATATTATCCAGGTGGATAAACAGAATACGACAAAGCAAACGAATGGGAGTAAAAGGGAGCGAAACGGGAAATTTCGGTTTAGGCATTAGACATTGTTGGAAATCAAAATTGGTTCTGTGCGAATAGTTGCGAATTGTAATAACGATGACGGTGCCTGATACCATTTTGTATGTGTGCTCAAGGCGGTTAAATTGATGTTGCCTAAATGAAAGCTCAAGACCATCATCATTATCATTACATAGTAACGTATAACTTGATGATGAAACGTGTTGTACTCTCGTTATTTGGGAATTTATTATTGGAAATATACGACAACAACCTAAAATTACATTTCCCTACAACTGTATGCGTATTTATTTACATAAAAACGGTCAATAAATAAAAAATATCAAGATAAATATATACCAAAAAAAAAATGTTTCATAATACTTTTTTCTCATTTCTTTCACCTAGCTTATGTTTTCTCTTAGATCTTGAAATTCAAGCGAAATTCGATACGAGATAAAAAAATTTAAATAAAAATTCAATTGATCACGAGGAATATATCTACCTAAATGTGACACGGAAATTATTAAGTTTGAAGGAACACCCGAATATCTTTTTAAGAGATAAAATGGGAAAAGTGGAACTTGTAAATAATATCGTTACCGTTGCCAGAATTGCTCGTGTTTCCTCTAAAAAGGTACCGAATACGAAATGGTAACATTTCATTAAACTCAAATTTGTGAGTGTATTTTTGTATTTGGTAAAAAGTGGTTTTTATTAACATTTCAATTTGTGCAATTCATCCGAACTAAAGCAAAGGGAAATTTCTGGTTTTGTCTTTGATATAAAAGGAATATCTTGAATAGAACCACCGAGTATAATTGAATATTTAATCAATGAAACTTAATAGTCCGGAAATTGTTTCATATATTCATTTATTCATTAAACATTGGTACGTTGGTTGGAAAGAAGGAATAAGTCAACATTTCCTTTACATACAAAAAAAATGTACAAAATCATACAGTGGTACCAAAACTGTAGGGGTGTGACATCTTTAATTAAGACAAGGGTGGGAATTAATCCGAAATAATTTTTTCAAATAGTTTCTTCATTTAAAAAATTGATACACTTAGTCAATGGTTTTTACCCTTATGGAAGATACTGACCCCTACTAGTTTCATATACGCACATTCACTGAACACATCTTAATTGGAAAAAGACTTAGGAATATATTTCTTCATAAGGGCACAATTCATAAACGAACAAGATCATTAAGAACCCACCGAACCTCTGGAGCTCGATTGAACCCAGGTTAACCAGGTTAAGATCACTGTTCTAAGTTCATGTTCTGTATTAAGCTGAATCAATATTTTATTTTCAATGGAAAATTACAGAAAATAATGAATTATAGCAATAAAGATCTATAAATCATTCTTTTTATTAATACAATACACTAGGAAAAGGACGCGATAGATATAATAATAATTGAAAATTGGGTCACCAAAATTGATGGTTTGTTTTGTAAAATTTATCTTGAGAACTATTAATCTGAGTCTTGTGAAATATAGAGACATAATTTTTTAAAAATTCAAGGTACTTTTGGTTACGATACGAAGTATACTGATCAAGTTATTTAGAAAATATCAAAGAAAATAATTTTAGAAAATAATGAGAAAATAGTGTGTAGGTACTAGACTGGATTCATGATGTTTTCATTCGGGGCAGTACATTCAAATTCTTGTGATAATTAACTTTTATTTTACCTATACAGTTTCTTGTTTGAGAAAATAATGCTTTCTTCATTTTATGTCCTTCAAGTGATGCCATAAATGATATACCTAAAAGAATTATCTTTAAAAATATTAAAATTCTTCTTTACGTGTGCTTGTCACTGAATCCTCCAAAACCGCTGGACCGATTTTGCTGAAATTTTCTGTGTATTTGAGTGAAACCCGGAATTATAATATTACAATACAAATATTGATTTACAATTGGTGAAGAGGTTGAAACGAGAAAATAAACTTTGATAAGCAATGCAAATTTCAAATTTAATAATCAAAAGACCGTTAAATCAAACATTATTGCCACTTATCTATATAAAATAAATACATGCACATAAGTAGAAATAAAATTTGGGTGGCAAAGTGTATAATGTTTGTTATGTAATAATAATATAACTTTTTTACTAAATTCGTATCTATACTATTGATATATTAAATTTTTACGAATGTACAGTGTAATGTTTAATTCCTTTTTAGGGTGAGTATTTTTTTCAAAGATACCCATCTAAAATGTTTCATTTTCCAAATATAATGTTTTAAAATTTTTGTGTCAGTATACTTGTCTTCTTTTCACAAGAAAATTGATAAACGAATTTTTATTAAAAAACATATTTGGATCTAATACAATATTCTACTCATAAACGGCTATATAGATATCATTAAATAAAAATAATAAGGGAAGGCATCCTCATCGTTAAACTGAGGAATGAAAAAAATTAATCTATATAGTTGAGTGATGTATCATTGAAAAGACTTTTAAAAAAAGTTTCTTACTTTTAATTAGTTTTACTATACCTATTTTACCAGGCAAACGAATAGTCAACGTTCGAGTAGGACATTACCTACACTAGTATAAAGGTCCACCAGTATAATTATAAAAAGAATCAAATTATATTACAGAATTTTTTAAAGATTTTAAATAGCTCAATTGTTTTAGAGGGGCCTATTTCTCACAAAGAATCTCTACCAAAACTCCGTAGCACTATACTTAGGCCTTAGGCATCGTAACTAAGCCCCTCGAAAGTATAAACAGTACCATGTCCTTCCTAAAAGAATTCAAATTTTCAACAAAATCTAATGACACCTCGTGAAATCCGGAATCATTGATGGCTCAGTAGTTAAAAAATGACAAGAAAAAAAAATTGTTCAAATAATATTTTCCATTAAATTGAAAATTCATCGATTCGGAATGAATTGATATATATTAAAAATTTTGTTATACATTTACTTTTTGTGAACAGTCGTAATGATTTTCAGACAATTTTTTTATCATCGTTAATTCATTAATGTAGAAAGTTATGAATTTTGTTTGATTTTAAAACCAAGAAAAGGTAACTTTTTCGATTCTTTTTACTGTAAGATATTTTTTTTCTGAAATATTGTTTTAAACAAAATATATATTTATGCAAATAATGTTCGTTTTATGTTATTTTAGATTTTCTAAAAATCTTTTTTGCGACTTTATTTGTTTTCTGTTTTCATGTTGATATTGATGGATGCGATATTGGAATGGTATGGAGGCTCGTTCCACCCTCTCGATCCTTTCATACCCCATTTGTGTTATCTCTAAATGATATATTGAATCCTCCTAATTCGTGAAAGTTTCCTTATTTGGTAAGGATGCGAAAAACGACAAGTCATGTCTGCAATGCGTTCAACATAATCTACACACTCACACATTGAAAATTAAATAAACCCGAAAACTTTTCCGTTTCGTTCGCATTTTATTTGTTATTTGCTTTGTTCAAATCGTCCAAATATTTGTTGAACGAACAGCTACGAAAGAAGTGTGACATGAGATTGAAGACAAGTAAAAAAAAAAATGGGAACACGAACTGAACAAATTATATTGTTGGAGTTTTAAGGGAAGTTTTTTTTTCGGTTTTCGGGAAAATATTTGAATGCTTGTTTGACAGTAATGCAGTTTGGCATAAATTTTGTTTTAAGCTACTTTTAATCACCCCATCGGAATAGTTTATAGATCATCCGGAAAATCGCATGTGCAATTGTTGAAAATGATCATTGAGGCGCATAACTGTTATAATTGCACTCAAGGGGCGCATAATTTTCGTTTGATTTGTCGCCGTGTTAGTGCACTTGAATAAAATATGGGAATGGGGGATAGAGCGGATTTGTGAATTTTAAATAATTTCACGTCGTCCAACAATGGAGGCAGGCGCCTGAGCTTTGAGCTTTGCGCTTTTTTTAATTAAAAAAGGCGAGTTTTCGAGTCTTTTTTTTCGTGCGATTTGGTGATGTTTTTCATGTGCTTAAATTAATTCAATTCTACGTAAACTGTTTTCTCATTTTTCGTAGAATATTTGAATAAATTCGAATTAGGTGATAGAGTGCAGCGAACATTGCGGGCGGTAAAAGCCTATTACGATCCGAACGGATGTTGGTCAGTGCAACTTGACCATTTTGTCATGGTAATTGGGAATGGTTGCGAAATTATGGTCAAATATGGAGCGATGGGGTGAAGGGAGTGTGTCGCTGTCAACCACAACAATCAGAATCCCACGGGACTAACGCATGATGAGGTCATTAGTGCTTCCTCCATCCTCCACCACCTTCCTCCTAGACTCAGTTTCTTCCTGTTAAATTTACAAACATGCTTCTTCTTATCTAACCAATTTGGAAAATAATGATGCCTCTTCCTTTTTTTTTTGAATTCTGTCCAATTAAAGAAGGAAAAATATCCCGGTTTTTCCGGTCATTATCTCTGAATCTAATGATCGTAAATCCCTCGAAATTGTTACACAAATGACGGGAAAAAAAGGGAAAAGAAAAACTTTTAAACCGGGGAAATTTAAATTCAGCACTGTCCCAAATTAACTCATCCTATTTGCAATGATGTGAAAAATGCGGGTTTCGTGTTTTACATTTAATCTATCCGGGGCATTAGAGACGACGAAATGTTGGAAAACACGGAGGAAAAAAGCGGAGATGTATTGGTTTTGAGCATAAAAGGGAGATGTCACATCCGATATGAGACGAAAATCTTTGACGTAGCACTTTTTTGTGTGAATAGTTTTCGAAAACGGCATTTCGGTTTCGATATGGCCGAATATCGGCGGTGGTGTTGGGCTCCGGAATTCTATTTGGGATGGAACTTTCTAAAGTCTACAACATGTGCAAATGACAATGGTTTCATTTTAAATCAACGGCGTTTGTGTTGGTCGACCGCGTATTTGATTCCTGCGTTTTCCCCATTCTGCACACTTTGCTTTTTGTTCGGGATAAATTGGGGAATTGAGACGCGTAAAAGAATGCACAGTTTTTAACAGTTGCGCGACCGTAGGGGTTGCGAGGGAAATTATTTCCATTGTTGCAAAAACAAAAAAGAGAAAAAAATATGTTTACCTCCATGTCATCCCAATTTAGCTTTCAATTCTTCCCATAATAATTCTCATACAAATCCCCTTATTATACGCATTAAATTCTTCAATTCAATGTTCCTTTTATCATTTTTTTTATCTTTGATAAACCTTTTTACTTATCTCATCAATTTGCAAGCATTTTTGACATTTACCTTATTTCACAAACATTATTTGAATTCATGTTTTTCTTTTTAAAGGATCGTATAAATATAAATTGTCCATTTTCATTAAATGGTTCCTCAATAACCTTTTTTTTTAATTAATGAAATGGTTTGGCAGATTTCCTTAATATTTTTTTGTCGAAACAGGAAGTTTTATCTTCATAAACGTCAAATTATGTCAAAACGTTCCATCATGATCGATTAAACCAATTTTTTTTCTCTACAAAAAAGGGTAGTTTATAAATTTCCAAAGCAGTAAATTTGTGTTCCGAAACATTTCCAATTTTCACTTAAATTAACTTTTCGTAGAATGGGGGAAAAGGTGTAGAGGTAAAACATTTACCAACAAAACGAGTAGTTGTGTTTTCTTTGGGCGGTTGATTGAATTTGATTGATGATTCCAAATGGCTGATGAGGATTTCAGATATGTGTATCTATCCATCTACGAAGCAGCTGTATAGAATGGAATATGGGGGTTAATTTATGTATAGTAGTGTATTTAGATAGATTTAGTATTTATGCTAAATAGAATCCGGTTGAATTAGCGTAGAATGACTAGTGGTGGTGAAATGGGTAGAGGTAGAAGTACAGAGTACACAGTTGTAGGAAACTGTTGAAGGCAGACGGAGGCACCCTGGTGGTATCGGAATTCGTATTCGAAATGGATACGGGCGTTTGAATATAAATCTCAAGTAACAGCTGTTGAATTAGATACGAATGGCAAAACCTTTTCGAGAGATTATAATAATGATGGAGGAGAGTGAAAATTTTGAGAAAATGTATGACTTCAATGATAGATTTGCTTAATTCTGGTTTTTGTCTCAAGATGTTTAATCGACGGTGATTTAGGTTTTTGCTTGGTATCAACGGAAATTTAAATGCCCCATTTATAAAAAAGCTCCACTAGTACTCTACTGTACTGTACTTTACTTTAGTATAATCTAAAGGGTTTTACTTATATTGTAGTTTATATTTTAAATGGGAAAAGAAAAATGAAATAATCAATTGAATTTTCAATTTTTTGAGGGAAGTATCGTATGTGGATGATAAGTAAGTAAATCAATGGGAAATGTATCGACTTAGTTATATTTTTTTTATTTTTGATAAAGATTTATTGGTTGAAAAACTATTACGATAATCCTTGGCGTTACAACCCTCTTTTTCTTCATGATCCCATGAAAGGCGTCACGTTTTCGTCCATAAACAGATAATATATTATTTGTAATAAAATTTGAAGGGAATTTACGCGCGTTAAATAAAGTCGAGATATATACGTGTGTAATTTTATATTATGCGTTCAAAAATAAAAAACGATGAGTAAAATAGAAATTTATGGGACGTGAAAACCATTAAAAACTCTGATCCCAAAAAATGTCTTTGTTTTCAGACGATAGTTATTGTCGTTACGCGACGTTTTCGTTCGTTTGCAATAAAACATTTTTCTTCTTTGTGTTTTCATCGAAAAGCCATTCGAATGCAGTGTTGCATCAAATATCGCCGGCAGATATTTGTACGGGATGTGTAGATGATTCCTTTCGTGTTTATCTCACACGAAAATCACTTGCACATATTAAATTATAATATAACAATAATAACTATGTCACCAACATGCATACTCGTACATTTTACATGGTTCTCACAATTCTATCGCTGAACATTCACAGTTATGGGATTATAGCTGGTACAACTACGAATGATTTGGTTGGATATTGAGTTTAATGCCTAAATAGTTAAATATGGAACTACTATTAATTATTTTCTTTTACTATTTGTTCTAATCTACAACTATTATCCAAATCAATTTTGATTAAAATTGGTCGTCTAAATAATTTAAAGTTTTTTTTTCCTATAACTTTGAATACATTATGCCTTTTTCACGGGATATAGCAGCATCAAATTTATTTACTGATCTGCACCTTAATTTCAATAGATCAAAATCCCGAGAATGCCAGTTCTTTGTTATTCTATAAAAGCTTAAAGCTTTTCAGTGCATGTTTCCAACACAGTTGGTAACTATGATGTTTGGGTCTTTGTAGCTTTTGCTGGTAACAGGTAGGAAAAGTGTCAAAAATTTCAACATAATTTTATTGAAAAATATACTATGTTTTCTAAATATTTTTTTCGGGATAGCCTTATAAGCTATGTCATCCATTGCCAGACACTTACTATCGTGGAAATCCTTCGCCAGATTCCCTTAAACTTTAATAAATTTTAAATTTTCTATCGTTCAAGTATATAAGCGGATTTTTTTACATCCTACTTGGGTAACTGTTGAAAGATGTTTCCTCAGTAGCTAGAAAGTTTTGATACTTCTTATCCCTGACCAGATACCTGTTACTAGTTACCACCTAAAGCTCCGATGATCCAAAATTTATAATTGCCCACCGTTTCTACCTTTGTAGGGGGCAGGACTATCAGAAAAAATATCTATGCTACTTTCAAAAGTCCAAAATACTATGTTTTTATTCCTTAATATATTAGTAAAAATACCTTAGAAACTTTTTTAAAAGGAACTGTATTTTGTAATTTCAAAACTATTTTAGATGTCAAAAAGTAACTTTGATACCGAGAGACTTAAATATTAGATACTGAATATAATTCTGTTTTTATTTCTATAACATTCAATTTGTTCTTCTTGCACTAATCTTCTATCATTTTTAAAGTATGTAGTATTTACAGGAGATTAGACATAAATATTTTCCTATTTCCTAATAATAGTAAAGAAAATAAATATAATTTCTGAATACCGAACAACTTTACCTAAAACTTTACAAAACTTATTATATTCAAAGTAACTTAACATAAGTATTCAAGTTTATTTTTTTAAGAGTAATTAAATGTCCAAAGTAACTTAAGATACTTTTCGAAAAAGTTACTGATCTAAATACTTTCCCAAAGTATCTTTGATAGGTTTAGTTGGAAGTATGAGCTGAGAAACGTTTAGTTTTTATGATCTATAATGTATACCAAAAACTAATATCTACTTTTTGGCACTAGATACTTTTATTGAGCCTACTGATGGCCGAGTGGTCAAGGTGACTACTTCAAAACCGATAGGTTTTGAGTTCAAATCTCGTGAAAGGCAAATTTTCATTATTCCTCAGCTAACGGATTTTTATTAACTCTAGAGTTGCTGAAGACCCTAGTAGTTAAAAAGCGGCAGTAACTAATTAATAAAGAAAAACTTTTATTCGACACTATTCCTAGATTTCAGAGTTCTGGATACTACTTCCTGACTAAAAAAACACAGTTCCCAGTTGTGGAGTGTAGGATAGACAAGAAGGCTACATGAAAAGAGGGCGGAATACTGACATTGATAATTGCATAAAATATTTTGCTTTGAAAACGACACAAAAAGTGCATTCTTAAATAATTGAAAAAAAATAAGTATATTTGACATTTGACTCATGATGAAAATAGGTGGTTGCGAATTTCGTTAGATCTGGGCGGCAAAAACGTACGCTTTATCAGCGACTATTCTGAAATTCACATGCTACATGCCGTAATTACTATAAAAATACTTGGAATAGTGTCTTCCTTGGTCAATTTTATTAAATATCTCGAATCAATGTTGTAAAAGCTTTGTTAGTTATAGTAGTTTAAATTTTTGGTACTTCGAATACTTAGTGGACATCAGTTAAATTTTAATATATATAAAATATTTTCACTGTTTGCTTACTTGCAATTATAAAATTTTGACGTACAGAGGGTTAAATTAAGTAAGGGGTGTGAACAGTGCTGACAAGTCCAACTTCTGTAAAGCCCAGATATAACTTTGTAGTATAATCTGTCGAAAAAAATTATCATTATTTGTCCTTTCAATTAAATGAAACGTTTAACTTAAACACAAAGCTATTTGTATTTAACTCATTTGAAAAATTCATCTCTTTAATTTGTTGTAACTATCACATAAAACAAAGTGAAACAATCAAAAATTCATGCCAGACTTGGCGCACCCTTATTATTACAAAATTACAAAAGACTTGAAGAAATATCACGTTTTTTGTTCGTCTGTCTAATTCAATCTACACGTGTTTTATTTGTAACGAACGATAACGGCATAAATATTATTTTATTTATGAAAATTATCTCGAGATGAAAGAAAAAGCTCTAATATACTTCTTGTAAGAATTAGAGCTTTTTTATATCCCTTTATGGGATAAATGAAAAGGCAGAAGGCTACATTATTCTGGTCATGAAAATGTCTTGAACTTTTATATGTTTTCAAATATTGAAACAAGAAACAACTATCTGGAATGTGTAGGATGTACAAGGATGTAGAGTGCGTCATTTTTGATGCCTTCGTGAACAATTTTAACGACACTCATCCCCAGTAATAGATCTCGTGTATTTGAGGGAAACGGGTATTCGTTTTTGGAGGCAATTACATTTTGTATGACATGTACACAATGTTTGAGTGGAAAAAGGAAGAGAGAAAAAAAATGAGGTATTATTTTCTTTTAAGCTTAATAAAAACGTTGAAAACGATACAGTGAAAGATAAACGAGGAGCAAAGTTGTTAGGTTTGTCGAGAAAAATGCATGAAAATATTTGCATGGCATAAAGTCTCTTGAACAAAAATATTTTTCCCGAGCAATTTATTATGCTTAGTGCATTTGTTTCGCTACCTTAGATCGTTCCTCTTAGTAGAAATGACAGGACATATAGTTTTCCACAATAAATCTAAAGCTTGTATATTAAGCTTGGTAGGTACTACTCGTTTGGAGTAAAGCTAGTTGACAACTTCAATTATTTTCTCTGAAAGTGCTGAAGTATCTAGTTTGGAAATCCTGGAGTTTAATGAATTAGTTCGTTTGTATTGCAATATTAGAGTTGTGATAAAATAATCCTGATATTTGGTGTAATCTCAATCAATCAATCAGTAGATACTAACAATTGTATTTTATCATAAATTATTTCGATGTTAACATTTCATCTTCTCCTTCTTCTTCGAAATTTTTCCATTACGAGCTTGCCGTTTTAACCCTCTACAATTCTCTGATTTTGCAATCCCTCTTTTACGAGTAGATCTTTTTCTATAGATTATCCGATGTATGTTTCCCATTGTAGAGCTAGCCTACTTCTAGTTCTAGTTTCTTTCCAGGGGATTCACAATTTAATACTCTTTTTGGTCGTTTGTAATTTTTGTTCTTCAAATATTTAAGTAGTTACCACAAATGTTTTCAAAAGGGATAGAATGATATTTTTCATTGATAAAAAATTAATAAAAATATCATCTGTTGCCCGTTAGAACTGAGTTATAATATGTTTTGATTGTTAAGAAGATAATATGTCTAAGTTGTAAGGTCAGAAAAAAATACCAAAAAGAATATTTGAATTGTCATTTAAGCAAAATAGTTTTACTAAACTTTTTTATCGAATATCCATGATGTCATTACTTTGATTTTTCGAATCTACAATATACCACAAAGAACATAAAACGCAATTGAAATGTCCAAATTTTCCCTTTAAAAAAAGTTTTTTTTTTACTATAATGCAAAATTTTGGTTAGAGAAATTTTTTTCAATAGTTTTTTCGTGTTATTTTCGATAGTTATCCTTATATCCATTTTTTAAGCATATTTTGGCTATCGACGATAAAGGTGATGCTTTTCTAGTTCCATACTTGAATCAAACACCCCTTTTTTTGAATCGTAATTCAATATGTTCATATAGCGTCCAACAAATCTGAATATTGGAGGATTCATAGTACTTCAAAAGTTTTCGGATGTTTTCTCCAATCAAAGTGATCAATTCCTAGTTTTTAGTTTACCAGTTTAACTTAGTTATTCTTGGTTACTAGTACCGCTTAGGATTTCAACAATTAACCTAGAAGAGTGCTTTCCTTATCATTGCTCTGTTTTTTCTTCTCTGCCTTATTCTACAAGGTCCCAGGTAGGAGTTTATAATTGACCCAATCTTGACCCAGGCTTGGCAATTTAATAACTGACCCAAAACCGGCTCGGTTGTGAGTATTAGGAATTCCTTTATGGGGTGCTATGCTTTTTATAAACGTGTTCTATAATGGTTTTTCTTAGTGGTCAAAAGTGTCAACCCTTTGTTTCCGATATGCTATTATGACCCGAAGCTCACCCCAGAGCTACTTGTATTTTAACGATCAGATCAAAAAGGGTATGCTGATATTCCCTGATCAATTTGAAGCAGACTTGTGTACTTGTGACCTTATTAATGTTTCCGAACATCCTGGGTGTCTAATTTCTTTTGACGTCAGAAATTTTTCGACTGGAAAGAGACCTTTTAAAACCAAAGAAAATTTCATCTAAGTTTACCTTATTTTAACTAAGTTAAAGTTAGTTGATCGAAAATTTATTGAATCATTGATGTTCAATTTTTGTTCCATAAAATCCGAATTTCGTTATTTGTATAGTAAATAATGAAATTTTCCAGGAGATAAATGCAAGCACTTGTCCAAATTGTCAAGAATTGATTCTTTATTCAATTTTGGTAAACATCCTAAGAAATTGGACATCGATCACATTGTTAAGTAATATTTTTTGTTATATTTATATCTTTGCCTTTAAAAATCTGCGCTACACAAAATTTTTGATTAAGCACGGAAACAAAGGATGAGTATCTCTTTATGTACAAGCTCTTTAAAACCTGTTACAATAGAATGTAATTTCTAGGAAAACAAGTTAAAATTGTTTCATTTAATTAAAATCTACAAATAGACCTTATCCTTTTGAATTAACATTAACATACATTATAAAATATTGGTCTGTTACAATTGTTGCGTGAGTCAACGAACAAATTATACGTTATATTCCAAGAATAACTTAATCCCAGAATAATTCAACTGCGGTATTCAATGAGTTATAAACCCTAAAGCGTAGAATTGCCTAGAATATCAACCTTGTGAGGAAATGTTTATATTTTATTTATTTTTTGTGTAAAAGATAAATTTATGTAATTATTCTGTAATTTTCACCAATTTTTTCTTTTGATTTCTTAAGTAATAGAATACATTATTTGCTGGAAGTAGTAGATAAAATACAGCACCGTAAATTCGTTGTATTATTTCTTTTGCTGGCTTGAATTGATTACTGAATAGGCGAAATGTTAAATATTCTCGCATTGCATATGCTGCTTGTTCTTTTCAAAGGAATTTATTAAAAAGTCAAATACAACTTTTGAATGAATTTTTTCTTTCTAAAAGAAACACTCGTTTTAAATTTCGAAATTCCGATCTAGTGGTTTGAATAATCGTTTGGTATCGCTTATAGACTATGTCTATTAGAAAAAAATGGTACGAAAAAATATACGCGCGGCCTGTTTTAAAATATGCTTTTCCGCCATTGAACGAATGTGAAGCGGAAATCTATTGTGCTATTAAAAATAGATTTCCGGTCGGAATTCATATTTTGCCCGGCCATTGGTATTCAGAACGCGCTTTTCCCGGTGGTGCATACATAAGCGTTAAATCTATTAAATATTTCTATGAAAAAATAAAACGAGGAGGAGAAAATCGGAGAAAATAAGGTATTTAATGCATTTGGAAAAAAAAACTTTTTCAAATGCCATTGAAAAATAAATTCTCATATCGTTTCTACATTAGTCATTTAATTTCAGTTCAAATGGTATTTGAAAGTTCTTGAAAGTTTCGATTATTAAAATTGAATTGAAAAAAAAAGTTGTTCAAAAGCTTTGAAATCGGATGCAAATTTGTCTTCTTCTCGTTACGGCTTTCTCTTTCCATTTTTTTTTTATCGCTCGGTTCCGTTTCGGTGGCATAGTGCCAAACGAAATCGACTTACGTTATGAATTCGCTCCATCAAGGAACTGGAACTGCACACGTGTTAAAGCAGATAAGAAGGTGCATATGACCTGCTTTATACTCTCTGCCAAAGAATAGAACTGGCGACATCCCCGGGAACAGAAGAAAGCCATTGTAAAATATCCCCAACACAAAAGCTTGCAAAAAGCTCTCAAAAAAATTTACGATTCTCCACTTGATGAAAGACGGAAAATCTGTTTGTAAATTCATGCAATTCAATTTTCCCACCATGCAACCAACCGGTCGGTCGGATATGTTTACGATGTATTTTTTTGCACTTAACTCGCCTCAGTTAGATTGGATTCGTTCACCGAATGCTATACTTAAACCTGCTTTTTTCCATCTTATCTTCAAATTAAATAATTTTGAACATTTACTTAATATATATAGAACAATAAAACGGAGATTTTCACATAAAGATATCCCAGTTGCATCATTCGTGATCTTGATAAAGGAACATATTAACTCAAATAATGGATTTACTTAGTTTAAACGAGAATCATTAAATCAAAGTTTTTATTGTTGAAAAATGTAGCGATGCTCTTTCTTCTAGATCACCAAAAAAGATTTAACTCAAAAATCAGGACTTCTTGATCTGAACCATAAAAAAACACAGACTACTACTATTACTTATTTAGTTATTTTAATGCATACTTTTTGATCAGTAGTATTCCAAAATCAAAAATTGTTCCATATAAATACTTACAATATGAACTCTAGTTATTATATGAGAATATATATTGAAGTGGTTGCCATTTTATTTGGTAGGGTATATATCTAGTAGAGTTATAAACAAAATGGTAACCATACGAACTTTACAACATTTTTCCTCATTCTTATGATTTTCAATTGGGCTTTGTGATAAACCAGGTGCAAAGTAAGAACTAATAATTTTTCAACAATCAATTTAAAACTCTCCCGATGCAATGAAAAATTTGAATTTTCCTAAAATAATATTTTCTTTGAAAAATGATCGTTTTGAAAAAAGCGCAACTTTGAGATCCCAAAAAATATGTGGAAAAAAGAAAAATTTTAAATTTCGAGAAAACATAGTTTATACCCTTGTGAATCATTTTCAGTTTGTGACTTAATGTTATTTTCATCTCTTTTGAAAGTATGATTTTTTTTTAAAGTACCATTTGGCGATGGCTTAGTAGTTTTAGTATTCCAAAAATTGTTTTATTTTTTTTTTAAATCAAAAAATGTACGGCACATCCTATTTGTTGATTTCATATGGAATGACTCATAGATAAAAAATGAAAATTGAGAAATAAATGGTGTAAACATCTTCTCTAAGACTCTCAATCCAAGACTCTACTCTGAAAGTACAAATTCAGTACTTTCGTCTTTCTCTTTCGACTTATAAGCAATTTTTTAAATTTGCAGTATACATATAAGATACAAATTATAACACTGAAGATATGTATTAAAGAATTAGCAAAGAATCAAAAGTATATGATGAAAAAATTTTAGGCTTCCAAACAAAGGAATTAAATTTTCTTTATGATATGTAATATTCGGTCGTTTAAACAAGTCTCTTTAAACATAAAGCTCAGTATTTTCACTCATGGGTAGATACACCATACCCCATAGATAGCAATTAAACTGACACAAATTTGTCTGTTCGATAAATTCTGCACATTTATTCTGCACTTATCACTTCTAGGCATGCTTAGTTTATTAAGTATGCTTCCTATATCATTTAAATAAAATTTTATCTGGAAGATAAATTTCACTATCTAGTAATTTTCAAAGATCAATAACAAGGATGTAAAATATTAAAAGAGCAAATTTGTAATTCGTTTACAGTATACACGAAATCAAAGAAAACCATTCAAGCGTTCCGGTGGCCGAGTGGTCAAGGTGACCGCTATAATAGGTATTGAGTTCGAACCTTATAATGGGCAAATTTTCAGTTATTCTCTGCTTTCGTTTTGTTTTTTATAACTGCTAAAGTTACTAAAAACTTTTGAAATACAAAAGTAACAATAAATAACCAACAAAAAAACCAATCATTTTTTTAAGAGAAAGGTTGGTAATCAATCTTCGAATCTCTTGATCTAAATCCCGTGAAGCACGGTTGTTACAATATGATTGAATTTTAGAAACCTTTAACTAATAGTGTTTTAAACTCAAACTTTTCTTTACTTTGGCAATACCTTTGGCTATGATGATTCTTCTATTATTTTATCAATTACCACAAATAAATTAAATCATTTTTCTGTAGGATTTTCATTAAAATTTGTTAATTTATCATGTTTTGTTTATTCCAGTGCCCTTTTGAAAACATGAAGGAAACATCTTTTTAAAGTCGAAGAATATTTTTATGGTAAATACTTTAAATGAAAATTACCACATAATCTCTTCTGAAAATTTAAGTTTAATAGTATAAAGATATTAAAATATTTGTTTTTACATATATATACCGATTTAAGCAAAGCTCCATAAAAAGCCTAAGGACGGTTCTCGCCTAGGGATTTGTAACGTCAAACATCGTACGGAAAATTTATGCACAAAATAAAATCGAGGCAAGTTGCAGCGGTCTTAAAATGTAGGTAGAAGAATTTATGTCAACGTTAAGAAATTCTAAATCCGTTTTACACGAACGTAAATTTAACGTACGTTTAGTTCCGTACCGTATATAGTTTGTTCAGTAAACAAATATGAAACATTCAGAAATTTCAAATGAAAAACGAACTTAACAACGAGAAAATGAAGCAAATATTTGCTTTAATTAAACGTGGGGTTTAGTGAAAGTAATTAGGTAGAAAAAAGTGACTTTGGTTTTTTTTTCGAGCGTTTGATATATAAGTTTGTTGGAAAAAATGAGTTTATTGGATGTCGTCAATAGTCTGACAAAAAAACTTTTTCTTTATAATTGGATATAGAAAATCTTTTCAAATGTCCTATTAGCGCAAAAAATATACACGAAATGGGGGCTTTAACTATCGTTAAATCACTAGTAATGTTGTTCGTAAAAAAATTTCACTTGATAAAATGTGAGTTTTCTTTGAAAGTTGTTTCTGTGAATTTTTATCAAACACGCGATGAATTACTTGATTCATTTTTATAGGATAAATTCAGCGTGAAACGGAGAAAAAACATCTGGCATTAATTGAAAAAATATAAAACTGAAAAGTGTAATAAAAGAACTTGGTCTCATCTCATCTCGCCTGAACCATTCATAAGAATTGAAATGAGAGGCCATAAATTTACGTCCACACCGGGGAAAAATACGACCAAATGACAATACGACAAGACTCCTCCAACCATCTTGATTTAATTCGATTTTAAAAAGTACCGGTCGTAAAAAATCAGTTATTTATCCCTGTTCCTGCACCACCATAATAATATATGCTCTTCCTAAACGGAAAATATATTTTATAAAAGAAATTTCAATGCGACATAAGACCCGAAACTTAAACTCTTTTATCCCAACAAAACCAAGAATTCAACTGTTTTTTTTTCTTTGAAGTTTAATAAAAGAAAAACTTTTACATTGAACTTTTTACTGGAAATATTTATGAAACAAATCCGAGAATATTTTCCACCATTGAACTTTAAGTTTCTCCCATATCTGTCTTGTATTTTGCTAGTTAAAAAAACAAAGCTTTTCAAAGCTTTTCGAAGCTTTCTACCGTCTCTGTGTTCGAAGTAAATTGGATTGAAGTAAACGACGGTTTGCATCACGAACACAACCAGGTGGGAACGAACAACACAACAGAGAAGGGTTGTAGGTGTACCAATCGTAAATGAGTAACAGAGAAAATCATTTCCATTTTTTCCTCATTTTTCTCAGTTTTCAATCTCATTTTCTATCCTTAACAATACTTTTTTTCCCTACAAAAACTATTGCTTCATTGGATTTTAAATTTCAAAGCAATCCTACGGACTTTAATTGTGAAAATTGTTTTTCAAAAACCCACAACTTTCTGTTCTAAATTTCAATTTTCTTTTTCTATAACTCACCCCTACTTGGTTATTTCGAAATTGCATTAAATATCCATTAAGAACTAGTTCACTTTCGTATAATTTTTGACTTTGATATTTTTTATAAGATTGAAAAAAAAGTAATTTAACGAAGGTTATGCACCTTTTTATGATCCGTTGTTCTCAGAACGTATGAACTAAATTTGCTTCTTGATTAAAAACATAAGGTTAATCAGTTCATAATGCTTTCTGGAGGGTTAATATAGGAAAACTAAATTAAAAACTAAGTAGCTTAACATTTTTTTGTTAAACTTCTATTCTAGATTTATTGATCTTTGGAAAATATTGTAGGAAAATGAACTGTTAATGGAGTGACACTCCAACTTATACTCAATGTTCATCTGGAAATTATGACTGCTTCAGTTGTTTTATTCATCAGGTAATTCACTAATTATTCACAGACAAACTGCAAACTATTAAGATGTGATCAATATAATTGAACGAAATTCCAGACCGTTAATCGTGATTTGATCCTTTAGAATGTTCAACATTGTCAAGAACCATTCTATAGTTAAGTACCTTAAGAATTTAGAATTTTATTAAATGTAGGATTGTTTTTTCTTCTACATAAAAAAGTTCTTTTAATCTTATATTTTTTAATGTAAAGAAGTCTTTAAACTTCGTTTTTTTGAAAACCATACCACTAAAATATCATTCTGTATGTGTAAAGCAATTTTTTTTAGTCAAAATAAGATTTTTTCGCTGACTTTGAAAAGTTATACTGTGTATACAATATATAGGATATATTGCGGTCCAATTTATGTAGTATAATTTAATATAATAATATATAAAAATCATACCATAAACATAAATTTGAACAGAAGTTGAAACAAAAATATTCGTGACGTATTGCCCAGATACGTATTTCGAGTTTAGTAGTTTGTAGTAAAGTAGTTTGGATCACTCCAGAACTGCTGACCTTGATGACCACTGAGGAAGATTGCTTGGCAATCGAAATACGTATTTGGGCAATACGTCACGTATATTTTTGTTTGAACTTCTGTTCAAATTTATGTTTATGGTATGATTTTTATATATTATTATATTAAATTATACTACATAAATTGGATCGCAATATATCCTATATATTGTATACACAGTAATTTTTTTAGATTTTATCGAATAGGGGAAACTTACCATAGGAAGTATACCTAAATCAAAAATTTGTTTAATGGTCTTCGATTTAATGATCTTTTCTTTTCTTATCAACTGCGTCAGAGACAATAAACGTCCAATTACCAAGCGTATTAGTGTGACATTCTTAGAACTGAAATCCTTAGAAACGAGTAAAAATAAGGCTATATCTTATCCTCAAAGCTTTTCATTTGAAATATTAATTATTATATCGAATATCTATGCACAAAAACCGACACTTAGTAGCCAATATGTTTTGTAATATTGCATAGTTTATTAAATTTAAGATCAGATAGAGAACTTCTTCTTCAGCTTCTTTTTATAAATGATAATTCCTGTTTAGTTAAGAAATAAATCCTTCTGCAATAATGATGACCAATTTGTTTATCCATCTACTGGAGTTCTATCAAATGTTCTTCCCGTATCGAGTAGTTGGGTTTTAGCCACTGATAAAAAATACTTATATTTGAAGTGAATTTATTATGTTAATATACAATTACTATATTGCGTCTACACTGTAAATATTCTTTTTATCATTTAAAACAAATATTTGTACACTTTAAATTCTAAATGAAAGTCTTAATGGACAATTTAAACTAGTTTTCTTCGGAAGCGTAGAAGATAATTTAAACAATGAGTAAATCAACGTTTCAATGTAAACAGAATTTTCCGCGTTTCTGGATACTAAAGCAATTTTTATGTTCTCTAAACATACTGAAATAGTTTTCCACTTACAAAACTACTTTTAAACAATAATTTTGTCGTTTTAATTAATTTAATTCTTGAAATAAGTTCTTAACATATTATTGCCTCATAAAATATTCACTTAATTGTTCAGTTTCGCCAAAGTTTTATTTCTTTTCTTGACATAAACTTGAGCGAACGAATTCAACTCGGAATCATCGAGGATTTGCACCGGAGAAAATATGTTAATTTCCCTAAATTTCGCAATTTCGTGTTTGTCGAGAAATTCGAATGGGCCGGTGCAGGGAAATTCCTCGAATTTCTTGGTGGGACATAGGGAGAGAGTAATTTATACCCGGTATTTGCGGGGCCTAATCCCTGGTGAGATGTAAGGTTTCTTGTTGTGGATGTTACATGCGTTCGTTTTATTTAATTTTGTTCCAGGCAGAAAATTGTATTCAAAATATTCAAGAATTTCGCGCCCTTTAATGCGGATTCGGGTGAAATATTTCAATTTTCTTTTAAGTACTCATCAGATTAGATTGAAACATTGGAAAGTGGGGGAAATCCGGAATATATGTGGGGTAATTAGGGTAATTGGGAACGAATGTTGCACGTGGAAGATAATTAAAGTTGGATAGGTTTGATGTGAAAACTAGATTTTTCCTTTACTGACATTTTCCATTTTGAAAAGTAATACGAAACGTTTAGCTTTTCATTGTTGATTTGTCTTTCGAATAGATAGACATTTAAGACATTTACGTAGTTGTAAAGTTGTTGAAACTGGAAAATAGAACGAGTGGGAAAGATTTCCACATATTATCCTTCACAGTTTGACAGATAATAACAAGTGGGTGGTTGCCAAGATGATATTATTATTAAAAAAAAATATAAATTCATATTTTTATTGCATTTCAGAATTGATCGAAAAAAATTCCACTGAGACACATCATTAATTTCATGTCGAAATTTTCGGGGGAAAAATATTTTCACGCGGGAAAAAAATTGACAGAAAATTGGATGTTTGCGTGATTACTTGACAGATAGGGAAAATTGGTGGTTATTTGGGAAATTTGAAAAAATGAGGAAATTCAAAAAAAAATTGTCTGCTTTTTTTTGATGTTTTCATTTTGATTGGTTCGCGTGACTCGATTTTTTCATTGTCAACGGAATTTTGGGAAAAAATGGGACACTTTTAACAAAAATAGTTTTAAGTTTAATATATGTCTGTTTTGCCAGTCTATTGCATCGTTGGAGGGAGTTATCTTTTTTGAATGTTTTTCAGCATCGATTCTGCATCCCGAAGGATAAATATGCGGCAAAGAATGATCGAATAGTTTTACAGAGAGACGCGACGCCAGTCGAACTGTGTCACTTTGTCAGAATGAAAATGAGACTAAAGTGAGACGAATACGGGGGAAAAAAGCTCGGAAACTGGAATGGGGTTTCTATTTTCACTTAGTTTAGAAACGGAAATTCAATTTTGAAATTGACAACGAGGTTCGAGCAAATTGAATTTCGAACGTATTTGACATGCAACTAAAAATATTTGCCTCGTTGAATTTACATTAATTTTCTCATTTTGGTGACGATTTCACCCCTTCGGTTCCCCAACAAAAGAAATTCTTTCCCATCAAGAATTTTTTCCCCAAAATTTTTCTTTTCTCTACCAGCTTTCCACCCACAAATACCATTTTTTCAAATCTCAAAATTTCCTTATCCTTAAACAAAACAGAAATAAATTTTCCATGTGTGTCAGTGAAAAACGATAACCGAGCCGATAATAATTTTCATTTGTGTTTACGCGATTATAACAAGCGAAAGTAAAATAAAGTTTCACGGAAACACGGGAATATACGGGGCGTGCACATGGGATATAAGGAACGGGGATACCATTTTCCAGCATGATTCATTATATTGAATCCCCCACTGTATATTATACGAGTACCTTTACTTTTCAGTTTACATTGTAATAATTTGGGAGACTTGTGACTTTTTCTCTGTTGAAGAAGGGAACAAGGAAGAGATAAATGTGTACACCAACGTTCTGAAAATCGTCTTCTTCCCGCTACATTTACACCACTCTAAATCTCATTCTAAATGAATTACTAGCACAATAAATAATTTAGTTATATGAACTTCTTGCATATATTTTATTAAATAACGCAATTCTGGTGAACAAAGTGTGATGAGAGAGTTAGGCTTAAAATTTCCCCTTTAAGATTTCAAACTCATCAAATATTAAGCGTCAACAAAGGTGGTTTGAACTATAAATAATAAACTGGTATATCCCTTTCATGAACATTAGGACTATTTAAATGAGAATTTTCATCCCTTAACTGTTATGATTGTCGTTGGTTTTTATCCATGTAATAACCATATTAATATCACAATGATATTATTATATCAAAGGATATAAAAACTAACTTTTATCTGACAAAGAAGATAAACAAATATTTATTCACGTTTATATATTTTTTCTTGAAATTTTGAATTTGTGGCAAAAAATCCGATCGATATTGATCTTTAAGAATTGAACCAAGTCTTCTTTTTTAGTAACCCTAGAATATAGATAAACCAATAAGCTATATGGAATACTCTAAAGATAAACTTTAGAGATCTAAAAAAAAGAAATGCGACATTGCTCATAAAAAAATCGATATTTATGAGCGATAAATCGATTTTTTTCGATGATTTTTAACACCATTTTTATATCTCCATATAGAATATTTCTAAATTACAATATATGATACAAGGAAATTGTCAAATCCAACAATTTATATTCTAATATCGTTGGATTACAATCTAACCCAACCCAGCCAATCTTTAGTTTACAATCCCACGCGTTATAAACTGAGGTATCGTCTGCATACCTATTAGAGATTCATTCAGGATAGAGCACATTACAATTATTTTTTTAATGAAAAACAACTTATCTTCATTACTATTCTTAAAAAAAATAATCATGCAGAGATTTGTCTAATAGGTATATTTTTTTCTATAAAGAGTTATTATTGTCACTCATGGATATCCTAATGATACATTTTTAATAGATAAAATGTATCTGTTAGACAAAACCTACACGTACCTTATTCCTCCGGATAAGATTTAATCGAGAAATAAGTCATCAAAAAACTAAGAATTATAATATTTATATAAAACAAGTAGTAAATATTATATGGTGGAACTGTTGATCTGCCACTCCCCACGAATTATATTTATATGTATTTAAATTTAGTATATGCCAGTGGTTCTTAACCTTGTCAGTGGTACTGACTCCCATAAGTATTATATGCGCATTCACCAAACCCTTCCTAATTGATAAAAAGAAAGAAATTTTGAAGCCTTGAGGTTCGATTAAACCCAGGTTAAGAACCACAGTTGTATGAAGTTACGAAAGTTCAATTTAAGTACAAAAGTGTTCAAATGTAAAAAATTCCAATCAAAAAGAGTCCTTGAATTTATCCATAGTAATGTACCTGTGTAACTATAATTTACATTGTATCTATTGATCTTCAGCTGACTTTTTAAATTTGTCAAATTTTTCTCGTGTATTTGTAAGATTTCCTCCATTGTTTAAATCCTCTAATTTTTCTCTAATACATAACGATTTAGTTCGGCACTATTGAACTTTAGCGATTAATAATTTTGGTACTGTTGTTTTGCACTTTACATATTTGTAATGAATCGAAAAAATCGGATAATAGAATATGTACTTAATATATACTTTAGTTTAGTTAAGTCTAGTCCTCGATGTATTAAAGTGAAAATCTTAGGTCACTATCTTAATTGTATTATGAAGCTTTTGATAAAGTTAATGGCTAAATTTTTTGTTAACCGATTTGTATGAATGTTTTCTTAAAAAATAAGAATTTTTTTTTTTTGATATCAATGATATTTTAAACTGATCCTCTTATAATAGAGTATATAATTATTGGTAAAGTATAAGGATAAAATAATGATGTTTTTTACATTTAAACTGAGGAATAAAACACGTTTTATATCATCTGGTAAAGTATCGTTTAATAAAGGTTTACATCACTATAAAAATAATTAACAGCATATTATGATTACATCAATTCTTTATAATACGATTGTCAACACTTTGAAAAGTGTGAAAAAATATATACCTAAATGATATAAACGTTTTTGTATTTAAAATTTCTTTCAACTATGTCTTTAGTATCTTTTGTACCTTAGTAATATTTTACGTAATACATTATAAGCGATTGCGTTATTTTATGGTTTAAATTCATAGAATTCTTCCAATTTTTGAAACAATTTTCATGTTTCTAACTCTTTAATCAAAAATTATAACTTTAAAAGTGAAGTACAATTTACACACAAGGGCCAATGGATAATAGTAACCGAAACTCTAAAACTCGATGTAGTAGCAAATTTTTTCTTTAAATTTAATTGTAGAAACAGAAGTAAAATTTGATTTTTGTTTAGAATATTACGATGGCTTTTATATAATGAGAGCTTTAAGCTAAGCTTGTTTTAAGAAGAACCAAAATGAGAGTTGGAGAGACATGTTCATTGGATGGTCGTTCATTTTCTCGTGTTTGTAAGTTGTGACTTTCGGAAACAAGTCGATGAAAGCTCAAGTCGTTACAACACGCATTAGTGGAACTAACTACATCCAGCCAACACACATGAGGAAAAGTTTGTCGATTTGCCCCGTCCTCGACAGTTCGTCCCCGGATCTATCACATTATCCTCTTGTTGTGTCACCCCTTACCCCATAGAACTACCCCCGACTCACACGGACACATCGGTTTGCCAAATCGAACGATCGCAAATTACACATAATGTAGAAAAGTTATCCACAAATAGACCTCATTCGTTATCGACACATTTGTCGATGTGACTTTTTTGCTCTCAAATCCGATTTAAATTGATCTATCTACGTCGAAATTTGTTTGCAAAATAAATTATCAAACACATGAAACGTTTTTAAAAAGCTCAAATTTTATCCATACTTTTTTGGGCCAGTTATTTGTTGAAACTTTCAATTTTTCTACAAATTCAAGCATAAATAAGCGAAAATAGAAGAATAATCAATCAGAAGCATAAAGCTCAAAAAATGGGATAAAGTAAACAAATCCGGTATAATTTCCTATTTTTCTTTCCAAATATTAAGATATAAAAATCTCCTTCCCCTTCATATACGTTTCCAACAAAAAACACAATTGTACTAGCAATTTATATTCCTGTTTTCAACAAAATTTATTTAATTTTTCCGTGGAAAATAAATCACGGAAATAAATGTTAGTTTTTTGCCCCGTCATTTTTGACTGATTATAACTATCACGCATTCAAAACACAATCAATAAAATGAATTTTGTTGATTAATTTGAACCGATTATATTACTGGTGTCACCTCATTAATATTATTATGTAAATGTAACCATAACATAATTGATAAAACAATTTGCAATCATAGGTATACAAACAATAAAGTTATCGCTCATTTTAAACATTAAATGGCACACAAAACTATAGAAATAAGTTACCCTTTGATGAATAAAACCAATTTATTTTACAAAACTTTATGAAATCAACTGAAATTAATTTTTGATTGTTTTTTTTTTTAAGTAAACAGAAAGTATGGAAGCATGAAGTGAACTTTTCTTGTATTATACTTAATTTGACATTTCAATTATTTGTTGCATTAGTACGTGGAAAGTGCAGTGGTTTAAAACTAATAGATTACTTTGTCTTACTTCTGCTGATTCATTGTATTCACTAAGATAATTGTTTTCCTTAGGATATTTTTTATTTTTTTTTGTGTTCCAACGGAACTACATAGAATCTAGAATCTAGATGTTTGATATCCGAATAACTCCCGTTGCACATTTTATTCTCGATATGGTTTTTCTCTATTTTTGTCTTTCATCAAGTAAAAAGGTTTAGGAACTGTGAAAATTGAGATAATTTGTTACTGAAAGGCAACTAGAATAAATCCAATACAAAGCAAATATATTAAAGTGAATGATATAAAAATGTTCTTTTGAACAAAATCGATTGTAAACGATTTTGATATCAGGAATTGGAAACACATTCCAAGAGATCAAAAAGTTTGTAAAAGGAAAATTTTAGGGGAAGAAAGCACTTTTAAAGAGTCATCTCGCTTGTCCAATCTTTGCAATGGTAATTTTTCTTTTAGAACACTTCAAATTGAATTTCTACTGAATCAAAACATGTCAAGTGAATTCAGTACGCCAAGTGGATCCACTATTTTCTCCTTGATCACCGAACTTGATTTTAATAGAAAATAATTTTACGAACAATTGAAATTTAAGCTTTTCTCAACACAATTAGAAACCATTCTTTGCTCTGTGACAGAAGATGAATCATGTACGGAAAAATCAGATGTATGAGCTAACAGAACTTTTGGGAATAAGAACCACGAAATACCAGTGCTGGGTTGTGCCTGGGAATGTTTATAGAAGGGCTTGAAAAACTGCAAAATCCATATGTTCTCCGACGCCAGGCTTGATAAAGTTACAAGTCAATCTCAAACTATTACGGGAGTCCCCAATGTGTCCTAACTGATTTAATCACAAAAATCAAGTAACATTGGTTTGGGTATTGGGCCATAAGGGCAAACTGGGGAAAGAAAAGACAAATGTTCTTCCCCATCAAGAGGTGGCAATACTATTAGTTGGTTCAAAACTAGTGCTTGGGGTTGCAAAATCGGCCTAAAAAACCACCAAACGTTGGTTATTTACTATTTATTCTTGTGAAGTAACATTAAAGGTAAAATACTCAATTTAAGTAGATCGTAGGCCAGATAAGTGATATGCCTCATAACCGATTACTGTTACCTAAGAAATTATCGTCATATCGTCATACTATTGGAGTACTGCTGAACCCATCAATATACTCAATATAAATACATCAATATATTCACAATCTTGTGAAATGGAGAATGGAATTGCTTTTAAAATTCTGCTGAAATCAACTACTCTGTCGGTATGACGAATAAAAGGCATAGGGGTCCCCAATCCTAATACTGGAACTAGTCGAACTGCAACTTGTTCATCGGCTACTGAAGTATGCTCGGTTTCTCGAATTACAATAGACAAAACAGGAGTTCAGGGAACACAGTAAGCCTAAGACTGTAGTGATAAGATTTTCCAAACTTTGGTAAACCGTATAGAAGAAAAAAAATCTTCTGCAATGAAAATTTTTGGAACTTTTATTTCAAAGATTCACTCTAAAGAAACTGTTTTTGATATCGGAATGAAATTTTCAGGCGCTTTTGAACAATTTCTATTTTGAGAAAAAAATATTAAGTACTTATAGAAAATGTTCTAGAAATTGTATTAAATATTGAATTCATTGTTTAACTATGATTAAATGTTCAAATAAAGGAAAAAAATATATTTTAAATATTGAATACTAGTTGCTACCCGTGAAAGATGCACAGTCAATTGTCACAGCAACAAACAAACGAAGGAGATATCAAATGAATGAAATCGAAATAAATTTGAAACAAAAGACAAAATTTGTTATTTCAACTTTAAAAGAGTAATTATTACAATTTGTTTTCACTCACATGTATGTGTTAAAAAACATTATTTTTCTCTATCATTGCCAAAAAACGTTCATGCATCGTTAATACTTCATTTGTATTAGTCGGAGGTAGATTTCAGTTTAACATTGATAAATAATTTAAAATTTATTAGTTCCGAGGCACAATTAATTAATTAATTGTTATGTATTTCTTATGATTTTATTATTTATTATTCTATTACTATAATTACCTAATGATGACAGCCAATGACTTTTAAAACGCAGCGTATTCAATAAAGAAATTGAACCATAGAACATACATAATTATTCATTAAGTAAATTTCAGTTTTAGATTGGCCTAAAAAAGTTGACAAATAACCGACGAAACGTAAAATTTGGATTTTGATTGATTGATCTGCGTAACTTGTCCAAATTCCTAAATTTCTTTCGCTTACATTGGAATAATGAAGCATTAATAGTAGTTTAGAACCAAGAAGTAGTATCACAGTATAAATATTAATGACTATATAAAAATATATAAATCAATTTTTTACGATTTAACTAAAAGATTGAGTGGACATTTCCGTGATAATACTCATCTAATTGGTCTTGAGTTAAATTTATTTTTAATTAACAATGTTTAATAGTTTGGTCTATTATGACACAAAAACCCGAATATACCGAAGCTCTATATTTACATAGTGCTGCATTATTTGGTGCTCCTGATAAATGCCATTGCAAAAAATGTAACAGTTTCAAGGTTTCATGAAATGTTTGCAAGTTTTTTTTTATAGTCAACATTCTATGCCCATATTTTCATTTATTGCTCACCATTACCTGAAATTATACTTTTATTAGCGGGAAAGTGTGGAATATTTGTGCATTTAAATGCTTAATTAGTAATTTCTATTTGAAATGTTTCCTGAAGAAATGAATTGCATTCGCTGAAGTAACAGTTGAGGTTCGAAAATGAGGTAAAAGCCAATGGGGAGTGGGCAAATGAAATAGTTAATTAAGACATTTCAATAACATTTGAACTTTTAGTTTTAATGTAATTTACATACACATTTAACTGAAATGTAACATTGCGTTTATGTAAATGTTAGTTGTGATTTATTGAGGCGAGCTTTAGGTGAATTAAATTTATTTACGTCACAAACCCATATAAGAGATCGAGTAGAATTGTTTGCAACGTTGAACAATTATTTGACTCTGTGGAAATTGATAAATATTTAATTTAATGTGCTTTTTGTCCGACTGATTTCTTTGAAAATGTTTTTGGGGTTTTACTAATTTATTTGGAATTCGAGGTGGTTTTGTTCGAGTTTATAGCTCAATCGTTTATTATCATCGCTATCGGGATTTCGAGGTTGTAATATGAGAGACGCTGACCGAGTTTTCTTGTGAGGGTTTAGTGATGGTTTGTTTTGTATTGGATCGGCGGGAATGTGGGTGGTGGGTGGTTTCCATTCTTTCTGCCTCCAACTCCCCGCCACCAATTTGGTGTAACCTCAAGTTGCGAGATGGTAGGACAATCTACTTTGCCGCAGACTAACTGTCACCGGTTCTAGTCGGTTGGTGGTCTGTGATAGGGGTTGGAGCTTTCAGGGTGAGGTCAGGAAGTTGGCGTTGTAACCGTAGCTGACGTTGATCAGAAGACATCATTTACGCTGTTTTGTTCTACAGCAATTTTCTCAACAACGACAACTTCGACGACGACAACAACGATGACATAAACTTGAAGTCTGTTTGTCCGTTCTGTCTACTTACAGCACTCATACAAGCACACATATATGCTGGTGTTGGACTTGATGATGTGCATAAACGTTGCTGCACTTTAACACTTGATGTACACGGAGGACTTGAAAATAATGTCAGAAACTACGTATCTATCTCAATGTTCTCCTCTTAACTAAACGTCTATAATCGTTCAAAATTATACCTCACTTTTCAAGTGGTTAACTTCAACTAAAACTGACCCTCTCCTCAACGAATCTTCCTCCAGTCCATTTTAAATTCTTCAACAAACTTCCACCAAAACCCCACCAACCATATTTATTACAAGATCAACTTGAATTATTTTCCACCTCTTCCCAGTTTCATCCGACTAATATGTTTATGACACATTTTTTTTTGTCTAACAAATTTTATGTCACATGATATTTTATAAAAACGAACTTTAAACTTGGCGAGTTTCCTTTCTCGGTTTCAAGCTTTTCCCGGAACAAGTTAGTTAATATCAATGGCGCCTCAGTTTCGGACTTTCGGAGAGTAAAATTGCGAGGAATTTTGTATTCACCGTCTCAAATTTATCATGTTGTCTCGCTCCAATTGTTGCTTTTCTTTTTTTAATATAAAATGCCTCCCCCCCCCAGTTCAAGCTCGTTCCTACATTAGCACGATTGCAAAGCTGGAACAAAACAACCACTATCAACGGGAAAACAAAGATAAATGATGACAACAATTCAAGCGGGAAGAGTGTTATTATCATTTTTTTTGTTTTAAAAAAAAAACACAGTCTGTGTTTCTTTTGTTTTTATAAAGGATTTTTATCAATTTATATATTTTTAATGGTCTTATGAGGGGATTGGGAGCTTTAATGTTATTTGAAGCCTGATAACAGGTTGAATATTTTTACACGAATTGTTTTAAATGAGTAAGGGAGAATGAGGATTAATTAACGGGGAATTCAATTTTTTTAAAGATTTTTGTTTGATAATGAAGCTTTTTAGCCGAATACAAATAAATTAATGATTTCAATTAAAAATATTCGATAACTTTGGCTTCATTTTTATATTTTAATGATAATTTCTAGTATACATGATTGCTACCTCATCAAACAACAAAAAATAAAGCAGAAATATTAAAAATAACTTTGAAAAATGGACTTATACTATATATGCCTATGCACATGTTAGTCTAGGGTTTGAAAAATAATGAATTTAGCTAATTTATAATTTATGGAGAACCTAAAAGGCAATTGATATAAAGGATAAGTAGTGCTCACACTAGTTTTTATATAACAAGCTCCATTTAACCTCAAAAGTTGTGATAAAGAAAGCGATACTTAGATCAAACTGGGCATATGGAGCACATATGGAGGGTGCTGCCAAACCATTTCATGTCGGGTTAATTCAGAGCCAAAATTAAGCCTACCGGTGGCCGAGTGGTCTAGTGACCGCTCCAAAACTAGTAGATTTTGGGTTCGATCCTCGGATCGAGCAAATTTTCGATAATACTTGGATACAGATTATTACTAACCCTAGAGTCGCTAAAGATCGAAGTTATTATAAAATGAAAGTAAATAATAGAAAATAACTAGCTAAAATTCTTAAATTTCTCGTAGGAGTAGGACTTAGAGCCTAGGAGAATCTAGTAAAGAACCAGTAATGGTATTTATGAATAGGCAAGGTGATAATACCTACAACGAAATGCAGACCATCCAAATAAATTGATCATCGAAATTTTACAAGAACCACCGTACAAAAGCTTAAGTGACTGGCCTCTTTAATTTTTATTATCTCTTAATGCTTATATTACCCTTTTTATCGTTTTCTTCTTCTTCTAATATTTGAATTTTATAATATCATTACCTGTTTTTATATTTCTCAATTGATTTCAATGCGATGTAATCATCATTATGACGAAAATTGTACAGTGTTCTCGAAATTTGTTCCATCAATGTTATAATAATTGTAGTAAATGTAAATTAATGCATTACATATAATATGAAAAACTCTGATAATATTTTAAGTTCTTAGCCTTTGTATTGGTTATCTTGACCCAAATTTATGAAACTAAGGTTATATTTTGGTGAAAAATATTAATACTTTAGACCAAAACCACTGTAACCTTAGTAAGCTTAGTATCTAAATTAAATAAAAATTTTAACCAAAAAAATTATAACAAAAGTTGTCATAATATATTTATCTTAATATTGTTACTCGAAAAGTTCTAGAAAAGTTTTAAATAATTGTTTTACCTTTAAAGAAAATCAAATTTCTTGTGCTCGGATATAATAGATATAAGTTAATAAATAAAGTGTTCACAATCATTGTTTTAAGATACTTCTTCAGCAATTTGTGCTTATTTATATTCCTCTGGGAAGTAGCGTTAAATTTTCATGAGCCAAACTATAAAAATTTTGTTACTTTACTATGTATTATCACCGGGAGGGTAGAAATTATTTTCTGTTCTTAAATTGTTGAATAAATTGAATAAGCATTACGTTAATAAAACCCATTGTTGCAGCGGTCACGTATTTTCAAAATTATCACAATTTCGATTACGATTTACGAGGTTTTCGAGACTAGCATTACATGAAAGAAAGCGAGGAGTTCACCTATAAAAGTAATAAAAAAACATCATAATAGTGCTATTAGGGGCAACAAAAAGCTGCACTTTAAAGCCAAGAACTTGAAACAAACACGAATCGTGCTCCGAAAAGCAGCCACACAAACAAAACAAACAAATAAAACAAAAAGCAAACGACATTTGACAATCAATTTATCAAAATAATTGTGTTCAAAATAAACGATCCAATCGGTTTAATATCCCGTAACCAATATCTCTCATATCTCTCCCGAAAGCGGATTACGGTTGGCAAGCAGACATTTTCGCAATTCCCGTTTATTTCCTACCCAATCATTAAAATCTCTCGATTATTATCTCATTTCTCGGCCGTCCGCCTCATACATTACCAATTATAATTATAATAAAATTATTAAACTTGTCTCTTCATAATAAATGTCCAATCATAAAAATAATGTGAAAAACTAGGGGTTGAAAAAAAGCCGAACCATAACGTGCGACTGGATCACATTTTATCTTTAATATACTTTTTTTCAATGGCGATTATCTTCGTTTGGATTACGACCAGATATAGCGTAATATTATCGGGAAGAAACGGGTTTATACGTCATTAAGTTCATATTATACGATTTTAATTTTTACAAAATGTTCATAAAGAGAAGCCATTTAATGATGGGAACGAGTTGGATTATTTATTAGCGACCTCTATTTAGTAACGATGTTCAAATGTCTTTTAAAATATAATAACCGTATAGATGCCGTAATTTATTAGATAGTGCGACAATAACGGCATCTGCTTACAATCTTTAACTGACAAAAGAAAAAAAGGGAAAATTTATTCGGCGGGAAATTCAAATGTTAAATTTAATTCCTTCCTTATTAATTTTTTCTTGCGAACAAATATTATTTATTTGAACGACTAAATGGCGAAACTAGAAGGAAATATCTAGCATTTCGTTACAGATGTTGCCCTCGAAAAAGTCATTTTTATTTTACAAGAATTTTAATTAAAAAACCCCTCAAGTTCTTTTAGTTTTCATTTGAGAAACGTTCGGCTCGTCCAGTGTAAAGGGGCAAAAAAAGTACATGTTCTCTTTGATAAATAATTTGACTGAAATAAATTAGAATTTAGACGACTCCTGGATAACTCATTGACAAAATGGTGGTTGGAAAAAGGATGAATATCGAAAAATAGAGAGGCGAGTAGGGTGGTTGGTTAAGATGATGGGAATGTCACTGTTAGATAAAAAGAAATTAATATTTAAACGAGGAATTTTGTGTTTTTTTTATTTATTTTTTTTTCTTGTGGATCAAATAAAGTAAATTAAATTCCGGAGCGAAGCAAATTTTTGTCCTTCTCATTCATTTTTCGTATGCCTCATATCAAATGTAGTTAAAATTTATGTCTCTTTATTAAATTTAATTCCTTTTATTATAAAAAATAATTAACTAACAGTTTGCTCAAGTTTGAGGTATGTATATTTGCTTAAAAATGCGTTTTAAAAACAACTCCGCAAAAAATTATTTATGTAATACCTTTGAATTTTATAAGAAATAATATTAATTTTTTTTTCCTATTCTGGTATTCCATATTATTATAACCACTATCCATTTTTTGTATACCTAACCAATATAGTAGCTTTTAAATGTATTGACAAATCTTAATAAAATAAAACTTCTTGTATTCGATCCATGCACGATGGAAACGACATCTGACGGTTGCACTAAATTAAGCTCGACAATTGTGTAGATTGTGGGATGTATTTAATAATAACAAGAGGATAACCTAATCAAATTTCGACCACTATTAGCGCTGGAATCGATTCTCTTTTCCCCACCAGGACTTCGCTCCTGGTTAATAATCGAAACATTCTTTTGTATTAATAAGTGATTTGTAAAGTTTAACTTTTAATGTTTTATTATCGTGGGAAATTTAACTCTTACTTTGTACGGTAGAATGAAGTTTTTATTTTATATATTGACATTACTGTTCTTTTATCAAAGGGTAGGAGGGAAAATATACTTCTTATTTTTTACTGTCAGCAGTAAATACTATTAACGTAATATCATAGCACCATTTTTCAATATTATAAATTTGATATATATATGTGGTAAGAACAAAAAGATCTTACTTTCGAAAGTATTTTTCGATCTCGATTGCTAAAGCACTGGATCAACCATCAATCAACATCATCATTAAATGAGCACTTCTTCATATTAAGAAGTAATAATTGAATAGGTATTCCTGTTTAAATTCCATCTAAACTAACTATTGTATCAAGTAGCGTACCATTTAAGAAATTATTATAAATTGTGAGCTTTGAATTGTTAACTCTAAAAGCAATATAGCAGTACGAAATGAAAATAAAATGGCCGTAAAGAGCGGTTTTTTGAAAAAAAATATCTTATATCCTTTACGAGAATTAATAATTTTGCATTATGCAAACTTATGATTTGTATATTTTGCATAATTTATTCAACACCATGTCACTATACCTTTCATTTTACCTTTATTTGAATGGGACAACAATTTTTGTCGTATTTTGTTTGAGAGTTGATCCCTTTTCAACCCTTTGTTTTACCCCACAGGGAGTTCAATCTCCCAGAAATTAAAAAAAAGGGAGTTTAATAACTCTTGATGAACAACAAGATATTGAAGAATTGTAACGATATTTATAGTTAAAAAATATGGGTTTTGGGTATTTTGAGATTATAAATTTTCGGAAGTAAAGATAATTATGTATTTTGTTTTCGCATTTTGTATAAGTATTATAAATTCATTATAAACATTTTGTCGTCGTTAAAATTTCATAACTAACTAATTATCATAAAAAATTAATTTTCAAATTTGAAAATAACTTCAGTCTAAAACTCATTAAAATATTTACCTGTAGGAAGCACCTAAAGCTCGTGTATAAAATTGAAATTAAATTCGATGTTAGTTGTACAACACAACAGGAAAATTACAATAATATGGAAAAGTCTTGAAACTTTTTCGTTTATGTTTTTGAAATACCAAATAAAAGTATTATGATTTTTCGTTAAAAACATTTCAAAAAAATAAAATAAATAAATATAACAACCGGATTTCTGTTGATATATACGAAAGTTTTTTTTTAAAAAAAAAGAACAAAAACAAAACATTGTATTGAGACAAAATAATTTTTAGGTTGGCCATCTTAATTATGTTTTTACAAAAAAAAATAATTCAATGTTGATATTTTTCTAAGATATTATTGCTAATTTTGATTATTTTTTATTGATTTTCCCGGTCGCTATAAAAATATTAATACAAACGTGGACGATAAGAAAAGAGAAAAATTGAGCGAAAATTTTTTCTGACACCCTTACGATCTCATTCCATCCATTTATCGCTGTCGATGTACAGAAAAGTGAAATTCAAACCGAGCCAAGCGTCCCGTGTCGGGGCAATTGGAAACCTTTTTATAAAAAAAAAAATGGAATGAAGTGAACCAGTCGAGCTGCTGATTCCTGGTGCCCGCCCCCACCCCCATTCCAGATATTTCCTCACATCCCGTCCAACACATACGACTGCGAGTACCAACGCTACTATGATTTATATCCGGGGTCTGGAATAAATGGTGTAATAGCCAATTCGAGCTGTACGTTTCGGATAGGGACGAGTGGAGAATTTCAGGGGTAGAGAAAACTGAAACGGGAATTCTAGCTTTTAAAAGCTATATAATATTTTCTTGTGTGCGACTTTGGGATGGGAGTTTTCTTTCTTTTTTATTTATATTATTTATTTTTTTCAACATTGTTATTTCGTTTTTTTTTATATTTTTCTTAAGAAATATAAAATTGATTTATTTAAACGGAAAATTATAAACTTAGTATCTTTTGACTTTCAAAGAAACATGTTTGATGTATTGCCTTTAAAAATAAGAAAAATTCAATTGACATAATGACTTGAATAATTTGAACCTTAAACACTTAAAGTTTTATTATGAAAGACTTGAGCAAATTCGGTTAAATTTACCATAATATATTGTATCATTATCAAGAAAGTTTTGTATTCATATTTTTCCTCATACTTGTACATGTTATACTTGAGTATTTGAATGCGTAACAAACTTTCGACAACTTATTTTTGCTTTTTGTTGGAACAACATGCTTATAAAGACTTTGTTGTCAGTTTCCATTTGCGCAACGATTTGAAAGAAAAAAATAATTGCGAAAATGGTTAAAATATGGACACTTCAATGTAAAGCAGGAATTTGATTCGTTAAAAATATAAAAGGATATAAAAATAGAATTGTTAGGTTTTCTATAAAAATAATAATTTCATATATAGAAATGGACTTTAATCTATTTATATATTTACGAAAATTTCCAGTATGGTCAAATATTTAAAGCAAAATATGTGTAGGATGTTAATGTGTAGGGATACTATGGCAAAGTATGTACGAACAAACCATTAATTACAGTGTATGACGTCAAAGTTCATACAAGGAATAAAATACAATGTATTTTTTTCATCAGATAATAATTTCTGTTAATGCAATAGTTTTCAAATCCTCATATTTGGTATTTATAATCCGTGAATATAAAAATACTGAACATTGGTTCAAAGTTCAATTCTTCAAAACTGGAATCTTACTGCACTACTGTTCAAGCAATATATTCTATAGATTGTAGTTCAATTAAGGAAATGTATTTTACAAACGTAAACTATAAAAAAAGTTGAACAAAAGCTCAAACAAAATGTATCAATGATGTATTGCCCACGTATTTCGTTTTGGTATTTCGTTAAGTCACTCATGATTCATCATAAAGTAGTTACGGAGAGATCCCATACTGCTTGATGATCACTGATGATGATTGCTTGGTAATTGAAATACGTATTTGGGCAAAACGTCATAGTGCAATGTTGTTAGAACTTTTGTTCTCATATTCATAGTTTACTTTTATAATTAATTATAATAAAAGGCGAATGCATAAGTCTTTTGTATGTATTGTGGCAAAGACAAAAAACGAGGAATGTATTGAAGCACATACGTAAGAAGGAATAAAATAAAATAATCATAGTCTCAAATTTAAACTTACTGCGTACCGTAATTTACTTCAACTGTCATACCAATTGCCTATTATCGTCATTTACCAATAAATTTGAATATTACAGGGGTAATTACTACTTATATCATATTTTTTAATCAGTATTAGTTGTTCAAAGTCAGCAAAAAAATCTAATTGTTCTCAATGCAGGATTTTTAAATTTAGTTTGGTTATTCCAGAAAATATTAAAAGAATCTAAACATAGCTATTTCAGAGATTATTTTGGGCAATCTGGGTCTCTATTTGACCTATTTGAGATTCAGTAGATGCACAAAACTGAGTATCCAGCGTGTTAAGGGTTTTCGACTGTTTTGGTTCCAGGGTTTGTTATCCATAGTTCCTTATATCTCAATTCATTTGGAGCATTACATTCCCCCGAAGAGAAGGCAATTATTTCATCTTCTGCCCTCTTGTACTTCAATTGTATACAGGTGTTTTTTCAGTCCGCAATGACCGGTTATAGTACAATATAATATTTTTTATATGGTTTAAACAGTATTAGTTGTTTAAAGTCAGAAAAAAATTCTAGTTGATTTTATTGCCATCTTTTTTTATGTAGTTTGGTTATTCAGAATGAGGTTGAATGAACCTCAACACAGCAACTTCAGGGTTAACTTTGTGGCAATCTGGGTCTCTATTTGACATTTTTTACTTCCTGTAGCAGCGCAAAACGCAGCATCTAGTGTATTGGGTGTTTTTCCACTACTTTGGTTCCAGGGTTTATTATCCCTAGTTCCTTATGTCTCCATTCATTCAAAGCACTGCATTCCCTCCAAGTGTGGGAAATAGTTACATTCCTTGCCCATTTGTACTCCAATTGTATGCAGGTGTTTTTTCTGTCAGCATAGTTCGGTTATTAGATCCTTTAGAATTCTTACTTATTTTCTTATGAGATTAAGAATTTCTGTAGTTAGATTCAGGGATGATTTTCCTATCAATCTCTTACTTTGTTTTTACGTAGTTGTGCTCTTCCATATTGAGCAGTGATTTTTATAATCCCGTTCTTTCACTACTTTAAATTTTGTGATTTATTTCCTATTTCCTGCTATGGGACTTGCAATGGTGTCCCGGATGTTTTACGGGTAAGGGCGTCTGTTTTTTTAATGCCTTCCATACTCTTGTAGCCCGGTACCAACTCCAAAGCACACTTATTCCTATACGGGAAATTGTTAAGTGTTCCCTTACAATGCCACATTAATTTAGATCTGACCTAGTTTTCTTATCCCTTCAATACAGCCTAGCTATCGATGAATTTGAAGATCGTTTTGTTTACGGAAGTCGAACTAATAACAAATTAGCGGCTTACCAAAAAAGAACCAAAATTCCATTTTTTTTTCGAAAATTTCAGAGTTCAAGAGTAAAGAAAAAAATATTTTCTTCTACTCTTTATTCTTATAATTTATTATGTGTGTAATAAATGAAGTTCTAATATTAGAGTAAAGAAAAAACAAAAATATCTTTTGAATTAATTTAAGTCAATTACATTGGTATTAACATAATTTATTCTTCTTTTTTTATATGTGACGAAAAAAACATCTAAAATTAGATTTTTTATTACAAATCTCCACAAGAAACACAAGTGTTGAGTTGTCAATATATGGTACAATTTTTTTTACTATCTCAATAACCCCAATAACTTTATCTTTGCCGGATTTTTTCAGCTATTTTTCTGAATAATATTTACAACCTTATGCATTATACATAATTTAATATTGTTACACTGATAGCTTTTCGCCTGACGTAATTTTTTTCATCCTCTACACAATTTTTTTACTTCATTTTTCCAGGGAATAACTATTTTATATTAAAATATGTTATGATAGAGTAAAAAAAAAATATCCGCAATACAGATATAATATAATATTTATACCATATTCAATATGTTAATTTTATTTTCATTTCTCATCCCCAAACAAATCGCCTGATCTGTTAAAAAATAACGACTCTGTTTGCAAATAGATCCATTTTTATTGACATGTGACGATATTAAATAATACGTCAGTAAAAACCCCGAGAACGGAAATTCTTTGGAAAATATTTTTTGTCGCGTTTTTGCATAAAAGTCCATGTTATGTAGAAGATAAGTGTGTGTGTTTTACTTTATACGTTATGACGAGTATAAAGTGAATATTCTTCCCGTGGGATAATGTAAGATCCTTTAAGTTTGCATTCAATGCACCATTTATATAGACTTTAAAGAAGACGAAGTTAAATCGACAGACAATTGGTTCATATTGCAGTTGGCATTGTCTTTAAATCTATTTTTTGTTCTTTGAGACTTAAAAGTTCTCCGTTTTATCTCTTTTGCACATATTTTAATTTTATCGCTGCATCCTTTGTCCCTCTCACGTTTCAAGCTCTTGTTTTATGGCCAATGACCACAAAAGCTTTCGCCAATAAAGTTCCGACCAATTCTCCAATTGATTCACTTGTATTATTATAGATGGACGTGCTTGCCATATGAAATTCACGCGCTGATAATTTAGGCTTTTTTATCGAGCTTTCACCGTTTATTCTCGGTAGGTATTAAGAAAAGATTGGTAAAACGACCCAGTTCTTTTTTTTTTTGTTGAAAACATTTTTAATAATGGAAGAAAAAAGATTTTTAACCGAAAAAACTTTTCACAAGTTTTCTTGTTTATTTTGCTTTAATTTTCATTGATATTTCTCAATTTTCCAATAACTCTCCTATTATACGAGGTGTCGTATACACGAAACGAATACGGGCAAATTAAATCTCTTTGCCTCATATCGTATTTCTTCCGATCTTATTGTACAATGTAAGAGAATATTTTTCATCAAAAAAAAAAGTTTGTTTATTAAGAAAATATCTCCGAGTTGTTAAAATAACATGAAGATATTCTTAAGCGTCGCTAGCAGGCACTGATAAAAATATTTACTTGGTCGGCTTAGTCCTTTTTAAAATATATTATTGGATTATGTTGCATAAATTATTATTAGGTATGAAATAACGTAAGATACTTTCATGTTACCCTCCACATATAATGCGAATAGACATAGTTATACTCGTTTCTTTGGACTTCCGCTACCCGATTCCCGCTAATCTTCTCCACCTTTTCTCTGGACCACAGTCAATTGCCCTCGACTCTAAAACTCAATATTTACGGCCCAAAGGCATTCCTGCTTGCCTAACTAGGAAAGATAACGTGTGCCTACCGTTCCCCATTCCAGCGCTCCCATCCAAGCTTTCTCGGCTACTAATACACAGGAATAGGGAGACAGTGTATCGTTAGCCATAAACTTTACTAATTATCAAGTTGCGCGCCCGCCATGAACTTCATGTGTATAAGCGCATTGTTTTGTGTTTCGCTCCAAAACTCCTGTAACGATATAGAGGGGGACTCATTCCCAATTTTCTGGATTCAGCCTCATACTATTCATCGTACTCATCTAATAATTTATGAACCATTGCGGTATTAAGGGGAATGCGTTGCGAAGAGAAAATTTTGGGACTACGTCGTCGTGGATCTTATTACTGTTATTAGAGAAACAATTGCCTCTTATGTGATAGATAAGTATAATGTGCATAACTTACGAGAAAATACAGGTGCTAAATTTTGGGTGTAATTCAAATTCCGCAGTTTCATTAAATTTATAAAAAAACGTTAACACCTTACATCCCTAAGCAATTAAGATATTACCTGAAGAAAAATTTTAGCTATTCTGTTTTTGAATTATTTTTTCACAGAAAGGCCCCAGGAGTGTAAAAAGCTCCGAGAAATCGGACCCGGAATGATATTTAATTGATCCTTAAGAGAAGTGTAGGATTTTAAAAAAATATCCTGGAAGTTTTAAATTTCTATTTCAATAGGTTTTTGACTACACTAAGTCAAATGCTTTTTCTTTGAAAAATTAAAATTTTGATGCTAAATTTTCGTAGGTCTTTATATTGTACATTATCTGTAAAATGTTCTGTTATTTTAAGTTGCTTAAAATTGTTAAATACTGTAAAAATGAAATAGCTTTAAAAGTGTTATTTCCCGGATCAAAACCACCTGTAGAGTCAGGATAAAAATCATAAAACAAAGTAGACCAATTATTTTTTCTTTTGGTTTTAATATGTTTGGAATAATTAGAAACCTATCCCTTATAGTTAAGCAAATGTAATGAGTAAACAATTAGAGAGGGCCTCATTTACCTTTGAAAGTGAGAAAGTGGTCTTAATGCTGTGCTTGAGTGCCTATATAGTAAATTCAGAAATCCTGGAATGAAATATATTTCAGTCTTCAATTCTCCTTTGATGGTTGCTATTTAGAGGGTTTGTATTTACCTTGCCTAGTAATTTAAGTAGAACCTAGGTTTCTAATCCGTGGCATTTTTATTGCTTTTTTTCTTTACGGTCGCTTTATAACTGCTAGGAATTTAAGCGAGTCTAAGGTTAATACAAACCGTATGAAGGCATATTGAAAATTTGCTTGGTACGAGATTTGAATTTCACACCTACCAGTTTTGGAGCGGCCACCTTAAGCACTCGTACAACAATAAGTTCAATAATTGGGTATTATCATAGGGTTTTGGACTAAAAAAAATGAAATCAAATTTTCGTCCTAATGATTGATATTCGATTTTTGTACAACGTTTCATCGCCTTTCGGGACTTTATCAAGTACTCAATCATATATCATTGAAGTACTTGATAAAGTCTGTAAAAGCGACGAAACGTTGTACAAAAATCAAATGTAAATCATTAGGAAAAAAATTTGACATAATTTTTTAAGTCCAAAACTCTATGATAATAAACAATTTAACAAACAATGAACCTTAATCAAGTGAATCTACTATGTTCAATAATATTTTGTAGTCTTTAAGTACGTAAAAGGATGCCTTTTTTTAAGACTTGAGGTTTTCTACTGAAACCCTTAGTTTTAAGACTAAAAAGAAAAGGTAACAATTATAAAAAAGAGAAGAGTTCTCAAAAATTATAACAAATGACAAATGATTGGGGTATTTTTAAGAATTGCCATCTATTTTTCTCCAACTACAAAAAACAACTACAATATCGTAAACTTATCTCTATCCTAGATCAGGATCTACAGACTCTGCTTGGATGGTTTATGCAAGGTACATCGCACTTAAAATTAAAAACAAAATGTAAACAAAGGATTTGTATTATGAGAGCTATACATTTTATTTTATTTTATTGAACAAATGACAATAGCAGAAAAAATATTTATTATAATATTCCAAGTCTTACTCTTTTTCTAAGAATAAATGTTATTTTGTTTTTTTCTCCCCTAAAATGAAAGACCTATAGATCTATAGTGATAGTCCACAAAGCTTTGAAAGTTTGCTTTTAAAATCAGATGCTTGCAACTAAAGTTTTAAAATAAGGGAGTTTAGTATAAAAAACCAACTTCTAACATAAAAACTTGCTATAAATTGATTGACTAACCTAATATTTCCTTAAAAATCGTATAGTTATCTCAAAAGAATATATCTTTGTTGTAACCATTGAATCAAGTAACAGCCAGTAATATCGTTCCAAAAGCCAATAGAAGACGGAAATTTCGTAAAGTATTGGCAAAAAAATCATCTCAAATCAATGAATTTTTATGAGATCTCCTTGAAAATGGTGCAATTTTTAAAGCTGATCCCATTTTATTGTAAAGTTTATTTTTATTTTTTTTTTCTGTCAGGATATCAATGGCTTTTCCATTCGATCCTGTGATTATTTTTACATTACATCGTTCATCCCTTTTTCCGTTTTTTATTTGACTTTACTGCGGTATTCTAACCGAAAGTTATTGGCGACATCCCCAATCCCTATTGAGGAAAAAAACGTTTTGTCAAACGCTTTCCACGCATCGACATACTAATAAAGCTCGCGTTCCGAACTGAAAATGTGCGTGACGGAATGACGAAAAAAGGGCTTTAATGCACGTCATGTCCGGGACCAGTGTAATTAAATTTTTGGAAAATCCCTGCGAAAAACTAATGAGATTTTCAGGAAAAGATAGCCGTTATTGAATTTTTGCAATAGTGGTTTATATAATTATATTAGACTTATGTTTGTCATTTTTCTGGACGTGTGAGGTTAATGCAGAGGAATAAAAACATTAGTAAGACGTGAAGACAATTCCAAGGATCAAAATGGGGGCGTCAAAATGTCGCACACGTGCGGTATGGAACCATTTCGGGAAGCAGGAAGAGCGTCCATAATATAATCATAATCACCATTAGAGTCATCTGCCTCATCTTGAAATTCCCAACAACGATTACATGGGGTAGCGTATTCTCAATGAAGACATCTTCGCGGGTTTATTATTATATTCAATGGAATGCGTTCACGTTCCCGGATATTTCCGTCATCTTCACATTATATCTCTCCCTTAATTTTATCGAGAAAATTTGCTCAATATCGATTTTATTAAATTCTCTCCCTAAAATAAAAGTTTTTTTTTTTATTCTCAATACAAATATAAACTTTGGTAATTTGGCATACTGAAAAAAATAAATTCTTGCTTAAAAAAAGGGACGAAAAGGAAATTAATCCGACGGATAAGCATAAGAAAGTGAAAGCTAATATTTTTTATTGCTTGTCTTGGTTTGTGCAGCATCTTAATTAAAAATACTCTTAACTTTTATTACGATCGAAATGTAGGTTATTTTCCCTAAACTAACCCCTGAAAGATATTTTCTCGACGTAAAAGGGTTTTGTGCGTGCAAATATTTTCTCATCACGCACTCATTTTCCCTCTCATTGTATTTTCATCCCGATTTTCCTTTGCGTGCCATTCTTTTCATATTCCGATCGGAAAAATTCATGGAAAAAACTCTTTGGTTTTCGACATTTTCGTCGTTTCCTGTCACCTCTAGCAGTATGCATGTCCGAGGAGGACAATTTCAATATAAATTCCTTTGAGAGTTTTTCAAATTGTTCGTTTGCGGCAAAAAATTATTCGTCCGAGTGTGTGGATGGGTATTTTCTATTTATTGGAGAAAGTGTCATACTGGGCTGACTATTCCATTTGCAATCGGGAAGTGAACCTGGAAGGAATTTTTTCGACTGAATGCATTTAATTAAAATGCCAAGACAATACAGGGGTCAAACAGGTATTGGAGATTTCACAGTTGATCGAAACTGAGATAAATAAATCATGTTCTATTGCAGTTCTTTATATAAATTAGCCTGTTTTCTTTTACCTTTAGAACTGCAATCGAGTTAGCAGAAAGTGAAGGGCTTTTCCTCAAAGAAACTTTATATATTAAAGCAACAGCTTTTGTCTTCATGACTCTAAGATATTTTCATGTTTTCTTCGGCAAAGTGAATCACTTCATTACTAAAACTTGTTCTTTCTTATTTGTAAGGTAAAGTAAAACCTTTGTAAGCGTAAACACTGATAAATTTATTGCAAAACTTCGCATAATTCATCTATATATCCATAGTTTTTGAATTTTAAACGTTTTTCAATTATACATCAAAGGTTTAACTTCTTTTAATTAGTTCTGCAAATAAATTTTGGTAAAATTTTTGCCATTAAATATTTTCAATTTCAGATTTGATTTTCTCCGCTGAGCTTAAAATTTTAAAATGTATTGTGGTCTAATTTAGGTAATATAATTGACAAAAATTTATCAAAAATATTAATTTGTACCAAAATTTAAGCAAAATATATTTTTGATTCATTACCCCAGAAATGTATATTGATTACCAAGCAATCTTCGTCAGTGATCATCAAGTAGCTTTTTTACTCTAATGAACCTCAAATAATCATTGCAAACAACATTGTAACATATTTGCGTTGTTACTTGAAACTCGAAAAGCATACAATACCGGAATTGTATTTGTTCGGGTTTTTGGTCATACCATTTCAATAAGGAATTCAAAATAAAAAATATTTTTTTATTTTTTATAAAACGTTTATAAGTCACTGTTATCATAAAATTCTATAATTATGTCACTTTGAAACAACTTTTAAACAGATAAATGACAATTGATTGGCTATAGGTTTAAAAACGAAAGTACTTTCTGGTACACTTAATATTATATATTGTTTAAAGGAAATATTTAACCTTTTAATGGAAAAGCAAATTTTCGGTATAGAAAATATTCAGGAACCATGGGTAGATTGGATATATTTTTTTGGTGGAAACCCTGAAAAATCAATTGTTACGTTTAAAGAAAAACCTATTAAGATACCTATCTCTGGTGTAAAAAATAATTGATAAGTAAAAAAAAAATTAAAGAAAAAATATAAACTAAGAAAATAAAAAAAATATAATTGAGATTGAAAGTTTTCTTTTCCATTTTTCACGTAGAATCAACAACAACCATTTACTCTGTGTTATTCAAAAATTGAATGCTGAATGTTTATCTCAAACAAAGAATTTCGAGATTTTTCTGTTTGCTGAATTGGGGTAATAAAACGAAAATTTCATACATTTTTGAGCAAATTGCAGAAAAAAGTAAATTCCTTTGCAACGGGTGGATAAATTTATATCTCTGTATCGAAAAATATTTTCCCCTTTTCCCATATACATTTTACACGAATTCCCGTTCGAAATATTTCCTACACAGCTCGGCATTTTCTTGCGAGTTTGTGAACCTCAAGCTCTGTCTAGTCAAACTAAATCGCAATTTTCTCCACTCTCATTAAGCTCTTTGAAAAGCTCACCAAAACCTAGTTCGAACCACTTCGACAATCTAAAGACGTATTTTCAATGAATTACCAAATTGTCTCATAGGCCACTTATTTAAGTGCTTATTGCTAATTAGTCATTTACGAGCTTTCGCAATCAAGCCTAATCGGTTAAACCTAAATGATTCTAAACTTTTAGAGGCCTTTCGTGTTTTAAACACGTTTTACGGTATTCAAATGAAGCTTTGCTTAAAAGCTTTAAACGATCGTTGTAATTTTAATGTGAGCAAACGCAAAGCTTCTCTCATCTTATTCCTGTTGTATAACTTGAAATTTTCCCTTATTTTCTTTATGTTGGTCTTAGAATTTTTTAGTTTTCTATTTCTTACAAGTGAGGCAATGCAGCATTTGTCTATTTGTTTATGCATGCATATGTGTTGATACATCCACACAAAAGCTCGTATGTGGAAAAAGCTTTCGTATAGGACCACTCTTCCCCACTTTTGTTACCTCCTTTTCACATACAACCACCTAAGTTTATGAAAGCAAATAATATTGTGGAACAATGTTGTGATGTGAAAACCGGGAAAAGTTAATTCTCGGCAAAATATGGAATTGAATTTATGTTGAAATGAAATTAAAGGGGTTGGGAATGAATTGGTGCGGAATAAATATTATTGGTTTAAATAAATTTAGTAAGTTGAACAAAATTTAATTTTCTAGGTGTTTTTCAGTTGATATTATGATTGTTTTTAATTAAGTTACTCAAATGTTGAGTTAAAGAATTGATCGAATGAACGAAATTGGATACATTAGTGTTGGCTTAAAAATCCTGTGTCAGCCACTATTTGCTGTTCGATTTTTCTCCAGTTTTATTCGAATCATCGAAAATCTGTGATCTTTTCATGTCTTACTCGTTTTTACGTTTAGCGTTTACATTTCTCTCGTTCGTTAAATGTCGAGATCATTGTGACGAAGGTAAATTCCGACATATCAGCCATCGTAGAGGTAATAGACACAATAGGGTCGGTCGGGCCCGTGACATAAATCACTATTTGCCACCCAATAGCGTAGAGTTTTCTCCTGGTTCCCATTCTATGGCTGTTAGGCAAAATGGGTTTGATCGCACAACGTTAGAGTGCTTGGGGTTCGCATGTAATGGGGATGGGAATGGTTAGGGGATGTTCCATTCATTTCATGCAAGCGACTCATCTCCGACGTCTTTCTCCGCAAACAATCCGCAAGTGAACCAAGTCAGCTCTTGTAGACTTCAAACGTCTTGATTTCGACTATTAATTAATCCTGTACCATTATCAAGACTTGGGAAAATGTTCAACATTTTGACGGGTTAATTATTTGTGCAAAATAACAACACACACACACCCTTAAAAATGACGTGGAAAAATCTCTAAAGACGTAGACTTTAACTTTTATAACGTCAACTTAAATTTCTTATAATTATACATTGGCTTTTAATCGTCCAAAATTTTGAAAACAAAGTTTTAATTCTCGATTTAGTACCGTAAAATTTACTTTGATATGATTTTTCATTAAAAAACGGAGCAAAAATACTACTTTTTTTAAATCCCAATGTCATTGAATGAATTGAATTGCAAACGATTTGGTAAACCCAAAACATTGGTCAAAAATAAGAAGGAAGTGACCAAAAGTCAGATTTTGACCGAAGCCGTTCTTTATCTTTAACAGTGGCTTCAATCGAAGCCGATTTTTTTAAAAATTGTTATTTATTGTCGCTTTGAAACACTTCAAACGTCATCAGTGACCCTAGGGTGAATAAAAATCCGTTAAAGAAAAACATCAATTTTTTACTCGATACAAGGATCAAACCCAAAACCTACCGATTTTGGAACGGCCACTTTGACCACTCGGCCACCAGTCGACTATTAAAAGATTTTGAAATCAAGAATATTTTTAACAAAAATATCGAAAACTTATAAAGCTCAGAAAAATCAATGGTTCATAATACAATTAAAAACACTTCAATTAAGTTGACCTGTATTAAAATAAAATAAAAATAATAGGAAAATTTTAAAACATATTTAAATATAATGACTAAACCAGGGGTGTCCACTTTGTGGAAGGCCAGATTTGAAATTTTTATTTTCGCAGTGTGTCAAAGAAAATCACCAATAATAAAACAATAGCAATAATTATACATTCCTGGCTTGAAATTTAAAAAGCTTCGACTTTGAATTGAAAATATGACGAAAAAAAAATCAATTAGCATATTTTTTTTCTTTACAATAGTAGCTTTTGACTTGGATAATGAACACCGATATCAAATGCGATGTTTGGGGCTCAAAAACGATAAAACGGTTCGTAAAATAAAATAGTTACATTATACGACTATTTTTAAACAATTATTATTTAAGGGTATTAAGCATGGTATGGTTGTGGCTTTATAAAAAAAAACAATCCCTTGTTGCTTATCTATTAATTATATACAACTGGTGCACAAAGTTATACGCCCCTTTCTTTAAAGTCCCTTATCCAAAACTTTGTTAAATTGTCGGCTAGTTTTTGACCAAAATCTCTGAAAAACCATTAAGAAACCTTAATTATAACTCAGAAAAAATATCAATGTATAAATCATAATTTTTGCACGAATATGTACAAATTCGATTATCTAATCAAACCACGTATTTATTTATAACGTTTCGTCATCTAGTTGCTGATTTTATCAAATAAAACTGGAAAAAAGGATGCTAGTTTTATAAAGGAAATTTTTGGTTGCAATTCTAAATATTTTAAAAATGGATGGTCTGTACTGCAAGAAACACTTACCAAGTAACAATCAATAATAATTCTTAAGGTTCACTTGATAAAATCAAAAAATAGATGATGAAATGTAGCGAATCTGAAAATTAAAGCTGAAATACTTAGCTCAATTTCTGAGTATTATTCCGTGGAAAAAAGTTAATTCTTTTACATTTTAAACAATTAATGTTTTAGTACTTGATAAGTATAAAATTAAAAAAAAACTTTTTATTGTAAATTTGATTCAACAATTTGTTCGTACCTTATGTGAAATGGAGCTGAAATATAGGTGACAAGATTGCAGGGAAAAAAGGAAATATTTTTGTTTAAATAGTACAAATTTTTTTTTTGTTTGAAAATTATTTGTTTCCGCGACAATAAACAATTTTTCCTGAGCCAGCCTCTTGTATTTTTCATTTACGGCTCGATAAGTTTTCCATTATTGTAATTCGAATATGGGGCGTGAAGAAAGGGGTTAGTAGTTTGGCGAGATAAAAGGACTCGCACCTCGAGACAATTTTATGTTAGAATGCTCAAAATGAAAATAATTCTGTCAACAATAATTTTTAATATTTTCCATCTCATAACGGAAATTTAAACGTATTCCCACATACACGTTTCGGGAATAAATATATAGGTATATAATATTCCAGGTAGGAGTACGCGTTATGGACTTTATTATATCTTCGTCCCTTTTCTTCAAACTATTGCTGCTCGTCTTTATGCAGGGGCCATTCAAGTACGACACGGAAAATTCCTGTATGGCTAGGTCGTATCCGCTGTAACCGGGACTCTCTTTATTAATGTCCGGAAAAGTGAAAATGTCCTGAATTGAAATCGTTTGCTATACATGTATTTAGCACCGACCATTTCATATGAAAATTTTATTTTTGGTAAAGTAAAAGACAGAGAGAGCCAGAATATCAGAAAGAGATGAAAACATACAAAGTTAAATTTTATTAAATAATTTAAAATAAATTGCTCGTGTCCAACTAATAAAAAAATAATTACCCTTCAATCAAAGTAACTGAAATTTTTGCTTCATGGTTGTTTTCAAAAAAGTCAAATTGAAAATTTAATTAATATTTTCACAAAACTTTGCCGTTTATTTAAATTAATGCTTTTGCAGTTGGATATTTAATTTAAAATTTATTATTACTTTCTTTATGAGATGTGAAAAGTGTACAGTTTTTTTTGCTTAATTATTGTACACTTTAATTTATTTTAATTTTTACTTTTTTTTTTTATTGCAAAGAAGATGTTTTATTTACATAGACTTATAATGCAAGCAGTCGCTGTACAAAAGAAAACTGAAAATGATTCTCAGCTCTACTAAAGTAAAGCTTAATTTTCATGCTTTGATTAAATATTCCAAACGTTCAAATAACGTACATATTGAAATTTGCAAAGTTTAAGTATAAAGCTTTAAGATAAATTGCAAAGTGAAATAAAAGTAATGCAACCTTTAACGATGGATTGGGAACAATTAATCTTTCAGTACATTTTTTTCAAAATAAGGCCAATATTTACCCGTTAAAACTATACAAAAGTCTCTGGATTAGTTGTTAAGGTATTCCATATTCATCAATTTTATTAAAATAAAATAAATATGATAATTTATAAATTCTTCGATTTGTTTTTGTTCTCTCAAATTTCTGGGATTATTATTGTTTCGTTCAAAAATTATAAATTCATTTAGGCTTTACCCAAGGTTTATAAAATACACAGGTGGCCTCATGCGCTACGTGACGTATATAGAAGAAATTCGTATACATCTTTAGACCGATTCAAATTTCAAAATTCTTCGTATGACGTAATTTTTTTTTCTAATGGGGCAACCTGTGTAATTTGTTAACCTTGGGTTTTACCGAATTTTATCGGCAAAGTCGAAAACTTTAAATGTTTGTGATAAAGTACCTAGGGCCATAAGCTTGATGAATCGGCCTCGGAAAGATATTTCAATGATATATAAGAGAAGTGTAAATAGGTACTAATTAAATACACAGATACTAGAAGATTCAGATCTCTATTTCAAATTGTTTTTGAGAAAAAAAAAAACTCTTAGATATAACTAAGCCAATTGATCTAATTTTTTTATTTTACTTAGATATTTATAATGCCTTCTTTATAAAAAATTAACAGCCATATAACATTATAATTATAAATTCTGTAATAAAAATATATGTTTTTCGGAAAACAAAATTGTTTAGCAATTGTCAAACTGTTTTCACTTTTATATAGCTCCTATATAGGTAATATATTTTTTTTGAAAGACTACTACATAGTAATATAATTAAAAAAAAATCACTTCTAATTTTAAATTCGATTGCTCTTGTTTAGTCTCAATATGTGCCTAAATATATTCACAAAAAAGGGAAATAATTCTTGATTTACAAACCTTTATACCATATTATTTTTTCTATAACTCATCTTAAAAATATTACTAAAAAGTATTTTTTTATAACTATCCTGAATATATGTTCATTGAATTATGCGATAAGCTCCCAGGTAATACAAGTAGTATGTTTTACGCCATTCACTGACAAGGTTTATAAATTACACAGGTTGCCCCATTTGAAAAAAAATTACGTAATATGATGATTTTTGAAATTTGAGTCAGTCTGAAGATATTTACGAATATCTTCTGGATACGTCACGTAGCGCATGAGGCCACCTGTGTATTTTATAAACCTCGATTCATTGATATCTGATAACAAAATACCCACTCCAATGCAAGAGGCTATTAGCCAATGGGATTGCAAGATTTAAAGATGTTCATTTGTTTTGATTATTCAAGTTTTAAAAATTTAACGAAACCACTCCCATATTCAATGCCAATACATATATAACATATCAATACATGAAGTTCATAAACGTATCTACGAGTATGGAACGTTTAGTACTCTGACGTCATTCGGGGCCTATCGATACATAAATTAGGAATTAAAAAGATTAACTTTTCAAATACACTAGGAAAACCTTAAATTAAGTTGGTGTAGTAGCAAAAAAATAATTCATTAAACTTAAAAGTAAAGGAAATAGTTAACTGAGGATATTGTTACAATTAAGAGTAATAATACAATGAACCTTGTAACAAGATGCCAATCATGAGTTATGTGTTTTCAAATACAACAAATAAAATACTTTTCTTACTTCTAATTGTAAAAATCTATAGACAAAATAGTATGGATGAAGATTCAAATGATGAAAATTTTTTTTGTAGGTATATTTATATAGTGATAAATATTATTAATTAAAAGAAGCCATTATGTTATATTGTTATTTATTTTTAATTAGAGTGGTATTAACAACCCCTATATCGTATTAAAGTCTTATATCAAACGGTTCAGTCAATTTTATTTTTTTTTTCTATTTTTCTTCTCTTTTATTATACTTTTTTTGCAAAATAAATAAGATCTTATTAAGATCTGAAACACTAATAATCTTAGTATTTAATTAGTTCCAATACACTTCTTTAGTATCATTAAAATATCTTTCCGCGGTGGAATCTCCATATTTATACCCCTTGGCGCTTTACTCCTTTTCAACATCTATGTTTTTGATTAAATTATGCCTCAATTCAGTAAAACCATGAGGGTTATTAAGAACTTACATCATGAGTAAGTTAATCTTGCGATTTTTTTTATTAAAGACAAAAAATTTTTTGGCGTACATTTTCAATGAACATTTCAATTAAGTCTAACAGAAAACCTGAACTTAATAAGTTTCGACTCCTGTTCCTGCTTTGGAGCCATTATTTTTAAGGTCCCGATTCTATCTCAGGACCCAATGTTGGAACTCTCCATTCCAAATAATCGTATAAAGGAATATTTTGGATCATAAATTGCTACCTTTAAATGTAAATTTAAAGGCCACTATAAAATAGAATTGATATTTAAACAAACATATGAAGTTCCCAAAATGTAATTTCAATGTGTTGCCTATATTATTTTAAACATAAGATTTTTATGTAATATGAGTTATATATGTTATAATGGCACTAGTTTCGATATTGAAAAATATTAATAAATAAAGTGATATTGTAACCAGGCTGGAAGTACGAGGTACAACTCTAGGAAACAGCCTCACATTTTGTCAATTGTTGTCAAATGAATGCAAAACCAAAAACAAACAAAAATATTGTTTGTGAAAAAAAAATTGCTGTGAATCTTGATGTATTAACGATGTAATTCCTCATAGTCCTATTAAAAATATACATTTTGAAGTGTCAAATTTAATAGAGTAGTTTCGGAATAATAAAGAAAAATAAAAAATCATGAAATTTATTTAATATATTTAGTATTTTGCTATTCTAATTGTACCGTAATCCGAGATGTTCCTAACAAGTGTTTTTTGTCTGAAAGCAAATACGTAAGTGATATTAAAGAAACAGAATTTGAGAAAACACTTTTTGATTCTCGAATCACAAAAAACGAAAACAACTATTTAAAAGCTCCCTTTTTTATCTTATTGGACGACTTTCGTAAAGTTGTGAAACAAAATAACCATTCAACTAATGTTCAGCAAATCAAAACCCCTCGCACTTTAATTAAAAATTCCAAACTTTTTCCTCCCCTTGCAAAACCAGGTGAAAGCAAAAGTTTCTTTCAAACTTGTTTCATTTGAGATATTTGAGCTTTTATCGAAAGTGATAGGCATGGACAGTGAATTTCAAATCCCCACTTGAGACTAATGAAAAAAGTACCAAAGAAATAATGAAACTAGAATAAGAATAACAGTATATTGAAAGCAAAAAGCCGAAGTGAGACAAATTAAAAAAAAGCTCCACTAGCTTTCCACTTGTCACAACAGCGTTGCACACCTGTCAAGAAAACTTTTCTGTATCATACGGGGTTTCTTGGTAGTTTTGAAATAAATTTAAATTATCCAAGTGCAAATATGAGAAATTTTTCTTGTTAAATTATTTAAATTGAATTGTTTTTCTCTTTTCATTAGCGGTGCAACCCTCTTACATCTTCATTGTCGTTGGCACATTTAGCCGTGCGCTCGGCCCCAAACCGCCCCCGTTTATAAACTAGCAACAAAACAACGTTTGATTTATTTACGCTTTCATCGAAACTTGAACATGCACAATAATAGTTCAACAACAATAAATAACTTCTAGTTGAACGCCCGTTATTTCGCACTCATACCTTCAATATTCCCGCCCTTATTACCATCATGAAAATTGCACACAAACCACAACAATAATATCCGAAATAATTCTTAGTACCATAAAACAATTAAGATCGCACCCATTGATGTTTTCCCGCTCACCAAAGTGTTTTTTTTCCTTTGGTTTTCTAGAAGATTGAAAATAGTCTTTCGACGGCCATAAATTTGATTTAATCGCAATCTTTTCTATAGAGGATAGGGTCTCATTGTGGACAATTGGATGCCGAAGGCCTTAGGGCGCTCGTATCTTTTCCCTATCAAACACCTCGACCCATTTACATCCAATCTATGATCGGGTAAAAGCTTTTCACTGGCTGTCGAAAAAAAGTCCAAAGAAAAGCGAACAATGGAACCTCTGTATACCTAACATGTCATAGACTTAGAGAAATTTGACGCAACTCAACCATATTTTGTGTTGTTTATATTAAGTATAGGCTTTGTATGTGTGAAAGCTGCCTTCACCCTCACATACATGCGATTCCTTTGTTTTATCCGACGCTTTTGGGCTCTGATGTTCAAAATGGGTTTGTTTATGTATGTGTAATGATATTTCACATTCAAAATGATTCCCTAAGGACAAAACTGTTGTGAGGATGAACGAATGATGTGTGAAGTGGCTTGAGGATCTAATGGCCTAGGCTGGGGGGTGGGAGCTTGAAAACAGTGGCTGATACCGGTCCACATAACACCAGATGTTTCCCGTCATGTGTGCACGATATATATACACACATTCAACATCAATGATAATGTTAATCATGAAACATATAAAACAAAAATGCTACCCTTAAAAATCATATTTTCTTCACGTTCCATTTCGATAATTATCTAGAAATTATAACGTATTGAAATTAAGCTCTGTGCCCCGTTCCTTGCCAGTTATTTTATGTACAACATCGTGATATTCATTTGAATATATTTTGTAAATGATACTTACGTGAATAATGTAGGAATGAATAGAAGACCATTAGAGAGAGCGACTTGTAAATTGAATTCACATTGGTATGAATATGCATGAATTATCCGATAACAAGCTTTTGCCTTTCCTTGAAGGAAATATGAAAATTTCGTGTCGAGCTCATTTTTTTTATGAAAATGCTATAAAAAATTCAAGTGAAATATTTCTTTATAAAATTACATGAATACGTAGCAACATTTACTAGATATAATAGAAATTAATATACAGATGTACTTTCTTTTCTTTTTCTTAATCGAATCAAACAAATGAGAGCGATTGTTAAGGGTACTCTTAGAAAATCATTAATTTTTTTTAAAGTGCAGCAATCATTTTCATGCATTACTGCAATCTAATTTTTTATGAAAATAATTTCAAATGGTTTATTTTACACATGAAAAGCTTCTGAAAAGAAAAGCTAGGATTTTTTTTTTGAAAAATGACAGTGAAAGAATAAAACGACCGCCTTTTCTTTTATATCCTACCAATAGATATAACTTTATCCTGGACTTATAAAGCTACTTACGTCCTTATCCATGGTTTATACAATATAACAGAAAATGAACCTCTTTTTTGGGCAATTAAATAAAATAAAAACATCAAGTATTTAATATTCATAAAAAAAGATTCATTTACTGCTACTTATAAAACTGTTGCCAACAATCCATTGCTTATCCACTATTATACATAACACGAATAAAAATATTCCAATCATAAATAGAAAAAAATCAATTTTTTAATATTAATCTAGTATTATTTCATTCCAATATCTTAAAACTTTAACACGTAAATTTTTCAAAATTTATTTAAGAATTATAAAAATGTATAGCAGAAAACATTGGGTAAAATGTCTTTTTAATAAATTTAATAAATATTCTAAATTACATCTATCTAGTACCAACAAATTGCTATAGTTTCAAAAATTTTTAGTTACATAAATTAAATACGAAAATATTCAACCAAATTTGATTCATCAAATCAATTTTCCTTTTTTGTGGCAATCATTTATTTTTGTTCTAAAGTTTGGCATTTAAATATTGTGGTGGTTAATTGATGGCGATAAACTTTTAATGATAATTTTTTTCACTATCCAATTAATATGGTTGGGTATATTCAGATTCATCACTGCTTTTATTATAGTATTGAAAATTGGGATGGAGACTTTTAATAAAATAAATCATTTGGAGTGATAAATACCTACATATATTTTTAATAGGGGTCGTTCATAAAATACGTTCACTTATATAAATGGTGAGGAGGTATTTTTCGGGAATGTCATTTCTTTGTTTTTTTTTTTTTGGGAAAATGAATGACGATTTTCTCATAATGTATCAATATTTAATTGGATTTTTAATTACCCAATATAGCCCAATCCTGCTGTCCTGTTCCTAGCATAATTCCACGCTAATAAAATTTTTGTTCTTTGATGACAAAAGATTTATAACTTTCTTTTTAGACGTAAAAGTTTTGCCGTCTTAAAAATTTTGATGAGATCAGAACCAATGATAATTCAAAGGAGGTAGATCTGAAGCATATGGTAGTTGGGGCATTCAGTCTCATTAAAGCTCACAAAACCTTTGGGTATATTTCTATAGCCTGGATAATTTCTTTGCTATCAACGTAAAAGTATACTTCTGCCAGGAAAATAGCAGAAGATATTAGACCAAAATGAACACCAATTCAAAAAAACGTTTGACATACAATTTAAAAAAATGGCTTTCTTTTTCGTAAAAATAAAAACGAAATTATCCTCCGAGCAAACTAATATACCTTAATTTTTCTCCCGATTTTGGTTATCTTTTGGGTAGGGTAAAACATCATTCGTTTTATTATTATAGATATACTAATATAAAAATTTATATATTACCACTATAATATGTAGCTTTTAACTACTACGAGTTACTATAAATTTCAGTATATTATGAACAGGGTAGTCTATCATTTGCGACGCAGTATTTATAAGATGGTCACAGAAAATATGGCCCCGTGAGACGAAGAGAGGAGAGGATGGTCTAAAAGGTTAAACTTTGAGTTGTATATTTTAAAAATGGCCCCTAACACGCTATTTTTGAAACATATTAAAATCAATCAGAAATAAGCTTTTATAATATAATTTAACTTAAGTTGAATTACCCATCCTTTTTTTAAAGATTTTTTATATTCAAATTGAATGACAAAACGTTTAAAGTAAAATTCAAATCTTTTTAAGGTTGTACCTGTTAAGGGTATTAGCAATACAAGCTGAACTTCCTATAAAGATATATTGAATAAATTATGTGTTTTGTTCATTAAACAATAAAAAGAGAGCTCGGAATCTTAGACTATTTGTTTTCTCATGTTTCAAATGCATTTCAATAATCACTCTTAAATTGCTCGGGATATCAAATATAAACTTATTTTATTTGCATTTCAATAAAGAAGAATTTGATTAAAAACACTTTAAAAGAAGCTCACATAATTTTTATACCTCTCAAGATGTTTTTATCAGTCGGTGATTAAACGTTTTATACGCATGAGTCTCACTTAATTGCTTTTATTTAAAATCTGATTAATATTTCTTAGACAATAATTGCTAGGGGTGAAAATCTCCTTTTAAAGGACAATAAAATCAGCCCTCTTTGATCTGTCCTATAAAATGAGTATCGTTTGTTAATGTCTTTGTGTATATTATCCCAGGGTTTCCGGATCCTGGAAACATCAAAGATTTTATCGTCCAACTAATGCTAATAGTCCCGGGGATAAGGCGGCAAGATATTGTGTTTGTTGTCACGATATTATTCCGTTTATTATTGTTGGCTTGTTCTTGTTAATGCAATAATATTTATAATCGTTATATTTTCCGGAATTTTATGGGAATTAGTTTCAGGGATGGATTATAAACTATGAAACAAGCATAAAAATGAAAATCTGGTTGGAGACATTTTTTGAGCTTAACGACAAGCTCATTTCGTTTGTTTAATGTTATCGAGAGAAAAAAATTGTAATACTTTTGTGAAATAAACATGAAAAACAGAAAATTGATGGAAAAATTGAAAATGTGAGGGTTATAAAGTACGCTATTATCGTTTATTGATGATGAAAAAAATGGGAAATAAGTACTTATTAAAAGAGATTTTTAAGTGGGTTGAAAGCTGGAGAAGAGCTTTTTTTCGTTGCTGATAGCGATTTTATCGTAAATGAGGGAATGTTTTTGCAGTTTGAAAGTATTTTTATTATTAAATAACAGGATTTTTTTTTATTGAAATGAGACAAAATCGACCAATAACTGAATAACACTCATGTTTTGTTCGCGTAAGTTTTCGTAATCGTAAATATTTTTTTACGATTCAATATCAGATAAAGTGGAATTTTGGGGATAAGAATTATTTGCAGAAATATCTTACGTAAACTTGGCCGTTTGTGTAATACTCTTATTTGTTCAGTGTCCAGAATTATAGAAAGAAGCTTATGAAATTTAATGGTTTTTATTGTAAGAGTGAAAAAAAAGATATAAACTCATTTATTAATTTCCAATGGATAGAAACTAATTCTCTAAACTCCAAAATGATAAGATTTTCTAGATTTACTAGCAGTGATTTTTTACCTTTTCAGTGAGCCGCACCCCTTTGAATCTAAAAAAAGGTCTCCGCTTTCTGTATATATTGTATGAAAACTTTCCATTTTCATTGAAAATGGAATTAGATTTCAGTGGACAAGTTTTCATTAAAAATGGAAAGTTGTCATAAAATTTATACAGAAAACCAACGACAACGAACACAACCATCCATAAAACATCATTTTACCCAAGAAACCAAAAAATGGCTGATTACAACAGTCTAGTGTACAGAGCGATCAAGTTCCCTTTTAGCACCAAAGCTCGTGAAGAAAAAATTAAGATAATTAAATATATAACCATTACTAACGGTTACAACAGCTAAATCGTAGACAAAATAATATCGAAATTTCCTAAAAAATCCATTCTTCCAACTCCACCAAAAGAAAACAAAAAATATATATAAAATCAAACTTCAATAATATATTTAGTTATACAATCGCCAACTTTCTAAAAAAATAATTTCTATATCACATTTTTAACAAACAACAACATGATGAAGATTCTTAAACCATTGGAGAACAATCAAATTACAATGAAAAATAAAACTGGAATATATAATTTTAAATGTGGTTCCTGTGAAAAATTCTACATTGGTCAAACTGGAAGATCTTTCAGAACAAGATATAAGGAACATACACCCACGAAACCTACTTCAACAACTTCAAATTTTACAAAACAACTTTATGACAAAAATCATCAATGCTTAAATTTCGAAACAAATTTTAAGCCACTGCTCATTTGCAAGAAAAGATCACATATGAACACACTAGAAGAATATGAAATATACAAAGCCCATAAACTAGATCCAAATAACATCCTTGACGACAAATTATGTAAAACAAAGTACCTAATCATTTGCTTACAACTAACAAAATAAACATTACCTGATGATGACAGCCAAAAACTGATAAAACGCGTCATAATAAAGAAAAAATTGAGTCATAGGACTTATATTAATGTTTATTAATATATTTTTAAATTAATTCACTGAATTCAGCTGTGAATATTGAAAAACAAAGTCAATTGTTGTCTTATAATTGTAGTGTAATCTCAATAATAAAAAAAACACTACTAAAGTGATTTGCTTATATGTTATATGCTTGAATAATGTATGAATAATTATTATTGGCTCTAAGTAAAATAAATTGAGATGCTTTTACGTTTAACTCATGAAAAATAAGGTGCCCATTTATTTTAAATTATTAAATTTAATAGAAACAGCAAACTTTACTTCAAAATCTCTTGATTTCAATACATTTTTTTCAAACATCCAATTATTTCTATTATACAATTTTTTTTTCGTCGTAACCCCTATCTAATTTCTCATATGTTCCTTTATGTATTTGAAAATGTATATTATTCGAAAATTTCTATGTAATCGCAAAAATAAATTTAAAATTATGGCGCCATTAAAAAAGCACACACATATTAAATCCATAAAAATTTCCATTTACTTGATACGCAGCCGATGTGAGCATTAAGTTTAACAAAAAAAAAGACTACGTGCGATATATTATCACGAATCAGCGACGATGGATAGGGGTTGGAAGAGTAACTAGAAAAAAAATTATGAATTTTTTCTATGGAAATCTAAGCATGGCCTATTTGTTACAAACATATATAGTTTTTTGGGAAAAAAGCTCCAGCTTTTATGCTACAAACATTTTTGCACATAAAAATGTTGTTATTTAAACGTTTAGAAAGTTCGATATAAATATTAACACATATCGTATGAGGAAAAGCGGATGTCTTGTCCTCGTTTGCATGCCATTTCTTATTGCACAGATAGAAATATGGGGATGAATGATGCGATATTATGTATACAAAATGCATATGAAAACGGGATATATGCTGGCAAAAAGGATAAGGTATAAAAGTCACAAGTTTTTAGTGTTTAAATAAGTGAGTCAAGCTTTATACGAAGATACACCATTAAACTGTAATATATTATGTAATAAGAGAAAATAAAACAAGGATCGAAAGAACAGGATTATTTGTATGAACTTTAATCGCGGAACAATGTCGAGTCGGCAACTGGAAAGAGGAATGAATTTAACGTGCACAAATACAAACGAATATTGTTGCAAGACGAAGTTACTTCAAGGATAATACAAGAAGGAAATAACAAGGACAAATATTTTATGATGTGCAAAACAAAGGAAATTTATCCCTAAAACTGTAATGAACGTGAATATGAGTTTTAATCATGTATGCGACAAATATTTTCACTCACCCAAAATAGAAGCGAAAGAATTTCAACAATTTGCAAAACGAAACTTTTTGCTCTTTTGGTTTTGCAGCAAAAAAAAATAAAGAGGAAATTTATTGAAGACGACTTGGGATGCTTTAGAGAGAACAACTTCATAAATTTAACGGATTGTAACAAAAAACCGAAATAAATTATCAATTTCGATGAAAGCTAAACAGTTTTTTTCGAACATTCTCTATAAATTCCCGATTTTTAAACTTCAATTGATTTTTAGTAGTTTCGCTGGAAATATATTATTATTCGCTCGGTGTGTATTGATTATATTGTGTTGACAACTAATAAGACTCACAAATCATTTCTAAGACAATGGGGCGGGGGTGTTTTTATCTTAAGAAGAATTCATTTTTCCATATCGTAAATAATACTAGTGATGTAAAAGAACGACACGCCATTAAATCCTCATTTACAATAGCTCAAGTGTCACATCATAAATCATCTGTGATGCACACGATTATTATCTGAAGCTTTTAATAGAAAAAACAGTCAGCCATATTGTTTAAAACAGGATCTATGTACGCATATGACGAAAATGGGCATCAATCAAAAGTGCAAAAGAAAATTTATGAAGAACTTTAAGAAAATTTGATCAATGCCAAACAAAAAATATAACTACTACCAATTTTAATACTAATATTTGTATTGTGTACTTTAAAATTAAACCCAATACTATTGAATATTTTGGTTTCCAAAAATTTAATGACTTTTTTTCCTAAGGTGGCTTACGATTTGGCATCATGAAAGCATAGTAACATTTTCGTATTAAAAAGCTCTAAAGCTTCAAAGATAATGCGTTCAGTTACTCTAAAACTAATATAGAGCTTTATGGCTCTTAAAAGTGAGTTTCTCTTAAATATATAAACTATCTTATGGGTACTTAATAATTTTTAAGACAGATATTTTAATCATTTCAAGTTATGCATGTGATTTAATACTTATACGTTTAAGGATTAATTTTTTTTTCAAAGAAATGAAAAATTTTATGGTTATATTGAGGGAAATAAAGATGGTAAACTTAAGATAACTCCAATCAAAAATTTGCTTTTTAACGAAAAAAATATTTTAGTATCAAGTCTTTAATGACTCATCTTGCTTTGCTTATAAGATTTTGTTTGGAAATTCGTTGATATTTTCCTTCATATTTCAGTAAAATATAGATCATTCCATACCCTTGATTCTTATTTCAAAGAAAAATTTCTGTTCATTAGAAATTTCAATTATTCGTGGATTAATTCTTAATAGTTCTAAGCTCAAATTTCCCACCGAAAATTTGCACCACAACTAAGCCACTCTTACCTCTGGGTATTCGCTATGTTATGTTATAGTTATTCTTTTACCAGTGGTAGTTTCGGATTTCAAACAAAAGCAAAGATTTCATAAAAAATGGTAAATAAAGTATAAAGAAAAAAATTTGTGAAAATTTTTAAGAGGCAAACTGATGTATTAAGTTCAGATATATCATATAGTTGTTTCCATAAACATTAAATTCATGGTTAAATTCATTTATGGTTTGCAGAAGTCTTATTAACAACTGGATAGAGTAGCAGAAAGACGTATAAAATCATTTCAGAGTAGTATTTATACATAGTTTTGGCAAAAAAAAAAACTTATTGAAGCTAAAACCATCAAGAAAACAGTGTTGTGCAAAAATTATAACTTTTTGCCTTATATTTATTCTCTGGTTATTTAATCCAGAATTGATGTAATATGTTAGCAGAGCTTTATTATCTTTATTTTCACTCATACTATAACAAGTATAGCTAGTTCGATGAGAAATTTACCATGGAACTATTTTTTCTTACATAGATACATTAATAAATTTTCTTTAGGAAAAATTAAGAAAACTCTCAATAAATTCTGCAATAAATTTCCACTTTACTTCTTTCAATGAGAGAAACATTTTCTTCTCTGCTTGTCATACAAAACTAAGTTTTCAACATTCTTTGGTTTTCTTTAACTTTAATTTTTATCTTTTTAGCAGAACTGAAAGATAAAATAATTTTTGCAAACCACTGAACATTTATTATATTCATGACCCCGAATGTTGGAAATGAACAGGAAAAATTATATATCACTTGTGCATAAATTATGGATAATATATGGCGGATAAAAGTTAGACGGATAATAAAAAACACAGTTTGAAAAAAATAAAATAAAACAAAATGAAGAAATATATTTTATCGAATTAATTAAAATTACTGATAAAATGTTTATGGGAGAAAATTTTCCTTAAATTTATCAGTTTCTTATCGTGTCATTTATTTGTCCGGCTATCTAAAGCTGTAATTTTCATATATTTTTTTTCAATAAAAAACTTTCGTCATTATATTGTGGGTATTGTAATATTAAATTTAACCAATTTCTCTACGTGCACCAGAGCTTTTCGTCCGTGTTCAACTTCTTTTCATAAAGCTTTTTTGTTTTGGTTTTATTTAAAACTGTCATTTGTTGTTCCTTTTTTTTCCTTCTTAAATAATATCAGAATATTGCTACAATATCAATTTATACGTACCGGTCGTTTGTAAAGTTCTCAAGAAGCAGAAAAATTCTCGGATAAAGTTACAAGAAAAAACAAATCAAAGCTCTATCTAAATATCCATGAAAGAAAAAAAAATGGCTTTGTGTTATTAAATGAATTTCTTCATGCATTTTTCACAACTTCTCGAAACGCAAAATTAAATTATTATAATCAGAATCTTTTCATATTTTTAATGATTGTTATAAATTAAAAACTCAAACACATATAACTCGTTAAGCTAGTGTATTTTACTTCATTGCATTTCTGGTTTTTTGTTTCAAATTCTTACTATTTAATTAGTTCTATTAATTTCAAGTGAATGATTTAGTGGACTATTTATTAGAAAAGAAGGAGCTTTTAAATTTATAATATTCTCCCGTGTTTCCGACTTCACTTTAAAATTATAATGTCATAAAAATATTTATTATTTATGAGCTTTTATCTCGTCTTGAAAAATTAGACTTGGGAAAAAAAAAACTTGAGAAAAATATCGGGGAGAATAATAAATATTGTCTGTTTCTCCCTTTTTAAATAAATAGAAGTTTATTCTGGAACCATATAATAAATAGATAGAATTGTGATAAGTTTTCTTAGTTTCCTTGATTTGTCTTTTTAGTTTTCCCGTCATTTATTTCATTTGTTAGGGTTTTGCAGAAGTGCACTTTACATTTTAATTCATTTTGTTTAAATATTTTGAGATTAGTTAAAGTACTTTTTTGATAGTGATGGATTATTATGGGCTCGTTCTTCCTTTTATATCATTTGAAGTTTTGTTCACTTTAAAAAACAATTGTCATTATAATCATTTTCGTTAGAAAATTTTGATTAAAAAAAATTTTACTGACCCTCTATCCATTTTGATTATTTTTGGTATTAACTACATTTCAGGAATACAGTATGTTAAAAATAGGACTCTGAATAATCTTAATTATTCTGTTGGTTAAGAATTGCGAATACTTAATGCCAATAACTGAGATATAGCCCAAGTTTCTTGAAAAATATATTTTTATTTGTTATTTAAAGTCATTTTATTACTGTTAAAGTCTTAAACGGCTCTAGGGTTAATAAAAATCCGTAATCGAGAAATTCTGAAAATTTGTTCAATACAAGTACCGAACTCAACACCTACATGTTTTGGAGCGGTTACCTAGACCACTCAGCCACTAGTAGGCTGGATAAATTAGGAAAATTAGGATTTTTTAAGAGATTCATAAAGTCCATGTTGTATCGTTTACAATGATCATATAATTAAGGGTTAAAGTTTTAAAAAAATAGGGTTATATTAATAAATAGATCCTCGACCTAATCAAAAAATTGCAGAAAAAAAGGAATTTTTGAAATAATTTTTTCTCTTCATTTGTGTTTTCGTCAATTTTTCAAGCAACAGAAGATCAAAATACTTGCATATGCTTTTCATCTATACACTTGCATTGTTTGTGATAATCAACTTTACTTAAAACATATTTTTGAACCTGAAACTATCACTTAAAACTACTTTCATGAATTTTTCACTGTATCAGTGATTAATTATTCAAAAATTTGTGCTTAATTAATTACGTTTAAAATATTTTATCGCAAATTTAATTTATTCTTTTACAAACAATTGATTTCCCATCGATTGAAAAAAAAATCGGAAAATTCAAAGTATAAACTTTTGTTGGGTAATAGGGTTATATGTAATTTGGATCAAAAAATATTTCTCCCGTAAAATTTAAGTAGATATAACAAATCTGTGAATCTATTAGGACAAAGAATAGATAATCGGGTATTTCTCGGGACCTGGCCCCTTTTCCCAATAAATAAGGGATAATTGGGGGGAAGAATTTTTTGCTTGTTATAGAGAAAATACAAAATAGTTTCGAAATGCTTATGTTACTTTTTTTTTACTTTTTAATTTATTTGGTAGGAATTGAACCCGTAGGGTCCCAAGTCTACATTTACAAAATTACTGACTTAACAAAATTAGAAAATATTTACATTCCTCTGACCATCGTCATGAGGTAAACAATGGTGGCAAAAATCTTAACAACTATATACAAGAAAAAAAAGAAGCAAGATATAAAATCCAAAACCATGCAACGGCTTGATAAAAATTGTTTAACATTCTTAAAATTACAAGAAAACATTAATATGCCCTCTTTTTCGTCTCTTGTGGGGGAGTTCATTTGGTGTTACCAAAGCCAACTTGTTTGGGTGTTCTTCCACCCTTTTTACGTATCAAATTGTGAGCTCCTTAATGAATTGAATGACATCATCAACGTTTAGGTCCCACTGCATGATGTCATCCCTGATAAATCGACCAGCTCCAAGAAATGACCGAAGGATTCAAGAAGAACCGAGAAGATGCCAAAGTAATTTGGCATCTTCTGATCATTTCAATGTTGCTGGGCAAGCTTATGTAACTACATAAGGTACCAAAGAAGCATGAACTAAAATGTTCCAACGATAATGCTAGGTAATATTGGGAGAAAATATTGTAATTTGTATCATCAAATTATTTCGTATTCAAGTTTTTGAAAAGTATCCTTCTGATATTAATTTAACATGGATGAAATTCAACAAACAAGCATTAAAAAAGAAGCTACGAATTTTGCTTTCCAAGAAAAATGTGCACTAATAAAGGTACATTAAAATAAAGATTGTTTTTTCTTGGTGATTAAAATGCTAACTTCGCTAATAGTTTGCAATAAAAGTATTAACACAAGATCAAGATCTAGAAAATTTATTTAAGAAATTATCGTTGGTTTTCGGTAACTCCACAACTTTTAATTTGGAGCTAAGAATTTGTTGGCCTTGGTTTTTATGATACTCATTAACTTGGTGGTGGCGTAACACAATACTGTTAACGGGAGTTGAAAATTATCCCGTTTTCTTATGTCTTAATTCCAAGTATCTTCACTGTAACTACGTAGGGAAATATCGATATTGTCAACACATTTCATATCGCATGATTGCTAAATTAGTTATTTGTAATTAGATCTAACACTGTCAGGGTGAACAGTTCAGTTCATGTCCACGTGTTTATGTCCTTCGAGGCGTTTCACTTCGGCCCATTGAACTAAATAAGACGGATATATAAAGCACATGATAATACGAAACACGCATCCTTATCCCGATGTTCAACCACCCATTCGGTTTGTATATACCACCTGAAATCCACCCTGCCTCCGACATTTGGCAACAATCGAATTAAACGATGAATTGATTTGCTATTGTCCGTTTAATACTATCTTGGAATGTAGAATAGGCGGTGGAAGTTGCACATGAGATATGGTTTTCTGATATTAAATTAAAGTGGGAATTGGATTAATTGTGGCTTTTATCAGAAGTTTTCCCGACTTATCTTAACAAAAATTCACGTGTAAAATATACAAAGTTGAAATTAAAACGAAAAAATTAAAGTTTTTCAATTCTTAGTTCCATTGTATAAAAATAAAGTTGAACATCGTTTTCAACTTTAACTCGGAGATGGCTATGGAAATCCAACAGGTGAAACAAATGAAATTCACTCAAGAGTTTCACGAAAATAACCGAGGGAAAAATCAATCATTTAAAAGATTTTTATTAGTTCGTCTTTGTTACTTTGGTTTTTATGTTTTTTTTAATGTAATCAAATGCATTGGTAGAGCTTTACGGAGAGCTTAAAATATTCAGACTAATGGTTGGATTTAGTTTTCAATGAAATTTGTTTAGTCGCTGGAAATTATCGTTTTGTATCGGAATTTTCCGAGTGAATGTACTTCTTTCTCCATTACGCCTATTCATCTTTTATTTGAATGTCGTTAATGGAAAAAAATAAAACAGAAAATGATACACAAATATTATGCTTATACCAGCGAATGAATTCAACTCAGTTTGCATGAGTTACAGTTTTGACTTGAAGAGTTTCTGGAACGTTTAAGGATTTATGCAGACTATGAGATGCGTTTGGTGTGGGTTGGTGACTTGGGTTCGAAATCGGGAGAGACTGCACCCCCGGGATAGCAGCAGGACTTTGGGACTGGCAACGACCGCTTTGCACTTCTTACACGAAGCGCGATGTAAACTTATCGGGAGAAGAAGAACTTTTCGTTAAAGCTCAAGTGACGACGACAATTTTACTCGTAGTAAAGCTTGAGTAGCTCTTGTTTAAAAGTTTATATACGTATTTATGTATACGAACATACATATATTCGAGCGTGTGAAAGATACACGATGAGGAAAAAGGAACAGCTTTTGCCAGCTATATTGAAGCTTTACGAAAAATTATAGGAGCGATGGTGGCATTGTCACTTAACTTACGTAATGGAAAATGTAATTAATGTTGATTTACCAAGTTGATGCAATTCATAATAGCCTCGTTTGCTTGGTTTGTTTCTTGGATAATTTTTATTTCCAAATTGTTTAATTTAAATTGTAAGTTTATAAATTCAAATTTACTATAAGTAACTGCATGAATTAACTTCTTCATACAAAGTAGAAATATAATTTAAAAAAAAAATAATTCAGAAGTTTTATCTTTAGTTACAAAAATTATTTTTTTGGTCAATAGAAAATCAAAGATGCATATTTTGTTTTCAATATGTAGAGAACAAGGACGACTTAGTAAAATTAAATTTTTATATTCATACAACTGTATTTAGATTTTTGATAAGTACAAATATTGCCACCTAATGGCACTACGTTAATATAAAGAATCTGCCCAAAGACAATCTTGAATGTAAAAATTTAACTACCAGGCGAAATCACCTACCAACAGGCTAAAAACAAGAATATAAATTCATAACTCTCGGTAAAAAATCAGAGTATAATAATGCTTTTAAAGGATTAATAGGTAACTGAGCATAAACTTTGAGTTATTTTTCTATTTTTATTTTCACAAGAATTATTATTTCTATTTATAAACCGGGATAGGCCTTAAAAATCCGCACAAGACGGTGATACTAGAGGACTATGAAGAAATAATGAGTCCTGATTGTATAGCAAAAAGGGCTAAAACCCAACCATCCGACACCAAAACACCATTGTATAGGCTTTCGCAATAATGAAAAAACAATTGGCAATCATTATCCCAGGAGACATTATAAGCATGACCAAACAAAGCACCACTCTAATAAAAAGAAGAAGAAGATAAAGTTTCTCTTTCAATTTTTAAGTTCTATTAATAACGCAATATATATTGATTCATTTTATTCACTATAAAGTGGTTCATATGCAAGAATACTTGTTGATATAATAGACTTACCACAAGAAAACCTTAGGACGAAAATGAAATATTTGTGTTTTTTCATATCTACGGATTTTAGTTCAAAAAATTATACGCTACGCTGCGCCGTTGCTTGTTAATCGCTTCTTGCACATTTGATAAGAAAAAAAGAGCTTTGAAAATAGACGTTCTGTTTAATTTAAAGTTTAACTCTTCCAAACAAAAAACAAACATTTTATTAGATTCGAAATCAATGTAAAACAAGGGATTTTTTAGCTTTGTTGTTTACATAGAAATAGAAGAATATCCAATCAGCGTAAAAGTGAGATTTTAATTGATTGCTTTTGGGACATATATTTGAGTATAAATACTTTAATTATAGTCATCAAAATAATAATTACACAAATAATTATAGTTTGTACCATATATCTCTTATCCTAATTTGAGTCCATTAATTTATATTAATCACTGATTAAAGTAGAGGGTTCACTGTTAAAGAAAACAGTTTTGATCAAAATTTGGGCTAAGATTTTACTTTCTTCAAGTACAAAGGGAGCGAACCTATGAAGAAGGTGAAATTCCTGCTGAAACTTTGTACAAAGTACTCACAGCTCAATTTACATTAGAAACACTAGAAGTTAGGGCATAGGGCAGAAATATTTGGGGTCCCAGAAAAAATCTTCATTTGACCCAAAAATACTTTAAAAGGTTCGTTTTAATTCATTTATGAATGAAAGGAGAGCGAAAGAAAAATCGGGAGTGATTTCCAAAATTTTATACAAATTTTTAGGCATTTTTTTATTTAGGAATGTATTTCGATTCCGTACCCATTTTATGTAAGTATAAAATAGGCGATAAGTTGATACGATTATGGTAGCCCATGGCGAATTTTAAGGTAAATTCAGCCTTATGTATTTGGATTTTTTTTTTGTATCTATGCTCACTAGATTGAAAATAGAAAATTAGCAATTTTCCAATGAAAATCTGAATTTAATGGAAAATTAGAAACATCTGTTTATTTGTGAAAACATGTTAATACATCTCTTTTTTTATTTTCGACATAAATTTCAAATGGAAAATTAGTTCAATCAATCATTTCATCACTACTCTATCGAACAAAATAATCCATATTGAAAATGACCACTCAAATAAAGCTTTTCACAGAGCTTCGGATATATTTTTTTTAAATAATGATTAGAGAATATTAAAACATTAAATAATTGTGTTCTCCGTTTTTATATTTATTGAAATATGTGTAGGATCTGAATAGCAAAAGCTTGATTAGCGCATGATCCAATTTCATTTGTTTTGTATTTTTCTTTGTTTTAATGGACATGTGATCACGTTTGCTATGAGTAGCTTTGTTATAATGAATTCATCGGTAGGCTGTACTGGTGGTAAATGGTGGAAAGCAATGAAATTTCCAATGGGATGGCTGTGGATGATTATTATTTATTTGTTTTATGGATTTAGAAAGATTATGTTATGTAAATTATCGATTTATGTTGTTTTTGGAAAATTATTGAATTGGTGTTGAATTGGAGTTTTAAATATGGTTTATGTTTTCATCATTTTTTTCTTTTTTTGATAAAGAAACAAAATTTAAGGGAAAAGATATATTTTGAGTGATAAGTTTCATTTTTTATGTTTTACGTTGTATGCTTTGAGTAATTTAGTGCTTCGTGAAACGTTTTGATCGAATAATCCTTCGTTTATTAGACAAAGTAAAGCCTAAAGCCGGCTTGTGTAATTACAAGAGACTGATGAACACGAGCAATAATAATTATAATAATATATGTATACGGATAATCTGGGAAGAGTGAAACATATCGCTTTAATATAAAGATGTATTGCATGGATCAACTTCCACCCGGTTTATTCCTTCCTCCATTCCCATTTTCTAATTTGTTTCCCTTGGATTTTAACCTGCTGCATTAATAGCGAGAGCTGATATAAATTATGATAGAATTATTGGGAAATATTTGCAGAACATGCCGCTTTACGTTACACCAGTCACGAACTGACATGCACATTATGTGCAACAGGATTAACGATACAATGTAGATGGACGAATCACGATGGAAGGATACTAAATAAATAAAAAACGAGAACTATGACAAAGGCTTTTTTTTTTGAGATATAAAGTTTAAATATTTTTTTTCTTATAGAATAGGTTTTTTATAAAGAAATAAAAAAATAGAAACAGAAACAAAGGATAAATAAATTTAGTACCCGAAAGAAGCAAATTTGAAATTCAAATATTTCGCGCGACAAAAATAATGTGTGTAAAATACTGAGCACGGCATGGCGCGCAAACAAATGTTTATTTTCCACTTTTATTTTTTTAAATACAAAAAAAATGACATAAAAGGATAACGCCAGGATTGGCACTCGAATAGAGGTGAATGAACAAATAGCAATGTGTAGAAGAGTGAGAGCGAATGATGGAACTGAGTCCAAATCGGGATGAGCCAGGTGGTAGACAATACGATTTTACAAAACAGACAGGACTCATTTGAATATTCTATTTATCTTTTATAACTGGAAAATATGAAACGATAAAAAACAAGTGGCCCACTCTCATAACTAACGATACAAGATAAGGGAATTTAGAGCCGACGCTTTTGGATTTTTCACGATATTTGATGAGCTTTTCAGGATTTCGTCCATCTTTTCTACATAATGAAGAATAATTTAATAAAAACAATATTTACCTTGGCATAACAAAGTAATTGTTTAAAAAAAAGATAATAAAAACTTGAATTTCTTACCTGTAAAAAGTAAAATATTATTTTTGTCTAGATCATGTTTATTTAAATAAGTCATTGCAGGCTCTATTCTTTTGCGTACAATTCTCGAAAAAAAATTAATATCAATCAATTAAACAAACAATATTTTAATAAGTCCTACGTTTCGTAATTATTACAATAATTCAGCGTTTCTCAACATTTTTTAGTCCACATACCCCAAAGAAAATCAAGTGCAACTTTATTAACACACTGAATAACAAAAAAGACAATTCAGGTTATTAAAGATCGGATTTTTTTGTTTATTGCTTTCTTAATTTTCTAATTAGAGACGTTTATTTACTTATCGTAACTTCATTAAGTTTCTTGAATCACTAAAACATTTTAGTTTTAATTCAAACTCAATAAAATGAATTTTATTTTATTAAATTTAAACTGAAACTAAAATGTTTTTTTGTGATTCAAGAAGCCTGATGAAGTAACGATACGTAACGGAACGTAGCTAATTTGAAAATTAGAAAATATTAAATAAAAAATTCGATCTTACATAACCTAAATTGTCTTCTTTATTTAATAAATACTGAGATTTGAATTTTATCATCCAACACTGAATAATAAAAAAAATAACTTTTTGGAATACAAGCTCTCTCCCGAAAATAAACTCCTGTTTAAATAATGTGAAAAACATTATTCGTTAAAAAAAATGTTGAATTTACTAGCTATCTTTAACCGCTCTAATAATTTAGAGAATTGAATGAAAGTTCAATGGGTACCAAAATTCATGGGATAAAATAACTAAAAGTTTTGTTTCCAATGCACTACGAACAGGGTACTTAGAAAATAAGTATTCATTTAATAATAGCTATATTGCAATATATGAGAGATTCGGACCAATGATTCTACAGGAAATGCATTTGAAGGAAAATCAGAACGGAATTCACAATTTCATAACTTATGACAATGTTCCAGAAGAAGATGACAAGACTGTTATTGGATAAATTTGATATTCTGTAAATAAATAAATATTAAACAAAAATATATAAATCTACTTATTATACTTGAAGTTCTCTTCCGTAAATAAGCTTTTCACGTATTTTGAACCTAAAAGGAAAATAAGAGAGTGTCTTATTTTCGAAAAAAGACGGTATATAATTGATTCATTAATTACATAAATTACATAATTATATAATTTACAAAATTGATAACAGTGTTAATAAAGAGTTCAAACTTTGAAATTTTTAATTGCAAAGATATCCAGTAGGTTAAAAAGAAGTTATGAATATAACGTTTTTGAATTGGCGAATATTGAGCTTTAATTTAAAACCTCCAGTGATTTCGGGGTTCAAATCTAAGCTAACGTAGGTATAGTAGTGATCACAACCATAACGCAATTAAATGAGCTTCTACATATATAACAAATTCAATAATATAAAGAACAGAAAAAACATTAAAAGATACTTCAAACTTTGAAATTGTTAATTGTAAAAGTATTCAGTAGATTGAAAAGAGATTATGAAATTACGGTTTTTAAATTTTTAGAATTGGCGAATAAAAATCGTGCAGCAGTTGGTAGTAATTCCCTTAACTACTTAAGGCCGATATTTTCACTTATAGATAAATAAACCATATTTTCAGATAGCTATTTAATGGATAAAAACGTGTCTGTTAGATAAAAATATTTATCCTACATATGTCACTATTCTTAGATGAAAATATGCTCATTTTTTCTATCCTCTGGACACAATTATGTTTAAGATATATATTATTAATTTATTCATATATCTACCTTTATGTATAGCTTTTAGATGAAAGTATGCTTATTTTCTCTATCTATTAAACACAATTTTTCTGGAAGATTAATAGTTAATCTACGTATTTATCTACCCTTATGTGTAGCTCCAAGCAAAACTTTTTGTAGAACAATCTTTAAACTCATCAATTTGTTTTTTTAAAGGGTATATTAAAAGATTTCCATTTTATAGCATTTTTTATCAGAAAATAAAAAAACTTCCAGTTTATGTACCGAATCTGGTATTGCCGTGTAACAGTTTGTTCTGATATTCTTTTATTAGTCTTTCTAAATAAAAGTTTTATTGTTTGGTATTTTTATTTTTCTTGTAGTATTTCTTAAAATCGTTTTACATTCATCTTAGGTTCGGATTTCATTCCACAAAAGCAACCCAAGAAATGAAGACAGTGGGTATTAAATAAGGAATTCAACAAGACTCGGGTAGATAATTTTATTTGGGGTGGTCGAAAGTCTTATAGAATTTTTCTTTTCCCCCGAAACTCAAGAAACTTTAGTTGATAATCTTTGTTATATTTCAACTCATTTTTGAAGTGAAAACTTCTTTAGAATCGTTGTGATTTGAAATTTGATGAAACGAAAAGTGACAGTGAAGAAAGACAAACAAATTCATTAATCTGTAGGATTTAATATACGAGAGAATGAGATAGAAAACATTTATCAATATTTTCAAAATCTGTTTTTAATCAATAGTGCACTGATAAATAAACAAAAATCGGACTAGAAATAACTACTAACGCCATCTATTTAGGCACATATTTGGAGTGAACTTAGCAAAATGCAACACCACCAGAGTCAAAAGTCTTGGAAGAGAGATTTATATATCTTTATAAAATTTTTAAAGAAAATTTCAGCTGTGGTTTTAAGTTACCATCAGTTCCGAGTTAAAAGAAAATTTAAACAGGAGTCCTCTATTAAACCTCTCTGTGTTTTAAATTTGGTATCAATATTATCATAACTAAGCCCTATAATTACCCTTATAATGAAATTTTACATTCGTTGCAATATCTAAAAGCACTTGAAAGCTTTTGAAGGTTTTGCTTCAATAACGTTTGGCAAATATTTTTCCAATTATTTATTTTAACGGTTTCAAAATTTGAAAATTTGATAAAATTAAATATTTTCGGATTGTGAATCTTTAAAAAAAAGAAATAGCGTCCAATAGGTACTGTCTTCCGGCTTTCCTGTCTAGGAAAATCGTTTAAATTACGCCGTTACAATTTTAATGAACCACGCCTAAAATTATCAGACTGTTGTATCGCATAAATGATAATAAGGTTAAAAATAACAGAGACAAAAGATACTAAAAAGATATAGTTATTATAAGCTAGTAATTTTTCATGGTTTTTTTAAGGCTAATTGGGTCTTACAATGTCAAAGGAGCCGAATACTCTGTATCTCAATAAAGGCTTTTTGTATAGATAAATTATTACATTAAAGTTGTAATGGTGAAAAGTATTTTTTTTAATTCTGCAAACACATATATGTATTATCCTTTGGGATGTTGGGAATAAAGCAATGAGTTAATATGAAACATATACTATCCTGTATTTGTTTTTTTTTTAAATTCTCTTTACAGAATATTGTCATGTAGGCAAAGTATCAATTAACCACATGTTAGTATTTATGTGTGAAGCAAAATTAAACTTTAAATTTGAGATATTTTCAATTAAACTCTTGTCAACTGCTGCTTCAATAATTACACTTTCGTAATTTTATTTAAGTTTGAGTAATAAATTTCTCATAAACATCAAAGTACAAACTCGATATTGGAACATAAGTACATAGTGTATGTCTTAAAAGCAGTTCCTAAATTAAACTAATTGCATTTCTTTCCGATTTTTTTGAATTCTTTGCAAACATGAGGAAAAAATATTTCTTTGCCATTTACTCCAAACGAAACAAAAAGTTTCAAACACTTTAGAAACGCAAAGAATTTTCATTCATTCGCACATAACAATTAAAGTGTAATAATAAAAATTGAAAATTTTTAACGCTGTGTTTTATTTCCACAAAGAACATCATATAACAAAGCCTGAAATTTCAATTGAAACGTAAAACTTTTTTTGGGATATAAAAGAGAGCCTTGAATTTTTCTTTAATTTTCTTTACGTTTTCTTTATTCCATATTCATTTCTATTGTTATTATCTATTATCCTTCATATTATTACGCTAATAAACGTTCCATTTACGACTGTTAACGATAAGATTTGCAAGTACTTGCCATGTTTTTCACGTTTACGACACTAACGTCAAATTTTCGCTCAATATTACCTTCACGAAAACATAAACATGCTTACGAATATTAAGACGCTAAGAGAATTTCAGGAACTATGTTGACAGGCTATGAATCATCTGTTTCGTTCGAAACTTTTACCCTACTCTAACGAGTAATAAAGGGTTGCTGCAACCCTGCAGACAATTACGACATGGAAGTTATTTTAGCTGAAAAGCACAAAAAACCGACGGAAAAATGTTAAGATAAATGCAACTTGGGTGAAACGTAAAATTTATTGAGTAACGTGGCACTACTTATAAAATTAGATATTTGTTTTTAATGGAGTTTCATAAGAGCTTTACAGGCGTAGAATCGATTTTTTAACCAAGCTTTTTGCTAAGATAAAGCTGTGTGAGATTTATTCCTGATTCAGGAATGGGGATTATCCTTGTTGCGTGCAAATCCACGGATGCTCATAAGCTTTATTTAAAGTGTGGCGCTATGGAGCAGCGCCTTTATGCAGTTTTACACCCCCAAGTGGCGGGGTGAGATTTTCTTCGTAAATTCCATGGAACGTAAAACGTTTCATGATGTTGGCGTTACTCTGCATGCATATTTCGTTAACGATTTGGTAATTAGCGTACTTATGCTTACGATGTAACACATCCATTTTGAATTATCCCGCGGGAACCTATTCGGGTTGAAAGATGAGAAGGTGCTGAGATTGGAACCGTATCGTCATTTACTTGTGCAGTTCAACCGATTCCTTTTAATTTAAACTCATTAGGAAATATCCAAGAAATAAATCGTTTTTCTTTTATATAAATAAAATTTCGAAAACGCCAAATAAGCAGAAACCGGCTTCAAAGAAAGACAATTTATCGCTTGAAGCTTTTTATCAGAGAAGAACAAAAATAGCGGAAAATAGGGTATTCGGGTTATATAAAGAATAAAAATTCGGCTTAAAGACAAACAATCTGCTTATAATATTTTCCTCAATTTATCCCATGTTAAGTCGCTTATGAAAATCTCCATATAAAACTCATCATTTCTGATTTCCTGGTCATCAACCCTCTTCACATGTGCACATTTTTGATATATTTTTTGTGCTTTAAGAAAAAAAATTCTCAGAAAAAATACGCTATTGTGTCACGTAACCATCATCATTGTCATATTGTCATATATCACCCGGGAGAATAGTTCAATATTATTTTTATCAACTCAGCGCCAAAATCTTTATTTGTTCGTTGCGGTTTTTTAATCAAAAACTAATTCTGACCTTCCTTCCTAAAAAAAAGTAATTTATTTTGAAAAATATCCAATCTTAATCATGAGAATGAAAATATTAAGGAAAATGTATTTTCCTTTACGCACTGTTTTAATTTAGAAACACATAGGCGATAAAATGGTGAGAATGTGAGAAAAATCTCCCTGGAGACCTTCGTCTTAAATTGGGAACATCATTTTTTCGTTTTTTTTTTTTTCTTCTTCTTTTCGTCCTGTCAACTTGATTGATAACTAAGTTAATATGAATATCACAACAGTTTACGGTTTACGGGTTACAGTCTCTTTTCAAAAGACAAAAATGTGGAAAAAAGTACTCGTAGAATAAATTGAGAAGAAAAAATTCAATTGCTTGAAGGTATTTGTTGTTGCAGATTTATTTTTGTTAACAAAAGTACGCGAAATTTGTTTACAGGAAATTATTAAGTTGAGGGAATATATGAAAGGAATAAAAAATATTTTAACTTGTTTTCGATGATTTGAAGCACAAAGTTTAACAAAAAATTAAATAAAACTTTACATATTTTATATTTTATCCTCAGATCCCATATAAATATTCCAAAAATAATTTTTCAGGTTTTAGATTAATTTAATTTGTTGTTTTTTAATTCTGCTACGTTTCGTCACGCTTCATGACTTTCTTAGGCATAAACATATATAAAATAAAACAATATACAATTTATACTTTGAAATAATAAACAAAAAGTGGCGTCAATTCTTTTATAATTGCCACAAAAGTTTACAACATTAAATTAATAAACATAAGGGTTTATACATTATATGCCTGAGGAAATCACGACACGTGACGAAACGTAGCGGAATTAAAAAAAAATAATAATTGGTCCAAAAATGGCTCTACAACCATAAAATTTATTATAAAGTCTACCCAAAACTTCGTTTAACCAATATGTACAGAGCTTTGGCAGACTTTTACTGGATGATTTTATTAAAATTTGGATTTTTTATATGAAATTACGATATCTAATAAGGATTTTAAAAGTTTATTAATTGACAAATAAAGTAAGTTTAATACCCAGAGCTTTTCATTAGATAATTGAAATTTATTACGATAGTTTTTCATTGCTGCTTCAATATGTTCAATTTTCGAAAATATATTTATATATTACCCAGTTATGTTTTAGAAACTATACAATCATTGGTAGTTCAGTATATAGTACGAATTTATAAGGAATTTTAAATCCAATATAACTTTTCAAATCATTAAAACCTCAGAAAGCATAAAACATATTTACTCAAAACTTTTATTTGAAATGTTCATTTATAAAAGTGTTATTATAACGTGGTGAAACAATGGAAAACAATATAAACTATGAAAATTAAAATTAGAGGTCCTTCAATAATTCATATTTGCGCATTAAAATTGGAATGATTTAAACAGTGACATTATGCAGATATGAAACCTTGGTACATAACATAAATTCATGCTTCTGTGATTTTTTCAATTGAATAATTAAAAAAAAATAATTTGTTGTTTAAAATCTAGGTTTACATAAATATTTAATGCTCTTGTGCAAACAAGAGCCTGAGGATATGCAATGCTTTCCAATAAAAATTCTTGTAAAAATATTTGATGTTTTAGTCTTTGCTTGGATTCCTTTTCAAAAAATAATTATTACAAATGTAAATCTATACTAATTACATTAAAACGTATAATTTTTGAGGCAAAAAAAATGTTTATAAAAAATATATAAAAAAGACTATGATTATATTTTAAATTGATAAAGGTATCATTAATTAATGATATAATGGTCTTGATGGACGACTGCTTCGGATTTCAAAAAAAAAAAAATATTGGAAATATTTTTAATATTTGAAATATTTTTATAATTTGAAAACTAGGGAAGTATTATTAATTTAGAGTATGCAAAGTATTCTAACAGAATTTGCTCCCTTTCCAGTTTCTTCCAAGTTCAGTTTATATAAGGCAGGCCATATACATTCCCATTTGATAAGTTAATTGAGTGGATTTTAAAAGAAGCGGGAAAAGGAAATATATTTTAAGACGATTGAATATTTTTTATTGCCATCACTGTTACTCTTGAAGTAAACCAGGGTGAAAAACTGTAGCAAAACTGAAGGAACTTAAGTGAAAATTTGGTAAATAAATTGTTCTTTTATGGTTCTTAAATTGGTATTATTTGTTCCATTTGATTTTAGAAAAACCATAATTTTTTAAGGATGAAATTTCAGTCAGTTCGAAATAAAAACTTCTCGTCAAGTGAAACATTTTCTTTTGACATTTAACTGTACTTGATAATAAAGCCATGACATACCAACGAAAATAAGTGAATACTAAAAGGGTACTTAACTCTTTCTATATTTCCTGATGTTCAAAAAACTTAAGGTATTCCCAATAATTTTCTTTTCTCTGCGAATCCAGATGCTTTACAATTAGGAACTGACGTTGTTAGGAGCTTTTAAAACCCAATTTATAAGCCTCGATATTTTTTCAAGTTTATGATGCTATTTCATTATATGAGCCGTTTATTTTAAAAGTGGATAAAGTCCATTTGAAAAACAATCCCTATAGTATTATCATTTTTCAAAGAAAAATTAGCGATTTGTTTACAACTTTATATCAATTATTTGTGAAAACTTAGCTGTTGAATAATCAACATACTTTGATCTAGTTGCAAAAACCAGAAATATCATATAGGCCGTCCTTGAAGAGGACTTGCGTCACTCTCAAAATAAACAGCTCATATATCCAATTTTCCGCAATTTCAAGAGAATAAAAATGTAATTCTCAATTAACAGAAACTATATTTTTACTTTTTGATGGAATTTTATTGTAAACGAAGTAACTTGATACGGATGGCAATTACAAAAAATGCAATAAATGATTTTAAAAGTTCTTCTAAATTTTTAAAATTACAACGACGAAAAACAATGCAATTAGATGTATTTATAGGGTGGGTTATGACGTTATTTTTAGAGGTGCTTCAAATATTTGGTTATTATTTGGTATTCGGTTTATTCAGCTACAATTTTTAATATTCCCCAAATATCGATATTAAAAAAAATATTTGTTTTAACAAATTTTTTCAATTTTTTTTCCTTTTGTACATAAAATCCATCCTCAGTAAGTTATAAAGAGAAAAAAAATTGTCGCACTTGATGAAAGCCAACAATTGCGCTTATCTTTATATATTTTACTTGTTTCTCCAAATAACCTTCTCCTTTAATAAATAGTGCAAGGAAACCATAGATTAGGGGTGGCAAACAAAAAGTGTCAACCAAATTTTGTTCATTATTTTCAAAGTAAAACCTTGTCTAACCTTAACCAGAAAGGAAAATATAATTTTCAATAAATTTTGTGCCTTATCTACGGATTTTAAACTAGTTATTCATAACCCGCAAAATGCAGACATATTTTGCCGAATGTGCGATGCTACGGCGGTGAATGTGGACAAATAATCGATATCCGAACAAATAATTTTTTCAGGTATCTCTAAATACTTAGGCCTCCAAATTTAGTACTTATGTTTAAAATAAAAAAATTGAGCAAAAATAATAATTTTTTCATATACTAAAGTAATGATTCCTTATAAAAGCTTGTAAAAGCTTTCATTTTTAAAATAATCTCTTCCGTTTTTATTTCAAACAATATTGTTTAGTATATAAAGAAATTCCTGTTACTAAGTTAACGTCAAACCTTGATTTGTTTCGACACGATTTTTTTGTGAACTTTTATTTTCTTTTAAACAAAAAAGAAAAAGCTTTTTCTTTTGAAAGTTAATCTGCGCCATATACACGATAGATATACAAAAGTGCTTTTCAGATTTACTTTTTCGTTCGCGTCCCTCTATTTATTTTAATGAAATTAATTATTAAAACAAAATGAATATTTAATAAGCGTAATACATAAATTAACAGCATGCACAAGGGCTCAAGCTTGACCTGGCCTTTTTTCACCGGAATGAGCTTTAATACACGAAATATATTTGCCTTCTTGGAGCACAGTTTGTTTGATAAAACGAGTATTTAAATAGAACGAAATTAATATGAAATTATAACATGAAAAATGATTAAAAACATGATTAAATGGATAAATTGCACACAGGTTTGGTAAGGAGGAAAATAAACAAAATTAAATTCATACGTGTTTTATATACATTTTTCAAAAATAATATTTTAAAAATTTATAACGGCAAATTGTGTATTGAATTTGTTTTCAAAAGATCGTATTTTATTATAGTTCTAGCATAAAATTGTTTTTATTTTAGTTATTTAATGTTTGCTTTAACCAATGGGATTAATTGGAAGTTATTCTGCGAAAAATTTATGAAATAAATCGACAAGAATATGTTCATATAGTTACTACATATGGGATAATTTGTAACTTATGGCATTATAATTACAAAATTAATAATAAATTTTCGTGTTTTTCCTATTTTTGTTCCATCTGGATTTGTTTTTATTAATTTCAACTACAATGTTAAACCTTTTTTTTTAAATTTTCTATAACACACGTAGGTATTTTGTAGCTATATGCTGGACGCCGCGACGCCATATTTACGGTTGTCGCGTGTTATATGACCTTAATGGACCGTATCCCCCGATTTTCTGTCCAACCCCCAACATTGTACATATTTCGGGATGTATAAAAACGTTTATATAAGTCACCATATATCATTAGTTTCTCCGAAAAGAGAAATTAGAAACACTGGATTTGTGGAGTGAGACGGAGGGTAATTCTGGATGGAGCGTCCGCGTCGGGAGAAAAAGTTTTCCCAGGATTTTTCAATACTTTGCACAAAGTTCTTTAGTTGGCTTCGTTTTTCATATTTGTTTCGTGATCGTTGCGATTTTTTCTTCGGTCTACCAAATAAAAACGTTTTTTTTTTCTCGTTAGAAAACTGAAGGATTTTATTTGATAGTAACTTGAGGTTTTTGCAATTTATGAACCAATTTTTATTCTATAAGTTATAATAAAATCTTCAAATCTCTTTTAATCCGTTTTTTAAATAAGAAAATTGTAACAATTTTTTTCACGTTATAATTTGTACCAATCACTGATCAATTTTGACGAAAAGAATTCAATTCTTAAAACAAAAGACATTTTTGCTTAAAAACCAAAATTGATTAAAAGTTACCAACCATTATTAATTTTGTAACCCTTTGCAGCCCATATTAAGGTGTTTATCTGAATATTTGTTGACCTAAAGAAGTAATTTTTGTACTTTTCTCCAATCAACTGAACCCACTACCTTTAACTGTTGATTTTCATGTCTGTTGGTAAACCTTAAATATTTTTTTCCATGATTTTTATAGAACAAGTTTTTCTTCAACTGTTCTCATTTTATTTAAACAAATTCCAAAATCACGATTTCTAGAAGACAAAAAAATAACAATAAATATGATGTGCCAATATTCAATACAATGTTTTTGATGTATTGCCTCTAAATACGTATTTCGATTGCAAAACAACTTTTCCCAGTGGTTGTAAGTGATGATTCTCAACTACATCATTATGGATCAAAGCTGTTCAATAGTGATTCCTTGGAGTGATTATCACTTAGCAATAGAGAAGCGGTTTATTTCCCAAAATTAAAAATTTTATAATTTTCTCAAATATTATTTTCCAAATAATAAATTTATTGAGTCAAAATTTCCAACCAATTCCAAAACATTGTACAAAAATAAGCAAGCAGAATTTTGGACTAAATTTTAACCTAGTTTCTCCAAAAATAATGTTGGAAGCAATTACTTCAAAGAATTTCAAGTCTGTACAAAATAATTTTCCTATCAAAAGAAGTAGAATTTTTCATTTGATATTTATTCTTTTATATTTTTTTTAAAAACACGCGCTTGTTTTTGAAGACTCTGTATGCCATTTTAATAATTATGGAAACCACCTGTTCTCTTAAAGATTTCCCTTATAAAGGTTTAAACATCTGGATGATTTTTGACGTTGCACAAATGTAATCTGTTGTACTATCTTTCATTGGATTATTCCTGGAGAATCTTATCCAGGAATTACGTTTTCCACTAATTTGTTTTAAATTTTGTACATTAGAATATTTATCAACCATATGCAACTATATTCACAGCATACGTAACGTTTATAATTTGATTCAGGAAAATGTATTTTGAAATACAAAGTTTTGGAAAGAAGTTTTTGGAACATTGAATTATTGAATTTATTGTAGTACTTATTCGGAAATGTTATAGGGAATCTTAAGTTCTACTCGGAGACCACTAAAGATGATTGCTTCGCAATGGAATATTATATAATATTAACATCAGTGATTCTTAAGGGGACCGAGGAAAGTATGTACGGGACCGTGAAAATATATTTTTAAAGTTTTAATATCTTTACATATTAAACCTATGTGAAATTAGCTATTTGATTGCACTTTCCGCGACCTCAATGTTAGAAAACATTCATATATAAATGGTACGTTTATTTCTGCCTTTTGAATTATTAATGAGTTATTGTTACAATTGAGTTATTTTTTTTTAAATGAGTAATTACGGGAATATCACAAGAGTAGGGTATTGGCCACGAAAATATTCTAGAATTTTAAGAGGACCACGTCTAACAAAAGGTTAAGAACCGCAGATCTAAAATCAAAACGTACAGGATATTTAAAATATTGTATGGTACAACTATTGAAAACCGAATCCCGAAGCCTCATTTGAAAAATTATTGGTTACGAATCAAAAGTTTTAACTTATTCAGGACAAGTTCCCAGCCTTGAGTATCTCTAAATTCGTTGTTTATTTGCATAAACCGGGTAATTGTTAATTGATGACTGTTTAACTTAGTAATTTATAGTAACAAAATTTGTAATTGCAATCACGGAAATGAATGATGAATAATTATCTGTCCATGAGTAAATTCTAGAAGAGTCGCGTTATATTCATAAACAATAGTTTGAGTACCAATGAACTTTGGTTTTATCACATTTAATAGAAGAAAAGGATGTTTTCTTTGCCTTTTGTTTAAGCAAGTAAGGTCATTTATTATTATTCGATTAAATTATCTAAAGCCTTCGCAGCTTTGTCCTCCTACATAACCTTGTGTATCAATTACGTTTGCTTTGATTTCTCTATAAAGAACTTTCTATTTGTGTTTTTTTTTTGTATTTTTCTTCCTAGAAATTAGAGACTGTGGTAGGCTTCATACATTTTGATTAGTTAAAAATAGATGAAAGAATTGTTACTAGTAAAAACAAATATAGATTTTATATATTTTTCTACCAATGACATACAAAATATAATTGCATTTTGTTGTGATGAAAGGAAAAATGCACCACGACAAATTCAATATTAACTTTGACAGACAAATATAAAATATATACGTGCATGAACTGCACATTTAAATCAACCCAAACCCATTGCATCAATCGCTTACCCCAAAACCTAGTGCATCCCCTTACCCCAACTTCCACATACGTATTTATGCACAAAATGCATTTATGCGATTCTCTATCTGCATTCATATGTCGAATTCACCATTTGCAACGAGTGTTTTACAACTTAAATTTTCGTTCTATGCCATAGAGTGTAGCTCATTGAAAAGACGGATGGAATGAGTCCTCTGCAAAGTTATTAGGATGAGATGCTCCACCCGAATACCACGATATTTCTGCTAGTGGTGTGTAATTCACGATAATTTTCTGCCAAATAAATATTTGTCGTGTTTCAATTTACGACTTCTGTTTTCACAATTATAATTATTGTTATCGCAATAATTGTTAAATTGGTATTAATAATAATCATGCCAGACCTGGATTTTATATCGGTGTTATTTCAGTGATTGCAAATATTGCTACTATTAAATATTTGCTTTCAGCATAGAAAAAACTATTAGTTTATACAAATATCCATTTAAGCCTTCAATCATTGTGGATTTATAACGTACGGTTCAATGTGAAGGTAAAAATGACTAAATTTACATAATATTAACTGGAAAAAAACATACCAAATGTTTCGAATGGTTTGCCTTATGGCGGTACAACAAGAGGTTAATTAAATATACCGATGTATCATTGTAAATTCTGAAAAAAACAAAACAAAATCAAAAAAAAATTTGGTTGAAATAAATTATTTTTAATTTTTCCGGAACGTTTTTCATTTAATTACGCTAATCAACCGATTTAAAAGTCTGAGTCTAGAAAAAAATAGTTTGGAATGAATTTTTAATCTATTTGATTTCATTAAACCTAATTTTTTATTTCCATTTTAGCTGTGATTCATTTAGAAATGGAATCTCATAAAAAATGATTTTTACATAAAAAAATTAATACTCAGTTCACTTTGCTCACCAATTTCAGCATTCCTGCTCACTTTGCTCATTAATTTATGTCTTTGCCTAGCAAAATTACATTTACTGTGTCTTAAAAAGACTAGCTGCAATATTTCTTTTCAATCACAGAAAAAAAAAATCATTGACTTGTCGTATAAACAGTAATAATGGGTACCTTCGTGGATAGTTTATAGCTTATAGTACTTTAAGCAAACGAAATAATCTTTTATTATGGAATATTGCATGGAATTTGCATGGAATATTTGACACCCTTAAAAGAAGATCAAAAATTATTTTTCACTTACACTGGTTTTTAAAGAAATATTTTTTTTCCTTGAACCTCAGTATTACAAAAGAATTTAAAATGGTAAATATTTTACGAAATCATTTTATAATAACCAATCCTTTATTTTTTTAATGTTTCTTCACATTTGTTTTTAAATATCTGAAACAATAATTAAAGTAGTTTTATCCTGTATCACTATAGCAAAATAGAGAAGCTTAAATGTCTAGAGCTTTTGGTGTTCAAATATTCAGCAATATAACTGGTCATAAATCTGATACTTTTATTAAAACTTGGACTACTCATTAAACAACAATTTTTAATTTCGATAGAATGCATAACATCGTCACATTATAGCAATTAGTCATTAAAATGATATTCCGAATTCCGTTTGAACAATTAAACGAGTGAAAACCAATTAATTAGCATTTATCATTGTAAAATGTTCTGACAAGCATTTTAAGTATTAATTTTAATTTTTCAATTTTCGCGCAATGTTTTTTTAAAGAGTATGAAAGAAAAATAACGTTTGTTTGAATCGTTCACTGAACAAAAGGCTTTGAAATTGCAGTTTTTTAAGATGGTTGAAATAAGATTGCATTGTATGATCAAAGGAGTGCTTTTCATCATAGATGTTCATCACAATGTAATGATGAATTTATTATGAGAACGTGAAGTTTAGTTTCAACTTTAGATTGTAATGAAACTGCCAAGCTTTACGAACAGCTTTAAGATACAATTTATCAATTTTATTGGTGTATAATTGTTAATAAAGTTTATGGTGGAAGTTTGTTATAAAAAGTACAACTCTATTAGAAAATGGAGTCTAATGACTTGGTTGTCAATTTAAATACCCGGAATTGGGTATAAGTAAGCAAACTTGAATCGTAATTTATATTGAAAAAAAAAATTCTAAATAAAAAATCATGGATGTAAATTATGACGTTGACTAAGGATTAAATTTTGTTCAAAAAACTCAAAAAATTTATTTGATTATCGTTAGAAACAAAAAGGTAAAATTTGAAAAAGAAAGTGTTTTCCATAAAATGATAAGTAAACGAATAAAAACCATAAAACAATGGGAGTTACACAGCTTTTTTAAGCACTTTTACACATAAAAGTGGTAGACACCACTAAATAGATACCACTAATTTCACCTTTAATGTCCTAGAAAATTTATAACTTGTTAAACATCTTGATCCCTCGATAAAACACCACTAAGACAAATTATCCCCGTCAATAGACCCTTAAATTATTTATTACTAATTTTAGGTAACCTCTTTTTTCCTGAAGAAGGGACCCAAACGTAAACGTTCATTTTACCATTTCTAATGAAATCGTAACCCTCACTAAAAGAATTATTTCCCTTTCTTTTTTAAAAAAAATGTAGTCACAAGAAACTATACACATAGAGGCCAGAGGCTAATGAAGTCAAACAAAAATATTTGAAATGTTTATTTCATTATAGCCCGATTTACCCTTAAATTAACAATAAAACAAAGTAGAAAATGCAACGTTAGCAGATATTGGTGATGCTAAAAAGCAATTTCTGTTGACTTCATTACTGGATCTCTGTTGAATAGTTTTTTAAGCTCAATAAAAATTGGTATGGCTGCGGCTGTCAATGGTTTCCTTTTTTACTGAAATTTAGAGAAATTCGTCAAAAAAAATATCCATTTTTGAATTAAGTATCGATTTATTATAAACTAAGGAAGATATCGAAAAAATATATAATTTCTTGTCGTTTTACTTCAAGATCTATAAAAATCTGTTTTCAAATCATGACAATGTAATAGAGACATTTTGTCCAGTATTTTTTTTTGGGATATTTTGTCTGCGGATATTTGATTGAGGATATTTTGTTGGGAATATATTGTCTTGCGATGAAATATCATGAACCCTTTAAGTTTTCCTTGAATTTTTTTGCAGTACGGTGGAAAATTTTCTGAGAAAATGATGAAATAGAAACGACTCAATTATTTTTAACGTTGTTTACAAGATCCGTTGTTTTGGTTTTGAAAAATGGAATATTTTTTTGAGTAAAATGTTAAAAAAATTGTTTTTCTACAGCATCCTTGGCAACTATTCTAAAACAAGAATTGCTTTTGGAAAACTTTTTTAAAATATTTAAGTCCATCGTGATATTTTCCAGAGAAAGTTATTCTCTGTTATGAAATCATTCTTTGTATGTTAATAGAGATATATTTTTGACGATTTTTTTAGACCTTAGTTAATTGCATCCCCATTAACCTAAGCGGCGCTGTTATATTCTAGCAATAATGCATAAATGACTAGGCCGTCAATAAGGGCTAATAGTTTTCGAAAATTGAATGGGTTTTTTATGGTTGAATAAATAGAAGTCTTGAGATGACAACAAAAAAGGTCAAAATGGAAAAAGGGCATTTGAAATGAAAACGATTAGTTGTCTACAATGTCAATAAAATGGCGATAGCCAAATACTAAAACTTTACTATCGTTTTATTTTCTAACAACATTTATGGGCCTAATAAAATTTATCGCTGAATTCGTAACGATAATTTGTCGTTCTCCACATTTAATTTCGAAACAAACCCGGCCAAACATCATTTAACAACGACCCTTCACTCACCCTTACACTCATTTTTGTTACGTCTCATCGCTTTCAAATCATTTCATCAAAAAAAAAACGAAATAAACATTGCATTGATTAAATTCTACGAAATTATGAAGTATAATGAGATAAGAGAAAATTAACCTCATTATAATGATGCATTTTATCTGAAGTGGTAGAAGTCTGATAAATGCGGACAATTTTCTTTACAAAGTCAAACCACGTGAATTCTTGCAATTCGTGTCTAAATTTTGGTATTAGAAAGATAGAGGAATTTGTTTTTGGTGTGCATTTTCGTGGCTGTTGCATTTGCATTATATTGCAATTGCATGTGTGACGATGCCACCACATACCGAAACATACCAAATATAACTATAAAATAAAATGCATCTGTGCTTTCACGTGCCACGACTAATTGAAACATTTCTTAATATTTTGTTCCCAAAAACAAAAATCTCAACTAGCATTCATTGTCAACAATTAAACGCTCTTCTGTTTTCTTATTATTTAAAAAGCTTAAAAGCTCTTCGAGCTTCCCTTTTTTGACAGTCTCTCTCTCTCGTTTGTTGGTTATTTATTTTGTTTTTTTGTATAGTTTGACGTTGGAGTCGGACCGGCGAACGAACATTTTCTTCTGTCTATTAGATAAGAGTGGTTGCTGAGCTTTCTGAAAGCTTCGTTTGCACTATTCCATATATTCGCGTAAACAACATATGAAAGTTTTCGTCTTAAATATATTTTATGGTGATATCTCCTGTCCCCTCGTCAATCTTTTTCACTCGTATTCTATCTCTATTTGGAACAATATGAAGACACAGATTTATTAATATTTATTGTTCGGTTCACCGTTTTTTCTAAGGTCAAACAAAACTATCAGGTAAAAAGAGAAATTTCCAAGAATAATAATAGTGTTTGGAGAAAAGTTTTTATTTTTCACCAAATCTTTAAGGGGACGTAAAAATTATTTTATTAATAAATATAATCATTTCTTTTTCGATTGAAGGTTAATGGAGGTCCTTCACAAGCTTCACAAGCGCATGTGATCATTGGAAATATTAGTGTGTTAGCTAGTTTTACTTAAGTGTTTTCCTGGAGGGTTGTATTATACTTTTGCCTATTTTCATAAGTCATGCAGTTCGGCTATTGCAATATGTTATTTATTTTTTTTTTACTTAATTCTTCTATTATAATGACTAGGGTTCCTTGCTATATGATGTTCATTATAATATTATTTTAAGACCAAAATTTAAGGAAAAAACCTTACAATTTACTTATATCAAAATTTAACCTCTTTTGCCGAACCTAAGTACTCACAGGTAATCCAAAAACTATATAAAAAAATCATTGCAAAATTTTTTGAACTAATTGAAATTTTATATTAGTCGATCCCCATAATCTTAGTGTAAAAGTACGCTTGCTTTAATTTTCAAATTATTGAAGACATTACTCATATGTAAATTACATATTTATGAGCTGTAATAAATTTTGTTAGAGATAAATTTAGACCAGAATCAAAAATTATAAATAAAAATGATACAAACAAATAACTGTTAAAAACACGACTTTGATATTTTGAAGAAGCATTTCAAGTAATTAGTTGAAATAAAAAACCTATGACTCAAAAAACTTATAATTAAAACCTATGAATGATACCCCACAAGATTACGCTCACTATATATTTTTCTTCAAATATATATAAGGTAATTAATTTATGTTTTTTCTTCTATTTTGGAAAATCCTCAAAAGGGATCAAATTAACAACTTGTAGAGCAATACCAAATACACCAAATTTTATCACAATCGGTTAAGCTAGGACTAGGATCAAAAATAATCAGTTTAAAGTTGATTTTTACTAGCGATGTTTCGGCTCCTTTATTTACCCTTTGTCAGGCATTCGTAAACAATCGCTTTAACTTTCTTAATAATAATCCTTCTCATGATTCATTTATACAGATAAGGTACAATTGATAAAATCAATAATAAAACTTCCAAGATGCATAAAATTTCAATAAAAATAAAAGATTCAAATAAAAAAATTCAATAAAAAATAATTAAAAATTAGTTTAAAATGACAAGTTTATAGTTGGTTTGTAATGTATTTGACAAGTTTTTGACAATGACAAGTTTTAAAACATTGTCATTTTTAACTAATTTTTAATAATTTTTATAGAAATTTTTTAATTTTAACTGAAATTTTATGTGTTTTGGAAGTTTTATTATTACTTTTATCAACTGTTCCGTATCTGTAAGAATGAATCATGACAAGGATTATTGTTACCAAAGTTAAAGCGATTGTTTACGAACGCCTGAGGAAGGCTCAAGAAAGGGACCGAAATGTCGCGAGAAAAAATTAAGTTTTAACTGCTAATTTTTGATCCCAGTCCTCTGAGAATTGTATTAACTAATGATAGGAATGGCTTTGAATCACAATCTATTGAATCAAATATAAAAACTTTCAGATAAGTATTGAAATTTTATAGATAAATACACCTTGATTGTTTTTGACAGTATTTGAATTTCAAATTCAGTGCACTGATGAAATTGAATTTATTTTTGGCATTGAAAAAAGTTTACTTTCAAAGTCAAGGGATTTACTAAGTTCTATCGCAAGAGTAATATGATAATGAATTAAACAACAAAAATGAGATATTTTCCATCAAATTTTGCCCGCAGATAGAAAATGATTCTATAAAAAAATTCAAATTCAATCAAAAATTTCATTATTCAATTTAAAAATAATGTCGGAAAAGCGACACGATTGCAATAAAGCGGAAATAATGCATGCATCGCTTACACAAATATTTACAAATAATCAATAAATAAAATGCGAAAATGAAGATAGTGAACGCCAAATGGAAATCACAGTGTCACATTGGAAAATTAATTTTTCATTTAATTAGCCCAAGTTTATTTGTTTTCAATTTAAAACCTGCCAAATAAAACAATAAAACGGGAATGACAGCAAATCTAAAATTAACCTACTAAAAACCTCTTTAAATAATTGCATTAATTTATTAGGAAAACATAAAGGGAACGATAGAGCGGGTTTGTAATAAGGGGATTTAAAAGCAAATAGACTTTCCGATTCCTGTTCACTGCCAGTTTTGTCCTCTTGAAAAACAAAAGGACACAAATATCTACGAGGCAGGTAGTGACTGTGGTAATGGCAAATTCTTCTAGTACAAGAGGATTTGTCGTTTCTCTATTCATCCAAATTCATTTCCGTTCGCCATTGTATACATTTCTTTTGTGTATTTTCATTTTGAATCCTATTATTGTCTTTCGTACACAAATCTGAGAAGTTTCTTGCGTATTTCTTACTTCTAAGAATTATTCAAACACATCCACAATACATAAATGATATAAAGTATTAGTAAACAGTAATACAAAAAAGACAAAGCAAAGATTTTCTTAAGCGGTAAAAAGGAGCGACTAATATAAACATTTTTCGCGTCTCTCCAATTATTTAAATAACTCAAACGTCATCAAAATATATAATACATACTGTATATTTTATACAGTCGACTTCATTAAAATTACAAAACACGCTTTGTTCTGCCAAGCCGACAGCTACGATAATGATAAAGAGAATACCGTGCGTTTGCTTCAACAAAAACCGCGGCAAGTTTGAAAATTTTCACAGAGTCGAGCAAAAAAAGTTGTACAAAGTTAGGAAATTCATATTCAAGCCAAATATACTCGTTTGTTTGCGTTACATTGGGATACGATGGAAGGAAATTTCTTCTAATCGTTCTTCATATGCTTCCGACAACAAAACTTACTAATTTACCTAGAATTTCTTGTCTTCACTTGTCGGCTTTAATTAAATAACGGCGGTAAAGTTTGCGCAATTTGTAAACCGGAGCTTTCTTTTGGCTTCCCTATTTTTATATTTGCATCAATATTCCATGCCATAATTGCTTGAACTCTCGAAAAAAAGCAAACTGAACATTCGTATGAGACTTGCAGCATTTTTAATTATAATTTCTTTGAATTTAGATTTAATACCTTAAAAATTGACCAGGGTTCATTTATCAATTACACAAGTCAAATTGTGCACCTTTTAAACCGCCTCTTTCTTCTTCATTTTCTTCATTTTCTTCTTTTTTCAACCTCTAACCATTCTGTTCAAAGCGGGAGCTTTCTTATCTTTATGAGGAACCCTAATATTCTGATTTAAAAAAAACTTTATTCTCTCCTCTAAAGTATACTTGCATCTTAGGCCCTTTTGCTGTTTATGAATTATTCCTTTTTCTTAAAGACTAAAATGATTTTTATACAGAAAAAATCAAGTGAAATAAATAAAGAATTCAAAAGTGTACATTTTTGTACTAACTCAACTGTAAAAGAAAAAGTTTTATCAAAAAAATATTCAAATCAATGTATCTTACTTGCAATATTTAAGACGCTGTTCAAATTAAGTCCAAAAATTTGAATAGTTTAAACTAATCTGTTTTTTCAATTCAACAACGAATCAATGCATTCCACCACTTATATTAACTACTCTAAACCTACTTCAAACGATTTAAAAATAATTTTAAATGTTTAATAATTTTCTTTTTTAATACCAAGGCATAATATCATAGTTGATTTTTTACTATAAGTGATAAAAATTAAAGAATATTCATACAAAATGCAAAAAAAAATCATGAAATTTAAAATATCTAAACAAGTTTCAATTGACTCAGCATTAAAATGACGACACAATACACAAACTTCAAAATTCCATGGGTGTTTTCCATGACAAATGTAGTTTAATACAAAAAGTGACAAAGAAAAAAGATGTTTAAGTCGTTCAAAATAATTTTAATGATTTAAATCATTTACAATCTACACAATCTTCATTCCTAAGGACAATAATTGATAAACAGTAATTTTTAAGGTATAACAATGTTTTCCTTTGCCAATTTTTTTTTTAAAATCTGTGTACTCGTAAATAAAACTACTTCAATAGTAACCGCTCAATGATTTTTTTATATCTCAGTTTAATATACGTACTGATACGTACTGTGACGTCACAGTAGATCCATATTTGTACCCATCGTTTTCGAACTATCATTTGCGCATTAAAATTAAAACAATTTTTCCTGCCAAAATATTAGTTTTTCATTGTTAAAAATTAATTAGGTTTTCCTTATATAAATAATTTTCAGATTTTTTCTTGTTAATCTTCAAATAATGAATAAAATTTATTTAAATAAAAGTAATTAAAAGTACCTATTGATTTTCTGTATAAATAGCTTAGAGTGAATTTGAAACTATAAAAAAAAAAAAAACAAAAATGCCAAAACTAGTAATTTTTGGAATAACGAAACTTAACGGTTAAAATTGGATTCAGTATTGTTTTTATTCATATATTGAACTAAAAAACAATGAAAACACTAGAAATTGGTTTGCAAGTTTGACACTTGTAATAAAGATGAGTCAAAAAAAACATTTTTTTTCCTAAAAATAACATCAAGTTTAATTTTAAATTGAATAAAAAGGGAAAAATCGCTCAGCTCCACTGAAATTGTTTATTATGCTGTTCTATTTATTCATCATAAAAATTCATTTTTGACAAAAAATTTTAAAAAATTAATTTTTTTTTCAATAGCAAAATTTTTTTTTTGTGCATTAATTGAAAAGTGTAGGAACAAAATTTATTTGTGCATTGAATCAATGTCTCTCATGACCTAACGATAGAAATTTTTCGACACTTTTCACTGTTTGAATTTAGTATAAGCATAAAATTTTCATACTACCAAATTATTATAATAATATTGCAAATGTAAAGAAAGAATATGATAAAATGCTTACCCTAAGAATATGAATGTGCGGTCTGTTTATACAGAATTGACCTAAATAACGCCTTATATCAAATGGAAGCGCTTTCGCCTTTATATTTTGGAAAAGCGCACGATTTCTTTAAGTGCACACAACTCACCCAAATTAGTTAAACGAATATCCCCTTTATCGTCAATTTTTGATTTTCTTCATGCCAAATTTGCCGCCGATTTATTTAGCCAAGACTTTTAAATCGCTATCCATAAAACTCGCATTCCCGTTTGCCCACACTCCGTTCGTGCGCGCAAAGCTCGGCGAAAACAAGAAAATATCTTTTGAATCTTGTTGAAAACTAAACGTAAAAATAACGGAAAATTGATTGAATTAGTCTGGGCAAAAATTGAATTGGTCTCTCCCACTCGACGGAAAGACGAGAATCGCTCGCTCAATGTAAAAGCTTTACGAGCTTTTTTGTGTGATACGAATAATTCTTTTAACAGCCGTTAAACAAAAGAAAAATAAGAACAATAATAAGCCATAGAACAAATTTCAAGACAATTGAAAAATTTGAGATTTTTTTTTGCGCTTTCTAGACGTACTTTCTCATTGTGGTGAAGATGGAGGGTAAGATGGAAAAATGAAGAGGACTTGTAGTACGTTCCGCATGATTTATGATCTAGAAAATTAACAAAATTGTAATTTATGTCCGAAGGGAATTGCATTTTATTATTATTAATTTTTCCTCCTCTTATTTCATATTCGTCTTATTCTTAGTCTTTATTTTTTTAACAGCTAAGTTTTTCAGCTTTTTAGTATTTCCTCGTGCTTTCTTTCTCTTGAATGATTTATTAAATAAGCCATTTATTTAAAACAAAGAAACGATTTTCTATTAATCGCTCTTTTCACGTCTTAAAATATTATGCGCTATATGGTTTACTTGGTAAAGTAGAGACCAGTTTTGTCTAAAATAAAGTTAATCTCGGGATTTTAAAGATTCTATGATTTTTTTTAAGTCTTTTACCAGCTTTAATGCAATTTAAGACATTCAAGAAAAAAATCATAAATTTCTTAATTCAAATTTTAAAAGCCATAAATGCAAAGTCCTCCCCAATTATTTGGTCCTTAAGATGATTCAACCATGACAGTCTAATACAATGGAATATTTTTTTTGACTTAAACTTTTGATTTTTAGTACATATTTTTTTGGTAGAAGAAAAATTACTGTTGGAATATCCGGTGATTATTTCCAGAATATTTGGTAACGATATTCATACCTAAATATTACGACAACAAGACGTTTTCCCGTAATGAGCTTGTTCCTTTGATTTTAAAGGTATCAAAGAGTATTCCAATTTAGTATTGTTGAAATGTTCTTTATCTCAATTTTTTTTGCTTCCTATTTAATGGTTGCAAAAATAATTGCAAGAATGCCAACTTCATACAGAATTTTCCTGTATAGAAGGGGTTATATTTCTTTGAAAGGGGGAAATTACTTTAGTCTCAAATTTTTTTTTTCAAAATAGTTTATGGCCTATTAAAGATAAGAAACTTTCGATATTTTAGTTGATAAACCTCCCTCTCCCTGCCTCCAGATCCAGGGGTGAAAAAGCTCTATTTTTATTATAATTTCCTTATTGTCATTTATCATCGCTTTATAAGTGCCAGAGTTATAAGTGATTCTGAGGATAAGAAAAATCCATAAATCGAAAAAATGGAATTTTTGGAAATTATTTTGCTTCCTATTTAATGATTGCAAGGATGGCAACTTTATATAGAATTTTCCTGTATAAAAGGGCGATACTTCTTTGAAAGTGGGGAAATTATTTCAGTCTCCAAATTATTTTTTTGTCAAAATAGTTTATGGCTTATTAAAAATAAGAAACTTTCGATATTTTAGTTGATTAACCTTCATCTCCCTGTCACCAGATCCAGGAGTGAAAAAGCTCTATTTTGATTATAATTGCCAGATTTTTCAGTGACTCTGAGGGTTAGAAAAATCCATAAATCGAAAAAATTGAATTTTTGGAAATTATTTGGTTACGAGGAACGGAACCAACACCAGCTAGTTTTGGAGCGACCACCTTAACCACTCGGCCGCCAGTAGGCTCCACTGTTTTATTTAACTTTTTCAGTACTCTAAATAATTGCAAATGATAGGAAATATGGAAAAAATCCAAAAAAAGAAAAAAAAGTTTAATGGTTCCCTGCATCGTAATTCTTGAGTTATGAACATTCATAAAACATATCAAACATGAAAAATCGCGTGTTTTCTTGATATACTTTCGAATGTCTTCAAAGAATTTTTGAACCTTAAAATTGATATCCCGTTGAGCAAAGGCTGTGCTATTATTACTCTTTTCAATTTCATTTTCCATTAGTTTCACGGAAAAAAATGAAGGAACATGTATGTATGTTTAAATTGCAAATGCATGAAGGTATTATGTGAAAATGTCAATTTCAAGTCACTCACGAGGAAGATAATCGATCAAATCTTATATTTTTCTTGAACAAAAAGAATATTACCTGGTGAAATCGAGGAAATAACAAATGAAAATTGTCGATTTCACTTAATGTAAAGCTGTCGGAGAAAAACAAAGAAAATTGGTTTGTGTTGATTTAAAAAAAATGGAAATTTTTAAGAGTTTCCACCATAATTTGATGTTTCTGTTTTTGATTTATCAAAACCGTCATGTGCAAATCTATGCAAAAATATTTTTTGCATCTCGGTGAAGCTTTTCGTCGGAGCTTTCCGCTTAGAAAAGCGTTAGTTGATGACATTGTTGTCAGAAATTTCTATGCAGATGACAATAACAGATATAGCACATACATACACATATATTCTCATATATATACTTTTATAGAAATGAAAATGAAGAGGCAAATGTGGAAAGATTGAGAAGATCGAGGCTAGATGAAGAGCCAGAAAGGGTAGAACGAGACGAAGCTCCATATAACACAACTTCAAACCATTCGTATGAAAAATGTTATGGTTTTGTCATCCGCATGTTTTTATTTAAGAAAATTGACGTTGTACATTGCGCCAATAACAAGTTGTCTTTTACCCAGTCTCTCCCACTTGTATCCCGGGGATTGTTCTCGTTGCGTTTAATAAAAATAAAATACCCAACTATTTGTAGGAAATCTATTTGCCGAAATAATACCAAGCCTTTTTTTTATGAACAAAAATCTTTGGCAAGCCCTCATCACATCTGATACTCCACCAACAAACCGGCTTTTTATTTTAATTGTAACATCAACTTCAATTTCGAACTCAACTATCTTCTACTTTACGATCTAAACCAATTTTGATTCATCCATCTTTGTCTTACCCTCAAGTGTTTATTCGCATTAAATTGAAAAATGTTCAAATATTTCTCAAGTTTCGTTGCGAGGCGATATTTTTGTCGTTGAATTTTTCAATTTTTTCCAGCAAAAAACGATACAATGAAATGAAAATGGCTGGAGGGTAGGTCTTTGCTAGTGTGGACGATAACGGAAGACCTGTTTAGAAAAATGGCTCTTCCTTCATTTCGAGAGCAAATATAAAAAAAAATTCTTAGATATTTATGAGGAACCATAAAATATTATAATACTTGTGTTGGTGTGTACATAGGGAAGAGCCAGAAGAAAAATTGATGAAAGGGAAAAAAGGATGTGTTTTCTATTTATTAGGGTAGTTTCAAATATATCAAACAAATATTCAATAACTTTTGGGAAAATATGAAACAAGACGCAGCAAAATTAAAATCGCTTTGAGTGGTTTCGTTTGAAACTTATTTATGAAGGTTACTTTTAAGGTTCACAATATTTGATCCTAAAAATTGATATTAAATAAAATAAAAAAGGGGATGTAAATAAGTAAATAACAATAAAAAATTGTTAGAATGAAATGGAATGTGTGGGCACCTCAGCTTATAAAAACACAGTATAAAAGTTATAATTTGGACTAAAACAGTGATTTTCAAACTTTATTTCTCACGACTCTCTTAAAAATATTTCACCATATGGTGACTCTCTTCCATCTTATAAAATACTAAAATACAAAAGTTTTTAATTCTTAAATAAATATTAAAATTAACTCTTAAACACAAGGAATAACACTATTATTGCTATGTAATAAGATTTATGTGCTTGCCAATTTGCGAAAAGTTTATCATATTTCTTTGTTCGAAATCTTGGCTAATATTCACGCCTCTCCTTAGACTACTCCAGACTTCCTAGGGAGACGCTCTTCCCCGTTTGAAATACGCTGAACTAAAATATGCAGCTAGCTGCATACTTGTACAATGCTTCTTTGAATCTTGGATGGTTCTAAATTTATTACAACTACCTCTTATATTTTGTATATATATAAAACATTTCAGTAGACCACGAAGTGAAAAAAAATCTCTTTTCTAAAATTAATTTTTAAAAATGATTGTGATATTTTGATCACAGCGGTAGTGTAGACGATATAGGCGTCATGTTTAACTTTATTTTGAACTCAAAATTGGTTCCAAAATTTTATCTATTTTAAACTGTCATTTTATTTCAACAAATTCGATCGGAATGTTTGTTGCACATGATTAACTTAAGTAGACAGAGATATAATCACCAAAACTTAAGGTAATTTATTGAACCATTAAGAAAGCATTGGATCTATACATTAGTACTCTATACTACAACTCCATGGTTTTTATTTGCTGGTAAAATCATCACATATTTTTAAGTTTTTTAAAATTTCTTGTGGCTGCGTAAGACTCTTTTCTTCTTTTTCATCATTTTCCCATTACGACGTCTCATATTTCAATCCCTACGTCTTAGATCTTTCTCTACTATATCTGGTCCAATGAAAGTTTCCCATTATAAAGCTGGGATACCTTTGCGTTTTTTTAACTGAAGATTCCCAATTTAATACTCTACTTAGTTATCTGTGATTTGAAATTCTTTGAATATGATTAAACTAATGAAGTGTCAATGTTTCTACTGTCTTTGCTTAGAAAAATTAGTTTCTTTTCATCACCATATTATTTTTGATCTTATTTTATCATTTCTATCACTTTAAATGATTTCCAAGAAAAGTTTAATTGTTCTGTTTTAATTTAGTTTCCGAATGAAAATTTATTGTTCTTCAGATCCCAATTGGGCAAATCAAAAACTTTACTACCATACCCTAATATTCAGCATAATTTTATTTGTTTGCTATCTGGTGGTAAATTTAATTTCCCGCGTGGTTGACTTCTTTTCTCCTGTGTCTTTATCTCGAGCAAGGTTCTTCAAATTGGGGAAGTCCACACAAAAAACTTTCAATTAACCCTGATTCTCAATTTGTTTTCTTCCTGTTTCCTGAAATCGTCCTTGTTTTCCTTCAACAACAAGTAAATATCGATAAAAATATCAATAAAACTAAACTTGCTAAAGTTTTCTTGATAAAATTTCTTCGGGATGTTTTTCTTTACAAAGGTTTTGAATTATGGAATATATTTGTTACTTCCATGCGGTAAAAAGGAATATTATTCTAAAAAATCATTTAAGCTGTTAAAATAGCAAAGTATACATGTTCTCAACGAAAATATTTTGGCTTTTCATAGCATAAAAATGCATCGCACTTAGTTATTTTGATTGCTTAAAAACTTTGCGAGAAATTTTCTGCAGTTAATATAGTGTTATGAATGAATAAATAGTATAATATTTATTTGTATTTACGGGATAAAGAGTCAAAATACAGCCAAAAATATTATCAAAAAGAAAAAATCGTGTAATAACGTTTGGTCTTCAATAAATTATCAAAAGACTGATAATTTTCATAAATTCATGGTTAAATGAATAACTCAACCTTTTTCCCCCTCATTCATCATAAATTGATTTAAAATTGTGCTAAAAAGCCGCTGATTTAATAACATTGTTTGATGAAAAAGATTATTGAAATATAAAATTTCAAACGGCATTAAAATTGAAGAGCTTAATTTAATGCTTTTAAGTACATTAAAAGCGAATGAATTATTTATATTATATGGACTTTTAAAACAACGTAAATATTTTTCCAAATATATATAAAGTACCAAATTCACTTCGGGGGAAACAGAATGGGGGCTGAGATTTAACATTCTTTATTTTCTTTCAATTAGGAAGGCAACCTTGCCGTTTGTCTCTCTCACTCCCTTTTTCGGCATAACACAATGTGGGAGTTGATCTGATAAGTATGAGTCCTACGGAAGATATGAAGTCCTTAAAAATGTCTTTTAAAATGGGTTTTGATGTTGAAAAGTTCTTTAAATATACCACAACGTATCACTGATTGGCTACTCATGGGCGCATCTGAACAACATTTTGCCGCCAGTATATTGCGGATTATTATTGGTAAGTTTATATTCCTATATTGTATTAATCAATGATCGGTTTTTAAGCAGCAAAAAAGATTGAGAAAAATTACAAATTATTATTTGTATAGAATAAATTAGGCTATTTCATTATAGCAAAACGTTGTAATGGTATAAATATTTTAATTTTAAGCTATGTGCTTTGATTAAATAAATCTAATTGATATTTACGGAAATAAAGCTTTGCAAGAATTTTACAACACAATTATTGAAATCATTAATTATTTTAGAAGTCAACCTCTAAGTAAATAAAATGGAAAAACCTATTATTAATTTTCGTTGATTGTCAATTTTTTCGTCCGTCACATTTCTCTTCGTGTTGTTTTAGCTTTTTTGTTTTAAGCTCCATAGAAAAGCTCTCCAAAACATGTTTTTCCTCATCTTCAGATAAATTAATCATGGCATACTTGATCATTTTGTTCATCCTCGACAATTTACTCGTACGTTTTTAATCAACTCGACCAAGACGCATTCATATGTTTTTATTTTTCTTTACCATCCCCCAACCCCTGCCGTTTCCATAATAACACTGCTACAATCACGCATTTCATTATTTAATTCCACGACAATTAGAAAAGTCATCTTTTGTTTGAGCTTTTTCTCATTATTTCATTGAAAACAGATGAGAAAAAAGCTTATGTCAACGACAAACGTATTATTGCGTTATGCAGATTGATTTTTTTTTGAAAAAAAATAAAATCAAGACAAATTATTGTTGTGTAAAGCTTTTGATTAAAAAGCTTGAAAGCAGAAATTTCTTTTGTTGTTGATTAAATTATTTTTTTTCTGGAAGCATCTCTTTTGTTAATTGTAATTTAATCCTGGAAGCGACAATCAGGAATTGTCTCATACTGTGGCGGTAAATTTGAATATGTATTAACCATTTGATATGTGCCAATATATGTGAGCCGTGTTATGGGGAATTGGGACAGGAATATCTGGATCGGAAATGAGAGAACAAGGATGGGAACAAACGGAGAGTTCTAGCCAAAGGTTTGAGATATGGAGGCTAAAGGGGATTGAGTGCAATATATTAATTCAACATGAGCTGTATAATATTTCAGAATTACCATAAATTTACGATCGACTCAATGGACTTATATGGTTTAGTTTCACTTCTTTCTTTTAACGATAATCAAATTAATTTATTAATGAAAATTACAAATGTTCCAATTTAAAAGAAATAAAAAAAAATGAAACAAATATAGTAATATAAAATACAAAGTTTGTATATTACCTTGAGCTTTATTCGAGGCGAAGCTTTGCGGAGTTTTTAATAATTGGTGTGATTTTTATTACAGCCACGATATTAAAGCTCTTTGGGCTAAGAGGAGATGAAAAACAGATTGGAACAGGAAGCTAAAAATTATTTTTACAACCCTTTTGCAAAAGTTTTTCTTGCCTCGTTTCCCCCAAATCGGTTTTAATAAGAAATAAATGTGAACTCACCAAACCGCAACGGCTTTTTTGATATTTTATTCATCTAAGACATAATTAAATAATAAATTTGCAGAACGGAGATGGGAAATGGCAAGTTTTGAATGAGTTTTGGAAAATTAAGGTCAAATTTCGGTCGTCCACGCAGTAGTGTTAGTTCGAATTGATGAACACAGATGGTGTTGTTTGACTTTGTTTCCTTTTTTTTCTGTTCCGTTCGACAACAAGAAGAGCAACAAGGATGGCATATTGTTTTAGCGTGTTTATCGTTCCAACAGGATATTATTGTTATCACCTAATTTTATACAGCCGCGTTCATGTGTAACAGTCTTGTCGTGTTGAAACATCTGACACCGAAAACCTCATTTGATTTTTTTTATCAACTTTTTTCTTTTTATAATAAATTTCGAAAAATTAAAAATTAATTTTTGCTAATTTAAAGCTCATATTTTTTTTAATAAGCTCTTATAATATTTTTTAATTTAATTTTTTATATGTGAATTTTTACTAATGAAGGTAAAAAAAAGAATGTTTCAAAAGCTTCCAGTCTTTGGAATTGTATAAAGTTGGATTGTTAATATATTTGAGTAGTGGATATGTTTCTTAATTCAATTGTAACTTGCATCATTCTTGTTTTTGAAAAGTTACAAATTTGATTCGAGAAAGAAAAAAAAGGTGTAAAAAATAACGTAGAAACTTTAATATTTCCTCTTCTCTTTTAAGAACTTTCTAATTAGCTGACGCGGGAAATTTAAAAATTATCGTAGCTTTTAATCTATTTTGACAGGTGACAACCAACGGGCTTAATTAATGTAGAACTTGGGGGGCGGGAACGAGAAGTCGATGTTGTTTGTGCTTTATGTAATCATCTTATTCGTGAGCTTTTTTCCGTTGAATATTCTTTCTCGAACATTAATTACATTTGGAGCAAAATCCTTCTAATTAATGCAAGCTCATATTGAAAATTGTTTTTTACCCCGGAAGAATTAAGACAAAGGAGCTTTTTCCAGTGTGATTTGAATGCTCGGAATAACAATACTGTTTGACTGTTTTTTTGCCAAAAAGGAGAGAAATAAAGTACCAAAAAAAAAATTGTTGGTTCGATCGTCTCTGAATATTTTATAAATTGTGTGAATTTTAAATTCGACCTCACATTTGGATGATTTATATGTATGCTCCCCCTAATATCACCGTTTTCAAGCAAAAAAATATGGGGAATTTATGGGCTTTCATGCAAACGTTCACACAAACACCACACATAAGACGTGGTGTCGGAGTTTATCAGACTGTCGTCTTTGAAACCACATTTAACTCTTCCTATCTTAGTTTTCCTTCAAGTCTCCGTTTTGCGACGATGTTTTTCCTGTTTTTCATCTTTCGGTTGCTGTTCCGGATGCCAACAGAAAACCAAAAAAGACTCAAAACTCGGATAAATCGAGTGCATTTCATTTGTCTCAAAAACTACCGTATACTATACACAGGTTATACATATTTTATGCTCACTTAATAAAAAAGAGATTTACAACTGAATTTAAAACAATTATTCCATCACTGCATTTCAGTTAATATTTTAAGCTTCAATAGCCTGATGGCTTTCTAAAAGCGTTTTGTAATATTTTCAAATTTCATGTTTAAATTATCCCATTTTAATTATTCCTGTATGATAAAAGTATTACACAGTTACCATTCATAGAAATTCCAGTTACAAATGTTTGTGGATGAGCTGAAAGAGCTTTTAAATATTTCCAAATAATTCAATAAGCACGGAACAAAATTATTAGTTTTATACCAAACAAATTGGAAATATTATCCATGTATTAAACCTGCATTTTCATACATTTAATATAATACAAATCACTATTGATTTTAATTATGTTTGATTTTATAACTTTTTTTAACACAAAACTAATACTAATACAAAATTATTCGGCATTTATTCGTTATATTTTTATGAAAAGTAATAATACTTTATATTCTTGGGAACAAGAAGAACCTGTGGGTATTGCTTTTGCAAACATAAAGTTATTGAAAAAAACATACTTATCGTTGACAATGGGAATCGATTATACTCGTTTAAAAAATTTGATCAATTCTTAGGGCAAAAAGGGTTGAAAAGGTTAAAAGGGTTAAAACGTATGTATAGTTAAAACGTATATAGGGTTGAAATGTCTCACTCTAAAATATATTGAGCAAAATAAAAATATTAAAATTCATCTTTTCATGGGTAATGTATGACGTCTTACAAATACTAATTCTTTATGATTCCCTACAATTCCATATTCTCGAAATCCTTAATATATTCTAATGCTTTTCATCAGATGGATTATAAAACTTCAATGAAAAGATCTTCAAGCTAAAACATTGATTTTTTGGAGATTCAAAACCTTAGATATGATACCAAACAATTTTTCCTTACTTACCAGTTAATTTTACTAATAATTTACTTATATCTTGAACCAAAATTTATTATTATATTATGCCTTTTTCTTAATATTTGTATGACGTCAGTCGCTTCTAAAAATTGTAATCCTAAAGTTATATGTGTCCTCTGGATATCTACTTAAAGGGTGGTATTTTCACTTGTTTCGATAGATTATACCCTTGAAATAACTTTTAAAGAGATACAAATTTATCGATCAGATAAATCATACAATAAGCTACTGGTGGCCGGGTGGTCTAGTTGACCGCTTCAAAACTGGTAATATTTGAATAAGATTTTTTTATTGAACAAATTTTCGGTATTTCACGAATCAAGATTTTTACTTACTCTAGAGTCGTTAAAGACCTTAGTAGTTATAAAGTGACGGTAAAAACAATTACAAAAATCGTACAATCTACAAATATCACTTTTTTAGGTAGATGAAAGCATCATATGTATATCTTTCGAATAAAATTTTATCAAGAAGATAAATATCATTATCTATCGTATATATAAAAATAATTGCTCTAAGCTTAATACCCAAGAAAATGTCCGTAGTATATAAGACGTTTTTTGATTAGATCAAAAAGCTAAATTTACCCTATTCTCTAAATCTTCAACCAATATACGATATTTTGATAACATACAGGAAGCAGCTTTATTATCTGCCTTTCAAAATTTGCACGTAAAAGACTGTATGTGTTTTATATTTATTAATAAATTTAATTGGTTATTGTCCATTTGTAGTTAATTTAATTATTTTCAATGGGTTTTTTTGGGCTAAAAATTAAAATCAATTTTTTTTTATTGATTTTTGTTTGATGTTTCATCACCTTTCGGGGCTTAACCAAGTACTCAATGACCTATGATTTAGTACTTATTAAAGTACTTAATAAGTAGGGTAACAGAATTCTTTAATTCTTTAATTCATTAAGAATTGTATTCTGAATCAATCAATTATTGGATCAGTTGGCTCTTTTTTACATTAAAATGGTTTTATTCATTTCTGTCTTTTTGGACAGTATTATAAACGTTAGTTTATATAAGAAATTTAAATCGAGTAAAACGAAAATCAAGAACAAACGTTGAACGTATTTACTCACATAAGTTTATGTTTGCAAAATAAGTTTACAATTGTGTCACATGGAACAAAAATGAACAAAACAAAATTGTACCAATGTTAATATGACGTTTCCATTTTGATCTCAGTTGTTGATTTTACATTTTCAGTTGTTAGATTTAAAAACGGTGAAATCATGATCCATTTTTTTTATATTTTCTAAAAAGAACATTATTTATAATCTACATAATTTATAAAAGAAAATGTGGCACTCTTTTGAAAATGCCCGTTTTGTGATTACAGAATCCGTAAAAGTTTTTTTTCAAGTTGAAATTAATTTCTTTATCTTTCCCTTATTTCCCTTTAAAATATTAATATTTCATACATTTTCATATAATGTGCCAAGATCCGAATTTCGAATCACAATCGTTTTTTAGTAATATTTTTTTCATATTTTTTCATCATATTTTATGATTATCATGTAACTAAAAATCTAGTTATTTGTCTCAAAATACCTTTGATGTAGAGGTTCATTTAATCACCACTTAGTTGGTCTTATTGTTAGTGTCCGTTGAGTTTAATAACGCTTAGTTTGAAATCCCAGGTGATTTTCACAAGTTTGAAACTCACCATTCTTAAGATGTGGTTGTTCCCGACTCGTATTTGTAGCTATATTTCTACAAAACACACCAAAGATTAATCTTTTCTCTAACCTTTCACTAAAAAGACAACAATACAACTATAGAAATAAACGTTCGTTATATAGAAATAGGTATGGTGCATCAAAATTTTTAAAACTTTACTGTTTTAAATTAAGTTATTTGTTTTGTAAATTCAAAATTAATAAAAAAATGTACATGGAATAATATCTGATTGGTAGCAAAGAAAGATTAATATTGTGGTTAAAGAATTCTTATTTTTACCACTAGAAAATATTTTTCAAATTTTAGCTTTCTTTTATGAAGGTTTTATTATATATTTATAATCTTTTGGTTTCTCTAAATCAATCACAAAAGAAGTTAAAACTCTGTATAAGCTTTCTCAATACAATTCAAGCTTACATCTCACTTTAAAAAAAATTGATTTAATCATAAAATACTTCAAAATTTTTCATAAAAAGCTAGATAGATTTACATGTGTACCAGAACTAGGGTACAAAGAGGTAATACATTGTGCTTAAATAATGCAGATACATTTCCCTTAAGGGTGATAAAATAAGTGTTAGTTTATATTATTAAAAGTGTTACATTTAAAAATAAAAACAGTTATCACTTAAAAATTTCTATTAAAAAGTGTTTATATGAAAGCGTCGTAATATTTTAACCACCAAAAAAATTTAAAAATGCTATTCAGAAGTAACAATAATATGCTTGAATTAGCCTAGAAAATTATTTAATGAAGTGGAATTTGTGACTGTTTCAAATTAATGAAATTTTTGGTTGACTAATATGTATTACGAGCTTAAAAACAAGCAGGAAGTTTATTATTTCAATTTTCTAAATTTGACCCAAAGAACCATAATTTGTTGTAATGACTATAGGGATGAATTGTACACCAAAAGCTCTTTGATGAAAATGTATGAATTCATGAGTCCAAAAATCGTCAATCAGGCTCAAAGGATTATTATATTTTGCAGCAAATAATTGTGTTGGGACATTGAGAAAAACTTTAATAAATGGTTGTTTTAAAAATTAAATTTTAGAAAATTTATCTAGAAATAAATTCGGTGGAATAAGAAATCAGGAGAAGATAGATGTACAATGTAAATTATACCTTTACTTGTCAGGAATCTTGAATAAATTTAAAATTTTCATTTTTCTTCTCATTGTTTTGGTATGAGGCAATTTCTGTAGTTTAAACTTTTTAACAGTAACTTTTGTACACAATTATAAGTAAATACAATTTTGTACAATAAGCTTTAAACTCTTTACTAAGTATACAATAATTTAAACATTTGACTCAAGCTCTGTTGATTTTATTTAAAAGAACAAGATTCTTTAGCCTTTTAAATAAGCAGCACCCATTTATTTATTACAATGAGCATTAAATTTCGCATAAAAATGCGCAAATTTTTTAATTAGGGAAAATTTCAAAAGTTTAAACAAATACAGTGATTTGCATCCCTAAAAATGTTTTCAAATACCTCAAAAGAGCATAAATTTTAAGATAATTAGAAACCATCAAAGAAATAAGAAAATTATGAGATCTTTATATTAAAAAAAATAGTTTTAAATTTTAAAAAATAAGAAAAAGCAGTTGATGGAAATTTTTATCAAAGCTCTCAAGTCTTATTTGATTTTTTTCTCAATGAAAAATGGCATTAAATTTTACGAACCAGGATTTTTTTAGTAATATGATTGTTAGAGTAATTTAATACTTTTCGTTTGATAAATTTTGAACTTGTAGTTTTAATGAAATTGATATTTTCTTTTTTAATTAAAGCCTTGAACATGTGCTTAATTATACATGTGGAACCTAGATTTAATAGATTTTTCATCAGCTGCAAGCAATCATATCAAACAAGTATCCTTTTTTTTTCAACACACAAACATTTTAATGAGATATTCATTTAATTAAATATCTATCGATGTATCGTAAATAAGCGACGTGAACGTAATGCATATTACTTTGAAGTTTTAATGAATGCATCGCCTGTTTTCGCTTGCCTTTCCATCGTACACTTCTTCTAATAAAGTCTGACACTATAATTTCTGCTGTGCTCTCGATTTCGAAAGATAATGAGTTTCTTAATGTTGTTTCAAATATTATCCATCTTTGTCTTCAGTATGCACACATGAGGCATCCTGGCAAACAAGAACAGGAGCCAGCGCAAAAAGACGGTTGTGTGCAAATAGATATAAATTAGCGAACGCTCATAGCGAAGCTTTTAGAAGCTTTTTAGACCCTAATCATCAGTGCATAGTTTAATTTGGCAGAAATTTTGAAAGAGACAGCTACAAACTTGAGGCAAGCGAAACAAGTTTGAGTCTTTAGGGAAAGAGACAGCAACAAGATGGGAATGGAAATAAACGATTTATCTTGTCGTAAGCAAAGACCTGCATGGAGTGGGTTAGAGAGAGCTTTTTAAATTGAAACTATGGAGGTTATAATTGGCAATAATATGTTAACGTCAAGAAGAACGGGACGTGAAAGCTTATGAAAGCTTATGAAAAACGTTCTCCGTAAAATTGTATTATGTTTTACAATTTAATGAACGTTACAACGTCATTTGTATAAAGTTGGCTAAGCTATCGCAATCGTAAGCGTTTCAAAAAAAAAGAAACCCTATTTCTTGAGAAAACAAAGAAAAATCTCTTTTTTTCATGAGAAAAAATAAATATTTAAATTTTATCCATGAATTTTTAAATAAAACATAATTTACTAATGTAAATTTTATTTTGTTTCAGGTGAGCTTTAAATTTTCAATAAGAAACGAGTACCGATTAAATGTAGGCTTCGTTTTGGTAAGTTGAAATGTAAATATTTAAAACGGAATCAAGTTAACTGTAATGTCATAATAAAAGCTTTCAAAGCTTTAGAAATTACTGACCAGCGCCATCTATGAACCGAATGCGAAAACGTTAGCTTTATATATTTATCAAGATACTAGCGCTATGTGTATCGTTTTTCCAAACTAAGAAAATTTCATTTTCCCATTTACTCGCAACAGTCTCTATAAAGTTTCCATCTAGAGGTTTGAAACTTTGATAATATACTTTCAGTCGCAACTGAATCGGGAAAATTTCAATAGTTTCCCCAGCTTTCTATGAGATGTCTCTCTATAGGTTACATGCTACACAGCTGAAATTGTAGCAAATCCAATTAAAATTTTCATTTCTCTAAAATTAAGGATTATTAAATTTTATGTTTGGAGATGAATAATGAAAATTGCGAACGGTCATATGCGAGTTTTTTTTTATTTTTATTTTTGCAGCACATCGTGCTGATCCGTTTGGTTGTAAATTAGGAATTAATGTGTTCATTTATATTCGAATAAAATTCCATAAATTTAAGGAACAGTCATTAAACGGGGAAATCGGGACCTATCGGGGTTGGTTCATTGGCACGAGTAAATGAACGTTCTTTGGTTGTTTTAGAGTTTGGTACGGGTGATACGGTTTGTTAAGGAAAACCATTGATAATAATTATTTTTATGGCTTTATTGTTCTATTATAATCGCGATTTTATATTTGCTTTTTAAATTAAAATATAAGTTTTTTTTGTTCGATATTGGGAACGAAAAATGTACATAAATATTTCCGGTTTAACTTCATTGCGTTAAGAATATATTCAACGATAATTAGAAGAAATTTATTAAAATTTACTACTAAAAATTTCAGATGAACAAATAAGTGTAAAATACAAGTTTCAGGAAGTTTTTGTTTCTTAAATTAAAGTCTTAAAAATTTAAGTAATAAATCTAGCATTCAAATTGGAAAACTTGTAAATTTTGTCCAAACTTGTTCTTCTAAAAACCAAGGAAAGAAATAGTACAGTTTGATAGATATTATCATCACCTAGAAATGGTATTTATCAAATTGTGAAATATAAGATTTCAAAAAAATTAAACAATATTTAAAAGTGTTTTATTAAAAGTATGGAACGGAAAAGAACTTGCATTTTTACAAATACTTAGTTATCTTTCTTTGTTTTTAAAAAAAATACGGAAATAGTTGAACTAGGGAAAAAACACGTGGTATTTAAGGCAGAAAAAATTGTTGACTTTTTAATGTTATTTTATTTACTTGCTAAAGAAAAGTGGACAGGGCTTTATCTTTTCCATGTATTAATAATGCAGTAGTTGCATTTGGATATAGAGCAGTTGGAACTACTGTATTTCCCCTGTGTAATTGCGCCTGTTATTCAAACTGCTGTGCAAAATAAACTTTAACACTTTATTTACTGTTTTGGTAATAAAAATATTTACATTTTAACAAAGTTTCATTTGATAGTTGCCCGTATAATTTACATCTTTACAAGCTTGGGTTTACCGCCCTCTACTGGAAACTCAAACTACTGGTACTTAAATAAGTGGCGCTAAGCTATTTTTAAGAATTTTTTTTCCACGATTTTTCTAAATTTGATCGAATCGGGTGTAAGAACATTGTTATTACCCTTTGATAGAGGGGAGAAAAACGCATTTATAAAAACAATTAACACAGGATTCTTGCGAACCACTTGGCGGGTTTTAAAAATTTGACATATTTTACTCACTTAAAAATTTTTGTGCACTCAACTATGATAATTGAAAGTTTGTAAATAATTTTGAAACGGTATGTGCTTAAAAAGTATTGATAGTAATCTATTTTCCTGTCACTTATTTCTTATTCCTCTTCCGGGAAAGGTTTTATTTTGAAAATCATACTTTTACAGTCAAATGCAATATATTTGACATTTTGATAAATAAATTGTATTTTCAACATATTTTAGCTTTTAGTGTGTCGTAGGAGAACAAGGTTTCGAAAGACTGCCTTAGTGTTCTAAATATCAAAATAAGTGAAATAAAATAAATTTTATAAAAATCCTGTACAAAAAAAAAATCGCACATTTTAAAGGATTTTTTTTTGAGAAAAATTGGGTCAAGATTTTCTAAGGTTTTTCTAGTATTTCTAGTAGTTATTTCCTGAATAGTAGAAAAAGCTTTATTTTTTTAAAATTCTCTACAATAATAGAATAGAAAGCTCATTATTGATCACTGGTGGCCTAGTGATCCAGCTGATTGCTCTAAATCTGAAAGGTGTTAGGTTCGATTTTCATATCGAGAAAAATTTCGATATTTCTCGATTACGGATTCTTATTAACTCTTGAGTCGCTAAAGACCATAGCAATTATAAAAAAAAAGAATAGAAAACTAAATTTTTACGAAAGTATACTAACAACCGATACAATCAGGCAATGTGTCGTTTTATATGTTATTGTTCATTAAAACCATTGACTGAATTGATTAATTAATTATTACCAAATTCATTTTGGTAAATTAGGTCATAATATTTATTCACAAAGCCAATTAAAAACAATATAGGTAATGGGAGGTTACCATTTATTGAATTGATTAAAAGTATACCTGTGTATTGATTTTTTTGGATAATACAATTGTTTCTTAAAACCCTCGTTTCTTAGAACCTTGAGATTCATCGATAAATTAAATAAAAAACGATTTTTTTTAATTTTTTCTCTGGGTTTATATAAGTAATTATCTTTTTTGTCTTTTATTTAAATTAAAATAAAATATAAAGATTGTTTATTTACAATATATGAAATATATTACGTTCGTATTTATGTTATATAAATAGCAAAAGTATTCTATAAACATAAAATAGAACAAAAGCTTAAACAAATTTATTTTTGACGTTATGCCCAGATACGTATTTTGATTGTCAAGCAATCTTTCTCAATGGTCATCAAGTAGTATTGGATCGCTCCGTAACTGCTAAGTTATGAGTCACATCATAGTATGTGAGAAAGATTGCTTGGTAATTCAAATATCTGGGCAATACGTCAAAACCAAATTTATTTGAGCCTTTATTGTAAATAATTTTTAAAGTTTACCTTTGTTAATTACTTATATAACATAAATTAGACCAAAAAATATATTATTTATTATATAAATAATAAAATAGTTCAAAGTAAACGGAAAAATTTAATTTGATAGTTGACTGAGATTAAGAATGACACCTCAATAAAATTGTTCCAGTTTTCGTAAGCTTGGAAAATTGGCGTCAAGAATTCGTTTATCGTTCAAAATTTCAAATCATCGTTCAAAGATTTTATTTTCTAAAGGAATCTATACAGATTTAATCATCAAAAAAAGTTACTCTTGGTCTCAATTGGAATGTACATTTTTTTGCAATTTCTATTGGTCTTATTAAAAAAACGTATAAGTAGAATATTTCGTTCCCAAAATTGCATATTTTTCAGATTTTTGAACTGAATTTTTAATCAAAAACTTGTATAAAATAGTCGTGATTTGAATATATATTAATAAATATATGGAAATTTGGTGGAAAAGACGTGAAATTTAAAACCAAAACGTGAAAAAAATGCGACTCTCTGATCAAAGAACAGATGGCTCGTTTTTCCCAACTTTGAGAAAATTGAAAGATTTTAGATTTTTTTTCATGCTTCAATTGTATCAATTTTCTCGGCAAACTTATTTGATATTTATCGAAAATGTCATTTCCATCCCTTGTGAATTTTGTGTGTTTTATATAGTTTGGTTTTTTTGTCGCTGTGATTATCAAAGACTTGTGAAATGTTTTTCTGTCTCCCTCGGATTTTCCTAACAATTTTCTCATTTTTCTGCGTTTTGAACGAGACAATGGGGAGATGGTATTCATAATTCATATAAGTTATTTCCAATATTTATTCAGTGCCGTAAAAAGAAGTTGAAATAGTTTGAGCAAACAAAGAACTTTTGTGTTATGGTTCACAAAAACCTACAGACAAATGTCTCACGATACTCTCACCTGAATTATTTTTATAAGTTATCACACTCCAACTTCATTGGCCATATAATTTATATTCATGTCAATAATTTTGAAGAACCCAAAACGATATATTCAACTTTTCCAATTTTATAACATTTCTTTTTTAAATTAGTTACATCTATCAAAACATTTTCTCTACAACTAATACTTTCTACTTTAAAAATTATATTGCATATGATATAAAATCGTAAACTTTTGAAATAAAATTAAAGTGCTTACAAATTCGCAAAAATAAAGTTTTTATTATATTCGTTACGGTTCTTTCTATAAATTTAAACTATTTATTTAAAGAACTCAAAAACAAAAATTATAACAAAAGTTTTTATTAAATTTCAATCGGTTGACTGAAAAATACTAGTTGGATTAAATTTTATAAGTAAAAGAAGGTTAAATATGAATGGTTTTTGAAACAAATTAAATTAAAACGTGCCCAGAATATTGTATTACTGGACGGAAAAATTTCATTTCAATCGTCTTGAAAATTGCTTAAAAGCCAATGTACCAATTTATCCATCCCATTCATCTTCGAAAACATCCATATCCAATATCATTCTATAACATAAAATCCTAATTTAACGAATCTCGTTTCACAAATTCATACATTGTATTGTGAGATTTAGTTTTTGAGATTGTATTTTTTACGATTTAAACAAAACTATTAGGAATCTTATGAACACTTAAAAATTCATAGTCTTATATTTTTCTATAAACTATTCAGTTACCTTTTTAATGACGAAAAAAAAAAACTTTTGATGGTTCAGAAGTTATAATTTTTAAATTAGTATTCAGAGACTATGGAAAATATACTTACCATTAAGTGATCTGGAAAACCTTTTTAAAATGAAAAATGTTTTCACTATTAGACTAACAATGATGGTTATTAGTACTGTATTACTATTTAAAGTTAAACAATTATCAGTATTTGGTTCAGATGCGGCCTGTACTTAAAGCTTTGACTAAATATTTAATTTAATTAAGTTGCGTGACACAATATTTGAGTCTAGTTTTATTTTGGATCTTTTTCCCAATTTCTATAAAATATAGATTATAAAGATCGTTTCTAAATTTTATTTGGACCTCTGAAAAGATCTTAACAAATGTAGAAAAGTTTACACCACTCTGTTCATCGGTACCATTTTCATTAAGAATTTGAGTAGTGGACATCAAAGCTTAGTTGCCAAAGTGTTTAGTGAGAAAAGGGTTTCAAATGCACTTCTTAATTGATCAAAAAATAACCGAAGAAAATTTAAAGTCAAAATATAGTTTCATAGTTTTTAACTTTTTTAAGCTACTAATACAATGTATCTAGAATTAACAACAAACCTAGTCACTACCTTAAAGCAAGTCGAAATTGATCAAAAAATTTTAAAGTAACTAGATTAAAATTTCACCGCTTCAATATTCACCATTATTAGTCCTCATTAATAGCTTTACGAATAAAGCAAGAAAATTATGTAAACAATAGAATACTTTACTGTGTATATGTGTATAATTTTTTGAACACATTAACGCTTTAGGTACCCAAAAGCAAAAAATAAATATATCTTCAATATCACCAATTTAATACTAAATGGGTATTGAAAACATTACTGATAAATTGTCTGGTATGAATCCATTTTTTTTTATCCCTAGAGCAATCCGGGTAGTGACCTTACCAAATATGGAAGAAGTTAATGTCTCGTCCTGATTTTTCTCTTGATATCTCTTTTTTCTGTTTTTCCACCCTTTGGGTTTGATGTGAAGGTTTAATATCTTACATTTCCTCTTGAGCTAGATGTGCTACTTCAAGTAATAAATGCTTAGTCAGCTCGTTAAAATGGCCAGACCATGGTGTGGGCTTTACTCTTCTGTTATCTATATGTTATTTGCCTTTCATATTCCCTTCCATAATTCTATAATTCTTTCCCTTTTATTACCAAATATAAGGCCATACTGTAGTAAGCAATCATCTTTAAAAAATATTTTGTTTGGAGTAGAGAGAGAAACCCGGGAATACGTTGAAGTAGTAGAGGAAGTTTTACACATTCCTGGACATCAGGTTGCCAAACATTCTGGTCGCCATTCATGGTTTGATACTGTTTACTTCCTGCTCGTTTGCCACAACCAATAAAGTAAAATTTCATCATTTTTGCTATATTTTCTTATTAATTAGTGAAGTATCCTCGACAGGTGAAGTTTCAAATCACATCAAATAGTAGAATGAATTAGACCAGGAGAGTCTAACTCGCGGGCCATAATACTTTCCCCTTTGGCCCAAAGTAAAATTATTTGAAATTTTTTAAGTAAAAGATGTCATTAAGTATACATTTTTATATTTTTTTAGGCAATAAATATTGCAATTATTTATTATTATTGTAGAGTTTCAGATCCTCGATGATGATAAATTGGTAAAAATATTCAGAGGACTAGGATCAATTTGATCCTAGTCCTCTGAATATTTTTACCAATTTATTATTTATTAATATGGGGGTTTTCTATCCAGATGATGTAATCACTGTTGCAAAATAATGGTAATAAAGATTGCCAATAATTATTCGGAATTATGTCACCCTATTTTTTGAGCAAAATTGAACATATGGTTCAGAGGTTCTAATTGATTGGACACTTCTGGACTACATTGAAGACGATAAGAAAGTAGAAACTGCGTAAAAACTCTTCCAAAATTATTTTGTTACATTTGTGAAAATGTGAGGAGAAAATAAAGGCAAACAGCCATGATTGGTATTTTTGCATTCATTAAATTTCACCTTAGAAACATTTAGTTTGTTATTCTATACAGTTGGTCTTAGTAGTTCTATTTCCCTAGTTCTCTTAGCCATATAACCAAAGTACCGCAAGTATATTTATTCTATTTATGAGTCCACAATAAAAGCTTAGTTCTTCGAAGATGGATTTATTTGTTCCTTTTTTTGGTGCATAAGACTTTTAGTATGCGTTTGTATGCACATAGCTATAGTTCGAAGATTATAATATTTCGCTTGTCGTTTTTTTAAGCACCAAGTTTCAATGGCGTATGTGGGGCTTGGAAAAAACAACGTAAAACCTATTCTTGATGAACCTCTGGATTCTTTGATGATTTTTTGGAAGGATAAACTATTTGTTATTTTCGTTAGTTTCTTTGTCGTGGTTTAGGCTACTGCTATACACCATTTGATTTTTTAACGCATCCTTCTTTCGGTGTTAGTGATTAGGGTTCCCAGATGTATGAACTTTGGGATTACTTCGCAACCCTCATTCGATTTATGGTGAATTATAATTTTGTCTGACCACAATATTTTTTCTATTTTTGTTTTTTTGGACAAAAAAGACTATTAAATTGTGTTTTTCTTTATTGTTAGTAAATTAAAGATATCAATTTTTAGAATATAAATATTACTGATAGAAATTTACTAATGGAAATATAAAAAGTATAATTCAATTTATGACTGTTAGGTAAAAGAAAAATCTTACGCCACTTATAAATTTATAAATGGCAATATACAATAAACATTATTGAAATAATGTTTCATTATAAAATTTCCATTATAAAATTTTTGTCTTACCCAAAAAATAAAAAACCTTCTGAATAAAAAAAATTAACAAATTTTGAAAAACAATTAATCACAATTAAATAACTACTTAAGAAAAAAAATTTAAATGGTAAAGTTGACAATGTTTTGGTTTCAAACATATTTCTAGAAGTCTGCAGTTTTAAATGAGCAATTAAAATGTCAGAAAGTTTCTCGTCTTTTTTTATAGAGCAAAATAAAAGAAATATTAAAAAAAATCTGATGTCCACGGCAAACATTTGATTAGCGTAAAAATTGCATTTGAAAGCTTTTCAAACTTTTCAAATTCATTTTCTCACAATAAAAAAGAAGTCTGAGTGATATTTTTAAAGAACTTTTTCCAGATATTCGAAAAAACCGTCTACCAATCTTTGACTTCAAGACCATCAAACTTGATGTTTCAATGGTTACAATATTCCAACATTTTTTATGACATTCTCAAAAATTGACATTCACGTATATATTCATTTGAAAGCTCGTAGCTTTTAAAAATATAGTCTTCAATGTGTTTTTGTACCTCCGAAAAATATTTATTCAAATAAATTTTATTGAATCATTCCACGTCAGTTTATCTACTGGATAAATTTCATGCAAAGAGCTTAAGGTTAAATTTTTTCCAAGCAAATCAAAACGTTCGTAAAAAACGTTTCTATCCAAATTTCAAAACCAGAATCTCATCCTTTCAGACGTGCCTCCTTCACTTCGCTAATATATCCCGTTGTGTCCCGTTGGTATGTCGCTTTTATAAAGATAATAAAATTACACATGGAAAAGCACTTTGTGTACGTTAATTTCGTTTCAAATAGAAAGACAAATATTTTTTTTTGGCGAATCGTTCTAATTACTTTTATGTCTAGACCTTCTCATGCGTGACTAGGAATATTTTAGCATTTCTCGGTTTTCTTTTAAAATTTATTTCTCACTTATCCAATAAAAAAAAAGTAAAAACAGTTTTTACGTAGAAACATTAAAAATTGATGCGAAAAGTTTCATGAAAAAATATAATTGTTACGTTAAAATATTGACGAGAATATTACGAAATGTTGTACATAGGTACTTGAAAGGTATTCTCTTAGGAGCTCTCGACAATTCCTATTTCCAAGAAGTGTTGTCTCACATTTGATGTTTATTGTTGAAGTTTCATTTTAACAAACGTTTGTGAAACTTGTAATTTATGTAAGCTACATTATGAAAAATAAAATTATTTTAACAAAATTTACAATATTTTAAAATAACATTGTGTAGGGGTAGAAAATAACAAAAGTGAGTAATTATTTCCAAAGAAGAATATATGTAGGCATTAAGACAAACGTCTTCAATCTTAATTTCAATGCCATAAAGCTATTTGTTACATGATTGAGTGAAAAATTATCTTTTTGGTAGAACATCACTTTTTTCATCAATTTTGCTTCTGGCTTTTAAAATTTAAGTATAGTTTTATTATCATTCATCACTGCAAATATTAAAATAAATCATTTCACTTGTACTCGTATATCTTTTTGTGCTTGCAACACATAGTTAACAATAGTTTCGCATTATCAAAGCGTTTCTGTGTAAGGTAACAAAGAAAAATAGTTTAAACTAATTTTGTAGTTTTACCAATATTCAAAATCAATATAAGAATAAACGCAAAAATACGAAGTTTAGCTTTTGAAAGAAAGATATACCGTAACTTCCCACTACTCTTATTTTATAGATATTTTTTCATATCTTCCAAGTGTTTCAATGATCTTTTTTGGTGATTATATCAACGATTTTCCTAAATCTTTCACGATTCTTGGCAAGATGGAATTTTTTTTGGTGGCCTTTTTTTTCTGAAATTCCGCTACCAAGCGATTATCTTGGAACAAATTTTTTTCTTTCCCTGAATTTTTCGTGAATTGATAGTTTTTCTGGAGCGCATAAATGGCTCCCCTCAAAACTCTTCTTATGCTGGTTCTTGATAATCTTCCACTGTTATTGCTTCATGAAGATCATTTAAGCATTACCCCAAAATATTTTTACATAAGTCAATATTATCTCCTCACCTACATCAGTAGTGGGAAGTAAAATTGTCCACCTCGTATTCCTGAATTGTTTAAGTTTAAAAACGTTTTGTTAAATACTAATACGTTTATAAAATAACAAGTAAGCAAAATTTCATTAAAACTCTCTTAAATTTCATATATTCTATCTTTGGGTAATTTATCGTAGTTTCTCACCGCTGATGTAGAGGGAGTTGAAGATGCTGTCGCTAGTGAATATATCACCTCGGGTTACTGAAGCATTATCCTAAAATATCATTTTTCGGAGGTATCAAAAAAGTTAACTGTGAATACTCTTAGGATTTAGGTTTAAAATGCATTTAAAAGAGTTGCTCAAATTTAATGTTGTAAAGTCTTCAGATGATTGCATAATTTCCGTCATTAGTAACAAGTTACTATCTTCACTTTGTTTTGAGACCAATTATCTTAATATTTTCATAGGAAAAAAGCTATGCAGCATTTTCTTCTCATATCTCATCATTTACTGCATCAAAAAAATTCATTTACTAAAATGAAAATATCTGTTACTGATTTTTTATTCAGTAGGACCCTAATATCTCTATTTCAATAAACCAAAAATGACACCGTTTGAAGAAATTAAACAGCATAACAATGAAGGAATGTTTTCGGTACTTCGGTCGTATGGCTAGATGAACCGGAGAATCGTAATTACTAATAGTTGAAGGGAAAGTGGAAGGTAAACATAGCAGAAGAAGATATTCCATATAATGGTCAACCATATAGAGGATCTAACAGGGTACTCATTACCTGAAGCAGCACATTTAGCACAGGATGAAGAAATATGGAGGATGATATCCCCAAACCCATAAGGTTGGAAGAACAGAAGAGACGGAAACATAAAATTGAATTGAATTCTGAATCGGAAATAATTTGACAGGATTTAATTTTTTTTTCCGTCCCTAAAATTCCCTGTAATCATTAGGAACCATGATCTCCATCCTTTGATAGTAGACAAACTACAAAATTAAAAATTGGTAGGTTTTTATTAAGTCTTTTTAATTATTAAAAAATAGAGGTCGATGATTTAAGATATCCCCGTTTTTTCCTCCTAAATAATGTAATTGTATCATTCACTACCTATAGAATTTTTTAAGAAAAATTCAATGTTCTTTTTCGTTTTCATTTTTTCTGTGATATTCATGTTCTCGCTGATATCCAGTTACCAGTTTCTTCACAATTAACTGTAAAACCAATTAGACCTTCCAAGATTAAGTCCCTCATTGAGAAAGCTCCATTAAAAAAGGCTCCTGGTCAAGACCTCATAAACGCTTTAATTCTGCGACACTTGCCTTGGAAGGCTATTATATACCTTACTTCAATATATAATGCCATCCTTCGAAATGCTTACTATCCGAAGTATTGGAAACACTCCATAATTATAATGGTTCCTAAATCAAACAAACCTTTCTACAGCCCTTCTTCCTACAGACCTATTAGTCTACTCCCTCTTCTCTCTAAAATTCTAGAAAAGCTACTCCTTAAAAGAATTCTTCCTATCCTGGAAACCAAAAATATAATTCCATACCATCAATTTGGCTTTCGTTCCTTTCGGGATACATTAAAGAAACCAAAATCATTATGATAAAAACAAAAAAGAATTAAAAAAATCGGAAAGTTATTATTGCGAAGAAAGACCATAAGGTTTTTAAAAGGCTAAGAACTTGAATGAAACGATGAAGGATAATTATAAAATTACATAAACTTTATTGATTATAACTAATGAATAATTCAAGTGTTAATAAGAAAATAATTTTTCAAAGATAAAATGGTCTTTTTATGAAACGTAGACGGCAAGGGTTGTGCTTCGATAATATGATTAAAAATCACCCTCTCTTGTCACCTTCATTTCATAATACATCTTAGAAAAGCAATGTAGAAAATCAGTGGAGCAGAAAATGAAAGAGAACACGCAAATTACATACAGATGAATTTTAATTGGAGCAAATCATATTATTTAAAAGCTTAATTTGCACCGTTTTCCATTCCATATTTCGTGAAATTTTCATGTAGCAATCAATCGCGCGGTTCTTTGATTAGAATCAAAATTAGCTCGTTTTCTTAGTTTTCAGTTTGGATTACGGTTTGTCTAGAATCTAGATATCATAACCGCCCACGTGTGCCCCTATTCGTTTCATATTAAATGTAAAGACGCCCATCGTTTGCATTTAAAGTGAAATATTAATCTCCGTATCCGTAAGGATTCGATCCTTAATCGTCTTCTGTTCCTCATATTAAATTATTTTATTACGAATATAAATGGACCGTTTTTATTGAAATGAATTGATTCGTGGTCGTGTCACGAAAACAATGAGCTTTTAGATTAAAGCTGATTTCGAATTGATGACTTGGACTTGAATTGCTCGACAGGAATTTAACGTTGACGACATAAAATTTTTTCAAGGAAATTGCTTATTTTCACAAAAACAAAAAACACTTGATTTGCAATTAAAAACAAATTTATGAGATGCTTAGTAGCTGGAGTTGTCTGAAATTTTAATAAAATACGTGATTATAATAATCTAATTGATGAGGACACTTAACTTCTTTAAGCGTTTATCCCATTGACATTGTTAACTGCAATATATAGTCAATTGACATACAATATATATACTTTATAATCTGTGTAGAGAAATTCATTTTAAACTTAAATCTAATAAACAAAATATTCCTGTAAAGAACCATTAGTGCTGTTTAAAAAGTTACTTATACAAATCTTCATAAGTTATGTTAATTTATTTCATTGTTTTATTTATTTTTTTAAAATAATTAATCAAGGAAAAAAGCGCCTGATTTTTTTAATGGTTGTTTACCCTCGTTTTATTATTATTTAAGCCTTTGCCTAGTTACTAAAAATTTGCACGATGCAAGAATCAAACCAAACCCTTTTATTTTGGAGCGGTCACCAGATCACTTGGTTACCAGTTGGCTACTTAATTCAAAGATGCAACTCAAAAAATGGCAAACATTTTAGTTATAAAAGAAAGTTTATTTATCGTATACAACGATTTACTACTGTTACACTTGTTGAAGTAATACATCTTTAGTGGCGTTAGAAAAAAATGATTTTTAATTTATGGGACGGAAGTGGCTACAGTATGAAATGAAGTAGTTCGTAAGTGGTTTAGCGAGTAACTTCAGGCGGATGAAAGCTGGCCGATTTTTGGGAGCAATTTGCATTGTAGTAAAACGACCTAAACACGCTATCAAGTCGATCAAGTCGATCTCAGCGTTATTATAGGTTTATTGTTTGTAGGTATGAAAAATGAACTGTTATGATCCACCGAATCTACCCAAACCATATAGGAAGTTAAAAACGTTGAATCCAATGACTATTATTAATTCCCAGTTGAAACAATAATTATATTTGTATTTTACTCAATTAAATGTGTTTAAATTCTTTGTTCTTTGTATTATTATACGATCGTATATGTATATGTATATGTTGGTATAAAAGTATATGTTGGTAATAAAAGCTTTTAAATTGTGTTTACAATTGCATCATATTTTTGATATCACAAACCACTAACAACAGGTATGCCAATTCTGTAGTGGATTAAAAACATTTGGAAGTAGAAACTTATTTAGCTTCGTTGTGGTTTTAAATTTGATGTAATGAAAAAACAACAGTTCAAAAGAGACCAATTTATAAATCCAAAGGATTTGATGAAGAACCAAAAAATGAGATGGAAAGCATTATACGGTGTTTCTACGATTTCCACTGATTTGTTTATGATAGCGCACTGTACAGTAAATAAAAAACCGTGCTGGAAATGTTCAGTTGAAGAAAACTGAAGCATTTGAAGCAAGTAAAATGCTGCAACCGCTTATTTGAATAAGTTGGCGCTAATCAGCACTAATCGACACAGTTTTTAGTTGTCATAAAAAATGTGCCAACATGAAGGGCACTTCGTGCATCATATGAGATTTTTCTCATTTTTATTAGACGCCATATGCACGATCAATCCTCATATATCTATTTATAAATGACAGAAAGATATATGATTTGGGGATCAATTCGAGATAAAAAAGAAATTACACCTGAGTCCTCTATAGTCTATATAACCCCTCAATGTTTTAAACTTGGTATCAATATTATCAATATTACCATTGAGTGTATGAGTTACATAATGGGTGATTTCCTGACAAGTTTTTTGGCTTTTTAAAAAAAATAATTTGATTTTTATAATTTCAATATAATTTTAAAAGTTTTTACTTTTAAATATACTACAAGTTACAAGTAGACCACTACAAACAATAAGAATTTGGCTAGTCAACTATTATATATATAAAAAATTAATAGTGTACGTTTTAAGCACCAGAAGAAGCAATAAATCAGTGCGAAACGTCGCGTTAAATAAAAAGTATTAACTCATTTGTCCTCTCCAACAACTCCTCTTTGAACATAGAGTAAAAAAAATCAATATTATCAAAAAATAAATCATACAATTATCTTATTTCTGAAATTTCACATTCGTCTTATTATCTTGAAGCTAACATTTTTGAAGGTTTTACTTCTTTCGCGTGTGATTTGATCACATGCTTTTTTAATAACGCTAAACAATTATAAGTATTTTACGTACAGAGGTACACATACTATTTTTTGCTTATTATTTTAGATGATACCATGCAATTGCATATTAAATATTCTTACATACGCGTTTGTATCGTATAAAATATTATTACTATCAAGTTTATCCTGAAAATATGAAACTGTTTAAATAGATCTTCGAGGAAGCTTACAAGTTTAATTTTAAGTAGTTTTATCTAGAACTTTCAAACATATTTAGTTATTTTATCCCGAAACAAAAATCGTTTTTCTGAGCTTTGAAGCGTTATTCTCCATTTAATTTCATTCTACCCTTTAAAGTTCTCGTTTTCCCATTTCAAGCGTCTTACTTTCTTAGACGTCAAACAACATCAAACAAGAAACGACGTCTCCGTTCCAATTTGTGCAATTGAAAATCGTATGCATTGTACGATGCATTTGACAGTGAGTTGCATTCACCATTCGTACATGTTGACAAAACAAGTGACTAGCGTGCAAATGAAAAATTCAACAAACAAATGAATATTGTAAAATGAAACTTGAATTGTTATAAAAGCTCGGCGATTCGTTCCCGTGATATACCTACAGGAGGCAGTCATGTAGAGAGATACACTAGTGCAGCCAGTTATAAATTTTTATCGGTTAAGTTTGTTTAACCTAATTGAAACGATTTTTTATGCGAATATAACTTGGTGCGCAATGATGAAGATGACGTGAGATGCATTTCGTTTCACGTTAAAGCATTTAATTTATAAGAGGACGTCAATGTAAATGCACGAACACGGAAATTGGATTTAGCAAATTTTCCATTTGTGCGCTCCTGGCTGCGATTAAATCAGACAATTTTTGTTTTTAAAAAAGCTCTCTTCATTGTCGCAGTATTTAATAATCAGCACACGCTTACTATCTACAACCTTATTTAGATTGTAAAGCTTATTGAAAACAAAATAGTCTTTATTTGAACACATCAGAAAACACTAGGAGGTCTTCGTTATATCTTCCTTTCAATTTTGACAAAAACTAACTATAATATCCATTTTTCTTTACCAAGAAAATAAAAATATATATTTAAACCATTTTTTAACTCAAGTAATAATGATTCTTAATAAGTTCAGTTTTCTTTACATCGCAGAATACTTTTGAAATCAGTGAAAATAATATAAGGTTTTATTCTTATGAAAAAAACGCTGTGAAGCCAAAAAACAAGGTTTCTGTGAAAGGTTTACTTTTCTCAGCATTTACTTTTATTTTTAATAATCCATAGTGTATTTTTAGTTTTTTAACGATAAATTGTTTAAACAAAAAAGTACTAAAGAATCTGAGATGGACTTTGTGACTACAAAATGGTCCAAAGTAACTTGTTTGAGTACTACTTTATCTTCTTTTTCTCTCTTTTAAATTACAGAGGTGTAAAAATTATTAGATTCAAAAGAAGATTTTTACTTATCTTCCAGCAATGTATAGCCCAGACTGTAAAACATCCAACATCAGTTATGGTTCGGAGCTGCATGTCAGCAAAGAGTACCAGTATGATATATATTGTGGAAAGTACTATGAGGCAAGACCAAGATATACAAGTCTTGGAAACGAGGTTACTTCCTCAAACTAAAGAGTGGTTTCCGGAAGAAAATTTTATCTTTATGCAGGATGGAGCTCCTTGCCTTAAAGCCAAAAAAGTTATGGATTTCCTCAAAAATTCTAACATTAATATGTCTTCTTGGTCAGGAAATAGTCCTGATGTTAATCCCATAGACAATTTTTGGCCCATTGTGAAGAAAAAATTTAAAAAAATAAACTTTAACAACACGGGTGGATCTGATTACCGAACTCATTAAGATTTGGCAGCATTATAAAGTATAAATGAAAAAAAAAATTGAGCATGCCAGGAAGAGAAGAATAAATTATAAACAATATAGGGTACCACACAAAGTATTAGATGAGTGAAACTATTGTAATTTTTTAATTTATGACATTTAAAAACAAAAATGTGTTTTTTTTTCTTTTGAGTTGTCTTGAGTATAATAATTTTCACACCTCTATATCTATAACCTACTGATGGCCAAGTGGTCAAGATGACCGCTCCAAAAGTGGTAGATGTTAGGTTCGAGCAAATTTTCGATACTTATCGATTATGAATTATTATAAATCCTAGAATTGTTAAGGATCTTAGTAGTTGTAAATGAACGGTAAATAACTATTACAAAAAATATCTATACAAATTCTAGTGGTTTGATCCCTAAAGCAGTGTTTCTTATCTGAAGGTATGGAAAATATTTTTGGGGTACGAAAGAAGCGTCTTACAATAAAAATCATTAATTATTAATTAAATTCGAAAAAATGTCTTATCTAAAAAATCGGAGAACATTTTGCAATAGTGTGCGGATATCAGTTTTCATGTTCAAAGGGATTCAGCTTACTTAAAAAACTAAGAAACGTTACCCTTAAGGTATTAAGAATAAATGCACCAAAGATATTTTATATTTGTTGTATGAAGTTAAACTGTGATTTTAATAGTACATTCTTCAAGTATTAGAGTCGAAGGCCGGTTGCACATTGAAGTGAACAACCATCCTCAAATGAAACTTTTCTTTGGAACTATCAGATACGCCAAACAATACATTAAAGTAGTGGAAGGAATTAACACACAAAAAATTTTAAAGCATCTAGTTGCTGATGTTACTTTAAATCATTATTATTCTAATAATTGTCCAATAATATTTAGTAAAATATAACAGTAAATGATGAAATTGAACCACTTTGACTTTTGAGCTCCAAAGAAATATTTCGTTTAAGGATGTTTGTTCGTTAGAGTGTACGGCCGACCTTAATACATCTAGTCTATCTAGTACTAGTCCTTAAAGTATTTTTTTTCAATGAATGCTTTAATTTTTTGATATTTCGGTCCTTGAATTTCATTGTAGTTTTTGTGAACTTACGTTTTTGAAATTCCATTGGACAAACTATAGTTAATCTACAATTTTTAAAAATATGGTTTAGAAATTAATGGCCGATATTTTCATTTCAGAGGAAAAAGAACATACCTCATAAGATATTAATTAGATAAAAATTAATCTGTTTGATAAATTCTTTACATATTACTATTATTGAATGAAAATATGCATCTTATCTTAATTTACCGATTAAAACTTTTTCTAGGAGATAAATGTCACTTCCATTATGTAAAAATACCAACCCTTGATGTTAAAAAATTCCTCTAATAATTTGTAAACAATCAAATGCCCATTAAATGGAAATCTTCTGATCCTTATATGATACATAAAAACCTGTAAATCCTTAATATCGGAATTCATATCGATTTTCTAAAATAATTTTAAGGCAACCGAATCAATAATCGGTTTTTAAAACTTTGATGTAACAGAACTTTTAGATAAAATTTTAAAGTACAGAGGATTAGAATATCTAGTTGTTCTACTAGAAGGATCAGAGTTTCTACCATGGGGTGATTCAACACAAATAGTAAATAAAGCGAGATGTAGGTAAAGGATAAAGAAATATTGACTCGGTCGGACTGTTTTAAGCTTAAATAATAAACCAAGTTGTCTTACATGGTCAAAATGTTTAGAAAATATCACCGGAGCAGTATGTCTTAGAGGTTTACATTTTTAATTGTTTTATTTAAGGAAATTGTGTGGAATGCTTTGAAACAACTGTAGAATAGTAAAAAAAATAAAACTTAATACTTATAAAATAGATAAAAGAGTAATTGTATAGCCAACAATCATATAACACTAAATAAATAAGTAATTTTCGCACTAAAAACTGATATTTTATAAAACGTTTTATAATAAAGTAATTGCAACATGTAGATTGCAGAAATATGAAATAAACGCTTTTACAATTACATTTTGAAAGCTTGAAAGCATATTTTCAAATGCCATCCGCGTACATAATACGTTTTGAATTTTCGAAACGCGAAAGCCGCTCGATTACAAAGCTCGAAAATGCTTGCAAAAGCTTGTCGCTTGTGAGTGAAAATGAGACTTTGAAAGTGACTGCAAATGGTGACACATATAGCTCCATTGTGTGTATATAACACACCAAAAAGCTTTACAATTGAATTGTGAATAGTTATGCAAAAAAAAAAACGGAGCCAGAAAAACAAACAGTACTTGTAAAAATTTTCCACTTAGCGTCTGCGTCTTTTGCGCAATTGAAAAAATAAATACAAAAAGATTAATTTTGCGTTTGGTGATGCGTTTTGTCTAGAAAAGCTTTTAAATATTTCCATGTTTCACAAAGCATTTGTTAACCCAACACCTTGCAAGAAATGAAGCTTTTTAACAATGCTATTATGGTGTTAAAATATAGTCGCTGTCGTTTTATTTCGTCCATTTATTATCAACATTTGGTCTCGTTGCGGTTTGCCCGTTTTTAAGGATCTCATATATCTTCCTTTTTTTTTGTTGAAATGGATATTTTTAATTTCTTAACTTCATACTGTTATTTTCAAACGGAATTTCACCATTCTTTTTAATTCTTTGTTCAAATAAAGTCACCTTTGATACTTTCTGCTTGAATTATTTTTACTTTGAGCCTTTATCATAGCTCATTTATTATTGAAATATGCCAGTAGCAAACACCGAAGATTAATTCAATGGGAAAAAATTCACAGCCAATTAATTTCGTTTTTCCAACAGGAAACTGTATGAAATAAATTGAAAATTGTAAAAATCAATTGTTCAAATATTTTCCCTTGTTTTTTTTAATTACTACTTGAACAAACATGCAATTGTTGTTATTGTGTCAACAACCCTTTTAATTTGTTTCCTGTTTCACCAATTGAGCTTTACAATAGAAAAATTGTTTTATCAAAAGGTTTTTGATTGTTTTTAAGATATCTTTAATTAACTTCAAAATGCCAGGTTCTTTTATAGTAGAATGGATAATGTCAAAATTGTCGCTGATGAAAATCATTTTCATCATGTTTTCATCCCCTAAAAGAAGTTGATTTTTATTTTATAAATCTATTTATGCGCCTTATAAAGATGAAAATTAATGAGATGTCTTCTTATGTTACAATCTGTCGTACAACCATCCGTCGTTACTGTCAAAATATTGTAAAATGAAGAGTAAAATATCGCATCTTATAGCTTGAGAATAATTTTATCTTAATGATAGAAAGATAGGTGGGTTATCAAGATTTTTTGCAGAATTTACAAAGCTTAAAAATAAGTTTGTTATTATATACTTTTTCACTTTAATGCTTCTAAAAACTTTTAAATTCTATTGAAAACTCTGTAAAAGAAATAACATTTTGATCAAATTTTTAGATAAATCCGAAGAACTTTTAAATTAAAAATTATTTTAATTGTAGAAGAATTTTATAGGACAACATATTTTATTAGAATTATTATCCTTTACAATTCAAGAACTGGTTTTATTTTTTTTCAAAGAAATGGTTGCTGATAGAAGGAATATTTTTAATCAGCAATCTGTCTTTGAGCTACAAGTAAATCTGATAAAACAAAAGTGTTTTAAGTATCCTTTTACCAACGAAAGAAATTTTATTACATCCAAAAGGATACGTAAAGTGCTGCAAATCAAAACATTGTTAAGATAGCAATCGCTTTTGTATCATTTAATCAAAAAAAAAAAACAATTAACTGGGTTTCTAATCTTTTCATTTATGAACATTATTTTGGTAAGCTATTACAGCCTTATTTAACAAAAAGCTACTAGCTACAGCCGTAAAATTTAGAAACTTAGCTATCACTAGGAAATTATTACTTTAAAAAAAGTCCAGGATCCATCACATATTATTAAATTTAAAAATTTGAATTTTAATCAATCTATATATTTTTCATTGATTTTGGAGGACTTAGATTACTCTTACAATATTATTTAATATTTCATCAAATATAGACTACTTAAAAGGTTTTTGAAAGTTTTGCCGTGTGTACGTATTTCTTTTGCCATGCATTTGTTAGTGATTATCAATAAACACAGAATATCTCCGATTTTTCCGCAAATATTTTATGGTACAAAGAGACCAACCAATGATCCTATTAATAGGTATACCGAGCTTCTTTGTGCCACATATTTAGAGAAGATATACTTTTAAAATTTTATCGTTAATAGTGGGGAACGGCATACTCTTGTATGACGTAACATACACTATACAATTGTAAGTTATATCGGCATACACAAATCAAATCAATTTTTTTTTTGATTAAGATTGTAATATATATATATAGCGTATGACTCAATTTCTTTGTTTCTTTATTGAATACAAATCAATTTAACTGGCACAATAAACATTACTGGTGGCATTTATTTAAAAAATAAAGAAACGAGTTCTGTCACTTATACAATTATTAATTAATTAACTATTTTCTAATTATTATAAGCTGAAAAAGGAATTTCTTATCACACAGTTATTATTTGATATAATTTTTTAGTTTTGATTTGGCCCAAAAACGAGAAACTTATTGGATAGTTCTACTTATGACTTTGGGAGATATTAAAGAAGATTATTGCTACTTTGGAGAGTTGTTAAAGAAACACGTTTCAAAAAAAAATCAATTGTTCTTAAGCAATTTTTATCGTCTTTATTACCAAAATACTTTGTTTAAAGATAAGAAATAAATAAAAAATCAATTAAAGTGTACTATATTTGAAGTCAATAAATTCTATTTTATCAACTGATATTGAAAACAAGAAATTGGAAAACAATTGTGTAAGATTTTTTTTTTCTGTTTTATTGCCAATTCAAAAAAAAATTGAATTGATTTAAATGTGATGCTTAAAATCAAAATTTATTCGTTGTAAACTAATTTATAGAAAAACAATTTAAATAAAACAAGCTTTTATACAGTTAAATTAATAAAGCTCCAAGCAAATACTTCTCAACTATCTTAATTTATATCCGTTCCATTTGAACTTGAGCTTTTCTAATCCCTATTCCTATCTTTTTGTTCATTCATATATTAGTTCTGAAGCTTTGTTCTACTTTGATTAGGGTCATCTTCTAACATCCGACAAAAAGACAGACACCCCAAATGAAATTAATTTCGACGCACCACCAGCCGAAAAATTGATTTTGATTCGGAAGTATTTACCCTTTTCTTTTTTTAATTCGAATTTTATGTGGCAAACCATAAAAAAATAACCTCAACATATTGGGCAATAAAATTTATTACATAAAACTCCTCTCCATTTTCAGCCCTTAATTTTTATCATTATACGACTAATAAAAGTAAAATTACGATAATAAAACGAATGAAGAATTTTTTTTATATAAATTATCGCGTACACACGTTTTATGGATAATATGAGATCCATAAAACGAACGCAACGTGGGAATAAGAAAATGGACAGAGAAATCTCGAAAAAAAATATTATAAGAGTGAAAATGGAAAAATAACGATGATAATTTGTTCTAGACTTTTATTTGATTTTTAGTACAAATTGCCTATGTACACCACATAAATTTTATCAAATTTTGATTGAATTTTTTGTCAACTTCAAAATTTATCGTTAAGCACTGGTTTATTTTAGAATTTTGTTGTAGAACAAAGCGAAACGCCTAAAGCTTTACCTGAACCTTTAGTCATTAGATAACAAAGCTCTCAGGGCACATTATTAATAATATTAGTTGTAGAAGGGACATATTGTTATTGTTATTATCATAATTATTATTAGATACTAGAATTAGAAGTAAAATTTTCGTAATGGGATAAAGTCAAACATATCAAAGATATTACAAGTGTTACATGATTTATGTTCCTCATACTCTTTAGGTCGTACGCATATGATTATAATATCGAGACAGTCACCCCATTAAATTATGCTCGCTAAAGTTTCGCAAAGTAAACTGAAACTAGAGGTGAAGGCAGCGAGGCTTTGACACGGGATTTTAAAGTATAAATACAAGGGTTCAACGTGGGAATACATAGTTCTACCTGACTTGCCACATTAGTTATAAGACGATTCTAACTTTAGTCTTAGAACAGTTAATCGCATCTTTATTATCAAAGACAAACAAGGGTGTTAAGACATTAGCCACTAAAAATAGAATGTCAAACAAACCATACAATGGCACTGTAAAAGAGAAATAAGTTGACGAAACTGTAACATTTAAATTTTCTTGTACTTTTATATAGTTGACACTCAAAAGTTGCGAATTGTATCATAAATTTCTTTGATAATTATAAGCCTATTCAAATTTCTTAATAGGATTACCAAATTTTTAAGGAACATAACGATCATATTTTTAGATAATGAAAAACAAAAAAAAATTCCCTTGAAAAACTCAATCTTTGTCTTTAGAAACAACTACTATGAAATTTCAATTCAAAGACGAAGATTTTTCGGTCACACATAGGATCAATGAATGTGACGTTCTACAGTGACGTCCCTACTTGATATTTTTTCGATCGCTTAAAATGCATATTAACACTAAATGTACTACATTACGCTACCAAATATATCATTCTGTATTTCAATGATTCCCCAATTAATGAGCAGTTCAATTTATGTACCATATTTTATGGTTCAAAGCTAACTTTTGAAACATCAAAATTCCAAAATTTGAATGTTAAAATATTGTTGTATGAATTACCTTGAAATTAATTTCTGTAGTGTTGCTGTTACTTAGATTATAATAATTATTTTAATAGTTATTTCAAAGCTCTGCCGATTTGGTTACCAAGTAAATGGGAAAAAAAGCTTTGGGTTTCGACAGAATAAAAAATTATACGTTAAGAAACTTCTATAATAATGCAGTTGTATGATTTTTTATTTTCATCTTAGAGAAACAAGAACGATAATCACAATAATTTGCTAATAAGAAAAATTTGAGGATGATATCAAAGTATTTACTTCATTAAACTAATTAGAATTAAGGTTGAAGATTTTAATAATTGAAGTCTTCTTTTTAGTGCTTTGGTTGGATTTTGCGATCAAATAGTATAAAAAATAGTAAAATATCTTACCATTGTTGAGAAATAGATAATTGGATAGATATATATATATATAGAATATATATAGAATAGATACTTGGTTTAGCTATCTGAGGACAGCAAAATAAACCAGAATAGCTAGCCTGTAAAAAGCCGACTCTATATATGTCTTAATAAATTCTCTTTCTGATTCATCTACAGGAATTGTACTGTTTTCCTACAGAGTTTTTGATACCAGAACTTTTCTTTCGCAAGTTGCGTTGTTCAAGTATATCTTCGTTTATTTAATAATAATATGTAATATTCCGCAGTTACAGAAGATCAAAATTATATATATTCAAACCGATAATGATAAAGAACCATAAGTATCAAAACGATAAAAAAGGATAATATTTCAAAAAAAAATTTTGAGTTTAGCTTGAAAACTTTGGGGTATGAAATATTTTTTTGGATAAGATGCGCTGTTGCTTGATTCCTGTCTAATGAGCTAATCGAAAACGAAAGAAATAAGGGTAGAAATTACTGAGAAACAGTTGTGGAACATTTTACCATAAGACCTCTTTAGCTGAACCTTAAAAAGCTGAACCTCTTACTATTAAGTCTTCTTGTCTATCGTAAACGTAACTTCAGAACGTTAAAAAAACAACTAAATTAAATTCAATAATATCCTTATATTAATTCTTTAGATGCACAAGAGACAAGAAAACTGAAACGGATGCTAAAATTAATGACAGAAGTTTTGTTAGGTGCTTATAAACTGTAATTGGTTTATAAAAATATATTCAATAATTTTAAATTTATTACAGCTCAAAAAAAATCAGTACTGAATTTTCCATTGTCCTTGCAATAGAAAATTCACCGTAAATATTTTCTTTAAATCAACCACAAGCTCTAAAGATGTGTTAGATAAAATGAAATATTTCTCAACTAATTACAGTTAAAAACCGCAAGATTTATGAAACAAGAATATTACTTAGATAATTTTCGTAAATTTTAAATATGTTAAGAACAGTTTCCTCAGTAAACAAACCAAGTCCTGAAGCTTTTAATGACGTATAGAAACCATAGCATATGAGAATGTTTGTAAATGACAGTTAAAGGGGCTAAAGTTGATATAATAAAATTGATGGACCTCCGAACCAATTAATCAATTTGTTTCCGCGATGAAGTAATGGTTGATTAACAATCCTGTTTAATATGCTCATGCATTAAAAGCTCAACATTAAACTTAGTAATATGACGCATTAGTTAAATAACGTGGAATTTATCTACCTTGTAAAATGAAAATTTTTAATGATCTAAACAGTGAGAAACCTAATTAAAATTTTATTAAACGAAAGTTGAGTGTTAGCATTTATAATTTAGTTCATTAGTCATATTTATTTGCTTTATTTAACTTATTTTATGTAGAGTAAATTTAAAACCCGAAATTGGTTGATTTAATCTTAATTTGAAATCTTGAAATTTTCTGTAAATTTATGATTTTTTTTCAAATGGTATTAATGCGAGCTTAATCTTCTCGTCTTGGTTTCGTACCATGAATATATTTCTATTTATTTTGGTATCTCCAAAATTTATGTATAAAAATGTAATGTTATGTTTATAAAGTGAAAAAAAATGTGTCGTTTTATTTATTATATTTATGAAGAGATCCAAAACAGTCTTTGATAAGAAAATTAATGTTGTTTTCAGCCTTTCACGCGCACGTTTTGTTGAACTTGCCGCTCTCCCGTAACAATAACAACAACTACAATACGTCAACATGAAAAGCTCGTGTATTTACACGCACTCTTTCTATTCTACACCACTTTTGCCAAAAGCACACCACCCTTCCATCCCCGACTTCCAAAGTAACACCAGTTTCGTGTCGTTGTGCCTCCCTTGATTTGGTTGTTCCAAAACCGAGGGACCCTTTCATACCGTACACAAGTGCAAACTAAACGAGATAACAGACGAAAATGGGTGGGAAGCAATTCCATTTTTACGCGAAAAGAATATTTAACTCTTTTGTTGTTGAGTATCATAGGTGTCCATGGAATATTTTTTTACGCATTGTAGAGGCCAGCAGCTCTAAGGGGTGGGAGCTTTGAAAAAAATAGCAAAAAAAATTGTTAAAATGGTTTTATCAACAAAAAAACGACATGTGCAAAAATATTTTACGTGCGATGGCCGCAGATATGAAAAGGATTCTAAAAACGAGAAAGGAGCTTTGATGGTTTTTAATTTTTTTTTTATAGATTAGTGTAACATATGCTGAAACATTTCTCTACTTAATTCTTATTTTTTCTATCGAAAAATATAGATATTTCCAAACTTGAGCTTTATATATATACAAAAAGTTATAAATACTCAATTTCTATCTATTTCCTGTTTTTCGTATCAATTTTTTTTTATTTATAAACTCTTGATTCGTAAAAGCTTCATCATTCTATCATTTTCCGAAACTTTTCTATTTGCTCACCAATTAAATTTATGATCGATTATTAAGTAATTTCCCAAATATGATTAATGTGATAACAACTAATCGCAACTTTATACTTTAATCATAAAATTATTTTCTATTAGAAGCAAACTTGTTTTCCTGCCCCGTGCAAGGCATTCCAATAGTTTCCTAATCCATTTTGATTGATCGTCGTGTTTTTATCGGAAACTTTCGTAAACATATATTGAAATGAATTGGCAACAAAAACGTTTCTTTTTTATAACCAAAAAAAAATAATTATTTATGATGAAAAAATTTTTTGGGGTGATTTAATTTGAAAAAAGGGAAATAAAGTTTCGTGCCATTCAAGTTATTCAATGTGAGGAATGATTGAGCTTGAATGCAGCTTTTATTTTAAGTTTATTGATATTGATGTTGTTAATTGAAACACAAAAGCAGCGAAATTGAGGGTAAATTGGTTGAGGAGTTGTATTGAACGTGTGGGTGTTGGAAGGGTTGGAATGAATGGAATCGCAAAAATATAAGGGGGAAAAGTTTTTAAATAGCTATCATGATACAATTATGAATATAAACAATCATTTGTTTTTATGCTGTTTGTATTTTTGCGTTTGGGCTTTGTGTCGTTGAAAACTTTAGCAAAAGTTATTGAATTTGTTCGATGTTTTGCTTTTCCAATTTCCTTCTCTAAATTGTTATTTTAAGAAAATAATTGGAAAGTCATGATCTTTGTACCAAATAGAGTTACTGATAGAACAATCGTAAACTGTTCGTGTAACTATAAACAGTAATTGAATTGAAACGAAACTTCATTTGGTAATGCAGTTTTAAAAAATTGAATTTTCATCCCATTAGACAAATAGTAAAATCAAATGGAATACCCAATTTTCGTTTTTTTTCTTGTCAGCCAATTTTCCAAATGGTATGGTTTTTTGATCATTTTTATGCTACTTTTTCTTATAGTATGATAAGGACCAACAATTTCTTTTTTTACAATGTAAGCTATTATTACCCTTTAATGGGGTAAATGAATGCAATGAAAGTATTTTTAAGAGGTTCACAACCTTGAATTAAAATTGAATAACAAAAATGCTTTTAATATAAATGAAACTGGTTTTATTTAAAATAAAATTTTAGGTTCCTATTGTTTGAATATAATTTTAGGCCTGTGACCACCACAACTAGCGCATAGATAATGCCATCTTGAGGTCCAATTTGTATACATTTTTTGAAACAATTTCTGCCATATATTGCCAATAACTTACCAAATATGGTATTCTAAATCTTCTATTCATTTTTGTTGGATTACCACAATTTCAATGAAAAATAATCTGAAAGGATTCGATCTCATAATTATGAATAGCCACTTAACAGAATGACCATAAGAAATTATTCGTTCATTAAATGCTTCTTTGAGAAAATTAATTTCATCTTAGCTGTATAGTATGTGGCTTTATCTTGTTGGAACCACATTTCAATAAAATTAATGCCAGCTATTTGAAATAGAAAACAGTAATATCTTCATAACATTCACGTTAAGGTGTGAAAGTTTACTGATCACTTTTTTTAAGGCAAATTTTCTTCTCATAACTTCTATGATTGTTCCTCTCCAAAACTTCCACTATAATGTTATTAATTAATATGTTTGCACTACATTGTTATATGAAGATAAAATGAAAATATAAACGGTTTACATAAATAGTGTCAGAATATTAAAAACAAATTAATTTTTTCAACGATAATTAATTTGGGAATCTTTAAAAATAAATGAAAACATAACTATTCACCAAAATATCTTTATGTTAATGCAATATTTAATCAAAATTTATTTGTTTTTTACTAAATGCAATATTTTTTGTAATTGTTTTCAAATATTAGCTAAATTTATTTGCAAACTATTCTATTTTAAAATTTCGTATTTAAACGATTCTATTTATAATTTATACTTTCAAAACATGTTAATGGAGATTTTTAGTGTGTGTTTTAATTAGTAGTTATCACCTTTTATTGTTTTTGAATTTTAATTTGAAAATGTGTTTATTACTGTACAAATGAATTGTTTTAATTTAAAATTAATAATAGATGACTAAATAAATTTTTAAAATAATTCCAACTATTTTCAAACACTGTTTTGCTAATAAATATTTGACAAAACAATTTTGGTAAATATTTACCTTATTATTTGGATATTATTTGTTGAAAAAATGATTTTGGATTGGCCAACAAGAATTGTTTAGATTTTTAGCGTTGTTTTGTTTAACTATAGGGTATATTTTGTTTAAATATAGTCTTTACAACATTTAGTAAATGAACAGTTTTATATAACAAAAGTGTATAGAAAATAAATTAACCCCTGTCCTCGCAATGTCAATGTGGATTTTGAGCTTTGTGAGGACAGGAAGTAGTAAAAATGGTGAAAAAGCTCGAAACAAATGATGTGGGTGCAAAGATTATCATTTATATCATGTTTGATAAATGTAAACAGAATCAAAGCTCATATTTACTACGCTTGTCACTGTTGATATAAGAATATGATGACATCACAAAAAATTGACTGGCACATTCACAACCTTTTCAAACCCTCCGAAAGCTCATCCCTCAGATTCTTCCCTCAAAACCATCGCCAATTCTAAACAAATCAAACAAAACAGAAAAAAAACAACCTTGTCATCATACTGGAACTCAAATTAATCACAAGAAATAACAATCTGACGTCAAACAATGGCAGTGAGCAATAATTGATCTTTTGTGTTGCGACATTTGAAATTATTTACGGAAGTTATAGTTTTAAAGTTTTCTATTAGAATTCATTGTGGCACGTCAAAAAATATTAAAAAAGTTTGCTTACAGTTTAAATCTATTAACGTTCTTTTGTTTAATGTTTGAAAGTAAAACAAAAAAATTACAAAGTTAACTGTGTTTGTGTTTTGCAAAATTATAGTTTACCTTGATTTTAACATGAAACTTTCCTGTTTTGACTTTTTAATATTTGAGAGATAAAAGTTTTCCAAGTTTCTGCCCCCAACCTCTTTCTATATTCTTGTACGCTTTTCATTGTTTTATTAATTTTAAATTTATTATTTTAGTCTATAAGTTTTAGGTATATAAAAAAGTTTGTTTATGAAAACCAGATTTTTCAATTATTTTATTTTATATTTCTTTGTTTTCAATGTGATTGTAAGTAATTGTCGAACAAACATTATTTATTGAGTATAAATTTTACCGAATCATTGATGAAGTTCATTTAAATTTTCCTAATCTCCAAATAATTTTTTCGAACGATATCAAAAACAATTTTCCATTTTTCCCAATGAAAAACAATTTAAAATTTGTACAATTTATCTTTGATTTGGATTTTGTTCAAGTTGTTTTAATATTGAATGGATATTTTTCAAGAACTTTAGAAAATAAATAATTTGATTTAAAAAAAATTGATTATTTGGATATTCACCTGTAATTCAATCATCGAATCTTTTATTATTCATCATAAGTACCAAAATGTTTGAACAATGCTGTTATGATCAAATACAGCCTGGAGAAGTGGAGTAATGCATAACCAAACGTTGCAAAATTTGAAATTTACTCCATGATTATACACTGTTTATATCCAATTTAAAGAATTTGTAATAATAAATTCATCATTTAAAGTGTTGAAGAAGTATTAGAGCTTAAAATCTTTTGTACGTCTGCGTATTGTCGTGGCGTCTATGGGGTTATAAGTTATTTTATGATAATCAAATTGTATATTTTATACCCTGATACCTATTTGTTTTTCCAACAAGGTCATTAATTTCTAATGAAACACAAGCATAATTTCTGTGTGTTTTTTTTTAATCCGCATGGTTTAAATAATCTTCGTATTGATGAGTATTCGTTAAACCCCTACGAATACAAAAAAAGAAAACACAAAAGAAAATGAAGTTTCGGATAATTTCTAGGTAAAATTAATTTTGTCTGAATAACCGGTTTTACCGATAAGATATTCATAAAAATTAAGGCTTTTTGATTGTTATCTATACGTTTAAATATCTTAAATTTGATTTCAAAGAAATGTTGATCAATTGTGCGCATATGCACTACGGTTTTCAAATCGTTAAATCTTATAACATTTAATTAATAGTCCTAGATTTGTTTTTTTACCAAACGGTTACATTTAAAGTTACAATTGACAATTTTTGGAAATTATTTATCTCAAAAAAGGCAGTCAAGAAGCATCCACGAAAATAAAATGAAGAAGAATTCATAACTAAATTCATAAAAAAAGAAAAATGATCTTAAGATATCGCCAAAGAAACGATGATAGTATTGAAGAGTTTCAAAACCATGTAGAAAAACTTGTATATAACAGTGGTTCTTAATCGGGGCTTAACTGAATCCAGGGGTTCGGTGAGTCAGTCTCGCGGGTTCAGCGGAGGCACATCTTTAACTCAAAGGATTTGTTGTAACTTTGGATTTGAAAAAATCATATTTTATTTTACCAATTAAGATGTATTCGGAGAACGCGCATAAGAAAATGGAATGGGTCAATATCTTCAGTATGGTTAGGAACCACTGGTATAAAACATAACAAAGGTTGGTGTGTAGTAAAGTAAGATATCGATTTTGAAAATAATTTTGAATTTTGTAGTAAGAACTCAAACTTTAAGAGGAAACACAAAATTTATAATAAATTCTCAGATTATTTTTAAATTCTGATAATGGCACTACTGGCTTATTTGTAATGCTTATTCTTAGTTAAAAAAAATAAAAATTGATCTAGACTTGATCGGCTGGGATCAAAAGTACTTATTATTTATAGTAATGGACAATTTTAACCCTATTTTTATACATCAGGTAATGCAACTCGTATTTTGAAACAATGGTTTATTTCGTGCTTATGAATCACCTGTTATTTTTTGGGAAAACTCTCAAGGCAGAGTCCTTTAGCGGATTAGTTTAAAGTATCTTTTATACACTTGGTGAAATCACCAAAACTACTAAATAGGACAAAAATCACTGATTTTAGTATCATTTAGAAGAACTTTGAATTTCAAAAAACCAGATCAAAAGTTGTTTTACATGCTGTTTTGGAATTACCGTTGAAATATTTAGTAACTATAGTCCTAATGGAGACATTTGCAGTTTTATCGATTTTACCTTATTGTTTTATAGCTAACATTTTTTTATAAATATGAATTTAAATTCGTTACAATTACTTTCATGGATGGATAATTATTTTATGAAAGACAGAATATGTGTATAATAGGGAAGAGAATGTTAATTTTCGATCAAAATATTTAAACTTTATATAATGTCATTGATCTCTTCTTTTATAACAACGCCAAAGCTTAATGTTTATTCATCATCTTTTAATATAAATCTGATGTTGACAATCAAAGCGTAATTTAAAAAATCACAAATTGTGTGCTACACTTGCATTAAAAAACTAAATTATATCATAAGGTAAACGCAGGAAAGCTATCAATTCAAACGGTTACGGTATGGAATGGATCAACATTTACTCACTCAAAAAGTTAACGGGGAATTCTCTGATGATGATATAGGGGACGATGGGGATGAATTGTTGACATGATTTATGAAAGCTTTCCACTACGTCACTTGATTTTAGTTGACGTTCACAAAAAATCATTTTTATTATTATCATCCCAATGCGTTGAAGGCCCTGTAGAAAAAAAATTGAAATGAGGTTATGTTTGCGTTAGAGTTCAGTGGAAAATCTGTCATCTGAAAAATGCAATTATTTTCTGATGCCATATTTTTTCCTTCTGTGAAAAAAAAACCTCAAGACAACCGCAAGATTGGTTTGTTATCAATGTGTGGTTTTTTATAAAAGCTTTTCACAAAAGTTTGATGTATTTATATCAAACATATTATGTAAACATTTTATTGTTTCTCTATCTGCTTTGTTTGGGAGCTTTAAAAGCTCTGAACTATCGTTTATTTTATGACAATCAGTTAAACGTGTCACAAAAAGTCTGTCGATTTTGTTCAAATTTGACAGGAAATTTTTTGTGTCATTGTTTTTTTTTCATTGACTCAATTGAGCTTTTGTGCAAAAAAAAGCTTTGAAAACTCAAAAAATATGTGTCATATTACATTGCCAATTATTAGAGCGTAAAAAGTAATTATTGCCAATTTTTTCGAAAAAAATAACTAGGAATTCTTTTTTCGTATATAGCGTAAAAAATCATTCATTTTTCGACAGGTGATTTATGTTCTGTTTAAGAAGAATGCGTAGGGCGGAAATTTTTGCTCGATTAAGTTCGTGCGTCCAAATATAGGGGAGCAGGAATCGACCCTTTACACTAGCCGAACCGATGTTTTTTTTTTTATCGGAAAATGCATCCGATTGTAGAGATATATTTCTTGTCTGATAAAAATCGCGGACCATATATTTCTTCCTCCATTAGCGAGAAAAATATTTTCTCGACTCAATTAACGCGATTATAAACGATCTGTTCTCACTAGCGATGAAAAAATAAACCATAAGAAAACAAGAAGAAATTAAGCAAAAACTGAAAGAATTCCTCGACTTTTATTTTATTTTTTCTATGGAATAAAAAAAGTTGGAAAAATCAAATAAAGATACCACCTCAAAAGTTTTACATTCAATGGCCTGCATATAAAATGGAGAAACTTTTTCATCGTTTTCCCTCCTTATTTATATAAGCTGATTTGATTAAGTGACGAAATAACAAAGGAAAACACCAGACTCATAAGAGCTTTCCATAAAATTTTATTCTCATGTTTGTTTATATGAACTTAATTTTTAAAGCCAACTTTAAATTAGAAAAAAGCTCTTAATTAAAAATAGAAGACAGAAAAAAACTTTCGAAATACATTCGTTATAGTACATTATGTGTCCCAAAGGGATGATTCAGGATTGGAATGAAACATCGACTTTTGTAGGTTTCTCTCTTTTTATGTTTTCCTTTTGCCATATCGTCCGTGCATACTTTTTGTTTTCTGTCCCACTTTTTCACTATTTTATCTTTTCTCCAATTTTCGTCCCTTTTTTCTAATTAAGTACGACAATGTAAAGTTGACCATTTCGAACAATGTATGTGCACGTATGGATGTATATACAATCACCCCTTCTATCTTACCCACATAGGTTTTCATCCCTTGCGAACAATTATTTCAGTTCTATTTTTAAAAAGTTTTTGAGCTTCCAAAAGAAAACGTACAAGTTTTCAAAAGCTTCACAATATTACTTTTGGCTTTTATAACTCAAAATTAATGTTTGTTTTTTTTTGCAGGTAAGCTAACATTTCAATTTGAATTTTTCCGAGAATTAATGGTAAGAAATATCAAATTTTGTTATAAAAAGAAAAAAGGGAATGACAATGGTTTTGTTTCCTAAAACACTTCTTTGGTTAACCGATGGTTTGAAGAGTAATTGTTGATGTCTTATTTGTTTTGGCTTTAATAAGGCATCCCCCCCAGAAGAATATAAAATTGAGGATGTAAATTGTATTGAATGGAAATTTTATAATATTTCTTTGCAGCATAGTTGATGAAAAGTGGTTTTGATCGAAAAAATTTGACGTAAAAAAGTATTATAGAATCCTTTTCTAGTCCTTTTCTTTTCCCCAATTAGGTACAGCTTTGCATAAACAACATCAATTTGTAATTCGTTTGGTAGAAAATTAAAACAGTAATCTTCAACGGAAAATTTATTAATATAACAGTAAATGAATATTTTTTTGACAAATTTCTCAACATATTGTAATTTTTCAAGAGGATACTAAATAGTAACAAATTATTATATTGTGTTAATTTCGAAATTATTTTACATGAAATTAACACTTGATGTTTTGTAATTGAGGTAAGATATGTTTATTTTTACTTGAGTTTAGATTAATCTGTTACTTAAATTTTACTGCTGAAGCTACGAAAGAAGTGAGACGTTGTACGAAGATTAAATAAAAACATCAAATATTTAGTATCCAAAGAAAAGATCCATTTACTGCTATATTATATAAACCATGGATAAGAACGTGAATAGTGCTGAAAAATTTATTTAAACTCAAAAATGGTCTTCACAAATTTTGTAAACGTTTTTCTAGTATAATACGAAAATTTTTGGGAAATCAAATATTTTCCGATTAATTTTTTTCAGATTTTCTTAAAAATTAATAAAAGATTTTTTGGTTCGGAATCATTTTTTCATCAGGCATAAAATTTCCGAAAAAGTCATATTTTTCTATTGCGACGTGCTTTTGAATAAATAAAGATGACCTGAGATTTAATAAACTTTTCCGCAAATAATTTTTCGTTGAAACCTATTTTTCCCTCATATAATGGAAAATACCACCATAGTATTTCGATACGTATGTCTTAATCCATAACTTTATTTTTTTCTAGAAAATGAACGTTTTTTTGTCAAATTTTTAACTATTGATATTGATTTACGATAAATTTGAGCCAGACTAGTTGTTCTATTAGCCTTTTATCAGGTTAAGCTTTTAAGTCATCAACAAAATTGGTTCCTGAAGGAATAGTCGATCGACTTTAAGCTAATTAAATGTATGCTTAATTAATTTTCGAGAATTAAAGCTTTTAATGGATTTATCTGTAGAAAAGCTTTTGAAGAATTAATACATTTTGTCGTTTGATCTCTTGTTCGTTTCCATTACTCAAACATAATGCAAAAAGAACTTTGAAGTAGAGGAAACTCCATGCAGACGAGCTTTAGGTTACGAGCAGAAAATTATTATTGTTATTATCATTGCGGTGTGTTGACATGGGAAAAGCTGAATCAAAAGCTCTTCGTTTCATTTTAGTAGTTTGATACTTCTATTACCTGAACAGGAAAAAAGTCACGGCAAACAAACTACATGGAAACTCGAGGAATTCTATTACAGTCGAATGATAATTGCTTTTATCCTTTGTCTTGTTGCAACCTCTTTGCCTCGTTTAGGACAATACTTAGCTTTGTCTCGGACGCATTCAAACACCGGCCCTCACTTTGCTCTAGTTAATTTCCATCATTTTTCCTATCTATCCACTTAATTAAATGAACAACGAACCGCAATATTTTCCGGCTTTTTACAAGCGTGTTTCGCCCCTTGACACAAAATAATCCACCAGTAATTGTTGAGCTTAAACTTTCTTTATCCACCAAACTTTTGACGAAAATCTCTTTGGATATATATATGTGGATAGTTTGCACGTCTCTCAATCCATCCTCAACATTTCAAACTTAACGAAGTGAAATTGCCAAGTTTAGTAAGGACACGCCAGATCTTACCGTTATTACGACCATATACTATGTCGACAATATCCTTTTGTAACGTCATTTCTGTCTCAGAGCTCGAAGACATTTAAACTTGATGGTTTTAAGCCGAGGCTTGGTAAGTGGTGAGGTAGATAAAATGGGTTTAATCGTCGCTATGAATGTGTGTTGATATCTGGAAGAGTCTCCCGAGAGCTTTGAGGAGGTCGAAACAGATGTAACTTGGATAATATTCAGAGACAAGCGAGCATTAAGCTCGTTTGACCATTCGCTTCAATTCTGCTAATAATGTTTCATAAAAGTTAAAGAGATGGAAAATTAAAATAGGAAACACGAAGAAAACGAGATGTTCGCATGAAAATATTTCTGTGTATAAAAACCTCAGTGTTTCTTGTAATTATTATTCACTTCAACTTAATTTAATCAAGATACATCCAAAAACTATAACAACATTTAAAACTTTGAATTTATGCTCTTTGATATAAACTTTCCAGGAAAATCATTGCTATTCAACAAGTTACTTATTCTATTATAAGGTTTTCTTCCTTTCTTAGTTATTTTAAAAAGATAAATGCTTTGTAAAGGATAGAAAAAGAGGTGAAGATAATAGGCTGTCCGAAAAATAGTACATAGGAAAATTGGTATTGGAAAAGCTTTTTGATTTTTGTCCCTAATACACCTTAAATTAGGGGCTAGTAAATTAAATAGTCAATCTCATGTGTTTTTAACAAGAAAAACGTACAGAAAAAAAGTTCACTTTTAGGTGGAAGAGGTACGGGTAGTACTCACCCCATCACACCAAAACATGATAATGCTTTAGGAGTGGACAATTTTAAACAAATTGGAAGCAGATTTTAAATATTTTAATGATGGCTTTAGATAAAGAAAAATCAATAAATCTTGTATACAATTGATCCTTGCTTATTGATGAATGAGTGGTTAAGGCGGCCCACCCAAAACTAGTAGAAACTGAGTTCAAATCTCGTAACGGGAAAATTTTAATATTTCTCAAAAAACAAATTATACTACCCCAAAAGTTTTTTGCTTGATATTTTGTTTATTTTTAAACTTTACTTTACGGTAGGATCAAAATTAGAGATTATCCGCTGAAAATGTTTATGTAATAATCTCTGACTCATTTTCTTGTTTATTTGTATGTTTTTTCCAACTACATTTACATTATTTAATAAACTCAGTCAGGGGTGGCACATATAAAATTATATTTATTCAATTTTTCATGATAAATTTTAATCAATGTTGATGTTTTTAATATATAAGTTCTCACCACTCCATTAAAAAATACATATTTTGTGATAAGTATCAATTTCCTGGATCGGAAAAATTATCGAGGTAGAATTTATCGCGGGTTGGTAACCTCAGATCTAGGTAAAACTTTTTTTGTCATATTAATTTGATTTTAAATTTTCATTCCCAAATATTTCAAATAATTACTCTAGTAGGGTGGGGCGATTTCCCGTTTATACATCTACGTCCTTTCTAACTTCACCTTATTTTTTTAAAAGCAATTGTTATTGGCTACTTAACTTATTAGTTTCCAAGAGTGCATCAGAAAAAAAACCAAAGGATTTTCCTTTCCGAAGTGTTCTTCCTCATACCTACCATTTGATATATAAAACCTTTTGAAGAACTTTTATACCACACACCAATTATTTAATATTTTAATGATTCTTTTCCTTAGTTTATAATTACTTATATTCTCTTTATGTTGAGAATATTTTTTTTCTTTTGTGCTATATGTTTCATCGTTTTGACAATTTTTTCAAATGGTGTTATATTTTTAAATAGTACCTAAAGAAATCAGGAACCGGTGAAAAGTGTAGAAAAAAAAATTTAAAAATAAACAAATAAAAATTTCCCAAACAAAGAAAATATCAAAAAATTTCCAATTTTTAAATTTTAAAATCTGACGGTATTTAAAATCCTGTTGTATACCGATTGCAGTTAAAAGAGGAATCCAAATTTTGTGACGATAAAAACCAATAATTACATTAGATAAAATCCCTAAAGAATAAACTAAAACAATTCGCTTGACTTCTTGGATTTTACAAAAAAAGGATAGAAATGGTTAAAATAGGATGCTTAATCGAAAATGAAAGATAATTAAGCTTTTTTTTAAAGCATACTGTACTGAAGATTTGTTTTAAGTTGTAATTTCATGCTTTCCAAAAAAGTGTGTACCCAAAAAAAAAACTATTTTTAATTGTTTAAAGCCTTAAGGTTATGAAAAATATATTGCCAACAAGAATTTGTTAAGGTTTATGGTCGCATTTTTTTTCCAAAATAATGACAGTAACTGGAATAGTACGGCTAGGCGTTAGAACCGGGCCAGATCGTAAAGGCGTAAAAAATAAGTTTGAGAAAAGCTTTTACCCGTGTTTCCTGTGAACTTCTCACCGCACGTTCCTTGTCTATTCCATGCGACTTTTAATGTGTCCTTTTTTGGTAATATTGTTGGCGCGCCCAAATCCCTTCGGAGAGATTTTAATGGTTGCAATGGTTGCTCTTTTTGTTCTGGCTATTAAATTGGAGGAATAGCCACAAAACTTTCTTTCGCCTTGTAATTTCCGTAAAGATACATAAAATAAAATCCTGTTTATGCTTTGGAAAGCTCTCCCGCGGCTCCTCGCTATATTGCCTTTCTGTCTGCCAGGCAACTACACATCTTTTCGGGAATAAAATAAAACAGGATTATGGCTCAAGTGAGCGTTTCGTTTCACACGCAAAATTCTTATTGTTTCAAATAGGGCTATGAAAATTCACGAGCTTTTCTGCGCGGATATTTTATATTTCCTTGTTGCTGATGGGGTTAGCCGCCTGGATGTTGTCTTCTCTAATCGGTCTGTGCTTTTGATGGAAGCCGTAAGTTTTGTATTTGTATTTCTCTGTCTTTTTTCCTGTTGATGTTAAATAAATGCCTTTTTTTCCGCACGGTTTTCGTTACAGATGAACGACTTTTAACGGTAATTGTCCCAGAGTAAACCGATTAATGCACAGCAGGCAATAATAATGCGATTGGGCCAATTTTTTATTGAAGCGGACGAGGACGAATGGCGCAGTGCCAGTTCGTTTCATTGTTTTTTCATTTAAATAAAAAAGTTTGCCGAATTATTTTTCTCTATTTTTATGCAGAAAATTCACTTTGATTTTAAACAGTTTCTCTATTTCACAGTATGATATTTCATTTGTAACGAAAGTACTTATAAGAATTACTATCAAATGATAAAGGAAGTGATTATTACTTTAGTCAACTATGATCATCTACTGTAACAAAGCGTTGACTCCTCAAAACCCACGGAAATCCGCCCAAATTTCTCATTTTGTAATTAGAAGTCAAACATATGAGTACATTACCCACACAACCACCTTCTAGATACATTTAAATCTAAAAGCTTTCGTTTTTGATTACGAACACTTCGGCAATGGTTAAATGTCTCATGGAAACTTCGATTAAAACTTTTGTGGCATTGCTGCTCATTCAAGCGATTATTACATGTTCCATTAATAGACCGAAATGCTTTGGCGTTAAACTGATCTTCATGTCTACCTAGCGTAATTAGACTATTGGAAATAACAGAGAGGATTGGAAACATGCATTATTAAAGTGGTAAACTTTACCTTGTTAACATCAATTTTTTTTCAATTGTCAACAGAGTAATTTGGCATGTCTAACATCAGAGAAATTCTGTAAAATCAATTATCGTATTCTCCAAAGATTGATACTTACAACTTTGTTAGAAAAAGATAATGAGAAGAAACCATTCTTCTACTCTCTCTTTATTGTAAATATTTTCAATGGTTAGAAATCTGTTAATCGAGAAATATAAAATATTTGTCCCTTAAAAAAAACATCATTTTCTGAGTCTCACCTGAACCTCTTGTTTATCAGTAGGAAGCTGTTATAATTTTTGATAAGGTATTTATTTAAATTTAAAAAATATGCACTTTTGTGCATTTAAAAACTATTTAATTGTTTGATGCCCAGTTTATAAGAAAAACAAAAGCATTGTAATGCTTTATGCCTGTTCGGAACTCAATAAGACTAAACTGATCAAAAAATCGAGAAAACGACAATACTTTTTAGAACTCTTTGATTATTTCTGGCCTTAGAAATTTTTTACTTGCATTTGCAGTTATGTGTAAAATTTCTTTAATTAACAAATTTACAGTCTATTTATTTATAGAAGTGTTGTTTACATTGGGATGTTACAAACAATTCTTTATGAGATTCAATATAAGTAAGAAATATATTTCATTTTTTCGCACAAGTACAAGTACAAATAAACAAGCATTCTCAGTGGTCAACTAAAGCATTAAGGGAAACTATTATAAATGAAATTATATAAAGAAATACACATGAGAATTTTCTTTTTTTTTTTAATAAATATAACAAAAATAAGATTCCAAAGTTGCTTTGTTGTGAATTATAAAATTTTCAGCAAGAAAATAAATGTAAAATGTATAAACTTCTGAAGGCTAAATGGTAAATAAATCAAAGAATAACTTCAGTTAGATGGTGTAAGTAAATAAAGCCTTAACCTTTATTTTATAAATTGGATCAATAGTTCATTAAATAATCAAAAATTAAAAGTTTTGCTGAAATGAAATTGCTATTAACATACATATGAGAACCCCCTTCTGTAGTTCATAACTTATCGGGCACTGCAGTCAATAATATCGACAAAATATACACAAAACATTTATATTCGAAAATGTTTATTAATTTTTTATTAATTAAAAAGACTTTGTAAAAAAATTGTTTTGTAACGGTGACCGAGGGGTCAAAATGACTGCTCCTCTAAAACTGGTTAAAATTGGATTCGATCATCGTATTGAGCAAATTTTCGATGTTTCTTGATTATGGACTTTTTACTCATCCTTGAGTCTCTAAACACTTTGGTAGCACTAAAGCGATGGTAAATAAAAATTTTAAAAAAATTATGGTAGCATTAGAGCTTGCATTTTCTACATACAATATTTTAATCCTTTTACAATTTTATGTATCATCAAACTGTGGTGAAAGATTGAAAACAAAATTTCATAGTTGACAGTTCAAACCTTCAAATTATGCCCAAAATAGCATGGTAGGGTATTAAAATATAAAATTTTGAAATTCGAAATTTTATAATTTTGGATTTTTAAAGAATTTTTGCGAAGTTAGATTTTAAATAAATCCATTTTTTGTTTGTGGTTTATTTTTTAAAAGAAACAAAGGTTTTAAAAAACAATTTTTTTATTTTGTATTTCCTACTTATTATTGTTTGTTCTTTTTTTAAAAGATACAGAATTTCGATTCGTTTTCTTAATTTTTTCTTGGATCTTCCCAATATTTATTCTCAGTTTAGTTTATGATCTTTCTAAAGAGAATAAACTGATTATTTAGTTTTTCCTTACTACTTTACTTAGTATGCATTGTTGACTTTTTCTAATAGTTCTTGGTTTGTGACTTAATTTGGTGCTTTCTATTCATTTATAGCACAGTATTTCATATTTCAAACATTAGTCTCAATTTTGTTACCTGAAGGTTAATGTTTGCTATCCATATAGTACCCAACTTAACATACATCCATAGCATATTAACAATGGTTTTGGAGAGTTCCAGTTCTAATTTTTCAATCCAATAATTCTTGGCACTATTAAATGATAATACTTCCTAAATATTTGAACAGGGCTTAGGTCTTTACTTTATTGATTAACAGTAAATAAAAAAAATATAAACTTTTGATGGTAATTAATATGTCATTATATGAAAATATATTGAAGATCAATTTACCAATTTTAAGCAAGAAGTAATCAAATTGTTAATGCAAAAACAAAATATAAAATTGGAACAAAATTTTCTTCCCCCCGTAAATCTCGGCACAAACTTTGACTTATTTGCAACGTTTTTCAGAAAAGTGAATTAGTGGATCGAGTTTATACGTAAACATGTTAGGAGTTTTTCGGTCGCTATTGTTGTTTTAGTATAGAAACGTATATCTCGAAAATTAACAGAACCGGGAAAATACTCTTGTATAGAACGATGATAGCGAAGTTTAAACAACGATAATGAAATTTGTGCTTTCTATGTTATCGATGAAATTAACTTCACTTTAAGAATGATAAATGTATTTGAATTTGCGGAAAACGTCTTGTACAAGAGTGACGGTTTCTATTAATTTTTTATTGAAACTATTTTCCAGAGATTGAGAATTTATTATAGAATTTATTAAAAAAGTTGCTTGTTTTGGTTGCAATTGAATTTGAAGAATCAGACTATGATTGATTAAAGCTTGAATTTGATTTAATAAGTGATGCACGGGAAAAATGAAAAGAATATCGTTGCTGTTGTGGGTTGTCGAAGTATGGGAAACTAATTGCATTGTTTTTGTGATATAAATAAATTTTCTTAAGCTCTGACAGTGCAGTTGAGGGAAACTAATTTTCTCAACTTATTGATGGCTTATTGAAGTATTTGTGTTGGTAATTATTTCAAATTGGTTAATTAATTCGGACAAATTTCTTGATTTGTTGGGGGTTGGAGACAGGTGGTGGATAGTAGATGGGAGTTTTGCAACCATCGACTCCTTCCTTTGTGTATGCTTTAACGTTATTGTCTCGTGACATCAGCGTCACGAAGCAATTCTCTGTAATACAATGTGATTTGCATTCGATTTAGTTCGTAGCCCCAGATGCCAACGATGAAATTTCCATGGCTCCATTGTTATTCAACATGGAGTAATTGTTGTGATATACTCTCTAGAACCAACGACATTTGGTTGTAATTTTCGATGGGTTAATTAGTGTTGTTGAAAACGTTTATGCGGTGAAACGATCAAAATTTTCCTTTGAATACGAAAAAGATATTGCTTTTAGTAAAAACATCACACGTAACCCTAATTCTCTAGATTAATCCGGTGAAAATTAAATTAATCCGCATTTTCCGCTTTTTAAGCCAAACCCTTGTAATAACTATGGGAATTTTATTTAGATTTGAGGACGTAAATTTCGGGTGACAACAAATGTGATGTATATTTATGGAATTTATTTATTAATTACTGTATCATTGATAAGGATTTTTCAAAGCAATATTTCATCATTTGTTTTTAATTTCTGCAAAAAGGAATGTTTAGTTTCTCGGGTATTTGCACTCTTGAATTCAGCACTACCAATCCTTGGTCAAAATTTACAAATTAAAAAAAATATATTTTTAAATAAAACAAGCAACATTTGATGTTTAGTTCTCAGAATAAAACCAATTTTAATACCAGTCTTGTTTGCTATCATATCGATGAGAAACCACACAATTTCTTTGTATATGCACTCTAAGTTTGGCCCAATTCCTAAATTCCTACCCCAAATAAAATTACTCTACAATTTTGTAAGAAGTGCTAAAGAAAATTACTCTAGAAATCGGTTGTTTTAAAAGTGTAATTTCATGCTGACGCTTGACGCTGACTTCCAGCATCAACTTTGGTCACGAGGTCTGATTTTGAATGAAACTAAAAAAAGTTTAGGAATAAAACTGATGTTATTTATTTGACACCAAAAATATGTAGCTGAATTTTGTAACAATGGATATAAACCAAAGAAGCAGTTTCAAAACAATTAAGACAACTAGGTAAAGTTTAGTATTTTTTTAATTATTATTTACCGTGGCTTTATAACTACTTTGGATTTTAGTGGCTCAAGGGTCAATTAAAATCCATAGTTCAGAAATAGTTAAAATATTCTCGATACAAGAATCAATTCTAACACCTTCCAGTTTCGGAGCAGCCTCTTAGATCATTCAATCACCAGTAGGCTTTATAATTAATTATTGTTACCCCAAGATGGTTAAAGATTAACGTTTATCAATAATTTGACAATTGATTCTTCTTACTTGTTTGAAGCTAATTTATATCACCAGTTCCACTTGCTAAAACAATTTAATGCCCAAATTTGACGCTTATTTTCATCCAGATGGCGCTTCGTTTGAAATTGTATCACATGATCAAATTTGACGCTGCAAATCAGCGTTAAGCGTCAGCATAAAATCACACCGTGATAGATGAATGACATTATTCAGATTGGCTAATTTGGATTCCAAAAAAAGTAAAAGATATTTTATAATATTCAATCAGTGTTTTTCAAAACTGGTCCACCGGAAGTAAAGATTATTTATTGGTGATATCAAAAAGTACTGTTTTTTTAGTATATTTTTTTCTCATAAAGACATTCTCTATTCCTTAAGGTTAGATTTTCAACCCCTAGTTTTTATTAAATATGTGCAGATTTTTATTTAGTTTGTTCACCTAGTAGATCGTAAAATTAGATCGTAGTTACAAAATAATTGTTAAAGTTTTATTTTCATCCTAAAATTCGGTATGGTTTCTAAATTTTTTGCTGATGAGAGGCTTAAAACAAAACAATATTGTTGGTTAATAATCAATTATAGGTATTAGGATTATTTAAATTTTAGTACAATACAAAGCCTCAAAATTTAAAGAATATAAAAATATTTTTTTTATTGAACAAATTACTTTTCGAGTTAGTTGGTTATTAAATCATTTCGAAGAGTATTTCCTGCTACAATTGCTTTTATATAAATTTTCTCATTAAAAAGTAAATCTTAAAAATGTTGAAATAATGGTTTCAAAAGGTTGGCAAGAAATAATTGCTTGATTTTTTTTAAAAGCAAATAAAGAAGTTTACGTGAAGTTTAAATATTTGCAAGCTCTTATTTATGTTTCAATAAAAAAACGTTAAAATTTTAGTCGATGAAAGCGCAATAGGCTGAGAGCTTATTATTCGGCCAATGGAAAAGTTTTCGAAAAGTTTTTTACTGCCGATTTCCGTATATTTACGCATGACCCCATCGATGTTTTTCTTCCACCAAACAATGTCTAAATAAATAAGGCATTTTTGCGGCTTGAATATTTTATTCCAATGTTGTCAATGTGTGTGGCGTGTTGTCCATAAACGGGACAAAGAGCGTTGCTAAATTATCAAAATTGAAGCCGAACTTCATGAGGGGGAGGCATTGAGAAGGAATAAAACTCATGGCTGGAGTTCGAGGGTAGTTTTATATGGTTTATTAAGCGCCTGCGTGAACAAAGTATTCGTAAAGCTGGGCGCCGTTAGAACCATAGAAGCCCGGCCAGTGTCTCGCGTCAACCTCTGTGAAACAGAGCTTTTAGCTTTCGCTTCGGCGCGCCAAAAACGCGCGCTTTCGTCTTTTGAAAAAGTTTTCAAAAAATTTTTACGCCAATTTAACAATAAAAAAAAAAAAATAAAATTATGTGCCAGTAAATTTTTGTGGAAATCATAATTTATTTGTTAAAAAAAAATGTGGGTGAAATTTCAACATTTTTTTCAAACTTTTTTTTTTAATTTGTACTTGTTCGTCTTTGATTTTTTTACTTATTAATATAAAATGTTCATATATTTTTCATTTCATCCCGAAGGTACAGTTTTCAAACGAGGAAAAACGGTCTAGCTGCGTCAAATTAATAATTTAAAATGGCCCATGAGTACCGTTTGCCTAATTTGAAAAAGAGCCGTTTCGACAATGGTGAAAACATTTCATCAAAAATACCATTCCTGCGTTTTGTTAGTCTCCACATCTCAATTTCATTTATAATTTAACAAATAGAAACACGCCAGAACCATCCTCTCACATTCGCTTCGTTTAATTTCCACTCACCCTTAAAAAGTTTCTTATGACGCGCCCCACTTTGGTCCAGTTTTCTATCATTATCAACAAGAAAATTATTGTTAGACTTTAAACAGAAAGTTTGTTGTTCGTTCGTTTTGTGTTTGCGCCTAATATTTTACACGGAAATTTTCTGCGTTGAATTTGTGTCGAGTTTTACGTTTCAACAAATACAGATTCTTCTTGGTTATTTATGCCTAAGAGATTAATAAACGCTTCACAAAAATTTAATCAAAATTAATTTCGCATCCGTTTTCCCTTTCAATATTGATTATAGTTAAGAGATTTTTTTTTTTTTTGGTTAGGTGGAAAATATAAATATAAACTTTTATTTAACCACAAATACCAAAATTTCTTCGAAGTTTACATAACAATTTTTCAAATACTGGAAATTACTTGAAATCTAAATTCAACAATCACCTTTAAAACCTTGCAAAAAAATCAAAACTCATTGATGAAAAATTCAAGGCTTGAATTTGAATTTGAATTCTTAACAGTAAATTATTTTATCAATGTTTTTATCTCCAAAATGAATTTTATATCAACGGCTTTAAACTTAAAAGTTTTCAGTAAGACTCTTCAATTTATATTGACTTCATATTCCAAGCCTCCTTTCCTTTCTTTTAAATATCTTCATTTTTAAACTTATTTAAGATTTCTTTAGTCTATATGACAAAAAGAAAATTAATTTTTTGTTCAAAAATGATACAATAAACTACAAAAAAAATATTTGGTATGTGAAAAAGATGTTTCAAAAATTGCAAAGTTGATGAAATTTAAATTTGACGTATTTTTTAAAGTAAAACAAAAAAAAATAGATTTGACTCTTTGAATTTCTGGTTTATTGTATACAAATATATTTTAACCAGGCAAAAATCATTATGAAAAATTATTATATCAATTTATCATTTAATTTCAGTAATATGAACCACTAAATTTACCAGCCGCCTTTTGTTGATGTTTGTGTTCATAAAGCTCATCTTTTAAGACATATATGTTGAAACTTTCCATTTTAAGGTATCTAATAAAACGACAAATCAAATGGAAAAATTTTGCAAGACTATTTTAAATTGTTTTTTTTTTGACGAAAGTTCTTTATCCAAATAAAGCAGGTATATGTTATTACTTTTTGAAAGTATGTCGAACGTGCGAGCTTTCGATCTTCTCCATTCCCCTTTTATGCCCACATGTTCTACCTAAACATAAAAGTTGTTTCATTTTATTTACCGAATTTCTTGTAAATCTAAGAGATGAAGATTTAGAAAGCAAAAGTTCACGAATTTTCATATTTATTTTTTTAAATATTTAATATCATCTGTCTTTAGCCTGTATGGAAAAAGGTAATACTTAACCTTTTCTTTACTGTGTTAAAATAAAACATATGCTCCGGTGATACATATTTACTGCAACATTTGAAAAAAATGTTTAAATTTGATTTTTTTTGAAATATTTTTTCAATTAATCATATAAGCAGTAAAAATTCATCAGTTATTATCATTATTAAAATTTTCATTAATTATATTTGTCATAAAAACCAGTTTTTTAGAGCATTCCTATCTCAATCTCCGATATGAAATATCTCAGCTGAGTTCAATTTTATTTAAATTATTAAAAAAAAATATTTTATTGTTAAAGAGATTAGGAGAAGTGAAGCAAGTGTGCCTTGTAATTATTTCGTAAAAGTGTAACGGAAGCAAAAAGTAAAGTAAATTGGTAAATTAACGATGTAGTTTTTGACAAATTGCCTAATTTTGTGGGATACATCCTACGTTGATACAATTATGATTTTATTCTATGTGTAAATATTTAAGTTAGAAATACCGAAAATATGAACTTACTGTCTCTTATATTTATTGAGATATTTAAATTATTAAGGGAAGTACCAAATAGTAGTGAATACGTTCCAATTAACATGGGAGGGTTAACAGAACTTAATAAGTGTTATTTTGGTATCCATTTGTGGGAATCTCTCCAATTGGATAGAGATTAGATTTTTGGTTCCCTTATATTGATATAATCACCATTTAAGGTGAATCACATAATTTAAATTTGCTCTCTTTTGTATTCAACGCAAAAATCGCTAACTTTAAAATCATATAATTTAAAATAGTTCACCCGTCGCTTAATCTATCGCATCCACAATGCAAAGAAACCAGGTTTTCATTCGGTAATTTAATGTGGTTACAAGATTTCGTGTGTATTTTTTCGTATTTGATTTGATAACTTCATTATTATTCTAACAAAAAAAAATACATTTTTCTATTGTTGTTTTGATTTGTCACAATAAAAATAAAAATATAGTAAAATTATTGCCGAAAGTTTGTAACACCATAATTGAAAGAAATTTGTTTGTCCTCAAAGAATTTAATCAAAAAGCTCACGAATTTGGTAATCGAAAAGTGTCGTGAAATATCTATTTAGAACGAAATTCCTTTCACTTTATATTATGTAATAAATAATGTATACATAAACTAAATTTACATTGCTTGCAAGTGACGTCCTTTAGTTAAACAAAACTTGCATAAAATGTGAATGAAAACGAAAATGCATTACTTAATCTTGGTTTTAATCAATAAATGTGTTAAATTTTTGGCGATGTACATTAAAAGAGAAATCAAAATTTAAATTGAAAATAAATCCACTTATTGATTCTAATCTGAGTTCATCATAATTATCGAGAAATTTATTTTGTATTAATTACGATACAAGGAAAAAGGTGATAGGATAATGTGAATATTACGATACCGAAAACTTGTTTAAGACCATACACGTGTACCAAAACAAATGGTGCAAACACATTTACATATACTGCAATTATACCCATGTGTGTATGTACAATGTACATACGTTAATGAATAAATAAATATACTTATTACGAATATCACTACACTAAAATACATGTTTGGCTTTGAAGTTCTTTAACAAAAGTATCGTGATGGTCTAATTCTTACACTTTTTTGGCTTAACACGTAGCTGACACACTTCGATTTAAAAAATTTACCCATTACTTTCGAGACAAATCCTCATATTCTTAGAATTTTTCTCCAAATCTTTGAAAAATAAGTGATGATCCACTTTAAGAAAATATTTGAAATTCATCCTCAACATCAACATACTTTATAATTCACGGAAAAAATGTATCTCCATAAGGAAAAATCATGTCTTAAAAAAGACCAATTTAGGGCGAATTTTTGCATCCATATCTCTTTAACTTTATGCGTCCCATGCAGATAATTTTTTCTTATTTATTTTCTCTAGAAATCCACTAAATGCAATATTTTTTATGCTCATATACTAAAGATGATTTTTCCAAAAGTATTTGGTTCAAATTCGGGGGAAAATTAATGAATAATTATTTTTTTCGTATGACTTATTTTCTTCAGTTATTTCTTGATTACCTTATATTGACAGCCAAAGATTATTGAAACGCCTCATAATCAGGAAATAAATATTAATTGATTTATTTATTGGTACTCGAAAAAATTAAAAAAATATTTATTGGGAGGAAAAATCATCTTATATATCCAAGTTTTGCAATTGAAAATTATCCTTTATGAAAATTAGAAATGTAATTATGGCAAAATATTTCCGCATTATTACTCCTTTGAAGGTGTTATTTTAAAATCCGTTAGGAAAATTTACTCGTATAAGGAAGCCTCATTCCTAGAAAAGGACCAATCTCATACTAAATTTGAAAAGTTTTTTTAACTACTAAATTTTTCATTAAATTTATCCAAGGAATTACCCACTTAACGCTGTATCTCTAAATGATGTACATACACCATGAGGATGATTGAATCAATTTTATTCTGTTTTTTTTTCATGGAAAAATATCATCCCTATCATTCCTATTTTGCAATTAAAAATTTACTTTGGAAAATTTTGAAATGAAAGTGTAACTGTCCAATTACTAACAAAGCATTTTTTTAATACAGTTACATCGCTTTTCCTCTTTCCATTAATTGAATATACCAAAAATTCAAAATTCATGGTTTTTTCTTCATCTTTTAAGATATTTTTACCAACTTTCGTAAAAAATTCATTCAATTTTTGAGTTCTTAAGTGTACTCCCTGAACACACTTAGCTAAATGTATACATTTTATAATTATGAAATGGATGTCCATTTACCAAAGATATATTAATTTATGAATTTAAGCTTCTTTTCTTACTCATGACTAGTTTATGATTTTCGAGTCTTATTCATAAAACTATAAAGGAAATTTAAAATACTTCTAATAACCTTCACTGTGCAGAAAAAAAGCAACAAGTTAAACTAAGTTCTTTCTTTTAAATTTATTAATTCTTCTAAGACTACCATTAAAATACAAAAGCGAGCCTTTTAATTTATTAATTTTTTAAGTTAAAATTATTTTTATCAATTTAAAATTTTGCATTCGTTTACTTAAAAAAGCTTTTAAATAGTATGAAACCCAAAAACTCAATATGACCTACTTCTCATTTTGAACTTGCTTTGCGTTTCTATTTTAGCAAAAGCTCGCAGATTAAGTTTCCCGTAGCTATTATTTTAATATTTTTTTTAACTTTATTTAAAATTTCTCGTTTGTTCTCATTATTTAAGCAATAATCGGCTTTATTACTTACGAGTTATGAATACAGGTGCCCACCTTTATTCTTGTCATGCTTACCAAGCTCTCTATTTTAAGCTCGTAGCTTTGAGCGCAGTGAGGAAACAATTCCAGTTAATATTTTATTTCCTTCTTACATTTACTGACTTTCTCCGCGTGAGACAAGGCCAAAACATATTTTCCAATTAAGCTTTTTTAGTTAATTTTGATAATGAAAATGCAATTGTTGTGTTTAATAATTAATTTTGAATATCGACTTATCTTCCACGCAGTTAATTTGTGTGGTATAAGATTGGGATTTGTGGTTGTACGTGTTTTTTTTATCAAATCAATAGACAAATTCGGGACGAAAAAGGAAAGTTAGGTACTTGGGAAGAAACGAACAAGTTTGAAATTGATAGTATATGTCCGCAACACATAAAATTTTTACTTAAGTCATGAAATAAGGTTTATGGCAAACGATGTTAAAATTAGGTCAAGATATCCTTACACATTCCATGTACGTTATAGTGATTCAGACTTTCTCTTTGGTAGAGTGAATAGGATAAGGATAGAAGATGTGTTTTTTTTTCTTAAATAATTATAATTTGAAATAGGTTTTTTAATTGATAATTTTATGCTAATTAAAGGGTTTTGTCCTTCTTTTGTGTTTGATAAACCTTTTATCAAATGAAAAATTCATTTCGTCTTTTATGATAATTATAAAGCTTTCTTTGCATACTTTTGTTAATGAGCTTTAAATAAAATGAAGCAAAAAAGCAAGTGCTTTTACAAATACAGGGAAAAGAAAATAAAATGCAAGTCTTTTGGTTGGGAAAAATGTGATTTACTTTCTTTGGATTTCATTGAATTAAATTTATTTTTACTGAACGATCTTTAGAGAAATATTTTTTTTTATTAAAAAAAGTATAAAATTATTTTGAACCTTAAAATTTTTATGTTTTCAACTTAATAAGTTTTCAAATTCAAAAAGCGATTAAATATTCTAATTTTTATTCTTTAATAAATATAACATTCAATTTTAAAAGAAACAAGTATCCTTTGTAGTTTTGGCATTATGAATACCAAAAAGTAAGGCCAGATGGACAAAACAGAACATTTGACATGGACTTCAGAATTCTCAACATATTAATTTATTGTACAACGTAAACATTTTAAGAAATATATTTAAAAAAAAATCCTTTTTTTTCTTTGATTTGTTTTGTCTTATAATTCTCGAAACAGTATTGTTATGTGTCCTTTCCTTTTTACTCTCTATTTGTAAATTTAATTTATTTAACGCACAATTTTATTGGTCGTTTTAGGAATGATACATTCAATACGATTCATTTTGGTATTGTAATATGATAATTTAATTAAAGACTGTATCCTCTTCTCGTTTCCACAATTTGGAGTTAATGTATTTTGAGTGCTTCTATTTTTAATTCGCTAGGGTTGGAAAACCAAACCATAATCAAAATACGTAAACCTAAATACGATTGATTACGATAATTCAAATACGATTTGAATTGATTACTTATTCATTTCTATAAAATGCCATCCAATTCCTTTATTTTTCTAATTTTTCATTATTTTTCATATTGAAATCAAGAAAAATTGCATATTTTGAAAAAATATGCTTATGTTAGGAAAGGAAAGAAAATAAACAAAATTTACAAGATAAAATATTAAAGTAGGATCATCAATATACTCATCTAGAAATTTTAATGTGGCTCTTGTTGGGTCCCGCTAGGGATCTCCTATGGAGACTCCCAAATGAGATTTAATACAAATAATAGTAGGATTCTTATTGTGATGCTACTCTAGTTTTTCCCTTATGGGAGAATCTCAAATAAATCCCATTAAGACCATTTTAATCCGAGATCTAATAGAAAAATCTTTCACAATCTGTCCTAAGACAAAAAGTGAGTCTTATGAACTTATAAACGGGATAACAGGACGCCCCAATTGGGGTGCTTTCTATATTACTGCCTAAGTAGTGTAAATCAAAGTAGTAAATCTAAGTTTCCTTGCTGGTCCATTATTAATACAATTTTATTTTCTATCAACAATTCCGTTTATCCATTCCGGAACAACAGTTATATATTTTTAATTTGAGGCTTCTTAGTAAGTTCCCACCTAGTTTCCAATTAGGAAAAAATGAAAACTTTTTTTTTATTTCTACGTTCAGGTTCCCGCTTTAGGCCCATATAAAACTTGATCAGAAGAAAACGGACAAAAGGTTTTTTTCCCATTGAATTTTCCTACTCAAATCCCATAAAAGCCTAATCAAGAAAATTGACAATAATTATTGTTTTTTAATTGGATTTCCCAATACGTTAATCCTTGCACTCGCAATTGGGGTTTCCATATTGTGCATTTCCGTTTGAGGTTAATTAGGCTCTGTGTATACATTGGCTAATTCCAAAATAATTTCTAGTCGGGTACTTGAATATTTATGAAATAAATATATGAAATAATTTACAAAAGACATATTTTTTAAAGTAACAAATCTCAAGATTTATATTCATGTTTAGAAAAAATGAACAACTACTAAAGCTTAATGGCCTTATAAAAATGGCGGAAAACCTAATTTATGCTTGTTTTTTACAATTTTTTTTTGAATATAATCCAGGCAAAACTTTTTCGTGTGAGGCATTCTTAATTTCGTCGAGTTTATGACTGTCTTTAATTCCCAATAGCAAATAAAGCATTTACTGCCATCCTTTAAATAAAAAAAGAGCTTGAAACTTGAACTTTTGATGACAATGACGAAACGTAAAATTAAAAATCGTATTTGATGAAATAATAAAACTGGTTAAACAAAGATGTCGAAGATTAGAGTTGGAAATGCAAATAGAGAAGCAAATATTTATTTTTTCAACATTTTTTATTTTATTACTCGAACCGTTTGTTTTCGTCTTGTAAAAATATTTCAGCAGCAAAAACCGCCGTCATAAAAAAACTTAGTGTTTCGAAACAGGGCTTTAAAAGCTCAAAGTTTTCATATTAAACATTTTATATTTCTTCAATATTAAAATGATATTTACGACGCACATACGTCTCGCGTTTAATATGAAAATAAAATTATTTTGAGATTTCACGGACTTTTCGCTGATTGCTGAAAAAGTTCATATCGTGAATCAAGAAAATGATGAAAATCTCTGGAGAAAAAGCGGTGGACATTAATCAGCGACGTGATCTCAACATTTTTTTTATATCTATTTTGGTCGAATTCATTCACCCTTACCTTCAACTACTTTGGCGTTACAAAGTTGAGGACATGAACGTGACGTCTTTAATAACGCCGTTCACACTCGGGGGATATTTACCGTAAATATGGCAATCTCCTGTTACAACGATCATTGACACTCCTTTAGCGTAACCACACTTTACCTTTTTAAAACTATCCTTTGAGAATGGAAACTCTTCTTTTTTTGTTTAATTTCAGTGCCATGCACAAACTTCATTTTTTATTCAAACTTCAAACTCGGAACTTTCAATCGTTAAAATAATTAGTTTTTCTTGTGCACGTAAATTGCTTTAGTTTCCTAACCAAATTCAACCAAAATTTAAATCTTTAACTTTAAACTTTAATTTATAATATTTAATTACCTTAAATGATGTTAAATTTTATTTTGCAGAATATATACCTTAAAATACTAAAATTATCAGGTTATATCCCGGAAAAGTGCATTTATTTCATTTTTTTCAAAAAATGTTCTTGCTTTAATTATGCTACTAAGAGGTCACAATAAATTGATTTGTTTTTTGCCAGGAAAACAATTAGAATATATTGAGTTGAATGTAGCCAACGGTGCAGCAAGTTTGAACCTTTTTTAAATTAAATTTTAACTTTAAAATATAATAAGCCATTTGTGGCCGAGTGGTCATAATGGCCGCTCCAAAACTGATAGATGATGATTTCAAATTTCATATCGAGCAGATTTCCAATATTTCTCGATTTATGGATTTTGAATAACTCTGGAGTTGCTTAACTTTAACTTATTATTTACAAAGCACTGACAAATAACGCAAATATAAAAATAGTATTCTTCTTTTCTAGAATGAAATTAATTTCAAACTAATCCAGAATATGTAAGAGTTCGAATTTGGTCCATTTAATACCTATCAATTACAAACGAAATTAATTTTGAATATTTTTTTTTCAACTGCTGTGAACATTGTTTATGAATATCGTGTTGGTAAACAATGTTTACTAAACATTAAGTTTAAAAGTTCAAAAATTCTTATTACTAACAATATTTGCGAATATCTTTTTCGAAGAATTTGCGTGGAATTGTATTCGACATGATTGTGAAAGGATTAAATTTTTGACAAATATTTTCATCCTATTAAATTTAATGCTCTTTGATAAAAAATGATTTCACACTTAATCTTGTAACCCAACCCCTTTTATTATATTTCAAAGATTACAATGTGAAAGCTTCTTATCTTTTATTACATAATTCAAGATTTATACTTCAAAGTTTATTAAAATATTATCTATTGAAATTAGGGTGTGTTTCGTTAATGTTCTTCAAATTTTACGTTATTTCGGGCAGTAACAATTTAAGTTTTTGAATAATGATTAAATGGTGGATTTTCAACATACAATCGTCTCAAGTGATTTTTATTCTTCTTTGGTATTAAGTATATGCTATGATTAAAGTTATTATGAGTAAAATTTATAATGGTTAATAACCTAGAATAAGATGATTTTCAATTATCAAAAAATATTAAAACTAAATTAACAGGAACAGAAAATAATCAGTTTTTCTATTCTTAGAATTCCCAAGAACAAACCTCGTAATTAATACCAAATTTATCAAAAAAAGAATAAACTTTTTCAAATACAGTAAACATCTGATTATTTGGATTAATGATGGGAAGAGGAGGAATGGAATATTAAAAAATATGTATAATCCGAATTAAAATTATTTTATTCTAAAATTCAAAATGTATAACACATTCCTAAGGCAGACAATTGTTTTGGTTTATGATCATAACTTTTAAGAATTTTTTTTAAAATCTATGAGAGCTTACTGTATATAAACTATATTTTAAGTAGTAAGCAGGGATTATACGTGCAATAATATGGTAAAAAAATTGTCTTTAAAAAAAAGATATGAAATTTGAGGTAGACATTAATTAAAAATTCCATTTATTCCTGAAACTCCGACGAACAAAAAAAATCATAAGGTTCTAGGGTCCAACTGAAACTAGTTTTTTTTCGGTCAAAATCTAGGACCTGAAGTAAACTCTTTCGTTTTATCGAAAACGGTATTACTGGACCTCTCACTACGAGCGCTGGTATCGTATTATTTTTCGTTGGTAGAAGAAACGAACGGATACGAAGTTTAAAAATGAGAGCTAGATAACACCGATGATTACTGTTTGATGCTGTTTTAAAGGGATTACCAATATTTAGTTTCATATACTTTCTATTTTTGATCTCAAATTTACGAAAGTATTTAATTTACCTTTTTTGTAGAAGACTCAAATTTATAGAATCAAAGTAAAATGCATTGTCTTGACTAGTTGCAGACCAATTTTATAAAGTCAATTTGTTGTATAAAATGAGATAAGCTCAGATTTTTCTTTTATACACTTTTTAAGGGTAAATACCTCTCCTTTAATTAGGAATACCCCTCCTTTATTTTTTTTTTAATTATCTTTTTTTCTTTGAAAATTGATCAGAGAAAGCAATTGAAGGCTAAATCGTTTATCAATTAAAATATGAGTATCAGATTTGAATTTTAAAATGATTTTCCTGATTAATTTTTAAAAAATGGACAGAAATAAATTGCTTTTAATTTTTTTTGTGGTTTATCTTTTTTTTATTGCTTTTAGTGTCACAAAGTTAAGAAAAACATGAACTTGTTACATATTAAAATTGTTTAATTATATGATGTTAATAAACAGAAAAAGGGTGATTCGGTGTTAAAATTGTTAAGAATATTTAAGATATTTATGGTTTAATTATTGTTAAAGCCAAAATTAAAACTGGAAAGTGTTGTTTATTGTTTATAATGCGTGTTACAAAATCAAGTGATGTGGTTTTTTGGATTTTATCGTACATCGCTCTAAATTCTTACTTCATCGTCGACAATCACCAACAGCACAAAATTCTTCAGTCGTTTGATCTTTTGAAGCAATGACGTGATTTTTCGGTGATGGTGGATCCACTCAAAGTATTTTGGGTGTTGACCAACAGCACATATTTGGGTAAGAAACAGCAAAACATGTTCAAAATGTTTAAATAGCCTCCAACAAATAAACCTTCAGTGTCTTCTTAATTACCGTTGACCACATTTGCCATTAAGCTAATTTTTTACAGAAAATCTTTTGCTCATTTCGAATGCAACATGATCGTGGTTTTATTGAGTTTCAACTGCGTGCTATGTTTGAAATAATCTCATTCAAGGGTTTATTTCTTTCGCTTTAATCCTTTTTGGTTAAAATCAGCTTATACCTATGGCACTAACTGAGGCTTTGATCCTCTCCCCATTTGTAAATACAAAGTTTATCCAAACTAAAAGTTTTATTGAATTTGATATTAACATTGAATTCCGTTTCAAAAATAGTCACTTTTCGGAAATCGTATGTAATTTTCTACGAATTTTATCTTTATTTTTTTTTTAAAATAAATATTGTGGACTGGTTTACTGTTACGTGATGATCATTGTAGTCTAAAAACCACAATTGGAGAGATAGTTGTTGCGAATGAAAACTCCTAGCAATTACGAAACGCAAATTTTCCACATTGCAGTTATTTGAGAAAGGTTTTCGTTTTAGTTTATGTATGTTGACTTACGCTTTTACAATATTGTTACACGAAATAATTATTGTCATAGTTGTTGATGTTACATTTGTTGTTGTTTGAGTTTTGTGAACGAGAAAAACGAATATTGTTTCATCCAATCGTGAATTTAAGCAAACTGTATACTTTTCAAACTTTGAAGTAATTAAAATAAAAAAAAAAACTTTATTTTCCTCCAAAAAGAAATTTATTTGTGATTTTAAATTACTTTTCCCAATGAAAGCCTTCCAAGTTAATTTCCTAATTATGTATCTATAGTTTGTTAAGGATTGGTACTGTCATATGTTGAACATTTTTTTTTCATTTATATATCTTAAAATGGTGAAATTTGAAAATTACTATAAGTTCAAATTACACCATTTACCTGCAGTTGTTAAACTTTTTGACTTCACGGACCACTAAATTCATAAGTTAAATTCCGCGAACCAGTCATAAGGGTTTTTATAAGTGCTTAAGATATCATAATAAGAATATTCCAAATTTCTCTGTGTGCTATCAAAATATACCTACTGGCACTTAGCAATCCGATGTTTCTAAATTTTCAATTAATTTATACCGTATTCAGTAATTGTCGGTACAGATAAAAAGAAAATTAAACAAATATAAATACAAATCATTTTTTTTAGTAAACCATTAGAATATCCATAACCGAAGTAATGCGTGTATAATGCCTGTATAATGTTTGGGTCGATATACATCAAAAAATAAACTTTTACAATTGCAGATTTTTATATTTCTAATAATATTATTTTTTGATAAAGACGACCAAGTAGAATTCAAATGAAAATTTTTCGAGACTAATAGTTGATTATTATAAAGCACAGGATTTTCCTTTGCAATATTAAAAAGCTTTTGAATTCCTTTTTTTAGGATGTTTCCCAAAAACCTGGCATAATATAACACATTAACTCTTTTATTGCCACATTCTAAATGTATTAATTTAAAAACCCTCCAGCAGTTTTCAGTGCGGGGTTAAGATTTAATACACTATCCTTGGTTTTGTTTGATGTGGTGTCTTTTTTTTGTATCCCTATGTTATAGCTTTTGATTTTCAAGAATATATGTTATTTTAAATTATGCTTTCTCTATTATATAATAATTCTTATGTTTTCTGGGAAAACAGGATGATATTTCCAGAACTCAGAGTCAGAAAACTTAAACAGCTCAGAAGATAAACCTATTACTAGTGTACAAAGCGGTTTCATGGCAGAGGAAAAAAAAAACAAACGAACGTCCATCCGGAAAAATAATAAAGTAAAACTAACTAACGCGCTGATTTTTCTAATTACCCATCTATTAAGATTGTAGGTTTTAATTATAAGAGTATACATTAAGACGTATACTAAGAGTCTTATGAACGGGGAAAAGAACTAATAAATCCAATAGTTGCGGTACTTTGATTATATAGCTAGGAGAAGTGGAGTAATGAAACTACTTACAGTTGAAGGGAAAGTGGAAGGCAAACATAGCAGAAAAATATTTTCCACAAGAGGGTTTGACCGTGAAAAGGAGGTGACCGATCACTAAATGCCTAAAGCAGTACATTTATCATAGGATAAAGAACTATGGAAGAGGAAATCACCCTACTCATAAAGGTAGAAGAAGAAGAGAAAGAGATATACAGTATACAACCTCTAATACCTATTAAAAGTATTTTTTTTCGAAATAATTTTTGAAACGATTTGATGTAGTGATTGTCCAAACGATTTTAATGTTTTAAGCCTTATTTTACTTGTTTATTATGTTCCAGTTATTATTTTGAGAGCAGAGTTCTACTGAGCATTCCTTAGTATTTAATATTCTCCTGTATAATTTATTTTTTTAAAATTTTGAAAATAAGTTTTTCTTTCTAAAAATCAATTAATTGAGGAAAATTTAGAGTTTGAATCTTTTTTGAAATTTCTAAGGTGGCCATCCAAAGTACTTGTTCACTAGTTTACCGGACTTTACATTTTATTGACATTAATTATCAATGATTGACCAAAGGTATTTTATCATAAAATTTGGGTTTAACCACCAAGTTAATAGAGCATGAAAGTTTTTACTTACAGAAAATGGGTGAAAAAACGAAAAATTTATTCACCGTTCATCTTATTTTGTTTAATATTGAAATATATTCGTTACGAAAATAAAGGTTTTTGTATAAGGTTTAATCATGCAAAACCTTTGTTTGAAACCCTTTAAACATTAGAAAGTTTCAATTTATTTGAAGAGTTTTATACAATGAAATGACGGAAAACAAAGACAAATTATTTCTTCAGATTTTGTATCTGAAAATAAAAATATTGTGACAAAACGACGAAAACCCAATACCATCCAATTAAGGTAGACTCTTAAATGAAGAGGTTGTATTATTTTAGACATGAAAAACTTCATACAAGTAACTTCATTATAAAATACCACAAATAAAAAAGGTTTTTTTTTCAAGTACACACAATTTATGCAAAATTACATTCCTCTTAAGTTGGCGAAAAAAAAAAATGAAATATTTCACCACGTCTGTCTGTCTGTCTACACTGTGACTAATTTACAACAAATTTAAATACAAAAGAAGAAAAAAGCTCAAACGTGGGATGAATGCCTGCAATGCGTTCCAACCAACACAATGTCATTTTTACAACAAAAAATTTCCCTAGGCCGGAAAAATTAAATTTTACTTATCTCCCGATACGAGTGGCGGAAGCATATACGGTGGCTTTTTATTGCTACTGTAAATACGTACAAGCTTTGGCACTTATATTTACTCTTCAATCTCATTTTATTTTGTAAATTGTAAATTGGTACTTTGTTCAAATAAATCTCCTTTGCATTTTTTTTCCTGAGCTTTGACAAATTGACTTCATTGAGTTTCACCCTACGGTTCATCCGCAATCACGGAAACATACATAAGACACGGTTTGCTTGTTGAAAAGTTTACTTTTCTCCTAAATAGTTTTGAATTATTTACACGCGATTTACTATGTGTATATTTTAAAAGAACTTTTTTTCATTCTGTTTATACTTCAGGTATGTAATTTAATAGGTTTCGTATTTCCAAATTAAACGAAATTTAACTCAATTCAGTGTTTTCATTTGGGAATGAATTCATTATTCCCATTAAATGCGTATGTGAGCTTTAATGAAAACTTTAGTCAGATTAAATTAATTTACATGTATTAGTTTTCTACCACGTTATAGTTTGTAATTTAACTTAAATTTGCTGAATATTCTGCTAGTTACTATAATTTATCAACTATAAATTATTGCATACATTCTTATACATATAAACGCGACGATCTGTGTTAACATTTTATGGAAATTGTCTGGAAATCAGGAAGGAATTTCACCCTGAAATCATTTAGTTTAAAATCATGTTAGATCACGTTATCTATGAATTTTGCTGGAGCAACTATAGATGGTGGAAATCTTATCTTTCTTTGATACACATACATTAACATAACCATTAAATGCTTTTTCAAATTTATTATTATCATTATAATAACGAGCATGCAGAAAATGCATTAAATATTTAACTTTTTCGTACATAAAAATTGATTTTCGAAATGTCGATAATTCCTTGGAATATGTAAATGATGAAAATGCAAACTGCATTTTCTTTTCAAAACAAATAGTAGAAAATTCTGATTAAACTTTCAGCTAACGGTGGAGGCGCGATAGTACGAGAAAATGCTTTTCTCGTCTTGCAGAATTTTAATTGAAATAATTCAAGAATTGAATATATATTATTCTTAGAAAGTTGTTTTTTTTTTTCAGCTAAAATGACAAATTTTTTAAAATAAAGTTAATGGAAATGCTTCTGGCTAGTTCTCGGAAAATGAGAGTAAAAAAAAACATGGTGAATCAAATAAGCTTTAGTTTATACGTATAATTTTGTTTATATTTTACCAAAATGACATAAACATAGTTGATGAAACTTTAAATTTTAAAATAATATTTTTTAAATGAAAGATAAAGTAATCTTTATTGTAGTTTATATTCCCAAAATTATTATAAGTTACAATGATAACTTGAAATCAATAAAGCACAGTTCCGGATTCGCTTAGTAGACTGCGACCCACAGACTTCCACCACCAATTTTCTTCTTAGAAAAACCGACTCAATTCACTGAATTTGCCAATTATCCTATTTAAAGGCTGGTAAAGTTTGAAATTTTTTTTGCAACAAAGTGTGTCAAAAATGATGGTATTGAGTAATCAAAAGTATGAACACGAAAGTAAACTTTTCATAAATTTGTGAACCCTCGATTTTACGGAGGTAATTTATTGTTGTTATTGGAAAGAAGTTGCAAATTCTGAAATTTTTTGCCGAAAAATCGAAGCGTTTTTATCTGAAACGAAAAGTTTGAAAAATGTTTCCAAAGTATTAAGTGAGTTGGCGACAAAACAAATACTTTATCAGTAAAAAAAATTTGTAGGAAAATAGTTGGGATCGATTCTCTTTCTTTTATCGCATTTACTGTAAAATATATTCAGTGAATTTGCCAATTGAGAAATTGTATAAAAAAACTATTGCCTTTTTCAGTATATGTTGTTTTATTTAAAAAAATGTCCATAAATTTATTATGCCTGTTGAAAGCATTGGAAGCTTAAGTACTTTTAGAAATAGGAATTAATATGTACAAGACTGAAACAAATGCCATGCTGGCTTATACTTTGAAATGTTTAAATATTGGCTTAAAAAATAGCAAAATTGATTAGTGAAATTAATAGATTACCAAGAGCTAGGGTGTGCTAAAAGCGTTGGAAAAGCCATGGAGTTGATATATAAACTACTATGGAAGTGCCAGAGTGTCTTTAGTGATTTGACTACCAAAAAAAAGTAACATTGCGTTGGGCATGGTATACCCTATCTCTTTGAGAATATATGGATTTCACTATTTTTTAAGCCTTTTTATAAACATTCCAACGTATAAGCTAGCATGGCATATGTTTCAATCTAGTACATAGTGGTTCCTATTCCCAAAAGTTGTAAAACTACAACTGCTTGTTACACGCATATTCAATGCATAAAGGCATACTGGAAAACGAAAAGACAGATGATCTTTTCCATAAAGAATTGGCAACAAAATTCGTTGATCCAGAACCGAAGATAGAAGAAGAAAGATAATTTCGTTTGAGATCACGAAATCAATTGTAAAAAGAACTATCAAAGAGTGGCTGTATACTATTGTTCCTAGTGGAGTAACACTTAGGGGAAAAACAGAGAAAATAATGATGAAAAACCTTTAAATCCTAATTGCTGAAATCTTAAATTTTAGTAGACCTTATGCAAGATAGGTAACAGGCCTCAGAACTGATCATTATGTCAGAAAAAACTGTTTCTCATATTCTATTGAAAAGCAGCCCTCTGTCGGTTGGCGACTAAAAGAGTTTAGGATCTTCAATCTCAGTACTGAATTAGTCAAACAGCATTTTATTTACCAGTTACTTGGCATCTTAGTTTACAATTGGCAAAATAGGAGCCCAAGGAACACAATAACACTGAGGCAACAGAGCTGAAGCTCTTCACACCTCATCCTGATGGACCACAAGGAAAAAAATATGATAACCTATCGCAGAATTGTTAAAATAATTAATTTCATATCAGGAAAAAATAAAGAAAACTTATTCATAACTAGGCCGAACTGAAAAGGAATAGATAAAACTTGTATTTTCGGATGAGACCTGAACTAAGTTGCAATAAATTTATACCCACAAGCATTTAAGGATCTAAAATTTGAAAAACGGAACAATGTTAAGAAAATTTAGAAGAGATATATATGCTTTAACAACACTTCTAATTAAATGGTTCATTAGAAAGTTTGGAAGATATGAGTTCCGCACAAAATAGTTGCAAAATAAAATAGAACATCAGCAGTGCATCACTATATTTATATTGCTTAAAGTTCTATTTTACTTGCGTTTTCTTCTATATACTATTAGTGCAGTTACTACGTAGCTATAATGTTAAACTTCTTTTAGGTAGTTAAAAAAATATTTTATATTTCGAATGAATTGAAAGTTCCATTGTTGTTGTTAGTGCAGAAAATTTTTTTTTTTACAATTTCAATTAAGTTTTTTAAATAATTCGTCTCCCACTGAAATTTTTTGCACCAAACCTCTAATTATCCCATTTTGTCGGATCTTATCTTTTAATTTCATTTGAGCTGTTTCAACGGCAAGACTTTAGTTGTTTTTTTTTTGTTCCTAATTCCTTTCATTAAAGTGTCTCATTCTGAAATTTTTATTTTTCGCTTTTATTTTTGGATAAAACGAGTCATCTTGACAAAACTTTATTTAACTTGTTACTCGTCCCAGAGAAGCTCTATTTAGTAAAGCTTATCCATTGCACTGATGTTGGAAGTTTCTTATTGTGGAACTTATATTTACGAGCTTAACCCGTACAACTACCATTGATGCTTTCCATCTCATCACTGCCAAATTGTACTGTTATTTTTATTATGTCTCGAAACTTCAATCATTTTCTTCGAAAGACAAAGTGTTGAACCAAAAAAAAAAATATCAAAATTGTCAGAATTATTCAAAAGCACAGTGTTTGTCATTTTTAATTTGAAAACTTTCGCGTTCTCGTTTGCGTAAGATAATACAATTTAATTAAGACCCTAAAATAAATTTTATCAGTGCGAGAAACTCATAAAATACATGTATATGAACCGCGTCGCTTGACACGAAAATCACACTTTAAATTGCTTCAATTTCAACGACAACGAAACCACCCCTAAACTACCACCCCGACTACCGAAGAACGTGAAGAAAAGTGGGAACGAATTAAGCGTCGACATTCTGACGGTGCTGATAGCAACTCTTGAGTGCGGACGACGTCTTTGTACATTGTGTCACATCAACCCCTACTGGAACAGATACAGACAAAACCGTTTTTTAAATAATCATCCTATCTTTTGCTACAGTAAAATCGCACTCTTACCAAGATCACAACCCTTACGTTCTAAATCTCAAATCATTTTCATACATGTCTGAGTCATCAAACACTAGAAATACTTAATAAATTATTCGAATTTACCATGGAATGAGTGATAGTAGCTGATGTATAATCACTATCCAATTTAACACCTGCAGGATTATCCATTGCATTAAATCACAGACTAGTTCTAGTGCTTTCTACTTCAAAATCTCTCTCACCTAACTACTCTTTATTCTTGAGTCTTTATAGGAGATTTAGATTCTGCAGTTGAAGAAAAAGAGGTTAAAATGTCTTTTTAAAAATAAGACAGGTACGGAGATGGAGCAAAAGATACAAAAACGTGGTGGCTAAGATAATGAAGCAATTGATAGTCATAAAGAAACTTAGATTTACTTTTCTTTCGTTTTTTTTTAAAGAATAAAAGATTAAGAGTAAGCGTTTTTGCTTGCAGATATTAAATTCAGCGGTGTTTTTTTTTTTAATAACAGAAGCATTTTAAAGATATTGCTTTTTATTCCGAAGATATCATTTGCAATTACATTCGTTAATTTTTTTCTTGATTATTTCAGTCGGCCAGTGCTTCTCAACTTTTGAATATTTTGCTCATACTATAACAACCATTGGATGATTTATTGATTTGTGCTATTGCTATCTCAGCTAAACGTATAAAAGGAAACAAATTGTGAATTTTAATATGCATTTGAAAATTTTCGTTGTGCAATAGAACCTAATTGAAATCAACGCCAATATGGTATGAGCCTTGTTTCTAATTTGGTATTAGTATAATATGCTAAATACATTCTGGAAAATGAGTATATTCATTACATCAACATCAAAGTATATTACATTTCTGAATTTATTAAAGTAAAATTTGCTTTTTTATTTCATTAGAATTCCCTGGATAAGGGTTACTGTATCTTAACACCAGAACATTAGAGCTTATTGAGTTTCCTGGGTCTCTATTTTACCATGTAGAGACCGAGTAGTTGGGCAAACCTCAGCAACTAGTTCATTAGGTATTTTTTGACTATTCCAGTTTCAGGGTTTGTTATCTCCAGTTCCTTGTGATTCCATTAATTCAAAGTACTGAATTCCCATAAAACATGTGAATTGGTTTCATCCTCTACCTGACTAAATATGTATGTTGGATCACCCATATGTAATCCAATCGTATGGAAGTAATTTTTTAGTGCATAGTCATCGATTATTAGACCCATTACTCCTACGACTCCTTACTGATCTCCCCATCATCTTTTTATCGTATTTTTGACCGGTGGTGTTCCTCCATATAGAGCAGTATTTTTTAATTGACCAATTTTTCTTGGTACTTTTACTGCTAACTTTGTGAAATCAAGCACAGCCAGTGGACCTGTGAAAAGTGCCCGGATTCTTGATTGGGTGTCAGTTCCTATATTATGTTTGATAGCTATATAAAACAAAGTTCCCACCCTCAAGTTGCCCTTGTTTCTGGGGGCTTGGTTTATTATAGTTTCCTTAGATTTTTAAATCGGCTAGGATCTAACTGTTGTATTTCTAATGCAACCGTTTGAAATGCTGAAGAGTAGAAAATTATTTTTGGTTAAATGACAAATTTTGAGTCTTTGTTATCTTGAAAATACACATAATGGAAGGGTCTGAATTGTCAGCATTGAACAGTAAAGTGGTGTACTAGTAAAAAATAAGAACAAAAAGTAAATAGCAACATTAATTTTTTTTATCAATATTTTTCGAGTCAAAATGTATAACTTAATGGATAACTTGTGTTTTTATAGTTCTCACGGAATATTTTCTATATCTTTCTTTATTTTTAAGGTCGCAAAATACCTGTTTACCTATTTAAATTTTACCACACAAATAATGAATATTTCCTGTGCTAATTTATTTGTAATATTCTTCAGATTTTGTGTATACAATATATAGGATATATTACGGTCCAATTTATGTAGTATAATTTAATATAATAATATATAAAAATCATATCATAATCATAAATTTGAACAGAAGTTCAAACAAAAATATTCGTGATGTATTGCCCAGATACGTATTTCGATTGCCAAGCAATCTTCCTGAGTGGTCATCAAGTAGTTTGGATCACTCCGTAACTGTTTTGTGATGATTCACAAAAAAATCACGGATTGATCTCAATTTATAAGTCGTGGCTTTCTCGTTTTGCGATGTGTTTATGGAGGGAGGGGGTGTTCCCAAATATATCCTATCAATTTCATAAACAGTGTAACTGTTCAAAGTCAGCGCAAAAATCTTATTTTGATTTTCAGATTTTGTTTTAAAAATTTAGTTAGGCGTTGATAGTTTTTGATCATTTTATTTGATTTTCAAAACACAAGTTTTTTTCGTTTTTAAAGATAACAGTTAAAGTATAACATAACAGTTAATATAACAGTATAATATAACAGTTTTAAAGTATACCATAATAAGTGTTTATGAGCAGTAACTATTTGATTTTTTGATGGTTACTAGCTTCTTGACCTTACTGGGGTAAATAAAACGGAAAAAAGCTGAACCTAAACCTTGGTCCAAAATATTGCCGAATTAGAAATAAAATAATGTATATCCAATTTATAAGATTATCAATTATCCATTTGAGTGGAAGATAATACGAACAAAGTTCGTCCGCTAGCTTCATTCTCGAAATCAATAGTTGAAAAAATAATTGAATGCACTTTATTCCCATTTTAAATTTTATATTGGTGGATAAAGATTTTAAAAATGATATAACGGTTTTACTTCCATTAAAAATTATATTTAGTTCATTTCTTGCGATTCCTATAAAAAAAATACATGTATGGAAATGGAAGTGGAAATAAATTCATAAGAAATTAGCAGCTTACTACCATCAAAAAATAATATACTATAAAACCATTTAATCTGGAAAAGATTTTAGTCCTTACTTCATTTTAATCAATTCAGTCGAGAAAACCATAATTTTATATGAGTTATAAATGCTGGTTTTATTTCTTTTTATTATATATTCATACACTTAAATGCTTTCATTTCCGTTTCGAATTCGTAAATATAAGTCAATAAAAAGTTAACATATTACAACAAGCAATGACTATTTCTGTCATTTCAGCAAATTTATTTTAAGCGAATCTCAAAATTAAATGCTTCAATGAAACAGTGAAATAGTTGAGCTTTGTCTGCGGAAATAATTATACATTTGCTTGTAAATAATTTATCTGAAATAAGGTCATTGATGAAAAATGATGTTTCGGCTCTTTTTTTTCTGACGAATCAACAATTTTAAGTTGTTAAATGGGAAAATTTGAGGGAAATAATGTGTTATTTAATTAAACTTTTCGCTGAATTAATTGAACCGTTGATTTAAGAATGGAAGAATTGAAATGTTTGGAAATAGAATTTGAGATGACATTGTTGAATTCGGATGGGGGTGGAGAGTGAAACAAAGAAATGTGATCTGACATTGTATCAAAGCATTGTATAGTTAACACACTTGTTGGATAAAGTGTTATGTTATATTCTGGGTCGTAAAGTTCATGGAAAATAGTATTGAGACCGAGTTTAAGCATGTCACCCGGCGAAAAGCTCGTTCTTTATGCTTGCAATTTTATCTAGTGTGGGTGATCGTTGCTGTTACTTCACCGAATAAGTTGACAATGGTTCTAAAGTTATTTAGAATTAACAGTTTTTGTACTAAAAATTACATGGAGGATTATTATTGTTAGAGTTCTAAGCCCTTCGGTTAAGTTCGGGATGAGCGATGTTGGCGGATTATCATCATTGAAATGTCTGCGAGAAAAAAAATCCCCGAGTCATGAAACTTCCGTTTCCGGTTTCTTGGAAATTATCTCGCTTGAAACATCAACGTAATTTCGTAAGAGTGAGATCATTAGACATTTTTTTGTCTTCCACAAGAAAAAAGTATTACCAACGTCAAATTTATACAAACCTATACCAACATAAATCCACTGGAGGTCAATCGTTCCATTCAAGCTTAGAATCTGAGGTAATAGATTGGAAATGTCTGAGATTTTAATCGGCCAAAGCTGTGCGAACTTAACCCATTAATATCTCCGATAGTCCAGAATGAGTAAGGCAACAAAAACGAAACAAATCCTCGCAGTACGTTTCCCGATTTCTCGATTTTCCATCCCCTATTTCAATCTTGGTGACCTCTCTTCAAAGTTCAACCATACAGTTTCAGCCCTACACCAAATCGATAAATCACAGTTTGTACTTTTTACTCCAAATCGCAAAATTCTTCTAAAGCTCTGATTGAAATTTATTTGTTGCGTTTAAAAAAAAATAAACGAGGCTACTCTACTATGTAAATTTTATGTATAGCAATAAATTAAGTGAAATTTCGTTGGAATCGAGCAATAAAATGACCAATAGTACCCTTTTCATATACTTTTCAAGTGGTTTGTGGCATAAAAGCTTGAATATGAAATTTTCGTTTCGGAAAACGAAATTGCGCCACGAAAATATTTAACGCAAAAGTGGTCAGTAAATAATGCACAGATTGTTTTCAAGAGCTTTAATAGCTCTCCAAATGAGAAAAGTTCTAATAAAATGTATGTATTTTTTTTTAATTTAAAATTTAATTTCCTTCATGGAAATATTAAATTTATACAACAATAACGTCATATTGAAAAGAAATTTGATAGAATGAAAAGTTTTTTTGGCAGGATTCGTTAAATTTGCAAATAAATCATTCGTCTTATGTTTCACAATTCTCATTTTCTTGATTTGAATTTTATTTTCGCAATGCCTACATTCTCATTCTCCAATTAGCTCATTTCCATTCGTGCATTTAAGTCACCATCGTTTTATTTATTGTTTTCAGCCTCCAAAAATACTCCTTCCCAATTGGTTTCCATTATCTTTTGCGGTCTTATCTTTTGAACAATTTATAACAAGCTATTTTCCATTTCAATTACAGTCGGACTTAATAAGATACACTGGCAGGAGAGGGAAAAAAGGGAATAGGACACAATTGGAAATGTATCCCATAAACTATAGGGTTCGTCGTATATCTTTATAAGTAAAAAAAATGTTGCGGAACGAAATCAGGAAATCATTTCCTGAAGAAAATGACGAAAAGATGTGTATATTCGATCAAGAGAAAAGTAGAGTGAATTATTTGTAGACGAAGAATTTATAAAAATTTGATTTATTTTACGCAAATTGACACGTCTTGTGTGTTACTGATGGGTTATATATTTATTTTATTTAATGGAAATGAATGAAATCGAATTTTAAAATGACAGAATTGGCACGAAATAAACATACTTTAAAAAGGGGTTGAACGAAGCGAAGCTTCAAAGCTTGTTTTCTTAGAGCATTGAAAAATAAATTGGAGGTAATTAATTGTTCGCAAAGAAAAGCAAATTCTATTTTCCCACAAATATGTTTTTAACTTTCATGCAAAGTTTTTCACCAAATCTTTTCGTATAACTCAATTTTTGTTTTGATTTCAACATTCTCTAATTCTATTTGGCGTAGCTACCTCTTTATTTTCATGTGAGCTATAAAATCATCGAATCCATTAATCGATTTTGAAGATTTGCAATGGAATTGTTAAAGCTCGACGCAGAACCACTTGAAGCTAAAACGATAAATTTTTAATGTTTTTGATGGGTTTTAGAGGCGAGCTTTAGTTGGTTATGGTAGAAAATGGATGAAGTTGAGCTGCCGTGATTTAAACTAATAGAATAGAGGGGAGCTTGCCGGAGATGATAATAGTGGAAGGAAAGATTATTTTAAAAACTTAATGAATTTATGAACGAACAGCAAATGATGCTCTGCAAATGTGAGTTAAAATTTTTTAAAAAGTATTTTCTTAAGAAGTTTTATATTTTCTCTTCTAATATTCCTAACATTAAGATTGGTGGCTTAAGTTAGCATATCATTATCTATTTTAAACTGTCAATTATTAATGATCTAGAATATAAATTCTACAAACAACCTCCAGTATATTTTTCCATCAAAATAAATTTTCTTTTTCTTCCGTGAGGTGATGTTTTTTGCGTTTTCTATCACAGACATTATTTTACAAATCAAAGTGGTACATTAATTTTTGCAGCAATGAGATTCCAACTCCTTATCCAAACTTGTTCCCCGGGTTATTTTCGTGTTTTAATACTTAAATACTTTTAAAGGTAATTTATGCTATAATAATTTATCAACATCGAGATTAATTAAACTCACTTTTATTAGATTGAAGTTTCTAAATATAAATACAAAACTTTCCTGATTAAAATATCTCATTATCGGTCGGTGGCCTATTGGTACGCCTACAGTACGCCTACTGATGGCTGAGTGGTTAAAGTGGCCTCTTCAAAATTGGTAGATTCTGAATTTGATACTCGTATGAAGCAAATTTTCAATTATTCTCGATATGCTTTTTTGGTAATCCTGTAGTCACTAAAACCTTGGTAGTTATAAAGCAACAATAAATAACAACAATCTCCTTTCGGAATTTCCTGATATATTTGAGGAAAAATAGAATAATAATAATATAAGAGTGGATTTTTTAAATATTTTCAGTAACAAACCTGATTTTAAAATAAGATCATTTTTTTTAATTCTCTTCTTTTCCCGTCGTTCTAAATCTATGAAGATATTTCGCGATTCTGTTAATAACAATCAGTATATCAAGAAATATTAAAAGTTAGCTGAATATTTACCAGTTTTGGAGCGCCACCTAGACCACTCGGCCACCAGTAAGTTGTGAAATAAGATCATTTTTTTTCACTTCTTTCCGATAAGAAATAATTATGCTAATTTGCTTCATTTTAAAACTGTATGATTATTTGATTTAAGAATTTAATTTTTAAAGAAACTTGTGAAAATTAAAGCGATGTTTTATTAAAATAATATCAGTTTCTGGTTTCTTATGCTAGGTTATAGTTTTTGAAATTTCTATTGGCTGATTTGTTTATTGGTTTCATAATTTACCTATAAGTGATTATGGGAATGTAAGGAAGTTTGTGGTGTACAAATGCTAATTAGTTTGCAATATTTCAACTGAATAAATTGTACTTCTTTTTCCAATAAGCTTATATAAATTTATATAAATTTAAATTGTTTTTATGAGTAGAAACTAAAATTTGACCCCAAAAGTAATTTGAACAATGAGGGAATATGATTCCAAAAGTCATTATGCTTTTGTATTCCTAACAATATGGTATAATGAATGAACTATCAGGAACTATAAAAAACTATCATGAACCATCAGGTATATCCATTATTACATATATGCGGGCAGTGTCTCCACTGAAATTATTTTTATTGACTTCATTTTCTCAAAAAAACCAATTCATTGTTTGGAGGTTAAATTTGCTTTTTACATGGATTTATTGAATAGTTTCGTTTGAAGTAATCTCACAATATGTTAAGATATTTCAAAGAGAAACAAGTTAGTTAATATTTAGTTTATTATTGTTGCAATAATAAAACAGAGTACAAAAATCTTACAGTTGATAATTTTTTTTTCGATACAAAATCCAAAGAAATATTGAGAAGTATACATAAATATCGAGAAAAATCGGTAAACTACGAACACATTGAATGAAAAGAAATATTGTTTCCGTTGTAATAATCGGCTGCGTTAGCGCGCTTTAAGATCCTGTGGGAATCGTTTGGGTGCATTTCTAAGTCGTTGATCATCACTCCAAGTACTTTAACCACATTTATGTGATTTGTATTACGCTCGAACGGTTTCATATTAGTTATTAGAGCACTTAAAACAGAAACAAAGGATAAATAATGACCGATTTTCGATTTCTTACCAGCTAACTTAGGCTTTGTTCGTACAACAACAAAAAGAATGAGTTTATTATCCGTTAAATTCCCTGATTTTATCTCACAAGTTTTCCGCCCGAACCTAATAAAATTAAATTGAAACTAAAAGTTCATCCCAAATTCGGTTGCTATATGAAAACAAGCGAGAAATATTTTTCTTTAAATTTATTTTTTGCACAACGTTGGTTTCATATTACGATAAAAAACGCACGTATGAACTTCTTATCTTCATAGTTTTGTGATTTTTTCACTCAACCAATATTTTTTGGCTTTCAAAAAGCCATATTTCTTGCCTGACAATATTTCTCTTCCTATACAGTGTACAGGGCTTGGTAACTTTAGATGTAGTTCAGTGAACTGTTATAATAATATATGTGTATCAATTTAATGTAAATACTCTTGCCTCGTTTTCGCTTTTTCACTGCATTCATGTTGTCTGATACATCGTTAAAAATTTATTTTTAACGCCTTGCTTTTTGCATTGCTTTTCCCTTCACTTTAACTTGTTATATTAAACTTTTACAAGCAAGTTTTAAAAATATACGTTTTTGTGTGTTTTTTAAATGTGAGTATTATCATCACAGTTTCGATAAAATAATCCCTTTATACTGTAACGATTTGTACTTAAATCAGAGCTTTTTTTTACTAAAATTGAAGAATTTGTAAAATTTGAACATTTTCTATCATAACTATTCACATACAGATGGGATTTACCGGTGTTCTGATTAACTGTATGAGTTGATACTGTTGAGATTGTATTGAGTGGATACTTTTAACTGTGACTTAGTATATCTGCCAAATTTTCGGAATATTAATGTTGACAATCATCAGTTCATGGTGTAAACATCAAAGGACCAATTTTTTCACTAATGAATAGATAGTCCAAATCTAAGGTTCGACTGAAACTAGTTTTTCGGGCCGAAACTAGGAACCCGAAGTCTAGATTTTAAACTTACAGATACTAAACCTAGATTGGTCAAAGTAAAGCAGGGAAAAATCTAAAGAAGAGGATTGGAAAATCAATGAATTGTGAAAAGCAAAAACACCAAATTCATTATGGGGAAAACGTCGAAGAAGACTACAAATCTAAGACATCAATTCTTAACGTATTATCATTATCTTATGGGAAGATTTCCATCTTATCTCTTTCGTTCGATTAAATTATTATCTAGATAATAAATTTTACTATAAAGATATAAAAATATCTTTATATAGTAAGTAGGAATTGAAAGTATAATAATTTCGGACACAGTTTTATCCCCTAAACTCTCTGATATATTCGAGTAGAAAATGGCTGAGCCGATTTTGCGTATTTCAGCACACCTATTTTATATCCTAGCGAGCTATTTTAAACTTTTCGAGATCCAATCAAACAATTAGGTTTTCAAAATAATAAAACAAGTCCTATTTTTCTCTTACTCTTATAAATAAAGTCAAATTAATTTTCTTCGAAAAAATTTATCCTACTTAGTTATGAATCGTTTTGAATTTTTTTTTTATTTACAATTTTTTATTAAAATTGATTGACTACCATAGTTTTTTGGTGCGTTAAGAATTCCTATTGGAACTTCACTATGATATCATGAAGAATGTTAGTAAGAGTCTTATTCTTAAACCAAAGAAACCAGATGGAATCAAAACTGGAGGCAGAATATTACAAATTACAACCAATAGGTTTTTTTGAAATAATTTCTTGAAATATAAATCCTCTAATGCTTTATATTTTCTAAATCTTTAATAATTTATATTTTCTTTTTTTCGATTTTTTTTAAATTTTATTTTTGTAGAACACATTTCATCAGTTCCCCGATTTTTTCAGGTACTAATATAAATCTTTATAAAATTATAAAGTTTATAAAGTTACAAAGATTTAAATTAGTACTTAAAGAAGTTGGGAAACCAAAGAAATATGTTGTACAAATATTATAAATTAAAAAAAAAATAAAAAAAAGAGAATATAAATTATTATAAACAAACTATGGAAAAAAATCATTTTTAACACCATTTTTGCTTCGACAGTAGTTCCCTTAAATCAAGTCCAGAAAATTATTATATTTATCCTCTCATCTTAAGTTATTTATCTATTTTTCTGGATGATGATTTTTTTTTTAAAAGTATATATACAAATAAAATTTTCTCAGGAAAATTGATACAATTGAAGATACGTGAAGCTTTAATAGATAGGCAATTTTGTGATTGAATAATTTCTAATCACCATCATTAGCAATGATGATGATAATTACACAGTTAGAAGGAAAATATTAATTTTACAGCCTAATAGGCAACATCATTAGAATAAAGCTAATGAAACCAGCTTATTGTAAACACCATCTCCATTTTTAACTAGTTTTGCTAAACGTTCAATTGCAATGTCAATTTGCCCTATTGAATTTAATTCTGCTCTCAACCATCAATCAACATTTAATGCCACATTAATTGGCCGTTAAAAAAGAGAAATAAAAATTCGACAGTTAAAATAATCATTACTGGCCAATTATGGAAACTTATTCGGAAGCGGCCGAAGCCAGTAAAAGTATTTCAATTTCATCCCGTTCATACTCGGCTGAAAATAAGTCTATTTCGTGCAAATAATTCAATTTATTGCCACGGTCATATTATAAAATTAACGTTCGTAAGTTTTCGTTTCAAAATGTTAATTGAATCAACAAGAAAATTAAATTTAATTATCCGAAGACGATGAAAGTGGGAAAGAAAATAAATCAACCCCTTCTGCTTCTAAATATGTATACAAGCACATAAAATCAACGAAAATGAGCGAAAAGTGATTTTTTTTTTTTTGGAAATGATAAACTTTTCAATGATCTTATCATTTAATTAATTTGTATAACAATCGTAACTCTCTGAAACTCTCTGCAATATTTAAGAGAAAACTTGTCACGAAAATGCGTCCTGTTCAAGCCCGAAGAGCTTAACTTTGATGTGATTGTGCTGAAGAGGCAATGGTGACAATGAAGGTGCTTTTCAATCTTGGAGAAACACAAAATGCTTTTGCACTAAGTGGCTATGGAAGCGATTCGTAAAACAATCGTGTTTTCAACTCACTATATATATACGTACAAGTGGAAGAGAATTGAAAGCTTAGCTTGTTTGATCAAGAGGAAGGTGGATACTTCATTCAATAGTATTCACTTTCAAACAAATTTCCAACTCTTTAACGACTAAATTAAACTAATTTTCCCTGCGACAATAAGGAGCTCAAATGAAAGACTCGTTAATGAAGCTATCGATATGTAATCCTAAAAAAGCTCTACATTTGTATAAATATGTCCCCGAAAAAAGAAAAAAGCTTTTAACAAGTTGAAGTCAACATTATGGAGTGTCACAGCCAAAAGTGTGTAGCTAAAAAGTTTTGGCAATGGATATTACCTACACAAGTGTCTTATCCTTTTTCTTCATTACTACGAAATCGAAGCCAATAAAGGACGAAAAAATTTCATTTCTTAGAATCCTACATAAGACGAGAAAAATGATTGAAAAACGTGACTATAATGTTAATAATAACGCGTACCTACTTACATTAGTCTTATTGAAGATAAAATGGAGAAAGCAGAGAAAATATTCGGAAAATCTTTAAATATTTTCAACCTGGAATTATTCAAAATGAAAAATTTATGAATTACACTAACGAAAATAATACAAAATTTGCGGATACAGAAATCACTAATCAATATCCATTTGCTAAAATATTGTTGTATTTTGGCGCTTTTAATCATGAATACATCTTTTTGTTTGATTAACATAATAGACTATTTCCAAACAAATCGATTTGTAAAGTATGAATCATTTACTTCTATTATTTCGATATCATTTTTAAGCGCAATATGGTGATGGTTTTATATAAACCAATTTAAATTCGAAATTCTATGTGCTTCAAATTTCATAATATATCAATTTAATAATGTCGTAACAATAATGGAAAAATTCTGAAATTCTTGGAATTTTTGATGAAAATATTAACACACAGGGGAAATAAATTCCAGAAATACTAGTGATTCAATTCTCAAATTGCTATCCATTTATTAATTTAAAGCATTTCAGATTTAATAAGGGATATGTTAAATAACAGTTGATTTTACGGTGGAAGTGGAGTCCAAAGGTGGCTAAAATATTTCAAATTCGCCAGGGTCTTAGAAGTTTACGCATCTAAGAACATTTGTGTTCATTATTTGGATTGCTCATTTACAATTTGTGGACCACCTGAATTCTGTGATGTAATAAAAAAAATTAGTTGATTCTACAATTACCACAACACGCATTAAAATTTCCCAGATAATTCTTTATTTATTATTGTGAGATGAAAAACATTCATCTATGTCATACATTAAATTTGTTGGTGAATATTAATTTTAGTCTTATTTCAATTAGGGGTTTGATTTTTGAGGGAAACTGATAGGAAAACATTCGAAAATCATGTTGACTATTATTAACGTATGTTTTAGCGTGCTGAAAAAGCATGAAACTTTAATGGTTAATTTTTATACTTTTTATAAAATTTGATAACTATAATTGCAATTTGCAATGTGGTTACTTTACGCGTGTTTTTTTTTTTAAATTATATAAATCATTATCATTTTTCTATTAGGGTTTTAAAGGTACATAAAAAATAAAAACTCAGAAGCATAACTTTAAGTATGGAACTGCATCTATTACGGGTACAACCTAGACTTTGAATACAATATATAGGATATATTACGGTCAAATTTATGTAGTATAATTTAATAAAATAATATATAAAAATCATAGCATAAACATAAATTTGAACAGAAATTGAATCATGACAAAGCAGTTACGGAGTAATCCAAACTACTTGATGGCCACTGAGGAAGATTGCTTGGCAATTGAAATACGTATCTGGGCAATACGTCACGAATATTTTTGTTTGAAAATTGAACCGCAATATATCCTATATATTGTATACACAGTATAACTGTTCAAAGTCAGCAAAAAATCTTATTTTATCCTAGACTTTATTTCTTTTCCAATATCCATGCTTTTTATAAGTGTTTCAGCCCCATTCTATTACCTTTGTCCTGATCATATTGGCGTTACGTACGTTTTTCGCTTCCCGGAGCGAACCGGAAATACGCCGCCCCCTATTTTCATTATTAGTCAAGAAAATTGGTAAAAGGTCAAATATCCTTAAGCTTTTTATTTATATAAAAATGTACTTTTCGTGTTTTTCTCAAAGCAAAATCTTTTTTCGAATAATCATCAATTTATCCACCCCTGCGACAATCGAAAACTAGTATTACTTGGTATGCTTCGAATTTTGCACAGGACACCTACAATAAGTTCCAGTACAATATTGGGAAAAAAATTGTCATTAGTTGAAAATAATAGAATGAATAAAGTAGATTCATTTATACAAAGTTTTATATTTTATGGTAATATCGGTTGAAAATTATTAAATTTTAAATCATAAGAGTATTGGTATCGCAGCTTCTTATTCCAAAAAATTAAGTAGTTACACAACTTCAGTAGTTCTACATCTTATAACCCTAACGGTAGGATTACCGTAAACAACCACTGTAAAGTATTTTTTCCAATTAATATTTTTATGCCAGATTTGATTGTTAATAGCTAGAAAATGAAATAACTTTTATGATCTTTTTCTTTTCAAGCAATAAAACTCAAAACTTTTATGATAAAACTTCTTTCGTTCACTTAATAATAGGGACAAAAGAAAAAGCATAACTATACAGAAACCTCATTAGCACAAATTGAGAAACTATTGCGAATTATTATTTAAATTCATTGAAAACTTGCTAAATACAAAACCGGAAAATTTTGCATAGTTGCAATATTCTAATTAAATGTTATGATTGCTTTTATTCCACCAAACGAATATTCTATATATATTTATTCGAAACTATATAAACGTGTTATTAAACGATCTCTCAAACTCCAGCTCCGTTTCACCTTTAACATAATTGTTTTACGTTTGACACCCCCATTTTCACACCCCACAGCTCACACTTCGTACAATTTCTAAAGCACTAGTACCCTTTTGCATTGCATTGCTATATAATAAATTCAATTCCATGTTACGATCTAAACAAAAGGAAAAGCTTTTTAAGGAAAAAGTTTCGCCGTGAAAGTTTCCGGGAAATTGATTTATTTAGAGCATTTTTCTTTTTCTGTTTAGTTTTTAATGAAAATGTACATTTTTAAATAATTGTCGATACGAATTTGTTGTAATTCTTTTGTGGACCAAAATAGAGAAGTAAACGAACACGTTTTCAGAAAATTGTCTTGAAATTTCGCTTCAATCATTAATTCGAGAACTTTTTCGTTCTCAATCACGTAGTGGAAACTGGGGGAAAATAGATCAATACAATTCAATTGGAAAATAAATTTTACGCTATTTGTTTAATATAATTAATGTCTATTTCGTCCATACTGAAATTTTCTACTTGTATGTACTTTAGAAGAAACTTTTAAATGTTACTTGATTTCTTCACTTATTTAAGCAAAAAGGTTCAAGCATATACTATTGCACTTAAGTATAAGTATAGATTTCTTGGTTTATTATTATTCAAATGCTATACAAACCAATGTTTTAACTAAAATTTAAATTGGTTTTTAGTCAAACAATATTTCTAATGATGTTTACTTTGATCAATTAAGTCTGATACATGGGCAAGTAGATCTCATTCCATTTCAGATATATTAAAAATTTCCATACCCATATTATATAACAAAGTACCATTAATAGTGAATATCACTATCAACCCTTTTCCTTGCCAAACTCGCTTTTCTAAATAATAATTTCTGTATTAATGTCTATGTATTTATTTATTAATAAATAAGGGGGTTGATTTGGGTTCAGGCATGCCGACCGGCATAACGTCCCTACAGAGCCCCCATCTCTTTTTTGCCCCCTACGCTCTGATCGTATAAGGATTTTAATCATTGTTTTGGGGTTTGATTTATTCGCCCATTTGCGCGTCGTTAACACATTAAATTACGCCATAAGCGGCTTAATAATTTATTATATTCTATTTAACATTTCAATTATGTGATTTACGTCTGCACGCATGCGTACAAATTAATTAGGTAAACAATCTGGGCTGCCACGAGAGAGATATGAAAATTTGGGTGTAAGAAGTTGGAGAGACTTGGCAAACTCGGAAGTGACCTAAAGGTTGGTTGTTAATTTATTATGAGTATTTGCTGAGTTTGTGAGGCTTAGTGTGTCTTTTATCTATAAGTAATTACTCTATTAACATTAGAGATTATTGAATAGCTCTGGTAAGCTTCAATTGAGCAGACTGAAAATAGGAAATATTTTACTATCATATACAGATTTCGCTTAAATCAATCAATTCTTGGAGATTTTAAAATGACAACTAGTTTTATATATATAAATCTACGTTTAAAATACATAACTGAGTATTATTTAATTGGTGACCAACTATAGTCAACTATAGAATTGCTATAAAATCTTAGCGATATCTATAAATATAGTTTTCTTCGAAATCAAAGGATTATTGACCAATAAAAATATGAAAAAAATATATTTAAAAAAAATTGTTTTTTTAATTTTTTGAATTTTATATTGCCGTTTTAGCTATTTACCGTTGATTTATAACTAATTACTCCTTTAGCTACTCAGGAGTTTAGCTTAGTAAAATCTATGTTTAGTAATGTAAAATTTACGAATAAAAATTCCTGTTTGTCTTAAATTATTTTTTTTTACCATCCTAATTGAAATAGAGATATAAAACGTCCAGGAAAAGTATTTTACAAAAACCTACTTATGAAGGATTATTAAAAGAATCTTCTGGGGTCTAATTCATGCATACACACCTATGCCTTTTATAGAATTCTATGTCCAAGATCATTTTTAATAGTAAGTGATTTTCAATGTGGAATTTTCTTATATTTAAAGTTTATCAACTCTCCAATCTTGTATAAGCCAATGATAATGACAAAATTAACTTTGTAAACAAAAAAGAAATGCTATTAAAATTTAAATAATTGTCAATTTAATGTTTTCTGAATGTGATAACTTAGAAATATACAATTAATTCATTAAGAAATAAGATTTCAACTCCTTCTTTCATTCGCTTAGGAATTTAAATTCAAAAAAGAAAATGAACCTTTACAAAAAGGGACATTTTTATTTCCAAATGGTTTTCAAAAATCGTGATTTTACCTGTAATGGTTTGACTTAACTTAGTAAACGTTGGTTGACTATGAAAATGTAACTCGGTAATTTTCTCATTAAATTTAACATTTTTAAAACTCTTTGATTGTTAATGAAAGCAATGATATAGTTAAACCAATGGTAATCATGTTTTTACACATGAAAAAAATAACGTAAATTAAACCAGTACGGTAGCCTACTGGTGGCCGAGTGGTCAAGCTGATCGCTCCAAAAACCGGATGGAAAAAGATTCAAATTTTATAACAGGAAATTTTCAGTATTTCTCAGCTTTCGGATTTTTATAAACCCTAGAGTCGCTAAAGACCTTAGTTGTTAAAACAACGAACACTAAACAACAGTAAACAACTAATAAAAAACAGTACTTTTTTTGAATGAGCTATTAACAAACAAACAGGGAGGATTATTTAAATTATAATCACATGGTTTAATTACTAATTTAATCAAGAGCAATATAAAACTCTGACAAATCTTGAGAACGACGTGAAGAATACTAGTTTTAAACATATTACTCTGTCGAGGAATAAATAAGGGCGGCAAGTGGGACTGAGAATTATTATCAAAATGCAGTTCGATGTAATTACGAGTCGATTTTATGTGGGTCGTTGAGAATCTGTTCCGTTCATCAATGTCGCGACCAATTTGGCGTCGGGCGCAAATTAACGTGATGGACACGTTGGCAGAGAATGGATGGCGCAAGTTAAATTTGAGTCGGTAGGATCGAATAGACGAAATTACAGTAACCAACGTGTTATATATATAATAGACGAACGAGAAAATGAGGCGTGGGGTTTTCGATCAGCGTCGAAATTTTCTTCATCCCCTAACGACTGCCTCACCCCATATGCTACCTACTCGTAATTCAGAGCTTTCCAGATCCATCCATCAATTTCTCCCATCTGGCAAAGCTTTTAAAAATTTCAACAACGTGGCTCAAGAAAAATTTTCATCAGTGAAAATCACTAATTTAGAATCGATTCTCCCAATGTGTCTCACTTCTGGATTTTCCGTTGGAATTACCTATATAGTTGAATTTATTTCGTTAACTACAATGAATTATTGTAGTTGCACTACAATAGCGGATATGATTTCGATTGTAAAGCCAATAATTACAGGCTTTATGAGAAATGGCAAAGGAAATGTGGCTCGATAGAAAGGAAATAAAGCTCAGGCAGTGGCAGTTTGAAAGCTCTATTGAGTAGGATGAAAGATCTATTTTAGATTTCCATTTGGCTTTGGGAACTTAATTAACCTCAAATAATCTGATTGAATGATTTTATGAGCTTGTGGTTGGAAATGATTTTACCACCAATTTTAACACACAAATATATTTTGTCTAGACCAAATATGAAATGAGAAGAATAAAATAATTGTTTTATATCAAGTGATTTGAAACTGATGGAAAAATTGATATTTAATGCGGCAAATGGAAAATGGGATGATGGATTTTTCCTTTGTTTTAAGATGATAAATTATTAAACAAAAATACAAAAAATGAAACCGCTGCTCCATTTATTTTTATGTAAATTTTTTCATTCAAAACGAAATTGTTCAAATATTTATGTTGACATATGTCAGATTTATAATATTTTAAAAAACTTTGATGAGAGAAAAGTTTTACAGTTGTTTGCATTTGTTGTTTTCGCTTGAAAATTAAAAAGGTTTTTATTAAATTAGAAATGTTTTATTGAACGATTTTTTTCTGCTAAATAAAGCTGCGAAAATTGATGGGTTTTCTTTTGAAACTCTTTTATTTTACAGAGCTTTTTCAAAGCGTCAAAATAAAAGCGCTGGTTATAATGACAAGGAACGTCATAATATTAGCCAAGTACAATTGTGGGCGGAATAAGATTGTAGTAGTATCTTGATTTTTCATTAAAGAATAAAATCAAAACTGTATCCCGTTTCATTCGGAAGTTTCAATGGAAAAATAGACAATTTTGCTAGAGTTGCAAAAGACATAAAATCGATAGAATTTAAAAAAAGCGCAGAAAGTAGTCACGCTCTCATATGCTACAGTTAAGTGACAATCAGGAAAAGTCCAATTTTCCTCATGAAAGAATTGTTTGATTTTTTTAAAAAATGATACCTTCTGCTCCTATATCACAAAAAAAATACCAAAACGCAATTATTTATCCAACAATATTCTTTTACTTTATGTTTTTCATTTCAAACTGAAAACCAGGTCAGAATTACGTTTGATTGATTTTCTTGTAATAACAAGCTTCATTTGTTATTCTTCATTTGTTTGCGTCATTTTTTGTGATTTTCTTTTGTTTCATTTCGTAATTAAAGAAAAAGCTGCTCGCGATGAAAGCTTTTAGCGCAAAAGCAAACAAAGTAAAATACAATTAGTGTTATTTTAAATCAAAAATTCCCGTTTCTGGTTGATATTTTTTGAAATGGTAATCGAAAATAATGTATATGAATTCATGTGAAACGTACATATCAATCTTGATCTAGTTTAAGCTTGGCGCCATTTTATTTTTCCGAAATATATTTCGGTCTCTTTTGTCTGTCGGTCTGTTTGCGTCTGTATTCCATAAATTTCTATTTTCGTCCATGAAACGAAATTTATTTCGGTTTATTCGAGCGAACGATACTTTGTTATAAAAAAATAAAATTTCCTATAGTTGGTGCAAATAAAAAAAAAATGATGAAATAAACAATGGCGATCGAATTGGGAATATGGAATCGAAGGTTGAGAAAAGGTTTATTATTTTACTATACTTTTCTTTATAGATTTTTAATGAAAATGTAAGTAGGTATATGATATTTTTTTTTGGTTAAAATAGCAAGAAAGTTACTCATTTATAAATTTTATAAATCTGTTTTATTTTTCTGTACCATAAAAAGCGAATACATTCATAATGTTAACAATGTTTTTTCAGAAAATCACTTTAATCAAATTCAATTTTCAAACTCAACAATAAATTTTAAAAATTAAATTTTACGTGCATACTGAAAAGTTGATGCCAAATAAACTACAAAAAAATGCGTTTGTTTTTCATCTCTTTTATGCAATTCTATTGTTGTGAGCTAATTTTTTTTCAATTTTTTTTTTTTTTTGAAACACAATACAAATTCTAAAACGTCATATTCCAATGGTATTGTTTATTTTTTTAATGACGTTCATTATTTTAATATTTTCGACAAACATCCGTCAGACTTATATCCTTCCAGGCTATGTTTTTTGTTGTAAATTTTCACTCAAATTGAGCATTTACTATTTTTGGTGTAATCTGGCATAGATACAGGAGGATAGGTGGTAGATTAGTTCCCCTTAATATGCAACTACAGTAATTTAATTTTTCCAGTTTTCAAAATTGGTTATTGAATTAGTGATTGCTTAAGTATAATTGAATAAGATAGCAGTAGAAGCACTTAGACGAAGTTGCTGATACTTACTTGTTGACATTAATGTGAAGTGCTACTAATTCTTAAAATGCTGTTTCCTCTTCTTCAGAAGTTTTATATTGAAATAAGTTAAATCCATGTGATCACTGTTGTGACTTAGATATTTTTTTTTCGGTTATGTATATTTGCACCATTTGCCTCTTGGTAATAATTGTAATGTGTTATTCTTTCAACATTCGTGGATTAGTTAGGTCCAATGACACAACTGACTTCAGCATGAATTATCTCTGTTATGTTACATGCCACTTCAATCGGTATGTTAGATCAAATATGGACAGTTTTTTGAGATGTTTAACATCTTCAATATTATCTAACACAATCTAATACATTCAAAACAAGGTGGTTTGGATGATCATTAAATTTTACCTACTTAACGGGCCTGCTTGTTGAATGATCATATCTTTTACTTGCTCCATTTGTGAAATGTCGTGGATTCTCCTGTTGCATATATGGTGTTTCAATTATTTTTTGCAGAATCTTGAACTTGAATCTTTGAATTATTTCCACGTTTGAGTTGGATGTTGGTTTTACTCAAGGTTTATGAAATACACAGGTGGCCTCATGTGCCACGTGACGTATCCAGAAGAAATTCGAACATATCTTCAGACTGATTCAAATTTCAAAATTCTTCGTATGACGTCATTTTTTTTCTAGTAGGGCAACCTGTGTAATTTATAAACCTTGGGTTTAACTATCGATTTGTTAAGAATCAATAGATTTTTTATGGTCAATTGTTACTTAAGACTAATCACTCAGTATAATTTGTTTAGCTACATTAATTTTTTTTTTATGTATTTTTTCAAGTTAACCGTCTCTCTAAGTATAATCACAAGTAACCCATTTGAAGTACCTCGATATTAAGCATTACTGTGGGGCAGCACTATTGTTTAATAGTAAACGTGGCATGGATTGAGTTTCTTCTCTAATTGTGATTTTGCATTTATTGGTTCATCTTCAATATTCTATTAAGGTATACTGACGATATGATTTACATGAGGAAATTTTTCATTAGACATTTAAAACTTATGGATTAGATTTTGCATGTAATTTTTGGTGTTTTAATTAAGTTTAAATAAAAAACAAAACGTCATATTTACTAAATTTAAATTAATTTCCATGCATTAATTCCCTAGGATTTGAGCTATTGTCTTCTAAACACCAGTCATTGTCATCGACAGAAAAATAATTTCTGAGATAAAATTTTCTTTTCTGGGTCTAAAACCTGTAAGTTCCTGGCCCTTATCTACCAAATCATCTATAAAAAAGCTATTTAAGTCCTAGTATTATAAAAAAATAGCGTTAAACTTGAGTTTTTGTTAAACGCATTTGTAATTCGTACCTGTCGCAGAATAGAGGTACAACTCAAAAATTGCAAGTTTTGAGTTAGCAACAGTTTAACAATGAAGAAATCGCCATTTTTTTACGTAGAATAGAAGGGTCACTCTATATTGGAGTTACTAGTTAAAACTATAGATCAAGAACTTAACTTACGATTTTCCGAGACAAGTTCAATTTTTCAGTTGTACTTTTATTTTACGACGGGTGCGATTTGCCTGAAAAAAATATTATTTCTTATACATTTCTAAAAATAGCTTTTTGCTTTCGAAAGAAACCACTGAATATTCAAGGATTACATATGGATGAATTATTTGAAACCAAAAATAAATAACTCAAACTATCGTAGTGTTAGTATCACCACACAAACCGCATTTGTGTTTGCTTTCTGCATATTAAAGTACATATTTACAAGTAGCATATGTGTTTATATAATGTTTCAAACTATTTGCCACATTTCAAACTTTGATGATTAATAAAAAAGGTATTTTGAACCAAGATATATTAAGGCCACAAGATGGACAATATTTGATTTTAATTCATATTTGACAATATTTGTATATGTCTCTCTTTTCTGGTGTGGTCAAATAAAGCAAGTAAAAGGTAAGCATTTGTTTAAGGCGCTTATTTGTGTAGACTGAAGCTCCGAGGCACGTGAGTGTCAGTTGTTTTAAGTTACTATTAAAACTGTACCCACGTAGATGGCGCTTTATACGCCATACTAGATTTTTCTTATTTCTATTTGGTGCCATATGCCCGGTCTATTAATATAAACATATCAATGGTTTGCTTAGATTTAATTAAGAAACAGGTTTGAACTATTGGGCTTAGAAATAACACGAAGACGCAGTAGTGTTTCTAGGACACATCGCATAGGAACCCACAAGAAAGGCCTCCAGAAATCAATAGGAAAAGATGGTTCCATTTTCCAAGTTGAATGTTTGTTGAATACAAAACTTAATGGAACAGTTTGAGTTACATTAGTTGTTTAAAAGCATGAAAATTGATTAATTATTTCAATCTTACGTTTTGAAATTTTCTATAATTTTCATAGACTAATTTATCTTGCTTCCGTGTTTTCCGAAGGAAAAGTTTCTAATCGCCTTTGAGGAAGACTCATATAAAATGCAAGCGAGCACAAAAAGATGACTCGCGACGTACGATACGTTCGGTTCGTTTGCCTTTCAAGTCGTGTTGCATTTAATAATACTCATTCTTACAGTAATAAAGTTGATGTTCTATTGATCAAAGTTATGAAGAAGCTTTAATTAATATGGTAATTAAGTTTAAGTTAGCTTTTCCGCTAGACGGCGCTATTTTTGTCCTACTAATAATCAATGAGACTCCACATTGTCTCCCGCACTATATAGACCACTTAAAAATCTCAGTTTTGTTTTTCATTAAAATTTCCTCGAAATTCTGTTTAATACAAACAAATTCCACCAGTGGGAAATTAAAATTTATTCAAACATTCTGGCGAGCTTTTGGAGAAAACGCCCATACCTGTTCCCCTCATTCATGTAATATTTGCTCTCTCTTATCATTCCAGTATCCCGTTTCATCGCAACCATAAACTTATTATTACTGTCACATAATAAAAATTAAACTTGTAATATGGAAGAAAATTTGTCGTTTCTCTTTTTTATTCAACGAAAAAGGGAAATGGAAAAAAAGAATTGGAGTTTGGAAACAAGAGGAATGGATATGTACATTATTAAAAATGCCACCACAGTTGCGTCTTTCCGCGTTTTTCGTTTCGGAAATAAACGACGGTTATGTAATTGAAATTATGTTCACAATAACAAGATAATAATTTAGTGAAATATTTATGAGAAAGTTTACCTAATAATCTCTTTTTTTCATGAATATAAAGGAAAAACTTGTATACTCCTTCTTTCCAAAAAAATACCCTTCATATTCTTATTAATTAACTTTTCTTTTTGTGTTCTTTGAAATAAACAATTTGCAAAGTTTTTTTTTGTAAAGACATGTTATATAACATCTTTATATTCTTTCTTTTTTAATTATACATTTAATGTCATCATCTGTAGTGTGTTATAACATGCCCTCTAATATAATTCATTATGTGGCACTAATGTTGAAAAAAATTTGCTACAATATTGTATAAGCGTAGTACATTTATAGGATCGTTAAACATTAAAAAAATAAATAGAAGTGCATTAATAAAACAATAAACGTGTTATTATGGAAAAAGTGCATGTTAAAGTTGAGAATAATGACTTGTTAATGCAGGAAAAAAGTATGTGATGCTAGTTTAAATACAAAGTTAAAAAACTTTTAAAGTGAATATTATATATATTTTTATAAATTGTTCAGGGAAAAGATGCAAGTTTTTAATTTTAAATTTCGAGAAGAAGAAAATTACAAAAATAACTTGCATTTGTTTTGTAAAACTTTAAAACAAAAGTGTTAAAAATTTTCCTGCACTATATGGTTCTCTACATAATAATATATTTGTTGAGAACAATTATAAGTTTAATTTAATTGTATGTGAAGTTTGGAATTGAAGTTATTGGAAAACTCAAACTCAATTTCGAACAATATAGATTCATATTATTTGTAGCAAATTAAGCAAAACTCAAAATTAGTTTTACTTTTGTTTTGATTAAATTTTCGACCAAAAATATTCATTTTTTTTTGCACATAATTAAAATTTTGTTACCCTTAATTTAGAGATGGCGAGAAATTTATATTTGTTGTGTCATTAAAAACTAGTTATAAAAATAAAATTGTTGTACAATTTCGCGTGGCAAGTGTTAATGGAAACATTAAAATTTATAAATGAGCATTTCGGCTGAAATATTTTTAATTTATAATTAAAAACTTTATGCGTGATGCCATTATCGTATTTTTTTCAATTATAATTTTTTGAAAAAATACCGTTTTTATGCTTTTGTGATGAAATGAATTGCATTAGACGAAATGTTTGTAACTTTAATTTTTATTTCTAATTAATTTATAAAAATAATTTTCCATAACGAATAAAAACGATTGGATAGAAAAATAGAATAAAGATAAAACAGAATATTTTTATTACATTTCATCAAACCAAAATTGAGATTTTCATTAAGGGTTCGTTATTTCGTGGAAATAAAACACTATCATTTCATTTAAAATTATTCCCAGGTATAGGTAAATTATCCCCTCCATTTAAGAGGTAATTTTTTAATATTAAACAGCAAATAATCAAAAAGTAAATCATTTTTTTAAATCGCCTCAGTTGTTATCAAATTAATTAATACTCTAGGATAATTAATTTGTAAAAAAAATATCGCATAGAAATTTAGTGATAACTAATCTCATTATATTGCAGAATATTCTAAACAAATTCATATTTAAGATATTATTTTTTAAATTTTCGTTTTTTTTTTAAAGAATATTACTTATTTTTCTAAGTGTATAATGTATGCAATGTTAAATTATGTTTTTTTACCAATTTTCGAAAATATTTCCTAAAAACTATTTCTCAGAACTTTAAAATGATTTTTGACTATGAAATAAGATTATTATAAACTTTTAAACAATGTATTGTTTAACACTTACTATACAGAAATATAACATGGAAAAATTATAAAATAAAGGAACTTGTAATTTATGGCAATAGTTGAACGCGCTTTCCAATAGGAATTTAAAATTAATTATTTAAAATTTTTTCAACCGTAGCGAATTAAAAATGTCCAAACTGAGGTACAGGTCCATCAAAATCAAAACTAGCACTGAAAAAAAAATTGAAAAAATTATAACGAGAAAAAACCATTTAAAGCAATATATATTGAGGGATGAAATTCTAGGAAATAGACTTTCAAGGGAGTGGTCGGAGTACGTAATTGGTAAAGCGAATGTTTTTTTTCAAATGTAGGCATTAAATATAAATCCATTACGGACAAAAGAAAACGAGAAAATCCTGGAAAATGCTCTTTGTAAATGGTTTCATTTATGTAAGGAGGTACATACAGTCCCTGATCAAATTATTAGACGCATTTATGATCTTTTTCGAATTTGATTTATTCTACTAAATAAAATTTGATACTTTTTCCTATTTACACTGTTAAAAGTAGTAAAGATTTTAAGGAAATATAATTTCTTAGTAGTGGTATAGTTGTTATTATTACTCCAATTACCCTACTCTAAGGTAATACTCTTGGTTTGAACTCCATTGAAAATGTGTGGGATTGATGGGGAGAAAAGTGGTTAAATAAGTGATCACATCAGAAAATAGCCTTTAGAAAAAAATATTCATAAATAGAATCACCATCCACAAATGTAGTTGACATTATTGTTTTACAAATACAGCACGCTGCGAATGATTGATGCTTTAATAGCAGTAAAAAAGCATTCAATAAAATATTATACAATTAAGTTCGCCATAATAAAGTAGATATTTAAAATGATAGTAAAAGTTTTTTGTTCTGTAATTATGATTTTTTCTGGCAATTTAATTGCTAATAAGTGTAATAAATAACATTTGTACAGGAAAGTTAAATCCAATCAAAAATTTAAACTCAAAATAAAGGAGCTATTACTTCATATTTTGTACAAAATCTATAGTGCGTCTTTTAATATGGCCAGGGACTGTAGTTTAAAAAAATGAATATAAGTTCTATTGTTACAACTGTAGTTCTGTATTATTGTAACATATATTGAATAAACCTTTTATCAATTATTAGACTTTAATTTATTTATATTAATTTATCTCTTGGTGTTTTGTCGCCGAATAAATGGTTTATTTAATTTTGTTTAGCAAATATAACAAAATGTATTTTTCTAATGGAAACAAACGTTTTTTTATGCTCAAAACTTTGATTTTATGCGGAATTTATGTCGGCTTTTTAAATGAAATTGTTTTGCTTTCAAACTTTTTGATAAATTTCATGTCAAGCGCTATGAAAGTTTTGCTTTTATCGTATTACACAATAAATACAAAACACCGTTGCGGTTTCATTTTAAAATTAAATCAATAAAAACTAATTAATTATTATAATTAATAGAACCCTGAAACCCAACTAATTTTTAGACGGAACAAGGAAAAATGGTTCTATAAACTTTTAGTAGACAATATAAACATGAAAAGTTAATTAAATTTTTTCCATAAAATCAATAATATGTTTATTGGATATTTGTTTTCTTTACGACCAAATTTTATTATTCCATATTTGAAGTTTTAATGAAGTTGCTCGGTTTTTAGTATCGAAGTTAAATCTAAAATTTGTTATGTTGCATCGTCTTTAGCTTCTTATTGCTGACAAATTTTGAATTTCAATTAAAGCGTTTGGTAGTTAGTCAAGTTATGTATAAGGAGATTAAACGAAAACCAGGTTCTAGCTTAATAGATATCTTACCAAGTTCTCCTTTCGTATTCAAGTTCTACTTTTGCGGTGTTTGAGTAGAACAAATCAAAGTAGAATGGATTTCGAAAATTGACTAAGGTTAACCAATTGCGGAACAGACATGAATAGATGTGGTGGCTTTTGTTAAGAAATATTTGTTGTTATATCGTACAAATACATCTAAGTACGATAATGGCTAAAACCTTGGTGGACCAAAACACATAAAGATATTTCCTTTAAATTACAAGCTTTGTAAAGGTCCTTGAAATAATTTTCTTTTCAAATATAATTCAAGTGAATGCTTTGAAAATATCAGAAGGTTTCATTACAATGTTACTTATTTTTTATGTACATGTCAAGTGCCAACATTATTCATGATTTTGTTACCTAAACTTTAAGAGCAATCAAACAATATATAGGAAATAAATTGGAGAATGGGATGAAGTTTTGAACTCTTGAACGTAATTAGAACACTAAAATAATTCTCGAATATGAGAAGTGACTGACAGAATTTAAATTATTTGACAAAAGGAAATGACGTATTAGAAAACATCAAGCTATTCCATGTAATTGGTATTTGAATTCAAGTAATCAAAATACGGATTTCAATTCATTGAGGCAATCGTATTTTTCCATCGCATAAAAATAATTTCTTTACATAACGACAGTAAAATTACTTAATTTCTACATTACCTATTATAAATTTTGTTTTTTTAATGGTACGATTAATAGCATCATTTTAAGAGTCCAAGTTATAATATAGTTAGAATATTCAAAAAATAATCTATGATCCTAATAATCGTTGCTAATAGTTATCATATGCTTTTTTTCCAAACGATTTACCGGGATGAAGTTTAAAGCTTCAACACTGCAACCTTAAGCTTATTGTGTTTCCTGGGTCCTAGTTTCATTTATTAAAAGCCAATAAGAATATGAGAGAAAATTAGGTCCCTTAGTATTATCTAGTATCCAGATGACACTGTGACAGTAGATAGTTCAGGAGCTAATATTAAGAGAAGAACCTAGAGTAGGAACTATCTATACCACTGGAGGTTGCCACGATATATCCAGACAAATACATTTACTGTCCTAGCCTGGGAATATTTGAGTGCTTTGAAAAAAACCACAGGTCAGCTTCCAACTTATCTGGAAGTATATGGAAACCCTTATAAACCTAGAGAGATTAAAATCGCTTTTTATGTTTTGTAAAAATGCAACGCTTTGAATTACTGAATACCAGGAGATAAGGAACTAGGGATGACAATTCCTGGAACTAAAAAACATCCAATACGCAGGTTGCTTAAGTTTGTCCAGCTACTTATTCTTAATACAGTGAAATAGAGGCCCAAGAAACACATTAAGTCTTAAGGCTGTAATGTTGAGGTACAAATAACCTCATCCTGGAAGTTCCAATTATATAAAAAAAGCCGAGAAGCAAACCGGTGAACAAGATGCTATTCGACTAATTCAGTACTGGGATCAGCGTATAATATGTATAAAATGATAGTTTTTTTGTAATGTTAGTGGTTCTGAGACACTAATAAGACATTAAGAACACCAATAAATATCAAAAGACTTTATTCTTTATTAAAATAAGAGTCAAATATGAACAAATAACTATTTCATGATAAAAAAGGAGAAGAAGGTACAACAAATGATTTCAATTTTGCTGACATTCAAAAGTTGAAAACAAAGTTTAATTTTTTTATAGTTATTTACTGATGCTTTATGACTTCTAATGACTTCTAAGCTCTTTAGTGACTCTAGCGTTTATAGAAATCCGTAAACTGAGAAATAATGAACATTTTTCCGTTATGAGACTCTAACCCAATATCAACCGGTTTTGGAACCTAAACCATTCGGTCACCAGTAGGCAAAATAGTTTTAGTATATCTTTCTATTACAAATACGCAAGAAAGCACAGATTTAAGCTCTTCCATCCATTGAAAGTTTTAAATTACATTAGCCCTTAAATTTTTTGTCATAATGCTGGCCGAACTTATGTCAACGTTTTGCTTGTGAATTTATAAAAGATTGTATTATTACCTATTATCTTCTAAATTGAGATCATGTTTTTTGTAATTATGAAAATTATTTCCAAAGTTCTTTTTGACCAAAATGAAGATAATTTTTCCGAAAGTTCACATTTTTATCTTCAGCTATTTATCTTCTGAAATATGTTGGTAAAAACAAAATAAAATGGTTAATAAAATAGATCTGGATAGTGGATTCATTACGTAACAACGCCCATCTTCGAAGCTGGCCATTTATTTTTTAGAACCATAACAATTCAAAGATTAATATCAGCCAACATCAGCGAAACAAGGCTCGTTAAATTAATTAATTTCATTACTCTAATAAAAATATCAAACATACTGTAGTGAAACCTAAAATAACATCATCCAATTGGCCATTCTTTTGGGAATTAATTGTGAAAATATAAGAGAATGGGAAATTAGAAACTGTAACACAAAACCTCGATAAAGTTCTGCATTAGTGTGATAACCTGAATTGTTTGTAGTTTTTCGAAAATATTTGCCCACATATTTTCTCCAAAAATGTTTTCAACTTCTAAAGAAAATATCTTACTATATGCAGCGAATAAAGGGTTTTTGAAAATGTAGATTTTTTGCTTCTTGTATTAAGAATCTTAACATACTGTTAGAGATAAAGCTTTGTTAGACATTTTTTCTAGTGTTCTTTTTCTTATCGAGAGCTTATAAAGCTGCTTTTATCGTCTTTTGTTTTCTTATTTTGTGTACAAAGTTTTCAAATTTATTTTTGTTGTTTGATGAAATTTTTTTACTTGTTCGTCTTTAAAAATGGATCAAACTTCGACGTTGTCTTCTTTATTTGACTTTTTTCTTCGAGGCTACTGTAACGCAATTTAACTTTGGCAATCGATTTATAATGAAGTCTGTTAACAAGTTTAGTTTGTTTGCAAATAAAAGAACGATCAATAAATTCCCCAAATAGAAAAAAATCATGAATTTTCTATGAAATTTGTCTATATGTAATGAATTAATGTTCTATTTTTTTTTTGTTTCAGGTATGTAAAATGGCTGCTTGAACTTCGATTCTTTGGATTGGTAAAGTATTTTCAATTTAAAATTTATTCAATGATTCTTGAATTTATTTGGTATGTCAATACTATAAGTATCGTTTTCGCTCTGGTCGGTTTTTAGTTATATTTTGCCGTATTCCTATCGTTATTATAACCGTAAATTGAATATTATTATCATAAAACGATGAATATGGTTCTGTCTTATGATATATTCGTGCCTAGGGGCGCCCTCTTTATCATTCTCCCCGTTTGTCTCCCATTTCCCGATATTTTACTCTTAACTTTGTTAGCCAATTCCATAGTGGTTCCGTCAGTGTTTGCATTCGAAACGAATGCATTTTCCTGAACATTTTCATAGAATTACTGACTTTGTTATATTCGATGCCAATATTCCTTTCGTCCTAATTTCGCTTCCCCCACAAAATTAAATTAATTGACAAAGCCCTTAAATGGTTTTAGTGAATTGATACAGTAGCAAAAGATTTTTTATAAATTAATTTATTTTGTTAATTACAGACTAATTACACCGGTAAAATAAGAAAATGGAAAATATTAAATTACGGCAATGGCTCGAAATAATAGCCCACTTCCTTTAGTTATCCTTGGAGTTGTTGATTTTATACCTAGTTTTATTACAAACGTGATTTTGTTGTACCTCGTGATTATTTACACGCGCAAATATTACAATGAAACGGAACCTGTACAAACTGTTGGCTTGTAAAAGGGAAAATAGGGTGAATATGAGTTTTAGGAAAGTCGGAAAATAATCAAGACAAAGGGTGAACTGACAACTTTTAAATTATTGTTATTATTATTATTATTATTTCATTTCTAATACATTCAAATGTTTGAAATAAAACGGGAGTGGAATTGAAATTTACAAAGGACATTAAAACAGACGCAATTTTCTCATTTTAGTATGATGCTCGTTATTTTGGAAATTTATGGCAATTTTGGGATTTGGCTCGAAACATTTCTTGGCATGATTTGCTATCTATTTTTGTTCGTTTCGTTTGGCTACAATCTAAAGTCTTATTTGTTCACTACTCTTCTAAATTGTTACTACTAGCACCTTATGTAAGAACCCATAAAAATTTACCTGATTTTATTCCAATATATGAACCAAATTCTTTATTATCCCTGAAATTTCTAGTGTTTTTAAGAATGAAAAACAATTTTATGGAATGATTTAAAAAAAAAATTACCGTTAACTAAGCTCAGATTTTTTTTATCATATTTTGCCATGAGGGTAAATATAAATTTATATATTGCCAAAGCAATACCTATGAACTGACTTTCAAAGTTCAACTTTCTTAAACATCTTCTGTTAACATGTGTCAGGTTCATATCATAATTCAATTTCGAGAACATATATAGCTTAAATTTTTAAAATAAAAATATTGCTCAAAGTTTTTCAATAATTTAACAGTTAGAAAAGATATTTGTAACTTAAATTTAACTAAATTTTGGAAACCACTTAAATTTTGGACCTAGGTAACATAAAAAAAAACACTCTTTCTCTGTCTGATAATATCATCTCCCATGTATCTCTCTCCTGTATCAAATGTGCATCTTTAAGGAATGAATGGCCAATCAGCTCCTTAACATGGTGAAACCATTCCAAGATATCTACTTTTGCAATGTTTATCTTCCACTTTCTCTTCAACCTTTAGTAGCTCTACTTATAGTACTTATAGTACCGCAATGTCTTGTTTATTTTACTTATGAGTCATGTTTGCTTAATTTCTGGCAAGATGGATAAATAATTTTTTTTCGACCATGAGACTTTTAATATGCCTTTACATGCCTACATAGAGTACAGCATTAAAACTTATTAGTCAATCTTAATAAAACTCTATTGCTACAATGATTTAGTGCTGAAATTGAAAATTATACTTCTTTAGGTTAAAACTGATTTTAAACAGCATGGTTTTATATCTTTTTTTCTACAATCTTATCTCTGATTATTTTAAAAAATGTTTTGCATAAAAAAAAATAGTTCTATAATTCTGACCATGATGTAACATCAAGAACGAAATTCGAGCTTGAAATATTTCGTATTTTTTTTTTATAAGTTCCTAACATTTATATGACCCGAACCATGTGATGTAATTGGAAACAAATATCGTGGTAAGATCTATCTACGAAATATACCAAAGCTTTCACTTGTTCCGTTAAATTAACTTTTATTTCATAATTTTTAAGTTTCAGTACTATTTAATGTTACTAGTTCCAGATTTTCACACAAGTTGACGCTGTTGTAATTTAGTAACCAATAGTTAGACTTTTTATTTGAAATTAAGCTAAATTAAGCAATTCAAATCAAAGACATAATTGCCAATGCAAAGATATGAAATATGTTAACAAAATCAGTAAGTATAGGCTAATTATACGGCACTTAACACTATTAAATGCTTAAGCATTTAAAAAAATTAATATGAATTCAAAAAAAAAATAGTAATCATTTCTGGAAAGTTGATTTTATTTATTTCTATAATATTTTATCTTCTATAACTTCTTTATTCTATTCTTAAGGCTTATTAATTACAAAGCTCGACGCAAGTATTATTATTGAAAAGCTTTTTACTTAATATATTAAGATTTTCTTACAGACAAATTTCTTAGAATAATTTGATAATTTATATAATTGCTTCATTTGGCATTCTGTAATTGATTGCTGTAACCTTAAAAGTGTTTTTTTTCGTTACTTAAAAAAATTCGCAAATCATTTAATTCATTTCTTTTTTTTCAATTTTTCATCCATAAATAATTCTATAAAGCACGTTTTCAACTTCGACTTTAATTGTTCTCTATTTCAAAGAGAATTATTTCAAAATGAGAGAATTATTTACGCGCTATTTATGGTCGTAATTTGTCGTTGGGATTCTATCGGCTCGAAATTAAATTATTCCACGTGAACACAAAGAGATTTTCAACTCATTAATTATGTATTTAAAATGAAAGTTTATATTTAACCAATTTGAAAAAAAAAGGTTTTTGGTAATCTTAGGAAATTTGCCATGAAAATTTCTTGAAAATTAATTGCAATTTAACCACTTTTAACCCGCTTGTACCTTTACGTAATACGTAATTAAAATGATATCAATCTCTTTTCTCTTTCTCGCTGTTATGTTTTGAGAAGAAACCCCATTGTTAAAGAGGCTGGTCGCTTTTTACTTCGGTCTTTGTCTTACTTGTACGTTAATTGTTTATTTAATGCCCATTCCATTAATGGCCGGAGTCGCCTTTGTGATTGCTAAATTATTTTGGCCGAAACTCATTTCTCAATTTCAAATTTCGTTTAAAATTTAATTCGGAAATCTAATGAGAAATAAAACGTTATCCGTGGATAACAGTATACCTGGGTCGAAGTTCAACGTGTAAGATATGTAGATAACGACCGTCCTGGGAATTGAACAAAATTTCAAAGGTTCCCAGTTTTCTCAAAACTTTTGTGATTATCCAAGTCTATTGTGATTATTTAGTTAAAGTTCATCTGGATATAATATCATTGATGTTAACGTGGAAGATCAAATACTGATACTGTCAGTCCTTATGCTACCCCGAATCCTTGGAGTTGCACGTAAATTATGTTCAAGTTGATATTCATCACCATTTGTATTATCGTAACATGAGCTTTCAAAGCTCGACAAATTCATTACTAAGTTTGTGATAACTAACTTATCGTCATTAGAGTGCCATTAGGTCGGCATATATGCCGATAAACAGGTGGGGATTGCATCGAAATCGGAAGCTTAAACGTCCCTCACTTACTTATGAGATTAATTCGAAACGGTGCACGTCAACCTCAAAAAGCTCTTCATTATAGAACATGTGTAACTCATTTATTTCAACCCTGTTTTTTTTTCTCTTCTAAAAAATGACTTACTTTATCAAGATCATCTCTTTCCACATTTCCCCTAGTTTATTCTATGCAAATTTCTCATTTTCATTCTGATTTTTTGCTTTCAAAGACATGATGTATATGAGCGATGCGGGATATCCGGAAACTTATTCCGCTATGTGCGTACGTGGTTATTTATTATGTTCCTTGTTTAAAATGGAACACAGAACTCTATCCTTGAAAACTTGAAATTTTCAAATCGATCTGATGTGGAGATACACTATGTGAAGTTTGGATAGTTTGATAGTGCAGAATTTTGGTGCAAGCTGAACAAATTAAAAAGTTGTAATTATATCTAACTCATTTCCGTATTATTGTAAAGTGTATAACTGGATCAAGTTACCACTGGTCTGCAAATAAGGATCAACCAGCTTATATCCTCTCGTTTTGTTCACATTCCTCCTTGCTCATTTCCATTCTTGACAAATCTAAAGCCAACTAACGAACATATGCATGCTCAATGCAACAACGACGAGGTGTATATGGTTCTTTGTCTTTCAAATCGATATCGTATGTTATCTCTTTCTCACACATGTTCTTGTTATTCGATCAAATATATTGAATTGGCTGAGGAATTCGAGCAAAGTTTGGACCTCTATTAACATAAAAGCTTTAGTGTAGTACTTGTACCTACCTATTCATGGCAGACTGAATGCCATTAGAACTACCATCTCACGCTCCCTCTTAAGTCTCCCGCTTTTCACCCATCCCGTTCCACCAAAGACACGAATTTTGGTTTGGAACTTGGAAAAGCTGGTTTCGTTCATGCGACATATGTAACAGTTGACAAGGTGAATACCATTTAAACAGCAGAAGTATGAGGAAAAACTCTTACTTTTCTGTTTGACTAAGCGTTTTTTTCGATTCGAAACGAGATTTTTTCCTCTTGGCGACGGAATATCAAAGGACCAATTTCCTCAAGCTCTTACAAATCGAGTGACACTTTTCTCATTCCCATGCGTCTCCGTTTTGCCAGCCTTTTAGAATCTTATCATAACGGTCGAAACATATGGGTGAGAAACACTTCAGTGCCCTTTGGGCTTTAATAAGGGTTCGACGTCGCTGCCTCCTCCGGATACGTTCCTGTTCAATTTCCAATATCGTATTAAATAGTTGATGCAAACGTTATATTATGAAAACTTCACTCGTGAAAAAATATTTACCAAAACAACATGGAGTTACTCGCAGCTTACGTGGCGGGAAGCAATTTTCGATTTTGATGTGTAATTTGATCTTATTGCGTTCTGGATGCGTTAAACTAGAATCGAAGCTATAAATATGTTCTTTAAAATCGATTTGTTACGTGCAACATGATATTCGAAATGTAACGATCTCGTTTTGTTGACATTAAGCGCCAGTCACATACTGAATATAAATGGTATTAGAAACGAGCTTTTACGAAAAAAACCAATTATCAGCAAATAGAGCATTAACTCTTTATTACATCTCTATATGTGATCTTAAATATCACATTTTTCACACTTAAAATCCATCGCACCTTTTTTTACACTTGGAAAACAAAATTTAAAAAACAACAATTATTAATTGATGTTTCTGTGCATATGAGCTTAACATGTAGGCTTTAATGGCCGCAAATAGCCATTTATGGCATTAAGAGCTTTCTAGTTATGTAATCGTTTCATTTAATAAGGGTTTAATCTTGTGAACCGCAACGTATGGTAAATCCAAACATCACGAGTTCCATGAGAATGAGATAACTATAAAGGATATTTTAATGTCGGAAGAGGAACAATTTCAACAACTCTCAATAGTATATTTGAATTGAACAATCAAGTGGGCATTGTAGGATATATATTCTATTTAAGGGGTTATATACAGTAAGAATTTTCAAAAAATCGATTTTTTATTTATTTTCTTTCCTTAATGTACATATATTTAAGAATACATACAGAAAATTTAATATCGTTCCGGTGAATATTTTCGAAGTTGCACGCAAAATTGAAAAGGCGTTTTTATTCCATGTAAAGTGCTTTTCATCCTTTAAACGCGTTTTTCTCAAAATGGTGTTTTCAAAGTCGGTGACCAACATTACTCCAAAACGGTTAAACCGATTAGTCTCAAATTTTAACATGAGCTTTTTAAATATATCGTTTAGTAACAAATCGAAAAATTTTTCTCACCGATAAATATTTTTTTTTATAAACAATTTAAGGTCAAAATTTTGGTCAAAAATCGATTTTTTTTTAAGATGCCACCATTTGGTCAAAAAAAATATTTTGCTTATTCCTTCGATTAATTACTAGATTTAACATTACTTTAACGAAATCTGTTTGGTTTTTTAAATTCAGAGGATCCAGTTCAGAGATATAATGGTCACCGCAAAACGTCTTTTTTGAGAGGAGCTCCCGGAAAACAGCTGTAGCTGTTTTCCAAATAATTTTTTTTACTAATATTAAGTCTTAAAATACAGTTAAAAGATACCATAATATGGGTACAAATTTTTAGATCAATTAATGTAAAAGTTTTCTCTGAAAAAATTCTGAAAAATTCGCTATTTTTCGGCTTTCTAACTGTATATAACCCCTTAAATTTGCCATTTTAATTTTTGAAGTTTAAAGGTAGTACTCTCTATAAATCTGGGCAAAAATTTTAACCAAGGAATAAATTTTATATTAGAAATTAATATTCAAAACATGAATATATTCTTGTATAAAAAGTTACTCAATAAGGTATTCTACTTAGCATATTTATATATTTTTGGAATTCTTTCCAGTACCGCTTGCCTACGGAAAGTTTCTTCAAGCGATCATGCTATTTAACCATCGAAATATGATACCCCATTCTGGCTTTTTTAAAAAAACCTTATTTTTTGAGAATTTAATCATTAAGATTTTTTCTTAACCCATGGAAGTAATTTTTTTTCGTTGAATCTTCTTTATCTTCTTTATTTATTTTCTCTGCATTCTTACATCAGGAGATTTAATTTATTCCTTAATATTGCATTCTCTTTCTTTTTTGATGGTTCTCTCATTACTGACATTCGTAACCATTAGTAACTGGTGCCATAAGTGCTCTCTATTGTTTACGATTCCGGGATTTGTTTATAGATCAGTGTCATCCGGACAATGAAAAACCGGTTGTCTTTTGAATCATTTCCGGGCTGGTGAGCATCATCTGGATTTTCGTTCTTTTATGTTTCTCAAGATTATTAATTTCCTTAAATTATGTTGGTGACAATATTGTAAACGGATTCATATATGAAACATCCAATACGTACTTTAAATTTCTACGAATCATTTACTGTTTTGTTGTGGTTTACTTTGAGCTTATTTCTTTAAATAATTTTGAAACTTCATTTTGAATCCGTAACAATTTAAAGTTAACAAAGAAATTTTTTGGTTAGAAATATATTTAATAAAGCAAGAGCTTGCGACGACTAGACCTTTGTTGTTTTATAAAAGTTCAAAGCTTCAATGCTCATGCTCTAACACAGGTAAAAACGATCAGTGACCATGAAGCTTGAATGGTGGTTACTTTGGTAGGTAACAGGTGGCAAAGGTTTATAAATTAAAAGCTTAGTTTCATGGAAACATAATGGTAAGTTTTTATATTTTTTAAGGAATGATATCTAGGAATATATATCTAGGAATTAAAATCTCACCCTTCATTACCAGACACAGTAAGGTTTCAACCACAATTCCTGCCAAACATTTCTATGTTTTGATAAATTCAAATTTTACATATATGGAGGATTAGATGTTTCATATTATTTCGAAGAATAAATTACAAATTTATACCTTTAATACCTTTATTTTATACTTTCATGAAACTGAATTTTTATTTTATACATCTTTGCTACCTATTATCTTCGTTGGGGACATGCCCATTGAAACTTTGGACTTTGGATAAAGGACATGTTTGAACATCGCGGATTCTTAGGCCATAAGGAACTCTTATGTAATTTAGGAGAATTACTATCTTTACTCAAGATTTTTTATTTCCATTATAAGTAAAGTTTAATCTGATTTAGTTATAAATGAAATGAATAAACCTGAAAATTATACAAATGAGAAAAAAACACCTGTTTCTCAGAAGGTTTTCTTTCCTTGATTCTCTATTAACGGATCTTAACCTTTAACGACTTTGTAACAATGAATAGAAAATTATTCACCAAATAAAAATGCAGTTTTACTTTTCCTTTAGGAAACAGTTTACTCTCTTATTTTTCTTTAATCATGAAACAATATAATTTTTCTTTCACCTCTATAAACTAAAATAATATTTTCCTAAATCTTTTATTTCTCATGGAGAAATATCGCTTTTGTACCAGTCATACGACATGCGAAAAATTGGAATGAGTAAAAATCCTCCAGGGATGATCTCTAAAACCCCAATCCAACAGCTGCAATATCTCAAACTTTTTATATCACTAATAAAGAAAATCTATTCGTTTCAAAAACTTTTATAATTCAGTAGAATCATCTTATTGCACGTACAAACGTTTACGTAATTCCATAAACGAGATTGCTGTATAAATGAGAACAAAGTAGACGTATGACGTATTTATCGTCGCTTTATAACTTTCAATGTGCTAAGCAACTCTAGGGTTAATAAAAAACGGTAAATCGAAGATTACTAAAAATTTGCTTGATAGGAGGATCGAATCCAGCACCTATCAGGTTTGGAGTGGCCACCTTGTCTACTAGACTTGACTTTCAGTTGTTTAGATTTTCGGTGTGAGCTTTATTTGTTTGAATTATTTCATTTTAAACTTTTATAATACTGCTTCATCGATTACTATAATATCAAGGCGTGACTATATCGCATAATAAGTTTGTAAGATAACTATATATTTATTCAAACAAAAAGTCAAATGATCCTATGAAATGAAAACTTTTCCCTTACTTCTAATTAAAATAAAACTGTTTTGATATAATAAATCCGTATTTCCTTGAAACTAGGTTATATTTTCCAGTTTAAATAGTTTACTTAATAGAAAAACTAGTTTCGTCTTCTTGAGGATTAAATTTATGAGTTACACAAGAAGCAAGTTTCCATTTCAAATAATTTCAGGTCTTAAATAGCATGTAGCGATATGATAATTGGTAATTAATGCAATGTCGTCATTTAATTACAATAGATGTAGAGAAATTATTTATAATTGAAGATGAAAGGCGTGAACTTTCAACAGTTTGATTCAAAAATCGAAACAAAGGGATCCAATTTCCAGCAATTAATTCGCTCCAGCGCTGATAGTGATTTATGTCTTCGGATAAATGTATTAACATTCTCTTTTATTTCATTTATCTGTGAAACTTTAAACCTCACTTCAAAGTTTTAAATAAAAAGTGAGAAAGCTTTGTTCGTCAAGAATAGTCACGAGAAAATGCGATTAAAATGCCAATGTGACTACTAAACAACAAATTTTTGAAATTGTGAAACTTTAATTAAGTTTTATCAAGTTTATTTCGCTTTTTCATAACTTAAGTGGATTAGCGACTAGCGATGTATTGAAGTGGTTTGAATGTACTCTGACGTCAAAAGTACCAACCGCAGGAGTTAAACCTACAATTTTTTAATAATAATTATATATAGAGAGTCAAATTTCACGAAAAATTTATGAACTTTGGAAATAAAAGAAAACATGTTAGGAATATCACGTATGTATGCTTCTTTATAGTGCTTTTCACCTTCAACGTGTTTCTTGAGTTTCATATAATATTGAATAATTCTTGTTCTATGTCATTGTTTCAAAGGAATATGTATATATATTATATATACATATACGATTATGTGTGATCATACGCGTTGGAACGATGAAGAGAAGATTGGGAACGTACATCACGGCTTGCATACCGATTTCTGGATTTATCCCTAGAGCAAAGGACGTAATCCAGATGGTCTTTCTAAGCTTTGACTACTACGTCTGTAGATAGAGATCATATTATCATGGGAAAGTGGAAACTAAAAAGAAAAATAGTAAAACGAACAAATTTTATTAAAAATGGTTTTAAAATATTCTTTCATAGAAACAGAATAATAAATTATTGAGATATAGGCAAAATATTTACTTTCGTCTTTGTATTAACATAAATTAAGTCAATTTTACTCATTTAAGGAAATGTATTTACTGTTTAATAGTTACAAAAATATATAACTATTGAAAAAATATTTTTTAAATTCAGACACTAGTAAAGAGTTCAACAAAAAAAAAAAATATATTTTTCTGTAAGGTGTATGATTCAGGTTCATAAACGTAAGTCGAAAAAGTTAAGTTTTATTTGTGATACTTGATTATTATTAGCGCAGTTCAAGGGTATATTATATTAAAATTTTCCCAATAGTTACTATGTTCCGCTTTAAAAAAAAGATTGTCATTTACAAAATTTAAAAACTTCTTAATTCTATAATCCATAACACTAAAATTATCATTAGTTTTTCCAAAATCAACCTAAACTATTCTATATTAAATCAGCTATCTAATTTAATGATTGTTCAGAATCTAAATCGTTTCTTATGATATAGTACATACAGAGAAAGTATCGGACTCAAGGAACAATTAGAAAAACATCTTTTTATTTAGAGTAGCATAGCGTTTCGATCAGAACTTACTGCAAAAGTCAAAATTACTGCCACATCTTGTTAGTTATTAAGAACTATGTTAAAATCTTTTTTCACATTGTTTTTTTATTTATTTATGAGTTGTACCAAAGCAGGGCTGGTTCTAGGGTTTTGAGCGCCCCGGGCTAAACAAATTTTGGCATTCTTTTATTTAACATTATATAAATTTGCTACAAATCAAACAAAGAATAACGGAAAAAGAAAACTAATATTTGATTCATCACCCCATCAATTTGGTGCCCTGGGCAGTAGCCCGGCTTGATCGCTTCTTTATCCACCCCTGAACCTAAGATGATTAGAAGATTGGTGGAAAAACCTTTAATAGTAGAAAAAAAGTTTATATTTTATTCCTTATTCTTTTTTTTGGGCGTTTTCAACGCTGAAGGGTTGGCAATTATCATGCCTAATAAAGACATGATGATTACAATACTAGGAAACATTCCAAAGAGCCTTGAATGCAGTAATTTCCCGTTGCCTATTGCATTCTATTATTATTAACTGTTGTCGGTGAGTTCTTTCGCTTTCTAGGCCGATTTTTAACCCCCGAAAGAGTGTCCTATACAATACACTCGTCCATGCTATGTTTGTTTATCCCGGCTCACATTCAGTCCTTCATTTATTTAACAGTTATTTTTGTCCCTAAGAGTAACTTAATCTGAAATTTTGTACTCTGAGTACTTTTATGCTAGGTAACCAATTATAACTTAAGTTTAAGTAATTTAAATTAATACTCCAGACACTCTTGTTGCGGCGCTACATCTTCACATAATATTTCCCATCATGCATTGCAGGATTGGAATATCTTCTTGAATATAAATTTAAAGTCACCAAGTCATTTTTGAAAAAAAAAAATGCGATATAGAGAAATCAAAATATTGATATTTGTTATAGTTGAATGCTAAAAATAATCAACAAAACTTAAGCAGAGAAATATTTTTCACATAATTTTAAGGGGTCATATAACACGTTAACGGCTAACGGACAAAAGAGAACATGGTAAAACAAAACTAAAATTGTTTGCATTGTGTGAATGTATAGCGAACATCAAAACTCGTTAATTTAAAAAATAACATCGCAGATATTTGGTGGACTTTGGAATTTTTTAAAGCAGTGACAAATACTACAGAAGCGAATGAGAGAGACATGAATAAAATTTCAGTATTGTTTCTTTGTTTTTACGAAATTGGTACTATGGTTGGTTATGCGAAAGAGGAGTGTATTTTTTTCGAAAAGATGGTGATGTCCATAAAAGATTAGAAATTTATGTAGTAGACGAAGGTTACTAATTGTATTGCCGGCGACGATAACTTTAACCGTAAGGAAAGGCACCAAATTATGGAAATGTAGTTAAAATAAAGATATACAGGAATGAGTTTATTATTTAAAAATTGTTATTTACCGTCCCCTTATAGCTACTAAGATTTTAAGTGACTTAAAGGTTAATAATAATAATCCGAGAAATATCGAAATATTTGCTCGATACGAGGATCGAATCCACCAACCTCCAATTTTGGAACGGTCTCCAAAACCACTCGGCCACCAAAAGGCTTAGAAATGAGTTATTTCTTAACCATTGATAAAAAAATCGTTGGTGAAGGAAATAGTTTATGTGGTAATGAATACCGTAATTTTATTCATTGTGGCCTTTGTACTATTTACACACTTTGTAGACACTAGAAATATCGAGTACTCAACATAATTCAAGAAATTCTACTCCGGAGTAGTACTTAAACCTTAAAAAAATTAAAGATGTTGGTTTTAAGATATTTTTCTCGAGGTTGCTAGTTGAATGGATTATTTATAGAGAAAAATTATTTGTTTTGTTATCGTTGTCAAGACTTCAAGTACTATAGGTCTAAGCTCAACTTCAACTAATTTTATGTCTTTGAAGTACAAAAATTTGTTGACTTTTTTTAATTGCAACAAATACATAATATACTTACTTTAAAGCTTTACATTTTTCAGTGGTTATTCAACTTAATTTTAGAAGATTTTTTGAAGAAGTTCTATTAAACAAACCCAATGCTTACATGTTATAAATATTTATATTGAAAAAATATGTTATATTTAGTTTGAGATTAAAATATCAAAAAAAAAAATAATTCACTATAAAACATGAATATTTGGCTTTGATATTTATTTTCTAATATTTATTCGTATAAAATTACTTTTAATAACATTTCATTTTTAAAAAAAGCAGAGGCTAATTTTTCTGAAAAAAAATAGGAAATTATACGCAAAACCGTGTTGATTTTTATTTTAACAGCATGATGTAAAAAATTTTTTAGCTTATGTTTCATTTATTTCCTTTTTTACTGCACTCGTATAGCATTGATCCGTAATGTGCATCGGGTATGTTTTATACAGGTATGAAAATTGAGTTATCGAGAATATTTTTACATATTTTAATTAATAAAAAATCAAAATAGAACAACTCATCGAATTGTAATTTGTTTCAATCGTCCAGTATTCTATGGGGTTGCAAAAGAGCGGAAAACTGAAAAAAAATCATCCATTTTTTGAAATACGTGTCATTGCTACGTGTACATTAAATGAAACGATAATGACTGTATAGAGAACAGGGAGAGATAGGGACAAATGCTTAGGGGTGAGAACAAGATTTTTTTTCCCTATATTAAATTGAAACTCCATTAAAAACATTGTGAATCGATTTAGAGACGAAAAGCTTTCTACCTGATAGATAAAAAAATAATCTAAATACGTGAATACGAGCGGGATTCAGATTTATTTTTATTTTTACATTCAATACATCCAAATTAATGAAACAAAAACGTTAAAACGCACACAAACACAAACAAATCCATTTAATTTTTTCCAACTTACGTCCATTAAAAACGAAGCTTTCCAGCTTTTTTGCCTCTTTTCACTATACAATTTAAAAGAAACATTTACACCATTCACGATAATATTCTAAGTGAAAATGTAAAATCTTTTATTTTTCCATGATTTTCTATAAGATCGTCGTACAACTCCCACACCCCCCTTGCACTTCTATATTCACCTATTCTTAAGTTACCCACTTTGAGGCGCAGAACGTTTTGATGTATCATAAAAACCTCTTTGAATATCGTACAAATGAAGAAAAATCTCGAGACTGATAAAATCTTAGAAACGAGGCGACGTTTCGGTCTTTGCGAAACATAAAATAAGAGTCCTTCACATACCGAGAAACACGAGAGGAAAAACAAATTATTTTTACTCTTGAGAACTTTAAGTATACGCGGTTTGCCTAGTGTGCTTCCTAATTACGAATGTAATTAACACAGACTCTTAATTACTTAAAATATATATTTATTTTCTGAAAAATATCAGCCAAGTACGAAGACGGCTCACCAATTTGTACAAATCATACGAATTGGAAAATTCAGTTTTCCGGCTCGTTTCATAGACCATATAACTTAATGGAGAAAAATTTTTTTTAAAAAAAATCAAACTAATGCTTTTCAGGTATGTTTTAATTTTTTTCTTACCTAATGACATACACAAAATAACTCGAATGACTGGAAACATAAAATATCTGCAATAGTACAACAAATTAATAACTAGGAAATTCCAACAGTATAGCATGACACGTGACACATGACTTAGAAATAAGAACGTCGAAATTTCGAGTGTCAAATTATCTTTTGTTTTTTCATAAAGTTTTGATACATGGTACAAAAAGAAATTTAGTATTCCTGAAACCAAACTCAACCCAAATTAAAGTTGCAATATATTTATTGTTATATATATGGTATATAAATCGGCCATCAGGATCTAGGTCCTATTATCCGATTTGGTGGCCGGAGCTGTCGTGATGGAAATCACTCCCAGTGGAGGAATCTACCTATGCCTCTACTTGATCAGTAGGCACTTTTCTTTTTAGCCGTCTTTTATTTTGGTGCTCCAATAGTGGCGGAATCAGGGGATTTGAGTGTTGACTCAACTTTCCAAAATGATTGGTGGTACGAACGGTAATGGAGTCGGTGACTGATGAGATGTGTAAGTCTCTTCGGAGAGTCTCATTTGTGACATACCATAGAGCATCTACCAACTGCTTCAGAATCTTTGATTAGGTGGCCTCGATTAATTTAATGTTTGACTTGCTGGCAGAGCCCCACAGCTCAATACCGTACGACCAGATTGGTACTATTACTGCTTTGTATATAAGTAGTTTATCCTCAAGGGGAAGTTTAGAGCCCCTACCCAACAGCCAGTATAACTGTTTGAACCACTTGTTGATGTATTTTCGTTTTTGGATGATGTGAGATTTCCAGGTCAGCCTCCTGTCCAGATGAACACCAAGGTATTTGACGGTGTCGCACGATGGGATCTCAGTTGAGTCCAAATTGACCGGGGGACCCGTTCCTTTCCTGAGAGTGAAGGTCACTTGTACTGATTTGGACTTATTGATAGTGATTTTCCATTTTTTTCTAAATAAATCGCTTATACCAAAAAAGAAAAATACCACAACATAAGATCAATATTTTATAGATTACTTCCAGATGATCATATTAAACTTTCGGTAAAAAGAGATAAAGAAATCAAAAGATAAATGGGGAGAAGAAAACAATTTTAAGAGAATAAGACAGTTTAAACACTAACTATTCTATTGCACTTGCCACATCATTTTTATAAATATGTGATCATCATTGTTGTAATTATTTCTATCAGAACCAAATATTCAATATAACTTTTAAAAATAAAGCTAGCCGATGATTTATTTTGACCATCCAGCCATTTTCTACTTTATATTTTTCGACCAACAACGTAATGTGGTAACAAAAAATGAAAGTTTCTAAAAATATTTATTTCAAATTCTTTGTAAATTAAAGGCAAATTTCACTTTTAATAGTATTCCTTTGCTTTTTTCTCTATTCATTATAATTTTTTATTGATTGTTAATTAATTTTTACAAGCCCTATTCAATTCCCAGTCAAACCATAGCAATACTTGATGTTTCGTTTTTTTCCTCTCAATTTTTATTTAAAAATTCTTTTCATTTCCTTTGGTCTCGTGGGATATGAAATTTTCAATTAAAACGCTCTTCATATCTGAGATTAGTTGAGCACTTGTTTGCCGAGAATAACCTTAAATTTAATATGTCTGTATAAATATTTAGAAAAAAAGAACGAATTAAGCTCTATACTTGTGCTTTAAACAATTTTTATTAAAATTGCGCCAAGCGGATATTCCACTCGCAACTATTGTTATTGGTGAAGGAAAAAAAGCTTCTTGGACGACTTTGATCTTTTTTGTATTTGATTTTTTTTTACTTGTTTGCTCATTAAATTTGATATTGACAAACATATTTATGTATTTTTTTTTTGAATTTAGATAATTTATACTTTTCAATTGTGTTTATTGCTTTAAATTTGACTCTCGAACATTAGGTTTGCATTTAAGTTACAAGTATTAACCGAAGTTCGGAAATTCGAAGTAAAAGAGAAAAAAAAATTTTTTCCTTGGTTTATACAAATTTTATCTAGATCAATGACTCTTAATCTAAGGATGCCCGCACTCCAAGAGGTGCGGCTAAAGTCCCTAACAATATGAATTATAAATTTTTTGATAAAAAATTTCGCAAATATGTATTATTCTAAGCTAAAAAAAACGCATAATTTTTTCAATAGGGTGCGAAGACCTATTTTAATATTTTAATATTCAAAGAGGTGCGGCTCACTTAAAAGATTAAAAAATAATGATCTAGATTGACACTACTGTAACGTAGTGGAAGTATATAAACTTGCATTAGTAATTTAGCTGTAACCTTAAATTAGCAATCCTGTAGCATCTGCAGCATTTGCATACAAGAAATTTAATTATAATGCATGTAATTCAAATTAAATTTTAAGTGTTTTAATTAATTGCAATTTAAGGTCAATTAATATATTAAAAAACTAATATATTAATTATAATTTAGACAAACTTTAAACGTTTGAACATATTAAATGACAAGATAATAATTAAGATAGCGAAAAATTTTATTTTTTCCAGTATTAATCAATGAGTCTGGTCGTTTTTAATACCGCTAAAGGAAACTCGATTTATTTATAGACGTGAATTTTATCTCCCTCTATGTTTTCAATGAATTATTTCCCAAACTGTAGAATTTTACGATCAATTTCAAGTTTAAATTTCCCATAAGAAAATGTTTGAAATCAACTTTGTGTCTATATGTACTATAAACCGAAAGTGAATTAAAATATTTTTTTATATTAACATTGCTTATACCTACTCTTGTGAAACATACAGTTTAAAACCATTGGTGTTAAAGCTAAGGGGCAATAAAAAATTAAAAAGGTTCACATATAACCCATATGTGAATAATTTTGGAGTTGACCCATTTTATTTGGTGGTTATAATAATATTAAATATCCCTGCTTTCGGAATTTTAAACATCATCAGTTTTAATGAGTAAATCCAATTTGCTTTATTCCCTTTTATTAAAGGATTTAATTTTTAATTTATGATATATATTTTCATAATAAAATGCTTCCGTTATTCTTCCATTATCATTCGAGCAGTTGTTGATTGTTCCTGTGTTTATTCTTTTCCAGAAGAATTTGATCCACTTAGAAATGAACCGAGTGTTTGAAAAATAAAAATCATATAAGAAAAACAATGCCATCTACTTGTTCAATGTGCAATAACTAGTTTATTATTGTTATGACAATTATTATTGCTGTGCAATTGTGCCACATCTCGCAGAAATGCATCTCATGTTTTTAAGATAAAAACCGAAATGAATGCACATCTCAAGGAAGCACAATTGCATTTCTCAGAATGAAATATATAGTAAGTGGTACTCTCGTTCTGTATTTAGAGTTTCGTATGTATGATTTTTAGTCATAAGTTGATTTAGAACGAAACTTCTTCTGTTTGCATACAGATATGAAGCGGTGGTAGCATGAGGGTGGGAACCGTAGGGGTGTTTATTCCGCGGTGTGAATAAAGAAAATTATAAGCAACTCGAGCTTGAGGAGCTTTATATAAAAGAAAATAATCCAGACGTCGTGGTTTAGACAGCAGAATATTATTATGCATGTGAATGAATTAGGTGTGAGAATAAGATAATCTTTTTAGCGGAAAATTGTCAGAAGAAAAAAAGAAAATCCGTAAAAATAAATTCAAATCGTTCCATATTAAATTATATGTAAAAACATGCGTGTAAATTGGTTTATGAAAATTCCTGTCTAAAAAGCGTAACCATCTGTGTGAGGATTTTTTTTTCTGTGGCTTTCTTTATCTTTTTCCCATTTGGTGGGTATTAACGACGAAAAATACAACAAAAACACCTTTTTTTTTAGTAATTCCACCAAAGAATATAATGCTGAAAGTTTTATTTATGCAACGAAATTGTAATTTATTTCCCATTTTTTGAACCTACCGGATAATTGAAATATTAAATTGTAATTTGATTTAACGCCTTTTTCTGTTTTCTTGCATTATAAATTAATTTATTTTGAGTTATTGCGGACTAATGTATAATCTAAAATATTTTTGAATTTCACAATTTTTTTGGAGAAAAAATGGCGAATAAAATTGATTTATTGTAGATGCCACAAATAATATGGGTAATATCTTGGTGGTTCTCGCATAAGAAGCCAAAACGAGGCTGTTGATTTATTTGAATTGAATTTCATTTTATTTCCAATAAATTTTTAGATTTCTCTGTTCCGTATTATATTTTTATGTTTTATGAAAATTGGGGAAGTAAAATGATTGGTTTGTTTCAAAATTCACTTGCAATTTTGTTAAAAATTTGCAGACTTCAAACCTTCAAAGTATTTGAAACCTGTACTGTATTATAGCAAAAGAATGTAGGTAATTTATGTTTTCATAAAACAAATAGTTACGAGCTCAATGTTCATAAAATTATCTAAAAAAAGGTAATTATATTAGTGAAAATAGTGAAAACTTAATATTTAGATAATTAAAGAATTTGTTAATTAATTTTATTTTCATTGCTTAGTATTTTATTTCGGTTTGTTTCGTATTTACAACAAAATGTAAATAGAGCTTGTGTTATATTTTTTAACTTGAACAATTAAAAGTATACAAAAATAACGTAGCACTAGGAAACTTCAATATACTGATGATGCAATATACGAAGGTACTCGTGAAATAAAATCAGTAGAATTTCTGTTTTTCGGAATATCTAAAAATAAATATACGATTGGAGAAATATCGTTATCCTGACAGATTGCGCTAAATAAAATCGTTAGATTCTCGAAAAAAATATTTTCACGCAAAAATCTAGAGATTTGTATCTGGGTCAATATTTTCTTTGAAAATTGGAATATTTTTCGTAAGATTTCATACAATTGCTGTTCCCATCCAGTGGAAATATATGCCTGCCAAAAAATCGGTGAAAAACAATATAACGACTACAGCTTTATTCAAATGACGTACATGTTGCATTTTAGTCACGTGAGCACATTATTCGCTAGTAACCAGCGTCTAGCGACTGTGCCTTAAAACTGTTAAATTTACTGTGATTGTGTGAAACTATTTTTTTATACTATTTTTCAAAAAGCTTCTTAAAAATGGACGCTATAAAAATTAAAATTGAAGTTATTGTGTTTTGTTTTTATTATAATCAACATTTCTTTTCGATTTTCTAAAAAAAAGGAAAATCCAAAGAAGTTTGATGTATACAATTCGATTCTTCTATAATTTTCCATAAACCAATTATGATCTGAAAGAAAATTATATTCAGACTTGTCCCTTGAATTTTCTCTCTTTCGGAAAATCGAGAAAAAGCGTTAGTATTTAAATATAAAAAAAAAACATTTTTACACAATTGTTTCAATCTCAATTTTTGTGGAAACCATTGTGTCAATTTCAATTTTGTCATTATTGTGCATAATTTTTGATGTGGTAAAAGCTTATTTGTAAAAAAAAGATACCGAATTGCTTGATCGATGTTTCAGGTTATTCTATGATTTTTTATGAATTATGCCGCTAGGTATTTTAATCTACGAATATATAGTGATTATTTTTTTGTAAAATATGCCTTTTAAAAAATTGATTAAACAAATTAAGTATTTTATTTATTTCCATGTCACAATTCATAAATTAATGAATAATAATATATGTTCTATGACTTAATTTTTTCTTTATTACGACGCATTTCAACAGTAAACAGCCAATTGAAACATTTATTGAAACAGCCAATAATCAATAACCAATAACCAAAACAATAATCAACCGCCAATAACTGTTGAAAATCGTCGTTCTAAAGAAGAAATTTAGTTGTAGGACATATATTATTATTCATTAATTTAAAAAAAAAAAATTCTAGAAACAAACAACTAAAGATTGATTTTTTCAATCTGAGATAGATAGAGCATATCCTTAAGATATTTTTTTATTTATAAAAAAATTATCTCTAAGATAAATCCTCCACTTTTAACTATTCTTAGGTTACAATACGCACGTTTTCTTTATCCTGTGAATAATATTTTTTTCGAAAGATAAATGTCACTGTCTAGATCAAAAAATACTAGGATTAAATCTGTAAAATTCTGAAGACTAGTGAAGAAAAACGGCCTTACTTGCTCAAAATAATTGTTAAATTTTCAATAATTTATCTAAGTTTTCATATCTTCAACTTTATATTGATTATTAAACTGAATCTTATCAGAGAACTATTTCATAAGAAAATATCCTTAAGAAATATTTTTCAAACATTAAAAACGATCAAATAAATTTTTAAAATAGGAATTTGCGATATTTTCGATATGTTATACATTTGAATAAACTTTTAATCATTTACATGATTTCTTTTTTCCATATGTACTAAACGTGATTACCACTCAAATGGCTACTTGAAATTTACGAATATAATGCTTGAGTATTTGGTACTTGAGTTAATGGTATAACGGTACCTATTAATTTATTTTAGTACTCCATACACTATATTTGAAATTTGAGTTATGCTAAATAGTTAAAGTTTTTTCCAATTTTCCTAATACCAGAAAAATAAAATACAGTTGCATTTTTTTTAGTTCAATTGACAGGAAATTGGGAGAGAAATAATATTATAATTAAGTTCACTTTAAGGATAATAAAGTTCTTGGTAATTACTTGAAATCAGTGAATAAATTAAATTAGATATGGAATCGAAGAGTCTCGGTTTCTCATTTTATTTCATTTAACTCTGTTCAACGGTTGCATAAACGGCAAAAAGAAAAGTTCCGGAACAATTATTAATATTGAAGTCACAAACTACTGTACCGTAATGTGGCTATAACATAATTGCAAACGGTTTCAGGATGGGTGGGGAAACTGGAGCGCACATTTTATGAAGTTTATGAACGATGGTAGCATAAGGATGGCACACAGCAATGTCTATTATTAACTTCAATACATTTGTAGACAGTAAAAAAGGAGACAATCTTTTACAATAGTTTAGACATGATGTTCTTAGAAGAAATAATTATTAAATATCGCATTTTATACTTGTATTTTTTTTTTATTTTTGTAAATTCCTCAAACAATATGTGCTTCAACGCCATCGTTGCTGTCGCTGAATTTTTCCCGAACATTGTTTTGCTTTCTCGGAAAAACTTTTAATAGAAAATGTCTTGTATTTGTTTGATTTTTTTCAAAGTGCACTCAACTAGGTAGAAGTTTTCTATTTTTGAAATGAAAAATGAAAAAAGAGGTATAGAAAATAATCCGTGTGAAGTTACATAAAGTTTTGATTTGATCGTTATAAATGTTAACAAATTAATGGTAAATACAACTAACTATAAAGCTTACACTGCCACTAACATAGATTTGTAGTTGAGGAGAGTGGACCAACAAAAATTGGTTTGGGGGTGATTTAATTAATTGGTCTACGTCAATCAATAGTGTTCACTCGTGTTGTGATTGGAAATGCGTTGATTGTTAATTGCTAATATTGTAAATTTTGTGCCAAACTCAGAAACTCTGAGTTGGAGTAACCAAACAGAACGAAAAGTGAAAAGGCGATAATTTGCGATAATTTGAGTATTTAACAAAAGCTTTAGTCAATTTGTCTAATTCATGAAAATATTGGGATTGATACATAAAAAACATTTAAGCTCTAATATTTGCTTTCCCAGTAAATTAAAAACCAAAAAAATATTTTATTTGGAACACAAAATAGAAAGCTGTTAATTTTTTGTTTGTTTTAACAATATGTTTCAATTATGCAAAATTTCTTTCGAAAAAAGTTTGTTATCCTAACAATTATTAAATTAAAGCACCAAAATAATGCTCCCAAAGCTCCAATTCCAAATCGAATTTTTGTTTGGATATTGTGAAAAAAAATACTCAATGTCCATATTACATAAACATAAAATGAACAGACATATTACGTCTTTCTTTGTTTTACTAATGCCACAGCTCTTTAAGCCATGCTGACCAAGCTCGTCCACCACCAACCCCATTGAAAGCTCGCATACGTACCAACATACGAAAGCACAAACAATAAAACGAAAGCCACACAGTGGATGTGTGTGGTCGCTTTTAGTAGTCGTATTCGCTCTTTCAAATGCATTTTCATTCTTTCCACTCATCTATTGAGAGGCGATAGCATTTGTGCTAAACGTGAACCAAAAAGCTGATTGAATTTGCAGCCCCCTAAACTGATTGTTGTTGCCGCAATGGCAACACATCATAGCCTCATTTGGAGAAACACAACATTTAGCAATACAAATAAACGATTACGTAAATAATGTTTTAAATAAAATACAAACAACGATGCTACAACCAGACTGACAGGCTTGTACAAGCAAATATAACAATGAACAAATAAACAGACAATTCTACAAGTGGATCGGGGGTGGAAGTTTCAAGTTGAAAATTTATACTGAACTAAAATCACGCGTCAAGTACTTCAAAGATAAGTTTTCGTATTTTGGTTTAAATATTCGAAAATAAAAGACATTTACTTCAGAATATCAATTTGAAGTTTTCAACAACCCTTACTGTACTACAAAGGCTGTTTGAAATTAGTGGTGGCTTGTCAATGGACGTAAGAGGAGCTACGCTTCTCTTTACAAAAATTGAAAATCCGAATTTGTTTTTATTGAAGCCTCATGCTTTAAAACTCTTCAACTTCATCATAATTTTATCTCAAAATATAATTAAACTACCCCAAACTTTCACTGCCCTTAAATAAGAATAAATCAATGTTCTTTAAATGAAAAAAAAGCTTTATGTTTAAAAGTAACAAAGGATTTATTTCGTTCATTGAATGCAGGAAACTTTATTCAAAAAATCATCTAACAACAATTACCGTTGATTCAAATTCTTTCTTACTTTGTATAACAACAGTTAATGTATTTAAGTATTGAGTGATGTATTGTGGCAGCTTTAAGCCTTTTAAAAAAAGGTGGTATCTATAATCCATTTAAATTTATGGTTATGAGATCAAGGGAAGCTTTATTAAACCACAAAACGAAAAATGTCTTTAAAATTCATTTGTACCAAAGAATGTAATACATACCATGGATAGAAAAGAAAGAGTACCTAATACTGAGATACTTAGATGTAAGCCTAAAACAAAAGAACTGAATTACTGTATTAATGAACGAAATTCTTGATATAATATGAGGACCAGAAGTAATGTCGTTTTTTATCATTAAATTAAGCACTAATTTTTGAAATAAGTTGTAATTTGAAATCAATAATTATTGCCTTAATGTTATCACCTAATTGGCTTATATTGTGGAAATTATTAACTCATATTTAGTAAAAATCAATTAATTACTTAGAAAAATAGTTTTGTTTTATGCTTATATTTTTTATAATAGATGATAAAATTCAGATCACAGCTTTTATTAAATAAGAAGACAATTATTATACTAAGGTGTAATTGTTTAATTTTTATTTGTTTATTGAATTTAAATTGAAAATATATTTTTTGTGATTCAAAAAGCCTAATAAAGTTATGATACGTAACGAAACGTTGCTAATTTGAATATTAAAAAATATTAAATAATAAAAAAAACGATCTTAAACAACCTGAATTGTTTTCTTACTTATATTTTTTTCATTTAAGAAAGGTTGTAGTAATTATCACCCAATTTCACCCACCCTTATTAATTTTTTCTGAGCTTTTTCTTATGCGTAAGATTTTTACATTATCTTGTTGCAGAATAAAGTTTTTTCAATTTATAATTCTTAGAAACTTTGATTGATTAGTCATCTTAGGAATATTTCACTACGCTTTGATTGTCGGTCATGAATTTTAAGTTTTTTCTTAACATTTCATTGTTTAACTTTTTTATCATTCTTGATTGGTATGAATTGGAAAACTCAAAGTTATGGAATTCGAACTTAAAATAACTCAATTGCCATTAGTGAACATCTATTGCATCTATTGAGGAAGTTTTAGGTATTAACTTTACGTTACTACCCATTAAAATTTTAGAGTATACAAAATCGTGTTTGGATAACTTGGGGCGTTTGTTTAACTATTTAAATAAATTTCAGAATAACTTCAATTGTTTATCATTTACCGGTTATTAAGTTTGTCAAATCACCAAATATCCTTAATACGATTTTGAGGCCAATAAATGTCAATTGAATATTTATAGGCCCAAGAATAACATTACTTTCCGATCCATTTATACAAGTGAGACATAATGAGAGGGCAAAAGTATGAAATACTGAGATTTATCTTTGAGGGAAAGACTCAGGACTCTAAGATCTAAGGCGCTGATTTAGTTTTTCATTAATAGACATCTTTAAAGTAGCAGTTTTCATAATTCTATGGATCAATTTGTTGTCAACCTTTGGCATTCGAAGACGTTGGATTAAGGAGAAGAAGAATTTGAATGAAAAACTTATTTTTTGTTACACAAGTACTCGTATGTATTGGTCCAAACCTGATTCAAAAAAAAAAAATTGTACTCACTTCAATTTAACATTTCTACACAAAAATAAGCGAAGCCATATAGAACTTTGACCAGAAAGCTCTAAAACAGCACAGATACTACTTTATCAAAATTTTACTTCAGTTTCGTAATGAATTTATTTCTCAACAAATTAAGAGAGTTTGAACAAACTATTACCGCGAACTTGTCACGTAATTGTGTTTTTATTTTTTTTTTTAAAAATTATATTGTTTTACAAAGTTCTAAAGTTTAAAATTTTAATTGATGAAAAAAGATAATGTTTTTAGTCCATTTACATTACTATTTGAATAGATAATTTGACTTTGGTTTTATTGGACTTATTCGAAATAACGAAAATTAAATATTAAAAATGCCTAATCCATTCGCTTGTCATTTTTGAAGATTATTGATACTATAAAGACGAATTTCAGAAAAAAAAAATTTTTATGAAACCACTATACAATTATAAATGTAAACCGTGAAGAGAGTAAAGTTATACTTGCATAACTATAAAGTAAAAAAAAAAAAGTTTACATGTCGCCACAAAGCAAGCTTAAATGACAAAATGATCAAAGCCAACCTGATCATAAATCAGTCAAATATATAATTATTACCCCCCTCTTTTACGCTCTCTTGTGGCCGTCGTTAGAACTATTCTACTCTGCTCCATATGCCAGATTAGGAAAAAAGTACTTTTTGGAAAAATATGCAGTGGAAGGGGTACGAAGACCTGGCAAATTATGGGGAAATGATAATTTGAAAATTTATAATTTACTTATAGAGCACGTTTACTTTAGTCGTATATCTCAATGGATGTCGCTATAAGTATTGAAAAATAAATTTAATTTATTTAAAAAAAAGGTTTTTTTTAAGTTTAATAGTTGTACGCGTTTCTGAGTTTGAAAAAGTTTTGTTTCCCATAAACTATTCGCCAAAACCACATTACAATGAATAATTCTAAAAAAAAATTCAACGGTACTTCCAATTGGTTCAAATATCCAGGTTCAAGTTGGTTTTTATAGAAATTTTCGAGATTTGATTTTTTTTTCATAAACTCCTGTTTTTTTTAGCTAAGCTTACAAAGAAATAATGTTCCGCCATTTTAATTGAAAGTAATGTCTAAGTCAATGATCATATAATATTTTTTTTCCTGAAATTTATGACATATTTTCATTTATCTCATACACTTTGGTTATGATCGATAAATTCATATTCTTTAACGGAGTAAGTTTAAATTGTCTGTTTTATTTATAATATTGTTAATAAATATACGCAAAGCTCAAAGTAATGCAATGGCAACAATTATTGCATAAGAGTAAAGACGTGGATACATCCAAAGAAAGTTACAAGTAATACCATGAACATAAAAATTATCAAGTGATCTTAAATACTTCTGAAAGAAAATGATGACCTCATTTCCTTTGAATGGAAAAAATTCCAAGAAAGCTTATTTTTTTGTTTATCCAATATAAATGGGAGGAAAACTTAACTTACTTTTTTTTCGATGAAATTTTCTTATGAAAAAAAGCTAATCTTTACATTTATTTCTATAAGGAAAATTTTCTTTCATTTGTATGTTTATGAGTTCATCATTATTGTGGAATACTTACGCAGATCTATGCAAACCTCTATAGTCTATACTTTATTTAAATTTTACAAAGACATTGACTACGAATTCTTATTAATTCTTTAGTCAATATTTTAATACCTTTTAGTAATATTTTTTCTTTGGCGTATGCTTATGTTAATTTATAAAGTACAAACACAATTTTTTTATAAAAGAATTATTACTGCGGTTTTTATCAGTTTGATATAATAAGGCAATATTTTCTTAAATTTATATATCAACACAAAAAAAAACAAGTTACTTATTAATCAATTTTTTATTCACTTAGATATCACAAAGTTTTTTTTAATTAAATTTGATCAGAAGATTATGTTTCTTCCCAAGTTTATTAAAACTTTTTACTAACTAAAATATAATTTTTATTCGTCTCAGCTTTCAAATTTTACAAACCGACTACTACTTGCCTACTGCTTTATTTTTCCCATTCCAAGTGTGTGGTTATCCCAGTTTAAATTCCCATCCATCCAGCCATTCCTTCATCCCCAGTTCATACCACTTTTACAATTTCTCTCCGTTCCGTGGTCAATATAAACATTGAACGTATGTGGCTCGTTTGCCTATGAATTTTACTGCAGTATCTCCCTTTTTTCTCCACCCCACGGTTTAAATTGAACACCCCGAAAAGCCGACAACCGCTGGCCAACTAACAGGACCTACCACCACGTGAAATGGATTGATGCTTGGTAAAGATGAGAAGTGAGAGTGGTTTTGTGTGGCCAGAGTTTTGATGTTGGCGAAGGAAAATAGGTGAAGCAAATATTTATTTGAGTAAGTATGCCTGCTAAAGATGTGTCTGTTAAAAAAGATGAGACTAAAAACAAAAAAAACAAAAATAACAGGACTTATGGACTGGAAAATTTTCTATTTATATCATGTGCGGATTAACGTCATTGGAGATTACTGTCCAAAACAAAGGTTGGAAAATCACACTATAAATATATCTACAGGCGCTTATTGACTACCAAAGAAAAAGAAATAAAAAACGGCTGACAACTTTGCTCACCCAAATAGTTAAACCTTTTGTTGGATCGTTAGCTTTAACCACAGTCTAGGCGTCAACGAAAATACGCTGCTTTGGCACTTTTAGTTTAACATGAGGTCTAACAATGAGAAATTAAAAAAAACTTCCATTACTAAATGAAATAACTTGGCACAGACTTTTTACTTAATAATTAAAATTTAATTTAGTATAAATCGTTAACGGATAAGACCCAATGCACATGTTCTAAACAATTAAAAATGTGCTTAACTAATATCAAAACTTAATAAAACTGTAAACTTTTACTTTTATTTGATAAAAGCTAAGAAACATTAATTTAAAAATGTAATACATGTAATAAATCAAAATGCCTTAATTAAGCTCATACTAGCCCGGTATTAAAATTACGTCACAGTACAGAAAGTTCAAAATTCCACGAACGTTTTCCTATGACAAATATATTTTAACACAAAGACTAACGTTGCTTAATCGTTCAAACTAAATGTTAATGATTGAAACCATTTTTAATTTTTGAAATTCACTGTGCCCAGATATATTTATTTTCACTATGTAAATTTTTTAAAGAAAAAGTATTATTATGTTTTAACGGTCATTTATTTTATAATACACACACATTATATTAATACACACACATTTATTAAAATATTTATTTATTTATTTTGACATTTAATTTAACTGTAACCTGTTTGTTTCATTTTCGTAATTAACTGACGACGGTTGGTTGCCTTATTTATATACCAATTTGCCACGTCTGAATGATTCGAGACAATTCCAATCACTTCTCGTAGATTTAAATCAATTTTATATCTTTCTACTCCACATTAGAATCTCTCTAAGAGCGTTTTGGAACGTCTTCCATCTCTCTATAATCTCATGGTAAAATCTTTCGAAAGTTCTAAATCCGCAACAGTATGTTAACTTACTCTTTAGAAATCACTTTACAATTAGTCATCAGAGCAAAGAAATAGAGAAATCATATGTTGCAAACATTTATACAGAAGATAAAAATAAGATATTTATTCTGAGTATAGCTTTTATATATTTTTATAATAAGTCAAATATTTTAATCAATTTGGGTTCTTCATTATTGAGGAAAAATATTTTCTGACTTTTAGTATCAAGATAGGTCGATTATCGTTTAATGACTTTGTCTTCACTTATCGCTTTAGTCCACAATTTTGAACTATCAAAAAACTACTAACTACCTATACATTTCTCCAAATTTCAGATAAAATATAAGTGGTTGCGAAAGTATATTTTCCTTAAAAATTATAAATCTATAGACAATGACGCATGATTTAAAAAAATAAAAATAATTTTCCCCATTTTCCGACCAAATTAAAATTTTTAAATCTTAAGAAAAATATTTATTTGATATTTCTTTAGATTGCAACTAAAGTTTGATCGTTTGCAAAAACAGTTTTCCCTACTTATGTTTAAAGACTCCTTATAGAAATGATTAATGAAAGCTTAGGTTTTACAAACACTAAACACAATTAACCTCTTTTTTATCGAAAGTTTGGAGAAAACATTTCTGGGATATAAAAATGTTTTTCTTGACAGAAAACAATAAAAATTGTGCAATGTTTTAATTGTTTTGTCAACCGCTCAATGATTTGTTTGTATATCTCAGATTTAATAAATGGACTGTGATGTCACGAAAGACTCATGGATGTATCCATCGATTTCAGACTCATATTTGCCAACATTAAAATTTTTTTTGGTCAAAATATAAATGTTTCAGAGCTACAAATAAGTTTTCCTCACTTTATTAAATTATTTTATCAATTAAAAAATGCGCATATGTTCAGTTACGTAAATGGCCTGATGTACAATAAGGGATGGAAAGTGAATCATTAGACCTTTGGAACTTTTTTTTATGTTTACAATAGATTGGATCTATGGGATACAAATTCTTAGAATTCCTTTAAAATAAAAAAAAAGAATACTTTCTGAAGTGGTTCATTGTACTTCTCAACCCCTAAGCCCTTTCACTGTATTTAGTTAATATATTTTTCCCCATTGTCAGCATGAAATATGGAGATGAATAATACAGAAAGTCAAATATGCAAGTAAAAAAGAATGAACTGACAACAGACGCCGTATATTTAATCTTCCATTAATGAAAAGAAAATATCTTCGGAACTTTTCTCCTATCTAATTGAAAACTCAAGAAAAATTACAAAAAGAATTTTCACGAAGTTACTTGACATTTTATTGTAACAACATTAATTTATGCTCACGAAGATGTTTCCATCATAGTATTACGCCACCAGGTTTTAGGGAGTGAGTGGGAGGCAATAATTCGGTTTTTTATTACAGTAATGACTAAGAAACATTAAATTTAAGAAAAAATTGTCCCAAATCAAAACTTTTTTACGAGTCTTTGGAAAATGTAGCCACACGTGATTAATCTTAAAATTTTATTCATTGTAGCAAAAGTTTTTTTTGAAGTTACTAAGCATTATATGGTTTCTTTAAGAAAAGTATAAAGAATTTTATTCTCTAAACTTTAACAACCAAAAAAGTTTTTTTTTAAACTTGGAAAACATGTTGAAAAATTAAAAACTAAATTACTTTTTCCAACTCCATTATCGAAGTGAGTAAAAAATTACATTATGAAAGCAGAACAATACCAACCCGACTTTTGAAATATAAACATATTAATGCGCTCTTTTTACACTTTATATCGTCCATTAAAATAATAGAAACGAGAAAAAATCCTTTCATACACGTTTTAAAATTTTCCACCTCCATTCTTTTGCTCTAAATAAATGTATTGAAAAACAAGTGGATGCAAATAGTAACAGTCATAACAATAAACTACCGCAACTAATAAAATATAAATGGTGTGAAAAAAAAACGAAGTAAAATTGCAGTTTCTCATTGATTATTATTCTCGTAAAATAGGTTACGATACCCAAGTAACGTCCTTGATAATTTTTCTTCTTTTATCCCCTGAGAAATACTTTTATGTCATATTTATTTCCCTGCACCTGTCTATGTTCCATATCGTTGAACCTAATACAAATAATTTACAAATTGCTCGGAACAAAAATGAGAAAACACCTAAAGGGATGCCAACCGAACAAAATATAGAAAGAGAAAGACAAGAATTACAAATCGACAATGGGGAACAAAGGATTTTCACTTCGTTTATAAAACAGGATAAGCGACTCGGACGGGATGAGTAGAGGATGAAGGCAATGTGCATATTATTTCAACAATGGCTTTGGGAATATCAAAGCGGTTATTTGGGTTATGTTAAGCTTTTCCAGATGAAGTCAGTGGAAGATGAATATTTCTTAACTTATCGGTAATAAATAAAAAGATATATGTGAATAAGTTGCCCTTTTTTATCAAAATGGAGAATTGTGTTTCTTTTTTGCAATAAAAATAAGCTTTGTATTTCTTTAAGTTGCTTTTGGTGAAATTTATTTTCTTTTTCTTTTGGGCTTTAGAAAATAATACACACAATTGTAATTTTAACGCTTGAACATTCATAATCTTTAACTAAACAATAATTATTTTCGATGATTTTTTTATTTATTTTTATTAATCATCGTTTTATAATTGCTAAGATCCTTAGCGACTCTAGGGTTAGTAAAAACCAACACCTACCAGCTTTGGAGAAGCCACCTAGATCACTCAACCACCAGTTGACTGGAAGATTTTTTTTTAAATTTTTGTAGAGTAACACTTCAATGGCCATGTTGCACTCTCACTAGAGAGAAATAGAAAATATGCGATAGAAGAATGTCTCTTCTTAAATAATATTATATGAATATGTTGAAACACCCCCTTCAGTTTAGACTACGATATATATGTATCAAGTATTAATGAGGGTGGAATTGTAAAGGGAATTATATTTTTTTTTTCAGTTTTGTTTCAGTTTTGTTTTCACTACCCGAAACAAAAATAAATTGTGAACATTTTGAATTGGTGGAATACTAAAGGTAGTACTAGGTACTTCTTCAAATTAATATGAAAAATATGCCATGAAAAAAGTAGTTTGTCCTAGAATAGGACAGGTGAATTAATTAATGAATCAGGTGTATTAGCAAAGATCAGAACCATTATGGTTCAATTAATTCACAAAAATTCGATCTAAATCCACAGCAAATACAATAAAATTGACTAATGTTCTTTTTAAGGACGGCAATATCTGGTTGATTCGCGAATAAATTGGGCTATAATGGTTCTGATCTACGGGAATACCGAAAAAATTGCATTCAACAAGAAAAGTTTCATGATTGTAGTAAAAGAATTGTAAGCCTTTTACTCAATACTGTAATATCTGAAGACATCTGGAATATTTCACTAAATGGTTCAGAAACAAGAAAGCATACAGCATCAGGAAACAAGAAATGAATTATCAAGGAAACTTGTTTCTAGAAAATTCAAGTAAACACGTCATATATACAAGTATACTATAAGTGTAATAAATTGCGTGCTTTTGGGGCACGTACCTGAGGAGACTCCAGAGAAATCATGAAAGGTGTCCTCATCTGAGGAAGGCAATCTTTTCTCATCAGTAGGACAAAAGTGGAGCCAGAAACTTCATTTGTACTGCTAGATTGCCCCTCGGGGACAATTCAGGTCTTCGGGTCCATCTGAGTATAAACAAAAAAAATTTACGACCCAATCGGCTGATTTTGAGATTAATCTCAGAAACAAATTTGATCAATCAGGAATGTAGCTTAAGAAATCAGGATAAGAATCCATAAACTTTTAAAACTTAGTGTGGAGAAGAAAAAAAAATAAAACTTTATATTATTGAGGAAAGCTTTAGAAGAAAAAGCTGTAAACACCCAAGATAAAATTAAGATGAAAATTTTAAATCCGATATTGGTAGCAGTGATTAAAGTATATCAAAAATATTTAGGAAACAATGCCGGTTTTAAGGTAGAAAAATCTAAAAGATATAGGAAGACAATAAAGAAAAGTTAAAATTTATCGTACTGTGAAAATCATTCCTATAGAGCTTATTATTCATAATTTATAATTTGAAATCCTAGTAATTATAGTTTTTGTCGTTCTTTTATTTTGTAAATTAAGTTTTATATACAAAGTTAGCGACTGACTTTTGTTTTAATGCAAAAAACCAAAGCTTCTTTTCTTGTTTTTTTTTATTAATAACTAACGATTTTCTTTTTTTTTGACGGGAAAATGAAGTAAATAGGAAAAATTAATGTTAATGTTTTATACAACATTCTTTTTCCATTTCAGAAAATTCGCCTTAATTTCCATTTTCCACGCCTTCTTATTTCAGTCCATAAATATTTCTGTAATGATAATAATAGTAGCTGAGCAGGAGAAAATGAGCGAAAGAAAATGAGATGCGCATCGCTGTGTGCTAAACGGAGAGCCACATGAAAAGATAATAAAGATTTTAAGTTTTAAAATATGCCGTGTTTTTATTTTCTCCTCGGTGTTATTTGGTTGCAATTTTTTTTCGTAGCGTCATACTAGGATAAAGCAAAAGTTTGCACAGTACAGAAGGATAGGAAAAGAAGTAAGAGTACAGCACGAAGAATGCTGAGAAACGAGCTTTTCCGGGTAAATAGGGGTTGAAGAGATGGATAAAATTAAATGCTTGGTACGCGTCAGACCATTAATTAGTGGAGCTTTCTAATTGTTCTACGGTGATAAACTTTTATGATTATATATTTTATTATCCATATTTATCATTGACTCGGCTTTAAAAAGCTCCGTGTTTTCCCAACTATTTTGTTTACGAAAAACTCACCCTCACCTTTATCTACTTATACCGGCAAAGCTTTTATGTGGGGAAAATTTGAGAATTTTCGTGCAACTTAACAAAAACAAGGCATCAAATTGTTTCGTCTTTTAATAAAGGATGTAATTTTGTGCCTTGTTCTGTAATGAAAAATGCATTTCAATGTTGGAATATTTGAATATTTAAATTTTGTTTTAATAAAAACCTGGCAAATGAAGGATTTGTACAGAAGCCGGCAGCTGATAGGCGTTTATGTTGTGCAGAATAAGAGAATTTTTTTATAAAATGTTTATCGTATTTTAATATTTAAAACCCGATGATAATTAGGAAACTTTTGACGATGAAACGTTGGAAATTGTTAATTTTTCGTTAGAAGTACGTTTACATATTCAATTTTCAAGGGGTGGATCAATAAGATGAGCCGAAAAGACGGTTCAAAAAGCTGTCAAGCGTCAGCAAAATAATAAACGCTTTCTTTTCCATAAAATCTCTTTTACAAGCTAATCTCACCTCGTACCCTCGTTCCCCGACCAACCTTCATCATTACCGTTTTCGAAAGCTTAACACAGATGGATGAAAATATTTATTCAACAAAATAAGAACAAACAAGAAAACACGTGAAAATGCCGGAGGTTTTTGACACGAGACACGAGAGGTCATGAGGTTCGAAAATATTTTCATCCAAAACAGTTTACTCATGATATCCAAACTGTTATTAATTTCAAGTGGGAAAGAGTTGCGGAATTGAGAAGATTTAAAGAAGATGAAATTTTCTTGTGAAAATAATTAAAGCTTATGAGAGCTTTGTACAGAGCTTAATTCTGTTATTAAGTATTTGTTGACGTTAACTACAAAAATGATGGAAATAATTAATTAATATTTATTCACGAAGAAACACAGCTTTTTTTATTTTCTTTCGTTTTTTTTTAATGAATACTTTATACCAGCTGTAAAAATAAAATTTATTAAGCATTAATTAAAATAAAGCCAATTAAAATAATATATATTTAATATTCCTATCTACTAACAACAATTTATTAGAAAGAAGTAGAACTTTCTCTTTCATACATATTTTTTTTCAGTCTGCGACTTCTTTATTAAACTGTAGTTCATTTGCTATAAAAGTGTACTAGGTGCTTTTGTATTAGACATCTGATCATTGATCTATATAGATAGGTAAATTAGGTATTTACCAAAAAATAAAAAGAAGACAAAACTAGAAAGGAATTCGACCATCTAGAATTCATTAAAATGTACTACGTTTTTTTTTTTGGTAACAAAAAACAAAACAACAGCTAAGTTTTAAGCGCCAGGCAATGAAAATAAGCGTTTGCATTCTTCAGCTTTTACTTGCTTTAGTTGCCCACATTAACCCTTCCAACCCCTTCCAACTAGTCCAACATTTGCATTTGGTAGTTCAATCAATATTTGTGACCTTAACAATAGCATTGGCAATTGCTTGAATAACAGATCTGTGCGTGGTCACTAATTTATTTAAATGGATAGCGCACTATACAGTTAATGATAAGCCACACTGTAAGTAGCAGCAAGCGCCATCTACTAAAGCAAAAATTTGGAGTGAACTAAATAAAATGAATCAACGCCTTTGTTGGAAGCGTTGAAAGAGAGACTTATAAATAGAAATCTCTTTTTTTAGTGTGGGCAGCTCAAGCAATTGAAGCAAGTAAAATGAAACAGGCGCTTGTTTCAAGCGCTTATTTGTGATAGTTGGCGCTCATCGGCGTTCAATTTTCCACTGTTGTTTTTAGTTATAATTTAAAATTGTGCCTACATAGATGGTGTTTCGTACAATACACTAGATTTTCTTTATTTATTTTTGACAACATATGCACGGTCTATCCATATATATAAATCAATGTTTATACTGCATATATTGTTGATCTGTATATAATTGATAACACATTGTGCAGTACAGAAGATGCCGCTCTATAAGGAATTACCAGTGCCACGTTCACCAGAGAAAATCGGAATTTAACTTAATGCAAATTTACCGGTTTTTTTTGGAAATTGTTAATTACCGTGGCTTTATAAATACTCTTGCTAGTTGTTATTTTTTACCAAAATACAAAGCTCTCCCATATCTCCCATACGGCACTTTGTGTGCGCCTCTTCTTCTAAATCCAAACATCGCTACCAAAGTATAGTGTATAAAATGACTACCATTTAGAAAATTCCAAATTTCTCAGGACCTGCTGGATGGTCCTTCTCCTGGGATTAGGTTATTTTGGTTTTCGTCCCGCAGACGCGAAACTTGACTAAACGAACTTTTTTACTACTTTTGCCCAAAAGGGCAGTGATCAGTTCCATTTTATTTTTTCTTAAGGTCGTCCCTATATCATAAGCTTTTCAATGGTTTAGCGGAATTTTATTTCACGTCATATGCTCAGTTAATATATCCATTTATATATATCAAAAGGTATAAAGATTAGTTCATCAGGTTCACTTTTCTATATAACTGAACTTTCTCTATTTTTGCTTGCTTTCATCGATGTTACATTAGAAATACATGTTTTGTGACAATCCAAATCCCCCCCCCCTCTTAATTTTTTATTATCTGGTTTCTAGCATATTTTTTTTCTAAGACATCCAGTATGAACTATTCTAATGTGTTATTATAATTTCAGTAAATGTCTTTTCTTTCCACCTCCTGACTATCGGTCTATAGTCGTTAATTACTTCTAACCCTTCTTAATTTTGAATATTTACAAGGCAATGATTCTTTGTTATCAAGGGGCGATACTTCTTGTTGAATGTGATAAATTTGAAGATTTAAAAAATATTTTTTTGGTTTTCTAATTTGTTTGTTACTAATTGGTTAAAAGGATTACAATAGTGAAAAGAAAAAAAATAAATTAACTTATTTTTTTTATCTTTAAATGTTTTGTTTAATTGAACATTTACTTTTAAAAGTTTTTTTTTTTTTTTTTTTTTTTTTTTTTTTTTTTTTTTTTTTTTGTTATCATTTTTATTTATAATTTTTGAATCAGATATAAATATATCTCTAACAAAATTTATTACAACTCTTAAGTCTAAAACTAAAAAAAAAAAAAAAACTAGAGTAATTAGTCCTCCCTACACCTTTGTGTAGAATTGGATGTGGAAGGTGGGTCCATCATTGGCCTCGACTATTGATTTCAAATTTACTCCATTAGGTTCAGTGGATCATTTCGCTTGAGTCTCGTGAAACGTTTGGCTTTTAAGATCTTCCTGGCTGATTGGTTCGGGTGTGAGTCAAGTCTTTTCTTGTAGGTTTTACTAATTTTCAAAGTGACTTCTTTGACTGTTTCAGTGTCGGTATCTCTAAGTATTATAGAATTTCGCACGTACTTAGGAGCGCCAATGATGGCTCTAATAATTTTCGATTGGCAGCGGTCTATTATTTGTAAATTTGAATTTTTAGCGGAACCCCAAAGTTGAACTCCGTACGTCCATATAGGTTTTATTATAGATTTGTATATGATGATTTTTGTTTCTAATTTTAATTTTGATTTTTTTCCAATGAGCCAATATAGTTTTTTAAATATTATATTCATTTGTTCCTTTTTCTTCGAGATGTGTTCACGCCAGGTTAATTTTTGGTCAAGATGCATTCCCAGATATTTGACCGAGCTGCTTTGTGGTATGGATTTGTCGTTGATTGTGATCCTTGGACTTGTGATTTTTCTTAGGGTAAACGTGACTTGGATTGATTTTTCATCATTGAGTTTAATTCCCCATTGGTCACACCATTTAGTTATGACATTTACATGTTCCTGTAGACGACGTTGAATTATTTTAGGATCTTTGTTGGTGTAAAGTAGAGCTGTATCATCTGCAAATGTGGTGGTTGTAATTTGATCGTTTGTTGGAAGATCGCTTGTAAAAATTAAGTATAATAGTGGGCCCAGAACACTGCCTTGTGGTACTCCCGCTTTTATAGTTCGCGACGAACTGAATTCCTTACCAAATTGAACCTGGAATGTTCTACTGGTGATGTAGCTGTTTAGAATTTTGTGGTATTGGATTGGTAGTAAGGAGTATATTTTGTAGAGTAAACCATTATGGTTGACTTTGTCGAAAGCTTGAGATACGTCGAGGAAAATTCCCGTACAGATTGATTTATTTTCTAAAGCATTTTTAATTTCGTTTACAACTCTGTGGACTTGTTCAATTGTACTGTGGTTTGATCTGAATCCATATTGATGTTGAGGGATGATTTTTAGTCTAGTAATATCCGCATTCAAATGTTCCAATAAGAGTTTTTCAAAAATTTTGGAAAGGATTGGTAACAGGCTGATGGGTCTGTATGAGTTAATTTTAGATAGTTCTTTTCCGGGTTTAGGGATAAGGATGATTTTTGCTTTTTTCCAGGAAGTAGGGTAATAATTTAGTCGAACGATTGCGTTGAGTATGTGAAGAATACCTTGATGACCGCTTAATGGTAACGATCTAAGTGCTTGTCCACTTATGTTGTCAATTCCGGGAGATTTTTTGAAGTTTAGCTCATTTATTTTATTTGTCACCTGGTATATGGTAAATTTGATTTGATCTGATTTGTTAATTGGTCCTTGAATTTCGACAGGAACTGGTATTGGCGAGTTGTTCGTGAAAATGTCTTCTAAATAATTGGCAAATTCCTCACATTTATCCTTGTCATCTGTCATCCAATCGCCTTGACTATTTTTGATAATTTGTTTGGTAATCATTGGTTTTTTAATGTTGCGGGTCGTCTTCCAGATAGAATTGTACGAGTCGGGTAAATGTGTCATTTGCGCTACTGAACGCTGTATGTTGTCGTTTTGCGCTTGACTAAGTGCTTTTTTAAGAAGATTTGTGGCGTTGTTTAAGGCATTTTTAGAGACTGGAGATCTAGTTTTTTGCCATTTTCTTTTGGCTTGCCTTTTTTTAGTTACCAATTCCAAGATTTTCGGCGCTGGAATATTCGTTTGTTGACTTTGTCTGAGAGGGTATCTGTGGATTGTTGATATATCCATACTTTCTTCTAGAGTTGATTGAAGATATTTAAGACTGTTGTCAATGTCTTCTTCACATTTAAGTTTTATATTGGGATTGAACGTTTTCTTGAAAACTTTTTGGAAATGTACCCAGTTTATTCTTGGTTTCGTGTTGTTTGTTTGATTGATGGGATTTTTTAAGGAGAGGTTCAGGTTTATTATGGTTGGAGAGTGATCTGATGAAAGGTCCATGGTAGTTAACAACATAATGTTTTTTGGATGAATATTTTTCGTAATTACAAAATCGATGATATCAGGTATTTTTCTACGGTCAGTCGGCCAGTAGGTTGGTAATCCTCCTGAGAAACAGCTAAGGTTTTGTTTTCGTATGGCTTGTAAGAGTTGTTTGCCTTTTGGAGATGTTAGTCTGGATCCCCAATAAGGTGATTTAGCATTAAAATCTCCCGCCATTATGAATGTTGAATTAAAATTTTCGAAAAATTTCTCAAAATGCGTAGATTTAACCGCGTATTTAGGAGGGCAATACACTGATACAAGGGTGAGATTTTGTGATTGCTCCGTTACATTTATTGCGGTGTATTGGAGGTGTCTGCTTTGCTTATTTTGAAGTGGATGATGACGAATTCGATTTTTAATTAGTATGGCCGTTCCTCCACAGGGCTTGTCATCAGGATGATTGGTGGCGTAGCACGTGTATCCAAAAATTTTGAAGTTGTGTTTAGATGTCAGATGTGTTTCGCAAATCAGCATAATGTCTACTTTATTAAAAGATAAGAAAAATTCTAATTCAAGTTTATGGTTTTGTAAACCGTTTGCATTCCATTGCACTATCTTAAGAGTGTTCATTATTTAACAAACTTGATTAAAATTTCCATTTGCTGTCGTTGCAGCTCCTGCATTTGCTGGATTGAACCTGCCAATTGTTGAATACTATTTACAATTAGCATCAACATTTGGGTGAGGTTTTCGGTATTGTTGTCAATTGTTGGCACTGATGATTCTTTAGGTTTCAAAGCCTCTGCATATGAAATAGTTTGTTGCGGCCTATTTGAAGTTATTCTTGGATTTGCCTTTGGCTGGTTAGTTATTTGCTCGGTAAATTTTGGTGTAATAGGTGCATGGAGCTGGAAATGCTCTGCTTTTTTTTTCATGGTATTAATGGCAATGTAAACTGGACAACCCCTATAATTGGCTGTGTGGTTTTCGCCACAGTTGCTACATCGTTTTTTGGTTACATCTTTTTTGTCATTCGGGCAATCGGAGGTCCGATGGTTGCATCCACAAGCTACACAAGTACTTTTTAGCTTGCAGTAAGCTTTGGTGTGCCCGAATTCCTGGCAATTAAGGCATTGGATAGGACCTGATCGTTTGTGAGGCTCTTCGATGGTGATTTTTCGGTGAAGTACGAATCTTAATTCATAGATTGGATGCACTTTACCTTTTGCAGGCTTAGGAGAGTCGGCAGCTAATTCAATTTTGAACATAGGTTGGGGTTGCTTGAATTTGTTCAGTATATTGTGAACCCAGTTCACTTTAAAACCCATGTTTTCTAGGTCTTGTTTGATTTCCATGGGATCAACTTGGTAGTCAATGCCTTTTATTACTACTCTGAGCCCTTTTTGGTTCTTGGCTTGAAATGAATAGTACTGTTTTTGGTGATCATCCAACCATTTAGTAACGACTGTATAATCAGTTTCGTCGGATAATTGCAATTTTGTCTCGAAAAGGGCTCCTTTTTTCAGGTCTACGATGTAAAAGTTATTTTTTATTTGTTTTTTCAATTGATCGTGCAGAAATTGGGAACTCCTTTCGCGAATGAAAATTGGTGGCGGTTTAGATTTTTTTCCTGCTGCCTCATCGATTATTGTTAGTGGGTCAAACCGATTTGATAATTCGATGCTACTTTTTTGCAAGCCAGCATTTGATGTTGTAATATTCCGTGTCGTTGCTCCGCGTTTACGTTTTTTGTTGACCACAGGAAAATAGCGTAAAATACCGCTGTGATCATCATTGTTGGTGTCGTTGATGCTTGTTTCCATAGATTTGTCAATAATTGGAGATGCCATTGTCGAAGGATTCACTGCAGGAGATTTTGGGTTTGCAAGTTTCGAAGATTTTAAATTATATTTGTCATAATAATAGTAGTAGTCTTTCGGCATTTCGCCGTAAACACATCACTATCACGATAACACTGCCACAAGTAAACTGTCAATAAATGTTTGTTATTAGTGGTCATAAAAATGTTTTTATTTTTTGAAGAAAAAAAAAAAAAAAAAAAAAGTTTTCTAACATAAACACACCAGGTCAATGACCTGTCGAGTTTAAAAACAAAAACAAAATTGCACCGACACTAATTGTAATTAACAAATTAAAGAAGTTCGAATTGTTTAATTATTTGTTGACAATGCGGTAATGTATGTATCACACACAATTTCACAAACAAACACTCCAGGTCAATGCCCTGAGATATTCAAAAATTTGCACTAACCTGCATTGTATCTATTTACACTTAGACAATTTTTCGAATTAAATCTCGAATTACTTGGTAGCACTTGCAATTTGCTCTGTCCCGTCCGACGAACGTTTAGAGAATGATGACTTTTAAAAGTTTGATTAGAAATATTCGCTTAAAAAAATAATGGAATGGTCTCTTTATATTAAAGTAGGGAATAGGTATTGACAATTCTTTTAAAATTTTCATTCTTCATTTCATTTTTTAACTTGTTATACATTCCAAAAGAGTTGCTTTATAAAGCCCATAATACATTCAAAAACATATCAAGCTTTGTTGAATAAAAACACTGTATTTATGTAGTGTTATTTGTTGTTTTCAATAATCCCTCATACCCGTATAAAAATTCAACCATCCACTGAATTTTTAAATACATTTATGAAAAATGATAAACGACAAAGCCTAGTACCAATTATATTTATAAAACAAATTTTTAACAGTATAAAACAAATTTTAACAGTTTGTAACATTTTTTTTAAATTAAAAAAAATTGACTAGTAATTCGCACCCCCTAAAATACACCAAGCATATTTTTATCACCTGCTTTTACAGCCTCTGGAACATATTTTATTCCAATTATTTGTCCAAATTAAACATAAATAAATATTCAAGAGAATATTGATGAGGATTAATTAGTTTGAGATGAAAAATGAATAAATTTATTTCTCATTTATGAAAAATAAAAAAAATGTTACATAAATTTCCTTTGATGAAGAAACTTGGAATCTGAATTCTTTATATAATTATAAAAAATTGGAACAGGCCTATTAAGGTAAATATTTTTGATTGAAAAAAAGACGTAAAATTCGGTTAGAAAATAAGGGTCTATTTATGCAAAGCAAAACGGGCACTAACGAGCCCTAATAGAAAATGTTAACAAAACAAACTGACGTCTCGCCGTTGTTCTCCATCCCTCAAACTCCTTATAGCATCCCTTATTTTTTTTTTGTCTAATAAAATTTTCTTGCTCTCGAATTTTCCTCAAACACTATTCTTTATTGGAATATGGAAAACACGACAAATTTTTTTTATAATTTATTCCAATCCGAAAACTTTGTTTATGAAAGAAATGGGGAAAAAAATCTTTGGAAAATTTTAAATCTTAAGTAATCTCAGGTCTTATATTTGTTAATGCATTGCAAAAGTTTTCAAACTGAACTGAAATACTTATTAATATCTATTATAAAATATTTTGAATTATTAATTAAAAAAATGGTGTTTTCTTCAAATAAAAAAAAAAAAATAAGAGCTTTTAACTTTATTGTTATTTTATTAGAAAATTACGAAAGAAATTTATTAGACAAATAAAGGGAGCTTAAGGAATCGAGTTGGTGAGTGAAGAAAGCTGGAAGCAAAGTATACAGAACAAAAATATATTGATTTTTGGTTAAAAAAAAATTATATCCTTTTATGAATAGTACCTGGACGACCGAGTTCAACTCGATTTGAAATTTTATGAAATTCCATTCAAATATGTTTCGACTACGTGGAAGTAATAGATATACAAACGAAAGATGTTTAACACGTATTATAAAGGAAAATAATTATAATTAGTTATTTTAGTTATTGAAATTCACTACGGAAATAATACTTTTAAAAAAATGCAAATCTAAAATCTGAAGTCCCAAATATCAAAATATTGCTTACAATCCAACTCTATAATAGATTGTTTTTTATTATTAAAATATTTGACAGTAACATAACTGAATAAAATTTGAAACCAATTGTTATATATTAGTCTATATTCAAACTAGCACAGATTATATTCATTTTGTACACACATCAACAGATGGTGCAAATTTTTTTTTATTTTTTCTCGTTTTTCGTGAAAATTTGCGTTTTTCCATAGAAGACCATTTTATATATAAACTTTAAAAACATAATTCTATTAAATTTCAAATTTCATCAAAACCGTTAGAGTTATTTTCAAAAACCAAAACACATACATGCATTACATACATACAAGAATAGCTCGTTTAATATATAGGATATGCATTTTTGTGCTTTAAAACTCAGCAACTACATTAACAAACTACAGGTAATTATTAGGTTCATTGTGAGAAAACTTTTATGTTGGTTTTCTCATAATAATTTATTTCTAAATTATAATATGAAATAATTTTTTCTGGATTATCATTTTTTTAAAATTAGAGAAGTCAAAATACTTCATAAAAAACTAAAATGTAATTACATTTAAGCTCCCTAGAGGGTGCTCTATTACATTGGTATCCTGACATCGGCTTAATAAATATCTTTGGCTTCATCTCATTGAAAATATTTCCACGCATTCAAATCCGAAGTCTAAATAATCGGAACCAAAATTCAATGCACACATAGAATAAATAGATAATACACACAAAATTTACAATTCAAGGGAGCGTTGGAGAAAATTGGGAAGAGATATTCAATATTCATATTTAATAAAATAAACTAGTGGTCTCTCTGCGGACCGGAGGCAATTTTCCCCGTTTTACCCTCAACCTTAAACTCTTCTCCCATCCACATGTACATTTAGAATATATAATGCATAATTCAAATTATTTCATTATAACATATACATACTGTAATACATATGGATAAGCGCCAAACTCCCAATGGAATGAGATTGGACAAATGGAACAGTAGGAAAACAGGGAGCTTTTACACCAAAGCTCTGTCACTGAATTGAAAATGGAGAAAAATACGCAAATATCGTCATATACCTTGTTGTTTTGTTAGAAAAGCTCTTTTACAGTATTTTATAAAATAATTTTATAGCTCTTTTATACAAGAATTTAATAGAAACCGGGAGATATAACGAAACTATCAGACGCGAGTGGAAACATTTTCAGTAAATTTAAAATCCAAACACGTTTTTTTTTGTTTTTTTGGTTTGAAAAACGTTATTTATGTCGACGTTTTCTATGATTTTGCAAAACTATTTTAACATTTTTCCATTTTCCATACTTTATTTCTGTTCGAACTATTCAATTTTTCCATTGTCTCTTTTTACAAAATTAAATTTAAAAATGCAGCGTTCCTTCTAAGTGACGTTTATTCAATCAATTTATGGATGTTTTTTTCATTGGCGCCTGGTTCTTGTATTACGAACGTGCGGTAAAATATTAAGAGCAAAACGATAAAATAGGTGAGGGGTGGTTTAATCAAATTTTTCTCAAACTCCCGATAGTAGGGAATGACACAGGTGGTGGGAATGAACGAGGTGGATAATTAAGGTTCGCTTGAATCGTTCCTTTTTTTTCCTTGCTATGCGGAAATTCAATTATTTATCTTTTCTTGACGGAAGATATGGTTTTAGTCATATCAATTTGCATTATTCTGCTAGTGGAGTGTAAACGGGGAAGGAATATTAAGATTTAAATATTGTTATAATACAAATTTGATGGTGGAATGTTTGAAAGTAATTAATTTTTGTTGTTTCAGTGACCAAATTTATTCGGATTGGAATCGCTGACAAGAATGACAATCCACCGTATTTCGACAAAGCTTTGTATGAGGCGGAAGTCGACGAAAACGAGGACATTCAACATACTGTGCTCACCGTCACCGCCAAAGATCACGATGAATGTAAGTACAGTTTAATTTACTATAAAAATTGTCGTTTTGAAAAGATTTCACCTAAATACCTTCATAAACTTTCGAGCTTTCAACTGAATTTTAATGTGACTTCAGAATGTTAATTAGATACAAAACAATTTCAAACAAATTTAACCACCATGTCTTAAACGTCCAAAAATTGATTAGTTATTTATTCAACCACATAGAAAAACAATTTTGTGGAACTACATGTACATTAAATCAAATTAGATTTTGTGTTTCATCATATAACAGATACGAAATGATCCAATATAATTTGATGACCACTGAGGATGATTGCTTGGCAATCGAAATACGTATCAGGGCAATACGTCAATAGTACATTTTTTTAACTTGTGTTCAAATTAATGTTTATTGTTTACTATTGTAAATTATCTATTATTATAAAGAAGAAAGATTTGATTGTTTGTTTGCTTTGAATAGGCTCCGAAACTACTTAACCGATTTGAAAAATTCTTTCACTGTTGGGAAGCTACACTATTTCCGGTGAACATAGGTTATATTAAATTTTCAAAAAAGTTAGGGATCCATACTAAAACTCCAATAATGTAACCCAAGGTCTGCAAAAATTACAAAAAAACATTCTTTTATCGCGTGCGCTGCGAAAACTATTGGTTATAGAACAAAATAATGTAGTACGATTTTGCGGAGATCAGCTAGTATAACATAAATAAGACCACAATATATTTAATATAATATTTAAACACTGTATGTACATAGTTTCTATCGTATGGAGTAAAAATTCAAAAATCTTTGCTTCATTTTTTTCAAACAGAATTCTGCAAAAAATATATTTTACTATATAAAGTAGGAACATAACACACAGAAAAAGCTTCTTTTGTATTAAAATACACTAATTATCAATTGGCTAGTTCGATCAAACTGTTTTTGCTGCCGTATTAGCGATCGTTTACAACCTCAGGCTATCGAAAAATGTTTTCAAGTCTGCTAAACTAATTATGTACTTTTTTCTAATATTGAATTTAACGCACGCTTTTAGTACTGAAAGCTTTTAAAGGCAAAACTGAAAATATTGAAAATATTGAAACTGATACCCGTTCAATACAAACTTATACCATTGAAACCGTTTTTTTTTTTTAAATTCAACATTCGTGGTGAACTTAAACGTTTTTTCTTCGTTAAAAGAAGAGATATTTTTTTTTTCTTTCAATAGTGGTTAGGTTGGATAGCAAATCCCTGTGCTACAACCATTGGTTAAATTGTGCTCCTGAACTGCTTTTATAACTTTGATGTCAAGAGATTCTATTACTTACTCTAAGTTGAGCTTTCATAACAATAGATAATATAAACAATGGTTTCTATTTATTTTGTGTTCCCGCTATGTAAGAACTTTGTAATATAAATTATTGGTATAAAATTGGAATCATTTTGTGCCTTTTATCATATAATTTGAGATTTATAATATTTGAAATATTTGCTAGTCAATGTTTTTCTCCGTTCAAAATCACCTTATTATAAATTATCAAAACCTTGAATTTATTGTTTTATATAAATTTGTAGAATGATATTTCTTCTAATTTTAGTTGTACTTTCTAATTTAATTTTAGAGTAAAAATTTTTGCCATTTCTTCTTCAAATATGAAATAATCAATGTAGCAAAAGTAAAGTAGCAGCATTTGTAGCAAAAGTAATGGATTTAAGATATAAACACATCCTTAACCATATACTAAAACTAAATCATTTTATTGTTACACTTAATCATTTCTTGGTCACATTTTATAAACCTGCTTTTAATTAATTTCACCATTGTTTTTAATAATGTTTGATTGAAAAAAAAATATTTAACCTAATTGACTTTGGTATTGTTTTCAATTGGAATATATGAAAGAATTCAATGCTTTTTAGCTTTTTTTTTAAACAACCCTACGGTATGGACCAGGTCATCCAATATTTCAATTTTCACGGAGCTTATAAAGATTCTCAAGTAATCTTCACCCGTCAAATGAGCCGGATTTTGTCACCAAAAAAAACCTTTATAATTATTGTTTATACTAGGGATACTACTGGGGCCTTTAAGGCAGTGGATTTCTCTTAGCCCTCCATATTATATTTTGTTGACTCTTGAATAGTTCCTGCGCCTTCGGAGCTAGTTTCCCAACCTCTGGATAAAAGAGTATTCTGTACAGTATAGACTAGGTTGTTCGCATATCCCGATTCTAACTTTATCTCCTGTCGCCTATTTGATCACCTAGCTTCATAACGTGGAGAATAAAAAAAGGGAGTTTCACATTATCGGATCTGAGATCTTGCTGTGTTTTTTATCTTCTCAGGTACTTTAGAAGACAAAATTCTATATCACTGGAACCTTTAAAAGATTAGTTTTTCCATTGTGCTCTACATTCTATTTCAACGACTCTTGACGATTTTCTGCGCCTTCAGGGTTAGTTTTCCAACCCCAGGACAAAAGAACGCCCTGAATTATATAGACTAGGTAGCTTGCATCTCTTGGTCCTTACTTAATCTCCTGTCTGATTCATCGCCATTAAGCGTTTCTAATTCCATAACTAAGGGAACTAAGGGATACAAATTACAGATTTAAATCATCAAATTTGAGACCTTGCAGCATTTTTTATCTCTTCAACTACTTTAGAAAACACAACGGAGCCTACAGGGTAACTAATCTCTATTATCATAGAATCACTGTATATTCAGAAACATTTCTACTTTAGCTAACAAAATTTTAATATTGAGATTTTCAATTGAAGATATTATGAAAAATATGCAATTTGCTTCATCCTTTTGTCCATCCTGTAAAACTGCACAAATATTTTCCCCAATGTTTCATTTTACTTTATAATTTCAATCGAAAAACACCCCAAACGTTAACTCTTTGTCACTTCTTTGCATTTTTTACTGTGTATATATATTTTAAACATTTTCAATTTCAACTTTATTTTCTGTGTTATTGAAACAATCTACATACAAATAGAGTTTTAAAGTGATCACAAATTCATTCCATCACTTTCAACGTAAAATAAAAACTTCATATTTTTCCATTTGATTGGATTTCATTTTCGTTTTATTATTTTTTGTATGAGTTTATTGATAGTTATTTGCCATAATAAAAAGGTGTATAAAATCACTGAATAAATCGGAAAATATGATGCAATTTCAAATTCAAATAGATTACAAGAATTGTGCTAGAGAAGATAACATTTTTATGGGAGGTAAAGATCTTTCTGGCATATATGTGTAATATTAACGAAAATAAATTCATTAAAAATTTTATTGGATTTGTGAAAATAAAAGAGTTTTAAAGATTTTTTGTGTTGGTGATTCTCTAATTTAATTCCTGTGTCTGGAGAATTTTAAATGCCTCAGAAAAAAACGATATCCTGAATTTGTTTTACAAACAAAAACTACTCCAATAGTTTCATTTCGAAAAATTTCATCCAGCTTTTATTGTTCTTTGTTTTTTTTTGCCTTTTTTGGGGAAAAAGTAAACCACATTTGTTCTGAAATTCTCGATTATTGTAAGGATCATTTATTATTCTATTTCACAAAATCCAGCAAAAAGTAAAACAACAGTTCCTACGGAAAAATACATGGATATATAGATTGGTGCAATATGATATGACTAATGAAATGAAAAAGAATGAATCCTAGTGGGGCAAACACGGAATGGAGAGTATTTGCAGGAATGTGGAGGCTCCGGGACTCCAATACTATATCAAAAACATTCGGTCGATCAGTCGTGATTCTGACTGAGATAAAATGGGAATAACGTTAGTGGAAATGGAACGGGATGTATATATATATTTATAGACAAGCTTTATACCAATGTTGATGATGATATTTTCATGCTAGTGAGCTTTTCAATCATAAAAAAATCGACATTTCTCTGCGCCAATTCCCTCGTGCACCGTCTCCCTCGTATTGTTTTCGATTTTTTCTCTCTGTTTTTTTCTGGGATATTTTCTTCATTCCCCTTACATATATATTGAGTACTCAATGAGCAGACAGTCGAGCTTTTGACTTTTTTCTTGAATTATCCGAAGAATATAAATACGTCTTGTAAATGTATGTTTCGGTACAAAGACACACTTTTTCTGTGATGTTACATGAAGCAAACAACGCATTGCCCCAACCCTCTTGTCTTCTGTGTATTCCGGTACTGGGTAGCAAGCTTATCATTCACCCTTATTCTTCACCAGCTATCATTTATTCCCAGTTGTCGAAAAATTTGGTTGTAAATTTTAACGGAACATTTGTGTCCCATAAATAAAGTATACGTGGAATTTATAGAGTGAACAAAAATCAGAACAAAAATATAAGAAATTTTGGGAATAACAATGCGAAGGACATGGCGACATGCGAATGGTTACAGTTGTTTTTTCTTCAAGGTTTTCCCATTTTTCTTTCACTATAAATAGTAACATACCGGTGTTTTTTTCACCTCAAAGGAATAGTTTATCTTTCAATATTACCTTTGTCTACCCAAATGTAGTAAAAATATTTTAAAATCCTCACTTGTATTAATAAACTGTACTGATTCTTAATATTGATTTCAACATTGATGTTAAGGTGATAGTAGCCAATTAAAATGAATCACAAGCTATCTAGTTGTACATTAAAGCGAGAGGTGTTCCATATTACCAAATCGTGAACAAAATTGCACCCCTTGCTTTGAGGCACAACTAGAGAGCTTAAGATTCTCATTAATTGGCTAAAATCGTATTAATATCCTTGGTGAAATCGGAATGTAGATTTAATTTATAAATTATTGTTTTTACTTTTAAGTGCGTTTATCAATACAAGCAAGGTTTATGAAATAATTTTTTAAATATTTTCTTCTCCTTTCTAGTCATTGAATATATTTTAAACGGATTTTTTCAATTATTGTCTCAAATTTAAACTACCTGATTGTTGTCATTTGTTTCAACTGTCATTTCGATTTCATTCTATTACCATTAACCAGTTATGTTGGCTATGAATATTTTACGTGCAGTCACTGTAAGTTATTATTTACTACTATTTGTGCCATAAATTACACGAAACATGCCAACTTTAACTAGCACTTAAAATTGACTAACCTTTACTTACATCTTTAAAGGTTGGTAACAGTATTTTTCTTTAATTAGAATATTTTATCCATGTAGAAATACTTAGCGGTTATCAAATTTTACGATGGATTCATTTGTTGTCATCAAGAGTAAGCAGGTGTGCTAATATTTAGCACGATAAAATGCTGGGAAGTAAGTGAAGTGAAGCGAGTTAAAAAACAAACCATATTTATTTTTTCCATATTTTAGTATTTAATCAATAATTACTAAAACTTTAAGTTATCAACTATGATTAAAAACATTAAAAAAACGAATTTAATGATAAAATTACGTACCATTGTATAAATATTTTTCTTCTTAAATGATAAAGCCGCCATTCCACGGAATGGTTTAACATGTGAAGCCATTTTGCAATTAATTGTAATAAACTTACTAAAAATTTTGAAATTAGTCATTGGGCTTTATTTATCATATTTATTTATGTTACTATTTTTTCATATTTAACTGCAGCTCAATGGAACAATAAAATCGTTAGTTTTTCTACCTCTTTCTTAAAGTCCATTTTTTCCATTCGGCTCTGCTTAAATATAATATATTATGTGTTTCTGGCATTTTAAAAATGAAGTACCGAAAAAAAAATGGAACGATATTCCAGTTGAGCGGTTTTAAATAGACCATGGTCACTCGATCTTTTCATATATTTTCACAAGTACATGCGACATACGGCCAATTGGTCGCCGTATGTTATTTTCCAGACGAAGAATGTCTAAGAATGGGGCAAACGAACAAACCCACCGACAAAGCTCACGAAGATGAGAAGCTTTTTCGTCGTCTTTATACAAACCTAGCTGAGATAATAAAACGACCGAAGAAACTCACTGAACTTTGCAGTTAAGCTCAAGTGAGCTTTTCTCACTTTACTGTTTGTTCATACTATATGACTGCTTTTCGATTTTTACCACACTAAAATCTTCCAGTTTGCACCAGCGAGAATGAAAAGAAAAGACCAAAGATCAAATTTCCAGTATTGGGCGTTCTTATAACATGTCACGTGTATGATGATCTATTAGACAATGAAGTCCATAACATAACGGAGCGTCTCGTTTTCTCGTCTTAAATTTCCTAGACATGGAGGACTCACTTTCGTGTCCATTTGAAATTAATAATATCCGACAATAGGTTTTATTTTCTCAATTTTTATCTCACTTGTTCTCGTTGATATTAAACGAGATTTATGAAATTTAATCGCAACAAGAAACACATATTCGTGAAGTAAAAAAGAAAAACAGTCTTTGGATACTTGAGAATTTTATTAATGAACTCAGTGGATTAAAAATTACGTAACGTAAACTGGAATGTAGCTACAAAAAACGGTTGTGAGGGGATATGTCGTAAAATTTTATTTATTGTCTGTTTCCCATTTTATTTTATTTATGGCTTTAATTTCTTGAAGGAAAAAGAAATCTGTCTTTCCATTTTTATTAATGTTATTTGGAGAAAAGCTTTAAATTTTATCGAAACCCAAAATTCAGTGGAGCACATCTGATATTTTTATCTAAGTAAAAACAAACTTCTTAAATTATTATCTTCACAATTATTTACATTATATAATACGTTTCTCCATTATATTTTACCCCTTGGTTTATTTTTATTTTATAAAACAAAGAATGAAAGAAATACAGAAGAAAGCATTTATAATCCATCAAAAAGTTACTGAGGTGTAGATATGTAATAAATATGTTTAGGTACATTAGTCGCTGAACACTTTTAAAAAGATTTTTTCATTTTAAATTTTCCCAATAAAAATGTAATCAATCCATTTGAATGACATTCCAAAATTTCTTATCATACGTGGTTGCTATAGTACATGAAAATATTGCCTTTTGGTCTTTTAGACATTAGCAAAGCGTTTAACAAAGTTTGGTATGATGGTTTATTATATGAAATAAAGAAAAGCGTATTCATGTTCTACGAACTATTGAAATCCTATCTGAAAGATCGGGTATTAAGAACATGAGTCAAAGAGGAAATTTAAAAAAATAACGAATAAGAGCATGGGTCCCACAAGGAAATGTAGTGACCCTATTCTTTATCTTTTATAAGCTGCCAATTTGCCAACGACTGCTGATACTGAAACAGGAATCTTTGCAGTTGATATAAACATAATGACAATTAGAAAAAAATCCAGAATTGCAGTAGCCAATCTACTACGCTATATCAGCTTAATAGAGACCTGGACGATAAAGTGAAGGATTAAGTTAAAAGAAATAAAAACTGGTCTTGAAATAAAAACGTTACCCTTAGAAGTGGTGATCATTTAAAAATTTATTTAAAAAACAAGGCTTTTCTAGAATCAAAATTACTTAAATATTTAGAGCCTAACCTTGACAAAAAGCTAACCTGGAAAATCCACATTGCGAAGAAAAGATCCTAAGCCATACAAAAATTCAAATGATTGTATTAGCTAAGATCGGTAGAGGGTTAAAATTGTCAATAGAAAGCAGAATCTTTTCATACAAGGCATTCCATTATGGTTCTATTAATTGGAATTCTGGGCTTATATCAGTAAATCTTCTATTGCGATGCTTCAGATATCTCAGGCTTAATTTTTTTGAGCTATTGCAGATGCACCGTGGTATATAACAAATAAAACCCTTCACCGGGACAAAAAAATTAGGACTATTGAGGCCATGATTGGACCAAGAGTAAGGATTACTATGCGAAATTGAGAAGCTACACCAAGCTAATAAAGTATTCCCTACTAAATAAGAAAAGGTCAAAAGCACCTCAAAAAGAGGTTACTAGATGAACTAATGGATGTACCACACTGATTCCAGCAGGAAAAGACTCCTCTGGATAGTCCTTCATCTAGGCATTCTTATCGCCAAAAAATTGGCTTATAGTTACCACAAGTAAATGATTGCCAATACAATGAAAAAAAAAATACCTGACAAAATCTTTTTCAGATGATAAGTTTATTCAGATTTTTCAAATGGACACTGGTTTGACATATTTTCGTTTTACTTATTCCTAATTTTTTAGGTGCCGAATAAATACATTGATACTGTGAGTTTTGATAGTGGGAGAGCTTTAACTAAAATTTTAATTCAAAAATTGAAATACTCCGAAAGTATATCGAAGTACTCCAAAAGTTTGAATCAAAAATCTTATACAACAAATCAACAGTATCTCTTGATGTGTTAACAATAGTAAAATTCACGAGGAATACGGAAGGGATTCAAAGATTCAGCATAAAGTATCTACAAAAACTAGATAAGAATCAGAGTTTGTTCTTCATTTGCTAGACTACTAGTAGAAAGATGGAATCTAACTGATTTTCATAGTAGAATGATCTGAAAGATGTAATTGTTCCTATTTACAATAAGTGTATCAAAATATTTTTTGATATCAATTCCTAGATAGTAATACAAGTAGCTGTATCTCATTTATCGGTTTTTCGGTTCGATTTATCGTTGAAAATCTATGGCGATATTTTTTCAAAATTAAATTTCAGCTATTGTATCTCTTCAACGGGCAAAATTCTCTTAAAAAATTGCATATTTCGTTAGGAAATGTATCGAAGTTGACATCAGATAAGCGTTCAGTGTTCTGCAGAGGTGATATATTAACCAATAGTAAATGCAAACAGACAACTTGGGAAAATAGTGACAACATGTCGCCCGTTATTGTTCGAATAAGAGACAAACAGGCATTGCACAATATGTCTGCCTGTGCTGTCTGTCGGTCTGTCTATTTATCTATCTCCAAATATATCTATATGAGAAAAATTTTCAATTTTATACCTGCACATTTTATGCAATACGGTTTTATTCGGTTCAATTTTTTTTTAAGACAATATTTGCGTTTCCCTTTTAATCTTTTACATCAACAAAAATTTGAATTTTTCATTCAATATCGAGTAGTAGTCATATGTAAAGTTTTTATTATTAAAATTGATGACTTAATTAAGAAAAGCTAATATAATAAATTTATTACATCCATTAACCACTAAACAACTTCACTATCGTTACCGTATTGTTCATCAAAAGCTTAGATCCTATTCAAAAATCAAAGTGCATCAAAAATGTTATAAGTTCAGAATATTTTTTTATAAATGAATGCTTTTAGATGAATAGTCAATTTTCTTCACAAAATGCTAAATTTAGAAGAATCTGGCGTATTTTAAAAAAATAGCATTTTTATGAAATACTCTTTTTCTTTTTATTGAATTACTAATTTTCCTTCATCGCTATTTTTCCATTTCAATGGTCAATAGATCGGATAATTTTTTTCTCATTTTTTCATTCTCATAGATCCAGCATACCAATATGACTTTTTTATTTTTACATGGATCCTTTAAAGTATATTTGTGCAATATTAACTCAGTATCATTTAATAAAATCTCAAATTTTTACATTTTTATATTTGCTCAAATTGTAGTGGAATTATTTAATAATTTACCGCAGAGAATAATTGTGAAACACTTTCAAATTATTTACATAACAAAGCAAGGCTACAATTAAGTAAGTTTCTATAATCTCTCAATAAAAATGAGATATTTTGGATGCATAAAGTACCACGAATAAATGCAAAAAACATTTACAATAGCAATAAAAATACCGTAAACAAAACAATTTAACATAATATTATTGGTATGTACTGGTTTTTAATTTAACAAGAAGAAATGGGTGGTGGATAGTTTCCACCATTAGAAGACATTTATGCAACGTCAAAGTTCTAAACTGGTATGTAACAGCTGTTGGTGAAGTGATAACTTCCTACGACACACTCAAGTTCTCATATTTAAAGTGTTGAGAAAATCTAAAAATCAATGCAGAAATTTGTTTTCCTCGAAAGGACAGTAGACAATAGCACGATTTATTGTTATATATTGTATATTTAGTTCTTATACGGATACTAAAAAATATTGCTTTGCAACCGAAATACGTATTTGACTACTAAGTCAATGAAAAATGAACATTGGTTGATAAACTGTGTTTTAAGTGTAGGTACTTTGGATGTGATTTGTATTTAAAATTCATATTTTTCTTAATTATACTCCGCAATATTTTTCTAATTGTTATTTATCCTCGCTTTATAACTACTTAAGTCTTTAGAGACTCTAGGGTCAATAAAATCCGTAATCGAGAAATATTGAAAATTTGCTCAATACGAGGATCGAGGATAGAAAGCACTACCACTCTCATTGAAAACCACAGAGAATCTCTCACTGGTTCTGTTTTTAGCCTAACGACTGACTCAATGTCCCGCGTGGTTGCATTTTTCCTACCATCCTTCTCTATCCTTGTCAAAGTTCTTCAAATCATGGTGATTTTTTCCTTAGTAAAGCTTCAATTTCAATCTGTCTTATCCTTTTTTCTTGGGATCTTCTTCTAGTTTACCTTCTACAATATTAAGTGTGAATTTTTCTCTCAAATTTCCCTCGATCCTTTTTATATGAAACTCATATTTGCTTTTGAGATATATTCTAACACTTATATTCAGGTACCCGGGTTATGAATAAAGTCAAAAGGGTTTTAGTAAATAAATAAATAAATCTACTGAAAAAATTATCATATAATAGTGATTCAATACGAATGTTAAATATTATAATGCAATGCATCAAAAATTTATGAGAAAAATTGTATATAAATGGTCCCTTTCACGAAAATTTTAGTTGAAGTAATTTAAGGAAAAGCATATTGGAGAATTCCGGTAGCTAATAATACTAGTTACAAGCATTTGCTAATTGAAAGTCAGCCATTGATAGTTATTAATTATCATCAATCCATGAAAATGATTCGACGAAAATTTAATCTAATTTTCACGTAAATTCGGCATGCATCTCTGCATTTAACGTGGTACCATTGATTTGTATATATTCCATTTATAATATTATATATTTGGTCTACGTGCCTAAATTGCTGTTGGCATTACGCAAATACACATAAATTTAATTAAAGTGAAACGAATTAGCATAAGCAAATATTTATTTTCCACAAAAAAAGATTTTGCATGCAAATAATAACAATTCCAAACCATAAACATAACATAATTCTTTCTGATTTATAATAACTACCTATAACATAAAGAAATTATGAATTTTACGAAATGTTATAGAGAAGTTATAACTCGCAAAATGTGTCTATACAAGTGAAATTGTTGCGTACGTTATTCATGTCGAAAGTAAATTTTCGAATAATTTGAATTTCAAAATTCGTCAGTCTCATAAACCTTAACCAATTAGTCCAAATATCTATGCATATTTCATATCTTTAACCAAACAACATTAGACTGATGAATATTTTGACTTGAATAATTTTACATCACTCACCCTTTAATTTGCTCAAAATAGAAAGGATGACATGACAAACTTTATTACTAACTCGATATCGAAATGGAGCAAATGGAACATTTTAACCACATAGTACTTCTTTTTATAATATGTGAACTAGTTTTATTTGATTTATTCATAAAGTTTTAAAAACTTTTAAAGTCATTTAAAAATTCTGTTTTTTTTGCGCTTCGCAAAATTTTTTACTGTTGTTCTAAGTGATTCATTGGTCTTATGCAGCGTCGTAGTCGAAAATTTTTAATCAAACAAAAATAAACGATGAAACGTTATTTCTCTTCTTAAACTTATAACTTTCGTTATTTTATAAACAAAAAGTATAATCGAATTGAACATTAGTATTCAAGTCATTTAAAAACGTCGTAACTTATGTCTTTACCATTGGTATGAATGTGATTTTTTGACTTGAACAACTCTTGATACAGAATATAAGTTATCTTGAAAAAGTAAGTTATCTTTTACCATTACATCTGTAAATTAGTCGACCATTTACTGGAATACTTAAGAAATATTATTCTTTTCATTTCAGTTAAATTTCAGTTTGTAGATGCAAGTGCCAATCTTGTTATTTTAAAATAAATTATATTTCTTGAAAAAATAACGCTTGGAATAAAGAAATGAAAAAAGAGCCTCAAAAATTAGCGTTTTTTATTGCCAAAGTGTAATCTTTGTCATTTTAAATTGGATCACTATTTTCTCAAACAAAAAGTTCAATGATTTCAATGATAACCAGTAAGATAAAATTATATTTGCAAGTCAAAATTATATTTGCTCAGTATAAAGCTTATATTTACTCGAATGGCTTACACTTTGAAAATCATCAATAAAACATAGTTCTCTTAGTCATATTTATATTTCTGGAGTAGGTCAGATTAGAGATCTGGATTAAAAATTTGCGACTATTAATTTATTTGAAGTAAGCAAGACCTCAATTAGAATCCTTCCATTCCTATAGGAAACTATAGTTCCTGTAGTAGCTGGTAAATAACTAAAGTGAGTAACATGGTTCCTATGGGTAACTATAATAAATCAGCATAAGCGATTGCGTCAAAAGCGCCTCAATATAAGCACTACAGTCAAATAGGCTTCCCGACAAAAGCGCTTTAATAAAAAAATTAAGTAATTTGGAGTTATAATATATTTGGAGTTACGGCATAAAGATATTTTGTTTTAAAGAAATGAAAGTTAAAAATGTATCTCATAAGAGCATTTAATTTGTCAAAAAACCATATTAATGAAACCAATAAAGTAAATCACCTCACAATAATAAAAAATAGAATTTAAATTAAAAAAAATACTTTTTAATAATGTTACAAATATAAATAACAAATACTGATAAAGTAATTTATTGATCGTATAATAATAAACGCTGTAATAAAAATGTAGAACATATATTTACACAAAGTTCTAATTGTTTATTAACAGGAGTGCTTTTGTTGGGAAGCGCAATTTTCGGTAGGTAGCGCTTACATCGGGGCGCTTATGTCGGAGTGCTTTTGACGGGACACTCTTTGCTCTATAACATTGCGAAAAATGAAAATTTATCACCTACTTATTCTGTATCCAAGTTCTCGAGAAAAACCCACATTTACTACTATATGGACATTAAAATATACATAGAAGAGAAATATTTTTGGTAGTCAAACAAAAGGTCTTGGTACAAGTAGTCATGGGTAGGATCAGTAGTATACCTACAGAACCTAATGTTTCTAAAAAATTGGCAATGATTTTTGGTAACATCCTTGAATGAATTAAATAGTAACATCTTATTAAAAATTAAAGCCACATCCAATAACTTTGAATTTTTTCATTCAAGAGGGTTTTTTCATTGAGAAAAGAACTGTTAAATAATGTATCATCAAAGGTATAAATAAGGTATATAAAGGTATGTTTTAATTTTATTAAGATAATGAGAATTCAATTATTTTATAATAATGTGCAACAGTTTGCCCAAGTTCAGGCTATACCAGTAAGAGTGATTCATATTCAAAAAACGATTAAGTTCTAAGCCAATATTTAAATTGGATTTCAAACATGGGTGTTCAAGTGGTTTGGTGAGGAGAAGAGTTAAGCCAGGATAAAAAAAAAATAAAATATAAAATTTATTAAAAAAAAAACAATTTTCCCTATTTTTCCGAAACAGTACAGTAATATTATTCATCGAAACCTCTTGGGACTTCTCTTATTTTTATGAACTTTCAATACTTTGATACAGGAAGGGGTAAGATATCTTCCTTGTTCGTGAGAATACAACAATTGTACAGCTCTAATTCTGTAGAAGTAGAGTTGTGAAAATGGAATAATCTAAAAGGAGTAGAAGTTCGAAATCTAATCCGACTCTTTTAATCTTATTTCTACTACCTACAATTTCATTGGAATTTCATATTTTGTCAAAGAATTCTGAAGTGACTTTCATTATTAAAGAAAAAGGTTTACTTTCTCTGTTTTTAAGTGGCTCTTTATTTTAGAAGTGAATCTCCAAGCGATACTCCTTCGAATTCGAATCGAATGCATTGGCTTTAACTTAAGAAATTGAATTTTTATGGTCATACTAGCGTAAATTTTCACTCATATATTTATCCAGCAAAAGTTTAGTGAAGCAAGTGTGATTTTTCATCCGACCTCATCTTGCACCTGTGCTTTTATATGTTAGAATTGATAACAGTATCGAAATAAAGAACTTTAGAAAATGAAAATAATGCTTTTGATCAAAATTGAATTCGAATGAAATCATTTGGTAAATTTTTAATTTCCAATTCAGAAAACGCAAAGCTAAATGTTTTATCTACAAAGAGTACACGTATTTTCTTTGATATGAACACGTTAATTTTTTGCCAAAAGTTTTCGTCGTCCATCCGTTTGAATCGAAAATAAAATAATTTTTAACTTTATTCGAAATTTATTTCAATTAGAACTCGTTTAGAATTTTAAATAATGCATTTTGTGCAAGTTTTATTACTTACCCTTTCCTCTCTGCTGAAATTTTGCTCGAATGCATCATTCCAATATTGCGTTCTTGCTTGATCGCGAAAGTGGAACAATGCAACTCAAAGGAGAGACAAAGACGAGAGGATCGGATAAAAAGTGGAGGATGGGGGCAGATTTTTCATAGAATAGAAAAGGGGTATGTGGCAATGGAGAAAAGTTTTCAAAAAACAATTTCTCATTTTCCTCTTTTCCGTGCTACTCGCAGTAACCATCTCATTTTTTAGTTGATTGTTATAGTCAGATGTCACTGAAAACAACGCAAGCTTTTATGTCAGTTCCAAAGCTTTCTTCTCTCATCTTTGTTGAAATTAAAAAATAAATAACATTGACTTTTGGTTCGATGAAATTATTTTTCTAGTCACTTTTACACGACTTGATCAGAATGTAATGGATTCTTTTTGTTTCAAAAAAATTGTTTAAAACAGCTCTCGTTTGTGTGCAATATCTCACATGAGAAAATACAAAAATATTTTCTCAGAAAAAAAAATCCTTTGATGCCAAAACTTTTTGTCTATCAAATATTTCGTACCTAAAAAAAATCCTAAAAAGAGGGTTGGGTTTAATTTTAAAGCAAAACACATTTATTTTTTGAACTAAATAAGCATTTTTATTTCAACATAAAGAAAAATAGTTCCAATTAAGCGTGAAATACATCAGGCAATTGCTCATAGAATTATATCAAGTATTGTTGAAATTTGGAATAACATTTTCGAATAAAGTGGTTGTATTTCATTAATATGCACTGTATTTTATCTTCAAAATGTCTAATTAATATACCATATCCTTTACAGAGCCTCAAAGAAAAATTTTCATTGGTATTAGATCGCACAATCTTGCTGGCTAGTTTTGATCGTCAAATTGAGAAATGATAGCCTGGAAACGTGGTCTGCAGGAACACCATAGTTTAACGTGCTGTATGGCAGGTTGCACTGTCTTGTTGAAAAAATATTCCCTTACATCAGTTTATTCCAATTTGGGCCACAAAAACTCCGATAATATACCACCATGTCAAATAAAAGTTCCTGGGTTTCCTTACTGTGGTTATTATCTTCTGATTCATGTGCGTAAGTTTGGTCTCAAATTTTGTAAATAAATGCCTCACTATCGATTAAATTGGCGCCTTATTGCGTTAAAAACTTAACGTAATTGGCGAACTGTTTTTGTAAAACTTTCATCATTTTTGTAGTGTTTTTTACTATAAATAAACGTTGTTCTTTTGAATACTTCTCCATATTCTTATTTAGCGTAGTCAGTACGTGACAACTGTCAAACAAAATCACCATGGTCCTGTTAGAACACCTAATACAACCGTTTTAATAAAAAAAAAACAATTACTTGCAACTAAAAATTAGCATTGAAATTATTATGGCTTTTTAGCATATTTAATAACAATATCGCTTTAATTGTTCACTAAGTGCTAGCTTTTTGTTTAAGATTTTTCCAGTATCATTAGGAACACAGTAGTTTTGAATTACTTTTTTCTCAATATCTCTATAAGAAATGTCGGTATCGATTTGAATTCTGGCTAAAACAGTAATTATTGAAATCATATATACTTTCGCTTTTTCCATATTGTAAATGAGGATGAAATTTGATGAACGTAAACCCTGGATAAACTATGCTCCAAAAGTTTTTCTCACAGAAAAAGAGAGTTTTTAACACGATACCAACTATACCAAACACAATACCAATTATATTAATAATAAAAATAATACCTAATACCTAAAATTTAAGTTGATAACTATCATTGATTAATCGAAAGCTCGGTTTAAAGATGATAAGAATTATATAAAATATTTTCCATTGTTTGTGAAAAGTTTGGTGAACTTTGATAATAAGCTTACAAATTATTAAGAATTCTGACCGATTGCTGAATTGCACAGTAATTCACGGTTAAAGTTTGACTATGATAGAATACAGCCGTCGAAGAATGGGAGTTCTGCCACTAGTAACGTTAAAGCATTAACTCCCATTAAAGTACCAACGTAACTATTGATGCATTCTGTATTTAATCTATATTTGTAGATCTATCTTTCAAACTACGTTTTATCTCATTAAATCACAATATAGGTAAAAATACTGGAATTTAGCGGATTGTACGGGTAATTTCATCGACTATTATAATTCATATCTGCCAATGTTATAAAATTAAACCGACATGACAATTAGTGATTTTTCCTATCGAAAAATTCATGCACGCTTCAATTAAAGTTGGCACGATTAAACGAATACTGCAAATCGTTTGAAATGATGGAATTTCATGATCGATTAAAGGGATTTAAATAAAAAATCTTCGATTTGTAAAGAACAAAATTCAGTTTTCTGCAATTCATTCGCATCTCACCCTCTCAACCATTCTCACCATTCGAATATCCTGTGTTAAAAATTGAATCATTTCATATGGACATTTGATAGTCGTTAATGTCGATAAATTTATGACTCATCAGTACATTTTTAAATATTTAAACGTAAAATTGAAATAAAATTGGAAAGTTTTTTTTTCTCATTTGGCCTCCATGAAGTGTTTGAAAAATTTTAATTAAAATATTTTTTGGTTAGTTTTCATTCATAAATTACACCTGAAAATTTATTTTTGAAAATTCAATTACAGAAAGCGATTAGATGCACTATTCGTACTGAACGGAAAAATTTAATTGAATCACCTGAAAAACGCGGGAAATTTAATATATTGTTTACAACTGAACGACTGGAATATCTGTCGTATCATCGTCCGTATTTACCAGGAAAGACCACTAGAAAAATCGTACGGGGAGAAATTGGAACGCGGCTATACCATATCTATAGAAAATGAACAGGATGAGTTCTGGAGAAGAACGAGACGGGAAGACAGGAAGAGCGAAAGGCAAAGCACGCCATATCAGATTTATCTGATTTTCAATATTATGCCCAAGAAAATTTCTATTTGTACTTGAATGGATGAAATTTTCTCGACTCAACTATTTGTTGTTTGTGCTCGACTACACGAACTCAAGTGCATGTTACACGTTACAATATCGTTTTTATTTGCCACTAAAATAAAATTAAAAGAAACCAACTAAATCAAAACCTACATACTGATCTCTTATTTTTATTTTACTTTTCAACGTATTGAGGTACTTACATGCTTTACAAGTGTAGGACTTATTTTTTTTAACCTAACGGAAAAATCGTCCGCATTGATAAAACCATTCCTTTTTTTAAGTCATTAAAAGAATGAGTTCTCTCATTAAATATTTTCATTTGAACACTCTGGTTATTTTTGAAATTCATTACTGTGTTTCTTCTAATTATAAGAGGATTTTCCTGTTTTATTTTATCATTAAGCACATTTTGCATTGCTTGAAAAAATTAAACCATTGAACAATGGTGGTTGCATTTGATAGACATGTTTTGTATTAAGTTTGTAATATTTTATTTGACCCTCCCTCTAATGAATTCAAGGGTAAAAAAAAATTAGGAATCTTATCGTCACTTTTAAAAGTCTATAAAATTGAGACAATAATGATAAAGAAATCATAAATTCCCTATACAATTTATCGTTTTAAAGTTTCTTTGTACTCTGTGGGTCTAACTTGATAATTTGACTACTATATAGCTTTTTTTCTTCACAACTTTTGTTTCCAAGATATATTGTAATAAACATTTTCTACTTCTAACGTAATTATTATAGAATTTGAAGATAAATTTATAAATATGCATAGTAGAAATATAACAATATAATAACTTGCCAGTCTATTTCATAAAAATCTTATTATAGTAAATTCTTTACTCCCTACCATAGATCGTTCAATTTTCATATGTGTGTAAGTTTCGTCACCAAATATGCATAGAATTATAACTTGCTATCTGCTAATATATGTAGGTTGATATAATTGAGTCTTCTCATATATTCACTATCATTGGTATGACAGAAATTCGTCAAACACTAATTTCTATCAATGACGTAAATTTTCACAAATTATTCTGATGCAATCGATTCCGTACATAATAATTCTACTATAAAGCAGCAACGTATTGCAAATTCGTGCCAAAATGAAGCCTGATAGGTTGTACTAATAATGGTAAATATATATATTTTATTTCAATATTAACTCAAATTTTCCATATTTGTGTTCATGGTAATTTTAATCAAACATTTTATTAAGCTGCACCCGTGATTGACGTCAAAAGCCAAGCGCATAAACATAACAGTAATAGTATAAAAGCTTAAAAGCATACCTTTATTGTATCTGATTAATTCTTAACTTTGAATTCTAGTATTAGTTATTTACATATAAACTTATAAATGGGAACACATCAAAAGCTTTAGTTTTGTTTTTGCTCTACAACTTTTCCTTTCTATCCTTCGATTTACATCTTTTTGAAATCAATGTTATAAATACTGTAAAAATACTTTCCGTTTACACAATTTACATAGAAATCGGTAAAATGTCTAGCTTTTAGCCTAGAAATTATTCCAACTGAATATTATCATAACTGCTTTGCCTTTCCTAACACGAAACATAAATTAAAAAAGAAAACTTTTTCTTTTCAAAAACTGAATATTTAAAACTAAAATATTTTCATGATAGTGTAATAACAATAAAATACAGTAAATTGAAAACTTTATTGAACAAAAAATATATTTTTCTAATTTTTTTTAAGCTAATTGAACCCAATATATGTGAAATCGGTTTATCCTTTGGTCTAGACCAGTGATTCTATGGTGGTTCTATGGTCCTATGGAAAAGCCTTGTGGCCGCACCAAATATGAATTTTGGGATTTTTGGATTTGTGGCAAAAATAGCTGTTGTATTTACAAACAAATGAACCAACTTATAATTATACTAGTGCAGAATCCATTAGGGTATCTATCCTAAAGGGAAGTATTACGGACAGAGATCAGCTGCTTTAGCTACAACAAAATTCAATTTTGATGGACAAAATAACAGTGAGCGATATCTGTTGAACTTTGTTGTTCAAATGCAACGCAAGTTGTAATATGCATGGAATGAATGCGGATAGAGTGGAAGAGACTATTTATCCGCACCAATGAAATCTAATTAATTTTAACCAAATTAATTTAGATGGAATATGTTCATTCTTCATGGAAATTGTTAAATATTACTATCACCTAAGAATCGTTTTTTAGTACTGTAGCAAAAATCTTCTATAGCAAAATGGCCACATAAGAGAACCATTGATCTAGCCCAGTGTTTCTTAATCTTTTAAACGATTCGCACCCCCTATGAATTTGAAAATAGGTCTCCGCACCCCATTGAACATTGTGTTTGGTTTTTATTTTTTTCTTTCTTTTAGTTTAGAAAAAAATATTTTTCAATTTCATTATTTACATTGATAGACTTCTCCCGTTATCCAGGTTAAGAAACAATCCTCTTTTTTCAAAATAAAAATGAAATTAAATAAATTATATCAATTTTCTTATAAGAAAAATATAAAAAAAAAAAACTTTTTTTATTTCCTCTCTTAAAAATACATGTACCACAAAGGCTTATTCTTCTTTAAGAGTCTGTTAGTTTAAATATTCGAATGATAAAATTTCATTTCCATAACAAGAACTGCAAACCTTTGGTTGCTTATCTTCAAATAAATTTTGATATTCAGTCCATATTAAATTTTTTGCTAGCATATTTCCTGAATTCGATCTCTAATTTTAACACAATATATTTAACCAGTTTAGATTCCTTATTTAACTCAGGACTTACAAAATAAGATCTGAATCTTTTTAAAAGTTAATCACCCGATAGAATCCAAGTATGAATTCTTTTGTATTAAAAACCAATCTTGGTTGGAAATTGTAAATTAATTGTCGTTACTCTTGTTAGAAAGTTGACTAGATCGAATAACTAAATAATGCATTATATCGCAATTTTACCAACCACAAATGAGCGTATTATCGTGTTTTCCAACATTTATGGTTTTCTTAACTTTATAGTAGCACTATCTACGAAGAAGGTATTGCTTCTCATAAGTTATTGATTTAGATTTAAATAGGTAATCAAATTTTTGTACGTTTTTTTAATGTATCAAGCAAGATATGAAAATTTAATGGATATGGACGAAAGCGGATGGGCCGTTTCATGTATTACATCGTCAATTTTATGACTCTCCACCACCGTTAACATACGATCTCGTTGAAAATTAATGTTCCTGCTTTAGTTTCTCGAATGAATGAGGCGTAGGAGCGAGTGTGAATAAATTTTCAGTTACTATTTATGTAGCAGAAGAAAAATAATCGATTTAAAAATGGTGGGTGGAAGAAGGAATGATGACAAAGACCAAGATTAGAACGATTGTCGCATAGGCAGGCATGTGAAGATTTTGAGATGGATTAACTACTCAACAACGTCAGAAGATTATCTCGCGAATTTTCAAATAGGTGTATGAATTATTCACGGATACGACAAAATGTTTGAACGACGTTAACGCACCGTTTCTCGTCGGCAAAAGTGCTTTTCGGGATTGCAAAAGCGCTCTTTTAGAAAGAGAAAATTGTCACAGGTGGCGATGAGTGCCACACTAGATCTAAGGGGAAAAAACATTCGAGCTTTCGGCTTTTTTCATCATTTTAGGACTCGGCCTTATGCATATCACAAACGTCTTCAGGGATTTGTCGCGTTCTTATTTCTTTCTTAAAAGGATGAACTTACTTCTTACAAGTTTTTCCTATTTCCCAATTGTACCACATGCCACATGGCCGGGAATGAAACAATTCAATTTCCATAAATATTGACACACATAAGAGGTTTACTCTCGAAAAAATTGCCTCTTTGAACACTCGATCCGCGCCAACATTAAACACGTTCATCTCTCGAAATATGATCAGTCTGTGGATTATTTTATACGTTTTATTTTTCAAATCAAAGAAAACCCAGACAATGGCCACGAAATATAAAAGCTCGAGACAGACGAGAACCTCCATAAAAAATAAGCACGCCCTCTTTAAAAGCTCTTCACAAAACCACGAATTTGCTTGCTTTAACAAAAAATAAAATCACAACAATAATGAAAAATTCTCAATTAATCTCCTTTCTTTCACACGCTTTTTATCCACTAAGCTCAGTTTCTGTACGTCAATATTTTAATCATCTGCTCTAATTAAAAATCATACTTTTTTTTGGAATAAAGCTTGTAATTTTTATCAAGAGATTTACATTTCAAATTTTTGTGTTTTTGATAAAAAACGGCAGTTATTGTCGGGAAAAAAATCATGAAAATGAAGTTTTCAAATTGAAACATGTTGAAAATATCGTTTGTTTGTCGTTGGATTTGCAATTCTTAATATTTACATTTTAATAAATGTTTATAGCTCTACAATATTGTGTTCGTTAAATATCTCATTTATACTTTATACGTTGATTTAAGCTCTTTTTTTAAATAATCCATAGCTCTATTTGATAACAAGTGGGAAAAAAAGATTGTGAAACCAAAAAAAAAAACCTTTTAAAGTTTTAAATCCGAATACGTTCAATTTTGCGCTAATAAATGTATAGAATTTCAGTAGAAGTTCGATACTGTTGGTTTTTTGTCAAATTATTGATGATTTAGTCTCTAGGTCTAGATTTTATTTTTTGTGGTAAATAATTTTCGATTAATCAAATCATAAGAAACTTATGAGTCCAAATTTTTGAACCATCAATACTATATATGAGTAAGTTGGCGATAAAGCGGTCATTCCTAATTATATACCTACCATATACGAAAAAAATTCTTGTAAAAATTACGATGTTACTTCATAATCAAAGATTATCATTAACTTAAATTATAAACTATTGTAATTTTTTTTCTAATTTTTTTGCGTATATAAACATAAAAATATCCATCATTAATTTTTTAGGTGTCCACAATCATCACCAAAAAATAATATTAAATTCTGCCTGCCATTCAAGATCAATATATATTCTAGATCTTATTAAAATCTATATTCTAAAATACGTTTTTAGGATCAATTATCTTGGAGACCCCTGTTACAAAGTAAAATTATTACTTGTAAGTATTGCCCAATAAAATGTATATGTATAACATAATTTCAACTTGCTCAAGCTAGAAACCAATTTTCGCCATCGTTAAGTCTATTGAAACTCAATAAAATGTTAATCAGTCTTGAAAAATAACAATCAAAGAAAGCTTCAGAAACTTCAAATAACACTATACCTTCAAGACTCGCCTAACAATTTTCTCTTTTCCCCAATTTAAATCGATAGAATTGAAACGAAATTGTGTCTTTTAAATTTGCTCATTCCCCGTTTTTGTCGTGCCATTCGTTTTCTTTTATTGTAAATATCGTTTTCTTAAGAACTCAAATCGAATGCAAACGACACGCTTACCAATCAGTAACAGGGATTTGATCGTTAAAAATTCATTTTTCAAGCATTTGTTTTATTTAAAGAAAGAGGTGCAATTGATATTGTTGCATTTGCGTTGACTTTGTAACTGCATAAAATTTCCAAACTATAACAAAGCCATAACATGGAAAATGGGAAAACAATTTTATTTTCTTATGGAGAACGATTCCAAACAAGAAAAAAGAGCACGGAGGGAAGCAGAACAGATATAGAGGAAAATCGAAAATTGACAATGATATTATTATATATGTGGAAAACGTGAGGAAAATATATTTATATAAATATATAAAATCGGAAATACATTATATTTCTCTTTGGCAAAAATATGAGGAAAATAAAAAGCATTTCGTACTCGTATTTATTGTTCTTATACCGATAAAATCGTGAATGTTAAGATTAGGTTTTCCATAAAAAATATATATCAGGGTAAATTATGTTTTTGATCAGTATCATTTTTTTAAATTACGTGAACAACGCACTTTGATTTTTCGACAGCCTATATCATAGAAATGCATTTGATTATATTGATATTGGGATATTGGAAAATAATGACTTTCGTTCTCATTTTCATTCGGATATCGAAGAAAAATTAAGTTTTACTCATATAAAATTTCATTTCTTATTCAAAATCATATTTATTTGTTTCTGCTAAAAAAAGACGCATTGGATTCTTGTAAATGTTAATTAAATCATGAATATATGAGATAATAAAACCACTTGTTTTATGTTGTACAGCTTACGACTCAAAAGTCCTAGTTCCAACATATTTCGATTACTCCTAATGGAAATAATTTTTGATTTAAATTTTGACGTTGAAAAAGTATAAGATAGTAATTTTCGTAAAATCCATGTGTCTCGAAACTCATTTAAATGTAATTCTTGTATAGTCATGCTTACCCTATATTTTTAAGTTCTACTTAAATTTTTATTTCATTTTTTGAAACCTTATGTATTCATTTTGTCAATATTTACTACTTAATTTAAAATTTTATCAATTTGCGCCTGCTTTAGGATTTGTGTTACAAATACATCAAAATATTTATGGTTCTATTTTGGTCTTTTGGAAAATTTAAACATTCATAATAATCTTTCGCAGGTGCTTAAAAAAAACTTTTTGTTTATTTCGTAGAGGGGATCGCAATGTATCCATAACTTGAGACTCAAACAACTATTTGGAGAACTACGCATCTAATTTTAATAAATCTTGATTAATTAAAGATAACTTATCGTTAAGTTTATACGTCTAAAAAGTTCCAAAAATTGGCACTTAATCATCAGTGTTTCATTCCCACTCTTTTCTCTATGTTCGAACCTCTAAATTTTTGAGGTTAGCTTAACCAATAATTCACCATATACTTCAGAATTCATCAAAATCGGTTGCATGATCGAAATATCAAAGCAATGCTTTTTAAGACTACACCCATACTTCACGTAATCCATCAGTTCGTTTCATCTTCGGAATGCACCACTTATGTACTAATTGTTGAGACTCCAATCCGTCAAAGTTCTGCATTACATTTTTGAATGGACTTCAAAAAATAGAATCCATTATATGTGGAATATCAAACTATTCTTATTTTTCGAATATTGGAGAAAAAAAATATTTTTGAATTGCCTTAGGATTCTAAGGCTAGGATTCTAATTATCACATGTCCTAATGTTTTTTTTTTGGAACCACTGGCTTAGTATCAAAATAATCCAATACATTCAATTATTTTGTTATACCAAAATATCTCATAGAATTAAGATTGAATAATAATAACTGTATTCTAATAGTTCCAAAATACATTATATTCTAAAGATATATTTCATATATAATTCAAATATTCAAATATTCAATTATATATAATTCAAATATTAGTATCATATATAATTCAAATGATTTTTTTTAATTCTTCAAGAATCCTTTATGATAAATCTGATCAAATACTTAATAATTGAAGGATAGTTTATGAAAATGAGAGGTAAAAAGATTTGAAAAGTATGATTCGGGAATTTTATTTCCCTTCTAATCAAACTCAAATTTTACAATGAACATTAGTTTAATTTTTTTTTTACCTAAAGTAAACTATTGTGATAAACTTTCCTTATACAATTTCGTTTTTTCGACTTCTAGAAATCCCATATGAGTTTCTTATTACTTGGTTTTGGATTGGTTTGGACACCTTTAGAACCTGCAGCATCTTTTGCTGCACCTATTGATGTTAGACTCTATTGAGTATTCTGATTTAAAATTTTGAGTTAAAAGTTTCAAAATGATTGGTAAAAAGTTTTAAGAGAATTGCGATTATTGACAAATGAATATTAATTTTAGCTTTGCTTGAGTTGGAGAAAACAATTTGGAGAAAACCATTTATGAAAATATAAAAAACAAAAACTTACAGAAACTTATAGAAAGTAAGAGATTTAAATTCTGAAGAAAGAATAGACATTTTAATTTAGATATTTCATGTATGTATTTGCTATTTTTTTTACTTGAGGTGAAACAAGTAGTTTTTGACTAGAACCCTTGTAAGTTTCCAATATAACGGGATGCAGGTGACACCATTTTTTCGACTTCTTTTATTTTACAAGTTTTATCAAAGCTCTTTCGATCCATGTTTTCTCTTGTCTTGTATAGGTATGCATACATTCATGTTCCCATATGTTTGCTCATTGTTCACATGTGAGAACATGTCTTTCGTTCCATATCCATTCTATTTGTCCGTGCATGTTCTTCAGTTGTCTCTCCTCGCAATGTTTGAGTCTCTTGCACCGTGTTTGTAATACAAGTTTTGTATGAACATTATTGTGGAGGATATGGATATTATTCCAGTGAGACTTATTGTTTGGTTTAGTGTAATGATGACAAGATTCGCAGAAGAACGATGTGAGAGGAATTAGGGGATGGAATGGTTGGATGGAGGCAAGTTATGAAGCTGGAATAATAGAGGAAATGATATCGAACGAGAGACGAACTGGCATCGTTTTGTCATGCATTGTTTTGAATAGTCAATATCTGGATCAAGCCTCATATATGAAAGGAGAGTACTTTAGTTGTTTGTGATATATTCGACATTGAAAACACTTCAGAGACCAATGTAACTGAATATAAACAAAAGCCCAACGATTTGGAATTCCCTTAAGACAGTCAAATGTTCATAATATAAAAAAAAACAAAGCTTTATCTATTACAGACCAACAAAATTTTCTAATTGCAGTAAAAATTAATAATAGCGTATGTTTGACCCTTGGTGAAAAATTTATGCTTGTTAGATCAAATTCATATAGTCTAAAAATAATTTAAAACATTCTAAACTATTAATTAAGCTCTAAGTTTTCAATTTTCTTTGATAAATTCTAAGGAATTTATTTAAAATTGTAATAAGGTCGTTGAATTCAAAATGCTTAAAATAATAGACACGCCATTAAAATGACGTCACAGTACAGAAACTTCAAACCTCCAACTGACATTTTCCAATGACAAATGAATTTAAACTCAAACAGTAAAGTTGTTTAAATCGTTCAACTAAATAATAACGGTTAAACCATTTAAATACTTAAAATTTAGTGAAACGATAAATATTTTTTTTTATATATATTTTTTAATATATTTACCCTATAGAAATCCCTTCATTATAAGTCATCTGAGCAGAAAACTTAAAAAATCATCTACTTTAAAGAGTTCTAATGAAGATTTAAGGATGTTGTTTTTTCCGGGTAAAGTTTTCCTATATTTGTATAATAGGTATCTCCAAACTTCAGTTAAATTGGTTCATTTATTGCTGAGAAAAATATTTTTTCTGGCTGATTGTTTTTCTCGATTTATTCATAAATAAATAGCAGAAATTTGGTGTATGAAAATATTTTTCTAGCAATAAAATACTCTCCAAAAATGGTCCAAATACCTCTCTGAAGTCGATTTCTAATTATTTCTTTCTTATGACTTTCTTAAACTTTTGACTTCAGCCATCAATTTAAAATTTTCGGAAAAATATTTAATATATTTTTTTCTAAACTTCAGATATAATTTGATGGATTACGGATGTTAATTTTTCCTTAAAACTCATTATAAAAATGCATATACAATGACATATGAATTTTAAAAAGAAAATAAAGAAATGTCCTCATTTTCCTGCCTTATCAATAATTTTTTAATCTTTAGAAAATTATCATTTGGATCTTTCCTCAAATTACAAAATTTCATCATTTCGAAAATCACTTTTTCTTACATTTATTGAATGACTCAGTATTGAAATTTAAAATGAAAAGCTTAATTTTTATAAAGAATAATCTCATTTGCCTCTATTCTATATAAAAAAATATAAATAGTACATTTAAGGATTTAAAAATGTTTTTCCATGACGAAAAATGCAAAAAAACATTTTTGATATTCGTTCAATTATCTGTTTATATCTCGGTTTCAATAAATGGATTGTGACGTCACAGAAAACCCATAACCGCAATCCATTGTTTTAGGATTCTCATTTGCTCATTAGTATTAGAAATTTTATTTTTTGCCAAAATATACATTTTTTTGAATCAAAAATTGGGATTTTCTCACTTTAATAACGCTCTTTATCGATTAAAAAAATAATATGCATTTTATCTACTATCAATCTATTACTAAAGTGTTCTGTACGACTCTTTGTATAGTTTTATTGTTTGGAAAAATCACAATAAAATATTGGGCACAAAAAACACGCTTTTTCGTAATTTTATATAGTAGAAGTATAAATAATTCAACAAAGTATTAATCTTGACATGTAATATCAAAGCTCCGTTTTAAGGGATGCAAGGCTAATATAAAACTTCTAGTCAGATTTAGATTTGATTCTTACATAAAACATTGTCTTGTTTTATTTATGCAATAAATCTATCCGAAACATTTGTCCCAAGAAAAAGAAGAAAAGGCCGAGAAAAATATGAAGATAAATGAGCTTGATATATGAAATGATAGGTAGCTATACTTTCGGTCCAACAAGGATAGATGAAAGTGACCGTTAAAAAGAAAAACAACCACAAATAATTCAAAATCTTCTACATCGTTAAATATATATTTGTTTTGAGGTTCTCTTTTGTATATTACAGTTTAAAACAGACAACAATAATAGCGTTTGTTGTCATGAATACAATTTAGTTGAAATACAATATCGTTTTGACTCTATTATCCATTTATGTTGAGCGAAAGATATTTATGTGGAAATATTTGAGTTCTAACCTCACTTAAATGCGCCACTGATGGCAAGCATTTCCGGGAATTTTAACCTAAATAAGTGCTATGTGATGTTGAGAGATCTGCGTCAAATTTTACGATCGTGTTTTACACAAACTTACGACCATTCAGGTTTATTATTGAGTGTATGGAATGGAATAGTTAAAAGGGTTGTGTGGGGGTTGTATGTGAGGGTTGTATATCGTTATCTTTTCTTTTAAGGGTTTCTATGTCACAGTTCTGTTTGTACTGACGTGAAAGCAATAAAACGATTTTCATATATTTTACTTGGGGCAAAAATTTTCATAACTTTTTGGATTTTCAATTAGATTAAGCTGCGTTGGGATTGTAACCCTTTTTCCGAAATTTATTTATTAATTTTTAATTAAACAATCTGACATTTGATTAACCTCAAGGCTATGAATTTAATATTATCATTTGCCTCGAATAACGAAACTAAAATATTTATTACGGTCGCGTAAAGGTCGTGACGCGGGATGAGGTCAAAAGCTTGAGCTTTTCGGGGCAAATATCTGAGTGTTTTTTTTTTTGGAAAAATAAACGAAACATTGGACGTTTTGATGTGGTTATAGGAAAATGAAAAAAAATAATTTTTCACGTCGAATTTTTGTGAATTGAGTGAGGTAGGCGAAACCATTCGGAAAACTCGTAAAATTCCCTTTGATATAAAACGGTTGAAACGTTAAGCATTAAATTTCTTAACGTGTGTTCATTCCTTGAATATTCGTTGAAGAAAACTGATGAGCTTTTAACGAAATTTTACGAGCTATCATCTTACGTTGTTCCTGTTTAATGCAAAAGCTTCACCTTATTTAAGTTAAGTTTTGAATTTTAAAAAGAAAATTATCCAAAATTAGTTTTTTACTAAACCAGCGTTCTTATTTAGAAAAAAAGTATTGAAAAATCACATCGTTTTCGTTGATCTTTCGTTGTATGATTCTAATTATGTAATGGATTTTCAATGATATGAAAAGACTTGATGCGAAATTACTTTTCAGCCAATGTGCTCATACGCTTCGAACTCATTTATTTATCAATAGACTGTCATCATATTGACAAGGCCCTAATTGAATAATCATTCAAGTGCCCCAAAGCGTATAAATCGCGTGAACATTTAACGATCCAACACCATATTGCATTATATTACAATACGAAATCAGCATTCCATCTTTTTCCCGTTTTTATCCCGCAAATTAATTTTCAAGCATTTAGATTTAATAAAATTTCATTTTACTAAAGAAAATTTCCCATCAAATCCCTGGACTCCCCAAATATAAATGTCACCAATTTCTTTCACTTAACTCAATCTGGCTTCGCTTGTGACAAGTTGCATATATTTAACCTTTAAGGCCTTTTTGTCCGAATTAATTTATCAATTGTTACTCCATACTATAAACGCGAAAGCTCTATAAGCTTTAACATTTATCGTACGTCTTTCTTCCATCAAGGGCTTAAATAGGAACGACCATATTTAATTATACAATTGAACGAGATCTATGTTCTATCTAAAAAGCTGGAGCTTTTGTCCGGGAAGAAGTATTATCTCGTTCATATAATAACAATATGGAGGCGTAGAAAAAAAATCAAAGAACCAAGGCCATCTTTACAATTATTATAAAAGATACTTGAATCGCTTATGTTACGTCAGCAATGGATAATATTCATTTGTAATATCCGATGACAGATTTTTTTTATTGCAAGCTTTTGTTAAGCTCACTATGTATGTGTAATACAAATTTTCCAATCACTTTTCAACTGACTTTTCGATATTTAATCATCAGTGTATGATTCAGGAAAAAATAAAACCATATTTTCTATTTAATTAAAAAAGAACGAGGGAAATTTAAACTTCGGGAAAACAGTCATTCGAGGATAAAATGATCGGAAATTATAAAGATTTAGTCAATTTTCATACAGCGGATCTCAAGCGATGAATGAGTACATATATGTCTACATTTTTCTTCCACCACTTTAATATCAATTTCCTTGTTATGGATTTACATATAGAATTATTTTTGACAGAAAAATATTTTATATTATTTATGTTGTTCCATATCTTCGTATAACGTGTTAGAATTTCTCTATAATTTCAATGGAAATTTGAAATCATTCCCTACTTTAATTTAATCTTAACAATATGAATAAAAAAATCTTTCAAATCGTTTATAATTGCAATAAATTCCTGAATAGATTCCATGTCTTCTTTTTATTTACTAACTCATAATAAATATTTCAAATAAAATCATTTTAAAAACCGGTAAACAAAGGGAGAAAGTACCGTAACATAGCATATAGATTTTAACTATAATAATCATATGTACTCGTTACTTAGTATCGGGTACCTTATTTAGTTCGAAATAACGAATCGTTATTTACAAATCTATTTTAGTACTTGATTCTTATGTTTCATACCTTCGGATATATCAATTAAGTGGTGTAAATCTCATTATAGCTATTCGGTGATATAATATATTTTATCCAAAAAGGTATATGTAGAAAAATTCCACGAAAGAGGGGTTTTCACCGGCATAATATCTACTGGCATAATAATAAAGCTTTGACTTACTTTACGTTTTTCCATAAACATTTCATTACCCAAGTCGGTCGTCTTTAGTTATCCCTATCGTTCTTTCCATAATGTATATCATGCAAGCTACCAAACCACTTCTTAATTAATATTGTTTCCGAAAAAATATTTTTTTTTTAAATAATTTGTTTAATTCTAACAGAATTTATATACAATTTTTGATTCAATCATTTATATCAAAAGACCAAATGTTATGAGAGAAAATTTTTGATTTAAGAATCGAATTTCAATAATAACTATCGAACTACCTGAGGTTCTGAAATTGAATGTATGCATTTAAACTTCAAATCTTTGAAAATTTTGAATTCCAAAATCTTTTGATAACAGAGAAAGAAAATTCAGAGTTATAACTTTCTTAACTATGTATTTAACTAATTTTCACTATTGTCTATTGATGGAAGTTCGGAATTCGAACTATATCATTCATATTTTACGTTTTGATTGTTATAGTTTAAAACGTGGCATTGTGGCATGTATTTGTGAAAGTTTTTATTTATTTTACAAAACCATGTTTTTCCGATTTTTTTTCTTTTGATTTGAAGGTTTTTAAATTAATTTTTCGAAATTATTTGCTCTTCTAGTTGTAAATAAAAATAGTGTCGTCTAGCTGTTATTACACCAGAGAATGAAATATCAGCTGAACTATCGACGGAAGCCATCGTAAACAAACATTAATTTCATTATTATACAGTGGTTCAGTACAAGTCCAGTGATTTATAGCTCTCATCGTTCCCGGATTTAAACAAGTAACACAATATATATGTTTAAATGTAGTATGAAACCCGGTGGCGGTGACGCCGTCTCGATCTTTAACGAAAGCTAAATCACAAATCCTGTCTTACGTTTTTGCCCCTCACCCTTAAACCTCGCCAGGATTCGATATACTCTATGATCCAGTCACGGTTTTTTTTCTCTCCCATTTTCATCTATTCAACATAACTAGAGCGTGTGATATGAATTGTATAGCAATAAACGCGAGAAAAAAATCCCTCTCATTCCGGATAAATTCCTGAACTCCATGACAATTATACGATATATTATGTCAAATTTTTTTCTCGAAAATGAATAATGACATTTTTATCATTATACACAAGTAGATCATATATATTGAGAGTATTGTACTTTTATACAAAAAAAAAATTGCCTTAGAAAAATAAATGTGAAAATTTGCTCTATTTAACTAACAATAAATTTAATTAATCTATGCCTGGCCCTCATCACTTTTCTTTTCACTCTGCCACTTAAAAATTCAGTAAGTCTTTCATTAAATTTATCAATTTTTGGGAGAAAAAACGGTGATGTATTAGATTTCAAATTTATCTGTCGATGAAATCTATTACGGTCGTTTGGGGATGTAAAACAGACGCAAGTGGCATAAGAAAAAAAATGAAATAAAACTTTTCATATGCAAATAGTTTAAAAAATGTTACATTTACGTGGAAACCGAGCGGAAGAACACGAAACAAGTGGGAAATATGGGAAAGAGTATAAAAAAAAGGAAAGACATCTTGTTCAAGTTGGGGAAACTTTATTAAACACGTAAGGGATTTGAGTAGATTACGACGGCTAATGTACTTGGTACTCGTATATTTACGGACACGAAAGTAACTTAAAGAAAATGAAGAGCAAAAGGAACATTTATAGAATTTTTATATTTCTTTTTTTCGATGCAAAAGGGCGTAATGTAACTAGTGCGGGAGTCAACGTATATGCTAGTCGGTTTTTTCGCAGTTTTTCACGTTTTTTTTTATTGATTTAATCAAATTTTATGGGAGATTTCAATGCGGGTAATAACGAAGAACGTGAAATACATTTGATTGGGATTTGAATAAAATATCGAATAAACTGTAATCAACATTTTTCAATTGGAACCTTTATTTGCTTTTATAAATTTACTTCAATTTGGGACACATCGGAAACCTTTCAACTTCAATGTCTTCATTAGTTAAAGGCTACCAATGGTTGTGGCGTTAAAATATATCTCTAAATATTTCCAGAAGAAAATCAAATATTTAAAAATAATGCATAATTGCACTTAGATCTAATTGTGTAGAGCCAAAACCACAAAATAAACAAATTATTTTCAATTCTACAATTCAATAGCTTTGAAAGTATTCACACCATACAACTAAACATACAACTAATATATAACACCATACAACTTAAAATTAAAAGACAGCTTACAAAATTGCGGATGAAATTGTCGAATTGGATTGTAGATAAAAATAAGTCTTATTATTTTTTACTTTTTAATCAATAATTGGATAGATTTATAAATTTAAAGGGATTAAAGTTATATTTTTGAGAAAACAAATTTTTCTCAAGTTACAATAATTCACATTAGAGCAAAAACCCGTGACGGCCAGACCTTCGTTAGTTTATGAAAGCTCAAAGTTTCTCTGCGCATGCCCTCAACATAGGTAAGAACGATTAGCGACTATAGAGTTTGAATGGTGATTACCTTGGGAAGGTAATATATAGCAAAAGTGTTTAAATTAAAATTTAAGTTTTACGAAAGCATGAAGGACAATTTTTTTAAAATTTTCTTCGGAATAATCACATCCTCCATTGCCAGACACTTAGTATGGTTAAAGCTTAGTTTTGTTAAAGTATAAAGTATTTTTTTTGGAACATTGGAAATCATATCCTTCATTAACAAACACTTAGTACGACTTCAACCCAGTGCCAGATGTCCTTAAACTTTAATATTTTATAATTTTACTTACATCAGAGCATAAAAGCTGAATTTTTTATAATAAATTACTTAAGCAACTATCATATTATGTCAGATTTCAGTAGCGAGACACTTATAATAATTTTTACATATTTTTTAAGATAAACTGGACTTATTATCGCACTCACATTAACTTGAATAAATATTGCTTCGTATTCGCACCTACGATACGATTTCAATACATTTGGCTAGATGTAAAAACTATCAAAACTTTCCAGCTACTGAGATAACATCTTTTGATAGTTTCTCAAGTTACATATAAAAAATTCAGCTTTTAAAGTATGATGGAAGTAAAATTATAGTTTATTAAGATTTAGGGATGCCTAACAGAGGGTTGAAATGGTGTTAAGGGTCTGGTTATGGAGGATGTGATTTCCAATATTATTCCGAAAAAAATGACTGTATACCTTAATTTTACACACCGTCGCTACTTGTTACTTGCCAAAGTAACCACTATCCCAAATCAATAGTTGCTGGTCGTTCTTGCTTAAGGAGAAACTAATATTTCCTTGAGCAATTTCTGTAGGTGTTTTTCAATCATTTTCGCCAATAATATTCCGCAAATATGTTTTTATTTCATGTGCATTTTCCTTGCATTTTTAGACACTATATTTTATCATGACGCCATTATTAATGGGTTTGGCTTTTCTTGCCTATATACCCTATGCAAATCTATAAATTTCCAGTTTCCTTATAACTTGACATTTGAAACTACCAAACTTTTAAACGGTAAATTTTGATAAAAAATGTTATATCAGAAGATTTTGTAGATTTTTATAAAGGGTAGAAAAGGGATGTTAAAATAAATTATGAAAAAAATATCCGATGTCATCAAAAAATTCACTAAATATGATTGATTGGAAAGCCGAAAAAATGACACTATGTCTCTGTTATTTTTACTCTATTCTCAACGAATTCAATTCTTCCGTGACAATTAATTTAACGAAGGTTGTGTCCAAATTTTATGGAAATCTGTCCGAGAATGACGAATGAAGGCAAAAATAAAATCAGTAATAACGAATTTTTCTCATTTTGTTCGCAAAACGAGAACGGTCCCACCCTTATCGAAACGACACATCCTAACAAAATTTCTTCGATTTATCTCATTGCGTTTGAATTATGGCTTCAGATAAAGCAATGTGGTTCGGTTTGAGGAAAGGTAAAGGGATGAATAATGGGGGTTATATGAAAGGACCGCTTATTGCAAAAAAAACTTCGATAAAACCTTACTCGATTTTCGAACACTGGCAACGCAAAGCTGAAGGATAAGCTGCCTTTTTTCTTTTATTTCTACAATGAGATTATATTCCCAACAAAAAGAGAAAGGATAAATCTTGCCAAAAATTTAGATTTGGTTAAATCATTTTTGAATTTTGCAATACAACTCGCAACCCTTATCATATTTTCTCTATGCAATTTTTCGAAATTTTGGGGTAGGTTAGAAAATTTACGAGATGAAACAGAATCCTTCGTCTGTCTTGATTTATGTCATGAATGACAATGTTGCTGTGATAAGTTAAATCCAATGTTCTGGATTCGGGGACGAACGACTCAAGCAGCAACGGTATGATTAGGAAATGCGGAGGATTGAAGGGGATCGGTGAGAGGAGTTGAGACATAAACCGACCGATGTTGATCTTCGTTTCGATCTAATGTTATATAGTTCTAAAATACAATCTTCCCGTTTACAAAATCCCCTCTTCCTCCTGGAACCCTTCGACATCTAAGTTTTCGTCGTATTTAACATCAGAACGTTGTCGTCCTCGATGACGGCTGATAAAGATGAATGTGTGGGAATTGGGACGAGGGAGTATGGACCAAGTGTTGATAGAAATGTAGTAGTAAGGGAAGTGTGGAGACTAGTAGAGATTTAATAATGTAGGGTAGGTCTCCTGTGATCCTTGTGATGTTCACTTGAACACAATTCTGGTTTGTATCTTGGATGAAATGAATATGGTAATTGTACAAGTGAAAGAAGCTCTCGATTTGAAACCAATGTTGATCAAGCTGGAAAAACGGGAAACATAAGTTTTACATTTTTAAATTAAAAAAAAGATACTTGAAAATAATTTGAATAGTTTCATAAGAAAAAAATTTCTACTTTTTGGAATATGAAAACTTATTTTTGTACAATCACTTGAAACAAAAAGCAGGAAAAGTTTTAAAACTTCAAACAGTTTGTTATTGTGGAGTTTACAACATAAACTCATACATAGGTACTTGTTTTATGTTCAAGATTTTCTAGCGTATAATTTAACTTTATATGAAACATGTCACGTTACTATATTTTTATATGAATTTTCACAAACTAAAGTTCACCCTTAACACTCAATCGCTAGATAAGAAGTCATTTTTCTTCAAAGAATTTTATTTTTTTCATAACTAAAATTTCATATTTAAATATTGGAATCCACATCTTAAAGAATGTATGCCTTGTTAAATTCAACCAGCAATGACTCTTATTTTGAAATTGTAAAAATGTAAAATGGTTTTTATTGTTACTATTAGTTTATCGTCATTTCTCACCTACTAGGGTCTTCCAAAACTCTAGGGTTCATAAAATCCAACTTGGGAATGGTCACAATGACTTTTTAGACTCCGGGTTTTATTTTTTTAAATTTAATATTTTTTCGAGCTAATGTTTAGTCATCCAACATAGTTGTGAAATTTCGTATATAAATACTTTCATAATATAAAGCAGGGGTGAGCAAAATTAATAATGGTATGATCGACCATAATTTTTTTTATTAATACGCGATCGATTTCAAAAAATGGGTTATATAGAAAAAAATGCAAATTTAGAGAGAGAATGAGTAGAATAGGGTATTAGAAGCACTATTTGGAAATCGGTACTATCCGTTGCAGAGTAGATGCGTGAATAATTTTAAAATCAAATTTCATTGTCTGCTAAATACTATATAAATACTATTCAATATGTAATGACCTCCACTGTCTACGATCAAAAATAAAGCTCCATACCATACGTACCCATAAATTCTGTCAAAATATCAACAGTAACAATTTTTTGTCCAAAATTGGTTTGTCAAAATAAAAATTTACTAAATCAAAATTCAATAAAAATTGTAGATTTCTTCCATCTTGCTACACATAATAGAGATAGACAGGACCTAATTGACTTGTCCGTTGTTGTTAGGTGGCGCACATTAGTCGACCCCTAACATAAATCTAAGGACACAATTCGTGTTTACACTATCCTGACGTCATTTTCGCTTCCACCATTTTCCTTCCTCCCTCATCATCTTCGGCTAGGGTTTTAATACCACTGAATTTAAGATTGTATGATTTTGAAGTTCTACTATGTTTTCGTGTGATACTGATGTATTACTCTATGTACTGCCTTTTGTTGTTTAATCAATATTTTTGAATCCTGATTTAAACAACTATAGGATTCTTATGTTAATGTAAACTATATAAACTGAAATAAATTGTTGTAAAGTTTACCTTTAGTTCAAAAATTTTATTTGCATTTTTTAAATATGAACTATTTAATACATAGATACTGATTGGACAAAACAGAACGATATCATATTATAGTCGTATAAGTTCAATTCAATTGACATTTTCTCAAAATTTATGTTTTGAAATCCTACTATCAAATTCACGGAATATGCACTATAGATTCTATTAGCTGTGTTATGTTTTGTTCAATCAGGTCTTATAGGATACCAATAAAAATCTTCACAGCTTAGTAAAAGATATTCATTCCATTTTTGAAATAAAAAATAATTTTTGATATACTTTAAATATAACTTGATATTCTTTATATCTAAACTCGACAAAGCGAAATAGGTTCACAGGATTATGGAAAAGAAATTGCCTTTAATTAGTGGTTTCCTTGAACCTTCTATTAAAGTTTCATCACTTTCAGAGCTTTGTTCTGTATTTAATTAATCAACTTATAATTGCCCTAATATACAATTTTTATGAATATAAAATCATTTGTCAATAATAACAAAAAATCATCTTTATAGTTGTTTAGAAATGCGGTGAAGAATTGTGAGAAGAAGTGGAATTTCTCTACGCTTTTAAGTCGGCGTTGTTGATATTTCATAAGGTTTTTATACACTTGGATTGAATTTTGACACAACTTACGACCTTTACGTTGAAATATTTTGCTTAAAATCCCTCAAATGTAAATGATTATGGTATAGATTAAAGCGGAATATTTTAAAGAATGTTTCGCTATTTTTTTAAAAAAGCTCATTTCTACGAAAAGAGCTATCATAACTTTCTCCATTTACCCAATGTTAAGCGGTTCAAAATTACGCAATTTTCGATTTTTTTTACTCCGTTAATAAGCCCCAAATCGAATTGAAATTTTACAAAAACATACCTTTAATAGTTGACTATCTACAGTAATAATTTTATTTTTTTCTCATGACTTGTGATTGTCTTCTAAACAACCTTAATCCTTTGAACCTTATAATGTTACCAATTACTATAGTTAGTTTTTCTTTAGTTGATATCTTACAGTACCGATTTGTGTTGAAAAATACTAATACATAAATACAACAGTACATAGAAAATTAAAAAGAAAAGAATTTCATTTTAATAGATTTCCAAACTCGGTAGGTATTTAAGGTATCAACTTATTTTTGGATTATTTTGAAAAATAATTTATTATGCTTTCAGTCTCTTAAGAAGCTACAATAAATCAAAAAGTTTTAAGTTTAATTTTCTTGAATCAGTGAGGTTAAACATCGAAAATTTACGATTCTCACAGTAATGGATTTGATGGTAATCTGTATGTAAACGCTAAAAAGAACTATGAATTATTCGCAAGGTTGAAAAAAATCAGAAAGAAAATAATAGATACCTATTTTAGATATCGATAAAATCTGATAATTTACGATTCAATTTCGGTAACGTTATTTCGTAGCAAAGCGAGTTCTCGTAAATATGTAAATAATATATAAGCTGTCAATAATGGAGATCGAAAGTTTAAAACTTTTCAAATAAACGAAACTCACGGTCTCTTGCTTCCTCGACATGCTCCATATTATCCTATTCGTAGTTACCGTTTTTGTGAGATTTTCCGAGATCGATACAATGGAATTCTTTTTCGCATTTATATTCCGGGCTAACGCATATAAGTACCGCATCCATCTGGAATCATTCCGGGATTTTCCATAAATATTATCTGCCACACCATCTGCAATACATTTGATACAATAAAACGAACGATGAAAATTTTCGTGAGGTTCCTATCCGAATTGGGACTGTCGTATAATAAATTTATTCCAGACATGTCTTCATGGCCAACTATAGTGACTTGACCGCAAACTGGGATCTTATATATTTATATGGACAGATTTTATGGGAAAGAGGATATGTTTATGGGAACAAATAAACTTGATAAGAAAAAAGGCACTAGAACAACATATCTCCACTCTAATGCCGACACATCAAAATCTTGACGTGACTAAAGCAAAATTGATTAAGAAATTTGAAAGTTTTTAGAAGAGAGGTGACAATTCGGGTTCGTAACGATGAAAACCCAGAAAAATTTCATTTCTTAAAGCAAATTATTACTTTTACAAAATTGAAAGTTTATACTGACAGTGTGATTCCCAAAGTCTGTATAACCAAGACATTTTATTACAGTATAGAATACAACTCAATGACAGAATATTTTCTGTATTACAGCTTAGAACTTTTATAGTAACTGAATCAAGATCCATTGCGTTGACGTTTTTCTTTTTTTTAAACTATGTTTTTTCTCACTGTTATGTTCAATATACTACTACACTTTATTGTAATAATATTCTTAGTTAATTATATCATTTACCGTTACTATTTATAAAATGTTTTTTCCAATTAAACAAAATTAATTTAAATTTTTACTGTTAATAATAAACAGTTTTTAAATTAAATCCCTTAATCATAATAGATCATGTATCGATTGCCCTCGAATGACGTCAGTGCACAATACATTCCATAGCTGTGTTAACGTACTCGTATATGTCTTGACGTTGAATCTGGGAGTGGTTATACAAATTTTCAAAATATCAATAATCAAAACAAATGAACATCTTTAAATCTCGCAATCCCATTGGTCAATAGTCTATTGCGATGGAGTGGGTGTGCTGTTATCAGATATCAGTGCATCGCTCAAAACATTACTCACTAATCTTATTACCTGTGCGCTGATCGTTTACTTCATTGAACATTAAATATTAAGCTTATGGTCAGTTATGGAAAAAATACTTACCTGAAATATTTTTACAAAAATGGAGGAAAAACAATATGAAATATTTGCATATCTGAAATTATTTTCTTTTTTGTTTGTTTGTTTATGTATGTACATTTTCAGATTAAACAAGAATTATTGACAATATGCGCAGAAATGGGTTTGGTTGTTTGAAAAACAGTTTTTCTTGCATGTAATAAAAGACTCAGTATTGAAATTATTAATGAAAATCTTAGTTTTTAAATCAAATTAATTTTACTAATCGTTTTTCTATTCTATAGAAATATTGAATGAAATTTTTATTCTAAAAAATGTTTTTCTTGGCAGAAAATATTAAAAATTATATACATTTATATTGTTTTTATAATAACCGCTCAATGATCTGTTTATATCTCGGTCTTAATTAATGAACTATGACGTCACAGAAACCCTTAAATACCCCCCAAATTTTCGAACTCCCATTTGCTCATTATTATTAAAAGTTTTTTTCGGCCAAATTATTTTTTTTTCAGATCTTAAAATTGGTTTTTCTTCACTTAAATAAATTATCTTTTTGAAGAAAAAAATTTTTGGGCTATTCTAAGAATTTTTTTTTTTTTTTTTGCTTATTATTTTCCTTATGCAAAAATTTATTGAGATAGAGATACGAAACTTCCAGAATCTAAGAACTATATTAGTATCTTCACAATTATTAAAATTTATTAAAATATCTTTCCGGAACCTATTCCTCCTGCTTATTGTCCTAGGTCTTTTGATGATAATATCCAGAAGGAAAATGTAATGATACACAGTATTGATGATTAATAACAAAAAGTTATGATATTAGAATAATTAAGTAGTAAATTGTGGTCTCCAACATTAATAAAAATCATAATTGGATTTGTTGAAAAACTAAAATGAAATGCTTAACTTTGTTGTATCAAAACTACTTCAGGTGAATATCATTTTTTATTAGTCCCAAAAGAGCTTTTAATAGTATCTTCTGAGAAACCGAGTTGATATTCGTTGAAATTCTTTAAATTTTTAACTTTCCAATTATTTCTTACTTACAACCAAGAAGAAGTTGGATTTTCCGCCTTTTAAAGATTTAATTTTATTATCTACGCCTGTTTTACTATCTGTAACATAAAAATTTCACGCATAAATCAAATGCTACAAACCACGGCAAAGTTTCCCAACCTTGAATTTCTTATTCCATACCGCAAATTCAATCACAGAAACCCGAAAAATGTTTCCATATAAAATGTGGCGTAATAAAAGTATAAAAAAAAGTATATGCTTTGAAAGTACGTCATCAATCTGGATTATGTGCACCAATTGTCATCGATTTACATAAAAAAACGTTATTCGTAACCGCAAAAGAGACTAGTGAGAGAGTAACAAAAGTGCCATACACACTACCGTTGAGAATTTACAAAATAAATTCAATATTTGAAATATTTCGAGTAATTTATTTCAATAATATTGAACATGGCATATATCGCCATTCTCTCATCTCGATGGAATGAATGAGCTTTTTTTGGTGTACGGCATAAAAGGGAAAAAACTCCGACTAATTTAAATAAATTCGCAATTTAGATGGGACTGAATAGCCCCCGAAAAAGCTCTAATAATGATTAATATATTGCAATATCGAAGTAGGCGATGTATGGTGAAGTGAGAGCGATCAAGCTGGTCATGGAATGCGCAGATATAATAAAGCTCTATAAATATTTCGTAAACTACGGTAGAGTAGCAAATGCAATAAAACGGCATAAAGAGTAATTCCATTACAAAAAGGTTACCAACTGAATGGAACGAAAAAAACAAGGGTTGCAACAGTTCTCCCATAATAAAAACAGGAATTGTAGGCCTCTTGTTTACCTGTTTACGTTTTGATTGAATTTTTATTTCTAGTACTTTCACAAATAACTCATTTAATACAATAATCAACCTAATTTTTGCGTCAATTGTTACTAAATTATTACTAAACATTCTTATCCTTGTGTTTCCAAAAATTATCAAAAGTAGGGCAAGAAGTTTTTTAATTAGTCCTGGCTATACTCAATCTAACAGTGTCAACTTTTAAGCTTTGGTAAGAAAAAACGGAAGGTTGTGGTAAAAATGAAGAAGAGAGAGAAAAAAAAGTGTTATTCTCTTGTGAATTGAGTAAATGAAAAGAAGCTTTACTCACTTATACATAATTCAAAGATTACAGAGAAGAGGTGGCAGTTTTGTTTGTTGTCCGCTTTAGTCCCATTGGTAGCCAAAGCTCGAAAGCTCCAACGCGTGTTTAATTCACATGACGTACGAATATAGTTGATGAGAAAAGCGGAACAGAAAGGCGTTTCTTTTCACTCGTTTTTCCCGACATTTCCGTAAAATTGTTTTTAAATCGAGACTTTAAACTCCAAATGCAAAGCACAGACGAGCAAAAACGAGCTTTTATTAAATACAAAAAAATCAAGTAGGCTTATTTTTCCCACTTTTATTATGTACTAAACGCGGGACACAAATGCGATTTTTTTCATTCTCGTTTTTTTTTTAATTTTAAAATATGCTGACGAAAATTACATGCTGAGATTAAAATGGTGGGAAGGAAAATGATAAATTATTGAATTTAATGTTCCTGTATTCGGGATCTGGTGTTTTATATTTTATATATTCAATATCCTTATCGTAAGATTTTTATGTATGGTTGCCGAATAAAAACGAAAGTGGGCCATGAATAAAATAAATATTCGAATAGATTTCGCTTGTTTCAAAGAGTTAAGCTCTGCTAAATTCAAGGTTATGTACAGTGTGAGACTAGCAAAAAGGTAGTGGCGGATATAATAATCCTTTTTTATGTACATCATTCACAAGCATACATAAAAATGAATGTTAAAGTAGCATTTTTTTTTTGGGTTTCCTATTTTTTTTCTATTACGTTACTCATTTGTTTAACTGTTATGGCATTTCAAAGCTTTTTTTTTACCTTAAACTGTCAGAATTGGCATATAAATATAAATATCAATTTTAACCAAATTTAATCATAAATTACATAAAAAAGCTTCATCTTCTAAAGGATTAAAGGAAATAATATTAAAATTCTGATTCATAAAATTTTTTATTAATAAAACAAAAGAAGTTAAATTTTTTTATGTTTTTTACATGAAAATTTTAAAATATATAATGAAACGATTCAGTAAATCTAATGAACATGTTTCAAATATGTTTTAAAAATGTTCTTAACTAGTATCAAAACAAAATGTAGCGGTCAATATTTCCTATTGGTCCGGCATTAAAATGACGTCACAGTTCAGAAACTTCATAATATCATGGATGTTTTGCTATTAATGATGTACTTAAGCACAAATAGTAAGGTTGTTTAAATCATTCGAACTAAATGTTAATGATTTAAATCATTTAGTCTTCAATCTTTCTATACCTAAAAAAAATTGATGTTGGCTTTTAGTGTTTAAAAATGTGTTAGGCGGAAAAATGTTGAAAATATCGAATATTGTTTAAATTATTACCATTTGTATGTTAACCGTTCAATGATCTGTTTATATCTCAGTTTTAATACGCACACGTAGGCGGACAATGACGTCACAGCAAACTCTTAAGCACTCTAATCGTTGTTGGACTCTTAAATAAAACCAAAACACTTTTTTGACCAACCTAAAAATTTTAAATAACTAAAAATTGTTTATCCCTGCTATATGGTCTCCTGAGGTTTAATCCTTTATTTTTCATTGAAATCTAAGAAGTTGATTTTGAATGTTTAACTAAAATATTTGGACTCATTGTCCTAATTTTTTAAAAAAAGGTTGAATTTTTGTGGTTAACTAATTTTCTTTGAAATGGCAGAAAGGAAGTTTAAATTGTTTGAATACATTTGGTACAAATGTCATATTTCATTGTTAGTAAGACCTTTTTGGAGAATATAGGTCATCAGCTTAACAACTTTCACCAGCTTAACAAATATTTAAGGTTAATTAAATTTTTGAAATAGCAAAGTTGACGAAAAAGAATAAAGGATGAAATGAGGAAGATGCAATAAAGGACATTTACTTAACATTTGCACTGTGTTAAACCATTATATGATCAAAAAAAGGGAATGATTGTAATCTCTAATTTACTCGTTGGAATTCTTTCTGAGTACTGCGTTCTTCATTTCAATAAATTTCCATGGCAAAAGGCTTTTGTTGTTGGCAGCTCGGACATATTGTATATTCACATGAAAATGGTCCTTTAACCGTTTGAAAAGAAGGGTTGCGAAAATCAAAACGAGAATGTCATAAAGGACCACTGGTGATGATGGGAGCTTTTAGTAGTGAGGCAGGCAAACCATGGAGGTGTTTGTGCTTTGTAATGCGCCCGATGACGTACGAGAATGACATAATTATATTTGTATTCATGTCACGTCAATCTCGCCCAAAATGTTCCGTTTCCTTCTGGGATTCATCCCATTTCCGGGCCCCAGGCCTGTCGTGTTACACTAACAGAGCCATTTATGCTATATGACAAATTCTTCATCCGAACTTTGTTCGAGAAGTAAACAGATTTTTTTTTTGACTTTGGAAATTGTACTTTTATTTTTTGTTAAATGGAAAAATAAGACAATAGAAATTTTGTTCTGCTTCGATTCCGGAAGAAATATATAGAACAAATGCTTCCATTGCCAACTAAACGATCCGTAAGAAGTCGTTAATCTATTTGTTAGAAACGTTAAAGCTCACAAAGAGATTTCCTATGTCTCGAACATGTTCATTATAGATACATATGTGTTCTACAAAAATACCAAAATAAAACCAACAAAATCCTCAGAAATTAAATCAACCAACAAAAGCTTAGTTAAGCTTAACGCATTTCTTTTTTTTTTTAATTTCTCTTTCATATTGTTTCCATCTCAGTTTTCCTCAAACTTTCCAAATAAATACCGAAAGCTCAACATTTATTAAACAATCTGTTTCCAATTTCTTTTTCTTAATTGACTTAAGTTCTTGTTAATGAAAATCTCTTCATTATCTTTCAAACAACTTCCTGAACAACAATGGATATTAAACTTTGAACTTTGATCTTTTTTTGATGAGAAAAAGCTCTTCTTTTATTTACCTCAAAGGCTACAGGCCTATTGTGCCTCCATTAAAAAAGCTATTCTCTCAATTAGATCGCAGTTTAATATTAACGGAAACGAAAAGTTTATGTAAAAGTTGTTTGTTGGAAAAATGTATAAAAAGCTCAATATTTGGAAAAGAAAACAGAACGAAAAGTTGCGTAAGAGCTGTTAGAAATTATTAAGTTTCTCTTGAAAAATAACAATGGTTAAAAGATATTTTTTTGTGCTGAAAAAAAAATTCTTTTGTATAAATTTATTAAATGAACCAACTTTAAAGTTCTGTAAAAATTTAAGTACCATTAACTTTTTATTCTGAATTTTTAAGATGAATAAATACAAATTGATTTGGAAGTGGTATCTCATTTTTAAATATATTTCAATAACATAAAAGAAAAACTTGTTTTTCCTCTTTGTTTCCACATTATATTAATCCCTATAAAACTAAATCAACAATGACTACTGCCCATTAACCAAAATTAGGTTATTAAAATGGATTTATTTATTTAGCTTCTTTTCCACTGAAATTCCAATAAAAATCCTTCAATCGGTACCTGAAGAGTCCTCTAATTTAGTGGCTTCAAACCTTATTTCAGCGGACATTAGGATACCCGCAGACCGTTGAGAACGGTTCTTTAATTTTGTTAAGGATTTTTTTTTTAACTTTTTTACATCAGTTTCTAACAACAAATGTTATCTTCAAAATTAAATATTCCCCTGAATTGACTGGCATCACAAACTATGTTTTCTGGCTTAAGAGATTGGGAAACTCTGCTGTAATTCATGTATCATTCAGTTGTGCTGACTTTTAACCCTTCATCGATTTATATCTGTCAAAGTTCCCGACAATTGATGAGTTTGCAATTTTACCTTTTTCACGTTTTTGAAAATAAATTTATCTTTAAAATTGGTCTTCTTAATTATTTTTATTTACTCATTTTTCTTTCATTTTCCTCCCCCTCCCTCCCACCTGCATTTCCCAACCAAATAAACAACACTTTTACTTATAGCTTGACAAGCTGATTGTAAAAAAAAAAATAATAATAAAAAAAAAAAAAAAAAAAAAAAAAAATTTCTTGGTTATGGTTCCTTAAACTTTGATTTTCATAAAAGGTACAATAATACCTAGAGAATATAAAATGGGGGTCGAGAGATGAGATTAATTCTATTATTCTCATATTTCATAGAAAGAAAATCGTATGATGGACATAAAACGTTGCTTTTGATAATGTTCAAATATTTAATACCAATACTTTTCATAGAAGTTCAATTCATATTTAATTAATAAATATTTATAATAAAACTTTTATTTTTTTCAAATACCTATTGCGAAGCTTCTAATGATATAATCATAGGTCTTTGTCATATACATTGATACACATCCAATAAGTCTAATATAAGGTAGTATAGGATACTTTCGGCAAAATTCTCAAGATCTCTAGAAGGTTAGTTTCTTCCTTGGCACCCTTCAACGTTACTCTGACTACCTGGATAATAACTTTAACAAGGGTGCGCGATAGAAAATATCAAATATGTCAAAACCAATTTCAGTTCTTCTGCTATCAATGCTCATCAACTACCTTTTATCACTCAAAGCCTTTCCACCTTGGGCCACCCGGACATGAGCTGGGAAATTTACATTATGATCCAATTGGCTGTCTACTGAGATTTATCTCAGAAGAAGATCTGCCCAATTGGAATTAGAAACAAAGCTGGGACGTAATAATTTTTTTTGAGATACAACGCAATGGAACTTTGAGAAGGGGTCCCCAAAATGATGAAGAGGAAGATGACTATCAGTTTGAAAGAATTAGACCCGAGATTGTATTACCTTATATGATTTATCATATTATCCACAAGTGTTATCCACAAGTACACCAAATATTTTTTCTTAAGGAAAGAATACTTCCTAAATATGAATCAAACTCCTAAAGATTCGATCATTTTTAAACCATGAACAATTATGTATCAAGAATAAAAATTAAAAAAATGAGTTGATAGATTTCTTAAATAAGAGGTTTCCAACCTTTTTACTTTTGGGAGAACTTAAGTGCATCTACATGTAAATAGTTTGGAAGTGATCAGCTTTTAATCGCCTTTTGATAAATTCGTATATTTTTATACTCTTTGAACAAAGAATATTAACAAGAATCAATATTCACGAATAATAATTTTTCCAGAAAGATGTTTCCCCAAATTTTATATAGAGTAGTATACAACAAAAACTGTATGTAAATAAAGTTAATGAAATTTTGAGACAAAAAGCTACTGGTGGTTTTATTTCTCTGGTGCACCCTTAATTAGTAATTAATTAAATTAAAAATCCAATCATAAGCGCGCTAAAAACGAATACAGTAAAATATAAGAGTTGATTAAGAGGTGCCTGTAGTACAGATGGGCAGCAGACAAAGTTTGCAAAGTTTACAAATTAATCATTATCAATAATATTTTAATAAATTTCACTTATCTCTGCTATTAAATTAATTATGGAAATCCTTTTATAGATTATTTTTTCATTGAACAAATTTTTCATATCTCGATTGAATCTATTATATATCTATAAAAGAATTCATTTAAGATTCATTAACCACAATTAAGATTTTTTTTTCTACTCTTTGCCTAGAGGCAAGTTTAGTTTCTTGCGTAGTTAAGATCATTTATCCTCATCGTCTATCCCTTCAAATTGAAGAAATTCATTCCTCGTTTCAATAAGTCCAGTATCTTCCAGATTCTTACAGGATAATTCGATTTCTTTTTTTTTTTAATAAGTGCATAGTAAAAAAAATAATAAAAGTATAATAATTCTTATTTTCCTGAAACGTTCTTCTGATTTGCTACTAAAACATGATAACCAATTTAGAGGGTGGCACAGTAGAAAAGTCAACGAAAACTATTCCTCTTAAAATTTCATCATTTCATCATTAAAAATTCAAAGTAGCATTTCTGTTGTCTTCTCTTTTAGGATACTTTTAACATTAATTATCCAGACTCCAGAGTAAACATAGTTTGATTCTTTTTTGTTGTTTTTTACCATTGCTTTATAAAATTACATATTGCGAAAATTTTCTCGAAACGAGATTCAAACCCAACACCTACCAGTTTGGAAGCAGCCATCACGACCACTTGGCCACCAGTAGGCTCATATAACTTAAATTTTGTCATTTTTTATTTGCTTAGGTTTTAAGAGCTTCTTCAATTTTTTCCTATTCATATTCATAATTTGAATCGATAATTAAACTGTTATAAGATTGGAGATATGATTATTACTTTGCCGTAAAGTCTTATGGTAAGAGCTCAGTGGTAAATACAATGAGAAAATCAAAGGTAAAGACAGAGATAAAAAAAATACTTTTAGTGTTGCTGAGCAATCGATATAAGAAAAACATTAAAAAAATTGATCATAGAAATCAAATTTGCTTTTAATGATGAAAATATTTTCATTAAAATTGGATAAATATTTATCGCTTTCATTATATATTATTGTAATTTATGCTCACTTATACTATCGTAACTTTAATATTTATTGGTATGTTATTGTCCGTAAAATAAGTAATCAACTACCTCGAAATTTCGGTGTTATTTCTAATATCCATCATCGTAGTAAAAGACAGATATATAATTAAAAAGTTAAGTCATCCGTTAGAAACTTTAATGTAACTAGAAACATAAGTGTCGTCGTAAAAGAGCATAAAATCCCCTTTGGGTGTCCTCTTGAAACTATGCAAACCGCTTCGTGGTAGACAAATCAGGCTCTTACTTGGTATGTCAGGGTGAAGATGAAAACAGTTGTGAAGTAAGAATAGGATAGAAGTCATTATATTATCTCGCTATATATATATATTCTCAACATAATATAATAAATCATGCATAATTCATTTTGTTGAGGTTAAGTCAGGTTATGTTTGTTGGCTCGGATTTGGTGGATATATACTCAGCGTTACACAACTGGGAGCTTTAGGGGAAAGCGTGCATGTCATACTTGTGCTTTGCATCGTAACGGAGCATGTAAAATACGATGTGAGAAGAAGACAGGACAAGTTGCATGTGCAATGTTCCTGTGGATGTATAAACAAAAGACAGTGCATCGGCTCATAATTCATACATATTTATTATTGTTGAGAAAGCGATGCATCCCAAACGTATTTTCATATAATATGTCCGTGGAGAGACAATTCTCTAAACGGCGTTGGTTAATTGCGCGGAAACAAATGAATGAACATATCTTTCGCTCTTCATTTGTTTTTGTTCCCGTATCATCTAACAATCATTGTTCTAATTGTTCGAAACGATGGTGGAAATTGTGATTTGTTCGTTCGTTTTCCATTTTATCGTGGGATTTACCATTTTTTTTTTGTTGTTGGCGTACTTGATGAGGAGTCGTGATAGGTGCGTGGTATGCAATTTTATCGAGGACAATTGGAAAAAAGCTCATTCCAATTCACTACCTACGACAATTATTGTTAATCATTTTTTTTTATTGTGTTTTTATTGCTTCTTTTGTTTATTTTCTCCTTCATTTGTTTTTGTTTTCTTGTTTACGTTGATTCCACATAAATAAAAACATCAAGTTTTGAAGCCGAAACATCCACTACCGAAAATATATTATCAATTCACGTCAGGATCTTCTGATGGGAATATTCTCGCAACAACTCAAACATCAATCTGATACTTGGAAATTCTAATTTGCTCCTGTTGAAATTGCTAATTGAAAGTGTGATCAGTCATTTGTTAATTCGTCTTTTGTTTTAACATGGAGTACAACAATATATGTACCACCAAAACTCTACACGAGTGCTCATTTAATTTCAAAGGCTATCGTATAGATTTTCAATTAAATTTCAATAGTTTTTCGTTGTTTTTTTCAATGCACATTACTAAACAGCAGCGATATCAATTTTCAAAGGTAAACAATCTATTTGAAAATTCATTCCGTTTTGCGAAAACAATTTGGAATGATTCAAATTTAAAGTGCTTTCATTCTGTAACTAATTCAACTTGTTCTATTTGCATCCCATTGCAAATATTGAAACAAAAACCCAAAAAAAAATGAAACGAAAATTTCGATCGAATAATATCTCCAGCGTATACAAGAATCGAATAATTTGCATCACCAATACATGCATGCAATATGGGCGACATGCATCCCTCCCGTTTGGTTATTCTTCATTTAAACTACCTTCATAAATTCCCTGTTCTATCAATAACAGGCGCATGATGGAGCCAAACTGGAATAGATACTAGAACTGATAAAGGGAGGAATCTTTGTCCACATGCCTAGACGATGATGATGATGATGATACTAGTGATGCATCACCATGCACATGCACTTCTAGTTGAACGACATTCTACATTCCGGAAGTGTATTTTAGAGAATGATACTCCATTCAAATGTGAGTCACTCGAGCGCTGTTTCGATTACATACGGCAGAGGGAGCAAAACGAAAATGAAGTTGGAACGGGCTTTAGACGATGATTCTGGGGGCTTGCAAATTTCGGGGGACCGGGAGTCGGGAGGATGGTAGCAATGAATGAAAAATGTCGGGATAGCAAAGCGACGGAAAAGATGTTTGGAGTTGTGCGGTTTTGAACGAATTCTGTTGAACTTCACTTTCGTCTTTTCTTATTTTTCTAAGTTTGCCAGAGGCAAACAGCCGCGTTTTTTGCACGAAACACTCCGTTTAGACCCCTTTTAGAACGCTCAATACATTTGAAATTCACATTTTTTATTCATAACTTTGATATCTACACATTCGAATTATAGATGTAATACCATTGGGTTCCTACTCCTATAAATGGAAATCTGAAATTGATATGTGCTTGACTCAATCGCTTAAATATTGATGAAGGAAATTTTAAAAATTTAATCTATCATGTAATGGAATAAGTGAAAGATGTTTTAACTGAATATCAATCGATTCTTTTAGTAAAATAATCGATCTGTCCCTCCTAAACTTTGAGAAAAAAGATAGTATTTAAATCCGTCACGATGCGAGTTGGTATTTTAGACTATTAGCATCTGGAGAGCGATAATCGCGTTAATGAGGTAAATACATTACACATATTAACTGCAAATACCAATTGCTTCAAATTTGGATTGGTCAAACAAATAAGTGTAATATTATATAAACATGAGACCAAAGGGAATATAAGGATTTTTATTTTACTGTATTTTTAATGTTTAAGGATAATATCCATCCAGCTCTGAATATTTTTGATGTTAAAAACCAAATTTCTTTTTTTTCTTTTCACCTACCCTTTGATGTGGCTTTAGATTCTGCTATTAGAGTTGTGGTTGACTAGAATAATTAACTTTTGTAACTTAAATTAAATTCTTTAGTTTTTGAGGAAGTTTATGGAAAAAAATGGGAAAAAATAGTTATCATATGAAATATATGTAAACAATGCCATTTTCATGAAAATGATTCCCTTAAGAAGAAGCTGTTGATATTTATGAGCATTTTCAATTATTCTTCTTACTTTATTCTTGGAAGTTTCCAATTTATCTTCTCTTACCCCCCTCCATAAAATGGTTTAGGTTGATTTGATTTGCTCTTACTTTTCACATTTATAATTGTTTTCTCTGGCTTAGTCAAAAATTTAACGCCCGAAAATAGTTCAATATTCAGTTTCCTTAAAAGTAGAGAACAACACATTATTCTTCAACTCCCTCCCCTTCATATACTTGGTTAGGTCTGCGTCCTGAGAAAATTTCAGCCCTTATTGTGGGATAATACAATCCTCGTTAGGAACTACTGGCTCGAATACAATCACGTTAATAATTCAATCCATGAATTTTCTTTTGTTGATATTACAGTTCCTGTTTTAGAGTCGATGTTTTCAATCCATTTAGTATATTGTTCTATTGTACATGAAAAGTTTGAATAATAAATGTCTTATTGTTTCTTTCTTTTAATGTGGATACAAACTATTTGATTTTACTAATGATTTTCACTTTTACTCTAAAAGCTTCCCTAACCTTTTGTAGTTTTAAATTCATTCAATATAATTTTCTACTTTTACCGATATTCAATGGGAATTTTCGGTAAATAACAATTAAAAATGGTATATTTGTGGTACTTCAGTTATACGGCTAGGAAAACTGGAAAAATTATCTACTAATAGTTGAAATGAAGCGGAAGTCAAATATAACAGAGGAAGATTTTTCACTAACCATTTCCTGTAGTCACACTTCTAGCACAGGACTAGGGGTTATGGAAGTAATCCAAGCCCATAGAGGTGGACATTTTAATTTCTTTTAAAAGAATTAATTCAAAAAAAAATTATTCTCAAAAAAATTGATCATATACAAAAATGATTTCTTAACAAGCAACCATAAATCAAGATTTATGTTTCAGACAGGTACTTTTTGCTAAATAAGCATTTGCAGTCTTAAAGCTTAAATGCTTATCGGGCATCTTTTCAGATTTGTTCATATCCTGAAATCTCTCGGTCAAATCTTAATGCTTTCGTTTTATTGTATGTGTTATCTGTTGAGGTTGTTTAACTACTAGAAAATTAAGTTTGAAAAATCAAGTTTTTTTTTACATATAACGTATGAGAGAGATAGAAAGTAATATTGTTATGTACCTAAATACCGAAACATTATTTTTTTCCAAAATTGGGGTAAACTGTTTTATACATTTAAGATAAACATTTAGTTTCCATGAAAGGTCATTTCCATTAAAACTTTATATATCTGCGCTATTCATAATAATTTATCAGGAAACTAATTACAAATAAATGATAAATTACTGATTTGGAAGATGATAAAACAAAGCTTTTCCTCATATACTTAGATGATTTGAATAAATAGAATCCATTTGTTACAATCAAAATGATACAGCTGAAACATCATTATTATTTCAAATCGTTATATCATATTTCATTTCCAAAATTATTTTCCATAATTTTCTTCAATTTATAAATAAGTTTATTCAATTTTCATGTAACTTAGTAACAACAGTTTCGAAATTTGAATACTCAAACGCATGGGAAACATTATTTTTAGTCGAGTGTAGAAAGACTAACAAAAGGATACGCTACATATAAAATAATTTTGATGTTACCAAATCGTTGAATTTTCCGAATGAAATATATGTTTTTTTATCAGAAAGAAAATTTCGAATAAAATAAATCTTTGAACCCATAAGAGTCTGCATCACTTATATCCTTGCAATCACTTAAGAAATTTTATCAAAATTCCACAATATCTCAACTAATTTCCGCGATTTACAAACGACCCACGATGTGGAGAAAGCTCCCGAGTTTTTCCTTGCTCTGTAAACATTCACATTGCCATTTTCCTCCCTTAACCTCCCATTCCTGCATATCATTGTGAAATTGTTATTTCAAAATGACCCACATAATTCAAATCCTGGCATCGTTCTAAACCAATTTCCCAGATGCATAGCTCGTGAGGAATATGCAAACGCCATTGCCTGTCGCCACCATTTCTTACCCTCAAACTCTTTGAGCTTTCCATATAAAAGGGTGAATGCGACACGGCACGGGGTGCATCAATTTGTTGCATCACAGCCGCATAATTTGATTGCACTTCAGTTCAAATTTTGTTCTTTATATTATAACAATAAAGAACCGGTTGGAACTGGAGAAAGCGAACGATCGAATCATTAAAGTATGGCACATAAAAGAACAGTCAAATTCAAGTGTACTTTATATTGAAAAGCAAAAAAAAAATAGGATTAGAATATTTAAATTTGTTAATAATTTTTAGAAGCTCTTTATGTACTTATAAATATTAATGTAAAACAAAAAAAGAAGTCCGTGTTAAATTATAAATTTCACATCACTTTCATATTCAAATAACTTGAATATTTTTTTCACTAATTTGAAGGTAAAATTACATTACAATTTCTATTTTTTTTTTAACAAAATTTTAATGTAATTCAACTTTTATAAATTAACATTCATTAAAGTCACATTTTCAACTAACAAAGTTCAAGACTATTTTATTCGTTTATTTTGTGAAAGCTTAAAAGCTCTGAATTGTACATTAGTCCAATTACAGCAATTTTATTACAAATTGTTACAATTTTCGCATTATTTTGCTCGAAAACTAAAGAGAATTGATGCGAATTTTGATACATTTTATTGCCAATATTTAATGGCACAAAGATAAAAATGAACGATTCAACTGTACCATTTCTCGCCTTAAAGAGGGTGAGAATATAAAAGAAACTGTAAAATCGATATAAAAATTGTGATAAAGTTTATGAAATATTTTAAGAAAATTGAATGAATTTTAATGTTGTTTTTTCTTTTGTTTCAGGTAAGTTTCGATTGAAATTTGTTAGAGAATAATTTTCCACGAGTTTGGTGTAAGTAATTTTTTCTGTGTTATACGGTAGAGATGGGGAATATGCAGCCTCTTGACCTATATGTGGCTTTTGTGTGGTCTTGATAAAATGTAAAACTTTTTCTTAAAGGCCTAGGGAAAACAATCTGTATGATTAAAATATACGTCATGCAGGATTAAAGCTATGTTTCTTGATAAATTTCGATGATATCTGATTTAACAGCATTTCCAAGCATTTTTTAGTTCCCCTTATTTATATTTTTAGCTGAAGAAGTATATCCAACATAAATTTCTAAGACTGAAACTTTCAAACAACTATGCAAAAATACAGCTTAATTTTTGAGTAAACTTGGATATGTGTGCTGAAAAATAATTTCAAGACCCGTGCTCTTTGCAAAAAAAAAAAACGTTCTTCCCAAATATTTTCCCTTGTTTTCTGTCCTCAACTTACAATTTGGATCTTTTGAACCTTTTTTTACTTTCGAAAGTAAATATTCTCGAAAAAAAAATTCGCAGAACATTTTTATGTTCTTTTATAGTTTTTCGAAGGTAAAGGTTTCAGAATCTTTTCTATGAAAACATATCAATAAGTTAAATATCAGAGAGTTTATTACAGTCGTGCCCAAAAATAATATTAAAATAATTATTGGCGAAATTTTATACTTCCAACATGAACATAGTTCGGCCTAATTACAAATGCCAAACGTACTATGTAGTATAGGTGTCCACTTAAAAAATTCATCGCTGTTTTTTTAACATTAAATACTTTTCGCAATAATGTAACAATCAAAAAATTAGCTGTTTTAGTAATAGGGTGATACCAACAGCATAGTGCTGTAGCTCTTATGAAGTATTTAAATTTCATGAGCGTAGGTATACCTAAATTATTTGAGCGAAACAGTGAAATAGGGATTTTATGTTGCATTAAAATAAAATCTAACAATTAAATTTCTTTGGAATATTTGAAAATCACAAAACAGAGCAATAATATAAAAAATTGTAATGTCCAGGAAAGTCTTGATTATAAAACGTTATCTCATTTTAAGACCAATGCTGTGTTGGCAGATTTTGCAAGAAAAGAGCTTACTTTATCGTTTTTCATTCATTCTATTCCTCTGCTGGACCATTTAAGTAGCTTTAAAAAATAAGCGTTTGAAAAGAACAAAAATCATTGCAATAGTTGTACAAAAATTGGTATATACAAGTAGTAGTACATTAATAGATAGAATAGGAAGAAAATTTTAAAAATCATAGGGAATTGAACTTTTAAGTCACTCCTGGTTTCCAATAGATTCTCACTGAACTTTCTCTCTACTGGACTACGTAAATATTAAAACAGCTTATTTTTATTGTATGGTTTCACTAGTTACTCTCAACTGTCTCTATTTGTTAAAATTTATTAAAAAAAAAAGAATATTTATTTAATTCTATATAATAATCATTAGTTTTTGCCTTTTTTATCAATGTATCGAATAATACAGCGCTTTGTCAAAGCATCGAACAAATCCGATGTATCGTATAGTTATTGTAGTAACATCGAGTAGATTCGATGCATCGAGCTTTACTGAATACTTCTTCGATATCTAACCTTAAAGAAAACTTAGATCATATTCAAAATAAACGACTCATAAATTCAATATTATCTCAAATAAATATGTTGTGATTTTTAGAAAACTGAATAGAAAAATAGACTTTTCAACGTCAAACGAAACTAAAGACAGGAATAGGATGCTTTTATAAAACTTTTTGTTTGATTTTTTTTTTAAATATAAACACTGATAAATATACTATTAAATTAACAGAAAAAATTAATCTAACAAAAAAACACAACAAACTAGTTTTTTTAAATTACAAGCGGGACTACAATATAACGAACGCGAAAAAACAAATACTCCGATTTCATTATAGAAATTTCGAGTTTTTTCTAAACAAATTTCATGATATATTACATCAATTTCGTTCCATACTTGAAATATACCTGTTTTTTATTACGCGACCTAACTTTGATAATTAATACAACCTACATTACTTTCTAATTTAAATTCCGTTTTTATTGATAAAAAAATTCACTTCTGCAGTATTTTTTTTTTTTGGTTTTTAAAAGGAAATATTCGCGGTTTAGCAAAGTTTTATTTTTTCGTCGTGATAAAAATTGCATTGCATAAATCTGCCTAACTTGTAGGTTGCTAACGTTGTGCATTCATTCGTCGTATCTCAATTGAAAAATATACTTTTATCTCATCCTCAAATCCCGAATGCACGACACAAATATTCAAAGTCAAAAGCATTTTGACGTTGATGTGAAATCCAGCGAAGGCCTTGCATATAAACGTGGTGTATGGTATTGTGCCGGCAACAGACAGCTAGTGCCGAACTGAACGGTGAAGAAAATTTCAATACCGAATTTAACCACCACACGTGTATGTTATTCCTGTGAGATCAAATCAATTCACTCTATTTTCCCTCGTAAACATAACCTCCATCTCGCTTTCCATTTATCCGAAGCGTACAAGATCCATATTTGACTTGAATTTCTTCACACATAAGTTCAATAAGAAACAGCTCTATATACTTCTGATATGTAAATGTCGATCCATTTAAATTTATCAGAGGATCTCTTAGGATTTCTAAGGTGTCAAAAGAAAATGCTAAACAAGCTTTTGAAAAAAAAGCATCTCACAAAGCCTGCTGTAAAAAAAGCAAATCCGTAATGTCTTTCAAACTACTATAATCTGACATAAAAAGCACAAAAAAAGAACTAGACAGACATTAGAAGTATTTTTAAAAAATAAAGTTTTTATATCAATTCCTAATAGCTTTAATCCCAGCACATTTTGAAATGTTTTTCTCTGGCTATAATTTAAGGATCCTCGCGTTCGCTACTTGCATCCGGGAGGAAAACTTTAAAATGTTAGAATGAAAGAAGAGATTAGAAAAAAATAGTCTAAGTCGTGAAAACTTGTCAACTTAAAGTTAAAATGAACAATGAACATAAGTAATAAAAGACCGCTGTAAAAAAAAATAAAAATCTTCATAAAATGTACCACTTTTCTTAAAAAAATTAAATAGTGATTCATATATTTAGAGAGACAGTTAAAGTAGCCAGTTTTAAAATTTGATAATTTAGTGCCCCCAAGAATAATTGATAAGTGTTATTTCGAATAAGGATAACTTATATAACTGAAGCAGAAAATTTTATTAAATCATTTTTCTTTGGCTTTCTTAGGTTCTGATTAATATAATGAAGTAGCGAAAATATAGTATTTAGCACTGTTTTTGTCCAATAGCATTATAACATTTTACTATCATTTTTTTCCGTATAAGAATGGCTGGTATATCAATTTTTTGGTCATGTAATTCTTACATCTATTTAAGTTCATCCTTATCAGCTTTACTAAAAAATTAGTTCGTTTGTGGTCAAACTTTCAGTTTTGGTATCGGTAACTTTAGGCACTTAATTGCATTTTCGGTTTTTGTAGAAAATCTGCCGAAACTACAACTATTTATTTGCAAAATGATTTTTTTATGTTCATAATTTTTGAAGTTAATTTTCATTATGCATGTTCTCGAATTTTGCTATTGGTGTTCTGTTTTGTCATGAAACGCCATATTTTTTTTATAGAAAAAAAATATTTCTTTATTTTTGAATAATACGTTAAATGAAAGATTAATGTATTTAAGAAAACCTAAAACTATTAGAATAAAATTAAAGTTCTAAGTTTCTATTGTCAATTTTTATCGGTTTTTAATTGAATTTGAAATAGCTAAATTTTTTTTAATCAAAATTTTTCTCTTAAATCAAATTTTAATATTTCGATCGGTAGATAATTTTCTTTTTATTGGGTTTGTATTGTCATTTCTTAACAGTTTCATTATCCGCATGATAGAGATGTAGGATTTATTAAATAACTACTATATAATAAAGATATGGTTTATCTCTCCATAAGGGAAAATTATATTAAGTGTTATCCAAATCGACTTTAAGACTAATAAGTGGGCTTCGAATCTCGTAAGGAGCAAATTTTCTTGTTTCCACAATTAAAGTGTATTTATTAACCCTTGAGTTGTTTAGGATTTAATAGGTTAAAGAAGTAAATAGCCATAAAGTAATAGTAAATCAGAGTTGGGAAAATGCCTATTTGAAATTTCATATTTTTGATGCAAAAAATTTATATTTTAAATTCAGGAATCATTCTAAATTAACAAGTATTGAGGAAAAGAAATTTTTAAAGAAAGAGAAAAAAAATGAATATTGAAATGAAAGGAAAAAAAATACCTAGAGAACTTCATGTCATCTTTATGCAACAGCTTATTCTCTTGTTTAAATTCAGGTCATTCGATCAAGCAGGTGCTGAAATTCATGGCCTCACTTGACTTAAGTAATATGAAACCATGAATTACAGTGCCCACTTATATAATAATGCCGAAAAAATTCACATAAGACAATAAAAAGCGTCCGTCTTCCCTTATCCGCTCTCAGTCCTACTTTTTTTCAACTAAATTAGAACAAATGTTGCATAAATCAGTGTCCATATAGTCACATTAGTATTCCTTGTACGCGAAAGCTTCGAAGAAAAGCTCATAAAATGCATTGTTTCAAGTTGCTTTTTTAGTTTCAACTTGAGAAAAATAGGAAAGTTTTATTTTTGAAACGAACGTTCATTTCGATAAAGCTTTACGTAAAAAAAGCTTTCGCAAAGCCTGCCTGTGGTGTTTCTGTTTTGCATTTTCCCATCATTTTTGTTCTATTTCTATGGTTATTTGGCAATTTGTATTCTGGTTAAAACAAACAAAAAAAAAACTTTCGATGATAGTTTGTGGTTAGAGATGAAAAAATATTTTTAGAAGAAAATGAATGAAATTTAATTCAATTTTATTGTACGTACGATTTTTCCTCCATCATTTTTGCAAATCAATTTGATCGAGTTTTCTTTGATTAAGGTATTCACGTTTTTGCCTACGTGATCATTATCGAGAGTGTGAATTTGGAAAAGCTTGTGATTTTAGGGGAAAATTATGAAAATAAAATAACAGTTGGTTTGTGCACGACACGTGTGCTGACATAATAATCGTATATTTCCGTGATGGGCCCAAATTTGTGGTTGAATCTCCCCTATATTAACTACCCTTAAATATGCTTTTGACAAGTTTATCATCATCGAATCCTCAACGACTTCCCTTCATTTTACCCAACGATGACATCAATTCATTTGAATGCGCACATCCAAACGACATTAGAGGAACTTCATTATGCCGATTATCACACACGCAATTTCAATTGAACGCAATATGAATAGGAAATAATGTGTATTGACTAGGTATGCCCCAATGTGTCAATAGCATCTGCCAAAAAAGATTGGATTGGGGGAAATTCAAATAGTAGGTACGCAAGTGAAGAGATTGTAGGGAAATGATAAGTGCGGTTTGGTGGTTATGAGGAAAACAGGTCAAATCATTTGATCCTTTTGGATTGAATTTCCAACAGTAATGGATAAGTTGAGTTTGAGTTTTCCACTAAAAGGGTGTTACTGCTTCAGGGGGTGAGTTAAAGTTCTTGAATGTTATATCCTCAAGGAATACCGAAAAATCTGAAAAGCAAAAGTTGGAAGTCAGACTACTTTTTTTTCTTTCCAACACAACACTTGTTTTACAATCAATATAATTTTCAAGGGTAATTTTTTGAGTAAATAATTGCTTTTAAATACTAAAGTTTCTACTCATTGATGGATAATGGATAAGTCCCAGGGATATATTTATGGTAATTCTAAGATTTTTTTAGTAATACTTATAAAGTGATTAAAAACCTTACAAAACAAAATGTTTTATTTCATTCATTGGATTTTTATTTAACAAATTCAAAACACATTATTACAGTTTTTTTAACAATATTGGTTTTATTATTACCCTTTTTATTGTAATAATACGTGAAAATCAATTATTTCATTTACCTTTAGATTTAATGAAATATTTTTTGTAATTAAATATCCTCAGTTTTAAGTTTTTGCTTTTTATTTAAAGGATCTTCAAATTGAACCCTTATATATCGATAGACCGTTAATAACGTCAGTGAACAAAAATTTTTATAGCTGCGTTTATGTACTGGCATATGTATTCGTATATGTACTGGCAATAAAACGGGGAGTGGTTATGTTTAATTTTTAAATTTCAATAATCAAAACAAATGAACATCTTTATATCTCGTAATCTCATTGGCTAATAGTCTCTTTCATTGGAGTGGGTGTCCTGTTATCAGATATCAGTGTATGGTGTAAAACATACTTTTAGTTTTACCTTGGCGCTTATCCCCTACTTCACTGAACATATATTTTTAAAGTTATTGGTAGGTATATTATGAAAAATAATATTAAGAATTTTTTTAAAAAAATTAAGGAAAAATTATATTTGGAAAATATTTACTTTTTGTGTGTATATTAATGTACATATTGAGGTAAAACCAGAACAATTGTCATTTAGCACGGAAGTGTTTTTTACTTTTTACTCTATAATACGCTTTAATATCATGTCAACAATTTAGACATCAAAAAGATAGTGCTTAAAGCTTAAAAATAACCAAAGTATTACCCAAATTTTTCATTGTGAAAATATTATGTAATAGAATTCATAAAAAAGGCAAAAAGACTTTATGAACCCTTAAATTAGATTTAAATTTTACATCAAAAGGTTTTGTTAGTTCGAGGGAATTTTTTTTTCTGTTTTTTACCTTTTATTTTTATTTTTTTCACAAAAACTAACTTTCAAAACTTAGTATTTTATTAGCACTTACATATAAGATGTAATTTCGGAAAGGAATTTCTTTTCTTTTTTAATATACAATTAAAACACAAAATTTTGTTAGAACTTTTGATTTTAAATCAATTTTATAATGAGCCCCAATAGTATCAACGTTTTGACATCTAGTACGCAAATTTTAAATACTAAAATAGAAAAAATCAATTGATAACTAGGGAAATCCGATGGCATAACTTTGGATAATTATAGTAGGTACGGCAATATCTCACTAACCCCTTTAATTTATATATTTTTCCAGGATTTTTCTTCTGCAGAGCAGTCTTGCATTACCATGTTGCAGTATAGAATTTTATCTTTTAGTAGTTTTTGGGCACTGTTGGGTACTAAGTTGATCGGCTAAGATTGATTAAGTTTATTTGACGGCTCTTCAACTTTCTGGCATACATTTGGCACCATTCCCTACCATAACTACTTATTAGTTGAATTTTTTGCTATTCTTCGTTATTAGTAGTTGGAAAAATGTAAATAATCGAATTTGAACTTAGAAAATCTCATTTGGCTTTAATGAATATTTAATGCACTTACAAGTAGAAAATCATTGAAAATTATATCAGTAACACTTTGCGTTGCTATCCTGTTTAAAAATATGTGCTTTTTTTCTTTAGTCAATGTTTTCCTCAATCCTTAATCACTGTTTTGTAATCAATATTGTTTTAAATGGTCCAAATATAAAATTTTCTAAATTCCTTCTTTTATAAAATCAGAAAAAATATGCTCATTTTGCTAAAGCTATCATTGCATCACTGATATCAATTAGGTCCTTATAACACTTGAACTATTCCAATATATCCACCTTAAAAGATTCCCAATCTCTTTCTTTGGAAATTTTTTGCATTTTCATTAGCTTTTCCTTCGTCTCAACTGAAAATAAAATGATTGGAAATTGAAATAAGATAAGCTTTATCTCACTAATTTGCCTTCAAGTTTTCCTTTAATAACAATTTTTTCTCACAAAGCGATTACATTACTATCTACAAAGCGAAATCCTTTAATCTTTTATAATGAATATTATTTTTTTTTCCATCATAGAACGAGTTTCTATTAAAGAAAAAAAAATATTAAATTCAGCAAAGAATGTTATTGTGAAGAAATAAATTCCGTAATATAAGTCATAATTACCATCAAAATTTCAATTAATTTCTTGTTATTATGTCTACAACCAATGATTTTTCTTCCATTTTTTTGGTCATAAAATTGATAAAACGGGAGCTCAGACAAAAATGAGGGATCTTCATTAATTTTTATTGTATAATACTTGCGAAATAACGTCAATAAATTTTTTTGTAATTTAATCGAAAAAGCTTTTAAACTTTCTCATCCCCTTACCCAAACTAATTCTTTTTTTTTGTTCCATTCACCCACCTAAGCTTTCCACATCTCCTCACTCTTCAGCACAAAACCATTTCCAATGCCGACAACACGACAATAATAAATCAACATGGCTGAATAAATATGTGAACAAGAAAATTAACTTTACAACGATTCGTTCATCTCTCTACATTACATACACATCCATATTATACCATATACAAGCCATATATTGATTACAGTAATACCAAAAAATAAATGTAATAAAATTTTCATAATATACAAAATAAGACGGGAAAATTTCAAGTCGAATAAAATTATTAAATTTGTATTTGACTCTGGCATATTTTGTGCGGATGTGAGGGAATGGGAGGAAGTACCACGTGTATTTTATAATACGATATGAATAAAAACGTTAAAGTTTAAGTACGAGGAATGAACGAATAGGCTGGAGCTGGTTGATTCCCTTTTATTGTGCTTTTTCCATGCTGCCACTTCATTAGTCTTACATTCTTTGTATGTACTAAGTTTTATAATAACTCTAATTTGTGTATATTGAAATTCTCTAATTTTAGGTTTTTGTTTGCTAAATCAACGCAAAAATTAAGAAAGTTCAAGAAAATGTGTGTTGGAAATAGTAATAATTTTCAAAATTTATTTTAATTGATAAAGTGAAGTTAAAATTTATGATTGAACTTTGCAAATTTTCTTATTTATCTTTACCATTCCTCGGTTGAAAGTATGCAAACTTATAGCATATTTTTAAAAAAAAATTATACTATTTCGATATTTTTCTTACAGTTTAACATTTGTCTTCTAGTTTAAAAGTATTTTTGCCTTATATTCAGGCTACAGAAGAGAAAAAACGGTTTTTTAATATCGATAGAAGTTAGAGAGTCTCACTCATAAAAATTAGATTTTTCAGGACAATGTAAGACCTGTTTATATTGAAAGTGGTCTAAGTTCGTTTCAAGGATAGGCCATACGAAAACTTTTGTATTTGTAACTAGGTCAGATTATATTGAGATTTACACTATTAAATTTTCTGGAATTATTGATTTAATAATTTGTATATTTGTATTGTATAAACGAACCATCCTAGAAATGGACTTGAGCCATTTTCAAAATAAACGACTGATATAATGAATGTCATGATCATTTTACATCAAACTTATTTGTATGTCAGAATAAGAAAACTAACTACAAATTCCATTTTCTTGTTAGAATAATGAATCCAAAGTACCTAGAAAAACGTATTGGAAAATTATTAAAAATAGATCGTAATTTTGTTATTCTTTATGATAGTGTTACACCCGAATGTACATATTGTAATTTTTACGATGCAACATCGTACAAACTACTTATACGTAAAAATAGAGCATGTATACGTCTATACATATTTAAATAGTGTATGCATGTGTTCGTTAAGAAACCAAAGAGTAGGAGTTGATACATTAATAGTTTTGTCTCCTTCACTTATACATATTTGGTAATTATATTTATTCACATGCGCTTACTGAAACTTTTTTTATCAAAAATCGTATTTTTTTTTATGATACTTATTAAAAGTTTCGGTTTCGGTTTCGACCTACTTTCGGCCAAAAAACGAGTTTCGGCTTATTTTTGGTTTCGGCTGTCGTCAAGCCGAAACTACGACCAAAACCAAAACTGAATTCGTGAGATAAAAATGTTTCAAAATTATTATTTTTCAAGTATTATTTGATTCTTCAATTATAAATACAGATAAACTATCAGTCCATTAACATGTTATCATTAATATTTTTTTTTTCAGTTCGAAAGAAAACTGATCAAAGCTTAGAAGAAATAATTTTGTTTTTAAGATACAAGAAACAGTACTTTCTATTTAGTGTCTAAACATATAAGGTAAAAAGTAATTTTGTTATTTAACTTTTCTTTATTACTTGATGTTATTCGTAACTAATATTAAAAAGAAATATTAGGTACTTTTCTTTCAAATTAACCCTTTATTTCAGCAAAAATAATTTATTTGAAATAAGAAATGATAAAGATATAATATGCTAATAATCTTCAAATATACGGGACTGAATGGTTAATGAATACCTATAGGATTTGAATGTAAGTGCTGAATAATTGTTATTAACTTTTTTTTCTACGAACATATAACCTAACATTGAAGTTTCGGCCATAATAACTAGTTTCGGTCGGACACTACAAAGACCTGACGTTATAATTACGAAGCTATTACGTAAAATTTCTAATGGACTTAGTAAATTTTAAAAAAGAATTTTATAAATACCAAATTAATAAAAGTTTAGCTCTCTATTACGAAGTTCATTGTAGTCTTTATTGTAATACTGTTCCGTGTATTGAACAAAACCGCTGGTATACTACCAACAGCCCCCGCTTTAGGGGTGGGCAACCCGGGCGGTCGCCCGGGGCGGAAAATTTCAGGGACGGCATTTTGTCATATTTGATATACAATATGAACAAAAATGTGAAAAAATTAGTTTTTAGTTAAAAAAATATTTTTCCAAAAAATTAAAAATTTTGTGATATTAAAACTCTGTGTTTTTTCAACCCTGAAGGGGCGGCATTTTTTCATCTTGCCCAGGGCGGCAAATATGCTAGAGCAGGGCCTGCTACCAAAAATACAACAGCAATTTATTGAACATGCACTACCGTTTTTTGTTGTAAAATTAATAAAGTTGCTTTAACGGAATAATATTGTTGGTAATTTTAAGCATTCCAAGTTATACCAAACTATTTGGAAGTGCAAAATTCGGGGTTGTAAATATTGGGTTCAAGCGCTAAAAATTTGGCGTTCTGACAATTGTATTAATTTTCTCTTATTTATCAGAAATATCAAGGGTGTCGTTTTTTATGTTTTATATAAATTGAAAGCTTTATGTAGGTATTGAAACGGAAAAGCTTTAAAAATAAATGTTGAATCCAGTAGCTCATAATTTCAAAGTTTGATGACACAAAAATGTTGTAAGCGCATTTAAAGTCAATGTGGAACAATTCAATACATAAAATAGAAAAATTTAATAAGAAAAACCTTTCGCATTACGATTAGTTTTACTTTTGCCATCACCGAACAAAAGCCGTAGATTTAGATCTCTCTCCCCCACACTTCCCGCCCCGTTTTTCTCCGTTGTCGTTGCGCTGATTTTCTCGACATCCCCTATGAAAAATTTTCTCTCGCCAACTTAGATCGTCACATTTTCCACGCATTGATTTTCATTGCGAGGCAATTTGTTTAAATCATCGAATCGACGACGCCCGCCCCACATTCCCTCACATTCGTGCAACCCTCCTGTGGAGCGTCCTCTTTTGTCAGCTGATAGAACTTTTCAATTTATTACTGTTGTGAGTTCGATTCCTGCCTGCCTCGTTCATTATGAATTAGAAAAATATAAAAGTTTTTCCGTTCGCATTTTTCTTTATTTTTCTGTCTTTCTGGCGATGGGGAACAAAGAAATTTCTCGATATTTATGTTGTATTGAAAGAAGGTTTTCATTTAAAAGTAAAATTTTATTACCAATCGTAAATTTAATTAAAAATGCAGTGACAACATACGAGGAAAAATAAAAATTTAAGGAAGACGACAGAATGGGAAAAATAAGATTAGCAAGCATTTTGTAGATGCACTTTGTGCAAAACCTAATGAATGAGAAACTTTTTCTTTGTAAGGATTAAGAACACAATCGACGTTATTTTTAACTTTTGAAAAAAATAAAATAAATTCAATACCCTTACAGACTTTTATTCTTTTGGCTAGAAATTCTTTGAAAATAAACAAAATTTTTGAATTTACATAAAAGCTTTTCTGCTTATGAAGATTTTATTAACTTCAACAAGAAGTGTTAACAAAATTTTAAGTTTAGTGGTTCCTTTCTTTTCATTGTTTCTTGTAGACTTTCCATTGAAATTTGAATAATTCAAATATAAATATTTTGGCATAGAAATTTCTTCTTCAAAATTTTTGTTATTTATAAAAGCTCTAGTTTGATAATTTATTAATATTAACCCGTTAAATAAAAAAAGGAAAAATAAAATAAACAAAACTGAACTCCTCCCAAACCGCTGGACCGATTTTAATCAAATTTTATGTAAGTATTTGAATAGAACCCTGAATGATTTAGATTTACAATTGAACGGAAAAAGTAGACAGAGGTGACTAATTTTACCTGATTAACAATCGAATTTTCAAATTGAACAATCAAAAGAACGTTAAGTACGAAATATTACCACTTACCTTTTCATATATATCCGCATAAATAGAATTAAAGTGACCAAGATTAATGCACAAATAACATCACCATTTTACTAAATACACATCTATTCTTTTGATATATTAAATTCTAACGACTGTATAATTTAATTTTTGTCCTTATTTTAAAGTGATTATTTGTATCAAGATACCCGAATTCCAAATTTACGGTTTTAAAATTTTATTAGGCTCTGTGTATTTTCTGAACTATTGAATCGATAAACTGATTTGTATTATATTTGGTATTTAGATACAAAGTAAAGCTTTACTAACCAAAGTAAAAAAAAAAATTGTACCAAAATAATTAGGGAAGGCATCCCCAATGTAAAACTAAAGAGTGAAAAAAAATTATCTATATATGTAGTTGTGTGATATATCATTGAAAAGGTTTTTAAGAAAGATTTCTGACACTTTTATGATTATTTCAACTTAAGTGTTCTTTGTAAATTTTAAGATTAAAGTAATACTCGCATAAAAAGGGAGAAGGGATGTAATTGAGTATGACAAGAGGGTGGAGGGCTTACTAAGAAAAAGTGACGATCCCAGTTCGTCAAACAATTTTGCTTTAATTTTTCTATAAGCCACCTTTCGAAGGTCATTCATTTCTGCTTTATGTTATATACCTTCATTGAACTTTAATTTTTAAATTTGTGTAGTATTAATTACAATTTACCATTCACGGGGGATCTATCTATCGTGACGAAATATTCATAACGGGAATTACAGGAAATGTGCTATAGTGCAACGAAGGAGTGAGGGGGTTTAAACAAGTGAAACGTTAATTGACGTATTTTATGAACGACCCCTACGGTAGTAACTTTTTTTGCTAAAACAATGAATTATCTTTCAAAAACATGGGCTTTCTTTAAAACTGACAAAAAAATCAATGATCATTGGTTTTTAGTTATTATTTAAGTTTTTTTTTACTTCAAAAGGAATATTAAGTTAATTGAACAGAAACCTTACAAAATTATTTAAATTTTACTTATGAATTTGCGTATAACATGTTAAGTTTTTCGGTGGAGGAACTTTCGGTGTCACACACCCCCGAACTATTGTACCTGAATCAATTTACCTTTGGTAAACTCTCGAATCCTTTTTACGAGTATTTGAGAAATATTACATATTTTATTAGGTTTTTGAGGGAACGGAGAGTTACATTATTTACCGAAAGATAGGATTTTATTAAGGAGGGAATTTAAAAAGAGCACAATATGTCTTTTGCAAATTTTGAATATTCTATGGTTTTAATTAATGGAAATTTCCATATAGCATACCTCAAACAATTAAAAAAATATTGGAGTTTCAAATCAACCGTTTTTTTTTTGTATTAAAGCGAATCGAATTTCTAAAGTTTTAATGGTCTATTACATACAATGCATTTTCTTTAAATGCAAATGTACATTTTTTACAGTCAATAAAAAGCAGAAGAAAAAGAAGTTTTATTTCGCTCTATTTTATACATTTCTAATCTGAAAATCCTCTTATAGTCGTATATCTTCGTTAAGAATGGATTAATTCTAGTTTCGATAATATTTATTAAAACATTTTGCAAATCTTTGTTACAATTTATTATTACAACAAGTGAGCATAAAACCGTTTCAATCGTTTAGCATTAAACGCAAATGAAGAAAATGTGTAAGACGCAAACTCAAACTAAGGGAGGATTAAGGATCTGCGTCCGTTTCAAAACAGCTTATCAGTCGCTAATAAGGTTGTATATTTATTTAAATGAAGACGGAAACTAATATTTGCAATATGGAAAATCAACATCATAAATGTAGTAGGTATCTTGTTGAAACTTTGGAAGGAGGAAAATCGGGGGTTACAAACATGAAAAGCGTAATTTTCAACCTTTGTTGAACACAAATTAAGATTTTCACTCAAAGAAAAAGAAACTGTCCTTTTAGACTCAATGAAATATAATAAAAGCTGCATTATCGCTCGTTCCTTTGTCATATTTCTTGTATGAAATTTTATGTAAATTTTCTCGTATTTTTCATATTTTTTACTATTTTATTTCACGTTTTTCGTAGGAAAAACTTGCAAATGTTTTAATAAAAACTTTACCCCAAAGAAATTGTCCCCGAGTAACAATAAAATATGTCGTGACTAAGACAGAAGAGCAGGAAAAATGCTAACGGGGAGGTTTTGGTTCAAGTGGAAAAAAAAAAGGAAAAACGAACACTTAGTGAATTCCGGAACGAATAATAAATATAAAAAATCCATATACACACACATGCCCTTACCTCATCCCGTAGAAAATTCATTTAAATTGTTACATGCATGGGGAATATTCTGCATCATCCCTCAAATTTGTGTCTTGGCTCCTGTTTCGTGGTTAGCCTGTGCAAACTCCACAACATTGCCAGAATATATTTTTTCTCTTCTTGAAGTACACGAACAGATGTTACTAATATTGTGCCACACATATTCAACGTAGACTAAAAAAAACGTAGTTCGCGGTTTGATTATACAAAGGGTTGTGAAAAAAGAACAAAAAGGTTGGCATTCAGAAAAAAGAAAACAGACAACGTGGAAAATCTCTGATAAAATTATAAATTTTTCTCCTCGCTGTATTTAAAATATAATTAACGCGCATATTCAAAAAATAAAAACAGAATATACGCCGGGCTACTTCTACACTCGTTACATATGTACAACATACCCCAGAAACATTTGTTTTTAATTTTAAAATCAGATTTTAAGGGATGATTTATTAAACTCACTTAAAAAAAGAGTATAGCACACATTTTCTCTTCTCACTATTTTAATTTTATTTTCTCTCCCAAAACCAAACGCAAATGTTTTAGCTCTAATGCATTATTTTTTTTTTGAATTAAAGAAAGCGTACATTAAACAGAATATTTTTGGGCACATTTATGATTTATAACCATAATTTAATTCTTTTATTCTTGAAGTGATGAAAATTCACTCTTGACCTATATACGAATAAAATGTGGATTTCATCCCTCACAAAACTCTACATCGATCGAATCAATTCACCCCCGAACGACTTATATCTTCAAAACATATTTTTACAACCTCAAAAATGTCGTTTCAAATTTAAGTATTTGAATTATTTTAACATGCGATACGGTTCAAAGGGAAGAGCCAAAGGGTGAAAAATTTGCAACAAAAAGAAAAGCCAGTCCCTTCTTTCCCATATTTTAAAAGATGTCCCACATCTAACTTACTGTGCAGCACCCTCTTCCCGATGCCGAAAAGGGAGTGTAAAGATGACGCTAACTGAGAGACTGGGAGCCTCTCGTATATTACACTAAGTGGGTTTTTCCTGTTTTCCTCATTCTTTACGGCACTTCCGCGATAGATATACATTTTCTTTTTCAACTAGAAAGGTTATATGTGCGGCATACGTGTATCTATCTATACTTATCTATATATAGTACACGTTTTAAGGGATGAGATAATATGGTGTCTCTTACATGCCCTAGAACACCGAGGGATGAACTTTACATCTATTATGGTTAAGAATTTACAAAAGAAGACTTTGTTTTTCTTGTTTCCATGAAAATCGTTGTTACTTGTATGAAATTATTTACAGCCTCTTAGGGTTCTTTATGTTAAAAATATAAAGTAAATCTTTTCATTCTTTAGAGTATAGGTACATAACACAAGTATAATACCGACACTTATTATACGCAAGCTTTTCAATATGTTACCTTTCCGGTAAACCAATATTTTTTATTTTTTCCATCACCAAATGGAATTTCAATTTATTGAAAAAAAAATACATTAAGCTTACAATATTTGCATACAAAATTAAACACGTGAAAACATATTTCGTAAGAAATGAATTTATTAAAAAATATATATCAACAAATACCAATATTACGAAAATAATGTAGGTCCCTTTATTACTTACGAAATTTATGAAAAACAATATTTTAAAAGTTAATGTATATTAAAAAAATCAAATAAAATTAACTAGTTTTTGTCAAAATTTAAAAGAAATTAAATATAATAAGTCTTGATTTAGCGATCGGACTTACATGTATACATATAAAAAACTTTTGAACAATATATAAGTAAACTTAAATAATAAAAACAATTAATATGTCAAACAATTTCATTTTGGCGTTTCAATTTGCTAAGATATCAGTGAAACACTTAGGGGTTGTTAATAACTTATGCATAATTTTATTACGGAAAAAATATTAAAAACTATTCAAAGCTTAGTAGTTTTTATTAAAGTTTTTAATAGCTTTTCAACGTTGTTCCACCGGTTTTCATAATAACTATAATTTTTGCAGTCTATGATTGTTTAATTTGCCAAGTCATAAATCGTTGGCTCATTGGACTTTTTGCCAACTAGTGTTAACGTTTTGACATAAAAAAAAAACTAACATTTTCGATTCAAGTGATGTTTGATTGTTGTAAATGTTTTTTGTTTACAAGCTATTCAACATTTCCTCATTCCACTAATTCCACAGCATTCACAAATCAGAAAAATATATCAATTCTTTAATAATGAATAGTATAGTATGGGACAAAAAAAAATCTCATATTGATAACTCTACATATTTATAAATATATTTTAAGGACACATTTAATGTCTCATTCAAAAACCAATTCTTGAAAGTGGTATAAGGTCAATTTAAACAACAATTTAATTAATTATTGCAACTTAAATTTATTGCATATTATTAATATTGTTTTCTGTTGTTAATTAAATCGAAATGCAGCTTTTTAAAAAATGAATTTGCACAAATTTTCATACTTTCACCCCTTTACACACACCCCCTTTAGATTTGTAAATATACTAAAATATACTTCAATGATTTGCAAATTAGTGTCCGAGATATTTGGGTAGTAGGATATACCGTATTTGACGGCATATAAGACGCGCCCTTATTTAGAAGACCACACACAAGAAAAAAAAGTTTCAATATCCTTCACGTATAAGACGCAGGTAACTTTTTTGAGACCAAATTTAGGAAAAAAAGTGCGTCTTATATGCCGTAAAATACAGTAGTCGGATATGTGTTGAGGAATATTTCCCTTAGTGTTTTTTAATTGACTGAAGGAATGGTTTTAGTACCATTTAGTACCATTTTAGTACCAAATAAAACTATTTTTGATAATATATTTGCGCCTAAATTCATGAGAAATTTAAGATAGCTAATCCTAGAACCAAAATAGTCGAAAAACTCCTCATACGCTGGTTGCTGATGATTAGTCTGCTACTGAATCTCAAGTAGAGGAAATTGGAATTTGGAAAGCACAATAAATCCTGTAGCTTCAATATTGACGTCTTACTAGCTTCATCCTAAATAATCAAACTACATAAAAAAGTTTTTAATCATAAGCGGTTTTTGATTTAGTCGAAAAAAAATTGTCCTCAAAAATTGAAAAAAAATATAATTATCTAACTTTTTCCCCATAATTGAATCCAAAAACGTCTACAACTGAGTTAAAAATATGATATAATATACATAAATTAGTCAGCGTTTTTAACAAAAGAGCTACTAGTGAAATTTCATAATTTCATCAGATAATAATTCTTTTTTACTCTATATTCAATTTTTCCAATTTTTCAAAATGGTGCAAAAATATAAAATTAAAATTTTTTCCAAAGCTTTACGCTTAAAGAATCTTTTAATAAGCCTAATGGTGGTCGAGTGGTCAAGGTGGCTACTCCAAAACTAGTAGATGTTTGGTTCGAATCTCGTAACATGCAAATTTTACATATAGATATTTCTCGATTTACGGATTTTTATTAACCCCAGAGTCGCTGAAGATTCTAGCAGTTATAAAGCGACGGTAGATAACAATTCAAAACTAAAAATTAATAGTTGACAAGGTAAAAGATTCAAATGTCATTTACTTCTATTTAATGATAAAGTAATTAAAGTATTAAAAACAAGGTTTCCAGTAACTATTATTACTCCTTTGGTTTTGTTTGATTACAGTTCAGATAATCACAAACAGTGAATAAATTTTTAGAACAGTTTTATCCAAAAATTTCCCGTTTTATTTCATTTTATTTAATAATTCGTTCAAACTATAATTTCAAAATATTAAAAAGTTATACTAGTCGTATATTTTCAGAATGAATAGCTGAAATAAATGCATCTTGCAAAAGAGAAAAGCAAAAATCTCTAAACGAGCGTATTTTATCATAAATTATTGTAATAAATAGAGGAAATGACCTGAAATGTGCAGTATCAATACCTTCTTAAGTGGTAATGAAGCGAAAAATCAAATCCCTCTGAATTTTATTTCCACCTCACCCTTACCAACCCAAAAGGCTAGACATTTCGTTAATGTATCCGTTGCGCGATATATAAAGTGTCTCATTCTTGTTAGGTAATCACAAATTACATTGAACTGCACAGCTTTAGAGATAAAGTTTGGACCGTCCTCTTCACCATGTGGATTGCTCGCCCCCTCGCAAAACACCCCCATGCACCCTGTCTACTTCTAGCTATTTTATGACTTGCCAACAACAATGTCGTGCTGTTTACGGGGGATTATATTAAAGCGATTTTATTGGCGAAGACTATGTTAGTCGGTTTTCAGATGCAAATCCATCCGAAATTTACGTAAAAAGTAAACGAGATCCGAACGAACGAGAGGGAACCAACGAAATGGGGACCGAGACGAACGTAAACAACCGAAAGTGGGAAAGAGAAACATAATTTTGAGTTGTCGCAAAAATTTATGGCTCAATCTACTTGGATTGCATAAAAGATTCAAATAAAAAATGCTTCTTGTTTGAAATTTTCCATAAAGAGCTTTTGTGCTTTTTTGATTCATTCGTTCCGACAACTTTACGTACTACTTGCTGAATGGAAAATGCAAATATTTGATCATTAAAAACACACGGGAAAATAATTATTGTGAAAGTTTTTGACGTAAATGCATATTTAGAAACGATTTGGTCCCGCAGTCAAGGGTGCAAACCTATTCTTTAGTACAAGTGGTACTTCCACTTCCACTTCCATTTACACATTTCTATCTTCCATTATCGTTGTATTTCTTTTCATCCCGTTCCATTAGTCCAGAAGTCACGCGATCGTAAGTTCTTGTCCATTTTTGACTCATTCATATTTGTCAGGACGGCCAAAAAGAAAAATGTGCCACAAGAAATGGATTTGTGTGGATGGTGTTATGATATGGGACTAAATGATGATGATGGTGATGGCAATGTGCAAGCGGGAGTACTTTAACTTGTTGAAGGAAATGTGTTGGAAGTTATTTCACTTTTTTAAGTAGAAAGTCCGTAGGTAGGTGCTTTTTCGAATTCGCAACGCTACGTCAGTTATTTATGAAAGGATGACGAAGGGTTTCTCGAGATTTCATTCCCATTTTTCTTTTTTATGCTCATTCCTTTTCTTCTGCTGTGATCTGCACACAATGCAGTTGTAAAGCGCAAAAGCTAAATGGAGTATACCACTTTTTCATCGTAAACTTTTGCTCCTTAGTTAAACCGAACCGAGAACTTTTTTTCCTTGAAAAAGTAAAACAGCGTTTCTTTTATCTACCATTTAATTAAAAAATATATTTTTGTATGAAGAAAACAAAAAATACCACTGATTCAAAGGCTTTAATTTAATACTGAGAATCTTCAACCATTATAGAATCAATCTTTTTATGTTGTCAAATGGTTTCTCTGCTCTTACAATCATGAAAATCCTTTCAATTTGAAGTCAACACTAAGGATTATATGAATATATATCAATGAGTCCTTACTACTCTAATTTCTATATAAACAACTTAAAAACTTTCAAAAAAGGTTTTACCTCCAAGAAAATAACTTTTGGCCTACCAATTGATATATATTTAAAAACAGGAGTTGTAAACAGTTTTTGATCATGTTTCATATAACTTTTTTTTTTGGTTCTCTTTACTTAAGCCTACAAAACAGCTGGAATTAAATTTTACAATATAAGTCTTCAATACCCTCATTTCTACTTAAACAACTTTAAATCTCAGGTTATTTAAGATCGTTTTCATTTGATGTTTTTTATTTTTTTTTTTTTGAGTTTGAACTTAAACTAAAATGTTTTTTGTGATTCAAGAAGCCTAGTGAAGTTGCGATACATAACGAAACGTAGATAATTTGAAAATTGAAAAACATCAGATAAAAACGCTTTTAATAACCTGAATTGTCTTCTTCATTTAATAAAAGCTGAGATTTAGGGTTTACCATCTATTAACTTTTAAACTTTCAAAAAAGGTTTTAATTGCAAGGAAAAAAATTTGACCTTTTATTTGATATATATTTAAAAAGAAGGGGTTGTAAACAGTTTTTGATCGTGCTTCATATAACTTTTTTTTTTTTTTTGGTTCCCTTGACTTTAGCTAATAAAACAGCTGCAATTACATTGTACTTGTATTATATTAGAATAGATTACCAAAATCTATTTTGAGGCTTTGCCTAACAAATAATCAATAAATAATCAAAAAAATTTGCCCATCAATAATCAGTTTATAAATTTATTTATCTCATGCAAAATGGCATTAGCGCTTTCAACATCCACTTCTGGTTTTACTATAGCATTTATGGAAAATTGATAAAGAACCTTTTTTACAGGAAATTTCCTTAGCTTTTATTTTGATATTTTTTTTTAATATTTTGCACGGCTCAAAAGTAATAATGGAGAAATACTTTTTAAAAAAAAAAAGACAATTTGGGATGGGCCTGCCGATAACGGATTATTTGGTTGAAATTATGTTTGGGATATAATCTATCAGTAAATTAAAAAATGGCTTCTACGTACTTTTTGATGAGTACATATGCTTGACTGTATTTATCGTAAATTTTGATCATTTTTGATCTATTGTGTTTCTATCATCTAAGTGGAGCATTTATAGTCATATGGTTGTGAAACAAAATGTTATCTACGGCTTTAATTGATATCATAATCATCAGAGACAACACACCAAATACATAGTATAAATTCTAGGTTTAATGTCTATATTCGAGATTGTCTATAAAGTTGCAAGTTCCGATAACATAATCCTGTGATTTAATAGTGGAAGTCCTCTGTATTTAAAGGATCTATAAAGTTTTAATTTAACAAATAGGTGTCACAAGTAACTTTAGTAAAAATCAGCTTGTCCTGAAATATAAAAAAGGTTGTTATAAAAATGATTAGGCTTATTTTTGTTGACGAACTAATTAAAAATCATAACATTACTTAAATAATTACACATTGTTTCTACTTGTAACATACTAACCCTAATAATTAGTTCAAAAAAAAATCTTTATTTTTCTTTCCATATTTTTTTTTGCTTTATATGCCATTGCAGTTTTTCAGATTGAAACTTCACCTTTTTTTCGACAAACCAAGGATTCAATTAAAAAATCAATTAATTTCGGTCCTTTTTCTTTGGATTCCATTGATTTTCTTTTACCCCAATGTGAAAACCTTTTCTTTCTGAATACGTTACATTTATTGAGCTTTTCTTCTTTCTTCCTTGACTTTTAATCATTTTTTCAGCACTGCATTTCAAAGCTCTAAGAATTTTTTTTCTTATTTTCTTAGGATTCATGTTTGCAGTGCATATCACAGTGTTACATACTAACCATAATATAGTGCTGCACTCTACATAATTATTTTCGGAGCTTTAGTTTTAGTTAATACATAGATTGATAAGTAAATGATACTATCAAAATATAATATTATTTTCCTCATTACGTAATTATATACCTTATACTTTAGTTATATAATCACTATATACTTAATAAAAAAATGGTTTAAACTTCTTCTCTTTACGAAAAAATTATTCATATCAAATTAATCTTCTATATTTTTTTTCTGAATAGTTTGTCGTCAAAAAGTATATTCTTTCTTAATATTTTAATTTCAATATAACTAGAATTTCTGGTAGGAAAATTGTGCGTTCATTTTAGAGATAGCAAACAGTTCAAATTAGCACTCTTTAGAATATAAATCTTAAGGAAAATCTTATAAAAGTAGGCACCAGTCACAAGGTTAGTTGGCGATAAATGCCAGGTTGCAAATGCATTCAGAGAAATTCAAAGAATTTCAGAGAAATTCAGAGAAATTAAAGCTCCTAATGGTTTTACCGGTCAAGGATCCGAGACATTATTGATTAAGAAAGTGAAAAAATAAACCGAATATGGAGAAAATCGATTATTTTTTCAATTAAAATCGATTAATCAAGAATTTATTTTTATATTTACTAACGATTTTTACGTCTGCAACCCTCCCGAGTTCAAACAGGAGTTTGAAGTGGTAAAGAGTACCGAAGTAGTTAAAGTACTTACTTTTTCCTCAACTTTTGATTATTCTTAACAATCATAGATAATTATAAACAATTTTATATCCATTACACTAACTGTAATAAATATAGAAGAAAAAAAGCTGATATTCATTCAAATACTAGAAAAAAAAAAACGATTTTTCCAATTCCGATTATTTTTTCAAATAAAAATTGATTTTCCCCAAATCGATTATTATTGATTGAAAACGTAAACATCGACTTTTAATTAATCGAGTTCTTCTCCCCAATGACATATTCCAACTATTGTCAGGCCTACTGTCTTGGCAGTGAAAAATACCATCATAGTATGAGTTTATGAAAACCATTGCTCAGTATGGTAAAACACGACCGGATTAAAGCACAGCACCTATGTCTGAACCTGACAACTGAAATACTTGATCTTACCCGAAAACAAGTTAGAGTAATAACAGGTTTACTAATCGGCCACTACGAACTGTAAAAACATCTCCATAAAATTGGAGTATATGTGGATCATCTAATATCCATATTCTATAGGGCAGAGAATAAAACCGTTTCTCACGTTTTGTGGGATTAGGTACTGTGAATAAATGGGGACACGAAAGTAGCCGAAAAATACCTGAGGTATATTACTCACTAGGGGAAATAGAGACCAAGGTAATACAATAAAGCCTGAGGCTTCAGTTTTGAGGCCCAAATAAATAAAAAACATTCTTTAGAATTTTAATTTTGAATGTTAAATTGGAGAACATATGAACAATCATTTATGAATCGTCAAATATCTTCCAATACTATTTTTTTCCACTAATATCAGTGACAATTAAATTACGATGTATGACTAGATTATTTTAAATGTATTAACTGGTTGATAATTCTTATCTTTTAAAGTTCTTATTTGATCAATTGCAATAAAGTTTATGTATTTCCTGTATTTAGTAGCAAACGTAGCCATCTCCTCTTTTATCACTTTTCTTGCAACAATGAGGTAAATCTGATTCAAAACGCCCATATCGTTACGAATATTTAGAATATCTCCAACACCCCGCCACGAAATGACTAACTTTATATTACGCGTTATCATTCCGTTTTCGTCCAACTTAAAACAATTCTAGATAGTGGAATCCCATCCAATTCGTCGAAACCCAACCCTGAAATTTCATCGTTCTATATTACAGTTGTGCAAATAAACGTCAACATTCATTTGTGTGTTTTTAGTTAATGATCATTTTACGAACTTGCTCAAACACACATAAGAGATATTTATGTGGAGCGGCCGAAATAAATGAGAATTGAGTACAATACACCCCCGTCTGTCGCCTACTGGGAACAGGCGACTAATCGGGCTAGCAGGTTCAAACGTTTGGTCTGTCCAGTTTTTGATTGAGGTTGAATGGGGTTTTGGGGTGGATGGGGAAGGGTTCGGCCCAGCTACTTCACAATGACATTTGCAGATGCCGCATAAAATATTTCAATTAAATGAGTCGAGGGTTGCTGGGATGAGAACGGGGCTAGACGCCAGGGGAAAGATATTTAAAAATAAATTATTATTATTATTACCGTTATAGTTACAAATCGATCATGAAGACATTAAAATTAAATTATTTCGTTCAAATATTTATTAAATCATTAATAGAACACACAGCACATATCCGGAACTTACCGGATATTTACAAACGATTTAAACTCGGAAATCATTCCTATCGAAAAAATCACTTTAATTGAAATTTGCCATATTTGCCCCGGATTGAAAAGATGAGGTTAATCGAATTAATTTCAACCCGTTTTCACTATCAATGCCTACACTTGCCAATATATATTTATTTATTTTTATTTGGGAACTAATGACACGAAAAACGAGAAAACGACATGAAACGACCAGGAAGTAATTCAAATAATTGAAAATTCGTTTTCTACTTTGTATTCAATTAAAATAGATTGGTCGGTTTTCTAAGGGTTTTTGTTAACGAAAAGAATGGAAAAAGGTCGGCTTTGAATTTGTTCACATTTACAAGAAAATGGAAATCGATGGTCGGGTGAAAATATACGAAGCAAATTTGAATATTGGAGAGCATTTAATTCAATTTAAACCGAAAAATAAGAAATCTAAATAAAATAAAATATTGGTGAAAAGCAACTGCTGTTAAAGTTAAGTGTTTAATTTACAATCACTTCGTATACCAACAGATGTCGGTATTAACTAGCGTAAGTGTTTCGACAACCTCTTTTAACTAATAATGTTAAGGTTTATGACAATATTTCACTTCAAGTTATCAATATTTTATTCTCAAATTTCACATTTATGAATACTGATACTTTCTTAGGTAATAATTTTCGACGCTATCTCAAATATAAAACATAATACATATAGAATAACGCAGGAAAATCTCCATATAGTTATTTCCATAAATGTTAATCTCTATAAGTTTATATTGTCAAATATAAATGAGCTTTGCAAAATTTTAATTAATTTTAAAGTTTTGAATAATCTTACAAACAATAAACATAAGATTTATTATATCTTCCCATATAAATGCTCAAAATTCTATTAAACTTTTTTATCGAAAAGTTAATATAAACAAAAAATAAGCTTCTTTCAATTCTTTTTTATTTTTGTTTGGATTTCTTTATAAATATATTTTAAATTTTAAATTCGTATCTGCATAAATATTATATTTGATATATTGTCAATAGGGGATAGACACGGAATGAAGTGGGTGGAAAAATAAATATGGTTTTTTAAATAAGGAATTTTTTTCGGCTTTTGATGTATTTGTTAGCATATTTGAATTTGCAAAAAAACTGTATTTGCATAAGATTTATTGATCAATGGAACAAACTTATACTGAAATGGATTTGCCCCACTTTTTTTGATTTTTACGTAGCAAAGTATTTCAATAATTCTTTTTGATTCACAACTTGTTGATTACCGCAACTTCATTATTATAATATTTACAATAATGCCAGTTCTCAAGTCAATTTATGTTCGATATTATTCCATTAATAGCTGATAGAATAACGCCATTGTAGAACTAAAACGATTGATTTTCGAAAAAAGCACCACCCACGTTGTATGAGAACTAGAAACAATCATTGGATATAATGAATATTAAAATCTCTCTTATTTTCTGTAAATTTAAAATTTTAAGAAATCAAAGATGAAAAGTTTGGTAAAAATTTATCCAGTTTATTTGATGTAAACACAAAGAATCTTGATATAATTTAATTATATTGACTGTAATGGAGTAAACTAAATAATATAAAATAAGGATATTTGATTTTGAAAAAAGTTTAAAATGTCAACAAGAAATCAAATAAAGAAAGATAATGTCCTAAAAAAATAAGGGCTTTTAAATATGCTATTACAAATAAATTTTTTTTTTCTTTTGATCAAATATTTTCTTTTCTTTTATAAATTTAAGAACATAGTCGCTATGAATCTTACTTTTGAGTGAACGAATTTTGTTAAGATTGAATATATCGAAGTAAAAGCTATGTATAGTCTTAGAAAATATTTTCTGTAGAATATTAAGACCTGCAGGAGAAAACGTTAGGGTGTTTGATATTTTCTTTATTACTCTAAGAAAAAATGACTTTAAATTATACTTTAAAAGCAATAGGTTCTTTTGGAAGAATACAGACATAAAACATAAAGACTTTGAAACTTTTTTGCATAAAAAACTTTAATAACTTCTTCCTCATTAAAAATATAAGTACTACAGATAAATTCTCGGAAAACTGTACGAGAAAATAAGCACAACGGAAATTGCAATCTCAAATAGGTTACTTAATAGTTGAATACCATTTGTGCAGGGTGTGGATAGTCTAACAAAGAAAAATAAATGCTAATTGGTATGATTTTTGTGCAAAAACATTGCGATTGTGCTAACTTTAGAATCAAATATATTTCTAAAGCTTATTCAAAGTTCTGGTACAAGCTCAATATACGTGTACATATTCATTTTCTATTTACATTCTTGTCTTTAATATTTGATAGAAACTATTTGTCTATCTCCTAAACATACTCCATTCTATATTTCCTCGAATTTATTTTGAACTATCACAACCCAAGTTTCTCTTATTGCAATCAACTGTCTCATATTTTACATTTATTTCCCATCTTTATGGAAATTGTTCATAAAAATTTCATATATATCCGAGTTGATAGGCAATAGTCTATACACTAAATGAAATAATATTATACCTTTAATAAATTTGCCATCTCATTCAAGGTAAATACAAGTATGTATATAAGGATTATCTATTCCGTAATGAAAACTCCTGCTATATGATAGTTTTTTATTCGTTTTTTTACAATTTTTAACTAGAAGATGATACTATTTTAATTTAATTACTTATCCATTGAAGCTTACTGATTAATTTTTATGAAGTTATGTAGTAAATTATAACAAAACAGAACAAATAGTATTTAATCCGATGCATACGGCTAAAGAAAGTAAACTCGGTAGTATTCTAGTTTATGGACAAATGCGTGGTTACTAATAATTGTCTTTTTATTCTTTATATTTTTATTCAATTGTTTGTCTTTATCTGCTCCACTGATTGAAATTTTTATTTCACACATATATGTTATTGATTCTATCTCGACCCCCGGTTTAAGTCTTAATAAAATAAGCCGGACTACATAATAATATTCTCAAAATACATATTATTAGTGCGTTGATATACTCATTGAGTTGTAGACTAGAGTTATCGTACTACATAAGCCCAATGTTAAATTAAAATTATTATTGTCTCGCAATTTGACAAATTCTCATGTTCTTTCTAAAGCATATTTGTACAAAATATATTTTCCCTCCTCTAAGTCAACGTGTAAGAAGGGTTGAAATTTTGATGGGTAACATGTAGATTGTAGACATTTGTGTGAACCCAAATTTAGTTGGCTGCATAAGAAAAATAGGGAGGAAAAAGAGGGTCCTGTAGAATTCAAAATAATATTAACAGTATAATGATCAATTTTACTCTAGTCTCTACCTCAGTGGGTATAGTTCATTTTGTAATCGTTTAAGGGTGGATCACCGTCAGAAAAAAAAAACGATTTTTTTTTTCCATAAATGTCTTCTTATATGATAACATTCAAGAATAACGTGTTAAAAGGATTGGAATAGGGGACTAATGTATTTTCACTGATAAAAATTGAATAAATTGATATAAAAAAATATCTTAAAAGAACTTTAAATGCGTTTTTCTCGAAATCAACTTTTTAAAACTGGGAGACAAGATTTCTCAGAAACTATCCGACGGATTGACTTGAAACTGGAGAGTGTTATAGTTCAACACGTCTTCTTAGTACTGAACTTCTGAAATTGACCAAACCTCCCCCCCTTCAAAGTGGGAGAGGGGGAAAGGTCCAAAAAAAGGTCGTTTTTTTTAACTTTTTTTTCAAAGTCGCGCCATTTTGTGAATTTTCAACTTTTTTCGGATTTTCGAGGTTCAGTACCAAGAAGACGCATTACCAAAACCTACATTCTTTGGAAAATCATGATCCGACTTCCGGTTTCCAAGAAAACTTGTCTCCCGTTTGCCTCCTCATTTTTGAGGACCCTTTTTCAAAGCGCTGTAAATGGGGGAGGGGGAGATATATCGGGGCAAATAAGAAAAAAATAGTTCAAAACTTCAACTTTTACATGCCGAAGACAGTTTTTTAATATCTCTAAAAACAAAAAAATGGCAGCAGTTTTAAAAAAGTCATTTATTTTACGTTCTGACGGTGATCCACCCTTAAGTTATGAAAGTTTCTTTGGTCATTCTCTCATTACGGAGAATCGCGATCATTAAGACCGTGTGCCATAAGTGTCCTCCATTTGCTACGATTCCGGGCTATATTTATGGATCCGTAAGATGAAGTGCTGGTGACCTTTTATACAAATCGAGTTGGTAAGCGACTTAAGTCTTCGACCCTCTACGATTCCTAAGACTATCATTTTCTCCAAATTGTTGTCACCTCTTCGTCCAATGTATCCAAAAAATCTTAGAATCTTCGCAAGGTAAATGAAAGAGAATCAATTCCGGATTTTCAGTTCCATCAGAAATAATTCGTTAAATCTACGTACTGTCCATGGAATTTAGTGCATACGTTTCCAGAACATGAATCCAGATGCACCATGTGCTCTGCCATTTAAAATTTGTAAAATTTAGAATTTTTCATTTGTAGATCGTAATTACGTTCGACGAACATAATGTTGACGTCCTTTACGTTTATTTTAAGACCTGATTTGTTGCTTTCCGTTTCAACACAGTTTTGAGGATTCAACATTCTATCAACGATGCATTGTTGGAAGTAATAATTTATGAAGTACTAATAACTATGGTATTTACGAGAACAAATAATAATATGATTCAGTAGACCATATGGAAAAGCTATATCTGTAGTATATCCGATATTCCATTATAGGCTTCTCTTTTTTCGAGGGTGTTTAAAACGTTTGGGATACCTTAAATTTTATCACATCCAATTTTGTATTTGAAGATTCGTAGCGTTGGGTTCTGTTCAATATATTCATATGAATTATTTGATTAAACGTACTTTTACCAATTTTATCGCTGCTTATATATGCGTCCTACATATCGACAACGACAAGACGTTGAGATGCGATGGTTTCTATCCCGTTTACGACCCCATTTTCACACAAACTTCGTTGTCGCTCTTTTGGACGGATACAGTAAATAAACGAGGCCTGTCACAACGACGGACTCGGAAATTATTCGCGAACGAAAGTGATAAATATTTTTCACTTAGAACGTTTTTCCACGCAGTAAAGTTTTATTTAAAAATGTTTGAATAACGTTGCGTTTATTTTCCTTTAGTTTTTCCTATACACCTAAACCATCTTTCTTAACCTTTGGTCGTTTTCCTTGCCGTAGAATCCCTTCACATGCATCCCTTATATTCTCATACGAAACCTCTTATTTTTCCTTTTGTATATATATATATTTATATGACAGAAACAATTTATTTGATTTACTCGACAAAATTTATTGGTCTTCATATAGCGACACATAAAAAGAATGAAATAAATAAATATCACATAAAATACGTTAGTTTAAAATAAACGATTTATATTTTTTGTGAATTAAATTATTTTAGATTCGTTAGTTTTATCTAGTGAAATTGAATCATGTACATTGATAAATTTGGCTTTGGAGAATTTAAATATTTGGCTGCTTTTTCCCCGCAATTCTTGCTTATTTCCCCAGGTCGGAAATATCAAGCGTTCAAATAATTGCTAATGTTATTTTGTATAATGTTTTAGTTAATTAATTTCATTTTTAATTTTTAATTGAATGTAATCACGTTATCGGCGCCGCCGCGTTTGAATAATTGCCTTCGTCCCCGTTTTCATTCATCCGTTCTGTGCATTCACCACCTCAAAAAACACACCACTGACATCGTTTGAACAACAATGCAATATTTCCCCACAGATACGTACGCTCCCCATTATTCCCTGTTCAATCCCGCTTTAGATGTCCCAATTTGTTCGGTTTGCGATTGATCAAAATCAATTAAAACAATAAAAGCTCAAATTATTGAAAAAAATTCATTAACGATATTGCAGAGCTTTGGAAGCAAATGGTAGTTGACTATTCAATTTTACGTATAAATAAGCGAGATTTAATTAATTGGAAGGAACTTTTGACGGGACAAAGTAAATCACTCTCATTTTTCCCCAAAAAATGTCAGTGTAAAAAATGTTTATTTATTGCCCGATTTTTTCACTCTTTCATTAAAACATATCTTTATCACAATTTTCATTTTAAATTTACTAAAATGGTCTGGTTCGGTTTTTGATTTAAAGATAATTTTGCTTTTCAAAATCAAATCCAGCTAGTGATTTACTTTAGCCAACCCAAAAAGAACAAAGAACCTTAAAAACAAACCATACTCAGCAATAAGCTCGTATATTCTGGAAGTAGATGAAAGCCAAGGTTTATAAATTACACAGGTTGCTCCATTAGAAAAAAAAATATGACGTCATACGAAGAATTTTGAAATTTGAATCTGTCTGAAGATATATACGAATTGCTTCTGTATACGTCACGTAGCGCATGAGGCAACCTGTGTATTTTATAAACCTTGGATGAAAGCTACCAAATTTTTACGTGTTATCACTAATAGGCAATAATTTTATTACTTCTACTAATCCCAGCCTCCTGAACTCTACTCCTGGAAAGGCTTTTTCCGTTGGACTCCGTTCCCCTCGGTTTTGAGGAAACTTGAACCCAATTCCTCCATTTACTTTTACAAGGTCTTCCATCCATTTCAGTAGCGGTTTTCTCCTTAGGCTACATGAAGTCTCGACCTCCAAAAAAGTCACTTCTTTTGTCCATCGATCATCTATTATGCGTGCAACAATTAAAGCAGCCAATTCTACCAAAAAAAAAAAAAATGATTTCCAAATTTAAATCCAAATATACAATTTTCCTTACTTAAGGAAATTCAATGATAGTCTAACGCTAATATTGCAGTAGTTATTAACAAAAATAAAATCATTGTTAAAGCAATTAATCTTAAGTAAAAATTTGGAGACTTATAAAATTGTAGGCCCCTGTGCTGCAGCTTTGTTAGCCTATATCAAATCCGGCACTATTGAAGAAATCTTTTGCACGATAAACACAGGCGAATGTTTTAAAAAACTATGTAAATCTCCTAAAATCGAAGTCGTAAAAATCAATAAGTGGAATCAATCGTAACGTTTCCTGAAGCTATATGCATCTTGATTAAAAATAGAAGTTAAAATATATATTTTCAATTGTTATTTATCGTTGTCTTAAAAGGTCTTAAAAGGATCAAAGTTTTTAGCGGCTCTGGGGATAATAAAGATCAGTAAGTCGAAGTATATCGAAAGTTTGCTCGATACGAAATTCGAACCCTACAACTACCAGTTTTGGAGCAACCACCTTCACCACTTGGTCACCAGTAGACTAAGTTCATTATTATTATAAAAACCATCAGTAGTACCTTTCAAAACAAGTAAGGTTCATTTTTTAGATGTGTCAAAATATTAAACCACTTTAATGCCCATAAAGGCAATGGATGCCGATTAATCTGTGAAGAAATGATAATTTCTTAAAAATTATTATAAGAATACCAAAACTATTGAATAAAAAAAAACCTTAATGTAGTTTTGTCTATTGTGAAAAATGTTTTATATGGTCACTAAGCGATTATTCAATTGGTTAGTAAACAATAAGGATAAATAGGTAGTCAAATTGGTCAAGTGATCAATTATTGTGTATACCACCTACTTGTTGGACCATCAAGACGTACACTAATCGAGATTTACGACTATAATTAAATAAGTAGGTCTTAATTAATGCTTTGTGCTGTTTTAGTTATAAATGGTATCTATGTTATGCCCCTGAGTTAATATTTACAATTATTGTTATCTCTACGAAAAATCAATTGGTTGATTATAGTACTGGTTGAAAGATTTTTTTGAAAGATTTTACAGTTTTAAGCATAAAAATTGAAAAAAAAATACCCTTGTAAGGAAAAGTATTTTTTTTCGAAAATGTAAAGCTCAATGGAAAATCTAGTTGAAGAGTAACATTTTCAACATAACCACTAGCACATGAGGTGGGAGACATTTTCATGAAATTATAAGTTTTTTTTTTTGTTACTACTTATAATGGAAATTACAAAATTTCAGAAAATTTAAAATACAAATTTTCTTTAGATTTCAAATGACCCCTTTTACCAAATTTGGTTTGCTCCTAAAGAATTGCAACTCTGATGACATTTCTTCAGCTGATAATAATTGTTTCGTTCGAAAAAAAAAATACATGCAGTGTTTCCACAAATATTGTTTTAAATATGGAAATATTATTAAAATTCGTTTTAATTTTTTTCAGTTGCGTAGAATAAAATTGAAGTATTAATATTTTTAAAACAATATAAGTATTACCAAAAGTGGTAAACTGCAGAAATGCGTTTAAGGAATGCTAGGCCAAATGCGAACGCAAAAACGGAATGCTAGATTCTAGACGAAAAGTTCTCAATGGTTTCTTCCCTAACATACTTTTAATTAAATTAAGATTAAATGAAGTAACCAAACACTGCTTAAAAAAATGTTGAAACAGAAAACTAGATGAGACAGCAGATATACGAACGGGAAACAGATTCACCCCTTCACATCAGAGGCACATTTCATAGTTTTTTACCATAGTTTAATAACTACTAGGTCTTTAATGGCTCTAGGGCTAATAAAAATCCCCATATCAAGAAATATCGAAAATTTACTTGATATAATATTCAAACCCAGCACCTACCAGCTTTAGATCGGTCACTTTTACCACTCGGCCACCAGGATTTTTTATTTTACACATCTGAATATTGCACTAATAGTCATGGCACTGTTTATAAACAAAGATAGTAAATTAAAGCAATGCTATCAACAGTTAAGCCACCATTTATAATGCAGAGAAGTAACAAGCAAGTAGTTGATTGCCGCATTGTTTATTGCTTTGTCCCAATTCTTGCGACTTACTCCATATTTGTTACTAAAATGCCAGGACATGACTGCATATTTATTTTCGAATTTCCGAGACTTGTTAATTTATATTCAACCATTTGTCTCGAGGTTTATGGGTCACTGTCTTCTGCAACAAATAACTGTCCTTAGATATAGAATTGGATATCTCCCCCAATCCTGGAGCATAGCACTTTGAAAGTTAAAAAATGCACAAACATTTTCTTACCCCACTTTTTCTTCCAAGTTTTGATATACTTTATTTTTCATTTAAATGGTTTGTCATAATAATAATTGACAAAAAAACCGAATCTAGCTTAATACCAAAGGATTGATTACGGTAGATATAATCTTTTTGTGTTTTATAATACACATTTTATAATTTGGTTTTTTTGTAATCCGTATTTGGAATCCTAAATGATTTAATTATTGATAAACTATTTAATTACTCCGAAAACTTATGAGCTTTTCAATTTAAGTTGTCTTTTTAAAGCATAAATTTTGGGAATGAAGAAATATTGAGTTGTTAATGTATAATTTTTAAAGTATATAGCCAAGTAATATACCCAAGAATACATACGTATATTTCTTGAATATATTATCATAGAAATTTATCTATCATGATAACCTTGTCCTCCCTCTCATAACACAAAATTATAAATTTTCCAATAAGAGAAATGTTCTCTGGATTTTCTTTACTTGATTGCAATATTACAAGAATAACATCTTTTCAATTATTAATATTTTCTTTCAATTTAAAGTTAAGAATTTATGAATAAAGCGGCTGACTATTCGCATAATTCTGTGAAAATGAAACCAATTTCAGAAATAAGCAATTCATAAATTTACATATTCTCGATATAAAATCATTTTCGGTCGTTTATTATCGTAGGAAACCAAAGCTCGTTTTATCTATAAACTGTGAAAAATATTACAATAAATAACCGATCGCTATCTACAAAAGTTTGAGAAACGTTGATATGTTTTGACAAATCATAAAATAAAAATGAAGTTGTCTCATAAATTTTTCAAATTTAAAAAAGTCTCAATGGGCAATAAAAGTATTCCTTTGAGTCCCATTAGGACGTCTTTTTGGAAACTTAGGAGAAACAAGTATCTCATTGCCTCAATGCTCGTATGAATTGAATGAACTCGAATAGAAAAGGACCGTTCGCTTACAACAAACCGGATCGGAATAACGACGCCACACCGTTTCCGGGTGACTCTCCCATAACTCACGTGGATGTCAGAAAGTAGTACGTCCGTCGCGACGCCATGCATCCTTCCATCTTTGTTCCAAATATAATCTTGAAATCTTTCATTCTTTTAGAAAATTCTTCCTCTGTCCTTTTTTCATGCTTTCAGCGTGTGTGCTTTTGTCTCGTAAGCTCCCAGGACGATTGCCAATGATCATGATTTACCTCCATTAGATACGGCAACGAAATTTATGCCGTTTTACTTCTCACCTGTATAACTACTTGAACTAGTTGGCTCTGTGGCACAATAACTTTACTTGTTTTATATCTTTCTCCACCCAGTGAAAGCTCTAAGCTTTGGCGTCTTAGCGTCTGAATTGTACGCGACAAATATCGCTTTTTTTATTTACGAAAATGTTAGCGGATGTGCTAAAAATACTATTTTTAAGCAAGAAGAATGTATGTACCGGTTGTAAATTGGTAGAAAAATACTTTTGAAACTGAACCAAAAAAATAACGTATAAAATGTAGACCATTGTTTTCCACCATGAAAGAATTCCGAAATATCTCCAGATTTCGGATACATGTCGTACCAGTAAGTCATTTTCTATTTTTATACATTCTTCGACTTCTATTTAAACATCAAAATGTTTTTTTGGCTTTTTTTCTTAAGCGTACATCTTCCAAAACCTCGAAATTCAGAACCATGAAAAGGGTTATCCATAAATTATTTATATTTCCTTCTTTTTTATATTTTTTTTTTGAACAACACGTTTCATCGATTATCCGACTTCTTCAGGTACAAATATATTTTTTATGATTCAATTTAACTGTCAATAACATATTGAAATATAAATAAAATAGAGAATATAAATCATAATGAACTAACCGAAGAACTTGTTCTGCCCATTTTTTACATAATCATTTTTTTAATTACTAGCAGGAAAGTGGGCATGAAAGAATGTAAATCCATAAACTAATAATTAAATCGTTTTGGTCCTTTATTTGGCCTTCATCAGACTACTTAATACAGTATATTAAACATATCACATATACAGCAAAATAGTTTTAGATTTTTTTACACATACATCCACTTTAAAATTACATTACATTTATTAAATTTAGTTAAGTATGTATGAGTAAAAAAATCAAAATCCTTGTGATTTTCATTATAAACTGTTTATTAAGATGCCTGATGAAAGTCAAATAAAAGACCAAAACGTTACTGATTTATTTATTAGTGTATGAATTGACATTCTTTTATGTCCACTTTCCTGCTAACAATAAAAAAAATGATTATAAACTAACTATGGAAAAGAACTATCAAATTGTTATCCATAAACAATGTTACAAAATTAGTGAGATTTGGGATCCTTTCTTCTCCCTACATAATTTTTAGTTAAAGTACTTTTAATTGGCCCCCACATATCAAATGATATAACAGTGTCGCATAACAACCCAATAATTTTATAGTTAATGAAAATTTTTACATTACAAGTATCAATCTGGCAATAAACTGGGCTACAGGGTTTTAAGATTTTAGAGTTTTGGCCTTCGGTATTTTAAGTTTCCAGAATTTTTTATTTTAGGGAACACCCGGTTATAGTTATATCTCATATATATGTAGCGGAAATTAATATTACTGGACATATTTGCATTTTTTAAACGTTCACCTATAATTAGGATTGATGTTTTGATTTATTGCTATTTACGGTTGCTTTATAACAGTTAAGGTCTTTAGCGACTCTAGGGTTTATAAAAGACCATAAATCGAAAAATATCAGTAATTTTCTCAATACAAGATTTGGATTCAATATCTACCAATTGCAGAATAGTCCCCTTGACCATTCGACCACCAATAGGTCTTACTAATATTTTTTTTAAGGAAAGTTGGTAATTCAACTTAGTTTTTTACAATAGCGTAGTGGGGTGGATACCGTAGAGGCCATAACCCCGGGTGGCATATTGGCATTCATAATTCTATAAAAGATTTCGTATTAGAAAAAACACAAATGTACATTTATAAATGTATAAAGAATTTAAAGATATTTGAATTTTTACTAACTTTGTTGCTTAATGATGACAATAAGGAGTGGCGAAGTTTCGGTCAGCTTCGAGCGGCAAAATTGCTCGCTACACCACTAGTCTTTTATTGTTTCTTCAGAAAGCAATATAAAGGCCTAAGTTTTATAAACTTTTCTTAAAGAACTAAAACATAAAAGTAATAAGAAATTCTTATTTAAATTTTGTAATTTTTTGTTTTCAAAAAAATGTAATTTCAAAGTCTAACACAAATGAAGAGAACAAAACTATAACATCAATATTATTTCCAATTCAAAAAATTTGCTTGATTAAATTGATTCAACAAAATAAATCCGTAATTTTTTTTCCTCACGTGAAAATGCACATTGTAGAGGCAAATTCAAGATTGAAAACTTTTATGTGTTCGCATTTCATGTTGACGAATATACGAAAAGTCAGTTGAACAAACTTATTTTATCTCTCGTTTGTTGAATACGATGCTCTCTTTCCATCTTTGATGCCACTCTTTGAGACTTTTCCTAGCTACTAGTCCGATTAGAGAAACAACATATGTCACTTTTCTTCTCGGTTAAATGCCACCAAGAAGTCGAATTGTATGTGTGGCTGGTGATAACGGAGAATGGGGTTGAGAAGAAATGTCACAAAAATGATTTAAATCAACGTATGTTCTTGGTTCTTGGTTCTTCGATAACTTTTCAATTTATATTGAACTCTAAATGGAAATCTCTTCTGTTTTAAATCCATAAGTTACTCTGTCGTACCATTTTAACTTGTCTTGAATGGGTTTTGATCTTTCGATTCAAATAGGAATTCAATGATTTAGTATGAAGCTTATTTGCACCCAAGAACTTGCCAACCAAACTTCCTTCAGAAGATATTTCAAAATTTATTATTTTCTCACACAAAACCAAAAGTTATAGTACGTAAAAAGTATACAGTAGAAAACCTTTGATATTATAAACAAGACACAATAGTTTTCTTAGCCTGATTAAATTTTAATAAGTACTTCCAAAAAAATACTTAATTTAATAAAGAAATCCAAAGAATTCAAACCAATCATTATTACTAGAAATTAAACTTTTTGAAATGTCAATTACAAGTTTTCTCACAAATTCTGGAATACAAACTTGAATAAATTAGTCGCCTTATAATGCATTTGAAAATTTGTCGTCTCAATTTATTTCTGGCACGTTTCAGATAACTTATTTACAATAATTAAAATCTAAGACGTGAATTTTATAACTCTAAAGGAAAAGAAGTAAAGAAGTAACGAAAAAAAAATCTTTCATCCAAAGAATAAAACCAAATACCGACTTCTCCCTCGATATTTAATAATCTGCATTATATGCTACGGGGTATTAAAATTTCATTAACATCAAGAAAACAATAATATTATGTTTTGTGCCAAATTTTAAAGCTTTTCAGGTAATAATATAATTATTACGCTAACATTTCGCTAACATTTTCATAGCTTTCCAATTGTTTGATAGTTTAGAAGATAAATATTTCTCCTTTCAATCAAACGAAAAATGTATTTTTTTTTTTGGATAAAGTTTAGTTTTCGCGAAACAACTTTGGTTATCCAAAGTTGACATAATACATGGATCTTTGGGTAAAGTCCACCAAACGAATTTAAAGCATTCTTACCACCCTTATGTTTTGACCCTAAGTTCACTTTACTTATTTGAATTTGATGTTGAAAATATCAAATGTGATAAAAATATTATCCGGAGTTACTATAATTTTCAAATGTTGACTTTGAATCATGGCTACTACTATATGGGTACCATAACTAGCAGAGTATGTCAGGATAATAATAACTTTAAGAGCTTATCGGTGGCCGAGTGGTCTAGGTGGCTGCACTAAAACTGGTGAGTTTTAGGTTCGATCTTCGTATCGTGAAAATTTTCGGTATTTCCGAAGAGTCTAGATTCGCTTAAGACCTTGGAAGTTGTAAAACAATGGTAAATAACAATTAAAAAAATAACTGATATAATACTCGTCAAAAAACGCCTTTTACATAAGTATAGCATAAAGTTTTGGTTTCAAGTACCTTCGGAAGACTAAATTGTCGCCATACTAAAGTGCAATACTAAAAACTGTTATTCAAAAACGTCCATATACCTCCTACTATACCTATTTATATTAAAATACCATTTATATTTTCATGAAGTTTTTTTTTTGTTTTAAGTTATTGATAAAATTTGCTCATTGCTCCCAAAAAAAATCATATAAAGGTCCAAAGAGTTACATACTATATAGGGAATAAGACAGATTGTCTTGACCTTAGCAAATTAAAGGTAAACAATATGGATTGATTTGTAGAGAGGAGAGAGGGGAAAATATTTTTTAAAGTTTGAAAAAGTTAAATTACTAGAATAACAAAGATTGAATGGTTTATTGTACACTACGCGGAGTAAAATCAGCATAACTTATGTATTCCAATATTGAAATTAAAAATGGTCAATTGCTAAGGTCACATCCGTATTATTTTGTATGGGGTGGAAGGATAAACATTTACCCAAAGGCTGGAAAATAAATTGACTCCAAGTTTGGAAGATAGTTTGGGGAGAGCACGTGCGGTATGAAGAAGTACTAATTGAACTCAACACCAAAAAAAAATCTTAATATTATTTGTTCATTATTATTTTGATCTTCAAAAAAATTCGATACTAACCATCGCTAGTGTAGCCTCCCGACCTCTTCCGATATTAATTCTGAATAGAGTTTTTTAGATTTTCCTCCATTGATATTAAATCTGTTTTAAGTGTTATTATAAACTATACCAAAAAAATATACTTCTTTTCATGTTTTTCAATTTTCATTTAACATATTTATCGAAAGAAAAAAAAACATATTTCTATTTACTAAACTATTCACTAATATTTTTCCCTACAAATATTTCACTATAAGGTTTTAATAACTACAAATATAAGTCTTATATTAAGCTGGAAAAAGTATGAAAGAGTTTTAACGGATTTTCTATTGGATATTTTAAACTAAAAATATTATTCTTTTACGTTTAATTATTTACATTCAAATATAATATCAAAATAAGAGCTCTGAATCTAAAGCTGTAAAAGTATTTATTTTTAACGATAAAAAAATTTCAGCAATTCATGAAATAAATCGCTTTTGACCGTTATATTTTTTGTTGAAAATCTTATTTTAAAAATCGAACTTTGATTTATAACGAAACTATAGAAAGCTAAACATTGACGTTGAAATTTAAATTTTCAAAAATAAATTACTAGAACTATCTACCCTAGCAGAAAACCTTACAAAATCGATTTTATATTTTTATGATTTACATCATATTCTGTCTTCCTTTTTCTTTTAGTCGCATTTATCGTTCACTTCATGATAAATGTAGGTGAAACAACACCAGGGATGAGTTGGGTAGCGCAACTTTGAATGATATTATAATAGTCAAAATGTTCGTCCATTTTTCCAAAACAGCGTCCTCAAGTCTGCACACAAGTTTACCCCAAAATTCTTTTCAAAACTTTCGAAATATATATCCGATATATATTTTGCATTATATCTGGTGTCGTTCGAAGGTAAATAAAGAAAGTTTTACACGTTGTAAAAATTATGAAAAAAAAAGAGAAAATAAACGTGGAAAACTTTGCTCGAATTTACGACCGGTTACTGTTTCTGGATAGAAAACAACGTTAAACAATTTTCACACAAAGTCTTTGACAATATTCGAATGGAATACAAAAGCTGCAAATCTGGAAAATATTTACAAAATTTACCATATATTCATGCTGAAGCCATACGGCTTCACGTAACCAGCGTGGTTGTGCATGCTCGATTCACCCTCCAACTTTTAATGCACAAGAAAATCTCAATTTTCTAATAAACATAACTTCGACAAGAAAGTTTATTTAAGATATAACTTCAACCTCTATTACTATTCCCGGGTTCCCTTAGGATCTTAATTTTCTATTGTGGTAAGGAATGGAAAATATTGAATGTGGAATACGTAGATGAGAGGGAGAAAATTTAGCAGCTATTATGGTATTCTGTTTGAGTCCAGCCCAGTTGTCGCATCTTTCGAAACAAAGATTAAAGTTAATGGCTTTAGTAAAACGTTTTGTACGCAACGGGTTTCGTTATTTCTGAATTCCGAAAAGAAAACTTACTGGTTATTTGCACCATTTAATATAATAATAGTCCTGATATCCCAAAAGGATAATAACTTTAACAGAAAATATATAGTTTTTCGATGTAATTAAATGCATTTGAATTATTTTGATAGTAATATCTTTAATCAATAAATCCATATCAACTCATAGTATGCTCATCACAAATTCCCAATTTCGATAATTTACGTAAAATAGCCCGAATAAATCTCTAAATTTATAATTAATGTGGATGAGTGCAAAACATTAGTGCAATTACGTGATTTGTATCAACCATTTTACGGATCTGTTATTTCATATTCGAATCCCGTAACGATAACAAGGGATGATGGGATTTCGGCTGAATTAAAGCGCGTGAACGTTGAAATGAAACAGAACTGATATATAAAAAAATTAATTTGCACCCTCGACATTTTATAAAATTATACATTTACAATTCGTTGGCCACTTTGTGCGGAACAAGTTGAACTACATGATTTTGGTAACGAAAAAGATGGAAATGAGCCTAATAATTCATCTCCCCGAAAGCTTTTATGAAGCTTAAAAAATCATAGAAAAAAAATAGTATAAATAATCCTCATTTGTTACTGGTAAAAAATGGGAGCTTAATTTTTGCCTTATACGTGTCATGAATTGCCAAATTCCCGGCAACTTTTCATCAAGAAAACGAAGATTAATGAAGAAATTTTATGTTTCCGTCATGTGCTTTTTTCGCGTTCGTTCCTATTTCCGAATTTGCTAGTCTCGTTTCGACGTGACAAAGATCGCGCGTATACTTGAATTTTAATTACGAAAGTCTTAAAACGTTCCGAGCGCCCCATATATCGTATCTGCACTACTGTATTCTGCTTGTAATGATAGATGAAGTTTAGGATCCGTTACACTCCGTCCCGTGGGACGGTTTTGACTGACGGTTTTCAAACATTTTGCGAAACACTGACGTAATATGTCTTAGTTAAGATCCGGAGGGAAATGGGAGTGGTGATAAGCGATCTGCAAGTTACACTCAAGAACGTGCAGATATATACGTAGGTATGATGGAATTGAAACTTTTTGAATTTACCTAACTAGTCGGGAAACTTTCACAGGATTATGGGAATTGCATTTTTGAAGTTGGTTAGTCTACCTTAAGTTCTTCATAAGTTGAAATTCTTCACAAACTTGCATTTTTAATTGAAATAAACTTTTATAATTTTTCAACATTATTTAATTAGGAACGCGGAGTATAGGTACAGAGAGTAGGCTTTTTTACAAGATTTATGTACTCTGTAATAGACCCTGATCATAGTTTTCTTTTCTATCACTAACAGCGCAAGTATTTAAACCGTACTTAGGTCACTAAGGTTTTAAGAAGGCGTTCCAATTTTGCAATACATAAAGGAAAATGTGTCAAGATTAGTGTGATGGCAGTAGGTACTAAAATTAAAACTTATATCAAAAAATTTTGGAACATAAGCAGTGATGGATTTAAGCCTAGGCTCGTGAGGCCCAAGCCTTGAGCGACCTGATTTTAGGAATAGTAAATTTTTCGAAACATCAACATTCTAAGGCGAAATAATGTACGGATAATTAAAATTTAAAAATTGATTTAAGCTAGTTTTGCTAAGAATTTTATGGAAGATCTTCAATAAAGTATGCAAAATATTTATTTTATTAAACCTACATTTCAATTTAACTCATCATATTTTTCAATTGTTAAATCACTGGTAAATAGAGGACATATCGTGACATTTAGAAAAAAAATTAAGATCCTGAATATGATTTTTTTAGGAACAGTGGAACTTCTTGCAAAATTCGATCCTTTTATATTAGTACCTTTTAAATCCTACACAAACCCTGGTAGTCGAAATATGTCATATTTATTTAAAACATTAGAGTATCTTGAAAGCTTAGAAGAAACCCTAATAGATGAATATATTCGCAAACTGTATTTACGTAAAGATTTTTTACAAAATAGTGAAGATATCCGCTTCGCACAAAATAAATGGAATTCATTGCATTCTAGGAATCTTAGAGATGTGTACCCAAATTGTTACCTCAAAATTGTTTTGGAGAAAGATCTTTTTTCCCTCTGGAACGTATAAAAAGCTACTAACTTACCACCGTACTACCGTATTGGCCAAGATAGACTTAATACCCTGGATTTATTATCAATTGATGCCTAATTAGTGTAAAAAATCGATTACAATGATATAATCGATATTTTGTGTAAACCAAAGCTCGGGAAAGAAAGTTAATATTTAAGGATAAGTTGAAATATGCTGTGAATTATATTAAGCTTTAAAAAATTATTGGAAATCGTGAGTTATATCTGTAAAATTATAAGTAATTTCATAAGAAGTTTTCTAAATAAATGAAAGTTAATTCATACCTTACGATTTTTTTGTTGTTTTTTACCGCCGCGTTATAACTACTAAGGGTTTTGGCGACTTTAGGGTTAATATAGAATATAAGAAATAATATAAGAAATCCATTATCGAGGTATATTAAAATTTGCTCGATACAAGGATCGAATACAACACCTACTAGTTTTGAAGCTGTCCCCTAGACCACTCGGCCACCAGTAGGTTCTTAGCTTAAGTATTTGATTAGAATTTTTTTTTCTTGATAACCTCTATGTTACCGAGTAATAAGGGTGAAATATTGAATAGGGCCTAGATAGGCTTTGGTCTTAAATCCGCCACTAAACATACGTTAGTAATCCAACACTGTTGTAACATTCTAGTGGTTGCACCATATCTTGAGACATTTCCTATAGTACAAAAGATTGGAGTTTTTAATAACAACAAAATTTCCCGCGTAATAATTCAAACGCGTATTTTGTGAAATTATATTAAATAGACATTTGATGTAATCCAGCAGAAGATAGGACAAAAAGGTCATAGACATTTACTAAATAAATTATTGAAAAGACGATTTTATATTTCATCACTATTTAATTGGACCGTCTGCAACACATTCATAATCTTCATTGATTGTTATAATGCTATTTTTGCGTGTCCATTGATAAGTAAGGTCAACATGAAAATGAACAAATATTTTTCAATTCAAAACACTAAATTTCGTCTAATAGCTTTCTCATATTGTGCGATTACATAAATTGGATGATAAAATTAAAATTAAATTCCAAGCCTGTGCCATTTCATCGTTATTATTATCGTAAACGAAAATAAAATTCCGAATTGATTTGAAAGAAAAAAAAACATCTATCGAAAAAAATAAAGATTTCCTCTCGATTCGTATTTTCATTTATCTTACACTTAGCTTCACGAGCTATAAATATATAATCTGGCAATTGTATAAAATGTTAATGGCCGTCTTTACATCCACGTTTTATTCTCTTTATAATAGCACTAGAAACATTATAGCGGGACTGCTATATTAGAAAACAGAGGAAAATACGTTGAAAGTGGAAAAAAATTTGAAGTGATTTATTTGAAAATGTGGAGATTTCATTTGGTTTTTAGTTGCTAAATGCATGAAAAGTTCAAGTTTTGACTATGTTTGGTGAATATGTGTTGAAAACTGAGATTTTCATTGACCGTCATTATCGTATGATTTTTGGCTAAATTTATAGGCAAACAATGAAGGTGAATCGTTTATATTTTTATCTTTGTATTTTCAGCGTATTAACGACGTTTTTCCTTCCTTTGGGTAATAAAATAAATTTAAAAGTGACCAAAAATAAAAGAGCAATAATTTCCAATGTGGAAAATCTGAATTTATAGAGAGGAAAATATTTATGTGTATTTTGTGTGTAGTTTCGCCTCTTTCACCAAAGTTTATAATCTCTCGTTCTAGTCCAATAAATCGGAGATGAAAAAATATATCTTTTAATATTCATGAAAATCGCAAAAGCGTTCCGACTGGCAAATTTGGTATGTGTTTTTCCCTGCACGAAAGACGGAAAAAGCTCTCCGAAACGAATTGTTAGTTTATTTACATTTATAATCCTTTTATTGGTTGCAGCCGCGAGTAAAAAATTTCAAATCCTCATCTATTATTATTGTTTTTTCAAAAAAAAAAATCTTACAGTATTAGATTTATGGGCCTTCGTCCAAACTTTTTTGTGCTTTTGTTTTTTTTTTACTGGTGCTTTATGAGGCTATTACGCGTCAACACAATATTATTATTATTACTTGTTTGTTGTTCTTATCGGGAACAAGAAATTTATCAAATTCTCCACGCATCGCATTTGCTTTGGCATAGATGAAAAAAAATTCAAATTTTACTATGATTTATGGGCTGTAGACGAAACCGGGTGTTGTATGCTAGGTGGTTTGAGAACTCTGGAACACAGGCCAAAGATATAATAATGGCATGTTTTTATGAGCTTTACTGTGTTCTCAGCCAAGCTTGCCAATTACCGCAAAAATTTTGTCATGTATGAGTTGGAAAACTTTTTAACGAGCAGAAAACATCGCATATATCAATAAAAGCATAAACACTTAAAGGCAGTTCGCATTTTTTCTACATAACTTTTCTTCGTTTTCACCAAATAATATACAGCAATGTGTCGCAAATAATAAAATGATTTGAACAAAAAATAATGCATTTTATTATAAACACAATAGTATTGGAAAAACAATTTTTTTTGCAAGCAAAAAAATGTTTTTTTTCTTGTAAATTGAAAATCTTTATTTAAGTAAGCTTCCAAATTTTCATTTCTAAGCTTTCATTTACCTAGAAATTATCCTTTTTCAAGCTTGCTTCAATTAATATTAATAACTTTTAATGGATTCGTCATTATATAAGAAGATTATTTTTCAAGTTTTAGTCTCTATATCATCATTAAAAAATTTTAAATGAAGTTTTTGCAAAACTTAATCTAGAAGCAGCTTTACATAATGGTAGAAAATTTCATTCTATTAGAAAATGACGAAAAGTCACATATTTGTATTGCGTAAATAATATAGTTGAAACCATATTACTTTCGACATATTTTACTATAGGCTTATTTAAAAGCTAAAATAATTTTGTGGAAAAATTAATAAGTAAGTTGAATAATCGTACAATCCGAATTTTGTTCCATTATTATATAGCTCATTTTAGTTCCAAATTTGCTTTGAACTGGATCAAAATAATACAATGGAAGATCGTAAAAATGTCAATACTAATGGATTTAATGATCTTCATAGGTTAAATTTGAAAAAAAAAACATAGTTGTGGCTTTTTGTAGAATCGTAATTGACTTAAATGCAATTAATTTTGTCCATTACAACTTATGAATTCCTAAATTAGCAAAACTTATAGTCTCGAAAAGTTTTAATTGAAAATTTAACTAATTATTATATAAATACAACCATGTCTTTCGAAATTGCAACATATATTTCAGGAACTAATAGTTCTAGATACCAAAGGATACTTTGATTCTTCCGGCGTCACGGTTTTACAACGGATTCTATTCAATATAAAACGAAAATAAAAAATAAAAAATAACATTTTTCGAAATATTGCTTAGTTTATGAAAAATCGGTACTTAGAAATTGAAAAAAAATATATATATTTTCACTTCTTTAGACGGATTTCTCAAAATTTTCATAAAATTCACGTAAACTAAGGAATATATCAATAAAATGTTAGTCAGTATTTTCGTTTTATTTCACCGAAATCTATAATAATCCGTCGTAAAACTGTGGCACCGGAAGAATCGTGGTATGCCTTAATTTCTTGAACTACATATAATTTAAAATATATGCTTTAATCTCAAAAAAAAAAGTTTTTTTTTATATAATAATTATTAATTTTTTTGATTATATCCTTTCGGGGCTTTCAAGTTTGGCTAATTTAGTGATTCCTAATCGGGGGACTGGAACAATCGTAGTCTTGTTAATTTCTTACAATTGCTAAGAGTTTAATAAAGTCATAAAAGGCCTATGGCTACAAGTATGGAAAATCGACCCCGGAAAGAGATTTCAATGCTTTTTAAAAATAGCTACTAATAAAATGCTATAATTCCGGAAGTTTCAGATCTCTATTTCAACATCTCAATTTTTTTTTATAAAAAAATATTTTATAGAAAATATTTTCTTTCTAAGGATTTACTTAGCTCTTTATTCAAAAATTTTATTTTGGCTTAGGAAAAAGAATGCATTTCTTATCGAATTAAGTAATAAAAAGTTATATAACTTTAATGAAACTCAAAAGATCATAAAAAAGCTAGATTTTTTCAAAGCATACTTCATCATAAAAAAAGAATTAATACTAATTCCGTGTTTAATATAAGTTATTTTTGTTTAACCTTAACATATTTATATATAAAAAAGGTAATAATTTCAGGTATGCAAATATTCAATTCATACTATTTTTCTAATTTTTTTCAAAAAAATTTGGGAAAATACTTCTCCATAACTATTATTAAACTTAATATATTACATACGTACTGCGAAAAAGGCGATAAGCGCCCAGGTAATGTAAATAGAATGTTTTACGTCATGCACTGATATCTGATAACAGCACACCTACTCCAATGCAAGAGGCTATTGACCAATGAGATTGCGAGATTTTGAGATGTTCAATTATTTTGATTATTGAAATTTTAAAAATTTAGTTTAACCACTCCCACATTCAATACCAATATGTATTATACGGATACGTAAACGCAGCAATGGGACGTTTTGTACCTAGACGTCGTTCGGGGCCTATCGATACAACATTATAATTAAATTGAAAATAATTTAAAATAACGAGCAAAAATTTATAATTAAGTTTAATTAGAGGAAATATTTCGTTAAATTTAACGAAAAATGAAATAATTAACTGAGATTATTATTACAATTAAGTGTAATAATGTAATGTGCGTGGTAAAAATATTGTAATAATGAGTTTTGTATTTGTGAAATAAAAATCAAATAAATTATTTTTTTTAAATACTTATATATAATTATTTATATTGATTATTTACTAATTGAGTCAATGAAAATTTTGAGTAAATTTCCCTTTTAAACCTACTTTATTTATATCTCAAACCTATCAAATTATTACCAAAACTCTTTTTCTTGATTCTTTTGAAAACATAAATTGCGCAAATGCAAATTGATTTTTAATGAATTTCACAATTACATGAACAAAAATTGTACTCATTGAATATTGCTAGAGCTTAAATTTATAGATTAACTTTTAATTCGTAAAAACATTTTATAGAAATGACTATTTCTTAAAAGCTCATAAATGTAGACAATTCAAAGTTCTTTTGTTAAGTCTAGGACAAAACTATATTATAGATATCTTCTCTGAATATTTTTGTTTAAATTTCAATACGTAATCATACTATTACCACAATCTTCTGTAAAAACTACGTACATGTAAAAAAAACAAACTGTTGTAATGCTTACTCAAAGGTTAAACCTTGAAGAATTGCTTAAATTTACAATTTTCTTGACTTTATTGATATATTTTTCTCGATTTAAATATGTCAAAAACATATGCTTGTTATTCAGTTATGACAAATTTTCCTTCAATTTTCCCTTCGTATTTTTCAAAGCAAAACAATTATATGCTAAAGTCTAACAAAAATGTTTCACTGATTTAAAAAATGGAATAAACACTGGTAAAAAAATTAACCGAAACTATTAAAACTCTGTTTTCCACCATCATAGAATACAAACAAAGCGATAAAACTATTTCCTAATATTTTTCATGGAAATCTCGAAGTCATCTTATAAATCACTAAAAACGATTTTAGATTGAAAAATACCGTAAATGGCTCGGAAATAAATGGAAAATCTTTTTCACACTACAAAATAAACAGTCTTCTACCCGATTGAAAACATTGACCTCACCCCAAACTACTATAATAAATTTTCCACCTGATTTTATCATATAACCAATGAAGAATGTAAATAATTGTAAATATTTTGAATTATTATTGTCAAAAAATTAAAAATAAATCATCCCTTTTTCACTGCATTATCATTATCATTTTCAAATCGAGTATAATTGGTGAAAAATGTAAAGGGTGGAAAATCCATTAATATTTATCCGTGCTAATAATGTTTGAATAAATTGTGAAAAAAATTACTTTATAATTAAAAATTCAAAACAAGTGTTTACGTATGAAAGGGGTTGGTCTTCGAGAGACAAATTAAACCGTCCACATTTTCGATTATTTACAATATAAATTGATGTTTAAATCACTGGTAATGGAAGTGGAAAGTAGATTATTGATACTAGGTGACGATAAGGGTGGATTGACCGTCACTGAGTAAATACCAAAGGAAATCAAGTAGGAGGGTTGCGGTTATCAATCAAAATTGTTACATTTGCTTTTGCAGAGGGAATTTTCACAAAAATTTACACCAACAATGGCGGTACGGTTTGGAAAAATGATACAAACCGGATAAGCACGATTATTGCTTCCCATTTCTCGCTCAAATAACATTGACAGTTCTATTGAAATTGGGGAAAAATATAAAATTTTTCATTTCCACAATTTACGTTTTGTTATAACAGTTGGCGCAAAATACTCTGCTTAAGCCTCTTTTGTAGAGAGGTTGTAGATATTTTTTTTTAATCTTGCAACCACTTGGATGGATACAATGGTCAGAGGAGTCAATGGGGAGAATGAAGCACAAATGTTGCGATCGTTTTTATGATTTGTGCGATATTTAATTTTTCGAGTTAATAAATTGGGAGTTTTATTTTTTTTTCTACAGTGGGTTTTTTAAGGGTTGGTTTAATAAAGTTCGTTTATTAGTTGTTATAAAATTGATAAAAGATGAGTTTTTTTTTTTTAATAAAGATTTTTTTTTGCAGCCTCGCGTATTCGATACGAGATCACAAGCGGTAACATAGGGGGTGCGTTTGCTGTGAAGAATATGACAGGAGCCATTTACGTCGCTGGTGCTTTGGATTACGAAACGCGTAAAAGGGTAAGCACTTTCATTTGTTTTTCCAGTTGATTTTCATTTGTTTTATTCAGAATCAATCAATTTTACCACGGAAATAAGTTACAGTTAAATCGTCGCAATATAGATTGCAAATAATTGATAATTTGTATTTTATAAAATTTTCCATATTTATTTAGTATGAACTTCGATTGGCCGCTTCGGACAACCTAAAAGAAAATTATACGACAGTTGTAATTCACGTGAAAGACGTGAACGACAATCCTCCAGTATTCGAACGTCCTACCTATCGGACACAAATCACTGAAGAGGACGATCGAAATTTACCGAAACGAGTTTTACAGGTTCTTTGACAAATTCATAATCAAAACACAAATGATTGATGTCCTTTTATGTTTGTGTTGAAAATTTGTCGTTAATTGTTTTTTATTTTGTTTGAAATTTACCACCAGCACTTTGTTTCCCAATACCAGATACTATCAAACAAGGAGAAACGAAAAAGCATGAGCTTTTTACAAATCACATTTTCCTCCCGTTTTAAGCACGGATTTTTCTCGTTATTATTACTGTATTGTTTTGTTTGTCGTTAGTTTTTTTTTTTGTTTTTGTTTGTTTTTATGTGTTTACTTTGGACGCATGCGTAGTATGAACTCACATTAGTCGCATCCGATGGCCGAAATGAAAATTTCACCAAAGTTGTGATTCACATCAATGACGTCAATGATTTGCCACCATCGTTTCATGCGAGCACATATCGTACTAGCACCTACGAGGAAATGCCAGGACCTTATCCTAAACGTTTAATTCAGGTTTGATTTTCATTTTTTTTTTATTTATTATCCTTCTCTCCTCTTCTCTTGTTTTCGTGAATAATTTACTATTAGTTCATAAATTCAAGCAATAAATATTTGGCAATTGAAGCTAAATTTTATTAATAAAAAAAAACCTTAGTAGTAGGATATGAATTAAAGTATAGTAAGACTTCAAGAAACATTACATTGAGGTATATTTTTAATAGTTCATTTTATTATGTTTACTCTTACAAATAGACTAAGCACTAAGAAAAAAAACCGTATTTCTCTTCATCTCTTTGTAAAACCATACATGGAGTCTTTATAAAGATTCAATAAAGTTTTTTAATTAAATCTAGTCCTCGAGAGCTTTGGACTTAAAAGATGTCATTACTTTTTTTAATTCTTTTTACTTTATTACTTGTTTATCAAAGCAGATCACTAGTACTTATTTATGCTATAAAGGTAATGTTTATCGATTGCAAATAATATAAATTAAAGTTGAAAAAAATATCTATAAAATATGTTTTCATGATTTCCATATATTAATGTTACTATATCAACATGGATCTGTAGTTTTTCATTTTCAAGCTACTATAGTAAAAATTTGTCGGGAATAATTATTGAGAAAATTTTATTAACCGGAAAAAGCTTTGCGACTATGTTCTTAATCTTATCCTCTTAATCCTTTAATTTTATGAAGAAAGCTTTAATCTTGTTCTACATTTATTCTATTAGAATATTTAATATGGATGGTCGTACAACAAAGTTGTGCATGATTGAGGAAAGGGGTTTGTTCTATAAAGCAAGCAGGGGGTAGAACTTATTAGTACATTGAAAACTATATAAAAACGTTTACTTTACATTCCATAATTACGAAATGTAAGCTTCTAATTTCTCAATTGTAGGGTAGATATACTTTATTCTGGTTTATTACGTTTTGCAATCACACACTCTAGTGGTATTAATATTTGGAAAATCAAGGTCAGTATAATGAGGGTTGTTCTATTGGTAATTGAGGGAATTATGTAGTTGTATACTATTTCCGCGATCATACAAAACGGATGCGCAACTTAGAAATAGTAAAATCAGTGGAGAAATGTAACGCAGGAAATAACTTCTGATCTTTCAATATAGCTTTTTATATAAAGTTTTGATCTATTTTCCATATACTCCCACAATATTTTTTTATTTATGGGTTTTCAATTATTTTTTTGTGAAGATCTACTTAAAAGGACTAAAAGCTCTTTACACCCACCCAAAAAAAAATATATAAATATAATCTAAAGCTTTAATCGTGAATAACCTGGAAAGTTACTTATCAGATTAGCACAAAAAAAACTTTCGATTTTTGAACTCTGCTATTGTTGCATCAACAATAGCAAATTAACCAACATTTATTAATTAAGTTTTTGTTACTTAAATTGTATGACACATTTTTTTTGTTTTAACTTTAAGTTTTAACTACGGTCAGCTGTCATCGTCAAGTAGTATTTTTAATTTTTCAATTTTCAACCTAATTTTCTAGAAATTGTTTGTTTTAAATAATTTTTCATTGAGGATATTGGTTGGATAATTTTTTTGTGTTTTATATTTTTCCTTTTCTTCGAAAGTGTTCATAATAAGTAAATTGGTTACTTTACAAATATGTAAAAGTTAATATTTCTCTCAAAACTTATCACAAAAACAGATTTTCTTCGTATAAGTGTTTTGCGAAATTTGAAGATATCGAAGTATCTTTTTTTGTTTGTGTGCTCTTGGTATATAATTCTGAAAAATGTATAAATTTGATATCAAAATTATCAAACCATGAAAGAACAATCGGAAAATAATTACAATCGGAAAATAAAACAGGAATATTTAAAATTAAATATGGCTAATAAGTGCATAAATTTGGAAGCAAACTTTGCATAAAAGAATAGCATATGAAAGCCTTCGAAGAACCTTCCAATAGAATTATTTAAGGAAGAATTATTATATAAGGAAAACATACAAAATTATATATTTCCAAAAATCATGTTGCACAATCGTTGATTGATCCGAATATTATTTATAAGCTGAATTTTTCTTCCAAAATAAATTCCAAAAGTGAAAAGATTGTTAGTTATTTTTCGTTTAAAGTATTGAAAAATTCAACTCTTACTCGTATATATCATTATATCAAAAATGAATCAAATGATTACTTATTATCAAAAAGTAACCACAGGAAGAAATAGACCTTTGTTAACATTGATTTTTTTAATATAAAACATATTGAGCCTACTGAACTTGGTAGTTATAAACCGATGATAAAAACAGTTAAGAAAAAAAAATGTTATAATTTATTAGGTGTCTAATAATTTTTAGTTTGAGCAATAAGAATTGTATCTTCTCGGTATAAAATCGTCAATATTTTCAATACCTGTTAAAACAATATGGTTCAAAAGCTATTTTATATCAAAAGAAGCATTTAAACACATATTTTTGCGGAGAAGGAGACACCCCAGGATAATGGTTCTTTCGATTGATATCATATTTGAAAGCTTATCTATCAACATTTAGAAAAGTTGACTTTTACGTATATATTATTAAATAGTTTCATTTCCTGAGTGACTTTACTTTCTATTTATGAGTTACATTTTTAAAATTTAATTTTTTCGATAGTTAAGTTTATTATTGTTCATTGAAATTGATAATTTGTTTCAATGTCAAACATTTATGAATCTTTTACATATAAAACAATTTCAGTATACAGTATTTACATATTTTTTTTGGTCAGTAATTTATTTTCGCTTTTTTCTAATACTCCGAATGGATTTAAAAAGTATACTTTCATTCAGGCTTCCAAAGTACAATGGCTTCCCTTTAGCGTAATTATTTACTAATTGTTTATTAATAAACTATTTGAATAATTATATAACAAGTTTGACAATAATTAATGTTTAATAATTAAGTATTTGATCAAGGTTGGGAAACTTTGTAACGTTCCATTATAATTTATATAATTATAGTTATATAGGGATATGCAACGTTTTTGCATCAATAAAATCAATACATTTATACGCGAACAAATAAAATTTACTATTCCAACTTAAAATTGTCCCGTATTTTTAGATTGTGAAACTATGGAGTCTAACTTTAGACTTAAAGGATTTAAGCATCTAGCAAACTTTCAGTAATCTTGCTGATTTAGCTAAATTGTAATAATTTTTAGGCTTTACTTGATAAATTTGCAACGATATAAAACAGAATAGCTGATCGAAAGAAAATCAAATCAGTCTAATAAATAATAATGACAGTGTAATTGCTCAATCGGATTTACTTCTAAACTATTTCAATTCTGGTTAAATATTCCTATTTGTAACATATGTTTTTTAATAAATCTGTGCAGTGATGCACAATTATTACATTGCGAATATTATAATTTAAATCAAATTATAATGCGCATTAAAGTCGCTTCATTCTCATGGGTTCAATTTATTTCGCGCAGACTATATGTGCATGAAAATCTCAATGGAAAATGGAAATTTTAAATTACAAAATATGAATTTTATCTCGACACACATATTTTATTCGGAATGTCGACCAACTTGAATACATTTTTTCGCACATCTTTTTACATTTTCATTGAAAATAAAAACTAATCCTTTTATCCGCACTAAATTTTTTTATGAAATCAAGTTTTAATTCCAATATTTATCTGTAATTAACGTGAACCAATATTTAAATTTGGAGAAACGTTAATAAATTCGCTTCACATACACGATAGATTATTGCAAACTATATGCATTTTAATTTAACTTCCTTCCCCATCCTCTAGTCGGTGCTCTCAACTGCGTTCAATATCCTTCTGGTTTATTCCATCGTTTATAGTACCCCTAGGTATCAGCCCCTGTAATTAATTTTAATTACATTCAAACAAAATGTTAATGAAAATCATTTAAAAGCTCCACATTTGAATTTTTCCCGAAAAAAAAAGTTTCATTCCAACGTTATTCATAAATTAAAATATTTCCTCTTGAAAATCTCATCAATTTTTATTTATCTCGTAAAACAAAAGTTTTACAACACAATTTTGGCAAAAAAACAATTTCCAAACACATCAAAAAACCATTAAGTACTTGCGAGAGCTTTCACCGCAAGTTTGTAACAATTAATTTGAATAAATGTTCAAATTATTGCATTCATGCATGCAGTTTAACTGTTTGTGGTTTTCCAAACTTTTTTTTACAATCAAACCCATCCTTGATTTAAACTAAAACTAATTTGTAGTTGATTGTGTTGCATGAGTCGTTGAAAATTTGCATGGATTTAAGGACGGATATCATTTTAGCTAGAGTTAGTATTAATTTAGAGCTTAAACTAATTTGAATCAAATTCAGGTGACAGCGACCGATGGTGACAAGGATCGACCACAAAACATTGTCTATTTCCTAACTGGACAGGGAATCGATCCTGACAATCCTGCCAACAGCAAATTTGACATCAATCGAACCACTGGAGAAATATTCGTTTTGAAGGTTTGTATCTATTTATATATCCAATTATTTCTACAATACTTTAATTATAACATTTAAAAACTCTAAACCTTTTTTTTTGAAAAGAAACTAAACAAAAACTGAAATATAAGACCAAATTCTAATTGTTTTCATTTTGTGCAAATAATCAACGCCAATTATTATTATAGAGTTTTAAAATAAAGAACGGAATTAATTTTCATTTTAATGACTCGCCGCGGGGATCTTTCCAGATTTACCTACTCATTGAAATGTATCGGTGTATCGTTATAAAGCTCATTCCCCTTAGGCTGATCATATTATATGCCTTTCCTATTGCATATTCCACATCTTTGATCATAGACCTTTGCTAATGTAAGTTACTGATAAGATAAAGGGAATTTCAACCCAATTTTAAATAATAGCTCGTTAATGAGTAAACATCAAATCATTATTCAAAAGCAGAAGTTTCCACGTTTTCTTTTTCCATAACTCTTTTGATGAAAATATTTTCAATAGCCTAAACTGAGCTTTAAAAGAATACTTCTGTAATCATCATGATACTTTTGTAATAAAAATTATTTAACAAATATTTTTTTCTCTCAATATTTTTCTGCAAATCCAAAGGTCACGAAGTTTGTATGAAAAACTGTTTTCACATATTTGCTTTGGTCACGTACTTTGATTGCCTAGTAAACTTTATCAATGATCATCAAGTGGTTTGAAATTTTTTCGCAACTGTTGTGAGTTGATTTGCAATAAGATGAGGAATCGATCTCAATTTTTGGGTCGATTCTTAAATACTCTACCTCTAACTGTTTTGACGAAAAACTGTTGTTAGTTTAACTAAACAAAATTATTTGCTAACTTTGAATCTTTGGTAAGATTTTTGTCGGAAATATATAGATATGTTAGATTTATGCGATGCAAAAATAATCTACTTAATGAATATCTGTACCAGAGACCCATAATATCTAACTCGAATCTCCACAAACCCGAAAAACTGGGTTTTTTAAAGATTTTAGATACCCACAATCCGGGATATACTTAATATAACACGGTACAAATTTCTCGTTAGTCCTTTGTTTGTAACGACTGTAGAACTTTTGAAAATACGTTAAAAGTAAAAAATTGCATTACTGAATATATGTTTGATCTTAATCAAGAGTTACCAAAGATTAAAAATTAAATAAGTGCTTATTCCTCCGTGAAGTTATATTGTAATATTTAAGCAAAGAAAATATCTATCCTGCTCACTCAGATAAAGTACCATATTAGCAATCAATAAAAAAATTATGAAACATAAACACTTCTATCGCAAAAACTTTACAAAGATTGGATATCAAAGATTTGGAATTCAAAATTGGGTAGTAATTTACATTAGCAAAAACTATGGTAACTTCACATGCTGAAATCCAAACTTTCATAAGTGGACTTAGTATGTACTGTAAAAAAAGTATTTGGATTAAGGTACAATAGTTCCAGGAACATTTTGAACTTTATTTAAAAAATGTTTCAATTACGTTATAATATTTTTCTCCATCCATCGGATACAAATTTATTTTAGATATAAATGTAACCATCTAAATGGTCAATACCTGTCTTATTGGCGTAAAACCTTATCCTTCTTTTGTTTTTATTAAAAGTTTTTTAAAACCATAGTTTTATAGTTAAATAGTCAATTTTATAGTTATAGTTTCCCATCTTAGTAAGTAATCATATTATGAATTTAAAATTAAATTACTCAAAATAATAATAAATCTATCAAAGAAGCTTTTTTAGCTTCAATCGATTTTTTAATAATTTTGATGTTATAACAATCGTTCTTATTGTCCTGTGGCCTTGTAATATAATAAAAGTACTAGAAAAGAAATAAAGTTCCTCTAATTTTTTTCCAATTAATTTTCCTCGATTTCATGAAAGAACATAAAAAAGCTTTCTAATAAATTATGTTCATTGAATGACACAACTTTTTGAGATAAAAGCTTTAAAGTTGTAGAACTAACAATAATTGCAAAATCAATATAAGTGAATTTGAGTTTATGTTTTGTATACCTATAGACTTTAAACATTTCTTGGTAAAAAACGGTACTTTTATTTAAAAACGTTAGTATTTCTCCCTATGAAACATTGATTTGTGAAATGGCCTACTATTGTTTAAAGATTAAAAAGTATATTTCAAAAGTTTTGCGCTTTTGTTTTCACGCGACTTGTATGTAACGGCGAAAAATGCAATTATTTTCATGTAAACAAATTTATTACGAAATTGCATAACTTCGGAAAGAACTAAAATTAAATTGTGCAGAAATAATTGGCGTTACAATTTTTCCGTGTGAATGAACCTCGATAATTGGCTCGTTTTTCCATGGAGAGAAAATTATTCGTTCGTTAATTTAAAAGAAAAAAGCAATTAATTTTGTCCTCTTCCTCTATGTTAACAGCCGTTGGATCGAGATCAGCCCAATGGTCGGCCACAATGGCGATTCACGGTTTTCGCACAGGATGAAGGTGGTGAAGGATTGGTGGGATATGCGGACGTTCAAGTCAACCTCAAGGATATCAATGATAATGCACCGATATTCCCACAAGGAGTCTATTTCGGAAATGTAACCGAAAACGGAACTGCCGGAATGGTCGTAATGACAATGACGGCAGTTGATTATGACGATCCATCGGAAGGCACCAATGCCAGACTGGTGTACTCGATTGAAAAGAATGTAATTGAAGAGGAAACGGGATCGCCAATTTTCGAAATCGAATCCGAAACAGGTGTGATCAAAACGGCTGTGTGTTGTTTGGATAGAGAGCGGACGCCGGATTATTCGATACAAGTGGTAGCGATGGACGGCGGAGGGTTGAAAGGAACTGGGACAGCATCGATACGTGTTAAAGATATAAACGATATGCCGCCACAATTTACCAAAGATGAATGGTTTACAGAAGTGGACGAAACTGACGGCGTTAACTTACCAGAAATGCCAATTTTAACTGTCACCGTTCACGACGAGGACGAAACCAACAAATTCCAATACAAAGTAATTGAAAACAGCGGCTACGGGGCTGATAAATTCACAATGGTCCGTAACAATGATGGAACGGGATCGCTGAAAATTGTCCAACCACTTGACTACGAAGATCAATTACAAAGTAATGGTTTTCGGTTTCGTATTCAAGTCAACGACAAAGGGGAGGACAACGATAATGACAAATATCATGTCGCTTATTCATGGGTCGTTGTAAAACTTCGTGACATTAATGACAATAAACCACAGTTTGAACGCCCTAATATTGAAGTGAGCGTCTACGAAAACGCCGAAGTCGGCAAAAGTCTCGAAACCTTCAAAGCTACTGATCCAGATCAGGGTGGTAAGAGTCGCGTTTCATACGCCATTGATCGAACTTCCGATCGCAAGAGGCAATTTTCTATCAATCAAGAAGGTACTGTTAGTATTCAAAGATCTTTAGATCGAGAAGAAACACCAAGGCACCAAGTTAAAATCTTAGCCATCGACGATGGTGTACCTCCTAAGACAGCAACGGCAACATTAACAGTTATCGTACAAGATATCAATGACAATGCTCCCATGTTCCTTAAAGACTACAACCCTGTTTTACCTGAACACGTTCCACCACGAAAAGTTGTTGAAATTTTAGCTACAGATGATGATGATCGCTCTAAGAGTAATGGTCCTCCATTCCAATTCAGATTAGATCCTGGTGCGGATGACATCATTCGATCAGCATTCAAAGTTGAACAAGATCAAAGTAAGTTAATTAGATCAATACCTTTAGGTTTGTATTGATTAAATCTTTATTTTTACAGAGGGAGCTAACGGTGATGGAATGGCGATAATATCATCATTACGATCATTTGATCGTGAAGAGCAACGTGAATACTTAATTCCGATCGTAATCAAAGATCATGGTAATCCTGCAATGACTGGAACTAGCACGCTAACAATTGTAATAGGAGATGTTAATGATAACAAAATGCAGCCCGGTTCAAAAGAAATCTTTGCCTATAACTACCAAGGGCAAGCACCTGACACAGAAATCGGACGTGTTTATGTTTACGATCTCGACGATTGGGATTTACCAGATAAGAAATTCTACTGGGAAGGTCCAGAGCATACGAACTTCAAATTAAATGAAGATACTGGAATGATAACGATGCGGCATGGAACACGTGATGGAAAATACTTTCTCCGGTTTAAAGTTTACGATCGAAAGCATACGCAAACTGATGTTCAAGCAAATGTTACTGTAACAGTGCGAGAGATACCTCACGAAGCTGTGATCAATTCTGGTTCGGTACGTTTGGCTGGTATCAGCGATGAAGATTTCATTCGCGTCTGGAATTACAAATTACAAACTCTATCACGTAGTAAAGCCGATAAATTTAGAGAGAAAATCGCCGATTTATTAAATACGGATCGGGAAAATGTGGACGTTTTCAGTGTGCAGTTGCGTCGTAAAAATCCACCTGTGACCGATGTGCGATTTTCTGCACACGGCTCACCATACTATAAGCCAGTGCGACTAAACGGTATCGTGTTAATGCATCGGGAGGAAATTGAACGTGATGTTGGAATTAATATAACGATGGTTGGAATCGATGAATGTTTATATGAGAATCAAAACTGCGAAGGCTCATGCACGAATATTTTGGATATCAGCCAACTACCATATATGGTAAATGCGAACAAAACGTCGTTAGTCGGAGTTCGAGTTGACGTAATTGCGGAGTGTACTTGTGGTGCACGTAACTTTAGCAAAGAAGAATCATGTCGAAATAACTTGTGTCATAACGGAGGTAGATGCATCGAAGGCCGTTATGGTCCCACATGTCAATGTCCTGCTGGATACAATGGTCCTCGTTGCCAACAAACTTCAAGAAGTTTCCGCGGTAATGGATGGGCTTGGTATCCACCTTTGGAAATGTGCGACAATTCTCACCTAAGTTTTGAATTCATCACTCGAAAATCAGACGGACTTCTATTGTACAACGGGCCTATTGTTCCACCAGAACAAGATGAAGCTTTAGTTTCTGATTTTATTGCTGTTGAATTAGAACGCGGCTATCCACGACTACTAATCGATTTCGGGTCAGGTACTTTGGAGTTAAAAATAATGAAGAAGAGTTTAGATGATGGCGAATGGCATCGTCTTGACATATTCTGGGATACTGAAAACGTTCGAATGGTTGTCGATCACTGTAAATCTGCAGAAGTATCTGAATTGGAAGATGGTACATTGCCAGAATTCGATGATTCCAGTTGTCAAGCTCATGGTACGGTTCCTCCATTTAACGAATACCTCAATGTCAATGCACCGTTGCAAATTGGTGGGCTTTACGTTGAACAGTTCGATCCTACTCACTATCATTGGCAGTTTATGCCAGTCGGAAAAGGCTTTGATGGCTGTGTAAAAAATCTATTCCACAATTCGAAATTGTATGATTTGGCTCATCCAGGTTTGAGTCGAAACAGCATTGCTGGATGTCCACAAACCGAAGAAATTTGTGGACAAACCGAAACAACTTCTCGATGTTGGGAACATGGAACTTGTGTGGGAAGCTTCACCGAAGCTCGATGCCAATGTCGTCCAGGATGGACAGGACCGGCATGTGCCACACCAACTATTCCAACCACATTTAAACCTCAGTCTTATGTGAAATATGCTCTAAGCTTTGAACCTGACCGATTTTCTACCCAAATTCAACTACGATTTAGAACTCGAGAACAACATGGTGAACTTTTCCGAGTTAGTGATCAACATAATCGAGAATACGCAATTCTTGAGGTAAATTTTATCGCATTCCTTTAAAACGGAAATTTTAATATTTTTCTTCTATTTTAGATTAAAGATAGTCGCTTACATTTCCGTTATAATCTCAATTCGTTGAGGACAGAAGAAAAAGATATTTGGTTGAATGCTGTAGCAGTAGATGATGGACAATGGCATGTCGCCCGTGTAAGCCGATATGGATCGGCGGCCACTTTAGAGTTGGATGGAGGGGAAGGACGTCGATTCAATGAAACATTTAGCTTTAAAGGGCATCAGTGGCTTTTAGTCGACAAACAAGAAGGAGTCTATGCTGGAGGAAAAGCTGAATATACTGGTGTTAGAACTTTTGAAGTTTATGCTGATTATCAAAAAGGTAATTTTACTTTTCGATGGTAAAAAAATATGATACTAAAAGATGTTTTTAAAGGTTGTTTGGATGATATTCGACTTGAGGGTAAACATCTTCCATTACCACCAGCCATGAATGGTACTCAATGGGGTCAAGCAACCATGGCAAGAAACTTAGAACGAAACTGTCCATCGAATAAGCCATGTGCTAATGTTTTATGTCCTGATCCATTCGAATGCGTTGATTTATGGAATGAATATGAGTGCACGTGAGTATAAACTCTTTATCTGTTGAATTACTTGGCGAATTTACCCCTAATATTTTTGGCCCAATGATTTAACCACGAATTATTATAAAACAGGGGTGGGCAAACGGTCGACCGCGATCGACTAGTCGATCGCGAACAGGTCGTCAGCCGATCGCGAATAGGTCGACAATCGATAGCAGTTATTTTAAATAATTTTGTAGGTAAATTTCAAATCTTTTTATTGAAAATGTGTACTTAAAATTTAGGAGACATTTTACCGATTCTCAAATAGTACCTCTATTACTCCCTTCTACTCATTCTCTCTTTAAATTTGTATCTGTTTTTATTTTACCCATTTTTCGAAGTCGATTGCGAGAACATAAGAAAAATTATTGTCGATCTTATCAGTATTTAGTAAGCCCACATTTGTTATAGAAGAATCAAATTTCGGAAATATCTTGGATGTTTTATAAGCTTATTATTAGTTACCAATTTTACAAAAAATCCTTTGAAAATTTTCTAGAAACTAGAGTTTCTGGAAAGTATGAATTCGCCAATTGATTCACTGATTACTTCCATGAACACACTTACAAACCCCACAATACTTTTTACATATTTAATAATTAATTTTTCTTTAGTATTATTTTATTTCAAACCAAAGCAGGCACTGAGAACTTTATATGGTTTGTTTTGTCGATTTTTTTCTTCTTGACTTTTAATCTTTTTTCGAAAACTTTATATTTTCGTTTCTATTATGTGTGTCTTATCTGTGGTTTTGGTTTTTATCGTACTTTTGTCCATACTTTTTTTTCTGATTTTTTACAAACGCTGATCATTTTTACTTTTTCTTCGTTTTTTTTTCTGTCAAATTCATTAACATACTGAACCACTAACAGACATGAAAAACTTAATTGAAAATTTAGAGTAACGAAAAACTCTTTCCCGCATGCATAGTTGTGGTGAGGGCCAAATAATTTCATCAGATAGCAAGGGCTGTACAGATAAAAATGAGTGTTTGGATATGCCTTGCCTGAATGGGGGTACGTGCATTAATCAAGAACCACGATTGCGTTATCGATGCATCTGCCCAGATGGTTTCTGGGGCGAAAACTGTGAACTTGTTCAAGAAGGGCAAACGCTGAAGCTGAGCATGGGGGCTCTTGCAGCAATCCTCGTCTGTCTCCTAATCATTCTCGGTTAGAACTAATTATTAACCAACCGCACAATTCTTTCATCTAGCATGAATGTTCAATTGCATGAATCTTTAGCACGTAGCACATATCTTAGTTTTCGTAGTAAATGTAAAGATTAACGGACAAACCACCGAATCTTCTCAGTGCTTCGATCTTGGATCTATTTTTCTCCATGGGTGAGTAATAAGAAATTCATGTTCAATGTTTAGTTGTCCACTCGGGTATAAAATCATGGGAAATACGTGCGGTAATGAAAACGAATGTAAAACGTTCCCATGTCTCAACGGGGGTAAATGTGAAGACAAAGAACCACCTCAGCGATACTTGTGCCACTGTCCTCAAGAATATACGGGCATGCATTGTGAATTAGAACTTTTAGCCACTGGAATAATGAAACCTTCCAAAGATTTCATCATTGCATTAGCGACATGCTTAATCACCCTAATTGGTAAGTTTAGTTTTTACTATACTGTTCTGCATTCGTTTTTGATAAAACAATTTTTTGGATTTTTTTTTAACTAAATATTTCATTTAGTTTTGGTATTGGTGTTTGTCGTGTATAACCGACGTCGCGAGGCGCATATTAAATATCCTGGACCCGATGACGATGTTCGTGAAAATATTATCAACTACGACGATGAAGGAGGTGGAGAAGATGATATGACTGCTTTTGATATTACACCGCTACAAATTCCAATAGGAGGACCCTTGCCTGAACTTGCTCCAGCCAAATTACCATGTAAGATTTACAATTCTATAATTAACTGATATCATTACTAATAACGGTATATTTGTTTAGATCCTATTTTGGGGGTAGGACAAGAACCAAATGTTGGCGTTTTTATCGAAGAACACAAAAAACGAGCTGATAGCGATCCAAATGCACCTCCGTTTGACGACTTAAGAAATTATGCCTACGAAGGAGGCGGTAGCACTGCTGGATCCTTAAGTTCTTTAGCTTCAGGTATGAAAACAAAAACCAAATGAAAACCTTTATTATTTTATATACAATAAACAAGGATAACAGTCTGGAATCTTAGCATAAACCAAATAATTTGAAAACCGGAAGTAGTGCAACTATGTAGTTTATTGTTGTGGTTATAGTATAACATCGAAACAAAATGGGGGTCCGATTTTCTTAAAAACCACACATATAATTTTGATAAATTTTGGTGAAATTAATTTATTTAATAGTGTCCAATCGAAACTAATATTTATGGCCGAAACCAAAATTTTCATATAAAGTCATGTTTTCGTAGGAAAAAAAGTTAATCATAATTACTTGTTAGTCAGCCTTTACTGTTTAATCTTTTTGGTATTTATTGATCATTTAGACTCCAATATTAGAGTTATTCAATAACATAGCATATTATTGACAGTTTTATTTCAAATAAATTATTTGTATTGAAATAACGGGTTGCATAAAATTGCATAGTTAGATATAGTTACATTGTAGTATGAAATACTATTACTGCGAAAGAGGCCATTGCATGGATATGCTTAAACTATTGAATGAGCTGGCATTCGAAAGTTTCAAGAACCAAAAAAACTTAAAAAAATTGAGGTGCTAGGTTCAAATCTCGATTGAAATTATAAAATATAATAGGTTTTATGTATGTCCTGTTATGTATGTCTATACTTAATAAGGATTTTTGCAAAATTAACTTGTAGTTTTGATAATTGAATTATAAGATACCCTCTTTAGGAGTACATTCATAAAACTGTAGAACAAATATATCTTTTAAAATCATGTACATCACCTGAAGGGTGTCCTTACGTAGTATTGATAGAAGAAGTCTGAACGGACACTAAGGTCACTAAGGACTCACGGTCACCACTTGGTCACTAAGGTTTTAATAAAGCATTCCAATTTTGCAATTCATAAAGGGAAATGTGTCAAAGATGTATTACCACCATTAGTGTGTTTGAAGTACTAACTTAAATCGAAATTATGTACTTTCTGTAAGGTAACTTTGGTTACTTAAGTACTTCTAGTACTCTTGTGGCAACGCCATATATTGACACATTTTCCATTATAAAGTAGATTAGAATTTACCGTTTCTAATAACTACAGCACTTCCCGCGTAATGATTCAATCACGTACTTTGTGAATTGTAGGGCACTCTACCTGTACTATAAATCTAATTGATACCATTTATTAACATTACATTCCGATTCCTTGTAATCAATACTCCATGGGTACTATCCAAATTTTAAAAACAAACAATTCAGGTGAACTAAACAAATGAGTAACCAGAATATGGATTCTTCCGCCACTCTATTATGGTTAACAAAAGCACAAAAGTTAGAGCTTTTCAGCAAAAATCTTTAAAAAAATATATCGAACTAATGTTGTAATATTTTTTCTTTTTTTGTCTAGGCACCGACGACGAACAACATGAATACGACTATTTGGGCGCGTGGGGTCCACGTTTCGATAAACTTGCCAACATGTACGGGCCTAGTGAGGAAGTCGAGGAAGAACAGTAAAAAAAATAATTTCATTTATTCATCCGATCTCAACGACATTTGATAAGAAAAAAATTATCCACGACAAACTCAAGTCAATTTCTACCAAATAACTTGCTCTTAGGTTCTTTTAATGTAAACACAAGTAAAAAAAAAACGTCTTCACTATTATTATATATTCATTTGATTTCAACCATCAATACTTAAAATGGACGGCGTGTTATTTTAACTCTGTAAATGTAAGCACTGACTTTAAGAAAAGAATCGAACCTTCCTAGCGTGTGGTTTAAATGCTGCCATTTTTTTTAAATAAAATTTAATGTTAAGAAAATGAATAGTTACCCTTTTTAAATATACATAAATTATTGAAAATGGTTATGCGCCAGTCATTAATTCATAGGGAATGTTGGACGAATCTTATCCGGTTCCTGATGATTTTTAAATGTTTTATTTCTAAGTCAGAAGAATGGTGAAAATGTATTGATGAATTATTTATTATTATTAATATCTATTTATATTATTTTATCATATAAATGAAACTACACAACGTTAAAAATGAAAAGGAAAAGAAACGATAATAATAAATAATTTTGTTAACAATTTTTAAAACTTGGTAACGTGTACATTTAATTTTTACAAATGCACGAATGTAGTTTTTTGGTATTTGAAAAAAAATATATATATAAATATATAATATTGTAATGTAATAAAATTATTAACATAAGTAGATACATAATATTTAGAAATTTTTATTTGAAACTATTGTGTGATTGTAAGTCATATTGTTAGCTAAATGATCAAAATTTTTGATTAGTTCAGATAATTGTCAACAAACATTTGAATTAATCATTGATTTTTCACAAGAAAAAAGTGAATTTATAAAGCTAGTCAATTTTTGCCAAGCGCAAATGAACCTCATTTCAATTGCTGATGGTATGATTGAAAAATTGCACACAATACCTTAAACGACAAATGTGAATGAAAGATTTAAATGATTTGTATGATATTGATTGTAATGAACATAAAATTAAGACGTGTTTAATTAAGCTAACTAATCTTTACTAATCAATGTATTCTCCCATTTTTAAGACAAACTCCGAAAACATACACAAACTTCCTGGGATTTCCTTTATTTTATTTCTCACGTGTGTAAAAAGAAAATTTACTTACTTCATTTCCCGCTTGTAAATTTTTAATCGGTAGTTGAGAGGCTTTTATATTATGCCTTTATAATAAGTAAATGAATAGAAGACTAGAAATTAAAGAAAAACGAGGAAGAATCAGCTTCTAGTTTGTTAATAGAGCACAATTTTTATTAAATTTGATAAAGAAATTTCAAAGACTTAAGTGCCATAGAATAACTTATGAATCTTAATTTCTTTCTTGGCCTTGTTTAAGCTTTTTATTTTACACACGGTTATAAGTTAAATTTCATTTGATATAAAAAAAAATCTATAAATAAATCTATTTTTGCATGCTTGCAATTAGTCAATACAATTACGCTCAAATTAAAAAAAAAATGACCGTTTATAAGGCGTTAAAGACAAAAAATTTAAGGATTTTTTCGATCGAGTGTTGTTCCAAAATAATTTCGGAAAATGTTACGATAAATTCACAGTATTGAATGTAACATAAAAGATCGTTTAATGATGGAAAATTGAATTTAATAGAATAATATGTTAAAATAATCTCAAGAATTCATTACCTCATCAAATTATTTTTTTTTCTTTTAAAGAAATTAAAAGACTGTCTAATTTAAAGTTTTAATTATTATATCTAAAGAAAAATTTAATTTTAAGTTTTATTGAATTATTTTCTTTTTAAAGTTTATTTTGAAAAAATTATTATGTACATAAACTCAAAATTGGTAACTATTTATCCCCATTGTCTACTGCCAACTTTATTTCATTTTCGTTTGGTAAAAAATTCTTTAATCAGTCTCAATCGTCTCAAAAATCGTAATGACTGCGGTGTAAATGTATTACACAATTTCTTCATCATTCAAATGAGTGAATTTTCCGCAATTTATGAATGAATATTGGTCCTAATCTTAAGACGTCTAAGACTTAGCCCCCGATTTCTAAGGGATCCGTACCGATGAATGGACACTTACTTTACTCACCCAAAAAAATCATCCAATTACTTCAAGTCATTAAATGTAAATAAAATAATTATAAATAGAAATAATTATGAATAATAAGAATAGAAAAAAATATTTCAAAAAAAAAAAAACGAATTAGTATCCCCATCCTCAACTCAGAATAAAATCAAATGATACTAATCCAAAAAAGCACACTCAGTATTGATTATAGCCAATATTTGTTAATTTTATGTCTAATTAGATACTATTAATTTAAAACGTACGTAGATTGTAAAATTTAAGAGAAAATATTTAAGAAAAAAACATAAAAATCTAAAAAAAAACTTCTAATTTGATCCCAGAAATTGTGATGTATAAGTGACTGAGACGTGTGTTAAATATTGTAGAAAATATTATTATTAATTAAAATTATTATATGATTAATATTTTAATGTTCACACACAAACACGTTTTGATTCCAATTTTTCGCTATACTTAATCCATTTTCGTATTTGGTCTACAAAACTTATGAAAAAATTTGTTTTAGTTCAGAACTTATAATGAACTGTCCGTTAATTTTATAACCCATCGTATTCACTTCTTCCAACCATATACATTTAGATTTGCACCAGTCAGATTTTTTGTACAATTTATTTATAAAAAAAAAATTATGAATTCATTTTATTTGTCAAATATGAAAAAATAAATATATAAAAATACATAAATAAGTGTGTGTTTTATTCAATTCCAGTTCCCTTCCTAATACGATTCAAAATTATTCAATGTAGTCAGGCACTTGTTAGTATTTGCCGGAAGCGAAGTCATGATGGGAACAACTGAATCGATCCCAGCTTAGCTAAGCTTAGTAAAGCTCTTGTTGTAACATAAACACATCACACAATCCCCACAATTGTCGATCATAATTAAGTATTGCCGTTAGATGTCGTTTCCATTGTGCACGGAACAAATAAGAGCTTTTTTGGGAGAAAATTTTAAGAAAGTTGATTTTTGGATATGGATACTCCATCGGTTTTTCGGTCAGCGTAAGGGTACAAGTACAAGTTGCATTTATTTGTACGGATAATAAAATAAATTTTAAGAAAATGATCGAATGCTAGTCATTTTTTTATTGATATATAGTTGGCTTTACAAACATAAATTTATGTGCACATAAATATTTCAGTGTTTTCTCCACCCATATTTATCCATAGATTTAAAAAGACGATTAAATGATCCATGTTACAGAGAAGTATGATTAGAATATCTGTATGAAAGAAGCGAATAACAATTTAATTATTGAAAAGTATGGCGAAATATTTTAATAAATATAATTTTTTCACTATTAAATTGCATCTGGCACATTGTTAACAACAATGAAAACGTCTGACATTGGTAAATTAATGTTTAAATAATAAAATTTATCCCAACAAAAAATATTTCTTGTAATCATTTTAATTTTCTTTTTTACCTGTACCGTTAGATGCATACAAATAAATGCAACTTGTTCTGGCAGTCAAACTGCCCTTACGCTGACTAAAAAATCGATAGAATTGCTATATCCAAAAATCAGCATTCTTATAATTCTTTTATTCTTAACGTTGCTCTAGCTCTTAGACTACGTGATGGCTATTTTAAAATTAAGTATGTGGCTTTTTATACATACTATATGCATATGGAATGAAATATTTATACAAATTGTAGGTATATGCAATTGATTGTTTATACCTTTCTATTTGTACTATTTTATGACGACAATCTACTTCTATTATGGTAAATGTTTTCTATATGTTTTTTTTCGAACAAGTGATCCATACTGTATTTAAAACATGTCCTTTTTTTAATTAAATTTGCTGCTAGTACAAATATATACAATGAACAATGAGAAAATATATAAAATAGTTACTTTCTGTGAAATGGTTAGAGAGTTAAACCCTTTTTTCCCCGGAAAACATCCAACCAATATTGGAACTCTCTATGGGCTTGGAAATAGGTATCTTAACCATCCACGCTTCAATCTTATTGATGAGGTATTTGGATGAGATATGGAGAACAGGACTTAGACATTTGAATTTGGATGGTGATAAAGATTATAATGAAATTTTTGGAAACGATGCTGAATTAGAGCATTGTAATTGGAATATATAGGTTGTGGAGATTTTGTTAGGGAGATAGTATGAAACGTGTATGACACGGAGTACTTTAGATTGCAGGGATGGAAACGTTGAATGTCTGAAGGTTTAGTAGTTTCCCACAGTTCTATTCTATAGGCCCTGATTGATCTGATCAGGGTTTTATCAAGATTTAGTTTGTTTCTCATGTCTATTTTTGAAGTATGTATTATACGTCTTAGAAGTCTTCTAAAAGCCCAAAGCGTTAGTTCAGTTTTGATGTATATTGGTGCATATTATTGATATATATCAATGATGTAACATATATCATTGTGCTTTGGTACTTTGGTGTATCTGAGTGTCCCAAAATACATTTTTTAAAATGCTATTTATACTGAATCACTAAGTTATTTATTAAAATAAAAGTACTTCACCCTTAATATTAGAGGCTAAAACTTAATGTTAGTAAGTAATGTTTTTCGAAAGATGTTTAAGGAGATCAGAGAAACGCTTTAAAAATTAACGTATTTTTTATCTGACGACATTTAAACCAAATAATGACTTACAGATTATTAACGGCTGTTAGGCTCTTTCACAGTGGATTTTTTCAAACGTTTTTATGAGCATTCTAGAGATATCACCATTTAAAAACGATCAATTGATTGTTAAAAATTGCTGGTGTATCAATGTGCTTCTTATATCATTATGCCTTTCTACCTCTACATACAATAACAAGTGTAATATAATGTAAAAAAATTGAACTAGAACACCAACTGATGTACATCAATGCATCGATGGTTCTATAAATGCAGTATTTAGAGCAATTATAATGATTACTTTTATAAGGTATTTGTCTGTATGTTTATACGGAATGATTTTTAACTACAACTCCTAAATTTAACAATTTAACAAGAACCAATATTCAGAAGCCAAAGAAAGAGCAAAAAAAGAGGAAAGTTTTTTTCGTCAATTTTCGAAAAAATATCCTTTCCTAGAACGTTCCTTACGTAGCTGAAGAGATAGTTTACGATTTAAGATATAAATCCTTGGAAATGGAAAGTCCTATTATTGGCAGAAATATGAGCATTTTAAGAGATCGCTGTTTTCTTATAAGGCTAAATTGAGGGAAGAGTGACATATATTGAGAAGTAGGGCATTAGTCGCAGGCCCTGCTCTAGCAAATTTGCCGCCCTAGGCAAGATGAAAAAATGCCGCCCCTTCAGGGTTGAAAAAACACAGAGTTTTAATATCACAAAATTTTTAATTTTTTGGAAAAATATTTTTTTAACTTAAAACTATTTTTTTCACATTTTTGTTTATATTGTATATCAAATATGACAAAATGCCGGCCCTGAAATTTTCCGCCCTGGGAGACCGCCCGGGTTGCCCACCCCTAAAGCGGGGGCTGATTAGTCGGAATATTTCTACAAAAAAAATTTGTTCTGCCTATGGTAAAACAATCACAATTCCACCCTTAAACTACACGTAGCTTAGTTTTCAAAGGGCAAAATAAGTCAGTAGAAGTCGGTTCTTCTAATCAATTTTCCAACTCTTATCGTTAATTGGGAGGTCATTATGTTAAACTATATGTTGCAACAGTTTTTCGATCAAAGGAATGAATTCATAGAAATTGAAATTCGAATATTAATTAATTTCAGTAGAAAATCCTGCATTTTTCGAGGTCGCGTTATTCTTGATAACAATAACTTTATCTAACATTAATTTAAAAGCAAAAGTTTAAATAGCGTTATTTTAAATACGAGTAAGAGCAAGCAGCAATAGTTTAGCTAACAAATATCATATCTTGAAATTGGTATGCATCACACTTTACATTGCCGGAGTACTGAAAGTATATACAACAAAATTTTTATTTAGAATTTTATTCAATAAGGCAATAGGCAATTAAAACTGCACCAGAACAGTGGCGTAGCGTAGTTTTTATTTCCTCGGACCAACCGGAAATTTGTCACCCCCAATTTTCATCATCATCATCATTAGCCAAGAAAATTGGTAAAAATTCAATATCTTAATGCTATAATTATTTAAGAATGTACTCTTCGCGTTTTTCTCAAAACAAAGTCAACAAATATAATCAATGTAAATATTCCACCCCCATTTCTTGTGCCTTCCGGGGTCACGCTCTTCTTGCCCTTATCAGGCTACACTACTACATCAAATGATTAGGAAACGGTATTTCCTTTTGTTTATGGGTCTTAATATAAAATAATATAGTTACGTAATCATCATTTTTCAATCCCACTATCTTAAAAAGATATAAAAGAAACTACCTCTATAGTTTTTATAGAAAAAGTTAGAAGTTATAGATAATTAAATTAAATGCATAAATATATATAGGAAGAAAACGCAACACATATATTTTCATGGTTATAAATGGAACAAAAATACATCAAAAATGAGGATTTTTATTAATTTTCTTGAATATTACTACTATTTTCTTCATCAGTTGCATCAGGAAAGCTTTGGCTTTTATGAAACTGAAAAATAGTCTGTAAGAAACAAACACCTAGTTTGATTATTATTCTAACTATTTGTAGGTATCAAGGAAAACGTGAAAATGATCAAAGAAAATGATGAATAGTAATGAAATTGTATTAAAAATTTTGAATTTCTTAGCATACCAAGTGATAATCAAGGTTTATAAAATACACAGGTGGCCTCATGGTGACTACGTGATGGATACGTGACGTATCCAGAAGAAATTCGTACATATCTTCAGACTGATTCAATTTCAAAATTCTTCGTATGACGTCATTTTTTTTTCTAATGGGGTAACCTGTGTAGTTTACAAACCTTGAGTGATAATGGAGTATTTGAGTAATTTTTATAGTTCAAGACTGTACTAAACTGTTTACTATTTGAACTGTTGCCTGTTTTATATACCACTTAGACTCGTTCACAGTATATTTGTTATCTTTTATTTTATCTATTTTATCTAAGATAAATTGTCTCAGAAAAAGTTCTAAATATCTTTCATCTTATAAGTTCGCGACAATATGCTATAATTAATCATATCCGATGAAACTATAGAGAATTATTTTCAATTCCAGAAAATTACTGTAAGCTTTCAACTTGAACCTTTATCTATAAGTTAATTTAATTTCTTATTACAAACAATTAAAGTTCATAATTTCAATTTTTTGGTTCATCTGTAAAATTAATTTGTCAATCAAACTTCAGTTTTTAAAATTTATATCCTTTACTGATATTTTATCAGTTATAACTCCATACATTTGTAAAAAAAAACTCATATAATTATAATCATTTGAAACAATAGTTTGAGGTAAATAGGCACAAATGAAGGATTTATTAGAAAAAAACTAAACATAAAAAGAGTTCTTGCTTTGATTTCTTCAACAAAACAAATGATTCATTTTTCGATAAGAACTGCAGAAATAAGAAAGGAAAAAAATCACTTGGAACGAATTTGTTATCAAAATCTTTTGTTAAACACTTCATATGATAATAGAATGTTAGTTTATATTGTATGAATCAGAGAAACGGAAAAATGGATGAGAAGAAATGCACATAAGACTTTCGTTTTCTTATACAATCGAAAAAAAATAATTTAAATTTAAAATGAGATTTTTTTTTGGAAATTCACTTATGCTAGTTACATATTTGAAGTAAGAAAAAAAACTTCCGAGAATTTAAAAACATTACAAATGTGATTTAGCACATAATGTTATTTAGCAAAATTTCAGAAATAGTAAAGATTCGAATTAAAATTTCCATATACATATAATAGTATGTTCTCAATAAATTTAGTAACAAGCCTACTGGTGGCCGAGTGGTCCAGGTAGCCGCTCCAAAATTAGTAGGTGTTGGATTTGATTCTCGTACCATGCAAATTTTTGATATTTCTCGATTTTGGATTAGTATAAACCCCAGATTCACTAAACATCTTATTAGTTATAAAGCAACGGTATCAAAAAATTCAAAAAAATTAGTTACAAGTTCCCCAAAATGTGGCATCATAGATAAAATTACAAATAGTCAAGAATACATTTTGGAAATAGAGGTATCCTCGAACTACCCAAACTAACCCATTAAACTCAAAAATTGATCAATCAAAGGATTCTTTTAAACAGCCAATAATTGTTTTCAACAATAAATCAACTAGAGTAGTGGTTCTTAACCGAAATTCAATCGAAACCCAGAGGTTTGGTACCTCCAGCCCATATGGTTCACGATAACTCTCCATATATACCTACATAAGTTTTGAATATAAAAGTTTATTTCCAATTAAGAAAGATTTGGTGATTGTATATTTTTCTTTCACCTTGATTTTCACTCGTTTATAATCTGTAAATCATAAACTTATTTTTCAAAGTTTTAAAGTAATATTTACTTTGTTATGCCTCTAGTACATATTTTTATCGAAACGTAACTCTCTATACTTTAAAATTCGAAAAATTTCAAGTAAGCTTGCAAAATTTGCAATTCTTCTAATTACTGGTAAAGTTTTTTTCTAAAAATTTCAAACAGGAAGAAGGAATGCTTTTATATGATTCTGTGATGGCAACAGATTGACAAAACTGTAACTTTGATTGTTAACGGGATTGGGACAAGTCAACTTGAGTAATGCAATTACACCGCTCAATAACTTTAATTGATTACATTTTTTACGGAGTGACAGCTGTAATAATATCGGTATCGTTTGCAGAAATATGTTAAGGCCGTTTATTTCATCCTTTAACAAAAAAACAACTTAATTTAATTTTTCCTCTACCATACCGAAATTTTGGATATTTATGGTACATTCCAAGTAAATTTTACCATAATTTAACTATTATAATAACGATATTCATGAATAGCATAACTAAACCGATTTGATTCCTTCCTATTGTTAAGGCCACTTTTTCGGTATTTTCATAGGTAAAATTAAAATTACCAATTACCTGAATCTGAATAAAACACACATTAATTTTTTTTTCAGGAAACGATTTATATTTTTTTCTTTTGTTTTTACCTTCAATCCACTATAGGCTGTTGGGTAGCGCAAGGCAATAATCAAGGAAAATGGTACATAGGACGTAAAAAGAATTCCTGCAAAAAAGTCTACGATTTAGCTGGAGTTCAGTCGACTTGTTCCGCATCGCAGCTTTAAAAAGGAAATTGACTGTAATGATTTCTAACCTCCTGAAAGGGGAGGATTATCAAGAAGAAAAAGGGTAGCACGTGGGTTATTGAACCCCTTTTGACATGTTTATCGACTTTTCTTATCAATAAGGGTAGTTATCTCTTAAATTCCGTTGTGGGAAATTTTTTGGCCCGCATAACTATAACTAAACAATTAATACCTACTAAGCTTACTGGTGGCCGAGTGGTCAAAGTAGTCATTCCTAAACTGGTAGGTGGTGGGTTCCATTTTCGTATCGATTTTAATTTTCTTTAATCCTCAATTATTGTTTTTTATTTACCCTAGAATCGCTTAAAGCATTGGCAGATATAAAGCAATGATATATAACGACAGTAAAAGTACTATCTAAACAAATGATTCCGACTTTTTTTTACTAGCGTACTCCTTGGTATTTTGATAGTTGTTTTTAATATTGAGAAAGAAAATCTAGTTATTTACTTCCGCAGAACTAAAAATCAATACATTTATCATGTGCAAATATATATTATAACAGAAAATATTTAGCAATAAAAATCTTTTCCCCCAAATACTTTTTAAGTATCCTAGATTGGAAATTGGTGTTGTATAAATAGGAGGCATAACGTTAAGCAAGCTTTGTTTTGTTGCAAAAAATGGGAAAAATTTATCTTAAGCGATTTAAATTGAAAATTAAAAAAAAAATATCCTACGGCGTCTCATGATACCGCAAATTAGTTCTTCTTTCACACATTTGTACATATTTGATAGTAAAATATTACTCTTTAATTTGCTTCTTTTATTATCAACCACCTTAAGCATCCAAAATTGACTGACTAATTTTTATTCTATGATCTTCCAAGGAATAATAGATAATCTAAGAATCCCGTTCTGGTACAAAATAAAGCTGTTAATAATTTAATATTGTCATAGTATTTGGTTGGAGAAATTGTAATGAAGTATTTTATCGGAAGCTTTTTCTATGAGCTTTTATGTGATTTTAAATTCCTTTGCTTTTATATGGATGCATTTATATTTGCTTGAATGAAAAATGTCTAATTTATGTGTCTAATTTCTTCAATTGTAAAAAACCATATCAAAAATTAGGATAACCAAAGAAAAATTTAATTAATTTTCCAATTTTTCTTTACCAATGATAAATATAGAAATCAGTCATCTAAAATTACAATTAGGGTTTATGGTTTCGATACTATAATAGGCAATAAAATCTAATTTTCATTTTATCTACTCTGTCTCGGTTATTTTAGTGTTTAAAAAGCATTCCGGTCTTGACGATTTAATATCGAAAATATCGATGAAATCTTGAAAATAATCAAAACTGGAAGAAATTGATTCTGAAAATCGATCATTAATTTTTTCGAACAAGTTGGATAGGTTAATTTCAAGAAAATGTTCGATGTTTGCAAGCCGCAAGTGTAGGTGCAAATATTTTATCTCTAAACTTGGTCGAACTTTGCCAAAAAAAAAATGGTGGCAGATAACGATAAATGAATCCCATACAAAATATGAATTGAAATCTTAATAATCGAAGTCAGGTAAAGTGGTAAATAGGATCAGAAAGTGTTCGAAATAAGGATATCGACAAATGAATTCCATAAAATATATTTTTTTTTTTTTTTTTTTTTTTTGTTATCATTTTTATTTATAATTTTTGAATCAGATATAAATATATCTCTAACAAAATTTATTACAACTCTTAAGTCTAAAACTAAAAAAAAAAAAAAAAAAAAAAAAAAACTAGAGTAATTAGTCCTCCCTACACCTTTGTGTAGAATTGGATGTGGAATAAAATATATGAATAAAAAATTTAATGGTCGAAGCCCCAGGTAAAGTGGTAAATGGGGCTCAATAAGCGGTCGAAATAAGGATAATAATAATGCAATAAGGACAAGCGGTTGAAAAATTTTTACTACCCGTATGATAATGCTGGAAGGCTATCGTGTTTCTTAAGCCACTGTCCAATCGTTAAATAGTTATTTAAGACTTTTTTCTCCATAGTTGCATCAATTGTAAATAGGCAGAAGTCAAAATTAAGAAATATAAGAATTGTATTCCATAAAGATAATCTCTGGCTTCACATAATTTGATTACCTGACCGAAATTCTAGGAATTTCTTAGAACCTTATCCATCTAGGTTATAGTCTGAACAGGACAAAAATCAATTGTCACCTGTTTTACTCATAACAATCGCAATTTATTGCATAAAACGGATTCTTGTAACTTTGGGTTTGTTAGTTTTTCACTAACTAGGAAAAGTTATTCTGGGAAATCATTGTCTTTTAAATGACCATGATTAATCGAAAATAAAATCTTTTATTTTAATTTGGTGAACTGGCAGTTACAATGTTATATAATATAAAGAAATGTAATGAGAGTAAAAATGCATTTCTTTTTCTCAAACGCAATACATTTCGAGTCGGTATTTTCAAATGAAGATAGTGGCATTTATTTTCCAGGTAAAAATTTATTCAAAGATTAGAGACACATGCGAATTTTCAGCTATCAATATTGTTAGGAAAAATGTGAGGATTTATCTAAGAGATAAATTTTTGTACACTAAATTGCTATCTGAAGGATATGGTTTATCAATTTATGATATGAAAATACCGGTCCTTATTCTATAAAATAAATAATACAAATTACTTATAATGTTTTCGAATGAACTCTTTCGAAAGAAATTAACTTTTCTTGGGGAAAAACTCGCTTTTGGCGTTTATATTGGCTTCAATTTGATAAAATATCGAAATTCCTTAAATTTTGCTTATCGACAGTATACTAAAATTGACATCCCCAAAAGTTTGGTAGTATAAAATCTATTAAATAGTGAAAATACCGGTCCCTATTTTATACAATAAGTAATACGAATTACTTAAAATATTTTCGAATGAACTCGAAACCGGAAGAAATTAACTTTTCTTGGAGAAAAACTCGCTTTTGGCGTTTATATTTGCTTCAATTTGATAAGAAATCGAAACTACTTAAATTTTGATAATCGACAGTACCTATACTTGAATTGATATCTCCAAAAGTTCGGTAGTACAAATTCCTCTTATATCAATGAAAAACGCTTGCGCATAGTTTGAAGAGAAGAAAACCGGTCGCCGATGATATGCCGCAAAAATCGACGTCCGTTCAAATTCTAACCGCAGTCTTCTCCGTGTTGTATTACGCTATACACAAACGTATTCCATTGTTGCGGATCCCTCGACGAAAGTCGCGCACCGCGTTTTATCATTCATTGTTGCATTCGGCTCACAAACATTAAAAGTCGATATATAAAGACAAAATAAAATTTCGCCCTTATCAAAGCCAATAAACCATCGTGCCTTAACAAGTGTAGAAATTAAAAAAAAAATCAAAATAAGCCCTACCGGTTCTGTGCATTTTTTCGTTTCGTGATACAATTTTTGGTGATTTTGTGTTTTTTCTTGGAATAATCAAAATTATCAAAGTAAGTAATCCAACTCTCTTCCCTTTATTTACGTCAAATATTTGCAAAACAAGGGTCCAACCCTTTATCTGCATCCACCCAGTGTATCAACATTGGTCCATTTAAGGGTTGTTATTACAAGAGTGATGCGTCCAATTCAAAGGGTGTGAAAGTAAAGGGTTAAAACGATATACTTCAGTCAGAAAAAATAATCTCTATCACTTAACCAAAAACGGCTCTAAACCTTCGATTGGCTCAATCATTTCCAAATTTGGCTCGAATTTCGGCAAACTGGAACGGATACTTGAGCTAAATTTTGTCTAGGCAAAACTCCATATGCCCTTGGCTCTGGCTAAATAACATTATGACAACCTCTAATTGTTTCTACTTATGTCAAAATCTAATTGAAATTAATTAGATAACTCCAAACTTGATTACTAACTTGAAAAAAAAATCTTCACATCGAATATATGGCTACTATCAATGTTGCGGTAAGACAGATGGCTAAAAAACTGGGCTCATAGATCATTTTTTAGAAACTCAATCTAATAGAGCTCTTAAAAACGAACAATGTTCTGGGTTAACTTCACTTTTATGGTAGGAAAGGTTGAGGTAAAACAAAGGGTATCCATTTGGTATCATTAGTAGATATCATATGTTCAGGCAATAAAACTAATGTATGTATGTTATATTTATTTTGGATAGCCCTAAAACTTCTTTGATATTACAGGTGTATTAAAAAAACACCAACAGGTTGTTTTTTTTTTGTATATATTTGAGAAGTGGTAATAGCCCTTTGAAAGGGTTTGTAGAAGTTCGGTCACGGGTGTCTAATTCTGAAAATACTTATAAGATAGGGATAGCAAATAACTCGAAGAAAAATGACCATTCGTGTAGACATGTGAAAGAAAAAATAAATTATGAGTAAAAAATATTTTTTTTAAATTTAATTTAAATAAGTATAATGGTGTTTTGTTGGATTTTTCAAAACCGAATTCACATCATTTAAACATGGACTTCATTTTATCGGGATTTCCGATTAATAATTACATAAGTATTGTTTTAAATTGGAAGTTTCATCATCTTTTTTTTTAAAATTCTATTCGTATTTAAAAAAACTAGAGACGGGCAAGGGAAATAAACTATCAGGCGAGATAAATCTTGGGATCCTAAGTAACTTTGAAAGTATACTTTAATGCTTATAAAGCGTTGTTGGATAGAATATCAGGAATATTGACGTTAAAGAAATTCTGCTTTAATTTGTGCGTAATACTTTGACAATTTCACCTTAATCGGATGTTTAATATTAAAAGTTAAATTAAGAACTTGATAAGGGAAAATCGTCGCTGCAACATTGTGCTATGCATATATTGCCCCCATTTATAGAATAGAGATACAACTTAAAAAGTGCAAGTTTTGAGTTTGTAACAGTTTAACAATGAGGAAGCCGTCTATTTTATAAGTAGAATAGAAATATAACTCTGGTATATTCCTCCGCTACGTAAGGTATTAGTAATGTACAGTCTGTATTAGAAAATTCTATTTATAACAAAAACTTTATTAACAATTTCCCGGCAAGTTCAATTTTTGAGTAGTATCTTAATTCTACGACGGTTGAGATATATTGTAATTGAGTTCCTTTAACGTTCATAATTCTGATACCTATCCAGTAATTTACATACAGCATGGGAGTCATACCAAAATCTAAAATTTCAAAGAAAATTCTTAATTTTTTTTTCACTAAATTTTTTTTTGAAATAGAATATCTTTGTTTTTCCTAAGTTGTTTCCGTGCCCCAATCTTGTGAAAATATTTTTATATCATGATTTTAACTTCAAATCAAATGTTTTCCCATTCTTAAAATAATATTACCGTCATTAGTAAAATGCCTTCCAAAATTCAATTTAAAAACACTTGCCAATTGTTCTGGCCAATTGTTATTACAATACTTTCAGGAGTTTATTTAAAATTTAAAAGACGAAATATATTTTTAAAAGTTTTATTTTTTTGTTTTAAGACTATGATTAGCTAGCGAAATAGCTCAATCGTTAAAAATTACAAATTTTATTCAGCATTAAGTTGAAAAGCCTAAATGAACTTCAACGCACTCAACTATAAAAAACGAGGGGATGCTTTAATGCATTCAAACGCACGATTCTTATTCTTTTGTCCTCCTTTTGGCTTCCAGTTCGCCTCCCCCAATTTCCAACAGCTTACAAACCCTTCGGCCTAAACTCCAAACCATTATTACTAGATTATTTCCATAAAAAAAAAACATTGGGTTAATCTCTCATAATTATAATGAAGCCGTTTCCTTCCGGCGCGATGTTCATTTATTTATTAAACAAAAGACTAGACTATTTTCAAAAAACAAATGAAATTCACCCCATTTATTACAATTGATATTCATTTTTCCAAGTAAAATTAGCCGTGACATTGATTTTAGTGGAATGGCTATATAGTCAAGGTTATATTTGGAGCATTTTAATTTTTTGTTGTATATTCAATTAGATTTTAAATTATCTTGAATGGATATAGGGAGAGTAGTGAGGTGAGAGTAATTGATTTTTTTCTTTAAGGAAGCAATTTGAACTGAATCGACTGCACTTGTACACTAATTATCCAATGCATCTGATTTTAAATAAGCGGAAAATTGTAAATTAGATGTAATAAAAAAAAACAAAAAGACTTAATTAAAGCAAGATGGAAAAATAATTTTGAATTATTCTTAAGTCAAATATTTAACTATTTGCGTGTAAAAACTGTGAATAGAAATGGACAAGAAGAATTACGTTTATTATAACATTTAAAATTGTATGTTAGTGGAGCAAATTCAATTGACAACAGATATAATTTCAATCAATCGAATAATAATAGTAATTAAACAAAGATGGTGTCAAGTTGGGCTAGAGGTGGATGGACGAAGAAACATTTTCTTAATTTGTTTTTTTTTTCGACTTCATCTCTTTCACAAACATTGACACGATAATTTAAAAACGTTTCGAAATTTAGAAAAAAAATTAAGGTTATTGATTGAAATTGTTTCTATCGATTGATTGGTCCGCTATTTTTTTTCTACTTCTGAAATATATCTAGTCGATTTTTATATCAGTCTCGTATTCTTGTTTTACTTTTCTTTTACAAACGTATTGGTACAATTAAATTATCATTTTAAATTTAAATTTATTGTTTCCATCGAATGTTTCTTCTTTTTGTTTCTTACAAAATATACTTAGGAGTTTATTACTGATTTTGCTTATCTTCTACAAAGGCGTTGAAATGAAGTTCAAGCAAAATAATGGTTATACATAATTTTGTAAGTAAAATAAAAAAACTATATTATATATAATAATGTTAATTATTAGCTAATCAGACATTAACACCTTAAGCCTTGAAACCTTTGTTTAAATGCGTATAACTATAGTTTTAATCTTTATACTTTACAACCGTGTTGATTATCAAATTTATGTAATTTTTACCTACATACCTACAAAAATAAAGTTTTCTTAAAGAATATATTTTTTCATTACACACTATTGTTTCATAATTTTTAAAAACTTAATCTATTTTTTGTTAGTATTGAATTAATATTATTAAATGAATTTATGTAATACCTTTATATTTCTGTACGAAAACAAATAGTGAAGTATCTGAAGTATACTGTATACTGAAGTATCTACAGTGCAGTGCAGTATAGTACAGTTTTACTAAGATACAGTAGATCAAAATTAAAAACTGTATTCTAATTTTATTTCTGTTTAGTAACAGAACACATTATGTCTTCTAAAGAAAATTTTATATAAGATTTACGACCATAAGAATATGAGACAACTACGTCAAGTACATGCAAATTCATCGGAGATTATTAGTAAAACTTTTCTTGAAAAAATACATTTTTAAAGAAAAAAAATGATCAAATTTTCGAACTGAGAATAAGCTATGTATGCAATTCGTTGAAGTTGCAAATTACTATTTAATTGCCTCTTAAATTTGTGTTTAATTGCACTGTTTTACTTAAAAATTCGATCAGTAAACGCATAAAACAGAAGTTGACAAAACAGAACACTTTATATGTAATTGAATAAACATAATGACAACAACTAGATATTAGAATTGGACTGACAAAAAAAATCGGAAATTAAATTAAAATCAAAACAGAAAATGCATCGATGCCAGATATTGGTCGTTAAAATGAACTTGAGACTTAAATAATATATGTTTCTGAACATTAAGGACAATATTTCAAAATTTTCCATCATGCCTATTACTTATGTTGTCAACATACTAAGAGAACCTTATTGAGAGTATTATGAAAATAAAAGTAGTGGAAGTAAACGGCAATAACATGCCATTTTTGTTTTATCCTTGTTCGATTTAGGCAATGAATTAAGCTTTTCTTTTCTTCTTGCAACTAGAATTTATAATTGGGGAAATCGTTGATTTCTTTAGTTCTCCTAATTGACTGTTTTTGTAAAATTTTAATATTAATTTTCCGAAAATAGTTTCTCCACTTTTTTTGACACTATGGACTTATTTTTTTACTAATTTACCAATTAAATTAGATTTTTTCGCTGATTATGTAGAGTTACACTGTTATAAAAAATATTGTTTTCTTATTTATGCATTATAATTTACAAAAGTGAACTTTAAACGTAAATTTGAATAAAAGTTCAAATAAATCTATTTGTGACGTTTTCCTGCTTGACAATCGAAATACGTATCTGGGCAATACGTCAGTATTACATTTGTTTGAACTTTTGTTCAAATTTATGTTAATAGTTTACTTTTGTAATTATATTACATAAATTAGACTATATATTATATATATTGTCTAAACAGTAATGTAGCGATGTTTGGAAAAAAAATGGTTCCCCGAAAAAATATTGCTAATATTTACAGTTAACAACTTCAGTCAATTGTTGGACAAATTATAAAATATTTTTTGTATATAGAGTTGATGGGACCTTACGGAGAACAAGTACCATTTGGATTAATTAATATAGTTGAATATTTTTTTGTTTGAAAGTATAGTGTATAATTCTGTCAATTCTTTGTAAACTTTTAATTAATGCTGTGTCAAAATTATTAAAAATGTTTATTAAAGAATTATTAAACTCTTAAAATTATTCTAAATCTTAAACAGAAAAACCAAAAATCACTCAACCACAGTTTTGCCGTTTATTTTCGTTAAAATTTTAACCCTGGCCATTTAAGGTAATGAGCTGATTTGGTTAAATGTTCGGGGGGAAACAAAAATTTTAAATTTAGATCTTGTTACTTAAATTCTTGGTAAAGAAAAATAGAATTCTCATAAACAAATTGCCCACGATTCTTTATAGTTTACCAGGGTTTGTCCTAAATCTAAATCAACGTCATTGCGCGTTTTGGCTACTAATTAGATACCTTCATTAAGTTTGATTACGGTCTGCTAAGGATTGAACGATCATCCTATAGTCGCACGATAATGTTTAGTTACCACTAAACTTTAATGTTTGCCTGTCAAAGTCTTACCAGAAAGAAGCCACACATTTTTAGTGTAAAAGTTTTGTCTAAAACGAAAATATTTTTTTTGTAATAAAAAGTAGGACTACAAATATTGTTAGGTACTTCAGAAGAATTTCAGAGGGGGAAGGTATTTTTTTCCGATTTCAAAGGACACCCTTTATTTATTATTTCAAATAATTGGTAAACCAAGTGTATATAATAGCATTGCAAAACCCTTATGAAGGGAATATTTGGACAGGTAAAATTGGCCTATAAAAGCTGTTTAATCTTTATGAATTGATTCAATTGTACCTTGTAAAAGTGAGTTACACAATAACCTCATTATTCGAAGATGAGATAAAAATGAAAGTATCTACCACCATACCATATGTAAAACAATATTTTGGTTTTACAATCTCATGCAGACATATGTTAATCATACAATTCAAAGAATTTATTAAATAGTTTATAATTACAAACATGTTTTCCAATGTATCAAAATATATACTTGCATATACATATACATAAAAAAAGGCTAGAAAACAAATTGAAAATATCGATTTTCACAATATATTTTTAAATATCGTCGCAAATTTGTGACCTTTAACTAGTTTAATAAATTTGAAATTTATACGACTCGATGACATATTGGTTTCAAAATTAAAAATAGAAAGATTCAAGTGCAAGTAGAATTTATTGTAATGTGCACCTTCATCTATGACCTTTATTACCTGCAACTTGAAAATCAAAAAAATTATTTATTTATTATTATAGCCTTGGCTAGCTTAATGTAAATGAATATACATATTTTTTCTCAGTTACTTTAATTTTTTTACTTTTGTGTTTTGCCTTTTTGTTGAGTTAAAATCAAAAGACCATAAATTTATGAATTGTTCGTCATAGAATATAAAAATAAAACTTATGTATTAAATAATCGTTTCGATATTCTATGCCACAATTGTTGCATGTGTTTTATATTGCATAATTTTTAATTTTATTTGAAAACCGTTTAACAAATATTTTATGGTGTAGTTATTAAATTACAGTATCTAAAACAAATAAAATTAACGTTAAACGAATTCGTTGCACTAATGTAGGTAGAAATATGTACAAGCATTTTGTGCAAAAACGTTGGCGAATATTTCCTATCGAAATGTTCCAAGGTTGTTATATGTATATATATATATATAAGGCAAAGTTGATTCATCTAGAAAAAATCCAAATATCCACTACAGTTTAATATACAAGACGACAAAATGTCTAAAAATCGCAATTATCGCTGCAACTTTCCTGCTAGCTGTGCATTGAAGAAAGATGCAAACAAAAACATCGGTTCATATCTATAGCGAAAAATACGCACATAAGTATCCGACATGTAACTAATTAAAAATGGCATTAAAAACTCGTTTTTAGTTTTACGACACGCGGAATAAAGTTTCGATCAAGATCGAGATCAACAATCGCTTTATACGCTCGATTCGTTTCGTCTCAATACTAAATGTTAAATGTAGAACAAGTAAAAGACCAGTCGAAGACATTGCTATTGGAAGACCATTGATGATGTTCATATGTGGAATGCTTTCTCTTAACTGGCAGATTTTTGTCAGACAGAACCCATTATAACATTTTTATCGCAGAAACTACTACTAACTTTGATTTGAATATAAATCCTTCATTAAAATAGGTTAACGCTAGTTATAAACAATTGTTGTTATGTGTTATAAATAACTAATAATAATAATCTAGCACGATAAACATCAACTTTAAAACTTGATTAATTGAGCATTGAAATCCAATTTTTTTGTTCGAATCTTGCTTAAGACTTTTTGTGCTATTATTAATTGCAAAATATGAGCCTAAAGTGAAATGATCGATCAAAAAATAAATAGAAGTGAACATTTATTGTATTTACAAAATAGATATTAATTGCTTGGATAGGCAAATTGGCAATATCCGTCTGGGTTGACGTCAAATATGTTTAAAATGCCAAAGAGTATAAGCGTTAAATAAATTTTTATTTCATGATCGCAACGTTTTTATTGTGCCTCTATAATCAACAAATGATTTGACTTTTAGCCTAAGGATAGATTGTGTCATTATTCTTATAGCTTAACTACGATATATCTATTGGAATATTTTATTTTACGATGGGCAAATACATTGAAAAAAAAGAGTTAAGAGTTAGATTAAATGTGTGTACAAAAAGTGGCTTTTGGTTATTTTGTTAACGCTAAGTTTTTTTTGGGTAGATCATATTCCTAAAATGTTTTTATATCAGTTCAAATGTTAAATTATTTATATTTATACTTCTCCAATAAAAAAATTTCTGAAAGAATTTTTTATGAGTCCTTTTGATTAATATCTTTAAGAACCGATATTTTTACATCTAGGTAGTGAAATTTATTTCTTAGACAAAGCTCTATCCGGATAGAAAAGCTTTGCGTATTTTCATCTGATAATAGTGATGTGTGAGGGATAAATTTGTAGAATTTATCTCATAGATAAATTTTATCAATTAAATAACTATCCATAATCTATAATCTATCCACTCGTAATTGAAAATACCGACACTAAATGTAAATTTTATTCACTACCTGTTGTCCACCTCATTTAAGGTAAGTACTACAATAGTACTGTATGTATTACTTATATTAATCAGTATGAGTTGATCTGAACGATTTTTGTGTAAATTAATCCCAAAACCTTTATTTTAAAGTAATTAGGATAGGGGAATATTGCCATATGGACAACGATTTTAGGAATGCTTTACAACATGTCTTACAAAATTGTGCATAAACTCCTTGCAAAAGCATCAGTACTTCAATAAATTTATTTCTCTACGTTAATGATTTTATTTTGAGATTAATTGATCAATATGAACAACGGCTTGATTAGATTCTTAAGCTTAAATTTTTATATTTTTTTTGAGTTTAACTCAATAGCGTTTAGACCGTATGAATATCCCTTCATTGATAAAATGGTAATTGTTTGGCGATGGTAGTTGTTTTTATAAGTAAAAACTACTTTTTTTCAAATTATAATGACTCACAATTATACATAAATCCTTCATAAGAAGAAAAATACATGCAAGCATGATTATCATCGGTTGAGTAGTTTTTCCGATGAATCGGCAGAAAAATAAGGTGATTTCCATGTTTTCTTCCCAAAATCAAAATGAATACTAAAATTGATACTTTTTTATTAATTCTTAGCATCATTAAAAAATTATCAAAGAAGTTATAGTTTTTTAATTTCTGAAAATGGTTGGTAATTGATATTCATTGTAGTACTTTCAAATATTATTTGAAATAAAAAAACTATAATCATAAATAATTTCTTTATATGTATGGTATACTTACATGTTTTCCGTGTAAATTTCGTGATGTGATCGTTTCCTATATTTTTCGATCAATTTTCAAAACTCAAACTTAGATCATGAAAATGGTATATATTATTTATACCTTTATCGAAATTTAAATAGTATATATTAAACAAATATCGGTATAGCATGAAAATACAGGAACTTGAACTTATAGTATGGTAGTAACAAGTGTAAAAAATAATCATTTTTTTTTGTGCAATCTTTAAAGACTTACTTTTGAACTAATCGTTTTGCAGATATATTTTATAGAGAATAATGAGCTTTCGGATATATCAGGGCTGTGTATTTGATTTTTTGGGCACATTACTGTTTTAAGAACAAATTTTGGGTAATAGGTTATAACATTTAAATTTTTTTTCTTAAGAATAGGCTAAATAAATTGGAAAAACGTTTGTTAGAAGTCAAGCCAATTGTTACAGAAATATTCGACTAAAATGTGTCTACATATTTTGGACTAGTAAAACATTTGGCTCATGTATACTTAGCACGCCCACAATCTGGCAATGTTGTATTTTCGACTTTGTTTTAATTTAATTCGCGATTAAATAGGTCCATAATGAAAATTTACCCACAAAATAGAGAATTTTATCATATTAGAATTGAATAAAGTAAAATATCGCGAATTAAATTAAAAACAAAGTTGAAAATGCAACATTGCCAGATTGTGGGTGTGTTAAAGTACACATGAGCCAAACATTTGATACTATTGCCTCTGTTATTGAATTGTGAATAGTAGAAACTTTACTCGCAATAAAATATTCAAATACGATTTATTTTTAATCGAAAGAAAAATTATTTATGGCTTAGAAAACAATTGTATTCCTTAAAATTTAATCTAGCAAATAAAATAAAACAACATCGAACAATTTCAAACGGTAAAAACTTGCCAGTTATTTTTTCATTTTACAAGTTTTACATTAAATAGCATATTGTAATAAGATTAAATCTGTCACTTTCAATTAATCGTTAAATTTTAATACAGAGAGTGATATTTAAATTTATTGCTACCAGTTCAACATTAAATTAATACTTATTTCATAGTTATTTGAAACTATCATAAGCGGTTTCAATTAACCTGTGTTAATAGTTAATTAATTTTCACTTAACATTTATTGCAGACTAAAGTCCTGGTAGGACAACCTTTCTCTATTTTTATTGAAACAGAGGTTAGCAGGTAAACTTGTATTTAACCATAGAATATTATTTATGTTTATGAGATCAATTTTATTAACACTCTAAGGTTCTACCTGGATTTCGCACACCTGTAAATACTATGCTTTACTAGTTTTCTTAAAGTTATAGTTTCAAATTTAGTAAAATTATATTTTTTATTTATTTATTTTATTTGCAAGTCTGGCATACATCCTATAGAGGTGCAGAAACACCTGTGCATAGAAACCAGATTAATACATTATTACATTTTAATATAAAAAAAGCTTTACAACATAAGTATATTCAATCTCTTAGACAATAACTAATGCAAATAGCGCATATAATAGTGCAATAATGTATATACATTTACAGTAATTATTTAAACAAAAACCGTCCAAACTAACGAAGTAATGGACAGTTAAAAATGTATCCTTTTTTTCATTATTACAAGTTTTCACTACCTTTATTATATTCCAAGTTATACCTAATTTGCTAGGTCCAACTCGAGAACTATGTGTCCACTACTTTGAAGTAAAGTTCTGTCCTCTATCGTTTTTCATTATCCAAGTTGGTTTTACCCTTTTAAAGATTGAATGTATTACAAAAACAGCGACTGTCTTACAAAATTTTTGTTATCTTACAATCTTTTCTGCTTACTACTTATAAAATTGGCTCTCTTGTGTATTCAAATTAATACTATTTTAAGATTTTTTTTTACAAATGAATAGTTAACTTTGTTCTTTGTAGTTATTTTTGCACTTTTTGTGTCATAATTAAAGCGATCAAGTCTCTATTTGAAACGTAGTATCAAGTACAATCTGTGGTATACGTCTACTCGAAACTAAAATATCTAAGTTTCGATATCTCGAAAACTAAGCAAGATATCGAAAAAAAATATTCTTCATTTTCTTCTTCTTTTGAGTTGTTTTACCAAAATACGTCGTCAAATTGCAGCATTACAGAAATCGAATTAAATATACTAAAATATAGTATAGCACCTTAAAGATAGTAAAATTTGAAATTTAGAAAAGAAAAATTTAAATTTCACACCAAATAAAATGAATAATTCATTATTTAAGTATAATAAGTTACAAAATATCAAATAAGTTATCTTATTGTAAAGTAAGCATATGTTGAAATAAGCATGAATGGACGAATGGCTTTGGCGCTCGTCTTCATTAGCTCATGCCTATGTCACGGGTTCGAACCCCGGAAAAAACATATTTCGTTCACCTCATTTTTTCTTTATATTTTCACATGAGTTGATGCATTTGGTAGTAAATAACTTCAAAATGTGTTTTAAATCACTTTTGAAATATTACCACAATGCAAAATTATAGTTAACAGAGGATTCGCTAACACCATTAGACTAGCCTTACGGCTGGTCAATGAATGGGGTTTGATAGTAGACCTCTGTACAATTTTTTTTTTACTTTAAAGTAAAATAGTTAAAAGATAAAAATAGATAATATTCGTGTGAACAACAAGAAGATTAAATAAAACCGTATTAAATTGTTACTAAAATTTCAATTGTTATTCGATATTCTATCTTCTAGAAGCAATGCGATCTATAAATAACGGTATAAAACAGTGTCGTTGTCCTGTTGTATTCGTAAGAATATTAATAAAAGAAACATTTTACTTTTTTTAATTTCAAATCCATCTAATGTCGGAAGTGTTCTTTCCTCAATCTAATTTTGTTGATATATTATCATAAGAACATTACAAGACATTGTTCTTTCTTTTTTTTGAGGTTATACGGAAGAACAGTATAATTCTTTTGTTTTAATTTTATTTACCTACAATTTTTTATGGCTCGATTAATGAATGGGTTTTATTATAATGATTTGGAGCGCTACTAGAACGCCTCCTCTTTGCACAATCGAATCGAGCCGGAAAAAAAAATTCGGCATAACCCACGTTTCAAAAGTATATATACAAAAAAATGAAATATAATTCTTATTTAGCAGATATTTGTTTTAATTATTATTGCACCTAACTGCAACAATATCTCGTGTTTTTTTTTTTTAAATCTTCGCGGGTTATCAAATAACAAAGACGCATCGTCTCATGGCTATCCTCAGTTTCGAATTACAATATTGGAATGTATATTTATAAAAAAAAGGTGTTTAATGATTCAACAGAACTTTCAACTCTTCACACTTACGTAACACAATGATAATAAAAGTAAAACCATTCGGAGCAAAAGGGCCAAGGAAATGTATTTAATGAATAAAAGAATATTAGAGAGAATCCAAGTCGGCTCTAAGCTAAATAATGAAAAAGCCGCCCTGATCTAAAACCGGCTGTTATTAATCAGTCCGTATTGTGCCAATAGCAGGCTTAATTTCTATTTTAAAGATTATCTAATTCGTTTCATTACAAAATGTATTTATGATTTATGAATAGAGAAGTAGTTTCAAACAGGATATTAAGATACGTAATATAAGTGGAGGTCTTTAGTTATTTCTTGTAAACGCAAAAAAAATTGTTTCTGACATTTATCTTATGAAATTTGAATAATCTAATGGTTATACCACAATAATGAAGGGAAGTCTTCAATGGGATCAGAATTTAATTGTATTGGAACTAGAAAACATAAGGCGATAGGGAAGATAGGGAATTTAAGAATCAAATTATAAACGTGGATGTATTGAGTCTAATCAACCAAGAAAGAATGACCATCAAGGTGGTAAATAAGAAGAAATGCCAATATAATTTATCACATTTTGAAAAGAAAAGGGTTCATACTAGATTTTGTAGAAGAAGAAATAGAAGAGTCGAAGAAAAAATGAAGAAGACTTAAAGGATTCCTAAACCTATAAAAAAGAAATTTGACTCCTCTGAAGTAAAGACCTTAGTCAAGTAAAGGAAGATATTACCCATTTGTTCCCAATTTCCATGCAGGAAACGGAATCTGGCTTTTGAATTTAAGATGGAACACCCAAAAAGCAGTAATAATTTTCTTTGCAACCATTGCATTGTAGTTCTTTAAAATTATTCTTAATCAGATTATTGGTGATTGTTAATCAGCTTGTCAAAACTGAAATATTTCTCGATGATTTTTTTTTTCAGGAACGATAAGCTTGACCTAAGAAAAAAATTAAGATTGATTATGTACTTCAATCGATTAATTATAAATTATTACATTTTCTACACAGGGTGTCAAAAGTTGATTACAAAAATCAAGATAAAGGTAATAAATATGATCATTGGATTTTATTTGATCATTGATTTTAATTTAACGTCGAGCTTGATAATATCTCTGTTTTTGTGAATATTTATATTTACAAAAAATGTATTTAAATTTAATGTTAAGGACAAGTTGTAGGATATATTCTTTAACATGTTATAAATTCAGAATATTATAATAGAGTTTAAAAATCACACTCTTACGAACATTTTCATCAATTATGGGAAACAATTGAGGATATCTATGCACTCTTACGCCAAGGTTAGGAATCATTAATTTAAAATTTGATGTTTTAATTGAAAAAGGTTCTATCTGCGTTCTTTTGCTATTAAATATTGCAATTCTTTCAAATCAAATACAAGTGGCTATAAGAAATTGGTTATCAGATTTTGTCTCTTTTCTAACTTCTTTTCTCCTTCTACCGAGAAATTAATATGACTACCGAAATAAAACCCCAAAAATTTTGGTAAGAAATTCATTTCACGGATTTTGAAAAATAAAATTGTTTTTTTTTTTTTATTAAAACACTGCAGCTATACATCTATTAAATATTATAAAGTTTTTAACCAAAAATAATTGTTTGCTCTTTTGCAACAAAGGGTACTAATAACATTAAGAAAAGTTGCCTTGATTAAAAAAACAGATCTTATCAATGAGCATACAAACCAAAAATATCAAAAATAAAATATTGACACCTTACTGGTGGCAGAGTGGTATAGGTGACCGCTTCAATACTGGTAGGTGTTTGATTCGATCCACATATCGAGCATATTTTTTGATTACGGATTTTAATGAGCCCTAGAATCGTTACAAACCTTAGTAATAATAAAACGACGATAAATAACAGTTAAAAAAAATCTGCATAGTCCTCCATTTCCTTAAAACTTTTAAGGATTCATTCAAAATGTTTGATATAATTTTGTAATAAGTTTAAATCTATGCACATCGTACAATATATCTACAATAAATTACTTTTACAATGGATTTTTTTTCGAAATTACTTAATTATGTTCCTACATGTAAATTTATGTGCTATTAAGTAGGTAGATTATGTAAAAGCAGTTAATGAGTAATGCAATAGTATTAAGTATTAATAGGTTTGTTATTATCTCTGATGATATATCTATCTATTTTTATTCTTGGTGGAAAATTATTAGAATGAATATTCAATTTATCACAATTTACATTGTTGAATAGCTTTAGCTGAGAATATAACACTATGTTCATACTTAAGCCGACAATAGAGCTTTTAATAATGAATTAAATTTTAAAATATCATTATGACATGAGAAATAGAAAAAAAAATATGAAAAGAGCTTAATAAAAATTTATAGAAATACAGAGAAAAAAAATATAGAAAAATATGAATGGATTTACGTCACACTTGAAGAATTTTGATATTTATTGTAGTCTTTTTCCCATAATTAAGCTCTTATAATTTATTTCATTAAAAATAAGGCTATGAACTTTAAAATATATTTGGGTAACTTATATGCTTGCTTCTTTGAAACATAATGATGAATTTTTTGTTATAATTTCTTTATGATTTTTGGCATTTTGATTTTTGTGTCACTTTTTTGTATTTATAATAATCATTGCTGTTTCTCATTTTTTTATGCTTCCTAAGATGATTTAACGAGTTCTTCATCCGTGACTATGTGTAAAATGTTTTGTGTCATTGACACATGTGGAAGAGACGCATAAGCATAGAATACATAACAACAAGAAGATGGTTAGCCCCACCTTGAGGAAGTCGCTTTTTCACTTTTCACAACGAAAAAAAAAGTAAAATAAAATCATCAACTGTAGCAACAATGTACATAATGATAATAAAAGCCGATATAATTCCGAATTAAATGATAATAAAATGTAATAAAAGAGGGAAAGAAGAACAAGCGTCACACGTGCACGTAACTAGCTTATAGAGACGAGACGTCATGTTATGATTGTCAAGTCTCGTGAATTTAATTATTTCTGTATTATGAGTAATTTAATTTTAAAATAAATTTGTCAAATTCTGTAAAAAAAAAATACACCAGAACAAAGTAATTTTTGGAGATATCAATGACCGTAACCTAGACGAACCACGACAAATTTAACGCCTGCCAGTTTCACTTTTAAAATTATTATATCAATTTTTTTGGCTACAAAAAAAAAATAGCAAATTATTCACAACAATGAGACAGTCATTATAACATAGACAATCTTTTTTAAGAACAGGAAATGGCTTTTTTGAGCTATTTTTAGTTAAAAAAGTTTTGTTCTAAACATATGAAATAGATGTAAAAGATGTTTAAATTTAAATGCTATTATAAATGGTATTATAAGCAAATTATTAACAGTCAATGAATTTCAGGAAAAAGTGATATTTTTATAGTTACTACATTGGTTTCGATGCATATTTATTAATATTTTATTCTCTCATGTTATTATTTTCTTGACCCTTGAGTTCTCATTATTTCTTATAGCAATTTTTCATAGCATTCCTTTCGCTGGCTATAATTTTTTGTGTTAATTATTATATCAAAACCACAAATGCTAAAGTGGGCCAATTTTGAACATAATTTGGAATTATCGACTCCGTCGATAAGAGTACCCATTTATCTATAAACGCGCGCAAATGCTAATAAAAATTTCCCTTCTGCAGAAATTTACAACGATTCTTAAGTACATATTTTCCTTTGTATACTTTTTAATTGAAAAATTTAAAGATATTTGGTCTTACAGCATAGTAATTGTCATACAATTTAAACGTCTAAGCTCTACACAAATGTTTCTTATCCTAGGATACCTGACCCCTGTGGATGTAGAAAAGTATTTTTGGGATGCGAGAAAAGCTCCTAACAATATAAATTTTGAAATTTTGGATGTTGAATTTAGCAAAAAATTATTTTTCTAGACTAAAAAAGCCAAACAAATTTTTCAATGAAGTGCGGAGACCTATTTTCAGATTCAAAGGAGTGCGACTTACTTAAATGGTTAAGAAACACCGATCTATAGTGTTTTCATTGCATCATTGGCTTTATGAATGTCTACTTTTTAGCATATTTTTGCTAAAAATGTTTAAAAGAAACTTCAAATTTTAGTCCAGCCGTAAATGGAAGCTTCATAATATATGGTCACATGCAAAAATTCAACACAGCTCAACAGTTATAATGAAGTTTATTTTTATGATTTTCAATATTCAATCAAAGTAATACCTAAATGCCATAATAATTAATGGTTTGGATTGGGGACTAATTGATAAACAAATTATTGCTCTTTTCAATGAATTTTTTTCATAATATCGTCCTTTTTGCTTCGCAAAGAATTTGTTGATTAATTACCTACTTCTTCCTTACAAATTTCTTTATCTCAAATTTCCCGACCTGTGTTTCTCCATAGTTAGTTGATGGTAAATGAAAACTTAGCTGTAAGAGTAGACATAAACAAAATTAGGAACATAAATCATTATAATACCAAAAAAAAAACTATTTCTTTTGTTTAATTCCTAAGAAAAAAATAATGCTATATATTTTACAGTTAAGTTGTTAATATGTACACTCGGTGATATAATACAAATAAAATAATACACTTGCAATAAAAAAATCTACCAATTACAAGCTTTATTAAGAATTGGTACTACCAAGTGGTACGAAAGCCAAAAAATATTGAGAAACGCTGTTTTTAACAAATGAAAACGTATTCATGCAAATAAAGTACAGCAGTTATATCAGGCATCTATGAAACACTGAAAATGTTTTAGTTATATATTGCGAGCTCCACAGTTTTGCATTCTGTATAGTTGTTTATTATTAAGGAATATCAAGGACAAAGATACTTAACGCAGAAAAATTTGCTCTGGTAAAAAAGTAGTGGTTCTTTACGCCTCGAAACGAACCGAGAACCATAAAACGAAAAAAAAAGAAAAAATAATAATTTCCTACTTATCCTTTTAACATAAAAACGTTTAAAAAAAGTCGAATATCATCTTCTTTGGGAAACACTAAATCAGTGGTTCAATCCTAAAAAATTATTAATATAATTAAGTAAATCATTCAGGCTCTTTGAAACCGTTTGAAATTAAGAGTTCTAATACACATAATGATAATTGACTTACCTAAATAAAAAAAATATTTGGCTCATAAAATTATTCTAATTCATAAATTTTTCAGGTTTTTATTTTAAAGAATAGATAAATGGCCCAGTTTTAAATATTAATTTACGATATTTTTGAGTAAAGTTAATTCTATAATTTATTCGAAATCGATTTCCAACAATAACGTCACCATTTCCCAAATGTCATTTTCACGTCAGATTTTTGAGATTCTGTCATTCGATATATCCGAATTCTTATTTTTTTATGTTGTCATTGCGTTTATGTCATATTTTTTGATGTTATAGATTATTAAGTGGCTAACATTTTTATTTATTTTTAAACAAAAATATCTTCTGGTTTCAAAAACTAAAAACAGCAAATGGTATGGTGTTTTAGACCGATGTGAAAGAAAGTTTATATTGCTCTTTTATAAATAATTAAATTATCTAAATAATTGTGTTTTATTGATAACTAAACGACTTAGAAATGATAAATCCATTCTGCAAATAATTATTATGAATAAATTTATAATTAAAAGTCATTAAACCTTATTGGTGGTCGAGTGGTCAAGGTAGCCGCTTTAAAACTGCTAGGTGTTCGGTTCGGTCCTTGTATCGAGCAAATTTTGATTATTTCTCGATTAAAAGTTTAAGATTGTAAGTTTTTATAAACCCTAGAGTCGCCAAAGATCTTAGTAGTTATAAAACGACGGTATGTAATAATTTTAAAAAAAAAGTCCGTACTAGTCAAAGTTTAAAATCCATCGCGTTTATTAAATATAAAATTACATGTACTCATAACTAACTCTTCTACTACTACTGCTACTACTACATAACTCACCAATAAGTCATAAATATTTCAAAATATTTCCGTAGCTCATATATAAATCAATCTTTTAAGTACATAAAGGTTATGTTTTTTCTTATCAATCTACAAAAAAAAAAAAAAAATAAGGTTTGGAGCCTAATTTATCACTTGAAATAAAAACCACCGATAACCCAGATAATATATTTTGTTTATTTAACAAAATATAATCGTTGAAAATAGAGCAATAGATGATTCAAACGAAATTTGCGCGTATATTTTCCATTTTGTATTAATTCAATATAGAAATTGCCATTATTTTCCTTTCAACTACCGCTTGACCACACGAAAACGTGACTAAATTATAAAAGTTACATTTTACTCAAATAAATTGAAAACCCGTTTGACAAATCCGTAATAATTTGCCTGAAAAACTCAGTTTAATATTACGTTTAATTCCATAAAATATTCTATTTCATTAAAGCCCACGTAACAATAGAATATCAATCACAATTTTAATTGGTTCAAACTATCGTCGTTCTACTGTTTTAATTGAAACAATTGAGAAATTAATCGTAGATGCCTTTATCTTTAAAAATGAAAGTGAATTGTTTGAGAAGATGGAAAGTAAAATATTTAAGGCTTTAACAAATACTTAATAATTTCAATCATAAATCAAATAAAATATTTAAAAGCTATATAAAATTCTCACTCAATATATCAATGTGCCAGTTACGGTCGAGAAATTAAAAAATAATCATTTCTATCCGTAAAATTAAATTTAAATTCGGGGCCATTTGTTAGAGTATAGATAGATACGTTCCAATCTATTTTCGGTTTATAATAATTAGTTAAGAGTTAAAAACATTAATTAGCTGAACGTTTGAGGTGTTTTTAAAATTGTAATTACAAACGCACTGGACTAAGTGAATGTTATGTTTGTAGAAAAAAAGGTTTTGTTTAGAGATTAGGAAGTTGTGTGATTCTAAAATTGTCACCGATGAATATTTAAATATATAGTATAGTCAATTCGAAACGAACGGAAATGGAATTTGTTTAGTAATGATTATCTCGCAAGGTTATCACAAATGCAAATTTAAGGTTAATTAAAATTGAATTTAAATTCCTTTTAATTTAATGATAGATACTGGTTTCAAACTTAAATGCCTAAATGCTATAAATTTCGAAGGAATTAAAAAGTTTTTGACAGAAATTTAGATTTTTCCGTTTGAGATTGCGGCACATTTTCAAAGTTGCTTTCACACCTATAGATCTTAATTGTTTGGGTTGAACCTTGTGTGAAAATATTGGAAAATAAATCCATTATTAGTAAAATTTGAATTCTACCAAAAAATAGAAAAAATCATTCCACTTTTATAAGAAAATTCTTGGAACTTGAATATAATTTGACTTTATTAAGACAATGAGACCTAAAAATGAGAATTTCTAAGATAAGTCTTAAGATTGAGCTTTAGCACTAGAGCTTCCATAATTTTCGCTATGTTTTGTAGTACTGCAAAAGATAGTAGAGCAAAATATTGAGGCTTTTGAAGTATGGGTATGTAAATTGTACAAGGTACATACAAAGAGTTCCATGGATGGAGAAATGAACTAAAAAATCCATCTTGGAAGAACTAAACATACATGCTAGGCTCATAAGTAGAACAAAGAAGATATAATCGCTATTCTTCGACCGTATGACTAGGAAAACTGGAGAAATGAAAATTAATAGAAGGGAACAAGTAAGGTTAATATAGCACAGGAAGATTTTCCACATGTTGGTTTGGCCGTATAAAGGATCTGACTGGTCACTCATTACCTGAAACCGCACATTTAACACAGGACAGGGAGACATGAAAGATGGTAAACTCATAGGGGTGGAAAAACTTAAGATATAGATATGAAGATGGTTAATCCATCGTATCATATCATTATTTTTATTACATTAAAAATAGTGAATTTTCTTAATTCTATAAAATATTAAAATATTTTATGTTCCTGAGACTATAGTTTGAAGAAGGAACATTTTAAGCCACATGTTTATAGGAAAATAAATTATTAGTACTCAAAATAAGTTTGAAATAAGTGAAATAATTTTTGAATATTTTTTTTTCTGTTATTTTCGTAAACATTAGATTCAATTTCCTATGTGCTTGTTTTCTTCCTTGCAATGGTGTGGGTTTCTGGTAAGGTCTTTCAGACCATGATCTAGGATAAAGGTACCTTGGATGGAATTATCCAGTTTTCTTTGAAAAAAAAACAGGGTTGTAAATTTTCTTCTTATATTTTACTTCAATCTTTCCAGTTTTCCTTCTGCAAATTTTTGCCTGTACTTCTATGTTTATACCGTTGTATAGTATGAATAGTAATTTATATCAAAGTTATAGAATAACTTATTAGTTCTTTGTATGTTCTATCCCTCTTATTCCATTCCAAAACTTTTATAAGTTGAGCAATTTATCATAGAGCAATCACATGATGATGAATATAACAAATTTTTCAATTCTGATCATATCCCTAATAGTAATGATCGAGAGAATTTTTTTTATTTTTATGAAGAAAATTTTTGTATCTTATGATTTCCAAGTTAAAAGTTCAAATTCAGTTTATTGTACTATTTCAACTAATTTTAAATTGAGTGTTGCCTAAAAATATACAATGTATACGATTTAGCTATAAAAATAGACCTGTGGAACAAATTGACCAAAGATAAAATGTTTTCGGGTGCATTGGATTGAAAGAAAAGAAAGTGTTACTTCTTTAATAATGTAAGGTAAAAAAATTAAATGACTTTATAATCTTTACGAAAAAAAAGAGAAGATTTATGATCTTATAAATTTGTTTTAGTAAAAAAAAAATTAAATGAAAGAAAAATATCTGGATTGACATTATTTAAGCTTGATGTAATTTAGTTGGATATTTTATTATTATTTTTCAATAGTTGTTAATGTTGGAATATCTTTAATAATAATTTAATAAATTTTGTACCTAATTTTGGAAAAAAATATTTGCCTCAGTAAAATAAAAATTAAGATAAAACTTCAAATAATTATTATAGCTGCTTTTTTATGTTTTGTGAAAATTCTGAACTCTTTTCTGCAAATCTGAACTATACTGTCTTTTTTGGGAAGTTGCTTTAGAGTAGGGTAGTTCATCCCTCTTATTAACAGATTCAATATTAATATATCATTGCTCGTTTGTTTCTATATCCATTTTAGTATATTTTTTCTGAAGTAAGAAAATGAAAAATTTTTTTTTGCTATTATACCGAATAAGAATCAATGAAGTAATTGAATTACAATTTAAAAAATGTTGATGACTGAAAAGGAATGCAAAAGAAATTTATAATTAGTTTGTTTCCCATGATTAATATTTTTCAATTTCAATTTTCTTATTTTTGTGAACATAAGGTATTTTTCTAAATTATTTATCGAAATTTTTAATAACATTAGTTAAGGGAAGAAAATAGTTTGATTAAGGGGGGAAATAGGTTCAGAACAGCGTTTTCTCAATGATTTTTAAGATTTTTTTTTTAAGTAATATAATTTCTTGAAACTTAAATATTTATACCTATAATTAAGTATATACTCTAAAAATTTCGACGATTTACCTTGAAAAACACTGAAGATATTAGCAACCCCATAATGCATGTCACAATTAGGCTCAGCATTATTCGTACATTCTGGAATTTACTTTTGTTATATGTCTCTCTTCTAAATGAACTTAAGTGTTATCAAAAATAAAAGAAAAGAAAATTGAAGTTTAACAGGAGTCAAAAAAAAGCATGATCTTTTGTCATTTTTAACAACTCTTTTTGTCACAAAAAAAAAATGATTTTAATTAATAATAATATTCCAATTTTAGGTTCATATTAAACGCAAAACTAAAAAGAAAATAATTGCCAATTTTCAAAACAATTAGTTGAAAAGGTTTTGAACTAGCGTGTACGCTAAAAAAGTTTAAAAATAGTCATTTTGAGAAAAGCCTTTACAGAAATGGGTACCTAAGTGATCACTTGGGCTCTGAAAGAAAGCTAATCATTTTAATGGCTTATAACAATTTTCATTTAAAATTTTTGAAACATATTTTACAATAGTTTTACATACAATTTACGAAATATAAAAAAGATTTCTTGAACCGTCTAACCCTATTTCCACACTTAAAATCTATTAATAGTTTTTACAGTCTTCTTAGAGTTTGTCTTCAAAACTAAACCTTGACACATTCTCAGTAAAGGTGCTAAATTATTTTAAATTTGTAGATAATGAGAATTTTTTTGGTGACAGTAAAATACTTAAGAAATGTGTTCCAGGCTTTAAAATGTGAAATCCTACATCTAACAGTTCTATGCAAAGCAAAATTGAAGGATTAATGAGGATAGATCCGGGGAATATATAATGGTTAAGGAATCTAAGAAGTTGATTTGGTTTAAAAATGGAAGATTTTTTTCCAAAAGATTCACATCAGGATATATTAAAAGAATGCTCACTTAAAATGAACCATGTTTCCAATGAATAGATTTTATATTTTAAATGTGGTATACGTATTTATCAATGAAATCTTTTATGATTCAAAATATTTTTGGAGTGGGTAAATATTGGATTAGGATTCAATGTTATTTATAACTTCATTGCAAGATGCATAAATTATTCATCACACGCGATTTAAGTTGAGCTTGATTCCTTATAATAGGATTTAGCACCGACATATGCTTATCGATGACTTTGAAATCAAGAAATTGAAGCAATCCCACACAAGTGTGTTTTCCACACCTGGTGTGCATCGATAAACCATTTTCTCAATTTTTTTTGTCGTAAATGTCTTCGAGTAAGGCTCGTGGACATTAATTACAAATTGTACATGTTTTATATTTTATTACGGCCTATCTGTAGTGCTATTATTTTCATATTACACTTGTTATGTGTGAAGATTTTGCATCCTACACATTCGCCCCGGTTGAAAGACATGCAATTCAAGCCGGACAGGATTACATATTTCATTCCTTCTTATCCGGGGCGGGTTTGCAATACTAATGTAGTATCATTTGGTGAAAAAAATCGATCCAATCTAGAGAATTTAAAAGTGTTTAAACATGACAGTTTTATAGGATTTGGTCACATGGAATCACACGAGAAAAACGTTAAGAAGTCGTTTATTGTTTGTACGATAAAATGGAAAATATTAACATTTATTCATAAAAATGGCTAGTTTTACGAGGTCGTTAAGAAATTATTTTACGAATTTTTAATTAAAACCAAGAATTTCACCATAAAATTATTTTTTGTGAGTAATAGTATAAAAATTTTTAATTTCCAATTTTATGATTTTGGTGGCAAAAAATAAACAAACATTTAAATCGGCAATGACCTTTGTTATGGCTAATAGCTCGAGCACTTTCTCAAATTCGCTAATATTTTTATTTTTGGTAAAAGTGTGTTTATTTTTAATCCATAACTTTGGAGTTACGAAATTTTAATGGAAAAACCTTGTTTTGATCCGAAAATTTCACTTTTTTGTTTCTATTAATCTTTTTTTTAATTTTAGTGGGTAACATTGTTTTTAATTGGCGGTGTTTAGGGATTCGACTTTAATGTTTGTGGTAGATGCATCTTATACGAAGATTTATCATTTTGCCTAGAAAACATGTCAAGAAACTAATCTTCTTCGAGTGTGAAAGTAGAACAGAAACGTATTTGATACGTGAAATAAAAAACGCGAGAGTAATAGTTTTTTTCACTTTTTGTCATTGAATATGGAAACAATTTGTCAAGAAAAATTCAGTTTTTTGGGGTTTTTAAAAATGATTGAAAGTTACGTTTTAGTCTGCACGATTTAATCATTTGTGGTTTGATTTAAGATAGCTGTTTAAAACTTTTTTTTGAATCTTTGTAAATTTTTTTATGTTTTCAAAGTAAAACGCAAAATTATTGTTTAACTTTTAAACAAAATCGTAAACGAATAGCAATTATTATTAACGATATAGACAATACATTGACTATACTAAAAACTTTAATAATATTTTCGTAAAGAAAACATAGAAGACCCGCCAAATATAAATGTTTTAATATGGTAATCAAATAACTTTGAATTTTCGATTCTCACATTAATCTTAGCCATGACTTTTTATATTATTATAAATATTTATATTGCTTCACTAATTGTGAAATAAACAGTAAATTATTTTTCTCATTTGTTGAAAAGAGATAAACGAGGTAAAGAGGTCGTAAGTCAAGTTAAAATTCATAGTCTCACAGGTGTTTAAGATGGATTTAAATAAAATAAGAAAAAAATATTTTCAAATACATACAGCGATCTACTTCAACTTGGAAAACAGTCTTTTACGGACATAAAATTTTTATAATACAAGCACTGCATTTGGAAATCTCAATAAGCCTCAAAGCATCAATATATCTTAATACCTTAGATGCAATATGTTTTGACTTTAACAAATGGTTGTAGATTTTTGTAGAAGAATTTTTGTCAACTATACAGCTTAAGTAGTGTTTCTTAACCTTTTGAGTAAGCCGCATTCCTTTGAATCTGAAAATTAGCCTCTGCACCATATTAATAAATGTGTTTTGATGTTTTAGTTTTTGAATATCGATTTTTTGCAAAGCTTTTATTAAAATTTTCAATCAACATCAATAAGATAATAATTTATATTTAAAAACTTATATTTTAATATAATTTATATTTAAAGGACTTCTGCCGCAACCCCGGGGTACAAGAACTCCAGGTTAAGAAACACTGAGCTAAAGTAACACTATGTCCTCATACTATTTTGCTACTTCATTTGATTTTTTTGTCTGATATTAAGTTAATTTTCTGGAGAGGTTGAAATCCTTCAAATCATGAAAAAAGATAAAAAATATTATTGGGTTCAAAAATTTATTTTTGACACTTCCAAATCTCTTCCGTCTGCTCTTCTACCCCTATGGGTTGGCTGTTATAATTTTCCATAGTTTCTTATTCTATGCTAGTTTTGCGACTTCAGGTAATAAGTAGTCAGTTTCTTTACTTGTCCAAAACATCACCTTTGTTTGTCTTCATCTTTTCTTTCTACTATCAGTGGTTTTATTACTTCAAATCTTTTAGCCGTATGGTCGAAATACCGCCAGTATGCTTTTTTTATTCCACTTATGAGTCCAGCATTAGTATGCGTCTATATATGCATTGTACATTAGGGTGTTTTTTTTGGGATTTTTTTTTGCTCCCATGCCGAAATTTTGTTGGAAATACTTCAAAAAAAATTTCCTGATAGTTTGAGCTCCTAATTTTAATATTAAATACTCGCTCACAGCGTGTGAATATTTTCCATTTAAAATACACGTAAACTTTGATTTTTTTTTTAAATTTTTGTAGCTCAGCGGCAATTTATGGTATCGCCTCATTCAAAGTCGGGATTTTTTTACAATTGTATGCTCTACAAAAGTGCCTATTACGGCAAAATCGTAATTTACACGGGTGAGGTAGTACGGATCACTAAACCCAAATTTTTCATAGATTTCTCGTTTTTCTCTCAGTAACTCATGAATTACAAGACCTACAGAAAAAAATGTAAATGTCAAATTTATAGGAAATTTAATTTCCTACAAAAAAGTTCCTGAAAACCAAATTGCTAAGATCGATATTTCTCGAGATATTGAGCCTTGAATTTCTCTTACTATAAAATTTTTACGGATGATTGAGTAAAATTTAGGTGAAATTTTTATAGTAAGAGAAATTCAAGGCTCAATATCTCGTGATATATCGATCTTAGCAATTTGGTTTTCTGGAACTTTTTTGTAGGAAATTAAATTTCCTATAAATTTGACATTTACATTTTTTCTGTAGGTAGCTTGTTTTACTTAAGTGTTTTTCCAGATGGATTTACTTTTCCATATTTTCGATAGTTTCGCAATCGCTGTTTTGGATATCGCTATACAAATACGCCGATTGAATTCTTTTTGACATTCTCCAGTGTTAATGACTAAGGTTCCTACTCCTAGATATAGGATTTGTGGAACTAATAAATCTGGATTCGTAAAATTTGTATGATTAAATTTTTTTACTAATCCAAGGGTAATTTGAGGCATGATCTTGAGTGGCACCAAAGACTAAAAGTATGTAAGATATATTAAGTTTAACAGGTGAGATTCACTGCTTTAAATCTCAAAGTTTGTTACGGATCCGAGGAGGTGGTGCCAGATTTTTGATGTCTTCTAATACCCAAAATATGAACGATATCATAGGCCTATCAGGTGAAATTCATCCTTCAAAAAAGGGGCAAATTTAGGATATAGATTTATTTTTGCATCCAACACCTCTTGTGCTTTTTTTATTTACAAATTGATCTAAAGATGACCAAAAACGACGAAAACTTACAACCCATAAATTTGATAAGTAAGGATCTTATGAAATAAATGTTTCTTCAAGCATGAGAAAAAAAATCTTTATACAAAAGGCCATGTTTTCCGATATAGTATCGAAATTGTTAGGAAATCAATCTATACCGATTTATATGGACCATTTAATTGGAGTTTCTGTAGAATTCACTGTTATATTAGAAAAACGGTTGAGAATCTCAACTTATTTGTTTAAACCTTTCAACGCTTATTTTTTTACAGCATATTTTCACATTTTGCAACTTTGCATCGTTTTTCCTTATTCTTTTTTGGTATATTGATAGATGACGTAACTAAAAAGATACTTTTATTTTATAGGGTATAGTATCAAAACTTTTTTCAATCAAAAACCTTTAAAAAAAGTTGAACAAATTTTAATGGTTTCCCTAAAATATCACTATAAAATTATTTTTTTCTACGACGTAAATAATGTATTGGAGATGAAACTTTTCTTACCAGATTTCAAGGTAAAATTTTTGTATTATAAAATAGTATTGCTCAGCTTATTTCTTAAAAAGCATTTTCTTTAAATTAAAATGTAAACTACTAAAACAATATAACAATTATTGTAACCGAAATTAAATTCTTTGGATAATTGTTATTGTTTGATGATTTTATGATGACAATTTCGAAAAGCTTCGACCCAATTTTTTAAAAAATTGGGCACAATTTGATTTCAAAATTGATAATGCTAATGCCCAGTGTTCATGACTTGAAGTGTTTTTTTTCCTAGCTAATCTATATTTATGGTCCGAAAACCAAATTTCCGGTCAACAAGTGTAATTATAAATGAAATGTCGAATCTGACAGACCTCCGGGCAGGGTCTCTAGAAACTTTAATTAAAAATATTAAGACGAATATGAAAGTTATTAAAATATTAAGTGGATAATTGCAGCGCGCGTGAGAAAAGTTACACAAAACTCTGTGAATCCCTTTTGATTTCAAAAAGATAAACCGCCACGTTTTCATGTCATTTGAGAAAAATCTTCAATTCTTCAATCATAATTCATTAATTGCACACCCACAAAGCACGTACGGGCACAATTTCTTCGTGTTTCCAACCACCAATCAACTATGCAACAAAGAAGTTTAGAATCCCGCCGTGTCTACCCACAAACACAGAAACCAAACGTAGTTCTTTTTGCAAAAAAAATAAGCAGAGAAAATAAATGATCGAGAGAAGGGCCTTGGAATAATGAAAGATGATATTGAAAAAGAAAATTTTTGTAATTGAAGGAGCAAGAAAGTCGCCTCACCACATCCATCGCATCATACAATTTTTGCACTTGATTGATTTATCCTCGTATATACCTACCTATGATGAAAACGGACCAAACATCTAAGCAGAAAAAACGTGGTTTCAATAGTAAAAGTAAAACGATTGGATTTGAGATAATTTATTTGGTCTGCTCGGAAATTTATGCAAACGTGTTGGCCGAATCGATGGGAATTGACGTGAAGCATGGATATTAAAATCGATCATGAAATTGTTTAAAATCGTTTCCCATAAACCTAATTTTGCATTTATTACGTTTAATTGTCATAAACTCAGCTTATTGGCTCATTCCTTTCTATTTCGAAAAACGGACAGTAAAATTATTTTTCAATATATCGATTACAAATTTATGGATTTTTGCGAAAAGAAAGTTTATTGTTTCTTGACAATTTTTTTCTAAGTTTATTAGTCGATTCGTATACTTTCATTTTCATGAATTTTTTTGGGTAATTGCTTTTACTTGAACCTAAATATTTGGTCAGATACAAATGGTTCAGTCGCGCGTATCAAATCACTCTAAATGCTTATCGTTTAAACGCTCTAATGCAATTATTAATTTAATTTTATTGTTTTCATTAATATACACATTGTAATAGAGATTGGCTTCAGTATAAATGATTGTGTTGGCGTAAAAGCAAATTATAAACTAAGAAAGAAAATTTTCTTTAAATTATAATAAATAACACAGTAAAGTATAACACAATTATTTTTCGACCAAAGTTCGATTTTTTCGCAAAGTTGACTTTTCCTAGGCCAAATTAATTTGTTACTTTTATATATACAATTAACTTAGCTTAATATTTTTCGACAACTTTAGTGAGATTTATGATAGCAAAAATATTAACATGGCAAAGAAAATAGTTTTACAAAAGCTCTTAACAATGAACTGAGAATGTATGATACATTACTGAGATACGCAACTTAAGGAGGTTATAATTATTGTATATTTTTAATTTACTAATCAGAAAACTTCTAAAATCAGTTTTTCCTTCCCCAATTACCATATACCTATTATTATCTACTTAAAATTTTGCAGTGGTAGTCTAAAGCAAAACATATAAGTAGAATAAATTCCAATTTGAAAACTAACTTTAGTCATCCAAAATTGATCACTGAAAGTTGATTTAACGCAAAAATAATTTAGCTGTAATATTTTAAAAATTTTTAATACTTTAAAAATGCGATGCCTTAATATTTTCTTTCACTTCCTTACGTTTATGCCACAATTGTTGTAGAAAATGTTTTAAGTGTTTATCTTACAAATAATGTTTATTCAAATGATACAAAAATTCCTCATCAATTTTCAGATATTCTTAATGGAAGCAAGAGGTTAGTTGTGAAATAAAAAAGAAACCTAAATTTTTCCTTCTCACTAAATTACATTTCCTTCAAAGTAATTTTCTGTAGTTCAATTATTTACCAATATTTTCTCTAATCTTTAAAAGTCGAAACAGTTGTTAAATTGATTTTCCTGAAAATCCTGAAATATTTTGTACGACCAGACTTTTTTATCCTCAATTTACCAATATGACGTTACCTTGAGGAGTCGGCTGATTTTATTTGAATTTTTTAATTTTATTTAATTCAGAGAAAACGGTACATCTTCATTTGGAGTGAAGAGCTTTTCTACAATAAGTTATTAAAAGTTTCATTTAACTGAATTTTATATATCCTTCCTGTTAACAGGAGTATAAAGTTGTTATTACAAAAAAATCATATCAAGAAAATAAATTTCGTATAAAGTTAGATCTGATTTTAGTTATTGGGAGGATATATAGTACCCCATATATTTAAGATACACCATAAAGAGCATTGCCTTTTAAAGGGCACTCTTTTGTCCTGGATTTGAGAAATTGGCCCCAAAGGCGGAGGAAGCACTCTCCAGCAAAAATCAATGGTATAAAAATTCAAAAAGTGACAGGAAACTGCTACATTTAAGGTTCCTAGGGGCATCCTATGGATATAATTGATTTATACTTAACGGTAGATTTAGTTTTCCGCGTGGTTGAATTTGTCTTTTCAACGTCGTGTATCCTAAACAAAGTTCTTCAAATTAAAAAATTAAGGTAGTCTATTCTTCGTTTTAATAAATCTGAAAATCCCTTTGCAGCATCAAGTGTGAATCTTTTTCATCTCAGAATAGTAAATTCAGATTTAGACGGTGAAAAATATCTGTATCGTTATTTCGGAAAGGAATAGTTAAATAAGTATAGAAAAGAGGAAGTATTTGAGTTTTGCAAATAATCAGTAAAGGTCTTAACTCATCATTCTGAAATCTTGAATAAAACCCCCCGTTATTCAATAACTGCTGAATCAATGAATGTTTTATTATCTGGTTAATGTAATAAAGTTTGGATCATCATTTTGACGTTGTATCAATATAATCGGTACACATAAAGATACATTCGATCCCCTCGGAATATGAGGACTAAATTCCTTAAGAATTTCTTGATAAAATCATCAACACTATCACTCGATTTTCGATGATCAATCTTAAGACTTCCTAGATGTCTTAAGACCTTAAGACTACATAGTTATAACCTTCATTTGTTTTCAATCTCCATAAAATTTACAAGTTCCAAATCCGTCTATAAATGTAGCCCTTATCAGTAATTTCTAAATTTTTGCTAATAAGAACTATTTGAAATTTCGAAGCCTATTATCGATCGTTAATCCAAAAGAATCTAATTAAAAAATACAGCCAAAATTAGGGCAAGCGATAAAACGTTAGTTTATCAACCGACATTTCATCGTTATTTTACATAGAAAATAGTTGAAACGATGTAGAACAATCTGAGAATCAGACCATATTGTATTTCTTCTGCGAACTCTAAACTTTGATGATGTTTATTTATTTTGTTTTCTTTGAAGTTTTATGAGAATTTTTTTATTATGTATGATTAAAATACATTTCCTCTTTTATAATTATCAAAACTGTTTATTATTTTCTGCTGACAATGAGTGAAATGACATTCATATTGGGAAACTCACATATCTTACTTGCACGAAACCGCTTGAGTGTATGCTTAGCGAATAATGATCATATAAAAATAAAAATTTAACAATAAATAATTATCAGTTGGCATTTTAACTTTTACTAAGTTATAAGCAAATTACCATATAAATACTACGCTGGGCCAAAAAAAATCGAGTATTTTTTTGAAAGACATATCATATAACAAAAATAGTATGCAGGATGACAAAAAAAATTATTGTGAAATTTTGTACTCTTATTATTGATATTAAGAAGTTTATCATCATAAATTTTGATTTTTCAATTCATAGTACATTTTTTCCTCAAAACTTTTGGACCATCACATTGAAAAAAATAAACATAAAATATTCTTAAAGGAAATTAAATACTCTTCGAAAATGTCTAATAGTAAATTTTCGTTAGACCCACCGTTTCCTTATAATCGAGCCTTTGATTTCTTTTTACAATTTGATTTTTTAACCTTGAAATTTTGTAACTAGTAAACCAATTGATATTCAATGTAAATTTTCTTATATTCCTAAAGGAAATTGGATGCTCTATAAAAAAGTTCTCTTAACATTTTTTGATAAATTTACTATTTTCAAAGTTGTGCAGGGTCAAATAAAATTCGTTTTTTTTTTGTTATAAGTCGCTTCTTTTTATTCGATTGAAAAATGTAATGCTTTATATGAAAGATATTATAATAATATGTACATTTAATAAAGCACAAATTAAAGCTTTTGAAGTTGCGGAAATTGGCTTAGCCACTCAACCTCCTGCACATGCGCATGGCACATTGTAGGCTGCCCGGTCACGTGTATCCTTTAAACATAATAATATGCTCGTTTTTATCAGCAATCCGGAAAAAATGATTTATTTTTTATGCAAAAAAAATAGTTTTTTTATCTGTTATTTTCCATCGCTATATAATTACTAAGGTCTTTAGTTACTCTAGGGTCAATAAAAATCCGTATTCGAGAAATATCAAAAATTTGCTCGAATCGAGGATCGAACCCAACACCTTGACTTAATTTGTTTCAACGTATCTTTATTTTTCCAAATACTGATATGATACTAAGAAAAACATGTAGATGTACGAGTATATGCTACCACTGCACTAAGCCGGGAAGGGTCACTAATAATATAATAAGAATGACTTAACAATTTTAATGAGGAAAAAATGAAATTAATCTTTTTTAGGATTAGGGTAAGATTGAAATTTCGATTCAAGATGTGTACCATATGACTGACACTCAAGTCAAAGGTCACCAATTTCCTAGTAACTGTTTTAATGTCGGTATCTAGTCTAAGATATTGGCCCAATTTGTTTTCTTTTATAATAGATTGGTTATTTGTTATGCCTGATTAAACACTCAAGGTCAAAGTTGCGTTACAAAAGTGTAACGTAAAATCAGATACTGGAACAAAAATGACCCAATGCGTGAGCTCTAATTTTAAATCTGTGATATACAATTTGAGATGGTCATAACACAGAAATTTGTATGTATTGTTTGGATTATTGGGAAAAAAGTATCTAATATTTGTATTTACGATTACAATGAAGGATTATCTTCTTTGTATATTATCATATGATGAAAATTGCTTAATACATAGACTTTCAATTCTGTTTATTATTTATCATCAGTTATTTACAAACGTATGGCCCACATGATAAATGTATTCAAATCAGTCCCGTTATAACCAAATGAGTCAGACCATATTGAAAAAAAATGTCTAAAATTAAGCAACGTTTTTTTTACATTTAATCCAAATACGGGTTTGAATAATTGTATGCAAACAAAAAAGAATTGTAAAAAAAAATGTTACCACCCACAATAATTGAGTTGGAAACCAAAAAAAAAAGAACTACATCTTCAATCTCATCACTTTCTTTAATCCAAATAAAAAACATTAATGATGAAGAAGATGATGTTGATGACTTGAAGTTGATTTTTCTCTTTGCTTTACTATAATGATCATTATCATGATACCATATTAATTAATTATGGCCTTTTTTCGTCTGCTATAATTTTTATAATGCAACATACAAATCCCAGGCTAGCGAAAGTAAAACCCGCAATTCGCATGCTTTATACGATTAACAAGAATTGAATTAAAAAAAAATACGGATACAACGATTTAATTACATAGATCAATTACTAATTAATGATTTCCATAGACAGTAATTATTTTTTTTTGATTCTTGAAAAATCGCTCATGAAATCTTTCTCAGACAAAATGATAGATATGCTCCACATTCATAAACCCATATTGTTTGATTTTTTTTTTAATTTTTACCTATCAAAGTTGGTGTGAATTGGGGCGTAATTTATCCTCTTCATACATAAAAAAATCTTCAATGAAAGTATCATAAACCAAATTTGAAATACTTTATGTCTTCATTCTTTAACTACAAATCGCTAAATGTCTTCGTCCTAAACAACGGAAGCCATAAAACTCTATTTAACTGGTAGAGTTCTGGCACATTTGATCCAAGTTTCTATTTCAATTATTCATTGAAGAAAAAAGTCTTTCAAGTCTTCGTTATTATGTTTTCACTTAAGATATCATCAATATTTTTTCGTCTTACTAAAGTAGTTAAGATGCAATTTATTATTGGACTTGAGTTGATATTTTTTTCTATATTATAATGAAGACGATTACGGCTGTAATTAATAACTATCATTCCTTGGGTGAAATACAATAAAAATATCACTGATGAGAATCGGGCTTAATGATTCGCCGAATGAAATACCTAATCAATGATGAAAAAAAAATGATTAAGTTTTCGATTTATCGATAGTAATTTTTTATAAATTTACTAATGAAAGTCTTTGTGATTAATAGTAAGCGTTAAGCAATTAATTTTATGACAAAATGTATTGATTTCTCAATATCCTTCCTTTTGAGTAATTTCCATCATTTTTCAACCCTCAATACAAAATTTAATGATTTGAAAGTTTATCAATTTCTCTCATGATAATTATTCTTAAGTCATTTTTTTTTAGAAATTTACTTTTCATGCAAAAAAATTAAGATAGAATAAGTTTTGAGTAATTGAGTAATAAATGTAATTGAAGGTTTTTGTTCTTTTATTATAAATTGAATTATGAAGAGTGATAATTATTTCATTGCAAAACTCAAAACAATTAAAATAAAATGTCAGTGTTTAGAATATGTTTCAATTGTCTTCTATTAAGTTCATTGTTACCACCGCTGGTGTTATTGTGAAGACGGAGAAAAGAATTTTTCATTCAATTTATAAAAGAATGTTTTAGCGATAAGTAAATAAAAAAAACTTGGCAGTAAAATCTCTTAAAGAAGCCAATGGTTCTTCTTAAATAAATTTAATTTTTTTTTGGATATAATTTTTGAAGACAATTATCCATTTTCCTTATTTTTTTTTCACCGGATTTTTCCATTTTTTCTTTGAGTTTTATATTCCAGAGCTGTCAGAAAAAAAGTATCATAGTTACTTTAAAGCATCTAAGATATTGTATCTTAGTACCTTTATTTTTAGGCAAAAATTAACAAATATCTTAGATACTTTTTAAAAAGGACTGTATCTTGTAATTTAAAAAGTATCATAGATACCGAAAAATAGCTTAGATACCGAGAGATTTGAAATAGGATTTATGTTGTTTAAAATAGTTCAACTAATATTTCTAATTTTACTAATCTTTTATGGTTTTTATAATTGTGTTTATAGAGATTAGACATAATATATACTTTCCTTTGTCCAAAATTGTTAAAGATAACAATTGCATTACCTGATTAACTTACAACTTTGCCTTATACATTATGAATCCTAAAACTTAGTACATAAATAAAAATATTTAAGATATTTAATAAAGATTTTAGAAACCTCATTTCAATTGTTAAAATGCACTAACAAGGTTAAAAATAAATTTATGAACTGAATCTTCGTACCCATTGCATGATCGATATTATAGCGATATTGGCCAATTAATGACAATCGTAAGCTATATTGTTGTGTATCAAAGCGAGGGGTGTAGTTTTATTTACAATTTGGTAATACAGAACACCCCTTGCTTTGATGCACAACTAGACAGCTTACGATTCTCATTAATTGACAAATATGGATAGTGCAATCGGTACGAAGATTCAGTTCATTTGTGACCTTTTTGGTGTATTTTATCAATAAAAGTGACGTTAATTATTTAAATTTTTTTTTTAGTTACTTTATTTTCTCTTTAATAGTCAATCATTATCTTAAATTTGAACTAAGTGATTGTTTTTTCAAAGTTAAACATTTAATTTAATTAGGAATACTTAGTGGTTATTAAATTTTACGACGGATTCATGTATTATCATTGAAAGTAAGTCGGTGTGCCACAAGGCATGATAAAGTGGTGGAATTTAGAGGAAAAATGAACTTATAAGTACTGTACCTTACAAACGAATAACAAATTGAGCAAAGTATTAATATAATAAAGTAATTTAAAAGTATCTTAAAAAGTAAGTAAAGAAAAGTATTTAAGTTGCGATCTAAAAGACAAAATTATTTGACTATTATTTCACTATGGTCAATGAAAGTCAGCTTTTCGAAAAAGTGATTTTTGATCTTAAAAAATGCAATATTTTTATCTTTAAAGCACTTTCATTTCATTTTTTATAGAAAAAAAACGAAAAATTATATTAAATGATGATTCCTTTTACAAAAACTAATTTATTAGTAATGCCATGTGTATATGGTGAAATTATGGTTTCAATGGTTTTCAATATTTTTTTAAGGAAAAGTATTTATTATTTGTTTATATCACTCAATTTTGAACGAATTTCATCACCCAATTAACTAAGAAAAATATAAGTGCATCAACATCCCTAAAAATAATTTCCTTCAATGTTATTTTTATCATCTCTTCAAGTGTGTTTTGGTTAACCCCCTAATGTATCCGTTAACGACATCCGAAAAGTCTTAGAGTTTCCTGTCATATTATTTGTGGAAGAATGAGTTTGACGTCTTTACCTTTCTCTACCCCTAAAACGTTCGAGTTAAACATTGTGTTTAACAGTTGATTAAAAAAATGTGTAAGAACTATTTCTACCGTTAAAAAAATATCAAATTACTCATAATATTTATTCAGGCATTGAAAAGTTTTAATCCAAACGACAGAATATTGATAGGTTTTATTTGTAACAATAGTGAACCGATGGGGTAGAAATGAGCTTGTTCTCGTTTACATTGAACGTAGATTGCAACCCTTATGACTAGCCATCATCTTCCCCTACGCTGATTGTACGGGAATTTAATTTGACAGCATTCCCTTCGGGGTGAGACCGGAATCGCTAGCTCAGGATAAATACGTGAGGGTGGCGCCGATCGAATGAATGCAGACAACATCCCTTATAATCGCATCTCTTTTCAAATACGCCATGTGGCAGTGACAAATCCGCCGTTCTCTCATCTCTTTGAAACGTGCCAGACATAAACCAAACATTCACCGAGAAAATTGAAAACTTCAACTTTCTTTTTGACGAAGGGACAAACCTTTTGATTAGCGTTTTGGTACATACGTATGTATGCTCTAGTTTCGTGGATCTTTCCAAATTAAAAATCAGAGCAAATAAATAATGCAACGAAAAATTAGAGATGGTCCACACCCACAAATTAAAAAATCGAACACCAAATAAAACCGGCCTTGTAATTTTGTTTCTTTTCACATGGCAATTATCACAAGTGAAACCATCTTTCGTGTATAACTGGACACCGATTCAATTCGTGTCAACTTATCGATTATGTGTGAAAAGTAAAGATGACAAAGTCGTTGGGTTTTTCGTAGAAAATCCACTTGAAATGGATGATAAATGAAATCCAAACCGAGAACTATATTTCCGCTTTCTGCTGGGATCCGGCAATTGCCTTTATTGGCCAGAATAACCGGAGTCAGTGACTCAAACGGGATGACGATTGATGATCGCCTTTTCAAGGCGGACATTGTCCAAAACAGAAACTGGAAAACTTGAGTTACTGGATCGTCCAGCAACAAAGACGTTTATGTTTAATTCAATTAATTCACACATATTTATCAGATAGAAACTAAAATGTAGTAATTAAATAAGGAATTTATTGCCTTTTTACTATTATAAACAACAACGTTTTTATCGAGATAAATACGAGGGATGAATTATTATCTCGACAGTACTTTATTACCTTTTACTAGAAACTTGCAAGAAATTCTAAGTTTCTTCGATCAACTCAATCGTTTAAATCATTGATTCAATGACACTTTCGATCAATTAATTTTTTAATGACTAAATGTTTCATTGTTAAATATGTGATTAATAAAAATTCAATTTACAATTTTCGAAAGGCACCAAGTGCTTTTTAGAGAAAGGTTTTTATCACTTTCAAGAGCAGACTTCAAGGAAATATCTTTTATCTATTCATTTTATGATTCGAGACACGTAAACGCAAAAAAGTGATCTGAGTTATCTAAAACCAATATATGACATCGATGTCTATCTTTAGATTTTGAAGCGATCCCAAGAAAGACAGGTAATATAAAAATAATTTTATATGGGATGTTGGTACGTTCTTGTGGTTTCCAAGCAAAACCATCCACATAAATTGCAATATGAAATGGCAAGTCTCAACGGTGCGGCCGCGTCAATATAATTACAAATTTATAATGCAAAATATGTGGATCCATTGTGTCTGAATTTCGTAAAATAATTGAGTTTTCAGTATTGAGAATCGTTAGTTCCTCTTCATTATGACCTTAATACTGAATGAAACGGTTCGATATTAACAAGTCCTACATATATTATAATATTCTAATCACACTCAATACCGCTGCGGTTTTTCCTTGAACTTAGAAATTTGAAAATTTCATTTGAAAACCGCGATTTTATGATAAATTTTCAATTTATTTATACGATTTTATTATTTTTATTTAAAAACGCGGCTCGTAAAATCTCAAATGTAATTTATTCTATCAAATTTCAAAAATTGGTTTCTTGCTTCAATGATTGTAATGGCTTTTTCCTTTATTCGATGCTAATTGATTTTCAAAAAGAAAAGTGATTCTTTCTTCATTTTTCATGAAATGTAAATAAAATAAGTGAAATAGCGATTATTTTAGGTTTTATTGGCTTATTTTTCACAAAACAAAACAAAAACTAAATATAAATTGACTATAGAAATTATGCATTTCTGAAACTAGTTTGGGAAGTTTTGATTTACATTTTCTTTAATTGCATCACCAAATTAAATTGAACAATAAACGTTTTGGACACAACAATCGTCAACAAAATTGAAAATTTAATTAATAATATATACAGAAAACCCACAACTACGAGCACAACTATTCACAATATGTCATTCCAAAAAATAGCTTCAACAGCCTGGTGTAAATAGGAATGCGACATTACTCATAAAAACATCGATATTTATGAAACTAATATCGATTTTTTCGGTGATTTTTACCAGCATTTTAATATATTTACATAAAATAGTTAAATAATAATATACGATACCGTAGAATTGTACACTCCGCCAAATTATAATCTGATGTCGTTAGATTACATTATGTTATGTTATTACGTTATGTATAAATGTTATATTTATTATGACCAAATATCATTCTTAAAACATCATTCATGAAAAACAATATATCATCGATGTTTGAAAAAATCGAAGCAAAAATCGTTTGCATTCTTAGGTCTAAAAAACCATCAAATTCCCTTTTAACATCAAAACATGTCAAGAAAAATTCAACATAATAAAATATATAGCCATAAGTAAAAAAAGCTCACAAAAGCTCAATTAAAGATAAAATAACATCCAACTTTACCAAAAAATCACTCTTCCCAATTCTACTCAAAAAGAAGAAGAAATATATAAAATCAAGTTTCATATATTTACAATTACAATCGTCAGTTTCCTACAGAAAAATATTATTAAATTTGCATTTTCGGCGAATAAATAAAAAAGAATAACCACTCTTGAGGGAAAATAAAACCAAAATGTATAGAAATAATTGTGGTGCTTGTGAAAAATTCTATATTGACCAAACTAGTAGATCTTTTGCGATTAGATACAAGGACCATACACTGGAAAAACCTGGTGTAACAAAATCTTCAAATTTTTTGAAACATTTATTCGGCGAAAATCATAAGTGCTTTAGTTTTGAAATAAGTTTTATATCTCTACATATTTATAAGAATGGATCACATTTGACCACCCCGAAAGAATAAGATGTGTATAAAACCCATAAACTTGCTCTAACTAATATCCTTAAAATTGTTTAGCAGTGCAATGGGGAATTATGAGAATAAGAAGATTTCTATAAGTTTATGAGTTGGTGTTGAAGATTTGTTATGCCTTGGATTTAATTTTGATATGATTTTCTATCTATATGTTAAAACATTTTGCTTAAAAACCCCCAAATAGTGATACGTTTGGTGTTGATTGATACGAAATAACTTAAAAAAGCGTCGCTATTTTTGCAAAAAACTCATATTTACAAAAAAAGCTATCGCGGGTAAATTGCAATCATGCAAAACTTTCTCCATTAACACTTTGATAAGCGGTTCAAAATTATATAAATTTACAAATTTTTTACTCCGTTAATTACCCCGCCTTAAATTTTATATTGACTCAAAACGACTATCAACTAATCGACTTAAAATTTTAAAGGGACATGGCCCTATTAGTTGACTACCTACAGTTTTAATTTCAATTTTTTCTTATTGCTTGTGATTTTCTTTTAAGCAATTTAAGCAAATGAAAAATTAATTATAAACAACACATTGTATGAAATTTGTTTACAATTGGCAAAATAAAAACACCACCTGACGATGACACCTAGCCGCTATAGAAACGCGTTGTGGAAAAAGAAAATTGGGTCATACGACGTAAATAATAATTCATTAATTACATCTAACATTTTTGTACATATTGATTTTTTTATTTTGATGTATGCTTTTGAATTCTGTAGATAGCATGCAGATCGAAAAAAAATCAATCCTAAGAGAATTGAAAATCCGAATGAGATTCTCTTCCATCTACCTCGTGAACATTTTGAGCTTTATTGAACACATTGCGCGAAGGAATAATTGGAAACATTAGAGGGTCCAATACAGGAACACGTAAAGGGTCGAAAACCCAGAAGGCGCTCACTAACCCGATGAACTGATCAAATTCAAAAAGCTACTTTATTTTACGGATCCATAAATATAATTCGTTATCGTAAACAATGGAGATCATTTACGGCACAAGCTGTTAAAATATCGCATTTCTTAATAACGACCAAAGAAGAAATAGAACCCCTTTCGTGGTTAGAACTGCTCAATTTGCAAATGCTATCTATGCATTTACGCCATAATAAGTTAAATTTTAATCAAATTTAAAAAAAATCAAATAAATGAAGCAAAAGAGCTGATTAAAGCTAATTGGTTGCAGGTCTAATGACCCATAAATCTCAAAAACTTCAAAGAGTTCCCTTTTATTCTGGTTCCAACATGTTAACTTTTTAATCGAAATCAACTACGAAAAGCCTCATCTCAGAAATAATTTAAGTAAAAAACGCAAATGTTAATATAATAAATATGACAATTCACAGTGTGTTCACTTTTATTTTATGGCGAATATTATTAATTTTCTTTGGTTAGCAAGTAATAAATATGCAGTAAAATGAGAGCCCAATTACCGCAAACTTGCAGTCGTTTTATTTAAAGATCCTTGGTCTTAATATTTAAATAGGCATGAAATATTTTTACATGAATGCGTGGAATTCAATCTCTGGATCTTGCGGTTCTTGCCTAACAACATAATTCTTCAACTGAATCGACCAAGTAATAAATTTTGACAAATTATATTTATATATCTTCGGTCATATAAATTGTTGCTAATACAAATACGTTTTTCTCAGTTTGATAAATTAAGTTTATGATGATCATTTTTACGCATAAAAAAGGACAAACAATTTATTTTATTTAATTTATATTACTAAGTATATATTTTACCTTAAATTCGTATTGCAATATGTGCTTTAGGTTCGCATTAACTATGATGGCAGATAGGCAGTGTTTAGGGATCTCTACAAAATGGGAAAGAATTATCATACCAAACATATTTACAAAAAAAAAAAAAAAAAAAAAACAGAAGATAACTTTACTATTTATTACTTGATAATTTTATATTACTCTGTCGAAATTAATCATCCGCTTTTGTATTTTTTTTATTTTTTGTGGAGCAATCTGCCATATAAATATGTGGCGGTTCACTTTTTATAAATTGTTAAATCATCTTTGACGATACTTTGGTATCAATTTTCATTTTTCAATACAGAATTACAAAAAATATGTTATGGCAAGATGTAAATGAAACAATCAAGCACAAAAGCAAATAAAATACCAAATTATTTTAACTAGTTGAGTATTAATTAATGACCATAATTTCCATAATTTAATGACCCAAGTCCATAAATACTTAAATTTTATCAAAAATTGAAATAATTAGATATATTTTATTATTTTCGATCACTACACTCTTCTCTATAAAACTTTTGCTGAGATCTGATTGATGATTTTGCGAAGTTTTATGAAATGTATCGAATGTAATAAACCATAACTTGGTTCTAGATTTGGCTAGAAATTGAGCACATAAATTTTCTAAAATATATTGGCAACTATTGACAAGAGTTTGGAATCAATTTAGTCTAATGATTAAATTAAGAGTAATTTATTATTAAATATAAGTTCAATTAAAGTTTAAAGATTTAATGAAACTTAAAGTTCGTTTTTTCATATCAATTTTCATTTTATCCTGAATATCTCCCTACAACTGAGTTCCCATTAAGATTGCCTAGGGTCTCTCTAAATCTATATGGGAACCTGATATTCTTCGAAATTTTAATATTGAAGAAATAAAACTGTCTTTTTGTTACCAATCCATAAAGTTTTTTTTATCTAATCTTATCTATTTTTTAGTTTTTTTTATAATTTCATATTTACATTTTTTTTTAATATCTTTAAGTTACTATTTATTATTTAGATATTTTTCTGAGGAAACCACATACTTAACTTTAAATGTATCTTGAAAAACTTATAACTTTCCCACTTTGTGATATTCCTTTAAAAAAGAAATCTTACAATAGCAATTCCATCATTATATTCTTTAGTATTATTTTTTCCTATCTCTTTGGTTCACCATGACGAGATTTAGGAGGCCTCAACACTGCAGCCGTAGGCTTATTATTTATTCTTTCATTTATCTGGAATCCTCATTATGCCTTTTTCCAAAAATTTCGAGTTTTGGACGAATATTATTTCTACAGATGCGATTTTTATCGTAATAGCGCATGGCTACATACTGCATTAGTGGTAAGAGAAAAGCTCACATAGTTTAATAAGAATCTTTTCCTGCATTGTGCAAACTGCTTAAATCTTGGTCTATCTAATTATTACTCCTTTCTTTTTATGAAAGAATCTTATATCGATAAGCTCTTTAAATCCATTAGCGAAATAAAATCCTATTTCTAAGATTATTTGTTGTCCAAAACACAAACATTTTGTGAAGAAGACATTATAAGGTTTTCTGAGAGGTAAAATATGGTAATAAAGCAAAAGGGTTCTTATAAAACAAAATAAATAATAATACTTAAACAGTTAATATTATGTATTCATTTCATATTAGAAAAAAAAAACGTATGGAACATCCTATATGAGACAAACTTTAGGTCTTCTTCATTTGCAAGAAATGACCACATATGAAGCTTTCATGGAATACTCAATTTATGCCTACAGCTTACAAACACGATCCCAATAATATACTTAACAAAAAATTGAATACATCAAACTCTTGATTTGGACTCCGTTCATAAATTGGCAAAATATAATAATCACCTGATAACAACAGGTAGCCGATGTTAAAACGCGTTGCAAAATCAAAATATAAATTTAAACAACGGTCATAAAATAAAACTTAAATAAAAATATTAATTTCATTGTTATTCTAGATGCAACCATTATGTGGAATAGCTTGTACTTCTTCCAAACTTTGTTCATACTCCTGAGGGTACACGTATCGCTTTTTTGGGAAAAATTTTCATTATGAATTACATATGTAGACGTATACTGAAATTGTCTTGATTTTAGTTTTCATTAATATAGATTTCACTAAATAATTCTGGATATCCAAGCAAAATATTTAAAAAAGCAATCTTCAAATTGTAATTGGATCCGTATACATGTTGTTTTCCTTAATAAATGTATGAAAATAAAAGATGTTGAATACAAAAAGGTAACAAATATTTATGAGAAAACACAAATTATTTACTTGCATAATTGTCATAAACAAAAATAATATAAACTTAATCTCATTGACACGTGATAGTTCTATCACTTTAATGATAATTATTTATGAGAACTTGAAAAAACATGGTTACTCTTTACTCGTAATTGTTGGTCCGTTAATGAAAATAATTACAAATCTTGTAGGAAAACACAGAAATGAATTATTATTAGGAAATTTTTAATATTATATATCTATTTGTAATAATAAGGAAACCATATGAAAACTAAATAATAAAAATTACAAAACTCAGCAAAAATTATCACATTTTAATAGTAAATTTTCAAGTTGAGTAATTGAAGTAACCTTGAACCTGACGTCAAGCACATTACGTTAGATGTTGATAGAAAATTAAATAATTATGTTTGGAAATAATGAATGGACGTAATTAACGTGAAACCAACAAAAAAAAATTCTTAAACGAGCAAAATTTACCTCCAAAAAAATAAAACACGAGCAAAAAATGTATGACACTACTATAGAAATCGGAGAGGCAAAAAATGTGAAGAGGTTTGAATTGAAAAGAAATTTTCTATTTATATTTGATAAAGTGGAACGAATTTTCAATTTGAAATCAGAAGCAAGTAATTATTTAACTTTTGCAGAGATTATGAACATCAAATAAGATTTATAAATATTAGTTCTTCTTTTTTTAAATTTTTACAAAACTTATATAACTCGAAATTAGTTTCTGCTACAAAAAATGTAAAATTTAAAAAATAATTTAAAATTTGCCTTCAAGAAAATCAGTGTTATACCTATTGGTAAGATTCATTACTAATCTGTATGTACCTAAAATTTATGTTAATTATGAACTTTTCTACGAAAGTTTCTAATATTTTCCTGCTAAATTTCAAACGAATAAAAGTTAAAATATTTTTTTAACAAATGTTTTGATATTTATTTTGAAAACCAAATTTTATCCTGAAGATTGAGAAAAACTTTTTTTTTTACTTAATATTAGTGATATGTGTGAAAATGTTACAAATTGTTTGGCTATACTTTTTCTACTGAAGTAATTAACAGCTTTTCGTTTTCCAAAATATCGTTATTTCAAACCTCGCTTCTTTATTTATAATTTTTACATATTTTAGATTTCTATAACCTAAAGACTAAACGAGGTTTTCTTGGTGTCGTTTCGACCTCAACATTCAATAAATAGATCAATAGATTTTCTTTTTGTTTTTTAGCAGTTAAAGATACGATTGTTGAATGTTCGCAATATTCGTATTATTAATTCTGAGTCTAAGTAATTTCTTATATTTCAAAAGCAAAAACTCCCAACCAATGGATTCTAAATTTTGTATTTTCCTGATTTGCAAATCATTAAGACTACCTTACCGGGCTTACTGCTACATATTTTGTAAGACCTCTTATTTTCAATTATTTTTTTTAATTATTTGAAATTTCCCGAATATTGTTATTTGTGCTTCAACACTGCAGTATAAGAGTTTATTGTGTTTCCTGAGTCCAAGAATCTGGGTTCCTAGGTAGACCTAGTTAAGACCGAGTGACTAGGATAAGTAGGTTATCCCTAGAAGTTTAATTAACTTCCATTAAATTCAAAACATATCAAATCCAGTAGACAAACTAAACCATAGTGAAGGATATAAAATTTGATCATACTACTTAAAATTAGAAACATGTTTGTTTATTGTATTCCAAAGAAATGTAAACTAAAGCTTTAGGAATATTCTTTTGTTACCAATCTTGTTTAGCTTCGGTGACGTCACAGGTATTACCAATATTTAAAGGAAAATTTGAAAACTTAGTTTTTGAAATAAAAAGTTAAATATCACAAACGCTTCTCCGGTTGGAAACTACAATTGACCCAGTCTTGGCTCTGGTCTGATTTAACTCCGAAATGTTATCCATGTACCAGGCCTGGAAACCAGTTTCAATTTCAATTTCAATTAAAATATAAAAAAATAGGACAAAAATATAAGTTATAATAATTTTAGTTATGGTGAATTTTTTTTTGTTCACATATATTGATTGATCTCTGGCGTTGATGTTTGGCTAAGCCTTGGGTCAGGGTTGTATGCCAAACCTAAGCTATAAACAAGTGACTCAAAACTAACCCTATTGTGAGTAATGGGAATATACATGGGTTTTAGAACTTATTGATATAAATACAACTTGTGTTGATAGTTTAATTAACTAACCTATTGTTCCCATGAATAAATGTCTCATATATTTTTCATTGAACGTCGAATTAAATAAAAAAATATAAGGTTTATATTGGAATAAAAATAGATTTGATTTTTATATTAAAAAAAAAGTAATTTGTGTTTTTCAATAGATTTGCTCGTGCATTTTAAATTGAATTAATTTTTCAATTGGTCTAATTCCTTAGATCAATCAATTGTAATGTGGCATTAAATTTAATTTCGCACCACAAATTTTTGGCGTAGCAATATGAGCGTATATGAAGAATAACGAAAGTATATTCAAATCATTGTTCGAGATCAGTGACCAGTGGTCAATTCACTGATGATCTATAGTGAAACCGGCTAAACAAACATTTTGTAATCAATCGAGCTATTTATTCCATGCCATAGATAGGGAAAGAAATTTTTTTCTTCCAATTTTCTCGAGTTAATGAAATGTTTTAAGATCCATACATTTGAATGCATTGGCTCACGTTTCATTCCACGCGGTTGTATGCAGAGTATGACGGAAATAATTGCTCTAATTGAACGAATGTTGTGATTTTTTGAACGATAACGAACGAGAGCTCGCTTGCAAAAATGTTTACGACAAAAATGGAATAATTTCTCGACTTTCAAAACTTTTATATCGATAAGTCTATAATCCATAAACATGCCACGGAATTATTTGTATTTGACTTAATTATTGAATAGATCCATCGATCTATCGATCGTAAATCAAGTGCACACTCTCGTTTCTTTGAATTTCCCACTTAAAAATCAACATATCTGATATTGTTCTTCTTGACTGCATAGTTTTTGAGATTGCAATCGCAGTTTACCAGCAGAATAAATAATACTTTGTTTCCGACCGAGAAAAATGCCGTTGCAAGCCGATTTTCTGATAAAAAAATCAAAGGATTTATTTGAATTTTAACCTGTATCTTTCATTTTTTTTACTTTTTTTTTATGTCGGGACACGCGATCGTGTAGGCGCTTCCAAAGGAATTTAGGTTACTTGCAAAATCAAGCAAGTGAATGCATTCGAAACCGAATGTCTCACATACCTTATTTTTTGCATAAAAATAAAAAAAAAATAGACATATCTAATAATCCTAGATCAAATCACTACCTCCTACATAAGTACCTCACGTAGCTTTCCTTATTCAACTCCATACATTCAAATCAAAAAGCCTTTTCTTGTTTTATTATAATAAATTTAATTATCATGAATTATAATTGGAATAATTTATGCATAGTCCAAGCAGTCAATACTGTCATAAATTGAAGTTTCCTGTGAACTTAAAAGGGTACGCACGTGCTTAAATGAAAGGGTAACTGAGAATAATCTGTTTTTGAAAAGTTTTTCTTCATTGCGGCTCCAAAATAGGATCAATTTCATAACAAAGTACGTGCACAATGGCAAGTTTGTTTTAGTCGAATCATTTTATCAGATCTAAAGATCGAGAAGGTCTAATGAAGGACTCACGTGCTTGAAAGTTATAATTAAGTGAAGACGTATGTTAAGATTTATATTTTTAATGTTCTTTTTATGGAATCTTAAAAGTATTACGAGTTTATTATCAATGATTTTTTTATTTATTCTATAGGTAAAGTGTATTAAAAAGCCAATAAAACATACAAATGTGAAATATTTTTCCTATATTTTTCGGATATACAAATATTGAGCCGTGTTATTTTTAATGCGCAGCTGCGATAACTTTGTGTAGTTACACTCTTGTTTTGTATTTCCGAAAATATCAGTGGAGTATTGCAATTATGATAAAAGTTTCCATTGAATTTCCTTCTTTGAATTTATTCAAAGGGATTCAATATATATAATTAATATGTTTTTTGAATAAATTTTTTCCAATACAAGTATTGCGTATGAACTGGAAAATGTTCAGCTAGTAATAATGATGTTACTTCAACAAAAAATTGTAAAAATTTAAAATTATTTTACAATAGTAATTTTTTATCAAGAAAGATTATTTTTAGAATGTAAACATAAAATAATTATTAATTTTGATAATATTACGTTTTTATGAGTTACAAGTGTGAACACTTGTAATATAAAAATAACGACCACTCATTGGCAGATTTCATAATCGGCATGCTTAACTATTGCGGTTAGTGACGGAAATTTTTTTCGTTAAATTAATTTTTCAAATCCAAGTAATACCCACGATTCTATTTTTCCTCATTTTTATCTTCTTTCTAAATAATTTGTAACGAAAACAGTGTAGGTGACGGTCTAGAAAAATTGAGAAATCATAAATTTGAAAATCTACCCCAGTGACATCTGCATAATGTTGATGATTTATCTCAGGAAACCACTTGCAATTAAAGGTAAAAAATTGGATCATATTCCAAAGCAAATAATCTTTTTATTTCATTAAGTACTTGAAATTAAAATAAAGGACATTTTTACATGTTGTTTATTTACCTTACCCAAAAGAATGTTTACTAAAATTGAAATAAGTTTCTAAGAAAAGTTTACGGTTAGACTTCCTGTACTAATGATTAACTTTGAAATTTTATTCTTAACTTTTCTAAACTTTTTTGATTTAAATTTTTTTCTCTATCAACATGAAATTTTTAATAATAGATAATTAATTCGCAAGGGAAAATATCTTTTTAAAAACTAAAACTCAAAACCAAGTTTCTGATCTTTGAAAGTTTTACATATCCAAGAGTGCAGTCGAGACGGGAACCTACAACTCAAACTAATTTAAGATTACTAAACTTTGACATCAGACAAATTAGATTTGAAAGATAAATTCCGTCTGATGCAAAAGTCAAAAACTTACAAAGTAACTGTAATTCTTCAAAATCAAACTTTTGTTCTTGAGAATAAGAAAAAAAAGGTACTTTAATGTACAGAGAACACGTTCCTTTAAATAATTCAATTAACAGTACATTGTACTTTTCTATTAAGGTGCTCAACTAATGTCACTATCCATTTATTTTCTGAATTTTTCAAATTTGGAACATGTTTTAGAGTATAAATTCTGTAAATAGAAAGAAATAGTTTTATTGGGAAATATTTAGTTTTCAACAATATTAATCATCCCCCATTTTTACAGTCTTGCATAATTTTTCTAAACTATATTGTTTTAAAACCCCTTTACTACAAATTTAATAATTTTGTGATTGCAAATTTGAGTAAAATTGGAAGGGGTAACTTTTAAGAATGTTTTAATATTATTTTATTGATAATTGAGCCTTTGGCTATTGGCTGTTTTATGTTGAATTATTCATCTCATACTTTGGTGTCAATCATAAATATTGAAAATTTATACCAAAAAATCACTTTTTCCAATTGCACTAAATAAGTGCATGTGTTTTAAAACAAACATTTATTCTCTTCATTAGAATTAGCATGAATTTATCCCATATAGGAGACCTCGGAAAGATAATGAAATATATTAAAACGCCTGCAAACTTGATCTCACCAATACTATTAATTATGAATTATTTACAACAAAAATTTTGCATGAAATTTGTTTACAATTGACACAATAAAACATTATCTACCTAACGATGACCGCTTAAAACTGTTACAACGCGTAGTGATAGAAGAAATAAATAAAAACAATTTAGTCTAACGATATAAAATATAAAAAATTCGTAAAATAATTACTAATTGCATAAATAATCCTTTATCTAGTTTTTTGGATGGTCGTTTTCTAGTTTGGAGTCACAAAAGCTATGATAATTTATGGTTTTCAGCTTTTAACTAAATCTTACTTTGATTTCTTCCATGGATTTTATTAAGTTGGTGATCTATAAAATATCGAATAAGTGAAGAAATAAAACTCTATACATTTTTTAAATTACATTTTATTTCATCAATATATGATACATCAACTTCCAATATACTTTCCAACACGATTTTAATTTATAGATACTTGTTTAAAGAAAATTTTGATATTTTTTTAATTGTTATTTACCGTCGCTTTAGAACTACTAAAGTCTTTAACGACTCCAAGATTAATAAAAAACCGTAAATCAAAAAATTTAAGAAATTCGCTTTATACGAAGATCGAGCTCAACACCTACCAGTTTTGGAGCGGCCACCTTGACCACTCGGCCATTAATAGTTTAATTCTGGATCTTAAAATCACTAAATTATATTTTTGATTGTTTTCAAAATGTTTGATTTTCCTACTATCAAGCCCTAAAAATTCTTCTTAATGTTTAAAAAAAGTAAATTGGTTGAAAAAAGATCTGGTGAACAACTGGGGGGCTACAAACTGTGATTATATACCACCTTTTGGAGTGCACCAACCAAATAGAAACAAAAAAAATATCAGGAGATGCAAATAATAAAGTTGTTTGATTTCTTTATTCAAGATTTTAAAATTGAACTTTACAACTTTCTTATTATTTTACCCTTTGGAATATTTTTACTAACTTTTTATTCTTCATCATTGTATTCCACTTTTATTTTCTCAAAATATAGAGTAGTTTATACTGCATAATATTGCACACTTTTAAGGTAGGATTTTGTTATCTTTCAATTGTATCAAGTTTTTATTCTCAAATCAATAAAGTTGAGGTTGTAAAACCTATCATTTAAACTTTCAAATCGCTCCTTACTATTTGTTTATTTATTGTCGGTTGTACTCTTTATAGTTCAAACATCTTTCTATTATTGTTATCATCCTACGGTTTTCTTTTTCCTCCTTCTCATTTTTGCAATAAATATGTTCGTTTAGTAAGCCGATTGAAATCAATGCTAATTTTCATCTCAATTTGAGCGTTAAGATATGCGTGAGTGTTGTTGCTATTTTCTCATATTTGATTTGTAATTAAAACGGAATTCAATGCGTATTTGTTAACACCAAATGTTTCATAAAAAGATCTCGAATTGGTAAATGAAAAAAAATGATAATGACCTTTGTGGTTTGAATAAGTCAGAGTAGATTACAAAATTGTACATTTTTTTTAATAATTTTTTTTTGTATTTTTTCAGATACTCCAAACGAAATTTTCCTCTTAGCTGAAAGAGGTAAGTTGATTTTTACTTTTCACAATTTGCGATCTAAATTTTTATTATTATATTTATCGACATTTCTTGTGCTCATAACCTTATTATCTTACCTGCAATTAAAAGTAATTACAACGAAAAAATTCAATAGAAAAAATTAAACAAAACTATTCGTGGATGTTCGGGTTAATTTGTTTTCATTCATTATGTAAAAAAAAAAGTTAGAATTAATTAAACTATTTGAATAAAAAGAAATGTATATGTAAATGGTCCATAACTTTTGCTCATTTTCTTTAATTGTAAATGCAATTAAAATCTTTTATAATTGTTTATTAAATCTTAATTTAGATACTCGAAATCGTAACGATTTTCATACTGGAAATGGTAACAAATACGCGCGTGCATATCCAAAAAAATCGGCGCAAAATATTTCAATTAATAGAATTTATTTCTAAAATGGCCGACTTTTTCATTTGTTTTGCGATTGGAAAAAAAACAACAACAATAGTCAATTCGTCAGCCCACTTGATCTAATTTCAAAAATGCCATCAATAAATTTTTATCTAAAAGATGACTTAGAACGTTTCCGATGGCCTTGTGTGGGAATCAGTGCAACCTTGCGTTACTACCTGCATATAAGTGAACAGTTAACAAATGCAAATGCACCCGTTTATTTATTATTTTTGTTATCTTACAAAAATATGTAACGGTTTTTCATTTATCGGCTTGAATTATGAGAAATTGCTAGCTATTTTTAAATTATAGCCAACACTTTTAAAATTGAGAATTTTAATGAAGTTTTGCGTGTAATTTATGGTTTTGATTTGATGACTCTTAAATGTAAAGTATGAGGACTAATAAGTTGGAAAAATATGCATTAGTTTTTACGCCTTTCGATTATAAGTAGATTTTTTTATTACCGAAATTCACAATTTAATTTTTTTTTGTGATTGTTAAAATTGAGTCATAATCGTAGAATTTATGATATTCGATTTAAATTCTTTTGTATTTTTACTATGCAAATCAAAAGTTATCAGTGGAAAAAATGTGAATATCAAAATATTTTATATTAAAACATTTAAACATTATTCTTATAATAAAATATTGACTTTGATCACTTTAGAACAGTTTTGTAGAAACCAACATGGATTTTAAGTAATAAATTTCATAAAATTTATGATAATCTATTACTTGAGAAAGAAATTTATATTTTTGAAAAAATTAGTTTAGGTGCAGTATATCATTTGTATAGTCATTATAGTCATATAGTCATTTATATAGTCATATATAGTCATTACCAAAATTAATAATGTGAAGGATATATCAGGATGTGGTAGACCAAACAAATACCTAAGCAGTGTTTTACTTCATTTATTTCAATTGCAACTTTCGTTGGTGTTATTCCAACTTCATCAGGCAACTTGTAAATATTACATAAAAACACATAGTCCCATGATTTAAAACAAATGCATACGCCAGACTTGTTGGTGAAACACACCAAAGTTAAAATAAAGTACTGGTATGTCAATTACCAGTAGCTATGATAGCTACTGGTTTCTAAAATTTTAAACTAATGGTTCTCTTATAAAAATGCTAAAATATAGTTCTTAAATTTTTTGCTTTGTTTTTTTCGTCTACTCGTATAACACCTTTATGTTATTTAGTGACTATACAGATAGTATTCAAATAAAATATGTCTGAAAAATATTTAGTTTTAAGTGCTATGCAATAGTGTAGAGGAATTTGGAATCAAAATTAGGGGTAACAAACTATTCGTGTACCTTCAGTTTGATAAGTAAAATTTAGTACACATATTAAATGCATATTAATTGATGTTATATTGGATATGCCTATGAAAATGATAAGGAAACTTTATTACACTTTTTATAAATTTCATAAGTTAATGAAAATTAAAGAAAAATGCGTCTTGCTTTATTTTACTTTAAACTATGCGGTGGAAAATTCTGAAAAAAATAAGGAAAGTTTGTTTAAATAATTGTTGACGTATAATTTTTGACATTGATATCTATAACTTTTGATTACATGAAAGTTTCTCAGCTTTGTAATTACAGACCTAACTAACTTCACCTTGTCTTTAATTACAATATGAGTACTATGAAAAAAAATATATTTTTTTTATTTTCTTAGGGATAGTTTCCTCTTTGCCGCGGAACTTGGCTCAATTTTTATTTCTATAGTTTGACGATGTTTTCTTAAATTGGAGTGTCCTGTTAATAGATCTACCAGCGTCCGTTTGAGGTCTATATTGATTGATACTGTAATGCTATATTTGCTACTATAATAGAATAATATTACTTTTTACTTTTAGCATTTCATCATTATTTTTTTTTTTTATGATGATAAGTTACCGTCGTTTTGTAATGATTGTTGTCTTTAGCGACTCTAGAGTTATTAAAAATATATAACCAGAGAAATATTTAACATTTTTCCTTTACGAAATTTAAACTGAATTCCTACGAACTCCAAAATTGTCGTCTTGACCACTCACCCATCAATAGTTTTCTTTAACATGAAAACAGAACTGTAAAATTGATTTATTTCAATATGGAGAATATTTCGATTTATATACTTTGAAATAATATGGGTGAACTTTAAAAAAACCTTATATTTTAAAAAATAACGACCCAATTAACCTATAAAAGCTTTTTAAATCAAACTATACCAAAGTGAAAATATAAACCCAAAATTTCAACTTTACTTTTATAAAATATTTGCGAGGAAAATTTTTGGAAAAATTCAAAAACTTTTTCAAATTTCCGACAAAATAAAATATCTTATAGTAATACTGGCGGAAAAGATACAAATTTATTACGATGAAGAATTTGTGTACGTTTTTACAAATTTTTATAGTTATTTTTAGAAAATCAAAAAAAATTTAACCGTTTTGAAAACAATAACTGAATTAGATTCGCATGCCCTTATATGATAATGAATCATAAATTCATATTTTTATGAATGTTTTTACTGTTATGTCATATTATAATATACATTTTGATTCCATTGAAAAAGTGCGGGTTACCATAATATAGTTCCCACCTTTCGACAATAGCAATGGTGACAAAACCTGTCTAAACATTTTAATTGTTTATCCAAATTTAAAGTAATGTTACTTTAATATTAAGTGTTGGATAGTAAAATTTAATGGAACAATGAAAAATTTCACCTATTAAAAAAGGAGACAATAGTAGATACCCATGAAAATTGTTTGGTTCAAAGACTCTTCTTAAAGAGTGACATTCAATGTCACACAAAATATCTTTAGTCTTTAAACTATTATTTTTCTCTTTATTTCTTTGTTAATCTTCAATTAACTTCAACAATTGACATAATTGTTGATCATATGGTTATTTTAAAGGTCATGTTTAAAATTCGTAATTTTCCGAAAAGTAAGTCAAATTTGCACTTGATTTTAAGTTATATCAACCAGCAATAAGTATCATACTTTGTGGACAATTTTTTTTTAGTAATTAATGCCAACCTCATTGCTAAAAGCATAAAATAAATAGACAAACGCACACACTTTAAAGTGTAACGGAACATGAAAAAGGCAACAAGTAGCATAATGCCGTCATAGCCGTAATAAGAAATGCAAACGACTTATCTATGTAACACATTCGTAAGAGACATTTCCTTATTTTTTTCTCAATTTAAAACGATGGTAACTTGTATCAATGATGTAATAATAATTTTCTATTAAACAAACAAAAAACTCCACCGCTAATCATATAGTTTAATAGAACTCCACTTGGAAGAAAAAAAAAAGAAAAATAATAGAAAACGGAAAAACGCACGCCACGGCATCATTCCGTTGCGCCCACGTTAAAAATGAGGCAATACTTCAGTTCTGAAAAGACACTAATAAGCACTTAAAGATTAGAAAATTTCGAAAGTGAAAATTTAAAAAGCTTTGCTTAACCTATAAATGAAGGTGAAAACTATTCAACAGTTGTTTTTCTCTAATTCCTAGTAGTTGGAAAACAACATAGAAAATTGATTGAAAAGAAAATTGGTTTTCCAATTTAGTTAAGTTTTTCTTAATTATTATCATTTAAGTTGATGTGGCATTTTAAATATGCGATTTAAATTCATTTGTTTGATTTGACTGCACCTTTTCACTGACGTATTTTTATTGAATAATAAACATGTTTATTAAGGCTATCATTGTAAAAATTGGGTTATTTTTTGATAATTATTATAACGTATAAACTTTCATTTTTTTTAAATGATGACTAATTTTTGTATGATAATTCCGTAAATTATCTAAATCATACCTGAATGTTAAACATTTATTACCATAAAACCAAAATAAAAGTGTTGCATAACAACCAATTGACCCGTTGCTCTTCACGTTTATATGCAAAAACGGCAAAATCGCAAATATTTAAATAAATGTAAATTATTAATTAAACAAAGGTTACTTTGAAGGCTGCTGATAATGAACTGATAACAAATAACATGATTCATTGCAAAGTTAAACAAAAAATTTGAGCCAAATTTAAAAATAAACATTCTAGCCTCTAAAAAACTTAAAACTCAAGGATTATGAAGCAATCGTTTTAACCTAAAACCATATCGATTTCCTTCATTGATCTTTATCAAATCTGGGTCGGGCTTTTGTGTGGCTTTACAAAAAAAAGAAGTTGAACAAAAAGACGACAAAGCCACCCATTAAATGACAAGAACTTAATCAATATGTCACGATCGATATTGTTATGGATATCACGATTTTGAACCAGAAGATCGTCCGTTTGAAGTTCAAATTTTCAGTGGAAAACTTAACCCCGTTTTGTCGGGAACTTTCTCTGCTTTTTCTTGAATCTTTAATAGATATTTGCATAACCAAAAAAATAGTTTTATTGCTGTGATTTTTAGACGTGTGAAATTGAGGACATGGTTATTAAAATTGAGAATTCCAAATAAAAGTGAACTGTATAACTTTAGGCGACGCAAACAAAGAAAGTTTTCCGATTTTCTTTTTTTAAGGTATGAAAATTTATTGTTTACTAATCTTACCAGAAACCACATTTAGTGGTTATAAGCGTCATATAAGGAAGCAATGAAAACTAATGAGAAAAGATTTTTGTTTTAATCTCTTACCGCTTGGTATATTTATTCCAGTTGATTTCTAGTTTCTTAAGCTCTATTTTCCCTGCTAGAATTAATAAGAATTAAAAATAAAATTTAACAAACGTTATAAAGTGGCTTTATATAAATTTTGAAATTTGATTATAATATACAATCTTAAATTCCATTTTAAAGTATCTAAAATAATGATATTTTTATCATATATTTGACAAAGCTCTAGGGTTAAACGACTCACCGAACTAAGGGAAAATTTAAACAAAGCTCCACTTTTAAATTTTCATGCTAGTGTATATTAGGGTGTCCGTTATTTCCCAAATTGATTTTTTTACAGCGATCACCCACTGAATTTTAAGTTTAAGATATAAAAAAAAATATCCAATATAATTAAGCTCTTAATTTCTTGATTAAACCGTGCCGGAATCAAGTTACTTTTATCATTTAAATAACATGGGATTATTTGACTTTTGACATAAAATATATAATACTGCCAAAAAATGGTGTTGGTGTGTATTTATATTAAAAATTTGTAATTTTTTTAAATAAGAAGAAAATTCAGGTTATTTAAGATATTTTTGTTTTTTATTTTTTATTTAATATTATTATTGTTCAATTAGCTACGTTTCGTTACTAATCGTAACTTACTCAGGCTTCTTGAGTCACAAAATTAAAAAAAAATTATAAAAATTTGTTTTAATTTGGTGACTCAAGAAGCCTGAGGAAGTTACGATTAGTAACGAAACGTAGCTAATTGAACAATAATAATATCCAATAAAAAATAAAAAACAAAAATATCTTAAATAACCTGAATTTTCTTCTTATTTAAAAAATATAAAAGCTGAGATCTAAATTTTAACATCTGTAATTTGTAATATTGAAAAAATTCTTACAAATATTATTAGCTGCAATGCATTGAAGTCTATGTAAAACATTACCACGTAAGAATATTATAAATATCTACATATTATTATTTGAGGATTGGAAAAGTTAAAAAAAAAACTAGAATTCAATATTTTTCAATAATTGAGAGGTAAAGTGAATGAATTCTTCTTATTTTCTTAGTTGTAGGTTTGCAAATCCTAGTTTGTATATCAAATTTCGTCTTCTAAGATTTTGAGGAGTAGTCTCAAGTTTTTGATGAATGAGGGACAAAATTACAATTTCGGGTATTAATAAAATATAAAATGTTAAAGTAAGACAAATACAATTTAGAATATATAGGCAGGTAAAACTAAAGTAACTGAACCAAATTTACAGTAGAACTAACTGTTATATCAATGCTTTTCATTGTTTGCCAATTTCTAATTGTTATCATTTGTTAAAAAATAAATTTATTAACACAAAAATCGAAGTTCTTATTGCTTTTCTTTAATCTAAGTGTTAATGTTATATGAGGCAACATAAAGATGAGTTTTTGCTAAGTATTTATATAAACACGATTTATCTTTTATATTTTCATATAAAAACGTTTCTGTTAAAACATCAACTTTTTCACGTAAAAATATGTACAAAGTTCCTACTTTCATCGCATGTTTGATCAAAAACCAACTATTTTTACCTTGTAACTCGACAAAAAGCAACTGATGTCTGAAAAAAATTACAAATACTGAATTAATGAATAACCAAAAGTAATAATGCAAAGGAAGAAATTTGAATACAAAAAGAAATTAATTTACGAAAAATTTTGCTTCCTTAATAATAAAAAAATGAAAAAATTTCAATAAGAACATTTTTTGAATGATTCGTTTCCGACTTTGCATAAACACAAGGTTTGTTTTACATAGATTTCTTAATAAAAACGTATTCACACGCAATCCTAACATTTTTTTTAAAATATTAATACTTAATATTATAACTTAAAATATTTTCTACTAAGAATTTCTTTTGTCTTAAACTATTGTGTGTGGTAGGTATTCACAAAAGTCGCTATGTTTTACATTTAAAAAACTAAGTGGTATACTCTGTTTTTTTACAGACATATCATCTATTGACTTTGACAGTTAATTATATAGTCTCATAACTTTCTTGAAACAAGATTGAAACGTGGTTAAGGGAGGCAAAATCTTTTATTACGTTGTGGCTTCTTATTTTCAAACCGCCTCAATTTTCTCTGCATTACGAAGCTCTAAGAAATCATAAAGCCGCTGATGGTAATATGAAGTTTGGTTGATTAACAGATTGACCCCCCGAGTTAGATCCGCAAAAAAAAACTTCCTCGATTCTTGCATATCATACGGAACGTTTGAACCGGGACGAAACGACACTGTGTCCATAATACCTACAAACATATACTCTCATAAAAACATATAAACTGCAACAAGAAATGCATGACATTGCATTTATATAAAAAGATTTTGCTGCACATAGTTTGTGTATGTGTGTGAGAATGTTTATGTTCCCAGCACGATTTCACGATCTATCCTCGGCCAATATAATATCGAAACATAGACTATAGACAAATATTTTAAACATCTGAAGTCATTTTGAATGGCCGAAGGAAGAATCGCGAGCAAAAACGAGTCAAAACTATCGTCTCCTTGCCTTTGATCTCACTTCTCTTGTTCAACAAGCCGAAGAACCCGAAGAACAAAAAGCAGAGATTTTTAACTTTGTACGTACTGCTATAATAATAAAATAATAATAAGGTCTTTGGTTATGGAGGGCGCCCCCTTATAAGGCGTTGTTGATGACGATAGTTTTTACTCCTATCATTTTTTCATAAATTAAATATTCATATAATAATCCAAGTACACGCTTGACTAGTTTTATTTTAAGCTTTAAATAAAGACGTTGGAACGTTGGAACGACTGAAACCTGCATATACCATTAACTACTGCTTTAAAATATTATTCAATAAAGATAAAATACGAAGTAATTATTTGAAACTATTATTCAAATGAGTCTATAACATAAACGTTTAAATTACTTCTTTCGACATTTTTTTTTATAATCTCATAACGAAAACTAATAGAGCAATTAGACTTGGGATTAAAAAGTAATTTTATCAAGAAATTTTGATGTTCCCAAAACGTTATTATTACTTAATCTCATACTCAGCTATGTTATCATGTTTCCCTTATTGAAAGAGTTTATATTTATCCTTTTAATAATAAAAAAATATCAATAGGGAGGGCATTATTCATTTGTATTTTTCCTGATCTTCAGAAAGATTTCATTTAGACAATTCAATTCATTTTTTTTTTAATTTAATTATAAATTATAAAGTGGAAACATGTTATGTAGAAACCCTAAGAAATATTCAGTAAGGTTAGTAAACTATTTAACACGTAAAACTCAAAATTATTTATTAAAGTAAGATTGTTACATGCTTATGTCTAAAACCGTTTTAAAATAGTGGTCCCCAACTCCCAACACCATGGTGACCGTCCCTAGACCATTTTAACAAAAATTTTAAGCGCATTCTCAACAGTTCCTAACAATTACCATTCTTAATAATTTACCTTGAATAGTTAATATTGTCCACCACTCGTTTGATGCCCTAGACTCTTAGAATGTATTTTTAGGTTCACAAAATTTGGGGACCTTTGTACCAAAACATTAACTTTAAAGAAATAACAATTAAGAAATTGGAAGTGTTAGAAAAATCTGCTGAGGTATAATATGAAAATACTTTCCACAAAAACGACCATTCTGCAAAAAATAAGGATAAAAAATAACTAAAGAATTTTTTTAATGCACATATTGGTCATCAAGAGCATGGCTCTGAAAAAATCTTGGATCACCTCTTCCTTCGGTGACCCAAGTTTTCTTTAGTTGGTGTTTTTATTCTTATTTGTTATTATCCTTCCTTATATTATCCTTCTAACACAATTTCTTAATTTTTATTTCTTTAAAGTTAATGTTTTTGATACAAAGTTCCCTAAATTTTTTGAACCTAAAAATACATGCTAAGAGTGTAGGGTGTCAAAAGAGCGGTGGATAATTTATTTAAAATAAATAAAAAAAAATAAAAAAAATTGGTTATTAAAGGTAAATTGCTTAGAATGGTAGGAAGTAAGAAAACAGAATCGAAAACCATTCTACAATACAAAAATATTTTAAAAGGGAAATTCAGAATACATGATTGTCAACAACTTTTGAATGTAGTATAGAGGCGATTATAATTGAAGGGTCAAGTGGATAAAGGTGATAAGTAATATTTTTGCAAAAATTGTGTTACATCTATGGATAGAAATGTTAAGTGATATATTTTTAATAATTCTTACTTCCATTTTCACAAATTCAAGAAGAGTCAAAACTTAGGTGACAAAGGAGTCTAGTGACGATGTGTAAATCATAATAGATTATTTTCCAAAGTTCTATAAAGCTAATATTTTGTGTACAAACTGGATTTGCACATAAAGAAACAATAAAATTTAGAAACTTTTTCTATTGAACCTCTCCAAAGCGGGGTGTCAGTCTATAGAGCATATTCAAATATACAATTCAATATTCACAAAATTTTATAGGAACTAAGGAATCAAAAATAATTACAATTTGTGTTTAATAGAAATATGTATGCTAATAGTTACACCGCAAATCCTTAACGATTTATCATTGAATAGTTCTAAGAAAGGATTGTAAGATATTTGTAGAAGACTTAGGAACTTAACTTCCAGAAATCTGATAACTTTTCTACAATAAAAACATTAAATATTAGGAGTCAGTAAATTTTGGCAACCTGTTTTACATGAAATGTTTACAGTGGGTTTTTAAAGTTCAATACATTAAACACAGCTTAAGCTTAAGACTGAACCGTTTATTCTGACTTTAAACCTCATTTTAAAATAAAAGTAAATATATTCTTTGATATTTTTTTAGTTATTTTTTTTATTAAAAGAAAGTTCAAATTAAGAAGCTGTGTTCAAATACCTTACACATGATGAACGGCTCATACAAATCGCATTAAAGCTCAATTATACCCGGAGGCATATTAGATTTTTCTCTATTTGCCTTATAAAATTGACTCCTATCACACGCTCGTTTAAAAACGATTAAGACCATTCAACTATTAAATGCAATTACTTATAATATTTATTAAAAATACACTATCAAATCACAATTATCCATCCTTCTCCAATTTTGATTTTTATTTTCATTGACCAGGCCTGCCCACGTGGAAATCTGAAATATTTTCCGTTTCTCCCTCAGAACGATATCCAACGTTCGATGGATGATTTGTTTTGTTGATCTATAACATGCGATCATAACTTATGAATACGTAGGCGTAGACATTATAATTGAAAATATTTATAAAGTAAATAGAATAAGTGATTTACTATGTGACTGTTGTATGGAAATGTGCGAGTGGAAGCGTTCCATTCTGAAAGAGATAGAGGAAAAATTAGTTGGCCATGGTCAGCGATTAGAACAGAAGAGAAACATATAAATCTCTACCTGTTTGATTTGTTGCCTTTTGCGGAATAAAATGTTAAGCATGTTCAGTATGGACGGACTGGAGTGCGACTGGTGAGGGACAGACCAACTTCCTGTTTTTCATAGATCTTTTTATTTAGTCGTTTCAATTATGTTTTTGCGATAGTTTTGAATATATGTGCATATGTGTGACTGTAAAATCAGTGGCTCTCTATTTTCATTTCGCTAATTACAGATATTAGCGATATCTGTGATTGCCTTTATGGCTTCGGTTAACTGCGAATTATCAAAGATTGTGGGGTTCAGTTTTCGACGTAACACTGGGACCTGTTAGTTAACGAGATCAGTTGGGCGTTGTGGTTAATTTAAACAAATTACACTTTGGATTTTTTCTTAACTTTATGTAAGTAATGTAAAAATTATAGTTATTTCGATTGCTATTTGCAAACGCCAATTTGATTGATCTCATTTGACTCGGGCTTGTTTGTATGCAGATCTTTAACTTTCATTGATTAATTTATTCACCTGTAATATAAATAAGAAACTTATCATTATAAAACAAATGTACTTTTAAAACAAATCTTTTTCCTAACAAATCAAATGTTCCTAACAAATAGGCTAAAAGGGCTAAAATTTATTTTTTAATTAATTGATCTCATTTAGAATTTTAAAATAATTTACCTCTTATCAAATATAGATATTTTCATAACTCAAACTTTACCAAAAATAACTATTTTTCCATAAGTAATACGAATTTAAAAGATTGTATTCTTATCGTTTAATACCTTTAAAATACCTTTTTGTGAACACATAACAGTTGAGGAAGAGAAAATCGCTTTTTTTAATATAACTCTCCAGAAAACTACCAAACTTTGATTTCTCTTGAAAATCGAAAAAAATAAAATAAAAAAATAATCAAACATTTTCCTTTACGTTTGTTAAAAGCGATAGAAATTTATAAAAATTATTTTATTGATAAGTATTCCAGATTTCTTTAATAAATATTACTGTTTATCGGCGGCAAACAAAATTTTGACTATTTTTCGGTCCCCTCAATGTTTGTTGCAAATTTAAACACAAGGAAAACGTTTTTCTTGACAAATATATTTCGTTTTTTTAAACCAAAATTTTAAATTTAGTCCTATCTATTCTAAAATGGAATTTAAAATTTGGTTCGAGTACCAATTCTATCCAATTAGACTCTGAGTCAATAAAGAGCTGAAAGTTATCAGAATGGTTACCAATTCAAGTTTGTTTTGGCAACCCCAAAGCAGTTCTTTGACATACTTTTCTTTTGAAAAATTCTTATGAAAATTCTAAGAATCTTATAATTTGTAAAAAATATTCTGAATTCCCAAAATTTCTCTCAATTTTCAAAGCATCCTCGAAATTTTTGGAAGAAGGACTTTTAAAATTTTGTAAGCAAAAATTTTTAGTGAATTTTGAGTAAATACTTAAGATAGAACTAGAATAACGACAAACCTCAAGCCAAAAGTAAAACGTAAGTTTTTGGAATCAGGGGCGTCAAAATGTCTTTTAGGTATGGAAAAATCAACTGACAAGAAAAAATACGGTATGAATTTTCCATATGAAATTTTAGCCAAAATAATCGATGTATTGATATGATAAGATAATTGATAATTGGAACAAAAGTATCGTTATACTACATGAAAAATTTTAGTAAAATCTGTTCCCAGATTACAGTAATCTCCCGATTATTCATATGCTTGTCATCTAGTTGCGGATTATCCAGGATTTTTTTTTAAATAATTATTCTAATAAATCGTTTGCTTTAAAATTTTGAACTGCTATTAAAAGGTTCCCTCAAACATACCAAAATCGCTGATTTTCTATGGGAAATCGTTTGCAGTGATTAGTGGAAAAATCTTTTTTGTTTGTAGGTTCCTGATATAGAATAGACTTTAAAAATGAGTAATTTGTTGAATTTCGGAAAATAGTAACTATAGTTTGGAATACTCGAGTTTTTCGATTATCTATCCTCCCTGTGTCCCCCATTAACTCAGATAATCGGAAGTTTATTGATATTATAAAATAAGATTTCCCTGAATAAAGTATCTCCAGTAGATTTTTCCTCGTTATGTTTTAAATGATTCTGGGTACGCGTACCTTTTTTTTTGTACAATATCAATTCAAAAGGATCAGAAATCCCTAACGTTTTCAATACGTTAATTGGTATAATTATGTAACCAAATAGGAATTTTCATTTATAAATTTTTCTGCATATTAACTTTCGTTTTTTCATACTGTTTTAACGTTTTTTTGGTTTTAAATATGAGACTTTAGTGTACACAAATTAATTATTTAGTTTTATCTAAATTTTGGAACATTGCCATTCAGGAAGACTGATTTTCGGGAATCTCATTCAAAAAATCGGGTTAGGAGAAAAGAATGAAAGAGATAAATTTTACATATTGAAGCAAAGAAAAGTATGACTAACCAAACTAAAATATTGTTGCTGAAATTACATTTGCATTTTCCTTTCCATTATTAATTAGTTACCTCACTTTTCTTATGTATCTTTTTTCAAGTTTTGATCATTATTTTTAGTGGACTCGAATTTTATTTGACTTGAACAGTAATTATTTAAATAGTACAATATCTTAATATTATAAACTCTTGACTTATATTATGAATAGATCTTTCATTGCTACCAGTAATACTAATACGGTAATTATAAACTTAAATCATAAGATTATTACACTTTCGTTTATGAAAACATAATTCTTGATAATTTGTTGATATTTTAAGTAAATCAATATTTATAGACGTAGACATTGGAAATGAATAGGAATAAAATATAACTAAATATTTTTAAACTTACTATATTCCTACTAAATGATTTTTTATCATTATTTGATTAAGTAATTAGTAAATCAACATTAATTAATACAATTTATCTTCTTTTTCAAATTTTTTTAGTTAAAAATTTGTATAACACGAAAAATTATATATCATAAAATGAAATGTAAAACTAAGAGAATAATTTCTAAGAAATTTTGACAAGGTTTTTAGGCAATTGATTATTTATATAGTTTTCAAAAACTTAGCATAATCTTCAATTTTAAAGATAAGAATCAATTATGCTAAGTACCTAATGCAAAGTCAAAAGATTTTCGATGTAAAACTCTAATTGATATGAAAAAGTAAACTTTAAGTAGGACAAATCAGTTTACAAGTAATAATTGAATAAATATGTACAAGGAATAATATTACAATAACACCACTTTTCAATTTATCAAAAAAAGACAAGAAAAATAATTTTATTCTATTTAAGCCACTAACTTAATAGCTTGGTTCCATTAACAATAATATAATGGACAATATCTTGGAAATAAGATAAGCATTTTCTGTTGGCAAACATCACTTTTTCAATCAACCGACTTTCGCTCAAATTAAAAAATCTAGAACATTGAAAATCCAAAAAATAAGCTGTCAAACTCTACCTTTATGAACTTTCCGTTTCTAGGAAAAACACACTATCGCATAATTTCCTTTTTGTTTGGGCCAATTCGAACTGAACAACATTTAGCTTAATCAAAACGTCAATCAAATTTCAGACAGACCGACAATATAAATTCATTTTTCTAAAATAAAAATGTCAGCAGAGTAAAAGAATAGATGCAAAATGATTACACTTGATGGACGTTTTCTACACTTGCACATTCAAATGCATTCACTTGGTTACTTTTTTGAGCGATCTAAAACATTGTATTTGGATTAGTTCTCTTGATTTTTGGACATCCAAATTATATTAGGCATTGCAAAATTAAGACTTGTTTTCTATGCAAAATAATTAAATTCAATTAAGACATTAAAAGTATTGTGTAAGTGAATTAATTTGAATGGGTGATGAGTTTTGCATGAATATAGCTTTCCAAGAGATATTGTAGGCTTTTCAAGCGCCGCAATAAATTTTCTTGCAATGACTAACTTTATAAATAGAAAACCATGAAGGTGATTACAGTTGGCGTTGATTTGTAAATGTAAATACAAATGGGAAGAGTATTGACGAAGACCTTAATTGAAAAAAATTAAAAAAAAATTATTTCCAAGTTAGGCACATGAAGGTTATGAGGGATTTCTCTTGGGTAGGCCGATTAAATTTGCATTGAAGAAAATTGGCCATCATTATCTCCATTTAGAAAATTGTTAACCTGGATTGTGGCAGGCTTAAATTTTTGAACTAGCCCGCGAGAAATTCAACTAAATAGCTATTTTTTTTTGAAAAATGCGAGTAATAATTCACATGCTTAAGACTTAGAGCAATCTTGATTTCTATTATTCCATAAATGTGTGAAATTTAAGTGCAATTACCGTTATTGGATTATAATTTTTGTCTTAAGGCTGTAAAACTTTCTTTTGAAATAAGTTTTTCGAGAAAAAAATTTTTTTTAAGATTTAGGTTTTTCCATTTGGCACAAATAAAATATACGTTATTTAAGTTTTGTTATTTTAAAATATTTCCTACAAATTATTTCTAGCTAATTGGACGTGTTTTAACTTAATTAACTATGAGAAAATTTCTGAGATTTTTTTTTATTCTTTTGGAAACGCTATACCGAAGGAAACTGTATGAAAACCGTCATCGGTTTCTGACGTGACACTATGACGTTAATCTTAGATCATTTACATTATTACAATTAATCAAGTGTAATTAGTTTGTGCACTTATTTCAATGAATATTACTGTACAAAATTAACATACGATTTTCTTATGGTGGTTTTAATGTCATGCAATAAGTAGTGGACACTTTCTTAATGTATAGTATTCATGAGGGCAGGCAGGATTTGGTACACAAGGACTACAAGTAGAAACAAATATTATAATCTTGAATGTTTAAGTAATTACTTCTACATATTGGTGGATAACTAATTAAGGAATTCCAAAGCTAGTAGGTGTTGGTAGGCTCAAACCTTGGGACGAAAAATTTTCAAATATTTTTCTGTTTGTGGGTTTTTCTTAATCCTACAGTTGCTAAATACCTTATCGGTTAGAAAGCGATGATGCTAACACCATATTAATGTATTTACTAACACAATGCTTCAAGGTACACTCTATGCCCTGTTTAATAAAGACAGCTTTTTTCCATCCCCATTTTCCAATCGTGGCTATCATTATGGCTCAATTTTGTATTTAGGAAAACTAAATAAAACAATTAATTTTATAGAAATAGTTTACTTCTCCACCACTTGCGATTTTACAAATCCATATGGCTTTTAGATTATTCTTGAAAGAATTTTTTTTGACCAAATTTTTAATCCATTTCTTTCCTTTTTTAACAAGGTGTTAAGCATTTAAAAACAAGAAATAAGTAAAGAGTAGTGAAGAATCGAAGTTTTTCGAAAATCAATTGATATCCTTACGAAAATATGCATTCAATAAGTTAATTGTTTCGTGTATGGACGTCAGCTAATAATTTTCCAAGATTACAAGTACTATTTTCTTCAAAAGGGTGCAAAAATTTGTCTTAGTTTCAATTTTTAATAAAAAAATCAGAAAAATGATCCTCAAACATAATTGATCTGAAAACCAGAATGAAAAATTATATCTTTATTTTCACTTTAGGTACAAGCCCCAAAATGATTATGTTTTATTTATTATTGCCAGGAAAACTATCTATGGAAAAAAAACATTAAATATACATTGCACATATGTCCTATAGAGGAGTGTCAGCACATCTGTATATAGGTCTGGCTTATACTTATACCAAAATAGCAGAAATCACGTGCATCCAAACTTAAAATTTAAGAAATCAGTCAATGCTTAAGCGATGCAACCTAGTGTGGTTATTTAAATTTTATGTGCTCTCCAAAACTGGTAGGTGTTGGATTCAAATCTTGTATCCAGAAAATTTTCGATATTTCTCGATTTACCGATTTTTATTGACTCTAGAGTCACTAAAAACCTTGATAGTTATAAAGCATCGGTAAAGAACAATAAATTAAAAATATTTCGTTGTTCAAAAATATTTTGAACTTTTGACCCTTTTACTTTTGTGGATTTTTGGGAAACATAAGGTTCGTGTTTTCGACTTTCTTTTGTGTTCAAAGTAAAGTTTTGTTCTATAGTTAACTAGACTCCCAAAAAGTTCTTCGTTAATGATTTTTAAAGCAATTTCATTAAAGATATTGTGGATTTTATGAAATCCAAACATAACAATTCTCGTTATTTAACAAATCCGTCATATAACAGTTCAATCTCATGAAGTAATCAAAATCCATTTCCAGATATTTGCAATTTTCATCCTTTTTAATACTTCTATCATATATACAGAGTTCAAGTTTATCCAATACATTGTCTTGATAATTCATAGAGCTTTATATACGTGATTTTATCCACATTCAAGGACAATTGATAGTCATGTAGTCACTTTTTAATAGTCTTCAAATTGTTCTACTTTTTTCGTTGCATCTAGTTCCATGATTTGCCTTAGCATTTGATCAAAGAATCACCTGCAAAGGCGGCTAAGTTATTACCTGGATATAGGCAGAAAATTTTCATCTTTAATAATTACATAAAAACCTCTGACTTTTGGTATTCCGACATAATTTCAAAATCATGAAAACTTTTGTGACGAATTAAACAAAAAATATTTTTGAAAATCTGGTTTGAATTTTGATTTAACTTAATTTACCTTAAATATTTTTAAAAAAGTTAATTTTAAATCTTTATTTATTTTAGTTAAATGGTAACTAAATGTTAAATTTGGCTATATTGCTTTTCTTCGCTTTTACCACATCGCAGATTTACGAATATCAACAAATTGATTTGGAATTTAGTGTTCAAAAACTGATAATTTAGAAAAATTTTCCAAAATATTTCTCATGTTGTCATGTTACATATCTTTTTTCTAACTTCTAATGTAAAATATAATAAATTTCTCTTGGGGAAGGAATATATTTTCAACAAGCTATTCATTACACTTTTCTTCTTGTTAACATTGAACAAAACTTATATTTATGTCCATATTACTTACTACCACACCAATTGTGAGTATTCCAATGTAAAATAATGAGACCTGATTTTCACTTCATTTCATGGGAATGGATATCATTTAAATACAAAACACAATAAAATTGCGCGTTTCAAATCGTATGGGGGAGGAGGCGACAGAATGAAATGTCCAGCCATGGTTAAGGCCATTTAGAAAGTTGATTTACGACCCAAAATCCATGATCGTATTTTAAAAATTGATATTAAAAATCAATTGTTCCGAAAATTTGTTTAACATTTTCAATATAAACTCGAGTATATTAAAAGTCATTCATAAAAACGTCCAAGGAAAAATTAATCTTTTAGTACAATGAAACAAATCGATCGATCAACCGTTTCAGCATGAACATGTAAATTTTGCCAATCAGCATTAATCATTTTCCTTAATTGAAATGTCGTTTAGCCCAAAAGGGAAAAGGGAATATTTGTTTTGATATTTTAAATGCATTATCGCACATTTAGATCAATTTTAACATATGTGAACTTTCACTTGTAAACGAAGACTTATGAAGACAGCGAAGAGGCGAAGAAAAAAATCGTTAAGAAAAAGTAATTGTTCAGATCCTGGTGATGATAATAAAACGATTTATTGTTTAATAATTTATTGTTATTGATATATCGTTAAATGGGGATATAAAAATATAAATACCTGTTAAATACGCTAATAACAGTGAGAATATTAAACTATGATTGTATTTTTCTTTCAATTAACTTGTGAATGGCGAGAATTGTTACCAGTAAATTTCGATGCCAAGTTACATCAATATATAAAAGTTACTCATTTATAGGTTATAAAAATTATTATTGAAAAGTTGAAAAAAAAGGAATATTAATTTGAACCTTCTAATCATAAAATTTTATTGAAACGGTAAAGTACCAATCATAATAAAGATATAAAACTTTAGATTTAATTCAACTTTGATAGATATAACTGGCCTTCAGAGGCCTAGCACTGGGGGCATTAGAGGATAAATTTTCATATTCTCTCATACTAAAGACTGTAACAATAAGTGCTAATTAATGAATCTTCAATTTTAGATGAAATATTTGTGAACATTAGACTAAATTTTCAACCCCTAGTGTACACTGTTTCTTTCTACCTTAAAGGAGATTCATTTTCCTGTGCAGGTTTACTCTTTTCTGCAGCGCTGCCTTTCCTTAACAAGATTTTTCAGATCTGCATTCTGATAAACATTGAGATTTTTCGATAGAGTTAAAATATTTGCTATATATTTCATTGATTTCACGCAATATGCTACCCTTTTTATCAAATTAAACTTAAGATAGAATATAGTGCAATAATTTTTTTTCAAATTGGTATTAATATATTGATGTTTAAAAAGTTCAACAGTTTTATGAACTATTAAATCTTTTATGATATTTTTGTAGATATTTTTGAAAAATGCAATTTACAAATGTCAAAATTTTTTATATTTTATGGAAAAAAATAGTTTAAAGCTAACATAACAAGATTCAGCAGTTCATAAAACTTTTGAACTTTTTAAACATCAATAAATCGAATAGAATTATATAAAACTTTTTGAATCTTTTGTTGAGAAATTTCAAGCGAAATAATATATTTTTATGAACGTAAAACGACAAAGTTATGAGTAAGTATCAAATAAAATGCATGAAAAACTTATCTTAAAAAAATATGTGATTCACAGTTCAAGAACGAGACTTTTATAACATTGTACCTATAACTTGTTAAGACAATCACGTCAATGTGACGAACTTGTGAATATTTTTCAAAAATTTTTTTGCAAAGCAATTTCTTTGTATTCCACGTGTAAGATATTTTAACATTTAATTAAATTATTCGTCGTTAACTTCAGTGACAGAAAAATTAAATTTAAGGTCGTTCAACAAAATTTCATTATTTAATTGAATAGTACTTGCGAATTCTTAATCGATTAGAAGAGATGAAGACAGTTTAAAAGTCGGAAAATATATTTAATAGCTTTATTACTTTTACTAATTGGTACATTTTACTATAACTTATATAATTTTTCACATTTTTTTTTAATTAATGCTTTAAAAAATATCAAATTAATATTTTCTTTCGATTATGTCTAAAGCTGGCTTGTTGAATAATCTTACACTATTACCCAAATTGGCGTTTATCTATCGGTCTGTCAAAGCCAATTTTAGCCAAATTAACTAAACAGAAGAAGTTTACAAATGAATTGATACTTATCCATAATAAGAGACTTATCCGTTAGTTAATTATCAATAGTTAAGTTCAGAAAGGGGAAGAATTTCTTAGTCAACAAAAATCTAATAAGCCTACTGGTGGCCGAGTGGTCAAGGTGGTCGCTCTAAAGCGACTTAGTTAAAATTCTTCTTAACTTCTTAGTTAAAATAATTAGTTAATTATCAATAGTTAAGTTCAGAAAGTGGAAGAATTTCTTAGTCAACAAAAATCCATTAAGTCTACTGGTGGCCGAGTGGTCAAGGTGTTCGCTATAAAGCTGGTAGACATTAAATTCGATCCTAGTATTGAGTTTTTCAATACTTTCCAGTTACGGATTTTAGGACCCTAGAGTAGCTAAAGACCTTAGTAGTTATAAAGCGACGGTAAATAACAAAAAAAAAAAAAAAAAACAATACTTTTCATGGCATTATATGAGCGAAATAATTATGAGTAACAAAAGGATTTATTGATAATTTTAAAATCCATAACCGAGATCCATTGAAAAAAAATTTCAAAAATTGAGTGTTTTCTTTTTGATCACGAAAATAAACCTTGAATTTCGAAATAAATAAGAAAGTAGTACCCTGACTATAGTTTATAGGAAATAACGAATTTCTATTGTTTAAAATTTCCTAATATTAATCATAAATAGTTCCCTTTTTCTGTTCATTTACTATCTATCCTTAGATAATCAGCGAATCTGTTGAACGTACGTATTAAAGAAGGCATCACTTACTTCGATGAACTTAATTTATCAGTGTCAAAGGGTTGGAATTTTCACTTTTTGATAAATCTTTTAAATGGACTTAGGTTGCTTCAAAGTATATAGCTTATATATACAGAAACATAAAAAATACAGTAAAATAACATTACAGTTTAAAAATTAAGAGGCACATTATCTAATAAGTTTTATTTTGATTATTTTTATTTATTTTTAATTTTGATTTTGTGCAACATTTCATCGATTTCCCGACTTCTTCTGATACTGTAACAATTCTAAATATATAATACTAGATCAACTGGTTTATTTTTATATATTTACTCTATTTTTATTGGATTTAGTCTCTTTTCTCTACCAGTTGGTCTCTACTAGTTCATTGACGATACAGGCAGTATTTTTAAGCAAATTTGATTGTATTTCATAAAAAATACTATGATCTTTTATATATAGGCTTAAAAATATGCCAGTAATTTTCTGATATCTTTGATTTTCCAAAAGCATTATCGCAACAATAACATATACTGTTTTGCGACTCGGCCAGAAAATTCCAGTTTCAAACATAGTTTTATTTTCATTTAATTTTGACGATCTTTTGACGGTTTTTGGAACTGAGCATTTGAACCATTTTCTTTGTGCTTTTAAGATATTCGATATATGTCAAACTTAAGAAAAATTTCAAGAAAAGTTTAAGAAAAATAATCAAAAAGAAAGCCAAAATTATTATTTGTTTTAAAACTTATCATTATCATTGAATAGACTTTAGCATAAATCAAAATATTAATATTAGATACTTGACATGGCCAAAGTTAATACTGCATAAAGTATTGTATTTTCTCAGACTGATTTTTTTTCTATTATAATAGTTTTTTTCTTTATTTGAACTACAACCTTAACCAAAAATCATGATCAAGAGATTTATATAGACACCAAATCTCTAGGAAACGAAAATCCTTTGTAAACCATCAAAAGGTATTTGTATTGCATGTGGGTGCATTATAAGTTGCATATTTGTAACAGTGCAAAATTTTCCACTTTTTAAAAGCTACATTTTTCCATTCAACGATATCTGAGAAAAACAGAAACATAATATAATTTAAATCTGCTGTTTAACAGTTCAAGAATATCTAAATTTGAAGAAAGAAAATATATAGAAACCTTATCTTTTAACACTTTTTCCATGCTACGGAAAAGTCACTTTTCTCAAGTGCAAGAAATTTTTGACTTATAATTGAGCAAGAATTGATCTTTCATTTATTAGTAGGTAGATTTAAACAGCAACAAATTGTTTTGACTTAATTTTACTTTTAATAATTTTGAAAATTTCACTTTTTTCAAATTTCATTTTGTTGCGACCAGTGAATGATTCACGTTTTTCTATTTGCTTAAGGGAATCGTTTAACGCCGACTGCTTAAACAAATTTACGTAATTTGTACAATTTGAGCGTTTTATACACGCAAGTTTCATGTAATAAATTGTTGAACAGATTTAAATAAATTTCCTGTACCTTTATTACCCTTAGGGTTAGAGAAATAGCTTTAATAATTCCATATCTGCGATGCAAAAAGTAATACCACGCAATAATATTTAATCGTAACGCTTTCTCTACATATAAAGTTCATAATGTCAAATATTTACTTTGAGTTCATTTTAAGTAACCTTAGAATTTTGATCAAGAATTAAGATTATAAATGCATGCCGATTAATCAGAGAAATGTATCTTTTAAAACAGAAATAAAAAAAACTCCCTTATAAAACTTACGAAGTTATCTTTTTTGAATTAGATTATAATTGATATGTTAAAGATTGCTGGGTGGTCGTTATATGCTATTTCATTCATTAGATAAAGGAATAATTGTAGTTCTTCGTCATTCAAATAAATTAATATTTACTTGAATTGACAGATCCAAACGAGCTTTGGAATTTATTAAGGGGTGTATTTTAATATATTATGGTGTTGAAAAAAGAAATATTTCATGGCTGCAACTATGATTAAAACTTATCGTCTAATAAATGAAGACAGGCATAAGCCTTTCAATTTCTTCCTCCATAATATATAATCATTGATTTATGAAGAAAAAACTTTCTTCACAATATTTGTATTTATTCTTCATTGAAAATGAGAAGAATTAGATTCTCCATCGGAACCAGAACGTGTCTTTTTCGATTCAATTCTATGCCTATTTGTTTCTCAGTGTTCTTATGGTGTACATATACATTTATAAAGTATGTCTGGCAGGTAATAAAGTATGCATTTTTTTATTAAAAGAGGTGGTTTAGAAATGAAGATGATGAGCTATTTCAATCTTGTTTTCAATATTTGCTTGGTTGTGTTAATTAATTAAAATGAAACCATGTTTATTAAAATATGGCAATATAATGAGAGAAAAAAATTAATTCTTTCGTTTTCCTTAACCGCGAAATCGAAGAGTGTTCGTTCCTCTAATGTAAGTTTTACCGCAAAATGAAATGAAATGAAATAATAATCGAAACTTTTATTAACAGTTGCGTTTGGGTCAGCGAAAGTTGGACATTTTTTTTGCATTTGATAAAATAACAATAATTTTTTGATTAATTCATTAGATTTGCAAATTTAAGAAAAACAAATTTAACTAAAACTTTTCGTGAACTAAAACTTATAGCGATACTCGTGCAGCTTTCAGTTGCAAAAGACTATATCTAATTTTTAGTAAAGCTTTTATTTATGGTTTGTGCTTGTATAGTTAAAAACATATTTTATCAATTAAACTTCTTAAGTTATAAAAGTTGAAGCTAAGAACATTTGAATAATTCAACATTTCAACATTTGGTACTTTTAAAAGTTCCAAAACGCCTACTGGTGACTGAGTGGTTAAGGTGGTCGCTTCAAAATTGGTAGGTGTTGAATTTGATCCTCATTACAAGCAAATTTTAAATATTTCACGATTTACGGATTTTTATTCAACTTAAAGTCGCCAACGGACTTTGTAATTATAAAGCAACGGTTAATAACAATAAAAAAAAATCCACAACCAAATCTAAATAGTGTTTTTTTTTTTTTTTTTTTTTTTTGAAAAAAATAGTTAAAATTTTTGTCCACTGAAGGTCTTAATAATTTTGTAGTGCTGTTTTTATTTTATATTTGAACAAAGATTTGGCAGTATTCTTTTCAGATGTATTTCAAAACCGTTCTCAAGTTATGCGCAATAATATCAATTTGCATATTTCTTTCTAAATAATATAAAGAACGATTAGTAAATTAATCTTTAAACCCTTAACAGCTAATTATGCAATTTAGTGTACTAAAGTCTGCAATTGATTATTGTCTCTTACATTTTTGCAAATCAATGCAATATGTAAATGTGACACAATTGATTAACTATTTTGCGATTTTTTTTACACATACAAATAAAGTTAACTTAAAAGGATGGAATTAAAATACATATAATAAATACATTTGAAACAATATTAAAAACCTCATACACTGAAAAGAATTTAGAAAAAGAAAACAATATCAAATGAATTTAGTTAGTATTGTAAATCACAAATCTTACCACAAAAGAAGGAAAATTGGACTACGTCAAATGTGTAATGGTTGGCTAAGATAGGACTCTATTCAGGATGGATTGGGCATTCAGCTACCTATTTCCAATGCGATTTTTGCAGATTTTTGTGGTCTTTCTTATTTTTAGAATATCTCTTATTTTGATTGTTTGCAAACATTGAAATTTTAAAATATATTTGAAATATTAACCTTATATTAGTATTCGAACTATATCAAAGGTGCATTTAACCTACGCTCCCAAGCGTCCTAAGTTTTAAATAAATAAAAAAAATATTTTTACTTCTTTTTTTAGTTTTTAGTACTTTCCAGAAAAAGATTACTAAAAACTTAATGAGGAATTGCTTGAATTTATGAATAATTATTTATGTATTTTGTTTCAATTCTACATTCAAAGTTTCAACAGTCTTTGGCTGTCATCGTCAGGTAATGTTTATTGTCAATTGTTAAATTACATAGAAAAAGTTGTTTAACTTATAAACAAAGTATATATTATTATCTTTATCAATGTCACTTATAATAACCATGTTTTGTATTCACAATAAGTATATTTTTTCGAAGTTGTATTGATATTTTACAAAAAAATAAAATATTCACTTTTGTATAATTAATACTAGGGGTGACACTGATTAGGAACTCCCCAACAGACATTCGGCCTAGGATTGAAGTGGCAAAAAATACTTTTATAAACATGATTTTTTTAAAGATTTTTTTTAAATCTCAACGATAAGATTAAGTTACGAATGATAAAATGCTTTATGTTCCCCGTTATACTGTTTGATATGGCAGCTACTACTTTAAATCAAAGCAATCTGAACAAAATCCAAGCTTTTGAATTGTAAATATTCCATGAAATTCTTAAAACATCATACCTGAACAAAATCAAAACGAAACAATTACTACAGGGGCTTGCTAAGACCCGGAACTTGTCCCAGAAGTAAGAAATTATAAATCTACAATATCTGGGGTCATAATGAGAGGATAGAAATACCAAATGTTCCAGAACATTATTCAGGGAAAAATAATTGAAAAACGGAGCGTAGAAAGAAAAAAAATGTCCTGACTTCGAAACCTCAGACACTGATTTGGTTGTACAAATGGAACTTTTCAGTACAATGGTCAACAAGATTAGGATTGATATAATGATTACCAAACTCAGAAATAAGACGGCACCCTAAGAAAAATAATAAGCTGTATTACTCATTTAAATAAATTTATTGATAATATTAAACAAGAATGGGGAAAAAAGTTTTTTCTTGCTCTTTCGATGTTATTTATATTCTTTTTTTTATTTTACTACTTAAGAACTATAAAATTCAATGTTACTTCTTAATCTACAATTGTTTGATAGTTTTTTTTTCTCAATATCGTAAAAATTCGATATTATTTTCAATTTCAACATACTTGGACACATATTTTTTTATTGTTGTTAAAAAAGTAGGTAAATTTTATGATCACCGATTTTACTTTCGGCTTATTAATTATAAATATAATAAAATACCTATTGCGATGATGGCGTATCTTGAAAATGATCACTGTAATATAATACCGAGAAGAGAACCTTTGAGTGCATTCAATTGTGAAGGTCTCAAAACAAAATTGACATTGATTTTTCGAGTTTCTCAAATTTTATTACAATAAAATTTTCTTTTTAGGTGCGGTATTTTATGGTTGTTAAAATTTTTGATTAATCAAAAAAGTATTCATTTAAATGACGCCAATTCCCTCAATTTCTATTAGAGGTGATTTAAACGCGCGATAGACGTCGAAAACGTTAAATAAGATGATGGGGATAATAATAATGATGCTGATGATGATGACGGCTTTTCGCATTATTTATAATAACAATAATAATGATAATATTAATAATGAGCATTCGCTGCAGGGAATTTATCATTTTATGTTTAACGTCTTTTATTTTCTACAAGACGAAGCTTGTTTCCTCTTTATTTTTCTTCACCACTCACATGTACAGAGGTTTCTAGCCACATACATTGGCCTTATAATCTCACAAAAATAAAATATGAAATTAAAAAAAGATCTAATACTCGATAGTATGGGAACGATAAATATTGAAAGTAAATTATGATTTTGACTCGTTTCTTCATTGTTTGTAATTAATGTGAAGCATTTACTTTTATGACAAGAATGGAAAAAATGTCTTGAATTTCACCCTTCTCTCTCATTCCCTCTAATAGCTTTATCAATCAAATCTATCATGAATAGAAGAAAGTTTAAAAAGATAGTTTTAACTACGTAATTGGATCTTAATAATTTTATGCTGTTTTTCTTTTTTCAGGAAAAAATCAACGCCAACTAGCGAAAATTGCATAGAAAATGATCACCTAAACTGGGCCAATCAAAACGGTCCTGTTTATGGGTGGGGGAGGGTGAGAAACATCTGAATAGAATCATATATGATGAGCATGGTGAGCTCAACGAATGGTGGGCCGATTTCTCGGCCATGTCAATTGATTTTGCAACAATGTCTTGCCATAACTTTGCGAAAAACAGGAGCTAATGGGCAACCAACACCCGACCCTGGCGAATTTTGGATGTATGATAGCGGATATTTGTTGTTCCAAGTAAGTAAAAGAAATTTATTCTAAATATAAACGTAGGATTGTTGGTGCTTAAGGACACCTGGACATGAGGCAAGGAATATCCATAAAAAATTATTAATTATTTTTTAAATCACCATTAAAAATACCCAAAGTTTTAGAATATTCACAATTTAAAATTATAGTTTTCAACTTTTAATTCAATGTTTTGAAATTTGCTTAAATATATTGATTTTTCAAAACCAAACTATAAATAATGTTTAACTTCCCCATTTTTCTTCTTTTTTTATAACCTTGATTTCTCTAAAATTCTTAATATCTTCAAATACTTCCCATCAATTTTGAAAGGACTTTGTGATGGTAGAAAGAACTTTCTTAATAGAATTTGTGACGCCAGAAGAATGAACCATAATCAACAGAAAATGCCTTTTATTTTGTGGAGTTCTTCACCTTATTTAAACCTGCTGTCTACAATAGTTGGAAGAATTCCTAGTTGTAAAAATTTTGACCAAATTTGAAATTTTAATCATTTTGGTAAATGTTGATTTGTGGATTTTTATTTATGTCTTGCTACAAAAGTATATTGTTGTGGACTTAGGATATTTAGTTATTTAAATAATGAAAATGAGTGATAAATGAGTAATAGAATATGGGAAAATCATCTGGAACTTTCTAGAAGCTTTCAGAATATGGCCAAATTTGTATATAAGGTGATTGAAAGTCAGTAGTCAACTGTTAAACAGTTCGAAAACAGTTTATAGTGAAAAATAAATCAATCTCAGCAACTTTTACTTTTATTTGTAAAATAAATATATAAGTAAATACATATAAGAAATACATAAGTAAACGTGTCTAATAAAATAAATTAATTTTGTTTTATATTCTAAAACACAAATCCAATGAACCCGTCATTATTAATAAGTAAAAACAACTCTTTATTGAAAAAGTTGTGGCTTTCGGATCCAAAGCCACAACTTTTTCAATAAAGAGTTGTATCTTGAATAAGACCAACCGTGAAAGCCTTAAATCTAAAATATGTAAAAACGTCACAATTTTTAAAGTCAGGCAGATCCAATAAAATTAGTAGCAATATTCAGTGACGAGAATGTAGGATACCTGGTTGAAGTGCCACTAGTTATGTTTATTTCTTTGATCTTTACCCAAAACATAGAAGGCCTCAAAAAGATATTAATTTTCTTTTATCAGGGAATGAATTCTGGGAAATTTTATAAATGCATATCTGTTTTCATAAGTTAAATACTTGTTAATTCTTAACCAACTATCTGCAATTATTGTTTTGAAATTAAAATCAAGAAACATTAAAAGTAGTTAAGACAAATTTCTTTGGTAATAACATGAGGCTACTCTTCTGTCTAGTAAGTTTATGGTACTTGTATATATATAATATATCCTAAGAATATAAGTGAAGTCATTACAGCGTCACCCATTCATTAACTCAAATAACTTGTTATTATAAATTTTATAATTAGTTAATTAAAATTAATAATTTCACACTTTGACGATTGATCGAAACTCAAGGAAATAGTCATTACTATTTTGATGTTACTATTTTTTGTAGTGATACGTTATATAAAACGAAAAAAATCAAATTAATTATATTACTTATGTTAATTTTCCTAATGAAAACGAGAGGAAAGTAATGCAAGAAAATATCAATAAATGAACATTGGACGAAAGCAATTGTTTTATCGCTCTTCAATGAAATGGTTCGTAACAATAGCACCGGAAGTGAGCGATCTATGTTAATGCATAAATTGTTTGAATGGCAAATATTAAAAACGAAGAGTTAACAGAAAAAAAAAGATTTATCACCCAAGTGCATTAGAATTTTCTTATCAATTCGTTCTAATCTTTCTATTGACAAAGCGAAATATAGAATTGCATTTAATAATCATATGTGAAACAATAGTGTTTGTTAAGCTTTTTTTATTTTGCACTTTAATTACTTTACCACTTTACGCTTAATAATTACTTGCGAAAAATTATTGCAACAGAATTCATTATTTACAAGTAAATTAGTAGAGTTTTGAATAGATAAAACAAAAAGTATTTTTAACTTTGTTTGTACAAAAAGGTAATAAAAATTAAGAAACAACAGAGTAAAAGAAATAAAATTGCTTCAATATTCTAAAAAATACTTAAGTTAACAAAAATATAAAAGTTTTGCTTTTTGAATAGTTTTCTTGAGAGCTTTTTCTTTTCACTTTTCGCTAGCACTTTCTCGTTTCTTTGAAAGATTTATAAGCGATTTTTTTTTAATTTTTTGATTTATCTTTATGTGTTGTGGGTGAAAATATTTTTCATTTATTTAATGGCTTCTGACTCAATTTTCTAAAATTTGTATCCTTTTTTTATAAGTGTTTACAAAAGAATAAAAAATTATTTAATAATTTATGGGAAAAATTCTCTTGTAAAATACGGGAACGGAAAGTTAACTTAACTTGCATATATGTTTCAAAAGAGAAGCATTCATATGTTTTGAAGCATTTTTTTATTGTGATTTTTCTTAAAATTCAAATATTCTGATAACATATTTCTGCCAAAAAACATAATTGAACAGAAAATTGCTACCTTAATACTTTTCAGCCAAATATATAGTTACTCCAGATCACAACCATTGGTTCATAAAAAAATTGATTTTAAAAAGTTTGATTGTTGTAAAACGAACCCAAATTTAAAATCTCCTATTTGGTATAAGTACTACAAAAGTATTAAACTTTCATACTAATTTAGTGAAATGCCGTTATTTAAAATGTTGTTATTAAAATGACAAAAAAAAACACTTATATTTTATTTCTTAATAGAATTTCTGATAAACTTTTTTTTATATTAACAACACTGATTATTAAATTTAAAATTTTGATTGTTGATTAACTCTATTATCTTTAGTTGCGAATACAACGGGCAACTACTAGTTTAGAAATCTTATAATAAACAATGCGTACAAAGAGTAATCAAATCAAGGGAAAAATTCTTCTAAAAATCCTTAATTATTTCTTTTAGTTTTAAACATACGTGTCTACGGTCAAACATCAATAGTATTGTTATATTCTAAGATTCACCCATAACTTTATTTAGAAAGGCAGACAGAAACTAACCATAGTGATTTGATAGTGGTAATTATTTAGTGTTAGATTACGTATTTGAACAGTTTTAGGTTTGAAAATTGGTCTTTCGATAATACTGGTATTATTTTCTTTCTTAAGACATAATTATCGTTTCGGCTTCAAAATGAAATCTTCATGTTACAAATATTTATCCCGTAAGAATTCTTTTTAAGGCTGGATGTACCAATCAAAAATTTAACTGTTATTAAAAAGTTTTAATAAAGTAAAAATAAAATACGCAAGCCTTAATGTAATATGCCCTTGATTTGGGAGTGCCAGTTTAGAAGATGTAAATCGGAGATATTGAGAAATGTCAGCACTAAACAATTAATTAATCAACTTGACAAATCCGGCAAATCGTTTCTGTTACAATAAGAGCTCGTGAAAGCCTGAAACAATAAAAGTATTTAAATATAATTTACAAAATCTATCTCGCTTATTTCTAACTTAGCTAAAATTTTTGAGAAGGTTATCTACGGTAGACTCTATGATTTTTGTGTTAAAAAAAAATAATTTCTAATCTTCAATTTGGTTTCGTTAAAAACAGAGGCACTAACGAAGATCTTGCAACCACTTCGAAATATATATACGATAATATTGATAAAAATATACCTACGGTTTTAGTTTTTCTAGACCTAGCAAAGGCTTTCGACACCGTAAATCTCAAAATCTTGTTGGATAAACTTTGGAGACGTGGTATTAGAGGTATCCCTCTAACTACTCGAAAACTATTTAACTAATAGAGAACAACGTGTTATTATCAACAACAGTATTAGTAAAACTAATATTGTTAAAGTAGGTGTTCCTCAACGAACAATTCTGGGCCCACTGCTCTTCATTTTGTATATCGATGATATTTTTAATTGTCTACCTGAAGGGGCTCCAGTTTCATATGCGGATGATACAAATATACGCTGCTCGGGCAGTACTTGGGCTGAAGTCAACCCTATTTTAACTCGATAGTTGATCAAAATTGACAATTGGTTAAGAGAAAATCAGTTATCCCTCAACATAGATAAGTCTACGTATATTACGTTTGGTAGTTACATTGATAGCATTCCTGATAATTTTCACCTTAAAATAAATAATTTTGATTATTGAGATAATTTTTTTTAATAAATTGCCAACCATCTTAAAACACTTAGTTTTAGGCGAAAGAAACTGAGGAAAATATTAATAAGCACAATGAGTACCTTTAGTGACTAAACACTGACATTATTTAATTTTAAATTAAAATTGTCTTTATTTATTCTATTGGTAATTCTGTTTTACCTTTGTATCTTTTAACTTTGTAACTTTTAACTTTGTTACTTTTAATTTTGTTAAACTGATTTAAATATATGCAATTGTACATTGCATTACATTACAATTATAATATTCCAGTTCTATGTACAGATGCTTTGCATCTCTGTAGAATGTCTACTGGAAGTAAAAAAAAGCAGCATTTCTAAATTATTAAACTTAACTTAAGGATTCATTTTTTTTCGTTATTATTTACTATAAGCTTAGAAGTGCCAACAATTTTAGTGACCTTAAGATTTGCTTGTAAATTTGCTCGATACATGGATCGAAAGCACCTACCAGCCCTGGAGCGGTCACCTTTGGCCACACTCGGCCACCAGTAGGCTTTTTAAAACTATAAACTATGGTAAAAACCCTAGAGTCACTGAAGACCTTATTAGTTATAAGGCAACGGTAAACAAAATTTAACAAGATACTTTTTTTGATTTTTAATTGGTATTTTATATCAAGAATTGTTTTAAAGCTTAACTTTTTACTTTGTTTTTGTATTAATTTCATAATTAATACGGATCTTCTTAAAAGAAATAGACTGGATAACTATAATGGATCTGATTGTTTTCAGCTGAGAATTTTAACTAGTATCAACTAATTAAATAAAATTATCAATCAAAGAAGCACTTATTAGAATTTAAAACTTATTTCATTAAAGACTCTTAAGATTAATGAAGATAAATGAAGAAAAATACCGAAGAATATATCATACCTGAATTTCTTCTCTTGTCTACTTGTACATTACTTTTGGGGTTTTCTAATTGATGCATCACACAGGTAATTGATTTTTCTTTTACAAAGTATTTGTTTTTATTTTATACACTGTCTTTCTTTAACTTTATTCACCATCTTCTTTGTGTAAGAACTAGTGAAATTATTTCGACAGTATCAGGGGCTTATATGATTTATAAACCCCTAGAGATTTACCGTATACTATATACATGCACTTTATAATCATCGCTTTTAAAATATGCGAAATTACAATAAAAATATCAGTCGAATGTAAGGTATGTAATATCTATTCGTACCTACCCAGTATTTTATTAAACTATTATCCTACTTACATTGCTAACTCCAATTACTGATTTAAATATTTTTAACTGAACATATTTAAAAGGCAATAAAAGATGGAACCTTACGAATCATCGAATTCTAACATTTAGCAGACGTCGAAAGACGTTAGACTTTATTTTAAGACTTAATTTTTATTTAATTAAAATTAGCTTGGAATATTATCTTCTGAAAATAAACTTCTTTTACTAATATTAATTGAGATATAAATGAATACTATGCTAAAATGGATAATAATCAATTATTTGTTAAGAATTTTCAAAAATTCGGACTTATGGGTAAAAGTTAATTGCATTATGTTCAAAATTTGTTTAGCTACCTTTTAGAAAACATTTTTAAATATATCAAATATTTTATATTTGTTAAAAGCTAATATATATATATATCTTAAATTATTGGAGCAGTTGGAATGACAAATAAAGATAATTCAAAGTAACTAAATTATAATAAGTGATATCGCCAGTAACTATCCATATATTATTTTTACGTGAGATGAAACAAGTATTAATCATAAATCAATCAGTTAAGACAGTTATTGGAAAGTTACAATTGCCTATATGTTTTAATATGTAGGGAAAATTATTATTAGAATCGATCGATCACTAGAACTATTAACCAATTTCAATATTTAGGTCAGTATTTATTTTCAATACACTTTTATTCCCAAGTATTTCAAATTTATGATTTTCTGTTAAAGAATAATTGATAAAGGTTTTATATTAAGCAATTTTTCTTTGGGAGATAGTAATAAATTATTTGATAAATTAAGCAATTGAAATGACTAGAAAAATTAATGACATTTCATTACGGAAATTCTATTGCAAATGATGGAGAGTAATTTTTTGAAAGGGAAAAATATTTTCGGAAAATCTAACGTCAATCTTTGTTCAAATGATTGATAAATAAGAGTTTATTACGAAACGAATAAATTCTGGATCATTTTAAGGTATTCATAAAAGAAAAACGTAACCCTTAGAAGTCACAGCAAATTTATTTGAGGTCTTTCGGCTTAAAATATCCATACAATGAAATTAAATCTCTATACAATGAAAAGGTTACTTTTGTATGTAACTTTGGTGGAAAAAAAGAAAACAGTTTGCATAAATGTGTGGAATATCGTTAGATAGATTTTGCAATCTGATTAAGAGATTATATTATAAACCGTTGAAAAAATTAGCCCTCATAAGAAAAGCCCACCATTATGAAAGAGCTAATTTAAGGTCAATTAGATACACAATTTGTTAGTCTTCTTGAACCTCGATTTCCAAACAATACATCATTTAAAATATAATTTTATTTTTTCAGTTACCATTGATAAATTTTAGCTAGAAACAATTAGTGACATTTTAAGGAAAAATAATATTCCTTATGTGCTTATTGTGCAATTGAAAATTATTCTTTTTGAAACTCTAAAATATAGTTGTGTCTGTCCATTTTCACATAGGAAAAAATATACTGCAATAAAAAATAAACCGTTGGAAAGTTTAACCCTTATAATAAATCAATGAAATAACTTTTTAATTTGAATCAATAATTAGTTGATGAAATAAGCATTTTTAATTTCATAAAAATGTATCATTTTCTCATTTATTTTCAACTACATGGTAACAAATCCAGAAAAAAAAATAGTTTTGTGGAGCCTTAATATTATATTTCAGACTTCGTTTGAGAAAAAAATATGAAATTTATTCTGTTTTTGGGAAAAATATTTTAATCATTTTTAAGCCCATCGAAGTATGAAAATATTCGTCTTTATCAAAAGACTATACTAATTTTTCAAAACTTGAACGATTTTTTTAGGGTCGCTTTCTTAACTTATATAGATAGACCATATCTTAAAGATTGATTTTTTATAGACATAAATTAGCATTAAAAATTACACAAAACACTATTCTTAGATAAAAATAAGCTTCTTTTCTCTATCCTCCAAATGAATTTTAATCGGTAAGGACCATGTCACTAACTAGAGGTGACAATACTGGTCCTAAATTAGTTTATTTAACTAGCACTACCTTGTTAAGAATTCATAGCGAAAAACAAAGTTTTTAAACCCTGAAAAGTTATAAAAACAATTGAATTTCACTTGTTCACCTACCCAATCCATTTAACAATCACCAATCTCTTTTAAAAAAAATAAATCAATATAAATTAATTGAACAATACATATTTTGCATGGAGATTTCTTTTTCAGATAATAAGTACAAAACATTCATTCAAAAAGCTTCATCACATAAATTTTAAGGCATTCAAAATTCACACAGTCATTTTAAATAACGCGTGAAAGTTATTCAAAAATGTTCCATAAATGGAAATGCATTCAAAAATCTATAAAATTTATAATTAACTTTGAATGATCAATCACAAAAATCACAGAAGCAAACTGCCGAAAAAGTATTTTTTCAATGAGAAAACGATGGAACAGATATTGATTTTTTCCAGTTTAAAATATATATATTAGCATCAATATTATATGTGAATATTGTCAATTAAAATATTGGGGTATCAATTATTCTAATTAAAACTCCTCAATAGTATATAACTAGTCAATAAAAAATGCATCAAACAGTCAATGCACTTTGAAAAAAATCATTCAATTAAAACGTCTAATTTAAACTAACAGTGTACTTTTTAATTAATTATAAACTGTATGGTAATAAATTTTAGTTGAGTTTAAAAATCATTTGTAATTGTTAAATAAATTTCAAGCTTCGTAATTTTTTTCAAGCATTACATAATTAAAAGTGAAATTTATCATAATTATTCCAAAAATAAATACATTATTCAATGAATTCAATTACAAAAATACTATTTACAATTTGTATAAATTTTAATTAGTGTTTACTCATTTTCCAATGAAAACGTATTAATTAGTCAATTAAATACATTCACTTTAGACGTTGAAGCTTGAGACACTATAGCAATAGTAAATTTAAGTTTTCCCTTGGTAATTTTCAAGCGAAAATATAACTGAAATTATATTGTGTTTAATCAATGATCTATCACGAAATGCAATAAAGTTTATAAAAAAATTTAAAAAAGATCAAGATTTTGAATCGAGTACACGTAAATTAAAGTCAATTTTTATTACATACGTCTTTTTAAGTTCATTAAATAAGTTGGGAATTAAATTTATTGCCTCTTTCTATTATTTCATTTTAAGTAAAGCATAAGACTTATTTTATGTAATTAAATTAGAAATTATTACGATATCACATTGAAACAATGTCGAATAACTCACGATTTGATATTAAATAATTTTTTTAGATTTTTCTTTTAGAGCATGAGGTCGTGTGAATTCAAATCTTAAATAAAAAGATAATTAATGTAACCTTAATCGTGCTAAAAGGGCATTAAAACTTTTGCAATTTCTTTTTATTGCTTTATGAATGCAAAAAGTTTAACGTGCGAATTTGTCACTTAACTATTGATACGTTTTTGCAAAGTTGCAATTTCATTCTAAATCTTATTCTAAAATACATCTTTGCTTTTCTAAAATGCATTTGGTACAATTTTTTTAATATTTCAATTTTGTTAGTTGGAGTTTTTCGGATTTTAATTTATTGCCTTCAAATTGAACCCAGTTTGCTAAGATGCTCCACATATAGCACTTTTGTTATTGTTTATGGAATAATGACTCAAATTTTATAATTAAGGAACTTTTCTTGTTATTGAACGCAGAGTTTGAACAATTGATTTGAACAGATTTTGAATAATTTTTCATTACAATTTTTAAACCGTGCTAAATACGAAAAAAATAGTTATTATCGAAATGAAAGCTGAGAATATTTTCTACAAAAAAGGTTCTTTAATAATTTCTTGTATGTGCCATTGTCAACGTGAAAATGACGGTTGAAAACATACAAAAATTTACAATTTCAAAAGTTGTTACCTTATTATTGATATTTTTGAAAATTATTGGCATTTTAGGAAAAAGCAGGAGCCAAATGATTAATTTATTGGTAAGCTATATTTTCTTATGAAGAAAGTAACAAAAATAACTAGGTTCTTAGTAACTTTTCTTTCAAATATTGAAAAACTGAACTCTTAATTATGAAGTTATCAAAAATTTCATCAAACGTTAACTCTAATAACTTCTTTTGGTAGTCAATAGGATTCGACCAAGGTTGCAACTGTTGCCAAAAAATAAACACAACTTTTGCTTTGGCAAAAAATCAGTCGAAGTCAAAACTTTGCACTTATTGTGTGATGAATCTCATCCATATTGATTTAATATTGGTTGGATATTACTCAAGAACTTGGACTCGGATTAATTTGATGTAAAATTTTCAAAATTTGAAACGTTTTATTGATATATTTTTCAACTTCTTCAGGCAACTTAAAAACGTACAGCCAATGATAGAAGACAAATTTTACTATACAAAACATTTACTTATATTGTTGTTTAAAACCAATTACGATGAATTGTCACTATGTACTTCTACTTTAGTATCTATTTTCTTTGTTCAAATTTTTGATCGAAAATATTAAGGGTTTTTTGTGATTGTCGTTACAAATAATTTGGTTTCTTTTGATCACGTTTTTAGTATTATTGCGTAAAATTAAAGAACGTAGGCTTCGAATTCAGTTTAGGTATAAGATTCAGGCCAAACCATGCTTTGGCCAAAATATAATCTCTTAACATAATCAAAATATAGTTGGACCCCAATTATTTTGCTAAATGTATGAATTGAATTTGCTAGTTATTCGATACTCTTGTCATTTAACAAAACAATATTTGAAAAACTGCAATAATTCTGTTTTAAATTCTGTTTTGGTCATTTTTTTTTGCGTTTTTGGGCATCGAAAATAGTTTCAATGACTCTAAATTGCTATACCTTTTTGTTTAACTTATTATATTGTCAATAAAAAATGACATTTTTTTAACAAAGGAAATAAAAGCAATATACTAATGATAATGCGGCAGGAAGAAAAATAATTCAAATCAAAAAGGATTAAAATTTCATACTTATAAGCTTTGAGCTTTCAATCCAATAAATTTAAGTTCAACAGAGAAAAAAGATGTATCAGAAATTTCTTCTTTAATTGATTCAGTTAAGCTGCACAATTTCTGGAATTTCAGGAAATAAAGAGGATATCATCCTATTCCGGTATTATTAAATTTTATTTCTATCTATCTAATTTTGCATACCCAAACAAATCCGCCTACTTGGTTTTAATTTGAGAAAGTTTCCCAATCGCAAAATTTGTTTTTGGAAGGTCAATGCTAAGACGGCAATTAATCAAAGAAAAAATCTCAACTTAAAGCCTTCCTGGCCAAAAATTTTAATGGCAATGCGGAATCTTTTTTTTCAATTAAAACTTTCTCTGCCGTTATATTTTGAAATTGGCTCTCATTCGGAGCAAAAATTTAAATATCATCGCCTGCGCATTTTAATTTTTCCGCAATAATTAACGGTTGTAAAATCAAAATATCCTACTTTTAAAACACCATAAATAATCATGATTTAGTGTGTATTAATAGTTACGGTAAATTTGAGTAAGCTTTTTTGAAATAACTATTGTTTATTTTTAATGATTTGATAAATTTTTTTCAAGGTTGACCTTGATTAATTAGTTCAATAATTTTTAATTTTCTCTTCACATATCCAATTAAAATGAAAAAAAAATATAATAACTCATTTTCAAGTTTGTTTTATGGCTCCTCTAATTTATTTCTCATATATTTCAAATTTTTGTCATAACGCAACCAATATAATTGCAATCAACGCATAATTTTATGTAATCATTAGAAAGAAAAACATTGCCTTGAATTTAAGCACGTAATTTGGGTCTCATTAGCCTTTTTTTAATTATTTTTTTCAAAGATGTTAAAAAAACGTGCGAATCAAGCAAAGAAGAAACATCAATCTCAAGAGATTCGACTTTCTAACTAATAAAATTTCCAAGAAGTAAAGTGATATATTTTATTGAATAAACCAAAAAAGGTTATTCGTGCATTTGGTACGTAGGTTAAATTATTATTTGTTTGGAATAATTTAAATTTTTCAGGTTAAAAGTATAGAAAATATAAAGTCAATAATCGTGGGTACCTATATTTAATGTCCTTTTTTGGAACGTACGAGAAAATGTAAGATGAGAATAGTAATATACAAGAGAATGGATGAGAAACTTTTTTTTATCGATCGTTCAATATTTATCCAATTGAGTTCGTCTCTAATTGATTTAGAGAAATTTTTTTCGAAACAAAAACCAACAGTCATTACAGTAATTGCCGTTTATATTTTGTTTTCACGATCGTTTCTTGTTTATTTTTCGTTGTTGAACACTAAGTTGAAAGGTTATGTAAACGATTTCAAATGTGGACATAGGAAAATTTTTACTAAGTGATTTTTCTTCGCTTCCTAGTTGATTTGTTGTAAAAGAAAACAAATATTAAAATATCAAAAAGTACTTAAAGTACTTAAAGTAACTAATGAAAATATCGCTTCCGAAGTATACCTATGCAAATAAAAATCAAGTAATTAAAAGCACTTATACTATAAACGCCTAGGCTAAGAGAAACAATTTCTTTTTAAATGGAAAAATATTTATAAAACTAAAAAGAAAAAACCAACTAAATTTTAACAGCAACTCTTCAACAGAGAAAAGCTTAAGAAGTCATTTTTCTACCTTCAAGTATATCAAAAACTAAACCAAAATATTCGTCCAGTTTGCTATTGTGAAATATATTAATACCACTGGCACCAAGTACCTATACTTTATTAATTATGCCTAGTTTTTCTAGCTAGAGTCATACCTTTATGTTATTTGAACTATAATTCTTAATAAAGCCAGGAAATACAGCCTAAGATTTGAGATTGCACTTAATAAAATTTTTATTAAAATTGGTTTAGGTACAAATTTAACAATGATCAAGGCTATGTACTTAATAAACAAAACAAAAATCAAACATGCAATTAAAAATTTTCTTTATTTTCTATATAATGTTATTATCATTATAAAATTGATATATGGTATACATGGAAAGCTAAACAATTTAGATTTTTATGACGCTTTTCTAAATTTATTTACCCAAGTTGTATGTTAAACTTGTTTTAAGATTATATTTACTTCTAAAGTAACTTACAAGTGTTTTAACTAATATATACGAGACTATGAATTCTATTGATTATGAGTTACTGATTTGTTGGCAATATATTTTACCATTAAATATACAAACTATTTTAGGAAATGAATTTTCTCTACCAAAGAAAACTCTAATTTTTCCAAAATATGATTTTAAGAAGAGTACTTCATAAATACTTAGAGTAAATAAAATATTTTCAAATATATTACCCTCTCTTATATTTATTTTTAAAACCCTATTCAATAGTACAGAATTATATGTGCTAGAGTTATTTCATCTCCCAGTTATATGCAGGAGATTTTTTGCATCATATTTCTTTACTAACCATATTTGAACGTGATATACTTTTTTCAGTGGAATTATATGTCGTTTTTTTGTACCACATTTCAGCAAAATCGGTTTAGCCTTTCTTGAGTTATTAGAAGACATATTGATTTAAAGTGCTTAATAAAATAAAATTAAAAATATGATTACCTTGAATTAAGTATTTGTTTAACATATTGATCAAAAATTATAATGATTGATGCAATAATTTTATAATTTCAATCTTAATAGTTTTTTTAATGGTTATTTACCATCGCTTTATAACTACTAAGATCTTTAGCGATGCTACGGTTAAAAATTTTCATAATCGGGAAATACTTGATAGTTTTTATTATGGCTTTAATTTGATATAACTTTATATTTTTTTTGTTTCATAAAGGTTAAAAACAATAAAATAAATCGATAATTCGACATTCGATTTTTGTTACTTGTTTATAGCTAACTTATTTCACCAGTGTCACTTGCACGCTGTAGTTCAATGCTCAAACTTAATGCTGATTTTCATTTATATGTCGTTTTAGTCGATATCATATCACAAGGCCACATTTAACGCTGGAAATCAGCGTCAAGCGTCATCATGAAATCGCACTTTAATGTTGTTTTGTTGTAATTAAGTTCTTTGGTGACGCTATAGTTTTAAAAGTGTGGAACCAAGAAAATATCATAAATGCTCATTGTCATATTACTGAAGTTGAGTTGGGTTATATTTCTACCAAATATTACAGTTTGAAAATGTCAAGTGGATATCCGCTATACCTAAATTATACCAGGCAAACTCTTAACAGTCTGAGACTTGAATCCAGCATATATGAAGTTGAATATATAGTAAATGTTAATTTTTTCAATTATATTAAGATAACAAATATAAAATCAGGGTACAAATCTGATATTTTAATGCTTTAAGTTTTTAGTTAAATGGGTCCAATATTCGTAGACTTTTTCAAGCAGGCCTTACTTATTAAAGAAAACACTCTTTTAGATAGAGTATTATGAGAGCTGCTTTAATGCTATTTTAAAGGATTGTTTTTACATAAAATAAAAATTAAATTTTTCTTAATTAATCTTCTGATTATCAGCTTATTCACAGATTATTTGCTTAAAATGGGTAACAATTAGTATTTTTTTTTACTAATGAAAATGTTTTTTTAGCCACCGTTACACGTTGATCCATTTAACTGAAGATAAATAAAACTGCTTTATTATACCGAAAATAATCAAATTTTTTACTCAACAAGCTTTGCAAGCGTTGCTAAATTGTTGCCTTTATAAATAATAATAGTAAAATATGTTATTCAATTTTGTAATTAATACTTAACGTGTCACTATAATATTTATGAGACATCAAAACGTCCATATGGTTGCAATTTTTCAATATAACGGACACACAAATTTGTTGATAAAAAACAGAAAAACAAAAATAAAGCCATTTGATAACTCTAGGATCAAAATTGTTGTTATGTAAATCAGGCAGCCTGAACTCAACAAGTAAAAAAAATCCTTTTGTCATTTATAAAACTATTCAATTCGAAAACCAGCTATGCAAAAAAGACTTAATAAAAATCTAAGAATAAATACAGAATTAAAAAGTGGTCAAGTTAACACTTGTGTACTGGAAATTTTTCAAATTTCAAATTTTTCCAACCATAGGATATTTCAGTCGATATTTAATGAATTGCTTGCATTACCAAAATATTATGTCGATGTTGTGTTAGTAAATAAACCTGTAACATTTTCGTCGAACAGCTTTTTTTTGGTTTATTCCGTTGTAAGTTTAGGTAAAAAATCGTTTCAAAATGACGTAATGCTAAACTCACCCGACTGGTTTAAAATTTAAAAAAAAATAGCATAGAAATAATTCTGTAACTTCTCAAATCCTTACATTCATAAAGTCCCATCAATTAATAAAAAAATGTGTTATTATTAGTTTGCTAAGATTTAATCTATTAGATTTTTCAACTGGAAATGACTATGTTATTTATTTACTTTAAATAAAGATATACTTTTGTTTCGAAATTACAAGTACCTATGTAATGAAATACCAGAGAACGACAAAACCGTCAGTTTCAATAGAATACCTGTCTTCACAACTAAGACACTTTTAGCCCAAGGCGGCGAAATAAACACTTGCACTTCATCATAAATTCAGAACATAATACCTAAATAAATTATTATTTCGTGAAAATAAACATCACAAACAAATTTTAAAAATTGCATTTTTAAGTATAATAACGAACATTTGCCTAAGGTCTAATACTTTCAAAAGCGTACGAATATCCCAAAAAGTAATAAAGTTTTAAAAAAAATATCACCGACTAGTATTATAAAATTTAAAGTAAAATTAAGAAGCTAAAACGAATATTTCTTTCAAATTTTATTTTTCCACCATTGCGGTAAAATTTTCGTTTGTTTCTTAAAATAGATTTAATTTTCTCTGGTATCAGTGATTTTAGTTTTCCTTTTAAATTGTTGTATTTGGAATAAATTGGAAAATAAAATAAATCCGTAATAAATGAAAAAAAAAAAAAAAATTTCAATAAAGTAATTGGTGTATAAGTAGGTGCTTTATTTTGAAAATTATGCATATCGCACATATTTTTTTTAATTATTCACTTAAACGATCGTTGGACCTCTTTTATAAACTTTAAGTACTAAGTTTAGACTTTTATAGCGTTTGAATATCGCAAAAATTTAAAGTATTCATTCAGTCTTTTGGAGGCTTTGAAGGATAAGTTCAGAAGTGATCTGAGATCAAAACAGTTTTCTTTAAATAATAGAAAAGCAATGCAGTCCGCAAATCATAAACTTTGGGGACTAAACTCGACATATTTAACGTTTTTAAAAATTATATGGTCGTTAATTTAGATTTTTTTGAATTGAATATCTTTGTCAGATGTCAAAACAAAGGAATCGGGTTATATATATATATATAGTTTACCAAGTCGTCTATTGGCAAAGAGTGACATTTATTAGAAAATTCTTGATTCATATTAACACTCCTCATAATTAACTCCAAGAAAAGGATTTTTTTTAAGATTTGATTTTTCTAACCGTTAATTTAATATTATATCTCTTTTTCCTGGTTTTCGGGAAACCCATCAAATAGTCATTTATTTACAAAAGTAAAAACCGTTTCTTGTGGGTTTCCAATTACTTCGGTACTGTTTTGAAAACAAAGGGTTGAAAAAAAAGGAATTCTTTCTAACGATTATATTCTGTTATACTTGATGAACGACTAGTTTGTCGTTGTAATACTGGTTCTGCTAGGTTATGATATACTAGTATATCTTTTTTTTAATTGACCTTTAAGAGGAGGAAAACAATTTCTTGTCTTTCAAAAAATCAATCATCAGCAAAAAGGAAATAAACTAATTTTCGTCCAAAATTTTCAATCTACCCTATAAAATGAATGCAACTCTAATAGACGTTTGATTTTTTGTAATTTTTGATTCCTAAAACACCTAAGTATTCGCCTCAAACCACCGACATTTTGTAGATTATTTTGTCAACATTTAGCCTTGTAAGCAATTAAGGAGACCCAAAGGAGCAATTTTTGAAAAAAAGTCAAAATTTGTTTTTACCAATTTGTTTTTGCGATTCTAACCACTATAACTGCTTTAAAATCTGCTTTACCACATTTAAAAATTGATAATAGTAATATTTCGATAGAAATAAAATACCCTACAAACCGGTTCCCTCTAGTTTTCAAACAATTCATTCTTCTGAAAAATCGTATTTTTTTTTATATTTGACCCATTTTCTCCAAAACTATTAAAACGACCCGTTTAAAATTTTTTGTGACGATATTTATATAGTCCATGTTGTTTACGTCCTTGTCTTTTTAAATATAATAATTAAATTGTGGGCAATAAGGACGAAGCTTCTTGTGGAATATTATTTATTTTATCGCCAACGTTTCGTCAGTCATTCCTGACTTCTTCAGGGCTTAAAATTTAAAAATTACTCCACCAATGTCATAAAAATAAGCTGTAAAAATGACCCAACTGGTAGAACAACAGACCAAGAATACAATTTGGTATTGATAAATAAAAAATTGTTTAAAAAACATTATTGAAAAAATACAAACACACAATAATGTTTTTTAAACAATTTTTTATTTATCAATACCAAATTGTATCCTTGGTCTGTTGTTCTACTAGTTGGATCATTTTACAGCTTATTTTTATGACATTTGTGGAGTAATTTTTAAATTTTAAGCCCTGAAGAAGTCAGAAATGACTGACGAAACGTTGGCGATAAAATAAATAATATTCCACAAGAAGCTTCGTCCTTATTGCCCACAATTTAATTATTATATTTATATAGTATTTAAACATATTGAATAAAGGAATTCAAAAACATGATTAAATTTAAAAATAAAAAGTTGTTAGTAACAAAGTATTAGTCATTTTTTTCAAATATTTGTAACTTTTTTGTAATTGATTATTCTAAATATTAGTTATTTAGTTTGTTATAATTGAAGAGTAAATTAAGCCTGCCAAGTTTCATTGAAATTGGTGAAAGATTTTCAGGGAAAATGGGTCAAGAAGTTTGGGTTTTCATAATGGAAAATCTTGTTTTCGGGTCCCCTTAAAGGTTGAAAAAGGTTTCTTATTTCCACTTTAAAATATTCAAAAATTCAGTGCAAAACTTTTAAATTATTAAATAGGTATTTGAAAAAATCAATAAAAGCTGAAACTATATTTTTGTAGATGTAAATTTTATCTTCTGAAGTAAGGGGTTACTTACTTATATTTAACTACAGTGTTTTTGTCTTTTAAACTTTCAAAAAGTAGTTTTGAACTTTTGGACATTCTTTGATCCCTTTTTTTGTAAATTTAATATTGTAATTAATATAATGAAATGAAATTCTGATTCAGAGTTTCAACCTTTTGTCAGGGTAAATTATTTTTTTGAAAGTAAATTATTTCTGGCCGATAAATTTATTAACGCCGACTGCAGAGAAAGAAAATGAAAAAATCGAACCATGGCCAATACTCACTACTATCATTACACACATATCGACATTAAACGAGATTTGTTCAAGAATAAATGAGAGAAAAAAAAACGTGATATAGTTTATAATTAATGACTATGGTGTTAATCGTTAAGATTTCACCTTACTCCTTATACGTGCAACGCAATCTAAATGATGTGAAACATTTGAAAAATTTTATTCAATTAATTGCAAAAGGTTTTCAAAAAAGTTTGCACAATTTCCTTGAATTTGAACTTCGCCTGATTGCACTTGTAAATGAGTAATTGCAATAATTAATATCGTTTGAAATCAGGATGTTCGATCGTTTATGATCGGTTTTAAATATGACGCAAATTTTTTGTGCTGTTTTGATTGGAAAGTCTTTTACACTTTTACTCTCATCACATAAAATAGTTGCCTGAACTACGATAATTATTATATCTTAATTTAAATCGTGGTCATGATTTAAACGTTATTTTTATTGCACTCAAAAAATTGTTTGTGAATTATTATGGCTAATGATGAAGAAATTATATCTCACGTCAATTTACATTCGTGCAAAGATCTAGAAGACTCATCACATAAACCTAAACCAAATTTAGATTCATATATCTAAATCTAACAACATTAAGATTCATTGATTAAAATAAAGAGAAATTCGTTAGTATTTTTTCCATCAAAAAATCAAGTTTTTAAGACAAAAAGTTTGAATGAGAAAGTGAAGTTAGTTGAGGAAAAAGAAGAAAAATTTCCTGCGTACAATTCGCATAGATACTAACGTCCGTGATTCATGTTGGAAATTAACCTTGTTGATGATGTTTGTTGATGGTAATGAGCCTAATACAAATATGAAATGAGGAAGATATTGCACCAAGAAAATGTTACTATTATTCTACCATTTCTCACCTTTCCTCTCTCTTCCTTTTATGTGTTTAGACCGACTGGGCATATTCGTTTTCCTCTAATGGATAAAGTCATATTTCATGGGGAAATGATTATGAACAAGAAAAAATTTAATTCAGTTCCGTTTTATTTTCATTTCCTATTGGTTGCCAGCAAATTGAATTACGAGAAAGAACAATGTCTGAAACTTATTTTAAAGTAGGATGAATATAAATAAATAAAAACAATTCAATGAGGTGATAACTTTTTGATTTATTTTCTACCCTTTTAATCAACATAAATTGATATTGTTTGCAATGAAATTGGTTCCCTTTTTATTTTTAAGTGACGCCGCTATTCATAGGTACTGCATTATAGTCATTTTTAAAACAAAAATATTAGTAATTTGTTATATATTTCAAGAGAAGCTACGATTTGCTAAGTTACCGTAACTTTTATTGCATAATTTTCATAAGTTTTTTAAAAATTAACTAAATTGCGTAAAGAATTCAAATTTTGGTTTATAATTCTCCAATCAGTAAACATTTTTTTTTTTTTTTAATATTCGTCATTTTATAATTTGCTTAATATATATTATTTAAATTTATTTATTGATATAATAATAACAATACGAAACCATACAAAAACAACTTATAGTGATACCAAAGAAAAAGAACACAAAAAGAAAAAAATATACTAAAAATGCTTTAGAATTAAATAAATTTAATAAATTAATTTAAAGTATCGGTCAGTACCGGTCACTATCCCGACTTATGTCATAGTATTCCTCACTCACCCTTTTCTGAGGATCATTCCTGTAGATCCTCAGGGTATTTTCTTTTTAATTTTCTTTGAATCGATGGTTTCAAATTTAAATAGTTCCCCAAATAATTTATTTTCGTGCTCATTGCATCATTCATTATGTTTTATGCTTTGTTTCTTGATTACATCTTTTATAAAAGTTTCATTTAGGTCATCATGCAATGTTTGGTTAATAATATATCGAGATGCTATGGACTATAGGTCGTAAGATTTTCAATACGGTTCTGTACCAAACCAAGTGCAGATTAAGAATTGACATTTTTTATAAACAAATTAAAAACCTTATTTATATCATGAAAAAATCAGCACTGTCCTACAATTAAATTTCCTATGAAAAATGTTTTTTGAAAACTTATCATTTTGTTAAAAACATAACTTTGAGCTCTTAATTTTCACTTAAGAATTTTTTTTAATAACAATTCGTGTTTTTCTATCCTGCAGATAAAACTTTACCTGGAAGTTTAGTGTCAATATCTGGATATGAAAATACCGACCTTAATAGACAGAAATTTTTAAATTAAATTATTAGATAAATCCTACATATTCATCCAACACGTATTACTATATGTATATTATGTAATATATGTATTACTCAGGTGAAAATACGTTGATTTTTACTAACCTCCAGATAAAATTTTATCTAAGATAAATGTTACAATCTAGATATAAAATACCGGCCGTTAGTATAATATTTTCACTGCTTATTTTTGTTAGACAATTTAATTTCATTTTTTGTTCTTAAATTCGGTCTTATTTCTTATTGATCCAATTTATGCCAAATATCTGTCATTGGTTTTTAATTTTTTTTCTTGACAGTAAAATTAACCTATCTGACTTCAAAAATTTACAATCAATTTAGGAATCAGACTGATTTGTTATACCAGTTTAGTTCCTTTTTTAAAAGATATTTTTACAATCTTTCAAAGCAGTAGATTGTTAAGGATTACTTTAATTTGTAACAAAAAAAAAAAAATTTAAATCGATAACCATTAATATTTATCAGAATTAATTGCTACACAAAATTATCGTCACAATTTTAACAAAATAAAGCAAAATAGCACTCAATTCTTTGGCAAACCAATCAACATGATTTCTTATACACCAAGCAAGTATTTAGATATTCTTTGATCAATCCTGGATAATAATATACTGAAACTTAGAACTCGCAATCTTAAGTAATCTAATATTCATTTCCTTTAATACTAACATTTCATTCATGAAAGTTTCTTTATTTCAACTAAAATAAATTTCAGTCTTGTATTCCTTGTTCCCTAAAATATTTGCTTATCCATTCAATACAGTTTCCAATGATTTATGGGAAATACCAAACTTTTTCTCCCTTATTCTGTATCTATCCTTTCTCAGCAAAAAAAACCATCGGAATGCATTTTTCAAGTCTCAAATTTATTACTCCTAAGATCAGCGTCAACACGTTTTGCGCCATAGAGCTGAGAATTATTTTGCTCCCCTTGGTAGACTATAACTTGATTAATAAAGCAATTAATTTTAATCATAACTTTATCGCTAATTTTTATATTCCTCCCAAACTACTAAGCGTTATTGTAATTAATGAATTTTTAAATCAAAAACGTAAAATAAAATTTTGGTTTACACACAATATGACCATATTTTTCGTAAAAACAAATTTTTTGAATTGGAAACTGGCACCCCCTTTAATTGGTGCCTTTTGCAAAGCACAATATAAACAAATGCATGCGCAAATCTTTATTATCCTAGACTGGCGCCAAAATTGTTTGCACTTTAAAGCTTAGAAGAGTTTTGTCCCCATTGATAGATTATACTTTGATTAATAAATCTATTAATTTAAACCTAATCGTTAATTTTTATTTTCCTCACAAACTATTAAGTGTTAGAGTAATTAATGAATTTTTGAGCCAAAAAAATAAAATAAAATGTTGATTTATAGACAATGTTTTTTAGTTTACGTAAAAACTATATTTTTTGAAATGGCAATTGGCACTTATTCTTTGATTGGCGCCTTTTGTGAAGCACTTTGTAGACAAATAGATGAGCAAATCTTTACCACCTCATAATACTTACCTATGAAATCGATAAATGATTGTAATAACTTAACTTGAACTGAAAATTATATGCAACAAGAAGCAGTAAATAAGTTTTGTTAACATTACTTCGCCTTAATATTGAATGAATTATGATTAACACTAAAAATATTTTACAATAATATAATCTTTATAAGCAGTGTGTTACTTAAGATAACGCCACATTTTGCACTTTTCGAAATTTGAAACAGTCGAAGTGTTTACAAACTAGAACATCTGCAACTTCCTATTTTTAATTTATGTTTCTCTTTAATTAACTTCCTAAAAATAATTCTCAAATTTGAAACAGCCGTTACTTAAAAAAAAATAACACTTGAAACAAAAAAAAAATACTTCAAAGATCAGCACAATACGACACCCACGATTTTCGATTTCATTATATTTATCTCTCTCCTAATTAATATAATTCAAACATGCTTTATATAACCACGTTTTTATGATACATGTAATAATCAGAAAAACCAACGAAAAAAATGCAATCGATCGATAATTGATTGATTATTTTGATTTATTTAAGATTATATAATTGAACTAGCTAATTGATTACTTGATTTACTTTTACTTAAATCAAATAACTTTAGGTTGAAATCGAAAATTCTAGGTTTGAGATAAGAAAATGGGCAGCTGGAAAAAAATGCGGAAGTAAAAAATGAGCATTTTCACCACCTACTAAATTACATTTCCACCTAAATGTCTAAATTCAAATGGTTTTTAGGAATGAAAAACAGACACATCCGCCATGATCCAACACAAACATTGACTAATTAATAATAAACATTAACGTCATTATAAAACGTACTCATTAAAATTTATCGTTCAAAGAAAAAAATTAATCCACACACATATCAAAGGGGGCTTTGACTCCACGATTCATTTTTTCTGCCTGAACCCAACTATCATCATATAGCAATCTAGCAATCTAGTTGCAATTAACTTAGCTCATTCCGAATTTATCTGTGTTTTGTCTTTTATTGCTAAAAACAATATTTTTGTCATCGCAATCGCCAAATTAAATCTGTTCTCACGCTTGTTAAACTCCTACGTTATCGATATTTAAATATCGTGACAAACGTTGCGATTACGATAACGCCAAACAACATTTTACCTCTAATATTATGATTACATTCATTTTTTTCGTGTTCTGACAAGCCAGACAGACCTAACGTTGAAATTATAATTAGAATAAAAAAATAAATTCTATACTTGTGCTAAATTTAGACAATTTTCAAAAAAGAGCATCGTTCCAAGCTGTCTAGTTGTTTGGAACGATGTTCATTTATCATCTTACTAAAACGGACGATGGGAAGTCGGAATTTAACTAATTTTTTTATAAGTAAATGCAATACAACTTAATTTAATATGACATTTAATTAAATAATGGTTCTGTTTAGCAAATATTTTTTTATAAATTAAGAAATAAGTGTTTTTCGGGTAGTCTGCTTAAAACAGGCCATAGATTATGTTACCATGTTAGAGATTTTTCAATTCAAACAAAAATAGATGCTATCATTGTAACATTTTTAATACAAGAGGAAGATTAAAAAAAATGTTTTTTTTACTAAGCCATTGTCATAAAGATTACTAGCAATTCACAATTTAATTCATGCATATCTCTAGAGCTCTAGGCGGTTTGTATTTGTGTGGATTTTATCGTATTTTTTTTTCTATTTTCTACCTAAAGTTTGATGCAATGGTAGAAGTGGTAGAACTTCTCTTTTAGTATCTAGATAATCAATTCCATCAATTTCTCTTTGGAGTTAATGATTTCAATTTTTTTCTTATTCATATCAATATAAATTACTAGTAGTTGCCCGTCGCAACTAAAGGTTCTATCTCAATAAAATGTTTAATATGAGATAATGTAGAGTTAATCAACAATCGAAATTTTAAATTTAATAATCAAAGTGTTGTTAATATAAAAAAAAGTTTACCTAAATTATATTAAGAAATAAAATATAAGTGTTTTTTTTAATACCATTTTAATAACAACTTTTTAAATAGTGTCATTTCACTAAATTAGTATGAAAGTTTAATACTTATGTAGTACTTATACCAAATAGGCGATTTTAAATTTTGGTTCGTTTTTCAACAATCAAACTTTTTAAAATTTATTTTTATGAACCAATGGTTGTGATCTGGAGTAATTATATATTCGGCTGAAAAGCATTAAGGTAGCAATTTTTTGCCATATATTTCACTGTCAATGCAAACATAAAATCTTCCATACTAACTTATTTTCGGTATTTAGAACAACTTGAATATCAATTATTGTTATTGAAAATAAATAAAATATTCGAATTTACTTCCCCGCTTTTCACCTATTTCCAACAATTTTGTATGTGCAACATCCAAATGTGCGAAATCGAATAGCTTTTTAATCATGTTAACGGTTATGTTAAAAAATAAAGGTCATTATTTTTTTTTCGTTTTACATTGTATTTTCAAATATAAGTGCACATTTGTGTCGATGAAATTTGGAAAGTGTTTTCCTTATACGATCCAGATATATAATAAGAAAGAGTTTTTGAAAATTTCTCCCCTAAAAGAGTGAAAAACGGTAGCAAAGTTTGTAAGGGATAACGTTTAATAAACAATCGAAATTATCAATAATCAATCAAAGTCCGTTAAAAGCGAATATTTACAACTGGTTAACTATTTGTCGCGCTTTTATTACAAATAATATAAATTTAAATTCATAAAAAATTGTACCGTCGGGTGCGTAAATAATTATTTAATGTGCTTGAGTAATAATATTTTGACAAATGTATATAAGTGGTTGTTATGAAAAAAATACAAAAGTAATAACAAATTTGGTAAATAGCCGGTTTGAGCAAATAGACATGTTTGAATGCCGGGCGCTGTGTCAACTTAACCCTACCAACGTTTTGAATGCATAAGTGGGGATAACAGAGCGCATGCGCATAGCCAAATTTCTGCACGCACGGACGGCAAGATAGTCAATTTATATATAAGATAATTGTAGTTATTTGTCAATTTTTCTGGAATTATTATTTTTTTATTAGTTATTTACTGTCACTTTTTAACTACTATAGTCTTAAGCGACTCTAGGGTTTCAAAAAATTCGTAAAGTGAAAAGTACTGAAAATTTTCCTGTTACAAGATGTGAATCTGGAATTACTTACAGGTTTTAGAGCGGACACCTTGACCACTCGGCCACCAGTAGGCTGGAATTATTTTACTGTACTAAAAAAAAAATTAAAATATCTAGTTGCTTTACCTCAATCAGTAAATTTAAGTGAGTTTCTGTGGAAGTCCTGGGGTTCCAAGAAAAAAAATCCACAAGCAAGTAGTCGTATGATGTTATAATATTTGTAAAATTAACTTCAATATTTTCATAATGATGCATCAAACTATTAATGTAAGGTTTTACTTGTACACTTCTAAAAAAATTGACAATTGCAATTAAATTGTCTAAAATATGAAAATATTTATTACTAATATGCTAACTATCTTTAGTTATGGTAAGAGTATAATGATCTTTTTAAACTTTCGTAAGGATTCTACAAGAAAAAAAGTTTGGAAAACCCTTGTACTATTATGTCAACCCTATTAAGTTAAAAAGTTAACCCTTTACTATTATGTCAAGCAAACAAAGAATTGAGTATCAGCTGGTTACCTAATATACCTACCTTATATACCTAATAATCAACAATTTCATTGTTGTTTTTATAAAGTGGAAAATAGACTTTTTTCATGGCATTTTGTTAACATGGTTAGGGTACAATTAAACCAATCTATACATCTTACAAGGGGATGCTAATCCATTAAATATATTTCCCTTGTAATTAGAATATAATTACCGATGTAATTCTATTCTTCTTACATTTCGGTTTTAAGATGATTTGAAACAGAATTGCTGAAAATATATTGAACTAATTTTCAAAATTGAAGTCAACTTTAAGCTGAAAAAAAAAAAAACAAACAAAAGCGTTTAATAATAATAATATATAATAATAATAATCGGTCGGTCTCTCTTTTTCCAAAAACAAAACCAGTACATATAGTAGTACATAGTAGTATATACCATAGTAATTAGAATATAGTAAATAGTTGCGATGAAATTTTCATCAAAATGGTTGGGGTTTAAAATTTTTAAGAATGACAAAATGTATCCCTTCAATCAATGTTGTACGGGTATAATTAATTCAACGAAAAAAAATGCTTAAGGCACTTTAATTGCCTTCTTTTTACCATTGCTTTATTTATGTCTTTAGTGATTCTAGACCTTAGACAAATATATAAACCGAGAAATAATGATAATTTGCATGTAACTATATTCATTGACCAATTTTGGAACAACCACCTTCAACATGAACAAACCTTTTCATATATAAATGATATTTCATATATAAAATTGATATTTATTGTAAAATGATTTTAAGAAAAACTGGCTTTTCATCTTTTATTTAAACTATTATGCAATATTTAAAAATTAAAATTTATATACAAGCATAAGTAAGACAACCCACGGGCACTAAGAAGGTATATGATTTGGAACTTCTGTATTGTAATAAGTAACAGTGGCTGGAGTTCAAAAGGAATGTGCTCAATGGCAAATTATAGGTGCAAAATTCCTTGTATTAGACCTAAAAATCCAAAGATTTATTTTTTGAAGCACACGCAACTTTATGACATTATTATTAGATGTAACGATTTTATCGATAATTTTGATGTTTAAAATTTTAAGTTAAATTGAATTTTCCTTACTATGTAAGTAAAAATTTATTGCAAAATATACACCTACCATACACTGAGTATGTCTAATAAAATTGTGTAACATTTTTAATACTAAAATACTAAAGTTATAATCCTTTTGTTGAATTGAATTGAACTTTTGCTGTAACAACGTTTTTACTGTTGAACTTTTACCTACTCTTTAATGTTGAAACCAAATTTCAAAACTATTCGCACACGTATATATCTGCATAAGATGCCATAACGGTACCGGTAAAGTTATTGTTAAAATAAAGTGCACTTTAACGAGGATATCATTCAAAACGTTTTGACACGACCGACTAAGATAAATACTTTTCTATTTATTAAGATTTCGTTGTCCGCTGAAGAAACGCCTCGGACAAATATCTATTTTAGATCGCAGAAATTTCAAATTGATTTTCGTTTTGCAATTTTATAATTTTTTATGAAAACGGAGATAATTCTGTGTTTTTTTTTTGTGATTTATTGTATTTTTATTGGCTAACTACCAAAAGGAATTCGTATGAAATGATTATTCGACGCTTGGCGTTTCGACCGACCGACGCCATCGTACGACGACGCCAAGACGGTAACGAGACGTCGTCGCTCGAACCGTCTAATTTATTATTGTTGTATACAATCTGTTTGAGATGCACCGTAACAAATATAACACGTGTCACGACCAGGAATGAATGAAAAGATGATAAATTCCAATTTGCCACTTCGTCCCCCCGAAATATTCCATTTCTGTTTAATAAATAGAGGCTGCCCAATGGCCAAAGTTTCGATACTATTTTTGTAATATTTGCTTATAAAAAAGCTATAAAAAATAAAAATTTAAACAATAAAAGTTAAACAATAAAAAGTTAAAGTCTTATTGCTTTTGAAAGAATATCGAAAATTGTAAAAGAAAAATTAAAGGCAGAAGACATTTATGAAATATAAATTTACTCCAAATTATAAATTTTTAATCCAATTCTAATAAAGCCCATGCTAGTTTTGAGTATTTTGAGTTTATTACACTAACGGACCGGTATTTCAAATTTAGATGGTTACATTTATCTTCCAAATAAAGTTTCACCCGAAGACCAAAAAAATATTCGTACTTTCATCTAAAATAGTAATATATGTAGATACGATAAATATATACAGTCCCTGGCCATATTTATAAACGCACTATAGGTTTTGTATAAAACCTGAAGTAAGACCTTTTTTATTTTGAGTCTATTTTTGATTGGGATTAACATTCCTGTACAAATTTTATTTATCGAGCTTAGGTATTACTAATACCGTTACCGAAAATCATATTAACTAAAATTAAATTTTTACCATCAAATTAATTAAACATCTTACATATGGCGAGCTTAATTGTTTTATATTTAATTGAAAGCTCGTTTACTGATATTTAAGCTCCAATTCTGCGCAGTATGCTGTCTATGTTCTAAATATTAATATTTTGTCTAAGGGCTATTTTTCTGTTGTGACCACTTCTTTAGCTATTTTTTTCTTCAGCAATTTCGACATATTTCCAATGGGTGTCAAATCAAGACTATTATTCTAAAGTAGGGTAATAGGGAAAATAAATAAGGTTTTACCCTAACCCAGAAAATATGTTTCTTAAAAATTAATACAACTGTTTATAATGTAAAAAGTAAATAATATTAAATTTAATTTAGTAGAATATGTACATTTTGTATACAATCTTAAGTGCGTCTAATAATATGACTAGGGACTGTAGAATGTATCCAACAGAGAAATTTTTAACTTTAAATTAGCTATCTTAAAGATATGATCTACATATCTTCCCATGTAGTTTCATGACTTAAAAGAAGTAGTTTTATCTATTCTTTTCGCTTTAAGATGGCCTAAGTCCAGCAAACATAAGAAAAGCCCAATATATTGGGGTTTTAATCAAATATCATCCAATATCATTGGAAATGTTTTCAAGTTTAGTTCTAATTAGGCTTTTCCATGACTTTTTCAAAACTAACAAAGTAGCAGGCGTAATATTTAGGAAGACTAATAATTGAGTTGTTAATGCCAAAGTGGTGTAAGTCATATAATTGCGATTTACATATATAATAAATTATATTCAAGTAGCTATCGAGGTATTTTAGCCAGCTATCTACCGGCATAGTAATAAAGCTTTGACTTAAGCTTGAAGCTTTAACATTTTCAATAAACAGGTAATTACTCAACGAAACGTTTCAGTTAATTAAAGAGGAAAAATCAAATTAAAATTATGACTTACACCACTTTGGCTTTAAGTGACTCAGTTACCTATGCAAATGTAGGTTTATTCTATATAAGTATAAACAAAGTGAAAATTCGAATTTTGGGTTTTTTAAATTTTTTATTTCTTTTTGCTTCTTCTTCAATAATCTGTTCTTAAATCGTGACACTGGATTTATTAGAACTCCCCTTCAAGTATAATATCAATAAAAAAGCAAAATAATAATACAGAATTATACAGTAAACCTAGTTATGTCTAGATATTTAAATGGACATAATTTAAGGGTTTAGTTCATTTCTCAATTGATTTCCACAGTTCTTTGTATAATTAAAAATTCGATTTGAAAATTGGTACCAAAGAGTGTCACAAAAATTGTGTGCCTAGACGCATTATTAAAGCGCATAAAAATACACAGGAAAGAGGTGCATCCTAGAATAAGAATAATTTTCTTCTCCAAATGGAAACCACTTGACCTTGTGTAACTTTCTTCGATAGTATATTAATACCGTTATGCCCAGAACTTGGAGTTAACCTAATTTCAATTGCTATCTACCTCAAAGTTGAAAAATTTAAAGCCTTGCAGATAACCTATTTGCGATTTTTTAACTCTTTATATCCTAGAAATTTATTGGTGCTCTAATTTTAATCAACAAATTCTTCTTTAGAATTTCTTCTTAATAAGGTGCCTTATTAAAAATCAATACCTCTCTCGATTGTTTTTTTCTTTCTATTACTTGATACCTGACTTCTTCCCTTCAGTGTCTTCTATCCCTAGCGACATTCTTTAAATGGGTGTAGCTTAATCTGATTTTTAAAAATTCAGGATTCCAATCCCCTTTCTTTCTTTTTTCTTAGAATTTATTAATTTTTCTTCTACAATATCAAATATGAATCATTTTCCTCTGAAAATATCACTCATATTGTTAGTGTTCCCTTTTGCCACCATTTTGATGATCGTTCTTTCTTCATTGCTCTTTTGAATACTTCCATGTCCGAAGCTTAATCCTTTCGTTTAATTTTCTCTACTTTTCTTCAGCAATTATTTCAAAGCTCTCTAGTCCCTTTCTTGTTTTCTGATATCTAATAAAATATTTACTTATAGAACAATAGATCAGAAAAGATTTTAAGTTTTTATAATTCTTTGTAGAAGTACTTTGAATTCTTGTAAAAAACCAATGGATTGATGATATTTACGAAAACGATTATTATGATAACAGAATAACGCAATCTTTTGTGTCCTATAACTTATTAAACAGGACCTCTTTATTTCATAGTTTTCTATGCTTAATAAAGATTATATCAGCTTGTTTATTATCATCTTTTCGTTTCGTCTAATCTTAATCTCTTCCAATTTCAATATTTATGTTTTTCAGTATATTTCCCAAATATCTATATTTTTTGGTAATAAAGAAACTTTTTTATATTATAGTTAACATTTTGAACAATAGTTTTTATTTAAAAGAACGGTAGAGACAATAAAACACGCCAACGGATTGCGATTGCAAAATTTCAAATACTTTTTTCTCGATTTTAATCTGCACCAATTTTTTTCTCACTATTTATCACGTAATGGTAACTTAATCTGATTTCACATAAAACACTTTTCTTATATTCTTCTATCTAATGGGAAAAAACAATTTTATCTCGCAGTTGCAAAGAAATTTACAATGAAAATTAATCTATTTTTGGATTTCGAAAATTTACGACTTGAATAAATATCATTAATTTAATTAAAGAAGATGACTTAATATTGAAATAAATGACCCAAGTATGAGTCATCTAATAATCAAAATGTCCAGGAAGTTATTGGGAAAAAAAAATATTGAAAAAAATTTACATAAAAGCATTTATTTTTTATGGTCTGAAATCGTTACGATAATAATCTTCTTCTTTTTATTTTCAGAGTTTTTTGTCATCAAATTCGAAATGTTGGTGGAATAAAGGTTTGGTAGCCGCTTGTCGGCAATTACGGTATGCCGGCTACGTGCAAAATGGCGTTTTACTGGTTGGCAGTAACGACGCTTGTGCCTTAGAATTGGTTCGGGCGGCATATTCCCGAGGCGTCTTAAAGCCACCTGAAGGTCATGCGATTCATGCTCTCGGTAAGTCGAAAAAAATTGCCCAAAATTTATATGCAAATTTCGTAAAACAAAATTTGCCTCGTGCACGAAACGGAAATCACTGAAACTATTCCGTTATTTTGTTGCCTCAAATGTTTAACAGCAGGAAATATTATTCTGATGGTGATGTCGTTATATAGATTCATTTTGGATTAGGTGTAAGCTAATGGGTATACCGTTAGCGAATATCTTCAGGTCCCCGAAATATTAATTTATAACCTGGCCTATTGATCCATGTTTTGAAAAAAACGGGTTTTCAGTTGTAAAAAATTTGAACTTGTCATTTTCAGTGGAACGTTCGCTATGATAAATAAACAAGTTCGTCGACAGTGGTCAGCTAAAAATTGATAATATTACATAACTACTTCTTCTCTATTGAAAACTTTAGTCTTTCAAAAACCACTATATATCAACGAAAAAAAAATTATATCAAAAATTGCAATAATAATATTGTACTTTCTGCTATATAATATTAGAGGGTAGAACCTGAACTAACGTTTTATGCCTTCTACAATGTCTACTTCTGATACAATTTATGTATGTTAAGATTCATAAAAGTTGAGTTTATTAATTTCTATCTGGAACAAATGGAACAAAAGATTTACTAGAATTTATTCAAATACGGAAAAAAATTATATCAATAATTACAATAATAATATCGTACTTTCTGCTGTATAATATCACAGTCGAGGATCTGGACTAATGTTTTATTTTTCTATAATGTCGCATAGTAAAATTAATTTGACAAAAATTACTACTTGAAACAGCAAACAGTCCTATTCACTTTCATAAATTTTACGATGTTCAAATAAGAAATATTACATTAGCCAAACAAGGCTAGTAGCATCAGTATAATTTCTCCTATTCGACAATTATTTTTCTTTATTCTGAAATCCACAAAATATTCATAATATTGGCTTCAAATAATGAGATAAATTAACTATTATAAATCAATTATTTATTCAGTACAATATTTTTTTGCGATTATAATGATTATTTTTCAATGCATGTAAAAATCCAAATTTAGAGATCTAGAAAAACGATAATATTTTAGTAAATTATTGATGGTTATGTATTTGAGACAATATGTTGAAAATATTTTCAACAATGGAAAAAAAATACAATCAAACATAAAAATTTATCATGAAAATAATATTATATTGTATTATTTTGACAACTAAACTGTTTCTTTCATGAATTGAAATTTTGTTCCCAATATAACCTCACTATTAATTTAAAACATTTATCGATGATTTCTAATTGTTCATTTGTTCTGGCCGTGACGAAAGCAATGACTTTGTTACAATAAGCGGATGATTTAACTAGCTTGATCCTGTTTATAGAAATAATTCATGTATAAGCTCATATATACTCAAAAAGGGTAATTTGTATGCATGTATTTGTTGAGAAGTCAGAGAGTAGTAATGGTAGTAGCAGTTCTATCTCTTTTACTTGTATATGTTATATATGTATATTTACTTGCCCTTACAGAAGATTATAATAAAATATCAGAGAAAAAGGGCAGAAATATTAGTGGTTCTGTCACTTTTACTTGCATATGGTATATGTAAATATTCACTTGCACTCACAGAAAAATTTGCAGTCGAACATTGTACTTTTTGTTTTAGTATCTATAACATAAAACTATTGTTATAATTACGATTTTATTATTTAAAAATCCAAATGTAAATAGGAAGTTTTAAATAAAATATTGAGAAAAAGAAGATAATTAATGTCAGAAGATAATTAATGTTATCAATTAGTTTAAAGGTGTTTTGCCTATATAAAAATGCAGTGCAAAGGTATCACATGATTCCAAAAATTGGTTAAAGCAACATGATTCAACACAAACTACTGCCTTAGGTTTCATACCATAAGTATGATTAAAGTTCAATTGAAAAATTAGTTAATATCTATTGATCTATGCAAATAAATTCCAATAGTAACAAAACTAACATTTGCCGCCGTATCAATCTTTCGGATCGATTTGATCTTTGTGATTCAAAAACGATCCTTTTTAAGTTCAATAAGCCCTCTTCATATTAGAAACACACAAGGGAAAGTTTTCAACTTTCGTCATCCAGTGAACAAGAGTCACGATTTAGCAATCGAAGAAAATTAAATGTCTTTTTGCTACAATAATATTATCGTAATTTATCTTTGCATATTTATATTCAAATGCAATTTGACACTTTTACTTTTTTGCAAAAAAAAAAGAAAACAACCAACAAAAGGATCGTTCTCGACATCGGATCGTGTATCATTTTGGCTTTTGTATTTCGATGATGATTTATCTTTTTGAAACTTTCTCGTCTTGACTTAATAGTCGTTATCGTAATAATTATCTATTTATGTGTCGGTAAATATTTAAATTTTCGGGTCACGCAAAGAATTGGATTTAAATATGAATGAACGATTGAAATTGAATCAAAACAAAAAAAAACATAGGAAAAAACGTCTGAGGTTAAAGAAATAATGTTGAAAAGTGATTTTGATTGATGACAAAGAGATTTTTGACCCGCAAGAGGAAATATCCGTTTTTTTTAAATTGTCAAACTCAGGGGCGTTGTTTACCGTTGAATTCATACCCATTTATTAAATCCCTAGAAAAAACCGTAACGTGTGAAATACGAGTACATCTCACCCGACAATAATAATAGTAATTCACAAATTTTCTTTAATTTCTTAAAACCTTTCCGAATTTCGGGCTATTAGACGCCGAAACTGATAATTTCATTTTCCTGTGTGTTTTTTTTTTGGTTGATGAAATTAACGATAACGTTACAATACATAAACGGGTTTCCAATACTATTTTACGGGAAAGTACTAATTTTTTTACACATCATCCGTCCGCATTTGTTTTATTAAAGTGAAAAGAGAAAATTTCTCACGCATTTATTTTTCTTGCGTTCAATTTGTATTATATTTAATATTTGGTGCTAAGTGTTTGAATGATGAACGATTGATTTGTTTCGTCATTTTTTTTCTCAGCCATCCTCCGTAATTAGCCCTTGTAAGGGCTTGAACAAAGTCTTAAGTATGCAGTTATAATTTATAGGCGTATTATAATTTCTGTTGAAGAAAAATTATTTTGAATGTTATTTCATTTTTCCTCTCAAATTTTATTGCTTTTTGCTGTAAATTATAATTATCTTGTCGGTAATAATTTAATTTATTTGAATTTTTTAAATTTTTCAAAATTTTTGGGTAAAATATTTCCAAATATTGATGCTTAGAAAAAGTACATAAATTTGTAATCATTATAAATTCTCAAACCTTAATTTCCGTAAAAATATACTCATTAAACTTTTCTGAACCTTAAATTTTTAAATCCTCACATTTAAAATGTAAATTTTTTCACATAAAATCCATAGTTATTTGATTGCTTCATTAAAATTCATAGCGATAAAACTAGAACTATTTTAGAATCGTTGTTATCAATTTTATGTTTTAAAAGGAAGCTTTTTTAAAATATTAACACCCATTTATAAATTTTGCACGTATTTTTCAATCTGTAACTGTCATTTATTTCCAAAATTTATAGTTTAAAATCAGTTAAATTTTGTTTCTGTATACTGTATATGGTAATGCATGGGTTCGTCACTTGATCGTACATTCATATCTCCAACTTTACTAAGATTATTTAACGTTCATTTTGTTCATTTGTTGCGCCTCATTTATTCATTTATTTACGGTTTAGTAATGCAATTTCATGGAACATGTTTTTAATGCAATAAATGCGAAAATTCCTAAGATTAGCAAAAGACTTACTAGAATAAAGATGCGAATATGAAATCTGGCGTGTGTCAGAATTCACTGTAGAGACTTAAATAGATATTTTCGACGTTAACTACCTTTTTAACGATGACTTATAATTAAATACGAAGCTGTATTAGAAACCTTGCGATTATAATTGCAATAATATAATAACTACTTACCAATACGTTTGCTAAAAGCATTGCTTAGAAAAATTGTATCGTTATATTCAATATCTAAAAGTACAGTGTGAACTGTAAAAACAAGGAATATATCTAAATTTGAAAAAAAAAACAAGTTTTAGTAATTTTCTCATAATTCTTATGACTAAAAGATTTATTGATCCAGTTTTTTTATCAATTTTTATTAAAACGGAACAGAAGTCAAATGCATTTCTTTCCAATGTTCCCAATGACCACTATAAAGTTTAATATAATTTACTGAGAAAAAAATGCTTACAAAGTTGCTAACTACTTTAATATCATAGTTTGCCTTTTTCAAAGTTATGCTTTTGCTATATTCTTTTGCAAAGAAAAAAATTTGCAGCCATTACTTAGTAAGCTATCATTTATTTGGAGGTACCTGTGGACAGAACTATAAGATCAATTATTACACAAGATAACACATTTTTATTGCATACGAAATTTAAAAAAATTATTTATCTTAAAAACTCAACGAACTAAAAAATTGTTTGCACAATGTATATGGAATTCATTGTATATAAATTGTATATATTACTCTAATTCAGGACTGTCCAACTTTGAGAAACCAGAGGGCCGCAATTTGAAAAAAAATATCCGTGGGTCGCACTCAAAATAAAAAATATTTATCACTGTTTATTTATGTTGTATTAAAAAATTAGACAACATTAGCAACATTGTGTATTGCAATGACAATTTTGTGTACTTACGTTCTGATTTCTTTGCCAGTATAATTTTATCAATTTCAATGTTTTTAGTAGTCAAACGCAGTAGATTTGATAACGATTTATCCATCATGGAACTTCTATTTTGAGAGTGATAAATTTGATTGTAGAAAATGTTCTTCCGCATACAAAAACAAGTATTTTTTAGAACTCTAAGTCCCTATTTTAATACCTTGATCTCACAATTTAGGATACTTATCTCCGGGTAGTAACTTTAAAAATCTTCTCCTGTTACACTTTTGTAACTAATTAAGGCATATCTTTGCAAATCATATAATTCTAATTGCAAATCAAAGTTTACATTTGTAATAGTAATATTTAAGGATATCAAAAATAAAATATTTCGTTCAAAATTTAAGAATCGTTTTTCAAATTGCTTGATTATATCAACCCTTATAACAGAAGCAGACCTGACCAATTGGAACTGAAAACAACTGGGGCGCTATAGTCCTTTTAGGACGCAGCGCAGAGGAACTCTCAGGAGAGACCCCCAGAACACAGGAAAAAAACTTATAATTTAATGGCAAATTATATTAACATTTCAATTATTTAAATTAATGTTTTTTAAACAATTATTATTCGAAAACATAAACTAATATATGTTTTATGAAAAAACGTTACTTGAACCGCATAAGCCCCTCTCGTAAGCCACGGTTTGGGTAGCCTGCCGTATTTCGACGTTTTCGTCCGTAGAATAAAATATTTCGCTAAAAATTTTTGCAAACATTATTTGACATTTTACTGCAAAATATTATAAAAATATAATAGTTAAAGTCAGTAAAAGTCAATAGTGTCTGAATAGGAAATAGTGTTTGAAAAGATTGAATTACAGTAGTAAAATTACTGTTTCTTCAAAAAGCTGAAAACCTTTCTGAGACCATTTTCAAAGATGATATACGTCACCATCATCTTCATTATTTTTGGAACCTCTCTAGTTAGGTCTTTTGTGTTGCATTGTAGCACCCAAGCTTTTGTTTTTAGTTTCAAATAGCAAAGTCTAGTTTTAATTAAAACTGCTTTCAATTGAGTCTTCAGGGATGTTTCCCAGCTAGTGTCCAGTTGACCTAAAGAAGCTAGACGGTTTTACGAATAGCAAATTTGATATGCAAGATAACTAGTTAAAACCAAAATATTTGATAAAATGATAAATGATAATAGATTCGTAAATTTTGGCTAATTTTTTCCTCTATTAGAGCTTTTTTAATGCTTGTAATTGAATTTTTCTTTACAACTTCAATTTTGAGTTGTCCATAGTTTCATTTAAAAAAATGCCAAGCATAAAATATAAGAAAGCAATAATAGTATTATAATTATTTAATTTTAAATCTCCGTAAATTTTCTGTTGAAAGTTATTGTTAAACGTATACTAAGCCAACACTTAAGGCAAAATTTGACATTATTTGGCATTTTTACTTTACGATTCATCAACCAAAATAAATAAATAGCTAAAACTGGTTCCTTAACGATTACCACTGAAACAAATTGACACAAAAGAAATTAAAGAATTTCGGTTAAGCAATTAATACGCTAAACTAACTTCTATTTTCAGTTTTTCTTTTTCAATTTCTCATCTTAGGATAATAAAACCTAGACAGGTGGTCACGGATGGCATTTTATAGCTTGGCCATGAAAGTTTTAATCTGAGAATGGTATGACATTTTTCTCGTTTCGTTTTTGTACTAATAAAATTCATGCTAATCATAAGCCGATCTTGTCATGCATTTACTTAACAAATCACTCACCAATAAAAAAATATCTTATGAGAAAATCGATCATTTAAGTGTATGCATGTACAAAAAGTAAAAACATGTGTCGCAGCACTGATAAAACCGGAAAAATGTGATTAATTTCTAAATTCATAAATAGTATCAATTTATTTAAATATGATTTTAAATGATTATTAATGTTGCTAATGAAGCTATTGAAAATTTAGGCTTTTGCGTTGAGACATGTCTACTTTGGGAGGTCCATTAGAACATTTCAAGTAATCATAAAAGATTATCAAAAAGTTTCATCTTGTTCCATAAATTATTCTGTTTTTTTTTTCCAACTCTTACCTAGTTTTTGGTTTCCGATTCGATTTCAAAAAGTTATTTATGACCGGATATTAATTACAATATTGATTTTGTCATTGAAGTATTGATCTAATCACTCATACTTTTGCAGAGTCATCGATTTTTTTTCTTCAATATAAATAAGAGTGCTTGATAGAAGGATAAGAGTTTTATAAATATTATATCTATGTACAATTCTTTGACTTAGCAAATATATCACGTAATTAAGCAAACTTGTAAAAAAAATATACAAGAGCTGTTCGTGAAATAACACCTGAGAAAATATGGGAAAATTCTTGAATTATTACGAAATATCTACTTATTTGTAGTATTAGTGTTTAATATTTGAAGGTTTTAAGTAACAACAATCAAAAAAAAAAAATAGCCAATCAATATGCAGACTTATATTTTATTAGTCGATACTATGTAGATTTAGTGTTAACAGTTGAACTAATTACATTTATTTCAATCTAAATTATCAGTTTGGTCAAAAAGCAAAAAAAAAATCCAATACTTTTTCCATAAATTATCAAAGTTAGCCTTCAAGTACTTATTTAAATCTTGAGCTTAAAATGTATTGCTTTATACCAATTACGTATATTCTCGCATTTGTATATAAACTTTCCAACTAACAGATCATTTTTGGTAAAAATTTAGCTAGCTTTCAGATAATTTGCATTTTATATTATAACTTCTATTAAATTTTCGCAAATGACATCCGAATTGTTTCTTTTGAGGAAATGTATTGATAAAACTTCCGTCTTTAAAAATGAGAATCGATTTTAAATTAATCTTAATGTGAGTTCAATAGGGGAAATGGTTAGTGAAATTCAATAGAATTTCACAAATTAATTTTACGCTAATCTTTAATCTTTTTTATGGTTTTACGATTATTAACCATTTTTGCGGACACTGGTTGAAATAAAAAAAAATATTGTTAAAATAATATTAAGATCAAACAGAAAATTGAAGATCTCACATTTGAAACTTACTGCGTGAGTTTTCGACTTACTCTCCTACTCTCGGAATCCAGAGCTTTACTCCTGGATAAAGGCATCTTCCATTTTCCTCCCTTTTTCTGGATCTTGGGTTCCCAGTTCCTGCCAGCCACCTTCACAAGGTTGTCTGATCATCTCAGCGGCTGTCAACTTACATGATTAATTAATTTCGAACCTTTTGAAGTAATTCAAGCACGGCTCCAAAGTTTAAAAAAATTTTTAAGAAAATCTGTTTTTTTTTGTGAAAATGTATAATATGTAAAAATAATAATTAATTATTCATAAATATCCAAGAAAGTGTAGCTTACATAGCTATATTTTTCTCGAACATACTGCATATTGCAGAACCGGCAATCATATATCAATTATGAAAGAACTTCTTCAAGTATCCGTCAACTGTTAATTGCCTTTTTGCTTTTTTTTTCTTTTTTAAATTAAAACATACCATGCAAAACGTCTGTAACTTTTACAGATCTTTTAAATCTTGGTCAGGTTATAATAAGGATCTTCGATCAGTTACTCCTATTATTCTAATAACGAAAACCGAAATTTTGAAATGATCATGAACTGATATTTTCCTTATAAAATAGATTTGTTTTAATCGCCAATAAAAAGAGTACTACTTTAATTCTTTATCATGTCTGAATGCTATTCCATTTTCGCTTGTAGGACCATAATATTGTAGTATTGAAGTATAGAAAAAACTATTTACCTAGTAATTGCAGTATTTAGGAAAACTTTATGCAAAGCACTAAAATATTAATAATTTACTCATTTATATACTTAATTTCAGCGCTAGATTTACAAAAGGAGCACTAATGGCTAATGTCCAGGACGACAATTTTCAAAGCTTTGGAATTTAAGATATCTAAAAATTCTTCTGAAAGTGTGATCGTATTTAGCTTATTTACAAAAATAAGTTGATGCCATATTTTTTCCCATTATTAAGAGTAATTGAAAATTAAAAACACTGCCGTTTTTTTCATGATTATATTTTTATACTTAAACTATTATAAAAGGAAATCATTTTTTACTATGCCCTAGGACGACACTAAGGTTAAATCTGGTGTTACTTAACGTAATATCTTCTGTTCAAGCAATTTGTTAAAACTTTACATTGTCGTATCTTATTTATAACATACATAAGGCCTTACATTATAAAGCCTTAAACAATAAGTCACGAAGACAATTAGTAAGCACATTTCTTTTCTTCGACCCATTTTATCTCCCTTGTTAACTGCATAAAGAATTTATGTAATGTGGTAATCCAATAATTTTAGGCTGGAAATTTTAAAACTATAGATGATAAAATTCAGATCTCAGCTTTTATTTTTTTTTATAAGAAGACAATTCAGGTTGTTTAAAATTGGTTTTTTTATTTAATATTTTTATTATTCAATTAGCTACGTTTCGTTACGTATCGTAACTTCATCAGGCTTCTTGATTCACAAAAATAAAATATTTTCAATTTAAATTCAAAAAAAATTTATAATTTTTTTATAAATATTTTTTTTTCTTCCACTAAGCAATAAAAAAAAAATTTGCATTTATAAGTCTATGATTACAAACTATGATTTAGCAAATTCGTTAATTTGTACGTCTATAATTCAATCGAAAATTTCCTGTTCAAAACTATCAAAGAAAAATGTTTTGGTTTATTTATTTGCCAATTTTTTTACGCCCTAATCATATGTATTCAGATCGAAAAGTAGGTATGTGTGGGCTAAACAACAATCGAGTAAAATCCTCAAATTAATAAAGTTAAAAATAAATGACGGAAACGGTAAGTTCTATGTGTCCACTTAATCAAACCACCTGCTAACTCAATATTCTATTGGTATTAAAACGAAGCAATGTATGACGAATCTCGAAAAAACTTCCATTGAATTTTAATTAGGTATCAAATAAGTAATCTAACGAAATTAACTTTTTAGAAAAACTGATTAATTGATCAATTTATTCAATTTATTTCTATTTTTTTTTTGCATTTACGACATATAATGTTATTATCTATTTATTATAATCGACAGTTATTACATTAAACATAAAGGAGAGGCAAAGAGGTTTTGTTAGCACATGTTAATAAAGACGATGGAAGTTAATTAATATCAGATATCGGTTGAAAACCATTGGTAATTTACGTGGGTTGAATGTAAGGAAATTGACATGACATTTTCAGATCGAAGTAGCTGTATTTTTATTTTTATTTTAATAACACATAATTTTATTTGTACCAAGAAATATGAAGTCAAATACCTACATAAACCATATTCGAAAATCTGGGGAACCATTAAACTTGAGTTAAGATCTTAAATTTACATAATTTATTAGAATTGAAATCTCATGTCATTGAAAGTTTTAGACGCGAAATTAGCAAACTTATCGAATTGATTTTTTTTATTTTCATACTTGTTCAAACATAACTTTAAGGCCGATGAAAGCATTTTGGATAATAGTTTATATACAATCTTTTTTTAAAATAAACAAATACCTGTATTTAAATTACGTTCAAGAGATTCGAATGAACTTTTTGAGTTACTGTTATAAACTAGTTGAAAAGAAGGTATTATTTCATGAGATGAAATCTACACATGCTTGAATGATATGAATAAAATGCATAAATTTATTTTGGAATTGTGTTGACCGTGAGGTAAGAGATCGTGTTTTTCAAAGAACTTTTTGAAATAATCGAAATTTCAAAACGATTTCTATAAATAAATTTTGATAAATCTTATAGTGATTTGGTGACTCAATATTTTTATGAAGCTCTTATAAAATCTTTTCAATTGGCTTCTTTAATGAAATCAACTCGACATGCTGATTATGGCGATAAAGTAGTTTTGATTGATCAGATTTATCGAATTATTTATGATTTTTTTTGTCGTTTGTTGATACTTAACACTTATTACTTGATGTGCTTTTACTCATAGACTTGCTAGTCATTGTTCGAATTATCAATAGCACATTGTAAACCGTGTAAATCCTATTTACTACATGTAAATCCTAACTATAATCCAGCTTATCACTAAACACAAAAACAATAATAGATGGGAAAATGTTTGCTGTTTGTAAAAATTAAATATATAAAATATTAGTTCTTTAAAATATTAAATTTGTATGAAAAACTATTAAACCATAACTGATTACTATGTTATTTACAGTTTATTTGATAGGTTATCGTTAAATTATGCATAAACGATAAGTATACATTCACTTATCGTTTGGTTGGTTTTAAATTTAAAATTTATTTTAAGAAAGTATTTAGATTACTTTTTAGTTCACAAAATCTTTGATTAAATCGGCTCCTTGTCGATTATAAAACGCAAGTTTTTGCGAATATTTATTAGTATATTTTTGTGATTTTAGAAAAATAGCTAATATCGTTCAATTGTCAGTTTTTTTAATACCAATCAAAATACTTTACTCTTTGCATCATAAAGTTTGTTCCAATACACAATTTAACGAACACTTTATTTTATTGGAAGACTTTAATAATATTTATAACTAGTAGTTTCCCGTTGCACTCGCAACTAAAGGATTTATCTCAATAAAATGTTTAATATGAGATAATGTAGAGTTAATCAACAATCGAAATTTTAAATTTAATAATCAAAGTGTTAATATAAAAAAAAGTTTGTCTAAAATTATATTAAGAAATAAAATATAAGTGTTTTTTTATATTATTTGAATAACATTTTAAATAACGTCATTTCACTAAATTAGTATGGAAGTTCAATACTTCTGTAGAACTTATACCAAATAGGCGATTTTAAATTTTGGTTCCTTTTTCAATAATCAAACTTTTTAAAATCTATTTTTTTATGAACAATGGTTGTAATCTGGAGTAATTATATGTTCGGCTGAAAAACGTTAAGGTAGCAATTTTTTGCCATATATTTCACTGTCAATTCAAATATAAAATATTCGATACTAACTTTTTTTCGGTATTTAGAACAACGGTATTTGAAAACCAATTATTGTTATTGAAAATAAATAAAATATTCGAATTTACTTCCACGCTTTCCATATATTTCCAACAGTTTTGTTTGTACAACGTCCAAATGTCCGAAATCGAATAGCTTTTTAGTCATGTTAATTAACATAAAAAAAGTCATTATTTTTCTCGTTTTAAATTGTATTTTCAAATATAATTGCACATTTGTGTCGATGATATTTGGAAAGTGTTTTCCTTATACGATGCAGATATACGAGTATAATAAGAAAGCGTTTTTGAAAATTTCTCCCCTAAAAGAGTGAAAAACGGTAGCAAAGTTTTTAAGGGATAAGGGTTAATAAACAATCGAAATTTCAAATTAAATAATCAATCAAAGTCCGTGAAAAGCGAAACGTTACTACAGCTTAGTATAAAACAAAGTTGATTTATTATTAGAAACAAAAACTAAGGGTCTGCTTAAAAATTTAAACTCTGATTAATAAATATATCTGAAAAGATTAAGTTAAGTTTATAAAAGAGCATTATGTTTTCTAGCTTTCACATATTGTAAACCTGAAAATCCGAAATATGTATTCACAAATAAATACATTAGTGAGTGAGTATCCCTACCAAAGTTTTGAATGTGTAAGTGGGGATAACAGCGCATGCGCATAGCTCATTCTGCTCGGACGGCAAGATAGCCAATTTATATATATGATATAAAAAGGTGCCAAATGATTAACTTTAGTTCAATAGCAAATTTTTACCCCTAATCTTCAGTTGTGTCTTCAATAAACATACATAAAGGATACATTACTTTATTCTTAAAATTAGAGGTAATTTATAATTTTCTTACTGTGGAAAACTTGTCTTAAGTTGGATCAATACATTTTTTTATCGTAGCAGTAAATTTTAAGTCAATTTTTCTATAAAATACAATTGGAGTTTTATTTTGTTTTTGCATATGAAGAATTGATGTTACTAGAGACTCAGTTTAAATTCGGTTAGTTAAATTCACATAGTTTCACTAGAAAACTTATAAAAGAAAACATATTTTAAGGTTCAAATAAGTATATACTATATTTTACTCTATTTTATTTTGAACTGGAATTTTCACTCACGGAGAGATATACCGTATCCTTAAAATATAGCTATTTGGTTGATAAAAATTTATGTGTTTGATTAATTCTATTCATATCATTATTCGGATCTATCTTTCGGATAAAATTTTATCGGAAAAACAAATGCGACTATCTAGATGTTAAAGAACAAGTTCTTAGTGATTATTGGTCTGATTTTTAGCATAAAAATAAAGACAAGAAACTTTTTTTTAGAAATTCTAGTTTGAATTACTGGTAGAAATAATTTTCAGTTTATCAAGTAAATATACAAGTACCACTCTGCGTACCTTTACAAATTTGACCACCAAAAATTAAGTAAGATAGATGTTAACCCATAAGAGCATAGTAGAAAATAGAAACGTTGATGTCTTTGCCTACCGATTCATTTGTTCTTGGTTGTTTTTGGATACCCAAAAAAGACCATTCGGCAATAAAGAAAAGTAGTAAGAATGAGTTTATAATAATCATCGTTTGTCGTAGAATAAAGAATAAAACCAAAACATAATAAAAGTTTAAAAATAAAATCCTTTCTACTGATTTTACGAATTTTGAAATATTAAAGCTACCAAAATTGCAGGTCACTATTGGATGGATATAGAAATTTATTTAACCTTAGAAATCAATTGCATTCGCCTTTTAATGGTGATCAATAACAGATACATTGTAAATATATGTAATGCTAACAAAAAAAAACTTATTAACATTTAATGAATTTACTTAAAGTATATCAATACCTGTTTGATATTCATTTTAATATTCTCAAAGAATTCTTAACTTAATATAACATAAATCGAATTCTATAAATAAATAAAATAATCCAGTACGAAATTAGATTAATTGGATTAAAGCACCAAAATCCTCAATTCCAAAAGCTATCAAAAGTGAACTTTTGAACTGAAGAAAGTATTTGTTGCTTATTGACTAAAAACCCGAACCATTCAACCATCTGGATACTAAATTTTATGAAAACATTCAAATAAACTAGTTTTATTAGAACTTAGTAAATTAACAAAGCAAAAGCTATCAAGAAAAGACATATTTGTAAAACTATTAATCGGTAGTACATATCTATAAGTCTTGGAATTTTTAGTTTCCATACAGACAAGGTAAAATCTTATTAAAGGTTATTAGGTGTTCCATATTAGCCTTTTTTGTGATCGACAGTTTTCTCGACGGCTAAACTTCCAATAAAAATTCACCGTTAATTTAATTAAAAAGTAATAATGATCGATTTTTATGATAAAAATTCCTTTATTACGTCTGGTTAAATAATTCTTACGATATCTAGCCTACTTTCCGCCAATTGTAATAGTTGTGTCGTTAAATTAAAAAAAGTGATTTTTCAAAAAAAAGATTAAATAAAACACGTCTTACGTCTTTCTTGTGGAAAGAGTTCATTTAACCCGTGATATTGATATTAGTCACCGATAAAACTGCTACTCGAGATATAAAATATATCGAGATCGAACAATCTTTTCGCTCTATGAAACGAGTAAAAATTATATTCTCATACTACATAATATTGCATACTGCCCACATAAGTTGCATTCGCATGGATTTTGTGGTAGTGCCTCCTGTGTTCGACTGCTGCCCGGTTTATTACCATTATGGCACGGGGGGCTCATTCATATTGTCTCCTGTCATGATTTCCATTGGTAGAAATTATCATTGCAGCATTTATGGAATGTGTGGACCTGCAACATTTTACAACCCACGAACAATTCGAGATTCCATCTTACTTTTGTAACAGGTTCATAATTTGTGACGTATTAACGACCGATTAACGGGGAGAATGTGAGGGGTGTCGTGTCTTTTTCATTTGAAAATTTCGCGCTTTTTAACATATTTATTCAGCGTTACTAAGCGATTTTGTATGCATTGCACATACATTCCATTAAAAATGGCAATATTTCAATATATTGCAAATGAGGAAATTTTCCTTAAGCATATAATTGTAAATAAACATTTTAGTCATAGAATTGCAACAATATGACAAGTTATATGCTAATTTTATATCTGCATTCTTCTCAAAGACGTGATGCAACTGCAATTGCATTTGGGACAATTGTGACGATAAGTGATGCAGTATGTGTGGGCCACGTTTATGTATTACGTTATTCATCCATTGGATTTTTTTCCGAAAAATAAAAATAAACATACCTTTCATTTCATTTGCATATTTTATTGGCTTAACCTTTCAGGTCAAGATCAGTCTCATAACTCAAAAAATTACCTCTCATTTTATTCAGTAAATCATATTAAATTATAACATTTTTCTTGCAATATTTAACTTCAAAATTTCTGTAGTTTATTAAACAAAGTGACCGCCAATTTTGTCAGAATTTGTCCTTTCGCTTTCCGTGTTGAAAAAAAATATCAAATGGCAGTGGATCGTGACGTTGCCATCAACGTCATTAACTTATATTAAATAATAATAATTACTCGAAAGATATCTATATATATATAAAATATGATGCAATCATTTTTCGTATTTGAGCATTGGAGAAAATTATGTGTATTGGATAAGAATCGAATCAACCACGGGGCTCGGCTAGGTCACGTAAAACCCAAGAATTTATTTGAGACGATTTTAAAATTGTAAATAAATAAGAGATATGATGGTAATTAAGTGGTTATTAGTTGGATTTTAATTGCTTTATTATTGTGAAAAAAGAAATAGATATTTAGAAAGGAAAATTTCTTCGCATATTGCAGACTTGGGTGCTGATATAATAAACACAATTAGTGGCATATACGAGTACATGTTTTTTTTTTGTTTTGTCACTCATAAAACAAATTTTCTCAATTGCTTAATTAATTTGACAATTAATTTCATATCCCATAAAAATAAAACAATGTGAAGATACTTTAGGAAAAAAGAAGTGATACTATTTCATTGATTCGTAAGATTTCTTCCCGCGTGGTTGTACACCTTTTAGCACGATCTATTCCCATTTACTAATGATATGCTATTACGTTTGGAAACTCTTTATGGTTTGAGATGCCTTTAAAAATGTTAATATATTTATTGAATTAAAAAAATAAATATATTTTTCGGTGTATAACCAATTTTATCTTATCACAGAATTAATTTACAGCATCTAAAAAATCGCCAAAAGCAGATAAATATTTTTTATAAACCACAATTTCAAGGTACGAAATCAATAACTAAACATACAAAAACTGTATCAAGCCAAGTAGAGACGCTCTAATAGCTATATATCGTTATAATTTCACATCACGTCCACCATCGTTCAAAATGCGTTCACAGAATTCAAATACATATTGGCGAATAAAGAACTACAAATACATTCATCAAAATACGAAAGCATATATTCCTATGTAGTCATAATACATCGTAGGTTCGTATGTATTCAACCATCTGAGTATTGATTTCTGTTTTCTTAAAAGCCCATGATTATTACAATAATCATTGGTTTGTTTTAAAAAATTGGAATTGCATCAAAATTTCCTTCCTTGTTTTTCAATTTATTTTACTGCAACATTCCAATCGCAAACTAACAAGATAAATGCATTGCTGCAACGCAAAAACATGAACTTTGTATAATAATTTTTATTGGTACAGTGAACCTCGTCCCAATTTTCTTATGTTTTTGGCAGATTTTGTACATTTTTTACTTGAGGTTTTTTTTTTCTGATTTAACATAAGTTATAGTTAAAAAAGTAGTAAAAATGTAAAATATGGCGAGAATTTATCCTTCGTTATTACTTATTATAGTAACCAAAATAATATTTTCTTAACTGTTATTTACTGTTGCTTTATAACTGTCAAGGTATTTACGACTCTAAGAATAGCAAAAATTCATAAATCGAGAAATATCGAAAATTTGCTAGACACGAGATAACCAAAATATTAATTTAAAAAAGAAAAAAAAATACTTTCATTTAAAACCAAAGCAATTTCTAAGTTAAGAATGACCAAATAAGGTGGTTTCTGATTTAAATTATATATTTAATTACATTAAATGGTTACAATGATCATAATATTATTACACTTTAGTGTATAATAATGCTCTTAGTTAATTACTTATTTTACATTTAAATATAAATGAGCTTTTTTCCAATTACAAAAACAAACTTAATTTTAAGTTTTAACTGGCTATTTTTAAAGATTTTTAAATCTAACCTTTTCATTAAGTTACTACTGTTTAGTAAAAAACGGCTTTGAATCCGAGGGCCACAATCCTTTCATTAAAGAGTTGTAACTTGATTAAGACCGATCGTGAAAGCCTTAAATCTAAAATCTAACCCTTTAATTATAATTCATGTATCGATAATCCCCGAATGATATCAATATACAAAAAGTTCCATAACAGCGTTTACGTATTCGTTATGTATTGGCATTGATGCTGGGAGTGGCTTTGCAAAATTTTCAAAATTTTAACAATCAAAACAAATGAACATCTTTATATCTCACAATCCCATTGGTTAATAGCTTCTTGCATTGAAGAGTTATTACTGTTATCAGATATCAGTGCATTGTTCAAAACATACTACGCATATTAAGTGGGCACTAATCGCCTACATCACTGAATATATATTAACCTTTCTGATAGTTATGGAAAAACAAATGTTGAAAATTTTGAAAAAAAAAAATGTTTTTCTATTTTTCATTGAGAACTTCAATTCTTCCAGAACCTTAATATTTTATGACTATGTACACACTTCTTAATTACCATCAAAATATCATTCCGGGGCCAATTCACCATGCTTATACCCCTCGATGCTTTACAGAGGAAACAGAGAAGAGATAAAGTTTTTTTGGTTTAAAACTTTTATAGTAGTACTACATATTTTTTTGGATCAAAAACATTGACCATTGATAAAAAAAATGGATTACTATTTTAAAAAAAAATTAATGGAAAAAACAAATAATTCACGACACTGAGGTTGAATTATCTTTTAACGATATCCATCGTTTATTCATTGTATCCAAAGTTATTTTTAGTTATCCAAATATCGCTTATAGAACCCAACTTTTTTTGCATACTATTTTCATTTGTCCTATGTATCCTCTTTTTAGTCAACCTAATCTCTACTGATAGGGATTATTTACCAATTTTCAGAGGACAATTTTTATTTTTTCTACATTCATTATTTATAGAGGCTTTACCTGCCAAGGTTCAAAAGAACATTTTTGCTTTGACCATCAATAACTGCAATAACTCTGCGCCAAAGCATCACAGGGAATTTTTGTTTGTAAATTAAAGACTTTTAACTTTCCCAAAAGAATCAAAATCCATAGATTACTTTTAATTCGAGAAAAAAATTGGAAAATTTCCGAAGTCATCTTTGAATTACTCCAGAATCGTGCAAGTTATTTTATTTTAAAATATTATTCACCATCGCTTTATAACTACCAAAGTCTTTAGTGACTCTAGCATTAATAAAAGTCGGTAAATCGAGAAATATCTAAAATTTGCTAAATACGAGATTCAAACCTAACATCTACCAGTTTTATAGCGGTCACTTTGTCCACTCGGCCACCACTTGAAGCTTCATTTTCCTTTTTCTTTGTATACTGTACAAATTTTTTTCTTTTGAATAACGTTTTACTTAAAATCACTAAAAAGCTTGAATTTGTTAAACATTTCATCAATAAACTTCATAATTTGTACATGATTTTTAAAATTTGTTTTACCACTTTCAACCTTTTAAGTTTTCAGATTAGTTTCTTTGAAGATTGTAAAAGCCACTAGTAGTACTGTGATAGTTTGTCATTAATTTACGCACAAATATGTTGGAAATTTCTAATTTTTCTCTGTCCATTTCATAAATTAGAGATATTACAGTTGGCGTATGAATGATATCTATAATTCACTTATTCACAGCCTACCAGTCAATTATATATTTAAAAATTTCTCTCGTTTTCATCGTTTTTATTTTCTTAAAAAAAAAACAATCGTAATCCATTACAAACCCATTACAGCGCTGTTAAACTTGTACAATTAATAATATTTACCGACAAGCTGACCATTAATAACTTTTTATTGTTATTATCATTAGTGTTTATTATACACATTGCCTAGGCCAGAACCATTTACGCTCTTATGTAGTCTTGTCAAATAGTCTTTCACCGAACTGCTTTTTAGAAAGAGACAATTTTAAAATCGACACAAAAATGTAAAATACATTTATGTAAATGACAATATGTTTTCAAAAGTCCAACAATTTAACTTTAAACAAGTTTTAGTTTGCATTAGACCACGAAGAGGCACACGGAAGTCATCAACATCATCATCATTGCGCTAAATTGCATTATGCATTTTTTCTCATTCATACCTGATATTATACACTTGGTATTGAACGTGAGAAGGAAAAGGAAAATGTTCGAAGAATTAATAAGAATGAGAAGCGCAATATGAAAAAGAAACGGTTGTTAAGTAATCTGATAGGTATATGAAACTAACATTTTTGTCATCTTGTTTTTCTTGCAGGTTGCAAGGCAACTGGCCCGAGGAAAATGGGTCAGGTTTATAAAGAGATGCGCGTTGTTGGAAAATTTAAATAAAAACTTTAGAATACTTAATCGTAAATCATGTAAATTTATTGTAGGTTTTGCGTTAATTAACGTCTAATTGCATTGTTAAATATTTTTAGAGGCGTTGATTGATCAAGTAGGTGTTTGAATTAGTAGATTTTCAATTTTTATTATCCAAACCATTTGTGCCTAATGAAGAAATAATTCTTGTCTAATTTAAAAGAAAAACTGTATATTTTTTTTTCTCTTATCATTCAAATCGTGAGAGATCACCAATTTCACATGAGTGTCAAGAAAAAGAAATGAATCGCATTCAAAAATCGCGGTTTTTTTTCGTTTCGTTTTTCTTAATAAATGCTTGCAAAATGTTTTTTCTCACATCTTTGACCTGTGCATCTAAACACCTTGGAGTCTGTTCGTTTGTTCTTCATTTATCACTTCGCTTTTTCATTCTTTATAACAAGAATTATGGTATAATTATTATTATATTTTATAATTAACATGGAAGCCACAATCAAATGGTTAATGAAAAACATCCAAGTTTTATTATACAGTGGTGTGAATTCAATATTTTTTTTCGTCTTTACCTGCTCACATTATTTTCCTTTTTTTTTTGTTAGTTTATTAATTATTATATTTCATATTGTGTCTAAAAATACCTGGCTTATCTAATTGCAAATATGAAACCAGTCCTACTACCAGTCCACCAGATCCTAGTGTTCTTCCACACTGCCTTAATTTTCAAATAACACCAGTAAATTATTCTAATTTCTGTTAAATTATTATTTATATTAATCTAATAAAACTCTTCTAGACTTTATTTTCAACAAAATCTAACCATTCTTTATCTCTGATCCTAAGCATAGAGGTGTTCAACAAAAATATAGTTTTTTTTTAAATAACTTAGGTACTCATTTTTAAATACAATTCAGTCATTTATTTAATTTCTGGAGGTTTATTTGAAAAATTGAACACTGCAAGATGTAGAAAATATGGAATCTTATTGATTAGAAATGCAGACTTGAGTGTTTCTATCCTTATTTCAATAAGGGTAGGAAAATTATTATTCTTCTCCTTAATACATGGTTTTAATACATGGTTAAGGGGAAATACTTTCGACTGAGGTTTACTCCCTAGACTTGGCTTCTTCAAACTATTACTTATTTGGGTTAATAGGATCCACACTTAATGATCTAACTGAAATTTTCTCTATGATTACATTTATTTTTGAGCAAATATGTTTCCGAATTACCCCCCTTGTAGCAGCGGGAGCCTCATGTAAAAAACAATACCCTTTAGTCTATATCGAAGAAATATTATCTAAAATCGTTTTTATCGCAAAAAAGAAGACAAATGATCATTTACGGTTGACATTATAGTAAGTATGTACTATAATGTAAGTACAATTCATATCTGGCTACTATAGTGATGCAACAATTGTTCGAATTCAGAAATATGGATATTTGCAATATTACGTTAAATACAAATGTAATTGGCAAGGGAAAAGAAAATTATTCATAAAAAAAACACTAGGATTTAAACTATCCTAACTATTTAAACTATTATTTGCTAACTGTTAGCATCCAGCTAGACATGTTTAGTAAAGAAACCAAAGTAACCAAAAAGCAGACTAAATATATTTTCTTTAAACTTTCGAATTGATGGTTTTGTAATCAACCCAAATATCCCCATCCTTTATATGTTTTTCTGCTGATATCGCATCGCTTTTCTATTTCAACAAACTTATAACCCATTATTTACATTTGTATTGATTATTATTGGAGTTGAATGACTAGCTATCATATAATATAGTAATCTAGATAATTTTCCATAAAACCTTACAGTTATAGAATTTGGAACATTTTTTGAGTTTTTTTTTTCTATACAGAGTGTATAATGGATTGAATTGGTTAAAGGACATAACTTTACAACTACCTTTGTTCAACTGATGGAATGAGAGTATGTATCGGTATATCTACGTAGAAAAATAAGTTCTTCAATTTCTTCTTCTTCGGTATTTTCCCCTTACGAGCTCACCGTTTTTGCCCTTTACAACTCTCTTATGCTTCTTAGATCTTTCTTTGCCATAGCATACTTATCCAATGTAAGTTCCCAACCATAGAACTGGTCTTCCTCTACGCCTTTTTTCTGGTGATTCCCATTTTCATACTTTTTTTGGTCATCTGTCCTTGTAATGTTCTATTTTTAGTGTTCTTATCATAGAGTATTAGTAGTACAAAGAGAGTATTAGTAGTAGTACATAGTAGTACAAAACTATATTTTAGATTATTCTTGTAAGATTCGTTTTTGTTTTAATCATTTAATATCATTTAATCTTTCAATTTCTGAGAGTACTTATTTCTGTTAGTTTTGTTGCTTTTTTTTTTGTATATTCCAAGTTCCGATTCCATGTTCTCATAGTCCTTTCGCTTTGGTTTTGCATCATAGTTTCGAGACTTTATGATGATGTTTTTTGCATAATAGTTATTTCCGAGTATAGATAGCAAACCCACGTCCTATTCTTCGAAGAATCATTTTTCCGCTTTCGTTCACCCTGACCATATTACGCAAGGGATTAGATACCTCGATCTTTCACAGGGTTGCTTAGGTTACCAGAAAACATTAACTTGATGAAGAACATTGAAATTAAACAAGAGAGATTGAGAGATGCTAACAGCAAAAATCTATACATATTGACTTCAATTTGAAGAAATAAAGCTCAAAGAGCTTTCAAAGCTTTCAGGTTTTGCTTTTTGATTATTCTTGCATTTGGGTTAAACATACACTCTTAATATGTTTGTGTTTGTTTGACATTTCAAAATTTTACAATACTTCGATCCAAAATAGGAAAAATAAACTTTTCTTTTCTTAGAGATACATCAGTGTTAAGTTTGTTCTGTTCTATATACTAAAACATTTCCTAATTTAGGTAGAAAATTTTCCTTTAATAAAAATAATAAACAAGGCAGAGTGAACTGATAATTAATAATTGGCTCGTTTATTTTGAAAGTGGCGTAAGTCCATTTCAAGGACGGTCTATATGACGATTCTTCTTCTAACTAGAACAAAGTATGTTAATTATTTAAATGCTAAATTTTCAGAAATTACTTATTTCATTTTAGTTGTTAACAAAAACGCCAACTATTCCCTCCTCCTTAGTATCTTATGTTCCTATGGTTAAAAATGATAATATTATAGGGATTGTTCTTGAAATGGACTTAACTCACTTTCAAAATATACGGCGCAATTGTCTCTACAAAATACTGATGTTAAATTTTATTCTTCTCATGTTTTTAATGAAACTTATTAAATTTTTTTGGAAATTTGTTTCCTTCCTAAAAGTAATGATTTAGTCTTTGCATATTTTTCATTCCAAAAACAATTTGACTTGGTTTTTTACACAACTTATAATCTTTTATTAATTACATGAAACTCAATATTCAATAATTTATTAATAAGCATCATTTATAAGAATAAAATGTTTCGTATAACACGTTTTTCTTCAATATAAACGTTTCGAGAAATTTCTATGCAAAATTTGTGTTAGGTAATTTTGTAGAAACATCCACGAAGAAAACAACTGCATATATGTAGGTAGCTTGTAAGGTGCACCTAAAGAGGCATTACAAGTGAATTCATCTAAATAAATGCACTTGTCGTGATTGCTATGACATTTTCTTAAACCAGAAAACAAACATTTATATAAATCGAACCATAATGCTAATGTGCGTGTATAACAATATTTAGAAAACTTTCTCTAAATTTATAATACAATAGGAAAAAACGAAATATAGTTAAAGAAACTACGGCCTAGTATTTGATGCAAATTATAATAAAATACGTAAATATTACAGTAAATATTTATACAATTTTACGCACGCATTTCTATGATAATTTTTTAAATCTTTTTCCTAAAAAAAACGACCGTGATGCAACTTTAAGTAGAGCGAAAGAGAAAGAGTTTTATATGTTTATATTTTAAATTGAATTATTATATCGTATGATCCTTTTATTTTTTTTTTATATATTAAGTCGAAAGAAATTTACGCATTGATGCGCACTTGCGTTACGCACACATGAAAATCGTTTCCTTCATTTTGTCCCCTAAAGCTTGTTAGCGAATAACACTATAAAAGAAAAGTACTTTCCCTTTGATCAATCCATTAATAAAATCGAAGCCATATAAGTATTTTCATTTTTGTCTAGTGTCATAAAATCCCCTAAGTTAACCACTAGATCATTTATTTGACACACCAACAACGAAAATCGTTCAATGGCCTATGGGGGTTGATAAGAATAACAAATTAGGGCCTTATCATGCGTGACCACCCCACCATCTATTTCCCATTATTCTAACCGACTGCTGTTGCAAAAGAATAGTAGAGCTTTTTCCGTAACGCTACATTTAACGATAGCTAAAGCTAAAATCGTTCTTCAACTTAAAAAATCTTTCAATCAAACGATTCTGAGTTAAGAGTTGGTGCCCCGAGGCGAATTATTGATTTATTGATACCAAAACGCACCTCCTTGTCTCTCGTCAATCCGTTCTATCTGAATATATACACATTGGGTTGTAAACTATAATTTTCTTTTCTCGTTTTGCCCCCAAACAAATAATCGTAAATCAAGCAAACAAGTGTAGTAATAAGGAAGACAATTTAATTCCGCGTGTACCTTTTGCCCCTTCTAATTTGAAAACAACAAAGAAATATTGCACATTCGCACAATGAGCCAGTAGCAGTCTGTTCAACTGAAAGTGATTTTCCCTTAAAAATTTGAATACGCCAACACTTCTAAACGTGCTGCTTATGTTTTACCTTATGTATCTTATATAAGCATTGTTTCGATAGTTTTCTCAGAAGATTAGATTATTTTACATTTCCCTAATATGGACGCAAAAAAAAACTTTCAAAATTTCAGTTTTAATTTCATTAGGTGATAGATGCGCTGATGCCCAATATAGGTTAAGCAGTTACAAAAAAAATCTTAATCATAACTAGAAAACATTAGAGCATATGTAAAGATAGCCTATGTATGGCATCCTACAGTTGAACTCTACCGCAGTAAACAAATATCTAATTTATTCGGTAAGCACATCATTTTTAATTGCTTAACAATTTCAATAGTTTACCTTTCTTTCGGTCATTTTGTTATCACTTTAACAGAAAGGAATAAAACTCTCCAGTATGGAAATTCCTCCATAAACTTGGATAATTGATTCAAATACGTTATTTAAGTAAATTGGCAAAAACAGTTATTACAAGAATAAAAAAATATGCATTGTAAGGAGTGGTGGTTTTCCCGGATTGATATCTTTTAAATGGTTTCCAATTTTAAATTTACTAATGCTTTTTAATCATTAAATAATCACAACAGTAAAAGCAATCAACGAAAAAATAGGCATTGAACTTAAGCGGGATTTGGGAGATACCATTAAAATAACCAAAAATTTACAACCACACTTTTGAATTGATACTAGGCGGGTCCGACCTCAAAAGTTGTTGAGAGTTAGGAATAGGATAATGAAAATCCCACAATTTGGAGAACTCAAATATATGGCTCTACTGATTCATCTTCACCTCATCAAAGGAAGAGTTGAGATTTATGACCGATGCGAAGATGAAGTATCGATGGACCATATTCTTCTTGGTAGTACCAAAAAACAAATGCTGTGAGAAGAAGCCAAGTTCTCCAATAGAGAAAAGACTACCTAGTTATAGAAAGTGGAGTTGCGACATCCATTTGGTTTTTCAAAGCAACTGGACTTTTTAAAGACCTATACATTTTGAGTGTAAATATGGTGTACCGAAAAAAGTTTATAGTGAAGTGATCGAGTTATGAGAATGATGAGTACTGATTGCCTATTTGGAAAATTTTGTATTCTGGAGTTTGGAAGCTTAATGAAAATACAAAACTAAGAATACATTCCTTATAATGATAGTAATGGATAAATTTGATAGTTAAAAGAGCACCACGCTAGAACCTTGACTGGCAAATATTTATTAATGAACAAGCATTACTTTTTCTAATTTTGGAGGTGCCTTCTTGAGTTCCTCAACGTAGCATCCTAGATTAAGTTCGACCCAACGTTATTTCAAATTCCAATCGATCAGATCATCTCCGGAGATAGGTCTTAATTAGTGTAACCAATTGAAATCCTATAAATATTTCCTCAGTTCATATTTAGAGCCGAGGTGGTTTTCAGCCAGAAATCGGCAGTATTTGAACATAATAAGCATTATTCTTACTTTTTCCACATTTTCCACATTTTCCTGGATCCAATGGACTCTGATATTACTCCCGTTGTTTGAAAACATTTCCCAAAAATATAGTGTCCTGGTAATCTATTAGCTAACAATATTTGTTGCTGAAAACTTTTAATTGAATGTCAATAATTGTGAGCATTTAAAAGAGATGGCTGATATGATTCCTTGAATTAGACAATACGTAAGATGCCAGAAAAAAGAAATAACATAAGAGCATTGAAATTTTAATCAAATCATTGAATTAATACCTTGGTATGGAACCACCAGAACTTTTCAACCCCTTCAGTAGTTGTTAAAAATTAAAAATGACCCTTCATAAAATTTTTTTTGAGTCCAAAATGGGTCCATCGTTTTTACCATCAGCTTAGGGAAAACCGGTGTTTAAAGTACATCGCTGGTGGTCCCATAAGGCTTCTCCTTTGGTAGTTTCAGAGCTCTCTGAATTATATCCTTTGTGTACATTTAGAAGAGATCTTTTCTGCAGGTAAAGCTTTTCCGAGTTATATCGATTGTGGACATTTTCGCTTATAACATAATAACCACCCGATTATACTTGGATGTAGGTTTAAGTGGTTAAGGGTGCAATAAATAGAATCAAATTAAGTTGATACTACGACGTAAGTTACTGTCATCTAACATTAGGAAAATTAAACATAATAACAGACTAAATTTAATTCTATCCGTAACTTTCAACATAGGTATTTGACAGTATTTAGAGGTGTTTTTTTTAATTTCGATCTAGGTACAAAATTTTAAGAATTGTTTCAGAACTTTCTAGTATTATTTACTTTTAGCTCCTAATTTATGGTACAATTTTTTTCAGTTTTGATTTACAAAACAAGTTTGAAACATACGTGAGTTTATAGAATTTGAGCTGAATAAAAATTATATAGAAATTTATTTGAAGTCATTGAATTATATAATTTAAAAGCATTCAAATGGCCTAAATTAAAAATACTTCCAATACCACAAAGCCTACATAACGTCATAATGATAATAAATGAGAATTTGCGATCAGATTCGTGCAAATTTATCGTTCAATTTATCGGAATGCAGACAATAAATAGATGGAAAACATTTTACCTTGCCTGCAGCAGGAAAAAGTTTATTTTTACTATCGTAAATATAAAAAATTATTTTTGTTGTCTTATGTTGCTACTTGCACGTCTACTTCTTACACACCCATATGAAGAAAATACATTTTTAGCAGGCGGTTGATTTAAATCGCTATTTTTCTATTCAAATTAATAAATAATAGGGCAATTTCCAGTCGAGCTCTCAGGCTTGACTAAAAAAATTATAAAAGCCATAAATATTCAATCGATCAATTGTCTGGCGGCGAAAATATGAAATTATTCCTCCATTTCAAATGAAATGGTTTGAGCGGAAATTGTTTTGAGATCATAAATTTTCGTTTGATTTAATTTGGAGCATTTAATCGTGCGAATCTCTTGATTTGATTTTTTGCTTCTGATTGACCTTATTTGAAATTTTGGAATGGAACTTTTCAACGTGTAACCCAGAGGTCAGCAAAGAATCTTTGATCAAGCGAATATTTTTCGCGTTCATGACTTGCTTTTATATTTGCCATAGAATTTTGATTTTATAAGCGATGATGATGAAGGCTTATTTTATGTATGACTTACGTATCAAATGTTCTTAGGTAATTTCATACTTCGTGACGTTCAGAAAAAATCATGAAAGGTTTCAAAAAGGAGTAATGATAAACGACCTTTATGACACGAATAGTTACTTTTATTGTTTAATATTAATAAAGATGGTTCAATACGGATATCAGAAATTCTAATAAAGATAAAAAATACGTTATAAAATCGTGATATACTGGAATATTTGTAGAAATTTTCTGCTTAAGTTAATTAACTTGTCTAGTTATATATATTTATTTCAAAATCACTATGATAAATATATCATGTACCCTTACATTAAATGTTAAGATTGTGATAAAGATATCTTGAAGCAAAAAGTTTAAAAATTAATAAAATTGGCAACAAAAAAATATGATATATGGTAAATATAATTTTTCGAGTCATGTCAAGGGATCAAGACCCAATCGAATTTAAGAAGATCCACTTCAACTTTACATAAATGCCAATAATAAATAAATTCCATCATTTGTACATGAAATAAAACAAAATGAGATTTGAGCGAATAAAATCTCAAAGTAAAACCAGAAATAATGCACTTCTGCTGGCTTGAATCATGAAAGAATTCATTTTTCATATGAACCTTTAAAATTTATTTTTTAATCTTCTTATTATATCAATGTCTCAAAAATATTGATGATGTATCAGTATAACACAGTAATCATTTGCATCACTACATATGACCCATAGAAAGATGAAATAATTAAAAAATTTAGCTTTGAATTTAATATTTCTTTCCCTTGTATTTGCAATAATAAAAAATGCGTAGAATAAATATTTAAATACCGATTATTTTTATATAGAATAGGTATTTGGAATCGAATAATTCAAAAGTACAAGTAGTTTTTCTGGTTAGTTCTGGTTAGTTAAAAAAAGTCTGATAAAAAAATGTCTTTCTAGAATTAACCAGTGGCTTAAAATGAGATAAAGGGGAGAATATTCCATCTTATTCCAATGCTTCCTGGCTGAAGGTAGCATTATTCACCTTTTCCTGTACAGCATATATATACACTACCGACATCTTTGATTATCCTTGTACACTAATATCCCCAGTAGTTCCCAAAGTTGACAGGGTTCTGACCCATCAAACAGAAATTTCCAATTTTGGGACTCACCTTTTAACTGTTTAAGAGAAAAAATGGTATAAATATAAAATTTATTACTTCCTATTTTTTGTTTATGCCTTTTACAGTGGCTAATCGCCCATTAGGGCTTACTTATTTTTCACTCGGGACCCACTGGTGGGTCTGCTACTTACTACTTCTACTGATGGGTCTTTATTACAATTCTATAGAGTCGCCATGAAATTCAATTTGAAAATATAAAAATAATGAATATTCAGAAGTAACTTAACCATAATACTTTGAAATATTTACTTATTTTTTTTTTAATTTTACTGATTTAACTTTAATTATTAAACTTTTGGCAATTTTTTTTGACTATAATTTATAACTAATAAAGTCACTTTATTACACGAAATTTATTTTATAAAAAAAATTGTATTACATAATTTTTATTACTTAAAAATTAATCAAACACAAGTTCTGAAATAATCATGCAGAAAAATAAGAAGAAAACATTTTTTGCAGACCAATGCAATCTACCTTAAAAAATATTTTCTATATTTACCTCACAACTCCATCTTTAGTGGCGTATTTAAAAATTTTGAGGAAAAAAAGAAAGTATTAATTTTTTTGGTTATGTAAGCAATAGGAAGAAAATCACATATTAATTATAATTTTATAGATTTTCTACTCAATTTATTTATCTGCTCATCCAATAATTACTATAATTATATCTTCTTGTAATCTACCCTTTCCAATAAAACTTAAAATAAAACTTTAATTCAATGTTTTTTTTTTTAATATTTTCAAGAAATGAATTTAGGTACGAAAATTTAAAAATGATGACATCATGATCACAAAAAAATTGAAGATTTTTTTGGGCAACAAAAACAATGTGTCTGCACCTAAACGGCATTCGATATTTTATTTTTAAATATAAAAATTTACTCAAAACATGCTTATATATTTATTTCAACTAATTTAATCAATAATTAGTAAGGAAAAATACGAACACTTTTGGTTTGAACTGTTAAGCATCTGATGAACATAAATTTATGCACTTAAATATAGTGCCTTGTACAATTATTATATGAATTAAGTTTACATATTTATCTTCAATCCAATTAACGTTATACAACAATAGAAACGAAAAGCATTCATAACTTTTTAATTAAAATTCATAAATGGGTTGCAAAGATATCCAAGTGATCAATATTAAACATTTTCCTGTTATATTGTAAAAGTATATTTACAACTCTATTTCATTGATTTATACTTTTTATTCCTACATTTTAATTGAATTGTTTTCATTTCCTATATTTTCAGTTGCCAAAGTTAAGAATATATTGTACCTTTTCATTAATTCATCTACACAAATCTACTACAAAATCCACTACAAATTTGAGGCATCCATAAAATTCCAAAAGTAGTACATATTTACCTAAGAAAATCCTTTTACCAAAGAAAATCTTCAAAATATTTTTAGACTCTGAGGAACAAAACGTAATTTCAAAACTTTCTATTGTTAAATGATTTTGCATAAACAATGTAAAAATCTAAAATTAATGAATTAAAACCTTTACATTTTCAATTAATGTTCAATCCGGTAAAATAGCGGAAATGTTTACATCAACATAATTTAAACATTTTGAAACCACCTATGGTTCTTTTATATTGTTTCTTATTGAATACAAGCAAAGTATTTTCTTCAGTTTTCCACTTTAAATTAGTTCAATTAAAAGATAATTGGTGGTTGTTAATGACCACGATTTAATTGTTGAAAATAGTTTCATCGTTAAGAAAAGTAATTAGATTAGTTATTTCCCAAAGACTGCTCTGTGTATATTAATCTGTCTATAATTTTAATTGAGTTTTTTTGATCAAATTTTTAATAACGTAAAATGCCATTTCTAGAAACACTTGATTAAAGCATCAATTTTTAAAAAAAAAATATTACAATTTGATGCATTTAATGCATGGGCATTTAATTAAAACATCACTACAATGACCTAAAAGGAACTTGACCCAAAATTTTAATATAAAATATTCAAGCGTTAGAAGTGAAGTGTGATAAAATGATAAAGTATATTAAGTTCTATATAAAGTTGATAATTTTTTTTTAAGTTTACTCTCTACGTTTAATTCCAACTAACAAAACAAATACTCGGTAAGGCGTGATTAAAATTCATTCAAAGAATACAAATATTATTACTGATTTAACCTTAATTATTGCCTATTTTTTACTACGAAATAAAATATTACCTTTTTGATAAAAGATTATAATACCAGTGTTACCCATTTACTAGCACAAGTTATACACTAAAAATTCGGTTAGGTAGATTTTTTCGCCATTTCCTGAAAAACGATATTAAACATTGTTTAGTAATGTTTTGTAACATATGTTTTGGGAGCTTTATTTGTGCTTTTAGATAGATTTTGCTTTGGACAGCGAATATTTAAATTCAACTAAAAAATACATATATATGGTAAAAAATATATATGGTACAAATATATTGGTTTTTTCCGCCATTTCCTGGAAAACGATATTAAACATTGTTTAGTAATGTTTTGTTACATAAATTTTGTAAGCTTTATTTGTGCTTTTAGATAGATTTTACTTTGGACGGCAAATATTTTAATTCAATTTAAAATTTTGGTTCAAAGTTTTAGTCCTTCGTAGGAAGATCGTTCCTATACAATAGTCAATAGTAGTCAATAGTACAATAGTTTGTATACAATGTATTAACAAAGCTTTTAATAATATAACTGCTTTATAATTGCTGCTTGTTAATACATGATTATTGTATAGTAAAGATCTACCTACGAAGGGCTAAAACTTTGAACCAAAATTTTTAATTTGAATTAAAATATTTGCCGTCCAAAGTAAAATATATATAAAAGCACAAATAAAGCTCCCAAAACCTATGTAACAAAACATTACTAAACAATGTTTAATATCGTTTTCCAGGAAATGGGAGAAAAAATCCACCTAACCGTATTTTTAGTTTATAACTTGTGCTAGTAAATGAGTACTACTGGTGTTATAATCTTTTATCAAAAAGGTAATCTTTTATTTCGCAGTAAAAAATAAGCAATATTGAATTTTTTTCTACTTTTGCTTTTAAAAACTTATATGGAAATATAAATCACTAAAAAGTAAACTATAAACATTAATAATAAAATCACATTAATTAATTTAAATTATAGAGATTTCAACTTTTCATTTGACTTTTAATTATCTGATGTCAGATTTGTAATTCAGTACAGTAAGGTAGCCATTAGTAGGCAAATATTAAAAAATATCGTTAATCAAAAGTAATTAATCAAAAAACGTATATTACAAAAACAATTAGATAAGAAAAATGGTAATATTACACTCGTAATACAAGCATAATATTTCACTCCTGTATAATTCAACTAATGTAAAACTTGATTTATATAATTACTTTTCAATAATCAGTACGTTACATATAAATTTATAAATATTAATCTATAGTTACTCAAGAAAAAAGTCTATATAGGTAGGTAAGTAATGGTGGCAAATAATCGGAACAAGATTACTCAAACTTTGATTTAATTCCATTACACGTAAAAAATTCCCATTACAAGCATGCAATTTTCGAAAGTTCATATTGAAATCTGCTCGGAAAATCAAACGCAAATCACATCTAATGAGATGTCATTTCAATCCAACACCCGTTTCATTTGAAATTCCCATATGGCGACATTATCGAGAATTAATTTTCTAGTTAAATCGTCTATTGCCCTCATCTTCTTATCGATATAACGTTTTAAACAACATAAATTCAAGATTTATCAACGGATCAATTATAAAATGTAACAGCATATAAAAACGGGCAATCATCGCGTTCATTATTGGATTTATGAAATGAAATGTCAACTTCTTGACGATGAAAGAACCATCAGAAGGATGCGCTAGAAAGTTATTACCATCGCAATGTGACGATTATAATTACAGTGTTTTAAATGTTACGCTAATGTCTGGTTAAAACAATTGCGATTGGTTAAGATATTTCTAATTGGAAAAATAAACTGTTTAGGTAAAATCGTTGAAAATTGTGAAACCTTATCTGGCTTATAAGACTATCCAAACAATCATAAAAAGAAGAATATTTGTCGATTAGAACAACTCTTCAAGTAGACCGCACAATTTTCAAAATCTATGCAAACAATATGACGAAATTTTGCAAATAAATCATTGAATTTTATGACTGTAGAAATTCGATGGGATCACCGAGCCATTGACCTTACACATCCATATTTCCCTCTAATATTATGATAATTCGTTTTCCTCTTTCTTCATTATAGGAGATATGAGTATATAGTGAAAGGAAATGCTAATTTAATTCCTTTCAATTTTATTTTTATAATTACGTGTGCATTGCTTTAATTACCACGTTAGAAGAGTAGTTGGCCTTTTTTACGTACCTACAAAAATCTCTTTACGATACATGAATGAAAGTTGGCCGAGTAATTTATGCGTGTAGTTGAAACTGTTGAGGGTGGCGCGGAAAAGAAAGATTGTATTGTTCCATTGAAATAAAACGAAACGTTTGGATACAATCTTTTTTGTCAAATCAGGAAACGGAAATATAGAAAATGGAGGCTTCTTTCTTTAATTGTTGCAGTTATTATCAATTCCTTTTCTAAATCTAACTAACGGTTTACGTTGATTTAGGTTACTGAAACGTGCAAAAACCTAGAAACATAGTAAACAAATGTTTATAAAATTTGTAAAATATATAATAATATATAAATTTAAATCATCACATAGCAGTCACGAAGCGACCCAAACTACTTGATGACCACTGAGGAAGATGGCCTGGCAATCGAAATACGTATGTTAGCAATACGTCATAAATATTTTTGTTTGAGCTTCTGTTTAAACTTTTGTTTATGGTATTAACTATATATATATTATATTAAATTATACTACATAAATTGGACCACAATATATTTTATATACTGTATAAACAGTATAACTGTTCAAAGTCAGCGAAAAAATCTTATTTGATTTAAAATAAAATTTTCCAAAAATAATCGATAGTTAACGATTTTCAAAAACTTTCCAATATTAAATCGATTAATAATAATTATAATAATTAAAATAATTAAATCGATATAGATTATAACTAAACAAGTTAAACAAAGATTATAAAACTTTTGAAGTAGGAAACACAAATTTATAAGAAAACTAAAGATTATATTTTAAAAATATAACAATAATCGAAAATCTTTTTAGACCCATTACATTTTTCTTTGGTAGAAAATTTTTTTTGAATCGATATTTTTTAATAAAGAAGTTTAAAAAAATTATATTTTTACTATGATTCTTTTCGATTTTATACTTTCGTATTCTGCTTGAATTATGGAGGCAGGTAATTACCACCCAATTCCTGTTCATAAAATTCACATTTTCCTTTTTTTTTCCATATTTTCACTATGCTTTTTTTTCTATAATAGTTATCATAGCAATTGTAGTTGAACATTAATAATCAAAAATTTTCAAAATAATATACCTTTTCAATGATAATTTCAATGATAATATCTAAGGGCCTAATGACGCACAGAAAAGAAAATTCCTACTAAAACGAATATAAAATTAGTTCCAAGAGTTATTTGTACCAATTTTTAAAAAAATCCATTTTTTTCATTTGTTCTATATAGTACTCGGATTATTCGCTAGATTACCCTTCATAGTGACAACAGTCATATATGTAACTCAATGGTTCTTATAAGATACCTCAATACTCAAATTTTATTAAATTGGCAAAACTAGTAAAGCTTTTTTCGAGCTTTAACTTCATTTGTTGCATTTTTAAGCGCTATATACGTTACATGCTAGTATGTTATTCGGAAAGTAATTTCGTTCTCTATTTATTTATTTTTTTTGGGAAAATAAAAGAAGATTTTCTTATAATATTAAAATTTTTATTATTATAATATAATTATTATAATTTTCTTGAAATATTACCCATTCTGGTCCAATATCTTCCTGTAAGAACTCTATAATTTAACACTAAACATTTTGATCTAGGTGATTTTTGATCTTCATACTTAACGTAAATGCTTTGTTTTCTCAAAAGCTTGATACTAGTTTGGTAACTACCCAAAAGCTTTTGCAACTTTGGTCATATGTTATAATACACCTACCATATTCTTTAGATTTGGCACCAGATTATTATTGGTTCGGATCTCTACAAAATTATTTGATGGCAAAACCTTAACATCATATGAGGAAGTCAAAAATTAGCTTTTTGTCACCAAAAACCAAAAATTTTAGGTCATAGAATTATGCTACTATCAGAATGACTACAGAAGGTTTTAGAGTATAAAATCGTCTTTCATTTTCCAAAAAAACGAAATAACTATTCGAACAACTTAATATACTATGTCATTATATATATTTAGTTAAAGAATTTCGTTTTTTGGATGTATAATTTTATCTTCAATTAATTTTAGTATATAAAAAATAAAAGATCCTCAAAAATCCACAAAACTACAACAAGTTGAAGACAAACTAGGGGATCGGAATCAATAATAAAAAAATATAATTCTATGTAAATATTCAATTATTATAATAGTAAAAGATGAAGTTTGGGAGAAAAGTTAACAGATTTGTTAAACTAGTGATACTTTCTCTTCCTGAGATAAAGGTTTCTTATTCATGTATTCCTGGCAGACATTTGTTCAGGAGAGAACAACTTTTCGGGGTAACAATTTTTACAGCACGACCGAATTAATGGTTATCGGATTAAGTTGGTCAAAGTAGAATAAAAGCCATGAAAAAATATTGTTTTCAATTTTATACATCCTCTTCGCTTATGTCGGCATCAGAAATTCAAAGCTCGGATTTCGAAAATTTATGATTGCAGATGTGGATTTTTCATATACCATCCATTCTGTTTTTGATCCATGGGGACCTTAAAAATTGAATTATCATCTTATAATATTTTAAAAATCTAATTGGTATTTTATTCACGATCATATAAAATATTATGAAATCATCATATCTCTGCTGCACCTTAGATACATGAAACTTTTGATTAATCTTTCCAAATCTAATGCCTCAGAATTTGGGGTTTAATCGCTTCATGTAATTTAAAACGCTTAGATAATACTAATGAAGTGATCTTGTTTTAAATACAAACCGTGCGGAAACCACACCTTATTTGCCAATATTATTTTTCCTATTTATTTTCGTAATTTCTATTTATAGTCAAGTATTTACGAGAAGTTCGCAGCTCGTTCGCACTGTATAATAATAAATAACACTGTAAAAAAAATCCCCTGAGTCATGCAATAAAAGAAAGAACAACTGCAATTGTACTACACTTTAGTTGGCTGTGAAATTTAAACAAAATCCCATCATCACGTCAACACAGCCAACTTGATGAATTGCTCCCAATGGAGGCGTTATGCAAATAATAGAAATGACATGTGAACAATTGCCCGATCTCAATTACAATGCACCTGCTGTAGATGTAATAATGGAGTTTTTCTTTTTGCAGGTGATATCGAGGATTGCTTAGTAACGCCTTGTTTGCAAGGCCAATTTACGCCGCTTCCAGAAGCTCTTTGCGATGTTATCTTGGAGTTGACTTCAGCCGGAAATGATGCTGGATTGGAAAGCATCAGGAAAAGCTTATCGGAAAGGTTTCCGAATATCCAAACTCCGAACCATGAGGCCGTCTACGATGCGTTGGCGCAGTTGAATGCAGAACGGAAGATTTACCACACTTCGCGAGGATACTTTATTGTTACTCCAGAGTAAGTAAATGGGAAATTTATGGGATCCTGCTGTAAGAATCACATTAACTAATAATTTAGACTTTCTTTCATTTATATCCGGAATTCTAAAGAAATTTCAATATAGGTAGTAATAATAATAATTCTTCAGTACCAATAAGAAATTTCAAATATTTTAAGTATTGTTTAACAGTATACTCTATAATTAATACTATATGCAGTAGCGTAGCGTGGTAGGTGAAAATTGAGCGGCATATTGACATTGAAAATTCTATAAAAAAAAAAATTCTAAGAAAAGCGCAAAAAGTACATTCATAAATAGTTGAAGAATTCAAAGATATTTGACTTTTTACCAATTTTCTAGACTAATAATGAAAATAAGGGGCGGTAAATATCTGACCGGCTCCGGGGGGTAAAATCATACACTACGCCAGTGCACATATGTGGGTTATTCTCATCAAGTTCCGAAATTAAGTAGAAAAAAATTATAAATTTGAAATTTTGATTTTTTTGTTAATTTTGTAGTATTTATGTAACTAGATTTTATCTATATAGATTATCGAAATCCCCAGAATAAGCTAATTTTAGAGGAATTTTGAGGATGATTTATTATTTTGATTATTATTCGATAGAGATATTCATACGGTTCAAAAATTATAACCAAAATCATTAGCTCAAGTAGTATTCTTTTCAAGAAGAAACAATACCATCGTCGGTCATTTAGATTTTTGTAAAAACTGAAACAATTACCCATGTACTCATCTGAAGAAATATTATTACTTAAAAGTTTAACTAAGTAATACTTTTTGTAGATGCATAAATGAGCACGTTAATATTACATGTACTAAAACTTCAGGAACTCATTTGGTTACTCAGTTTTAATGGGTACTCGCTGTTTGTAGTCCTTAATTTTTAAACATATTTAGAATTTGTTTCCAGAACTTTTGGGAACTTTTGTATTGAGTTAAGCAGTAGGTATAATATACATTGATTTTTGAGGCCATTCCAAGCAGGATCCTCCTTAGTAATGAAAATTTTATAAAGGAAATTCATTTGTAGGAGACGAAGAAGTCGAAGTCATTCGAATGGACGGTGCCCCAGTAACAGTTCCCGATCAACACCATCGCATGCCATAGGTTCGGGATACCTTCACCAAGATGACCTAGACGAAGAAATAATTGGAACAGAGGCTCGTCGTCGTATGTTACTTTCCCAAGACGAGCTTCTGGTGATCGCTCATGGCGATATGGCAACTTTAAGAGACGGTCATGTTACACATCAATGTGTCCAAACCAGCCTAAGAGATGTAATATGCGGAGGTAGGTAACAAGACAATTCAAGACAATTTGTGCTAATGATATGAGGCACGTATTTAATAATAGCAAATAGCAAAGAGAAAACTAAGAGTAATGTTTATTCAAGTCTTTTTTTTTCTCATAGTTAAATTTTGCTCTAATTGACCTGATTTCAATATATAATTAATAGTAATTGAATAAAATATCAGTTAAACCTCAGTAATTTCAAATTTAAATATTCCAACAATGCAGCGAAATGGCCGACTGACGCCAGCCCTTTTTCGTATTTTTCTAGGCTAACAAAATTCACTTTTCATTTGCCAATAGAAAATCTTGCAAGCATATTTTTGTAAAATAGCGGCACGAATATAATGTATTTGTTAAATTATTTTTTTTTACTTTCTTGATTTATGTCGTTTTGTTCCGATTCATTGTAGTGAAGGTTAGCTTGTGAAAAATATGTGCGACGTCTGATTCTGGTTCACACGGTGCTTGCGGGCACAAAATAAATCCTGACCAAACACCATCATCCCATTTATGGTCACTACTAGTTTTGCCATTTATAGGCTCCATCGTACTTTTAGAACTTTAACAAAAAAATACAACATTCAAAAATCGGGTTCAACGACAGATAAATTAAGCGAAAACTGCAACAATTTCGCGATTACAATTTCGACTTGTTAACTATTAAGGAAATCATTTGATGCTTTCACTTCTTGGAAGTATCCTAAGCTAATAAAAATTTAACATCAAAGAATGGCTTAAAAGTCAAAAAAAAAATATTAATCTTAAAATTTAGTTCATTGTTATAAAACAACATAAAATAGAGCTATAATAGACAAATGATCTTTAAATTAACCCTTAAACCAACAGATGCTAGGATCAAATCTCATGACGAGTAAATAAACTCAATATTTCGCTAACAAAATTTCCATAAACCTTAAAATTGCTACAAAAATTTAAAAGTTATAAAAAACAATTAAGTGTTTTTGCATTGCTGTTCATTTTTCTTTTAAAAAGCTTTTAAAACATTTTGGATCAAACTAAAATTTATTACATTTTTATGAAAAAAAAATATTTTCACTTTGAACATCCTTCACTTAATAGCAATGATTTTGCTTAAGATTATAGTTTCACATTTCAAAATCTTTTTTGGAAAAACGTTGATTCTCTTTACTATTCTTTACTTAAAAACATTCTATTTAGGTATTGATGAACTCAAAACGTTTCTTTTTAAGTTTATAGTTAAAAAATTGCAACAGGAGTCAAAACTGGATTCTTATCCATTTGATATCTAGGGGCTTGTATGAATTCCTCTCCTTTGTTTCCTATAAGGACTATTTGTCACCAACTTTATTCCTAGTTTTACTAGCCTAACCTACTTCTGAGATAAATCTCAGTAGGTACTCAATTGAGTTTCTTATGTAATTTTACAGCTCATGGCCAGGTGGTTCTAAAGATTTAAAAGGGTTACAAACGAGATTTGGGCAATCAAATAGGACATGAGAGGAATTTTCTTCTCCCTTTCCCCATTTATTGCTTACACTTGACAAAATAGTTTAAGGTTGCATAAGTCGTACTACCGTTTAAATTGAACATTAACTGCGCTTTTTAAGAAGTATAAATTGTTTCATATCTTAAGTCGACTTAAGGTACATGATATTCCATAGTCGTAAGTAAAAATATAAAATTCGGTAGACCGACGGATCTTCACATATTAACAATGAATTGGTGATATATGAAATATATGTGATTATTGTGGTAATGAATTGTTTAAAAGTTGAAAAATAAAACTGTCCAATTTCAAAGTCGATACGTCGGTGCGACTTAAACAATAATGCTGGTTTCCTAAGTCGTACTATTTTCGTGTTTATAATTTTTATCAAAAAAATAGGCTTTATGAAAATTGATTTTCATATTAGCAATGGTGAAATTACAAGATAATATTTCTACAAATATTAGTTATTTTTTTCATAGATCAAACGATTTATACCTATATTTTCCTAGGGAATACGACTTGTACAATCTTACCCTATTTATCCTCAAAGTATATAGATTATGGAGATTTTTTCTCAGATAACACGGCCCTGTACGCATTTTCATTTCCGTCCTTCCCAGGTTTTAGAATCTTTCCTTGTATTTCCTCAGAAGTTTATTTTTTCTTCAAAAGTTATTATTGTAACTATTGTCGTTATAACGTGTGTCTTTATTTTGGTTTAATAATCTTTAATCACTTGTCTTGAAAAAACAAAAAAATCAAGAATTTAATATGGATTCTTTTGCAATTCTAAGTCATATGTGCTTAATAACTTTTTTGAGGAAGTGAAAATTGAATTTTCTGGAGAACTTTATTATTATTGAAACTTTAAGAACGATTTTTTATTGCCTTGATTTGGTTTCAGGCTCAAGAAAAGTCATTTACAATATAAGTACCTTTCTTCTTTTCAAAATTGGTGATTAACGTTTCACCAGTAGTAAATATTACGCGTTTATTAATTTTTTTCAAAATTTTCATTCAATAGTTGTTCAAACAGGGTTACAAGAGCCATTACATCAATCATTAGTTTAACATCAATAATTTCATCAATCAATTCATATTATATCCAGATACCATCCGTTCATAAAAATGTACATTGTATTGCCTAACTTTAATCCCAAATATAATGTAAGATACACTCTTGTTCCTTTTTAAAAACTTTGAAATTAATCCTTTTTGGTTTTGTGAAATTTTTCAGAGTTTTGCGATCAAATTTTAAATCAATCAAAGCTGATTAAATGCTTTACTATTCTCCAATAATGTTTAAATAAAAATCTTAAGTTTTTCGACTATTGTTTTACCAAGTTGTGCTTTTGAAAGTGCATTTATGTCAAGAATGCATATGCTTGTTTTCCTATTTCACTTCTTTTTCACAAAACATGTACCTCTATTGTAGTTTCATAAAAAACGATTTTCGATTATATTTCCGAAATTATTTTATTATTGAGATTTTTAAAAAAAATTATTGTTGAAAAAAAACATATTTCTTTTAAGGGAGTCCTTCTGATAAAATAATTTATCCTCGTTCATCAAAACGACGTTCAGCCTCTTTTCCAATTGGCCCGAGAAATGGAAGCAGTCCAGATAGGCGGCGGTCGACATCCACAGGACGTGGAGGAGCTGGAGGTACAGCCATGAGAATTTGGGGATCTGCACGACGTCTTCGACGTTCAGCAAGTACCCGATCATTGGCCCGAGACAAACATCATGCTGTTACCATTATCAGCACAGATAGTAGTAGCGGAACTGAATCAAATGGTAGTCCTAGTAAGTTACTAAACCATTTGTTTTCGTTTTAAACAAAATTAATTAACAATCTTTTTCTTTTAGAAAAAGCCTCGTTATTGTCTCGTTTATTCCGACGATCAACGAAAAGACCTCAACCCTTGGGTACTTTTTCGGCTCAATTTCCACCTACAGAATGGTTTAATTCTACTGCAATTCATTTACATAGCGTAGCCACTCAAACTTCTGCAGCTGAAATACAGCAAGCACAAGTAAATTTTTACTGTTTTGGATTTTGCTTCATATATTAAATTTTTTTCTTTTTCAGGAGTATTATTATAGTACGAATTCGGAAACAACCGAACTCGAATTATCAGCGAGAAGTGCCACGTTACCACGCAGTCGTCTAAATCGCCATAGAAGGAACTTATCTAACGAATCCAATAGTCTTACATTCTGTATTGAGTCAAGAGACCAATCTCCGAATTTCCGCCGTAATTATAACACCAACTCATTGCCACGATCACCCAAGAAGTCTTCCAAAGCTGGTTCGATTCAAAACGGCCATATTTCTTCTAAACTCAGTTTAGAATCTACCAATAGCCGAATCCAGTCGAAACAAAGCATAAATTCGAGCGAAACAAAATCACCATCCTTAACTTCTGGTTCGAAAAATATAATCGAAGCACGAAATCGATCAATGAAGCATCAATTTTTGAACACGGATTATCGAAACTCAATCGAATATCGATCAATGCGTGAAACAATCGAGCGAAAGCAACGTATGGCCGATGACAACCGTTCGGTACGGGACGGAAAATCTTTGATCGAACGACGCTCGCAATACTCAAATAGCAAATCTTCGATCAACGGCAAAGATCGCTTACGAAAATCGAACGAATCTACCTCAATCGAATCAAAACCAGAACAAAGTGGTTCTCCAACACCTAAAATAAACGGTCATACATCTTTCCACAGCGATTCCTTGGAAAATAGCGGTACGAGTGGTCCTTCTAGTTTAGAAAGCAACAAAACAGGATCTTCAAAAAGCAGTGGATCGGCGTCACTAAATAGCGGACCTAGCAGTTTAGAATCGCAAAAAACGGTGATTCCTTCACCCGGTCCTGTTAAACCAGCCCGAATTTTTAATGGTACCCCAAAAATCGGAATACCAAAAAGTAACTCGTTTACTTTACAAGTAACGACAAATAAGAATGGTGTTAGTGTTTCAAATTACACTGGTGAACCTCCAAACAATACAACGACAACAGCGACTATAAATGGATCAAATACAAAAATATTTGTTCAAAATTCTCCGATTCGTTCAGTAATTACATTCGAAAATGGACAAAGTCAAGAAAGTCGAGATTACGTGGTAATAAACAACGATGCAGAAAAAAAGGAATCACCTCCAAATAATGGGGAAGCAAAAGATGTTACTAATTCTCCAAAAGAAAAAATTATCAAAAACACTAACACTAGTTATGATTCCAACGTTTTGAATAATTCCAATGCAGCATTGAATGATTCAGAGTCATCTCCAATGAACAACATTCGTAAACTGTCCTTACAAATTCCAACTAAAGATAGCTTAAACTATAAGAATGTTCTAAAAAATCTTCCGTCCACAACCATGGGTTCCAGTCCAAGTTCTCCCATTATTAACTTTCGAGATTTCACAAGAAATACCTTTTCTAGCCATCCACCAAGTCCAACCAAATCCTTTGATAACATTGTAGGCTCAATTGGGAACGTTTACTACGACAAAAACTCATCAATTGATTTGAAATTGGCACGGCATAGTTTAGATCATTCAAAAATTTACCAAAATGGTACTACAGATTCAAAAACGCAAGACAAAAATACTTTGGGATCAGAACCAAATCTTACAATTAGTCATAATAAGCTGGATAGGGAAAAGACGTTGACCCGGGATAATGTGGATATTTACAATTTTCCTAGTTTGAGTGATTTGAGCTTCAATTTCACTAGCTTGGCAGCCCAGAAAATCTTAAAAGGAGTCAGTATAAATAGCGTTGATACTCTTTTAGAGCTTAATATGGCAGCAAATTCGGAAAAACAAAACAATTGTGATGTCCAACATACCGATTTTGGTATAGTTTAAAATTTTCACTTAAACTCGATTATAACTTCTTTCGAGTGATCTTCCAAAAATTGAATCGTTTTTCTCCGAGGTCTGATAAAACAGAATATACACGTTGATAAAATTCATTTATAACATAATATTTTCAAGATCTATTTTCCAATCTTTACAATAAATAGTTTATGATGAAACCTGAACTTTTATAGAGATAATCGAACTAAAATATGAAACCTTATGCTACTATTCTTGAAGTTCTTGTCTCATTTTTTACATGGTAAAGAGGAATTTACCAAGTTTTTTTTTTTGAAATTAAGACAATAACCATTAACCAAAAGGGAAGCAGAAAGAAGAAACTACTTCCCTTCGAAAAAAAAATTAACGCAAGTGATTAAAAGATTTTTTTTTGTTCAATTGTTTTAACCTGTATAATCTGTGCAACAATTCAACATATTAAGGGTATTACACCTTTTTGAATTTACTAGCGACGCTTTTGTTTCCGAGTTATTTATTTCAATATCTCCTACCTCGTTATAACCGAGTTGTATTTCTTAAATGCCATTTTTATATTTGTTGTACAGTCAATTTTTCAAAGTAGTTGTAAATAAAATGTATGTACAGATTTTTGGTGAATTTTTTGGTTGTATATTGATTATTTTTACTGGAACACTTAAAATATCATTTTCTTAAAGTTTAAATCTGATTTTCATGTTATATAAGTTTTAAGATAAAAAAAGAAATGTTTTTAATCAAGCTTAATAAATTTCATTAATTTATAAAATAATTTAATGATAAAAATAATGATTAATACACACATTAATGTAACATTCGATTAAAAATCAATTTGAAATAATTCGGGGCTTTTCGAAGTTCTCTAATCCTTCCCGAATCGTGCCAATGCATTTTGTAAAGCTTACTGGAGCCTTAAAGCTTTAACGGCTTTTATAATATTTCGTATATTTATACATTATAATATATATTATATATAAATAGATTTTTTAGCAAATATTAATTGTATATTTATAACTCATAGATCATTACTTCATCATATCTATTAAGAATGGTTAAGTCCAAATTGCCTTTGAACAATCCATGTTTAGAATAATAATTAGTGCAAATTAAAAACAATAATTTAGACTTGATCATTTTTGAATCATTTGTGTTGCTAACACTTATCATTTTAGTCCTGCTTAATCATCCTCAAGTGCAATTTGTGAACTTAGCAATAATATTTGTTTTTTCAATTTATGTTTTTTAGCATACTTTTATATGTTGATAATTAAAAGTATTGACTAAAAGCATAAATAATTTTTTTAAATATATATTTTATACACCATTACCATCAATGTCAATCCTATTTCATATCCTGCTTCAATTTCAGAGAGTTGCTTTTCCAAGGAAAAGGTATAAAAAAGTTGTTCTCTTAAGAATGGCGTTTCTTTGATGTTTGTAGTCTTAAAAATAATTATTACTTTAGAAAATTAATTTTACAGATTTTCTAATCTCTAATGAGGCACTGTTATGAGTATGAGACTCAAACATGTGTAGGGATTGTATTATAAATGGAAAATTCCTGGATTTATGCATAATCGAATTTCTACTAAGTGAGTATACTATGAAGTTGACTAGTCTCATCTTATCGAAAGTATAAAGATACCCAAAAATAAAATATTTTGACAAGTGAATAAAAAAGAAATTCACAAAGAGTTTATACAAAAAATACATAAAAATATGTGTATCCCTGATTGCGTATTCTGTAAGGTATTAATTGACCTCAAGAATATAGCTTAGATCAGGGAAATTGTTTTAACAGTCGTAGAACGCTGCAACAGGTATAGAAGCACCCTGCTCAGAGCTGGGACTGTATAAATTAAATAAAAATTTTTTGGCCCCAATGAAGAATGGAACACCGAACATTCCATTCTAGTAGCGAGCATCTTAACGATATCACTACAAGTTCATTGAAGAATATAACAATTTTTGGTTATATAAAGTGAATTTTAAAGGAAAAAAAAAAGAATTTATAAATTAATATATAATTCTTAATAAATGAATATTGAAAGTTAAAAATTAAATTAAAAATAATATATAAATTATAATCATTATATCTTCACCGCCATCTTTTTCTGTATAAATACCAGAATGAGATATATATTGTTCTGCTATTAGAGTCTAGATGGCATAAGTCATTAGCACATTCAGTATATGCAATTTCTATACATTTCTAAAAATCGCTTGCCTACATCAAAATAAGAAATACGGATATTATTACATAAAAGATAATCAACGAGGATAATTAATATATTTAAGCATTTTAAATTATCATAATTTTAAATCGATTTTTTTAGGTATTCATACTATTAAGGTATATCTGTATGGGATTAAGACGACAATTAATATTTTGAGTTGTGATGACCTCACGTATTCCAAAACCGGTTTAACTGAAAGTTTATAAAAATAAGAGTAAATCACAATTGTTTTCAATATCTTTATTACGATACTCAATATTACAAAAATAAAAACAAATAACTTTCAAGAATTAACGATGATAAATTATTCCACTACTTCAAAATACAAATATAGAATAATTACTCATCATTCCCATAAATAAAACCCCACTAATTCCACGTCCCGTACAATTTCAGTCTCAACAACTTCTGCATTTTCATATTAGACAATTCATTTTACAATAAATAATAAAAAATGACTTTAAAAGCCCCCTAGCCTTCGACTAAAAAAATATAAAAATCTACAGTTCCCTAAAAATGCACACTTCTACTTTGTAAATGTATTGAAACAGTAATTTTCACTTTCAAAACTTAGCAATAATAGGAACAGGTTTAGTTAAAGGATTTTTTAGGAAACTTTCCGAAAAGTTTGGCACTTTGCCGATTCAAAATACATTTACAAAATATACATTCGATACATTCGTCCGAATCAAATACGAAAATAAGACAAGTGTAACAATAAAAAAAATTAATTCACCATTTTTTGGTGATTTTTCTTTGAATATTTTTTCGTATTAAAATGGTTAGTAAATGGAATAGATATAAATGTATTCTAATTCTAGTTCTAGCTTGCAAGTTGTGCAAGACATCGAGGTGAAAATACATGAACTAAACTATCCCATCCACAATCAGCAAGTTGTCCTTGTCGATGTGTATTCCAATCTAGGCCGTAGACAAACTCGGAATGATGTTTGATTACTTCGATTGCTTCAGAACTTTGCTTGAAGTCCCATATTCTAAATAATAATAATAAAAATAAGAATTCCAATTATCTAATTTTCAGTAACGGTTATACAAGAAAATATTCACTGTTTTTAAGATAGTATGTACAATACCTTGTAGTAAAATCATAAGAAACGGAAGCTAAAATGCTTAAATTGTGCGGTGAAAACTGAACTCGTCGCACAGCGTATTCACATCCTTTTTGTTCAAAAATTGGTTGTGTAAAATTACGAAGGTCCCATCCTCGAATTAAGCCATCAGAGCCTCCAGTTGCTATTACGTTTTGATCATATTTACACCAATCACACGATAAAACCTAAACATAGATTCGTAAATTATATATCTATATAACATTAAATTGCATAATAATTTCAAGAAATTTCACACGTGAGCTTTATAGGCCAATGTCGACAACCTTGCATAACTATCCTTTTCATTAAAAAAACCACAACAAAGACTTTAAGTGATCTACAGATTTAAGTTTTAAGGTTGATCAATCGACTTTAAACACAACTTTTTCTAAAATTTCAGTGATATTTATGAAACCATTTAATACTAATGCTTCAAATCTCTAAAAATAAATTTCCTACTTCTTACAAAACATTAACCGCATACCAAAATTTTGAAGTTAAAATACTGCATTGTTAACTAAGCACATATATTTTGAAAAAATCATGTTTTGAAACGATTCACAATGCTCTTATTCTTAAGAGCCACCATAATTAGCGATTCATTCTTGAGTAAGCAGTTGACATTATTTAAGAAACTGGTTAACTTATTTTCCAATCTTCTTCATCCAAAATTCTAATGCCATATTCAAATTTTATAAATCAATCTAAAATTTTCACCAATAGTATCACAGTATGGATGGAATCTGAATATAATAAACACTTTAATTCCGTTCTATTACACATAAATGATAAAAGGATTCAAATGGCACAAAATTTGTGCTCAAAATGCTCAACACACGTGCTTTTATAAAGAATTTCATGGAATTTGATATATGTTAAACATTAACAAACTGATCATTTTTCAGTCTTAATGCCAACTACCCCATCATTGAATATTTAAGTTTTAACGTTAATCAAAATAATAATAGTAATAAAATACTTCTGCGTCGTGAGCTCGTAAAGTAGCACTTGCTCTTTGAGTGCTCAAAGAATTCCATAGCTTCAATGAACCATCACCAGAAACTGAAGCAAAACAGTTTGGCACGTGTGGTGACCACATTGCATTATATACAAGTTGGGAATGTCCCGTGTAGGTGCTTAATGATTGCGTCCTAGTCGGATCCCACTAAAATAAATTATTAATTGCAATAACACATTCTTTTCAGCGAAAACAAAACTTACCAGTTTTACTGTACAATCCCAACTAGCACTTAAAACTAGTTGTTCGGTTCTCGTTTTACTCCAGTCCACACTATATACTTCTTTTTTATGCTCTCGGAGTAAAATTGGAGGTCGAGGAACACCTAAAGCATATTATTCGTAAGATTTAAATACTAAATGATTGTGTACAGTTATAACTTTTTTTATAGACCGTATGACTATTACGATTGTAATATGACTTTATACAGTCTCTAACTTGTTTATATTGTCGGGTAAAAAAGTATCAAGAGAAATTTATTTTTAATTGCTAAAAAAGAGTCTTAGAAAAAATAACTTTACGTCCTACTATCAAATTGCATCGAGAACTTAAACAGAACTACTAATATTTAATTAATATTAAACTAGAAGTAATAAAAAATTCAGACAATATATAATATATGCTGTAATATAAATCTATTCAAGGTCCAAGTTTCTGGTCCCTTCATCGACAAGCCACCGTTTCTTATATTATTATCTTTTTATAAAAGGATATAATCCTTATCAAGTATATCTACTTTACCAGTGTTGGAAACCGAATCTCCTGCATGAGAAATACTGGATAAATCCCATAGCTGCAATCCTCCATCACCACTTGCGGATACGACTAGATTTGGATCATTCTCAGACCATACCACATCGAATAAACCATCTGACCATTGGTGCGTCTGGATTTCGGTTAACTTCCCATCAGGAGTTAGTTCCAAAACAAAAAGGGTTCCTCCGCCAGCTAAACCAAAATACTGGCTAGTGGCTACAACCAATCGAGATGGGTTGTATGGAGAAAATCGCACACTATAGCCATGCCTGTTGGGAGTCAGGAACGTGGCTGCCATGCTAAAATTAAAAAAGATAACTTAATAAAGTAAAACTGAAAAAATCAGAGGTTAATTTCGACTAATTTGTGCTCTACTTGAAAATTAACCTTTACTCTTTGATAATTTTCAATAAACATAGATAATTTCAAATAATGCGCAAAGTTGTGATTGGTGGAAATAATTTTTAAAAAATACATAAATCCATAGCTAACCTGATCCAAGGAAAAATATATCAGAATATCACACCATTTTTATATAAAAAAAGACTTTATTTTAGTATTAAATAAAAATATTTCTAAAATATAACACGAAACATAAATGTTAACAATTAGTTTAATAGCCGAAATTTGATTAACAATATTTGTTTAAAATGCATTTGACAACATGTCCGTCATCCATCTCTCATATGTAAGTCGTATCAAGTACAGACTCGTTTGCATATTACATGCATGCATGTAGGTTATTTGTATGGGGGTTGACGACTCCACAGAGTTAAATATTTCAAATATTGGAATATATATGGGGAGGGATATATATAAGAACGGGGATACATAAACAGGGATATGAGACGGGATGGAGTCCCGTCTTGCTTTAAATTTAAAAGGATGAATTTCAATTGGCTAACATAAGCGACATACGTCACATACATCTTGTCTCTTATTCCTTGTCAGGGAATGTAAACATGTTTTATCCCAAGACCACATATACCAGCTATACCGGTAATCTTTATAAATATAGGATAATAGGGATAATAATTGTTGTTTCGTATTTTTATCAATTTTAAGCATAAATATAATTATAATACCTTATCAATTTGTCTAAAAAATGATTTCTTTCTATTACTATCTTCAAGAATATAGGCCATTGAGTATATTTAGGTAGTAAATATTCACAAAAGTTAGCGATTTAAAAAAATAGCTTTACGATATATATATATGTATATATATATATATATATATATATATATATATATATATATATATATATATATTGTAAAGCTATTTTTTTAAATCGCTAACTTTTGTGAATATTTACTATATATATATATATATATTTATTGTTTTTATTTTAATACTTTGAAGCTACCTACGCCTTCATCTACGTGTCACGCTAATGAGTCAACAATAAATTTACGATATTTATTGCCTACAATAAAATATGGCAGTCGTAGCTTTGTAAGTTACTCTAAAAAAAAATTAAAAAGGTTGCACTTTTAAAAAAAAACTATTAACCTTAAGATATTTATTCCTAGTCCTAACAGTTTATAGAATTATATAGGCTAGATCTTTTTGACCTCTTAGTTGCACGAAGACGATGCCTTCTCTTATCCCTAATAAAACAAGGAATTTAATTACATTTTCAATTCATTTCAATTAAAATGCCTTTAACAATTTTAAACGACTTCTAATGGCTTCTGATGGGATTTTTGATCATTTAAAATTCGTTTTTTTCGACGTTTCTTTCATCATGATAAATAATCTTTCAAAATTACAACAATGAACTCTATGTTTGTAAAAAAAATCCTTAAAACCGATTAAGATATTCTTGAACTAATGATAGGAATATTTGGAAAAGACTGACGAAAAAGCAAAAAATGGTCAACTAAGATTAAAGTTCTCTTGAAGCGAAAAATGATTCAGGAATTGTAGAAATATTTAGATGCATTTATTAACCCTAGAATTTTATATAAATACTACTGTAAACAATACGTTGCATTGGTCAACAATGGCTTTGTATCCTTGATGCCCATATTAAAATGTAAAAATGGTCTAGGATTGTTTTATGATAAAACATTAGTTTATTTTTGTACCTAAAGCTCCCTTGAGTCGAAAATGGATCCAGAAATTGTACAAAAACGAATATGCGTTTATTGACCCTAGAATTTTATATGCTACTGTAAACATTACGTTGCATTGGTCAACACTGGATTTGTATCCTTGACAGCTTTATTAAAATGTTAAAATGGTCTCGGATAGCTTTATAATCACAACTATAGGAATCATGAATGATTTCGGAATATATTGACTCTATTATTTTCAATTAATCATATTTTTAACAAGAAAATATTAACTATGAGAATAATAGTTTCTTTTTCTGCAGAATATAGTTCTTGAAAAGTATCATTAGTTATTTTATTTTTGCTCATGGATTATTGGAAGAAAAATATATTATGCCGAGTAATATCAATAGTAACACTAAGCATCGTTATCAGTAACAATGTTAAAACCATAACTATGTTCAACAAAAATTACCAATATTCATATAACTTAAAAAGTAATTTATGGTTTTATCCAACTGTGTATATATACAATTATACACAGTTACAGTTAATATATGAACTGTAACTATACGAACTATATATACCTACGCTAATGTTAATATACTTGTATATATAGTGCTATTTGCAATTTTTTTGCACGACACTACCTAACAGCATACATTAGAAATTTTCATACATTTACGGCAATTATTATCTACTACTGTTTAGTTTTAAGTTTTTGTGCCGTTTGGTAACTATTAAATCAATCTTTAAATATCATTTGAAATTTAGAAAACATTTAAGTTTAAATTGTTGTTACATAATATCGTTGGTTGTACAACTATATCCCTATGGACTAATTGTACCACAGTTAAAACAATACTAAAATTTAGGTTTTCGCGTCCAATTTTTACAATACTTATTTTTCCGTGTATTTGTGTAATTATTTTATAGCCAATGCCATCGTTTAGTCAACTGATTACTGAGTATAGAATCTACGATGAAAATAAAGCATAATATTGCAATAACGATCTATCAAAAAGCACAAAAAGAAAGCTTAGAAAAAACATTTAACTGTGAGAAATCCTACAGAATAAAGAATTTCATGTTTTGAATTTGGCTACCCAAAATTTTTGAGCTCTAAGCTTTGCTTTTTGATTGACAATTCACTTCAGAATTAGAAAACGAGAAATAATATTTGAAAAGGATATTATATCATAAATCGTAAGACAAATTTTGATACAGTAGCTAACCGATCGTCATTCAAGTTTACAGCTTTGTTTTGAAACTTTTGGACTCAAAAAAACAAAGCAATTTTTTAAACTGTATGTTTTTTAAGTTTATTTTTCGGCCAACTTGTGAGGTGAAAATCATCAAAAATAAAAGATTCGATCCATCGCTAAATTACAGCGACAACAAAAGAAGTTGTCTCAAGATTCATCAAAAAATAGAGGAATTGTTAACTTTTTAACCGTTAAAGTATTATTCTATATATTCCTTGAATTGGAAAAATTAGGTTTTTTTTTGGAAAAAATTGCTCCGGTATACTGAAGCTAGAGGTCAACAAATAGATAGGTCTAACAAATTGGCACTAACACATTAATTTTTCGATTAAGTTCTAATGATGTTGATGCAATCAAAACCTTTTATGAGGAACCTTATTTCCGAAACCAAAGAAATATTTACTTTAATAGCCTATTGGTGATTGATAGATTTCTCAAAATATGGATTTTAATAACCCTAGAGTCGCTAAAGACCTTAGTAGTTATAAAGTAACGGAAAATTACAGTAAAAATTTGCTTTGATATATTATATGGTATTTAAATAGAAAGTTATCAAACTATTGTAATAAAACCTTAGCTGCTGCATGTTTGTTTTTTATATTTCACTGTCTTTAATGTTTTTTTTTTCTTTTTTTCTTTAGTACCTAAATTCTACATCTACCTTTTTTGCCACATGACTACAGTGCTGAATTTCACTGAGCAATTGCTTACGGAAAAATTTTTTGGAAAATTTTATATAATCTTAGAACAATATCAAATCTTATTTTAAAAAGTAGGTATGATATTTATTTTTTGTGGGAACTTCTGCATCTGACTACTTACTAACTTAAATTTATATTGCCTAAATTTGGGACTACAATACTATATTTGTGTAATCCAATATCAATGGTTAAAATTAAAAAAAAAAACTACATTACGATGTGTTATTATGTAAATGCTCAATAATTCTGTGTGTAAGATTTAAGCAAAGGCTTCGGTGTTATCAGATCCGGCTATTTTTTCCAGGAAAAATTAAGGATATATAAGCTAAGTATACATAAAATTAGTCATAGTAGTTACTTTTATACTTTTATCTACTACTTGACCAAAACGTAGCTGCAATCAGGGCATATTTTTATAGTTTTATAATTCGTAATGAAGTAAAGATTTTCGAAAGCTCATTTTATCATTGCTTTTTTTAAAAATCAAAGTTAAATATTATTTTAAAATTTAGGAAAATAATGAAAACCTCTTTTTTACGCTGCCAATTAAAATAAAAACTTATATCGCAGAAAGCTCACTTGGATTAACTGGTTATTAAATAAGATAGTTTGAACAATTGTGTGTAATTTCTTTTGCAAAAAAAAAAACTATAGTTATCTACTTAGTTTTCAAATTGGGTATAAACATACTCATTTTACCATGTAGTAGTTCTATATCGAATATCTACAATTATTAATGAATTAATCCATTAATGAATGACCTGATAAAAGGATGCTAACTTCTGAAAGATTATCTTTAATAAATGTAGGACTATGACGTCAATAAAAATGCATTTACCAGCTATATTTCAGAGCATAGAATGAAATACTAAAACCTAGATATATAAAAATTAAATTAACATAATTTTTGTTATTAAAATGGAAAGTTTGACGCAACTGTGTAAGTCATTCAAGATTTAAAGATTTTAAAATGACGTCTTAAATAAATTGAATTAATTATCCAAACGCCTAGAAAATATTTACATAATATAATATATTAGGTTGTCGTATGATGAGGGAGAAAGACGAAAGCTCAAAGCTTTTGAATAAATCGTTCATAATAAAAATATGATTCATCAATGTAAGTTATATATAGAGACGAATGTTGGAACGGACACTTCTAGCTCTTCGCATGGAAAAGACAGATGACGTCCAAAATAAAGGAATATCAATAACAATCGTTTCCCTATCCGATTATGAGCTTTGTTTAATCCAATTACAGTAAGAATCCTTACATAAGCAATATGTACACAAACCTAGAGCCTATAAAAGCACATCGAATGCTATTGAATGGTATCACTTCTGGAACAGTTCTCAAGATACACTTTGCTCATTCAAAAACAAAGCTCTCCACAGTTTATTCAATTTACTCAATAAATAAGTGATTCTTGTTTGGTTCGAGGAATTATCTTTTCGTGCAAAAGAAAACCCAATTTCTCTATTAACTGGATATGGTTGTTGCTGTTAAAGTTTACAAAAAAACATCTCCCAATGGAAAAATCACCGTCTACTTAGGCAAACGTGATTTCATTGATCATCTAGATCATTGTGATCCCGTCGATGGAATCATCGTTGTTGAAAATGATTACTTAAAGGGTCGTAAGGTTTACGGTCAAGTAAGTTGATATAACGATTGAACTTTAAACTTTTATCACTTTCGAAATGGTTTAATTTTTATTGCATTTTTAGTTAGTGACCACCTACCGATATGGTCGGGAGGAAGACGAAGTCATGGGGGTGAAATTCAGCAAGGAAATGGTCTTGGCTCAAGAACAAGTCGTCCCCTTAAAACGGGCCAAGATGGAGCTTACGCCAATTCAAGAGAAACTCTTGAAGAAGCTGGGCACCAACGCATTTCCTTTCACCTTCCATTTCCCGGAAATGGCTCCATCTTCGATCACTCTTCAGCCAGGTGAGGATGACCAAGGAAAACCTCTTGGAGTGGAGTACAACATTCGTACGTATGTCGCTGACAACGAAAATGATAAAGGCCATAAACGTAGCTCTGTCAATCTAATTATTAAGAAGGTAATTTGGTTGATGGTAAATTATGATAGGGTTTCAATTGTTTTTCTTTTATAGTTGCAATATGCTCCACCAACTCGAGGTCGCCGTCTTCCTAGCGGATTAGTTACCAAGGGCTTTACATTCAGCTCTGGTAAAGTGAGTCTTGAGGCTACTTTAGATAAAGAAATTTATTATCATGGCGAAAGAGTTGCTGCCAATGTTACGATTACCAACAACTCAAGAAAATCTGTTCGAAACATCAAAGTGTACATTGTGCAACACTGTGAAGTAACAATGGTGAATGCTCAATTTTCCAAGTATGTCGCCAGCTTGGAAACTCGGGAAGGATGTCCAATTACACCTGGAGCTTCCTTCACCAAGCTATTCTACTTGGTTCCATTAGCTTCTAGCAATAAGGATAGACGAGGAATTGCCCTTGATGGACATCTTAGAGTAAATAGATAACCAAAGAGAAAAAAAACAGATCAATAAAGAAAATGTTTTTTTTTAGGAAGATGATGTAAATCTTGCTAGTTCTACATTGGTAGCCGAAGGAAAGTGTCCAGCTGAGGCTATGGGTATTGTGATTTCTTACTCTGTTCGAGTAAAACTAAACTGCGGAACATTAGGTGGTGAATTAGTCACGGACGTGCCTTTCAAACTTCTCCATCCGGCTCCTGGTACGAATTTTTTACCAATACTATCGGAAGAAATTCTATTTTTGCTTATTTTTTTTTTAATTAATTTTAGGCACCATTGAACGTGAAAAGATCAATGCTTTGAAGAAGCAAAAAACAATTGAACGCATCCGTTACGAAAATAATTGCTATGCGACTGACGACGAAGAGAATATCGTCTTCGAAGACTTTGCCCGACTTCGTCTTAACGAACCAGAATAAGCGCTAATTAGCCATTAAATATTTGAAAACGGATCCTCCAAAATTGGCACTCGTTATTTTGAGATTTACCATCCAAAATTCCAAAGACTGAAACAATGACTAAGGGGCACATTTTCGACTGCAATTTTGGAGGATAATGGAACGGAAAAAAAAATTTAAAAAAAACACAAAAAAATTTGTAAAATTATTTAAAAAAAATACAAAAAAAGAGACAAGAAACCAGTAACCAAACAAGAAAGTAAACGTAACTTAATTTTTTATGTAAATATTTTCATTTTCCTATGAAACTATCAAAGTATTTACATAGAAATAATTCCAGGAGTGATAAATTCCATAAAAACACATAATTGGCTTCACATTAAAAATTTGCTTGCAGAATAGAATTAGGAAAGAAAAAGTCAAAAAAAATTAATAAAACGATACTGTCAAAATTAAAAGAATCGAAATTTAAAATTTAAAAAAAAATAAACTAATTTTTCTTTAGTTAGTTTTTCAATTATTTTTCTCATTTTGATTGGTTTATGATTGTTTCATTGGTTTTCCTGGGTTCTAATTCATTTATATCTAAGTTCGATTCTATTTATGTTAAAACTGTTATATTTGGTTGTAATTAAACATTTAGTTGTTTTGTGCATGATAAAAAAAATAAATGGAAATATTGGAAAAACTTAATCTTTTATTCCACCAACCTTGACACTTCTATGGTATAATCAGAAACTCAATGCCAATTTTTCAATTGGCATTTATACGGTTTCGCTAATCATATTTATTTAATTAACGATAGCAAAGCGACACTAATTAACCACAAAATTTCTCCTACAACCCACAAAATAATGAAAGTTTCAACTTACCGAACTTTCTCTGTCTTAACCACACACATAAGATCGAAATCTTCAAGCAAAATTCAAATAATTTAACTAAGTCTTATTTCTTCCAGAAAATTTTTCGGAGATCAGAAATTTTCAAAGACTTTTGCAAGACTAAAAGCAAAAGCACATGGTTATTTTTAACGTAATCTTTTTTGAGACGTGCTTCTTCGTGGCTAGAGCTTTGATTGGTTTGTACTTTGTGTAAGTACGTCCTCTTTCAACCCTTATTGGTTAAGGGATGCTTTTAAAGGGTTCAAATTATAAAGGGCTTTGTACTGTCCACAATTTCGGTTAGAAAATTGGAACTTTAATTTTTAAAGGTCCGACGAAGGACATTTAAACTTGGACTTTTAAATGTATTTACATAATGTCCATTTAAAACCAGTTTTAAATGTCGTAACGATTTTTACGTTTGTGACCGTTGACTTAAGGGTTGAATAGGGTGAGGTCAGGAATAGAAAAACGGTTGCAATAATAATGATAACGTTTGTCGTTTACTTCATAATTGTTAATTTAGAAAAATTCGTTATTAGATGGAAGGAAAAAAAATGAAATAAGAATTCAGTTAGAAACTTTTAAATATTCATATGCACAGTAAAGCTACATGTAATCTACATACATAAAAGCTCAATATGTATACTCAACATGTATCCACTTTAGCATTTTTCCTTCAATTTTATACGAAAACTTATGTTTCAAAGAAAACATTTGTGTCAAATATTTTGTCAATAGAATATTTAAATTGTACACTTTTTGTTTATATAATATATAAAATGAATTGTGGTCTAATTTATGTAATATATTTGACAAAAGTAGACTATAAACATTTTGAACAAAAGTTCAAATAAATGAATTACTGATGTATTTCCCAGATACGTATTTCGATTCTCAAGCAAGCATCATCAGTGGTCATCAAGTAGTATTGGATCGCTCCGTAACTGCTACGTATCTAGGCAATACATCAGTCATTCATTTGTTTTAACTTTTGTATAAATTTATGTTCATAGTTTACTTTTGTAAATTATATTACATAAATAAGACATTAATAAAATAAATAGATAAAGCATATTCTTAAGATAGCTATTTAAAAGATAAAATGTTATCTGTTAGATAAATCTTATATTAATAACTATTTTTAGGTGAAAATAAACACGTTTTATGTACCCTCCGGATAAAATCATATCTGGCAAATCAATATCACTATCTAAATATAAAAATACTAAAAAAGTACCCTAGGAAAAAAAATATTTTTTCTTTCTACTAATACTGTTTTTATCAGGTACGGGTACTTAGATGAAGCAATGGGTACAATTACGCACTACCCTTAATTACTTTATACAAAATTACTTTATATTAAATCTCAAAACATGATAATTTATTTGATGTTTTCAAGTATGACAAGTATCATAACTAACTCATTGTTCCTTAAGCTTATGAAGCCAAAAATAATTATCCAGCCAATTTTTTAAAGGTAGATGAAACCCTATTGAAGCAAAATTCAGTTACTAGTAACTTATTTTATTATTTTAATCCTAATTAGGTACACCCTACGTCTTTGATGCTGATAAGCTCGATAGTAATCATACCAATTTTATATAAGAAATCCTAATTAAATTACTTATTTTTTTTAAAAAAATGTTAATCTTAGAAATTGTAACTCATATTTGCTTCGTTTATCTTGAAAGTGGTCTAAGTCCAGTTCATGGACAAACCATACAACTTTTGATTTGTTGGTAAACTTGATTATGCTGATAATTGTGATATTTGTACTGTAAAATTTTGATAAATTATTGATTAGATATTCGTTTGCAACACATTAGTAGTAATTTCTTTAATTGAAAATAAACGGCTTTTTTACTTCCCATCTTTTTCAAATATCATCGACAATATTTGGTAATGTTATTTTGGATATCATAGTCTTCAAAGCTACGTTATTGTAATTGTAAACTACGTTCAAAAGCTCAAAAGCTCCCTATATTTTGTAGATTTTCCTCTTTCAATATATTACCATAGTTCTAAACATCGTCTTTTGTAAAACTCCTTAGAAAAGTAATTGTTAAATAAGTATATCGCACTATTTTTCTCGATTTACTTTCAATAGCATCTAGTTTTGATTACTTTTTTTACAAAATAAAAAGTTATTTATACCTTAAAAGCTCTCTCAAAACTTCTAGATAAACAGAGTTCTAACTATGAATATGAAAAAATTAAAAAAAAAGACATTAAAATATTTGGATTATTTTTAAACTTTAAAGTTCTAAGATTAAATAAATCGTAGATTGACAACCTACAAGCTAACATGAAATGAGTTATAACAAAAATAAAATCAGATTTGAACGAAAAAGTAATCAAAAATTGAATTTACAAATTGCAGGTCGTCAGGAGCAGCCGAGGTGCACGTATATCGAAAATAATATATTTAAATATAAATAGCATACTACATAACAAATCATGAATACAATTATTCATTTTGTATTTTTATATTTTATACAAAGTTTTAACTCTCTTTAGAAAAGATCAATTATTAAGATTTTGATTGGTATAATTTTAACTAACATATCATACTTATCGATAAGTGTATGTCTAATTTAGTAGTCTAAATTAGGATCCTACCAATTATGGATTTACGGGATTTTTTTTAATTCTTGGGAACTTTGGGTTAATGGACAACTTTATTTAAATGTTTAACTAATAACTAGACATTGGATTATATGAATTCGCATGTTTGCATATGTAACTGCATATAATTCTATTTTTATTGCGTTATTGCATATTTTGGTACTTTTTCATTGTAAAAGCTTATTTCGTTAGTTATTCGTGTTTGGCGTAAGGTATTATGTCGGCGACACGTCCCCCTAACGTCAAGCTCAAAAAGTATTGTACCCAATATTGCTTCAGATCACCGAGATCACCTGTCTAGCCCACGGTTTATATCAATTTGCGGAAAAGATCAGAAACGAGTTCAGGATAGTCAAGAAATTGATTTCTTCTACAAAAAAGTGCTTTTAAAAGCGCTATGACGACTACAAACATATAAAGAGCAACTATCAAATGTAGCTTTACCCCCAAAACCAATATTAACACGGTGGGAAATTTAATAAAAAGCTGAATTGTTTTATACTGAAAATTTCGAAGCCATAAAAGAAGTATTTGCAAAATTGGAAAGATCAAGCCAATCAATTCAAGCCAGCTGTGATTTGAGGATCCTTGAACCAAAAAAAATGCTTACAAAAAAATTGCAGTACATTTCAGCGATATATTCGATGCAATTGAGAAACTAGGAACATTCCTCTGTGCAAATCCATGGAAATATTCGAAAAAATGATTAAACAGATCAACGCCCTTTCGAATTAACTATCACAATAGGTTCGTGGCAAATTAAATGCAGTTTTGTATAAACACCCCCGTCCTGAAGGAATAAAGAAAATTGATGCACTTCTGAAGAGATCTCCGAAAATTCCGCCAAATTTCAAATTCTGTTCGATAACGTAAGTTGACGACGAAAGATAATTTTCAGCTTATCACCATTTTCATCTTTATGGTGAATTGTGAATTTAAACCATCCAGGTTTTCACTTAAATACACACAGAAAATTTTAGCAAAATAGATCCGACGATCTAGGAGGAGTTTAGGTCTCTATACACATGTACAGAAGAATTACTTATATATATAAAGATAAACATAATGTGAAAATAAACGTAAATTCTAATCACAAAATATGCACAAGGATATTTTGTGCATATTTCGCCCTTTTTTAGTGCATATTTGCATGCATATTTTCGCATTTTGATAGTGCATATAATCTGATGTCTACTTATAACTAATTTAGCAGTTCCGTAATATAAAACTTTAAATAGAATAATAACCAATGATCGCAATAAAAATTTAACATTATAAAATCATAAAAAAAAATTCTAAGTACTATTCTCAAACGTTGATTTCGTTATCATTTTTTAGAGAAAGCCGTTTTAAAGAAAGCTGAAAGCTTTTTTTCCATGAGAATTATAAATGTTTTCTCATTAAAAGACATTTAAACCAAAAGATTCTTAAACATTTGCTATAGAGCCTAACATATTAATGTAATTTTTCAAAAGTATTTTATAATTTCTCATTCTTTTTATATATGCTATAGGTACTCGAATTTGTCAGACTTACTTTCGTAATAAATGAATAAACATTTATTAACAAGTTAGTTTAATGCCAAAGATTTATATTAGAATTTTAAATTAATTTGTTTAAATATATTAAAAAATAATAAAAAATCCACCGCAAAATAGTTTTTCTGTCCATTTATCCTTTAGTATTTTTTTTTAATTTACAAAAAATGAATATACAATTCAATTGGTTTTTTATATGTCCATCAAAAAAAAGTATGAAATAAATAGGGGTCAATTAATAAACCCTTACACCCAAGTTAATGTATGCCTAGTCAGGTTCAATTATTTACTATTAAGGTTGGATTAAACCCATAAATAAAAACATAAACTTACAAATAAAAACCAAACCCATTCAAAAAAAGTCCCCTTCTGTAAGTTTCGCCCTAAAAAATATCCTTAAGGATATAACCATCAGAAGAGAGATAATTTATTCGATTTTTTCAAAAGCGACCTCTTGACCCTTCTTTTTGTCATTGAAGAATCATACGGGTAAAAAGATGAGACAGGTAGATGGTCAAACCGGTTTTCGGGTCATTTCCTTATGCCGAAAGGACAAAGGGGGTCAATCTGAATAAAATTTTGTCGTTTTTAATTCGAACGGTGAATGTATACGAGTAAGTGTTACTACTACAAACCGAAAGGAATAGAAATGAGATTTTTGATAATGGCTTTATTTATAAACCGAAAAAATATTGTGGAATTTTATAGAATTACAAAATTTGCTATGCTCAAATAAACATAGGTATAAACCTCGATGAGATTTAAGAAAATTTTCCAGAATTCGATAAAATATAAAGTACGTATTTTGTTTTTTTTTCCAGAAAATTGTTTCAAAGGAATATTAAATTTCTTTCATTTGATTTTTTTTTTACTTTAAGGACCTTAAGTAATATTAATTTTCATCACCCAATTTTTCACAAGATGGCGCCATTTTTATTTTCTTTTCGTATGGAAGATGGCGTAAATGTTTTCAGGTTCAAATGACTGGAAACAAAAACTATTAATTACTGAAAATTTTTACTTAAATAAGCCAAAAATATTGAAGATGATCATTTTGTACCCTTTCAAACTACTTAATATGTATTAATTTTCCCATAAATTTGAAATGTAAAGTTTCTTAGACAAAAAGTAACAAATACCCACTAGTTCCTCGCGATGCTTATCGAGAATAAAATGAGCTTTTGAACTTTAAAATTGGTTTAGTGCTTTTCGACTAATGATGCACATTGTTTTGAAAAAGTCGATTTTTAGAAAAACGAAATTAAGGGAAAGAAAAGCTATTTCACATTAAATAAGTTATATGTATCTAAATATAATTCAAATTCATTTTTTATAAAATTTTAGAGATGGAATTAAGACTTATAAGACTCATTAAAACTATTTTTTAGTAAAGAAACGATGTATTTAATGCCATTCCTTTTAGCAAATAAACTTTTAAACCAATTTTTTTCGAAGTCTATTTTTTTTAAGATTTATAAGAATTCTTGGGTCGATTTTAAATAGCAAACGTTTCTCGACATCCATATCTACTTCTTAAATAAAGGGAAGCAAAAAATGTACTGAAACTTTATGATCATTAATCCTTTATGCAATTTACGTAAAAATTTAATGTCCATAAAGAGATAATGACAAAATATCGAACCCCTGCTCAAGGGTCACACAAGGATAAAAAGGGTTGAATGCAAAACCCCTGAAAACAAGTTTGTCCAGTTTTGACCGCGTGAGAAACACGGAAGGACAACAAACCAGTGACACGTAAATCAGCCCTTCGGCCCTTTGGAAAAGATGCATAATAATCAAAACTTAATAAGATCGCGACGAGATTGACCCTTTTTTCGATAATACAAAACCCAAAAAGGTTTTGGATCGTTCCAACCTTTTCTTCTATTATTAAGAAAATTTTTATAATTTGACCAAAAGCTGACCGGTTTTTTCAAACGACATATTTCATAATATGTATGTTGCATATGTGAGAAATGTACTTTATCGTTTCGAAACAATTTTCAACCCTTCTCTCGCAGGGATAGTTTTAGCCAGTCACATTTTCGAAAATATCGTTAGATTTTTTTAAATTTTATTTTACACACCCTACCAATTAATTTTCTCTTCCCTTCTCTTACGTAACTTAAGTTAATATTACGGTTAATTTAAAATTTAAAAAATGCCAGTAATTCAAAATTAGTTGACACTCGCATCTTATACGTAACAATTCAACGGAAGAGATTTTACCGTTTTAAATCTATACGTTACAGTTGATCGAGCGTAAATCTTTTTATCATTGATTCATATAAAATAAACTAACAAAAACCATATAATTAATACAAAATTTTCAACAAATCACTTTTACAATCGTCAAACCACTAACAATTCAATATGTTTATTTTTTTTACGAATGATTTCTTTTAAAAAACCAACAATAATTTACGGTATTTAAACGATATCACGACTTTCCTCAAATATACCGCAATTTCTTATATAAAAGTGAACAACTTGATCAAATTATCAGTTTCTCTAAAAATATTAAACTGCAAACATGAATTCGGTTAATTGTTTAGTGTTGTTGCAAGTTAGTATATTTAAAATAGTTTTTTTTTTTTTTTAATTTGCAAAGTAAAAAATGAGTGATCTCAAATAATTATTTTTACGGAATATTTACCAATATAAAAATAAACACTGTTTAAATATAATTATGCCTAAAATTTCAACTTCTTCAGGTGTTTGTATTAAAGTGATTTCACTGCTTAGCAATTATTTAATTATTCCGTACATAAGTAAATTGTCTTCCCCATGTTATGTATTAAAAAATACCAATTAATTTAATATTGTCATTAACAAATTTACAAAAAGCATCTCAAGCCGACTCAAATAAGTGTTATCTGTATGAATTTTACGTATTCCCGGAAAAAATCGGCCATAATTGTATTTAATCTGTTTTAATTATTTTGCATTAAGAAATATTGTGCAATTATTAGTCAAAAATATGCAAATAATTCATAATATATTACAATGGTTTAAATACTTATTTCGAAATTAGTATTACCAGAGTAGTATTGCCATCCAGAAAAATGTAATCTACCAAATCCCATTCTTAGAAATTTGATACACTCAATCGAAATCCAATTAGCACTCTTGTTTGAGTTTGCTTCAGTGAAAAATGCTTCAATTAGTTCAATTAATTTCATAAAATACTATTTTTAGGTAATAATTAACTAATTATTCTTTAGAAGAAGTATTCGAAAATAGTCCCTTAATTGAAATAAAATTTGAACTGTGGACATTGGACTATATTTAATTAGTTATTATTGGTTTTTGTAGTAATTTTTTTAGATTTTTTCCAGTTTTTTCGATTATTAATGCCCATCAAAACTATGATTTCCTACCCAATAACAGATTGACATCAAATTTTTGATTGAAATGTATATTATGTAATAAAGAATGAAATGTGTAGAAGTATAGGTGGTATAGGTTGATACATGAACTAAATTGTATTGAAAGTTTAGTTAATTGAAAAAATAAATGTACTTAACTCAAAAATTGATTTTTTATTTTTATTAGAACTATTGAATTAATACATTTTTACGCAATTTGTTCAGAGGTTTGAAATTATGTAGATATGTTAAAAAAAAGCATTCAAATCCACAGGGACAAATCTGGCTAGTTGATAATATTAATTGATATTAATAATTTTGCTTAATGGAAAAACTAATGTGTTTTTAAAGTTATAATTGTTCATTGCGGTTTTTTTTTGTTACCTCTACAAAAATCAAACAACTCTGTTTGGTATGTTCTTTAACAACTAATTTCCAATTCAGTTTTTAGTCGTATTCGTTTCTGGAAATCAAATCAAAGACAAACGGCAAATTGTCGGAAGCAATGAAGCCCAAAACGAGCCAGAAGCTGCTGAAACAGGATTTGGGGCAAATCTTGGAGGTCACGGGAAATATTTTCAGTAAGAAAGTTTCTCTATAAATCATCCAAACAAAAAATTGTTACTAAATTTCTAAATTAATATTAAACTTTCATCCAAGGGATATTTATTCAGTACAATTAAGTCCTTTTAAATTTGAATTTGGTCATGTTTGTGAAACACCCCATGATTGGGAACAACGTTATGAAAGTAAAGATCTCCAAGCGAATAAACATCAGGGAAAGGTTTTTATTTTCAATTTAATTTCTTAACTATCGCTTTTTCTGTTTTATGTTCTTCTCTTCCTCTTTATTCAACTCCTAACAATTTTTGAATTTCTACTGTGAAATTAACCAAGATATGCACATGTTCCTCAAAAAGATCACTATGAGCATGGACACCGGAAAGGGAATGAACATCATTTCATTGAGCGGCATGAAAAAGCTCATCCGCATGAAGGAGAATTTAAAACTAAAGTACTGACAGTGTTTGCAATGTTTGAAATGCTTTTTTGACTGGTTTATCCATAAATAGGTGAAATGGGGTGATAAACATGGAGGATATGGAGAACATTATTGGGATTATAATCATGCTGGTGATCATCATGATGGAAATGGAGAAGAATCTCAATCTCATCCAGAATATGAAACTTATGAAGCAAGTTCCTCAAATCATCAACAAATTAAAGATCAGAAAAATCAATTTAGGTTTGGAAAAAAATTAACAAAAATAATCAAAATATCTATACTCATTTTTATTACAGAGGAAAAAGAAATCATCAACGACCCAACAATGAAATGAAATTAGTCTTTGATATGACACAAGGAGTATTAACCGATGAAATATCAGGAAAAACGTGGAAAGTTGAACCTGTGTATTGAACAATATAAAAATATATATTTGAGTATATAATTACACCGAAATCATCAATTAAAAAAGAAAGTATCAATTATTAATAGTTATAAATTAAATAAGCAAAACTTGTTACTGAGCAATATTTTTTTTACGTTTTATCTCTTAAGAATATATTAATATGAGCTTTTTTTACTTTTACGAAATATATAGTAAACAAATTAAATATGTATAAAAATGTTGTAAACATATTATTTTATTTTAATGTTGAAATAAAAGTTGTTAAAAATATCTTCGAATATAATTTTTGCTCCTTAAAAAATTCTCTATTAAGCCTGTTAGACCTACGTTACCCAGTTAATAAAAAAAAAGAGTATTGAAACGATAAGAAATATACAAAGAGCAACTATTAAGAATACTATAAAGTACTTATTAACAATAGTTTAGTGTACCTTCTTTTTAGTGAAACAATGCTTTAATTTCTTAAAATCTCGCTTATAAATAGTCCGTTAACGAAAACAAATCTGATTTTATATACTTAAATTATAAAAATAAAATATGTATTTTTCTGATCAAGACATGTCATTAAACTGTATTGATAAGAAACAAACTATCTGGCATAGTTTTCTTAATATTTTTCTTATATTTAAACAAAAATCGTGATTAGTTATAAAACAGCAAAGTTGTATTGGATGCTAGTCAATACTTATGAAGAAAATTTTAGAAAAGTATAAATAAAACGGTTAATTTAAATTCTTGAAAATTGAAACATACAATAAGTAAATTGAATTTTAAAAAAATAATCACATTAGTTTGGCAGCATTATTCAGTGTTGTAGAAAAGCCTTTAAAAGTTCAAAAAACCTATTAGAAGCTATTAGAAGTCATTTAAACTTATTAAAGGCATTTGTAATGTTATGATTTCAAAATGCCTCTTTTAATAGGGTTGTTCCCGCCAAAAAGAATTAAAAAATATATTATATACATACTAGTCCTTTTTAAAGCATTTCGTTGTATTTTTAAGCCCTACAATTTCGATCAGGATAATTGCAGAGAACTTAGATCCTTAGAATCTGATGCAATTTGCAGACTTACAAAATGTACAAAGTTTAATTTGTTTAGTTTTTAAGATTCAGATTATATCAATGCAAAAACATTAATATCTATTAATTTCCAAATCTTTAGATTACTTCCCGAATTTATTGAAGGCTGCTAGAATTTAGTATGCAAACTATTTGTACACAAACTATTAAAAAAAAAGAAATACATGTATTAGTTTACACGTCATAGAAGTGAAACCTTAAAAAATGTGAACTTCAAGAAAATGGGACGAATGTAAAATTTCAAGAGTAGGATAATTGCAGAGCTTAGATAATATTTATACTATTGATACTAAGTTTAAAAATCGTTTAATGTTTTATTTACTTATATATTAAAGTTTCCCAGCCTCCGAGTTTGCATTTTCGATAAATGATATGAGGCTTATATATAGTAACTGAAGTATGAAATAAATATTTTAGTTTCAATTTGATCAATATATTTTTGGAATACTGCGTCAATTACTGTTTTGATCAGTTGTTGATACATTGCGACTGTTGCTCATTATTAAAATTAATTTGGTGTCCACAAATTCAATCAAAGAAATCGTTGTACCTAATGCAATATTTACAATAAAATTTCTCTTTAAAATCTTTGAAATCTAATTTTGTTAAGAATTTGTAATACCTCTGGTATTTTAACTATTTTATTAAATTTTCGTGGATGAGCTTTTTGTGGTCTTGTTTTCTTTTTACTTTCGATAATCACAATAATATTTTGCATTTGTTTTCGGTATACTTTAAAAATGTTTTTATTCACCACGGTTGTTAGAACGATTATTCCCAAAGTACGTAGATGTGCACATACATAAGAAACACTGTTATGTTTTCTATCTTATTCTCACGTTAGTTAAATATTATAGATTTATACGTTTATCTCTTATAACTGTCTCTTTTTCGTTTCATGAAATTTCAAGTTATAACGATGCTAAATAAGTTTTCACTTCGAAACTAAGAATTCTGTAATTTTCATTCTCATACAGAAAGGTACAAATCTGAATTAATTACTTATGGCTAAAGGTTTTTATTTATTTTTTTTGAAAGCTAGATTTATATAATATAAACAGCGAAACAAACGGTGTAGTTATGAACTTTGAATGTGAAGTAAGGAATGGGTTGCACACAAAAAGTTATTAGATCTCATTAAAAGTCAATGTCGTAAGTCCTAACTCTAGAAGCACAACACTTGATTGGTAGTCAAAAAGTACGACTTAGCCGTTTTATACAGACCTAGAAAACTGGAGTTTGGAGCCATGGTGCCTAAAGTTTTTGGAAGAGGTAAAGTCGGAACGGGAGTTAAAATATTTATTTAAGTGGAACCGGAATCGGAGCTTAATTTTAGTAGGAAAATCAAGGAAGAAATTTAATTCATAGTAAGTAAATTTAATTTACGACATATTTTTTACAGTATTACATTTACAATAGAATGCATGTATTTGATAACATCGCAAATTTCTTATATTTATATATATTTTTGTAATAAAAATTCAAAATTATAATACTGGATTTTTATCGTCATTAATAAACATAAGGTCAGTATTCTTTTTATAAATATAAAATAACATAAAAATAATTTTTGTAAATAAACATAAATCAATTGTACAATTAATATAATATTATTACTGATTGAATATTTTTTTTCTTCTTTTTTTAAAAGTAGTTAGATGTATGTAATATGGAAACTTAAAATTACAAATAATAAACACAATTGTTTGCTCTAAAGCTTACTTAAGTTTAGACGAAAAATTGATATATACATATTATAATATTTACATTGGAAAATGTGGAGAATTTTTAAAATGTGAGTTTATGTAAATTGTAATCGCTCACAACCCGTTCGCATGTGTTGTTCTTTAAATGTCTTGTTAGGCTTTTACTGATACGGAACCGTTTGTCACATACATGACAACTATAGGGATGTTCGCCAGTATGTGATCGCATATGGACAGTCAAGTGGCTTTTAACGACATAACTCTTATCGCAAATCGTACATTTGTAACGACGATCGTTGTTATGAAATCGAATATGAACTGACAATGTACTGCTACAGTTAAAATCTTTGCCACATATATTACATTTGTAAGGACGTTCCCCGCTATGAATGCGATAGTGCTTTATGAGAGCATTGTTAACAGGAAAAGATTTTTCGCAAACGTCACAATTAAACCGTTGTTTTTGATCGTTTTTCGGTTCGGGAGTTGTATGAAAATTTACTGTTTTCAGAGTAGTTATTTTCGGTTCTGTTTCAGTAGTTGTGTTCCGGGAAAATCCAACCATAAAATGGTTCGATGATTCAACAGTGCCTGAATTGGTTTGTTCTTTGTTCGTAACTTCCATACAATTGTTTGGATTTGTTAATGATTCTTCGTCAGTTGGGGTTACAAGCTCTACTTTAACTGGCAATTCATATCTTTGTGCTACTTGGGGTTGAGTGTTGTTTATCACAGGCAAATTGTTAATTGGAGTATTTATTACGGTCAAATACTGACGTAGTGTGCGATCGGCCTGTAGACACATCTCCCGAAACCGATGTGCAATTTGAAGTTTATCCACGCAATCACTACATATTTGCGAGGGCATTCCATCACCTGGAACAATCTAAAAAAGAAAAATTTCCTTATTTTCTTGAATCAATCAAATCCAGATGGATAATAATTGAGTTCAACTTACGTGAATCGGAGCACACTCCATTATTGCTGACGACAAATTCGCGTTTGATTTTTCGCTGGCGAATATATCAGCTAATGTTTCGGATTTTCGTAGACAAGTTCGACACATACCTTCGTAGGTAACGGGGAAATTCATTTTAATGCCAACAATTGTAAAAAATATAAACCTAAAAATTTTATTCTGATGGATGCTAGAAAAAATTACATCCTCCAAGTTCACCAACAAACTTGAAAAGTTTTTAATATTCTTATAAACACTGAAGCACTAGTTTTTCATAATAACTTTGTTATATTGATATGTGTAAGAATACTTTTTATTAATATATTAGTTGAATTATAAAAAATCTAAATTCAGCGATAAACAAAGCAAATTGTTACACAAATTAAACAGGGATCGAGTTACAAGTGCTTCGAAGAGCGCATCTACAAATTGAGGAATTCTTTGTTTTATTTTCAAATAAAATAAAAATAAAAAAAATGATTTCAAGAAAAATCTTGAAGAATCATAAATATATAATTTTTCTTAAATAAATGAGTAATAGAAAAAGTAAATATAAAATTAAGGTATAAACACGGGCTACAATCTCCAATGTTAAAGTTGTCCCTAGAAGACGGACAGCAGATATCCCACCACCATGGTGTCCTATAACATTTTACTAGAGTGGTTTCACCATTTCATACGTTTTTGCAGACTAGTTCATAATACGAAACAAACATTTTATAGAATTGGTGAGATATTGAAAGTTTTTATCTTTGCTAATTTTTAAAATGAAAAAAAATATGAGATAAGTTCATTCGATGCAATCTAAAGTATTCTGCATAATTTCAGCGCCAATTATCCATTATCCATTGCAATTATACGTTTTCTCACAAAGTCTAGACGTTAGGCAACCATTTATATATCTATGCAATTGGGTTTCGGTTTAAGGTCCCCCTTATTATTATTATACTGTTGTTATAATAGTTTTTAAATATATTTTTGAGCCTTGTAATACCTCAAATCTAGGTAAATATATTTTTTATTTTTAATTCGCGAAAGTGTTTTTTTTATTATTAACTATAAATTAACAAGAATTGCAGAAATTCAAGTACTTAGAAGTCTGAACATTAAAATTGATATGTGATTCCGATTGTATACTTTTATATTCGCGATAATTTATCCATTTAAAGTTACATTAAAATGTATAAACCTTTTTAATTCAATTTAAATTTGCGAGTATTATAGAAGTGCAAGTATAAATTAATATTATTGTTTATGTGTTCTCGAGGATTCGGGATATATAATTTTAAGCTCACAAAAGTTTTCCCATTTTTTCTTTTTAGAGTTGCAAAAAAGAATAGATATTAGCGTGTTTACATTCGGGTTGATGATTTTAAATTCGCAAGTGCCCAAGCAATGTATTTAGAAGTATAAAAGCAAAAGTGTTTAAATGATTCGATTGCATGATTTTAATTCCTAAAAGTTTACCAATGTATGATTTTTTTACCAATTTTTCCATTCCAAGATTTAATTTTAATACCTTCCATTTATCAACTCTCCTACTTGTTCTGGAAGGCGATGATGTGACGAAGCATAGAAGATGGGCGTTTTCTTTTTGCTGGCTAATTCTTTTCCTGATAAAATATCAAAAAATCAGTTTTCACCAAAATTTATTATGATGTATATGTATTATGATGTATATGATGTATACTCCTTTCCTCACCACCTTAGAAGTAAAGTACTAGGCGCGCTTTTTTTTAAACTGGTATCCCCAAGAGGCCTAATCCACAATACGTAAACTGTTAAGATCAAAATAGCACAATATTTAAAAAATCAAACAAATATAAATTGATTCCTTATGACTAATATCAGTAAATAACATACCATACAAACAATAATGTTATCAAATTTCATAAACCAAAAGAAAATTTAAAAACCAAATATTAACAATCATGAAAAAGAGACCTTTCATTTTTGCGATTTAATTGAAAAAAAAGTTGCAATTTGAACAATGAATAGTCAATAAGACATATCACCCAATGAAAAAATGAAAATGAAAAAAAAAAACAACAAACTTATCAGCATAAGGACTCCGAAATATATTTCCTTTTAGCATCAAAAGATTGTTGCAAACAACAAAGTGAAAAATTGATGAAAAAGAAAAAGAAAATGGAACAATTTGGGGTCTTTCTCATCTATCATATCACTAAAGTTCCTATCATAATGTAAGGGAAAATTAACAATTTTAGGGAAAAACTTGAAAAAAATCCGTTATAACCGAGCTTGAATTAAACAACAATAGAACTGTCAAATATCTAACGGAAATCAACGGAAATTTCATACTTTCTAACTTAAATGATAAAAAATATTAACAATCATGAAAAAGTGACTTATCATTTGAGCGATTTAAATGAAAAAAAAATCCTTAAACCGAAATTGAATAAATATTTTTTTTGAAAAATGTGAAAAACGGGAGGTTTTTTGAAATTTTTGGAAATGATTTCATATCGAAAATTATGGAAAATTTTCACTTACCCCAACTTTTGAAATATCATGAATCGATGACAGAGGAATCCAATTATCACTTTTTTACACATTTTCTTTTAAATCACTTTTCATTTTAATCAATTAGTCAACAAGTACAACAATCAGGCCTGATTTTTGAGAGAATTTTAACGGACGGAAATTAACCCTTTGAAATCTCAAAGCACATTAAGTGAAAGGTAAAGGTAGGCAATAGAACGGTAGCTGGCGTACAGAGGATGCGTTTGAAGGCCGCAAGTGCTGTCGTTACATTGTTGCGAATTTAATTTCAATTTTAGTTAAAAGTAAATCAAATTTTAAATTTAAAATTATTTTTATAATTATAGTTTTATAAGCATATAAAAATGACTTTTCCACCAAAATTACTATAATAAGGCAATGAAAATTTGTTGGGGTAACTTGTTTTAAAAAATTAAAATACATGAAATATTGTTTGCTATAACTATAGGACTAGAACTTATTTAAAAGCTGGAAAAATTATTTTGAACAAAGCAAGCAAAACATTGTTTTTTTCCATTCGTCTATTTTTTTTTACTTCTTCTAAAAGTTCTTTTGGACTATTAAGTAACCATTAAACAACAGTTAATGATTTAGTTTTCAATACGATAACAATGATATCACGATGCAATGTCATAATAGTCCTGTTATAGGGTCTTCTCAGTAGTCATTGATCCTTTTTTTAGCAAAACAAATTTGTATTTAAAAAGCATTACTTCCCATAGGAGGAGAATTCCAAAAACCGAAAAATCTTTTAACGACATCGAAAAGTTGAGATGTTATTTGATTAAGTTTTTAATCGTGACAATATGCAGCTAAGTGTGAATTTCATTGGAAAATTCTACAAAAAATATTTCCAAAATTGACCAGCACTTGTTCGACGATCATTTTAAAATAATTTGAATTTTCCAAAAAATTTCTAAACACCACTGCAAAAGGGTAAAATCGAACGTTCTATCGAAAATCATTATACCTTTTTTATAGTTGTAATCGCATTTTTTGATATTATTGGTTCTCATATTAGATAGTACCAGGTTTATAAGTCAAACGTTGTTTTAACGAAAGCAACGATGAAAGACATGGAAACGATAGGATTTCGATTTTCCTATTATTTTCCTCAAGTATTCGAATGTCATAATGTTCGGATAATTTATTGAAAAACATAATATCTACCGTACCTACCTTATCCTTGAATTAATTTAACTCTTCTTTGTACTTAAACTGTAAAAAAAAGCTCTGAAATATATAATTCAAGAGGATGGGTGGGGTAAATCGACTTGAAACAATATATTCTATTAAAATAAATTTAGTAACGTTAAATATCAATTAATTAAACTTTGTGAGAAAACGTATAATTGCAATGGATAATGGATAATTGTCGCTGAAATTGTGCAGAACACTTTAGATTGAATCATTGGTATAAGCTTGGATCAGGAACGTCGAGATTTTCAGAACTGAAGAGGACTATTTCGAATGGGTATGTATTGTTCACTCGAATGCAATTTGTACGTAAACTTTGGGTGAAAAAAAAACATGCACCAAATTTACCGAATAATTGGTTAATTTCCAATTTAACCATATTGCATGCAAACAATTGGCAAACATTTGCTAGATTCTTGCGAAAACGAAACGGGAAGATAAGGAAGTGAAAAAGCATGCACCAAATTTGCAGTAGAATTGGTCAATTTTTGAGGGATGACTTTTCCTTATGAGTGCTTATTTTAGCGACGGATTATTTTACAATCCTTTTACGAGAAATGTAAAGTGAAAACTTTTTGTCCTGTGTGCAAAAGGACACCCGCAATTTAATTTCAAAGTTTCTAAAAGGACTATTCTAAAGTGTATAAAAAGAATTCAAGTTCAAAATTTTCTGAAAAATTCAATTAGAACAATATTTACAAGTTAAAATTACACTATCACTTACTAAACGTTTGTCTCCCAACGAGATGGAACTGCCTTCAACCCAAACAAAGCTGCCCTGATTCATAATTTTCAGTGAGGTTGAATTTGTAAAAATACATTGATTAAAATTAATTAAACAATTCATACGTCCAATTTAGTAATTTATTCGAGTAGTAAACTTTGGAACTTAAGCCGCAACCCAACTTCATAATTGTAGAACTGGTTGCCTAACTTCACAATTTGTAAAAAAACAGACATTTCCTGTTAACAATTAAATGAATAGAAAAACCAAGTAGGTTTGTAGAGTTTATATCTAGAGTATATATAACTGTTTAATCATAAGATTCATAATACTCAAAACTTCTTTTGGCGTGGAGTGTATTTCGGTGTGAAACGGCATTACATGCGGTACACCGTGTTATATTGTTAGCCTATACGCCACACGTTTTTGTTTATGAGCACCATCTATCACATAAAAATAAAATTACAGTGAATAAACTCCCTGCTGTTCCTTGCTATCCCGATAACTTCCTTATCGTCGCGAACAATTTCAAATCAAAAGAGAACGCTCTTCCGTTACGAAACCAGGTGCACTAGTTGTATTGTAAGAAAACAATGAAATACCTTCTAGGAAATTATATCTTTCTACCCGCAACAAACACTCTATACAGCTATTCCACAATTAGGGTATCCACGATATTCACTATCCAATGTGGTTATACTTGTCTTGCCCTACACAGTTAACAACTCCCGTGCGTATAACGTTAATTTTATATACTAATCGGATGTTTATGACGATGATATAAGAATGCTGATTCGTTAAAGGTTTTACCGCTCTAGGAATTCAATATCAATTCAAAGTCAAAAATCAATTCAACGGATAATCGTTTTAGGAGTGCTACGTACATAGGTCTTTCGGAACCGAAAATTATAAATTTGATATTTCAAAGTCGGAATCGAGATTCATAAGTCATTGCTAGCTGTTTTGAAAAAATAGCAATAAAATTGAGAAATTTATCTCTTGGATACGTTAATGTAAATTATAAAATCGATATATAGGTTAAGCTCATACAAAGCCCAATAAAGTGGGAATTAAAGAGGACAAACATTAAATTTTTAAAAATATTTCTTATTAAGTTATATTGCAGTTTGCAATATTATTTCAGATATTTTTTTTTGGTACAAATATTTACACCCTTCAAACATTTAAACACTAAGAAAACTAAATATTAGGTAACCTTATTAATAATATTTATTTTTAATTACTCCATTAATTTATTAAAATAGAACAGTAAATATAGAAAATAAAAAAAGTTTTGTAGGTTTATTTATTTTCTTTTTTGGTTGCCTCCACTTCCTGATAAGATCATCGCAATACGTATGAAAATATTTAATGTATCCATATAAATTGACATTGCCCTATAAAAAAATTTCGATTAAAATCAATCTTGATTAAAAAGAAAAAAACAATACTTACGCATTAATAGGGTCATAAGGTCGTAAGGCATATGTAGGATAAAGTTCGGCTTGCTTAACAATACGTTGGGTGTCATACAATAAAAATCCGGAGAAAAGAATTAGTCCTCCGTATAAAGAAAATGAATATAATCCGGCTCCAAGTGCTGTAGTTGGTGGAAGGAACATACCAGCTAAAGATGATGCGAAAACCAATCCTAATCCCATTGCCAAGGGAGCTCCCATATTCAAAAATTGTTCACTTGGAGCACAAACAGCCAATGTTGACAATCCTCCAACGACTCCTCCAGTCATCCATAGGGCTCGGGTTAATGTGGGACCACCTAAGACACATAGTGGAGCTAAAACAGCCCCCATTACAGCAGTGTGAAGCATCCATGCTAGTTGTTTAGACCCAAAACCGGGAGAATATTCAATACTTTGTGCCAGGGCTCCGGTTCCCATCATAGCCGCGAAAACTGCCATTATTGACTAAAAATTAAAACAAATACGTAATTTATTTTCTAATTCATTTTAAAGAAAAAATTCTTACCAGAAAACCGCCTCGTGTCACTAATTGCAGCAATGCTGGTGTTTGAAAAACCATCACTGCACTAGCAGCAGAAAGAGCTAACGACCCACCGAAATACATATACACAGTATGAATTCGTTGTTTTACTAAATCTGTCCAAAACCTATAAAAAAAAATGTTTGAATCTTAACTTAGATTTATGACTGTGTAAATTACATTGCATTATCAACGATCCCAGCTTCATTTGATAGTCCTAATCCATAATAACATAAACCTCCCAATCCAATAGCTGACGCACCGATTAAGGCTCCTTTACCAATACTATATGCTGAAAAGATTGACCGAAATAAGATATTTTATAAATACTTTAGTTTTAACTAGCATGAAAATACCATTTTCCGAAGGTGGTGCAGCTAATTTTTCCCGAAGAGTTTGTCGGCGTGCCGCTCTTGACAATGTCGAGCGGTTTTCTTGGGAAAAACATCGGTAAATTTGTCCTTTCGGTAAAATATTTTGGGTTAGGGTTATACGCACAGTTGGTGCACGACATAACGTCGCAATTTTCGTTATTAACATCGTGTCGGCCCTAGAATATATATTTTTTAAAAAAAAAACAATCGAGAATTTTCTATGATGTAAGCATTTCATCACATTGTGTCATATAAATTATGAGTAATTTTAATGGAAAATTTAAAACAATTGATACTTACCTTGATTTAAAGATTTACAGTGTTTTTTTGTGAGTAGCTATTATAACTTCTTTTTTTTTAATTTTCGCTAGTAATTTAGTTCATTAAAATCGAACGTGTTTGACAGATGCGTCTTTAAAACTGAAATGTTTTAATAAACAATGCGCATGTGTACGTAACAACCAATCAGATATTATTGCTACAATAAGAAAATTAAAACTGGTGTATTTTCCAGTATTTCCGTTTCCATGTTTTTAATAAATATCCATATTGAATTATATTGTTAAGTAATAATGCAAGGCCACTATAGCTATGGTTAGTATAATCTTGCAAGTATTGAAAGCATTGAAAGTTATATATAATAATCAATAATAATCATAGTTCATCTTTGTTTTTCAAGTAAGAATTATATAAAAAATATTGTTTCTATCTTCGCTCTTCGCTACTAAGTTAGCTGTTATTTTATTATAGTTCATAATATTATTATAATTTTTCGCGAAATTGTAGCTTAAAAATGAGATCAAAATTCAATTCTGTGGCGTGGTAGGTAATTTAGAGTCTTGGTTTTTATATATTATTTATCCGCGCCTCATAACTAAAAAAGTTTTTAGCGAGTCTAGAGTTAATAAAAATCCATAATCAACAAATATCGACAATTTACCCGATACGAGGATCGAACCCAAAATTTTATTAAAGAAATCGTTGAAGTTTACGTCAATGAATACGCTGGTTAAAGTATAAATTTTGTCTTTCACTTCGCAAATTCATTAGAAATACTTAGTATACTTTTTAATTCAAAAAATATTAAAAAAGATTGTGTTTTGTGGGTTTTCGTTCAAAAATAATTCGTAATCGTTCAAAATAATTGTCAAGCTATTCAAAATCTTTTTCTACAAGAGCTAGTGACCAATTTTCTTTTTTCATTTACAAAATCTCAAAAGCAAATTCATGCAAAACTCTGCAAAACATTCTCATGCAAAACATTCCCTTTTCCTAATGAACATTAAAAATCACTTTTGCCAGACCACTGTGACCAAGGTCCTCAAAAAATTGGGGTGATTTGGGATAAGCCTTTCTATAAACTTATTTATTAATTATATTATGCTATTCACTATAGCATAGCTATTAGTGTTGAAAAAACGCATTTTAAATGTTCAAAAAAAAAAAATCATTAGAAGCCATTTAAGAAGTCGTTTAAAGCTAATAAAGGCATTTTAAATATAACGAACTCAAAATACTTCAAAATGCCTTTTTTTAACAGGGATATAGCTATGTATTTTGTTTTATCGTTATAATAGCAGTTTCACATTTAAGTATTAAGAGTTTTCTTTTCAGGTTTATCATACACTTATGCTTGTAAAACGATTGTATGGTACAGTTACAGAAGAAACTAAAAAAATAAATTGTGAATGTGAAAAGTAATTTTGTAAATCAAAAATTTAGTATGTCAATCTTTAAGCAATAATATAGTGTTTATTGTATTGAATATTGTCTTTCTTTGAAATTACGTCAGCAAACGAGGCAAGCTTAAAAAGCGTTAAGGTTTTAAATATAAAAGTGCGAGGGTTTCTATTGAGTTGGGATTTCTTGGATAAGGTTAGTTAAGCCTCAACATGTAGCCTTAGGACTCATTGTGTTTCCTGGGTCCCTACTTCACCTAGTAAAAACCAAGTAGTTGGACGAACCTCAACAACTGACCCACTAAGCATTTTTCAACTCGACTATTTCAATTCTAGGACTTGATCGACTTGATATTCTTAATTTTTCATATCTCTATTCATTCAAAGCACTGCATTCCAATGGAACGTCAAAAAAGCGGTTTTATCCTCTACCTGGCATTATCTGCATTTTTGGTCACGGATATGTAGTTCCGTTGTTTGCAGGTACTTTTTCAGGGCGCATTAGATACGTTACCACTCTAACTTACTTTCTTGTAAGACCAAGTATTAGTGTATGACCAAGTATCAGTCCTTAGTGTACAGGATGATTTTCCGATAGTCCTTTTACTTTGTTTTTGCCCAGTGGTGTTCTGTGCAGTGATTTTTCTACACCCATTCTTTGATGATATTTTTCACTGCTGATTTTGTAACATCAAGTACAGGCTGTGAACCTGTGAATAGTATTCTGGATCTTTGTTGGCTAAGGGGATAAGCCCTTCCGCTGCTTTTAATACTCTGATGGACTGGTACTAAATCCCAAGTTGACCTTGTTCCTTGTTTTTAGTTGTCAGTCCTGTAAAGGTATCTTAAAATTCCCAGATCAGTTTGGAACTGATCTGTAGTTTTACTAGTGCTTTCAATACGGCATGGTTGTCGGTAAATAATGGGATCGTGCTGTTTTTGAAGCATCTCTTCGAACATTCCCGTGCATTAAGTAGCATTTCATTCCGCTTGGTATTTGGTGGCATTCCCTGGAGGTTTATGGATATCTCATAACTTCATTAGCATATATTCACATAATGAATATAAATTTGATGATCAATATATGACATTAGTTAAAAACCACTCGAATTTGCTAATAAATAGAAACAGTCATTGAAAAAGAAGAATTAAACTCCTTTAATCTCTTTGGAAATATAAGGATCATATTGGTTGAGAATTTGAATTTAATGGTAACAATTTTTATAAATAAAAACAGTCATTGTTGTTTTTCTGTTTTTACAGAGTTATATATTTTTTCAAGAAATATCTTAAGCTTTTTGATATATTTTCTGAATTTAAGTACTTCTATGTTTCTATTTTTTGGGAAGACTATTATTGATTACCATAAAATCGAAAAAAAAAACAACCAAGTAAAATGGAAGTGTAAAATTGATCAAAATTCTAACATTTTTTTTTGCTTCTTTATTAGTTTTAACGTTAAAAAACAAAGTGGTCGTCAATATTTGGTCAATTTCCCCCTATTATAGTTACTGAAGTAAAATTTGTGTACGTTTTACATTTTAATTAAAAGTAGAGAACATATTCTTTATTCTTTTTAATTTTAAATAAAAGTGATCATTTTCTTATAGTATTCGATATTTCGAAAGAAAATAAACTCATTATTGCCCTCCAAGGACCCATTTTCGAGCCTATTCGTGTATGCGTGAAATTTTCGTGCTAGTGAAAACAAACGCGTCTCCAGATATTAGACGATATTTTATCGTTATTGATTTAATTCAATTTGTAAGGTTTATATTGACATATTTCTTTATTTTTGCTATCACATTTTGTACATGAATTGAGCTAAAAATAACTACATGATTCGTCCAAGTATTCAAATTCAGTGTTGTTAATGTTTTTCAAAAACGTTGGCCAACAAAAAAAATAATTTTTATTGTTGTTTGCACATTGTAAATCATTTATAAAAAAGCATAGTTTAAAAGAAAAATCGCACAATAAATTTTCTGGGCTTCGTTCGTAAAGAAACCTATGAGTAAAATTTTATGACGCGTTAACTATTAGGATCATTAGGTTTGGTGTAATAAAATATTCGTTTTCAACTTCATTGCTTTTATTGTCGAAAATGTTTGATGTTTTATGTTTATCGTACGTAAATAATGAGGTGGATAACTGCGAATCTTTTTTATAAATAACAAAATAAATGGTTTTTAGTCAAACTTGGTAAAATTTTAAAGTTTTTTGAATTGTTCTAGGGACTGAAAGATTAAAAATTTACTTTAATTCAGAGAGATATAATTAACATAGGTTCAAGATTATTCAAGTACATTTTCCACCAAAGTCTATTGGTGGACGAGTGGTCAAGGTGGCTGCTCTGTATCTGAAAAATACTGGATTCAAATCTTGTAACGGGCTTTTAATTTTTTTTAGGCTTACAGATTTTATCAATCCTTAAATCAACCAAAGGTTTTTTTTGTTTTAAAGTGACGGTTAATATTCATTATTAAATAAAATTGTAGTTATCTAGTGGACGAGTGATCGAGGTGGTCGCCTTAAAACTTCTAGGTGCTGGTTTCGAATTTCATAATTAGTAAGCTTTTAATATTTCTCATTTTTGAAGTTATACTTTTTTAGCGGCGTTATGAAAAAATAATCAGGCCAAACTTTCAAATCAAATATGACCCCGTGACGTTACAGTAGGAAGTTGCTCGCAAGCGGTTATCGTGAAACTTCAAGTGGGTCGAAAGCTGGCCGAATTTCTGGAGCGTTTTAGTACTGTATAATACTAAAAAACGTAATCAAGTCAACCGAGTTGACCGCTAGCACAGGTTCTTTGTTATTCGATTGGGAAAACCAACTGAAATGATCGATGATGAAGTTAAAAAGTGCCAGGAAGAAATGAAAGGTATAATAGGCACCGTCAGTTGTTATTTTATATTTAAAACCTTCATATCGTCGAATTTAACATTTTCAATTCTTATAGTTGGAACCATATGATATTAGTACATAATAGCTATAGTACATTTAAAAGAAAGGTATTTTTTTGAAATTATTTAATGCAATTTATAAAATAATGCTAGGAAATTCGATTGACACATTATATTACTTTATATTTTTTACATTGGGACTAAAAATCAATACATAAATATAGATGGGTAATAAAAATAATAGAAAACAATTACTATTGTATTAATTTAATTTTTACTCCGCCGTTATTTTGATATTCTGTAGGTACATGCAAGTGGCTATTTAGACAAACGGTATGAATATATATTTGACTGTTTATTCATATATATATATATATATATATATATATATATATATATATATATATATATATATAAATGCTAGTTTATAACTAAAATCCACTTCTACATGGTAAATGCTTTAGATAACCATTTTTTGAATAAATTACCCATGAAGTATTGATAAACAGTTAATTCATATATGTAAGATACAAATTTGTATAAGTCGTTAATTGTATATATTAATGTGAAATACTATACAGTTTGTCTGAATAACCAATTTGGCTCAAGTCCTTTTTAGCGACATCAATATTCGGCAACGTTACATTTTCTGCTTTGTTTTTAAATTGATTCGCGAGTAAATCAAGTTATAATAAAAATTTACCCAAAAAAGACCAAATAATACGATTTTTGAATTGAATTTACAAAAATTCGTGAATTTAATTAAAAACAAGTAGAAAATGTAACGTTGCCAGATATTGATGTTAGTCAACGGGACATGAACCATTAATTTAATCTATTATTTGAAATCTAGAAACTTTCTGGGAAATATTCACAGCCCAACATCGACAAAAATGACATATGGCAAAAATTGGCAATTGAATGAAAACGAAATGACAGTTGAAACCAATGACAACAATCAGTTAGTTCAAAATTGAGACATTAATTATTTTGCCTGTATTACACTTGAATAAATGAGTATGCATTCTTTGTTCTCTGTCTTTGCCGCCATACATGTGCCTATTATATTGACATTAAAAGTAAAATTTGTGCTTAAAATTGTATCATATTTTAGTTATCACAAACTTCTAATTACTGATTTACCATTTGAGGCACTACTGGAATATGCTATGGCAGTATATGTTATGGATTATGTGGAAATGCTACGGATTGATATCATTTTAAAAATTACGACCAAAAGGTTTAACTACAGTCGCTAAATATCGCTGTAGCTCCAAATCAATGTTAAATAGTTGCCAATTTCTTATCAAATAATTCCTTTTCAGTAAACTATTTTAATTAAGAATATTCATTGTTATAAGTGGGTGTTTGAATGTAAAACTATTAACGTGCTCATAGCTTATTACATTATTACTTTTAGTGAATGATAAATTATCGTTGGCTAGCAAAATACCAAAAACACTTGATCATTCGTTCCATTAAGCAGTTTCATCTCATTCAATAGCGTTAAATGGCGTCATATATCAGAAATGTATGAACAAAAAATCGAACTTATGGGAGTGGTGTCGTGAAGAAGCTTGTGGTAAAAAATCTAAATCTAGATCTTTCTCCGCTTTCCAACTAGTGTGTGCTCAGTTCGGGGAAAATCTTTTTCTCCCCAGGGTTCTCTGATGCAACGAGCGCATTATTATCTTCCCCGTAATGGACGTAGAACTTCGTCGTGTCGGCTACGTCGTAGACGACAAGTATTAAGTACCGGATTTTCGAAAGAAACAGGAAATTTTAGAAATGAATAATGACTTTAAAATAACGTTTACACTTAATAATATACCTATGTGTATTCGTATGGTTGCTACGAAAGGCTCGTTTTTAGTGTTTCCCTTATAAAAAAATTTAACAAAACCAAACACTTATGGAATTAACACAAAGTTGGTCTTTGGTCTTTATTTCACAAAAATATTTCTGTAAATATTATTTCAAAAGTATCGCGAAAAATTTTGTTAAGTAAGCAATTAACTAAGTGAAGTAAATACAAAGTAAATGTTTAGTTTTTAGAGGTGTTAAATTTAATTGATTACAATTTTCTTTTACATTTGAGTTTAGAATTATTGGTTTCCGGTATTTTTTGAAGTTAGTAACCATTTTTGCGTATATAAAAGCATTTAATATCTTAGGGCTCTAGTAACTAATGACATCTATAAGTTTGATTCTATAACTTTGATCAATAAGTTCTTTGACTACGTCATAATCCGGTTCATTGACAAGTGTTTTTGTTGATAGTACATACTTTTCACGAAAGAAAGTTTATTTTCTATTAAAAACAGGTAAGACTGTAAACTTCTTGCATTGGACTTAAACAAAATAAGTGCATTTTTCAAATGTAATTTCGTTTACAAAAGGAAAAAGTATTTTGATTTAAACTGTTTTCAAGAAAACAGACGAACAAAGTTGTTTAATTTAGAACCAAAATGAAATAATGCATGTAACGCAACGCCTAAATTGCACAAACGAAATTCCCCGTACAATTAATGGGAATGCGTATTGGAACGAAAATTACATCATTACCGAAACTTTGGTTGAATTTAAATTTAAATTAACTATTTGTCAGACGTTGCGATGATGAAAGTATCAAGAATGAGTTGAACGTTAGCGTGAACAAAATGACAAAGATTTGTACGATACTTCAATTTGCCAACGAATATCGTGGGGTATCACGCTAGGATCAAACTGTCATAAAATGACGGTTAATGAACGCAAGTTTCAGTGGGAAACGAAGTGGGTTACAGCAGCTTTCAAAGCTATAGTGAAAAAAATTCGTTCGCTTTCTCCCGAAGGGAGAAAGTGTTTAAAGCTCTAGATCGCTGTCGCGAAGAGCTTTTAAAGTTTTATAAGACTATGAAAAATTAGCGGTGACTAATTTAGTAATTTGTGCTATAAAAATGATTGCCATTATTAGCTTGATTCGTTGTCGGTGAAGTAATTAATCTTTTCAGTACAAAAATACAGTATGCAGTGTTGGTTGGGAAAAAAAGAGCGAAACAAATCAACATAATAGTCTAGCTTGTCATTCGGGGGTGTTAGAGTAGGTATATTGGAAGGAGTTATTTCATATACACAGGATGTTCCCGAAGAAGCAGAAAAAATATTACAATTTTTTGTACAACTTTCAATAATCTTTATGTTCTAGTTTAAAATGTAATTTTGTTAATTTTTTTCTTATTGAGGGTGCAAACTTTAAAATAGCTTGGTATTATTAAGAACTTTTTTGGGAACTTCATACGTTTTGGGTGTTACAACTACTTTTATTTTATGTGCTAATAATATCATAGTTGAATTTACATGCTAAGAATTAAAACAATAATGTACATTTTTATCGGATTTCAATTCATTTGCTATCAGAAATGCCCTCAACTATAACTAAAAACAAAAGGAAAAATCAATAAATTTTTTGTGTCCATACTTTACATAATATTATTTAATGTTTAGCAGAAAAATGAACTTAAAGGATGTAAATCCATATATAAACAAAATTTATCGATTTTTCCTTTTGTTTTTAGTTATAGTTTAGGGTATTTCTGATAGGGTATTCCTACTTAAAATTAAATAAAAGGAAAAATATTTTCTCAATAGCAAGCGTATAAGTATGAACTAAGTCTCTGGCAATTAAAATCCGATATTTTTACTCAATAAAAGATTAACCGAACCCTAAAGTTAAATCAAATTTATTTGTGAGATAAATTCCACTCATTTGTCATAAACATATCACTATCCTTAAATGCCACTATCTAGACGTGAAAATATCGGCCATAAAACGTATTTCTTATAAAATTGATACTAATTCTTTATATTATTTTTAACATTTAAAAATGCTAGAAACTTTGATAAAGGTAAAATTTTTAACACCCTCCATTATGAATAAGATGGATTAGTTAGTAGTGGCCGAATTTGGGTCACTTATTAAGTATTGGGTCCTCGGTGTAACGAAACTAAAAGTGGAGGGATGGAGATGCAACAAAAAAAAAAAGAATAAAAGTGAACTTATCAATTAATTGATAGAAATTGTGGTGTAAGAAAAATAAAGTGGTTTTTATTTGATGTATTGTTATCATTGTTGGGTTGGTAGAGATGTGGTTGATAGTATATGGTGGAAATACTTAAGTTTTTGTCGTTTAAGAACTTTGTACTGAATATATAACTTTTATTATTTTATTCTAAAATTATATTTCAGAACTAATTTACAAAATATTCATAAACTCTGATGTTGTAATAGAGTTCTACTGCTGATAATTGTTCATGGTAAAGTTAGGACCCTCCGAATTTCCTCCAGGCTATACAGCTACTTAGATTCTATTTTCTTATAATGTGTTTTTTTTAATGTGATGAAAAATTAGGTTACTATTCTTTACCACTCTCGAATTTACTCTAAATTCTCTCCTTAAGGGGTTATATCCAGTTAGAAGGTAGAAAAAAGCGAATTTTCCAGATTTTTTTCAGAAAAAACTTTTAAATTTATTGATCTAAAAATTTGTTCACATATTATGGTACCTTTTAACTGTATTTTAAGACTAAGTATAAGTAAAAATATTTATTTGGAAAGGAGCTATAGCTAAGCTCCTCTCAAAAAAGATGTTTTGCGGTGACCACTATATCTCTGAACTGGATCCTCTGAATTTAAAAAACGCAACAGATTTCGTTAAAGTAATGTTAAATCTAGTAATTAATCGAAGGAATAAGCAAAATATTTTTTTTGACAAAATAGCAGTTTCTTACAAAAAAAAAAAAACGATTTTTGACCAAAATTTCGGCCTTTATAATTTTATAAAAAAAAATATTTATCGGTGAGAAAAAATCTTCGATTAATTACTGAACAATATAATTAAGAAGCTCGTGTTAAAATTTGAGACTAATCGGCTTAATCGTTTTGGAGTAATGTTGGTCACCGATTTTGAAAACACCATTTTGAGAAAAACGCGTTTAAAGTTTGAAAAGCACTTTATATAGGAATTTTTTTTTTTCAAATTTGCGTGTAACTTCGAAAATATTCACCGGAACGGTATAAAATTTTCTGTGTATTTTTAAATATATGTATATAAAGAAAATAGAATTAAAAAAAATCGATTTTTTGAATTCTAATTGTATATAACCCCTTAAATTAGGCACCAAAAATTCTGCCCAGGAGACACCAGAGAGTATCAAAAGAATTATTCATAAATACGAGATTTTAGTAAGCTTTAAATTTTTGAGGACACTTATTGTGTTAAATAGTATTAAAATTATTATTTCTTTGACTAATATTTAAAATTTCCACACAAAAGTTTCACCTGTCGCACTAATAGTACCACAAAAGTTTCCATATTTTATCCTTGTTTAACCGATGTTCAACCACATCAAGTTTAATATAATTAAATTTTGTCACATCTATTTTATAGGATAAAACTGAAATTATAAGGATTTGAGGACGAAAAAGGATGAACGGTGTTAAACTTTTGTGGTTTTAATCGCATTTATACACACACATTTTCTGTGTGGCATAATCGGCACCGAACCAACCGAAACCTCAATCGTACTCAGATATCATATAAGCTGGAAAGGATTGGTATCGGAGTAGTGATTGTTTGTGTCTCGCTCCCACTTGGTCCTGTTATCCTTAAAAAGGAACGAATCCGAACTATTGAATTAGACATTCAACTATCTCTAGTAACTTTCCCCGGCCTGGCATGAATAAAGGCCTCATTGTTGTAGAATGAAAACGGCAAAGGATAACGGAATGGTTGATGTAGTTATAAATTCCTTTCTCACCGGCTCGGTAGGACCATAATAGCCATAACATGGCATCGCCTTCCTTTGCCACACGACGCGTTTAATAATAATATAAACTCGTAAAGATAAGAATTATTTGCCAGAGCGACGAACACGTCTTTCTCACACAGGTATTGCGAGAATAATTTGTCTGAAGGTTATAGAGTCAATTAACGGGTGTACGTGTGCTGGATAAACACATAGTAGTTCCAGACCTTGGCACGGGAAACGGGACTAGATAATGTTTTAATTCTGTTGAAATAGACGACTTGAAAAAAGGGATTTAGTTCTCTAAAATCCCTGATACACGTGCAATTTATATCAAACTCTACGATATAGGTACGGTAAAGTTGGGAAAATTAATTTAAAATTCGTAGTAAAGCCGTATTATAAAAATTGCTCCATAAATCCATTAGAAATGAATTTCACTGTAAATACGGTTATTTTAAAATTGTATTTCTATTAGTTCATTTTTTCAATTAAATTGATATCTATTACTTTCAATGTAATGCTTATAAATATATTTAAGAGTATAAAGTAATCTTTCAAAAATCAAAACTGTTCCCAAAGGACTTTCAAGATTCAACTGAAGAGTAGACTTGATGAGAAGTAATCCATTACACATGAAATTAAAATCTTTCAGAGACTTATTTCTAAAGGAAAAATATTTCTCAGACCCGTGGCTTATTGACTTTAGAAGAAGAACAGCGAAATACTAAAGATCAAGAAAATATTTTGTAACTACTGACAGTACTAAAAGTAGTTCTTATACCTTCTTTTCTACAAAAAATTCTATTTGACATGTTTCTTGAATCATTAAAAAAAACTTTAATTTTTTTGGGTTCTGTAAAATTTCGTTTATCAAATCTGTTCAATTATTTTTATCATTTTCCCAAAGACAATATTCTGAATTACTAAAAGCAAATATTACCATATTTATATTTCGGATAAAATAAGCATCAAATGAAAGTTTTCTTTAATTAGTACATGACGTTTTTTTCAACAGAAGAATTTAAGAGATCTTCTATCATAATTTAAAATAATTGAAAATAGTTTGAAGATTAATAGAAAGGAGTCTAAAGTTCTGATTAACTTTTTCTTTTCATATGAAGATATCAAGGACAAGAGTCAAGCTTATTGATGTAGTGTTCCTTTAGTTATTCAGTAATTAGGGGGACAAAATTGCACATGATTATAGAATAGAGGATAAAAAAAAGAATATTGCTTAAAAATTTTTACCATTGGTTGGGGTTTGTGTAACCGTATTAATGCAAAAGCAGTAAAAATATCATTAAGGAGGTCAATTAATTTTACTATTACCGTTACTTTGAAATGTCGATTTAAAAATTTCAAATGTTATCCCTGAAGTTTGGATCACTTGCCATTGGTGATTGTGAACTATGAACCATGCTTCTGTTCCTTTCGAACGTTTTAGTCATAATATATCCAGGGAAGTAGAAATTTGTATGTGTTTTTCCTATTTTCCGGAAAATTTTCTTAAAGCTAATAATTTGATGAAGTTTCAGTGTGTCTTTCGTATAATACTTGTATTGTAATAATGGTTCTAGTAAACAGTTGTTTTTACGATACCAAAATTTATAATTTGGTTGAAATGAAGTATCAATTATAAGGGAAGAGATGCACCAATTGTCTTCCTTTGTATTTTCTTAAGTATCAGGAGTTATAAGAATGAAGGACCTAAGAATGGAGAAATCAATTTTTTATAAAAATGGAGAATCGATTCTTTGTGAATAAAATTTTAGATTTCAACGCTAAATAAGAATCGATTATTACGAAGTATTTGATTTTTGAGTAGAATAAAAGAAACTACATTTTATTTACATTACGAAGTAACTATTAAAATAAAGACACTTACGTTTATAATCACTATGTAACTGCAATGACTATTAACGACATTTTTGATTGTATGAGCCAGGAATATTCCATAATTCCGATAATCAAAATTTTCAGCAAAAGTGGGATTTCAACCCAGCGCTATTGGCGTATAGAGTAGTGATCATTATCACTACGCCATGAAGAAAGTTTTAATTGTTGTATCGTTCAAATAATCCGGCATTAGATATAGATTATAATTCAATATTCATAGTCCAAAAAAGAAGAAAATAAAACAAATACAACAATCATACTTATGAGCAAAAGGACCTATTTTAATAGTAATTTTTTCTGAGGAGCGGGTTTTTCATATTTGATGATACAGAAAGATGCATATTTTCACCATGAATAGTGATATGTTTAGTATAAATGTATAGGATTTATATACCAGATTCTTCATCTTTTTCATCGTTATGGACGCTTTTTCTTCTGGGGAGTTCTGCGCTGCGTCCTGGTAGAACTATTGCACCTCAACTTTAATGTAATGTAAACAGCCTGTAACAGACAACACACTACAGTTTTGTTCAAAAAATCGAACAATAAAAATATACCAAACTCGGTAACAATTAGTTTAACTATTGAGCATTTTAAACAAATAAGTGTTAAGTTATGTAAACTTGTGTAAAAAATAAATTATTGCTGGATATCGTAAACATAAAGTTAGTATATCCCTAGTTAACATTAAAAGTAAAAACATAACAATATTATGTGGTATAGGAATCAAGCTTAAGTTACAAAAGATTTGCTGAATACGGTTAAGTATTAAATTTTACTTATTTCAATTGAATATAAATTTCGTAAACGGAAATAGACATGAATTTCTTCAAAATTTTTCCTGTGGATATTTTTTTTCTGTAATTGAGTAAAAATTTATTGTCGATACCTTTTTGAACGGAAAAGCATTTGAATATTTCAATTTTGATTTATTATTAAATTTCAGAATGCAATATTTTGAATATATTCAAAACGCAAACGTTTTATCGTCGAACACAGTTATCATACCTACATACGATATAAAGGGTATAAATAATATCTATAATAAGCAAATTTTTACGATAGAAAAAAAAATCGTGCAATCAAATTTGCCTAATCGAAATGTAAATTACAGGTTGGATACCATTGTGCTTTTGATACGTGAATTTTATGAATACACCCCAAATATATATGCGATGGAAATTTCTACGGTATTAATATATTCAAATCAAATTTGATTCGAAACCAATGTTGAATTGAATTGCTAGTGGCGGAATCAAATGTGAAGTTAAAAAAAATTGATGTTTTTTTTAAACAAATTTTTCTGTTTTATGGACAAATGTAGCTTATATTTTTTCCAATATACATTTTATTTCCATTATAAACCACAAGGTTTAGTTCAGAAACAATTTTCGAAAGTCGGGTGTATATAATTCTTTAGACTTAGTTATACAGTAAAGGTTTAGTTCAAAATTTAAAGGATTATGTAGAATTATACAATGGGGATAAGAAGTAAATTCAATAAATTCAATTGAAGATGATTTCATTGTAAGGGAGACTATTAAAAATTGTATTGAAAATTGGTAGTATTACTGTTGGTGAAAAATAGGAAACGAATATTTCAAAGCAGAAATAATTGGTTTTTACTTATCAATTTTAAAGAAGTGAAGAATATATCTATCCTATATCCTGTAAAACCATCAAGTGAAGGATATACGAAACTCAATAGAAACAAAAAGAAAAAGCGGACATTTGAGAAATGATGTGGTCGACCGAAACTCTTCCGAATGTCTCAATCGTCATGTTCCTATATAGGGGTGGAAATAGTGACGAGGGATGCTGTGGTTACGCTAGATTACAGCTGCACTATCTTCCTCTAGGGTTCATCAAACAATTGTAGCAATAATAAGACCAGCACTGGCGTTAGTCTCATTTCGAACTTCGTGTTCATAAATTGGAAACGCTCGGTAATAACAACAATACAATAAGAACAATCGCTTTTTGCAGCGGTCAAAAAATAAAAGACACTGTTGAAACAAGAGTAGCAGATTGGTTGGGGAAATGTTGAAGTATTGACTTCATTCGTTTTGCTCCAACCCCACGTTGATTCTTGGTTACCTATTCAATTCTTCTACCGTTCTCGACCAATTTGTTACACCGTGGAAATTGTCTCTTTTGTCATTGGTATTTGTTCATTACGGAGTTAATTACTTTTCCATTTTATGAAGCAGATTGAAAACACTGGGGTTATTAACTGGGAAAAATAAGCTTCAGACTTCTAGGAACGGGAACATTATTGTGCTTCGATTTAATAAAGAAAAGTCAGATCATTTATCATTAATCATTTCATAAACAATCTTTTCAATTCTATTATATGTGCAATGCAATTCTTTCGTATTATGATTATAAAATATTCTATTGAAAACTAATAAATACGTTTGCATAGAAGTTGTCAATGAAAATGGGCTAAATTTTAATTTCAAGAAGGATACCAAAAAAAAAACGAAGGAAATATAAATAAAAATATATAATTTCATTTACAATTGCTAATTAAAATTGAGACAAAGTGAATACTTTTTAGATGTTGAGGGTTTCTTGCTTTGAACATGAACGATGTGAAAAATTAACTAAATCTCCTTGAGATAAAAAAAAAAGTTATAGGTACTGTGAAGTTTACTAAAAAAAAATTATCTATACATTTTAAATGCGAAAGTTACCTTGTTTTTAGATGCAGAGAAACGTTGGAGCTAGTAAATTGTTTAAAAGATAAGTAATTTGGAAGAGATTATAGTAATTGGGTGTAGGTAGCTATTATTTAACAAATAGCATAAATTTCTGTAATCATAAATTTGATACGATCAGATTAAAAGTGTGATATTAATTTTGTGAAGAAAAAGTGTACTTTTTTGTGTTAATTTAACAATTTTGAAAATTTAAAAATAATTTGTCAAAGTAAATCGAATATTACGTTTTTATTGATCGATTAAAATCAATAGCCCATTGTTATGGTTCCAATGATTAATGTTTAAATTTATTTACTTATTTAAAATCGCTTCAACTACGAGGTCATTTGCGACTATATCCCGTACCCTAGAGTACGGTTTTTGGTCGGATTAGTTAGCCATATAAATAAATATAAAATTTTTGACCGAAAAGAAGTAATTATGGAAGATATGGGTTTTTAATTGAAATAAATGACCAAAAATTGCTTCTTATGACTGCAATAGGTTTTGTGAATGCTCCAGGTCTACGGTTAATGGTTTATAAAAGATTAAGATTATAAAAAAATTGGTAACTAAAGAATAGATTTCGCCTAGTGGTGGCCGAGTGGTCAAGATGGCCATTCCAAAACAGGCAGGTGTTGGGTTAGAATCTCGTCTCGAGCAAATTTTCGATATTTCTCGATTTATGAATTTTATTAACCCTAGAGTTCAAGACCTTGGGAATTATAAATCAACGAGAAATATCAATAAAAAAATCTCTTTAAATGCTTCAATAGAGTCTGAAAATGCTTAAATTGTTTCAGGTATACAGTTAACAGTCAAGTGTATATTAAAAGTATAAACTTTCTGGAACTAATATAGACAGCAATTTTTTAAGTAAAAGATCTCAAATATGTAAGTGAATATTTTTTAATTTGAAGTAGCAAACTCTATATTATTTAATAGTCAAACTTTTAAGTGCTAAATTCATAAACCAATTATTGAAGATCTGGAGCATTTACGAATTTTGCAGTAACATTTAGAGGAGCAATTTTTTGACTTATAGGTGCATATTTCATTTATAAAACAAAATCTTCTACTAACTATTTATTTCTGGCTAATTTTAGTTTTAAGTAGTTTTCAGTGATCGAAAATTACCAAAGAGATACAACAATGAACCAAACTGGAAAATCCAGCAAGTTTAAAGGAACTATTTATCCTGTCTTTTAGAATGATCTTTCTTTGGAAGATCATTTGAAAACTTGATCTATATTTTTTATTTAATCATATTAGTAATCATAAAATACAAGGATATAAAAGGAAATATTAAAGTAGTCAAAACAAGAGCTTTAGGTTCATTTATTTTTCGACCAATTTATCTATAGATAAATAATATTGGCTTTTGAAAGTAGTTAGTGTATTTTAGGCTCTTATTACTTTTGATATAAGCATTTGTCAGCAAAGAATATTTTTTAATGGTTCCTATACTTTTCATTTACTTTCAGTGGTATACCGTATTTATGTTTGATCAGTAAACAACCAAAAAATATAAGAAAAAGCACAATTAAGTAATCAATGTAAGCCTACTGTAGGCCGAGTAGTCAAGGTGGCCTCTCCAAAACTGGTAGGTTTTAGGTTGGAATCTTGTATTGGATAAATTTTCGATATCTCTCGATTTAAGGATTTTTATTAACCATAAAGTCGCTAAAGGCCTTGGTAATTATAAATCGACGGTTAATAACACTAGAAAACCAATGTTGGTAATAATCAATATTCGTACAATACCTTTTATAAATAGTCAAAATTTTACTGAGAATCACTTTTTGGACCATCCAATACAGTAGCATGATTTTTTTAGTGGACAAAGTTTAAGTTATAGAATTTGGAACTTCATTTTTTAAAAAAAATATATATTCAGTGGTTTTTAAGAAATTAGTCCGAGTTGATGTGATCTTAGAAATGAATGCAAAAAGAAATAAATTTTATTAAATTATTATTTAGATAGGCTTGAAGCTCAATTGACCGCGGTGAGCAGAATGTTCATCGTTAATTGCGTAAGATATCGCTACTTATACGAGCTTGCATCATTAAGCTCAAGTGGTTCTATATATTAGCAGATTTGTTGTCTTATCAGTAACTTAAAAATTTTAGGTTTCAAAGGAAAGAACTATCCATTTTTGGCATACTCTGAGTATTATTAGTATGGAATGTACTCGTAAGCGTCAGTTCTCAATATGGTGAATATTAGATGAATTATAAGGAATTCAATAGAAAGATAATTTATTTGGTATAATAGAAAAGAAATTTTGGAAGTAGAAGTTTTTTGACTGGCCCAATTTGATATTTTATGGTGAAATTTCGGCTTTTAGAACGAAGAAAGTAAAGGGTGGAAATTCCTAAAAAACACAAAAGAAGCTTTTATTTGCTTACACTTGTAAAAGAAAATTTTCATACATTCTTAAATTATGTAAAATTAAACTTATAAACAAACTAAAAATACTTTGGTCTTAATAATTTGATGACGTAAAAGCTTAGTTCCACTGATTCTAGTACCATAAAGTTATCCAAACAGTTGCAATGGAGAAATTTCATTGAAACAAAAAAGCTCTGATAACATTTTCGAGTTTTCAACACAAAACAATTTAATGAAATTAATTATTTCATTATTACCAGCATTTTTCATCACCGCATTTTTAAAATAGCTTTTTGAATTTTGATGCAAAAAGTAAATATTTTTTTTCTCAAAAATTTTAATTGAAAATATACAAAGCCAACTTTGAAGCGCGCTGGTTTGAAGTGGCGTTAAATTATAGACGTCCCATACTTCCTGCTTTTGCGACAGGTGTCTCCTGGAAAGTTGACAGAAACGAGTGGTCATTGCAGAAAAGCTACCGCAATGTAACCATCGCCTTTTAAGGTCGGAAACATGTGCGCCATGTTCAGGACGTTATTTCAAACTGGATTTCCTTTGGAAAATTTCCACAACCTTTTCGTAAAGAGAAATGTTTCGAGAAAAGCCTCAATGAAACTAACAAACTAATTTATGAAAAGTTTGATATTATTATTACGGATGCTTTATAGAAAAAATAAATATTACTCATTGTCAAATTAAGCACATTTCTACAAATATAAAATATGCTAATGGTAGGTTAAAGTAATAATAAGAAGTTGAGCTTTTATAAGCTTTAATAAATTAAGCTTTTTGTTTTGCTTTCTGTTAAAATTATGGATTATAGTGAGTATGATGAAAAAATAACCTGAATAAACCGAAAGTTTCAAATGTTAATTTATCTGTAATTAAGTTTATTTCCTGGAATTTAAAAATACATTACACTTACAGTAAAGTAGAAATAAGTAGAAAATCCGGAAACTTTCGAAACAGATAGAAATCGCACGGGAAATAGATTTTTGTCCGGCGATTTAATCCTAAATGTCGATCCTCTCTGAAATTTATTTCACTTTTCCTATATGTTTATCCTTCTCTGGCCAACTAAATGCAATGTAAGTTCCAGCATCATCCCAATCTCATCTCGAATCAAATCCACTTTCCCTCGTTCGCCTCTATTTCGAACCAAATCCACGCAAACAGTATCGGCCCAGTCTTATCGTCTTCAATTGAACATTCTAATCATTTTGTATTAGGTACAAAATAATATGTGTTGGGATAAGTGTTTCCATTCCCTAAACGTCCTCCGGAGCGCTCTAGGTAGTGAGTAAATTTTACCATTTCACGTTTAATTGATTCAGGGAATTGAGTTGTAATTCCATGGGGTTAACGGGCGCTCGCGTTCGTTTTGCTACGAATGTATGAGATTCGCGTTGAGATTCGAAGGTGATATGAGTATTGAGATAGCTCTATGTCTGTTTATTTTAATCGGGGATGATTACCCTTACATATTGTTATATACTACCTTTATTATCATGAGACACACAATTAATGACTGCGAATAAAATTTGCTTTAAAAGATTGATAAAAATATTGCCCTTAATAAGTAGATTTTAATGATTTTGTTTCTGAATTAAAACATTTAAACAATTGTGTTCATTGTTTATTTTGTAAACAAATTTTGTAAAATACTGAGAAAGAAAAACCCTTAGGAGCCAACTGGTGGCCGAGTGGTCAAGGTGGCCGTTCCAAAACTGGTAGGTATTGAGTTCGATCCTCAGATGGAGTAAATTTTCGATATTTCTCGATTACGAATTTTAATTAGCTCCAGAGTCGTAAAAGACCGTAGTTGTTACAGAGCGACAGTAAATAGCAATAAAAATTACTTAATAGTAAATTCTTATTCGTATAATATCAACATTGATAAATATGTTATCTTATTTTACTATCTCTGAGTCATAATTGATAAATAAATGAATAATTATTTTCTTAGCAAACATCGTCAGGATTCCCTGACAATGACATCAAAAGAAACACATTGTAAGAAAGGAATAAAAAAAAACAGTTATACGAAGTAAATAATTATTCATTGATGTTTTATATTAATTAATGGCAACTAAACTATAAACAAAGGTAATTAAACTTATACACATCAGGACCATTTTATCAAGGATTAACCGCATCATTAACTAAGTATTTTGATTTTAATTGATGATTTATTTTATTAATGTAGTATAATATACACGTTTTCATTTTGCAATGCCTAGCTTAATTTACTTAGCATGTACCTAGCCTAATTTCGATCTGAATATCGGAATTTGGGCAAACAGTAATAAGTGTCCTATAAACGTTCGTCTTTTAAAACGTTAGTTAACGCAAAAAATATGAATATGCTATGTAAATATTAAATTTAATTTAACTTTAGATCTTATTCACAAACTCTTTTCAGGAAATTCAGGAAAAGTATTGTTTCTTTGATTCCGGGTTCAGGACTCATCTTGTTGCCAATTGCCTTTCCAGGTAATTCTTGTCATGGTTATAAATCTACATTAATTTGGCTTAAAATGGGAATTGACAGGTAGGAATTACTTCAGATTGACAATACTACAATATTTCAGATTGAACTCATACTATGAATTACTTTTTTAAGTCATTTTACCATTACTGTGAATCGTGGTTATTGGCGACTTGTATCGTTAGAAATCTCCATTTATTTCGATTTCGAGCTTTATTTAAAGAACCATAAAATTAAATGCCAGAAACTTTTTGAATCAGATGAGTCCATTGGGGTGGTAAGCGTCCTCCAGATATTCGTCTTTCTTCGTTTACTACAAGTATCAATCTCTTCAAATGATTATAGTCCAGGTACTTTGCATACTCACTTTAAAATTAGTCGCTTTAAAATCAATTGCTTATCTTAGGATAACTAAGGAACAATTTAATTCCCGGATTGGTTTTGAGTTTAAGTTATCCTAATTCTTTTAGGAATGAAAAATTATATCACCTGAAGATGGATTCACTTTGTCTTCCTTCAATTTGCTTACAAGAGGATTTTTTTTATGTCTTTTGTAGCATAGCAATATCGTCCATTTTTAGTCGTAAGAGCCTTCTTTGTTGTTAAAATGGAATAAACCAACGTAAAGTTGGTGAGTTAACCTTTGAGATTAACCTTTAAGTAGAAGACATAAGTTACGGATTTAATTTCTCATTAGGAACCATCATAGATTACAATGTCTTTTTAAATTTTTAACTTGATCAAACAGATAGTTTATACAAACAAAATTTCAAATAATTGGTCAGTATCAAGGATCTGAGGTTAGAATAAGGGCCAGTTTTTTCCGTCATGGGTAGATAGACCATATCTTAAAGATAACTATTATATAGATATAAATTTATCTGTTGGATAATTCCTACATACCCGACTATTTTTAAGTGAAAAAAATACTTATTATTCTCCGAATAAAAACTTAATACAAAAATAAATTTTACTATCAAAATATGAGAATACCAGCCGTAAGTGTTTTAAATTTTTCAAAATATTCAAATTAATAGTAGATTACTGTTGACCACTGTTTTTAATTAATTTTAACCTATGGTAGCTATAATTCTACTTGTGGTTGTTCTTTTTTTCTCAAGCTTACCTGGTTTTAGTACTTCCAATCCATAAGGCTATTCCTCTTATTTGGAAGTCCAGAATTTCAGTTCTTTTTCTTAATTTAATTTATAAAACCCTCTAATTCTCTTTCTAAGACATCCCATATTTGCCAATTTATAACATAGCTTAAGCATTGGATTTATTGATGGTAACTATTTATCGATATCTTTACTTATTTTCTGTATTAGAAGCTGAGAACATAATTTTATCTTTACAGTAAAAATATTTTTAAAAGCCATGTTGTAAAGTTTTTTCAAACTGTTTTTAAGAATACATTAATGTTTTTGATTCAATACCACTGGGTTTTACATGTTTGATAATGACATTTTCGAAACACTGGAACTAATGTAAGGTCTAAAATCATCAATGAAAATTTTGCTTTCTTTCTCCTTAATATTCTTTAGCGTATTGATGATTTTGCCCCTCATTTTTTTGCAAATTACCTGTGTATTTACAGGGCTTTGTAAGTTGCTCCTGATAAATATTAGTGATGGTTGAAGGTGAACATTCTTTACGGAACTCTATAAGTTTTTTTGATTGAAACTTTGTGTATTATTCTGCTATTACTCTTAAAATTCTTAATCTATTAGTTCTCGAAAAAAATAAAATATCCCAAAAGTTATAAAAATAATACATATTAAAAATTGGCATTAACTATTTCTTTTACTTATCAAATTTAATAGTTGATAAACATATTTTAATTAAATGATTTTACACAATAGGTTCAAAACCGTTGGTCTTAATGATAATTTTATTAGCATAAATTATAACAAATTAAGATAATTGTTTGTAGACAGAAAAAAAAATAATTTTAAAAATAAAAAAAAGTTTTTTTGTATTGTATTATTCTAAATAACAAGAATTTCGTCCATACAAAACTTATTTATGATTATTGGATGCAGAAAAATGTTGACAATTTTTTTCATTTTTCAAATCTTAAAAAATGTTAAATTTTATGGCCCAATTTTAAAATTTCGAAGTCAAATCAATAAAGAGACCCATAAAAAGTTATGATTATACTCCACTATAACCACATTGTACTATTAGTAATACCATTTCAACTTCTATTCCATGCAGTTCGTGAAAATTGCCTGTCTACTCGTTTCTCTATAATATTGTTAGATCTATTCCAATATCCTGTGATGTATATACCTAATATATAAATAGGACGATCCGATCATTGGCATCGAAATTGAAGAGAAATCGAAAGATAGATTCACCGGCAAAGACCAGGCCGGATTTCATACCAATGAAATATGTGAATGGGAAAAAATAGATAAGAGCTTCAGAGCTTTCGGCTCTCAATCACTGAACAAGCCTCGTTGATTGCTTTTCCCGACGTATCTTGTGTCCATTTCATAGTGCAATTGAATAGCATCGAACCCCTTAAACTCTACGCAGTGGAAGTGGAGCATTATTATTAAAACCGACTCCATCGAGATTGACCACTTTAACCAATCAGTTGATTCAATTTATTCCGCACAAAAAAGCTTTTATTCGATCAGAGTATTTTTTGTCGGCAGATTATAGTATTTTAATTGTTAGTCAAACAATTGACGTAATATTTTTTATTATTGCTCCTATAAGGGTTATTAACCCCTTAAATGACGTGAAAGGTTTTTTCATAAAACGTCAATTGACTGACGTCTTTAAATTACGATCATTTAATCAACAAAACTTTCCTTAACTTTATTGTAGGGTGTTATTATATTGATAAAAAAGCTACACTTTTTGCGTTTCTTGGTATATTGAACTAAACGTTTTTTTTTTCTATAAAGTTAATTATTTTGTCCAATAAGTCTAGTCAATAAACGTAGAATAAATCATTGTATTTATAAAACATCAAAATTGAATACCAATTTCAATTGAAAAAAAAGCTTTGAAATTTGTAATTTTTTTATTTTTAGATAATTTGTATTCATTGCATTTTCATTCAAATTCTACTCAATGGTTTTGATCGTTTTCGAATGCATACTGTACGAATAGTGATGGTAATGATGATGACGAGTCTCTAAACCACAAAAGCATCCCTTTTGCGATTCCCCATTCCAAAAACATGTTCATCGATTTTCCTTCAGAACACATCAAAAAATACTTCTATTACCATTAAACATGAGGGAAAATTCCTCAGCAAAACAATCATTTTGAATCAAAAATTAAGCTTCGTTATATTTATTGGAAAATAAAAGAAATAGGTTAAAGGCTAATTTCGGTGCTTCGTTTGTATTGCCAACTTTATTAAATATTCTTCAGTTTGAGCTTTAAATTTGCAACTGAATTGTAGTAAGCATTGAGTCGTACGTTTGTATTCCAATGCACCTGCTACCGAAAATGTAACTTCCAAACAAAGATATCGCGGAAAAAGGGGACGTTTATGTATGTAGCGTTGTTAGCTCATTTTCCGCGTTTCGACGCCATGATTTTCGTACACTCAATCGCGTTCTTATATTAGAATTTAATGCGGTCGAAGGAAAAACTTATCGAAATTGTTGCAAAATTAATGCTATAACAATGTTATAAATATAAAGTTTCAGAAGACTCTCGAACCCAGTTTCAGTTGGGTAATTTAGAATGGGACGGTTAAATTCAGAAATCTCGAGGATGAAATTTTAATTTTTCTTAATTTGATTTTCCAATGATCGCGAAAAGAACAACTGGAATTGGTTATTAAGAAATTTAAAAAAAAAGAATGGAAATATTCTATTACTTCACTTTGGTTTTTTTTAATAAAATTTTCTTATTAAGATTTTATTGACTACTAGCTGATCCCCGCGACTTCGTCTGCGTAACGTAGGTGTAGATTATATTTTCTTTTTAAATTTGCTATTTGTAGTGGCATAGGAAAATGATTATTTTTCTTATTTCTTTTACGAAAAACATAATCATACTTAAAAACATTATTTTGTCAACTTTAAAAAGACACATTTAATAAACTGTTACTTAGAATAAAATAGTTGTATTAATTGTTGTATAATGATCAATTAATTTTCAAAAAATATTTATAAATATCTAAAAAGAGTTTGGTCTATTCCGTATACCTATGGTAGGTATACCTACAGTGAACCAATTAATCCGTAAATCAATCAGCATTTATACATAAATTAAAAAAATCGTCAACTTCAATAAACTCGGTCTTAATTATGACTTAAAACAGTCAAAAGTTATTAAAAACATTCGCCTAGATATTTAGAATATTAGTAGAAATCCAATTTCATTATCTCAACTTTTACACTACTGAAATGTACAAAACTACCGCGAAATTAAAATTTGTTCAATTGCACAAAACCCTGCAGTTCCTCCATAATCAAGTATAACCATTGTGTATCTATTTACTTATTATTAAAATATCTGAATTTCAACTATATAATTAAACCATTTTCTTTCAGTTCACCGAATTTCTCGCTATTCGATATTCGCTCATTAATATATTTATTTGTGGTTACATATATCGGATTTTCAGGTTTACAATATGTGAAGGCCAAAAAACGTAATGCTCACTTATGAACTTAACCATTTTTAGATATATATATTGAAGTTTAAATTTTAAAGCAGATCCTACGTTTTTGTTTCTAATAATAAACCAACATTGTTTTATTTTAAGCGATAAAACGTTTCGTCTATAACGAACATACCTTGGTAATTAAATTTGAAATTTCGATTGTTTATTAGACGTTATGTCGTAGAAACTTTGCCACCATTTTTCACTCTTTTAGAGGAGGAATTATCAAATAACCCTTTCTTATTATATATCTGCATCGTATAAGAAAAACACTTTCCAAATTTCATCGAGACAAATATGCATTTATATTGTAAAATACAATGTAAAACGAAAAAAAAATTCCTTTATTTTGATTATCATGACTAAAAAGCAATTCGATATCGCACATTTGGACGTTGTATATATAAAATTGTTGGAAATAGACAGAAAGCGTGGAAGGAAATTCGAATATTTTATTTATTTTCAATAACAAAAATTGATTTTCAAATTTTCTAAATACCGAAGAAAAGTTGGTTTGTTAGATTTTATTTTTTGATTGATAATGAAATATATGACAAAAAATTGCTCCCTTAATGTTATTTATTGCTCCAGGTCACAATCATTGGTTCAAAAAAAATAGATTTTAAAAAAGTTTGATTGTTGAATAACAAACAAAAATTAAAAACTGCCTCTTTGGTATTTGGTGTAAGTATCTACTACCTAAACTTTCATACTAATTAAGTGAAATGACGTTATTTAAAATGCTGTAGTTAAAATGATATAACAAAAACATAAACTTATTATTAATTAATAATTTATTTATTGATTACACTAATTAAATTCAAAATTTCGATTGTTGATTAACTCTACATTTTCTCAAAGAAACTTAGTCACCCCTTTTACTCTTTTAGGGTAGGAATTTTCAAAAAAACAATTCTTATCAGATGTCTACTTCTTAAAAGGAATACATCGAATATTAAAATTTCATCAGTCAGAGGGGATATATAAATACCGAATTTTATGTATGCAAGGTTTTAAAAACTAATTTACTTTAAGTTTTATTATTATTATTATTATTATTACTACTACTATTACTTTTTTTCGTTAATATTTCAATATTGAGCAACTTTAAGGGTCTATTTACAACAATTTTGTAAAAAAAAAGTTTACTGTAAGATTCGAACCCACGTCTTTATAATTAGGAGGATCAGAATGACCGATACGTAAGCGTATACGCTAGTAACATCAACTATGTTTTTATGATATATAAGGGTTTATATTTCAAAGAGGCAATTTTTTAAAATTTAAATTGAATTTACTGTGCTTTTTATCGGTTCAACTAAAAATATTTTTACAGATTATTTACTAATTTTAAATTTTCTTTCCAATGATATATTACTCATTGGTCTAGTGTAAATATTTTTGTTTCCATCCCTAGGGAATACCTTCCTTTATTATTTTTTTAGAATGATATGTAGCCTATAGTCTATGGGAATTTGTGTTGTATCTTAATACCAAATTTCATTAAATTCGGTTGTTCCGTTCTTTAGTTAAATTGGGACACACAGACAGATAGACAGACAAAATTGTAAAAATGTTAAATTTGGAATAAGGACCTCTTGAAACAAATATTTACCCTAAAATTGGGTTCAAAATCGAAATGTACAGACAGACGTAAGAATTTTATATATTTGTATAGATGGAATTGAAATAACAAAAAGAAAGAAATATGCAGAATTTGTTCTTTTCATTTTTTATTATTTAATTAAGAGAAAAATATCGTCCTAATTACGTTTCTCTAATTATGAAGCGTTGAAACGTCTAATTTCATATCATTATCGTTTGAATGTTCCCGACATTTCTGTACGTTATCACCGAGATCCAGACGCGACGTTTCAAATGTACAAAAGTATCAGAAAAAGGAAACTAGCTTTTCAGTTCTGTAATATTAATAAAAATGTAATTTAAAAAAAAAAGGATAAAATAAAGTTGTCATGAACTGGTGGTAAAGCCGCAAAAAAATTAAAAGTTCAATTAGTATATGAGTATAAATTTGACGATAATTAAAAACATTTTAACGCCTCGTTTTTTCGGTGAATTTTAATCTAATTCGCGATGCGAGCTTTGGAGAGGCTTGAGAGCTTTGGGAATGCTGTTAGATTGTCTTCGTCCTATTTGGCAATGACATTGACGATCATTTCTTGTTCCTATCGTATGAAATTTTGTTCGTGTTAAACGTGTCGTTTGTCTAATGATCACACGTACAATTGGGAGACGTTGCAGGAATAATGGGGTTAACACGGCAAAAAAACGGAATTAACAATAAAAAAGCGATTGTTCAAGTGGATGGGGGCTGGACATTTTTAGAGGCTAAACGGAAATAATCCTGTTTGCGATGTTTCCTTTACATATAATGATTATAATGCAACAAATGAGATGAGCAGGGAAATGTGTGTGAAAAACGTAATTAACAAAATTAGAGATGAATCGAGGAAAAGTATTGCATGGGAGGGATGAAGCGCAGATGGAAACGTGGTGAAATTACATTTGTTACGAGGCCAAGATCGTTAAATTGTCGAACGAAAATGTAAAAATGTTCGATTTAAATTTCTATGTGTCTGTTATGATCAAATATATTCGGCGATTACATTTTTCGTATAGGCACAATGAACAAAAGTGATTATAAAAATTTTTTGTATTGTCTCATTATTGCGATAAAATATATAAATTAATGACTGGAAAATTTAGATGTAATGGTATAATTGTCAAATCTCTTGAAAAATTTCAATAACAATCTAAAAACCCTCAATACCTCTGTAAAATTATAAATTCGAGAAACTCTTCCACTGAAATTTTATATACAGGAAAAATCGATATAAGAGCTACATCAGTAAAACTTATATTTTTTATTCTTAACAATTGATCAAAGCTGAAATATTTAATTTCCTTTCTTTTCAATACATTATAATTGAATTTTATCAAGATTATTATTGTTTGCAAATAATTGATATTCGCTATTTTGTGTATTTTTTTAACAAAATTTTTTCACCATTTGATAACTGCTAAATAAAGTAGTTTCGGAGTCCTAATATCGAAGAATAATTTAAAATCCTCTGCTAATTCTCTTGGAATTGGAAATATACAAAAATCAAACCTTACCAAAAATTAACTATTTTATTCCATCGAGTATGGAGTATTATATCACGTTTCAGGCTTAAGTGGCTTGGATAAATTTAGTAGGTATGTCAGTCTGGTACTTTGGTACTTTATTTCTATATATAATATATATAAAATGTTAATGTTCCATACTCGATGGAATAAAATAGTTAATTTTTGGTAAGGTTTGATTTTTGTATATTTCCAATTCCAAGAAGATAGGTAGAAGATTTTAAATCAACTTTCGATATGAGGACTCCGAAACTATTTCATTTAGTAGTTATCAAATGGTGGAAAAATTTTGTTGACTTTTTTTTGGGCTTTTTGCATTTGCTTATTTCGGAGTTCAAAATTGTTTTCATTTACACCAATGGTTTTTGAGTAGGTATTAAGTTAGTAGGTAAGAGAATATGAAGTTATATGCCAAACAGATGAAGTCGTGGGTAATGTCTTGACCTGTGTTTCTTTACCTTTTAAGTGAGCCGCACCCTTTTGAAACTGATAATAAATCTCCGTACCCCATTGAAAAATGTGTTTGTTTGTTTGTTTTTTTTTTTAGTTTAGAAAAATACATTTTTTGTAAATATTACCAAAGATTTCAAAACTTATATTGTTAGGAGTTTCTCTTGTACCCCAAAAATATCTTCCCGCACTCTTAGGGGTGCGAGAATCCTAGGTTAAGGAAACACTGACCTAGACTCTAGTGTTTCATAATCTTGTAACTACACTTGTGTGTGATGTTGCTCAGAACAGGATTTCTAGCTAAACTTTTCAAAAAATTTTGTGGATATTTTCTTTAAAACTTTACGGAAAAATGTTGATTAATTGTGATAAACTTTCATTATTGATACTTTTCAATGAAAACTACAAAATTAGGCTTTTCTTATTTGAGATTCTTGCAACAAACTATTAAATTTACATTTTTCTTTCTTAAAAACAAGCTTTTTCTTAAGCCACGTTTAATACGTCTATACTTATATCTTAAAATTTTACAATTATAAAAAAGGAAACCAATATAGAAAATTGTGTAGTGAAAATTATAAGCAAAAATGCAATATAAATATTTTAATAATTTGCTAGCATTTTTGATTTTTTTTACCAAATTCACAATCCTATAGATTTTCATATCGAAAAAACAATTGAAGAATAGTGACGCGATCTATAATACATTTACTGTAAGATATATAAGCTTTCATCTATAGATTATGAAACTTTTTCGTTAAAAAAGAAGCATTTATTAGTGGGTTTTTGTTTTAGAAATATTTAACTTTGATGTACTTTTTGTGTTGTTTGGGTAAGTTTTATAAAAAAAAAATCAATATAATACTGCTGTAATTTGTGAAAAAGACACTTTTTTCATTCAGAGGCGTAGCGTGCATTTTTGCCGCCCGGGGTTGATCTTAAAATTCACCCTCTACTTTCATCATTAGTCAAGAAAATTAGTAATATTTAAAATATCTTTAAATTTTTTTACTATTTGAAAATATCTTTTACTGTTCGTGTTTTCCTTAAAGCAGAATCTTTTATGGAAAAACCAATGTTTATATGTCGCTCCATTTTTATGTGTCACTTAATATCAAGCCTCCTTCTTACACCCACCACACTACGTTACTGAATCTATGGATGCAATATTTATAAAAAGATTTGATTAATTTTTATGATTTCTTAGAATTTTCGTGTTCTGTGTTTTGAGAAAACTCATGTCTGAAGTGAAAAATTTTCTTTGTTGTTGAATTTAATAATATCCTAAATTTTATTGTCAGATATCAATTTGAATTGTAGGTATTTTCAATAGGGATTTACAATATTTTTTATAATACAACAACTATAACTATAACATAGTGCATTAGGTCAAAATTAAAAATATTTCATGAATTTTTATCTCTCGAAAAATATTTATCTTATTTTGTAAGTTTTTGTAAGTCATTTATTAAGGATTTACCATACTTGGAAAATTGAACTACAAATATACATTACTAGCGATACCGTTGCTACGCCACCTACTAAAATTACTTTAAAGACCAAATTTTGACCATAATTTTGACGATCACAATTAGTCGTACCAACTCAAAAACCTTCATGAGCTCATGAACAACCAACTTTGCTAAAAATCAACATATGTTCAAATGCATAGTTTACGAGTTTACATAGTTTACGATATATATATATATATATATATATATATATATATATATATATATATATATATATATATATATATATATAGATTTATCTGTTATTTCTTTTTAGGCTCCCTTATTTATCATTTACTTATTGTTAAAGGAATTGGATTTGGATGAATAAGGAAAAGCTTTTTTTCAATATGTACAAAAATGTTTTAAAATTTGATACAAAAAACCTATATTTTTTTATCTTTCTAAAACTATAATTAAGAAATTATGTTACATTGCTGAAAATCTCTACAAGTAATGAAATACATTCTCACAATGATAACAGAATGCGGTATTTGAAGCAGAATATTATAACATAATGCAACACTGCTATGCTTTAAAACATTCCATATTTTGAAAACCTCTGCTCTAGAAACATTGCATTCAAATGCGTCACAAATTTATAGCACTTAACTGCATTGCTCTATTTAAGTCTCCTCAGAATTGTCCAAACTTCTCTGTCTCCTGTTCGCCAGCTTTTCTATCTTGTTTCATTAACGAGAATGTCCAATTTCGATGATTGTTTGCCAAGTTGAAGTACAATTTACATTTAGTTTTGTTAAGTGTTAACGTTTGGAAATTCCATAATAATAACGCCATAACATGTTCCACTACAATATTTAGTGAACAGCTTTTTTGGGGCAATAACTTTCCGACAGGTTTAAGAGGAAATGAAGATTTACTTTAAATGTTTCTTTAAACAGAAATAACAATGATTGCGATTACAATTGCACAAGTAATTATTCTCAATCGAAGTAAGGGACAACTGTACGCTATTATATTTGCATACAGATGGTTTTGTTCTAATTGTTGTGAGAGTATATTCCCGTGACGTCATTCGTTTTATTATTTACGTTGAAATTGTTGGCGTTGTCTTCCCCATTATACAAACGGGGTGAGGATTACATAGTTATATTGCGGAATGGAGGAGTATAAAGGTGTAAGAAGAGAATTTGGACAAGCATAAAATATTATAACAATTTCATACTGTTAAAGCTTTTCTCTTTTGTTATTTTCTTTTATATTTGTTACAGAAGCATTAAAATTTTTTCAACCGACTTTAAAACAGGAGGAGATTCTAAATTCGTTTATACATATTTTTTGAATGAGCTTGGCGATTTTTTATGATACTACATGAATCCTTTCAACGGTTTGGTTCTTCGGAAAGGGGTAACTTCTGAGAGTTACCTATGGCGTAAGCAAAGTCTAACCACGAGGCCTTTATAATTTTTTTTTTAATTTTAACAATTTATGCAAAGAAAAATTATTATTATTTTTAATTTAAGAACAAAGACTGAAATAGATATATTAAATGAAACATATATATGCTTAAATTATTTTCCGTCTAGATTTTCCAACCACAAATTTATCATTAGTACAGAGTCTCCGTGTTTAATTGACTTGCTTCTTTATTTTCATTAGTAATAATTTAATTTTTCCTTCTGCAGATGATCTTCCATTGAACAGAGTTTCTATATTTTAAAACCCCTTCAATATATAAGGGAATTTAAAAGGGTCCCCAAAATCTCGGGGTCCGAAAGCGTTGCTTCCAGTTCCCTGTAGCTACGCCACTGAGTGTTACCTTAGCTAATTTTATTAAGTCCTAATGTGCTGAGCAATAGGTTAAATATTGAAATAACAGCCCCATTTTATTAATTTAACTTTAGGTTAAAGTTAAAGTGTTATGTGCTCCTTATTGTCTTGCATGGAATGGAAGAATATGAAAATAAATAATCTTCTAGGTAAATCACGCTAATCTGAAAATAAGAAAATAGGTAAATATCGGCAACCTTCAAAGTTGAAGAGGCACCAAAAGAAGGAGTAGATGAATTAATGTTTTGGAACTTTCAAAAAATGATTTACAAATAACTTAGTTAAGTACAAAGTAAACTAAATAGTTTTATATAATGTGTGAATAAAATAATAAAGGAGTGAAATGATTACTGAAAATTACGCAGAAAGGTTAATGTGCATTATAAATATCTATTTAATTTTAATAAGTAATGATCACAGAATATCTGCGGGTATGTTTGCAATAATTATTGGTTTTTAATTTTCTAAACTTTTATTACTCGCGCTATATTATTTTTTTTTGACATCAAAAGCTGAACCAATTTTGACGAAATTTAATTTACGCAACTCATTGTTTTACTACACATTTGAACTAATATGTGTATTGAAGAAAAATTTAAGCGAACATATCCTACGCATATAATGTAGAATGAAAAAAATCAGTCTTTAAAATTTTTTTTATTAATAATAATAATAAAACTTTATTTCCTACAACTAATTTACACGTGTAAGTTTACAAATTTAAAATTTTATTTACTTATCTTAACATTTTTGTTTAACTTAAAAGTTCCTTCTTGTGTTTACCACAATATTTTACTTTTTAACTTTTGCTACTCATTTCCCTTTCTTTTATTTTTTGATTTCATTATAGGGGTGCCCTTTTAAGGGGGAGAAATTCAAAAACTCCCTCTGTCATTGTTAAAAAAAACAAAATAAAAAAAACTTTTTAAGAAAAAAAAAACATATGTTCTAAAAGTAAGTAAAATAAAATATAATTTATTAGGTATTAACAATTAATAGGTTAATCTTAATTAAGTAATAAAGATTTTTTTTTTCCTTTTATTATATTAGCCCGTGTTTTATTCTTTTGTGTTTGTAGCTACCACCTTGATCGTAGTGTAGGTCTTTTAGTATGTCTTTATCAGCTATATTTCCCCGCTCATAACATTTTTTGGCATATTTTTAATGTACATTTTTAATGTACATTTTTATAAAGTCTATTTCTATCTTCGTGCATTTTTTTTATGTATGTATTTCTTGAATAGTTTCCTACCAGTCTTAGGAATTTGTTCTGGAGAATCTGTAGTTGGTTATATGTGGATTCGCTAACAGTGTGCCACACGGGACATCCGTATGTTATTACAGGCCTATTTTTTTATATTTTTTTTATTAAAACTTATTAGTAGAACAATATACGTTTTTGATATTTAAGTATCGTGGTTTAGTGTTGGGGACAATTTTATTAGGAGAGAAATCGTAACTGCTATTATATTTTAGCGCAGGCAGCAAATCCAAATAAATAATATTATCGGTGTATTATTATGTCATACAAACGTAGTAGGATTGGTCATAAATAAATTGCTTAGTGTATACATTAGCGTCTAAGTATACTTATAAGGTATCATTTACAATGTAAAAATAATAAGAATAAGAAAATACACATTGAAGTTGGATTTCCGGATACCAACGGTAGAAGTAACCACTGGAACAACTTTCGGAAATAACATAAGAACTAAAGGGGTAAAACACAAAAGAGTTATAGTTTTTTGTTATTTTAAATCAAATACTTCAAAAAAAGCACCGATTGCATAGTATTGTTTGGTCATTAACGGGAAGTTTTAAGTCACAGGTGTTGGAAAGAAAACTTTTTATTTCCATGACATAGGAAAATGATAAATTGATTCGAGTCCTTACCCATAAATAATAATCAATCAAAAACAAACAGGATTTCTTATTGTATTTTCATTTTCTTGAAACGGAAGAGCTTTACATTGAGCATGTAAATTGTTCAAAGCTCAATACCTAGAAAAAGATAAATGGTGCGTTAAAATTTTTATAGCTCATATTCATCTCAGACTATGAAATATTTTTGTTATATTTATCAAATTCTCGTAAATAAAGTAAAGTTTTCCATTGACGAAAATTGGAAAAATATGTATGCAGATTTATATATATTGAACACATAGTGTATGTGTTAATGGCTCGTTTTACTTGTAAAGTGCATTAGAGGAAGAGAAATAACATATTATGGGTGTAATAAAAGTGAGTGGGACAACAAAGCCATCATCACCAACAACATCATCGTTGTTGTCGACGTCGCCGTCGCGATCCTAGTCCTGCTATCCCTGTTTGAACCTCTCACATCATCCTTTCTATCCCATCGTAAATAATAAAAGCTCTAAAAGTTGTTTCCAACCTTCCATCATCACATCTACATTATTTTTCATGTTGACTCCTATTCAATGTCTCCTTTCACACTTTTTGGAAATGCACTTAATTTAAAAGGCGAGAAAATGATTTTCCATTCAGTAATTTATTATGTTTAGACATAACAACTACTGGATGTACTTGAAACGTTCACTCAATGGTCCTCCACTTATTATTTATATAAAATTAAAATGAATAATGATTTTCTATCAGACTTAGATTTTCTTTTGATTATTTGCAAAAGATTCACAAAAGCAGAGTAAAAAAAAGCCTCAATATTTTTATTTATTTAATATTTTAGACCACAGTAATTTTTCATTGCTCCTTTATCTATAGAATTTGTAAAAGAAAACATTAATTTTCGATTAAATAAAGAGTACAATAATGATAAAATCCTATATTATTATATAAAAACTTTAAAAATGCATAAAAAGTCCTATTAAATTCTTTTATGAAAACTAATTCAGTACTAAAATATAAAACTTGAACCATGAATAAAAATTTCACTCAAACAATATTCAAACTACCGTGTACAGAGATTTCTATAGGAAATAGGTACATAAGGTTCATAATAAAGAAGAAACGAATTTATTTTAGAGTTTTATTCTTTGTATATTACGAGAAATAAGGAAAATGGTCAAGTAGATCAAAAAATGATTAAATTTATAGTCAAAGACGATGAAAACAACCATCAGATTATTATCCTTTATAGTCTAAATAGCTAATGAGTGGTAATATATTAAGTGCTCAAGAAACTTTTCCAGAAAAGTAAAGTATTCTCTAATTTTTACATTATCCATAAAATGCTTCAAAATGGTTTGTACTAAAACATTAATTTAGAGCATAAATATTTTGATATACCACATAACTTTCTTGTATTCAGATACTAGTTTTGCTACATTCAGGATTGGATTAAAGATTTTTAGAAGGACAATTTTTATAATGACCATCAAAATCATCCAAAAAGAATAGATCGCTTTGTAGTAGTGGATGGATTCATTTATCAAAGCTCGAAGCTATAGAAACCTGGTTCATGGAACCATGAAGTTAGACGACAACTATGAAAAAATCTATGGAATAAATGGAATAAAAATTATGGAAAAATCGTAACAAAACGAAAGCCATTAAAATCGGATCCCTTGGATAGCTAAAGAAAACAAATGTTTTCATCTTAAAAAAATTTTTCAATGCGCACATGAAATAGAACTTACATGTCTATGAATTGAAAAAGAAGGTACTTTTCATTCATATTCTTTAAACTGAGCAAATGCTTAAGCCCCTCAGTATTAAAAACTATTTATCATGGATTATTCGAAAATATAATCAATTATGGCATAATTGCATGGGGTGGGGCTTATGAAAATAGTCACAGGCCATTGACTACTATCCAAAAACGCTTTATTAATTATTTCATCTCACGCAGTATTGTTAACATACCCCTTGGTATCAAGGAATCATTTATCATAAATACTTTAACATACTACTATCAAGCCTACTTTATAAGCCCAATATAATAATAAGAATAAACAAACTAGATCTAATTTGTTAACGCTGCCTAAAACTAAGAAAACTATCAGCACTATCCATATCTTATTACGATAAAAAATTTTAATAAATTGCCCAACCATCTTAAAATACTTAGTTTTAGGCGAAAGAAACTGAGGAAAATATTAATAAGCACAATGGGTACCTTTTGTGACTAAACACTGACATTATTTAATTTTAAATTAAAATTGAATTTATTTATTCTATTGGTAATTCTGTTTTAACTTTGTAACTTTTAACTTTGCTACTTTTAATTTTGTTAAACTGATTAAAATATATGCTATTGTACATTGCATTACATTACAATTGTAATATTCCAGTTCTATGTACAGATGCTTTGCATCTCTGTAGAATGCCTACTGGAAGTAAAATAAATAAAAAAAAATATTACCATAAACGAAGTCAAGCTAACCCGGAACTCTTTTCGCTAAAGTATGGACGAATCTTTCGGTTTTTCGAATATACCTACCATGTGTTACGATACCATGGAAAAACTAATTCTGTAGGGGTGACTTGAAAGTAAAAGCAAACGTGAGTAATCACCGATCAGTTGGACTAAGATGGAAGAAACGCTCGTTGATTCAAGTTTCGAGAATAATTGATTAATCAATTAAATCGGGCACATCCTAGGTTATTAAAAAAAAATCCTTCGTTTCAAATAGTACGATTTAGTTATTTAAGTAAAATTGGGTTTGTGTTTATAAACGGAGATTTTTACCAAACCATGTGACTCCCAATAAAACTTCTATGTAAAATGGAAAATGATTCTACGATTTATCGTTTTTGACTCATACGATTTATAAGTATGCATACATAAGTATTGAGTACCTACAGATACCATACTAAAAGTAGCCCAAACAGATAAAGAGATATTCTAGTAGATAATTTCGTTTAAATTTCACAATCGCAAATTTATATTGTTACAAAACTTCCGCGTTTTTCTACCGCAAGAAGTGAAAATAAATATTTTTAAATTTAGAGAATACAAATCAAAATGTTTTTGCATAAATTTAGATAGCTTCTGCTAAAACAATGAGACGTGAATAGTAAATGTTCTGATCTTATAAAATTTATAACCATAATTTATTGGAATTAGTGTATTAAAGAAACAAATCATCTTCAAATTATTGTCTCTACTGGGACTAGTGCTTACATGTGATTGTCTATGGATTGAATGCACTGCAACCCTATGCAGATTGTACAATTTATTTGAAAATAAAAAAAAATATTGTCTAAAGCTGTTACTTTTTTACTAAAGCGTCGCTGTATGGCATTTAATGACATTTTCTTTAAATGCATTGTCCTTATCACTTAGAATAATTTTCACATTGAGATTATTCTTGTATTATACAATGAAAAATTAACAAAAACGATAAAAAAAGTAGGAAAGTTTTATTTGATTCACATTTTATTGATTGCTTTGGATCAAATATATAATATTACATAATGTAAAATTTAAAAGGTTTTATTACGAAGTTATTAATCCCTTTACAAACACCACTCGACGCTAACCTCACCTACGTATATTCATATACTAACCACCATATACACTCTATAAACTTTGTACGTAAAAAATCAATCAACACCCCAAAATAAATTCCAAATTAATTATCCTAAATAAAAATATATTTTTTATCTAAATTATAAAAATATTAAAAATGTAATTTTAAAAAATAAAATTTAATTGATTAAAGTATGTATACTTAAATAGCTCAGTAGTTTTCAATATTATTTCTCAATTACGGGCTTTTATTAACTCTTAAGTTGCCAAAGACCATAGTAGCTATAAGGCGACGGTCAATAATAATTATAAAAAGAACACAGTTCCTGAAAATCTTAACAGGTACAATTGCCTTTATTATGTTGTGAATAATAATATTCAAATGAAAAATTGTAAATAATATTTTCAATTCTTAGAAATCGAAGCAGGTGCTCAACTACTCAAGCCCATCAAGCTCCGGCATTACACTTTTGGAATTTGTAAAAACTAACCACTTTGTCATTCAAGAGTTCAGGAAAAGAATTGTTATTTGCATATGTTTCAGAAAAACCTCACGTAGTGCTAATTAAACGTTTAGAGCTTTTCTAAAAATATTGAAATTTCAATATTTTAGCAATGTTAAAATAGAGCTTTTTCACAACACAACGTTTTCTCAGAAAATAAACTTTTGAAGGACAAAAAGCACCAAAATATGTCATAATTATTTTTTACAAATTCCAAAAATGTACTTAATGTTAGCTTGATGAACGTCAAGTACAGTATTACTTATAGAAACTTTTATGGGCAAAGATTAATCATTAGTATAAGGTTGTCTGGAGAGACTCAAGATTGAATTTCCCATTGCAACATCTGAGAGATTTAGAAAGGACGATTTTTTTAAATTTTCTGCAAGATAATGGAAGATTATATAACAAAAGGAAAACTTTATAATTTTATAATATTTAATCAAAACTTAAAAGGATTGTACATTGGAAGGCAATTGAGCAATGCCATATTGATTAATCAGCCGTGCATTAATCGTTGTATATTTGGGATATTTGAACTATTTGTAAAATTATGAATTCTTTATCTCTAAATCCCTGTATTAACTTACATTTGAAATGTTCAGTCTTAATTACTCTTCACTATTATTGAGATCATTAAGTCTACTACGATACGAATTGAAAGGTCATTTCGTTTTAATATGGCGACCTTTTTCACTAAGAAAATATTCTGGCTTATTAGTTTGAGTATAATTTAGTCTTTCGTATCAATTTACTCTCATAACTTTACTTATGACTCATGTCCTTAGAAGTTATTTTTATTGTACCTCGTAGAACTTCATGGATGTCCAATGATCAAATTAGTTTTGTAACTGTTTCCTCTCCGATTATGTCTTTCTGTGGATTAAGACTTCAATCCTGATCAAATCGAAATTCTCGACTAAATTTTGCAGCGAAATTAAGTAGTGCTTTCTTTAATAAAACAAAAAAATGAAGTTATATTTATACTTAATCAATTGATTTTTCTTTAAGTTTTATAATGTAAGGAGTACAAAGTATTGTGGAAGTATAAATCGCTACTAACAGCAAAACAAATGCTAAAAAATTTTTTTTTTCAAAACTAACTTTGAATAGAACTATTTGCTTTCTGCAAACTACTTTTGCAAGCTGAATTAAAGCTGGATTTATTTTCAATTGTTAGTTGTTTTACTGGCGAAAAATATTTTCTCGACTAAGAAAAATACAAATAACAGAAAATTATCAACTATTTTCAGAAATCTTAAGTGTTGTTCTTTTTACCACAGAACAATCCATTTTAAAATAAATATATAGAAAATTACCTCAACGTACGACCCTTTGGAAAATAAACAAGTAACTCGACCGTATCATTTGCACTTTTCGTGTTTATTACGATTGTTCACCGTCCGTACTAGGGCTGCTTTAATGTCGTGAAAAGTGGACGTAAATTTATCCTCTGGCCCCTCGACCATCCCTAATCTCTATCCACATACCTTGGAGGATATGAGCTTATAACCAACTGGTGCTGCAACTCCACACTCGGCTAGGATCTTCACAGTTTACCCGGACCATACACATTTGTACAAGCACTATTATTGTTACGATTATAGTCAAACTAGAAACTGGACATTCAAAAACTGAAATCATTCCAACAACGTTATCCTTGTTCATTATGGAACATGTCCATTTGTAAGATCGTATCTTAGCGAATCACGCCTGTTCTTGAAGCTATGATGAAAATCTTTATCGTTCTCACGTCATTGGCGTAAATGGTTCGATAATAATTTCATTTCAGAGTATGGCATTTGAACATTTAAATATCATTATTTTATTGACGTCACGCGTAAAAAATATTAATAATTTTTGCGTTGTTAAACTTGATGATGCTTTAAACTTTTTATGAGTATTATCTTCCCACTATGGATATTATAAACACGTTAAAAATGCATAGTTAAAATTGATTATAAATTACTAGTTTATTTTCTTATATAGGAAATTGGAAAATTGTTCTTTGAAAATGACTATTTTATATTGGAATTTATGTTTCATATGATTCAGGTATAGGTAAGGTAGAGTCACAAAATAACGTCCACTTTTTGAAAAATACAAATTTTGAAAAAAATGTTGCGATTAAAGTAATCAATATAACGTCAAAGTTTAGTAATAACATTTTTTTATTATTTTAAATAAAAAAAAATTTGTTAAATTCTTTATTATTTATACAAAAATATTCTTTACAAAAAAGTAGACATTCTGAAAATAATTTTTTGGGCACCTAATTACGTCCCGGGGACGATATTGAGATCACAATAATAACTGACTTACATAAACATAAACATAAACTATATTTTTATCAATATATAATTATTAGTATAATCATAATAATAACAATATCTAATCAGACTTATTAATCATTGATGTATCTATAGTTTAAACTTTAGGCAATTTTAATTCTCTATGTAAATTGAACAGATAAAGTTAGGCCCTGGATTTTCAACACAATCCTCATGCATCCATTGGAAACATTTTGTGCATCCTATCCACTTTTCTCCCATTTTATCATGGTGCTGATCCCTGTTTCGTCCACACTAAATATTTTATTGAAAAAATGATTGTTGAAAAAATACAACTGCCGAATAACGAAGTAATCTCAATATCGTCCCGGGGGCGATATTAGGCTTATGTAAGGGGACGATATTAGGAATTTGCCAGTTGTGTTGACAATTTGTATTCAACCAGGAACGCATGTCATAACCTAAATGAAAATATAATCGATTTAATTTTAAGCGATAACATCAAATTTTGGCAAAATTTCGTTTAAATAATTCAAGAACATCACCATTTAAACCTTATCGATAGTATTTCAATCAAAAACTTACCTTGACAAGTTTTTTAATTTTTTAAATATCTTGACACAGACCCAACATTTCACGGCTAAAAATTTGAAATGATTGTCTGACGTAACTGACTTTAAATTAAAATTATAAAAACTAGGTGTTGTTATTTAGAAAAAAATATACCCAAGGGGGCGAACTTAAGCTTGGGGACGAAATTTGGTGACTATACCTTATAGTAGTTCAGTGCTTTTATGAAAACATTTTACGGGTAATTCAAAAAATTCAAATACAGTATTCTATTTAAAAAAAAAGCTTTAAAGAAGACCAAAACTGTTACGCGTTTTCATCCTTCTTCCTCGCCCTCAAATTGTCTATTTCTTTATATTTTTGATAGTTCATATTTTGCGATGGCATAATTATAATCGTAAGTCAATAATCGTAGGTAAGTATAATTATTTTAAGTTAATTAACAGAAGTTATTCAAACCAAACAAAATATAATCTTTAATCAGTGATGTATGTATCAACTTTCACTGGAACATATATTTATGGTTTTAGCGCTTAAAGTTTAAAGTACATCACTATTATTTTATTTGAATTGATTTCTTTACTTGCACCCTTGGCCGATTTAACCTATTAAAGGATAATTAACTGATCACATTTGGAGAAATAACGTTCCCCACTGCATTTAGTTATCATCAGGGTTCAAGAGTTTCTCAATACAATTGTTATACTCAGAAATGTGTCTTTAGTATGGTCTTCTTTCAGAAGATTATAAGTGTTAATTTTAAATACTTACTTATTTCCTTCATTCATTCATTTTCCTGGTCTGGCAAGAAACAAGGGACTCCTTTCTATTAGAGGGTAATTGGTATTTGACTAGAATGCCCAGTGGGAAAGAAATGTCCACTTGTGGACCCTTTTCTAGGACATTCGAGGTCTATTGAAAGCATAAATTATTAGAACAAGATTCAGTTTTAAGCATATTCAAAAAAATCCATCCTATAAGTTGCTTTCACTTCTATTAATTCACGTTTAAAGATGAAGTTTAGCGTATTTATTAACATTTTATTCATATGTCCTTAAAAATTCGAGTACCTATTTCATTTCCTGAAATTAAAATGAAAACTTTATCTTCAGTTATTTTTTGTTAACCCAAACTAGTTGTAGCTTTTTATAAGTATTTACTTTTGTTGTTTTTGGATAAAAATTTAGAATGGTAAAATAAAACGTGTGAAATATCAACACGTTTGTTTAGTTTACTGTAAATACTTATTACTTATGTATATACGCAATTTTTTTTGAATATTCGTGCATGTCGTGTCAATCTAAAACAGAAAAGAAAAATAACTCAACATTAGAGTTATGGAATTCCTGTTACTGACATTTGAAATGTAAAATTTTGATGAAAATAAGATATAGATAAATATTATGTATGGAATTTCTATATATTTTTTAGTTTATTTTTTCATTTAGGGTTCCAAGTTCGAAGTTTTATAAGTACTCAGCTTACTAGAAGTTAATTATTTAAAAAAATGCACCTGCATGGAAAATTCGCATACATAATGACTAAAGATAAAATTCCATTTTAAAACACAATAATGTAAAGTTCATAAATCTTTCAGCTTCTTTTGTCCCAGATGTTTTCATAAATGTTTTGGGTAAAATAAAGGTTACTACAGTGTTTTTGTACTGAAATTGCGCTAAAGCGATTATAAAATATTCATTTTGTCATTGAAGGGATAATAGTCTGAAAAAAAGTATTTTATAATTTAGTCAAAATTTAAATAAACTTATATTTTTCATTGTTATAGTGAAAATATATTATTTGACAATTTTATTCAAAAATGATCATTTCTGCATAATGTAATATCTGAGATGGTTCATAAGAAATTTAATTCCAAAAATATTAAAGGATTAGAGTCATATTTTCGATTTTTGTGCTTCATTCAAAGAAGTAACGTTGTTCGTAGCTTCAAATGCTTTTTTAACTCCCAGAAATAAAATCATGTAGCTTTGTTCAAGCATTTTGAGCTTAATAATGCTGATTTTAACATCAGCACTATCGATGGTAAAGAAACATTCTATTATATGGGAAACATTGAAATAGTTACTCCAGCTATTAGTATATAACCTCGATGATCAATCAAACGCTATCAAAGACTTTTATACCTGAATCTAAATTTGTTAACAAAGGAAATATCTCTCTTCAAATATATACAATTTCTGCGGATACGTGCTTCTATACATGATAATTAAGATATCTGAAGTTGAACCGTTTGTTAAGAAATTTATTAGAAATGAGAAATTAAGTATTCTATGGACAATTTCCCTAAATTTCCAGAATGAAATGGGTTTATGAATTTATCAACCAATACGCACAATACAGCTCCAAGTAATCATAGCACTATTTATACAACTGTGTTTCTCTGTGAATGAATTATTGATAAGCAAAGAAGGATTTTTTGACAATGTGTACTAATCCGTTGATAAAAGGACCTAATTACAAGGAAGGTCCTTGCTAGAAAGAATAGATTTGTATGGAAGAATATCTTGCTGGAAAGCTAACGAAGCTCACAGACATACGATATCTCGATGTTCGGTGCTTTAAAATGCTAGCCAAAGGATAAATTTGTTGTCAAGAAAGCTAATTAGGTTCTCAGACTCATAATACCCAGATATCCGATGTCTGGGAAAGTTAGTTGAAGGAGTTTGGCTACACAACAATAAAAAAAGTTTATGTTAGGTCGCTTTTTTGTAAAAAACGAATTATTACAATTATTACAGAAATTTACAAAATTATTACCTGACTAAGCATTTGCTCTGTACAGGACAGTGGTAAGTGCCGATAGTCTGGATCGTTCTCACGGTAACCCGATGCCTGTCCAATATAGCACGAGTAGATTTTCTGCATCCATAACTATATATACTACTAGCTGATGCCCGCGACTTCGTCTGCGTAACGTAGGTGAAGATTATATTTTCTTTTTAAATTTCCTATTTGTTGTGGCATATGAAAATTATTAATATTTTTATTTCTTTTACGAAAAACATAATCATACTTAAGAACACTATTTTGTCAACTTTAAAAATACACATTTAATAAACTGTTACTTAGAATAAAATAGTTGTATATAATGATCAATTCATTTTCAAAAAATAATTATAAATATCTAAAAAGTACCTAAAAAAACCGTATACCTACGGTAGGTATACCTACCGTGAACCAATTAATCCGTAAATCAATCAGCATTTATGCATAAATAAAAACTATCGTTAAGTTCTATAAAGTCAGTCATAATTATAACTTAAAACAGTCAAAAGTTATCAAAACACTCGCCTAGATATTTATAATATTAGTAAAAATCACATTTCATTGTCTCGACTCCCGAATGAACCCTTTTCTTGAAACTATTTCACTACTGCAATGTACGAAACCACCGCGAAATTAAAATTTGTTCAATTGCACGAAACCTAGTTCCTCCATAATCAAGTATAACCATTGTGTATCTATACACTTATTACTAAAATATCTGAATTTCAACTATATAATTAAATCATTTCCTTTTAGTTCGCCGAAATGCTCGCTACTCGATATTCGCTCACTAATGTATTTATTTGTGAATACGTATTTCACATTTGGACGTTGTACATACAAAATTGTTGGAAATAGGTAGAAAACGTGGAAGTAAATTCGAATATTTTATTTATTTTCAATAACAATAATTGATTTTCAAATTTTTCTAAATACCGAAGAAAAGTTAGTTTGGAAGATTTTATATTTTGATTGATAAGATTGTTAATGAAATATATGACAAATAATTGCTCCCTTAATGTTTTTCAGCAGAATAAATAATTGCTCCAGGTCACAATCATTGGTTGATAAAAATAAGATTTTAAAAAGTTTGATTGTTGAAAAACAATCAAAAATTAAAAATCGCTTAGTTAGAATAAGTACTACATTAACTTTCATACTAATTTAGTGAAATAACGTTATTTAAAACGTTGTTATTAAAATGATATAACAAAAAAAGAAATTTATAATTAAATAATTAAAAGATGATAAAAATCAGATCTCAGCTTTAAAATTTTTTAAAGAAGAAAATTCAGGTTGTTTAAGATCTTTAATTTTTTAATATTTTATTATTTCAAAAAGCAACGTTTCGTTACGTAATCGTAACTTCCTCAGGCTTCTTGATTTACAAAATTAAATATTTTTAATTTAATTAAATAAATAAATAATTTTTTTTATTTAATTTTTTAAAGTTCACTGTAAGATTCGAACCCACGTCTTTATAATTAGGAGCATCAGAATGTTAGATACGTAAGCAATTACGCTATTTACATCAAATATGTGTTGTATATATATAAAGGTTTATATTTCAAAGAGGTAATTTTTTAAAATTTAAATTTAATTTACTGTACTTTTTATCAGTTCAATTAAAAATATTTTTACAGATTATTTTCTAACTTTAAATTACCTTTCCAATGATACATAACTCACCTGTTTAGTGTAAAAATTTCTGTTTTCATCCCTTGGGAATACCTTCCCTTATTATTTTTTTAGAATTATAAGTAGCCTATAGTCTGTGGGAAATTGTGTTGTATCTTAATACCAAATTTCATTAAATTTGGTTGTTCCGTTTTTTAGTTAAATCGGGACACACAGACAGACAGACAGACAGACAGACAAAATTTTTAAAAATGTTAAGTTTGGAATAAGGGCCTCTTGAAACAAATATTTACCCTAAAATTGGGTTAAAAATCGAAATGTACAGACAGACGTAAGAATTTTATATATTAGTATAGATAACTATATAAGTACTATATACCATAACCATATACCCATACAGTTTGTTAGATCTCAAATTTGTTGATTTTGGAAATACCAAGATCACGGATTCGGTTTTTTCTTTGCAAATTGCATGAACAACCTACGAAAGCTTTTATAGAAAATGCTTATCAGTTGAACATGAAAAACTTATATTATGATATTCAGTCTATCATTATATATGAAAGCACGGGTCAAAGCATTTGGTTCATTTTTATCAGGTCAAGTATTGGTTGTAGTGAGGTTGGGACCTTTTCGTACTTCTATGTCTTATATGAGATCCTTTGGTTACATTATAGCTGGAAAAGGGATAAAAGATGTTCCAGTAAACCATAAATGCTGAAAATATAATAATATATGTCTTATGAGACTCAATTTCTTCTTTATAACGACGTGTTTCAACAGTTTTTGACTGTCATCATCAGGTAATAACTATTTTGTCAATTGTAAACAAATTTAATATAGGTTATTTGCTTTATATAGTTTGTCGTTAAGGATGCTATTCAATAATCAATAGATTATTGAATAATATTGTTTATCCTATTGATTAAATGGTTTACAATTGACAAAATAATCATTACCTGATGATGGCAACCAAAGACTGTTGAAACGCGTCTTAATCAATTAATTAAATTGAGCCATAGGACATACATAAATTATTCATTAATTTCTCAAATTTATTGATTAATGAAAAAAACATGGTTTTTGAAATGTTTTATATAACTAGGATAACAGAAAGGTCTAGTTCCAAACACTTGTTACACTTTTCGAAAATAAGATAGTTGAGCTTGAAAAAAATTATCTAAACTAGGATAAAGTTACTTATTCCTAATTTCATTATATTTTGCTTAAAGATATTTTTCCTTTTGATATCATAAGATATCTTATGATATTTTTCCTGTAAAAAATTTATCCGGAAGATATGAAGAAGTCTTTTACATTATTTATTATTAATTACATAACAAAATTGACCCCACAGAATAAAAAAACAAAAAGGAAATGAAGTAGATGAAAATATTTAATAAGTAAAGAAATGTATTATTTTAATACAAAAACCATTTACTAAATACTAATTTTATTTTTTGTTTAACTTTTCTTAGTTAAATCCTTTTTCCCGGCGAAGATTAGAATGTACTAACTCAATTGTTGCAATTATCATATTTTTTCAAATAAAATATGATCACAACTTTTCAATTGGTATTTTTTATATACATAAGAACTTATATATTGCATTTTAAATTTTTACAATAAATATTCATTGTTGCAAAAGTTCGAGGTTTTCGTGCTTTTAGCACTTCAGGCACTACAGTATAAGAACTATATTGCCACAAATATTTTTGGCCAATCAATGTCAATCTGATTGTACAGAAAAATTGTTATATTATTTCTTTTGTAGAAGAATTCTTTTCCTTAGAAAGTCCATTTACTTTCCGTGCAATCAAACAATAGAATGGTCTTTATTTCATGACCTTAATCTAATAAAATCATATTTCAATAACTCAATTAGCTTACTGAACCTTTTTTGAAAATTAATAAGCAAAACAAACAATTAATTGGCCGTTATTGTAAATTTATGAATTGGTTCGGTTGAATGAAAATACCGTTGCTCTCCCTTATTGGAAATTCCGAGTGGGAATACCAATATACAATAAAAGCTTCTAATAAAATAACAATAGATATTTGTTCGTCGTTTTCATCAAGCGAAAAGTTTTTCGTTATCCTGGAAGCATGTGGAAGAAGTCGAAATAATGGGAGTTTTTCTTGGCTGCATTCACACGCCTTCACGCACGACTTTCACGAATATCTACGTTTTGACGCCGCGCATTTGTATGTTTCACGCGACCGATTGCATTGTCACGCACCGGTGTGCGGAAAAGGAAAATGGCAAATTTATGAAAATTGAGTTATATCTTTAGCGAACATTGCTAACCACATTGGCAATTTTTTTTTAAATAATAAACCCACCCGCCCCTGTTGTCATACGCGACGTGAGTGTACGAGAACATTTCCAACCTTTCGATTTCAAGTCAATCTGTTGAGTTAGCGAATAAAAATTCCTTGATTTTAGATGAAATTCCCCGAAGAAAAATTTCAGATCGTCTAAGAGGTGAAATAAAATTTGATTTTCTGTCAAAATGTCATTTAGCTTATCCTCTTCATACTTTCAAGATCAAACTCTTGGTTTCTTTTCTATTCGGACGACAAAACTTTGATCGGCAAGTCTGTGTATTTAAGTAATTTTCGTTAGAGGGAGATATGTCGTCCAGGCCACGTCAATTGGATTTCGACGCACGTATGTAATGGAAAGGTCCCTCAGGAATACAAGCGAGGTGTTTATGTGTGCATTAAATACCAAGTCTATAAGGAGGTGTAGGGGAATATGCCGGAGAAACCTGACCTCCTCCTTGTCGTTTCATTTCGCTTACGTTTGTTCGTTATTATCACTCAACGTATATCTTAATGGGCTTTCGATTTATGTGTAACTAACGTTATCGTAAACCACAAAATACTTACACTTTTGGTATTCACACATGAAAACAGGTAGCAGCGGTATGAGGGTAATTCGAAAATACCGTAAGATATGCTAGCTATACAAAACCACATTACACAAGGGTAGCACGACGCGATAATCACGATCATTGTAATAATAATAAGCATAACAATTATTGTGGTTATAGGGGTCCTACATAGGAAAACACTTTAAAATAATGAAACAATTTTCATTAAATTACCCCCAAATGAAAATAGTTCGTAAATAATTGAAATTTCACAACAAATTTCCATATTTATAAAAACATTCATTCATAATTTACGAGCAAATCGAAAGACTGCTGGTGGTAACTATATGAAACTCTCTAAAACGAATATTTTCTTTGACTATGTCTATCTCCCATCTTCTTTATTCCCATTTATACACATTCCTTAAACCCCTTTTAGAAATTTTCATTTAAAAATGCATATATTACCTCAACAAAAGTCTATATAAACCCAGCTTTTAAAAAAATTGTAATAACACAGTAAAAATTTATTAGAAATATGAGATAATCCCATTGGGAAAATTCCTCTTCCTCTACCTCTTCCAGCAGCAATTTTCCTTAGGAAACATAAGGCATATATGCGAATCAATGCAAATGGCTTAGTGGCTTTATTAATTTGAAAATGAAAATATAAAAATGATAAAGGGTGAATTCCATTTTTTTTAAACAAAAGATTGTGTATTTTAAAACGAAATTAAAATCGTGGGGCTTTTCATCCCCAAAGGATATTACGTTAAGCTGTCTATGTAGGAGTAACATTTTCTACATTGTTATCTTTATCTTGTGATTATTTTCATAACAAAGACAATTAGATAATGGATGAACTTTGGAATGAAAAGAAGAAAATATATGCAAATCTCTTTATTATTGCTTGAATTTTTCAAGAATTTTTTAAAACTGATTAAATTTTTGCATTAAAAAGCTTGTTTAAAAGAAAGAAAAGTAGAAGGAAGTCATTTAACGTTTTAGTCAGTATTATAGAGTTCAAACTTTAATTACTTATATTGCATTTACATGTTAAAGCTCTTTTTGTGGGGATTAAAAAATACAGCTTTCATAATACAGCTAATATTCATACGATCCTTACAATCTCAATAATAACTCTAAAATTTTTTTCCAAATTTCTTAGAAATACAAAACTTAAAGTGTAACACAAATTCACCTGATTATAAATTAGCCTACTGGTGGCCGAGTGGTTAAGGTGGCCGCTCTAAAACTGGTACGTGTTGGGTTCGATCCCCGTTTTAAGCAAATTTTCTATATTTCTCGATTACGCATTTTTATTAAGCCTAGAGTCCCCAAAGACCTTAGTTGTTATAAAGTAGCGATAAATAACAATTAAAAAAACAATAAAATCGTACATCTGTATAACTATCTATATAACTATTCGAAGTTGGAAATGGAACTGGAATCAATGTCGGAAGTACATAAGATAAGCAGGTCTAATTAAATTATAGAAATATAACTAAGAAATAAGTCCTGAATCAGTTAATAAGAAATTGCAGAATATAAACATTTTTGATCCAAACGATTTTGAAAGAAAATTGTTCTTTATTAACAAAAACATAGATGTTTTACCTCTGATTTCAAATTTTTTGAAGCCGCAATAGAAGTCACTGGTATAGCTTCAGAATGTCGGTAATTAACAAATCGTTATAGTTAAAGAAGAAACTTAAAAATTACTTAAATTATGCTTCTCCAATCATCATACCCATTTCAAGTATATTATTTTCATGTATGATACTAAAAGCCAAAATAGTCAATTCAATTTTAGAAGTCTATGACACCAAGTATTGTTCCACTAAATTCTGGGATCCCACCAATAATTAAGTATTGGTTTTTTATTAAAAAAATACGAGTTATTAATTTAATTATAATAGAATCTTACAAGCATTGTAATATTTCAAATGAGTGGTTTAAATAACTAAATTATTGCTTTAATTTAATGTTATATTTGGTTGATAATACTATCTTTCAAAAAGTAAAGTTTCAATATTGTTTTATTTATATTGAACAGTTTTTGTTGCGAATCTCGAAAATTTATGGTTATTTATTTATTTAGTTTTCGTTGAAAATTAAAAGACGTAAAAGTTTGCTTGAAGTGTAATATACGAGTAAAAGGGAATTGTTCTTCATCCCTTTCTCGAGGATAATTGAAATCTCAACTAGGAATGTTTTACACCGTCTACGTGAGATGGGTGACTGAATCCAAATGAAAGCCGGGAACAAAATGGCGTTCGAAAATACGATAGGATATGAAATTGAACGAAATACATTGTTGCATTAGAGATGATATTTATTTCCATCTATCTATATATGTGTGGCTCGTACCAAGGGGGTTATAAAAATAAAATATCCGTACAGGAAAAATATGGATAAATAACAGAAAAAATTCTACTTTCTATGGTACATATCGCATGTGGAGGATGAGGCAAGTGTTTGTTCCATGTGCATGTTCTCGATCGCATAATAATTGCATACTTACGATGCATATTTCGTTGTAATTCGCATCGTAAATCATAAACTTATGTCAGAAGACTGGATGGGTTTAAGACGTGGGATATAACAGGAACAATGGTGGTCGGGCGCACTATGTGTGGGAATGTTTGCTTTTGAAAACGTGTTTAAAGGGAAATTGGAAAAAATCTATTTTAAGAGGTTTATGTTTAAAAGGATTAGTTTTTAATTAACTACTAGTTTACTTAACGTTCGAACAATGCATTTTCGATTATAGGTAGACGAGCTAATAACAATTTTGTTAAATTTTAGTAGGTACTACATAATATTCTCTTGAGGAAACCTTTTATTAGTTTATCGATTAAAAATGATCTGAAATTTAATTACTATTAAAAGTGATGATATTTTTTATGTGCGTTAGTAATTTTATCATTTTCTTATACATATAAAGTAATATTAATGAAATAAGTTTTTTAATGCCATGTAGACTTTATAAAAGTAGTAGATTATCTCCTTTTTCAAACAAGTAAAGCTGCTCGGATAGTTTTAGCTGTCCGACAGAAAAATCCAGCATAACTTAATGACTATAACAACCCTAGTACAGCTATAGCTACTATAGCTTGTTTGAAGAAAGATATAGTCTAATATTATACTCATGTATAATGTTTAAGTATCTGGCACTTTAGATGGGCTTGGTTTGCTTGTTTGTTACCTTTAATTGGTTAAATAGGTTAAAAATTTGAGAAATGAATTTTTTCCCCATAAAAAATTAGAATTATTTTGTAGCTGAATTATTTATTAGAGTTTAACGTTCATCCTTTTAGCTTGTATTACTTGCATTTATTGACTTGATTTGTTTTTGAATAACATCGTTTCATACCATTTTACTGAGTGTAACGTTACGTAACGTTAAATTTAAATAATTGAAGAAAAAATATCAAAAAATTCCCAGACGTAGCTTTCGTGTAAATTTCTTCTAATTTTTGAAGTTTCTTCAATCTAATTTTCATGTATTACTAAAGTACACTTAATATACAAAAAAAAAACAAATACCAGATTATAGCTTTTTTTTGTTGCCATTTATCGTCGCTTTATAGCTGTCATAGCTTTCAGTGACTCAAAGGTTAATAAAAAAATCTTAAATAGAGAAATATTGAAAATTTGCCCGATACGAAAATCGAATCCTGCACTTATCAGTTTTGGAGCGGCAATCTTCAGCATTGGCCAGCAGGTTAATGTGGTTAATTAATTTAATAAATAGTTAATTGTAATTCTAATTTCTGAAGATTCTTCCTACAAGGTCTATTTTGCTTATGCATTCTTTTCTTTTTCTATTCAGTTAGATTTTGACAGTAGGTTATTTCAGTAGACTCTAAGGGTAGTTGGGTCTCTTTTTTCTTGGTTCATTTTCTCGTAATAATCAGATGGACTTAAAGAATGAAGATGAATCCGAACTAGAGATACCTAATAGGACATAGAAGTAGCCTTTCTTCTTTACCACCTTTTCTGCGTTTACTTTATTTGGCATTTATTTCCACAGAAAACAGTGTACTGTGGGTAGCTTTACAAGAATTGGAATTTTTTTTCTCTTATTAGAAATCTTATACTGGGTTTATTTAAAATTTCTATGATCATAAATTTTAAAAACCATTCTTCTGAGTAGTGGTTACATGATTTGGCGCTTAAAATGAATTCATTGTAGCTGGTTCAAGATCCATGAATAACATAATTGAACCTAATTTAGTCAGTCAGCTTCTTCATTACTCTTAATGCTAGTATTCTTAGTACACATGAAAGGATTATATTGTTGAATCCTGCCCGTTGATAATTAGCTTTTTTTGATAATAAGCAATTTGTAGTTGGTCTAAAGTAAGGGTTGGTTATCTTTCTCAGATTAAGACTCATATTTTAAGCCATTTTTTAAAGATCCAAACAAAAGTAGGTACTTACATTCATAATATGCATCAGAAAAATTATAAAATCCGTTAACTTCTATTAAACAAGTGTTAAATTTGGTAATTACAGTATTTTTATCTTCATTATTGCACAATTTGTACAATGGTGTAGTTATCACAACTTCTTTAGTATATCGCGAAAAAATATTTGGGGCTGTGTTTTTAAATGAAACAACCTTGGACCCTTTAATATTTCTTTATTGGAAATGAAAGCAGTTTTCGTAGCAAAAATTGCAATGTTATAGTTAATTTGTCAATATGTACTATTAAAATTACTTAAGAGCAACAAATATGATTCTACTGAGCCGCATGCGGCTCGCAAGCTGAAGGTTTCCGATCCCTAATCAAGTGGTTTTCAAAAGTTGATATGTATTTATGAATAGACCGTGCATATGACATCAAAAAGAAATTATAATGTACAATTATTGTCTTTATTTATATAATTCTTCTCTGTACATGAGTACAGGGCTGAACTCCTCCTAAGCCGCTGGATCTAATCTGCCAAAATTTTATGTGTGTATTTAAGTGGGATCCTGGATGATTTAGATTTACAGTTGGACCATTGGAAAAAGGTGAATACCGGTGACAAATTTTATCTTTTTGAAATATAAATACTTTTATACTCTAGCAAATATTATCAATGCTGGACGTCTTATTAACACAGTGGTTAACGTATTTGCTTTGCATATTTAACTTCAAAATTGTGGTTAATATACCCAAAAAAGTTGCTAAAGGAAAAAAATATAACCGAAAAAAATAATAATAATAAAAATTTTACTAAAAATGTATCGTTGGCTTCTTACTTTATATACTTTTTACTTATATTTACTACTTACTTATATTACTATTTACGTTCTTGTAGTGATTTTCAGAGGTAAAGAAATTTTTCTCAAAACTTAATTGAAAATTATATACCTTGAAGGTAAGTTATATAAAAGGTACAGCATGGGATGTCGTGGATTGCGAAGGGAGTGGTTTTTAATGTCTCAAGAACAAATTTGTAAATTCAAGCTATTAATTTACAGCCATTTTAATATAGCTGGTATAACAACGTCTGCCGGGCTCTGCTGGTATAATATACAACTATTTATGTTTTTCTTAAAGTGAAAATTGAATTTTTAGAAAATGATGCATACTAGTGAAACAAAAGACATATAAAAATCATGAAAAGTAAGACTGTTATTGACATAAAAAGCTTTTTGGTTTACTAGTAATAAGTTGATATGTTTTGTCAAATTTTTTATAAGTGAAAAGAGGAAAATATAGAGCTTAATATAATGATAGTAAAACTATTCATTGAAAATCAGATTTTAAATGCTATTTTTTAAATTAATTCACATAACTCTGAAATAGTACTACTTTGTATTCTATTTGCAATTCAATTGGATTTTCCTTTTTTTTTGTGCACAATTGTTTTTTTTCTCAGATTATTTTTTCGAGGGATTTAAACTCTGATTTTACCATACAGATAATGGACTATCAATGAAGGCTTTTCAAAATAAATACATTTAAATTGTTTGCCTATCGAACCTTTCGATTATCATAGTTGTTACGGAATCATTTTTATTTTGTGAAATTGAACGCATTTTATTCCACAAAACAATTTCCTTCCTCCCTTTTTTTTGTTGTTACGCCTTGCAGCTAGTCATTTATTCTACCATGATCTTTTTGCAGAATTTCAAATACGTTTCCACAATGAGTGAAGGGATGAAAAATATTCGGACATAATGAGAAACACTTTTTTCTCGTTTGAATTTCATTTGAAAAATGCGATGCAGATTGAAAATTTTGTGGAAAATGGTTTTTGTTGAAGTGAAAATTTGGACTGGAAGGGATGAAAACTTTTTTCGTTTTTCTTGTGAAAAGACGAATAGAAGTGGTTTCGTATAATATTTGATGTTACCAGTCACGCACTAACGACTATTGTTGTCCTCCACAATCATCTCGGTGATGTTTATCGATTTGGGGTTGATGCTCTTGTTCGTGTCCCACTGTCTGACAAGATCAACCCCTTCGTCTTGTGGCTCGTTTTGGCAATGCCTCTAAGGAACTTTTCGACTGGCCTGTTTTGCAAAAAATGTCTATAGGTTATGTTACAGGGGTGAATATAGAATGATTAGGGTGAGGATCAACGCGAATCGAAAGTGAAGGAAAGTAAAGGACTAAACCAGTCTACATCAATTTGTTCTTTCTAAAACAACTGTCGAAATGAACACAACACGTGATCACAATTCGTAACATCAATTTTGTTTCGTGCTAGCTGAAACCATTTACAATGTGGTATGGATGTTTCGAAGAGGACTCTTCGGAAAAGTCGAGGAAACTACGAAAAGAAAATGAGTGTGAAAGATAAAAAAAGAAACTAAAGTAAACATAGAAACCAGAGTAGTTGTCTTGGGATACTCGTTTATTTTTATCCTCTTCCTTTGAATTTTCGCAGGACTTTTATTTTTACATACTTTAATTTTAGAATATTCCACAGTTGTCCTATAAACGTGTTTGTGGTTCAAATGATTGGTCAACAGAAAATGCAATATCCCCAATACCATGTGAAGGTCGTTAAGGATATTTCCATTTTCTTTACGAAAAATATTTGCTTTAGTAAACTTAAGATAAGGAATAAATAACCTGATACAATCCAGATTTTATTATGTTCCCTATAAAAAATTTTCATAACCTTATTTTCTTTTAACTCTAAGATAAAATTATTAAATTATGCTCATGAAATGTGATTTCAAAAGCCGGTAAATTAATTTCCTTTATTTAGTGAAACATAACTACTTGTTGGATTTGAAATCAATAAAGTTATAAAATGAAAAACGGAACTATAAACTTAAGTTTTTTTTCGTTTTTCTATCTGGCGTAGATTAGTTAATTCCTTGGCTGAGTTATTCCCTATAGAGATGTTTATCCCTAGCAAAGCTCTTGAAATCAAAGTATTCTATTCCTTTTTTTTTAATAATTTCTGGATTTCAATTCATCATCTTCCTTTGTATTGGGGTCCTCTAGTTCTTTTCTGCAGCATTAAGCATGCATGTGGCTCTTCTAAGGGGATATAAAAAACGATATTAAGAGCAAAATTTGCAGAATAAACATCGATTTAGATCATTAAATCGAAAAAAACTCTATTTTGATATATATATATATATAAAAATAGATAATATATAAAATATATATATAATGATATATATATATATATATATATATATAATATATATATATATATAATATATATAATATAATAAATATATATATAATATATATATATATATATATATATAAATATGATAATATATAAAAAAACTCTAAGTATCTATTTTGAAATATAGAAAAATATAGTTTTTGCGAAAGTAGTATCTAAAATTTAATAACATATATTGTTAGGTTTTTTCTTGGCACCTCGGTTAAAAAACACTGCTATCGGTTAAAGAGCTATAACTTAAAGCTGTTATTTGATCAATAAATTCAAATATGTGTTTCTCCATTTTTTGCCAGGTACAAATAGTATTGATAATTAATCGAGTAGAAACGATTTTCTCTTCTTGTAATCAATTTTTTTTTTGATTCATTAAAAATGCTTTACCTACATTGGTTCAATAATTGCTTCATCTTGACAAAGAGTATAAATCTACAATTGTTTTATTGATATTTGATGAAACATTGAATACTACAGATATTTGCCCAAAAAATAATAGATTTCTTATTTCCCAACCTAATACTTACTATATAGATAAAGTTACTGTTTTCTTCGGTTTATCATTTTTAAGATTCGTGAAATACTAACGTAGCATGTACAGTATACTCAAAAAACGTTAGCCAAAAAGTCAAACATTTTTATTTTTGAGTGGACAAAGTCTTTAGAAAAGATAAATGAGATAATTGATCATTCTTTGATTAAAACAGTGCATTAGATGCTACATGGGTAATAATTTTAATTTAAAATGAGTTAAAACTATTCAAAATTTTTGAAAAGCTTAGCTTGCAATGTTTATGCATAGGGGAAAACACAATCAATTTTAAAAAAATAGTAATTGTTGATATTATCACACATATACATTCATAAAATTAACCTCAAGTTGTGAATTTTATAATCTACCAAATTACTACCCTAATATTATTTGAAATTCGTGCCTCCAATCTACCCTTCTATGCTTTAAACAAAAAGCAATTTCATATATGCATATTCATAGAATGTACAATTTAATTTCTTTATTAGATTCTCGTGTTTACTCCCTATTAACTAAAGTTTTTTAAACTTGGCATAGAGAGAAAATTTTACATTTTTAGTTCTGACAATTAGTTATTCATGAATAAATTAAAATTTAAAATTTAATTTCGACTATATGCTATGTAAAAAAAAATCTTTTAATTTTCAAAAATTTTTCTACGAAATAGGTCGGTGGAAATTTTTCTCTGCTTAATTATATAAAAAGGCGAATAAATTTTGCACATCACTTCACTGTGACTTCCAGTTCATTTTTATCTCTAATGCAATTAAAATTATCATCTTTCATTCTTCATACGCCCTCAATCATCCCCTTTAATCTCGAACCATACGACAGACGTAGATATAAGCGTAGGCGAAACGTGCAAATGTGTCTTGTTATTTGCTCATCCGAGATGAAGAAGAAGAAAAAATAAATATCTATCGACATTATCAATCTTGTCCTTTACATTAGCGAGTGGCTTTTAATCTTGGCTGTGCATTTTTTTTTTTGCCACGTGGATCAAGCACTGTTCTATCAGCTTGATCTAAGCTCGAGTCAACGCCATATGCCTTTTTTCGGGATATAATTTTCTGTCAATGACATCCGTCAATCATGTTTGATGCCTTAGTAAATATTTACTACAGAAAAAATATCAATAAATCAAGGATCATCAATCTCCTTGGACTTCAATATTTTTTTTCTTTGTTTAAACCAGCTTTTATTGGTAAACTACAGTAAAAAACGGGATATTTCTAGTATAGTTATACTCTGTTAAAAAGAAAATAAAATTAATGGAAAATATTTTTTTTATTTTGTTGAAGTGACCCACCTTTTCATATGAACCACTTGGTATTGGAAAAATCACTTGATTTCATGAAAAAATATTTTCATGCACATAAAGTATAAAAAACGAAATACAAACACTAAAATTAAACAAGTTTGATTTAAGAGCGATGTATAAATCCTCGCGAATATAAAAAAATCCATACGCAGTTTATTATTCTTTAGAAATATTGCTTTGCAAATATTTTACTGGTATAACCCAATATGTCAATAGTAATTCAGTTAAAGCAATGTTTTCATGAAAAACCTACAATTTTTGTTACAATAAGGTTTCAGATGGCTTTAGGTCTAACATAAATCCACTGCTTTTTTGTGTGTATGGGTCATTAAAAATAATTTTCTTATAAAAAAGTGCTCTTGCAAAGCAATTTGAAAATTTTGAAATTTTACATCCTTAATATAGGATTGATAATCTCAAACCATAAAAAACAATGGAAAATGAAAATTAAAGGAAAACATGGGAAGAAATAAAGATATTAAAACAATCATCAAATGTTACTGTTGCTTCAGTGTAGCGTAACTATAGAAACGCCAAAAGCACAAAAGTTAGTTCATGAAATCGGTGTTAACATATTGTAACAGAAAGGGACAAAGTCTGTCTTCCTCTTTGTACCATGCAGGCACGCGATTGGCTGAGTGACTTCTACCTCTCTCCCACCAATGCGAATGTACCATACATATAGATTGTTCTAGAAACATCTAGTAGGTGGTGGAACGTTGGCGAATATTGGAGTATATTCTGGAATGTTGGGTTGCGGGTATATAAGGCGCTCAGTCAAGCCAGTTGGCAGTTCTGTCTAGAAATTCAGTTATAAATTTCCGTTACGACAAAGCGATTATTAGTGTGATTTGAATTAAAAGTGATTATTGTCATTTAAGTGATTGTTTTGACAAATGTAATTGTGTAATAAAAAAAGGGATTGTTAAGTGTGAAAACGATTATTTATTTCCAAAAGAAATTGAAAGAACGAATAAACGCCATCTCAATGCAGTTTTGAGACGTCACGTTATAATATGATTGAAAACCTATATAAAGAAATAATTAATGTTCGTTTGTTCAAAAATTTAAGTCTTCTTTAGTTCTTAATCAATCGTATTGAAAGTTTTACAAAAACGTTGCCTTCATAAATATGTGCATATTTTTATTAAACCGGGAGACTCTATAGTCTCACATCAACAACTATAGCGAAGGATGCTGTGGGTTGCCAAAGGATATATTTTAGATATATTATTATTATTTTTACACTAAAATTGATGTTTTTAGAGATAAAGTGACTTTTCTTAAGACTTATTTGAATAATGTATATTTTGACGGTAATAACAATAGATACAAGCGAGGGATGTAGTGAGTAGCTAAGGAAGATGTTTTTAATATTTCTTGAACATGTTTTTTGACGTCTACAGGGTTACAAAATTTAAAAAAACATGTAATAGAAGCAAAACAGCAAAAAAATTGTTTCAATTTTTGTTCAGTTTTATTTATTTTTTATCCAATTTTGAAATGTAGGAAAAAAATATAAAAAAATTGAACAACTGTACAAAATGGGATTTGAATAAGTTAATAACTCTATAGCTTAACAGTTTGAATATATTAACATTAAACATAAGTTCAAAGCATCTATAATCATAGAAATTGATAAGATAAAGCAAAACAATTTTGAGCCAAATCTTTAGGCTTGCAAGTGAAAATGGTTTATGAAAAATTTTATGACTTGGTACTTGGTAGAAGGTTCTGAAGAAATTGCTTTTTGTCAAAAACACTGACTCATATACTGCTGATAAACAACAAATAAATTAAAAAATGACATGGTAAATAAATTGGAGAGAACAATTAATTGAAATTAGGAAGTAGAAAGGTTTGAGACAAAAACGGCTAAATAAGAAAAAAAAGGAAAAGAAAAAGAAGTAGAAACAAAAAAAATGGGTTCAAGAAAGAAAATAGGAGTATCATTTTAAATGAAAAAAAGACAAGAACAGCACAATCAGAGAAAGCTTTTTGTCAAATGAAAAAAGAAAGTTTTTGTTTGATCTAAGAATTGGTGAGGAATGGAGTATTAAATCAAATAATTTGGACTTAGTTTTTGATCTATTTGGTGGAAATTACTTGAAAAAAGTGGAAAACAATATGATGAGACTTTATAAATTTCTACTGGAGTTGGTTCGAATATGGATTTTTTTCTTTTTACTTTTAAGGTGCTTAGTAGCTTAGGCTTTATGAATCTTTGATATATTTACAGTTGTTTTTCATGAAAGTGTTTTTTATGAAAAATAAATAATACAAGATAACTTAATTCTAAAATAGATAAAAATGTGGTATCAAAATTGACGTAAAATTATCTAAATTATAAGTCAATTTTCATTCTTTTTAGTGACTGTAGAACGTTTTGGGTGGTGGATAGTGGTGGCCTAAGATCCTCTCTTCCTAGAGTTCCATTCTTGGTAGAGCTTCATTGCACTCAACAAATACGGTAGGAATTTCAAGATGCTAAAACATGAGGAGCAAGTTTTTGGTTCCTCACCAATAAAAATCCAATAGTAAGTCTCCCTTGGGTAACCCGTTGTTAAGCAAGTTAGGGTGACTTGCTCCGCTTTGTTTATGCTAGCTCCCTTTTTGTCTAATTTTTCCATTTTTTTTTTAAATATTCTGAAATGAGCTTGTATCCAACTTCTTAATGTTTGTAATTGTTACTCTTTTAATGCATTTGAGGTTATTGTTAAGCCCTTCTTCATTTGTGGGAAAATGAAGTATTATGTTTAGTTTCCTTTCCAGGAAGATGGCTAGTAAAGAGGTTTGGGTTTGCTAATTTTATTAAAGAACAACTCTCGTTGTGGAATTAAAGTAAAACTTCGAATCAATCTATAAAGTTTTAGTTTAAACTGAAGTCATTTCGAAAATGTCTAAAACATCTTTGGTTTCAGGAAGAAAAATTCCATCCTAAATCCGGTTTAGTTTCTCGCAATGTTGAATTCGTCTCTCCAGCGTCATATATCTTTGGCATGGCTCTTTAAACAAAAGTAATTCATTCATCTTTTTAAATTCATAATTTTGATCCATTTTTTATTCATAAGGTCTTCCATATTCTCTTCTCCAACACCAAGTATGCATATGCATCTTTTTCCTTTCAAAATGAAACCCATTTAATCAACAATTCTCGGCACAACATCGTTGATTGGTATTTTTTCGTAGGCTCTTCTCAATACTTTCTCGATCTGTCTATTTAATTTTTTCTACTTTCCTCAAATATCACATTTAAAACTCTCCAAATACTACCTTCCTTGTTTTGTTTTGTTTAATATGTTTAGCCCAAATGTTACAAAAGACATCACAAATAATTAAGCGGAGACAATTCCAGATTGGGATCAATCGTGTATGTTATATATCAATTTAAAGTTATAATTAATTTAGTATTTTTAAGTAAATATAATATTTATACTAAAATGTATGTTAGTAAGCCTCCTAACGAGTGGTTTTCTTTATTATCTAGCGACATTAAAAAGCCGTTTTGTACCAAAAAAATATATTTTTGACCTTTTACAAATAAAAATAATCATATTTGGTAATAATTAATAAGGTATAAGCTTGGATCAGGAACGTCGAAATTTGAGAACTGTTTTTGAATGGTTTCGATATTATTCCTGTACGTATTGTTCACTCGAATGCAATTTGTACGTAAATTTTGACATGTCAAATGAAGAAGCGGCTGTTATTTTCAATTATGTTTTTATATTGTATTATGTAAAATCTGTAAAATTAAATTTTCTAAATTAAGTTTAATTTGGCTCAAGTCCATTTCAGCACACCTACAATTTGGCAACGTTGCACTTTTGACTTTGTTTTGATTTAATTCGCGATTAAATCGGTCCATACTAAAAATTTAGTCACAAAAGAAAGAATTATACCATATTAGAATTGAATTAACAAAAATATCGCGAATTAAATTTAAAACAAAATCGAAAATGCAACGTTGGCAGATTATGGGTGTGCTAAAATGAACTTGAGACGAAAATTTAATTTTAAATATTATAATATAAATACATATTTGAAAATTACCAAAATTACCGTCCCTTCTTCATTTCTGGTATGTCAAAGTTTACGTACAAATTGCATTCGAGTCAACAATACGTGCCCATTCGGAATAGTTTTCTTCAGTTCTGAAAATCTCGACGTTCCTGATCCAAGCTTATACCCGCAATTAGGCCTTTGTTAAGGACTATCAACTATTAATGAAGGAAACCTTATTATATGTATTTATGACTTGTAATTCCTACTAAATAAAAAACACTTCTTATAGAATTTTTTGAATTTTAAGATAGATTTGTATGTAATTATTCTTATCAAATATTATATCATGATGTTGATAATTTGTCAATTTCAAATGATCTTGATAAATATTTCGACATTTGTTTGTTATTCCGAAAAAAATAAATTAAAAATAATTGTCAAACGCAAAGAGGATATAGAACTTATTTTATTATTTTCCAAAAAATAATGAAATCAATTGTTTTATTTAACTTTTTTATTTATTTTCAAATAAATGACACAAACAGCATAGGGTTGCAATAAGTGCAACAATAGCAATAGCAACAATAACTATAGTAGTAATTCTTATAGCAATAACAACAATCATAAAAACAATCAACAGTAGCAATAAGAATAATAATAATAGTCTATAATAACAATATTAATATAATAATAATCTGAAACATTAATATATAAATAATTTATAAAAATTAAGTTATATAATAAGAAATAATAATTTGGCAATAAATAGTTAATAGGAATATTTGTTTAGTTACAAATTTTATCAGGCAAATCTATTATATTCCATTTTTGTAACCTTATCATCTCACTGTTGTTCAATTAGTTTATTGCGAGATGATTGGAATGATCGTCTAGTTTTGTCAGGTATTTTTTACTAAATCTTTGAATTTCCTCCTTTACAGATGGCATTTCTGTATCTTCATGTATTTTTTTATTGTTTACATACCATGGAGCACCGATTATTTGTCGTAGGGTCCTTGATTGAAATCTTTGTTGGATTTCAATGTTGGAGTTGGACTTTAACTTTTATATTTTCTTTTTTATTTACTAAGTATTAAATAGAAAAATCTAGTACCAATAGCCGTTTTTATCATACTAAAACCGAATATCACGGTGAGAATGTCGAATTTCGACGAACGAAATACGCTACAATACGTCGCACTATAGATTTCGCTCCGACGTATAAAAGCTTCGCTACGTGGAAAGCGTCGTCAGTTTAGTGCCGTATAGATTAGAGCTAACACACATATTTGATATCACCGGTTGACGCTAGCTCACGAGCTTTACTCGGAAAAGTTGTGCGAGTTTATTTCTATTGAATTATTTTTCGTATACTTCCCACTATACATTTATTTGACGAGTGTGTAAATTTGCTCTACTTTTATTTATTTGTACAACCATTTCCCCTCGATGGTGACGCGCTCGGCGAGCTTTTAACGTGAGTTTTTCATCAATTTGTTACTTATCTCTTATTGAGCTTTTGTAAAGCTTCTCTTACAACAAAGATTTCATTTCCAATGGACTCAGCTTGAACAAAGATTAAAGTTTCCCACTATAATAAATAATAAAATATATATATTTTTTTTAAAATATCAACATGTTGCAAAAAAGTTAAAATTCCTCAGGAAATAAGGGTGTGATTTGACTTTTTAACTTTTCCTCGTAAAATGATAAATATTGAGTAAATTAAAATGGAAGATATATGCTTGGAAAAGAAAGTTTAGAAATGTTGGCAAATGCTTGCAAATTTGCAAAATCGTACTGAAATTAATTATTTAATGGAAAAGTTAATAAATCAAAGTAGATCTGGACAAAGAGAAGTGACGAAGATGGATTGAATATATATATTTAGGTCAATCAATTTAATTGGATTAATATACTTAAACTTTTTCTTAGAATTCTTTCTATTTTGAATAAATTATCATTTGGCATTTTTAATTTGATTTCGTCATTGGAAACGCTCTTTTTTGGATTAGTCACGATTTATAATTTTTCTGTCAATGTAAAACCCAAAATCTGTAAAATTCAAACAATTGAGCACTTTTTTTTACTCGTCATGAATAAATCCGTATAATCGTTTGTTTTTATTCACCCCATCCCCCCGTTACAATCCATCGTTTTCCATTCTTTTTTAAAGCTTTTCATATTTGATTCAATGAACTGATATTAAACGTATTATTTTATTATGCAAACATTTGGAAAAATAGGGATCAAATTTCGTGTGGATATTTTTCACTTTTAAAAATATTTTTGCGTTATGGAGTGGAGGGTGTGAGGATAAACTTGAATGCTTTTGGTAAAATTAATATTTTATTTAAAGCCGAAAAGCGTTTATTTGCCTGAAATCGGGTTGTATATTACAATGCTTTTTAGTCTAGACAATGCGATTTGAAAAACGATAAAGTTTCGTGAAAAAAATGCCATTATTTATTCAAGCTTTTAATTATAAATTTTCTAAATTCTCACACATAACTTTTTAGTCACCATATTTTTCAAAGCTGACAGAGTCCATGAGCTAAATTTTTCGAATATTTCTGTTATGAAATAATTTTGACCAACAAAAAGAACTACTTATAATGATAATGGAAAAATAATTCTATTATTTAAGATCAAAAAACATTTTTTATTGTACTCATTTCTGTTCAATTTCATGATAAGTTTACAACAATTATATTATGGCACATTGACCCTTAAGTCCCGAAAATGTAATGTACATTGAGTTTCAACTGCGACATGCATTGTAAATTCTTTATAGGTAACACTGAAGATCACAGTAAAACTTAATTTATCCCCCTGTTGTATTTTCTTCCCTTTACAGTTCAGTCTTACGTCATTATCTATTTATATCGTTGTAACTTTATACTATCAAAGTGAACAGAGGGGACTTTATTGGAGAAAGAAGCCATTGAATGCTTTTTTTTTGCAAATAATTTTTTCTTGTAAGCATTAGGGAGGGATTTGTCTCCTCCACTTTCACTATTTAAATCAAATTATTTTTTTTTCTACCTTAACAAAATTGCAAAGTTAAAAGATTAATTTTGTTTTTACTTTTACTAGGATTTTTAAAGTATAATATTTTTATAAAAAGGGAAAACTTTTTTTAAAACTATTTAGAGACTTCGTTATATAAAACAAAATATTCGATTGGAAAATTAATGACCGTTTGTTATTCAATCGGTGTTAAACTAACAATATGTTTTTTTTTGGTTTCAAAAGCTTTGATGTGTAATTAAGCGTTAAAATTTGAATAAAATAATTGGGGAAACTAAAACAAACTTCTATGCAACAAAAAAAAAATGTTTTGGTTAGTTAATTGCTATTTTCTTTTTTTTGAATTCTGACAACTTTTTTTTGCTCAGTTGAATATATTATATACTTTGATTAATTTGATTATCCCATTTTATTGGAACTTTTTCATCATTTTAGATTATTATATTAATCGATATTAGTTCTACAGTTTACTTTTGACTTTGTTAACGGCTAAGTAAAACATTATACAATCCATATTATCCAATATATAATTTTAAATTTATTTGGATAGTTTTTTTTTTTAATGTCACTTACCGTCGCTTTAAAACTATTAAGATCTTTAGCGACTTTAGAGTTAACAAAAATCTGTAAATTAAGTAATATAGAAAATACGTTTGATACGAGAATCGAACTCAACTGTAATAGTTTTGGATAGGCTACCTAGACCACTCGGTCATTAATAGGCTTATACATTTTTATTTTTCATGAATCTTCTAACAAAAAATTAATGAAATATTCAAAATTTTTATATTCGCAACTACTGTAAGCCGAAAAGAAAGAGTATACTTTATAGTTTTGAAGCTAATTAAAAATAAACATTTTTTTTTCTAATAAAAAATACTATTTTATGTTACTTTTTCCGAAAAATAAAGCAATACAATGTAGTTAAATGAATAGGACATACATACTCGTAGCTCGCATTGTTTGTAAACTTTTTATTAAAGCCAGTTTATTTTACAAAAAAGGTTGTTTTTTATGTCTCATGTAAACATTGACATAAAATAGTAGTAAATTTATTTATTTTAAAGAGCATTTTAAACTTGATGGCAAAATTAGTAGAGGAAATACTGCCAAAAAAAAAATAAGCAAATTTTTTATAATTTCGGGTTTTAAATAAAACTGGTATGTAAAATTCAGAGTTCTATGTATTTTAGTATTCGTTGTACACTTAGTCAAAAAGAAATATTTGTACACTGTAATTTGCATTTATGCTTGGCTAACCTTTTGCAAAAATATTCAATTCATTTAATATTTAGTCAATTTAAGATGCATTCTCGAAATAGGTAATGTACATTAATGTACATTGTGACCAATTATATCCGATTATTTGGCAAAAATAAATAAAAAATTTAATTTGAACTAATAATAGTACAAATTATTTTCAACAAAATGATCAAGCGACTTATTAACCATTTATAAACAAGTAGTTCCATTTTTTCACGAATTCGAGCTTAAATTAAAATAATTATTTCTAAGAAAAACGAGGTGCTAAGATTGATTCAAATTATGTTTAAAAACATTATCAAATATTATATTCTTGCAACTAAACAAGAAAGTTTTGAAGTAAAGTGGTTAAAATAATCAGTAGACCTCTTGAAGATAATGGATATTTCATATGAACATATTGTAATAATCTGGATCAATATAAGTTTTGAATTGTTAGTAATAGAACGATTGTTATTTTTAATCAACTCACTTTAAATATTATCAATCTATTGGAATTTAGTGGGCCCTTTTGCCCATTTAAGTTTTGCAAAATTAATTCAAATCAATTGACTAAGTACCATATCTTTTAATAATTTAAGATTATTTTTTTTTATTTTTTTACATGATGGTAATGGGTAAGGTAATACTGTGTTGAGTATTTGACCCTCAATTAATTAATTATTGTCAGGATTTTTTTTGCACGGAGTCATAAATTATCATGTTGCAGAATAGAGTTTTCAACATTGACAATTACTGGGCGATTTTGGGTTGATCCAATCAATGGTTGATGGACCAACATTGATTAGCAATATTTGACAGCTTTTCGATTATCTGACATGTATTTGATACCACTTCCTCCCGTAACACCCTAATGTTTAAAGTTTTTATCATTCTTGGTTGTTACGAGGCGGAAAATTTATAAATTTCGATTTAAAAATATTCATTTGGCATTAGTGAATATCTAATGTTCATGGATAAATATCAAAAATGATTCCAGGTGCAACTTTGCGTTACTAACCAGTAAAATTCATAAAGCATACTATAGCAAATTAGTCAAACTATTTTAATATAAATGCTATCTTTATTTTAACAATTTAAAATTATTATTTTTTAACTTTTTACGTGTTAAAAAGTCACTCTAATCATCATCATATGACTTTAGTACTATTTGAAGTAACGTACAAGCCGAAAAATGGGAATTGAATGTCTATTGCTTCAAAAACTGCATTAATTTTCGGTCATCTTAATATATATTTACTTAAAATTGCAACAAAAATTTTTAACTTTTACTTCCGATAAATGATGTTTTTCAAAAAATCCAGTTTCTTACGGGGACGAACTGTTTTCAGCAATACTCTTCTTTGGAACATCCTTTACGACAAAAGAGTGAATTTTTCTTTTCAATAAGGTAGACCTTTAATTCTTTTTTCTTCAGTATTCCCGTATTTCTATGCCGTCTTTTGTCCAGTAACATATGCAGCTTTATTTGAAATAGGGCTTATAGTTCATTTCATTGGAATTTTTCCCTAAACTTATCTACAGCATTCATTCCATTTAGAGCTTGAATTTTTATTCATGAAAAGATAGACTATCTCCTTAATAAAACAATTTAATTGATAAAAAATCTGCTAGATAAATTCTACACATTTGTTCTATAAATATAATTTTTTTTAGATAATACTAATCATGCATTTTTCGTGCCCCGGAGAAAAATTATCTAGAAGATAAATCTCATTATTTATATGTAAAAAAACTAATCCTTAGAGCTTGAAAAACATCATATTGCATTTATTGAAACAAAAAACTGTTCAGTATAACATGAAGAAACGAATTTTTTTGGATTAAATTATTGGCTAAATTTTTATTTAAACTAAATCGTTCGACAAGGATTAAATGCAAATTATTAAAATCTCGTAAAATTTTTCTTCAAAAATTTCATGTCTTCCTTGTATATAATTACAAAGGGAAACTTGAAAATTTTTATAAACAATTATTCATAAGCAAATCTTAGTTTAGCAGAGAAATCTTGTTTTTGATCTTAATTTCTTAATGCAAAGATAAGTAAGTCTTAAAATATTGTAACGTGACATCTCAAAACTGTATTGAGATGGCGTTTATTCGTTCTTTTAATTTCTTTTGGAAATAAATAATCACTTTCACACTTAACAATAACTTTTTTTATTTCACTTGTATACACTCTTTATTACACAATTTCACTTGTCAAAACAATCACTTAAATGACAATAATCACTTTTAATTCAAATCACACTAATAATTGCTTTGTAGTAACAAAAATTCACAACTGAATTTCTAGACAGAACTGTCAATTGGCTTGACTGAGCGCCTTATATACCCGCAACTCAACATTCTAGAATATACTCCAATATTCGCCAACGTTCCATCACCTACTAGATGTTTCTTGAACAATCTATAGATACATTCGCATTGGTGGGAGAGAGATAGAAGTCACTCAGCCAATCACGTGCCAGCATGGCACAAAGAGAGAGACAGACTTTGTCCCTTTCTGTTACAATATGCTTTCTCTTCACAAAGCTGTATTTAAAGCAGCTTATCAAAAAGATAACCTAAAGTTAATGTTAACAATATTTTTAAGACATATTTAAAGCTACTTTAAACTAAGAAAAGCATACTTTTTGTCATAGTCATAATAATGATAATAAATTCATATTATTTATGAAATCTTCTTCTTCGATTGGTCATTGCTTTATAGCCATACATTAAGTAGTTTCACCTAGGTAGTATACATAAAATACAATAGTAATTAGAGACAAATGCATGATTCTAGTTTAAGTTGAGCAAATTAGCTCATTAAATTTAAAGTGGGATGATTAAATAAAGCAAAATAAAATTCGACAAAATAAAATAATCAATTTTATATTGCGAAAGCAACGATTGCCCAATTAAACATTTCTTTTAAGTAAGAAGTAGCGGATTTTATTTTTAATTCGTTTTCAATATCTCAAAAAACCAAACAAAATTTTTTAAAAAATTATAAAAAATATAACTTCAATCGATTTAATTAGACTAAGAATATTTGTTTAGGAAAAATCGTATGTAATTTTTTTTATAAATTTCTCGATAATCTCAATATTTATCTTACCGAAAATATCCACACATTCGTTTACTTGTAAACCACGATTTTATGATAGAGGAGCAAAAAAAAACATTTCTGATGAGTATAAATTATCGATATTTTTTCTGTGGAATTGGTTCGAGGAAATATTCACTTCAATGTCGTGTCTTAATCATATTTTATATGACAGCGGCTTTCTCTCGTTTTTCATAACTGAACAGTGAAAGTCTACCAGGAAAATACAAAGAAAGCCACACGTCTAAAATAATATATCACGGGAATTCTAACTGAATTATAACTTGAATTAGTTTTTCATATACGAAAAAAATGTGTTTGTAATTGATGAGTAAGAAATTCCAACTCGGTTTTATCACGTATTTTTTTTTTCTTACACAAAAAAAAGTCTTATAAAGTTTTATGTAGTATTTCGTCGTTTAATCGTATTTTCTACACACAAATAAAATGAGTAAAGGATTTTTTATTTATTTGTTCATTCGAATCGGTGCCCACCTAAATCTTTGTACTACCCCATTTACTTTTTGTTTTTGTTAAATGCTCAAATTTCTAAAGCTTGAATCTGAAAGCTCGCTCGCTCCTAAACTCTGTACATTTGTATTAATTAAAAGGCTTTTGAAACCATCGTCTCGACGTATTCACATTGCTCATTATTCGAATTTTCCAAAAAGGAACATGCAACTTGTAAATTCGTCTAATCTAAAGCAAGGACCATTTGAGCGTATAATTGTGCTCGTTTCTATCCTTTCGCCCTCTTTAACAATTATTTCAGCAAAGTATATTGAACATTTGGTAGATATGGAAAGAAAATTTATTCAAATAAGAATTTCGATTTGAGAAATTCAAAAAATTTAAAAAAAAAATTCACTCTTGTCGTGAGATCCCCCAACGTAAATGTGTTCGTATGTTTCTGTTTCCTCTCGGTAACTTATTTGAATAATGCCAAGTATTTGGCCCTCGAAAATGAAGGGATGATATTCTGTCTATCCGCTTCGTTTTCTTATTCGTAAAGGATTCCACACAGGAATTCACTTTATAGATGATAAAGGGATGAATACAGTTACATACTTTTGCCACCCTTATTAGCCGTAGACAAGAGCGGATAAAAACAGAAAAAAAAATGATAAAAGCTAAATATATGAAGGGTGGATTTTTTTCACGTCAATACCAAGACTTATATAGAATTTTCAAGTTTCTCGTTAAAGTTACTAGAGACGCATTAACAAGGGAAATGAGCTAAAAAATAAGTTCCAACAATTTCTTGTCATTGTTAAATGGAACGTGCACGATTTTCTTTTGCTTCATCTTAACTCAATTGATTTTATTTGGAGAAAAGTATATGCAGAAATAAATAATTGAAAAAGACGTGGAAAATGCCTTCCTTCATCATATTGGACGTGTTTTCATTTTTTTCTTGCGCCTCGATTTTTATTTGCTATGATTTTTATGAAGCGTTTTTTTCCTAGCGGTGTCTCTAAATAACGAGAGAGAGAACCGAACAATAATATGGACTGAGGTGTAATAAAAATTCAAACATTAAAGTATTTTTATTGAAAATAAAAAAAAAGACGTTTTCGCGTTGACTTAACGATATCGCTTGAATATAAATGGAAATTTTTGTTGATCGAAACATGTGCGTTACAAATATGAGGAAAATGTTCGCATAAAATTGCTTATAGATTTGTTGCCAAAAAGGAAATTCTGTGTTTTAAATTGAAATAAATTAGTTTTTTCCACGTTGACACCTTTTTGACTTTTGTCAAATAAATCAATCATTTTTTTGCCAGAAGACATGTTTTACTTTAGATATGTTCATCCTATGTTGAAAGAAACTTAGAACCGATCCATCTCAATTAAAAAAAAACAATTTTTCTTATGGGAGAAAGTATACAGAAAAGTGTTTTTGAATTTTCCGAGTGCGTATTTTATTGTTAGCGTTTAAGGGGGTGGGTGGAAGATGCTATTGATTTTGCTTTGTTTCACGGTTTTCACACGATGAAAAGTGTCTTAAGATTGGTAGGCATATACAGATACTTTATCATCCACCCATACTTTTAAGCGATTTCTTGTCTGATTTACTCGCAAGAGTAAGGCTAGGTGGCTAAGGTGTGGTCGGTTCCAGATCATAATCAACCCTAGCAATTTATACAACAGATATGTACCCACTAATTTAAGAACCAAAATCAATATTTTCCCCCTACATTTTCTTTTTTCACGATAACAAAAACTAATTTATATAACTTCTGGGTAGTTTGTTTTTAAAGAAAAATAAAAGTTAAGCTATTGATTGAAGAAAAAAAAATGAATTTTGCAGGAACAAAATTTTGAGTATAAGTTGTTAATTTATTAAGGGGCTTATATAAGTGCACATTAAAATAAGTCAATTAACGACAGATATTTAATTTTTTAAAAAGGTGATTTACACGCCAGATTTAAACATTTAATTCCAAAATAGATCAAATAGACGCATAAATTAAGTATAAAACGACAAAATAAGTAAATACAAAATAGAATTAAAAACGCCAATTAATGTACATTTTGAGGTCAAATAAGTAAATTTATTGAATAACTAATGTTTTCTTTGCTTTTGATGGGCGCCCATATTTAAGTTTTTGTCCTAAAGGAATACATTAAGCTTCCTCAGGGACTTAATTTTTTTCAAACGGATTAGAAAACCCAACATATGCTTGAACTTATGTTTTTTTTTTTGAAATATTAGACACGCAATTACATTTATTAATCAGCATCTATATTAAACGCCCAAGTGCCATAAAAATGAGTTCAAAATCTTTAAAAGTGTCCCAGTCTTCAATAATATGTGGTTACCAATTCTGAAATTATACTTTTATAACTCGAATTTGAAGTACACATAAAGTAAATATTATCCACTTTTATTATGTTCTTCTTTTTGTTTTGCAATGCCCAATGATAAGATTCGGTCCATTCTTTTAAAGTAACTGTTGGTTTCATAGATTTTTTTTTGTATCTTTGCAGCTCTGGATTTCTGTCCATAGAACATTTAACTAGTAAATCATTTAATTTATTTAAAAATTGAGAAACAAATGAACGACCTCTCAAAGTATATCCTTTTTTAATTATAGAATTGGTAGATTGGGTAGATTCAATCTCATTGTTTGTATTGTACTTAGATATTCTGATACTACACCATCGAACCCATTTTGATATGAATTTAGCCACATAGTGCATTGAAATAATTAATAAATTCCGGAATTGTTTCTATCCACTTTTCAGTGAATAGTGCTGCTGATTTTAAAAAAGTTTGTTTTATTATTGCACGTTTGTAAAATCAATTTCTTTGTTAATTATAAATTAATAAATTTGCTAGGTATATCAATATTAAAATCAATTTTAATAAAAAAAAACCTTTTTAAATTGGCGGATAAATTGCAAATCTAAACATTTTTACCAACTTGTTGTTGTTCATATTTAAAATAATTTTACATTATATAGAGGTGAATTAAATTTTAATGCTATTAAATAACCATTGTTGCATTTTTTTTCATACATAGATGTCCAATATAATAATTTTCTGTACCTACATATTATAAAATAACTGTTCCTTCTTATTATCTGGCGTTAAAACACACTTTTTTGACATGATTCATATATTTTTCAGCGAACATTGAAATCGCATCCATTTATTAAGTATATAAACAATTTTTTGAAAATTTAAAATATGAAAATCTTCCATTACCTATTTAGTCTACGTTGGGATCAATACAAAGTGGGAAATTTAACTTATGACATAATTTTTTCTAAGTTATTACTTCGGTATAATTAGAAGAATGAACCCCTGGTATGGCAGTCGGCAAATTGCATATTTATCTTATTATTTTTTCTTTATTGAAGTTATTCTTGTATCAGCGCATAATAAACGGAAGAAAATACTATTCCCTAGAATTTTAGCCATTTTGTTTTGAATTTATAACTACTAAATTACATAAAATAGGAATAAAATATTTTCAATCAAAACAATAATAGGAAAATTATGGTATGAACTTCAGCATTTCAACATTTAAGTGCTGAAACTAACAGATTGTTGTCATTTGTTTCAACTGTAATTTCGGTTTCACTTAATTGTCACTTTGTCAGTTGTGTCAGTGTTTGTTTGAATATTTTGCGGGTAATTACAAATATTTTATATTATTGTGATACAAATTTTATTAAGAACTCTAGTTGTAAAATAAGAACAATTGTAACTTATAACCCAAAAAAAAACAGATTTTTATAAAGAAGTATAATTTCTTACGTTCGTCCACAACTACACACCCACTGTTATTTTCCTTTATTTTTAATCATCCTCAAACGAAACATTTCTTTAGAGTTGGCAGATAAACCGATAATGCATTGAAATAGTGGAACTCAGGATGTTGGGATATTAGGACGTGAAAGTTGGAATTGAACGCATTCCCGGGTACCTGCTTGTTATACATAGTTCTGTTCGCCATGCATTCCTAATCGTTTTTTGCATATTTATTGTTCACCAAGTTCATAATTTTCTGATTTATTTAGTATTAGTAATGCGATAATTATTAGTTATTCGATCAGTATTTGTTAATTATTAGTAAAATAATTATTTGACAAGACGTCTGGGAATGTATAGTTGTAAGTCGTCTTTTCTTCTTCCATGCATTGCTTGGCTTATTTGGTAACTCCTAAGAAATGTATAGTTTGAGGATGATTGTTCGCTATAATATGCGGTGGGCCTTGTCCAAAATTATATTCCCAACTTTAACACAATCTTGTCTGAAAAACAGAAAATATGAGTTGAATTTAGGAATCTTTTCCTAATTAACCGTTTACTAGACAATTCAATTCACCACTTCTATATTTATATTGATATTACCGTATGTACGGATTTAAAAATGAAATAATTAATTTGATAAATAGTAAAATAAAAAAAAATGGTTTATAGAATTATGACTTTATCCGTTTAAAAGTTTTATTATATTTTTTAATAACTTAAAAGTGATAAAATTAATTTCAAAAAATAAAAGTGCAAACTTATAACTTTAAATCAAATTAAATTAAGAAGGCATATTTTAGAAGGATGTTTTCTTTTCTTTTGTGGGAGACATTGAAATTGAAAGGAATTTCAAAGTGTGCAAAACCGAGAGTTAAAGAACACAAAAAATTTCAAATTTTCCACTGTTTTCTTCCACCGTCTATTCTCTATTCATCGAATGCAGCACGAATTTCATCCCCTAAACATAAACCAAATAGTCGACATTCACCGCGGAGTCGATATCACGAGATATATATTAAATTTTTCCAATAATTCCGCTCGTAATTCGATGAGATGTAAGACGTTGACTTTATAAGACCAAATCCTTCCAACTTCATCCCGAGCACCCACACAATTGTGTGCCCCTTCATAGATCAACTGTGTACAACGATGAAAATTTTTGTTTATTTTATTTCTCACATATAAGTCTAAAGGAATCCAATAAACTGTGGCAGCTTTAAGATGTCAACGACATGTCACATCCTCCACCATTCCCGGAAGGATGCGCCACTTCAACACACAACACGGCTTTTAGATAGAAAAGAACTTGCTATCGACAAAACGAGGACGATCGCAATGCGATGACGAAATTCAATAATCTACCGTAGAAAATGTTCAAAAATGCCGCCTCTTTCAAAATACATCCTACGAAAATATAATTAAACACACAAAACCTCGCCCGTCAATTCTCTACAATATAATCACATTTTTTGCCCCTTTTTTTCCTCTCGAATTTATTGATCAATTATTTTTTCATTCGCTTGGTTAAAACCGAAGAACGCAAATCTCCATTGCTATCATAAAAAAGAGAAATAGCGTGCATAAAATATATAAAATTATGATGATGTACACATATACTTAAATCTAGACGAGACGAGACAGTCGTAAAACAATCGTGAAAAAATGGGCAAGTAAAACAAGTAAATTGGGGGAAAAATATTCTATGGTATACTAGCTTCAATAAGAAATGAAAAAATAATAAAATTATTGGATTTTTTTCGTGTAAAACAAAGCACTGAATAACTGAAAACAAATTGTTTTCCAAACAATTTTGAACTTTTGATGTGGAAAAGCTCAAATTGTTGAAACAGTAAAAAATTGATTTGATCAAAATTAATAGGTTTTTTGAAATGATAACTTCTTTAGCGTCGTTGTGATTTGAAATTTGTAGAAACGAAAAAGCGACAGTAAAAAGAGAAAAACAAATAAATCTATAGGATTTAAAGTGGAAAAGAATGAGATATAAATCATTATAGAATGTTTCCACGATTTCCACTGATCTGTTTATGTAGTACAGTAAACAAAAATCCGCGTCAGGAGTAACAGCCAGCGCCGTCTACATAAGCACAAATTTGTAATGAACTAAGAAAAATGCAACAGTGTAATAGTTGGAAGCATTGAAAGAGAAACATATATTATAGAAGTCTAAATTATTTTTTTTGGTAAATAAAATTAATCTAGTTGCATATAAAATTCACTCTAAGGTCAGTAGATTTCATTCACTAAATGCTTTTAATTTTCAAAAGAATAGATATACTTTAAAAAAATAATTTGCAAAGGGATTTATTAAACCTGTACAAGAAGAATATAATTTAATTAGTAATTGCCCATTGCATTCTCAACTAAAGGTTAATTGTTTAATATGAGATAATGTAGAGTTAATCAACAATCGAAATTTTCAGTTTAATAATCAAAGTGTTGTTAATATAAAAAAAAGGTTTATCTAAAATTATATAAAGAAATAAAATATAAGTGTTTTTTATATCTGAAAAGGTTAAGTTAAGTTTATAAGTGAGCATTATGTTCTTTGTCTTTCACATATTGTAAACCTGAAAATCCGAAATATGTATTCACAAATAAACACATTAGTGAGTGAGTACCCTTTCTAACAATTTGAATGCGTAAGTGGGGATAACAGAGCGCATGCGGATAGCTCATTCTGCACGGACGCACGACAAGGTAGCTAATTTTTATATAAGAAAACTTTTACTATAGTTTATGCCCAATTTTTGGTTTTGGAATCATTTTCTAAATTTGATGTGGTATCAGATACGTAGGTTGAGAGTTGTACGAAACTCCAATTACGTAATACGAGAGTATAACACGTGGCAAAAGAATTCCGGTAATCTGAATAAATACCTTCCTCGCTTCAATCAATACAATCCTTGATAATCGTTACAAAGTGCACATAGTTTCACAATTGTATTTCGAACATTTGAAGAAAAGTAAGTCCACAAGGAGCTTTAAGAAGAGGTTCTTAGAACGATGAAGAAAAAGAAGAAGAAAGGAAAGGTTCAGAATTTTTTTATTTAAGATAGCACAAATAGTATATGTTCAAATAATAAGAAACACAATTTTTTGGAAATATAGCGACCAAAACTGTTTGGAATTTACGGAAACGATCAAACTATTTCAAGGAATCATGAAATGATGAAAATAGAACTTATTATTTTAGTAACATACATCGGATGTTTAAGCTTTGATTCCAGAAAGTTATAACATTAACTTAAAAAAATATGATTTTTTTAAAATCGTGGCCTATTGGTGACCGAGTGGTCAAGGTAGCCGCTCCAAAACTACAAGGTACTGGGTTCAATTCTCATAGGGAGCAAATTTTCGATACTGTTCGATTTCGGATTCTTGTTAACCATAGAGTCTCTAAAGGCCATAATAGTTATAAATTAATGGTATATAACAATAAAGGAGTTGTGGAAAAATCCAACTGCTAGTTTTTCTTATGCTCTTTTTTTTAATCGAATAAAAGTGGACATTCGGAGTTAATTTTAGCTCAGTTATACTTAAAGTCGAGCTATATATTATAAAAAAATGAGTCGTTCTATACTAATTATGAGGATAAACTTTAAAAAAATTCCCATTGGAAAATATCTCCACTATTAATAGAATGTGTTTTTCAAAATGAATCATTTTATTTTCAGTGGCTTAGTCTATGAGAGGGTTGTCAGTCAAATGAAACGAAGCATTTAAGGATGAAAACGAAAAGAACGGTACAAGTTTTATCGATAGCTACTTACGTTTCTTTCCCCTTATTTGTAATTAAAGTTTTTGAAAAAAATAACTAAGTCGTTCAGAACTCTTTTTAGGGCAAAAAGACGTAACATCTGCACGTTTGCGGATAATACGAGTGCAGAAAATAAATTAGTTGACGAAAAGTTGACCTAAATCTTCACAAATTATCCTTGTTTGCCAACTAGGTTTATGATTTTATTCTTAAAAGTGCATTTTACGAGATATTCTCTTTACGAGCTAAACGGATTTTTTTGTTGTTTATCACATGACGTTCTTAATTTGAATTTATTCTCTCCTATAAATTATAAGAAATTTTTAAAAATTGCAAACTTTGGTGTAAAAGTTATCGTATAAATCATTGGAATTTATACTTAAGATACACCGTAGCTTTCGTTCTAAATATTTTAAGGGATGATATGAAATTCTGACATATTATAAGACAGAGACGAGTCGCTAAGTTGAACGGTTGGAGATGCAAATGTGCATTTAACATATATGGGATAAAAAATGACTTCCCGCTTAATATTTCTATGTTATGTGATGGGAAAGGGGTGGAAAAGTTGATGTCTGCGAAGATATCAAGAAAAAATGGGTCGTACGAGAACACGAAGTGATAAGGGAAACACGAAAGAGTTTGAGGCAAATACAAGAAAATGTTTTATTCAGTAGTAACGACGCAAGTTTGGTGGTTGAAAATATTAAAAGATACTTTTTAACATTGTGAAAAAAAAATGGAGTTTGAGGGCAGGGGTCACCTGTCGTCGCAAATCTAAGGATAAGGGGAATATATTTATCGAAATTTAACCACCGAATTTGCGTTGTTTCAATTTCGGGTAATATTTAAAAAAAGTTTTACTCGTTTTTTTCGAATTCAATGATAAGTGCTTTAAATGTTTTATTTATGAAGTTCAAAAAAAGTATGAAAATATTTCAACTTTTCTCTTTTTTAGATTCTCGCATTTTCAAGTAGACGCATTTTCGTGTTAAGAGATACAAAAGATTTTAATTGAAAACTTTACACTTAAGAGCGTGAAACGAGACAAAAAGAACGCCGAAGGGATGATTGTCTATTTTTTATTTCGCTTATAAAAAAAAAGAAAAGAAAAACCGCAATCTAAAAGATGTAAAAGCTCACAGTTATGAAAATATAATAATTTTTGCGTAAATGAGATAAAACATTTGAATAACGTAAAGCTCACGTTTTTGAAAACGTAAATTGGAAAAAATGAGAAGATTAAAAATAATCCCACAACGTAATTTAAATCACTCAATTATTGAAAAAAAAAATTAAATCATTTCATAATTTATCGAAATTAAAATAGTAGCAAATGCAATTAAATTGTCAAGGGGGAACCGTAAATTAATTTCATTTTAATAACTTTTTATTAAGCAACGTCAAAAAATCGAAATTAAAAATATGGGAAAAAATTATTAAATATCCGTTAATTGCCAACGGATGTGCATAAGATTTTTTTTATTTAATTCTCCTAATGATGTGAATGTATGCAATTTGTAAATTAACAACGGGGATGAAGAAATTATATAGAATATTTATTTTCAATAATTGAGGGGGATGAAATGTAGCGTACTTGGCTGCAACATTCGTAGTGATGGGATTGGGAAATGAGGAATAATTAAATAATGGGAGGAATGGTAAAAATTTAATTTAAATTGAAGTAATTTGTTGAGTTTGAGCGCGAATACGAGTTTCCAACTAGATTTTGAATAATTTTTGTTATCGCTTTTAATTACATTCTGTTCGAATTGAGATAAAAATTCTGCGTCAAATTTAAAGGAAATATGTAAATGTAAGTGATTAAAATTACATTTAAAATTTCGTTGAATTATGAATTTTGAATATTGTTTCGCAGTTGCAATGCATCGTGGGAATTATGGGAAATTTATAGGAATTGATTTCATTTTTGCAAACAATGAATATGTCATTTTTCTTAATTTTATTGTTTCATTTTTATTTTTAACAGAATATATTGTATTAGTAGTTGCCCGTTGCATTCGCAACTAAAGGTTTTATCTCTATAAAATGTTTAATATGAGACAATGTAGAGTTAATCAACAATCGAAATTATAAATTTACTAATCAAAGTGTTGTTAATATAAAATAAAGTTTATCTAAAATTATATAAAGAAATAAAATATAAGTGTTTTTTATATAATTTTAGTAACAACATTTTAAATAACGTAATTTAACTTAATTAGTATGAAAGTTTATTACTTATGTAGTACTTATACCAAATAGGCGATTTTAAATTTTGGTTCGTTTTTCAACAATCAAACTTTTTAAAATCTATTTTATTTTATGAATCAATGGTTGTAATCTGGAGTAATTATATATTCGGCTGAAAAGCATTAAGGTAGCAATTTTTGCCATATATTTCATTGTCAATTCAAATATAAAACCTTCGATACTAACTTTTTTTCGGTATTTAGAACAATTTGAAAACCAATTATTGTTATTAAAAATAAATAAAATATTCAAATTTACTTCCACGCTTTCCACCTATTTCCAACAATTTTGTTTTTACAACGCCAAATGTGTGAAATCAAATAGCTTTTTAGTCATGTTAACTAACATAAAGAAAGTCATTATTTTTTTTCGTTTTACATTGTATTTTCAAATATAAGTGCACATTTGTGTCGATGAAATTTGGAAAGTGTTTTCCTTATACGATGCAAATATATAATAAGAAAGGGTTTTTGAAAATTTCTCCCCTAAAAGAGTGAAAAACGGTAATTGCAAAGTTTGTAAGGGATAACGTTTAATAAATAATCGAAAATTCAAGTTTAATAATCAATCAAAGTTCGTTAAAAGCGAAACGTTATTACTGCTTAATATAAAACAAAGTTGATTTATTATTAGAAACAAAAACCTAGGTCTGCTTAAAAATTTAAACTCTGATAAGTAGATATATCTGAAAAAGTTAAGTTAAGTTTATAAATGAACATTTATAAACTTTGGTTTTCACATATTGTAAACCTGAAAATCCGAAATACGTATTCACAAATAAATATATTAGTGAGCTAGTATCCCTACCAACGTTTAAATGCGTAAGTGGGGATAACAGAGCGCATGCGCATAACCCATTCTGCACGGACGCACGGCAAGATAGCCAAATTATATATAAGAAAGTAGGTATTATAAATACAGAAGACAATAAATATTTTTATTAAAAAAAAAATTAACAGAGAATACCTAACGATTTAATGATTGGCTGTAGATCTTTGTCAATAGGAACCTTCCTTAGTCCTGCGAATAATTGTTCTTTGAAATTATTTCCCTATATTTCAGCACATATCCTGCAATTCATTTTTGATCCCATTGTTAAGAATTAAGTAAAACACCTAAAATTCCCATATTTTTCAAATTCATATCAAATTATGTAAAATTTAAATTTTATGACACATTTTACATGAAGTACAGCTGACAAGGACACAAAGCTTTTGTGAGAACTTGTAAGCGATTAAGTACCCCATATTTATTTAAATATCGTTGTCAAAACGTCAAAGTTTTGGCGACATCAAAACTCAAAAGCCATCCATGTCTCTTTTGCAGGAAACTTCCGCAGCGATCATCTGAAGAGTCGTAGCATATTCATAACGTCATATAAGTGCATTATATAATTCCGTTAGAATTGTTTGTCACAAATATTAATACAGCAAACGCCAGTTTTGCACACATGTGTGAAAGATGCTATCACAGAAGCTTTCAAACTTCTCCAAATCTCCAACCCCCTCACCACCACCCAATTTGTGTTAAATTTGATTAGAAAATTACGTTATTGCGACAAGAACTCCATTCATAACGTGTGTAAGCCTTGAGTACATTTCAAACATGAAACAACAGAACCCTCATCATTGTTCGTATCGAAGTGAGAAGGAAAACGAGCTTTCGCTATAGTTGCATAAAGCTCTGAGAATATTATATTAATTAATTGTATGTTGAATATTATTCACCGTGAGCTTGACATGAATCGCCGCCTGTCTGTATTCGTACGAGGCCGCTTATATTCTCTCCCCATTTTCCTCGTCTGTATTGTATATGCTTTTCTTAATGATGATAAACATTTAGACACAGTCATTTTCAACTTGTCCTACGAGTTGTAATAATAACAAACTTGTTAAAGCTCGTTAAAACCGCATGTTATTACATAGATATGATACAATTTTACACGGAAAGTAGTCGTAGGCTTTACCATTTGTTATTATTAAGTAAAATTAAAACATTCAACCGGAAAATTATCTCGTTTTCATGTCGAAACTATAGCTTTAAAATTGTCATATGTTCTGGTTAGATGGAGGAAAATTTCACCCTTCGTGTTTGCTGGTGGTTGATATTAGTTTCAATATTGGAAAGTTTTAAAATTTTATTGGACGTGCATGTAGATGTGTTTGTGTGACTGTTGTTGTAGACGCAAATGCAAGACGTAGGCCCGTTTCATGTTTCGAATGGTTCGATGAAAACATTCCTGACGAAAGGGATGTATGCGAACGTGACACGCCATCATCCCTCTGACTATGTGTTGGTGTGTCGTATATCACAAACTGTTCCTATGTGTATCGTAAAAGTAATATAAAAAAATCCATTACTATAATCCGATCGAAAGAAAACATCTTATATCTATACGCAGAAAAATATGCTAGCGCTCAGCAAAATTCCGAAAAAGAAATGTACTTTGGATTATTAAAAAAAAAATATATTTTTTCCTCATTTCACATTTTTCAATCAACGATTATAAGACACGTCCTCAAATCAACTTATATTTAGAGTGCATCAGCATTTTGTTGCAATTTTATTCAGCTTTTTTTACGTAGCTTCATAAAATAAAAGCGATACGTTCTACAATGTTCACTTGATTGGTTCAAGATGAGTTTTATTAGTTTCAAATTTTAATCAATACTACAATTTACTTACATCAATAACTACGGTTTGATGGAAACAAAGTTTGAATTTCATTGTATCAACTTGAATAACTATGTTGAGTTTAATCAATTAACCAAACTGAATTATTAATATTCTGAAATATGTTAGTTGCACTTTGAAATATCAAATAAGTTGATATAAGATAAATATTTTCATAAAAAGTATACACTTAGTACATACAATATTCAATTAATAGCAAGAAAACACCAACGAGTTGTTTTATAAATGTGATTTACAAAATTCCATGCACCTGTGGGATGTCATATATTGGGCAGACTAAACAAAAGTTAAAATACAGGATCAAACAACATCCGTATGGCTATAAAAACACCAAAATCCTGAAAGAAAATAAGACAATGCTTGCAAATCATCATTTCGATACCAAGCATAATTTTATGTTTGATAAAGTTTCAATTTTAGATAGTGAATCTAATTACTTTAAGCGTTCGTTGAGTGAAATGGTTTTCATAAAATTAAATAAAACAATAAATCTAAGATCTGACACACAGAACCTAAGTTTAATATATAACCAAGTTTAATATATAATGACATCCTTGGTCTAAAATTTTATTTATATTTTTTAAATTAATATTATATTATATATGTAGGATTGGTTTTGGTTGATCGCAAACAGTAGAAAATTAATAATTGACGACGACGGATTTTTCAGCTTTTAATAATAATGTCATTACAAAAAATCTATAAATACTACTGTTTATTATACAATTGTTTTCAACACACTCTTGTTCTTAAATTATAGTAACTAGGCACACATTCATTCTCTCTCTCACTTACTCTTTCATACTAGATCTTCATTTACACCAAATCCTCGATACTACATATATTTTGAAGTGCGTAGCTTAACAACTATGAACTGATGTTTTCAGTTGGCTGTTAGACTTGTTAAATATAAAACAAATACAAACTTGAAAACTAAAAATCGTTTTTACAGTTTTAATTTTAATTTTACATTTTTTAATTAACTATTGTTTAAACATAGTTCAGGTCTGTTTATAATAATATTGTTATAATATTGTTAATATTGTAATACTTTCAGAGCTTGAAAAAGTCTTGATAATAAAGACGAAACGTCGCAAAATCAATGATTGTTTAAATTAATTTAAATATATTCCAATTACGCGTGACCCTGATATTATTATAGTTGTTTTAATATGAAAAATAATGGATAAGATACAAGTTGGTTAAATTAATAATTTGCTTTATTTAAAAATAAGTGAATATTTAATCGTTAATTTGGATTTTTGAATATTTGATGACATTTTTGATAATTTGAAATGAATTTGAAAAATATGTGAAAAATATGGAAATTTTAATATAGAATACAGCCTTTACTTATACTGTTTTTACCATTTATATAAATCATAATCAAGGGCGGATTGAGGGGGGGGGGGCACGCTGCACGTGTGTTGAGGGTTGCTTTAGTTATAAATTAAATCAACTGTTACTGGCTTCTTGAATTTAAATTATGCCAATCAGAAATATTTGAGCTTAATGTACATATTTTTTTGGCGATACACCTGGAAGAATCATCTTCCTCTATACTACAAAAGTTATAAAATGCATGTATCTAATGAAAGATTCTGTCTCGGTTAATGTCCATCCTTAGCTAGATGAAGTAAACAACTCTTGGGATTTGGGACTACAAACCTAATACTTTTTAATATATTTTCTATAATGATTTTTAATTGATTTTCGTATAACATCTTGTTCTTTTTCGGGACTTTTGGGATGACATAAGATTGAGTACTTTATAAAGACCCGAAAGGGGACGAATCGTATGAAAACCAAATACAAATCAATAAGAAAGTATTTGATTATAAGTCCAAAATTCCATGACCATTTTTAATTTGTTCTACCTACAATTTGGTAATAAACTATCAACCAAATCATAAAAATCCTTTATAATTATATTTCAAAAAATTAATTATTCAGATCTATGACAAAATATCAGGAAATGGATACATGAATGTTATTTTTTTCAGCTTCAGACAATTAAAGCTAAAAACTCATATAGTTCCTTTATAGAAGTTAAATACGTATTTGCAGCTGATTTCTTAAAAATTAAATCTTTTTAGGCATAAATAAAAATGGTTACAAAATTGTGGGTAACATTTTAGTCAATTTATAACACTTTTATGAGCATTTAACTCCATTAGAAATTTTACCCCTTTGAGGATGACATTTTTTAAAATTATTAAAAAAAAGAAAACTATATCATTGTTTAAGAAAATTATACAATATTTTGTTTTGGCTAAATCTTGAATGCTTTAATTCAAACTTTGAACTTCCTTCACAATTATTAAGAGTTGAATTTCAAAGAGAACAAAAATTTTAAAACATAGGGGGTACATATAAAACTTTATTTTCAAGAGGTTTGAGCTACGTGTTAATAAGGTAGTCAGTTAAGCCCTTTATAGATATACTTAATGGGGATGAATAATCGAAGAGTTTTTCGATTTTGAAGCAATTAACTATTGGTTTATTTTCGACGTTTCTTTGTCCATTGCAACTTCTTTAACAAACTAATATTTACGATTAAAAAATATGTATTTTACCACTTTATGTTAATTTCCGAAAAATTGTGGTTGAAAAGTTTTGAATTCATAAATTTTGAAGAATTTAGTAAGCTTTCAAAAATTTTACTTCTTTAAAACATAGGGGTTATTTTCTGAGATGATAAAGAAAATGATATTTTGTGTAGGAGAGTTATGTATAAAAAAATTTGAAAACAAATTTCTTAATTGTTTTGTGTCTTTTAATTTCAATGCACCTTAGTTAGCTGTTTTTTATTAAAAATAAATAAAAGTTTTTATTTTAATTTTCAATTCAGAAATCACTGCAGGTGCAAACGATATATCCAAGTTTATTTAATTCTCGAGTCAATAGAAATTTCTTCAAGTACGCTTTATGGTAGAAGAAGCTTTTATTTAACTTTAAATTAAGTTAGTTTACGACTTTCTTATATATTTTTCTACAAAAGATAAAACATAAATAGATAATGAAATAAGTTTTCAATTCACTGTAAGAATATTTCATCAATAAAATCGATTTAAATTTATTGACGTCTCTTTGATTCTTCCTAAAGTATCTTTGTAACTTTGATTTTCTAGAGTTAACTCAATAAAAAAAAAAATATTTTGTTAAAAAAAAACAGGTAATTTGTGATTTGACGATAATATATTTGAACTGTATTTCTTAATATCATGAATGTAATGTGTATGAAAATATTTTACAAATCCATAATATGTTATTTATAATAAAGTAAAAATGCTGTAACAATTTTCCAACGTCATATGCTTGCATCTGAAATATTTGCAATAATACGTCAAATATGGAAAATGCATCTGAATTATTTACATGTTTCAAATATTCGATCCATTCAATCGCATCTCATTTTCAACTCAAAATATATATACGTATGTGCATATGCACGTAATTTAAGAGAAGAAAATCAAACAGAATGAGAAGCATTTTACCCATTTACATTCGTAAGTGACGTCCAACATCGAAGTTTGAGTCTCACGAGAAAACGTCAAACTTGAACATATCGATTTTGATTAAAAACACGAATACAGGGGGTGGGAATTGATTGAGAAAATGACGGAAATACCGTTTTGATAATATCGAAAATGGATGATTAGAAATGAAGCTTTTTTAATTAAGAACTTTGCAATTTCACATCTATTTGCATTGCTAAGAAACGAGCTTTATTGGGAGTATGATGAGTATAGCCAAGTAAAGCGCTGGAAAATAATTAATATTACAAGAAAAGTAAAAAAAAACTTTTCAGAAACCAACTAAATTTGTTACTTTTGATTTGAACTATTTAATTCTTCTTTTTTTATATTTTTTCCTACACGATTTATCAGGACGAGGATTGCAGAGTTTCAAACCTACAACCTCAGGCTTCTTGTGTTCTTTTGGTCCCTAATTTATCTAATATAAGCCGAGAAGTCATACAAATTTCAGCAACCGATGTACAAGATTCTGAACAACTAGTTCAGTACTGAGATCAGAGATCCCCGATCTTTTAGTTATCGTATAGAAAAAGTGCTGCATTTTAACAAAATGATGGAAAAACTTTCATCTTTTATCAAACTTGGCAATAGTTTTAGCGATAGTTACTAAAAGTAATGTAAACTTCTCAAAAAAGACATCAAAACGAACGCTGAGGATTACAAAAACTATTTTAGAATAAACGACTTTTTATATTATAAACTACTGTTCGGGGTAAAACCATATTTGAAAAAAAAAAACAAACCTATATGAGAAGCAGTACTTCAGTTGATGAAATACAGGCAGTAACTTCATGATTTCCTGCTATTGGCAGATCCTTTGAAGATCTGAAGTTTTCAGCAATAATGTCACTTGCAGCTATAGCGGACTTAACATGATCAGTAATACTATCAGTATTCCCTTAATCCCTACTACTTTAGTGGCGTTTCAAGGCGTCTCAAGTAGCAATGCAATTATCACGAAATTAAATAATTTTGAATTCAACTTCAATATCAAATAATTCCTGCAGTATCTAAATCAAAATAATTTCATCAGTATGCCCTTACAGCCCCTACAGGATCAGTAATACTGTCAGTTTCATCAAATTAATGATAGTATTACTGATCGTGTAAGGGCAATACTAATGGAATTATATTGAAACCGATGGAAAGATTGAAACCGATCAAAATTATTTAATTCCGTATTACGTAAACTTTTAGAACCTAAATCTTCAGTTAATACAAAAACTAAACTCACCATTTACAAATCTCTACTACGACCTATCTGGGCTTACGGAGCAGAATTGTGGGGCTCTGCAAAACCATCCAACATCCAAATTATCCAATCTTTCCAATCAAAAGTCCTTCGTCGAATAATCAATGCTCCTTATTATATTAATAATCGAATCATACACAATGATCTCAACTTTCCTTTTGTCACTATCTTAGTCCAAGAACGATTCCAAAAATTCCACTCCAAGTTAGTCGACCATCCTAACCCTAATGCACAAATTCTTTCCTCTGAAACTCATCCAGACAACATGCCACGTAGGCTGAAACCAAGGTATGTAAATTACACAGGTTGCTCCATTAGAAAAAAAAATGACGTCATATGAAGAATTTTAAAATTGATCAGTCTGAAGATATGTACGAATTTCTTCTGGATACGTCACGTATCCATCACTTAGCCACCATGAGGCCACCTGTGTATTTATAAACCTTGGGCTGAAACGACGTTGGCCTCGAGACCTCCTAACAAATTCTTAGAGAGTCCCAACATTGGTTGGGCCCTCTCAACATGTTTCGAAAATACCACACCAGGGTCGAACTACGGTTTTTACCTCAAGTGTGGTTTATAAGCAACCAAAATTTGTTAGCACATTGCATAGTATATAAATTGTAAATATATAGAGGGCAATAAAGGATTTTTAAAAAAAAATAATTCCGTGGTATGAATGTAACGTCCGCTTTTCACTAACCATAGTAATTTAATATTAGGCTTAAAATAAAAATTTCACTTATTTTCGTAGGATTATATGTAGGTCTGCAATTGTTAACTTATTGGAAATTCTGTTTTATATTGTTATTAGCGAATTAGTCTCATTTTTATTCATAGACAGTACAATCCATACCAAGCTTACTATAAAAAGCAATTACTATAAATAATGTATGGCAAATCATTTTTCAAGTTTTATAATCTGGTAACAAACTTAGTTTCAAAAGTATGAATTCTCGTTGCTTTTTTTAAATTTTGGAAAATTAGTTTTTATTTTCGCTTCATTCCCCCAATGCGTTTGGCTCGGATTTCACCAACGTTTTATTTTTTCATTTTTCACATACCTACAATATTATTTTGCTAGAGTGGTGTTTCGTTTCAAGTGCAAATAACTACCTGGAAAGGTGGATGATTTATGTTCGGTGAAAATAAAACCCTCTTGTATTTCTTTTAAAAAAAAAAAAACAAACGATAAAAATGAAAGAAAAATGAAGCCAAGAGTGGCGATGGTTATGATAATGATAATAATGTTTATGACTTACATAAATTATGAAGCTCTAATTAATTATCAAGCGTTGAGGGACTTCTCACCTTGTTCCTGTTTACCCATATTTCGCGTGAAAAACACCAACCTACATAGAACGAGCGCCTACTAAAAATGCTATCCACTAATGAGTCGGAAGTAATTTAATCAAAATTAGGTGAATATTAAGCTGCTTGTAAAAGCACAGCAGCTCTAGTGGAATGAAAAAAAGCTGCAAGTCTGTGAATAAAATATCGCTACAGCTCAAGTGTCTTCGGGTTAACCAGCAACAAAAAAATGCCGCATTTTTAATTCTGTACGAAGCGCAGAAGTCTTGAAGGAATTTTTGCTTTTTTGCGCTTTAGACGTTTTCTTGACATGTATTATAATTTCCTTAATTTTCTGTACGTCCTCAAGATACGAGTGTACTTGTATTTCACAGTAAAGGAAGAAACGGAATGAGATATTATGGTAATTCCGTTGGAATTCAGTTAATTACCATTCTTATATTACTTGATACGGCGACAAGTAGATATGAATCTATTTCGAAATATATTCACCACGTTAATGTGTTTTGGGTAGTTTAATACTTCGGAGGAAAAAGGTCGAATTGGGGCTGATTTTCGTTCGGTTCATAACACAAATTGAAAAGGAAATTAATTTGGTTTCCTCAGGCAGATGAACTTGAAATGATTGCATCGTTAGCTCATCCATTAGCATCTTTTTCTGTTCATCACATTTAAATGGATGGAATACGCATAAGCTTAAATCAATAATTTTCATTTTGTGATGAATTTGCGACGCATAGTGTCAAACATAAATTGGTGATTTTCAATCGAAACAAAACGGTATAGCATCAGCAATTCAAAGCACGGAAATCATGATTGCATTATAATTATGGAAGGTTGACATTGGTCACAAATCATTGTCAATGCTCATCATTTTGGATGCAATGTGCATATAATTCGGTTCATAATTCGAAAATTGGATGAAATACTGAAGACTGACTACCAATTCCCCATTTCGAACACATATGTAAATATTTTTGATTAAATTGAAATACATTAAAATGATTTTCCCTTTTTTGCGTTGATAGCTTTCTATTTAATTTAGTAACCGAACAAATAATCAAGTAAAAGTATACAACAACAACATTGTTATCCTCTATAATCTACGTAATTGAAAAAAAAGTTTCCGGATTAAAAACGGCTTTACATACATAAAAATAATATCGTTTTGTAGTAATTTTTTGGTATTCATATGATTACCTACTCGTATGTTTAGGTACATTGAAAGTATAATAAAAAAAAATCTGCAAAAAGGACTTTCTCTGTTTAAAAGAAAAAACTTAAATTTTTATTTAATCAATTATTATGTCTTTATGTTTTAATTCTTGATCTAACGGCAATAAAATACAGTTACAGTATCAAAAAAGTACACATCTAATAATGTAAGTACCAATTTTTTTTTTTATTAAAGAAAAATGGGAAATTTATCGAATTGTATTCGTCATCCCTACCTTTGACAGGTTTTTTTTTCACAAGTGAATAAACCAATTACAACAGTAACAAAAAAATGATAAGGACGTAAAATTTTCTTTCCAACGAATATAAAATTCCACCTTTTATAGGAGATATAAGAACAGGATTAGCCTCATAGAAAAAAAATTACCCTAGACACCTTTTTTGTCAGATACGTTGAATTTATGGCTTAACTGATGAGTAATGTGGTTACACATTAACATTGAATCCTTATTCTATTAAATAAATCATTTTTTCCCTAGTCTTCATTCTCGTTCTTAATTAGTTTTGGTTCTATAAGAAATAAATACAACTTAATAAATCGCTAATATATTTATTTGTAAGTACCTAAAGGATTAATATTGACCACAACACAAAAAGCTATTTATCAGTTAAATTACTCATTTTATAAAAGCATTATGAAATAAATTTCTAACGCAGATTTGTGAAATTTATTGACGCCGATGACGTCTTTAAAAGTTATAAAACCATAAACTGACAGGTAACTTAATTGATTTGCCATTTAATAGGTGTGCCAGAAAAGAATATCATTTTTTCAATATACAATTAAGATACAAAATTTTGTTACACCTATTGATTTTAAATCAATGATATTGTAACGTGACGTCTCAAAACTGTATTGAAATGGCGTTTATTCGTTCTTTTAATTTCTTTTGGAAATAAATAATCACTTTCACACTTAACAATCACTTTTTTTATTACACTTGGATACACTTTTTATTACATAATTACACTTGTCAACACAATCACTCAAATGACAAAAATCACTTTTAATTCGAAATCACAATAAAAATCGCCTTGTAATCGTTTTGTTGTAACGGAAATTCTCAACTGAATTTCTATACAGAACTGTCCCTGCGCTTGAGCTGAGAGACTTATATACCCACAACCCAACATTCTAGAATTTACTCTATTGTTCGCCAACGTTCCATCACCTACTAGATGTTTCCAGAACAATCTATATGTTCATTCGTATTGGTGGGAGAGAGATAGAAGTCACTCAGCCAATCGCGTGCCGGCATGGCACAAAGAGAGAGACATACTTTGTCCCTTTCTGTTACAATATAATCAGTCTCAATAGTATCAACATTTTGACCTCTAGTGTGCAAATTTTTAATGTCATATTAGTAAAAATCAATTGATTACTAAGGACAATATCAAAAAATTATATTTTGAACATCACTTGAGCTTTCAATTCTTTTACCACTTAGTAAATGCGGTAACGATTGAAATAAATATAAATCCGATGAAATAACTATAACTTTTGTAGTGGGTACGACAATATCACCTCCTCCTTAATTAATTAGTTTTTTTCCAGGGCTTTTCTTCTGCATAAGGCTTTTGTATTACCGTGTTGCAGCATAAAATTTTATCTGTTAAAAATTTTTGGACACTTTTGGGTATTTGGCCGATCGATTAAGATTAATTGAGATTATTTGAAAACTTTTCGACTATCTGGCATACATTTGGTACCATTTCTGCCCTTAAATTTTTATTAGCTAAATTTGTTGTCATATTTCGTTGGTACCAGTTAGAGAAATGAAAATAATCGAATTTCAACATAAAAAACTCATTTGGAATTAATGAACTTCTAATGCATTGAAATGAACATTGAAAGATTTTTAGTAACAACATTGCGTTGCTATCCTGTGAAACTTGATGAGCATACAATACTGAATTTATATTCTTTCGGGTTTTTGGTCCTACCATTTCAATATAGATTTTGGAATAAAAAAAAATTGTAATTTTTACTAAGTTGATTAATTATTCTGATCATAAATTGTCTTTAGTACCACTTTGAAATAACTTTTAGGTAGATAAATGGCAATTGAATGACTTTTGGTTTAAAAACGACATTTTTTTACGGTACACCTAATATACTTGAAGGTTTAAAAATTAGGTTTTCCGACAATTAAATGACATGATATTATTACAGTAAAGTAACTTATTTTATGGAAAACTGGTGGAAAAAAGGAATGAAAATGATCCTTAGATATCATTGTTAAATAGCAAGAAGAAAGAAAACGTGACTTGATCTTCAAATTATGTATTAATAATAAAATTTACCGAACTAATAGTGTCGATGGTATGACGATAGAGGAGCGTTTCACTGCTGTTCGAAAATGAGCAACGTAGTTACGATGCTGGTCACTAATTGCATTAATGTAAAGACAATGTTGTGTTGTTCTTGTTGCAGCTGATGCAGCTTCGAACTACTTTAACAGGAAAGTGCAATCTCCCCTTACCTCATCCCTGTTATTAACGACCAACTACATGAGAGCATTCTGTCTACTTGATCTAGTTGCAATTTTGTTCTGTGTAACATGTTTGATTAATCTTGTAATCTTATGACAGAAACTTAGTACATGTTGAAATTCTGTCTGAAGGGAATTTTAATATTGTTATCATTTCCTTTTAATTCCGACCAAATAATTAACTCGCAATACAAGAGTAAATTAATTACAACCCCTCTCCGTGTTGTCCACAAAGTTTCGCGTCTTTTCCCCGGTAGGTCCATTAGCCCTTCGTATCTGTACACAAACACACCCTGGTCGTTACCACCATCGTCTTCGATTCCTTTGGCCGATGTTTACAAACGTGTGTATGGAGATGTACTTTCCCGACCTGCCTAATTAAGACTCACCCATTTCCAATTAATTTCTTCCTCTTGTCTCGAATTCTAAATTGCTTGCGTACATCGTATATATCGTATACACCTATATCTCGCTATGTTTAGATAGGAAATTTTCCATTTTGTATTCTCGTCTCGTGCTCGTAATCTTATTCATTGCCTTGATTTTACGTTGTGAGATAAAAGAAAAATGACAAAGGAAGAATTGCAAAGAAAAACTTTCGAAAACTTTGATTTGATCTTTGCATTTGAAAATTTTTCCAAATGGAAACGCTTAAGAATTTGTTGTCTATTGAAAAACATGAAACGTGAATAAAATTTTTGTTTTGATTTTTGACATTGTTACGCGAATTGTTTGAATTTACAAGCATACATTACCTTTGCATTTTGTTCAAAGAAAAATGTTCGAAAACTTTATAGCAGCATATCTGTGAAGTAGATGGATGTTTTATATATTGTTTTTCGTTTTTGTGATTTAACAATAAGAAGCCAGATTTCATATTCAAAATTCTTACCCATTTTTAGCTTAGTATATTATAAAAAAAAAAAAACACCGAAAGCGTTTAAAGCTCACAAAGTTTCTCAGTTAAAATGTTTTCGGATCTCATGAAGAGACATGTCTCTAAGGCCTGTCATTAGAAACATTTAAACCAAGATAAACGTTCTCACAGATTACCATTAAACAATTACATTATAATGTATTAAGTTATTAAGTTATTACGTTATTATTATAACTTATTACATGTATTATAGTCTCTACAATCTATAATACATGATTTGTGGCATTAACAACAATACCATAAAGTTAAGTTATGAAATAAACTCTCTTGTCTTTAAAGTTGTATTCTGAAAATATTTTAAATAATGGTAAATTCATGTGTTTTGGCTAAAGTAAAAGGGTTGTAATGTTAACACTTATGAACTTGGCTCTTGATGAGGTTAATAATTTTAACAGTGTTTAAATTACGGGCTGGAAAGTATTGGGAACCGATTTTACATGAAATATTATTGATGAAATTTCAATTTTTTTTTCCAACATACCCCTGTTCTTTTTAATTCTTTGAACTTCAATTCTTGTGCATAACCTACATACGTGTCACAGAAATTTAGGATATAGCGACACTTTAATTGAATAGCTTAGTATGTCAGAGTAAAAGAAACGTTGAAGACAATGATTGAAAATTAGAAAATATCGGCTGTTAAAGTAAAAATTTAATATTATCAGTGAATTTTGGAAAATTTTAATAGTAAAATCGGTAAGAATGTTGACAAAGATAGAGAATAAATACTAAAAATACATACGTGTAAGTGAAATACAATCCATGTCTAAAATTTGAACTTAATGATTGTTTTAGTATGAACGGTTATTTTGATTTCATTCAATTACCAATTTTAACTATTTGTTCTTTGTGTCAGTGCTGGGCTGTCATTGTTTCACGGGAGGCTATTAGTACCAAATTATTTGATTTAACAACTAATGCTACATAAAGTATTTAAATCTGACTACTTTTTGATTATTTTTTAAATTTTTGAAATCGTGATCTCTGTTTCGGATATTTGAATTTAAATTTATAGATCTGAACCATCTTTTACAAAAGCTAAAGAATAAAAAGTATTTTTTTTAAATTATGTATTGGTAATTATGTATAGGTAACCAAATGTGCTTAATTGTTGGTTGCTGTTAATCAATGCATTTTTATAAAAATGATTCCAAATAAATTTTTAAAGACGTTTTTCTTGCATATCAATTAGTAGCATTTAAAATTGATTGTATTTCATTATATTATCCATCACTACGATAAAAAATAAATGATTTTAAGCCGTAATACGATCAATGAGAACTTTACATCAATTTACCATGAAAAACTTTGTCTCGAGTCGCCACAACTTCAATTTTTCGTTCCATCTAAAATTTATATTACAAATAAAGCTTAACAATATAGAGCATTCCTTTGGTACATACAATATTTTATTAGGATTTTAATATTTTTACATTCCAAATACATATAGCAAGTACCTATACAAATATGAAACCTGCTCGCACCGAAGACAATAAGAGACGAAGGGAAAAAATTTATAACCGACTCGATAACAACATAAATTTGAAAAACGATGTGAACCGTAAGTAATCTCTCATTCTTCGCGCTTTGCAACCCCTTCATCCTTTGCATTATCCAATCCGCAAACCATACGTCCGCGTCGGGTTTCCAACCTTCAGCCTCCCCATCCCTCGAATGTCCTCAAATAAGCTACGAGACTGACAAATAAGATGAAAAGCTCATCAAAATATCAGAGCAGCTTTTATATTCCAATATTATCTTGTTTGTTTATAGCCATACAAGCAGAATAAATCATTTAATAAGCTTTTGAAAATTGTTACAAAATATGTATTTTAGAAATAAGACTTTTTGATATAATAAAAGGGAAAACGGCCATATTCAATTATTTCATCAGAAAAATGAAATGTTTCTGTACAATTGGTTAGCAATTTTTTTTTAATCTGTAAAGCCTTTTATGAAATCTTCCAAGTTTATCGTATAACTCGTATGAGCATTGCGTCATTGTATTAATTTTTATTTGAATTCCACCTTAACTGAAAATTCTTTTCAAATTAACAATATCATAATTTTTCCGGATATTTTTCGATAAATAAATATGTAGTCTCTACTTCTCTCTTCTCATTTAATCAAAAAAGCTGCTTCTTGATTAAATCAAAACACTTAAGTTGGGTGTTGACAAATTTAAAATTTTGTAGTTAATTTTGTAGTATACGAACCTTTTTCAAACCATTATCATCAAATTAAATGTTTTAAAGAATAATGAAGAATAAAATGGTATTCCAAAAATGATACAAAAGTATTTAGAAACAAATTTTAAGTCGAGACTTAAATCAGTGTGGAGATAAACTCATCCAGAAAAAGTTACGAAACGATCCAGTACTACTTAATGAACACTAAGGAAATTGCTTGGCAATCAAAATACGTATTTGAATAATACGCCAAAAATACATTTGTTTGAGGTTTTGTTAAAATTTTGGTCTTTTGCTTACTTTTGTAAATTATATTACAATAATAAATCCCCAAAATATTAGGTACACAATAATGTTTTGGTTGTTTTTTTTTTTTTTTTTTTTTTATATAAGTGCAACTTGATTTGACAAAATTTGTATTAAATGTATCATTCAAATTTTAATCCATCATAAACTAGGTACAACTTTTTAACATCTTTCTGGTAAAGCTCGAATACCATTACGACAAAATTGTTCTTCTTTTGAGGGTATCGAAATAAGGCACGAATTAAGCCATTTTTTGATGTTTTTATATGAATGGAGCTACTGATCATCCAGATCATGTGCCATCAACCGGAATAAGTAGTTCTCAGACGGTGCAATATCTAGAGATATTGATAATATATCAATATCTAGAATACGATGGATATAGTAAGATTTTCCACTTGAGGGTTTCCAGGTAGGTTCTTACAACGTAAGACCAAGCACTTTATCATACCTCTGTTAGCATACTGAGGCCCTTTTCCACGCATGTAATTGCTAAAAATAGCCTGGCGGGTAGCTCCTAATATTGAAGCTAGCCTTTTTTGCGTTTGGCATGGATCATAATCGAGCATTGCCTCCAATTTTTGTTCGCCCTTTTAGCGGACGATCGTCAACATGAAAATCAACGTCTTTGAAGCGACGAAAGCAATCGCAATACGTTATTTCATTTAAAAAAGCATCTCCGTAAACTTTTTTGCACCTCTCGAAGAACTTTAACCGTCGTTTTCTTCGAAAGAAAGATGAAAATCAATACTACCCGTAAGCGATGATTCTTTGATACAAAGATTTATATTTTTCAGAGAACTAAAAGTATACGACATCAAAAAAAATCACTACTTTGTGAAAACAATTTGTTCATCATTTTTAACATCCATAAATATTTTATTTATTTTCGAGTAATAATTATTAATTTGACGAATACTGATATATGTCCTATGACTCAATTTTTTCTTTATTACGACAGTTTTCAACAGTTTTTGGTTGTCATCATCAGGTAATGATTATTTTGTCAGTTATAAACAAATTTCATATAGGTAGTTTGTTTTATATAATTTGTCGTTAAGAATAATATTTGGATTTAGTTTGTGGATCTATCTCATGGATCTATTTTCTTTCAATATGATGCCTGATTTGATGGTTTATACAAATTTTTTGACTAACCAATATCCAGAAGCAAGTTTGTAATCCATTACCGGTCGGATAGGCATATTTATTTTATGGATTTTGGGAAAACTATGAAGCATTGGAGCTTGAGGTTTTCTTGGCTTGAGGAATCTTTTTGAAAATTTGTTTTCATAAAGATAGCTGCTTTCATTTATGGTCTTGTATAAAGTTTTAGTTAAGTTCGGAGTTGGATCTTCTTTTATGTGAATTATATTATTTTCTTTAATGAATTGTTCCGTTTTGTTTGCATATTCATCCTTGTTAATATTTAATGTTAAATATTGTTAAATATAGAGCAATCAAGTTCCCTCTTAGCACCAAAGCTCGAGCTCGTGAAGAAGAATATAATATAATTAAACATATAACCATTACTAACGGATACAACAGCTCAATCATAGATAAAATAATATCGAAATTTACTAAAAAATCCATTCTTCTAACTCCACCCAAAGAAAACAAAAAATATATGAAATCAAACTTCAATAATATATATATAGTTTTACAATTGCCAACTTCCTAAAAAAAAATAACTTCAATATCGCATTTTCAACAAACGATTTGATGAAAATTCTTAAACCATTGGAGAACAACCAAATTACAATGAAAAATAAAACCAGAATATATAAAATTAAATGTAGTTCCTGTGAAAAATTCTACATTGGCCAAACTAGTAGATCTTTCGGAACAAGATATAAGGAACATACACTCAAGGAACCTACTTCAACAACAACTTCAAATTTTACTAAACACCTTTATGACGAAAATCATCAATGCTTAAATTTTGAAACAAATTTTAAGCCTTTTCATATTTGCAAGAATGGATCACATATAAAAACCCTAGAAGAATATGAAATATAAAAAGCTCACAAACTAGACACTTACTATTTTGTTTCTCGTCGATTGATTTAATAACTAATAAGCTTTTTATCTTGGGATTTGGACTTTATAAATAAAAATGTCAAATTATAAAAGTTGCGACGTTTCGCAGACTTTATTTCTGCTTCTTCAGGCAAAATTTAAAATATACTTTTAAAAAATTTTAAAACTTTTAAAACATCAATACATTTACAAGGAAGAGTACAGTTGAATAACATGTTGTCTTGCTTTATATGTTCACTTTAAATTTTGCCTGAAGAAGCAGAAATAAAGTCTGCGAAAGGTCGCAATTTTTATAATTTGACATTTTCATTTATAAAGTCCAAATTCCAAGTTATAAAACGTATTAATTATTATATAAAACAAACAACCTATATGAAATTTGTTAACAATTGACAAAATAATCATTACCTGATGATGACAGCCAAAAACTGTTGAAACGTGTCGTAATAAAGGAAAAATTGAGTCATAGGACAAACAGTATTATTTATTAATTTAAAAAAAAATAATTGAATTTAACAATATTTGAAATTATTTATGTAAAGTAGAAACAAAGATTAATTTGCATGCAATTTATTGTTGCATGGGAGATTTAATCGGAGATCTGATAATTAATGTAGCAAAGGATTTTCTTACGTGCAGATTTCACTTACTTGAATGCAAAAGTTTGCTAGTTAAAGGCGAAACTTAAAATCTTTTGATGTATGGCCAAATACAGAAGCATTGAAGCCAGGTTTTTCTCGCACCAACAGTAAAGGTGTACAACATCCATTATTACGTAGATATTAGAGCGCAGATATGTAAAACGGGCTTTGACGTAATGAAATATTGCAAATCCCTAACGTTACCATCGCATCCCAACCCCACAAGTGTGTGTGTTCGTTGGGGCTGTCTTATTTGCATGTTTTCGCGTGTGAGACTGCAAATAATGAAAATTGCAATGAAAACGCTCGAGCTTTAATATATTAATAAGTCAGAGTGAGAGAATGAGCCGAGGAAATGCGGACCTGAGCTGTTGGGCATAGAAGAAAGAGGTGAAAAGCGTACGAATCGGTGAATGCTTGAAGTATTTTTGAAATATGAACACGTCGTCGCCACACTGTTGTTACATATGTAGGTAACGTTAACGTTTTGTATTCCCCGTAATATGATATGTATGTGACTGTGATCATGAATTACGCTATCCTATTACCTAGGTAGGTCCCTCAAACATATTCCATTTACTCTACCGACAATTCAGTCAAATAAATCCAAAACCAAGACATTTTCTACGAGAATGAACGTGACATGAGTTACAGAACTAGTTTTTGATTCCCACAAATCATCACTAAAATTACCGAAATTATTAAAATTTCCCAGTATAACTAAGCGTTTACCCAATTTACTTCTATAATGCGATTGTGGAGCAAATTGCTTGTGATAGGTATTAAAAGAAATGGTTACTAATTTCCCTTGCCAATATGAAAATCTATTCAAACGTTTCAATAAACAGTTTTCCCATTCCCCGGTCGTTTCACCAGCCCCGCGTGTTGATAGGGGAATTATACGTAATCAGTGCGGTTGAAGCTAATGTATTTTCATAGTCCAAAATTATGAATTTACCTTCGTCATTAAAATGAGGTTTACGATAGAATTGGATTACATTTTGAATAAACAAAATTAAATGATATAGCATAATATGGGATCGGCTTAAAATTGAAATTTTTGTTTGCCTTGTTCAAAAACATTGGCTCATTTTAAAAGAACTTTTCAGCTTGAAAAAAAACGTTTGAAATAAATAAATATTTGCTATCATTTTTTTAATTAAAAAAAATTATATTAAAACGCATAAAAAAAATAGTTTTGAAAATTCAATATTAAATAAATTATTCCAATGATTGATTGTGTCAAAGAAAATTTATCATGAATGCCCCTTCTCTAATCCTTCATGCAACAAATACTACAGATATAATATTTTTATGTAATTAAAATTGAAAATAAATCACTTCATTAAGAAAATAAGTCATTTTAGCTATTTTTTTCCAAACTCTCGAACGACAAAAAAAAAACCTTTAATGCGGTAAAAAAACTTTTAAAATTTTAGTTAATACCTATATAGAAAAGCTCTAAACGTCAACTTAGCATTAAAAGGGTTTTTATAGGACACATATGTAATCTGACCTATAATCGTCAAGTTTTTTTCTTCTATAAATCATGAATAACAACAAAACACCAAAATATTTCCTTGTTATTTTTCACAAATTCCAAAAGTGTAATCTTAACTTCATGTGTGTGAAAATTAAGCATAATCTTAGTTTGAAACTATACGAAGTTCAATTTGTTCAGAAACAAAAGTTTTACGACTTCCCGGTGCATTTTTAGTTCACCCAATGATCTCAGGGATCCGTGGTTGAAGATGAGCACAATTCCCAAAAAATCATCTTTCCAGGTAAAGCTATCCAGTAGTTCAATAACTATCCAGGTAGTTCAATAAAAAAATCAACATAAAAAGAAACAGGAACAAACTAGTACCTCCACCAAAAAAATGCCCGACGAAGAACAGTAACCCTTCATAACTTTGGTCTGAATAATATCAGAATGCTCAAATTTCCAGGATTAGATAAATAGCCAAATATTCTAAATATTCTAAATTTCATTGGTCAAATCTTAATATTTAGGTTTATTTAAACTTGAATATCTGAAAAATTTCGATTTTGCTACTTTTCACTAATCAAAACTTCAAGGACACTTCCCGAAGTACTGGAAGACTGAAATTTGGTATACAAATATTAGAATCCTCTCGTTTAAATACTTCAATACCCGATTCTAACTTAAAATAAAAATATTAATAATTATTTAGTTTTTGTATATAAGGAAAATATATTATACGAAACATTTAGCTTATCAAAAATGGACGGTCGATCTACAAATTAAATGACCACCTGAAGGCCTTATGGAGACTACGAGAGAAGTTACCACTGAGATGGACCAACGACTTGGTAAAAGTGGCTGGTAAAAACTGGGGCTAAACAGCTCAAGATCGACAGAAAAGGGAGAAACCTTTATCCAGGAGTAGAGATCAGGAGGCTAGGAGTACTAGTAGTAATATTGTAATGAGAAAATATAAACTATGTAATATGAACATATTGTAAACCTAAGTTTCTGGTCTCCGTTTATAGCTTCATAAGCGTGGATTTGATATATCATTTTAGGGATGAACCAATAAAGATAGTCACCACTCGAATTATGACCAATCATCACCACCGAGATTGACCATCCGAACTTCTGGATGATTCAAGACTACATGAAAACCAAATTTAGTTTTGAAATGCCTTTCGAGATCGAGATAAGTCAAAGAGACGATTGGCAGAAGAAAAACAAAATAATCCCATGTGACATAGTATGGTTCATTGACGGATCAAAGACAAATGATGGCGTAGGCGCTGGAATATGGGGGGCAAATCCCAGGAAACGAATATTTGTAGACCTGGGTAAAATGCCTACAGTATTCCATGCAGAAGTCTATGCCATAATCATCTGTCTTCAAGAAAATATGAGAAGAAATTATCATAATAAAAATATAAGAATCTTCTCAGACAGCCAAGCCGCAATTAAAGCGATCGAAAATTACCAGACTAGTTCTAAGCTCGTCTGGGAATGTAAAACACTCCTCACCCAGTTGGCGACATCCAACTGGGTTACACTTGCTTGGGTGCCGGGGCACTCTGGTATCAAAGGCAACGAAAAGGCAGACGAACTCGCAAAGGCGGATTCAAGAATGTCATTCATGGGTTCAGAGCCGGCTATAGGCCTACCAAAGTGCATAACACTGAGTAGAATAGCCGAATGGACGCATAATGAACAAATAAAATCCTGGAATAACTATGCAGGAGGCAAGTTCTCAAAGGTCATAATAAAGAAACATTTGAAAAAACATAACAAAATACTTCTAAATCTAAGAAGGAAGGACATCAAAACGCTAGTAGGCCTATTAACAGGACACTGCAATTTGAGGAAACATCTCCAAACTATAGGGAAGAACACAGAGTCAGCAGCTTGCAGGAAATGTGGCGTGGAAGATGAAGCTGCCTCCCACGTACTATTTGACTGTCCAGCCATGACTCCAAGTCGTCTCAACTCGCTTAGTCCACTCGGACATGAGCTGGGAAACATACACAGAGATCCAGTTGACTGTCTGCTGAGATTCATATCCGAAGTAGACCTGATCAACTGGAACTGAAATTAAACTGGGGCGCAATAGTCCTTTTAGGACGTAGCGCAGAGGAACTCGCATGAGAGGCCTCCAGATCAAAGGAAAGAAAGAAAGAAGAAGATTACTAACAAAAAATACTTTTCTTGATTGGTAAGAGATTTCAAACCATTTTGGTGAAATAAAACATCATATCATCAATTTAGGTTCAAAGTAGTTTCAACTGTTGGTAACTGTCCTTATTGGTTCGTCCCTAAAATGATATATCGAATCCACGCTAATAAAGCTATAAACCAAGGCTATGAGCTTAAGTTTGCGTTATGTTCTTATTGCATAGATTATATTTTTTAATTATAATATTACAACTTTTGCTTCTATTTTAACCCTCCCTCTTTTTTCTGTATTGATAAACCGTCACTGCTTTATTCATATTACCTATAAAGTCGAAATGGAACGAAGCATAGGAGTAGTATTAGCGGAGTAGAGAGAAGTGAGTTAGTGTTTGATTAATTCTATTTGAGAAAAATGAGTTGAAAGCACGAGAGCAAGTTGATCGGCTTCTTTGAAATTTGTTTTCACTTTAAGTGTACAAGCAAATGAAATTGTAAAGTTTTGACAAAACTAAAAAATCGATTCCAACTACAAAGAGTAAATTGTGTTTCCCATTCCGAAATTCCCGTTAACTATAATAAAATAATAGCTTTCTGAAAGGATGTGACGCTTTATAAGGGTGTGACGGGGGTAGTGGAATGGTGGAAAAGTTTGCACGTTGTAAAGCATTCCGTGCACACCTCATATGAAAGCTTCGCGCCGCCATCGCCGTGTGCATCTTAAAAGGATGCATTTACATTATTTAACTCCACGTTGCCGCGTCAATTTCAGTCCCGCTTCACGTTGGGGGTGAAAAGATGTTTTTTTTTCTACCCTTATTCGTTTTGTGTTTGTGTCGTGATTATGAGAAATAAACTTGGAAAAATACACAAAGACCGCGCGTGTCTTTGCCAGAAAACAGAAAAATTGGTTTAATCTCTAGAGAGCTTTGAGCTTTAAATTTGTTCATCGGTTTGGTTCGCAGCTTAATCGTGCCATTTCGTAGACTTGAACGTAGCAATCTTAAGTTGAAGTTAAGATTTATTAGAGTAATAAGACTCCTAAGGAAAGGGTTGCTGCAGGGTCCAAACTTACTAAAATTTCCTACCGATGCATACACACACAGAAGATGGGAAGAGAAATTACGCCGTTGCTCCCAGGGTAAAGATATCGAAAGCACTAAAGGTGGCATTTGTGGTTAGCTTCTCCAGAATGCATCCCCATTCCCTCTAATTCCACCTTTTGGTTCGCTAGTTCTATTTCGAAGGCACAAGCATTGCAGCTCGCTATCATACATACATTATTCGACTAATGAAAGTCAGTAAAATAACTTTTGTTAAAAGAGATGTTTATATTATTATATGAGCACGTTTCATCTTTTACTTTATTTTCCTCCCTCTCCCATTTTCATTGTTATCCTCTGTTCTACTTTGGCAGTGCCAATATAAGTGTGTCCTTGTTCCCATTCCAACATTTTATAGACGCAAGCTCTTGAATAAAACGTTTTGTCGTAAACTATCTCATTGTTTTGGATATATTTGTGTGTTATATATTTATGGTGTTGAAAATTATAGTTGAAATTATAAACTTTTTTTTGGGGTAAACAAAAACGAGCTAGTTAATTATTTTCTTTACAAAAGACATGATGAAACAGTTGATAATAAATTTTTTACAGGTCTTTTAACGCAGATAATTAAAATATTCAAAATTCAAGTAAATTTTATACCTTAAATAATTTTACCGTTTACTCTTTGTTAATATTATGAAAAAAAATAATAAACGAAACATCAAATTAAAATATTTAAATATTATTTGTTTTAATTCACGTTGGAAATTTTTTTCTGTCCTTTTCAAAAAACAAAGGGGTTCCTATTTGATATTACTTTTAATTAATGATATGAAAAATTTATTTTCCTGTCTTAAATTTCATATATAAAAATCAACTTTCCATTAAATTTTACCAATTTCAATAAAATGTAATAACTATGAACTAATTCAGGGATTCCCAAACTTCCAAATTTAGTAGATATCTTTTAAGTATCAATGAGGCGCGAAATTAATGAAAAAGAAAAAAAACGGCCTAGAATAATTCAACAATTGTTTGTCTAGATAGTAATTGATGAGTAAAAAACTTTTAAAATTTATGATTTAAAATCTAAGTATTTGAAAAAAATCCACTTTTACTCTGTTTTCTTGGGGAATGAGAGTTAAATTTTGGCGTATAATTTGCACTCTTGCTTTTATTAAATATTCAAGAATAAGTATCTATAGTTTTATCTATATCTATAAAAATTTGGCGTCTGTCTGCAAGTTTGTCCTTTATACATTTCTAAACTGTTCAATCGATTTTGATGAAACATGGAGTAGTTGTCCAGACACCATTTAGATTTTCAGCTCAACCTCAACCCCTACTAACTTCCCGTGAAATATTCACAGTCCAATACTGATACAATTGACCAATGAATAAAACCAAAATGACTGTTAAAACTATAACAACAATCAGTTTAGCTTTCTGATAGCCGAGTGATCTAGGTGATCTAGGAGTGATCTAGATCTAGTGATCTCGAAAACTAGTAAGTAGTGGGTTCAATTCTCGTATCGTGCAAATTTTCAACATTTCAGGATAACGGATTTAATTTACGCTAGAGTCGCTAAAGAACCGTAGTAGTTATAAAGCGACGGTAAATAACAATTAATAAAAAAAACAATCAGTTAGTTCATTTGAGATATTATATTTGGTTTTCACTTTGACGTACGTGTTTACAATATTAAACTTTCTTTGCCGACATACATACGTTTGCTTATCATTATTTTGATGTTTAAAAAATGTACTAAATTGGTTTTAATCAAGCATTAGTATATGTATTTGTTTATAATCATATTTATAATTAAAAATGCTGTAAATCAATTTTAGGTGGTACCAAATGCACCGAGTCCTCTAGTTTCCTTATAAAATAAATTAAGCCGTGATTACAACAAACCAAATACTGGCAGAACTTGCAATATGAATGACATAAATATTGTTATAAAATAACGATTACATTCAGCTTTTGTTTGAAAAAGTTTTGGCTATGTTAAGCCTTTAGGTATAATGATATAGAAGTTAGCAGGAGGTGGAGCTTTTAAGCCATATATATTGTAGCTTTATTTATCATTTAATGCTTGAATAGAAAATATTTCGAAAACTAAAAGTGTAATGTAATTATTTCTTTAAAAATTATTTTACTAATACATATTTTCTTTTCTTTTCTAGCTTTCTACTAAAGTATTCAATAGAGAACAGCTTTGAATTTTAATTCGCCAACCAACATTATCTAGGTGAGAATTCAACTGAAATTATTATTGTTTTTGTTATTTTAATTTTAAATATCGTAATTTTATGACAAAATCTTTTTCTCGAACTTTAGAAATTCAAATTACTTCAGATCGTATTTAAATAGAAATATGATACAATACCACTTGTTGAACAGTAATGAAGATCAAAGTACGTAATTGAGAGGATTTATAATAAAAAATTTTGAAAATTTTAAGGATACCACTAATTTTTAAATTTCTATTGAAAAGTCAGACATTTTAGTATGATATTTGCAAGTTTTTTGAAGACATGCCAAGGATTAAATGTATACATATAGATGAAGAAAAATATATGTAAATTTTAGGTAGAACATAAGTTCCAAGTCAGTGATTCCAAATAAAATCAAAACTTGCAATTCCCAAGAGTTCTAACATTGATCTCATTGATTTATAATAACCATCGGTCAAAATTTCAAAATTAAACGTCCTATTTTTCTAAATTAAGCAAAACGTATGATACATTTACTATTTGTCCATTTAAATAAAACACCAGTATAAGGAGGTTTGTATACAATACCCTGGGGAATTGTATAGAAAATAACTGAGATAAATACAGAAAGCATTATTTAGTAATTAGAAGGAAAAAAATAGAAGTATAGACAGTATAACGTACGTAACATGAGACGGATTACGTACATAACTATTGAACATATATTTCTGTTGGAATGCTTTGGACAGTAGTTAAAATTCTGACACTGATCCTTATCATTATATTTAAATGAAGAACACGAATTACATAAATTGGAATATGAAATACGAAATACTTTAAATCGGTCTATGTATTAGTAGCTCGTCTATGTCGAATACATTGAAAATGCCGTCCATTTCTGATACACTTTATGTGTGTTAGGATTAATTAAGGTTGAGTTTATTAATTTCTGTCTGGAATAAATGGGTTTTGGGGCTTTAGAATAGCAAAAAAAATACTTTGAAATAGAAAGTTTATTAGAATTTATTTGATACAATCTTGTTTTGATGAAATAAAATATATTTGAATAATTGGAATAATAATTGGTTTTCCCTGAAAAGTAACAAATAGTATGCAGATTCTGTCGATACAAAGATAAATTGGAGGCCACCATTGGCAAATTTAAAAAAAAATCAAAATTATTAAAAAAATAAATAAGACTAAGTTTTCTGCTAATAAACAAGTACCTAATTAACTAAACGTTTAACTTGGAATTGTTAGCACTTAATAGTGAAAATGAGAACTGTATTTGAAGTTTTACATATAAGAAAGTGCATTTGGTGCAATTGTACTTTTCATCTTAAGTTATTGGATAAAATCAAAATGTACGGTAATAATGTAGAATTGTGCAAATTTACATTAAAGTTAATTGATAAGTTTCAGGAAACGTATTGAGTATTCTATAATTAATAAGGAATGAAAGAATTAGAATAGATGGCAATGCAAAGTATACTTCTTTGGCTTAGAACAGGGGTAGGTAAACTTAATACTGGTATGATCAAAAATAATTTTTCTTGTTTATACGCGATGGATTTCAAAAAATGGGTTAAATTAAAAACAAATACAAGTTTAAAGAGAGAATGAGTAGAAGGGAGTATAAGAAGCACTATTTGGGAATCGCTAATATCCGTTGTGGAATAGATGCGTGTTTATTTTTAAATTCAAGTTTTAATATTAGCTAAATTTTTAGTATATATTTTCAATTAAAAAGATTTGAAATTTACTTAAAAATTTATTTAAAATGCCTGCCCGTTTGCCTACCCCTGGATTGAAGAGTTACGTGGATTTAATCGGGGAAAAAACGGTCCATTTTCAACAATTTTTTTCCACTTAAAAAGTAAAATATTTTATATAAACTTTTTATTGTCTTTAAATATACACATTTGAGAAAGAATTTCTGAAATTTTCAACGAAAAATATGTAAAACTCCGCCATTGCGTGCGACATCGTTTCTGGTGATCTTTCGGAATAAAGGTATGTCGGAATTGACAGTAAAATTCATGACGTGTTTTATTTAAGACCATAAACTAGAATAGAACTTAGACGAAGAAAAGTAAATTAAAAATTGGATTTTCGATTTGCCCTTTTACAAAAAATGCAAATTTCGGTGAAATTTGCTCTACATTTTTTTCTAATAGTTGTATTTAAAAAGAAAATAAACTCTTCGCCCAAGTTCTCGTGAATTGTTTCTTGAAAACCTGTGTAAAATTTTATCAAAATCGGTGGCGTAGTTTTCGAGAAATCATGACAACCCATTTTGAATACACAGTTTAGAGAAAAATGCGACAATAGACGAGAAACTGCATCGATATATTTGGGCTGAATGTTCGAAACTATTACTCGGATCAAATATTTAGCAAAATATTCTAGAGATGTTTTAGAAATAATAATATATTTAAAAAATCGATTTTTGAAGCCGTGACACCCATCTAACTCCTTAAAGTTCTAAACCATTTTATCATGATTTATATGCTGTTGAAGTAGACTTTGTAAATTTAAATTCTTTATTTATGATAGTTGCTGAATAAATGCACCTAAAGTTGTAGATGCATTAAAGCGATATGCACTGTAAATGTTTAAGTGGAGAATGGAAGACACTAGAAGAACCTTGTCGAGACATAGCTTTTTTGTGTTAGATAAATCTGCATTGTGTCTCTGTATGAAGAGGTTTAGAGACCGAATATGATGAAAATTTCCTGTTTGTGTCGTTTAAAAGTACAGTACAAGAGAAACGTGTGCACATTGCATGCACATGAACGACAAAGACGACAACTCTACGTTTTCAAGTTGGCTAACAAACTTATCCTTTGGCGTTTTTTTCACACGAAAAGCATTTTGTTCGGCAAACAAGAAAAAATCGTCTCATCTTCAGTCTTGGTTTCAAGACTTGTATACGAACAACGTTGAGTTGTAACGAGTTGAGTGCTTGTTTTAATGTTTCCGACGAGCTTTTCTATTTTTTAGCATTTACATGAAAGTTTTAAGTGTGTACATTGACGTACTATACACATAGAATAGTACCTAGACGGTGGGAAAAGAAAAAGAACCACGCGAATACAGCGAAATGCACTAAGAAATTTGTTTTCTTGAAACTTAAAAAGACATTTTTCCATACCTGCATAAAGTACATTAAATGCTTCGAATAAAAATTGAAAGAAATAAAACTGAAATATTTGGCCAGGATATTTTTTATTGTCCTTAACACTCAATTAGAATGTTATCTACATACCAAAAGGAAATAATTGAATAAATTTTAAACACTTTTTTCTCATTTGTAATTTTTTAAACCGATAATAAGTACTCAGATAAAAAAGATTTAAAATACATATTTATTTATTAAAATTATTATTTCAAAAAAAGCTCATTTATATAATTATAAATCTGACCTGGTTTTGAGTTCTTAAAATATCTGCCACAAAAACGCTATTCCAATAACCTTGAGCGTAATCGATATATGGATTTTAAAATATGACAGGATTGGAGCGGGATGATAAAAATAAGCCAATAAAATAAAATAAAACTTCTCAAAGTTATCAGAGCTGCTCGTTTTTGTTGCCAAGCATTGCCAACAAAATAATAATCAAGTTATATCTAGGCCGCTTTTCTGGCAGGATTCCCCATGAAGAATTGTGTCGGTACCATTACGACTTCGTCGAACTCAACCCTCGTTATTACATATAGTTTTTTCGAAGAAATTTATTTCTTGCCGCCTCACTTGTTTTCCTGTTTGCACTTTTAATCTGTTGCAGACATTTTTAATATCAATAGTTGTTGCAGTAATCAAAGTTTCCGATTTGTGGATGGAGTCTTACGATAAAATGACGCAACCTACCCTAACTATATAGATGATTCAAAACTTACTGCATAAAAGATAGTTCTTAGAATATGACAGTTTATTATGAAAGAATATAAGGAAGATCAGGGATGGCTTACCAAATTTCTATCTATACTTGAATAGATAGAATTGTGTGGGTCTCGTAAAAGCTTGAAACCGTCTGGACCGCTTTGGCACATTTTGGTGTTGAAATATTTGTAGTAGGCAAAGGAAAGTTGAAAAGGTGAGAAAACAGGAAGACGTTGCAAGGAAAACATTAAAAGCAATAAAAAAATTCCCTCTATAAACTGTTAATACTTGGTAAATAGGTCAAATAGACAGAACAAGTTGCTGATACCAATAAGTATTTGACAACAAATGAATCATGATGAAATCATTTTTTGGCCTTGTAGTTTTGAAAAAATACTGTCATTTACTTATATTTATATATTTTACTTAATATTATATAATCTATAAGAATTGGGGAATACAAAAAGAAAAAAAGAAAAATATGTTTAAAAATATCCATTTATATCTTTAAACTCATGAATAGGTGAGAATTTAGGGATTTTTTGTATGCATATGAGTTTTAACATATTTAATGTTTTTATAGGTGGAAATCAGAATAAGTATAAAACAATGCATATTAATTTAATTATTAATAACTATTTTCATTCTTAATAATTTAAAATGTAGCAATATAACCGATATCAATTACTTCGCAATTCTATTTTAGGTGGTACGAAGTTCACCGAGTCCTTTAATATTTTATAAAAAAAATATTGGCATATAATGTAATAAAGTATATATCAATTGTAACGCAGGCAATTTGTAAAACGCTTTTATTTTTTAAATGTATTTAATATTACTACTATACACAAAAGAATTTAATGAAACCATGAAAAAAAAACGAAATTTGGATTGTTTGTAAAAACATTAAAAATATTATTAAGTTGTATATATACGAAAAATTTAAGTATACGCTCAACTGATGATATGCAATAACATAGTAAAAGCTTGAAGGTCAAAATGAGAGAATGGCAGGTTTAAAAATGTCGCTTAAGGAATCTGAATCAGTCTGAGGTATTTATTATTTGTTGTTAATTGTCCTCATATTTACAACTGTTTCCTAATGCATAAATGCACCTTTGATCTGCCTTTTTCTCACATTTTGGCCTTCAAGCTTTTACTATGTTATTTCGTATCAACAGTTGAGAGCAGGTAGAAAATTTTTGAAATTTTAACACCAGCTTGGAATTTAATAAGTTTTGCTCACAATATTGATCATTATGGACAAAGGTTGATAAAATTGAACTTAAATTACTGCCTACCTACATTCTTTTATACGATTCAAGAACAGGTTTATTGATTTAGATAATATTTTGTTTTCAGGTACATCATAGGCGTGTTTCGCCAAAAATAGGTATAAAGGTCACAAACAAGTCTAATCTAAATAGTTGTAATAATATTTTATTCTGATTTCACTAATGGTTCCAATTTAAAGATAGCTTGACTGATTTGATAGAAACATTGTAATCAAGTTCAATTAATTTTTCTCCAAAAGAAAAAATTGCCTATTTACGTTTAATTATTAATAATAAAAGCAGCATTCAGAAGAAGGTCGTTTAAAATAAATAAACGTACACCTATAGGTTAGATATAAATTGGACCCTTTAATAAAATATCTATGTTCTCTTTTGAGATATCGAAAAATCAGCATACTTGAAATGAGGGGTGCCCAACCCAAATGATATTACGGGCCACTTTGAAAATGCATCATAACTCCGCGGGCCATTTTTGAAGTTATAACTCAAATTCTTCATACTAAATTTAGATACACCGTCAATATTTTTAATATATTAGTTTTCACCACTTTGGTCATTATAATATGTATACATTTTATAAGAGTCTGATGCATCTCGCGAGTTGGCCACCTCTGACAACCTGTGATTTAAATAAACAATGAATAATTTATTTTCTCCTACATATAAAAACTATAAAGCATATACATATAAAGCCTTTATGACGAAAGTCATGTATGTATAAGTTTTGAAACAAACTTTAAATCGCTATATATTTGCAAGATTGGATCACATATGATCACCCTTGAAGAATATAGAATATATAAAGCTCACAAATTGGATCCAACTAATATCCTTAATGAAAATTTATTCTTGCAAACACCATATGTGAAATTTGTTTAGAACTAACCCAATAAAAATTACCGGATGATGACAGCCAAAGACTGATGAAACGCGTTGTATTCAATTAAGAAATTGAGTCATACGATAAAATATATAATTACTCATTAATGCGTTAAAATGTAAAAAACTATTTGACGAAATGTTTAAAATTGGGGTATGGCTTCATTTTCTCTAATAAGTTAAGGTGGCTCCAGTGTTAACAAATCAAGATATATGGGTAAAAGAAATTCAAATATAAAGTTTAACCTTTCTAGATTATCAATCTACAAAAAAAGATATGGAGTCACAGGAGTCATTTGGGGAAAAAAAATCTCCTTTGGTAAAAACTACAATGGAAATCAGTAAGAGTAAATTCTTCATTTCAGTAGATCTTTTGTCAGAAAGATCAAACTGTATAGAGGGAAATAAATTAATTTTTTCTAAAGGAATAAACAAGCCACTCCCTTGTTTCAGAAAAAAATATATGGTACAATATAACCTTTGAGGGTTTTATAACTTTTATTAACTGTATGAAAAAATGATAATTTTGAATACCAAAGTCAGAATTAAAATAAGTTTTTGGTATTTTATTTGGGATTGGTATTACAAAATGTTATGGTATGGTAACAGTATTTACTTGACTTTATGAAACTGGCTAGTTTTTGCCTCATTTTTCAAACTATCGAAAAATACGTTTACCCAGGAATGTGTAGTTTATTTCTCAGCATTTGACGTTTTCTATGTGCAACTATTGTTGCTTTCAGTTCCAATATCGGAACTGCACAAATGTTAAAGCGACTGGAAGTATCATATCCAATATAGAAAATAATATAATAATATGAGAAAACGTTCAGAGTCGATTGGTTTTTATTTGTTTTGAATTGAAATTTAGTGCTGACAATGTTCAGAGATCGAAAAAGGAGTTTCCTCAATGGGAAATTTTATATTCGATAAATAAGGCACTTTCAAAGGGTTGTTGACCCGAAAAAACGTAAGATTGTGAAATTGATTTTCACAAATAGAGTAATGCGATGTAATAGTAAAAAAGATTTAAAATTTTCACTCGTTTGATAAATGGTAATTTAAATTGAAACGAGTAAAATGATTTCATTTAAGCGTGTTGATGATGCGGAAACAATTCCGACAGGCGGAAATCGTCACGGAAACCACCATCCTTTTTAAATGTCTTCATTTCCATATAAGAACATATCAGATTTTGAAATCGTGTGGATTTTCTTTTTTCCTTCGTTTTTCCATTTTTCCATTTGGTTTTCCCGCAATGCAGGGTGGTAACTAGGGTAACCAGCAGTTTCGTCTCGTCTTACGAGTTTTCCATCTTTTTGCCGACACATACGTCACATTGTCTCAAATCGAAACCGACAGGATAATAAATTCAGTGCAGTATAGGAGACAGTGGATTAAAGATTCTTTTTTCTGTTCCTGTTTAAGATAAATTTCGTTGGATGTTTAGTCTATAAAAAAGAAAAGAATTTAAGAAGACGCTTTGTATTATTATCACACGTGTCCCAGGATTTTATTGTCTCAAGGGTAGTTTGGATGGAACAAAACGTTTTGTTTAGCATAAAAATTTTTCGGATAAGTTCAGGCGAATTATCAGGAAATTGGCAGACGTGCGACAGTGGTCGCATCCCTTATTTGTAATATGAACGGCAGTGATTTTTCCCTTCGATAGTGTGGTCGACTATTCGTTTCACACATGTTCGTAATGTGTACGCGACTCGAATGTATGATCAATTACTTCCGAAGATGAAACTTCTTTTTTCACCCTACCATTGTCATGAACTTTTCCAAAGTACTGGGAAACAAGAAACGTTCATCTCAAATTTTAAATTGATTTTAAAGAGTTTCATTTTCTTCGCCTGACAAGGATTTTAATTACTTCCCTAAAATAATATCTGTAGGTAAAAGCAACTTGGAATATTCATCAAATTAAACTTTTCCTGTAACAGACACATACACCAAATATTTATTTAAATCAGCTCGGAAAATGATGATGAAAACTTTATCTATTTCTTTGTGAAATTTTGCCATATTTAAATTATTGTAATCGAGATGAAACGAGAATTGATGTTTTCAAAATGGAGCAAAAAGAACCTTAGGGAAAGAAGACGTTATTATTCGTAACGAATATTATCGGAATAAGAACGAATATTTGCTATCGATGTATCTCATTTTTATTGCTTTTACGAGAATATATACGTTTTAAACATCCATTTAATTTTGGTTCAATCGAAAGGAATATTAGACTTATTCCTCATAAGAAGTTTATGAGTTTTATATTTCAACTATTTTATTTTCATATTTAAAGTATGTTTAATTAAAAATTTAAAATCAGTTTTTAACTAGGTTTATTTTTGTATGCATGCATTCTACGCCTAAGGGGTAAAAACTATCAATAAAATAATAATCGTTTAATATAGAGTGTTTCAATAAAAGCGAAAGATTTGAATTATGCACCATTTTTGACAATCATAATGTTACATGATTATGACGTGACAAATCGAAAGTAGACAGTGGGAGTTAGTAAACATGAAATAGTAGACCATTAACAGTGAAGAGAATTATCCAATTGAATCCTTGAGCAACCTGCTGATTTTGCAAACAAAATCATTTTCGGTAATGAGGCCATTTTCACCTCGATGACTTCGTGAATTGGTAAAACTGTCGCATTTGGGGCTTAGAAAATCCACGAATGATTCATCAGAAAGCAATGCATCCACAACGGGCCACTGTATGGTGTACATTATGGTCTGGAGGAATAAATGGACAGTTTTCTTCGAAAACAAAGAAGATAATGCTGTAACGGTGAATGGCGAACGTTATCGTGATATGATAACAGTTTCTTATGCCTCATTTGGAAGCTATTGATTTTGACGATATGTGGTTTCAGTAGGACGGTGCCACATACCATATTGCCCGTAAAACCTTGACGATCTTGCACGAGTTTGCTCCTGGTCGTGTCATTTCCCGATTTGGTGACCAGAATTGGCCTCCACGCTTTTGCGATTTAACGCCTTTAGATTTCTGGCTGTGAGATATCTGAAGTTACAGGTTTATGCCAATAAGCCTGCAACCATCGAAGCATTGAAAACCGAAATTAGACGCTGTATCAATGAAATGCCACCACATGTATTCAATAACGTTATTGAAAATTTCCTCAAAAAGGTATACAAATGCCAGCAAAGCCATGGCGGTCATTAAAAAAAAATTGTTTCATACATAGTTCCCAAATGTTTATTTTCTAAATCAATATTTCTATACTTTGCTACAGAAAACCATGTTTTATTGGACACTAAAATCTTGCACTCTTATTGAAACACCTTTATTATTATTTACATATGAATAAATTTTTCGAAAGAAATCCAAAAAGAAATCATATTCGTGACGCAGACGAAGTCGCCGGTATCAGTTAGTGAAGGATAATGCTTTAAAACATACCTACGTTTTTCTTTTATTCATTTCTATTATGTAGATTTCTTTTAACGTAAATATTTTTTTTCCAATTTGTATAGAGAAAAATATTTAAAAGTAACTACATTTAAAACTTATAAATATAAGCATTCAATCCCTATAAATAAGTAACAAATTTAATTTTTCAACTGTTCAAAGTTTAGCTGTCGGCTATAAATTTATAAAGATGAACACTATTTCAGTGAGAATAGCTCTCACTTGATTTTCCATTTTCAAATATTTAAGGAATAACTCATAGAAACAGTTTTCATTTCTAGTAAAATAGTGTTTTATAACTCAATAATGCGCACCGAAACGTACACCACTGAATCAAATCACTTCAATGTACATAAGTGTTTAGAAATTCAAATAAAATTTAAAATGATAGAGAAATATAGAGGATTTATAGTTGATATAAAATCCGGTTTTAATATGCGCCACGATATGAGAATAATGATAATAATGTAAAAGCTCGCCGAGAGCTTTTTCGTGGAGTATTAAATTCGAAAATTTTCGTGGTTGAAATGAATTGTGACAGCTGTTAACGTATATTATATGGATGTATAAATAAATTATTCAAATCGTTATTTTCCAAACATTGAAAAAGGGAAATGAGAGGACAACGAAGTTAAATTATTGTTATCCGTCTGTCATATTAATATCAAATATTTTGAAAAATTGTTCAGATGATTAAATATTTAAGAAACGTTTATGATTTGACGAAAACTGTGATTTATGATTGTCGTTTTATTTTAATAAATTTGATTAGTTTCAGTCTGAAAGTTCTTTTAAAATATTCGTTTTGGAAGACTTAAATCGAGCAGATTTATTCATAAATTTAGATATCCCTATTTAAGGAAATATTTATGAATCATGTTTTTATTGTAAGAGAATTTTCTATGAGATCATTTATTTATACATACATGTAATCGGATATACATTTGTAACATAAAATTCTCAACTTCGAGTTAAATAAAACGGTACTTATTCCAAACGAATAGATTACATAAACGATAAGTATTGTTTGATTTCCAATTTCAAATGTAATTTATTCAAAACGAAAAGTAAAACAAAGTATGTAACTGGTATGATATTCAAATCGAAAAAAATAAAGATTTGAACCAAGAAATGTTTTTGTCTACAAATAATTTATACCAAATATTTGAAATATAGAACTATTAATTTTTTTAAATTGATTGCATAAAGCCTGAGGATAATTTTTGGTGCAAAATTTCACTTCATCTCCAAAGCCAATATATGCTATTTTTGGTTTTAGGAAAAGGTTATATATCGCAGTTTTAAATTAACCAAAATTTTCATAAGATTTGGGTCTTACCATCGGTAATATTTTGCCGAAAAGAAGTTTTCCTATTAGGAGTAACGAAAACTTTGATCATTTGATAATTTTGACCAACAAGTTAACTTTGACTTAAGCAAAAAATAATTCGAAACCAAAAAGGCGTATTGTCCATTGATGAAAGAACAGTAAGAAATGAATGTGTACCCAAAAATTTTTTTTGGTGTGTAAATAAGCGCGAAAGTGGTTTTTTATATTGTATTTGTTCATTTTATAGTATCCTTGCAATAATCAGGATAAAATTTAAGCATTATAAAGACAGTATTTAATGGAGAAAAAATAAACAATGTTTTAAGAGCGTTAGCAAAATTGTTTTAGTGTTAATTTTTTTTTCCCAAAAAAGTATAATTTTTTTAAATACAATTCGGAAAGCTGTGAGAGGCTTATTCTTTATTAGAAGGTATTATTTACCCCTAAATCATATTAAAATTGTATATCCAATGGTTTATACGAGTGTTACTTAACCTGGAGTACCCACACCCCAGGGTGCGAGAAGGCATTTTTAGGGGTGCGAGAGAAGTCCATGACAATATAAATTAATACAAATTCTCAGAGGACTAGGATCAAAAATAAGGAGTTAAAACTTGATTTTTACTCGCGACGTTTTGGCCTCTTTATTGAGTCTTCCTCAGGCGTTCATGAACAATCCCTTTAATTTTGTTAACAATAATTCTTGTCATGATTCATTTTTGTAGATACGGTAAAGTTGATAAAACCAATAATAAAACTTCCAAGATACATCAAATTTCAAAAAAAATAATTAAAAAAAAGTTTAAAATATTTTTTAACTAATTTTTAATTATTTTTTTTGAAATTTGATGTATCTTGGAAGTTTTATTATTGATTTTATCAACTGTACTGTATCTACAAAAATGAATCATGACAAGGATTATTGTTAACAAAATTAAAGCGATTGTTCTTGAACGCTTGAGGAAGGCTCAATAAAGAGGCCAAAACGTTGCGAGTAAAAATCAAGTTTTAACTCCTTATTTTTGATCCTAGTCCTCCGAGAGTTTGATTAATCTGATATCACCTAGGATCTGAAATTTTACCATAAAGAATATAAATTATTAAACTTTTTGCTCTAAATTTTAATAAGGTTTGCAAAAAAATATTTTTCTAATATTTGTGGGGATTCATTTTCAATTTCAAAAGGGTGGGGCTCACTTAAAAGGTTAAAAAATACTGGATTAGACAATTCTAATCAAAGAAAAATGTTTTCGGTTTTTTTAATCATTAATTTTTTTTTGGCACAGGTCTTAAAATTTAAGAATCTGTGTATTTAATATGAACCTAAATACTTTCTAAGGATCACTACAATATCTTTCCAGAATCATTTATTCTTACTTATCATTTATTTTTAGATGCTTTTATGAAACTATCTAAATACGTTTGCGGTTAACTTTCATTTGTGTACTTATAATAATCCAAACCAAATTTGCATTCAAATTTGATAACTAGTCGCATTTTTACTAGTCAAAACTAATTCTAAATCCTAAACAAATATTGTTTCGCAAAAGTAATATCGTTTCAACAACTGTATACTTTGAAGTTTGAACAAACATTAATATTTATTTGCTTGCACAAGTTGATTAATTTAAATTATGAAAAGGGAAATGGAACAATTTCCTCGCTATGTACAAACTCCAAGTTCTATCAACAAAAACATCAAACAGTGACTTAGTGCCGATGAGTTTGGTTTTAGTTTGATTTGGAAATATTCCGGATTGATAATTGCATCAGATTTATCTTCATGACAATAATTATTTATGATGCAAATAGTATGTAGTTATAGTATTGAAATATTTATTTTAAACAACGTATATCCAATCAATTTCAATAACAATTGTTAGTCTAAAGTTATTAATTTTATTGAGAGAAATAATTTTTCTTCTTTTTTTATTATCATAAGTGGAAAAGATATGCAAACTTTTTAGAAATGTAAAAACTTATATTGGTAAGAATGTATACCTATAACTATGGGTTTGACGTCACATTCTTTTTATCTTAAAGTTTTAATGATAATTAGATTTCGAGGGAAAACGTTCATTTCCTTTCATCTTTATTGCACAAGATTAGTTAGGTATGAGTAAGAGGAATGTAAATGGGTGTTGTATAAAGAAGCTACATTGCTGGCTTATACTCGTATGGTATGAAGGTATGTGTGTTTAATAAGCGGTAAATGTGGTGTATAGATAGCGCAGGAGGATTGCAACAAGGACACACGGTTTCACAGGTTTGAGGCAATGTTGGGATGGTATTATCCTGACATGTACAAATACAACATTTTATCCCCCTGGAGGATGAAAATTTAATACATACGACACACATAGAAACAAATTTGTAAATACGTTCAAATAGAAAAGTTTCATTTGCGAAAAAGTAGGTTACCACTAGTTTATTATATTAAAAGTTCTTGTTTTCCTTTAATCAACGTACAGTTCAATAACTTTTTAAATCAATTTTTGTTTTAAGAAAATATATCAATAAATGAAACACTACTGTCTTTTTGGAATTTTGATGATAAATATAGTAAAGATTATTAACGGGTGGAAAAATTATTCTGTTAGTTTAATAATTATATCGTTTGAAAATATTTATTTAATTTACGTAATATGTTGTGACGGAAATTCAAAACTGAACTCCAAAATTGAACTGTCTCTTTGCTCGAACTGAGCCGCTTATATGCCCGCAACCCAACATTCTAGAATGTTCTCGTTTTCGCTAGCTTTTACTAGACACTTCTCGAATATTCTATATATGCATTCGCATTGGTGGGAGAGAGAAAGAAGTCACTATGCCAATCGTGTGCCGGCATGGCACAGAGAGAGAGGCAGACTTCGTCCTTTACTGTTACAATATTTTAAATTTAATATCATTATTATCATGATATTTATTCATCATTATTAATATGATATTAAATTTAAAATATTGTAACAGAAAAGGACGAAGTCTGCCTCTCTCTCTGTACCATACCGTCACACGATTGGCATAGTGACTTCTTTCTCTCTCCCACCAATGCGAATGCACATATAGAATATTCGAGAAGTGTCTAGTAAAAGCTAGCGAAAACAAGAACATTCTAGAATGTTGAGTTGCGGGTATATAAGCGGCTCAGTTCGATCAAAGAGACAGTTTAGTTTGGGAGTTCAGTTTTGAATTTCCGTTACAACAAAGCGATTGTTATTTTATTGTGATTTCGATTAAAAGTGATTATTGTCATTTGAGTGATTGTTTTGACAAGTGTAATAGTAAAAGTGATTGTTAAGTGTGAAAGTGATTATTTATTTCCAAAGAAATTAAAGAACTAATAACGCGAACTCAATGCAGCTTTGAGACGTCACGTTACAATACGAATTATAATTTAGAGAAGACCCACGGTGTAACTTAACTTGGCAAAGACTAGTCAATTAAAATATAATGAAAAAGTAGTAAAAAATTAAAAAAATTAAATTAAGTGATGTTATTTATAGATGTTCCTTTATAGTGTAATAACATGGAAGCAGTATATTACATAAAATTCAATTCCATCAAAAACATTTCATGTAAAATTGGTTAGCAAGACTCAGAAACCCATAACACTTTCACTGATAACAAGTTATCAGATTTCTCAAAAATCCAAGGCTCAAATCTTAACTTCATAAACTCTTGATTTTAGTACAAAATAAAGATCAGTAGCCTAGTTATGAATTCACGTATATAAAATATTATCAAATTTAAGTTTTTTATTGTTCTATGGCCAAAATCAATCTATTTTCTGAACGTTACAAAGACTCCCATGTTGTAAAATCAACTCACTAGTCTTAAGTTTTGTTTAACATTGATAAGTATTTTATTACTTCCGAATCACAATCAATTAATGGATAATAATATATATAAGTCTTTGAGATTCAATTAAATTTCTTTATTACGACGCGTTTCGACAGATTTAAACTGTCATCATCAGGTAATAATTCAGAATCTAATGTCGGCTAGAAGTCCTGATAAAGGGGAACCCATGGCCAAGCCTTCCTTTTGGTGATAAAATTTTTGATTGAAAGTGAAATAGTTTTGTTTTAATATGGTGGTTAATAAATTCATTATGTCGTTGATGACCATATAATTATATATTTTGGATGTTGTTAGATTATATTCCACAATTTTGATTGTTTCTTCAACAGGGACATTTGTGTATAAGTTGACAATGTCAAGTGATGCCATTTTGATGTTCTGTGGTAGTTTTAGGTTTTTAGTATTATTCATAAATTCATACGTGTTTTTTAATGAATAATTTTCTTTCAATATAATGCCTGACTTGATGGTTTGTACTAGTTTTTTAGCTAACCAATATCCAGGTGCAAGTTTGTAATCCACTACTGGTCGGATTGGCATATTTATTTTGTGGATTTTGGGTAAACCATGAAGTTTTGGAGCTTGAGGTTTTATTTGCTTGAGGATTCTTTTCGAAAATTCGTTTTCAAAAAGATAGTCGCTTTCATTTATGGTCTTGTATAAAGTTTTGGTGAAGTTCAGAGTAGGATCTTCTTTCATTTGAGTTATATTGTTTTCTTTAATGAATTGTTCCGTTTTGTTATTCTGTATTATTATTTATTTATTATTTATTTATTATTTATTTTATTTCTGTATTATTACCTGATGATGACAGTTTAAATCTGTCGAAACGCGTCGTAATAAAGAAATTTAATTGAATCTCAAAGACTTATATATATTATTATCCATTAAGTTTTGTGCCATAAAATTCTTCTATGAAACAATCAAGTCATACATTCTAAACAACATTGAAGGTTTTTTAAAAATTAGGATTTAGAGACTTGGCTCTTACTGATATCTGACAATTTTTAACAGCGAAAGTATAAAGAACTTGTGAGTTTTGGCAATCTATTTTAAATGAAACGTTTTTGAAGATATTTTATTTATTTTTGCGAGATTTCAGAGTTCTCACTTTTTGTAACTGTAATTTTAGTGCATCAGCTACATAGTATGTGCCATAGGAATTGAATTCAAAGCATAATTATAATGGAGAAACAGAGCAAGTCTAAGCAAAAAAACTCATAGAAAATTTAATTGAAGGATCGTAACTAAAACAAAATTGTAGTATGGAAAGTGTTAAGGATCAAAGGAATGAATGTCTAATGCCAATTATAAATTGCCAAAGTAATATTAGCGAAAAAAAAGGATTACATTGAAATGGGTAAATAATGTGAAACAAAATTAACAAAGAAAATTTCAAAAAAACGACAGTGAGTTTTGGGAAAAGGCAAAATAGCAAATTTTAAAAATGAATGTTATTTTCTAAATTTGTTATTTATTTTTTATTCCCTTAGGTTTTTTTCCTGTACCGTATTTAATAGAGGTTGAAGGATAAAAGTTACATATTCCTTAATTTTTTGTTGTTTGTCAGAAAACCATAGCCTGTTTACTACATTACAATCTTCTAGAACTTCGGAAAGTACTTAGGAAATTTTAATGCTTGAGCGGTAGCAAAATCTATATAATCCAAGTGCTAATAAAGTCTAAAGTAGACATAAGTCAGACAAATGATAACAATGGTATTTTATAAGTTTCTTCACTTATTTTTATCTCAAAAATTTGAGTTTTCCAGAATTATTTAGGCTGAATCTATTCGCTGTGTGTGAATCCGTGATAAGGAATGTCAAATCGATACAAACGTTCCCAGTGGTCAGTTAAGGTATTACAGTGGGCTATTATTAATTAAGGTTAAACAAATATGCATGACAATTTTGATTTTATTTTATTATATCAATAGTATCGAAAATAAAACTCCAGATTTGTTTTGTGAATTGTAAAAATATCAACAGGAAAAACTTGTGTAAAATTTTATAAGCTCCCGACGGTTAAATGAAAAATAAATTAATGAATAATTGCTGTGAGAAAGCAAAAAAGTTTTATCATAACTCCAATTATATCAATAACAGTTTGAAGAATAGTAAGTCTTTGCAAAATTTGTAAGTTTTGTTAAAAAAAATAAGGCAGTTATTAAAGAAATTATAAAAGCCCAATTTTCAAATGTATACTATTGGTAAAGATATTTATTTTGGTTACTATTTAATTGTTTTCATTAATTTTTATTCTTTGCCTTCCATTATTTTTGGGATTTGTCATATACTTCAAGTAACTTAACTTTATGTTTACTGCATTTTTCATTATTTTTAAATAATTATCCTCACATGCTTTTGAATAAATTCACTTAATAACAAAACTATAATCAATATAAATTGTTACATCTTTCTTTATGAGGATATTTTTTCATTATTTACAACAAAAGTAATTCAACAAATTACTATTGACAAGCATTTCCATTATTTCTGGCCTAAATGGATATGTAAAATAAATGATAAATTAGGATGTAGTAGACCAAAAATTATTGATTTTTATTATTTCAGGTCAAAACCGTTTAAAATTTCTGATCTACTACATCCTGATTTATTACTTATATTGACAAACATATAAAAATATACTTTTACAGCCCAATGTAGTTCATATTTTGTGTGGCACTGTAGTCCCACATATAGCGAATATAAGTATGAAAATATAACGAAAAACTTTCATAAAAGTTATATACTCGTAAAACCCTGCTTTGGTAATCTTAGCACTAATGTGTCTTCAGACAAAAGTGAAGAAAAAAATTGTAATTACGAGAAAATACTTTCCTGACTCATTGTTGGAGCTTAAAAGTGTATATTTCTATGCATCAAATAATAATCCTTAAATATAAAACTAATATTTTACAATTTTTATTAAAGTATTGATTAAATGATTTGTTTTAAAGTTGAGTTATCAGTTAAACGAGTGATTAAAATTTAAATAGTTTTCGAAACTCATGCAAAGAAATCTCTTAACTTGATTCTATAACTTTGCATCCAAAAAGGAATTGAAATTTTATAACGTGCAATATTCATTTCCATGATGCATTTTTGGGATATGCATTTTATATATAAAAAAAGCGTAATTTTCCTACTCGTATGCATGCAAATGGTTTATTATGCACCACGTTCTTTCGCTGGAGGTATGAAACCGACCACGAACCGGTCGTAAAACTTTGAGCTTTCAAGATGAATGTTTTGGGCTGAGAACGTCGTTTATGTGCATTTGATTATCGTTCTTTGTCATGCATGATTCAATATAGTGAACGAGTGAGACGCGAAAATTGAAGAGTATGCACATTGCACAATTTGGTGAAAGAGCGACTTGGAAAGGAGTCCCTAGGATCTTGGCTATGAAAGCCTCCGAGCATCCCGAGGAAATTTCCTCGTCGCATCATTCCGTTTTTCTTTGCTGTATGTATGGATAAATAAAATATGGATGATGTTGGACGTGACAGGGTGGGAAATGCATCCGAGACGACCACCAACTAGGGATGGCCTCTGGCGTTTCCGGGGTTCCGGAGTTTCGTCGTCTACGTCTACGGCAAAGTTAAGAAGTGAAAATAATGTTCCAGCGTGTGAAGCGGAATGAGGTTTGATCGTCTTTGTTTTAAGCAAATTGTGCATCACTCTTAAAGTCGTGGCAAGATTTTTAAATAATGTTCTTTATGGAAGCAAACGAGATTAAATTTCATCCGACTTCATTTTCTTTGTAATTTTCCTCATTGAAATAACGACGAAATGACCTCAAACAAGAATCTGAGAAATAAAAGAAAAAAAATTAATAATTCAACCGATTATGTCTAGACATTGAAAATACACGAGCAAATTTCCATCCTAACCAAAATGCTCATTTTTGTTTTGTTGGTGTATTTCGATTAAGTTGAAGCGCGCTAATTAACCAGAACATGGGTGGTGGCGTCTTAAAGTGCGGAAATGCTCGCATCCTAGCAGGACGAGAAAGAAGACGAGTTGGGTTTTGTAAATGTTTACATTTTTCTACTTAGCCCATTAAGATAAATTACGTGAGATAATGTGCATTCCCATCAAGGGAGCCTTAGCCTTTTAAGAGAACACGAAATTTATCGTGGTAAGTAGCATGGGAAAATCCTATTTTTTAACTGTTAAGCACAGTTTTCGCCACTCGTCCACCCCTTCCATACACACCCGCTTGAAACTTGCGCTACTTTTCATATTCTAGCCAGGATCGTATATTTTACGGCTCATTATCCTTCGTAATTATCGAAAATTTATGATAATTATATTAATAAATAGTGGTTCTTCGAACACAATAAAATTGCATTTTCTAAAAGAAAACTTGGAATAAGTGAGCAGATTTATGAGCCATTTTCCTCATTTTTCATTCTAAAAGATGATTGCAATGTTGACAGATAAATGATCAATGAATCTCAAATGCGTTTCACGAATCAGTTTTTTGTTTCCTTTTATCAATTGTTACAATTCTTTTCTTAGATTTGTTCTCTTATATTTTGATTTATTTCTGACAAGGTTTATATTGTTGTATGAAATTTTTGTATTTTCGTTGTGGAAGGTTCGACTTATACACAAAACTGGTGTAATCATTGTTTGAATTGAAGTTAAATAAACACCATTGATCTATCGGTCTATCACCAGATAATTTCTTTTATTATTTATTTTGCCTTTCAATAAAAATGGCATAAAGAAGATTTTTAAGTTGGTTAAGATAGTTTCTTGACTATCCTAAATATTCTTTTTTTATTGGAAATTTTTTAACATAAATAAACGACAACAAATAACTCATTATTTTGACTTCTAATTTTTCTTTTGAACAAAAATGATCTTACATGCTAAACTTTACATAAATATATCTGTATGGTTGTCAATTTTAATCAGTCAAAACTTTGTTTAAAAAGGTGACCAGAAAATTGGTCACTAGAAAAATCCTAACACAAAATTCACCCGCAGAAAAATGTCCACTAGCATAACTGCTCAGACGAAAGTTTCCTACTTAGAAATTTACTCATATACTTGAAAATTTCTCACACAATGCATAATACGTTACTTTTTTAAAGTTACTTTTGGAATCTGTTAATTTTTAAAAAAATGAACTCAATTTCTTATCATAAATTAATTTTCAAGGTACTTTTTTATTTTATTTGTATATTATATAGGAACTAAGTTTCGTAGCTTATTAGGTAAAGTAGTTAGGTAATTATAAAATGTAATTCTTATCCTCATTAATTTAAAGAAAAGTTTATTGTGCTTAAACGCTAGTAAACACATCAAGCAAAAAAAAAACAGAAGGGGAAATTGGTTCTTATATAACATAACAAAATAAAACTCTATTTAATCTTTCAGTATCTTGGTATCAAAGTTACTTTTCGGTCACTAAGATACTTTTAAATTTACAAGATAAAGTTCCTACTTAAAAGTATCTAAGATACTTAAAAGTAACTAAGATACTATTTTTCTGAAAGCTCTGCAAATAATAAAATAAAAATTATTAAACATTATTACATTAATAGTTTTGCAAAATATAAGGGCAGATAATAGGAATCATAAGAATAGAAAAATAAATTTTTAATTTTTACAACTGAAATCTCATCAAATTAAAAAAATAAATAGAAGGAGGTGATTGTGCTAAAGCAGTTGATATAATTTTTATGAATAGGAAAACAAAAAACAATACTCTATAAAAATGGTCAAGTTATAGAATAACAGACCAGTGGTTCGAATCTAAAATTGAATCGGTAACTTTTTGATGATCACTGCTTGAATTATCAATTCAATTTCTTATAATTTTCAACCATGTTTTGCTTTTAACTCCATTCTAATTCCTGATTATATTTGTTTCTCATCCTTCTTATTTCATTAATGTATACAAGTATTGTGTTTTTTCTTACATATCTTATCGTTTTAATTTTTAATTGGTTCAAATAATTTCAGAAAACCAAAATTAGTATGCTGATTTTTTAATTTTCAAAACTAAAATTTTTGGTAATATCCTTGTTTGTGAGATTTCAACCATTAATTCTATCGAATTGTTTACTTGTTTTAACGGATTGTTACACTAAATATGTTTTTAACAGAAACATAAAACTACATAAAGTCATTCAAACAACTGTCAAACTATTCAATACCAATTGACCGATACACAATGTATATTGTTGACAATCGTTTTCCAAATCTCCACAAATTACATCATGAGTTATGGGTAAATTATTTTCACCCATCTTCATTCGCCATTCGTTTCTCTTGATATTATATGATAATTTATTTGATTTCATATCGTCAATGGGTCTATGATATAAAATTAAATATATTCTTCTGTGGTAAAAACATCATTTAAGTCTATTTTTTGGTCGACAAAAAATATATCTGAAAAACTTATTTTTATATGTTTTTAAGCAACACTTTGATTCCCTGAATTTTGGGACCATAGGACAGCTAGGGTCTTATCTAGTTCAACTCACCTACAACGGGGTTCATATTTTTTTATACCCATCAACCTAAATAACTGTTACACGATTCGATCTACTGATGTCTTCAGTTCGCCAAATTTGTGCTAATCAACTACCAATTAGGTTCCCTTATTTAAATTTGCTAGTTTATTTGATGATCAATTGCTACATTTGGTCTGTATTATTATACGAAGCTGTGACCGGGACGGATGTTCCAAATACACTAGATAGCTATACAAATCAAAGAAATAGTTTTAAGAACAGCAAATGCTGTTCGGGAATTATTTACAATCATTAAGACAAGGAAGGTATTATACCTATATGGCATGTTCTGGAAAGAAACTGATACAAAATGCTTTGGCTTATAAACAAATGTAAATACCAGAAATCTAGAGGAATTGGATGAAAGAATGAAAATTGAGTGGCAGTTTCTTCCTCTGTTTGACGAAATCTGAATATTGTAAGGTCTATCGGTACCACTGTACTCCAGCAGTATGATGCTTTCTAAGGTCATAATGGCCCATCCAAAAGTTACTCATCCCAATATCAGATAAATCATTCTTGGTAATAATTACCTTTTGTCTTCAACCTTTGCATGAATTATATGAAACATTCGTATTATATTCTTGCCATCTTTGAAATATACCATCCACCATATTATCTTTGTAATTTTTCTACAACTTTTTAGTGTTTGAATATCCAAATGTCACTATTAATAAAGCAAAAAACTCTCCCACATTGTGTTATCTCTTCTAGAGTTACATCCCAATAATTGTCATTCTTTAGCAACTCTTTTACCTTACACGCTTCTTGATATGATGAAAATTTTTCATTATTGAGCATTTTGAGATCTTTTAAAGAGATTGGCTCTCACATTTGGTGTAAAAGTATTCTCAAATTAACCCATTCCATATTGCAAACATGGACCACGTTAACTCCACTTAAGGAATCTTAATATTTGGCACCAGACCAATTCTAAACTGGAGTTCCTTGAATTTGGTAATTCCTTTCTCCTTTTATTGTGTTCCAAATGTAACACCTTGGCAAGGTTTATAAATTGCACAGGTAGCCCCATTATCATGACTAAAGAACATTCGAAATTGGACTGATAAGCAGAGCTAAACAAATACTTAGATTGGTCGAAAATCGCGGACAACTCGAACAACTACGTTAGAATGATTCTTTTTTGATTTTCAACTTTGAAACCTGGAATACTGAATTCAAATTAATCAAAACAATATTATTTTATACTTATTATTATTCCATTGTTGTTAATTATACCCCTAGGCACTTTTCAAAGAAATAAAAGTTTATCAGCTGTGAATTCTGGTTAATCATACCTGTCAATGAATTTCCATATCTTTTTCCGAAATATATAGATTTTCATATGTTGAAATTATTGTTTTGAGCAAACAATGGATTGACTGAAAAAAAACATAGTTAACCCATTTCTGTTATTCATCATATTAAGCAAAAAACCATCTAAGCATATAAGTGAGTGTTACAGTGATTGTTAGGGTAAAAAGAGATTCCAGTTATCGTATGGACCTAGATGTCGGGGAATCAATATTTATAAATTATAACAAATATCTGAAGTGTAAATCATCAGCTAAATAAACTTTTTTATTTGTTCGTAGTAAATCAAAAAGGTATGAATATTTTTACAAGGAATGCTTTGTAGATGAAACAAAGTACCTATAGAATTGTTCGATTTTTTTTTGTTTATGATTTTAATAGCAGCAATAATAAAAAGCACAAATAGATGCGAATTAGCGCCACAACAAAACTTTATTTTAAGGAACATCAAATAAAATCTAAACTTCAAAATGATATCAGAGCCGAAAAGTTTTTCCAACTCGCATTAATTTTTCATCTAAACTCTCATGCTTTTTTCCATTTCTTAACGTCCCTTCTGACACTCGTACACGCATTCCTCATGCTCGCAAACTAATAAATATATTACTCCCCAAATACATTTCCATTCGGGGCCTGTATAATTATGAAAATGTCACAGGCCCGTACTGTTTATGAATCCCAATGGTGTATTAGACTTTATTGCCCTCGTAGCGTTAGATAAACGTGTTATATGTAATGTTTTGTACAGGTAAGACTGGACGAATGAATGATTCAACGTGACCCCACCCTCTTCTTTACCTATGTTTATCCCATTTATCTTCGTTTACGGGCTGCATTTCGTGTGTCGCATCCCGTTATCCCTGTACACTTGTGTCCTTTCTGGGACACTTAAACACTATGAATGTGTCGCTTCGTGTTATTTTTTTTCAAATCGACAAAAACAAAAGTAATAATCGTTTCAGGTTATTTTGTTTGTACTTTTGGAAAATTTAAATAGCACATTTTGTTTTTCCAGTAAAAACAGTGCACAATAAAGAAAATACAATTAGTGCGAGTTCAAAAAGTTTTTCTTTGAGCTTTTCGTTTTAATTAACTGACAAACTGGATGAACATTTAAATTGTTCTTGGGAAATATATGGCGTGATAAAGCCGTCAAACGTTAAGAAAACAACCCTTTATTAAAAGAAAAAGTAAACATAAGCATGTAGTAGCGTATCGGTAAAGCATTTCTCATTCAAAATAGAAATTAAAACTTTTAACGTAAAATTCTAAAGTTTGCACCTTGCTGAAATCTAATTTTAATTTATCATCCTCTTGGTAATAAGAGTTTTTCAAAATAGTACTTATTTATGCGTTTTTCTTGAACAATCAATTAATGCTCACTGGTATTCAGTAAAATAGTAAACGCTTTAAAATGGTACTGATAAAGTTTCTTTCATTCATACTAAGAGATGGGGCATTTTAAGATAAGCAGTATATATTTGAAATACAAAATTCCTATTTCCATTTTTTCCAATTAGTATTTTAATACTTTTCTTAGAAAAGCATTTTCTATTATATCAGATATACTTTTAAGCACATATTTTGTGTTTAAAAATGCGAAATATTTTTTGAAAAGTTTTGTCAACTCCAATAAATTAATCAGACGAGAAATGGTTTTTTTTATCTATGTGGTAGTACTGACAAAACTGTTCTGTTTTGTCTATTGCGTCCTGTTTTCTGGCTAATAAAAAGAAAGTTTTTCGTACAAAATGCATGGCATGCTTTGAAAAAAGAGCAGAGCGAGTATTGTGTGAATGATGAATGATTTTTTTCCTGTAGGGATGGGAAATTCAAATCGGCAAATTATTTAAAAATCAAATCGAAATAGATACCTATTCAATTTCATCCAACGATGTTTCGTATTTAATGACAATTTGATAATTACATTTGAAATTTCGTTTGTTGACGGTTTGTATATGTTATCACATATAAAACTTTGCCACCCTATTTCACCCTGTTAAAGGTAGAATTTTTAAAAATCCGTCCTCGGATGCTTACGTCCTATAAGGGATGTAACTTCCAAATTTCATGAGTCTACGATCAGTAGTATTGGCTGTAGTTTGATTTTATATATATAGAAAATGCAATTTGAATAGGAACAGCTTGATGATTTGAAAAGGATGCGATTTTGATGTACGTTGAAATGGTGAGAATCACGTTAAGAAAGTGTGTTTTAACGCCATATAATAAGAGGTACTTTTATAATATCTACAGAAAAATATTATATTGGACATCTATCATGAAAAAAAGATGCAACAATGGTTATTTAAACCATTAAAATTTAATTTACAGCTAAATAATGTAAAATTATTTTAAATTTGAACAACATTTAACTATAATAGTTATATTATAAAACAATATTTGCAATCAAAATTATTAAAATTAAGTTATCTAATTGTAATATTTCATTATCTTTAGCAGTGGTTCATATACCAACGTAGGGGCATCTATTCTCTATATGAAATCCAAATGATTAAACTCCTCCAATGGCATTCGAAACAACTGAATTTTATTCGGTTACTTGTCATTTAACATTTTTATATTCTAAAAGAAAATCATTGAAACTTTTGATCCAGCTTTTCTTATACCTTACCTTCGGCACAGCTAACCAGTCGTTATCACTATAAAAAAATGCAACTGGAACTAGAACATTATTTAAATCGTATTCTGGTGGTTCTAAATTCCCGTATAATAATAGTTGGTAAAAATGTTAAGATTTACAATTATCCGCTAATTTAAAAAAAAAAAGTTAAAATATATTTTTTGATTATAATTAAAATTGGTATTATTATTGATATAACTAACAAATTTCTTTATTTTTAATTAACAAATAAATTGTTTTACAAACGAGCAATAAATAAACAAACTTTTGTAAAGGCAGCAGCACTTTTAATGAGCACATTTAAAATTAGTTCCATGGTGCAGTAGGGTGTCCGTTATTTCCCAAATTGATTTCTTTACAGCGATCGCCCCCTGAATTTTTAGTTTAAGACATAAAAAAAATTATCTAATACAATTAAGCTCTTAATTTCTTGATTAAACCGTACCGGAATCATATTACTTTTACCATTTAAATAACATGGAATTATTTGACATTTTACTTTTAATTTTTTTTTATCAGAAACAAATGGGTGAAAAGATTTAAGATAACATTATTCTGACGTAAAATTTAACGCTCTACAACAAAGGTTTCTTATAAATTTTCGATTAAATCACTCCATTAAGAGTTATTCAACATTTTACTTGTGTCTATGTTGACTACAAGTTCTAAGAATTTTCTCATAGATGGCGTCAGGTGAAATGGTAAAAATTCGAATTTTATTTGAACTTTTGTCGAAAGTCTCAATAATTAGTATGAAATTCATTTCGTAGGTACAAAATATTGATTACAGTACGAAAATTTATCCTGGATAAATTAAATTTCACGACTATAGTGAATTCGGATCTTATGTCATCTGTTTTAATTGTCAAAAAATGTTTTTTTTCTATGAAACCAATAGTTACTTTACAAGAATGTACCGAATCTTATCATTGGGAATTACAAAACACAAAAATAATAAAAGTGAATACTATGTTTGTAATTCAAATTCGAGTTATAAAAGTATAACTTCAGAATTGATAAGCAAATTTATTCTTGAAGACTGGGAAACTTTTAAAGATTTTGAACATAGTTTTTATGGCACTTGGGCGTTTAATATAGATTCTGATATTAATAAATGTAATTGTATGTCCAATATTTGAAAAAAAAATAATAAGTGCAAGCATACGTTGGGTCTTCTAATCCATTTGAAAAAAAAAAGTCCCTGAGGAAGCTAAATGTATTCCTTTAAGACCAAAACGTAAATGCGGGCGCCCATCATAAGCAAAGAAAGCATTGATTATTCAATAAATTTACTTATTTGACCTCAAAATATATGCTACTTGGCGTTTTTAATTAGATTTTGTACATTCTTGAGTTGTCGTTTTACACTTAAATTTTACGTCTATTTGATCTATTTTGGAGTTAAATGTTTAAATCTGGCGTACAAATTTTCTGTTTAAAAAATTAAATATCAGGCGTTAACATTTAATATATACCCCGTTTGAAAATGAAAATACATTATTGAGCGGTAGGAATAGGGACTGTGGTAGTTTTTGTGCAACAGGCAATGTTGAACAATATGTGTAAACATATGATGAATGAAAATTAAAAAAATTTGGAATACAAAAAGTCGTTTATCTGTTCAGGTTTTCATAAGTATAATACATAGTAGACATTTTCCCTTTAAATCATAAATAAAGTATATAATCGAGAAGGAAACTCTTTGTGGCACGGCGTAATAAATCAACGAAATGGATCTGCTTCAGACATACATCCCTGTTTCTTGTGTTTTGCGAAAAAAGTAACCCCTATCAAGTTTGTCTTTAAATAAGAATGCTACGAATGAGGCTTTGTCATAGACTGCAAACGTGTTATCAACAAAAAAGACGTTATCTACACCACTGACGACAAACAAACTACGAGCATTGTACAAAACTACTGCAAATCCATTCCGTCATCTCTATCCTTACAGAATTTTCTTCCAACATTCAACTGAACTTATTCTATTGTGGTAGGAACTCTTTTAAGCCGTCCGGCTCATGACGCGTTTTTCCTCATTCATTTCTTATCTGCCCTACTCTCAATACAATGCAACTTTAATTCACTCACGACAAATTTACTTGAAATTTGTCTTTGATATCTTTTATAAAAACTTTCAACGACGAATGAATGATAAAACTCGAAACGAAAGTTTCACTAACAAGTACTGGAGTCGAGACAAAAATAATCTTTTTTGTTCGTGGAATTGCATCGTAGAAAATTATTCCACGACGCTCAAGTGATAAAATTATTTTGTAAACTTATTGAAGTACCAACGAAACATGCACGAATTGTCTCCAACTAACTCTTCTATCTGTAAATAGGTATAAAATATAAAGATTTTAATAAAAAAAAAAAAGAAAAAGACAGAGTTGTAGAGTTTCAGACCTTCGATGATGATAAATTGATAAAAATATTCAGAGGACAAGGATCAAATAGTAATAAATAGTTTGAATGATTATTATTTGATCCTAGTCCTCTGAATATTTTTACCAATTTAAAAAGACAGAGGTTTGTTTTAATTTTTCCGGCTATAAACTCAAATCGCAACTATAAATTGGTCAATTTGGAACTGACCACTGGGGGGTGTCCCAAGCTATGATGGCAAAAATTTTTCGAATTTCGTTGCGCATATCCTCTATTTTTTTTTCTATTTGACCCAAATAACTAAAATTCTAAATATTATTGCTATCGAAAAACGATACTCGTACCAGCTTGATCTCAAACTTTTAATATAAAAATTAATATAGAAACCATACAGGAATACAAGAACTTTATTAATTTAGTAAATAAAAAATTGCTTTGTTTGTATCTTATATTAATTAAGTATTTATTATTGAAAGGACATTATTCAATAGTTTTTCTTTTCAAAGTTTGCTTTTTCCACTTAAAATATTACTTGACTGAAACAAAGCCATCGATGATTTTCTTTAAAATTAAAATAAGCATACCCTTATCATATATCTTAATAAGTAAAACTCATATTATAACTAGCCAGACTAACCGTAAAATAAGTCAGTAAGTAAAATAAGTTCTTCTTTCGATGAGATATAGCGTTTACTCATTGTATCATTTTTAATTTTGGTTTATGATCTATATTAAGGTCAACGGACAGGACTGACAATTTATCTATTAAATATCATAAATGCTGGTAAAGCTGATTTTGAGATCCATTTGTCTATCTTTTTTTTTGTGAAATTTTATGACCTTTAAAAATATGAAAAATTACCAGGTAAGGTGCTTTTAAATTTCATTGGAGTCAAGATTTAGGGTTGGCTGACAATAGTTAATGCCAGTAAATTAATTCTCAATAGTCATATTTAGTGATTTCGTTAGTTAACTCAATTCGGTAAGATACTAACATTTTGTTCAATTCTGATGCATTGAGACATTATAATTTTTCTGTACTACTCTGCATTTTCTCGAGATCAATATTTTTCCCTTTTTTCATGGAAATTTTTCAACAATCGAATATCAAGACTTTTTAATTGTCTGAATAATTTTTTCTTTAAACATGCCTTGGAATATTAATTCGTAGACGTGATGGCAGTAAGTAAAAGGGAGCATTTCTTTACTTAATTTCTGCTCAAAAAGCACAAAAGTCCCATTAATACCACCTGTACGTAATGTAATAGTATCACAACAAAGAATTTGCACTTTATTTTCAAAATTCCAGTCAATAATGGCGTTCCAAACGGCCTGCATCTGTCGTTCTTCCTGAAGAGTTGTCCAATTTTGGTACAGCGATAAGGTGTTCTTTATTACTATATGAAATAACTAGGAGTAATCATTCTTCTTTTAATTTTCATGCATTTAAAGCCAGGAAGAGTCTACCTTCCTAATGAACAGTTACAGTATCTGGTCCTCAAATTTGTGCAAATGCACATATACTAAATTTAATAAGGTCCAAATATTTAAAATCTCAAGCTATTTCAAGACCTCGATTATTTTTTCCAAATTTGATATTACATAGTTTTATTTTTTGGAAATAAGATCTCATGAAATTAGAACGACGCGTTTACTATTTTGTATTTTTGTTTGAAACTTAAATTAAATTTGATAAATGTTATATGTTTATAAACTAGGTCAGGTTTAGTTCTATACTTGCTAGTTTATAAATTCAAAGACAATAGATTGTCGACGTTGACATGAGTCACGTATATCAAGGGTAGTTTTTTCTTTCAATTTTCCATCTTCGTTCATGTTACAAGTAGATGAAAGAGCCAAAGTATATTTTGTTAGAACTCAGAGAAACACAGGCAGTTGGTATCGAAAATGGTTTTATTTTGAAATTGTTTGCGGGTTTGTTTCTAAGTTAATTTTGATATTTTAGTTTGTAAATGCTTGAAAATAAAAGCTTTTCAAACTTATAGGTTCAAAACTTTCAGATGAATAGAGATGGAAAGCATATTTACGACGAATGTTTCGCTATATTTCTAGTGCTTTTAAACTCATTTTATTTTATTTTTTCAGGTTACTCTTTGAAGTTGGCAAATAAGGTAAGTTTGTTTTGTATTTATTGTTTGTTTTTCGTTTTAAGCGTAAACTTTTTTATTTCTTCTTTGTGCGCTTAGAATCATCAATGTCGGTAGGTACTGGAACGCTTTGGAATTAGTAATTGACAGGTGTCACTTGACACTTCACGATCTGGTGGCCAAAAATATAACTACAGAAACGTACTTTATTTCATTATCACGTATTATTATTCAAGTTACTCAAACTTTTATCCGTTAGTGGTGTTGTTGAATTTTCCCTCAAAAGTAGAAAATTGGTGGAAGGAGAGAAAATTACTTGAATAATACTAAATATAAATAATATACTAAGAATATGGGATCAAATTTGAACTTCATGTACGTAAAATCCATGAAGAAAAATTGCAGATTGAATTGTTTCAGAATAGACTTGTACACTGCTATCTCAAGAAAAAAGGCTCGTATATTTTTTAAAGATGTCAATATCTGGAAACGCTGCATTTTTTCCTTTGATTTTAACTTTATTCGCAAATTTAGCGACAGGAGATAAAATTATATGATATTTAAATAATATAATCAAAAAAATTAGGAATTCAATTAACCTTCCCGTATGTATCGGTATGTATGAATATGTATTTAGTACATTTTACACTTTCTAATTTAAATATCTCTATAAATATAAGAAACATTGAGTTCTTATTTTAGGTTTTCATCCCCAAAAAAATTTACCCATAAAATAAAATCATAATAGTAACAAAAAATAGGATATATCCCGCACAATGAGATGATTTATCAAAAAATCCATCATACATTTATCAATACAATCAAATAAGTATTATTTGCGTATGCGTTAGTTTTCCATCTATTGCATCATACTCAACAGTTATTGAGGATACTCAATTCACTTCGCACTGTATTTATTTCTTGTATATATCATTAATGAGCAAGCGTGAAAAATGGACTCAGCTTAGATATTTAATTTCGGGGATTGTGACAGGAACACTCAACTTAACTGTTGACTTAATGATCAGTTAAAACAATATTTATAAACAATCAAATATTTCAGAATTTTAAACATTTTTTTCAAATGTTGTTAAATATATATCACCGTGGTATATGTTCTATTTTCAAGATCACAAAGAAAAGTAGTAGTAGTAGTAAAAGTAGTTATATTTTTAATCACCAGATCGCGAAGCGGTAAATGACATCAATAATAATACTTTAAAAATAATCAGAATATTTGATAATAATAGTTTATATATTAAAAAGTTTATTTTATATTTATTAGTTAATAATTAGGAAAAAAATAATTCAAAACTATTGTATTTTCATGTATTTTTAAAAAAAATCAATATGATATCTTCATAATTTTATGTGTCAAATCATGACAAAATTGCGTTAACATAAGATTATGCACGACAATTTTTTGTTAGTCATAAAATGGCTAGACTCAACTATATCAAAAAGTTTTTTTTGATTTATTAAAGTTTTTTTTTGTATCCTTGGAGTCAAATCCCACTCTAAAGTTCATATTTTCCATATTTTTCTTTTAATAACATTGTATTATAAATTTTACGATTTATATCCCACTTCAAGCGATTCATGAATTATTCATTTCTTTATTAGATAGAATTTGATTTTTTTGATCTTTCATCTTGCCTCCGGAATTTTCAGTGCATGAAAAAATTTTCATCAAATTTTTCATTCATACATATCACATAAAACAGAAGAATAAAATTGTTTGAGGACTGATACAGTCCAATCTCTTTCAGTAAAAGTTCATATTACTTATTCTGAGTTTGCTTTTTTCTTAATGCAAAAATAGTAGAATTAAACGAGAATATTACATTACATTATTCATAATAGTCGTTTGCCTAATATTTATGTAGAACTTTAATAAAGAGAACTGAATCTGAATACATATATAGCGAATGAGTAGGAAAAAGTTTCGACAGATTGCTCTTTTTGTAAATATACGAAAGCGTAAAACTTGGTGAATAAGAATTTTAAAAGGATCGTAATATTGAGAAAATTAAAAAAAAAGGATGGAAACGAAGAAAGGGTGGCTAGTCATGACAAGAAATGACGTCTGCAAGATCAAATTAAATATTAAACGAAAATGACGGGAGTGCATTTATGCAATGTAGCTGCAATTATATTCAGATTAGAGATGAAATAAATCTTCTACTCACAAAGTCAGTCGTAAAATAATAATCATAGTAGTAATAGGAGTAATTTTATCGTCTCGTAAAAATGGAGTTACAAGAGAGGAAAAATTGGGGATGCGGAAAAGTTGGAAAAATTCAAAAGGAATTAAAAAAGAAAAGCTCCGCATAAAACAAACAAAAGTTGCTCTTTTCTATTTATGTTTTCTTTTTTATGTGTTTGAAGCTATAGACATTTCCTTTTAATGAAAACGTGGTAGTTTTTTTTATTATCAAAGAATGCTGCAAAAATTATTTCAAACAGACATATACTACTACAAATTAAAACTGAAACATGATATACATATACTTAAAATGCAACGTTTGTTTATAAAGCTACGTCACTTATAATCTTTTATATAAGATATAAGATTGTTAAGTACCTTGGTTTTTGATCAAGAAAAACTATATTGAAGGTTCATTTACATACAGTAGAATTATAAATTACAAAGATTCCTATATTTTGCAGCTATTTTACTAAAAGTTTTAGTCGTAACATTATTTTTATATTCTCGAGAAAAATCAGCATATCTTAATGAAAAAAGGAGATAATGTCATTAGTCATCATTAGTCTTGGTTATTTAATTGACTTCATTACTTTTCGCTACAAAAATATTATAATAATTCATCCTCAAAGTTTATATAGACACCAAAATATATAATAGAATTTAGGTATTAGGTTGCTCGGAAAGTAATTTCGTGTAATTAATTTCATAGTGTCGCTTTTCTGAATGTAGCATACTTTCACGCTCATAAAACTTTTGCTCTATGATGTCAAAAATTGGTCCTCAAAAAGATAACAGCGGTTGAAAAAAATTACAATGATTCTTAACCTAGAGTCAATCAAACTCCAAGGATTTGATAAGTCAGTCTAGCGGGTTCACCGAAATTCAAGACTCCTCCCTCCCCCCGTATTTATTCACCTAAGTATAAATATTTACCTATGGTTTGAATTGGAAAAATCATATTTTATTTTCAAATTAAGAAAAATTCGGTGATTCCGCATATGAAATCGGTGGAGGTCAGTACCTCCAATAAGAACCGCTGAATTAAAACAATTGAAATAATCTAACCCAAAAACAACGAAAATCTATCACCAAATCAAGCCATTTTGTAGTTATGTCTTAAAATTAAATAAAAAACTTCTAACAAATGTCCTTTAATTCAACCCATTTGGACATACGGGGTAGAGCTATAGGTTCTGCCAAGTACTTCAACATCCAACGAATCCAATCCTTCCAGTCAAAACTTCTCCGCCGTATTCTAAATGCTCCCTACTACGTTAAAAAAAAGTAATACATAATGATCTCAAAATTCCCTTTATCAATAAACTAATCCAAGACCGGTTCCAAAAATTTCACAACAAACTGCACAACCATTCAAAGCCCAACGCTCAAATTTTCTTCAACATCCCATGCAAATAACCCTCCATGTCGATTAAAACGCCGATGGCCGCGAGATTTACTACATGATTAATAATTTAATAATTTACTAAATGACAGTCAAAAACTGTTGAAACGCATTGTAATAAAGAAGAAATTGAGTCTCATAAGACATATATTATTATCCATTAAATGATTAAAAGAGAGTCCCAACAATTATTGAGTTCTTTCAACAAGTTCCAAATTCAACTGTCACTGGTGAAGGATCACTCCTCACTATGGGAACAGATTTATTTTATTTTATTTAGTGCGCATATTGCATTTTATACTAGAGTATAAAAGACAATAATATTTTAAATGAAAAAAACACAGTTCAGAGGATAGTGGTTGGAGTGAGCAAATAATTTAATAATTTTTGTTCATCGTGACGTTTCGCAATAATTTATTGCTTCTCATGGCATTGAGTGTATGAGTTACACAATGGACAATTCCTTGATAAGCTTTTTTTGGTTTCCTTAATTTTTTTTTCTTTTTAGTTTTGAATGTACTACATGTTACAAGTAGATCACTATAAACAATAATAACATGGCAAGGCAATTATTTATATATAATAAGGTTAATATTGTATGTTTTAAGCGTCTGAAGAAGCAATAAATTATTGCGAAACGTCGCGTTGAACAAAAAATATTAACTTATTTGCCCGCTCCAACAATTATCCTCTGAACATATAGTAAATTTACCATCACGGAGCTGATACATATTTATAAAAAACTTTTAATAACAAAACACCATTCTTCAACTAAGATTATATAACTCGGATAAGTTCGTAGAAGTTTCTTTGTTTCTGAATCTAATGAACAACTTAGACTTTAACGTCGATAAATAATTTCGGAAAATCTATACGATTGATTTTTGGTTGAAGCTGAATTTTATGATCAATATTATATGTTTTTCATTTTACTCGGTTACGAGAGAGAAAAAGAAAAGAAATGGAGTTATCCAATTGAATCTTATGTTGACCAGATTTTATATAACACAGATTATAATCTTATGAACCATCAAATGTTTTCAATATATTTCTGCAAATATGCGTTTATTTCTTTGATTAAATAAGACGCATTAAGCGACAATTAAGACTAAGTGATTAACCCACTTTTATTATTAATAAAGAGGTTCATTTTAAAAGCAGTAGGAAATATTATTTAACAAGTAATTTTTGGGAAATTATTTATCTCTACGTTATGACCATTAAACAAAATTTATTATTCAACGTTTGAAAGTACCAGTAATTGGTGTTTGAATCGTAAATATATTTGAAATCGAAGTTCAATCCATGCATTATGAATGAAAGTATTAAATCAGAATTGAATCTAGGAACCGTTATCTACTCCACACTCCGATTTATAATCGGTTTTATCGCGTCCTTGCGCTTTGAAGATTAGCAGGATATGTGTTAAGTTCATATTTGGACTCTGGAAATGAGAAAATGCTTATTATTGTCGCCATCGTCATCGTTCTCAACTAATTGGATTCGTTGTTAGCGACAATAATTACGTTTTCGTGCTCCGTCTTTGTCTCCTGAATCGATGTGACATTTATTTCCATGTTATGCAGATAGTCCGATTTGGATAAATATTTACCTTCCTTTATGAGTTGAGTTTATGTTTGTAGGATTCAATCCTATATCTGAAACTTTCTCGGATTAGTCAGTGGAAATTGGAGAAAATGAGATTTTCAAACTTTAAATTATGTTTGCGAAACTTCTTTGTTTTGGTGGCAAAAGTATCGTTATTTAAGATTTTTTTTTTCGAAAATATTTTATTTATTTATTGTATGTGTGCTTTTTCATGATCATTTCAAATAGGATCATTTCGGTAAATCCTTGTAAATGTCTTTTCTCATCTCACTTCATCTCCTTTCACCATTTACCTGGTCGTTGAGAACGTTTTATTTCGACAGGATTTAAACTCGATTTTTCACAGGTGTTCGCTCGTAAAACGTACTTGAATGAACACAATATGAAAGCTTTCGACAGACACGAGCTTTAAGCTGCAACACGACGAATACGTCCACTCGTATGAAATCTCATTTCAAATTTATAAAAATCGTCATTTGCCAAAAAAAAAATGTGTATGAAATATTTGCCGTTATTTTTCGTCCTAATGGAAAATAATTACCGTCTGATTTTTGTGCTTCATGAGCTTTCCGTTGTGGCACTACCATTAGTTAGTTTGCACGCCTCTTACGGTGAATGATGAAACGACAAAACTACACGTAAAGCGAATTCGGGGCTGGTGCCAAACTATACGTGCCCATCATATTAATGAACTCGTTTTAACCAAGTTCTACGTGTTTTTCATGTTTATTGGCAATACGGTCGTCGGTTCTGAAGGATAGCCGTAACGAGAGCACAACAGAAAAGACGTCCAGAATAAAAGACATTGGAGATAGAAAAGCTCAGGATCAGTGCCTCCAAAAAAGAAGAAGCATTTAAATGTTTTAAGAACTCTAATCATTTTTCTAACTAAGAATAAAAACGACGAAGAATGATAATTATGACGAAAACTATTCTCCTCGGAAAATTGATTCAAATTTACTTTTTTTTTATACAATTATAATTTAAAATAAAATAGGTAAATTAGAATTTCCCTTTAACGAAAAAGTTATAAGAAGCTATCATAATCTATACTAATAAACATAAACTGAAATAAAATATGGCCAAATTTTATGTACTGTTTTATTTACAATTCTTATGCGTAATTCGAACTATTTATGAAATAATACCAAAAATTCCTTGTACAAAGCTTTCTTTATTTCTTATTTTCATGAAATTTAAGTTGTCAAAGTTCATATTTATCAATTTTTTAAATCCTTTATAAAAATGGTTTTGGAAGAAAAAGTATTCCAATTAAATAGTCATTTGGGAAATCAATTTCCGGAAAGTGACAGGAAACGGATTTTGCTATCCACTTTGTGTTGATTTACTTTTCTAATCGTGAGTACTTGAAAGATAATTACTTCAATAAAATTTTTTTTTGATGAATTACTGTTTTTTTATAACCGAATGTATTTAAAACTTCTGTTATTTTTAAACTAGTAGTTGCCCGTTGCGTTCGCAACTAAAGGCTTTATCTCAATAAAATGTTTAATATGAGATAATGTAGAGTTAATCAACAATCGAAATTTTAAATTTAATAATCAAAGTGTTGTTAATATAAAAAAAGTTTATCTAAAATTATATTAAGAAATAAAATATAAGTTTTTTTTATATTGTTTTAATAACAACATTTTAAATAACGTCATTTCACAAAATTAGTATGAAAGTTTATTACTTATGTAGTACTTATACCAAATAGGCGATTTTAAATTTTGGTTTGCTTTTCTACAATCAAACTTTTTATAATCTATTTTTTTATGAACCAATGGTTGTGATCTGGAGTAATTATATATTCGACTGCAAACCTTAAGGTATCAATTTTTTGGCATATATTTCACTGTCAATTCAAATATAAAATCTTCCATACTAACTTTTCTTCGATATTTAGAACAATTTGAAAACCAATTATTGTAATTGAAAATAAATAAAATATTTGAATTTACTACCACGCTTTCCATCTATTTCTAACAATTTTGTATGTACAACGTCCAAATGTGCGAAATTTGGATGTTAATTAACATTAAGGTCATTATTTTTTTTCGTTTTACATTGTATTTAATACAATGTAATAATTAAATATTTAATACAGATATATAATAAGAAAGGGTTTCTGAAAATTCCTCCCCTAAAAAAGTGAAAAACGGTATCCAAGTTTGTTCGGGATAACGTTTAGTAAACAATCGAAATTTCTAATTTAATAATCAAAGTCCGTTTTACCCCCAACAACGTTTTGAATGCGTAAGTAGGGATAACAAAGCGCATGTGCATAGTCCATTCTGCACGGACGCACAGCAAAATAGCCAATTTATATATATGATTATCAAGATTTCAAACCTTGTGAGTTTCTTAAATTTTTTGATTCATAATGTGTTGCAAATATAATATATAATATGGAATCCTTAATACAAGTAATTGGTATTTGTTGGTTAAACAATTAATTACTAAAAAAATTAAAGGCTTCATCGTTTCAATTGTATTTAAGAAATTTAAATTTTTTTAATTTTATTTTTTAATTAATCTATCGCAGTTTTTTAACCTTGTTTTTAAATATTACAATCAACGCACCTCTTCCAGTAAAACTTTGAATGTTAAACTCGATATAGTAGAAATCAATTTTAAAATTTTTTGTCATCTAAATAATAATTATTATCGAAATAATATAAATTTCATAAATTATAAAGGGATTTTATGTTGTCATCATTTCAAGGAAAAATATTTTAACGTTACAATAATTAGTTTATTTTGTGAGTAAAATATACGTAATAAAAATTTTTGAAAATCCAATTGTGTTGGAAATAATATATTTTTTTATTTAATTAATTATTGAGGTTAATTATTTAAAGATAATTTTATAATGTGATATTATTTAATGAGTATTATTGAATGTGTAATTAAATATTGTATTATTTGTAGTAGGAAAAAGTATTTATTTTCTTATAATGTTGGAAAACTAATCGGGTAATAATAAATTAATTGTTAAGATTCCATCCAATTGATCATGAATAAAAAATTTCTTAAAATGATTAATCAGACCAACCTTAGCAACTAATGATGTTCTGTTCATAAAAACCGAACTTTAAAGCCAAAAGTTGGAATTACAACGATAGTTCCAGCCTATAATTTTTCTCTAAAATTTAGAATACAATTTATTAATTTTTAATAAAACTAATGTGTGTCAATTCAAAAAATAAATATATCAATTTCTATTTTTAATAGTTTATTGAAAGCTTACAAGCTTTGATCACTGTTTCTAAACAATTCGACGTGAATTTAATACCTAAAGCTGCCCTATTTATTTTGTCCGATACATTTAACCCAAGTTTCGCAAAACTACATTTTTCAAACTAATACTTGCGATTTATCGCTTATCGATTACAATAGACTTAAGTTTATTCTGCTAAAGCTATAAATTTCATTTTTTCTCTACTCTTTAAAACCGTAATACCAGTAATGTACGATATATAATACACTAATCATAATTTTCTAATATGATTAATTCTTTTTGGTATTAGTTTTTGTTTAAATTTCTTTGGAGTTCAATAACAAATTATTAAAAATCCCTTAGACTTTCATTTGAATCATTTTTATACTTTTTGATAAAATTAATACTTTTTTTCTTATTGTCATATCAAGCAATTATAATTTGTTATTGATATATGTAAACAGGGAGTATCCTGTTTAGAAATTACAAGTGATAACGGTGGTTACCAACTTGTTTAGTTGTAATAAACATTCATATAAAATTCATTCTAAATTTATTTTGTGCTCTATATAATTAAGGACTTTTTAACCAATTATTTTTAGGTAAGATTTCATATTTAATTGTATGATTTATTTATTTAATAAATATTTTTAGTCATTGGTCAAGTCTTTACTGAATTCACTATTACAAATTGGTTAAAAGAAAACAAAAATCAAAATGCCAAAACGTGCAAATAAACCAAATGAAAGAGAAATAGAGCTATTATCATTGATTGAGAAACTCACAACTAAATTAGAAGAAAAGAAAAATGTAAATATAAGCCAAATTCAGAATCACTTCATCATAGAAAAATTTGAAGGTAAAGGAAATGTAGAAGAGTGGTTAGAACTATTTGAAAAAGAATGTATCCGAAATCAAATCAATACTGATGAAAGTAAAATACAAGTTTTACGATTGTTTTTGGAAGGTAATTCAAAGGATTGGTATCGGGCAACATTTAGAAAATTAACCATTCAAGGTACATGGACAACATGGAAAGAATCATTCATAAGGACATATGCGGATAAAGATTGGCGATCAATACAATTCGCATATGAATATAAATATATTTCGGGGTCGCTATTAGATTTTGCCCTAAAAAAGGAAAATCTTCTTTTGGATTCTGAACTAGGAATGACGGAGCAATCGAGAATAAATCATATTGTAGTAAAACTACCAACTCACATTCAAGAGAGCTTAGATAAAGAAAAAATATTTACAACAGAAGACCTGATGAATGAACTTAGAAGATTCAATTTTGACAAAAAGAAAAGTTTCGCAGTTATAAAGAAAAGAGAACATCAAGAGAATATAATAGAGAAGAGAAACCATGGAGAGAGACGAACAAATTATCCGTGTAAGATATGTGAAGCACTGGGAAAACCAAAGCGTTATCATCCTGCAGAAGTTTGCTACAATAAAACAAAGACGAGAAATGTTAATATGATGGAAGAAAATTTTGAAGATGAAAATGCATATCAAAATTCAAAAAACGAGTAATCACACCACTAATACGCATTAATGTTATACTAGATCAAAAAAAAAAAGTTAAAGCTATTTACGATAGTGGTTCTAACATAACTATTGTAAATGAAAAAATATTAAAAGATTTAAGAAAGTCAATAACAGAATCTGAGAATGCATTCCATACTATTAGTGGTGTTGAAAAAAGTGGAACAGTTAATTTGAATTTACGTATAAATAAAATGGAGAAAATTATGAAAGTTCAAGTATTTAAAAATAATAACTTTTCGTACGATCTAATTTTAGGCTTGGACGCAATAAAGAATTTTGGATTAATACAAGATGAAAATCTCAATATTTTTCAAAAAGTAAAAGATAATGTCGAGGAAGTTAAACAAGTAAACGGTAGGAAAATACAAATGCAAACATATTGCCAAATCGGAGAGTACGTGTATGTTGAGAATGGCAATACACTAAATCGGAAAAAGTTAGACCCAATACGTTCTGGCCCATACAAAATCAAATTTCGAATATCAGATCATATATACAAAGTGGATTTGCAAGACTGGAGGAATAAAAATAACTTATTTCACACAAGCAAATTAATTGCTTGTAGAGATGTTCCACCCCCTTAGTTTCTGTCTGAAGTTGGGGGATGTAAACAGGGAGTATCCTGTTTAGAAATTACAAGTGATAACGGTGGTTACCAACTTGTTTAGTTGTTATAAACATTCATATAAAATTCAGTCTAAATTTATTTTGTGCTCTATATAATTAAGGACTTTTTAACCAATTATTTTTAGGTAAGATTTCATATTTAATTGTATGATTTATTTATTTAATAAATATTTTTAGTCATTGGTCAAGTCTTTACTGAATTCACTATTACAAATTGTAAACAGGGAGTATCCTGTTTAGAAATTACAAGTGATAACGGTGGTTACCAACTTGTTTAGTTGTAATAAACATTCATATAAAATTCATTCTAAATTTATTTTGTGCTCTATATAATTAAGGACTTTTTAACCAATTATTTTTAGGTAAGATTTCATATTTAATTGTATGATTTATTTATTTAATAAATATTTTTAGTCATTGGTCAAGTCTTTACTGAATTCACTATTACATATATAAATTGAATTACTATGTAGTTTTTGAACCAGAAGAATTACTTTGATGTTACCTTCGCAAAACATCAATCCTTATTATGAACTACTTTTTTTTTCAAATTTAACTTTCCGAATATATTTTTAAGAGTTCAAGTCTTTGAGCAATATTATTCGGTCGCTTAAATTTTCCAACGTTTCGTCTACCGTAAAATAACAATAGAAAATTATTTATTCATAATACGTCAGGCAAGATTTGTGAACAAGTAAAAAACCTTAAACGTTCTCAATGTCCTTCACTTATTCCGATAAGAAGAGTTGACGTAGCAAAGGAAATAAAAGTAATAATTTCTGCGATTCCGTCTTCGTCCCCTTGCCAATAAAATCGTTCAAGTTTTGGTTTTTCAAGAATATTAAATGAATACGGCGTGGAAAAATGGAGAAAAGAAAAGATCATAGAATATTAAAGAATTGATTTTGATGCGATTGAATATACAAGTCACGTTACATTTCGTTACTTTTTCTATTTGAAATTTCCACGTGCTTTATTGCGGGTGGGATGTGGGAAAATTTACAATTTTAATTTCACATTTAAAAAAAAAACGACAGAAAACGATGGATTCATCGCACTTTTTTTTGGGGTATTAATTTGAGATAAAAAGCAATTATTTCTTCCCGCTATACAAATCCAGATCGCACATCGTTGAAGCTTAATCTCATCGCCTTAACTTCGTTTTTCTAACCCACGGCCCATTTCACAGCGCTCGTTATAATTCCATTTAAAAGCTCGCTCTACAGCTTTCCACATGTAATACCTTTATCAAACCATCCGATTAATTTATAAAAACCTTAAAATAGACGCTTTTAAGAAATGCATATTCAAAGTCTTTTTCAATGCAGTTCAATACCGGCAAAGTCCCACGTAGTCTCATCCCTCTTACAATGTTAAAATTAGATGGTACAATTGATTAAATTCAGACCACTTCTGATAGAATTTCACAATTGACAAAGTGGCTTTTAAAATATTAAAACTGTACTTCACTCGTCTGTTGTTCTTTTGTACATGCAAATGACCTCTAATGGAATGTTCGGTAAAAAGGTATTTCCACAGAAAATCAATCAAATTGCAAAAGAAAAGAATCAAATTGCTTTTATAATTAACTTTTTGTCTGGCTTCCAAACCCAACCGAAATTATCCTGTAAGCTTTGATTTCTTTTTCATTTTTCAAAGCTTTTTAATTAATGTCAATTCAAAAATCATCAAAGTTCAATTGTTCTCTCATTGGATTGTTTTACGATATGCTATCTCGTTTAAATTAATTCTTTCGTACACGAAGTCGTTAAAAAATGTGCAACGCGTGAAACACGAATAGAAAAGTTCATTATGCAGTTCTATTGTGTGCCGCAAGTTGCTCAGGAGAGCTTTGCAATAGTTGGGGTGTGGGGTGAATTGAAAGAGTTGGATTTAAAACAGGAATAAAAGCGATGTGTTAGTCCTCGTGCTATAAAGATTGTTATAGTTGTTCATACGTAATGTAGTGGTTGTGCAACATAAAAATAACAATGCAGATGTAGGATAATGCTGCTCACGAGTAGAATATATCCATGCAATTTGTCCGCAAAGGAGTTATCTTTTAATTCACCTGATACGAATATGGGAAAACAGAAATATGTTATTTCTCTTCAGTGAAGGTCCGTGAGGAAAACCCGCTTCTTTTAATGTCATAAAAATATTTCATTTCAACGTTAAATAAATGCAAAATTGTTTTATAAATGCATGCATCATGTGTTTTCTTCTTTTTATTGCACTGAATTTTCCCAAAAGCTGAGGATAACTATTTAATTTTTGAGGATGGTTAACTACACTTATTAAACAATTAAAACTTAAAATAATTGTCCAATTAAAGGTATCTGTTTATATGTGTAACTGTAAACAATGAACGGAATGGAAGATAGTGCTAGGATAAAACATTGTTCATTATTCATCGTTTATGAAGAACGATGAATTATCGATGTTTTGGGTTTCAATATCAACGTTAAAATATTGATGTTTACAGACGATGTATCGAAGTATGACGATGTATGTTTGAAAAAATCGATGTAACGTTTGCATCCCTTGTTTCAGGATAGATTTTTTGAAGTGAAAACTTCTTTAGCATCATTGTGACTTGAAATTATATGAAACGGAAACGGAAAGCGGCATTAAAAACAGAAAAATATAAATAAATCTATAAGATTTAATATGAAAGAGAATAAGGTAGGAAACATTAGTATTTCTTATGATTGTGCGCGTCTGCGTATTACGCAACTTGAGAATGATTTTCATAGCGACCAATAACAGCCGTGTTAAATTGCTTATTATAATTGTGAGCATAAACAAAAAAATAATTTTCAAGTTTGCCGTAAATGAATACGGATTATTGTCATGTTTATCAAAAAAAAAGTAAAGAAAACAAGGCTATAAAGACATCAAAAGGTTCAACAGAACGTGTTCGTGAATTTCGGGCACGCTGAAAAGCATTATTAAATAAGAAAAATAATAGTTCTTATACGTTTAATAATGATTCGACTGTTCAAAATAGTGAAAGCGATACTTTTAAGTACTTAAATATTTTCTAATCGCATATTTTATCCTTAATCACGAAATTTCAATAAAATCAAAGCTAATTTAAAATTAATTCTGATATCACATAATATTACAAACTCTTTTTCAGGTGTTACTCAAATGAATGTACAGCCGATTTCTTAGGTACTCACAATTTCTTCGAAATAAAGTTGCTCATGAAGAATTTCGTTAAATTTTTTTTAATAATATGTTCGGTCATAATATGTGGTCCTTTTGTGAACGATTGTGATTCCAACGAAATTTAAAACCACAATGCCCAGGACATGAAGAGTTTAAGGATAATAATTGAAAATTCTAATGCAAATGATAATATTGTACTGTTCTGCACGTATTTTCAAGCAATCGAGAAAAATGTAATTCCAACGATGTCCAAATACAATAGCTCCAAATATTAAACGATATCTGCATCTTTACCACCACTGGATTTATTTCATCCTTCCATTATCATAAGCTCTTGTATCATTTATCAAAAATGCAAATTTGGATTTAAGATAAATTTATGTAATATATATGTTAATAAATCGTAAAATAAACCCTACAATTATTCAATTTATAAAATCTTACATTCGTCTCAATATCTTAAAGTTCATCTTTTTTGAAGGTTTCACTTCTACCGCATGTGATCTGCACACATGTGATTTTTTTATGTTTCTCGAGGAATTATACATTTTTTGTACTTTAATCAGTCTTGTTTTATAAACACTAGCTTAATGTACTGTTTTTTTTTATAAATTTCCTTTGTAAAGAAAGAGGGAAAATAAGGAATATTAAATCTAAGATAAAGACTAGTTAAAATTCAATTTCACCAAATTTTAATTTATGCTATTCATTTTTCAGGCAAGTTTTTTAAGTAGATCTAACCACTATTCTTTAAATTTATATATCCTTAATACTTTTGCTACTTTGATGCCAAATAGATATTATTAAAGCATTAAACTATAAAATCAAATACTATTATCTATTAAGTACTATATTATTAACATTTCTGTTTTATAAGGTAGACACCTTTTGGTCCTCTCCTATATTGAATGATATGCCAGATCATCAATATTTAAGCTATAATAAAGTAGTACCTGGACTGACCTGGACGACCGAGTTCAACTTGGTTTGAAATTTCATGAAATTTCATTCAAATATGTTTTGGCTATGTAGAAGTATTAGATATACAAACAAAAGATATTTAATACGTATTATAAAGGTCAATAATTATTATTATTATTTATTTTAGTTATTAAAATTGACTATGGAGATAATACTTTCAAAAAAATACAAACCTAAAAGCTAAATTCCAAAATATCGTTTTGACAGTTATGACAATGTAACTCGATAATAGATTGTTTATTATGTAAAAATTATTTAACAGGCACATATTTGAATCAAATTTGAAATTAATTGTTAATATATTAATCTATATTCAGCAATACAGATTATATTCATTATGGACACACATCAACAAATGACGCAAAAAAAAATGTTTTTTCGTTTTTCGTGGAAATTTGCGTTTTTCCATAGAAGACAACTTTACAGATAAACTTTAAAAACATAATCTATTAAATTTCAAATTTTCATCAAAATCGTTAGAGCCGTTTTCAAAAAGAACAAGAATAGCTCGTTTAATATATAAGATTTTATATTTCAAAAAAATAAGTTAATATTTTGATATGTTAACAACTCTGTTATATGATAAAATCTTGACAATGCAAACAATGGTATAATTGTACCGTACAACCCTCCTGAAATATATCTATTGTACAAATATTGAAATTTTGTTTGATTAATGTCTAAAAAATTGTTCAATGTGATTGGAATAATTAAATTCCCTTGTAATTACTGAGTTAATAAATATTAGAGAATTCGCATTCGAAACTAACAAAGTATCAATTTAAATCTTTTATTTAAAACTAATGAGACATGGGAATGTAATTTAGCTCATTCGTAAACCAAGTGCGAACTCTCTTTTCAGGCTCATTTCCATATAATTTAAGAACCGACGGTAAAATTTGGGTTTGCGATATAACAATTATTGTCACCTCCTTCGCGTCTATCTTACGCTTGAACATTTCAAATGTGTTACTAAAGCACCCCTGACTGACAAACATAAGTGGAAACAAAGCGAAATCTACAATTAAACAAGTTGGGGCAAATAAAAGCCTAAGACTCAGAAAACAAATATAAGGGTAGAGGGATGAATCACGGAGGTGTATATGTGAAACTCAAACTACAATAGTAATAATCATAATCATAATAATAAACATTATATATAATGACTGACATGAAAAACCCTCTACTACAAACAATATGATGGGGATTGAATAAGGAGTGTATAGTTGGGGATAAATAACGGGGTTGTTTTGACTTAGAATCCTTTGGAGGTTATCCTCTGTTACACAGTCTCCTTCACAGGACATAATAATACAATATGTTCCATTCTATTCTGTCTTATTAATGTGTTTCACATTTTATATGGTGGTTGTGAGGGTAGGGTCGCTGTGACAACTCGGTGTTTATTTTGGTTTTACTTTTTTTTCTTTTTCACTTTGTTACGTGTTTATAAAAATGATTACCAAGTAAGAGGGAAAATTTTAAATGACCACTACGAGGAGTGAACCAAGAATAAAATAGAATTGAGTTCATTTTATTTTATCCCGACAATTTTTCATCATTAAAAAGTTAAGACAGAGAAAAGAAAATCAACTAACGTAACCGATTCGGTGAAGTTTATATAAAAATTTAAGAGAGAAAATCTACTGGAAAAGATAACGTTGACGGTTTTTCACGCTTAAAATACAGCGAGACAAACAACAATTCCAAATATTGTGTAACTAATAGCAAAATTGGGAAAATATTATTCAATATTTATATTATAAAATAAAAACATTATAAAATCCTTTTTTTATAAATATAAATAAATAGAAGAGAATTGATGGATCATAAGAAATCAACTGCAATATTAGTTTGCGACGTTTCGCTCATATTTAACAGCTTCTTCAGGCTCTGTGTACAATAAAAATAATACATACAAATTAAACAGATTAAAATATTAAAGAATATACAAACTAACAATGATCATACCTCTATTTACAGCATTTAAGTAATTCAGCTACACGATCAGTAGCTAATCTGGTTTTATATTAGGTTGAGCAAAAAAAAATCCATTATTTAAACGTGAACTTTATAGCTATATTTTGTCAAAATCAGCCTAGATCAGGGGTGGGCAAACTTTATACTGGTATGATCGACAATAATTTAACTCAAGTCCTTATTGATTACAAAACCTTAGTAGTCTTTTTGAGTTAGTAATTTACACTACCTCATCCATAATATTATTAACATACAATATTTTTGCACATGAGATATTAATTATGAATTAAGCAATGAATTGCTAAAAAATTAGAAAACTTTTCATTTTGTTTGCAATAGGCTAAAGTCCATGATTTATACCAATTACTGAAGTCGCTCTAAGAGTAGATATAGTGACATTTTTTTTATTTAAAAGTGCAATAGAATGAAGAGAAAGGAGTATTAGAAGCACTATTTGGGAACAAGTAATATCAGTTGTAGAATAGATGTGTGTTTAATTTTAAATTCAAGGTCCATTCTCTGCTTAATTGTACATATTTTGTTTGTACATATTTTCAATTAAAAGATTTAAAATTAACCAAATAAATTCTCTTGGTAATAATCACTCTTGGTCTCTAAAGTGTTCACCTTCTAAATCCATTTTAATAGTTTTCACAGGGGAAGGAAAGAAGTGAATGTATGCAACATAAGTTAGAATAAATAGCAGGTTTTTGTTTCATGCTATATTTTGAAATTTCTAAACTTATTATTTATAGTGATTTATCAGTATGCTACTCGATGAAATTTCGAATTTTCTTCCAAATGAAACCAAAAAAAATAATTAAAAATGGGCTTGCAGGTTAAAACTTAAGGCTGATGATTTATTATATTTCTGGTTTTATAATTTGGGTCAAATATGCATCATTTCATCTAAAAATTTGTGACCATTGCAAAGGTTGCATCTCTAAAAGCCTGATTCTCTATGCCTCTCTAAAACAATTCTTGATTCCTTTTGGCAAAAACCACTTATAATTTATTTTTACAATATTTTCTTGAAGCCCTTATTTGTCACAGAGAAAATGTAACAATACAAGAAAATAAGGGTAATCGCTTGGTACCATGTTCATGAACTATATGGTAGAAGCATCAAAACTTCTTAACCAAGCTTCCGAAGTTTCTGACAAGTCACTATAGATAGCATGGCCGGGGGTTGTTCTAATGGAATTTGAAACTTCTTATGTTCACCAATTCTGGCCTTTCCAATCAATCGCTAGCTTTAAACGATCCAGTAGTTAACTGTAGAGATCCGAATTTAGTGATTGATCGATATGGAAGCGACTTATATTAAATTATGAGTTTTTGTATCCGTTGGTTACTTCTTTGTGCTTAACTATGTTGAATTCTTCTTCACGGGCTTTGATAATAAGAAGGAATTTTATTGCTTTGTATACGAGGCTATTGCTATAGCTACCTTTTTTGCTTTTTCAGGTGAAATGATGTAATCTGGATGTTTGTGTTCGTATTAGTAGATTTCCTGTGTAATCCTGTAGGTTAACTTTACGTTTTTGTTGGTGATTGTTGTGCTTAAAAAGTTGATTGTTCCTTTAAATTCATGTTTTGAAGTAAATTTAATTTTCTGAAATTAATTTTATTTAGATTCGATACCATGTAGTAAATCTGTCAGGTAATTACTATTAAGGTGTCATCAACACATCTTTTGCAATATATTATTTTATTTTTGTATATATTTCAAAATCAATTTCAATTTATACCCAGTATTAATAAACGATTTAATCGTGTCCCATAGGGTTAAAAAAATATTAGACATGATATATTTATTTTCGAAGTGTTTCACATAAATGTTGGCTAGTAATCCAGATAAAGGGGAACCCACGACCAAGCTTTCGTTCTGGTGATAGAATATGTGATTGAAAAGAAAAATATTTTTGCTTTTAGATGGAGCTTTTTCCTAAATAAGGAATTAAGATAAATATAGATATATATTTTGGGGTTATCCTTGCCAATGGAGGAATTTATCCTGCACCAGAATCTACGATTGACAAGTACAGATGAAGAGATAGCATCAAAATATTGTAAAATATTGAGTAACACTGAGTAGGCTTACTGAATAACGAAAATTAAAAAAAATAGTGACCATTATAGGGTAACTATCAATGCAGATCATAAGTAAATCTTAAAGTTAGGTTAATATGGTTTATTTGAATAAAGTTGGATCTATAAAATGCTTTAATAGGACTAGCCATTTTAACGTGTTAGAATAATGAAGGTATATTAGTTCTTTAATTTGAATTCCAACAAAAATGTTAACAAGATGTATTTATTGTTGTAATTGATTTAGTTGTCTTTTATTTCTTCCAAAATTAATTGTCTAACTCTAACTGTTGACTATAATTTCCGCCGTATCACAGCCGCAGGTGTTACTCGATTGTATCGAAAATTTCCCATTTGTGTGCTAGTCCCAAACGTGGGGTTGGGGATCACGGAGTATTCCGTAAAAACGTATTTGATTGGTCGTCGCGTTGTAAACTTTCACAGCAATCCATTACCAAGATAAACATACAACTAATATACAAATACTCGGCACCAAAACGAAAAAGCTCACCGAGAATTGTTGGAAATTTTAAAATATTGCGTGCGAGCTTTTTACGAGCGCCTTCAAACAAACGACGAATCCCGTTCCCCAACGCCCCCTATCGCTCGGCCTCTATACAATTTATTTGAAATATTTTTGCTCCCGTAATAATAGTAATAGTAAAATATATAGAATTGGCTCGTTTAAATATAAATAGCGTACATTTTTTAAGTGCGGTCTTTGTATATAAACGGCACACATATATATATAGTAGGCTACGTGTATAGTGGTCGTATTTGCTCTACATTTGTGTTGCGAGCTTTTTGAGGTTTACGGGAAGAGTGAAATGGGGCACAGTTGAAAATATTGGTCGACAGGGGATGTAAGTTTGTTTCTAAATTGGCGAACAACACGTAATGTTGAAATAGTTTCATCAGGGCGGGAGTGATTGCAATTTTTCTAATAAAATTATACGATTATTATACCATTGGAACTGTAAAAATTGCTTTTTTTATTTCTTCTTTTACTTTATGTGAAAATTAATATTTTAATTTAAGATTCCCATGTTTGGTTTTCTATCAAAAGATATATACAAACGACAACTGATAACATTTTCATTGAGAAATGTTAAATTTATCTCTTTGTGATACGTCAAACCTATATTAATCATCGTTTTTGGAGAACTCGATATATCTTGCTTCCGGATATGTTCAATTCTGTTTGGTATTCCTTTGATTAATTCAATTCTGTACAAAGTTTACGATTGATGTTGGAGACTGGGGGCTTTAAAGTGGGAGGTTTTGATTGGGTCAGATATATGTCAATGTCTCCCCAAAGAAGATCAAGCAGTGATAGGTGACATCATTTGAGGCCAATGTTGTAGGCTTTACACAGGAAATGTAATTTAGCCCAAAGCAAACGTGAATAATTTGGAATAATCAAATTCTGTCATAAGCATTCATCGCAAATTGAACTTGAATTCGGAAAAGATTTAGCAAGTCTCTCAATAACAAACTTCGATAATATTCTATAACTCTTCAAGCATGATTGCAATTCAGGAAATGCCTATAAAATTCAGAATGAACATTCACTCCACTTGGGAAAGTATTTTGAATTTCAAACGAGAGATGCCTCCCTGCTTGTTTATAAAATAGGGGCGGTGAATTCAATCAGTGAATGAAGTGGAATATATGTGGAACATACTTCACTATGGGCGGATAGAGCAGACTTTTGGGGTGAATATGATAGAAGTGGATAGAGTGAAGGATCTCGGGTTGCTTGATTAACCAAACATGCACTAATTGCATGTAGTGTACTATGTGCATCGGGATGCACTAGAAAATGTCACCGAATACGAATGATCTATAATACGCTTGTGAAATAGATACGTAAATGATTTATGTAATTACTTTAGTTGGAAAATTTTGGTTAATTGGATTGGGACAAAAAGGGAGATCGAAGAAATTCTAACGGCAGAATTTCATCGATATTCAGGACAAGTAAATAACGCTTTACGTGGGTAATAATTAAAAATAATTATATTATTTGTCAATAAAAAACATACAAAGAATTTTTTTTTTGGATAAAACTGAAAATTAATGAATATTTTTAATACAAACGTAGCATTACTGTGGTGTTTTAATCTACTGATTTCTAAAAGAATTTGAAAGTTTTCGATGTATATTTTAATGGAAGAGTAAATTAATTACCTGAAATCTATAAGTATTCCTGAATACGATATTTTATTAACTCTTTCTTTTAATATATTAGGCAAACCTGATACATTTGGTTAAGACTCCAAACGAGAGACTCCAATTGAAAACAATACAGTGAATAATAGATTATTATTTTGGGTTTTCATTGGTTGTTTGATGGTAACCACAATAATACATTCATAAATTTAAATAAAGATGATTAAGACCAAAGTAACAATTTAAGTTTTAAAATAATTGACTCTGAAGCTGGAGCTGTAGTTTATTTAGCCAAGCTCCTGAGTTGCGTTGGGTTTTCATTGTTGCATCACTTACCGTAAAAGTTAGCAAGTAATTAGATTATTTTATGAAATTTTTGTTTCATAAAATAAAAATCTCAAATACAGTTTAGTTCCAACTAAAAATTCGACTTGTTTCTACAAAAATTTTCATTTTTCTTTAGATTTGAATTCAATTGGACAAAACCACGTGAAATATTTTAATTTTTGTTGAATGAACTTTAAGAAAAATATAATAGTTACGTTTTAAAATTCACTATTGATCAGTTGAACTATTTCAAATCATTTAACCATATTTTTCAAAAGAGGTGAGGTATCTATGATTTTGATAAAGAGTAAGAAGTAACCTTGCTAATGCAATAAAGCTAATATTAAAATAAGCGTTTACAAAATATTTAGTAATGAAATTGAATTGTTATATCAGTCTTTAAGCAAGTATAGCAGCCAAAAATTATCGGTTGGCAGTTGGTTATTGGAGGCTTTAGCAAATGAAAAATAAAGCTAAGTACTCTTATTGAAAATCGGTTTTCGCCCGTAGAAAATTCCGTAAATTAAACATGAATTTTCTTAAAGATTTATTGAACTCTCGACTCTTAAGGTGTTAAGATATTATCTAAAATTTAAGAGAAGAAAGAAACAACAAAAAATTCTTGATTTTTTTTTCATTTCAATTTGATTGGATAAATAAGAAAAAAAATATTATTGTGTTGTTGAAACTTGAAACATGCTTCTGTAGTCATCTATTTTTCTCTCTGTCCAATTCTATTCCTTCCCAAAGCACATATTTACTTTTTTCTTTTACGCATTTCAACTTTAATCTAAGTGTCAATATTCTCCCAATTTATATTTTTTACGTCGTTGGTATGTCTACACACTTAGGACTTAAATTTTTCTTCTTGTGTTTCGCATTTTGTCCAATATTGTTATTTCTTTGTTACGAAAATAAAAAAAAAATACATCAAGAAGCAAACTGGGAAAACACGGAGTGATTGGTCTTTGGTGTGGTGCATCGCGAAAATATAGGGTACGACGTCGAGGGGTGTTGGAGAGATTTAAGTGGGCCGCTTTGTACAGAATGGATTTGTTCACGTCGTAGTTCCGATGAGATTGTTGAAAATAACTCGAAACATGAGCTGAATAAAAAATATTACTTTTCAAGAGAACGATATTTTATTTTGCCACCCTCTCTGTGTATAACGCAAATATTTTTCTTTTTAACAATAACGTGGAGAAACTTGTCGGACAAAAAATTGTTTCGGGAAAGGAAAATCTTAACGTTGCATCGTATCGTTAGTTATCTAGATTTGCCTTGTATCTAAGTTTCGTTTCTGTCTTATTATCACAAAGTTTACGATTCGTGGCAAAGATAAAAAACGGTTTAGGGAAAATAAACGAAAAGACATATTGTCGCCGAATTCCACACGTCTTGTTCGACATCTCTTCCGTGCCTCCCTCATATTATCACTGGCTTGATCAAATTTTATAGCCCAAAAGACGTTACGTGCACGTGATTTATTTATAGCCGAGGATTTTTCACTGGTGTCTAGATATATGCGAATTTTCATAAAACCAGGCATAGTCAAACTGTTTTTAGTCCCATCTATCTTATTTTCCTTTCCAATACTAGTAATACTAATAAATTGCTCAGTTTTACAATACGAGCCAAGTTGTAAAATAAACGCGAGAAAAATTGTAAAATTATACAAGAAAAACACTTAATACTATTAAAAATATTTTAAATAATAGAGTAACAGTATAAATAAGGCTAAAGTTTGATTCATAAAACTCTACGAATAATAATTCAGGTTAAATCGAGTGATATATTATTACCTTGATCCCCATTTTGAAATTCTTTCATTATATCAACGTATATAGATATATGCCTGTTTGATTTGCGAATTTTTTTTTTAAACATCGCTCAAATATTTGTGCTTTACCAAGATTAGTACAAATTTTAAGCATTTACTTCAAAGCTAAGGTATTTCATGCAGCGTCCAACAGAGGGACTGGCCTGTTAAACCCCCACAGATCAAAAGTTACCAAGCAAAATATACATGCGAGTAACGTAAAAAAGTATTAAGAATCTCTCCTCCAATTCCGATGAATAATATAAGAAAAATCTAAAATTTAAATTTCGTTAACCAATAATATTAAGCCTACTGGTGCCGAATGATCTACGTGACCGCTCCAAGGCTGGTAGGTTTGGGGTTCGATCTTCATATCGAGCACATTTTCGATATTTCTCGATTACGGATTTTTATTAACCCTAAAGTTGCAAAAGACCTAAGTAGTTAGAAAGCGATGGTAAGTAAAAATTAAAAAGAATCAGAAACCAGAGTATTTTCTTTAATTATACAGAAAAGGCTTTTGATGAATTATACTTCTTCCGTATGGTTTAGGACATTAATCACTATAGCATATTTGCTCATCTATTCATATTTGTAACTGCTTAAACAATTCAATGGAATCAATGGAAGTCAGATTAGTCCATCGTTGTAAGTTCTTAAGCCAGAAGTTGGGTCTTCTTTCTAGTCCCCTTTTAGTATTGAATTTGCGTTCGATGATTAGTTGGAACAGTTTGCATTATAGGTTTCTCGTAATGTGCCCAAAATATTGTTTTCCATTATTTTATTAAATGCATAAGTTCTGTTCCTTTTTTACTATTCACAAGACTTCTATATATTATAAAACTATTTTTTATATAACTTCTATCTTTGAAAAATACTCTAAATACTCTGAGTCTCTTAAGGTATTACCAGAGATTGAATGGTTCTAGGTGATTTTCTTGGTGAAAAAGGACTACATTTTTGAGACTTTCCCAACCTCGTCCGGATGTTAGCAAAAAAAAAATATGGTTCGAGAGGAAAAACTATTTTTTCGACTTACCCATTAATTCAAAATAGATATAAAAGTGACCTTTTAGCTCTGAAATTCCGCTAGCTCCAAACTATTGGAACTAATGTTTACTGGTGTATTGTTTTGAAAACTTTATAAACTTCAAAGTCTTATGAGATTCTAATCAGGGTGGATTTGAGAATTACACTTAAACACATTTGGGTTTCCAAAGTAAATTCTTAAGGAATCAATTATTTATTGATGCATATGTTAACAATTAATATTTGATATCTTTATGGTTCCAAAATTAAGTGTTGGTAAAAAAAAAGAAAGTATCATTATCATAGCTGAAGATTTATAAATTGTAACTATCATTTTAATTAATGATTTTCATATTATAATAAATAGTAATAGGATATACCAACTTATAATATATTCAAATATAAGTTCTACTTGTAGTTTAATTCAAACATACTTTTTCTCGTTCAAAAATAAGAATTTTAATTTCTTGGAAATTTGTATTTGCCTACTCTAATGATACTAAAAGTAAAAGAAGAAAGACGAAAAATAAGCGAGAAATAGCCAGAAATATCTAAAGTTTGAAATAATAAATAAGAAATTTTACTTTTTTTATAATTTTATTGAAAATTAATGGTTTCCTTTTCTTTTGAGAACATCAGTAAGAGAACCAACTAATAAAATTCTAATTAAGTGGTATTAATATTTAAGTTTATAACGCTAATTAGTTTTCTAATTACATTGTATCTTACTGTGTTTAATCAAAATTCGAGGAATTTTATGTTCTTACCTTTAAATAATAATGATTAATTAATTAAATGAGAAAGTTTCTATTTACTTTCAGAGGTACATTTAGGTAATTTTATGGCAAAGTACTATTTGAAAAAAACAAGCTTTTGGTCTAGTTTTTCCGATTCTTCATAAAAAATCATTTTTCTTACCATCCGTGCTAAAAATATTTGAATTTTCTCGTGAGATAAGAAGTTATCATTATTTTTCCTTTAGTGGTATCTAAGTGATACTAATCAAACTAAATTTGGTTACAAATCTGTAATATTCCTTAAAAGTAAGGGCGACCTCAAAGATGCTATATCGGGTGGTATTCGCTCTTCTGAAGAGTTTTAACCCCTGTAAAAAAATAGGTTTCTGTTTTTTGATAGCATCTAGGTATATTTAGAAGAAAGACATATAATAAAAGTAAATTCCATCCTCGTCCGATTTCAAATGAAATTGTGGCATCCGGATTGTACGCAAGGAAATTTTAAAGGAACTGAAATTTTCAAGAAAATTCTTCAAAAATTGTATAGTTTTTTATTTTTTTAATTTTAATTTATTTAATAGTTGCATAAACGTCATGGTCATGAGCGACTTCTAGATTACATAATAATTAATAATTACAATAAATTTTTGGCACAGTACGGGGATCAAACCCACTACCTACTGGTTTTGGAGCGGTCACCTAGACCACTCGGCTACCAGTAGGCTTTTTCTAGTTTATCTATTATTATAAAGAGGAAAGATTTGATTGTTTGTTTGCATTGAATAGGCTCCGAAACTACTTGACCAAATTTGAAAAATTCTTTCACTGTTGGGAAGCTACACTATTTCCGGTGAGCATAGGTTATATTAGATTTTCAAAAAAGTTAGGTATCTATACTAAAACTCCAATAATGTAACCCAAGGTCTGAACAAATTACCAAAAAAACATTCTTTTATCGCGTGCGCTGCAAAAACTATTGGTTATAGAACAAAATAATGTAGTACGATTTTGCAGAACATATCATTATCTACAAAAAATAGAGCGACAGCATATGTCTAACTATTATAGTTATGTCACAATAAGTGTTTTTTCATTTTAAAAAATATATATAAATGCCACCGCTATAAAAGCTCTTTTATTTATACTTTGGGATTAATCCTTATCAAAATAAATGACTTCATATTTAAGTTTGCTTCAATACCATTATATAACTTTTTGAGTTATTCAATTTGTTGAACATTCCATTCGAAAGATATCACAAGTTTAAAAATTTAAGTTATTTGAAAAATGTCGCATGGTCACTCCATTTTACTTATAATTAAGACCAACTTTATTGAACTTGGCGATATTTATGAAGAGATGCTGACTGATTTACAGATTATTTGGTCTATGATAGGTATACCTACTGTAGCTATACGCAATAGACATACTCTTTTTAGATATTTATAAATATTTTTTGAAAATTAATTGATCATTACATACAAATATTTTATTCAAAGCAACAGTTTATTAAATGTGTCTTTTTAAAGTTGACAAAATAATGTTTTTAAGTATGATAACATTTTTATATACCTCTACAAATGGAAAATTTGAAAAGAAAACATAATCTACACCTGCGTTACGCAGACGAAGTTGCGGGGATCAGCTATACTTAAATATATGTTTAAAATATTCTCAAAGTTTCAACAAATTATATTTATTTTTTATACTATACAAAAATTCATTAAGATCATTGAGAAAACGCTATCCTAATCTTGTTTCCTCCCTTAATATAACCAATTTCACTGATATCGGTTTACTTTACTGATTATATTTTATTTAAAAAACGAAATGAACTGTATTAAATAAATTCTTACATATGTAAATTTCAAATCACGCTCATGTCGTGTTTTCTTATTTTTCTTTTCTAATTAGAATATTTAAATTATTCTCTCAGCCTTATCTACCTTATTACTATGTATTTCATTTCCAAAGCCTTGAACTATACATTAATAATTAGAGTGACAAGTCCGCGTGATTACCAATTAGTGAACTGCCACACGAATACAAGTTCAGATGCGTCGTTTTATATATCTATATCTATATATATATATATTTTGAGTATGTATGAGATGCGGAGGTTGATTGTATTTTCCTCTACTAATTCCAAGGATCAGCCACCCCAACGTCCTCGATTTGCCCTTTAGATTTTCACTTATAAAAGGATATAAATGGCGAGCAGATACGATTCGATTTGAGTATGGAAACGTATCACATTTTGCAAGTTAGCAAATATGGTGAAGAAAAATCGACAATATGGTCACATACTATTTTATTTTTATTTTTTTTAGGGAACGGGACAGAAAGAGGAATAAATCAGACGTATACAAAACAACAAACAGCAGCCGTTACAAGCATAAAAAATGCACACAGGCACAGTTGGGATTTCTTATTCTAAATTCTCCATTTCTGAATTTCTTATTTGAAGCGAAATTGAACGCATTCCCATGTCTCTCATTCCGGTCATTACTCGCTTACTGTTGCCAAATTCAAATTGGTTTTTCGGAAGCTCTTATGTCAGCGAAATACCACAACTTGAAATTCTATGTCAATATTACGGCTTCAGAATTTGAATGCAAAGTAATCCCGGAAAAATCAAATAGTGATATTATTGAAGAGAACCACACCAAAAGCCGTTACAAGAAAAACATCCGTCCCACACAAAATACTAGGCATTAAATGTTTCCTATTCCATTAATCATTTCCTTTTAACACATAATGTAAAATATTTTAAGAAAGAAGATAAAAAAGTTAAATTGAAAAAATGCATTACTTTTTTCTATTTTACCTTGAATTTGAAGGCAAATAAAGTGTAGGAAAATATTTTCAAAATAAATATAAAAAAAATGTTTTATTTCTAAATGGCAATGTAGATCAAGGCAAATCCCAGAGGATGTGTAAGTAAACTGTTTTGGGACTTTGAGTATATTTTGGAACTGTCGTAGATGTTGCATTTGTTTATAGCCCTGTACATGTTTACGGGGAAAGTGGAAACATAAAAGGGAAGATCAGGGACTGCTTGTCGAGTCGTACCCTTTCTCTGGAGTGTTAGGGAGATGGAGTGTATTTATATTCCATGTGACAGTGAAGGGTCGTTTCGGCTTGAGTGGCTATTCAATAAGTGACGCATTCATTTGGATTGAGCTAACAGTTTGTCTCTATACTGTTATTACAGTGTCATCAGTGTCGTAGAATTTTTAATTTCTATCATTAAATTTGGAAATTGATGCATCTAGTGAATTGTGAATTTCATGCAACCAATGATTGAATTAAGGTGGAAAATAATCAATAAATCGATTGGAATGTGGTTTTAAATATTTAAGTGGAAAAGGGTTGAACGCTCTGTGAGCAGACTTGAACTGTATATTGTATGTTTTTATATACAAACTAAAAAAGGAACTATAATTATAATCTTCAGCGTATAACGTTAAAACAACATGAATTTTAGCAACGAAGAACACAAACAAAAAAAAAAACAATGACATTTTTCCTTTTGCCTTTATAAAGATAAGTTTCGATTTTTTACAATGGTTATAATTTAATTTTATAATTGGAACATTCTATCAATGTTTTTACTTTAAAGTATACTAAACATGGTTTTTGTTTTCAAAATTCATTTTCATAAAATATTTATTTAAAAATATTTTTTAATGAACTATAATATTTTTCTTTAAATAAATTAAATAATAATTTATAAAAACATTGTAACTTTGACATTGGGATTCCCTCTATGGTTTATCTACTTTTAAATTATATAAATTATAATTAATTTATAGGATAATGAAAAACAATGTTCTTCTATGTGTACAATACCACTACATTTTCATTGATATTTGCAGTAGATTATACTTATTGGTTACGTAAGAGATTAGAGATTATTAGATCCTGTACACAGTATATTTTTGTTGCTATTTTTTTATTTATTTTTTATTTATTAAGTTGGATTTTCCAGGATGAGGATAGTTGAGCCTTAACACTGCAGCCTCAGGGCTTATTATGCTTCCTGGGTCCCTATTTCTCCTAATTAAGACTAAGTAGCTGGACAAACCTCAACACTCGTCGTACTAGGAGCTTTCCGATAATTTCAGTTCCTGGGCTTATATCCCTATTTCCTCACGTTTCATTGCATTCCCATAGGACATGAGAAGCAATGGCATCCTCTGCCGGACTGAACCTTTATTATGAATCACCCATACGTAATTCCATTGAATAAAAATTGTTCCTCACTCCACACTGACCGGTTATTAGGTCCATTACCACTTTTACCTGTTTTTTATAAAACCAAGTATTTTAGTAGTTAGTTTCTGTAATGGTTTTCCCATCATCCTTTTACTGTGCATTTGCCCACTGGTATTCTTCCATATTCTGTAATGATCTTTATTAAACCCATTCTTTTGGTATTTTTCACTGCCAATCTTGTAACTCCAAGTACAGACTGTGGGCCTATGAATAATATTTGGAATCCTTGCGGGATTAGGATGTTAACCATTTCAATGCCTTTGATACCCTTGATAGCTTGGCACCTATCCCAAATTGATTTTATGTCGCTCCATTAATTAACATTGTTGAAGAAAAATTTTGTTTTAATAAAATATCACGACGTGCTATAAATAAATATCATAGTGATAAACAAAATTATTGATATTTAATATTTAAAAATATTTTCAAAAATAATTTATTTTCATTATTTTTTTTTATTTTTGAAAATATTTTTTTACGTAATACCAAATTCCAATAAGCATTAATGATTATTTTTCAGAAATAATGAACAATATAAGATCTTAATTACTAATGACCAAAAGAAACCTTTAAAATTTGAATATTAAAAAATAATATTTAATTACTTCGATAATTTTGGTTTTTAATGTATTTTTTTTTTCATTTCAGATTTTTTGCTGATCTGACCGAAATTCAAAATTCAGGTATTTAAAAAAACTTTCAAAATGCTAAGTTAATACCAGGGGTAGGGTACCGGAGTCTGGATTGTGAAACCGGAAGATTTTGAAAATGTATTAGTATTCAAAACTTTTAAAAGCTTCGATTTCTATTAATTTAAACTCAGTAGAATAGAATTAATTCATAGCCAAATGCAGAGATTGATTCTGGAACTGAAGCCGTAACTTATTTAGATCATCTTCCCAGCTCTGGTTTAAAACCGGCGTTACTTACCAAAAGTTAAGAAAAAAAAATCCTAAGGTTTCGTTAATAAATATGGTTATGAAGAAAAATTGAGAAAATTACAAATTTTAATTTCTTTAGACTGTGCTAATAGAAGAGTTTGGTATATTAGTATTCCCATACATACTTTCAATTTTGCTGATAATAGGGCAAAAGCAGGGGTCAAACGGCAATTTTATCCAAAATATTATAAACTTTATATTGTTTTATCTTTCTTAGCCTTCAAATCTTTAGTGAGACTTACCTTTATATTTTTGAAATATACTCTAAACAAACACTTTGCAGTACTGGAAAAATTTTCGGTTGGTGTATAAACAATTAAAAAATATCCATAAAAAACATAAGGCATTATGTCCAATTGAAAATTGAAAGTTTTTAACAGTAAATGGATAACGCTTACACGATGTAATATTATTGCCTCTTAGTTTTCCATATATGCTACAATTTTTCACTTTTAAGAGGAATCTAATTGTACTGGTTAGACTTAACAGCTAGATAGGGTTTGTTTTATGTAAAATAGAAATCTTATTTAAATAATTTTTTTTTACTTTAAATAAAGCCTAGAAAATGGTTAAAGAAATGCATTAAAATGAATCTAAAAAGTTATTGTTGTCTAAGAATCTCTTTTTACTTTACTATTTCTACATTACATTAGTCTGGAAAGTTTTCTAAAAATAAAAATTTTTGGACATTTTTTGGGTTATCTCAATTCATCACATATAATATTTTCGTTACTTGAACTCTTCAATTTTTGGTAGTAATTGATTCACGTAATAAAAATTCCTTTAATTCTTTACTCAATGAATTATATCAATTAATTCCTTTTTTTTCATCTTAGAATCTAGAAAACACTTCATACTTATGACTATTAAATAAAAATAAATCACTTTACATAATCGTAAGTGATATTGTTTCATAAGTCTTCTAAAATTAAGAGAAAAACTTTGGTAATATTTTAATATATTTAAACTTAAATTTCTGATTTATAAAGGCAGAAAAATTGATTCATTCATATAATAAAGAAAATATTATAATTGTACATATATTTTTGCAGTTGGTAAATCTAAACAAAATACAGTTGACATAATTTATTGGTATGTCATTAAAACGATGCCATTGTTATCAGAAAGTGTATAATAATGTTTTAGTCATTATTAAAATTGAAAAATGATTGCCATGTTTTCAAGAATTCATTAATTATGATTTGAATAAAATTTGGCTATCGTTCATTAGTTTCAGCACTCGTTTTACTTGAAATAAGTTGAAGAAAAACCTAGTTTTAATAGCCTTAATTATTTTTTTTCAAGGCAAGTTTATCATAGATTCTTTAATTTACAAAAATTTTCATTGAATATTTGTATAATTTGTCTTATAAGCACCTTAAAACTAAGGACAGGTTTTGACATTGTTTGCATTTTATAATCTCCCACATGAATATTTGAAATTTTCAACATTTAGAACAGATATGTATTATTCATTTAATATTTTAATGTCATAATTTTCCTTATTCTACAATAACGCTTCTATGCACGTACGGAAACACATTAAATTGATAAAATTGAGAAAAAATAAATGAGATTCTGCTTTTAATACTTATTTTCATTAACGAAAATTTCATTTATCATCGTTACTATAAATTTAATACTTACGGAATATATGCAATAAACTTACAAATATCGCAATAATTTAAGCCCTTACAAGTCATTGATTAGACAAAAAAATACTAATAGAGATTTTTGATATTGCTCTTTTTTATATATAAAGTTTAAAGTGTCCACAATAAAAATACTTTTTTTAGATTAAAATGAAAGGATTAATTTACAACTTTAATAGAAAAGACTTCTAATTAAAAGAGTCCTAATAATCATCACCATTTTATCCTCGGTGTACAGCTTTTGGATGTAAGACTATATCCAAACTATTGGATTTGTATGAGAAGGTAGTCTCTTATGGTATTGTAGGAACATATCGGAAAACATTTCAGGGATATAAAGGGTAATAAGATCTTTATGAAAAACTTTAATATATAATAAAATAAAAAGACGTTTATTTTAATACTGAAACTAAGTATACTCGTAATAGGTAAATAAAACATTAACAAGCCTTCCGGTGGCCGAGTGGTTCCGACGATCGCTCCAAAATTGAGAAGGTTTTGAGGTCGATCCTCGTATCGAGCAAATTTTCTAAATTTCTCAATTATGAATTTTTAGTAGCCCTAGAGTTACTAAGGACCTAAATAGTTATAAAGCGACGGTAAATAACAATTAAAAAAAAGCTTTACGTAATCAGTTATTGGGGTGTTTATACAACAGATAAATTATTTTGTGCTCTTATGTATGTAGTTCAATGTACAAACGTAAACTACAAACAATAAAATTTTGAACAAAAGTTCAAGCAAATGAATTACTGACATATTGCCCAGAAACATATTTCGTTTTTTCCGTAACTGCTATGAGATGAGTCACTGAGTTTCTCATTACTAAGTGACTCTAATACTACTTGATGACCACTGATGAAAATTGCTTGGCAATCGAAATACGTATTTGAACAATACGTGAGTAATTAATTTGTTTGAAATTTTGTTCAAATTAATGTCAAATGTTTATTTTTGAAAGTTATATTACATAAATAGGACCACAATATATTTTATGTATTGTATAAACAGTATAACTGTTCAAAGTCAGTGAAAAAATCTAATTTCAATTATTGGGATTTTATAACAAAAATTATCTGACTGGTTATATTTGGATTTTTCAACTCTAATGACAACGTTTTAAATGCAAAACAAGAATCAATAAACAATAACAGAATTTTGAACAAATTTTTAAAAATATTTTTTATCTTACTAAAATAAAAGAACTCTAGCAAATAGTTTTCCATTATTTTAAAAAAAGACTTAAACATGAATAATTGATGTTCTTACAAACAAGGGTGATTGCAAGTCGCTTTTAGACGGAAAATTTTCAGATATCTTTCTGACATGCAAAAGAATAATCTCTATTAATTAAATCAAACTTTAAATTATATGCCTGGCTAAAAGTTTTCCTACTAAGTATTGGAAAATTGTCTTTACAAAAATCGATTTTAATTTGAAATTAACGAAGAAAATTATTTAAATAATAAAAGTATTTAACGTGGTACTTTTTTAATAATGATTGTTGATGCAAGTCCTGTAATTTATGTTATTGTTTATGGACATTTTTCATATCAAATGTCCCCAAATTATGTTAAATAATTCATTTTTATCGAGGTTTGCAATCTTAAAATGCATTTACAACATGCAAGAAACCGCCAATAAATTGTATACATTATAACAGGTAGAAGTTCGATTTCGGTCATTCACCTTTAAAAACTTGTCTGATTTGATATTTTAAAAAGATTTTTCTCTTATTAAAATGCATAAATGTTTTCACCACGCCAAGCGCAACTCCATCTCGCGGCAAATTCATTCAAACATTACAGTTAACCAAAGGAGCTTATATCCCGGACGTTCCGAAGCGCCTCTGCACCTATTTTCCAGAATTTGCAAGCTTCATCGCAGATAAAAACCGTGAGTGGAAAGCTCGAGCTTTCAACTGGCTCCACTCTGTGGAAATATGCTCAGCTTATTTTGTACAAATGGTTTTCATGTGAACTTCAAACATTCCAAGTTTGCCAACAATCGATTCGGGCAAACATATATAGAAAACTTACCAAGACTACGTCCGCATTGAACTAATTTATTTATTGAACTATCTGGCATAAACACAAAGTATTCTATAATTCATATCATTCATATATTCCTCACTGAAAAACATGTGTGCTTAAATGGGAAAAGCATTATCGTTTACTTTATCGAAAATAAATAAGGGGGTTGTACATTTTCAAAAAATTTCAAATATGATAAAGCTGTAGGTGTAAAATAATTTATTTTTATTTGGTTCGAAAATGAAAAATTGTTTTTGCTATGAAATATAATAACATTGCAAATAATGAAGGCTTTTGCAATGAATTTTTTAAGTAAAATAATATATACAATTATCTCAAAAATGTCCTATCTTTTTTTATATATAAATGTATAAAAGTAATACCATTTTGCGATAGCTAGCCGTTTACTTGTTGCAATCGTAGCTTTAAAATGAGCCCATTATGGAAAATTGTTGTGCTTCTAGTATCTTTATTGGTGGTTTTAGAATTAAGTTTTGTCAAAGGTAAGCATTCGTTTTCAATAAAATTAAGATTTCGATTTTTTTCTTCACTGTTATTTGATTTGATTTTTAGCTCAAGATGATGCCGATGTAGGTGCAGGTGATGATGAAGAAGAAGATGGAGTATTAACCAACGTTGTAAAAGTACTTTTTACACTTGGAAAAGTTCTGTTCTATGTTTTATTGGGAAATATTCCAGGGGCAATTAAAGCCCTGTTTCAACTTATACGATTATTAGCATAATTATTTTCCCTGTTTTAAAGAAAGAAACACATTTATTGTTCCTGTTAACTAAAAAATTCCTACGTTTTGTATAAACAATAACTCCGAAAGGATAATTTGATTTTTATGCATAGTTATCAATAGGTATTAATATTTATTTAAATGGTTTATCTTATTGAAGTTAAACTATAATTTATATGTTTTTTGTTACAAATTTCCTATTTTTAACTGCTTAAAAGTAACGTAATTTGATAAATACAAAATTCCTATTTTCACATAAAAATTTTATAAATATTCTTTAACCTTCAACTCCTAACCATTAGTTATTTTTAGGTGACACAAAAACACTATTGGTATATCTTTATTTAGTACTTCAAAAATATATTTTGGTAATTGTTATTTACCGTCGCTTTATAACAACTAAGGTTTTTAGCGACCAAAGGGTAAATAAAAATCGGTTTATTAAGAAATATTGAAAATTTGTTCGATACAAAATTCGAATCCAACACCTATCAGTTTAGGAGCCGCCATCTAGACTACTCGGTCACCAGAAGGAAAAAAAGGTTTTTTTAACAATTATTAACAATTGCTTAAATATTAGTCGACCAAGTTTGTTAGGTGTGTTTGAGAACTTTTCAACTCTCTGGTATGAATTTTCTACTAAGTTGTATTATTGATTTTATCAACTGTACCGTATCTATAAAAATGAATCATGACAAGGATTATTATTAATAAAGTTAAAGCGATTGTTAATGAACGCTTGAAGAATGTTCAATAAAGAGGTCAAAATGTTGCGAGTAAAAATCAAGTTTTACTTGCTTATTTTTGATCCTAGTCCTCTGAGAATTTGTATTAATAAATAAGCATCCTTGTTAACGTCATCTTTAATGGTGGCAAATTTCAATATGTTAATTAGCGAAAACGAAGAGAAACCGATACAATCAATTGACTTCCATTGGGATTAAGAAAGAGTTTGGTTTTAATTTTATTGATACTCTTGTACATAAAATCGAACTAAATATTAACTGTACAAGTACTTTCAACCAGCATCGATAAACGAGGATACTTACCTCCAGAAGAAGTTAAAAAATAAGTTAACGAAAATTTAAAATCTTGATGTTTTAATCTACGTTTCTAAGAAAAAATGTATTAAAGTTGATTTGATAGGGATGATATTCATCCCATAACACCAGTAGTATTCTGTAAGTCATACTTTCTGTGGTGAAAAAAATATTTTGAATATTTAACAATAAAACCAAAAGCAACTCAAAAGGAGAATACCAAATGAACAACTGAATGTGCAATAATGATTCAAGCAAGAAGGAACTTTGCTGTGAAGTCCTATTAGAGTGCAAATTTGTATATATAGCTGCAAATTGGTTCATAGTTACAAGAAGTAACTAATTTTCAATAAAACTTAAAAAAAATAAAAATATTTTTCTAACGATGTGCACGGAAACTTAGTGCGTGAGGTGAAACCGAACTTATCCATATTTTTATAAACATAACATCCATTACTTAGTAAAAATATTTCTGAACACTTTTCAGGCAATTTTATACGTTTAAAAATTCTCCAATTTATAAAAGTAAAAGCAGTGAGTGCATTTATTATTTATTATCTAAAAAATGTAAAAAACTCTTTTTAAAACATCTAAGGTCAATTATAGAATAATATTTCAGCTTTGAAGTAGGTGCTATATTAAGTATTAAAATATAGTTTTAATTTTTTTCTTACTAAAATTAAAAACATATTAAACAAAAAGACTTGGTAACTAAATACTAATAATAGATAAATGGTTTTTCCTAACAATTTAAAAATTTTTTATATCAAAACTCTGGAACCAACAGAAGAGTCAAACAATTGACAAGCAGAAAACACAACGGATGCAAAATATCTAAAATAGGTACTTGTTTTTCATCTAACTTTAACAATTTCTAACTACTAACTAACCCAAGATTTTGTGCTCAAATAATTTTATACAATAAACAAAAATCCTTGTAAAATCTGAGTAAACTTTTTGGTAATCTATAATTTATCGTTACAAGAATACTACGTTAAATTCAAATTAATAGCTTTTATAAAATTATAGTTATTTGGGTTATTTGGATGGGAAAAATAAAATGGGAAATTGCTTCTAGGTAGTGCCGCATTTACAGGAGAACCCCATAAAACATCTTTGGGGGAATCCACATAAAGGTACTGTTAATAATATTACGATAAAAAAAATTTAATATATAATAAGGTAATTCAAATTTCAATATTTGTATTTTTTATTTTAGGAACATCCACATAAGCGAAATATAACAAAAATGCATACTTCAAGGCGATTTTACCATGTTTTTTCATTGTAATAATCAATTTTCATGGTCTCTTCTGTAAGGGCATATATGTCTTTGTTTAAGAACCTTCACCTTAAGTAAACGCGATATTGCCTTAAGTATTCTGCAGATAAAATGTTGTCCATTGCTGATAAAAAAAGAGTGTTTCTAAAGTATTTTCAATAAAATTACTATGTTTACTCAAAAAATACTTAAGAAATATAATTTACAAAAAAAATATATATAAACATGTGATTCATCACATAACAGTTCCGGGGCGATCCAATACTACTTGAGGACTGCTGACGAATATTGATTGGCAATAGAATATGTATCTGGGCAATATGTCAGTAAAACATTAGTTTGAACTTCTGTTCAAATTTATGCTTTTAATTTTGTTAATAATATTACATAAATAAGACTACAATAAATTTATATTTTGTACAATAAACAGCAGTGTATAATTTTGAATGATTTTTCTCATATGAATTATTTGAATAAGTAAAACAATTTTATTAAAAATACTTTAAAAATTTATATATTGTATAAACAGTAAAATTGTTTAAATTCAGCGGGAAAAAAATCTAATTTGTTTCTAATTTCTAATTGAGTTTTAATAAAACTTTTAATTTTTTTAATCAGGATCACTAAAATTCACTAAGGAACTCTAAGGTAATATTTTACCAATAATATTATACCGATAATGTAAATACTGTCGGTTTTGTTAAAACTGATATTGTATCAACAGATTGAAAGTATTTGATTTTTATTCGAAGAAATCAAAATTAATTGATGCGATTTTTTTACAATGATCTTAGTATCCTTACTCTTAACTGTAATAAGAATCTAAGCTTAATTAATATTTCATTTACTTTTAAATGTAATCATTTTTTTTTCAATTTACCGAATTTATTATCAGTTTTTATTGTATTTATGAATAAAAATAATTTTCAATTTTATTATATCTTGTGTATCGAAAGGCCCCGAATGACGTCAGGGCACAAAACGTCCCATAACTGCGTTTACGTATTCGTATATGTATTGATATTGAATGTGGGAGTGGTTTTGTTAAATTTTCAAAATTTCAATAATCAAAACAAATGAACATCTATAAATCTTATAATCCTATTGGCTAATAGCCTCTTGCATTGAAGTGGGTATGGTATTATCAGATATCAATGCATTGCTAAAAACGTAATACTTGTATTACCTGAGCGCTTATCGTCTTCTTCACTGCATGTATTTATGTAATATATTAAGTCTATTGATAATTGAGGAAAAATACTTTTCGGATTTTTTTTTGAATAACTGCACTGGAAAAAAAGTATAAAATAAAAATGAAAATATATTTTTTTTGCGTGTACATTAGAAGGGCGCAAAAAAAAACAAATATTTTTTTTCGAGTCTCTAAATGAAATAAGTTAATTAATCATTTTTTGAAATTCCTCTCCAAAAATCTGCGTCAAAAGTTATCAAGTTCCCAAACAGTTCCAAGTGTGCTATTGTGTACCACCCTTATATTTGTGTACATATTTCGGGTGGACAGGGTAATTGACGTTAAGCACGGGAATGATTTCTAATTTCACTATAATACTCTTCAAAAAAATCATTAATACTCAGCCATAAACATCCACATTGGTAACCAAATTTGTTCATAGTTAGCCGAAAATATTTTCCACAAAAATATATTTTCTTAGTATCATTAGAAAGTTATAAAGTTGTAAATTTTTTATTTAAGAGCATTATAAACCCCTAAATCATATAAAAATTTAAGATCTAATGGTGCATCTAATTGTAGGAAAATAATTTATTTTTCAGATGTATACTTATTTTTTTTCACAAACACTAATTGAGATTGGGAAAAGAAACTTTAAGGATTTTAGTTTTTATTAGTATCAACATATTTCTTAAGTATCATTAAATATCTTTCCGGCAATATCTTCCTTTTTTACTTAATTTTATTGTATGTTGTATTCAAAATCATATTTCTTTATTAAAAATTATATACATATACCAATTATATTTTAATCTTTGCATAATTTTGTCCTTATTCTTTTGTATGTTTTTTTTTTCAATCAAAATAATTTGTGAAATTAATAAATATTTTTATTTGACATTTTTTTTTTGAGAAAATTATAATTAAAGTGCATGCACTACAACTAAAAGCACTGATCGGAGTAAAAGAAATACATCATACAAAACAGCGGTAATATTTCCTCCCAGTAAATCCTTCACAAGCGATGATACAATTTGGTTTAGAGGAACAGGTTCAGATGACGATGTTTGTGCTAAAGTGAAATTGAAATTTATAAATTAATTGATATTAACCCAAAAAAAAAATTTCTCCAATAACTTACCATTTGCATTTTGAAAAACACAAACAAAGATTGCAAGTGCAAATAGGAAATATACGTATTTCATTTTATTTTATTTTTTTTTGGTTTTTTATAGTCAACTCGGTCTATCCCCTTGCTGCTGAATATTTAAACTACTTAAGGCAATAACTTAACAAGCTCTTTTTATACTCAAACTATTGCCAACTGGAAATTAGATAATTGCTACTTAAATGCATTCTTTGAGGCTTTGGGTTTTTAACCAGGTATGGCTTTTCAGAAAATGATGGTAATTTTTTTCCTTTTAAAATAATATATGAATGAAATAATTGGTGAGCTTAGTTAGAAAAAGATAAGGTTACAAGAAAAATTATCAATGCGTTTGATGGATGATTGTACATTTTACGTCATGATAATTATCCGTTACTCTATATTTTCTTAATCTAATTAAAAATAATTCATTTGTCATATACAAAAAAATTAATTGGCATATACATTGAAAAATTTATTTTATCAAACATATTACGATTAAACTTGAATTTTTAAGTTCAATGGTAAAACGCGTTCGTCCATGTGATTATACAAGGTTACTATTTGGTGATTAAGTGTATACATTTTTCTGATTACGACAAGGACATGAAATAGTAGCGTAATTAATTGGAAAATATTTAACTGTGGAAAGAATCGAGGACACACATTAACATTAGCAACGTTTGAACTACTCAAAAATTTAAGAAAACTAAGTTAGCGAAAATTGATTTCAAATATTTTTACCAAACATAAACAGCAAATCCTTTCAAATATCTGAGAGATTCTGGAAGAACGAAATTCTTAAGGTTTCTGGAAGATAAGGACAGGTTACCGAACAGAGTGGTAACTATATAATGTAACTATATTATACAAAATTTAAATATAACATAATTTTAATTTTTTTTTGGGAGTGGCAAATATTTTTAAATTAACTTCCACCTCTTGCTAAATGAATGGTTTTTTCACAAATGCCATCAATTATTATTAGTAGACATCGGACTATATGCACTATCAAATTGTCAAAATAGGCATGTAAATATGCAATAAAAAAGGGCGAAATATGCACAAAATATGCAAAAACAAAAAAACATTTAGTTTTAAAATTTACGTTTATTTTCACATTAAATTTATCTCAATAAATATAATTTTTCTGTACATTTGTACAGTATTGAACTTCTCCTAAGCCGCCAAACCTATTCTCCAAAAATTTTCTGTGTGTATTTGAGTGGGAACCTGGATGGTTTAGATCCACAATTGGATTATATAGATAAAAAAGATGACAAGCTGAAAATGAACTTTCGACGTCAACTTACGTTACCGGACAGAATTTGAAATTTGGTGAAATTTTCGGAGATCTCTTCACAAGTGCCGTTGATAAATTCATCAATTTTCTTTATTTCTTCAAGACCGTGACTTTTAGACAATACTGCATTTAATTTGCCACGAACCTATTGTAATAGTTAACTTGGAAGAACGTTACTCTGTTCAATCATTTTCTCTAATTTTTCCAAGGACTTGCACAGAGGAAAGTTCCAAATTTCTTAATTGCATATTAAAGGATATTGTTTTAATGGGATGCAATAAAAGCAACATTTTTTTTTGACTAAACATCGGCTAGCTTAAACTGATTACTATATCGTCTGGTTTGTCAAATTTTCCAACTAATTCTTTTATGGCTTCGAAATTTTCAGCATAAAACAATGTAGCATTCTACCAGTAAGTTCCCCACCGTGTTAATATTGGTTCTGGAGATAGAGCTACGTTTGATAGTAGTTCTTTATAGGCTTATACTCGCGATGGCGCTTTTAAAAACCCTTTTTTGTAGAAGAAATCAATTTATTGGCTATCCTGAACTCATTTTGAGTTTTTTTCCGCAGCTCAATGTAATCCGTGGCTAGACAGGTGATGTGAAATAATATTGGGTACAGTACTTTCAAAACTTGACGAAAGGATAACATGTCAATGGCACACAACAATACGCCTAACACTAATAACTAACGAAATAAGCTTTTGCCATGAAAAAGTACCAAAATATGCAATAACGCTATAAAAATTAAATTATATGCAGTTGCATGTGCACATGCAAATGTATATAATCCGATGTCTATTTATTAGTATCGTTTTATAACTTCGGATCAAATACTCATAACAAAATTTGAATTTAGGTAAAAAATACCTAAGCTCAATAGCAAATTTGTTCTAATTTTGCTAGTACAAAAAGGAAGTGTGTGTTCTAGGTTGGTCCTTAATAGGGATGTTTTTGAATTTCTTTGCTCCCAGGGGCTCAAATGCTTCCAAATTGATAAAAAAAATCCCTGAAAATTTGAGCTCTTAATATTAATTTTGAGATAGTCCGCTTTCCAACTTAAGTTTCTTATGGAAAAAACGTGGGAAAAATTTAATTTGTTCTTTAGAATTCCATAACTCAGCGACAAATAAATCGAAAGTAACTAATCGCGTCATGTTTATTGTAAATTTAACGCTCTACAAAAAGTAGTTCTTATGATTTTTCGCTAAATCTATTGGCTACCGAGTTATTGGCTTATCTATGGGCTTAAAAATGCGGCTCTAATGGTCAATGAAAATATAATGCATTTTTTAACTGAGCAACGGAAAGATGTATAGAGTTGGTTACATAGCTAATATTGAATCTGATGACAATGAACAAGTACAAAAAATAAAGGATGAACTACTACAGCTACGTCATGAAAAATTACAAGAATAATATTGTATCTGCATCTTTTTGATCATAAATACAAATTTTGCATATAAAATTTGATGTATTTCGTAAAAATAAGTATTTTCTTAATAATTATAGTTGATAATAATAATAATTATATTATAATTAAACTTTGAGCTTGAATAACTCGTAAGTCAATAGATTTAGCGAAAAATCATAAGAGCTCTTTTTTGTAGAGTGTAAAATTTACAATAAATATGACACGATTAGTTATTTTCGCGTTATTTGTCGCTGAGTTATGGAATTCTAAAGAACAAATTAAATTTTCCCCACGTTATTTCCATAAGAAACTTGAGTTGAAAAGCGGACTATCTTCAAGTTAAAATTAAGTTCTCGAATTTTTAGAGATTTTTTTTTTTATCAATTTAGAAGCATTTGAGCCCCTGGGAGCAAGAAATTAAGAAACATCCCTACTAAGGACCACCCTAGTGTGTTCGCGCCTTATGTTTTGGGAAATTTTGTCAAGTCGTATTAATGTAGGCTAGAATCCCTACGGATTCAATTATTACCGATTAAAATAAAAGTTAAAAAAATATTTTTTAAAATTATTTATTGTTTCTTTAAATATAATTTTTGATAGGTATTTAAAACCAGAGGAATGACATTGTGATAAAATTTAAATTTTTCAATTTTTAACAGTTCAAAATTTTAACTTAACGTTTCATCAAGAAAATGTTAAAAAAAGAAATTTAATTTATATTATTTCTTCAAATAAATGTTAAAACTAAACGTAAAACAGCACAATTGATTTTATACACATCTTTTTAATCCCAAACTCTCAAATCGCTTTAGTTCACCTATATTTTCCAGATGTGATGAAAAAACTTTTAAATTAAACAATTTTTCACTTGACCCAAATGTGTACAAAAAAGCTTCTAAGTCGAAAAAGAAATAAAATAAATAGAACTTCGAGAAATAAAAATGTAAAAAGCACGTTTGAAGCATTCAAAAGGCTTTTGTCGTCGACGGGAAAAGCTCACGCTCGCATTCCTCTTATTTTCTCACAAAATAATTACTAAACTTGGAAAATAAAAAGCTCTTGCATTTACAATATTTTATTTTAAATAAAAACAGTAAAACAAATTATAAATAAACCTTAAGAAAACTTAAACAATACCCAGAACGTTAAAAAAAAACTAGAAAATAGAAAAACGGAAAACGAACGAATGACGTTAAGCGTTCCACAAAAAGAAAACAAACATTGAAAATAAGTTCAACAAAAATTTATCATATAATGCATTTATCCCTCATTATTTACGGGAAGGTTGTAGAAAAGTTTTATTTGAATTAATCGCATACTTTGTATATACTACAGCACAACCAACAGCTTTATTTATTACGAGTAAAGATAGTCAAGTATATCAATTAAAAAAATTAAACTACAAAAAAAAAACTGTTTAAACTAAGTCAATAGAACGTGTTTTTTATTTAGATAAAGTTTTGTTTTCATTAATTTTCCAATGGAAACTAAATAAACTTTATTTTGTTCATGTTATTCGATTGAAAATAGGATGATGTAAGGGATGAGGGATAAAATGTTTCACTATAGTGAGGTATAGGATAAATTTTATCGAGAGAATGAGAGATGAGTTTTCAAACGATATATCAATTTTATTTGTAGCAAATATGGCAAATATTGAATTAATTGGAAAATGGTTTCGATGATTGAATTAAAAACTCTTCACTTCAGTAAACTGATATTATAAAATTATACCTATGTACTTCGGTCAGAATAGCTCAAGTTTTATTTTCTCAGAATAATTTAGAATAAAAGTAATAAATTTTTCTTATAAGCAAATTATTACCAATTTGATATATAATCAATTAAAGTACTATATAAATTGATAAAGTACATATTACAATTAAAAAAGAAATAATTATTTTCTTAATTAACGAGGAAAAATCAAATTTTTCGTAAAATAACCGATTTATAGGACACATAGATTATATGAAATAATCACATAGCTGCAAAGAATATTAATTCAAGTTTGTTTTATTATCTTTATAATATGTTTACAATATTTTTTTACCTAACGCGATGTATAGCAATACTGTGAGTAAAGTACCATATTAGAATAAAACTTAATTCTTTCCACTGAATTGTTAAGAAAATACTTGTTGAAAAATCCTTATAAAATTTTTACTGCGTAAAATATCATTTAAAGTTAACGATTTTAAGCTTACGGTTGAGTGTTGAATAGAAATTCAAGAAGTTCACGTGGTCGGTTATGTGACGTCAGTGTTCTGTTGCTATATACCATATGTACACATTGTTGGATTTCTTTATCACAAAATATGTTTTAAATTATTGATAATGACATATCATTATGGCAATCACAAAATTAGAGTTGTAAAAGTGTTATATAACACTGACGTCATGCGTATACCACTGAATGTACAACTAGACACATACGTGTTGGTTTTAGTTTTGGCAGAGAAAATTCAAAAATTATTATTATATCTTGGCCTAAAATACCTTGAAGAAAGAATAGTGTGAAATATTCATTTTTATGTTAATTGTCGTTGATTTCTTACAGAGTTATTTAAAAAAATGATGAAAGTTTTTTAAATCATAACCCTATTATCGTTTCGAGCAGTGGCTCTTAACCTGGGTTCAATCGTGCCCCAAGGGTCTCGCGAGCTTGACAAATATCACGTTTTAATGGTTTTGATCATTTTTGGCACTTATGTATAAATATATACCAATGTTTTGAATTTGAAAAATCATCTTTTATTTTTCCTATTAAGAAGAATGGTTCGGTGAATGCGGATATGAAGTGGTGGGAGGTTAGTACCTGGAACAAGGTTAAGAACTAGATGATGGCTTAGATGATGCAATTTTTACCATAATGTCTTAACTATATACTTTGATTTTCTTGTAGTATCGGTGCCAAACCCAGATACGTATTTTGATTGCCAAGTAAACTTTATAAGTGGTAATAATCATCAAAATATCTTAAACATGAAAAAATGTATTTTGGAAATGCTAAACGATTAACAGTTCTACACACTGAACTGTTTTTGTTTTTTTTTCTTTAATCGATAAAAATAATACTCATATAATAATATTAAACATGTTTACTAAGCTTTAACATTATTCTTTACTTGGTAAAAATATTCAGAGGACTAGATTATTTCACTATTATTATTTGATCCTAGTCCTCTGAATATTTTTACCAATTTATTATCATCGAGGATCTGAAACTCTACAATAATTATTCTTTACTTTTGAATAGCAAATGCAAGCGAATTACTATGCAACCTAATTTGATAAATTTTTAGTAAAATTTATAATCTTACAATTCTGACTTCATCAGACAAATCTTGAACTTAAGTTAATAATTATCATAATTTTTCTATAGAACATCTATCCATACTGTAAACATTAACTGTGTATTGTGCAATTTACTGAAAAGAATACTGATAAAACCTATTAGCATTAAATATTTGCCTATTGAAATTGACAATTAGTCGACCAAACATTGGATATTGACAATTGTATAATTGATTTCCACGTTGTCCTAATTCTTATATAACTTCATTCAACTTTTAACTGAGGCACCAATATTATGGTTATTACTGTTGAAAGGTAGATAAAATATAATTTTATCTGTAAACGAAAAAATAAATTAATGAAATAGTAAAATTATATTGTTCTTACCTATCACGTCTCTTTTCTAAAATTACAACGTTTGCGAAAGTAAAACGAACGTTACAAACTTCGCTGGGGACTTGTAGAAGCCGGTAGTTCTAAGACTAACAGGTAGTTAAGGGTAAGTTATGCAAGTATGGAACTTCGACGCCTGTATAACGCTGTTATCCAATGCAATTTGCTCTCCAATATATCACACAGCACAGGTGAATTTTCTGCGGCATGGAAGCTTTTCCGTGTAATTCATGGTTTTCAATAACCCACGACGTTAACACCAAGTCGAGACGAAGAAATGTGCCAACCTGAGACGACTGGGGCGTGTCTTTTGCTCAACTGGAAGATGGACGAGAACCAGACAAATAAGAAATTCACCGAATTCAACCACGTGTTTAATTTAAGATCTAAACGAAATGTAAGGGAGGAAATAAAAAGCCACAAATAACACGAACGAGAACAGCTATTCGTTTAAATTGAACGATCAAAATTTTTCAAAAAAGGATAATTAATTACAAGCGTGTAAAAAATTTAAGTTTTAAAGTAGAATGGAACTAGAAAAGAAAACAAGTTTAAATGCTGTTCAAGGAAAAAGGAAGGACACAACATTTTTTTAATAAAAGATGTGACATCTGCATTTAAAGCTGCCATGACCGGATAAGTTCTACGCCTTAATATTCGTACTGTACATTTACAGTGTAAAAATCAATAAGAAAATTTCTTTTTATTTTCATAATATTAATTTTTTCTTCAAACGTTTGTAAAGTACAGCATTTGCTGAGAATTTTAAAAGAAATCAGCAAACTGGTGCAAAAAGTATCAAATACATATTTCACGATAATAAAAAAAACATTTCGAATATGCCTTATTTTTGCAGTCAAGAAATATAAGTGCATCTACAAAAATAAAATATTATTAAAGTTGAGTTTGGTTGATAGCCAAAACTAATTTAATCATCAATCTAAAAGGAGCCACGTCTTTAGTAAAACAAATTGGACTTAATTTTAACAGAAATCTGACGCATTTCTCAAATTCAAGGATTGCTTATTTTCAGTGGTTCAAGGACCTAAAAATTATATGGCGTTACATAAATTGAATTTCATAATAGATGAAAGATGAATAAAACAATTATATAGGGCAAACCAGGGCAAACCCTTGCAATTACTACAGATAAATAAAAGCATATCTCAAAAAAAACTCAAAATATAGCAATCAAATGTTATAATAAGCTACTAATGAATCTCGTTTATTTTTTACCTTAATAATATAAATTTATATTCATTTCAAATGATGCTTGTTATCGGTATAAGTTTTAGATCATTAGATAATTAAAATATATATGTATCTAGATTAATAAGAATATTTTTCAGGCCTACGTACAGGTGTTTTTGCTGTATAACACCTCTATAGTTGCATACTTTGTATGTACTGTACATGCTTAAGTATCCTGGTCAAATAAATAAATAAAATATTTTGTATTATAACTGATATTCGCCCTTCAGAAAAAATTACAAATTATGAAAATGTATTCGTCTTTATCGAAGTTTCATTACTATATTTTCCATCGTTTCCTATAGACATTGGTCCCAAATTACAACATTTGACACTCGAAATTTTTTTTGCATTCTTCAGCCGTCTTCTTCTCAAATAGCAATGTGATCAGAAAAATGGTGAAAAAACGATAAAATTTTACGAATCATACTTTAAGTGTAAAAATGGACAACAAATTCATAAAAATTAAGCCCTCCATAAAGCCCGAAAAAGATGATTTTCCGGACAGTATTTTCAATTTATCAACTTTAACTGCAGGATCATTAGGGACCTTACAGCTGTACAATTTTGATATACAATAAAGGATTACTTTATCAATATACCGGAATGTTGAATACTGATATTGTGAGTCGTTTGTACATTTTAGAATACCGGTATCCACTTGTAAAACCGGGTTTTTCGGTATTCTCCAGTTTTTTTTTCATTATCTTCTTTATATGTTCAGGGATCGCTAACAAAAGAAAATAGTTGAAGATTTTGATTTAATGTTAACGGGCGAAATTGAATACGGCTATAAATATAAAATTAGAAATAAACAAATTTCTTTGAAATAGTAATTACATAAATATAATTACTTTAAAAATGAATATGGAAGAAAAGAACAGAGATCACCTAATTAGATAGTGAACTAGATAGTGAAAAAAATTGCTTCTTATGCAAAAATTTGAATTAGCGATAACTAAAAAAAATTCAAAAAACAAAATACAGAACTCTGTTATACTCAAAACCATGGGGGTGCCCAAAACTATCCGATGAGAAATAAATTAATTTGAAGATGAGGGATTAAGAGGTAAATACTTGAAAATATATCGTGCATAGCTAGCAGTACCACTAACTACTAGATGCTGAAACAGCATTTTCGACAATTGGTAATTTTTGCATAAAATTACATTCCAGGTTCAATGATAATATAATTGATGCATTATAGTTTTTAAGATCACACTTCAAAAATTATAATAGTACCACAGACTTAAAATTACCTGTGTAATGATCTGTTTTGTTTGTTCTCTTCTGAAATTAATAAAAAAAAGATTAACAAACTGAAAATTTGATTGTTAAGTCAGTTTAAGTTAATAGGTTTTAAATATTTCATACCAAATAACGCTTTTTTATGGAATAGCAAAAATATCGAGAAACAATTCAATAACCTACATAGTAATCAAATTATGTACGATGTAAGTTGGTAAGATTAGAAAATAAACATTTGCTTCAATATCTAGTAAAAAATTATTATTGGAATAATACTTGAAGAATAGTTTTTCTAAAATTTTCTTAAGGTCATTGAAAAAAATTATTATTCTTAATTTTAGTTTGTTGGTGGTAAAATTAAACACAAATTTTTGCTTTAGCTGAATCCTAAGGTTGAAGTCTAAAGTAAAAAAAAAAATGGTTTCATAAAAATATTTAACTCTTTTATTTTCAATTTGAATTTCTTGTAACTTTGCGATAAAACGTTCTTTTTTCGTAAAAAAATCTTTACCTAACCAAGTAAGAATTCATAAAAGTTGAAAAAAATTGTTACAAGGAACCAATTTTTCATTTGTTGTTTTTCTCATTTTCCGCCACTAAATAATAAATTTTTCTATTTTCGTGAGTATTCGATCTGTTGGTCGAGTAAGCTTCGTGAATATTTGATATTTTACCCTTTGTAGTTTATTTTTTCCCTAGTAGTTCCTTAAAAAGAAAACAATAATGACTTTGGGGTTGGAAACGGCTGATAATATTGGTCTTGCAATTCATGGTCTAGAAAGGTTCATAGACTATTGTTGCAGTACCTACCTCACATGAGCTTACGTTATCACGAAAGATTCACGAATATCGTGCTAGAGCTTTTCTGACAGTCGCTCCACAAACGGAGCTGAAGCGCGGGGTGGATGAAGCACCGGCTCATATAAACCAAGAATAAGTGTCACACGCATGCGTTAGTTTCATTGAGCTTTCAAGCTTTCACGATGTGAATTTTGAAAAAATACTACGCAAAATTGAGGTTTATGAGAAATAATGGGAAGTTCACATATAAAATGTGTGTGGTATTTTGTTGAAAGGTGTGAAATTTGAAGTTATGAGGCGAAAGCTCAAAGCTTAGCTTTTTATCGTTGTTTTGGTATAAATTCAATGGTACTGGACGTTTTCGTGTGAATGTCGAGCACTGGAACGTACCACAAATTCACGCATGTGTATCCATCTCGTGTTAGCCGCAGGGAAAACTCGACTGTTTGCCTCTTTTCATAGGAAAATTAAATGAAAATTTCGGTGACGTTTGACACTTGGCCGTCAAGTATTTTGTACCTATGTTCCATTTGGCCTGGCCGTTTCGTTCCCGCGAACGCCAAATAACAAACGAAACGTGTCACGAATTTTCTTCAGGGCGTCGCCAATCAGCGCTGAATTTTCGCATGTGTTGTGCCATTGCATTTGCGTTAGTTCTTCAGTGATGACGTATGACCCGAACAAACGATCGGCAATTTGAATTGTGTGATTACACATCATTAATCAAACCGTTCGATTTGAACTTAAATTGACACCAAAAGTGTACACATTTTTTGGTCCAAATTATTTTATTGTGACGTGAGCTTATTAATTTGAACATTCATTTTTAAAATCAAGAAATATGGGGAAATCCAAAAGCATTATGTTCGGTCTAAACCCCAACCGAATTTCAGGTAAGAGCTTTAATCAAAAATAATTTATCATTACTTTGCCGCCGTTATATCCTCAGTAAATGTACACAATAATTAGAATAATTACACACATAAATTATCCTTATAACTTTCCCTTCCTAAGTGAGTCTTCATATTCACAAAATATAAATGTAAGGCTTTAAAATTTTGAGTTATTATAAATAAAAATATAAACGATAAGATAACAACATTTATATAAATAGTGAAAAAAATATTTGATCATTGTACCAGAAGATCAAAATTTAAATAAATATAAAATCATATCCTATAACTACCGTTAAAATTAAAACACAAGTAATACTAAATTTAATGACTACTTTCATTCTAGATTTAGCTACAATTTAAGAATTTTTGTTTATATTTCAACATATATCAAATTAAGAAATATACTTACTTTTTAAATCAACAGTTTTAACTAATAATTAGACTTGATGACTTGATGAAAAATGATCCGTATCATAAGTTCATAGCCAAATTAATTCTCAGATATTAATTTTATAAGCAGCAATTATTATTGCTTTAATTTTAAATTTTTTCATTTAATCGATCGTTTTTTTAATGCTATGGTTATAAACAAAGCATTTTAATGATTACATCAGAAACTAAATCTCATAATATCCTTAAATATTTTTGATGTTGGTATGTAAATATTTGGTACTGAAATTCTTGTATTTCAATATTTAAATACTTATTTTACAGAAAATAAATTTTAATTTGAAATAAATGTATCTCACCCTGGCGACAAAAGTGAAAAAAGATTAAAAATGATTAAAATTTGTGATATGTGCGATAACATTTATCATTGTAAACTTACGATTGAGGGAGGCCTCTTGACCCTAGCGAATTAGAAATGTGACCAAAAAGAAATAAGTTTGCAAAATAAGAATAAGATATTTTACATAGAGATAGTTTAACATAAAATATTTAGATATTATATCAGCCAATACATTAACTTACAAACGTAATCATTTTTATATAATTGAACCATTTCTGTTATAGTAGATATATATTTGTCAGTGACTGGAAATCTTCCAGTACTATCAACTCCTAATTAATTCTCTTTTTTTCTCACATTACCGTCTTATTAGTATTTAATTTTTCCTATTATTTCTGGTCTTAAAAATAGTGTCTAGTTATAAAGAAAGTGATGATTAAAAATAATTTTTGTCCCTTTTATAACTTGACAAAACATCCAAATTGTATACCCTTAGACTCTAGAGCAAAGAATATTCTAAATATTAATCTATGATATTTTAATGATAATTGTATAGGAAGACAAAAATCACAGTTATAAATTTAATACTCATTATTTGCTGAAAATGATTTTTTTTAATTGTATTTTACCGTCGCTTTATAATTACAAAGGTTTTAAGCGACTTTAGGGTTAATAATTATCCGTAATCGAGAAATATCGAAAATTTGCTCGATACGAGGATCGAATAAACAGCCTCCCAGTCTTGGAGTGGTCGTCTAGACCACTCGACCACCAGTAAGCTGAAAATGAAGATTAAAAACATGTCAATATAAAATTATATGCTAGTTTAACATTAAGGACTTGGAACATATATGAATGCTACCATTGTAATCTGTTCATCCTATCTGTCCATTTATAAAAGGCAATAACCGTTGAATAATACAATTTGTCACAAAATTATGAATAGGAAATTAGCCATATAACATTTATGTTGAGTAATTTTTGTATCCTTAAAAATAGTTAAGAAAAGTTTAGACTACAGAGTTTAACGAAGATATATCTAAGAAAATAAATTATTTTTATTGAATTTATATAAAATATCAAATTTGCCGCATGAAGTTTGCAACTCTTACGAAATATTACAAACTAAATGACTGTTTTGTTGAGCTTGCATTGTTACAAACGTATTATAATTCCCTGTTTTACATTATGCAAATCAAGAAAATTTACCCAAAATAATAAAAAAGATTTTAACGAATGAAAATTGTTTTGATATTTCATTAGATATCAGGTAGATAACGATAAGTATCTCCAATTTTTCAAAATCATCTAAGCAAATATACTAACGAAAAAAGTTTAAACTTGAAAATTTATCCATTCAATTATTTTCTATTAAACAATGCTGGTTACCAAAGTGACGTTTGCAACAATCAACAAATTAAAACAGACATTGATAGATATCTTAACAGACAGACAAACCGACCCCCAAATATAAATTGATGATGATAAATTATACTCTTTCATTTTTACTTTTTAAGGGATAAAATTAAAAACATATTTATACCATTTTTTTATTAAGAGAAATATTACGTTTATGAATTGAGTACAATTAAAAAGCAATTAATAACAATGTCATTAAATAGATCAATAAGAGTATAAGAGAACGATAAATTTTTCTATTTATAAAAAAAAATTGCTTTAGATACAACCGGTAATACTCGTATCGAATTGAATCAAATACAACTTTTTGTTTGTCCTTTTTTGTATATATTTTTGATGTTGTCTTGAATTTTTATATCTTAAATCGTTCACTGAATGATAATTGTTAATAAATTATGGTTGAAGCGTAGAGCTAAGAAAGCTATTATATATAAAATCCATTCTATAATAATCCAGTATAATACATATTGCTAACTTATCGGCAATTTTTATACAACCGTTAAAATGTTCATTTTCGTTAGTTAAAAATAGATTAACGTAGTAAACATAATATTTTCGCTGGAGTATTAAGACCTTTAAAATATTTATACTAAGTGTTATTAAAACTTAAACTTAAATCATATTTAATAAAAATCTCAAATAAAATATTTGATTTTCCATTGGTAAATCATAACGGTCATGAATATAAACCAAATTACGTATGTTCAACCAGTATTAATACCTACTTATAGACAAAGTATATAGTTACTTATATTCCCTATGACACCGGCAATTATATTTAAAAATGGAATTCATTTAATCATTTTAAACAAACTTGATAAAAATTTGATTAAATTTTCAACAATAAGCTAAAAAGCATAAATACTTCTCGATAATGTTCGTAGATATTCAATTTAAACGACAGAAAAAGAAGATTTAATTTTCTACATTTGAAATTTGAATATTCATACTAACATTGTTTTGTCAATGTATAATCCATGTAAATATATTAAAGTTTTAAATTTTAAATTGATTATTTTTAAACGCCTTCATCATGTCAATACATATATTATTACGGTTATGTTTAACACTACTTGACACTCGCAACTTCATTTTGGTTATAAACTAATCTGATGAACATATTTTTTGTTCAGGTTAGCCAATACTAGGTTCAATATACAGGCCTAATTTGTCTCACTTAAGAATAAGCATATTTTGTCAAAAGCTAATTCTACATCTTAAGAAACAAAATTTTTGCAAATTAATTTTTTTTATATAAACGTAGATTTTGATTCTCTACACTAATTAAAACCAATAATTACCAATCAAATACGATTTTTTCGCTGACTTTGAAACAGTTATACTGCTTTTAAAATACATAATGATATATAATTTATAACAATTATGTATTGTTAAAACAATAAATACCAGTGAAAAGCCACCTAAATGGTAAATAAAATCAATTTAAGGATTTGATTATAAAAAATTTGTACTTCTAATAAAAAGCTAACATAATAGTTGAAAATGAAAAGTCAAACAACATAGAAATATAATGATTAGCCTGGTAAAGATATATTCTTTCTTTACTACCCTGTACCATGTATTTAGAGAGGAATTATGAAAGAAACGTTAGAAAACGAAACCGCAGAAATGGTTATAATGGCATACCAGTGAACATCAGATATGCAGATTAAATAGTAATAATTACTGAAAACATGCAAGATTTGCGGAGAATAGTACAGAATCCACACCAAAATTGTTGGATGTACCGACATGAATGTTACTAAGACAAACTAATGGTATTTACCAAAAAATAAAAACCAAAAAATGTGCCGAACTGATAAAAAATAACCAAGCTGTAGAAAAGACGATAAATTCAAACACCTATTGAAATGGTTAAAACACTTTTCCAAATTAAAGAAAAGTCTTCTATAATAGATGGCTCAACGATAATATTGAGTTACGAATGGTAAAATGTAACATATTCCACATTATACTGTTTGGTATAGAAGATCCTACTCTAAATCAGCCATCTGAATAAAATCTAAGCCTTCGATTTGTGGATATACTGCTGGATTCTTAAAATATCCTACCTGAATAGAATTACAAACAAAGAAGAACTACAGCTGTTATTTGAATTCTGGAGCTTCCAGAAGAAGGGAAAAAAGAAACTACAATATCTTACCCATATAATGAGAGAAAAGACATACTAAATGCTTCATTATCCAGAGAAAAATGATTGGAAAACGAAGCAAAGGAAGAAGAAGAATATCAAGGCTTCGAAACCTCAGGAATCAGTTGGGCAGTACATCAGTGCAGCTTTTCAAAGCTGCGATCTACAAGATCAGAATTGCTATGATAATCGCCAACCTCAGAAATAATACAGCATTATAAGAAGAAGAAGATGTAGAGTATATTTTTATCTTGTATTAATACGGTAACAATAACTTCTTTAGAAGAATTATTATCGAAAATTTGAGTTAAAAATGAAAATGAATAAAGGCTTCGTTAGTATTTATTAGGATATACATAAATTTGTATTTTTAAACGTTTGAGTATACGTCATTTTACTCAATTATTGTTTTATCAGATACAACTCACTATACCGTACCTAAAAAGGTATAAAGTGTATACTATTACAAGAAAAGTACTTTTCATACTTGTAGAAAGAGTTGATGGAAATGACTTAATGATTAATGAATATAAATGAGTTGATATTCTTGTTAATAAAAATATTTAAATATGCTAAAAATTTAAGTTGGATAATTGTAATGGACTATAAATTTTATAGCAGGCCAACTAATACCTAAATTTTCAATTAGATAAAATCCTCAGATAATTAGTAACAATTTTTTTTATTTTTTATTTAAAATTTTGGTGCTCAGCAACTTAGGCCATATGCACCTTAGATATATTTACATAGGTGAGTTTTTTACATTAAGTATAGATTATATGTAATAGTATTTATCTATGAACATTGAAATTTAGCTAAAATTATTAAAATTAGAGTAAAACTATAAATTTGAGATATAAATAATATGTGAGCACAATGGATTTACACAACAGATTAAAATTTTCACTTATCACAGACTATAATTTGATATTTGTTTTCTTCAGGGACTGTAAAATATCCAAATGTAGTAAAAATAGTAACAAATGATATATCTTACTATTTAAAAAAGTTTTTTTTATCATGAATGATTTAATCAATAGAAATAGAATAAAAAATCAACTCGTAAATAAAATAATACTATGGTAAACTTTTTACAGTAGACGGTACTACTTCCGAGCAATTGAACATGAAGCAAATTAATTATGTGCTACAAAGTTTTAAGCTCAATAAACCAGAAGAAACTAACGAAGATGAAAATTTAAAAATAAAAATAAAAAACAGCTGCCATCTTTTATTCCAACGAATTTCATCGTCTTATATATGTAAACAGGAAAAAAGAAATGAAAATTCATTTCCCTTTAATTTGATTTCCCAGTATACAAAGCTGACGAAAACCAAAATATATATATCGAAGGAACTCCTCGTCGTCATGACAACTTGATGAATTTTGCATATTTTTTCTATTTACTCTTTTAGCACAAAAATTTTTAGCAAATAAATCTCGAGCCTCCACTTGAATTTATTTTTAATATATATTTATTCAACTCTAACCCTTTCCATTGGTTGCCATTAGATTAAAATGTTAATTTTTTTTCCCTCTTTATAATTAGGGCAAAGTGTTGGAGTTGTAGAAAATACGGCCCAAGGCGGAATAAATGCGAACGTGTATGTGTGCGGTTGAGCTTAACAGGAATGGGACCTGTTTTATATGGATGGATATATTGTAAGAGGGTGAAAATGGAACGGTTTAGGGTTCTGAGGGAACGAGGGATTTAAACAGGAAATTCTAAATGGAGATTTTAAATGTACGCTGCTTTGTGTATAGTAATGGAGGGGGGTTTTTTGAATAATGAAAATTTTGAATGAGGTTTTTATTATTTTTTATTTATATATTGTTTTTCATGTTTTCCATACCACTCAAGAAAATGCAATTTGCTTTTACAAGTATTTGTTTAGTTAAGCTGAAAATATTTTTGGTATTTGTCACTTTTAATATTCAATTTTCTGAAAAATATCTTGTCTAGACAAGTAAATAATGATAAATTACCACATTGACCTCATTATTAGGCATTATGATCATAAATCTTTTATTCAAATATATGACATGACACGGCTAAAGCTCACATACTAGCAGGATTTAAATTTGAGTGCTTTTTAAAGAGAGAAATTTATTTTTCAACCCAAAATTTTACTCTGAGTTAATATTTTACAAAAATATGCGCTTTTTTATGTATAGCTTTTTTAAACTTTAATAAGTTTTTTTGAAAAAAAAAATGTATACTTAAATATTATTTTACAGCGTTGGTTTGGACCATTGATTTCTAATAAGAGCATTCGATAAACAAAATAAACCGTTTTTGTGATATCCAAAAAACATAATATTTTCTTTTACATTTGTTAAGAAAGTATAAAATTCTTTGAATAAATCAAACATTGTGACATCAAGCGAAATCCTTGCAAAATCAACTTATACAGTTTTGAATATCTACAAAGAAATTTGTAACCACAACAAATATATTCTTTGACAAATTTTGATCAGGTCAATGACATAAAAGCGGAAATAATGTCACAAACATACGTTTTTTTTACATGAATGACAAAAACAATATTTCTATTTATAATATGAAATACTTATCTGTTCTTTTTATTGCTTCGTCAACCATAAAATTAGGAATACTTGTACCACACAAGGATAAAATATATAGGAAATATTAATAGTATTTATGTTTATGAATGATGTTGGAAAAATATATTAAAACATGAAAATCAATATTTCCAAAATATTAGAGATTTATAAAGTTTCTATTCATAATTTTAAAGGACATTTGAGGGTTATTTGAAATCTTACGCTATAATATTCTTTAAGTATTTCTTTTTTCAAGTTTGAATATTATGTATGTAATATTACAATACAAGGGCCAACTAGGGCGCAGGCTTACATAGTTAATTAATAAAAAAAACAATTAATTAAAAAATTAAAATCAAAAAATGGAGACAAAATTAATGTATCGAATATTTGAACTAGTAAGGGCATGTAAGCTACATTCTTTAATTAATTTAATGATAGGAAATTCAAAAATGATTTTTTAATTACGGTTTTACTACTGTTTATACTATAAAAGTTATAAATTTATTAATCAAAAATATTATAACAAAAGTAACGCATGCAGTTTCCAAAGTCCGAACAGAATAATAATTGTTTTAACAAATATACGTCCATTAGCAAATATGTTCGTTAGCTTTAGACTTTTGGAATATGTGAAAAATAACTTCGAAATATTTTGGGGAGTCGTTCACGTCGAGCTCTCAAGGAAATTTTATATAACCAAGTAAATTTAACCACTATTTTCCAAAATTAAGCTTTTTGGTTCAAAGCTATTATATGCTTTGCTCAATAGCCATTACTAAATATTATAAATAACAATACTAACTATACAAGTCTTAGAATTTTAGTTACATCATGTATAAAATAATATATCATTCTGTAGCAGTCAATATAAAAAGGGTAAACGATGAGAGCCATAATTTGTCTACCTCCTTGAATTGGGCAAAATTCATATAATTTGTAATTTATATATATTGTATTATTGATTATTATTTATACCTATTGTATTATTACTCATAAATAATTTGTAACTTCCAAATTTGAAGCCATCAAAAATCATCATTACCTATCAACAAGTAACATATCGACAATATCCTTAGAAATTTATATTTTATTAGTTTATCAATTTTAGTTACTTAACCCTCACAAAAATGATATAAAAGTCTTACTTTAGCTGAAAAATATATGCTTTTTTAATTCGTTGAAAACAATATAATTGAATATTTAGAAACTCATTCAATTATAAAATTTTACAACTCAAACATGCCATTTTTTGTAACCCTTTTTGAATATGTATACCATACATATTCAACTTATTTTTTCAACCCTCCAAAAACAAAATTATTTATTAAGAACCGAATTTCTCAAGAGTACATAAACAGTTCAAATATCACCTCTTTCTGATTAACAATCAAAATCAGCACCTACATTATAAACAAATAATTAAAATTCATTGTAAACTTATACAAATTTACGGTTTGATTTGACAAAAAACAATATTTTTGCCGATATTAAATATATCATTACAATTTTTTTCTAATATACTTTCTTATTGTGCTAGTTAATTCTTAATAAGAAGTTTAACCTGTTTTATTTTATTTTACAAGAGTTTTATATCATATAAATGTGCAAAATATTTTCAAGACTTTTTTTTATATTCCATTGATGTTCATATAATGGTAAATCAATAAAATATAAAACAGGAAAACAGTGTTTTCCACCCCATTACCTACTTATATTTAAGGGATTGAGTAGATATAGAGGTTAGTTAAGGCTTAGAAAAAAACACCTATTCGATTGTTAGGATTCGAACGTCTTCATTGTTTACCGTTACGATTCATTTGTTTCACTTAAATATTTACTAATATTCAAGGTAACAATTGTTGTTATGGTAACGGCAAATTTGTTTTTCTTGAATTGGGTCAATGTTTATGATGCTATCCCAATACGTTTGTTGCTAAGCAACTGAACATTATTTTTTTATAACTTTAGCTCGTTCTTGCATCCTCATTTCGTTTCATTTCGTTTCCTTTTCCCGTTTTCTCACATTTGGATGAGGAAATGCTTTTTTTTATTTCTTATTTTTCTCAACTGCATCTTTTTACATATCACACGCATGTATAAACACCCCATTTGCCATAATCGTAAAATATCCTTTAAACCACAAAGAAGACGGGAGTTTTATTAATAATGAAATGGATGTTACTTGAAAAAATTAGATATCACCTGAGAAGATTATGCTGAGGTTATGTTCGAATGGATGAGTGAAATTGTTGGTTTTGAGGTTATGTTGCAATGAGAAGATATAACCCAGAACTGCCTATAGCCTCCACAGGCGGACGATAATACTAAATTCTAGAGTTTGAGGAGTTCCGGGAACTGTAGATCTGTATAATCTATTGAATTCTATTGGAGATGATTTCCCTGGAGGATGTAGGGCAAAGGCATTCCGGTCATATCTCACCATATGCGGATATCGCATATATTGCCGCACAGACAACTTTTATATCGCATTTTTCCCTAAAAAACACTTAAAATAATAACAATAACTATTTTGTCAACCCATTGAAATGTTTAACCTTCCTTTGTGTTTCGTGGTTAAAACGGTTCAATGTTCTTTTATTTCGGTCCATTATTCGATGGAAAACGGCATGAAAATTTGGTACAATGTTGTTTAAGTAGCAATTTAATTCACATTGAGCCAAAGAAAATGTGTTTCCCTTTTTTATGTCAAATCTCACAGGAACTCGAGGTGGAAAGTTTGATGAGGATGAGAAAGTAAAAAAAAAGGGTAACTGACTTTATCTATGTGTTTTGATGTAGTACCTTTGTGGTCACATTATAGGGCTTCGTATTTGCTATTAAAGGGCTTTATCAGGATATTCGTGTCGTTGAAAATCACCCTTCAAGTTTCAACCTCTTGCTATTCGGTATGATATTGCCATGAACACATTGCAACTTCATCTTCCCCTATAAACATTACCCTCGTAAAACTATGATATGGGTCGAATAAGGTGTCTATATAATATCAAAGGTTAGGTAAGATCGTAGAAAATTTCACGTTCAAGAAAATTTCAAGGAACAAGACATTTACAACTCTGTTTTGCAATGATTTATGAGATGAAAAAACATCAACCTTAATTAAGACCAATATTTTAAGTTTCAGTTTCAAAAGTAAAAAAAAAATGAGCTTTACAATGAAAATGCTGCAAAAACTCGCGGAAAAAATGGAATGAAATACCGAAAAAATTGAAAAAAATATATTGAATTTTATGTATATTTAAAGTGAAAAGGCAATAGGCTTAGGTAGCAATAAAAGCCGTTTAAGAATACTGCTAGAAACAGATCACATTTAGAAAATGGTCGTTGTTGAGGTTTTGAGGTTGACGAGGAAAAAGGAAACAACTAAATCCTCTTCTGTCTCGCCTTTTGTATTGAGTGTGGGTCGAACAACCTCCGGAATCGCTTACACATAGCATTAAATATCCTTTCTTGGGATTCAACCATTGGTAAAGGCTAATAAAAGATGGAAATTGTAGGATGCGATGAATATTTCCTCTAGACCACACGTGTATATAAGCTTTCTAGACCGAGGTCAATTAGGATAGGAAAAATGTATCTAAAACCCATAAGATGAAAAGAAAGCAAACAACTTTTTCTCTTACTAAGCATTTTTTTTACACGGAAATGAAAATAAAAGCACTGTGGATGAATAATTTAATAAATGCATTTAAAAGCGTTAATAAAAATCGTATCTTAGAAATTTATTTAAAAAAAGGGAAATGAAATTATAGAAAATAAAAGCAATTTGTAACTGATCAAATTATTACATTAAATATCCCTGGAGCGACTAACCAATTTACGTCAGATACTTAGTATAGTTTTTCCAACAAATCCATAATCTAAATTTTTGCAACGTTTTAACGAATGAACAATAGGAAGAGGAAATTTATGTTTCTTTTCTTAGAAATCCTATAAAATTTCAACTAATAAATTATTATTTTTGTCATATGGCTTAATTTCTTTATTGCAACGCCCTTCAACAGTCCTTAGCTGTCATCGTCAGGTATTCCTGATGATTTAGCTTTCAAGCGCCTAACAAAACGAAATTTTAATATTACCGTTAGACTAATAAGAAAAAAAATCATAAACTTTTACATAGTATCTTAACCTTTTCATTTATCTAATTAAAATTTTTATTGCTTAAAAACTTTGACTAAGAATACCAACTTGGGTAACAATTTTCAACACGATATGAAGAAGCTTTCCAAGTACTTTAGGTTTCATAAAAATAGATTTAAAACCGGAGGGAAATAATAAGGATTTTCTATTATTTTGCTTCTCCCAAAATGCTTTCTGCAAAGTTTGTTCTTATACCTAAAATTAAAAGAATTGTTTTTTTTTCATACTTATATTTTCCGAATTGCACTATGCAGACCATATTGCATACTTGGTAGAAAGAGTACCTACACTGGAAGAGGCGGATTAAAAAAAGGGAAGTAAGATTTAATTTCTGTTTTTCTATCCGATGACAAGTTCAGCTTTCTGCATGATTGAATTCTTCCATACAGGGTTATCTATCCTTAGTATGGTTCCTTAAATTGAAGTAGTGTACTCTTTTAAGTTCAGGGTTTCAATTTGACTTATTCCTTTTTTCTTGGAGCCTTCCTGTTTCTAGAAAGGTTTAAGGGTAGAATAAGGAAAAATGATTTTGAAAGAGATGGTTTAAAATTTCCAACGTCACGATTTTGTGTAACTTTTGTTGTAAACAATTTTTCGGCAATAAATTAGGCCCATCTGAAATCTTTCCGAAAATTTGGGAACTCCGGAATTTATTATTAGAAGAAATTCATTTCTTAAGGATTTGTTCTTGGGGAAATGTAGTTAGGATAGCAAACATTCATTCATCGAATTTGGTTTTAAATTAACTCTTTTAAAAATTAGGTTTTAAGGGTTAATGTAACCGTTTTTTTTGTATCCAAATCTGCGTTTCCTTTTATATTAGGTGAAAAAGGATAACAATTTCAAAATTTTTCAATTTCCACAATTTCAAAATTTCAAAAAGAACAATTTATAATTGAAAAATAAGGTTATAAGTGATAGTCCGTTTTCTACAAAGCTATGAGAACTTTCGTTAAATTATCTTTAACTTAACTGTGTAATTAGAACTTCATTTCAAAGCAAAGATGGCTAAATTGTAGTCCGTAAGATTCATCGCACTTTAACAAAATATTTTTCCTCTTTAATGACCAAAGTGATGAAAATCTGTGTTAAAAATGTCTACCGTTTATCTAAATCTAAAATGGGAGTATAAAATATGTATATAAATATGTAGCCCGTGGAGTTATGATACATTTCCAAAGTAGCCCACAGTATCATTTGGATTGGACACCTTTATTTTAGAGGATACTTTCTTGGGAAAATGGAATCAAAGAAGGCTAACATTCGTTTATTAAAAGTAAACTGAAATTGATCCGCTAAAAGGAGTGGGTTTTTCTTATAAGGACTATTAATTTCATCTTTTTGAGGAATAATAACTTTTCGTGGGTAATTTTGCTATTTTTTTATGCATAGGTGATAAAAAACAACCACAATTCCATTTCAACCTACTGGTAGCCGAGTGGTTTAGGTGACCACTCCAAAACTAATAGGTAGAAAATTTTCAATATTTCTCGATAACGGATTTAACAAACCCTAGAGTCGCTAAAGGACCTAAGTAGTTATAAAGCGATGTTAAATGATAATTAAAAAAACCAATTCCATTTCAAAGATTCATAAAGAACAATTAAGAATTGCAAAATAAGGATACATGGGGCAATTTATTTCCGTAAATTTAAACAGATTATGTTGGACTGAATTATCCTTATGAAAATCATAGAAAAAACCTCTATTTAAATGGATATTTTTTTTTTTGGGAAAAGAAGTTATTTTAATCAACAAAAAAGTAAAATAAGTTACATTTTTGTAAGGTAGAAATTCCAGACATCTATTTTTTAAACAATGGAAACGTGAATGTAATAAATACCCACTCGGCACAATTGTTTGAAAGAATTCTTCTACGACAATTCCTTTATATCCCTTAATAATCCAATCAAGCTAAATTTTCAACTTCTTTTGGACAAAGAAAATTAACTCACCTCCCCCTAAATCTCTTTTCATTCTTCTCAACATAGGCAGACACCATTTAACCGAGTAATCTCTAAAGAAAACAATAGAGAAAAATATTGGACTATGTCCAGACATTAATGGAATGGGACGGGGTAGAAATCTAAACAAGCCTCCAGACTACACATAGTGTTTGCAAGGCTTCACCTTACACACAACAGTTTGCAACATTTTCTTTTTCCACGCGAAAGGTAGCTGGAAAGGCTCAACATATCTCTGTCTAGTGGTATAGAAAAAGAACACAGCAAAGAGAAATGGTGGAAGATATGAGGATGGTTTTGAAATACATAAAAATAAAACTAAAATCAATATCTTTGGCCGGATTGGAACCATATTTTTATGTGAAGCAAAAAGAATAATATGATTTCTTATTAAAATCGTGATGGAGAGATAAGGAAATGTAATTATGAGCAAGAAAATTATGTGATTAACTTAATATTTGAATGAGGATGTGGACTGTTGGAGGAGGATGAGGAATGGGTAATAACCTAGGTTTTATTATAGCTGAAGTAGAAAATGAATATTTGTTCGAGGAATAAGTGCCTATGTGTTGCGCCTGTTCCCTTCTTCTCCTTGGAACGGAATACGGAATAATTTCATTTTATGAATATCGAGGATGTGAAGTCACCTTCGGCTCAAACAACGCAACTACATTCCAAATGGGAAACATACGTAGCATTATTATGTAAAAGCTCTATGGAACGTAAGCTTGTAGCAACTTTATGTAATTGCACACGCGTTCCTGAAATAATTACACTTTTCCGGATATCCCATAGGAAGGCATTTGTTATTCTAAATCTTTTTTATAACAAGAGCTTGGTGAAAAAGCTCATTTTTCAATAGGTAAACCAAAAAGATTGTATGATTTAAACAAATTAACCAATTAACTTACTTCATCTATGAGAAGGAAAACTCAACAAGTTCAAAGTTGTTGAGTGGTTCAGCGATCGTTAGCGGCTTTTGCTGGTTCAATCGTTACGATCGAACTTTTGAAACTCATAGAAAACTTTATCTACAAAATAGAATCAATGCGGGGGTGGGAAATTGGTCGGAAACAATTCTTACAACTCAATTAGTTTAAAATTGGCACAAATTTCGTGACACGTGGCAATAATCGAATTCTAGCGTTATACAGAAAAAAAATCTAATGTGGATTCCGCATGATTTCTCGGTTCTTAGATACACATTTTTTCTTCGCATATTATCCGGCCAAAGGATAATTTACGTAGAAATATATGATTTTCTACTTGAACTCCCTCAGGATAGTGAATTTTCATCAAAATTCCAAATAAGGCCAGTCCAATAAATTACACCAAGATTCTCTTGATAAATTTTTGGTTTTGATACTCTTTTACTCCTTTTAGTACTCGAAATGATTTTAATCTTAAATAACTCTTATTCATAAAGGATCACTGGATATATCCACATAAATTGAATTCGGACGGACTAACCAAATCAAATATTCCTTGACATATCTTACCTTACAAGTTATCCAATTTTAACCACCCAGAATAAAACTAATGATACTTTGAGTTAACGATAGGGGAATAAACCACTGTATCATTTTTCTTTTTCAAATTAATTGCTTTCTCTCTTTTTCTTCATATTAAAACAAAGTTTGAGTTGTATTTTCTTAAAAACTACAATTCAAATTCTCTTCAAAAGCCGCCCCCAATAAGTGTTATATAGTAAATTGCATAGGGTGTACAATTTTTTCTACTTCCGGTAACTCAATTTTTAGTTTATTTTGTAAAATATGACTCATCTCATATCCTATACTAAGGCCATACTAAAATTATAGCTTTTTTGATATTCCGATCATTCCGATATTCCCGTGGATCAGCCACATCAGCGTGGATCAGAACCAGTGAAAACTATTTGGGTTTGTTTCGAAAACGAAAATTCAATCAAAATCTATAGCAAATGCAATAAACTTAGCTCCTGTTTCTGTAAGGAACGTTAATATTTGGCAAAATTGCAATTTCTACTTTATTTTTATATTAATTCGTGAATTAATTGCGCCATAACGGTTCTGAACCACGCTGACGTACCTGATCCACGGGAACACCAATTTTTCTATATATCGTTTTTGAAATATGAGGTTTAATAGATGTAATTTCAAAAATAATCACAATTGGTTAACAAAAAATGAATATTTCCATTGAAATGCAAATTACTTAAATTTGCACGATAATAAAACTCCTTAATATTTGTACAAACAATGCTTTAAATTCACTAAAATCAAATAAAGAAAAATCAATTATTTTAATCGTGACAAATGAAGGAAATCATTAAATTCTTATTTTATCAATTACATCCATACCCAATGCTTCCCACACTTACAATGGTATATATGGTACGTAAGTTTTGCAGTTCACCGGAATTTGTTACTAGTAAAATAAACAGGGAAACAGTAGCAGAGAATGGGGAAATGTATGTATTGCGATGAAGGGTGAGAAAGACGCAAGAGACTACATTTTCTGATGATTGCTCTCATTTTCCGTAAGCATTGAAAAACGCTATGGACGCACATAAGTTAAGGATTAAATCGGTAACGCGGATATCGTATAAGCTAAAAGTTGCTATTGGCCACCCGCAATGTTTAGGTTTGGCATTAGTTTGACGCCTTATTACCAACATAAGTTTCAATTTGGGATTAAGCTCTGTGGATTCTGACTTATTTTTGTCTTTGCTTTCCCATTTTGTGCCGGATATTAAAATCATTTTCATTGGTGAGGAAAAGCGCCTTAAATTGCCTTTTTTATTGGAAAACCGGTGTGTAACATTTAAATTACGAAAAAAAAAACCTGATTAATGTTTTTAATATAACGTAATTTTTTTGAATGTTAGATTATATTAATCTCATTGAAATCCCAGATGATGTTCGAATTACAAAGTTTCTTTTTCTGAAAACATATCTTTTCTACCTTTAACTTATTGAAATTGATTGATTAAAAAGGAAATATTTTTGTTAAAATGAAAGGCAATTTTCGTATAGTGAATAAATATTTTATTAAATTAGCCATTCTGGTTCCAATATCTTTGGTCATTTTTCTGGCTGTAGTATGATTTTTCACTGAAAAAATTTTTGTTCTTTTTTTAGCCAAAAACTGTTCTTGGAGGATTTTTGACTTCCTCATTTGAAGTAAAGGTTTTACCGTCTAAAAGATTTTGCAGTGGTCAAAACCAATATAAAACGAATTTTATTTCATTTTATTTCATTAAAGTTGTAAAAGTTTTGGGCGAGTAACAAAAGTAATATGAGGTCAAATTTTTCCCCATAAAAACATAAGGGACTCACATATCAAGGTTCGAGGTTAATCCTAAGCCTTTCAAGTGGGCCATTAACACTTGAATTTGGTAAATTTTACCTTTTACCGATCTCACGTGCTGTTATTTACTGGTTTGCATCAACTAATGATTTCATTGTGACTTGATAAGCTTCAGCCGGTCTTCCAGACCGTGGTGCATCTTCGACATCAAAATTGACGACGATCGAAATTTTACAAACTAGTTTTGGCACTGGCGTGCTGCCAATACATCTTCTGCATAAACATCGGTTAATATTTTCTTGATAGAAAAGCATTTTACCTTTTCTATAGTGAAAAAGTAATATATCAGGAAAATTCTGGTTTTTGCTCTCCATATTTAAACGGACACGAACCAAAATTATACAAGAATACAAGCCTTGCTATATTAGCTCTCAAAACATAGAATGATCATACAGTTTAATTATAAAATGAGTGCAAAAAATAAAATTAAATCTTTTATCGAGGAAAAACGAAATTTCTTCCCAAACAATAGAAAAATTTATTCAAGTTTTAAATAAATCGCACTGGCAAATGAAATTTATTCAAGATTTAACATTACTGTTTGATGAAGAATGTTATTTTAATTAACAAAATTTTTCCTGAATTAAATTAAGATTGTTTTTATTAACAGCAGAAGCTTGAAATAGTGTCTAGCACAAATATAGCTAACCGAATGAAAGTTGGTCGAAAAGCATAACTAGTTTAAATATAAGTTTAAAAAAACATTAGTTTCAAGTTTCATATGATAATCTTATGAATCAAATTTGATAAACTAAAGCTCATTTCATACCAAAAGCGTCCAGTCACGTATCAGTCAAACAAAAGCTGTTCATGTCTTGTCCATCTGGTTGCATAATATGACGTGTCTAGACACCTTTGGTGTAATATAAGCTTTATTCAATATGCTTTTAAATTTACAAGTTACACACATTAGTCAGTGCCAGTACTCTAGGTAGACCATTGAGTGCCATCTATTTTCTTCTTTACAAATTTTTTACTAAAATTTGAACAAAAATTGTTTTATGCCAAAACTATATTGAAAATGAAACACCTTTTTTCCGTCTTTTGGTTTAGTTTGCGGTAAAAATTATTTCCTGTTGTCTAGATGTTCATTGATTTTGTTCACTGCAGTTGTAATCATATTTTATGTGACAAAGAACAAGCATTTAGTAACAACTTTCTGGATTTTATGGAAATATGAATCCTGGATTCTTAAAAATTATTAAGCGAACAGTTATATAAGTTCATTGTTGTCAAAGAAAAGCTTAAAATTCGAAATGTATTCCTTGTTAGTCAATAACGACCGATTTATATTATTGCATACACTGTGGGAGTATCAATGGCAATAGCAATGAAATGTTGAAGAGTTTTCTCGTTAAGTCTGTTTCTCGTAGGCGTTTTGTTCCCTTTTTTACTCTTTTCCTATATTGATTTACGCCTTCATATTTTACATTCATCGTTTAATATTTAACGGTTTAACGCTTAATGCATGACGTTTATTAAGTGGAAACTATACAAATTCTCTGTATTTGTATGCATTTGTCATAAACAGAGAGCGAACAGGGTGGAAAATTTATTCACGGAAATTTATTTGGAACAAAAGCATCAAAGTCGATCAATATTTCATTCAAATTTCAATGTAACTTTATGTTAAAAAAAGGTTGTTTTATAAATCAATGTTAATAGTTGGTGACTTGGATTGTTTTGCTTTTGTTACTTATAATTTATTTAAGTAGTTCTTCTTTTCGTGCAATGGGTGAAACTATCGATTTTTTGAAATATTTGGAAATTAAAGCTCAATTTTTTTCTTCATCTAATTTTTCAACATTTCAATTGAGTTCTTTAAGCGGGATAATAATCATTCTATTTTTTTTTTGTTTTGGATACATTTACATAATTGAAAGTTTGTTGCTTTTTTATGTAAAAAACATATATAAATATAATATAAATAAAGAAATAAGTAACGCTTGATTGTGTAGAAATAATGAAATATTGTTCATATAATCAAACCATTATTTTTATAAAATAAGTACTATTTATCTTCAGATGTAATGATTGATAAAAATTGCTGAAAATGCCAATTGCGTAGCATAGTAAATGCTGAGGTATCTATAGCCTCAAGCGACACATGAAAATGGGGTGGCATATTGACATTGGTAAGTCCATAAAAAATTTTGGTTTGGAAAAAAACCCTGTGAGAAATTTTTTAAGGCTCATGTGTACTTTAGCACACCCACAATCTGGCAATGTTCCATTTTCGACTTTGTTTTTAATTTAATTCGCGATAAAATCGGTCTCTAATGAAAATTTAGTCACAAAAGAGGGAATTATACCATATTAGAATTGAATTATGATCAATATCGCGAATTAAATTAAAAACAAAGTCGAAAATGCAACGTTGCCAGATTGTGGGTGTGCTAAAGTACACTTGAGCCTTTTTTAATAATTAAAGTATTTAAACGCATTTGCCTTTACCATTTTTCTTGACAGTGAAAATAGAGGGTGGCAAAATTCCAGTTGGCCCCGGGTGGCAAAATCTCTCACTATGCTACTGGAAAATTCAACTTGAATGTAAAAAATTTGTAAGAAATGTTTCATTCAAAGAATTTCCCATCTTTCTGATAGAGCTTCAATACTATTATGGTAAGAAAGTTTATTTTTTGAGGCAATTCTAGAATCAAACAATTTTTTTGATATCCTCTTAAGAGTAAAAATGCTGATCAGTTAAACCATTTACCATCGACCGGACCAAGTAATAATCAGATAGCCAAATATCTGGGGGATACAGCAGCGTGTTAGGGCTTCCCATTTGAGGATCTCCAAGAAGATTTTCATACCTCTTTTCGTATTGAGGATGTATAAGATTCCTTAGAAATGATTTGGCGAATAACTTCTAATACTGAAGTAAATCCTTCTTGCATATGGCAAGGATCCTAATCGAATAATGTCTTCAATTCTTCGTCTTTGAAGGTTTTTGATCTTCCTTCATACGGAGGATCATTAAAATCGAAATCATCGTCTTTAAAGCAATGGAACCAATCATAGATTGTTATTTTTTAGAACAACATCTCCATAAACTTTCTAAAGCTCTAAATACGCTTCAGCTATCGTTTTTTTCGAATGAAAGAAAAAAATCAACACTTCCTTCGGTTGACAAATCTTTGACACATAACTACATTTTCAGACCACCAAAAATATGTGATATCAAAGCAAAATCATTAATACATCTAAACGATTCGTTTATCATATGCTTAATCTTAGTTTGAAACATTTTGAATATGTCAAAATCTATCAGCATTTACTGCTGGTAGAGCCTTCTATTGGCAAACAGCGGAAAAATAGTTGCACACTTATATAAAAACTGCTAAGTTATTCCAAAAATTGTTCTCCATAGTATCGAGAAATTGGAGAAAAATTATAATGGAAAATACTTTTTAAAAGAGATTGTACCTTTGTTGAGGATTTTTTTAGTAAAATAAAAACATTTACCTGCATGTGGTAAACAATCGTAATGGAATGCAACTTTGTTTTACTCGAAAACGCTATTATTGAATTTGAAAAATAAAAATCGATTGAATTCCCATTTTCTCGACAATGTAGTTATTTGAGTCATAAAAAGCTCTGGTTTTATTGTTTTGGTTGAATATCCAACGTTAGTTGGTGAATTCAAAAGTCGTAAACAGGACGACACCAGGATAAAGGATTGAGGTGGAGAAACAGTGCATGAACGGACTAGGTAGAATAATAAATTCAGGGCCAATCCCTTTCAATCCTTGTTCATATTTTGTCCCTGTTTCTTATTTACTTGTCTAGATTCCCACACATTTTCGTATATTTCCTTCTTTTATTAATCAATTTTATATATTTGTTTTGCTCTCTGTTTACGCTCCGTTCGAACTCTCATAAAATTTGTCGTGGAAAATTGATATCTTAATCTTTGTTTGATTTTCACAATGTGGAATCAATGACTTATGAAACAGTTGTAAAGTGAAGGTCTTTCTGGCTTATTTAAGTGAGTTTCATGAAGGATACTTTGTCCAAGTAATAAATTGTGATGATAACTGACACTCGAAATTGAGTTTAGAAAAGTTGAAAAAAAGCTCGTGCTTTATTTATACATATATATATATATATAAAAAGCGGGGAATAAAAAAAGCGACGGTTGTCCGTTTTAGTATACAGCTCACTTGATCCTATCCACTTCATTATTTTCAACACGAAGTCTTGGATTTAAGATTCAAGGTTGCGTCGGAGGAAAAAATTTAACAATTTTCACAAAACAAATAAATTAAGAATTTTATTCTTTTTTTTTCTGAGCAAGAAAACAAATACATAAATCTTACGAAACTTTTAAAATCCAATCTATTACTTTGTAATGTAAAATTTATGTAAACAGTTGTTTATATGTGTCGGACTAAACCGGAGCTTTAAGAAGCCATTTGTTTTTCAAATGATAACTTACTTTCAAAATTATGATACTTTAAAAAAACATTTTATCATTCTAAAGAATTTGATTAAGCTTTTGAATTTTTAGAAAATATCAATGTTATTTTTTCCTGTTTCAACGTATGGCATCTAACTATGGAAAATTACTAGAACTTCCAACATTGAGACACTTTAAAGATTTCAATATAAAAATTTGCTTAAAGTAATAAATCTTGATATACACATAAGTGTAAAATAATGAGTTAGGATTACCATTTTTCGAAGATTGGGGAGTAATTTGTTAACAATTTTTTCTTAATAAACAACATTTTGTTTTCCGCGTGGTTGAAATACTTTAGTCTTATATAGTATATCTCCAAATCAAGGAATTCAAATCTTTTTTTTGACATTTTTTTGGGTCTAACTAGTTTTACTTTACAATATAGAATATTAGTGATAAAATTAATGAGAATTGACAAAAGTTAACAATAAATATTTGAACTAATGTTCAAACAAAATGAGGTATGTAAGTGTATTTATGAAGTATTGGCCAAATATGTATTTCGATTGCCACGCAAGCTTCATCAGAAGTCATTAATGTCATTAATTGTCATGGAGGAAAATAGGTTTGTACTTTTGTTTCTTTTCACTAAATTCTTCGTGAGCAATCCGAGAAGCGAAAAATTGGAATTGGTCACTATTCCAGATCAGCACCTTTCTCTTTCTCTTGAAAACTTTTGTATTCTCGAATGCATTCATTATGTCGCGATTATTATCGCGATTTTGTTGATAGTTCAATTCTAATATCATATAATTATCCTTTTTTTTGCTTAACTTTTGGCCAGATTTATTCGTTATTTAAAGTATAAAATAGTAGATAATTCAACGTTGCTATATTGACGTCACTAAAAAGGATATGAGCCAAAATTCTATTATTAATGAAACCCGAAATCGATCAGTTAAAGCAAAGTTATAAGAAAACTAGTACTCAATACAAAATCAAAATCAAAGCATGCTAAAAATGTTACGTTTTTTTTGTTATTTCATTAATAATTAGGAAAAAAAATTAAAGTGATTGTTTAAAAAAATAAATTATATTTAACACGATAAATTAATTTAATAGTGAAATAAGCTTTAAACATTTATTCAACTTTGTCTAATGAAATTTCAAATTCACTGCCGCAACTAATTTATAGTTTCATGAGCTTTCCAGCTTTCAAAGTTGTGACGTAGACTGGGACTCTGTACACGTGCTTGAAATTGATCAATGTCAAGGACGTGGATAATTTTCAACTCGTTTGATTATTGAATTTAAAATGTATTTATATAAGTTGAAAGGTATATAAACCTTTTTTCATTGGATTTTCAATCATTAATTTTATTATCCTCTACAAAAATATTCCAATAAATTATCGTGCCACCGCGTGTTTTGTATTTTCCCCGCCTTGTCTGTCTCCCTGGCGCCTATATTCTTCCCTGTATTATCGAGTGTGAGATGGTCGAAAAAGCTCGGCATAAAGTACCTGTTATTGACATAAAATATTTTGAGCTTTTTATAACTATTACAGCCGGTTTTATTTAATGCTATAAACTTTGCCTATAAATATAAATTCATTCAATTTTTGGGACAGAAACATAAATATTTGTATGTTTTTATTTCGGTTTTCATCATTTTTTAATTATTGTTGCAATAATATTTGTGTTTTTATGGGCTAACCTTTTAAAAGAATTTTGAAAAAAAAACATTAAATTGATTTTTATGAGGAATTGCGAAGTTACCTAATCGTACATTTTAATCAAGGAAAAAATACATAGTGTAATTTGTTAAAAGTAATTAAAGGGTAGTGAAAAATATTTATGTAGGCATATTAAGATTTTCATAACTGATAGGGTTACTAATAATCCATAAACCTTTTGCCACACTGCACTAACGATATCTTTTGTTCGTATGATAAAAGTTAAGTTTTTTTTTTTTTAAATTGTAACTGAAAAAAGTATGTTAAAAGAATATTTTTTTACCTAGCAATTTTCAAATTGGTGTTTATTTTTCTTAGAAAATCAAATGAGGTTTGATGCCTTTTCTTTCACTATAATTTCTTAATTAGTGTTTGCCTTTATTTATTTATTTTTCTCTTTTGAGAGAATTATTTTATAAATAAAATATTTTGAAGACTATTTAATGCCTTAATCGTAAAATTGTTTTAAATAATCGAATGCTTATCACTTACTTCCGATTCTTCACAAATAATGTATCAATCTTTGGAACTATATTACTTTACATAAAATTTATTTTATTGAAATACTATTTTAGTTTTTATATAACAAAAGAACGTAATCTCATATTATTGATAGCCATTTTTTTAAGTTGATAACATATTTTGAATTTGAGCTTCTGATACTTTTGACAGCTTTTTTGGTGATTACAAGAGGGTTAAGAAAACCGGATCTATGTATCTTAGTATCTTAGTATGTATCTTATTTATTTTGGTTGTTTTTAAAGATATATTGTTGGCAATTACATACATAAACAGTTAAGCAGCTAGAAATGTATACCTTAATGGATTGAATATGCTAAAAAAGAGGTTGGCAATCTTTCAGGAGTTAAAAACCATTTTTCTCATGTGTTAACTAACTTCTTAAAAGCCACATATTAGTACATATATCGAGAATATGTAAAAGAAAAAATAATATAACCCAGATCTGTGGAACAAGCATTTATTTTGGCAATGAAAATATTTTAGATAATTTCCTTTTACTAATACTATTTAACTACTTAAATATGCATTACATTCATATTCATAACATTCAAGTCCATGTCTTCTGAGCTGCATGCGGCTCGCAAATCGCAAGTTGTTAACTATTGTGTTAAACTAAACACATTATGAGGCTATTAATACTTTAACGAAATGATCACGTTAGGATATACACTTACGTAAATTTAACGATAACAAATTTAAAACAGGATATATGTACATTGAATAGTTTTTCATTGCATAGATATGCAATTTTGATTTATTTTTAAGCCGTCAAATAGTTTTATACATCGATGAAGCCTAAATATTCTTAAGACCTTCCAAAGACATCTCATAAGTCGAAGAACTGATATTCTTTTTTAAAATTTTTCAAACTTCCCAAAACAGTACTTAAGATTTTAGAGAATAGAGGAAATAAAAAAGAGAAAAAATCTACATTTTTAATAATATAATTATACTTTATGAAAATTTATACTTTCTTAAAAAATTATTCAAGTAATTAAACTCTGCTTTAGGATTGGTATTTGCACTCATAGTTGGATACATAGATCCTTACGATAGCTATTTATCTATTAGATAAATCCTGCGTATATTACAATTCTTAGATGAAAATACGAATATTTTCTCTATTTCCCCCAAAAAAATATCTTTAATATAAATGCCATTATTTAGATGTGAAAGTAAAATACCGAGCCTTATTCTATTAAAAACTACTATTTTTTTTCGTCACAAATAAGGATATTCTATAAAAAAAAATATTCTTTTTCTCTTCATTGTTAAATGACTACTAATCAACTTGTTTGCAGATAAACATCCATTAAGTATATTTATCAAACATTTTTAAATGAAAAAAACAATCTCCTCTTTCCTATAGCAAATTTATTTTCTCTATACAAACTTTTCCAAATCAAATATTTATTGAAATTTATTTATTTTTTATTCATATCACGTTCCTATCGTTCAATACACGAGAATAATAATATAATTATTCAACTCTACAACCCTTAGCGATGATTTTTTTTTTGAATCATCCTCAACCCTAATTTTCAATGTATCATATACCTACTTTTATGTACTTATATAGAATCAAGCAAACGAATTTTGTATGGAAAATTTTATCATTTCACCCCACACATGTGGTGTGCTAGCAAATTTATTGAGCCCCATCTTCTTTGATAAATATTGAAATTTTGGTATTTACAATTTAAATAAGTAATAACAATGTAATATTACGATATTGAATGTAAATATAAGGATTTAGAAAAAACACAATCAAAATTCATTGGTTTTCAAATAAACTTTTCAGGGAATATTTGTGTGGATGAATTTTTCCATAAAATATTTTTTGTAAAAAAATTCAATTTTTTCCGAGAAAAACATTTTCATTTATTAAAATTACGGGGACAATTTGTAATGGGAATAAAATTTTATTAATTTCAATACCGTATGTAACTTTAAAGAATCAATTTCGATAACTTTAAATTAAAATGTCATTCGATACACATAATTTTTGATCTGTTCAGTATTGAAATTGTTAAAATATTCCAATCATGTTTGAGATTAAGTTAACAACGAAGATAAATTCAATCTTGGTGCAATAGCAACTTTGTTGCATTTCACGACGTAGGTTATCTAGGTACTGGCATTTTGGTTTGCTGAACAAATTTATGCATTGATTTGTATTAGAAATGCAATAAGAGCTTTGCATTGTGTTGAAAAACATCCGAGAAAATCCGATACTTTATTAGAATTTTAGGAATATCAATGCGATTTTGTTTGAATAGAATTACAGTGCAGGTAGTAATACTCAGACATGTTTTTACAGAAAAGTTGTATCGAATCAAAATTCGTGCTTCAAAAAGACAAATATTTTTATCTACTGGTAATTTTAGATGTGAAGAATGTTCTAAAGGAAGAAAAAAGCTATGTTTGTTTATTATGGTTTTTTTAATTTTTCCTTTCGATGATTAAGATTACACATCTTAAGTCTATGTAAAATTAAAAAAAAATAAATGAAATATAAAAATTAACGTTTTTCAATGTAAAACTGTTTTTCAGATTCAATATTGAAAACTGGTGTCTATTTAGATGTTAGGCTGGCTATATTTAATGTCACTTTTATCAGGTCTCTTGTAAAAGTTTTACTTAAGAAAAAAATTCTCTCCGAATGTAAAAGTTGGGAATGTTTTCTTCCAGAACAAATATATAATTGAATCTTACCAAATAGATCTTTTACGTCCATCAAGTTAGCAATACACTTTTGAAATTTGAAAAAAAATACTTACTCTTTTACTTCTAGTGGCATTTCTACAGAGGTACATTATACCTGTTTTAAGAGCCAGAAGAACATAATATTCTCAAATATTAGCATTAGTAACAAAAAATTATTTAAGTAAATGCTAAGTAAATGTGTCTGAAACAATACCATACAAAAACATTTCACTCATAGTTAAAACAAACATTTTAAGTCCAGTTTCCTGATTTTTTCCACAATATTTTCTCAGAACAACTCAATTCTATTTTCAATTTCACAATTTCATGTTATCAGGAAGTATGTAGTATTTAATTTTAAACTTTATATAAAGTAAGAGCTCTAACTTTAAAGGTATCTTTTATTTTTTAGTGGCTAAATCAATTGATTGTTGATACATATTTTGTTGATTAATTCTTTTTGGAAGTTAGCCAGTGATCTTACCGAGTAGTTGTAGGCCCCATCCCACACAATAATTCCATAGTTAGTTATGCCTTCAAAAAAACCATGATAAATTGTTTTTTGAATAGGAGCTTGGAGATAGTAGCTTAATTTATAGAATAGGAATGTAAAGTATTTAATTTTTTCATAAATTTCTTAGCATCATATTCTGTTTCATGTTACAGTCAAAATATATACCAAGATCGACAAATTTGTTGTGTTTATATTTTACGTAATCATTATTTAATTTTTAGCAGGAAAGTGGACATGAAAGGATGTTAATCCATTTACTAATAATTAAGTCAGCAACGTTTCGGTCCTTTATTTGACCTTCATCAGGCTTCTTAATATATAGTATATAATGTACATCACATACACAGCAACAAAAAATTTAATTTTTGTATCACATACATACATTTACAGTTTTTCTTTTAATAAATTAATTCTTTAAATAGTAACAATACTAAGCGTATACGATGTACATTATATACTTTATATTAAGAAGCTTGATGAAGGTCAAATAAAGAACCGAAAGGTTGCTGAATTAATTATTAGTATATGGATTTACATACTTTCATGTTCACTTTCCTGCTAAAAATTAAATAATGATTATATACCAAGATATTTGCAGCTATTTACTCTTTTCAATTCCTTGTCCCTAATACACAATTAAAATTTAACTGATATACTACATAGCTACATATCTGCATAGTTTCCAAACGTAATGAAAGTAGATTTATCTTTGTTCAACGATAGTTGTTTATTTCCTAGCTAAGTAGCCTAATTTCTTAACCAGTTCGATACAAGAACATTGACTTCTCTCCAGTTTTTACCACAACATAACACAACCGTATCGTCAGCATAAGAAACCAAGTTATTATTCGGCAGTACATTAAATATATTGTCAATATATAAGATAAAAAATAGTGGTCCCAGAATAGCTACTTGCGGAACTCTAACTTTTATGTATTTATAATCACTCATAGAATTGTTAACTACGAAATAATTGGTTGTTCTTTTGGGGTCCAATAAATTTGAAAAAAAAATTGTTATTCGCTATTTTTCCAGAAAACTCCTATGTAGTGCTATGTAGACATTGAGAGCTTTTCTACAAATATTAAAATCTAATTTTGAAATATTTTCTACGTTGGCATTAATTGGTATGTTTTTGGGGTTCAAGAAATTTAAAAGAAAAACTTTTTTGCTGGCCCATTTTTTCAGAAAACGCCGTTTTTAGAAAAAGCTCAATTTGGAGAATTTTAAAATATTGAAATTTCAAATTGTGCTATTTACTAAACGGTGTTTTTTCGGAAAATATGCGACCGAGAAAATATGTTTCTTTCATCTTTCAAATGTCTTGAATCACAAAATCACACCAATTAGCGCCTTGTAATTTGGTTATCTCTACCATTGGGTATCGATCGATTACCACTATTGCAATATCGTCAACTCCAAATATAATATAGACTTTATAATAATCAAACTAATTTTAAACTCATAGACTTAATTCGTGATTTATGTTGAAAATAATTAGCAATATTTACATGATTTTTTTTTGCAATTGGTCTATTAAACACAAAAGGAATAAAAGAAGCCGCTGTGTCCTTTATATTTTCATTAAAACTTTTCGAAAACTCGGCATTCAAATTATTTTTTTCATTTCATTTAATTTCATACAGCCGGTGCTCTACTCATTCTCTCACTTTCCAAAAACTTGACAAAAATCTAGTCAACGTAAAAGCCATCTCTACAAAGATAACTTTTATAACCTAATGAATTCTTGCTCGATCGTCGTTCCAGACTTTCGTTTATACGACATTATAAATGGGGATGAGAACGGGGACAAATTTTTGGTAGTCTATAAACATCAAGACCTCGAATGACCTTTCATGCCTTTTTTTTTGATACAAGAAAATTAGGTTTTCAAACTAGAAAATTGTGAAGGAAACTTTTTCGATAAATATAATACACCTATATTACACATAATGGGAATATGGGACTTAAGGAAATAGAATGAGTTGGGTTTGGTTTCGTTGGGAAATGAAACGGAAATTTACTAGAGTTAAAAATATAATGGATTCCTTTTTGTTGAGGACAAAGAAAATTGATTTATGACATTTTTATATGAGAAAAGTTTTCAAATATTTTTTTTTATTTATTTCGTAATCAAATTTAATATTAACATAATAATATCTTAAATAATAACATAAATATTATACAACAATAACGGATACTTATGTAATATAGCGCTTCATATTTTCCTATTGAACAAATTGGTTATAATAATTTGACTTCAGAGTAGTCTTTCTTAGAAAAAAATAATACCGAAGTTATATTTAGAACAAAAATCCTTGTTTTATAAATACTTTTTGATCCTTGTTCTGAAGGTCAAGGTTATCTAAAGTCTTGATCTTGAAAGCAAGTAAAACAATAATTTTTTGAGGAAATCAATACCAACGCCGCAATAGCTACTTTAAATAACCAAAGCTTTTCGCGTTTTTCACAACACAATTCTTTTTGTTAATATCAAAACAAGTATCAAATCTAAGCTGTTTATTTAATAAAATCAAATATAAATAATTAAATTTTCTTAATATTTAAGAAAAAAATATATACTATTGTTTTAAAAAATTGTATCTATAAAAACATACATTTTGTAAATGTGTATCATCCACTCTTTAGCATTCCTTGAACAAATAACTGACAATTAAATGCTTAAACATTCAGCTTAATTATATGCTTACATATTGTGACAAAATTTTTTGATAAACCAATAAGAAAACACTCAACACTAATCACTTAAACACGGACAGTTAATCACACTACACTTAAACACTAACTTATTCTAAACATTAAGACACACATTCGAAATAAGTATGTTACTATTCATACTGTTCATATACTGAAGGTTAAGGTTTTTCTCTAATGACCTAGTGATTTAAGAATATATATGGTATCTTTTCCGGATGTTCAAAATGCTTAAAGTATGCTAAGGGTTACATGATCAACTCTCCACTCTATTAATGGAGAAAAACTCCTTCCTCAAATATAACTTAGTACATATATTGAGATTTTCCATACAAGCACATATTTATTCATATATGAAGATCTTTCCTTTGTTTGTTTTTTTTTTTTGTAACTTATCATCAAATGATTACAAAAGAATTCAATGCATCGTAATTATTATTATTGAGGATTTTCATTTAACGAATTATAAAGCACACAAAATTGTATCTCAATTTTCGAAATGTATTGCAGAGATTAAACTGTATACAGTACAGTGTACACTATTGATCGCCAAAGTGATCGATATAGACTCCTTGGGGTGGATTTAACACTATTGGGAGTCGATTTGGTCTAATGAGTCGATTGAAGGTCATAGAAAATACAGTTCTGAATATGCAAATAACCTTTATGAATTGTTTCATAGTTAACTTATTAGTAGTTTCATTACCAAAAAAAAATGTAAATTTATTTGGATGGAAAAAGTATTCATCTAATACAAATGTTTAAAGTGATAAAAATAAATGATGAAAGTAGAAAGAGTTGATTCCTTGAGGTAAAATGGTCCTTTGCATTTGTACTGAAACCACTAACGCCATCAAGTTTATTTTACTGGTAAAACATAGCTCTGGACCATTTTGGTTTACCTTGAAGAATATATATTTTACAGCGATTCCCGATTAAGAGGATCATCTCAGACTACCTTCTCCAACTAGTGGTTGAGAAGAAATTCAAAGCTCCTTGATCTCTGAGAAGTCTGACTTGGTGAACAAAATAAATATATCTATGAAACAAAATGGTTAAAAAAGCCTACTGGTGGTCGAGGGGTCAAGGTGGCCACTCCAAAACTGGTAGGTGTTGGGTTCGGATTTCGTATTCAGCAAATTTTCTATATTTCTCGATTAACAGATTTTTAATATCCCTAGAGTTACTAAAGACCTTTGAATTTTTTTTTAATTCTTTCCAATTTTCTTGATTAAATGGTATAACATTTCTAATTCCAATATTTATGAAAAATTAAATGTGTCATTACTGGATTTGCGTTGATTACTTCCGGAATTCTCCGAAATAATTAATTTGGAGGAAAATGTTCCTATAATATTCTTAGAAGGTTAAATTACATTTTTTCATTATTATATTTTCTTATAAATAAATTTAAAAGCTCCGTGCACTGATTCGTTCAAATGAAAAAAAAATCTACAATCTCAAGGATATTCAACTATTTATGAGGTTTAAAATCATTAGGTATAAACATTATGAATAACACCGTTTAATGTTAAGCAATAAAATATTGTCAACTTTTAATGACAAAATTACAAGGTTTGTAGTAAGCTAAACTTTGTGTCCTCTATTAGAAATGAGGTTATTAGTGCGACATTAAAAAAACACGCAAATATTGTGATAAGCATTCATAAACAACAAATATAAAAAAGCAAAATACCACTAAGCCCTCAACCCTTATTTCGTAAATTATAAATGTGTGATAAACATAAATTAATCTCAAAAGTAAAACGTAAGAAATACGAGGTTATTAAAAACAACAAATTTATGAACTTATAAGAATAATAATGTGGTTTTAAAATCTTATAACCATCAATTTTATGTACGTAGAATAAGTTGGTGAACAAAAGGCTACATTTTCCGAGTGCTGCTTATCATGTTGGTATGCTAATTTGCCAGACTCACACTATGGTTGTAATATACTCATAACCTTTCCCAGGCTCAGCACGGAAATTTTGATGAATATTTTAATGAAATTGTTCCGAAACTATTTTAGATTAATTTATTACCCTTTTAAGATTGTTTAATATTTACACTAATAAAAATGGATGAGGCGTAAAAAAGTGTTGGGGAAAATATTTGGGCTGGAAAATTTAATCCTTTAACCTTTCGTTTCGGTTATTTATGGGAAAGTTGAAAATATTTTGATTAGGATTGTAGACGTATAGAAAATATTCCTTGAAAATAACTTTCGTGAAAGATTTATAATCTAAAAAATATTTTAGGATACCTTGTGTTACTTTTTTATTAATAAAATTAAGAAAACAAAACTACATGAATTAGAGAAAAAAATATATCCTTTATAAAAAATAAATTCTATTAAATTATATCCTTCACTTCTTCATTTGAACTGAAACTGAAATTTGTAAAATTTTTAAGCATCGTTTTAACGTTGCGTTCCAATATAATTTTTTAAACTATTGACTCATGTTCTTTTAAGAACCATCAAATCAGGCAACGTTGCTTTTTCTACTAAGTTTTTTCAGCTTTGCGCGATATTTTTGTTAATTCAGTTCTTATGATATATTTTTCTCTTTTGTGACTAAATTTTCATTAGGGGTCGATTTATTTGTGAATTAAATTAAAAACAAAGTAGAAAAAGCAACGTTGCCAGATTTGACGATTCTAAAAGGGACAGGAGCCTAAATATTCAATATCGGATATTTTATAGAAATGAATTTAAAGTTTTTCTATCTCTGTCAAAAACCAAGTAACATTTGGATAAATGCCGGGAAATAATATTATACTGGGGAACGAAAAAGCAAATCTTCTTACCCGTCGAAAGGTGTGGTGGTTATTTAACCATTATTTGGGGTCACAAAATGGGAGCTTAGAAAATTCTCCAAAGAGTGGCTTTATAATAATCATTGCCCTCTGTGAAGCAACATTAATATCGAAAAGCACAGCAAAAGAATGGAGAAAAATTATTTTCCAACTCTAACTGCTGAAATTCTAAATTTAAGTAAATCTCAAGTCGAATTGGTCACAGGCATCTTACCTTTTACTAAAGGTACTAAGTGGATGTTCTTGTAAAATATTTAGAGAACAGAAACAGAAACTATTTAAATTAACTAGAGCAACTGGGGATGGGTGTTAGGTCACAATGTTATCAAAATCATTGAAAAAGCTGACACCCTTACCTGGCAAGGATTTCAAAGAATGTTTACAGGCCTACAGCCTGTACTTGGTGTTACAAGATCGGCCATGAAAATACTACCAAAGAATGGGTTTACAAAAATCATTGCACAAAACGGAAAAATACCACCGGGCAAATGGATAATGAGAAAACCATCATACAAACTATCTACTGAAATACTTGGTCAAACAAGATAGTAGGTTAAATTATCGGCCACTGAATGACGAAACGCCTGGGATACAATGGGATAATCCAAAATGAAGATTCTGTCAATTACAGAGGAAATAACCGTTGAAGTTGGGACCCAGGAAACACAATAAGCACTGAGGCTCAACTTACCTCATCCTGGAAAATGCAACTTAATAAATATAAGAAACCTTAAGTATTATGGCAAATATTTGAGCGAGTATTATGGAAGGCGTAAAATATCTAGAAAATCTATTTTGAACTTTCAAAAACTATATTTTTCATACAAAATGTAAAACGTCCTGCAAGCATACAAATATCTTATTTTAACTCTGGAAAACCTTAACATCAAGAATATGAGTAGTACAATTATTTACCCAAACTCCAAAATTTATTGAATGTACTATCACTGAATCTTGATCACTCAAATGATCATCCATAAAATGCTGTGAAAGATGATCCTATTTCCCAATTTTATTACATAAAAGCCATTAAAAGTAATGGAAATAAAAATTAAATTCCTTTTATCACTAAAAAGTAAATATTCTATTCAAATTCTGTTGGTAAATACACATTGAAGGCAATAAATTTTTGGATCACCCACCTTTTTTGTTCTCTGTGCTCCACATAACAAAGATAGATTGTCTGTGTACCATTATTATCATAATTAATGGTCTAATAAATATAATCTCATTTAATAATAAACCAACATGACTTTTTATGTCATTGTTCGTCTCATCGAATCCATCCGCCTTTGTGGAGTCATTACACTTTATTAAAACGCCTTAAATAAAACGTTACATGAATTTTTCGATTATTCATTGACGGCTAGTGATATATCGGCCATAGAGACAAATGTGGCTGTTAGGTGGGAGATTTTTTCGAAGATATTTAAAGATTTTCTTGGAGTTTGTAAATCTATAGCATGTTTTTTACACCAGCGGTGCCTAACTTTTTTGGAATGTGGGTACGCTTCTTTAATTCGAATAGTTTTCAACTACTAAAAATTACAAAGTTAAGTCATCTACTTTTGATTTCTGTGTATCACATTTAAATGTGATATACACATGTAATATACACATTATGGTCATAGACGCCTATACTTTTTATTAGGGTACTCTCATTATCCTCGCATCTTACAAAGAATTTTTTACACACTTCCCTTAAAAATACTTTTATCATTGGAAGGTTTCCGTCTTCATGTAGTTGTTTAATCATTGTGTATCTGGGGGCATTTAGACCAAATCTTAAAAATTTGTTTTGTGTCACCTGGAGTTTTTTAAGACTGGTTTCACTAGTAAAACTCCAGCATGGTGCAGCATACGTCAGCATTGGTCTTACCAGAGCTTTGTACAAAAGTATTTTGTTTTTTGTGCTTAGAGCATTGTTTCTATTTAGCAAGGGGAACAGGGCCATAATTAGACCCTTTCCTTTTTGCACTAGATTATTTATATGTGCTGTGAATGTTAATTTTTGGTCCAAAGTGACCTCCAGGTATTTTAGTGTGGGAGACCACTCTATTTCTTGGTTGGCAATTCTAACACGTTTCTTTTTAATTGGCCTTCGTTTAGTTATTAAAATGGCTTTTGTTTTTCCAGCATTTATTTTAATTTTCCATTTTAAAAAATACCTATTTATTCGATCTAAGTTTTTCGTTAGTTTATTGGCTACTGTGTCAGTTCTCCAGGATGACATGGACAGTGCCGTATCATCTGCAAAAAGTGACACTGCTAAGTTGTTCCTACAAGGGATGTCATTTAAATATATAATAAATAATATAGGTCCTAGAACTGATCCTTGGGGTACACCGGCTGTTATTTTCTTTTGGTCAGACAATGTATTTGTCATCTGAACCCGAAAAGTTCTGTTATGGAGATAGGAAGAAACCAATCTAATTAGGTATTTCGGAAATCTGTATTTTATTAGTTTAAGGCCCGGTATTTTCACTTCAATATAAGTAGGCTTTATCTCCATGATAATTATCTATTAGATAAAACTTTATCTGTCAGATAAATCAAAACTGTATTTTCAACCAAAAAAAACCTCCGGTTAGTTATTTGCAGGATATCTTATAAAAAATAATAAAACAGTAATGACAGTTTATGGATAGGCCAATGTAGGAAACAATATATTCATAAACAAAGACAAGTTGATAGCGATATCACAGGCGTTAGAAAGAGACACCATTCTTGTGTAAAAAATGAAGCTTTGTAGTTGCACCTATACTGAATTGGAAATATAAGAATAGTCGTTCGGCAAATTAATAACATATAATTTAGAATGTCTAACGAAGTTAAGAAAAAACAAACCCGAGCTCCAAATTTCAATAATGAAGAAGTTAATTTGTTTAATTATAAAATTAGATAAAATTTTAAACCTTAGAATCGAACTTTTAATGAATCAAGAAGAGAAGAGGGCAGAAGAAATGCATCGTAAGAAAATGAAACTTATGGATATTTAAATTTCTATTAAGAAGAAACAACTAAAAATATATAATTTTATACAACTTTTATTAAAAAACACATTTTTATTTTCATAATACAAATATATATTGATTCTATTATTTCTTGGGAAACGTTTTATTGATGCAATAAATTCCTAAAATAATCAATAAAAGGTCTGCGGAAAAATCATTATGAATTTCAACATTTTTTTCCTGTTCTTCTGGAAGAATATTGTCTTCCATTTCCGAATTTTCATCGGTGTCAAAATTTTCTTCCATTCGCCTATCGCTATATTGTGTAGTACTGCACATTTTTCGTCAATTTGTTATAGTATAAATTCGACCGTAAGTTTTGAAAAACGAAATCTTTGGAAAAATTATTAGTCTGTCCATTTCTTAAAATGATCAACTCTTGGCCTTACATTATATTGTTGTTCAGGATTTATAATTTCTATAAGTTGAATCAATTTTTCCTCAGAGTCATTGAGCAATTCCAAATCAACCATAGTAATTATTTCCACTTTTATTTATAACTGTAATATATCAACAAAGTAACTGATTAATATTGTTTATGTATCATTACATGAAATTGATGCGTATTTAATTTACACATAGATAATATACACCAATATATTTACCTAATAAATTCGTAAATCCCCAAATAGGCAGAAAATTCTTGCAATTTCGTAATTGAATTTTTTCGCTTCACTTTAGTTTGACAGCACTAACAATGCGCAGAAACAATAAGAAGACAATATGCAAAATGTATGAGACTATCTATTAAATAAAAAGACTATTTGGAAGTCTGAGTACTGAATAAACAATCTAGGAGATAGTTTAATTTTATCCTGAAGATATGACTATTTTTATGTGAAAATACGCATGTTTTCTCAATCTTCTGGTTAAAATTTTATCTGGAAGATAAATTTCACTATCTAGATGTGAAAGTACCGGGCCTAAATAGCAGTAATTAGTTGAATTGTTTAATATTTAATTGAAAGCTCTTTTACTGATATTTAAGCTCCCATCCTGCGCAGTATATACTCTATGTAGAACAATATCGTCTGATGTATTTGTGGATGATGATTTCATAGGTAAATATTTTTTCTAAGGGCTGTTTTTCTGTTGTGACCACCTCTTTAGCCACTTTTTTCTTCAGCAATTTCCACATATTTTCAATGGGTTTCAAATCAAGACTATGATTCTACAGTAGGGTTAAGGATAATAAACACGGTTTTACTCTTATCCAGATAATATATTTTTTAAAAGCCAATACAACTTTTTATAATGTAAAAAGTAAACAATTCTAAGGTGCGTCTAATAATATGGCCAGGGACTGTATACATTCCGCTTGTTGGTTTGAAAACTGCTGTAATATCTCGATCGAGTGATTTACATTGATGTTGATTTGCATTTGGTGTCTGCAAGTCATATGTGTGGTCCAAATGGATTTTGAATGATCAGATTGTACGATTGGATTGTGTGCCTTCTTTGTGTGGATATTGCGACCGATCGACGACCGCGACGTCATTTCCGATCCGGAATGGGGTGCGGTGGCACCGCGGCGGCTCCCATAAAAGCCTGACGTCACAAACAATAAAGACAAGGCACGTAGAAAAGAAACATGAAGAAGGCGAATTGCCGACCGACGACGACACAACACCACACTTGTGGCGCTCCCTGAAACGAGCGACGACCGCGACGACGTTGACGAAACGCGTGTAGTAATTCCCATTTCCAACTCGCCTCAGCTCCTCATCCAACACACTTCCTATTTGGCTTTTTTCTAAAAACGCGAAAATCATCCGCATTTCCGCTATTATTTCATCCCTCACGTTTCTAACTCCTTCGTGTTCAAGTGCTAATTACATTTTATGGAAATGAAAGAGGAAAAATTAATTTAAAAACTTTTTTCTCTCCACTGTGCATTTGTTATGTGTTTGTTTTCTTTAATTGTCCTCTTTTGTTTTCGGTATTAAATTGTATGTGTTTGTTGTGATATCTTTTGTTTTTATTCAAATCTAATTCAAAATGGTGCCGGAAAACTCTATTACATTCCGGAATAATTATCTGTAAGTTTTCCAAGATTAAATATTATAACTTGTCCCCTTTTATACCGAAAGCTTTTTAATCCAGAGATTTCAATAAAGCGATAGCATTATTAAACCGTTATAACCCCTTTGGAATTAAAATAATTTAACTCCAGAAAAGAATTTATGAATCACTTTGAAATTAAAACCATTAATTTAATGTAAAACCTGGAAACAATAACTTTAAAATCATCAATTTAAAAACTGGTCATTGTTCATTACAAAATTAACGTGCCCTACTTCTTCAGCTTTTATCTTTATTAAAGTGTAGCAGATTTTGGTCAAAATTGATCCATAAATTTTTAAATTAAATATTTTAAAGCAGAAACCTAAATATCTAAAACCGAAATAACGCAAAATTCATCTTTTCCAGCCTCTAACTGTTGATTTCCGTTACATTTAGGTCTAATCTCCAACTTCCTTGATGAAAATGAATGGTTTTATTTATTATTGTATGAGGAAAATTATTCCTATTGGGTTTTCAAACGTTCAAATAACGCAGATGTTTTAACTAGTCTAATCTGGTTCAAGATAATTCTAAATTACTTACTTCAGTTATAAAAAAGATATGATAAATTAGTTAACTTCATTGGGACAGGGAAAAGTCAGAGAACTTGCCAAAAAAATCTGGAAATTTTGAATTTTTTCAAATTTTTATTAGTATCTTATAAATTAAATGAGCTATTCTTAAATATATATATGTTTTTGGTTTCTGGAAACGGCTTTAACCATTTTAATGGAAACTTGAATTATTTATAGAATTTTGTGTTTTAAGTTTATCTGAATCTCTAGTCTTCTATGTACAAAATGCAATTTTCCACAAAAAACGAAAAAAAAGAAGAAAAAACTGTTGCGCCATCTGTTGGTGTACATTGTCACAATGTGCCTGTATGAATATAGACTAATATAACAATCAGTTTTAATTGTTTTACAGTTTCAATTAACTATAAATAACATTTTCGTTCTTGTAATGGGGTGAATGGTTCGTAAAATGTTTGGAAATTATGACAAAGGATATAAGATAGGTTTTGTTTTCTCAATTCATTTGGTATCATACTTAAAAATCCTTGATTTAACAAAAATAAACGCCGAGTTGAACTCGGTCGACTAGGTACTTTAGATAATAAGCCACCGTATGTATAAGCATATTGTATGAAGACCCTGTACGTAGAATAAGTTCGAATTAAAACTTTTTGGAATTTTATTTCACAAAACAGACCAAAGCTTCCTGAAGAGGACTATAAGAAGAAAAACTAGCAAATTTTGGACTGGAAAACTAGTAACTTTGTCTTGAAGAAAGATTTGGACATCCTCCATTCGTATTAGTATGTTATCTCTTATAAATTCAAGATTTATATTCTTGTTATTTAGAACTTTGGATTCTTCAACACTATCTTCAACAACCCCTTTCTTCATAGAATGTGATCCAATAGATAATTTTTGAATCCTTAATATGAATATTCAAAAATTGATTTCAATTTTTTTCAAAATCTCAATTTTTAGCTATCTTAGTTAAATTCAAGAACTTATTTTAGATCGAAACCACGTTTTATTTTTCAACTCTGGATTTTAACCAAATAAATTATACCTTTTTCAAGTTGCAAAAGCTTCAAGCTTATAACTTTAAATCAATTCGAGAAAATTGCTTTCATTTAAATGAATAAAACGTCTTTTTTTTCTGCCAAGACAAGCGAATGAACTGTGTGAAATAATGGCAATGATAAAAGTAATAAAATTTCGTATAGTCACAGCGATTCTGTCTTAATTAAATCCATTAAACTAATTAACAGCCGTGACGTCAGACGAGCAAATTGCATCCGGGCAAGATGCAGAAAATTGTAAGAAATGTGAGAAATTAATCTTGCTAATTTTCACCATTGTATGCAAATAAATTTCAATTAAAAATTCGATTTAAACTTCTTTTTTTTTGGGAAAATAATTCTTCTGCTTATTATTAGTTTCAGTATAGAAGGTGAATTTCAACTAAAAAAACTAACATTGGTTAATGTTTGACTTTGTTCTTCAAACATCTTTCAAATATTTTGAATTATATTTTTAAAAGAAATAAAGTAAAATTTATTTTTAAATCATCCATACTTAATATTCCATTTACCTCTTCTAAGGGTCAAATTATCATGTCTCGTTCTTTCATTTAATTTGTATGCGTGTATTATTACTTCTTACCATTTTTCTTTATCGAAACATAAGTGTAAGGCAAATTCAAATGTTTATATTAATATATTTCGTTCAAACCACTTATGCAGAGAGTTCAAGTGGTCTGCTAGATATTTTAATGGCTCTAAAGTTTCTTTCTTCATTCATCGCACTGAGTTAATGTATATTTTTGTTGTAGTGAGGAAAAATGCGGTTCAAGGAAATCGACCAGAATCGCAGTGTAGCCGTGCATAATGGAAATCATCCATTGAACGGGGGAGACCTGACAACGACAGGCCTCACCGAGGAAGTTTTTAACAACCCGCAATGGTCATCATACACCGATATTTGCAATACCAATCAACGCGATTTGTTGCAAAATATCAACAACAATCTGGCGTCCAATCTACAAGAACAGCAGCGCAATGCGCCCACAACAATCCTACCACGACGAAATGTCATCACCTCATCCCTCTGTTCCGAGTCATCTCCAGATGATAGTCTACTGGAATACGAAGGTAACACTACTAAGTATTTGTCAATTAACTAAATAACCTTGCAATCCTAGATTCATACCTATGTCATCTTGGGATACTGTATAATCTTCTAGTATCAAAAAAACGAATACATTACACCTGTTTTATAGTAATTGAATTCAATTAACTGAATCCCAAAAATTCTTCTATCTCTAAATCCTATGAACAATAAAATCTTTTATCTTTATTTTAGCGACAAAAATCAGTAAAGAAGCCAACAAAAGGGAATCTTTAGCCTTAGAAAAGTTGGCAAAGTAATGAACTAACAACTTAAGTCGACAAATAAGTACAATTATTTTGAATCTTCTTCAAAAAATAGTTTTCCTTTCTTCAATTAATTTAACTTATGACAAAAAAGGTTTCTTCATAAGATCTCGAGTTACTGTATCACCCATATGACGTACATTTAGATAAAGTTGGCGGTAATATTCAAAGACGTCATCATTTTCTAGTTTGATTTTTGCAAAAATTATTATTCTTACAAAGAGTTTTAGAACTGTAGATTGGTGACCATATTGCATACTCCATAGAAAAAAATGAAGAAAGAGGATAATGGAATTAGTACCAACTACCTATTGCTTTTTTACTAGGCAAACTAATCAATAGTAGGCACGGTATAATATAAATAATATTAGGGAGGCTGAAAGGTAGTGCCATTAAAACAGAAAGAATTTAATCAAGTTTAAATTTTAAATCAATGATATAACCACAATCATTGATATTATCAATCTTTTGACATCTAGTGCGCAAATTTTGAATGCCAAGTTAATATAAAGCAATTGATTACTTAAAAATTAATGAAGTTAACATTTTGAACATATCAATTAGGTTTTCAATTTTTTTACTACTTAGAAAATGTTTTAATTGTCGTAGCACCTTTGAACAATTATAATGGGTAAGGTAATATCATCTACCCTTACTTTATTCATTTTTCCAGGATGGGTCTTGTGCAGAGTAGTTACGCATTACATTGCAGAATAAAATTTTATCTGTTGATAACTCTTGGGAATTTGTGAGTACTTGATTGGTTACCAAGATTAATAAGGAATATTTAACAACTCTTTGACTGTCCTACATGAATTTAGTAGCACTTCCTCCCTTAACATCTTATTGTTGAAATATTTTATCATTCTTGCTTGGGACAAATTGGGAAATGAAACTTATTGAATTTGAACTTAAAAGCTCATTTTGAATTAACGACTATCTAATGCACTTGGATACATATTAAAAAAAAATTTGGCAGCCACTTTGCCTTAATATCCTGTAAAACTTTAAAAGAATGCAATACCAAATTGGTATTCCTTCGGTTATTTGGCTAACCATTTCGATATCTGAATAATAAACGTTTTATAATTTTTTACGAGTTAACAACCCACTCTAATCATAAAATGTCTTTAGTATGACTTTGAAATAGTTGTTGAGTAGATAACTGGCAATTGAATGCCTATTGATTTATAAAAGGCATTATTTTTCAATCCTCTTAACTATCTTAGTCGATTAACTAAACATGAGCTAATTAATCACTTGCTACTTAAACAATGGGTTGATACCAATTTGATTCATTATATTTGCTCATTTGTTGATAAAAAATTTTCATTTGTTTCATTAATAGATGTAGAATTACTTTTAGAGTTATAGATAAAACTAGAATCAAAGTTTTTGTTTATCAAATGACAATAAAAACGCTCTACCTCGCTATTTTTTCTTAATTTCCTTCTCAAAGGATAAAAAAAGAAGTTTAAGTTTTGTCAAACTTTAATTCATTAACTCATTGTTTTAGAAATTAAATTTTGTTTCTGGTGATCGGATAAGTTTCCCGTGTAGTTGAATTTGTCCCTTTAACATCGAGATTCCTTAATTAGGGGTAGTGGATTCTTCTATCTTCTTCCTCCAAAGTTTAGGGTTTCAATCTGAATTCTTTCTTTAACTTGAGAATTGTCAATTTATTTTCTACAGCAGCAAGTATGATTTCTTTTCCTCTGAGAATGTAACCCATCCATTTAGTTATTCTTATAGGCAAAAAATGATAAATTTTCTGTATCGATAATTCTAAAAGTCAATGGCAAAGTTAAATTTTTTTCTTCCAAACAGATCGTAAACTTTGTATTCCTCATTCTCTAACGGTAATCTGTTGTAGTTAACACTATTTAAAGAGACTTTTAATTAAAGTAGTTTATGAAAATTTCTTTGCAAAACCAATTTAATTAAAAAAGTTTTGGGCCACTAATTTATTATGCAAGCAGTTATGGGATATTTCTATTAACTTGAATTTAAGATTTGACCAAATAGGATAAATTAGTACTAAAGAACTTCCCAGAAAAATTCCCACAATTTTACTTTAAATGTTATTTAATTAAGGAAATACAATAAAATTAATTGGTATTTAATTTTTTAGACGCTCATCAAAGTGGATCGTCCGTAGATGCATCTCCGCAAGGTGACGAGGATCGATGCTTCGAACTTTCCGACTCTGAATCTCTCTCTGATGATGGTAATTTAAGTACTCATAGTACTTTAGATAAACATCACGTACACAGTCGTGGGATTATTAATCCCAATTATCCAGGTTTTCAACATTTGGCTCACACTCTTGACTACGTAATTAAAACTCATAACACCCAGGCGTCTGACACAGACTGCACCGACGATGATCTCGATGCCGACCCTATCGTTCTAGCAGAAACTGAAGCGAACATAAACATCGCCAATAACAACAATAATAATAATAACAATAACGAAGAAGACATTCTATTTAAAATCGACAGTGTCAATCGGTTGGATAGTGTTGAAAACATCCAGAAAGTCTTTTACGATAAGCCTAAGTTCAATATCGAACCACTCGAGTGTGAAATCGAAAAATGTTCAAACGTACCATCGCAAAACACGTCCGATAATCTCGGGGAAATTGAATCGGCCGGCGCTGCTGCAATTGCCGACAGTGCACTTTCGGAAATTGAACCGTGTCAGGTTGACATACCGAAAAATTTAAGCAAATCCGAATCCAGTGAAGACATTATCGGTGATTTCGGCAAAGAAATCGAACAGGAAATCGGACGCATTGTTTCGCGGAGTATTGAATTCGAGAAGCTCGAACGGGCTGTTGAAAAACTTTCGGTGGCAACCAACCGAGAACCAGCTGCGGCTCGTTACAATATTGAACCAAACGATAACGAGCCATTCGAAAAATTTGCGGTGGAAACAAAGAAGTATTCAAACGAAGAGTTTGATGAAATAATTAACAAAACTAATACTCTAGACGAGTTGCTAGAACTGGTTGATTTGGACACACGTGGCGATAAAAAGATGTTAACAATGCTGAAAACATCCGCTCCCGAATCAAAACCCAAATTGGTGGAGGAACCCATAAAAATGGACACAAGTTTCATACAAGATTCAAATCGGGACGTGCAGGTTGATGACGCTGGACTGAATCGATCGAAGGAGAATTTGAAAGATGTCATTTTCGCGAAGAATGATGATGATACGACTGAAAAGTTTTGCAAAGAGGATATTACGAAGAACGATAAAGAGAAGGATGAAGACAGTGTGGTGCCCCGGAAGAAGGAGAAGATGGAGATAAACTACTCGGTTAGGAAAAATCGACGTGATTTGAATCAGCAAGTGGCCAGTATCGCACCGATGCCACGACGTGAGCTGATGATGATCGCTCGCAACCGAGAAATCATCTCCAACCGCCGAATATTATCGGCGACCGCACCACCATCAATTCGGGGCAGCGGCATATCGAATTCCAATTGCGGCATAATGAAAGCGACACGTGCCACTCATGACCTTCCCTACATGAAAAAACGAAATGCCGCCCAAAACCATCAAGTTTTCGGTAAGTGAACACACCTAAATCTAATTGAATAACACTAGGAACAAAGCTCTTGAATCCTCTATTTTTCTTTAATCCTATAATTTGATTAGGAGCTTAGTTCGTTTTATCTGTATCTTATAAAAAAAAAACTTGAAAACATTGTGAAACTGTTGCCAATGTATTTGAAAATCCAAGTGGAAACGTTTGAAACATTTTCTTTTAATTGATCAACATACGGAAAAAGGAATCATAATCCTGTTAGAAAGCTTCACTAAACTAAACTGAAAGCTCAAGGCTACGGATCTTTAATATTCCTGAGTATTTCCTATTTTTAATCTTCTTATAATTTTTTAATTAGATTATAATTGAATATCACTTTGTAATCGATTACTATAAGTTTTTTTTGTTTTCGAAGTTATTATATTTAGGTATTGAGCACAAGTGCTCCTAGCCTAAAGTATCGCAACTCTTAAATTAGTTATAACCTTAATTTCTTGACCAGGGTCAAGATAACTATTATAAATGCATAAGATATAAAATACAAATAGAATACATACATATGATACATTAATTTGCACCACTTACTTCAATACATGTATATATGAAACATATTCATATCCATGCAACATTGATTGTACATAAATATCGACGCCATACTGAACAATTTGTAACCATAACGGATATTAATTAAATCGTATTAAAATCAATTGAATCATATAAAATCTGGAAAATATTTTGAAACTCAACTTTTTGGAGTACACTCTTCTCTCAATTTACGCGGTTCAAAAGAAAACGCGTAAATCGAAACTTCGAATTCATACATTAACGAAAAATAGGTTCCAAAGAATAAAAATCCGCGTAAATCGAAACTTCAAGCTCACATCAAGTAAGGGGATAAATTCCAGAAAATCGCGTAAAACGAGTACATTATACGAGTACATGTATATACGCATTTATCAGTAAAAGAAAAGAAAACTTTATTAAGAAATAGATTTAATCTTCATATTCAGAGAGTTTGTGTTTTCTTCTCTTCTTTAAAATAGGGGTGGATATCCACCATTATGTAGTTTTTCATCCTAGAAATATTTCTAAGATGAAAAACTACATAATTATTTGAGAGCGATATAAAGAAAACAAAATTCGCAGTAAATTGATTGAATAGTTTTCAAATGTACATACTTTTTAATATTTCTTTAAACTCCACAACTCTCCACAACAACCATTGACGCAATGCACGCGCAAAACAGGGAGTTAAGTGTGTAAGTATGTGAGATTTTTTTAAGAAATGTAGTTTTTTTCTGACCATATTAAAGTGAAACCGCGTAAAATGGATATCGCATAAATCGAGAGATGTATGTATTATAATCAAGAAATATGTAATGAAGTATGTAAGATTTTTGAAAGAATGTTATTCTTTTCTAGCCGTGTTAACGAGAAACCGTGTTAAATGAATACGACGTAAATCGAGAGATGAGTGTATTATTAATCGTCAAAAAAACATTAAGAATCGAAAAAAACTAAAGGATCTAATCGTTTAAGCCTTTTTTTACGGAAGTTCTTGTAAAATTCCGGTGACCAATTTATTTGGGTGGTTCGCTATTCGTTGTAGATACTTTTCACTTTATCTTTTAATAAATATCACTACTAGTTCAATGTCTAGATCCCGGTGCATTATGTCATTTTTGACAAAATGTTCTATTTTAACAAGTGATCTAAGAATTGTCCTTGTTGTCTTTGAATTAGCTCTACATTAAATGGTTTGGCAGCTCCCCATATATGTGCACCATATGCCCAGGTTGATCTGAGTATCGCATTTTATGCCATAACCATTGAGGTTAGATCCAAAGATGCTCTCAAACCAATTAACCATTTAAGATTACGATGAAGAATCTTCAACTGTGTCACTTTTTAGATATGTGGGTCTTCCATGTAAGAGGGCGGTTTAAGTGAAGACCAAAGTATTTTCTTTCGTGAACATTCTAAGCAAAACGACCATTAAGAAATATTGCACCATATGAACTCAAATTATGGAGTTCATATTGTCAATTTGTAATTGTGATGATTTTGTAGTATTTGTTTTATTGCTGAAATTATACAAATTATATCAGTCAAACAATAACCAACTTTCGGGCAGGATATCGTCCGCCGGGTCCGCTAGTATAATATAAACATGTAGTTGTTACTTTATACATTATTAAACTTTAAGGCTAAATCAGTTACGCATACTGGACAGTAAACAGTGCTCACTAAAACTAGTTTTTTCCAATAGAAAAATAAGTCAAGTTACCATATTCGACAGAAAAAATTACCAATATTTTTCAAAATGAAAGTACTTGGTACTTGTACTAAAATTTCAAATTTAGTGCACGATTAGTTTCCATAACTATTTGATGTTACAGACTTTATGGTATAAACCCCAAACAAATGTAAAAACACCCCCTTGTACTTCATTCGAGATAATTAAAATCATTATGCAGGAACACATTGTCAAATAATTAATTCAAATGACTTTTTCAAACAAACATTCATATTTACTTTCCGAATACAAAATTACAATATAAAGCCTCAATTTCTAATTCTGTTCCAAAATTAATCCCTCAATTATAAATCAGATAATAATATAGTTGGTCATTAGCCCAACTGTTCACTTCGGTTAAATATTTATATGTAATTGACACATTTAATAATTTATTAATTACAAATAGTAAATTGATATTTTATCATTTATAATTATCTCGGTACACACGAAGGGACCAACAAGGAAGGATCAACACAATTCCCTTACAAACAAGGATAAGTTGAAATAATCATGTTGGTAATTATTTTGGAGAGCGATTTGATAGAATTGGTCGAAGCAATTATTATTAATAATAAATACTAATATTTCATTAATTAATTGAAATGAAACGCGAGGGATGTATATGAAAATAAAGTCAAATCAAATATTTATCGTTACCATTGGATGTAATGGGATAAATATACAGAGATTTGTGTTGAAATTTCAAATTAAAATCAGTGGTTGGTTGGCCATAAATTTAAAAAGAGCTTTGTTTAAAAAACATATTGAATTTTCCGGGAGGATGGATAGAATTGATGGGATAGAAAAAAAAACATGCACACAAAAGTGGTTTATTAGGGTAATCAAAAGTTATTTCATTTTCATTAGTTTTTTGTACAACCTTTATCGTTATTGAAAATAAGTCAACACCATATCATTGAATCTTGATTACACTGTTTTACTATTGTTAACTATTAATATTTTTCGCGTAATTTAAATTGGTAGTGATTTAAGTTACAAAAAGAAAGCATAGAAGAATACATATATATACTAATATATAAATCTATAGGGGTTTTTCGGTTGTTCCGTTATAACTATTTAACTATACATCCGATCAAAGTGAAATTTTGTATACATGTAAAAGATACATAACTTTGTCGATAGACCAAGTTTTACTTAAGTGTTGAACTTCCAAAGTGCATTGCAGGGGCGTTAATGATTCAAAAATAACTAAATTTTGAATTATAACTCTTATCGACTTATATTTTAGAATTAATTTTTTTTGAGATGTGTTAAAACTAATTAGGAACATATTTTACTAAGTTCCAACTCCAAAAGCAGTTGCGAGGACGTTAATATTTAATATTATTACCATTTACAAAAGAACTTACTGAAACTATGAAATAAAATTTGAAATTTGGTTTGTTTCTAAATACATTAAAAATATTATTAAACTGTATATATACGAAAAATTCAAATATATGCTCAACTGATGATATGAAATAACATAGTAAAAGTTTGAAGGCCAAAATGTGTAGAGCGTGAGAATGGCAGGTATAAAAACAAAGTTCAGGAATTGGAACCAGTTTGAAATATTTATTATTTGTTGTAATAATTATAATTACATTAACACCTGTTTCCGAATCCATTAGTGTTATCTTTGAGCCTACCTTTTTCACACGTTTTGGCCTTCAAGCTTTTACTATACTATTTCATGCCACCCGTTGAGAGCAGATAGAAAATCGTTTGCAATTTCACACTAGCTTGGAATTAAATCGGTTTCGGTCACAATATTGATTATAAATGGATCAAAGATAATTCGAACGTAAATTTCTGCCTACCTTCATTCTTTCGTAAGATTCAAGAACAGGTTTATTGATTAGGCGTGTTTTGCCCAAAAATAACACAGAAGGTCACAAACAAGTCTAATCTAAATCTAAATAGTTGTACCAATATTTTATTCTTATTTCACTTATGATTCCAATTTAAAGACAGCTTTACTGATTTGAAAGAAACTTTGTAATCAAGTTCAACAATTTTTTTTTCGGGAGAAAAAGGTGCATATTTACGTTTAATTATTAATAATAAAAGTAGCATTCAGGAGAAAGCCGATTAATATAAATAAACGGACACCCATTAGTTGGATATAAATTGAACCGTTTACCTAAATATCTATGTTTTTTTAAGATATCGAAAAATCAGCATACTTTAAGCCAGGGGTGGCCAACCCAAATGATATTTCAGGTCACTTCGGAAATGCATCATAACTTCGCGGGCCACTTTTGAAGTTATATCTCAAATTCTTCTTACTAAATTTAGATACACTGTAAATATTTTCAATAAATTGATTTTCTCTACTTTGGTCATTATAAAATGTTTACATTTTATAAAAGTCTAATGCATCTCGCGGGTTTAAAAAAATTGTCAAGGTGTGCCTTTTGACAACCTCTGATTTACATAAACAATGAATAATCTATCTTTTATCTACATATACAAAATTCGTATATTAATTTATGTAGATTTCAAAAACTCAAAAAGTTTTGCACCAATTTAGCTGAAATTTGGCACGATATACAATCCGCTTGTAACATACTTATGACCGCAAGAAAACGGCTTTTTCAAAGGTCAATACAATAGCCACTGTCAATACTTCACTGGTATGATAGTGCAGTGATTTTTAGAGGTAGATCTAATTTTCTCGAAACGTAATTAATAAATGTTTATCTTGAAGGTAAGATTTAATTGGTACAGCGAGGGATGTTGCGGGTTGATAAGGGAGGTGATTCTAATAATTCACAGCCTTTTTTTCCTAAATTCAATTTACTTATTTACAACCATTCACAATCATAGGCTGGCAGAACAACAGCTGCCGGGTTCTAGTATTCTAGCTAAGTAAGTTTTAAATCAATCTGTATAACTGGTTGGACTTAATTTCATCTCGTTAAGAATTAATTTTTATTTCAACTGAAAACTTTTCCAACTTTCCTCAAGAGAAAATTAATTTCTATGTCAAATTAATGACAAAACCGCACCACTAACCAACTTTGTAAAATCAAAATTATCCTTTCAAAACTAATTTTGATACTGACGCATATGATAAATCACCATTTTCTCTAACGAGCTAAATAGTATTAATCTCATGTGTAATAGCTGATGTGGTGAAATTGGTTGAAAAGTTTTTATGAATGTGAATGGTTTTTTTTTATCAATTCGAAAAAAGTTTTGCAATTAAAACTAACAAAAGGTGAAAAGATATTTCTTTTTCCAATTAATAAATTTTTTAGATCGATTTTATTTGTTTGAATATTTGATTTTGTAGGGCTCAAAACTTTGATGGAAATTTATGTATGAATAATTAATATTATTTTTAGTGTCAGAGATATTCAATTCATGATTTGATCAATTTAACTATTGAATGAAGAAATTAGTAGGAAATTGTGTAGCAAAACATCGTTTAAAACCAACATTCGTAGCACTATTTAGTTGTTACTTTAGTTAATATAAAAATAAAATTAAAACTTACACAATCTTTAAACACACAATCTACAAACATAAAAATTTAATGTTCGTTTGTTCGAAATTACGAATCTCCGAAAGTTCTTTACTGATCGTTTTGAAATTTTTACTTAATATTGTACATATTGTATTTATATACACGCATGTTTCTATTAACTCAAAATTAAATAGCCTCACATCCACAGGCACAGTGAAAGATGCGGTAGGGGGTAAAAAAAAGACCAGAGCTTTAAAGCTGCTTTACCATTTTTTTACTTTGTAAAAATCTCTAGATCTTAAACCTTAATGTAGGCTCGATAAAATTATCAAGCTTAGCCATAAGTTTAAAAAAATAATATCTATGAATAAAATAAAATTAGCTGTTACCAATAGTTTTAGTCATGCTAGACAAAGTGAACTTTTTTTAAATATAGTGTAACTTCTGTTTATTTTTAATTCAATTTTCCAATGAATTTTTGCTCAAAATCAATATTTATATTTTTCAACCTGTACCTAATAAACAAGCTTTAAATAACTTTTCATTTTTTTCTTCAGGCGGATTCGATGTTTACAATATTGAAACAGCGATGCCAAAAATTGATATGGATGCCATCGAATTACATTTACGTGCAGCTCGAGAAGAAGAAAGACGTGTAAGTATATTTTTTTTTCAATTTTTTAATAGTGCAATATTTTACTTTTCCGATAGCTATTATATATCTCAAAGTACAAGTTTTTGTTTGTTTTCTTAGATGAATCTCCAAAGCGTTTTAACTTATTAAAACACTTTGAAATTTATTTGCGAAGCTTGAAAAATTTTATACGTGTAATATAGGGTTTTCCTCACACGAAAATTCTACAAATATTTCTTTTCTGTATACGTTCACTTGTATTATTCATACAAACCTAGAGAATTTATCCTATAAATTATTTGTGTAGTATAGCGTAATTTAATGGTTTATGGCACACTGGCTCACACATATAAGCATTTATTATGGTTGGTCGGGCTTTGCTATTTGAAACTCGTAAAATAAATAAAGTGAAATAAAAATATTATTTTTAGGTGTTATATTTATAAATCATAATGGAAGTGTGTTTTTCTTACTTGCTTTGTACGTTCTTCAATTGAATAATTGGAAAATTTTGCGCTTTAAAAAGAAATTCTTGAAATATTTTTAGAATAAAACCAAAGGCAAATGAAGCGTATCTGAGATTATTTTTACACAATTTTCAATATAGTGAAATTAAAACATCTGTTTTACATCAAATAATGAACGATCAAAGAATCAAATAAAACAAGACTTAAATTCGTTTGATCGATGAATATTATCGCAATTACAAACTTTATTATTGCCGATTAAAAACTCAATTTTACTAATTTGATCATAAGCTTAACTAAGCATAAAATATATTAGTTGGATCTTTTAAATGCTGATTGTTGTATTTAATCTCTTAAAGTTTGAGATGAGAACTATAATAGTTAAAATTATTATCGTTTGGGACGCCCACTGGTCTTTTTCTGTTAAGATAATAAGTAAATAATTTGCCATATTTATGGACGTCATGAGATTGAGCCTCATTCATGATGATGTCAGTTCAACGAAAGTTATTTCATTTCATGTGTCAAGCGGAAAACTTTTCCTATGTAGAATATTTTTGAATTGATGTCTAATGTGGTTTTTTGGTGAGACAAGTTTGACTAGTTGAACTAGTACGACTTGAAAATTTGCACGAAAAGCTGAACTGCGATTTAGTGAATGTGAAAAAATGGATCAAAAACTTTATCAAGTAAGTTGAATTTAAAAAATGTTAAAAAAACAATCAGCCATAGTTATGTTAGAGGGATAAAGGGATCCAAAGATATCAACAGTTACTAAAACCAAACCATTGAAATTAAGATTATAATTTCTAAAAACAAAACTCAATGACAATAAAAAAAAAATGTTTTTTCATACTTTTAACTTTAAACAATCTTTAATAGAGGCATAAAATATAAATAGGTACTACTTTTCTCTTTTTTTAATTTCACAATTTAAAAATTTTGCCTTTTTTTAATTCCTTGAAAAATACCCCTTCTAAAGTATTCTTCAATTTTCAACCTGTAAATTGAAAGATGGCAAACATGTAAAGTTCATAAAAGGAATTATTATTAATAAATTAATACAATTCTCAGAGGACTAGAATAAAAAATAAGTAGTTAAAAATTTAGTTTTACTCGCGACGTTTCGACCCCTTTATTGAGCCTTCCTCTGGCGTTCGTAAACAATCGCTTTGACTTTGTTAACAATAATCCTTGTCAAGATTTATTTTTACAGATAGAGTATAGTTGATAAAATCAATAATAAAACTTCCAAGATACATAAAACTTCAATAAAAGAAATAATTATTTTTTAATTATTTTTTATTGAAATTTTTTATTTTTTAATGAAATAATATGTATCTTGAAAGTTTTATTATTGTTTGTATCAACTGTACTGTATCTATAAAAAAGAATCATGACAAGGATTATTGTTAACAAAGTTAAAGCGATTATTTACGAACGCCTGAGGAAGGCTCAATAAAGGGGCCGAAACTTCGCGAGTAAAACAAAAGTTTTAACTGCTTATTTTTTATCCTAGTCCTCTGAGAATTGTATTAATCTTTTATCACCAAGGATCTGAAATTTTACCATAACTATTAATAAAATAAATAATTTTATGTATAAATAATGAGAGCTTATTTTTCCGACAAAAAATTGGGTTTATCTAGTACACATCTAGTACAACTATAGTATATATAATGTTATATGAACTTTAAATATATCTTTTTAAAAATTTGATAAGTAATTCGAAAAATGATCGTGTATACTTAACTAAATGGACACACAACAATAAGAACTAAATATTTAACACCAAAAATGAGCATTTAGCACAAGAAAGCAACATCCAGCATAAGTAATGGTGTGGGAAGCTCTAACTGCTAAAAATGGTTCTTCCATTGTTTTTCTGGAGCGTGCAATTAAAGTGAATACGAATTCTTACCAGTCTTCCAAAATACACTTCTGCAAGCTGTCCTGAAATTATGGACCGATGTCTGATAAGAATTGTGACGATCAACCCTGGGAATTTAACAGAAAAAGTTGAAATAATTTTTATATTTTACAACAGACAACAAATTTAAACAAACATGTTGTCAAATTTTCAAATTGTGGTTTAGTTTTTAAAATAAAATTGTTAAAAATCAATAGTGGCATAATTTTCAAAAGTAGTTCTCAATTATAATTTCACGAAAATTGTTACAAATTATGTTTTGTAAGTTTTACTATACAGATGAGAGAAGCACGCCATTTCTATAGTTTGGAGCAAATATGTACGTTTTGTATTTCCTTAGAGCTTAATTAACTTGAGTTTTGACAATGCATATTGAACATTCGGTTAATTAAAATGTAAACTTTCATGTCAGCTTAGTTGATTAATCTGCCACTCGCAATGTTTTATCCATTAGCAAATTTGTGTGCCTCACCAATTCGTTATTTTGCATTAACAATTCGATAATAAATACAATTTTTCCCAAATTATAAATTATCTTTAGTAAATAATATTATAGCTAATTACTAATATAAATTAATCCTCTCACATTTGTCCTTTAAAAAACATTGAAGTTTTCAATTGTTTTAATGTTAGTAATTATTGCTGAAACAACAACTTAAAAATTTACCGCTTCCGTATTCAATTTGAATGAGAATATTTCTACTCAAACTAATTAAAAAGTTTATGCATTTTATAAAATTTATGTTAACTGTTATTACTAATTCGTAACTGTTTAGAATTGCTTCTAATTAAATCCAATTAAAATGCTGTTCTTGGTATTTTAAATAGAGTTTGAAAAGTGAAATTCGATGCATATGTTAAGCGAATTTCAAGCAGAGTAAACTCGAAAACGTAAAGAATCTTTTTTCAAAATTTATTAATTAGTACATTTCATATTTATTTTGAATAACGTATAATAAAACTTGAAAACCCGGTGAACTTCGTGTCTCCTAAAATTTATCGATTGATATCGATAATATAGCCACATTTTAAATTAGTTATATGGATACAAAAAATACATATACTTATGTTTCATTATAACAAATTGAGTACGTTTTTTAAATAAAAATTTTGAACATTTTAAAACTCATGCACACAAAAATTCATAAAATATTATTTATTTATGAGTTTTGAAACTTCTATAGATATTTCTAAACACATTTTTAATTTTGGCTGTATCCCTCAAAATTGTATGAATCTTTTGGTCATTCGCATCTAAAGTTGCTATTAGTCAGGGACTGGATGATTACTGGGAATGTTCCTGTTTTCTTCAGTAGGGGAAGGTAGTACGAGATGATCCCCTTAAGCAGGAATCGCTATAATATATATATTCTTCAAGGTAAACCAAAAATAAAGGCGATTACTACTAGTACATCTACTAGTTATCAATCAACACCAAAAATAACTTAGGTTTCATTGAAATATTTTCATTTTCTTAAAACCTTACAAAGTAATAATCTTGTACACCCCTGTGGGTGTCCAGAGCCCAGGGCTATGTTTTACCAGTGAAATAAACTAAATAGCATTAGTTTACGCACAGTCGCAAAGAATCATCTTACCCCAAGGGATCAACTCGTACTATTTCCCCTATTTCTTTAAAAATATTTTTTTCTTTTTTTACTTTAGTACAATTAAAAAAAATTGTAACAAAAGAATATACATATTAGTTATGGTGACTTTCGAAAATCTTTGCGTAATAAGTTAGTGAAAATTATTTTCCCTTAATTTGGTATTACAGATTCATTCTTAAGAGGACAGCCTCTATTTAATTGGTACCTGGGTCGCCCATGATTCAAATACTTCAAAAAAAAAATTACAAAAATGAAGTGAAGAGAATTACAATATTTTACATAACCCATCGTAAGCCTGAAAAATTTAATCAGTAATTGAGTCTGTTGCCTAAATACTGTGATCAGTAATGATTTCGAACCATAAAAACAATGAATTCTTATTGACTATGGATTTAACGTCTCGCCTTATTCTCCTTTACTAATTAAATATTAATTGATACCTTGAAATATAAAAATAAATATTAAATATCTAATTGATGATTATAAAGCTAGAAAATAATTAATTTTGCTAAACTCAAAACTTGTTGCAATATTTTTTAAGTGCCAACTTCCCACATATTTCAGTAAATTAACTGAAACATGTCTTCTACTTATTATGTAAATTTACCAATTTATTTATTATCAATGGTAGTTACTTCCCAATTTTATATCCTTTATATTTTACTGATTTTATTACTTCATAATAAAGCAATTTCCGATTTCATTGCAGAACCTGTTGCATAACAGAACGATAAATGAGAATATAGATATATCTTAATCAAATTTTAATAATTTAATAAATTTTCCTAAGAATAACGACATTTATTTTCATTGCTCACTCTAACCGTTGATCCAAACCGGTATATAAATTATTGATACCGTTAATTACTGTCAGCTGGCGCTACATTCCAACCGAATTGCTTCAATGTTTAAACTTAAAATGTTTGATTTTTATTTAAAATACTATTTATTTCTGCAACATTGTTGATTTCATTTATAATTTCAACTAAAATGAATCACTTTTTCTCTGATAAGTAATACAATTGATGAATAATTGATAAATATATTCGTTGTAGGTGATAATGATAAATGATTTTGATATGCACAGTAAACAATTTTTAATAAAGGTTTCATTGATTCTATGAATATACTATTCATCATTTTTACAATAAAAGAGAAATGCATTAATCTTTCAATAGAGCAAAACAAATTTTAATTTTTGAAATATTTGTGTTGGGTTTTTATATTTTTAATGAGAATTGGTGATAAATTTTACTATTTATTATGTAAGTATTTAAGGCTGTGTCCAGTGTTCACGATATGTTGCGATATATATAATATTTACATAGAACAAGAGGCTGATGATAACGAGTTTGATAATTAAATTTAAATGTGAAATACGAGTAGGGTTCAGTCAGGATTTACACACGTTTTGAACAGTAAGAGTGAAATTTCGCAACGCAAAAATAAATCAAGTGAAGTAGGCAAAATGATGACTGAATATGAAGTACAGGAAAATGATCCATTTTATGTTCATTTAAAATTTTATCCCTTGTATTCTGATATTGTTTTGAAGGTTAGTAGGTAATTTATTTACTTTTTCAATTACTTTTTGACATATTTTGCGCCTTAACGTTTTAATGATTATGTACACTAATGGTATTTACCAAACCTAAATTGCTTCCTTTTTGGGTAGATTAATCATTGATATAATTTTTAAACACAACTAAATTTTAGAAAAACCACACCAAAAAAACAGATTATCAAAAGCCTTAGTGTAAATTGGCCTCGTTTTATTCATTTTTTTATAAATTAGAAATGTTTTTTTTGAACCGCAAGTTTAAATTGATCTAATTATGGAAGGAGTTTAATGTTTTAACTAATTTTTTGTTGTTGAAGTGAAAGTATATAAGGTGTATGTCAGGCCATCAGGGTAAATCATTCGTATGAAAAATTCATTTAAATACATTTTTTCGTGCTACACACGCCAAAAGAAAATTGGTCTAGCGTAAAATGTAATTGGTGAAACGGATAGTCAATACACAATGAAATTTTACTATGAATACTTATAATTTATGGTCAGTACAAAAATGTGAAGGTTATTTGATGGTTTTGCTCGATTTTTCTTTTTCAAAGATGCCAAAATTGGGAAATACTCTTAAATAAAAAACACTATACAAAGCAAGTAATTACAATAAAATTAGCGATTTTTAGATTCTTTCATCGTTCTAACAAAAATGTTGGAAATTTCTTTCAATATTTTTAGTTTTTATAAGCCCCCTACAGTTATAATTGGATTATAATTATGGGTTATCATCATTCTTTTTAAAGAAATTAAAATTTAGTACACTTATAAAACGGGCGAATCATTGACATTTACTGAAACGCATTTCATTCTTATAGGTTTAATACATCGTAGATTCTATTAGAATATTTTCTTCAGTGATCAAATTGTATTTTTCTTTATCTTATATAATTCTAATTCACACTTTTATGCGGAATACTTTTTTAGTCAGCAAAAATGCGAAGGTATTGTCTTGGAAACTGTTATAAAAACTATGAAAATATCGTAATTATATTACGTATAAGACGTGAGATTTTCATCATTTTATTGTAAGTGAAATTTACACTTTTTCTTTAAAAATTTTTTGTAAGAGAAGAAATAGACATTTTTCTTTAGAAACCTAATGATTTATATTGTTATTTGAGATGAAAATTCTTTAAAGATATGAATAAGATTTTATGAAGACTTTTATTTTCATAATTACCGCCAAAATTTCGAAGAAAAATTTATTTTTGTAAAAGAATCAAAAGAATAAAAAGAATATTCCTTAAAAAAATAGCATCTAGTTCAAAAAAAATATTTTCTACAATAAGACAAGAAATAAATATTAGACTTACTAAGGATGGAAATTTTCACACCTAGATTGTGTCATTTACCTTATAGATAAAATTATATCCGAAGGATAGAAAAAACATACATATTTTCAACTAATTGTTTAATTAACTAATTTTACCTTATAGATAAAATTATATCCAAAGGATAGAGAAAACATACATATTTTCACCTAAAAATAGTGATTTGTGTACGATAAAGGGTTTATCTAGCACTAGATAGAAGGTTTATCTAGGGTTTATCTTTGAAGGGTTTATCTAGCAGCTAAATTTTTATCAATTAACCCTCATTTATGGCTGAACTATTGTTGCTTGATTTTATATTTGTTTTCAATGAAAATATTTTTTGAAAGGTTTCCAGAAACAAGAGGAAAAATATTAAAAAAATATATATTTAAATGATTTACAAAATACAGGATCGTTCGTTGACGACTTATTGGGTATTTAAGAGAAGAAAGTAAGAACTATAAGGAAAAACTTTTTTTTTTATTTTCGAGTGGGTCAATTACGACCCGCTGGTATAAATGGATTAAAATGCATAAGTGAAAATACCCGTCATTAGATTGTTATACTTATACCGTCTGTGTATATAAATCCTGGGTTTTAACTCGAAATTAAATAAGTATTAGTGCAGTATACGTTAAAACTTTATTTCAAATATTTTCTTCCGTGGATCTTTTGTTATTTACGACAAAATGTCTTAAGGCCGATATTTTCACTGATGGATACCAAATGTGATTTATTGCAATCATTCTAAAAAGAGTTGCTTCGATAACTTAATCTCGATTTCGAGCTGGAAGAGGTTTATTGATATAAAAAAGAAAAAAATTTCATTAAGGGCTGACATTTTTACTTTAAAATGATAATAATATGTGTAGAATAAAGGCAAATAATTTATATAACAAATCAATTTATGGCTCAAGTGTACTTTAGCACACCCACAATCTGGCAACGTTGCATTTTCGACTTTTTTTTAAATTTAATTCGCGATATTTTTGTTAAATCAATTTTAATATGGTATAATTCTCTGTTTTGTGGCTAAATTTTTATTATGGACCGATTTAATCGCGAATTAAATTAAAAACAAAGTCGAAAATGCAGCATTGCCATATTGTAGGTGTGCTAAAGTACACATGAGCCCAATTTATATCTATTAAATAGCAAACATAAGATTATGGTACATCTGTCCATGAGTGAAACTATCGGTCTTAAAAAGCAATAAACTTATCTATAAGATAAACCTTATACATATCACTTTTTAAGTGAAAATACGCAATTTTTTGAATGAAATTTTTTTAAGAAGATAAGAGTAACTATATTAAAATGTTAAAATATCGGTGGTTACAGGAATATACTTTGAGGGTTGTATATTTCTTTCTCCTTTTTGTATCCATATTGTATACAAACCTTTTCCAATTCCAAATCAAGATTTAGTTTTCGATATATTTAGTTGTCGCATGGTTATTTGAAACTATTTTTAATTTATAAAAATTAATGTTAAAACATCAAAAACCAGAGTGTTTTAAGAATTAATTTTCAAAAGCTCGGTATAACCATTTTGTAAAGTTATTGGAAATGAAGAAAAAGTATTATCAGGATGAAATCGAACAAATTCTAAAAAATATAAAATATTATATTATACTCCGCTGTTTCTCCAGTAGTTTCCAATTAATTCAAAAAATGAAAGAAATAATCAAGAATCTTTCTACAAAGGTTGATACTTGTTTTATACTACGGCTGAGATCCAATCCACTTTAGCTTCTATAAAATTTCTTATTTTAAAAACTTTCCCTATATCACATGATTACAACGAAAGTGGTTGAAGATAGGCTAGAAATGATTTACTTGGGATATTAATTTCTACATAAAGATTTTACACTTAAACATATTTTTCAATGTTCTAGTAAATGGTTAAGATGGTTAATTTAGATGCTAAGTTTCGATTTTAGAAAAACTTACCACGCCAATTCGAATACGAGGTGATATTTTTTAACCAAGAATTTTCCATTAAAATATTTACTCACGCTAAATTCTTTAAATTACTTTTCTTTTGAATTCTTTTGAGGAAAATTAATGGATTGCATTAAAGCCGATTTATTTTCCGAGTATCCTCATAGAAAGCAATAACGCGTTATGTTTAGACTAAAAAATTAGATAAACGCTATAATTTTCCAAAGTAAAGAATTTTTTAGTAACCATTCCGGTAAATTCCTATTTTTCTATGGTATATCAAGCAATCTGATTTACCAAAGTCTAATCAAATGGCTGAAATTTTAATACATTGAGTACACTTAACACTGAGGTAGAGAAAATATGCCATTTTTTTTAGTTTTTCTTTTAAAAATATAATTTTCATGCCGGTTGCCATACTGTTAATTTATTATGCGATATTCATCCTACGACATATTAGTTCAATGAATATACATCTATTAATTTTACGCAACAAATAATGAAAATAATAATTAATTTAGTTGTTAAGATATTTGTTTCAAATTCTAGATACTTAAATGAGATGATGTTCGAGGGTTAAGGATTAAAATTTGTTAATAATAAATAATTATTTAGCAACGTTTCGGAATTATAATTTTTCTTCCTCAGGAATATGTGGAAATAATATACAAATATAAATAAAACAAGGTATAATTAACGAAACAAAACATTTTAGATATTTTTAATCTGGACTTGTCATGGTCGAATATGCTAATTATACAAAAAATTGTTTCAAAGTTTAAATCAATTGATTCATATTTTATTGATACACAACCTACATAATATGAATTTAAAATAGTTATAATTACATTTACATATTCAAGACAACTAGCTTATGCTATAAATAAATATCTTCTTATAATTACTGTTTTAAGAAAATTAAAGATAACAATAATTTTCCTATTAAAATATTTCTTCTACTGTATCTGTATATCTTTAGTACTTATTTACTAAACTGATTCTTTAAAAAATGTAGGTCTTGAAACAAATTAGATAAGTACATGAAATTGATTTTTTATTTCAATATGCAACGGTAAAAAAAATGATTTCCTAACATAATTTCGATACAATTTCCATTGAACAAAATAAGCGTGAAATTCAACCTTAAAATGGATAAGTTTAAAACGGTTTTCATCTTAAAAAGAAAATTGGAACTGAACAAAAGAAAATTGAATTTTCTCATATCGCGACACGGACGTTTAAATTTGAGTACGATTGTGTTCTGATGCTTTAATTGGTGCATGAGGAGTTGAAAATAAATTAAAGATAGTAAATTATTACGGTTTACTGATTTCCGTTGTAATACAGCGATTTTTCTATATTTGTGTAAATTCAGTAGTGTGCGAATATGTGAGAGTTTGGGAGTGTGATGTGTGGATGTGTTTGGAATGTTTCTTTGTATTTGTGGTGGGTTTGAAAATGAATTGAGTGAGCTACTTGAGTTAGTTCTTCTAAAGTACAGCTCAAGAAACTTGGGAAATTCTTCGCAAGTTTATACGTTGGTTATTTGAAATGAGTGACAGTGGTTTGAATTTTCAAACGTGAAAAAGTTTTGATAGTTTTCCATTGTTCAATAAAAATAAAATATTGGAAAATATGACGGCCGCTAAAAGACATTACAAGAAGGATACCCGTTTTATAATGGACTTGTATACTTTGACTTATGAGGACAATCAAACTTTGGATAGTTTAGGGGAGGTAGGTCTGATACTTGATTTGTGATGAGTTTAATTTCATGCGAATATTTTTAAAAAATTATCTATTAAAATGATCTGCATACTTTTTAAGGCAATCTACTCATTACTCAAAAATTGATACAAAAATTTTTCAAAAATTAATTTAAATACGGTAATAAATTAATCCATTTTCCAACTGTTTATATGTAAATTTTTTACATTATTCAGGTAATGCGGGAACCACTTATGTTTACAAAACTAAAACAAAATTATAACTTATGAAGCTTAATATTAAGTTGTTGAAATTTAAGATAAAAATTACTAATTTTATTATTTACGTTAGGAAAGAATACATTTTTTAAATAAGTAATTATGGGACCGAAAAGTAATGCATTTTTTCAACATAAATTGAAGCCTAAAATATTGAAATAAGCTTTTATATTAAAACTTTGATATATCCCTCTTATGGGATATATCGATTCTATTTATCTTTCTTTATTATTCTATATATCTTTCTACATATCTTTTTTATATCCCTATTTTAATACCTCTTAGTACATCACCCCTTTGACATCTAGTGCGTAAATTTTTAATGTCAAGTTAGTAAAAAGCAATTAATGGCAAAGCAAAACATCTAAGAACCACATTTTGAACATCATTAATTTTTCAATATTTTCACCATTTAAAAAATTTTGCAGCTTTTGAAATAAAGAGAAATCCCATGGAACAGCTTTGGATGATTATGGTCTACTAATAGTTTATAGATATAAAGCAATATTGTCAATACCTAATTAATTAAATATTTCTAGGGATTTTCTTGTACGAAGAAGTTTTGCATTATCGTGTTGCAGAATAAAGTTTTCATTATTAACAATTCTTGGGAACTATTGGTTACTCATCATGCATTGCTAAATTGGAATACCTTCTTAGTAACTTTTATAAGTCCTGAATATTTACGCTGCAAGTGACAGAAAAAAGGACTTTGATCTGGAGTGTTAATGGAGTATATGAATATTATGAAAAAACCTATACCATTTAGACTACTTGTTTCTGTATTTCGTGGTCTATAGGATCAGAAATGACATAACTTTCCGGGTCCCCATATATTTGGGTTCTTTAAATTCAAATTTCAATTTTAGCTTAGAACTCAAAATTTGAACTTTGAAAAAGTTCTAAAAATTTAATGAACTTCATGAAGGTAAAAAAAAGTTAGACATAATTCACGTACACTACTGAAGAAGAATGACCAATTTTAATTCACAATCAATTTGAAGATTATTGTTCATTTCTGCCATAAAATTCTGTAATTTTTGATATACCTACTTGTATATAGCTCTAACCATAGAAAAGTTTTGGAAAGCAGGATTTTTTGGATCAAAAGTAACAATTTAGTTGAGATATAAGAAGCAATATTTGAAAGTTTCTCGATTCCAAGTCCAGGATTTCTTAACTTTGAAGTTGAAAGTTTCTTAATCTTTCCGAGTTACATATCTTAAAAATATTTGTATAATTGTGAATAAGTACTTGATGAATTTTTAATTCCTCTACGCTAATTAACCTACTCTTTATCAATAATCTCAGAGTATTTATCTACGGTAAAGTATTGTATATGCAAAATTAAGACGAATTTAAATTATAAAGTTTATATTTTACTGCAGTTAATAAATCTTTCTATCGAAGAATGTTATCTATTTTTAATAAAAGTGACTTTTTTTTAAAAACAAAATCTTTCTAGTGTACCGCTAGAGTAAATTCATAAAAAAAATATTAGAATTCCTCAAAAATTGATCAATCATATTCTTAGAAGATTGTTTTTGAATATCAAATACAACTAATGAAGGAAAATGAAGAGCTTCAAAGCCTGAAAATTTTGGCAAGAGTTGAAGTTGAAGCCATAAAAATGAATTCTAACTCTAACTTCTAAAATCCTGATGATTTTTTTTTAATGATTGGTGATTATGACCAAGAAATATGTTTTTAAGTTATATCAGCTTAGATTAGAACCCACACAGTATAAAAATGATTACTTCTTGAGGCAATAGTCCTGCTTTCGGAGCCTATATTTAGTCTCCAAACCCACTGAATAACAATAAGAAATTGTAAATTTGTCAAAAAGAAAGATGTTTGCACCATTTTTTCTTCCATAAAATGAATTCAGAGTTTAATATTGTTTTAAGCTTGTGAATTACATTTGACAATCATCGAAACTAAATTTGGTTTTTTTTTTGTATTATTGAAACTTCAAATTGAAGATCATTTACAAAGGGAGCATGTACCCTTTAATATTTCTTGAAATCGTAATTAAATAAGTAAGATATTTTCTTCTTATTCCCTGTGCTGAACGATGATAGGAATGAAATTTGAAATTCATCTACAATTTAGGTATAGGTACCTGTATCCTAAGAGGAATTTATTTGAAAAAAAAAACATTGAAATAAAATATTTGACTTTGGCTATAGAAACATAGAAACAAAGATTTCGTAATCAATTACACCCAAAACCATTACTAGGAACCACATCGGTAACATTTTCACTTTAAAAGAAATTATTTAAAATTAAATTTAAAAAAAATACACAAACTTTGTTTCAACTATTTGGTAACTTTTACCACAATTTTCAATAATACATTGATGAAAACCACTCACGATTTTCTATTTCTTTAGCAAAAAATTACACCTTGAACACTTTTCTTTGTTCATATAAAAATTGAAATAGATTTCTTTTTTGTCTTTACAAATTTTTGCGAAATCATTATTCTTGTTCAGTAATTACTGTTAAAGTTGCAAAATTTAGCTAAAGGAAAGAAAAAAACTTGATAATGTTTACCAAACTGCTCAAAAATCATTAATTGAACTCTATAATTATTATATTTTTCTATTTGCAAGTTTTGTATTGCTTATTATTACATGTACTTATATGGTAATTATAAGTAAACTTTCCTCATTTTTTTCTCGACGATTAAATATAATGAATATGTGAAAATATTACGCATAAATATTTTATTTTCCTTATTTTTACGGTGAAACATAACAATTTATAACGGTTAAACATATTTCTCTATTTTTTTAATTTGGCAATGATTGTTTTTTCCGAAACTTTCATATTTTCTTCTTTTTTTCAATATATGAAATTCATGAGGCTTTGCCTTTTAGATTAATTAATTATCAATACTACTGAATTGAACAAACGTTAAATATTACATTTATGTATTCAATTCACATTTTTATTGCCGAAAAAAAAATATCCATTTAAGTTACACACATATTGGAAATAATTGCTTTAATCAAATTTGGTGTGGAATAATCGATTATTTTTTATTTCATTCCGCCTTTTTTGATAAAAATGTTAAACACGTAACGTGCTTGGAATTGCTAATTATTTGATTGTCTAAATTTAATAGAGGACCGGAAACGAATGTTAATATGGTCGGATTCGGTTTATAATTTTTATTTCTGTTGATGAATTTTTTTTAAAGCTAAATATGCATGAAATTTGGTAATATTTTCATGAATAACTGCCCAAAATTTATTGTGAAAGTACATAAATATAAACTTGATTACAATTCAAAATGAATTGTATGAACATAGTTACTGTTGAACTTTATGTCTATGTTAGTGGTAATGAAATAAGACTTAAATATTTTCTCCACTTTATACATTGTTAACTGAATGTGGCTTCTGGAAAATGTGTTTTTCACTTACGTACTGGTTTATCAACGTCAAACTTACACCCTTGAGTTTTTAATTATGAATTACTTAAAATGCAACCCTTGTAATTTATACGTTGTTAGCTCTAATCTTCAGAAATTCCCATAAATTTTAAATAGCTACATATAGCTACGTAGTTACTACCTTTTACCTTTAGGTAGGAGGCACAATTTAACAGTTAAAATTTAACTTTTATATAAAATAGAGAAATTCATTAAAATTAAATGCTTACAATAATGTGTATCTATTAAGCTTTTCTTGTAATATAGGATCGTAAGCAACTCTATCGCTGATTTTCACTACTTACGCTAGAGGTCGTGAATAGGTAATGTGCTTTTCACGAGACTTGTAGGCCTAAAATTTTCATTTATGACAACTTTTTACGTGAATTATTCCCATTGTAATTCAAAGAATTAATTTCTTTGTTTATGATTCTCCTTATTTTTCATCTTCTCATTAAATAGTACAGAAGCACTAGTGGCACTACTAGTGACGTATAGTACTTAAGATCTCTATTGGATTCAATACGATTGATCTGTAAAACCAAAACAGTTTTAAGGTAATTTATAAATCTAAGAAGTAGTATATTTTGTAACGTAGTGTTTTTCCTGGACGTGTTATTATTAAAATTCACAATAAAGTACTAGTACAAAACTATGAGTGTGTTGAAGTTTCCGCTATATTTCTTCTTATTAATTAATTATATTTAATAAGATAATATTTTACACATAGGCACACATTAATACACAGAGCAATAGAAATTGCACGATTTTAAATGTTTTTAAATTTTAAAGAGCTTGAAAAATTATCTCATTCATAAACAATAAATAATTTCATCGTTTTCTTTCCATTAAAAACTTGCCAATTCGGAAATTAATTTCTCATTATTTTCAAGAATATATATTTATGATATACACACTATAAGTCATAATAATGGTAGCAGAATGGTGTTTATGTAAGAGCAGTAGGTATGCCTCGTAAATATCAAGTAAAGAGAAATTCATAATTATATTACCGAAACAATTAAAACCCGCTTTGTATTTCATTATTAAGGTTTATTTCGTTAATAAAAGTTACTTGAGTGCAGTGGTTATTAAAATCTATTTTCGGAGTCTGAAATTTAATTTATGGTTAACATTACATTACCTTTTTGGGTACAAAATTTCCAGGACTAATCGTAAAAGTAACCACTTTTAGGGCTTTTTTAATATCGAAATTCACACAGAAAGTTTCGCTTGATTAAAAGGTATTCTTGGATAGGTACAAATTTATATTATGGAAAGGTACATATGATAAGTAGGTCTCCAAAAATGAATTTCTCCATATCTTTGATCTTTTTAAATATACAAATAGTCTTAAAATGAAATTAGTAGTGATTCTCATTTAATTAATTGATCGGCAAGGATGCATAGTTTTTTGGAATTTCTTGGTTATTTTCGGTTATTCTCAGAATTCCGGTTATTTTCCTAAGTTTCTCTTAATGTATGGTTGCTAAAAGGAAAATGTATCGATGATTTTCCTTTGTAATAGAGTTCATCGAATTGCTTTATAGAACTCCTTGTTATATCATGCATGCTTCAATAGTAATACTACAACAGCAAAGTTCCAACTCACAAAATTAAATTTTGTCATTATTCTTACATTGTAAATGTCTGATGTTTAAAAAAATAGGCAACAAATTATTATCCTTCCAATTCCAACCCTTGCTTTTGCATAACAGGTCTCCATCAACGATATTTTTCGATTCATTTAAGTCATCATCTTACTGCTTCTTGCTTCTTTTACTCATGTGACCTTCTCTTACAATTTTCAAAATACTTTTGGTTATTTCGTTAAACATCCCCAAAACACCTGTCTTCTCTTCTGCCCTAATTATACGATTATTTCTCTTATTTTCCTTCTTTACTCTTTCTGCCTGTATTTATCATTTCAGTTACCTACATTTTCTTTTGACCAATTTTCCTAATATCCAGATCTCCCTGCTATATTTTAATACTGGACGCATAGCCGTTTTTAAATCGTCTTTTTGGCTCTATTCCCAATCCTTCAATTGTAAAACATTCTCTTAACCCTTCCCCATTTTCTTCACCCCAACAGGATTCTCTGGTTCACTTTCACCGAAAATTCTCTTTCATTCGATAGGTAATAATAGGTATATTAAATGTCCTAAACATTTTCATTCTGCCAGGTTTCTACTGGAATAGTTCTACATTTTCCATTTGGTTTCTTCTTCAAATCCACTTACCATACACTCTGTCCTTGAACTACTAACTTCAGTTCTTCGTACTTATCAGTATAGTGTTTAATTTACATACTATAAATTCGAAATAATTATTGTAAGAAGATAGTAAATTAATGGGAAATGTTTTGCGTCAATATCACTTTTATTTAAACGTATAAATAAATGGATTCTTGGTATTGTATTAGAATTGAAAACAAAATGACTCAATGCACGTCCAATGTTTTCTTGACCCTGATTCTGTTGTGTTGACCACCTGTAGTAGCTTCAATGGTCAAAAATACTCATTTCATGCCTATTTATATTATTCAAAGTCGGTCGTCTAGAAATCGTCTCTTTTATGCACTTCCTTGGACACCACATACTAAACAAAGACAGTCATACCCGTGACAAAAATGACAAAACAAGATAACAACTAGTTCAAATCCTGTTTGCTAAAGAAAAAGAAATTTAAGTTGGCAGTTCTTTCTGAGAACAAATGAAACAGTTGCTCATTTGTTTTTGTTTGGTTTTTAAACGAAACAAATGCATAACTAATAAAACAAGTGAATAGAACTTAAAAATAGTATACATTAAATTCAATTAACCAAAAACAGTGATAACTAGTGCCATTTTACAACGAATTTACTAATTTTACCATGTTTGAAAACTTGTTCACCAATTTAAAAGCCAAAACTGTACAAGTCTCAAATGCATTAACCTATGACAATTTGAAAGCGAAAACGAATCGTTTACACAATAATTTCGATAGTTTAAAATCGAAATTGGCGACCAATTCGAATAAAGTGACGAATTATTTAACGATACGGCCGAAATATAACTGTAACGATGATAATGGACAATATTTATCACCGCGTGCCTACACCAAACATAACGAACATATCAAAACTGAAGATTTAAATTGGCCAATTTGCATTGAAAATCAAGGGATGGATTTGCAAAATAATCCATTGTTTGGTTTAGAGAATGGGTGGCAATCCGATGGGGATGACATCGTAAATCGTTTTAATAAAGTAATTACAATTAATAATGATGAAGACTACGATGTTAAAAATCGAGTAAGTTTTGTAATCAACAGGATGCCATTTCCTGTAATTTTGAATAAATATGTGAATGTGTATTTATAATAATTAGGGTCATTTTAAAAGCGTTAATTATTTTTAAAATATAGCTAAATAACGATAAGCTGTTTAATTAGTTGTACCGCAATAACAGTATTTTTCATATGGATTATTTTAATTTTTCAGAGACGTACCGATCGAGAGGAAATCCGTCGACGTTTGGCTATGGGATCGGAATCTGACGACTATTATACACCAGGAGATCGTCCTGGTCGCAAACCAAGTCTTCAAGCACGACTTCAAAGTGGTAAATCCATCCACTAACGTATTCATTACCCGAAAACATAAATGTTTTTTTTCTTCAGGAATGAATCTTCAAATTTGTTTTATGAATGAAACAGTATCCGACTCGGATAGTCCAAATTCAGATACTGAAACATCGTCAACAATTTCCACCCCAGCTCACCAAATCACGACGAATGGATCTCATTCTCCTCCGTATTGTTCGTCAAAAATTAATTCAGTTGGTGCAACCAAGCGATTACCAAAACCAAATCTAAACCAAAACGGACAACGTCCACAAAGCTTGCTATTGAACCAAACGACGGATATGTCGAATAATTTACAAGTAGCGCCAGAGCCCATGACGGAAGCAAATTTTTTCGCTCGTCAAGCCCGGTTGCAAATTGAGGCTCGAATGGCTTTAGCACAAGCAAAAGAAATGGCTCATATGCAAATGGAGGTAAATTGAAGTTGAATAGTAAATAGATGCCCGACAAGTATATCCAATGACAAATATGATATATCGAAAAAAATATTCTCCGCGAATAAATGGCTATTTGCTGTATAAAATTGCGCCTTGAAATATTGATACCCTAAAAATTAGGATAAGGGTGGATACAAATTCGGATGTAGCCCTCTAGAAGTAAATTACGAAACTTAGTGGCCATATAGTATGCAATTTACGTTGACACAAAGCCATTCCAATTTCTAAGGGTCTCTCTTTAGAATTCTGCACTGTACTTTACCGAGACCATAAAGACTATATAGAATATCGGAGGAAATTTCCCAGCTCATGTCTTGGAAGTTCAAAAGAACTAAATAAGGCAGACTTTTTTCTTCTCTTCATATTTGCTGCATTCATTGCTTTTAATCCAAACGTTGTAAAAAAATATGTTTCCTTAGATGACTGGTCTACATCCTGATTTTCTTCTTTCCCTGATTTAGAAACCTCTTATTTGATTCTTTTTCAAGGCTTCTTTCTCATAATCTTTGAGAACTTTCTTACTGAATAGTTGTTTCATGGCTTTTCTATTCATCGTAATTGTCTCTTCAATAATGCAACTCAATACTGTGAATTTAACACGTCAATAGCTAATTCTGGATCCATGAATGCCATATTTGAATTAGCTTATTTCAGATGGTTTTCTTCTTGAAGCCAGAATATCTTAGATCTCAAGCCATTATTAACGTATTGAGTATTGCCTTTAGAAATATCAGTTATTTTAGTTAGGAAATGGATCGATATTATTCAAAACTTTATTGCTACTTGACTATCTGAAAACATTTGTATTTATTGTGATATTCTTTTCCGATGTTTGAGCCATTATACGAAAACGCTTTTAAAGAGATACACCAGGGCCAATTCTAGGATTTTAGCACCCCGAGCAAAACAAATTTTGGCGCTCTTTTATATAACAATATAAATACACATTTATACAAATTAAACGAAGAAAAGAAGACAATTTTATTCTTTTGCTTTGGTGTCTCGGGCAGTAGCTTACCCGTCCCTTAATCCACTCCTGGGTTACACTATAGTACTATAGAATGGGAACTTATGTCAGCATAAAAATATAGAAAAATATGTCAGCATTTTCTAATTTTCTTCGATTATTTTCACTGATATTTTCTGTTGTCACCTATCCAAAATATTTCCTTTAATATCTAGAGTTTAGACATTATAAAGACTAAAGAGTCTAATGATTTCATATTTTAACTCTAGCTTTATTGACGCCAAAAAAATGCAGTTCTCGTAAAAATTTTAGCAAATTTTAAAAAATAAACCATTTGTTCTATGAACTCTATATTTGAAAAGTTCATCAATTACTCGATTTTAGTTTTGTATAATTTGATCCAGTTTATTCTTCAGAACAATAAATCGATTAAACACTTTTGTTTTTTGTCGTTGAAGTAGATATTATATCATTACTGAAAACTTAAGTATCAGGTTATAAAATGTTTTCTTTTTTACTAATTTAGGTGGAACGACAAAAGCAGAAAAAGAGTCCGATTACAGAAATGGTTCGATCTAGTTTAGAAAAAGTAGGCATCCAATTTCCTGAAGAACGCAGACGAGTCTCTCGACAAATTTTGACTGAAATGAACATTGCCCAGTTGCAAGTAATAGTTAATGATCTACACACGCAAATCGAGGGCCTCAACGAAGGCTTAGTCCGATTTTTAATGGAACGTGACGATTTGCATATGGAGCAGGACTCAATGCTTGTCGACATTGAAGATTTGACTCGATACTTGTAAGTATTAAATCTAATGATTGCATGACAAAACAGAACAAGTTTATATGAAGTTTGAGTTACTTTTTGCACTATACGTAAGTCGGAGTGTATTTTTTTGAACTCACGTGATTAGAAGTATTTAACATGAACACTTATTCTGATGTTCTGTTTTGTCCGGTCTTGGAATCTAATATAAGCATCTTTTAAATATGAATAATTTTTTTGTTTTATTTTAGGGGTGCAAAAGAGCAGAGCATAAAAGAACAGCAAACCAAAATAGTTACGCCACAAGTAAACAATAACAATTCACCACCGTCATCACTAACAGCAATTAGTAGTAGTGTAAAGCCTCGATTACATAGGATAGCTAGTTTAGTTAAAAAATAAAATTAACCTGCCATGAGAAGAGAAAATTGAAAAGGAGTATCCTAACCATTTTTCTATTTGTAAATAATTATTGAATTTAAGTAACTCTTCAAATTAATAAATACATACTATCAAAACTGTTCCATGACAATTAAGAATTAGGTCCTCTATTTATTTTTAATTTATTTTTCTTCAATTATTTTCAATTAGTGATGTAAGTTAATTAGTTATATGGTTAATTTTTAGTGATTTTTAGATTCAAAGGTGGTTCGAGTTAATTTCTTTAAAATTAGTTAAGTAAACGGCCATATCATGTAGGGTTCAACCCAGAAAAAAAATCAAAAATCATACGTATAGTGCCAGCGTTTTATATATGTCGTGTATGCTTTATGAAACAAAACTGGTTGTCCCCCGTCCTCCTTTTTGCCCAATTTACTATGTAGTTGATTTTTAAAATAAGTGAAAATTTAGAAAAATTAGATTATATATTATACATCTAATATATAAGAGAAAAAAAATATTACAAATATCCTTTAATATTTGTCATAAATATATCAATTCAATTGTGAACATAAAACTATAATCAAGAATAATAAATTTAAGAAAATTTCATGGAGTGAGAAAAATATTTTACGAGAAAATTGTATGAGAATAGAAAAACGAGGAAACTTTCCGTTTTGCAAAAGTCTGTGTAGTTGGAGTGAATTGGATAAAGCATAGAACGTTGACATTTTGTAGATAATTGTTAACTATTTTTCGCTATAAATTTAATGTGAAATATAATTTTTTATGATAATTTCAAATCAAAACTGTTATTTTCAGAAATCTTTCAAGTATAATGGCCTTGTTTTGAAAAATTGCTTATTTATACTGTGGTCAGTTTATTCCTCTTAACATTTCTATATTACACGCAGTACAATAAATTAATCAAAAATACTGAAAAAAAGAATAAAATAAAACGTTTTGAATGACTGATAGCTTTTAAATATATATTCTATTCTATATATCTCTAACAATTTTGACTTTTTTAAAAATCTTTTTCGATAAATTTCAACCAAAAAAACCATTCAAAGTACTTATAATTAGTTCAATTGTGTTTTTTGGCTTTAAGTCTATTGAATGAATGAATATGTCTATAGTTGAAGGAACAAATTGTTAATTTTATAAATGATTGTCTATATCTAATTATATTCTAGTCTATAAATTTGTATTGTTGAAAAACCGACTTTGGGCAAATCAATGATTCAGATTTAAAGGAAAAAAATCCACAGAAAATGTTAAAATATTAAATAAATATAAAAAAAAATGATGATAAAAATAAAAAGTACTTATGAAGTTATCCAAATGAAAATGAATTAAAATTAACTACATCGTATGATACATTTCATTTTGTGAAACAATCCTTGCTTGCTAAAATTAAATAAAGCACATTTATCAAAATAAAAACTTTGGAAACAAATAATTTGCGTTTTATTTAACTTTGCTCCTTGTAGTTATGAATCCTCTTCATATGCCATACCACTTAACTCTTAAGTTAACATAATGCCTTAACTTAACTCTTAACTTCTTTGAGAAAATGATCTAAATACATGTAAGGGAGACCTTACACTTTACTAATTTAAATTTGGAAAGTATTCTCATTATGTAACTTATTTTAACCACATATGGTGAGTGAGAGAATTTCAAATAAACTATACAAAATGGTTCGTACAATTTTTTTTATATATTAAAGATTATGTGGTCAAAACGAATTGACAAGAACTTTCCAAATAAAGCAAATAATGATTAAAAATGCTCAAATTGGTTTTGTAAAAAGGTAGAATCCCTTTTACAAAAAGCGACGAAGAAGATTAGTTCTAGTGATTCTAATTTATGGACGTTTAAGCAAAATGGCAAAAGGAAATAAAATTTTCGTCAACATTTTTTCATGCGGGCAGAAGACACATCTCAAATGAAGTCCAAATCAATATAGATTCAATTTAAATGAGAAAATGAATGAACAACTGTATTTATTCAACAGATGATTTATAAAATATTGTTAACAATAACTAGAAAACTAAGTATACACTTACATAAATTATTAGAACCAAAAAAGTACCTACTAAATTCCACTTATAAATACGTTGCACAACTGTTATGTTTTCGAAATCTCGCTTGTCCTTTTATATATTTCAGCAAGGGAAAAAGATTGTAGAAGAATAGTGGGAAATAAAAACAACAGATGAATACAATGCCTATGTGTGGAGTACCGCAATACTGTATATATATATATATATATATATATATATATATATATAGCACAATACCACAATACTGTATATATACACAAACACAAACGAATGCGAACTTCGTGAGAACTTCATGAGAACTATGTATTATATTTTAGGTCCCTAATTATGTCTATTGGTTGCACTAACAACTGCAGATGTTACATCCTTTTCCATTAAAGCCAGTTTAGTTAAATAAACTAGTGTTTGTCTTTTACTTCTATGGACTTTTATATATTACAACTTTAATTCTTAAAAAGTGGACCCAAAATATTTGAAACTTAAATATTATTTTCAATTGGAGTACTTAAGAAATAATATTATATTAGACAATAAAAATTTCAGATTTAACATCATTGTATTTCAAGAGATACTCGAATTAGTCTAGAATAATTTATTTAAAGTTTGGAATTAAAAAATACTCCTTGAAAGTAACGGGATAAACACGGTTAATTATGTAGAACTTTAAACTTTGTTTTCATATTTTTTATAATCGAAACTGTACAAATTTAACTTGTGCATTATCTCTTTAGAATTTAGAGGCTAAGGGTATCAAGAAAACCATGCGATTATCGCCTTATCGACTAGTTATTTTTTCCTTTGGCGGCATTAGCTTGTTTTTTATAAATACACTGTTTTGATTGTTCTTTGACCCCCGAAGCGTAATATGTAGTGTATTTATTATAAATATAAATGCAGAAAGTTGTTGAGATACTGACGAAAAAACGCCAAAGTTGTCCTAAAGACATTTTTACGATTGTGTTTATTCCCTGCCAAGAACAAATAGAACACTTATTTTGCAACTATTTTTGAATCTTACTTTTTTACTATTCTGGATGATATGCTTATGACCTCAACTATTTGATGAATTTTGGTTTATCAACCATAATCATATCATGAAAATCATCAAAGCCATATCATGAATTTTTGTCAATCATTTCGTGAGTAGTTCTTTCTACTAAACAGGATCCTCCTGGACAGCGTTCATCTTCTGTGGATCAACAGTTACGTTATGTTCATTTACCTTACTATAACAAGGGAACATATTCCATGAACTTTTTCAATCCAGCATTTGATGTTATTTTTGTGTTAAATCTTCGTTTGAAGCTCAATTACTGTCCAAACCGATTCATATTTTGAAGACCTTCTAAATCCTAACTTATTGGACACTTATTGGAATCCTAACAGGAAAGTAAAGGAAGCTAATAAGACACTATTAAAAAATGTCTTTTTCTAAGGACTTTTTGAAAAGCTTTCATAACAAGGCGATCATCTTTTCTACTCATTAAAGCCGGTTTTTCTGCTATTCTTTTCTAATCTTCGATAAAATTTTATTAGCCTTATTAATTAATTTCTATGAACTCACGATTTTTAGAATCGCTTAATTCGCTTTAATAGTTAACCAAAGAAGTACTATCAAGAATTTGGGCAAAGAAATCACCCTATGCATATTGAAAAAATCGATATTATGAAGTGGAATTTTAAGTTTGTTCTGTAAAAGCATTCAAGTGAAGTTGGGTTTTCTTTACTTCAACTTTTGAGTAATTATATATGACTGAATATCCTATAGCTTAAATCAGGGCTGGGGAATCGAACTTTGGACTAAATAATGTAGGAAAGCTATTAGCTATTAGTCTAAAGCTCCAGCACCGACTACGGTCTAACTTGTTATCATTTATGAGCTTATTTTCTCAATCATACATCATTTGTTAAATTCGAATACTAATTTATATCATTAAGACTTGAAAAAAATTATAAGGTTTAACAAAAACCATTTTTAAGTATCCACTCTGCTGCTTTTAACATAAAATTATTATGAACTCAAACAAGTATAAGTTTTGATGTTAAAGAAAATATTTTAGTTCCAACTTCTTGAAAACCTATTGGTTCCCTTGTTTTAGTTGCACTGTTGTATTATTTTTTAAAATACCAATGGTTAAATAATAAGAAAAAATGTAAATTTTTTTAGATTTGAATAATAATAAATTTTGTATTTATGAAACTTTATAAACTTTAAAACTAGCCAAATCATAAATATTACTTCATGTTATTTGTAGAGGAATTTGATCTATAATAATAATAATAATAATATAATAATAAAGTTCATACCTATCTAAATTACATACAATATTGTACGATATACTTAAGAAATGTTATTATATTCCTTCAAACAAGGTGGAAATTTATTTGAAAAAGATACTAGAACGAAATAAGTATCCAAAACGTTCGTACCAGGTATGGATACAAGGGAGAGGTAATGGAAGCAATTGGTTCCCTTCTAAAACTTCGTTACCATTTCACAGTTAACAAATAACATTTTTTCTTAACCTTATGATCACGAAAGTATTTATTTAGCAACAATTTTCTGAGCAATACATAAAATTGATCAATAGAAAAATTTTGACTCCGTAACTCGTAGTTTGTTACCGTCATAAAAATTTAAATCAATTTAATTATCTGATTACTGAATCTCCAACTTTCCTATGAAAACTAATACTTACTAAACTACTTATTATTAACACTAACTACTTAAAACATAAGTTCTGTAATATATATTTTGATCTCTTCTAGGAAAAGTTGCTTCTTTTGGAAAATTGCTTCCGGTGCCAATGGCAAATGCTTGTGACTCATCAAAATTAATAACTTTATAATTTCCATACTTTAATTAGTGAATTTTTTTGTGAAACAATGATTAAATTCATTTTTAAGTAGGTCCCTAATGATCAAAAAGCTATTTCTTTCTTTTGTAATATTGATCGTTCATAGCTAAGTATTTTGAGTAGCAATATCTGTGAAATATAGATCTCTACTATAGATTAGGAAACAAAAGTATTTCGTACATACTCATTTTTATATTTCGTAGAGCTTGCGAAAGTTCATCAAATACGTTATGAAAATTCTTGAATAAGAAACTCTTCTATTTTTTCTTACCCATCTTTAGCTAATATAAATTAATTTAATCAATAAAATTGACAAATTTATGAACATCGAGAAAAAAGAAACAACATAGGACGATAGATAAATTTTTATTTAAAACGATACTTAGGAAATATGAAGCTTAAGTTATTTTTTTTGAATACACTAATTTATACATACGTTATAATAAAGATTCAATCATATGTAACTAATAAACTTAAACAAGTTCAAAAAAAAATTATAAAAACTTAAACCGAAAGAGCTTTTTAGAAAAGTTCTTAAGTTTTCCTCTAGAAATAATTTTCCTTTGTGTCGCCATGAAATATTGCTTTGAATAGAGATAAATGATATGTCAATAATTATTTATCATTTTAATTTATTGTTATTATCTCTTTCGTTTTTTAATTTAATTTTTTTTTTAATTACATACATTTGAGATATCAATGCTTATCTCATTGTTACATTAAAACAATTAAGTTCTTAGTTAGTAATCACATTAGAGAAACACCTAGCAATACGTAGATTGGTCCTATGTTCAGTTTACATTTATTTTTTTATTTTTTTTTTAATTCTTAGTTGTTATGTTATAAATTGGGATAGTAGCAAAGGGATGTTCTTACAACATTATAAATTCATTTTTTTGATTTTTAACTTATTTTATTTGACTAAGATTTTATGTTATTGGTGATTACTATCTATTTAAAAGGTTCAAAATTACTCAAAAAATGATTTCGACATATTATGTTAGCATCTTAATTAAATTGATTCAGTTGATGAATTTTTTTCTCTTACATAGGTAATTCTATTCTTTAATAAATTTAATAAGGCTTTGTAAGAATTACTAGATTTTTTTCATTTAATTAAATAATCATTACGAATTTAATTTTACAAAGCAATTTTCGTGTTTTAATATAATTGATTGACGATAGCATGAATATTTGATAACTCAAGTTCAAAAAATTTTGAAATTTATTTTTTGTTCGGTCTTTAAATTAAATGATATATACTCAAGTTTATGGATGATACTCATTGAAATCTATTCTTAGATTATATCCCAACTATTAGTTTCAAAGTCAAATAAGAAACTACAAACATTGGTATAGTAATGCAAACATAACTTATGGCTAAAACAACCGCTGTTAATTATAGATAGTCCAAAAGTGAGTATAATTTAATTTTGATCATGAAGAACTGAATATACAAGAAGCCGTAACTATTATATTATTTGATTGAAATTTCTTGAAGAAACTTAGTTTGTATTTGGTTTTTACCTTTCTCATCAAAAAGTGTAGAGAATCAATCCTCGAAACTAAATACTTTCGAAGTTATGACCCTAAAAAAAGCCGTAAATGGATTTTTTTTTCATAAATAGACTCTGAATCAAACTATATTACGCACGGGAATTTTATTCCCGATATTCAAGCTATATAGAAAGAACAAAGAAAAACACAGGCCAGCTTCAAATCGATCTGGGAGTGTAAAAAAGCTCTTATTATCCTGGCAAAAAAAGGCCAACTTGGAGTGGGTGCCAGATCATAAGATTATAAAGGATAATGAAAGGGTATATGTTCTTTTCTATCAATAATCTAGAACACCATTTGCAAGTCCACAGCACTGTAATTGGTACCTCAAGATCGACAGCAGTGGTGGATTTACAAATGTGCCGCCAGTAGGCTTTTCAATTTTGCCGCCCCTACTGACCTCTGAAAATTGGATACCCTATTTTGCAATTATAATAATTACATTTATTCTATCAATGGAATCGTGATTTGTGCTCTATCGCCGTTATTACATCAAATTTTCCTATGATTAGCAAATTTTTAGACCAAATTTGCCACCCTAGGCTTCAGCCTACTCTGCTTGCTGGTAAATCCGCCACTGATCGGTAGTGAAAAATTCCATCAAAGAATTAATTCACAAAAATTACTGCGCTAAATAGTACAATCGTACAAAAACAATAAAAGGATTATTGGAAAATCATCCCTGAATCTAACTACTCAAGTACTTGATTCCTCCAGAAAACAGATCAGTGAGGTAAGAGTTTAGTAACCAGCCACTATGAGCAGAAGAAGTATTTGCATACGTGGCTTATAATGAAAATTTTCAAACAGAGGATAAATGTTTTTATACGTTTTTTTTTTTGGAATGCAGTGCTCTGAAGGAATGAAGACATGAAGAACTGAGGATACCAATACCTGGAATCGAAAGAGCCAAAAATACCTATTTCTCCTGTAGTTTAGGTTTGAGCTGTTACTCGACTTCGAATAAGTGAAATAGGATCCCAGGAAGTATAATATGACCTGAAGCTGCAGTATGCCGGTCAAACCTCATTCCAGGCAACAAAACTAAATATAAATACCGAAACTACATTTAAACAAGATAGTTGTTTGTACCTGAAACGAATACCTTAATTTGACATTCAATAGAAAAGCCTTTTCACAAAAAAATAAAGGAATAGTAATTTTCGGCCTTTTATAGGACCGTAATTTTGGCAGTAAATAGTAAAGCGTACTTAGCAAATCTAAAGACTTTTACATAAAGTGAACAAATTAGTTACCTAAATCCAAAGTTTCAGGAAGCAAAGTCGAAATCTTTGATAAAAGCTTACTAAAAAATTGATATTTAAATACCAATATTATTGAGAATTTTAAAAAAGAGTGAAAACACCAGGATTATAATTTTAAGTCTGAAACAAATTAGGAAGCGGCTAATGAGGAAAAATTTGCTCATTTCAGCAAAGATTTGGTGTGTAATATAACTTTTTCGATAAAATGTTTTTTGGCATTTTTCCGCTTGAATTTAAAAGTAATTTTTTAATGGTAGTTTTCTGTAATACACGATAAACGAAAAAAATTTCCAAAATTTATTCATGCTTAGTTATTTTTGAGCTTAAACTATCAAATATTCATAATTACTTAAATATTTGACTAAAAGGAACACTTAGTCGCCTTATCTTAAAGGGTTTTTGTCCAAACTGCTACAAGTTATTGCAACAGGAAAATATCAATATTCTAGCATAACACTAGTAATTGTAAGCTTACTATTGACAGAAATAAATTGAATTTTCATGGAAAAGAGAACAAAACTGTCAGTCTAGGTGAAACCATTGGAAAATCGATGGTATAATTCTTAAAATTTAATAATTATTTACAAAAATGTTCGTTTGCTCGAGTACGATAATTTCGTTAATTGTTTTTATTATAGTTATAGATATATAAACTTTATGTATGTATGTATATTATAAGCGAATTCTTTTCCAAAGCTTTACATTTTTATTTCAATGTAAAGGTTATTAAAATTTTTGAAATAATTGATAAATTTACAGATAATACGAAAATTTCATTCTTTCCTTAACGATTTTCTTTTATATTTATATTAGTAGGTAGTATTAAGTAGATCAACAGGTGAAAATATACACAAATCATATATTATTTCAATATACAAGATTTACCTAAAACTTTCGTTCTATGATGAAATATTTTGAAAATTTTAAATTAATTTTTATTCAGAACAGTAAAGTAATTATTGATTGTAAGTATATATTTAACCAGACATTGTTTTTTAGCGAAAATCGTAAAAAATGTTCTTTTCATTTCTTAAAACTTTCAAACAAATTTCTATTGTTTATGTTGAAAATATAGAAGAAACATTTTTTTTTCCAAACTAGTAAAATAACTTAATATTGATTGTATTTCGAGTTTGCAAGTGTTATTTATCTAAATAAAATTCTATCGTCAAAGACCAGCCTTTTTTCTATTATTATAAAACTCTTTTCCAACCAACAACTTTAACTTTCAACAAACTTTAAAACAATCAAACATTCCGACATTTCTCCATGTTTCCATTTATTTACTTACAATAAAGTCTACAATTTAATTTTTCCTTTATATTTTTTTTTCAAGTATAAATTTAATATCACTTTAAATTTCATTTATCAAAAATTTGAAAATGATTTTTATTTTATCTGTTGAAAATTTCCTATTATGTTTTTTTAAATTTTATCTTAACATTTATATAAGATCATAAGAACTACAATTGGCGTTCTTCACACGGGGGCTTAAGTCCTCATATGGGGGCACTTTGGCTTGTCGAAATTCATCACGAACACGTTCCACATCGGAAAGGACTCGTAAAAAATTTAATCCGGCCAACTTTTTTAAGTCTTCCGTGCTCCAACCACCCGAACCGATTAATTCGGCGAATAACGCCGGATAACTAGACACATCTTCCAACCCCTTTGGAGTACTGAAACGAATAAAATAGATTAGTAACAATCGTTCAATTGTCATTGGGATACGTACTAATTGATCCCATCGTATCCAGCTCCTAGTCCAACGTTGTCAACTCCAGCCACATCCCGAATATGATTAATGTGAGCTGAGAAAATAAAGCAACATTAGTTATCACTTTGAAATAGAAAGAAATTTTAAAAATTTATTAATATTGTTATATACATATGACCGTTAAAATGTTTCAAATATATCAACTGTATACTCGAACTAGTAATATCTATACCTATAATTATATTACGAAACAGTGTTAGTTAAAGTATGCATCACCAAAAATTGTATAATACATTATAAGTATCTGTAATGTACATTGTATATTCATAAAATATGCCAATCTAATAGACCATTAGCTCATTATTTTTGAATTGTTTTTCTTTTTCTGTTTTTTTTAATCAATAGAGGGCAATCGACAGGATATTTATATTAAGGCAAAAAAAAGTTATAATTTTAAAGATCCAATGAGAGTCCGAAAACGATAAATGTGAATATGGACCTTCTGTGACGTCACAGTACGCAGTGTTCGCGTATTGGAAACCAATGAAATTGTACAACTAGAGTAAACTTGGACATAAAACTGATAAAATATAATTACTTTATTGCAGTTTCCACAAAGAAGTAATGAGAATCTAATAACTCATTCAAAAACTGTCATAATTTCCGTTGGGATTGAGTTAGAAGAAAATTATTTTCGATACAATCCTTATACATATCCTTATACTCCAATACAGTGGCTTCATTGTACCGTCGTTGGATTTCGAAAATCTCTCAAGAAAATTTCTGTAATTGTCGGAAAACTGTATTTTCTTTCCGGTTGAGTAACAAAGGAAAATTCAATTGGTACCATCAACTAGAGACCAGTACCTGGAAGAATCCGCGAAAAAAATCGGTAAAAATTTTTTTCGGTATATTCCTCTATGTACTAACATCCAAATTGTACTGCAATACAATTTGTTTGTACTTTAGTCGAAAAAAAATTACAGTCGTTATAAAATTCAACGATGGAATCAGTGCATTTACGTACAAAATCGCTTATAACCTTTTTTGAGTTAAAGTTAGAAATAAATTGTTTTCGGTACAATCTTATACGTGCCAACGCTCATCTATAGCCGTTAAAATTTTTGAAAAACCAAACAATGGGGGGCTATTGATTTTAAATATTAAATAACTTTTTTTCGGTTGAGGTACAAACGAATTTCTTTTCGGTATAATCAAGTATAAACAAAAGTCAATCTAAAAATATATTTACAATTTTAATTTGTAAAAATCGGATCCTAACTTGACAAAGATGAAAGTTTGCGTATTGTGACGTCATTTATTGCCGGACCAATAAGAGCTTGTTTTAGGTATTTTTATTTAATAGTTGTTTTAGCATTTTGTAATAAATATATCTTGAATTCTATTAAGTAAATTAACAAATATACAGTCACATTATGTTTTGATTTTAATTTAGGAAATGTTTAAAACATTTAAAATTATATTTAGGTCATGTGCATTAGGTTTATTATAAATGCTTAACATTTTGTAACAGTTTTTGTTGTCTAGTGTATAAAATATCATAATTTTACGTTAATCTTCGAAAATCCAAGAACAAAGTCATAAAATGTTTTTTCCAAATTTTCACGGGTGGTTTATTCAAAAATTGGGATAGTTAAAAAATAAGTCAAACATTCAAACTTTCAAAAAAATCAAATAACCTTTGGTTGCATAGCTTGCAATTCCCTTCACCAAGGTTTAATCAAAGCTCTAATCTCGGAACATATTCTATGTACTTCAGAGGAGCTTTATGTGAGCTTTGACCACTAAAATATATACAATATATACACTTCTATTCAAATACATTCATAGGTTCTCACATTAGAGCTTACAACTTAAACAATTCACTTTGGGCGTAATCTCTTATCTTATCACTACGCTTCACTATCCCTAACGAACATCAACGTTTCTAAACATTGATAAGACTATGCAAATTGAACAGACAGAGACAGCAGAAAAAGCTCAAGTGTCTTTTGAGTTCTGGCTTTATGCTTTTGTCGAGCTTTAATTTATTACCGAAGAGAAGGATTCATTCATCAAAGTAAGATATGACGAAAATTTCATACAAAATGTTATCACCCGGTGTTGATTATATTAACAAGTGAATGAATAGCATTCTAGATTTGACTTCTAAAACGGAGATCCCCATGGAACGGCTAAAACATTAAAGGAATTACAAGATTATTTTTTTTGATTCCAAAACAAAGAAATTTGTAGGTTTTTATTTCTTTTTTAAAGATTTTTTTTTTTGTGGACTATTATGTATTTTGCACCAGTTCAGCGATGTGTCGCTATATCATGGTGGTGATGGCAGGCAATTGCTTTAAAGAATTCATAAAGCTATATATGAAGTTGTTATTTTTTTGTAAAGAAAGCAATATCAACCCCTAAATCATATTAAAATTTTAAATCAATTGGTTAAGAAGACTCCATAAAACATTTTTTAATGTAAATTGAGATAGAAATCTGAAACTTTTAGGATCTTATTACTTTAGTGTCTTTAAAACTTTTAAGTTGTGTAAAAATATACTCCAGAGCCAATTCACCATGCTATAAGCTCTAGGTCTTCAACGATCTAAAATTTGTAAGTGAATGATGTGTCATTTCTTTGTTATCAAAATATTGGTTCGAAGTAATGGAGGGGTAACGGCGAGGGTTGGTATTGAAAACGCGGATGAAAAATGAGATTCCGGGAATCTGGATCAAAATTGGAGAGTTGAAAATGTTACGGTTATTGTTAGTTGTTGGTGGTTGGTTTAATCATTATTGCTGTTGCTGTTGATGTTAAACGAGGAAATTAAGTGTTGCGATAAAATTTAAATGCCGTATGAAAGCGATAAATAGAACGGCAAAGTCATAAATTTAAGCTCTTAGAGATGTGGGCGCTAACTCGTCAAGTGCAAAATTAGGGATAGAATGTCAAGTGAAGATAAAATCATTGCGTGCGAACGCAACGTTTATTTGAATTTAGAAACAAATGTCAATGAGAAACTTCAAATTAAAATCGTAAAATTAGCTTTTTTTATTTAATTTTTGTTTCTTCGAGTGCCTCTTCACATTTTCCTTGCCGGTTTTCAATTTAGCTTTGTGCCACCCAACACTTCAAGTTTGAGGGGATGAGAATTGTATGCGAGTTGAATTTTGTGTAGTAAGGGTACTTACAGGTTTGAAATTGTTAAGGATTCAATTTATAATAATTAAAAAATTATGACAAAAAACAATTTTTTTTCATCAATTTTCATTAATAAACCTAACTATAATTTTATATATATATATTTTTTTTTTATATTAATCGACCTGGCAGTGTTGAGATTAATATTTGAGAGGAGAATATTTTATAGCTTGATAGGATAATAGGTTACATTTTAGGGACCACCAAAGATGTTCAAACAAATTTTCTTGTAGATTGTGGTGTACAAAAGAGAACATTCCAGTAAGGGCTCATTATCTTTAAGCTATAAATGTATAAGTAAAAGGTAAATTTTTTTTAACTAAAGCATATTAGATACCTCCAGCAATGAGGTCGTTATAAAACCACTGACTTTTCTGACTATATCTATGTATAGTTGGATGAACATGTGAAAGCATTGGAAAACCAAAGTAAAATGAATAAATAAATTAACTTAAATTCTTCGGTTAATCACATAATATAATTTTGAATTATTTTTCTATTATTCAGTAGTTACTAGTTCTAACATGATAATCGGGGTAGTGAATATTAACCCAAATTCTTTATTATAATTTTTCGATTTTAACCAAATTAAATTATTACCTTTGCAATCCATAAAAATATTTTTTACTAAAAGTAAATTGAAACCATAAATACCATAAATATAGACCAAATTCAAACTCTGGATTGCTTCTATTGAATAACGGGAAATACACGGGAAAAATGTAATAAAAAATAATGTTATCATCATTATACGGGACTAGTTTTTCACTATTTGGATTATTATAAAGTTTTATTTATCATTTACTATATACACTTGAGTTTTACGTTAAAAAGTCGTCATTTTGCACATGTAAATATTAAGTTATAAATAAGACATTGCAATAACCAAAATAGTGCAAGTCTAGTCCTAGATTACGATATTACTGAAGTCATTTTTATCGTATTTTTCCCATGTAAAGATGAAGCAGTTATTATTATTGTTTTCCCTACTTTATCTAGTTATTAATCTTGATCCTTGAATATTCAAAAAAAATCAATGTATTGATGTCAAATACGTTTTTCGATAGCTAAGCAATTTAAAAATAAGTACACCATGGTATACATTTTACACCACAAGATGATGTTTTCCTATTACCTTTATTGATACGAAAGAAACCTCATCTATCTATGATGCGACAAAGCGACTTTCATTTAAATTTAAGACAGAATGGATAATTATAGACTAAATTTTTTTGTACAAGGGTGAAACAAAAATTTGGGCCGATTTTTAAGACTTAGAGGCTCAATGATGATTCTTATACTTATGTGAAAATATTGTTCGATTTATATTTAAGCCAAAGACACTATGAGTTCTCAATATACTTTCTACATGAAGAAAATAATATCTTACTCATTTTCTCATTTCTTTTGGTGAAAATTACTATGTATTTATATTGAATTTTATTAAAACTATAACACAATGAAATTTCCTATGTCAACATAGTAGATTTACGTTATCTTCTTAGGAAAATTTCCTATGTTAATATAAGGAATTTTACTTAATTAACATAGAAACAATTTCTATGAAAACATTGAGATTTTTATAGGATTAGTAGGGTATGTTAATATACAGGAAAAGCCAATTGGTGGTCAAGTGGTTAAGGTGATCACTTCAAAAAAATTGGGTTCACTCTTATCGAGCAAATTTTCGATATTTCTCGATTACGAATTCTTATAAATAGTTATATTTCTATGTAGGGCAGTCAAAACGCCTAAGTAATGTAGGCATTATTCCCATATTTTTTTATAAAAATACCTATGGTGACATAATATAACCCCATTTGGATGTTTCCCGGAAACTTGCACACGGAACAATTTGATGTTGAATTTTCAAATTTTGCAACGTTTCGTTGATACATTTTTCTACTTCTACAGTTAATATTTATGGTTAACATTGTTGAAACATTCAGGTTCATATTACTTGGTCAGTTGTTAAATAATGCAAGATCTGGTAATAAAGCTGTTATTAGAGGAAAGATTTTTGGGCTGGTTAAAGCAGGAATGAAAAATGGTTTTTAAACGCAAATGTAACTTAAGTAGATACTTAAGTAGGAAAATATATGAATGAAACATTGCAAAATTTAATAATTCAATATCAAATTATTGCTTATTCAAGTTCCCAAGACATACTCAACTGACAATAATAAAAAAGCCTATACCAACACATGATTTTTTTCCTCGTGAAAATGGGTAGGTAATATTCCTATTTTTTCTCAGTGTACATAGTTCTCACTTTCCTCTTAATTTTTATGACAAAAATCATGTATTCTTGTTGATTAAACATAGAAAAAATAATAGTGACATCTCTTTGTAGTTATCTTACATAATTTATAAATGGCCCCTTATTCTACAGTTAACATTTCTGAGGAAAAGTATTTTTATTCTAAATAGTGACATTTATCATTATGATAAAACTATATCCGGAGGATAGAGAATACTTCCATATTTTCACCGAAAAATAGTGACATGTGAAGATAAAATATGTAGCGATATTTTCGCTCATAGATAGATAGAACATATGCTTCAGAAAGCTGTTTAACAGATGAAAATTTTCCTGTTACATTAACCCTATACATTTATCCTACGCATATTGCTATTCTTAGGTACAACCCTCTTGTTTTCTGTATATTTCAAACAAAATTTTGTCTAAATAATAAATGTTAAAAATAGTCACTCTAAATAGCTATCTTTAGGATATGATCTATCTACCTTAGAGTGCAAGTATCGGTCTAATGATTCTTTTGATGTATGGTACCTGATACATAAACTGTGGTTCCTATAATCGCATATATGTAATTTTATTACTTTAAGTATTATACTATACGAACTTTAAAAATTGAGGGGAAATAAAGTGAAAAGAAAAAAAATACAATTATGAGTGAAACAAAATCTGTTTTTTTTTTTAAATTTGAGGTTTTTATTTTTAATGATTAATGCCAATACTAGATTTGGAAAAGAAAAAGAAACATGTTCTTTTATAAAAGAAGTTTGTTCGTTCTTTTCTTTAGTAAGCTTATTTAGATAAAGAAAAAAATTTGTTGATATTTTGACTAATAATAAATATTTTTATAATGGCTAATAAAACAAACACTTGATAACTCATAATTGTTTAATTCGTCAAACTGATTACTTTTTTTGGTACCATGGGATTCCAAAAGAGCAACACAACAAAATGCTTTCATTGATTTTCATAGCGTCTCTATAAGGGCATTTCACGTGAAGCGGACAGCGAAAAAAAAGTGATGTTCTAAAATTTGTTCATATTTGGCATAATTGTACTTCTAGTAAGTATGAATGTGGATACAAAATATTTTTTTCGAATGATGATTATTTGCCAAGTTATACGCTTCTAAAGAATTGTCGTTTTTGAAATTCGTATTTTTTGAAAAAAAAATTTCGAATAAAAAAAATGTTTTTAAAAATATTAAATATGGCGGTTTAAATAGACAATTAACTGTTCTATCTAAATAAAAAATAAAACTGGACATTTTTATTTTTTTTAATATACAAAACCGGAAGCAAACTTTTCAAATCAGAATTTTAGTAACTTCGACCATTTTGATTTTTGATTTTTTTATTTCAAAATAAGCCTAAAGTACATTTATAATACACCAAAAGTTTCATAATGGAATATGCAATAGTTTAGGAGATAGAGGAATTAAGGTACATACATGTCGTACTGAGCGTCGTATTTTAGCTTTCCTAAGTCAACTGGTTTACGCGATATAACACTAAAACGCTGCAATAATTATATTTACTATCCTACTTAAGCGTATTCAATGCTCTAACAATGTTGTTGGGTAATTATTATTCATATTAAAATAGTACTTATTGAAAAAATTTTAGTAAGAAACAGTAGTTTAAAATAAATTTTGTGATAAATAATAAAATCGTCTGCTAGCTAAAGAGGTTAAATGACTAGAGTTAAATGAACCCCATGTTAAACTTAAACTTTCATTTCTCCTCAATTTTCCAAGTGATCGTACCACTTCCACAGCATATTTGTACAAAATATATTGCCTCCTCTCTTCGTTAAAACAAGTAGAACAATTTTGTACAAATATGCTGTGGAAGTGGTGGTGAAACTTTTGGTGTATTATAAATGTACTTTAGGCTATATTTTGAAATAAAAAAATCAAAATGGTCGAAGTTACTAAAATTCAGATTTGAAAAGTTTACTTCCGGTTTTGTATATTAAAAAAAATAAAAATGTTCAGTTTTATTTTGGTTGGACGCACTCAACACAACGGCTGTGAACGGTAAGACTGATTCTACAATTAATCGCTTGTCGTTGACGGGAGTCGCTAGTAGGTTGTCGTGAGTCGTCAGTCGGGAGATAAACGGCAGTGCATTCTACAATTGCGTAACGTCATTTATTTTTTATTGACATTTATTTATTTATTAACAACTATTTGACACAACCTAAATGCGAACGATCCATATTTGGGAGTTGTTTACAATGAATATCCATGGTTTCCATGTTTTATAAATTAGAACAACAAAAATAATATGCTGTCGTTTGTCGTAAGTCGGGACAAGTTGAGCATTGGCCAACTCTGTCCACGACAACGACTCACGTCAACGACAGCTCATTACGCCAACTGTCAAATGCTGTCAAAGTAAACACGCATGCGCCCGACAGACGACAAGCGACTAGCGACTAATTGTAGAACCATCCTAAGAGGGACCCACCCTCAAGTCGTTACACAGCAAGAACCTATCCTACTATATCACATTGTTAGATGTATATAGTTGTACAGGAAGCAATTTTAAATAAAAAAAAAAAAATATTTAGAAAGAACAGTTAATTATCTATTTAAACCGCCGTATTTAATATTTTTAAAAACGTTTTTTTTATTCGAATTTTTTTTTTCAAAAAATACGAATTTCAAGAACGACAATTCTTTAGAAGCGTATTACTTGGCAAATAATCATCATTCGAAAAAAATATTTTGTATACATATTCATACTTACTAGAAGTAAAATTATGCCAAATATGAACAAATTTCAGAACATCACTTTTTTTTTCGCTGTCCGTTTCACGTTAAATGCCCCTATAGCAACCAAAAAATTGTAGTTTGTAGCTATATACCTACAATTTTTTCCCAGTAAATAAAACCAAATAATTTTCCATAAGAAAGTAGAATAAAATTATCCTATGAAATTAAAAATAAATTAAATCGAACTTTAACTGTACACAAATGTGAAGATATTGCATTTAAAACCGGTTTTACTAAATTATCTCTTCAAATTTCATATCACACTTTTCTTTTATAGCATGAAAATGTTATTTGCCACGTATCTGCCTGCGGGTATATTGCGTGATAAACGTGGCAATTTTAAATTGTAATTGTAGCAATAGTTTAAATTAAAACGATAACTTACCGACTGCATCAGCGACTGTAGCCACGTCCTTACACGTAAGGAACTGCGAATAAAAATTAACCATAACGATGCCTCGATTCAATGCCAATTTCCGTAACGTCGCATCAGGAACGTTACGTGTTGAATTACATAACGCATGAGCTGACGAATGTGAAAAAATCACGGGCGCTTTTGATACAGCTAATGCATCACGCATTGTTCGAACCGATACGTGCGATAAATCCACAATCATTCCCAGCCGATTCATTTCCTTCACCACCGTCTACAACAGAACAAATAACGAAAATCAAATCATTTTTCAAATATGTAACGAGTAAAACGGGTGGCTTTTCCAGGGATATAAAAGTGTTTTCCGAGAGTGTTCTCTGTTTATAACCTAACATGAATAAAGTCCTCAAGATAACACCGACCTATAGTAACAACAAAAACACCCTTCTATTCAAACTTGGGGTGATGGGACTCGCGCCTCTTTGGCGTCAAACCCTTTATGTTATTCCCAAGCTTCCATTCCCACTCCCGTGTCAGTTGTGGCTTGTAATGCTCGTATCTTGTGGCTTTGACACCGACCATGTAATACGGATATAAATTTTGCTCGTCGCATGGCACAAAACTTCAACTAAACCCTTGGAACGGGGAACATATCCTAGAAGAGACGGTGTAACCCCGAAGACGACGGTTTACGTTTGAAATTTTACGGGAACTTGTATTCATAACTTAACAATTTAATAATTTAATCGCCAAAAGTTTGCTTTTTCAACTTTCAACATTGCTTTAGAAGTAAATTGCAGTGCCAGTGGCGCCTGGTGCATAGACGCTGTAGTACTGCAGCACTATCAGAAACATATGTGAAAAGCACAACAAGGGTTGATTTTTTGACCGACAAAAAAAGCACGCTCTAAATTTGACAGTAATTTTATTGTTACAGTAAGAGGGTTATAGTATTTATTTCTTAATTATATCAACAACGCAAAAAACTATTAATAAGGAAAGTACAGGCTTAAGACCGTAAAAAAAATCATTGGAGCAAAAATGCTACGGGCCGCTACTGAGTTGCACCAAAAGAAGAAAAAGACCAACCCTTTTAATTTTCTTACCACTGAAAAAGTTAATGATGTGAAGAAATGATAACACTAATTATAAGACGTTAATTAAGACCACAGTGCATCCAAAATGGATAACGAGAACTCGTTTAGTCCCGTGCAACATAATCTAATGAAAATTCGATTTAAATTTTTCTCACGAAATATAAATCATGTATTTTTGTTGGGACTATAACTAGGACAAAGGCCTGGAAAATTCTGCGCTAAAATGGGAGTGGATAGAGGAGATAGACGAAATATAGGTCTGTGTTTTACAGATCCGTTGAGGTTCACATTGAGGCACATTTTACGACATACAGCAGAGAGTTCACCTCATTACTCACCTGTGTATTGATTTTCAGATTGTACTCGGAAAATTTTATATTATTCATCCCATTTCTATCTTCTTTATATCCTCTTAAGTCTAAATCATATTACTATCATATGTTGTATATAAGATTCTTGAATAGTTTTTTTCTATTTCTTTTTTTTTGTATATTTCTTAAAGATGTCTCAACAATTGTATTAGAATGTTGTTTTCTTATTTTTAATGATTCAATTTGAAAAATTATCCTCTTTTTCATTGAAAAAAAGTTTATTAAACTCAATAAAATTAAATTTTGTAAACAATATCTTATTGAAATAAAATATTTATCTACAACTTTTTATTTTCGAAGGAAAAATTGAAGAAGTTTGTATTCCCCAAAAATAGTAGTAATTGGTGATTATGAGATATATCTATGATACTAATTGAATAGTAGGATTATGAAAATATTTTGAATTATCTGGAGTATAACAATTAACAGATAATTACAAATTTTATGTAGAGTACATAGGGAAATAAGGTAGTAATTTATTTGTGAGATAATTATACAGAATGGTTTTCCAAATTCAGTACAAAACCAAAAAAAACATATTTTCTCTTTTTCCAGTCCGTGTATAACATCCAAATAATGGTCGATATTTTTGCATCTTGATAATGACATTTATTTTCCAGACCAAATTTTGCCCGAAGAAAAGGTGTAATATAAGTATTATTAACTAATAGTAGTGAATTGTAAGGGATATATCTAGCAAATAAATTTGTATCTATTTCATAGCTATCGTAAGGATATAATTCATATATCCATGCCAGATTTTAAGTTAATAGACCGTTACCCGAAAGTTTGTTATAAAAGTATTAGTATTACAAATTAGAGACATTAATATAGTAATTACATACATTAGTAATTGGTAACAATCATCAGTAATAGTACATTAATTAGTAAATTTCTTGGCTATAACAATCAATCATGATTCCTTTACCATTATAAACTATCCTCACAATCTTTCAAATTTTATGACAATAATTATAAACTATCTCTGTAACGTTGTACTGTTTTTGAAGAAGTGTGTTTGTAATTAAATTCTTGTTTCTAAGATTTCTAGATATTTAAAAAGCTCTCTTAGCTTAATGAAAGCTTTTTAACTATTCAGTAAGTTGCGTATAAATACTGATTGAAATGCTATTAAAAATTCAGCAAGGATTTTCTGCATCAGTTAAAAAAGTTTCTATAGTTTAATATACTTTTAAAATTGTAAAAACCAAACGAAATAAGAGTTATCCTTAGACTTAGTTCTTTTAAAGTTAAGTAATAAAAATTCTGTAGTTCTGGATATTTTTTGTAATTTCTGAAAGATTGAAATTTCAATAATTTCTTCAATAATTATTTATTCATTATATAAAAGATAAAAAATACTAAATAAAAAATAAATAAATCAACTTAATTTGCTGGTATAATTATTTCTCCATTGTACAATAAATATTAAAATTTATGGTAATAAACTTTAGATGAATATTAAAATATATGTATGCATGGAAGTTTAAACTAAAAACAGAGGGATATAACGTACATTATTATTATTAAACTATAATACCACTAATTTGTCATTATTTACATATTCAAAAAAGAAATTTTCATAGTTCTATTTAAAAATAATGTTTGAAATTTATATCCCTAGAAAATTAAACATAAAACAAAGACAAGTTAAGCTTGTAAAGCTAATAAACGCTGTAAAAAATAGCAGGCTAATATGATAGTGCGAAAGCTTCCTTTTATAAATATAGTAATAAATTATGAATTAATTAACTTTTTTAACTTAATTTGATAGCAGCATGTTCGAACTGTTCTTTTAAAGTTTCCTGCAAATCATAATTATGTTGTGTTTAATTTTCCAAGAACGTAACATGTAAACCCAAAGCAACGGTGCTAAGAATTGACGATGTATTCCAGGAGGGTTTCGGTTATACAAACACAATGCTAGGTGGAAACTAGAAATTGTAATATTCGATGATTCAAGGAAACCATTGTTATTAGTAATAATATTGCACGTATGAATGCGAGGCAGGCAACCATGGAAAACACATTATTTTCCGGAAACATTAAGGGAAAAATTATCGTTCAAAATAAATACGTATAAGTTTTGATTAAAAACGAGGAGAAAGATTTTTATAATTAAAACGATAAAGTGAGGTTCTTCATGAATCATTTTATCAGGGAACTGTTCATAAAATATTAGAGATATAATTTTCCCTCAGAAATTACGTATAGTGTTTAACGACTTAACGTTTAGTTTTTAATAAGATTTTTACTTGGCTCTTTCGGTTTGGTCGCTTTCAAAGTAGCAATTTTCGTAGTTTCAAATTAAATTTTGAAGCTATTACATCCCCTTCATTGCAAAACTTAGGGGTTATTAAAAATAAACTGCAATTTAGCTAGTTACAGATTGAAAAATTAGTGATTTCTAAAAAAAAACAATTTCCTCAAAAAATTAAAGATTTCTTTTTAAGGGGAGATGAAAATAAATAAACCGTTATTTCTTGAAGAAAATTTATAAAAAAATATTTTAGAGGAGATAATGATTACACGGAAAGAACTGTGATAAAATTTACAATTTATGTAAATATGAAATATGCAAATAAATATGTCGCTAACTTTACAAATACTGCATTAAATTGTTGTGAAAAAATATTTTTAAATGAGGTACTTGACGCTATACTTTATTGATGCAAAAACTTATGTTAATCCCGGTTTAGTTATTTTATATTCGTTATAGAAAAGTTAACTTTACCATCTTTCATTTACCTAAAAAACAGAACAGTAACAATTAAAATCATAATCATTTGGACACAAAAAACAGGAAACCATAAATAGTTAAATAGAAAATGTAATAATGATTTTATATTGAGTATTATTACCTAATCATTAACTCTTTGTGTAGTCCAATTTATCCCAAAGCATTAATTGATTGAGGAAACATAACCAGGGTTACTACCTGGTGTGGTAAGGGGTAAGCATGAATGTCATAATAAGACAAAATTAATGGTACGTACCAAGAATCTAAACAAAATAAACACCGAATTAATAATAAACAACAGAGCTAAGGAAAGAGTCTACAAATTCAAATTCCCAGGGGTGCAGACGTAACATCGACATTTTGAGTTTTCGATATATCGTTTATAAAGGTCAATGTTTTAATATCGATGTTTAAGCCCAAAACATTGATAATACATCGTTCTGCATGAGTGATATTTTATGAACGATATTTTGTCATAGCACCACTTTCCGTCCCGTTCATCTATAGCTACACACAAACAGATATTTCTCTCATTCCCAAGCGTAGATTTCAGAACTCCGTCAGTTTATAATATAACGCGTTAGATTATAAACTAACAGTAGATTAGATTATATTGTAAATCAAAGAAAATCAGATTACAAACTGATAAGGCTTACAATTTTACGGTATCGTATATTATTCTTTAAGAAATATTTTATATAAATATAACTAATTGATGGTAAAAACTATCGAAAAAAATCGATGTATCGTTTATAAATTTCGATGTTTTGATATCGTTTGTTTATGAGCAAAGTTCATAGCAGACTTGGTCTAGAATTGAAATAATAAGAACCACTTTCCTAAACATGAACAAATTATTCTATTGTAGATAGTTCAATGGAAATAACAATAACTTTCTTGAGTATTTTTTTTACTTTTTCTATATTAAATAAATTTGATAAAAGTCGCCGATATTGGGACCATATTTTTTTCAGTCGTTGACTGTAACAGAAGGATGTTTTTTTTAAATTCAATGAGAAATTCTTTGCGTTATACTTCCATGATTTATTTCAAATTTGTTATGATATCTTAAAAATTTTACTCAAAACTACTAATTTTGGCCTACTTTTATATATCTTTTAAATGACAATTTATCAAATTGGTAAGAATTACCCCTACTAAACTTAAGTTTAGAATTATCCTTTTTTCCATCCAAGACGATCACACGTGATGACCATAAAAGTAAGTAGATTGACCGAAATGATGTTACAGTAGAAGGTTTTATTTTTTAATTATTGAAAGAAAAATAGTAAAATTAATTTCTTAAAAAAATTAAATAGTATTTAAAATAGATGATAAAAATCAGATCTCAGATTTTATATTTGTTTAAATAAGAAGAAAATTCAGGTTATTTAAGATCTTTTTGTTTTTTATTTAATATTTTATTGTTCTACGTTTCGTTACTAATCGTAACTTCCTCAGGCTTCTATAACAAATTAAAATAATTAAAAAATATGTCAATCATACATAAATTTCAAAATTATAATAATATACATATAATATTGATCATATAAAATATTTGTAATTAAATAATAATAACTAACTCAAAATTTCAAAATATGACAAATATTTTAAGAGATATTGTTATAAAGAATTAAATATATAATAATAAAATTAATTAATAAATATAATATATAAATATAAATTATATATTATAAATTATATACTATATAAATATAAATATATATTTATATATATATATAAATATAAATTAATAAATATAATTAAAAAAGAGTTAGTTATTATTATTTAATTACAAATATTTTATATGATCTATATTATATGTATATTATTATAATTTTGAAATTTATGTATGATTGACATATTTTGTAATTATTTTAATTTGTTATAGAAGCCTAAGGAAGTTACGATTAGTAACGAAACGTAGAACAATAACATATTAAATAAAAAATAAAAAAACAAAAAGATCTTAAATAACCTGAATTTTCTTCTTATTTAAAAAAAGTATTTAAAATCTGCAGAAAATTAAGGAATACTAAAATTCTCATTTTATTTATATCAATGTAAAAAAAGTTTCGATAGTTGCCTAAAGGTTTTGTTATTATTTTTTTCAATCAGAACAGCTTTATGCAGTCCAATTATTACTGATAATGCAAATACACATTCTCAATTCTTGAAGTTAAATCTAATCCGCAAAAGTTTTACTGCAATTTAAATCAGTGCAATGTTTCTGACATTTTAAGTTCAAAATAAAATATTATCCTGCCTCTCGAACATGATATTCTAAATGATTCTTTTGGAGGAAAACGAACAACATCATATTTCAGATGCAACAAGAAATTTTTCGCTTTTATAATCTTTAATATTAAAATGTAAAACAATTTTTTCAACTGAGACATACTTCCTCATACGACATCTCTTCATTCCATTTCGACCCATTCTTCATTCTGCAAGAGTACATATTAGAAGCGACGCTAAATTTTCCAACGACTGTTGCGAATTTTCATCAGGTAAAGTTACGACACCGGTGACTCAATGCATTGTACAACTTATGCAAATTTATGCAATTATTTCAGTGCAACGGTAAACGTTGCATGTTTTACCAAGTCAAAATTTTCATAAAATACAAAATATATAATACTTTTTATGACTCCAAACTCGTTCACAGCGAATTTAAATCAACGTTTTTCTAACTGGTTCAAATATCAAACGATATACCTGACTATTTTTATCGTTTAATTAAATGTTAAACAAGCATTGGTATAATGTTTTGTTAAAAGCTCAAGATGAAACTCATAATAGTACCTTAGTATTCAAATGGCAACATTAACATTAAATTATATGTTTTTATTATGAAAATAATTTGCAAATATACGTCGCTGTATTGTATTATCAAAAATTTATCTTTAAATATATAAAAGAAATATGGTATTTAAAAACACGAAAATAACTGAGTCTTAAAAGCTTATTTACATATTTGAACCAATTATTTGAAAAAGCTTTAAATATATTACCATAATTTCCATATCATATTTCTAAATGATTCCTAGATCCTCAATATTTTACTATTTTAATATCAACAAATGAGGATCATCAGGAGATACATTAAATTCTTTGCATCGTTTCAATCTTTCGTTTAACTTATTGATTGGGTTCAATTATTATTTTAAAAATAATAAACTATCGTATTTCTATACTAAACTATCGTATTTATTGATTAAATTTATTGAGTTTTTACTTCATTAGGTAATGCAGGAGAGGAAAAAAAATTGCTACGATAGTCGGTTACGGATTCATGTTATGGAAGTTTGTTACAGGAGTTAATTTGGGCAGTAACCTACATTTAAGATTGTACGATTATAAAAGGGTTCAAATTGAGTATTTCCGCTTATATTCAAAAAATGAACCTTGCCAACAATGTGAGATTATGAATATATTTTTCAAAAGCAAAAGATACTTTAATGGTCTTAAATTTTGTAAAACAGTTTTCCGTTTTTCAACGATAAATCGTTCAAATTTTAATCAATTTTTTGAATTTACAACTGAATTAAAATAAAAATATAATACTTTAAATCCATATAATAGTAGGAAAATGCCGATTTATATGTTGGCAAAGATAGAGAACAGAAAATGTAAGCACATACGTGAGACTGAAAACAAAATATATAATTCATAATCTTAAATTTGAGCTGATATGCTATTTTTTTCATCTGGCGATTTTATTTAGGATGGTCACCTGAACTTTAATTTACAGTATTATACGTTATTTAAAGTAATTGGAATCTATACTTTATAAGAAAAATAAAGTACTTGAAAATATTTCATTTCGTACGATTTTATTTTATTAGGATTCATTTAACGTACCTATAATATACAAAAAAAGGTTGTTTGTAAGAATTTTAGTGTACAATTGATATTTAATTACAATATATACGGTAAATGTTCTTTTAATAGTGATAAAAACTTGATAAAATTTGTTAAAAATAAAACAAACTATGTTTTCAAGTAAAATAAATCGTACTTTATTTTAACACAATGTTCATTTGTTTTCTAAAATGCTAGCGCTTAATTGTATAGACCCTTATTTCTAGGCAAAGAGACTAAACATTGATAAATATTTTATTTATTAATTCCAAGTCAAAATCAATAAATTAATGATAATTATATATATCGTTTGACTCAAAAATTACCTGAAGAAGACATTGTCTGATCAACAATCAATGACTGTTAACACCGTTGTATGCCATAAAGAAATAAAGAAATTGAGTCATACGCTATATGTAAATCTTCATTAATTTAAAAAGCTTGACTTTTACGTGCACTTATCAGTACACACATATTCTTTTTAAAAAAAATATCTACAACGTTCAATGTATAAGCATTGGAAAATCTCCTTCACTTTCAAAAGTCTCCCCCGCGTTTCTAAATAATCTTAAAAGAAAATTACCAAAGCAGTAAGTTTAAACTACAATTTTTTTTTTGGCAAATTATGCTAATAGTCTAGTTAAATGCTAAAATTTTTACTTTATCATAAGATAAGCTTAAATTAATTTCTACTTAGAATTAAAGAGCTCAAAGATTAGGAGTTGGCCTTTGTCCAATTTAAATTTTTCTTTCGATAGATATTCTTAAATTTTTTTCACACGGTTTTACATTGTTGAATTGTTTCAATCGATTGTTGCATCAGTAATTAGTTAAGAGAAGAAATTCTGGATTAAATTAAAAAGAATGTGTGATCAATATAACTTTTTCATAACTCTTGTCAGCTGAAAAATGGTGTATGGTGGTATGGTGTGGATTTTACATAATAATTCCACTTGTGAAAACTGCAAAAATGTTGAAACAAATCTAAGTTTTTTAACATATTTTTTCTTTGCCGTTATGCTGTTCACATATTAAATTGGAGCAAAAAAACGAGGATAGTTTACCACTCCTCACTCCATTAACGTGATGACATATTTCCGTGGATCTTTTTGCTTTTTCGAGTTATCATCACTTCAAAATGCAGTGCAAGAACTCGTCGAAAAAGCGACTTCTGAAGTTCGATCGAGTAAACAATAACACGTCCATCCCCATAGCGCTTGTTCCTCTTTTTCCAACCTCGTTCCCTTTTTCAGCCCCGTCCTCTACTTTGAATAAGTGTCGTGTAGTGGACATTGACGTTGTCGCTGTTGTTGAGAGGATACTTTCATTTGCATGCAGATAACAGCGACATTATACGAACATCGTTGAAATTCTCACCCACTAACACAATTTTCTTCACCCCCACTTACCCCAAAAATTCCCATTATCATTCGCCTTTTTTGCCAGCCCGTTTTCCAAGTAGATACCTGCGCGCGTTATGATACGCCATGATCTTTTCTTTTTTACAGTCGAATAAATTCATACGAGCCCTTTGTCGTTCCGTCATAAAATTTATTTTTGCTGGTAATTTTTATGAATAAATTATACTACATACCTTGCCGAAATTCGTAAGACCGCCGTGTTCCGCCTTTCTTCCGGGCATGTCAGCCATTGAACAATCCGCCCTGCAACACAAAATCAGGGAATCAGAAGGGATGACTCGATGAATAATAAACGAACTAAGACCAAGTTAAATAAGAAGTTTTCACCTCTTGTCAAAGACTTTTAAAAACTATAACATGCAAAACTGCAAATTTCTTCCCACCCTAGTACTTTCCACGGCTAAAACGTTTGCAATCGCATCAAAAACTTTCAAAATTCCCTTTTCTTAGAGCCCGTAATCGCTGAAACAAAGCTTTAAGTGCTTTGAAGTGATGCTGTTAAAACCTAAATCCCATATTTTATTCGTAATCTCGCCCCTTCATTCCCTCGAAACCTCCATCCATCCCATTCACTAATCCCAAGCATAAAATATACATAACATCCAACATTAGCATTAATTTTTTTTTCAAGATAGAAAACGCTTGAAACATTTAAAGCACGTGAACGAAACTTTCAGACAAAGTATTCGGTGACACAATGACAAATTAGCAATCTCGAAAAAAATTTCAAGTGTGAATTAAAGCACATAAAGAATTTATCATAATCGAAAAAATCATGATAAAGAAAATCATTATTTCGCATATAATCGACTTAAACTCGTAATAACTCGTTTTACAAGAAAAATGATGCCAATCAAGATAAAATGGCCCCCATCTATCTTATTGTGGTTTGTCTATTTCCTTATTTACATCTGTTTTTATATAGTCAAATGTATCAACATTAACTCTAGGACTTATAAGCAAAATATATTGTCTTGGGTTACCCTTATGAAAAATTGTTCATTTCTTTTTTGTTAAGAAACACTAGGGTTGAATATTTTTTTAAGAATTTATTCACAAGAAATGATGTTTCATAAGTAGATTTTTTTCGTAAGAAATAAAGTTTATTTTTCAGATGGATTGGCTTAGGAAAATTTTGTGTGCGAAAAGTTAAGCTTTGTCTTCGTTGTGCGCTAATTGTATTGTACAGAATTCTTTTACAACTCATGTACAAATAACATGAAGAGACCGTGAAACTTCTTCATTCGTAATAATGTTAGTTTGTGCTAATTTACCTCGTTTGCACCATTCCTTTCGTATCATTTCCATTATGTGTGGTATATATATATACCTATGTATATATTTGAAGATACATAAAATAACGATGAAGTTTTCGCTTGGTAAAACTTTTAGACAGATCGGATGCTGCAAAATATCTTCTATACAATTGCCCTCCACTGTTTTTAAAGACTATACAGTATACATTTTATGTGTACAGTTTCAACTGTTCATAAACTTTGTAGTTCTCAGGTAATTAAAATATTGGTTTACAGGGGAACTTAAAAAAATACCTACGTAACTAGAAAATAAGCACTACAGCAATTATTGTATCAGTTAAATTTATTTCCGGATTCTTTTTTAAATTTCTGATTAACATTAAAGAAAAGTTATTAAATAGTTTCAACATTTTTTACACGTAGGTATGTGGGACGCAAAAATTTGTTTAGTATCTTGCTTTTTTTAAACTTTTAGTATTTTTTATCACTAAGTTATTTTAAGGGTTTGTTTCGATTTCATAAATTTAAAATATTGAAGATCAAAGTTATGGTACCTACTTGTATTGTGAGAATATGAATGTATTTAAGAAATCGGAGTAACATAATAATGTAATGTAATTTTTAAGAGCCTCGTTTATGATTATTATTATTTAGGAAAATAAATTTTGTTGATTTAAATTCTAATCTTACAATTTTATTAATAGATGATAAAATTCAGATCTCAGCTTTTATTTTTTTAAATAAGAAGACAATTCAGGTTGTTTAAGATCGTTTTTTTTATTTATTTTTTTTTATTATTCAATTAGCCACGTTTCGTTACGTATCGTAACTTCATCAGGCTTCTTGATTCACAAAAATAAAAACGAAACGTAGCTAATTGAATAATAAAAATATTAAATAAAAAAACCGATCTTAAACAACCTGAATTGTCTTCTTATTTAAAAAAATCTTATTAATATTAAACATTTATTAGTAGCTTCCGGTGAAATATTCATAGGTCTACATTGATACAACAGACGAATAATTTTCCGTGAAAAATTAACTATCCAACACTCATACAATTGACAAGTGACAACAATTACAAATTAAAGGTCATCGAAATGATAATTGACTTGACACCATGATAACAATCAGCTATTTTTAAAATTTAGACAATTATATTTGGTTTTCACTCATAAGTATGTGTTTATAATCTTTGTTCTCTGTCAATGCCAGTATGCAAATTACATATTTTTACCGACTATTGTTATGATTTGAGAAATTTGAAAAAAAATATGTTTTTTTTTTATATTTATATTACTTAAATTTCATTTTCTGGTGCTTCTTAAATTTTTTGGTCATTAGTGACTTTAGAAATCTTAATTGTTCAGCAAACCGAACATTAAATTTTTGTTTGCTATAGGATTCGAGTCTCGAGTTTACTGGTTACGTAGTCTATATCTTGACAACTAGGCCACCAGTAGGCCTACTTTTTCTTTAGGTGTCATAACCAATAATATCGTTTAATAATGTTTCAATTTGTTAGTAAATTAATTCCTTCTAAACCACGTCCTTAAATTCTTCAGCCAGGATATTGCTCTTCTGTCTACACTATTACTCCCCATAATTTTACCTTTGAATTATTAGATTTAATAATTTATATTTTTCTAGGTGTCTTATAAGTTATCCGAAATGTTAAAGTTTTCGATACTTTATGGTGTTCACTAACTCGGTTGATTATAATCATAATGATTATAATCAAAAAAAATATTACAACTCAAATAATTATTTGAGTTGTAATATTTCTTCATTCATGATTTTTTCCACCCATTGAACTTTCAAAATTCGTCTTTACGTCCACATCTTAAAGCTTTTCATTAAGATGTCCGTTACTATTTAAGTTTTCAATTCATGCTCCAGTACTCCAGTAGGCTTTAACTTGCATAACTTGACAAAAAAAAAATTATCAGAACTATTTGGTTTAATTAGCTCCATTTGAAAAGCAGTCAGACTTTTCCTATTTCAGTGAATAAATACTAAATAATTCTCAGTAACCAAGAACTAAAATTAAACATTATTCAATTAACTTTGCAAACATTAAACATTATGAAGTTGTAACTAATCAATTATATTAAGAGCCTTACATACTATTTTTATGCTTTTAAGGGAAATCATTTTAAGATTTTAACAACATCATTCATTTTAATGTATTGTTTTTAATCGATAACACTCGAAAACTTAAAAATATTACTCCGGAAAAGTTTTCGTTGTTATTTTTTTGGCACATTTTCTACATAGTTTATGACATACTGATATGACGCCAATTTATGAGGTCGGACGACAATAAATGTTTACAGGAAAATTTAAAACTTAACAAGTGAGAGTTCATACCAATATTAAAAGTATAACAAAGCCTAAAAAGTATTAAATAGACAAGAAACATTATTGCAGAGCTTCAATTTTTAAATAACAAAAAAATGAGATATATTGTGAATGGTTTTAAAGTATTGGGTGAATTTTACTGTTCCGAATATTATAAAGTTGATAAAATCTTTAATTAAATGACAATCAATACTTTCATATATCAGGACTAAATGAAAATAATGGTAAAATACTGTATCAAATAAGTAATATGAATTTATAAATTTATTTAAATCAAATTAAATTTAATAGAACAATTAATATATACGCAAATAAATCATAAAAATAATGAATAAACCAGATATACTAAGCCAGTGTTCTGTGGGAAAATTATAATATACTCGTACTTAATACCGACACATAGCTGAGAGTTTTGCTAAGGTTTATGGCTACCGATCCAGAAAAAAAAGTACAGGTTTCGATAGTAAAATATTCCAAAATTTATTTTCAAAGTGAATTAATATTATTTTCTTTCAACAATATACTAGTTTTCTCATGATGTACCTCTGAAATTTCTTGGTTATATCATTTTTCGCAATTCTTCGCCATGGAAAATAATTTGATACCTTAAAAATTATGATCGATTTTTTCTTTAATGATATAGATTTAATAGATTGTAAATGGTTTAAGATTTAATTCATCTTTTTTTTTTGATTTTCAAATACACTGATCAACAAAATTTTGTAACAAGAAAAGTAAGCAGTAATTTCGAAATATCTACCTAACCTCTCCACAAAATCATATGTATATTAATTTGAGTAGGTCTAGTTTCCGTGATATTTTGTAACAATGTCTGTGGTGTTATGAATATTTTGGGAATACAATACAAAATTAAAGAGTGGCATTTATTTATTGATGCTTCAAAAACAAGCTTAAAGGCAGTTTTGTTACAATGGTAATAATCTTCCCTCTGTATCGGTAGGTTATAGTGCTAACATGAAAGAATCCTATGAAACAATGAAATTTCTTTTAGAAAAGATTAAATATGATGAACATAAATGGAATTTGGAATTTGCGGAGATTTAAAAGTTACTGCCCTTTTATTAGGATTGCAACTTGGGTATACAAAATTTTGTTGTTTTCTTTGTGAATGGGACAGTAGGGATAGGGAAAACCATTACGCTAAAAAAAAACTTTGTGAAAGCAATGGATAAAAATGGCGCTGGATTTCAATACCTAAAAGAAAAATTCCCTAAAATCAGTGACGCTAAGATTAAAAAAGGTGTGTTTGTAGGTCCTCAAATCAGGCAAGTGATAAAAGATTATATACCTAAAGAACAACTCGATGGTCCAGAAAAATCAGCTTGGAAAGCACTTATAAAAATCACTGAAAATTTTCTTGGAAATCACCGATCAAATGACTATAAAACTATTATCGAGGAACTTTTAGAGAATTATAAAGCATTAGGCTACAATATGTCCTTAAAAATATATGTTTTACATTCACATTTAGACTTTTTTCCCCCAAACTTGGATGCCGTTAGTGATGAACACGGGGAAAGATTCCATCAAGACATTTTTACCATTGAAAAACGATACCAGGAAAAATGGAGTCCAACTATGCTGGTAGATTATTAATGGGGATTAAAGAGGGACGTTCCTGACGCAAAATATAGGAGAAAATCATAAGAAAGTACATATATTAATAATATTACATTGATAAAAATTTAATTTTTGTTAAAATAATTTGTAATTTAAGAAAACTAAAAAGAATCATATTACAATAAAACTATTCGTATTTAAAAGTTTAGACTAATAATTCTACTCTACTTGACCTTATTCCAAACAGAATCAGCCAAACATTTTCTTGTTACATAGAAAAAAAGATTTTTTGTTGATCAGTGATATTAAAAATGTCCAAGATATTAAAAACATTTTCATTTTGTGGAACTCAATTTATCACTGGTTCAATTACTACTTCAAAAAATTTGATAAAATCCGAAAAAATGGCTCTCATCCAACTCTCTTTTTAATTAATGCAAGAAGTTTATACCACTCGATTGCAACATGACCTATTTACCGAATTTAAACCTTTCCCAATTCACGCGCATTCATTTTTAATACACAAATATTTTTACTCTCATTTTTTCCTAAAGAACAACAAAAAAATGACAACAAAAAAGATGATAAAACCGAACTTAAACAAGAAGGAAAAAACGGCTGTTTACTCGAACACAATTTATTTGTTGAAAGAAAAAACCGAAAAAGTGCTGCGGGCATTATGGAATGAACTCGTTATTTGTGTGGCTTTCAAAGATCATAAAGAATATGTGTTGGGATATACCTATGCTTCTTTACATAGCCTGCAAAGAAGAGTATAGATACAGGGTATATACATTTAAGAGATAAAACGGGAAAGAAATGAGTGGTTGAGGCCTGTTTTCAATTTGAAACATACAGCCTTAAACGCAAAAAAAAATGCTAAAACAAAACTGAGAAAGGAAAAATCTCTTTTAAATACTGAATAACAGTTTCGTGTTTCCATCCTTGTTTCTTCCTTTTAACATCTTTTTCATCATTTTTTAAGAAGTCTAAAACTTTGCGACAACTTTCAAGCACTCACTGTATACTTACTTATGATTTTAATATTTGAAAAACGTACGGTTTTAATTACTTTTTATGTCCTCAAGCTAAATTACTTGCAAGAAAATTGATTTTTCTTAAAAATATATTCACAAGTATATGTAAAACTACCAAGTTTCAAAGCATAAACGTCAAATATGCTTATTTGTACTTATTTTTTGTTTTCTTCAGCACTTTCCTCAAGAAAATCTACAAGTCTTTAAAAAATTAAATAATTTTATTTGGTTATCAAGCTTACTCTAAATGATATCAAAAAATTTTATAAGTCTGAAAAAATTTTAATTTTTTCAAAAATCAGAAGAAAATTTCATATATTAATCTAGCACAGTTCGCTATAGCGATCATGTTTCCTCGAATATAAAACCTAGTCATATATTTATTTTATGGCAATAAAACCCAATAGTAATTTTAACTATACTAATAATATTACTTTGAAAGTAATTTAGGTTAAGATAGGTAGACATCCGGAAAATAAGGGGTGCAAGCTTTTTATCAAACAAACATACCTTAATTTAATAAAGCAATAATCAATCAATATTTCTCATTTCTATGGAGCGGTCACCTTGACCACACAATCACTAGTAGGCTACATTATTCATTATTTTTTTGAAACTTAGGAATTTTAATTGGTTAAAATGAGTTGAAAAAAGCTCAAGGACTTTCTAAGAAAAAATTTAAGAGTCAATTGTAAAAACCAATGGTTGATCAACTAATTCATATATAGATTAGAAAAGAGCAGAAATCTTATAAATTCAGAAGATTTTAAGAAGACAAAACATGAAAAAATTACCAAGAAAATTGCTCATTTTCTTTTTACCAAAATGGCTTATGAGTGAAGTTCACGAAAATCAAGAAAACTTTGTATGGGCTGAAAATATATTGAGGCTTGTAAATGTAAAGCAATACTACATAGGTGGCATTGTTATTTCTTAGAAATTGTATACAGAAATACAATCGTAAGGAAATTTAATGTCTTTAACAGTTATTGAAAGCAGATAAATCATTAAAAAATAGCTTTAAGAACGATAAACTGGAAAATGGTAAATGGAACCACTTTTGAGATATCATATTTAAGAAAAATAGTCACCAAAATTTAAAAGCTTTAAGGTGTGATAAACGAGTATAAAGTTATAAAGAAAGATTGAAATAGAAAATAATCTTGCAACAGGAAAATTAGAAATGAAATCCCGGAAACGGTTTTTTAGATCGCTAGATGTGATGCATCGTATTTAAATCGGAAACATGAACAGGAAATAGAAAAAGAAATAGAAAAGATCAAAGAAAATTGAGGAAAATCAAATAAACGGATAGAAAAAGTGACGAAGAAAGACAATAGTCATTGATAAGGTGACAAAAAGAAAAGCTTACTAGGCAGCTTATATTCTATGTGCAGCTGATAGTGGGTGTTAGAAGGAAGACTTAAAGAGTTAAATTTTTTTTTTGACTAATTAAATCGTTTGAACTTTTGAGAATATTTTTAGCATTTAATTCTTCAAAAACTCCCCTTTATAATGAAGTTATTTTAATTAGCAATGAGCTCGTCAGAGTGCACTTTACTAGAAACTTGGATTCTCAATGAATATCCATAGTCAACTTAAAAGCTCAACAGGAGACTAAAGAGGTCTTTAAGTCAAAAATCGCAGTGAATAAAAAAAGAAAAAAAGAAAGATAAAGAATAAATAAAGACTTTATCGCAGATTAACGGTAATTAAAAAAATATTCGACTTTAAGTAGCTAACTTTGTACTTATTTCCGATATTATTGTGATTTTCCCGAAATTTATTTTACTACATGGTGAATATAATATTCTTTAATCTACTCAATCGATTTGGTTTAATTTGATAACAGTTATTTGTCATATTATTATCAAAAGTGTGGCATATGATTTTTATGATTGTATGGGGATGAGTCTAGTTACCGGGGCGATTAAATCTGACGACGAATTCTTAAAAAATCAGGCAAAATAAATCATAAATAAATAGTACAACAAATTCTCGCTTTCGAATCATATACACGCAAAATAGGATTTTCACTCCAAAAAAATCAATGTTACTTCTTATGGAACTAAAATTTTTAACTTAGTATCTACATGAAAAAAAATAAACCATGGCCATAATGTACAACCGATTCCGTTTTTGCGTAATAGATACTCATTAACCATGGCCATTATATCCGCAAATATAATCAGTTGAAGGAAAATTTAATCAGTACAACCGATTCCATTTTTGCGTAGTAGATACTAATTTAATTCAATAAGCTTAAAGAAATAAGCCTCTCCATTAATTTAGTAACTATTCTTTTGGGACAATTTTTATAAAAATTAGAGTTTTGAAGAATATTACAGTAAATAGATAATAAAATTCAGATCTCAGCTCTTATATTTTTTAAATAAGAAAACAATTCAGGTTATTTAAGATCTTTTTGTTTTTTATTTTATATTTAATATTTTTATTACTCAATTAGCTTTACGATTAGTAACGAAACGTAGATAATTGAATAATAAAAACACTAAATAAAAAATAAAAAACAAAAAGATCTTAAATAACCAGAATTGTCTTCTTATTTAAAAAATTACAGTAAATGAATCTCTTTTTTTGGCTATTAAATATTTAATATTTTTATTTAATCATTGTACAACGTTTCGCTACTTTCGTAGCTTCACCAGATATTACAACATACAATTACAGATTAATTATAGAAATATACATTATTAATCAATGAAAATTTAATTAACAGATTATATAAACCATGGATAAGAACGTGCTGAGAGTTTTGAAGTTTTTAAACTCAATTTTTCAACGCAGAGAAATGTTTTCCTCGCTACTATCATTTTAACACAAATAAAATAAAAACTTATTATTAATAACGTCATACTATAACGAGTGATTGTAACTATTTACCTTTTAAACAAAAAAAGTTTTTTTTTAAGCAATACCTACTAGATAAAGCAAGCTCACTAATAGCGAGATTTCTTTAAAACATGGCCCTACTTGTCGATTCATATTTCTATCGTCGTTAATTTTACCTCCAATTTTGAACATTGAAAATTATTCAGAAAAATACGCTTTTAGTGTTATATGACTTGGCATAAGTTATATTGCTAAGTTATTTTTTTTTAAATTAGCAATCAGTTAGTGCAAACTATGGGCTAATGTGTTGTCTTGACTGGAGCTCTTGAGCTCCAAATGGCTTGATGAAGAAGTTCCCAGTGGAACATCTTCCTGCTATTTTGATGTCAGCTCATATGGAGTTCTTTTTGATTTCAGTCTTCTAATGGTTGAGTGCTTTTGAAGTGGCCCCATCAACGGATTTGTGTGGTCCACCAGTCTTATAAAGTGGGCTTCACTTCTTTGTTTGACCATTTCTGAGATCGGACATATGTGCAGGTCTTTATGCAGCATATCGTAGGTGACATACTATGGCGCATCCGCGATCGCTCGTAAAATTTTTGACTGACATCTTTGGATCATTTTGATACTTGATTTGCTGGCACAAGCCCATAATTCAATCCCATAGCTCCATATCGGAACTATGTTATGAGAATAATGAGAGTTATGAGAATAATATTATGTTATAGATTATATTTTAATTGTATTACGTTTCCAAAGTTTAATATAATATTATTTTCTTTCATTTATTAACTGCGTCAAGAAGAGTTTTTTATTATTTTTTTCTGAATGTCAAGGTGTTAAACCTGTTCAAACACTAAAATATAATACAACCTAATCTACTATCCGCTTTAAAACCATTAAAGCAAAAGCAATGCTGAGAAAAGTAACACAGACTTATTGATAACACTGGTGTGGATAGCACTTATTGTTTTTTTATATTTATTAGAGAGATATATTTTCCTTTACTTTGCACTATTAAGTTGTGCACACTATATTCCAACACGATAAGTAATCAACCAAACTTCCAAAATTTGAAAGATGTCCAAAGACTTCAGCATAAAAAAGAACAAGGAAAAAAGACTCAATAGTTTGGAAAAGCTCTTATAGTAACGGAGAAGGTTTAATGTGTATTTTGAAAATTCTTTTGAAATTGAAAACTGAAAATACTAGATGGAATTTTTGGTGAGTTTCAGATCAAAAAGTTAACCTGTTTTTAACTTTTGATCAACTTTTTGATCTGAGAACCTCCTATGATTCCATCTAGTTTATGCCATACTCATTATACCTTCACCGTTACTTTAAGAGCTTTTATTAACAATTGGGTCGTTTTTCCTTGTTCTTTTTGATGCTGAAGTTTTTGGACATTTTTCAAATTTTTAAAATTTGCTAGATAACTTGTCTTATTGGAATATAGTGTGAACTTAGGAAAGGAATCAAAGTAAAGGAAAATATATCTCCCTAATAAATAGTATTATCCACACCAGTGTTATCAATAGGTTTGTCTACTTTTCTCAGCATTGCTAGTGCTTTAATGGTTCCAGTACGGATATTTGATTGGGTTTTATTTTATTTTTACATGCTTAAACAGGTAACTATTATTAAATGGCCCAACCTTTTTCAACTGCATGGTAGATGTTGAAAAATGTGCGTGGTCTCAGTTCGTTTGGGAGGTTAATTTTTTTTTTAGGAAATAAGAAGTTATATGGTTACTCTCAAATGTTTGAGCAACTGATGGTGCACTTTCAGCACCTTGGATGCAACATGAAGGTAAGGTACACTTTTTTTTAGCCATTTAATGTGTTTTCCTGAAAATTTAATAGCTGATTTCTGCTAGACCAGTCAAAGAAGTAATTTAGACCAAATTTATTCCAAAAAATGTATATATTTTTTTTCATGTTACCCAAGAAAATTAAATATTTTTTAAAAACTCCTACTATCAATACCTACCTCAAGCAGTAGAATTCATCTCAACTATTTCAGGTCTAAATTAATATGTTATATTAAAGATAAGTCAAGATATAGTAGACCAATAAATTTAGCAGTGTTTTATTTAATTTATTGCAATTTGCTACATTTTGTCGGCGTGATTCCAACTTCATCAGGCAACCTTGTAATATTTGATAAAACACAAAGTCTCATGTGTGTTTTTATCAAATATTACAAGGTTGCCTGATGAAGTTGGAATCACACCGACGAAACGTAGCAAATTACAATAAATAAATTAAAACACTGCTAAATTTTTTGGTCTACTACATTCTGACTCACTCTTTATAGTAGAACTTATGTCGGAATGTGAATAGTTTATTTCTAACCAGTTCGGCAAAATCATTTAGATTCAACTATGAAATTTCATACTCCATAACCTTTGTTTCCATATGTAATCTATATTAAGAGTAACTTCATTTCTATTGGCTTTCAAAATTATGGTTTTTGCTATAATTTTCTTAAAACACAAACTTTAGAAATACTTTGGAAAACTCGGTTAAATGTTAACCATTGAAATACTTGCCAATACATTTTTACGTGTCTCCCATTTGAGTAGCAAAATTCGACTTTATACGTTATGAAAATGAACATACATTGAGAAAATTATAAAAGTTTGTAAGCAGTGCAAAAATAATGGAAAACTATACAAATTTATTTTATACCAACACGTTCAAAAGCATGCATTACCTACTAGCAATGGTAATCTAACGACTGGAGTATACATTAAATATAAAAACTAAAAAAAACTGTTTTTGTAACTGAATATGTCATTTTGTGTCATTCAAAATTGGTGAAAATGTAACCAGAATTCCTCGTTTTGTTTTTCACTCAACTTCATTACGGCAATGCATTTTGATTTTTTATTATGAAAATTTAAAAAATGCTTACTTGTTCAACTGTAAATATGATAAAACCGAAAAATAATCAATTTTAAAATGTAACAAAACATGAGTTTCCATTGTCGAGCATTAAAAATGTTGGAGACATTTCGAGAATTGCAGTTTACATGCATTTGACACTAACACGAAGTAATTAGAATGGAAAACTGTTATAATAAGGGAAAAACGCTGACAGAAATCAAAAAAATTTCAATAGAAAAAAAAATAAATTAGGTCAATTTAAATTATTCCTTGATAGCATCAGCACTCAGTGCTTTTCGGTTCTTGGCAAAATGCTTCGTTTCTTTCTGTGCTGCTGGGCCATTTTCATAAATCATCATTATGATAAAAGTGTGTGAATAAAAAATAATAATACGAACCAGGTGAAATAAATCTGTAAATAACTTAATTTAAAATCGCTTTAGCGTTCCACCTGAGCTAGCTCTCACTCACTCCCCGGTATCCTTTTTTCACGTGGAAATTATTCGGTGGTAAATAGCCGCAGGGTGTATTAAGTAGAGCAACATTATATTGTAATAAATACGGCTCTTTCTCCAATGGGGATGAAGGTTCGAAAAAGGACGAGGTTACAGGAACTGTGTGAATTCATTTCCTCAGGGGTTGAACAAGCTTCTTATTTAAAAAACAAAGAAAACTTTTGTATTTTTTACAGTATTTTGTGAGAAAAATTGTGATTTATTTTACAAACTCAGTTTGAGTGAATGAAATTCATTGTTTTATGTATGTGCAAAACAACATTTAAAGGTTAAAGTTTTCCAACTCTTCTATATCTTTATATATGTCGAAAATAGAAGTTTTTTTTCATATAAATCAGGAATCGAGTTTAAATTAAATTTTTCCTCTTTGTGTGTTTTACGCATAAATTTGCATTATTGATATATTTAATTTAATTTAAATATGAAAAAACCTATTTTTTAATCAAAAAGCTGGAGATCAAATCAAGTAATTCACTCCTTTTTCTATTGTTTCAGCATTTAGTGTCTACACCAAGTGGGGTATTTTTTTAAATTGAATTTTATCTCAGTATTTTTGGTAAATAACACCAGCCGAGACAAATTAAAAATTTTGGAACGTTTTTTAAAATTGATTATTAAGTATCACTAATTTTGATTGTTCTAAACACCAAAGTACCCACATAATTTGTCTATCTTATCCCGATTTTCTATAAAAGAGGAAAAACTTTTATTTTGGAATTTTTCAGAAAAAAACAACTATTATGTTGCTAATACATATATTTAGCCTTCTATAAAGAAAATATAATGTACAATCGTTAATAAAGCACTATTTTGAGTGGCACCTTTACATTTCACTATAAAATTACGTCTGTAAAAAACCAAGTAGAAAGTGCAACTTTGCCAGATATGGATGTCGCTAAAAGGAACATAAGTCATCAATTTAATCAATTATTTGAAAACTAGTAACAATCTGGGAAATATTCTCAGCCCAACACTGATAAAACTGATAAATGGTAAAAATGTGAAATTGAATGAAAACGAAACGACAGTTGAAACCAATGACAACAATCAGTTAGTTGAAAATTGAGACAACAATTATTACATCTGTATTCCTCTCACATGTATGTATTTGCATTCTTTGTTTTATGTCTTTGCCACCATACATATATTTGCCTATAAAATTGACATTAAAAGTAAAGATTGTGTTAAAAATTATATCATATCATCATTTTTTTTTTATTAAAAATATTTATTGTGTTCTGTATTTATAATACTTTCCAATATATTTCATACATTAAAATTCGCCATCGAAGTGAAACTCGTCGACGAAGCGGTGCACCTTTGTAAAAGAAACCAGCCAGCGCTGGCACTTTCCCTGTTATTTTATTTGAACTTTAATCCGGGTCCGGTAAGAGGTCCCGAGGCCACCTTCTTTTTAGACGGCGTGGAGGGTTTAATATATCATCAATAAATATAACTTCTTACGCACGTACATTAGTTTACACACCATTTTCTTTTAGTACATTTTTTATACCTTCGTTTAATTATATGTATTTTGTACAAAGCCGAATTGCAAGAGTTAATAGTTAATAAATTATTATATTAATCTAATTAAAAACCAAACGTGATAGGGTAAAATAAGGCCCAAATTTACCGTTAGCGCTACAGAATTAGTGAAAAAAAGTAATAATATTTTCAACAAGGAAAATCATGTCGATCGATGGAAAAGATCAAATTTTATTTGATTATAAGTAAATATAGGAAATCCTCATTTTGTTGAAATTAAAAAAAATGACCTTTTCCTGCAATTCTGTTGTTTGAAGCTTATTGCAAGGCGTAGCTATAGAATACCTTCCAATCTTCATCTGTGAAAATTGCATATAACTCACGTTGGGGTACATTAACTTAAAATCTACCAAAAGAAAAGCGATATAGGAAAATGTATACATAGAAAAAGAAAAATGTGTATGCAGATCACACACGGTGGTTATGGTTGTTAATGTTAATGATCATAACTAAACAAAATACAACTGCTTCTGTGTTGGAAGCCTTGGGAAAAAATTATATATATTTGGATGGCCCTTAGTGGGGGTGTTTTTGAATTTCTTTGCTCCCAGGAGCTCAAATTCTTCCAAATTGATAAAAAAAAAATCCTTGAAAATTTGAGCTCTTAATATTAACTTTAAGATAGTCCGCCTTTCAACTTAAGTTTCTTATGGAAATAACGTGGGAAAAATTTAATTTTTTCTTTAGAATTCCATAACTCAGAGACAAATAAATCGAAAGTAACTAATTGCAGCATGTTTATTGTAAATTTAACGCTCTACAAAAAAGAGCTCTTATGATTTTTTGCTAAATCTATTGGCTTAAATTTTTATTGACCATTAGTGTCGCATTCTTAAGCAATATAGCGAAAAATCATAAGAGCTCTTTTTTGTAGAGCGTTAAATTTACAATAAACATGACGCGATTAGTTACTTTCGATTTATTTGTCACTGAGTTATGGAATTATAAGAAAAAAATTAATTTTTCCTACGTTATTTCCATAAGAAACTTAAATTGGAAAGCGGACTGTCTTAAAGTTAATACTAAGAGCTACAATTTTCAGGGATTTTTTTTATCAATTTGAAAGCATATGAGCTCCTGGGAGCAAAGAAATTCGAAAACACCTCTATTAAGAACCACTCTAATAATATATAAGCCTCTTTTCCAAAGCTTCCAACACAGGTGCTGTTGTATTTGTTTAGGTCAATCCAAATTTGTGCTTTCGTAGACGGCGCTGGCAGTAACTTCTAAAGTGGTTTTTTTTACATATATCAGCATGTACAGTACACTCTCCATCATAAACAAATCAGTGGAAATCATGGAAAAATATCTCATTCTTTCACACTTTAAACCCTATAAATTTCTGTTTTTTTCTCTTCTTACTGCCGGTTTTTCATTTCATCAAATTTCAAATCACAACAATGTTAAAGAAGTTTTCACTTCAAAATATTTAATTCAACACAAATTGTTTGTATAATTTGTGTTAATGTAGGCAAACTAAAAACCTAAATGTCAAAAGCTTGAAAAATAATTGTGCTGATTAACATACCAGGGTGTATTACATGTTGATGTGAGCGTTAAATAGCGTACTCCAACTTGATAAAGTGTTCGTAAAACCGCCAAACTGTTGGCCAGAGAATGACCACCCTCGACGCCGATCAGAGAACACAGCTGGTGACGTTGGTGGGCCACACGAATTTCTGAAACAAATCCACCCCAAACTTGTTACAACGCTTACAAACTTTCCCTACAAAAAAAAAGAAAACAACGCAACTTTGAATATACCTTCCATACTATCACAATCTACAGTAGAATAGCAAAGAAAAAAGAAATGGAAAAAACAACTATAGACAAATAAGAACATTTAAAAAAACAGGTCACTCATACACTACCTATTGTTTCTGAGAGCTTATATTAATCACTTGAAAGCTCGCCATACGCAAACATTATGCTTGTACAAGACGCTTAGATAGTTTCAGCTTTTTCGCTCATATTTTTTATTGCGAACCAACCATGTAGGTAGTTACTATACAGAAATTTAACTTGACATACAATCTGATATAAGGAAGTTAAATTTTTTCGTTCTGGGTTCAATGTTTCTTTGTCTTCGTCAATGATACAATCAATAAATTCGGATATGTTCGTGTTTCAGTCGATTAACCAAAGAAACATCAACGCCATGTCGTGTCTTCTTCAGAGCCATCTCAAATAAAAATGTTAATGCAGCAGAAATAATAAAACTTGATGACAAAATGAAATAAATGCGCCAAATAAAAAAAAAACATTTTCTTGCCAAAACGAATGTTTCACCTTAAATTGGTAACGAACATGCAGAAGAATTCCAAAGAGAAACAAATACTTTCAAAAAATTGAAAAATTAATGACCCAGAAGATGTGATGAGGTTATATTCATTAAAACTCATATATATAATAATCGAGATTTCATTATTTTAATAAAATTTAACTTTTATTTAATTATTCGACAAATTCTCTCATAAATGCAAAAGATTATATATAGCATCAAATTGAGCGTGTATAGTTTCGTTAGCATAACGATTAATGTAGATGTTATTGCAAAAAAATACAATAATCAATACCCATTATCGTCAGTATTCGATTATCAATTATTTTGAGTGCTTATGGTACAATAAAGTGCTCAGTTTTACTCGTACACCAAACGGTAAAGCACATATTACTTTAGCATAAAATGACGATTAGATTATATTTAACATAATTAACTTTTTAGCAAATATACGGTTTTTATTGTTGTTTGCATAACATAGTATTGAAATCATATTAAATTAATTAGATATTTGCGATAATTGGTAATTATCATAATGTACTAGTTTGAAAATTTAAAGAAATTTATTCTATTATGGTTACGTACCTGCATACAGATTAAACTATTTTTTTTTCAAAAAGGAGATTCTACAATGGAAATTCCTTTATTTTTTATTTTAATTTTTTCCCCTTTCTTATTATCTTTGAAATTCTCTCGTAAAATAAAATAATGATATTAACTTATGTAAAAATTGAATGCCTTTTACGAAGTTCCCTTGCCCAAATACCACACCAACAGTATTAACAACGTTTTTTTCAAAACAATAATTTTTTTTCATTGATATATTCTACGGTTTATATTGCTTGATATTGCTGTCTTTTTTCCAATTATACGGTTTGTATTGTTGTTTACATTATGTAGTATAGGAATGATATTAAATTAATTATATATTTGCAATAATTGGTAATTATCATAATGTTCTTGCATAAAAATATAAAGAAATATATTCTATTATGGTTACGTTTTTGCATACAGATTGAATTAAACTTTATAGTTTTTAAAGGATATTCTACGTTGGAAATTCCTTTATTTTCTCTCTTTCTTATAATCTAAGAATTCTCTCTTAAAATAAAATGAAGATTTTCAACTTATGTAAAAATAAAATGCCTTTTACGAAGTTCCTTTGCCCAAATACCACACCAACAGTATTAACAACGTTTTTTTTTTCAAAACAATAATTTTTTTTAATGATATATTCTCGGGTTTATATTGCTATATTTTTTCTAATTTAAATAAAACCATTATTAAAAAAATCAAATTCAAAGTTTGACCTCGTTATCAGTACCTCCAACATAAAAGCTCCCGCGCTAAAAAGGCTAATGTAAAAAATTTGTCTACCGTATTTTATGAGCTAGCTAGAAATTTGGGTTTTCCAATGAAATTTCGGTTACAGGAATAAAAAGTTTAACTAATATTAATTTTTTATATTGTAATCCAGAACTTGGCTTTCTATATTTGATTATTACAATTTTCCATTTGTGAGTAACTTTATTTACATTTCTTACACTACATCGTAATTTTTCTAATGTGAATAGTACCTAATTTAAAAATGGAAGATTTTTTTTTAAATTGTTATTTACCATCGTTTGATAACTACTAAGGTCTTAGGAGAACCAAGAGTTAATACAAATCCTTAAATCGAGACATATCAAAAATTGCTCAATAAAAGTTTCGAACCCAACACCTATCTTAAGCTTTGTGTAACACAAAACCAAAAAATCAGATCTGGTATTCCTTTTCTTTTTTTGGCTATGACAATTTTTCAATAAAGATATGAGAACAATTTTAACGTGAAAATTTTAAACTATTATATTTCTTTCGGCTACCACTGGCTTGGAATACAAATACTTTACCTACCAAAGATTTTATAAACCAAACTAGTAGTTGCTTGTCGCATTCGCAAATGAAGGTTTAATCTCAATAAAATGTTTAATATGAGATAATGTAGAGTAAATCAACAACCGAAGTTTTAAATTTAATTATCAAAGTGTTGTTAATATAAAAAAAAGTTTATCTAAAATTATATTAAGAAATAAAATATAAGTGCTTTTTTATATCATTTTAATAACAACATTTTAAATAACGTCATTTCACGAAATTAGTATGAAAGTTTAATACTTATGTAGTACTTATACCAAATAGACTATTTTAAATTTTGGTTCGTTTTTCATCAATCAAACTTTTTAAAATTTATTTTTTATGAAGCAATGGTTTTGATCTGGAGTAATTTTATATTCGGCTGAAAAGCATTAAGGTTTCAATTTTTTGCCATATATTTCACTGTCAATTCAAATATAAAATCTTCGATACTAACTTTTTTTCGGTATTTAGAACAATTTGAAAACCAATTATTGTTATTGAAAATAAATAAAATATTCGAATTTACTTCCATGCTTTCCACCTATTTCCAATAATTTTGTATGTACAACGTCCAAATGTGCGAAATCGAATAGCTTTTTACCCATGTTAACTAACATAAAGAAGGTCATTATTTTTTTTCGTTTTACATTGTATTTTCAAATATAAGTGCACATTTGTGACGATGAAATTTGGAAAGTGTTTTCCTTATACAATGCAGATATATAATAAGAAAGGATTTTTGAAAATTTCTCCCCTAAAAGAGTGAAAAACGCTAGCAAAGTTTGAAGGGATAACGTTTAATAAACAATCGAAATTTCAAATTTAATAATCAATCAGTCCGTTAAAAGCAAAACGTTATTACTGCTTAATATAAAACAAAGTTGATTTATTATGAGAAACAAAAACTTAGGGTCTGCTTAAAAATTTAAACTCTGATAGGTAGATATATCAAAAAAGGTTAAGCTAAGTTTATAAGTATTATGTTTTTTGGCTTTCACATATTGTAAACCTGAAAATCCGAAATACGTATTCACAAATAAATACATTAGTGAGTGAGTAAGCCTACCCAAGGTTTATAAAATACACAGGTGGTCTCATGCACTACGTGACGTATCCAGAAGAAATTCGTTCATATCTTCAGACTGATTCAAATTTCAAAATTCTTCGTAAACGTCATATTTTTTTTCCTAATGGGACAACCTGTGTAATTTATAAACCTTGATCCCTACCAACGTTTTGAATGCGTAAGTGGGGATAACAGAGCGCATGCGAATAGCCTATTCTGCACGGACGCACGGCACGATAGTCAATTTATATATAAGAAGCTCAGAACTTCTAATACTGGGATGTCTTACTTGATTTTGTGGTGGGTCAAACTTTGAATATTTATTTCCGCAGCGAACCAAAAATAATGTCCAATAGTAAAGCAATAGCGGAGATTATATTTATAAAGCTTCGAAATAACAGGTTTGCGGGCCAGGTAAAGAGCTTTTGGGGGCTGAATGGTGAACCATATGTTAGACAGGCTTATTCTAAAGCACTTTTTGTGTCAGGTATTGACATGTTTAATTAATTGTAAGCGGAAAAGTTAAAAGTACCTTAAATAATAAGTTTTATAAAAAAATAAATCAATACTAAGTTTTATTTGGCATGTAAATATGGTATATTAAGACTAGGAAGTCAGATCTAAATTTGTATTATTTGATGGTCCAGCCCTGAATTTCCTCGCCGAATTACAATTATACTAAGTTACTTAATATATAGTACTTTATACAAATAAACTTCAAGTTTAAAAGTCCTTTCTTTAAAAAATATATGGTATAAAAATGATCAATATCCAAGTTCTGGGTAATGACCAATATCCTGGGTAAAATATTTCACATAAAAACTCTAAATATATAGCAATTAAGTATTATAATAAGCTACCACTGATTTTAAAGTCTTTAAATATAAAAAATAAGCTTAATTAAAGAGAAATATTTAAGTGGATAGCATCAATTGATCTCATGTTCATTATTTGTTTAATACTATGTTTTTTTTTGTATTAATTTAATATGATAACTACTTATACTTTAATAATAAGTTTTGATGTAATATTTAATAAGTTTTCTTTTCCAGGCCTATATAACAGGTGTTTTTGTAGCACATCTATAGGTGCATACTTTGTATATATATACTATTTTTGTATCCTGAAAAATAAATAAACAAAATAGTTCATTCGATTACTAATATCGAAGTTCTAGCTAAAAATGGTCGTTACTTCAGTTAATAACTTTTCATAAAGGATATTATTATTCGTATTAGAAGTACCTAATTGTAATTTTAGAAATAAAATGACTTTAATTTATTAATCATAAAAACAAAAGAAATGAGAATTTATTATTTAAAAAAATTGATCTTTAACTTCAAAATATTTGAAAGAAAAGAAATAGCCTTTTCAATTTAACAAATGAAATTTTATAATAATGATGGTAAAAAAAATTCAAATTGTTTTCAATTTTATTCAAAACTATTACAGGATCAGTAGGAAAAGATATTTCGTGCCTAACAAAGCTTTTATATCAAATATTTGATCTTTGTTCTCCACACAAATGTCCGCAATATGACAAACTTCTTGAAGCTTTCCACAAACGTGGGTCAGTAGAAGTTTAACTTGAGATTTTCGAAACGGAAACTTAAATGCAAGTCATTTGTAAATCAAAGATTAAAGCCCCAGTAAATGTCTTCGTTTTTTATTGATAATTCTATAAAATAAGTTTTACGAACATAGGAAAATAAAGTTCAGTGTTATATTACTCTTCGGTTTTTTTTTTGCTCTATTGTTCTACGATTTTCAATTTTCAACTTGCCAATATCGTTTGGCGGATAAAATAATAAAATATGATAGCATCCAAACAAATTTTAATGCTGTTTGAGTGACATAAAGTATGCAGGAAAACCGCAGGGCAGTAACGTTCCGATGCGGTTGAATTTTTATATTCCCGTGTAAAATGAGGAAAACTATTTTCTCTCATTTAAACACGCTCGTGATTTTCTTCGGATTTATATCTGCGTTCAATTCGTCCGATGAAATGTGAATAAAACGGGGAGTTTTTTGTCATTTTTCCGCATGATTTTCCTCCTTTTAGATCTTATAGTTCTCGTTTTGTTTGCCTGAAGTAAATGATAGGTACTACCTACTAATACCACATACTGTTAGTACACACGATAAAAAGAAAATCAATTTACGAGACGTTGAACATCGCTTTTTTCATTTTGCTTTCTTTATTTTCCCTTTTCGCATACCGACTGTCAAATGAACAATCATTCTCAGGATCACATTCGGACTCTCGTAATCGTTTGAATTCAATTACAAATTTTACGAATTTTTCACTTTTATTCATTTACCGAGTCCCCATTTCCGTCACAGTTCAGATGTGAAATAATGAATAAAACATGGCAAACAGAAATAGGAAAAGGTTTTTTTTTTAGCAAATTTGATTAGTAATATACGTGTATAGAGCCGTATGGGGAATATAAAAAAGTTTAAAATCGAAACGAAACTAACGTTCAGTTTTAAATTGCACCAACGAGAACGCGGGAGAAAATACTAGGAACATATTTACTTACATTACAGACAGGAATCATGTGTTTATTTTAGCAATTTACCCCATTTTTATTCTATTATACGAATATCGAATGTTGGCAAATTGAATGTAAATTATTTATGAGACGAATTTTAAATTTGCACGGTGAAAATATTGATTTGATTTCGACAGTTTTTCACGACTGAATTAACAAAAATTCCACACGTGCTATGTGCTATCTAAATTCGATTGTTGAGATTCAGATGCATTGTTATGTGAATGAATGTAAATTTATCACAAAATCAAATCACTACTATTCGTAATGAAAAGTTTTGCTTTTCAAAGAAAAAGGCTTAAAAAATTTGAAATTCAAATAATTTTACACTCTTGTACTTCTAAAACTTCAATCTATATTCTAAACAAAATATATTTTAATAAATTTTAGCAATCATATAAAAATAAGATAGAACTGAGGTCAAATTAAAATCGCAATATTCATAAAAACAATTAATTAAATAAACAGTAATATGGATAACAATTGTTCTAACGCTGATTATTGGTTCTGCAACGTTTCAGCCATTTTATTTGACCTTCATCAGGCGTCTCAATTTACATGCGTAACAATATAAAACCAGCTGAAACGTTGCAGAATCAATAATCTGCGTTAGAACAATTGTTGTCCACATTCCTGTTATTTACATTAATTGTTTATAAATCATGGATGTTATTTTGAATTCATTCATATATACTTTTCCATAATTTTTCTCAACTCTAATTCCTAAAGACATTTAGGCATTAATTGACAGAATTAAAAATTTAATAGGCAAAAAAAGAACAAAGCAGTTATATACTGCATACTTCACTGTATGCAATTCGGGTTCACCATTTTGCAATATTTATAATGAGCAAAAGTTAAGGAAATTCCCAAAAAATAAATTTGAATCACGCATATGTTTCTTGAAGAATTCTATCATCTTCGGCAACAATACCTATTTGAGGCCTACTAGCCTACTAGTGGCCGAATGGTAAAAGTAATCGCTCCAAAATTGGTGGGAGTTGGGTTCGATCTTAGTATTGAGTACATTTTCGATTTTCTCGATTGATGATTTTTATTATAGCTGCTAAAGACTCTGGTAATATTAATCGACGGTAATTAACAATTTAAAAAAATATCTATTTGTGAGTTGTGTAAAGACTTGAAAGAATCCCAAACCTTTAACTATTTTGAATACCTTTATCAACAAAACAGTATACACATTTAAAACTAACCGGATTTCACAAATAGTTTTAAAACTTCCAACTTAAAGTTACTTTTAAATTCGATCAGTAACCCCAAAACTGTTGCCAAACTAGTTAATGATGCATACAAATACTTGCGGATCCGGGAGACGTTGTCCTACCCGAACGTTGGATTTTCGTTTGGTATGCAAAATTAAAATTGGTATAATTTCGACAAGAAAACAAATATAAAGTCATCACTCTTACAGATTTACATTTAGTGATTTATACAATCTTATGAATTTCAAGATAATCAATATTTTGTCAATGGTTTACAATTACTATATCCGTAAAAGATGTATGTATACAATTCACGTACATAGTAAAATTTTATCCGTGTAGGAGATAAGCCAAAGTATGCAATGATATACAAACAACAAATTCATTATTTATTTTTTTAAGATATCATCAATACATCTGTGGAATCAATGATCGAATTTGCATTTTTCGATAATTCACTGTTTGTAATACTTTCAATGTTTATACGGTTTAATTTAATTTTCATATTTTTTTTTATTCTCCGATTGTCGAATTGCCAAAATTCTTTGCAATAATCGTTCTTTAATTTCTTCTTATTTTTAGTAGCTCTTTTAATACGATTTTCACCTTATAAATAATTTTTTTTCTCAAATCCGTAAACTATATAATTAGTCTGGTCAATTTAGCCGAAAAATATGGGTAAATTGTATAAAATCCCAACAATTTATATTGAAATTGTGAAAATTTTTATATTTTTGATCAAAATTCACTACCATCAAACAACAATTTATTTGCGACTATTAGGCATTGAGGTTTAAAAAAATATAAAACTTCACAGTACTGTATTCAACATTAGATTATTAGGAGTTGAATCCAGTATAAATTTTGATATTTTTTTGGCTCAAAACTGGGGCTTAACGGTCCTGCCTATGATAAGTTATAAAATTAATCTAAATCTAACAAACATAGTTGCATTTTAAAAGTTCAAAACTATAGCTTATTGTTAACTTTTTGAATTTTTGGTTTTTGTGCTATAAACCAGTGATTCCTAACTTTAATTGATTAACAAAGGTGGCACAACTTTGAAAACACATGAAAAGAGGTTTAAGGATACAGACTTTTTTGGCGTTATATTGTCTGTATATTTGTGTTAATGGAAAATATGGTTTTTATGTATCAAAGAGCATAAATATATTAATATTTAAACCAAAAATATAAATAAAAAATATCATATTATAGAGTTAGTCGATGAAGGAGAATAGAACTGGTACAATAAACACAATAAAAATTTTTGACAGAGAAATTATGGTGGAAATTGGGGGCCGAATGGTCTTGGAGACCGCTTCAAAAAATAGTGGTAGGTTTTGGGTTCAATCCTCGTATCGAGCAAATTTTCGATATTTCGCGATTACGGATTTTTAATATCTCCACAGTTGCTAAAGATCTTAGTGGTTATAAAACGACGGTTAATAATAATTTACCGAAATAAATTTATCTTTAACTTTTTAAATCTCGAATTCTTTTTATACATTTTTTTTTATAATTAAGTGTAAAAATATTAAAAAATGATTTATTTTAAATTTTTATTTTATTGCTTCTTGTATAGCAATTATTTCCATTAGTTTATTAGTGATCTGTCAATAAACGAGATACAACTTAATATCAATAATTATGTAAATTTGGAAAAAATCGTTTAAAACATCAAAACTTCTACAACAAAACAATGTAAACTATCTATACAACGCCAGAGGTTTTCTTCTTATTCAGGTGAACTATTGTTCTCCAAAGACCAGATCCCTTTTTCCCGCTGGGCACTCTTGGCAAGTATCGAGGGCTTTGCGATCGATAGGGGTCACTTAGATCCTGCTAAATTAAAATTAAATTAGAAGAAAATAAAAAACTAATAGCATTTCAAAAGTAACATATTATCTTTTGAAATAAAATAAATTTGAAATGTAAAAATTGCATCGAGATTTTTTTTAAGATGAATTCAGAAGAACAACGCTTCTAAAAAGATTAACAAGTTTTTTGCTGATATTCCCACAAAGTGTTGTATTCAAAAACATGCTTTGGAGAAGCTATTGATGATTTGAGCTGTTGAGCTGTTTTGAAACTGGCCTAAATCTATTTTCTGCACAATTCATACTGCTCCATTTACTGATAGACCAGATTATGTTGATATTCGTATCATTAAATGATTACAAATTATTGATTTGATAATCGTACCAACTTCGTACCTACCTCTAGTACTAACTTCTTTGATTATGAAATTTATACATTTATTGATGCAAAAAAGAGTACCTATATAAACGATTATTGAAACGGAGTTAGACCACTTTCAAAATAAACGGCTCATACTGCCTCTCAAAAACTAGAAGAGTACTTCTTTAATCAATATAGATTTCTTGTGAACGCTAAAAAAGTTAATTATCCGAATTATTTTATGAATTGGTAATTATCTATTCATTTAATGTTACAGTAAACTACATAAATGGCTTAACTACGGCTTGTACCTGATTCAAAAAAAATAGTTCTTTCTCAAATTATCCGAATATGCCTTAAGTCTTCAATAAGTTAAAGATAAAACAGCTGTAGTATGTCTGAAAAAAGAGAAAGTTTACCACAAAGGTAAAATTTATAAACCTATTTTACAGATATTTCTTTATCCAGGCTATTTGAAAGTATACATTTCGTTCCAAAATTGATATTTATTTTTTCCTCATAATTGTAATAAGTAAAGAAGACAATTCAGGTTATTTAAGATAGGATTTTTAATAATCTGAATTGTCTTCTTTATTTAATAAAAGCTGAAATCTGAATTTTATCACCTAATTGTAATAAGTTTTTCAAAAATATTTTTAACAGGATTAAAGATAAAGTAATCAAGATTATTAAGTAAAAGTTTTGCAAAATTTGTCTTTCAATTGAAATTTACTGAAAACTTCCAGGGAGCTTGATGCATTTATAAAGATCCATCATTTGGCGGTAAAAGATTTTTAAAAGTTTATAAAGCTCACACTTAGCATACTGCTCGAATACAGGTATAAACCTTAAATGTTTTTCAATCAAAACATGAGTGAATTGGAATATGCAGAGTAAACGTTTAAGAATATAATTTTTTAAAGCAAAATCTTCGTTACACTTTTGTAAAAGAAAGTCGGTGAATGCTTTGAAAATGGTATCTTTTATTAATAACTAAAACACGGTTACATGAATTTTAATTTATCTGCATAAGCTGTTTAATTTAATATAAAAATTAAATGAGAAATTGTCCAATTATTAACGAATAACAAAACCCTTTAATATATTTAATATAAAATAGCATTTCCCGTTCCTCCACTTATCTCTATTTATTTACGTGTGAACATAATGTTCACTTAGTTTTCACCTCATGTAATAAATTTTCATTTCAAAACTCAAATGAATGGACTTGGACTTGGAAGAAGACTAAGAATAAAGACCATCTCACAAGCATTATCCGAACGCAAGACCACCGTTGCCATTCCTCAACTGCAGACATTATACATGCATGCACATTGGATAGAGGATGAAAAGGAGTTTGAGGGTTCAAAGGGTGTTGTGTATATGGGAGCTAAAGAGCTATCACTTAATTATAATTAGTGTACAGAGGATGCAACTGAAGAGAGAGAGAGCGTTCAAATTTCCGCTCAGGAATGCTAATGAACACGATGTGCATCATCAACGATTACATTTAACTGTTCGCGTAAATTAACATGAAACAACAAATAAAATTCTCCTAACAGTTTCGTGTACATTTGCACCTATTTCAAATATTTTGCATGAAAAATCCAAGCATTTCCAGGAAAAATGCATCAATGAGTTATAATTTAATAAAGCTCACTATAAAGCTTTATTTACACTTTCAAAAATCAAAATTCATACTTGCTCATACTCGCTACCTCGACTGTGAAACCAACAAAAATTTCACAGTATTTTTAATTTGATATTACCACTTAGTGTAAAACTAGGAGATTATAACAATTTACCCTACTGAAATATTTTCTCAAAAACAGAATTTTACGCCTTAAGAGTCATAAGTTTGACTTAGTATCAGTATAAGTAAAAACTTTATAATGGATTTTTTCTTTTAATTTTCTCAGGTTTAAGATCTACTTAATGATACCTCTCATATTTGTGTAAGTTGATTCTTCTTATCATACCTTTGTTACGCATAAACGGAATGCCATCTCTTATTCTTCAGTAATGGTATATAGTCTATTGAGAAAAGAACAAAAAGGTGCATACTCCAAATTTCCATCGAAATTGGTTCAGCCATTCTGAATTAAGAAAAAGCACACAGGAGAATAGTTGTTTTTAATAAAAGTGTTATAAAAAAAAACCATCCAGAAACTGAGCCAACATTTCAAAATTTATAGACAAACCTTAGAATTGGGTAAAAGTATATATAGAAACAACGTTTGTTCGGGATTTTAGTAAAATAAGATTGGTTTTACATATACTTTATATAAAAGACCTATGACATGAAAATAAACTCATGGTTGTTCAATTATAAACAAGAGGGTAGCTACTACTTTCCTTAATGGAATGTAAAGTGGATCAGGATTACTATGTTTTCAAATAGAGGAATTTGAAAGAAGAATTATGGAACTGTTGTATATATTACATCGAAAATTGTTTAAGGATTAATGTAAATATTCGAAAATTTTGGAATAGAAAAAAAATAGTTAGTTAGTCGTTACCGTTTTTAAACAATAACTCATCTAAAACAAAAAAAATAATTTATATTTTTTATGTTTTGGTATTGAATAATCTAAAAAACAAGGAATAAATTAAAGGATAAAAAAAACAAAACACGACCAAAGGGCCTAAAGGTATGTAGAATTGGTCGCGGATAGATATTTTAATTATACTTTATTGGTATGTAGATACTAAGAAAATACTATGATCAGCTTTCTATCTCAATTAGTTTTCGTGAAATTAAAAACCATAATATAAATAAAAATTGTTTTCCTTGGAATTTATTTTACCAATTAAACTAAAATTCAAAGTTCATTTGTGATGTTCATTTGTGATATTCAGATGTTCATTTGTTTGGATTATTGAAATTTAAAAAAATTAACTAATCCTTTGGCAGGGTCAATGCCCTTCATGTAATGTACATATTATTCAGATTGTACAAAAGGAATTATGGACATTAAGCGTAAGATGTATCAATTCAAAATTTCAAAAAAGGCAATTTTCAAGTGCTAAATAACGAAATAAGGGATGTTTTTTTTCCTGTAAACGAGCCGAATGCTATTGATTGAATTACCCATAACGTAACTGCGTAAAAAAATATTACATTTAGTGAATGAATCTTCAGGAAAATAAACGAAGGAAAATGAACACATGCAGAAAATTTGCCCTGAAATTAGTCGTTTTTATGGAATAAGGTTTCCTTATATGAGCTTTTTTTTCTACGAACTAATTAAACAATTTCCTTATGCAAATAGTAGTGAGAAAAAATTGTTGATCTATGATTTAAAAGATAGCCACCATTTAACTTGAAACTTTCTAAAACGGTAATTTTTAAGTGCTAAATAATAATATAAAGCATGGTTTCTTCTTGAAAACGAAGAAGAGTATAATAAGTGTGACAAAGAAGAAGAGTAACTATCCATCAAATATGTATTCAATTCAGTTAGATAATCAATTAAAAGAAGGGTTTAAAAAACACCATGATTTTTAAGGGCACGATAAGGATCTATGAATTCTTCTGTACCTACTTCATCTCAATTATCTACCTGATTATCTACCTTAGTTTATTAAAAGCAAATACGTCAAATGAAAAAAATGTTTCATCCCTCTTATACCTTTTCACTAGTTTATTTGTGCTTTTAGATCATTCTGTTAAGAACTTCTGAATTTCTATTTTTAATTTTCCATATATTCCAATATTCCATCGTTTCATAACAATTAAGGTCTTTAACTACTATAGAGTTTATTATAAATCTGTAAACTGAAAATATTATAACTATTATAATATATAAAAATTCCCACTATAAAATCAAACCCAGTACCTAACACCAGTTTTAGAAAGGCCACCTTGACCACTCGTCTAACAATAAGCCTCTGGTTAATTTCCTCAGTACTATTTTTGCCCCGTATTTTTTTTTAAAAATTGTTCTGGGAATATTTCTATTAAGCTCAACAATTATTAAAGCTTTCGCTAAGGTATTTATCAAACTATTTTTATATAAAATATTGTGGTCTTTATTTTTCCGTGAAATTTTGATATTATTTTTAATTTTGTTTAAATAAGCAAATGAAATATGCTCGTAAAATATCATAAATTCATAAAATTTATTAAAACAATTTAACGTTATACTTCACATCAACTGTTAAAATAGAAACAAGGGAAACATTGAGATAACAAAGCAATTATTTTTTCATTAAATTTCTACCATTTTTAACTCAAATTTAAACGCTCCAGAAACTATTGTTTAGCTCTACAAAATTTAATCATGAGCATTATAATTGAAAATCTCCACTCTTTGTCTTAAACTAAATTTCATTACAACACCCTACAACAAAATCATCATCATGTGTTCAAGTTTTGTGTGTTATCTCGCGTGGTTGAAATTTCACGTCTTCTGCATAGTCGAACAAACTCCATGTGGTTTACACATCCGTTTGTTTTCGTTTCGTCGAACATTAACGCAACATAAATTAAAAGAAAGGGTAATTTCAGCCGAAAAAATCATGCAAAAACCTCCCCGGATGCACTTCAATATCTTCCATAATATCTATTTTAAGCTTAATATGATAATAAATGCTACGGCCAAAGAACATAAATAACATCACAGAATGACTCATTTTTATGGTTCCCATACTATTCCTCATTTAATTTGAATTATTTTCCTATAAACAAATCGCATTAAAGTAGAAAATAACGTTGAGAAATTCCAGCAGGAAGAATGGAAAAGAGTAGTAAGGATATCTTACACGAAAAAAAGCTATTAAACGTTGTAGAAAAAAAAATGGGGTGAAAAAGCTGCAGAAAATATTTTATTAAAATGAAAAGTTTCGCATACCTTCAGCAGATGTACAAAGTGTCAATTGGGGATGATATTGTTCGGTAAATCGTCGAATTACGTCAATCTGTTCTAATGTCAGCTGAACAGCATCCCGATGTTGAGATTCACATGGAACGTATGCCGCCCAAAACTGAAAACAGAAAATAATTGGTAATACTAACGACACAAACCTGACTTAATTGTGGAATAAGGTATTTAAATTATTTCAAATATTAAATTTAAATTAAACATTCATTACCCAATTACACACATTGATTAATCGTGTCAGGATTAAATTTAACCGCAGAATTAAATGGACTTTATCACTGAAGGCTATTTTGACATATACCACATATGTATGGCACGTATAGGAAAAATGAACGTAATTATAATATATATAATAATAATATAATAATATATTTTAAATCAAACTTAGTCATTAATTGCTACACAATGAAGATATCTTCAACATTTCCAGAACAAAGAAGGGACGCCTCTTCTTAGTTCCTCTGCTCTACATCCTTAAAAAACTATTGTGTTCCAACTGAGTTTCTATGATAGTTCCAATTGGTCAGGCCAACTTCTATGAAAAATTTCAGCATATTAAATTTTTGTTTATATTTCCTAGTTCATGTCCAGGTGACCCAAAAGAGCTGAGATGACTAAATCATAACTGGTCAATGGTATGTGGGAGGTAAAATTTTCCCCGTCATACTTGATTCAGTATTTATCCCCTTAGTTTGGAGAAACTTTCTCAAATTTGAAAAATCGCGATGCCAAAGGAGAAAAATCGATCTCGTGAAAAATAAAATCTAACGTTAGCTAGAAAAGATAAAAAAAAACTTTGTATTTATTCTTCGCTAATAACTCTTTTACATCTTTACAATCGCATACAATATTACGTTTTTTTAGTTGTTATTTACCCTCGTTTTATAACTACTAAAGTCTAGGGTTCGCGGAGTATAGATACAAGAAATCCGAACGGTGTAAGCTTTTTCACAATATTCATGTATACAATAACAGACCTAGATCATGGTTCTTTTTTCTGATACTAATAGCTCAAGTGTTCAGAACATACAAAAAATTACTAAGGTTTTAAGAAGGTATTCCATTCTTGCAATGCATGAAAGAAAATGTGTCACGATGGGGCGCCGCCATTAGTGTATTTGCAGTACTAAACTATGTGCTTTCTGTAAGATACTTTGGTAACATAAGTTAGTTTTCCAGACACTCTTCGCCATATCTTAGCAAATTTCCCATCTTGCAGTAGATTGGAATTTATAGTTTATAAGAACAATAACACTTTATAAATCAAATGCGTACTCTGTGAAGTGCAGCGTGCTCTACTAGTATGCCATTTTGTTAACATTGCGTTCGGATTCCTTGTATCTACACTACGTGCTAGGGTTAGTCAAAATCCGTAAGCGAGAAATATAGAAAATTTGCTCAAAACGAGGAACGAATCCAACACCTACCAGTTTTGCAGCGGTCACCATAACCACCCGGCCACCAGTAGGCTAATTTTAGGTTTTGTATTTAAATTAATGAATAATAATGTATGTGTCCTATGACTCAATTTATTTTTTATTACGACGCGTTTCAACAGGTTTTGCTGCCATCATCAGGTAATGATTATTTTGTCGAAATTATTTGTATTTAAATTTAAGAGCAAGTTTCTGAATGGGTATTCATTTAACAATACTCTGATAGCAAGTTTATGTAATCAATTGCATTTTTTTCTCCCTGAATCTGTCTATATCTTGTTTTTACTTGCGAACGTTTTTTCCAAAGTTTAAGGGATTTTGTACTTACTTAAGTACAAATCATCATAGCTTCAATCCACACATTAAAGGGTAAATATTATTAGAATGAAAAATATAAGAGGAGTATGTACTTCAATAACTGTAAGATGAAGATGATATCCTCATCTTTTTACCTGTGAATATCCTGTGAAGTATTACTCCATAAGATGAAAAAAACCTTTGTCATTGAAATCACAACTTAGTGAATCTAGCGATTATAGCTGCAAAAGTTTTGTCTTCAATTATCGCTAATTTTATAAGTAAGAAAAGTTGCAAAAAATCACTTAATTTTCCACAAATATCAAACTTGGATACAAAGCACTATCGATGTTGTAATATTTCACACAGGTGAAATAAGCTACTTTTGTTTAAAAATATGTTTATTAATCTTCTTCATTGCAAAATCAAGCGAAAACTGTTTAACTAACTTTTTACTTTATGATTCACCAAAAAACAGCTTTCAAATTCTATACATAGAGAAATTAGACGTAACGGATCTCGGTTTCCCAACTTTTTGGCTGATGTAATGGAAACAGAGAAAAACCATTCTAGAATTTTGTCTCTGTTAAATAACGGTAGAACCAATCTCGTTAGTATTTATAATATTTAGATACATTGTTTCTAATCTAACAATTTATTTTTCAATAAGTTCGTATTTTACATTAAATATTTCCTTATGGTGATTTAAGCTTAGCAAGCCCACTTATTATTTGTTTACTACTGCCAACTACTGCTACCTCATACTTTCCCGTTACAAATACGATGCAAAAGTTGTCTACGGATCTAAACATACATCCTACATCCTGTGTATTTTATATTGAAAGCTCATCGTAACCTACTTCTAATAATTTCTTAGCATCGTTATCTATATCAAATTACAGGAACATAATAATAAAACAAAGGATTGCTTCATAGACATTTACAATACACTTTCAACCCTTACCCTTTTTTGCGTGCTACTCCAGCTGGAAGCTACATCATTTTAGTACCAGATGGTCATTTTCCTTTTTTTTTTCTTTAAGTTTTCACCGAAAATGAAAAAAAACCTTCCTATTTCAAATTTAACGTCAAGTCTGTTTCAATTTCGCTTTATTTATTTATTTACATTTAATTCATTCTATTTGATTCAACCACTGTCCTTTTCTCGTCTATGTTTTTTCGCAGCAGTTTATTTTACAGCGGTATTTGAGCACTGTTTTATGTATTTGGACAGCGTCAATTATGTTTGAATGGACGTAGCAAAAATAAATAAGTAATTAACGTTAAAAGGATATGGCGTATAAATGGAGCAACGTTATTTCAAAGTTAATTTAAAGTAAAATAATTTAAAGATAAAATTCGAGTGAATTCTGTTTATTTTGGAATGAGTAACATTATTAAAAAGTTTCCTTTTTCGATATTCATTCATACATGTGTGTGCGAAAAACGTGTTTGAAATCCAAGTGAGGAAATTTGCTCATTCGAACCCTGCTAATGCTGCAGCTTCGATGCGATGCCAATTCCATTCGGTTAATGCCGTTGAAGTCATATGGATACCCCTACCGTATACTGTTTCTTCCCCGTTAAGGGTTCCGGGACGCGGTATAGTTCTGTTTCTGGGAACGTTTGTGCTTCATAGTTCACTAAATCCGCTGAAATCAACGTGGAAAGAGAAAGAAACGGATATTAGAAACACGGTATCAACGTGCACTTGTACACGAATACGTATCAAATGTGTGTTTTGGAGGAAATAATGGGATGGCATTGAGATACATTTATAAAAGAGAGAATAAAAGCAAGCGGGTGCACGATGTGAGGGTGGCAATCGTTAGATTGTGATCAAATAGAATTACTCTATTGAAAGGAAATTTTACAATTTAATAAATAATTTGTGCAGTAATTGCGAAGAATTGTTAATAGGATTGAAGATACGAATGGCAGCAAATGTTGTCTTTGTATTTTTCCTATTGTACAATTAATAAATAATAAAAAAGCAGTTTCTGCTTATAAAGTTATAATGCAAAAACAACACTTGCATTCAACACATTATTCAATTGCAATAAAATCAATACCAAATACCAATTATCTATGAATACGTCAAAAATATAATGAGGCTTACTAGGGGAAGGTTTTTCAGCCTTTAGAAAAATATTGCACTCGTGTTTTTAAATCAAAATAATTACGTTTTTTTTATACAATAAAAAATGATTTTTCCCTGAAATACCTGCATATATTATTATCTTTGTTTTATGATCTCGAAATAAAAATCAAATACTCTTTAGGCTGCACCGTAGGTATGGAATCAGAATGCAACTCGAAGGAGGCAAATATTGTGTTTTTTTTTTGTTTTCCGAAAAATATGTCCGAAACCAGTATTTAAATAAAGTGTTAATATATTTTTCGTATAAAATACTTACTTGAATTTAAGTAATGATTTCAGTAAACTAAGGATGTAACATTGAGGAGAAATATTGATTTTTTTCTTTTCCATGACAATCGATTCGGGATAAATCGATTTTGATAAGAAAAATTATTCGTAATTTGAAAAATATAGTTTTTCCTGGAACGTGAAAGAATGCCTGCTTTTCTTTCTTCGGTTAAGTTTTCTTTCTTATTACGGTAAGTGAAATGAATTGAAAATTAATAATAATAATCTTTCATTATTAATAATTACTGAGAGGCGTGAAAAAAGTAAGTGCTTTTACTACTTCGGGTTCCTGTTTGGCTTTATGAGGGTTACGGACGTAAGAATCAACAGTGAAAAAAATCGATTTTTAATTAATCGACTTATTGTATTAATATTTAAATCGTCTGGTAAATTAATTTTTATAGAAGGAATAAACGATTTTTTTATTATCGACTATTTCTTCGCATCCTTACAGTAAACAATTGTTTTAGAAGTATCACAATTTAAGTACTATTTAACTGTATTATAATTAGGAGGCAAAGAAACAATAATTTAAAAATCTTGTTAAATTGTTTCTTAATTCATTTTTTGTGAACGTAGAGTTAAAATATAATAAGTTTATTATTATTGTTATACTTATAAACTTTAATTAGATATTTTATGGTTTCAAAATATATCTCGAAAATTTCATATGGGGTATTTGAATAAAACATTTCTTTTTTGGCATGGCTGTTGAACTCATTCCCTTCCCTGGATATATTTGGGACTTACAATAGAAGTGAAGAAAGAAAATAGATCTCATATAATTTTTTAATCTTTACTATTTTTAGTACCCATCATGTGGTAAATTAATAAAAATCGAAGCTTGATCGTCAAAACGCTTAATAAGAATATAGTTTTACCTAAATTTCATGTTTAGTTGAAATGAATTAGTACTAAAAACCGAATTCGTAATGAATTTTTAGTCTTCAGTCACTACAAGAACGGAAAAGAAAACTACCTGGTCAATATCGAACTGTTAGAATCCCAGGAAATGTGATAGGAATAAGAACTGATTTAGCGATCACCTTAAAGTTTCCCTCTGGCAAGATCATTTTGCCTTAGGTCCAAAGGGAAAAAAATAGTACTTACTCATAGAACCACAAAAGCAAAAACGTTTCAAAAAAATTCTGCTACTGCTCATGAAAAATCGTACTGACGATCATTAATCAATCGTAATATTCATACTTTTTTTTATCTCCTTATTCCAACGAAAACATCCCTAGGACCCTAATTCTTTTGTAGAGATTCTAATGGGAGAATTCTATATCTATTTTTCTCGTAAGATCACTTACAAGCCCACATTTGAACTTCCCTTAGAATAAAGTCTATGTTCCTGACTATTCAAATCTTGGGGTATCAATTATTAATGATAAGCGAATTGTAGAAATTCAATAATGGTTCCATCTTTTTACATTTTTAAAATTATTAGCGTAAAATGGTTTTTCTTAATAAATACTCTTATTTTAACCATTTTTGGATAGTAGTTGAGTACATTGAAAACATTTTTTATTATTTAGGAATATCATGAATTTTTGGAATCTTGAACGTAACGACTTCCAATTAGTATGCCCACCGAATTTGCCAATATCTATCTTTTGTGTTTCAATCTATGATCTATCTATGTGATATATATTTTAACAGAAGTAAATTTTTTTTAAAAAAAAAAACTTTTTATAGTTTGTTAAAATAACTTTTTCGCCGAAAACTTTTTAACCTCTCCCTTAAAATTACCCTTTTTAGTTTGAAATAGAAAATAAAATGATTTTCAACATAAAAAGCACAATAAAGCAAATAAGAAAAAATATGTATTCTATAAAACAAAAACTACCATTACCATTATTAAAAAAATGAAAGAGAATAGAAAGTTTAACGAAAGAACAATAAAAAGTTTACGACACAAAAACAAATGTGCAAATGTGTAGGCAGTTGCCCCATCGATGTCAATTTTTTCATAGCATTATTTCTTAGCTTGTTCGTGGGCTTTTATAAATTCATTTTGTTAATCAAGCGATTCTTGTACGAAATTTGTACGAGTAATTTAAAATGGCTGCATACTCAAACAGCTCTACTTTAAATTATCCAAACTCACGTTTTCAATATTGCCATAACGTAAAATATTAGCTTTTTAACAGCGCAATTTTCTATCACGATTTTCCAATTTATCATTCTTATGACCGTTAATGTTAGTTCGGATCTAAAACTCAAACCAATATTGTTTATGTTTGATGATAATATTTACGATTAATAATGAAGAGATCTTTATTGTACTTTATTATTGGAGATGTACGGTTATGAAAACGGGTTGGCAAATTATAGCCATACACCTACGTACACCCTCGGGAAACACAAATTGTTTTCAGGAAAGTAACGATTATATTTTTTTCGGGAAATGAAAAATCAAAATAATCCCCAAGTTAAAGAAAAAAAAAGAATAGTTTTTTCTACATTAATTTGAATGTTATGGTGAGAATTTCAACATGTACTTTATATCCATTCTGGATCTTATATATGTCAAATAATTTTCCACTTTTTTCCCTATTTCGTTCACCAGGACGAATTTTAGCAGTAAGATTTTAAGACAGGTTTCTCATCATTCTTTTGCTTTTTTGACTTCTTGGTGTTGTTCTACAAGAAATAATGATTATTACTAAGCCATTCTTTGATGGGTTGTCTTACCATCGATTTTAGGAGCCCAAACACTGGGTCTGGGTTAACAAATGGTGTCGCCACCCCTTGACGAGTAAGAACATCTAATCTTCTACTAAATTCATGGTAATTACAATAGAATTGTAAAAAGTACAAATGTAAATTTAACTCATCATAAGGATTTCAAAGGCACATTTGCTGGAAGCTAGGGATGGTTGGAAGTTAATACAATTACAATAATAAAAATACAATTTTGTTTTCTTTTTCCTGCCAAACGGTAAGTTCACTTTTGATAGGGTTGAATTCTTTTCTTCTGCTTCGTCTGACCCTGACAAGGTTTTACAAATCGAAAAAAGTACTTTGCTGTTTATAATAGATCTGAGATTCCAGTCTATTTCCTTCGTTTTTTGTGCTTGGATTTTTTTAGTTTTCCTTTCATAACATGCTATATGAACTCTTTTCTCCTAGAATTCAATCCAGTCAGTTATATTTTCTTCTTAATTTCACCTCATGATCGTTCTATAGTCGTTGGAGATCCTTTGCTGCTTGTGGTAGTTTGACACGTATCTTTAATTTTCTCTAGCAAATTGAATTCATTGCAGTGTTAAATGGGAAATATAAGCCATCCGCAGATTTATGATTTTTTTCCAAATTGAGTTAAAAACATGAAAGGAGTCCTCTTGAGATGTATTGTTAAAACATATAGTAAACTATGATTCGGCACCCCTAAATTTTACTGTTGGTAGAGATAGGTATCCTAATTTAACTCCTTTCTTGATACGGACCTCATAAGCCTACAGTTTGCCTATTAACAATATGGTCCTAGACTTCTCAGTGGTATATGTTAGCCTTAACGGAAGAAATCAAAATTTAAGAAGATTTTTAAAAAAATTAATGATTAATGAATGTTTGTAATGAATGTTTGTAATGGAATGAATGTAATATGTTTGAGATGAGATATAGCATATTCAAAAGTAACGAAAATGGAGAATCTAATTGGAACCCAAAGCCATGGATCAAGGAGATTTTTTAGTAGCATGAACTGAAGCTAGAATCAAAAAAAATAATTTTTGTGGATCTGGAGTTGAACCCATCAAACCTTATATTAGCAGCAGTTCCTAACATATTAACCTAAATGAATACTTCAAATATATTTATTTTTGTAACTTCTTTAAATTTCATCAAATTTCAATGTTACAAAGTAATTTTTTACTTGATGATAACAGCATGTAACCGAAAAAAATACTTATCTGTTAATTTAGACCAAAACAGCAACCGAAGATAAAGTCAAACATAATCCGTAGCTGAAATTTAGAAATATTTATTTTATTAATTATTTACTGTCGCTTTTTTGCTACTAAGGTCTCTAGCGACTCTAGGGATTATTAAGACCCGTAAACGGAAAAATGCTGAAAATTTGCCCGTTACGAGATTTAAATCCAATGCCTACAAAATTTAGAATAGTCACCATGACCATTCGGCTAGAAATATTTTGTTCTGGAGTTAAATCGGGGACTAACTTATTTAAGCATGATGTTCAGCTTAGCTACCTACTATTTACACTTACTTCATTATATAAAACTAAATGATAATTTTATGCAAACTAAAATTATTTATAAAGAAATAAAATCTACCACAAAATTAAAACCAACAATGTTTTAATTTAATTTTTTCTCAAAAAATACTTCAAACGTACTAATCGAAGTAAGTATGCGCCTGTATTCATTCAGGTGGGAAATTAAATATTTTAAGTAGATAATTCTGAGCATTGATGTAATAAACTCAACATCAAATATTTAAATTTCTTTTAAACTTCCACTCATAAAATAAAAAGAATTTATTTTAGATTATTTTTACGATACCATCATCATTCTTTTATCCATTTATATATTATGTATTATTAGACGTCTTTCCTTCACATTGTATGCAATTTGAAAGTGAAGCCTTCGCCGATGAGGATCGTGGGGTCGGTGGTAATATATTTTATGTAAGCGATTATCCTTCGCATCTTATGGATGGAAGAAGGTTTCTAAATAAAAAATTCATATCACTGCATTTTGTGCTCTCTCAACTTACGATATATATTCCAACATCAACCCCCGGGGTCCCTAATATCTTACTTATAAAATGCATGAGGTGAAAGGTTGAATTTATTTATTGCTTTATTCGATTGACGATAATGTGTGAATCAGTGCTTTTATGATAGGAAAATAGACAAATTTAAACGAATTTTCCTCTTCTCAATATTAAATTTGCATTCCTAAAGTTGTTTAAATTTTCATACTTTTGTGTTCGTCATTCTTCACTGTTACGTTACAGATATAAATTTAAGATTTAAGGAACATATTTTTCATGAAAATTAAGATGAATTTTGTTTCTTTGTTCTAATGATACTTATTAATATTAAACAGCGCTACAAATCAATTTTTAAATCAAAATAATGGTGAAATTAATTTATTATTCATTAAAGTTCATTATCAATTCAATAATGTAAAAAAATTGCAACTTTGTTATATCATTATGCAATAAATCGAGACAAATGTTCAAGTCAATGTTCAGGGTTGTATGTAAGAACGAAAATAAAAAGACAAACTCGATTTGTTGCCAGAAATTCCCAAGATAAATTCCACGTTGTCTAGAGGACGCGAGTTACGTGAGGGTATTTATGACATGAAGGAAACGTTTCGAACAGATTTTTTTCCAAAAAAAAAACAAGTAAAATTGTAAAATTCCCTCAACAACAAAAATAGTAATAAGTTTTGGGAATGAACTGGAAACCGGGAGTCTAGTCAGAACGGGTAGTATGGTAAAAGTCATTGAGAAAATGATGCTTCATCCCTATTTTGCTTTAGCGCAGTACACTTGGATGTGACAGCGACAAGATATCATCAAACGAAGAAGAACAACCATCCGCAAGATATTGTGGATTTGTTGCACATACAGAAAACATCCCCTGTGAATTATGTAAAGAGAAAATAAACAAATAAACATGAAACCAAGTAGCTCTTTCTGTGAAAACCAAATTCATTTTTCCAACCCCCACAACATAGTGTTTTCTTTGCACAGCAACCTCAAAGTGGAAGACTATATTTTCGAAAACTATTTTCTGAAACTGAATTTTTCCTTTCTGAATTATTCAGAAAACTATAAGCATAGTTTTCATTGAAACTTTTTTTATCTGCAGTTAAGGTTAAATCTTAAAAAACATTAAAGATTTTCACCCTTAAGCCGGTTCAATGACAAAACAGAACATGTCCAATTTTCGACTTAAAATTTGGTTATGTATCATCAAAATTTATTTATTTTTATAAGCTAATTTCGCAGAACATGAAATAAGTATTTAGAATTTCAATAACAATTCTATTTTCTAATTGTCATCTTATCGAACCTTCATTATGAAGGTTTATAAAATTGAAACACTAATTTAAAAAACCTATCAATTTATATGTATTTGTTTATCTAAACGTTTTGACTTATTTTGGTGTATTTATTTACACCTAAACTTACCCTAAGCACTATCAATTATAAATTCTATAATTTGTGTACCTATAGACAAAACTGGAAATATATAAATGCATTTTTTCGTTAGTAACGTTAAAAGAACTGTGTAACAAAATATATTATCCGATTTTTTCTTACATTATAAAAAAGGGTTGCAGACATAAATAAACTGATATTTAATTAGTAAGAAATATTTGACTCGAAAACTAATCATTAGAGAAAAAAAGAGATCAACACTTTACTTCAATCCATTGGCTCACTAGGCTCACTAATTCCCTAGGCCTTGTTCCACTTTTTATATGTGACCCTTACACAATATATTTCCAATAATTTCTCACCCCATCCCCCGAATCGACAGCGACGACGCGACCAAAACTAACGATAAAAATGTCACAGGAAAATTTCGTAAATCAAGCTCATTTCGATGTTTTTCGTTTCTCTATTACAGCCCCGTAAAGCCTATCTTTCATCCCTTAACAAACACTTCATGTTTTTTGTTGTGGGCCATACATTGTTATCACAATGTCACAAAACCACGTTTCGTAAGACATAAAATGGTGGAAAATATTCGAGGGGTGGACACAACGGGAAAAAAAATAAACATAGAAAATATAATTTACCGTTGTGCCCAATTTTCCCATTTCGTACCCTTAATACTTTTGTCAGGGGAACCAATAAAAATCCATCAGACTGATAAAAAACCTGACTCGATTATCAATAAGAATGTCAATCTATAAATTTCATTATAAGATTGTGATTTTTTGAACGTTCCAAATACCAATTCCAAATGACCGATGTGTTCAATAAAAATTCAATTGTAATACAACATTGGTACGTTCTAGTTATCTAGAATCTACAATAACTAAACATAAAATAAATTATCATAAATTATTTGTTGCAAGTAAATAATACTTTTCCCCAACTAAATAATTTACTAAGTCTTGATTAAGTATTATAGTAATATCTAGTTAAGAAGTTAATATTTTCATTCGTAGTGACTAGTATTTCAATGAGTATTAATTAAATAATCAATTTATATTCACATTTTGCTTTTAGAAGTAAAATCTTTTCACCTTTTCATTTCATAAATTGTAGACAAATTAATTAAAAACCTTAGATAATTCAATTTCGGCAAATTAATATTTCATACAACATGTAAAATTTTCAGAAAATAGAAGACATACCAAGAAATACTCTGTGGTAAACAATATGGACCTGGAACTAATATGGTTCTACTGATTATTCAAAATTAAAAAATATGTAGAAAAAACAAATGTTTTTATTTTATTTTTTTTGGTTCTAATGTTTTGAATTAATGTTTTCTTTTCAATTAATCCTAATTGTATCATTTTATTATATTAAGGGACGGGAAAGTAATGTGACTTTTTTATCAACAAATTAAAACAAAAAATGATGAAACAAGTTTTAATTTTAAGCCAATAATATATAATACTAATCATTTTAATCATCATTCAAAATATCTTCATCTTTTGACCCACCCAGCACCTTTGACTTCAAATGTGCAATTTTTTAATGCCAAATTAGTAAAAATCAATTGATTACCAAGCAAAATATCTTGACATCACATTTTCAACATTATTTAAGTTTTTTATCACTTAGAACATATTATAGCGATTGAACTTAATAGAACTCCGATGGCTCAATTTTAGAAGATTATGGTGGGTAGGATACCTTAATCACTCATCTTTAATTTATTAATTTTATCCGGGGTTTTACTTGTGTAGAGGAGATTTGCATAATCGTATTGTAGAATAAAATTTTCTCGATTGGCAATTCATGGGAACTTTTGGGTACTTCGTAAATCAACCAAGATTTATTGGTAATATTTGACAGCTTTTCGACATTCTGGCATACATTTGGCACCATTTCCTTTTTTAACTTATTGATTAAAGTTGGAATTCTTCGTTGGTACCAGTTGGAAAACTCAAAATTATCGTATTTAAACTTAAACTCATTTGGCTTTAATGAACATATAATGCATTTGAATAAATATTGTCAAAAATTAGTTTAACAGTTTAAAAAAGCAGTTGCAAATTAAACAGTTATAATCTACTTACACACAATTTGTTATTGTTCACGATTTCATTTATCGTTTAGTTATCATTTATTATCATTGTTGAATACTCATGTAACTTATGAGTCAAACTTTGGCAGTATAATAGTTAGAACAGGAAAATTTAATGTTGTTTTTACCGGAAACTCACCCCAAATTTCCGGTACACATCGGGGAATCTTCTCGTAAGAAATAAGTGATAGATATATTTTTCTCTATTCAAGCAAAAGCTAAACAATGACAATTTTTACACCTACACCCATACACATATTAGAATCAACTCATAAGATATGAGACGAAATTATACTTGGATTTTTTTCGATTTTTTTTTTGTATTTACAAAAAATGAATTCAGTTAAATCGAAATTTATAAGATTTTCTTTTATAAACCTTTTTGCAAACTTTCTAAAACTATCTATTGCATATAAATAATACAATAAGCGTATTTAGTTCAGTAGGTCAAAGACTATTCAAAAACTCTTTATGAAGAACAAAACATACAACAAATATATTTCTATTTGGAACTTTTAACTCGAAATAGTTTAAAACAAATGATTTTTTTTTATTTTACTTAACTTTCTTTTGAAACCTTTTCACTTGAATGAATAAGATGTTAATAATAATCGTGAAATACATTACTAGTGATGAATATTTTGGATAACTTAACTGCGAATAAATAATAACCTTCAAGCCATAGTCCATTTCTATTTTTAGAAAGTATAAAGTTTTATAAATTTATATCATTTTTTTTTACTTTTCCTTGAGTGCTTTAAGTTTTCCGTTTACGTTATCAAATTTGTCTCGATTTTCCTTATTATATGAACAATATAAATATATATTTACATTATCGTAGCAATAATTGTTTACTATGTAACAATTTTTCTCAACAATTTTAGTTTGATAATTTTCCGTTCATTTAATTTTCTCAGTTCTTTCTCATTTCTCTCAATTTCAAGGACTTTGGGTGCTCTTTTCTGTTTTCTAGAATTCTTGATTTCAATACAAAGATTAGGAATTAAGCATCTTAATGTGAAAAAGAACTATGAAATTGTATAATCATAGATATCCTTTCAAAATAAGTATATCATTTCATACATCATTAATATATAGGTAATGTAAAACAGGCGATTTTCATTGCGTGAATTACATGTGCATTACATTAATTTGCAGTAAACTTACACACAAATGGTTTTATTGATTTCTAATTTTATTATCTGATTTTCCAGGCACTACAGTGCAATTTTATTGGAATACAAATATTTGGAATAAAAACCCGATCGTGATAAGTTTTGGAATTTTTATAAATCAGGAAATGTATTACTTGCATAAATTTACATTAGAATTTCGATAATATACCAAAAATTCATTGTTTTATGTATATCAATGGTGACTAAGTATAAAACAATTTATTTTATGGGCATAAAAACTGATATTTTCACTTATGGATAGATCATATTCTAAGGGAAGCTTTATTCAAAATATTACAATTCTTCGGTGAAAAAATGCATGTTTTCCTTATTTTAGGGATAAAATTTTATCTGAATGGTATATCTAGAAGTAAAAATATTGGCTATTAGTCTAAATACATAAAAAAAAGTCGAATTACTTAGATTTTTTAAAACTCAAATAGACCGCACAGATTTTCATGATCAATTAATTGTAGGTTTCGTCTCTACCTAAAATAGTAGAATAATTATTAAAATATCAGAAAAATTCTGAGTAAAGTAATGTTATTAAATAAATTTGGTTTGGTATTTTTCGTAATTATTTGCTCACGTCTCACATACTTATACATTATTTATAATAATGCTAGTGATAATATATAATTTATGACAGTGATTTGCTATTTCATATGATTTTTTTTAAAAACGCTTAGCGACCATTTGAATTTGACTTTTTTAGTTTATCGAATTTATGTGTTGAATTTGTAATTTATTTCATATTTGTATAAGTGTTATTGGCAAACTTATTGAGAGAGTATTATTATTATCAATACTGCAACTTAAAAGATCTAATTTTTCCCAAACGTCAATTAAATAAAAGCTAGCTTCGCAATATTTTTCGTGCTGGTATTTAAAGAGCTGTGAGCGAAATGGTAATAGAATTTTAGGATTATGTCTTTTAAATGCAGCAAATGCCTAAGGAATGTAAAATTATTTTTAATGCCAGGACCAGTATTAAACGACTAGAAAAAAATCAAAACCATCAAAGCTATTATGGCTACCAGGTCACAAAATCGTAAATGGGAACTAAAGGGTCGATAATTTAATAAAGTAAATATTTTATTAACATAGATTTACTGTTTTAAAATCTGAAAATATATCAAAATATGTACAAAAAAATCAAGAGTATGTCAAAAGGAGATAAAACAATTCATCCGACAACTCATATCATATTACCATATATATCGTACGATGGCTATAAGACTATTGTTCACTCCAAACTATTATCCAAAAAGGATAAAAATTACCAGAATAAAATTGAGATATTGTAGCACATTTCAACAACTACATTGTACTAATGTAGAAAGGTGAGCCGCTTTAATCATCTGCAGAAGTATCAAATAGTAAAAATACCAATATTCTGTTTAAAGAAATACTGAAGAAAACACGATTATCCCCAGTAAATTTTTTGTCAACATTTTTTGAGTTGGATACCATATTCAGTAAAATCTAAGATGGAAAACATGTTTTTTTATAATTTTTGGATGCCCAAAAATGGACAACCTAAGTAATGTCTTTTATTATATTTGTATTATTTTTGATAATTCGCCCTTATTTATTTCAGTAATTTACAGATTATATAGGTTTTCACTTGTTTGTGGAATGCAGATACAGTAATCTCCCGCTGTACGGACAGGATACGTTCCTCATAAACTGTCCTTAAACCGAAAATTCTTGAAAAGAAACCGTTATTACTATAATATTCTATTGAAAAGTGATAGTTGCGTTCCAGCTTATAAAAATACTCGTAAAGGATCCCAATTTTATTATAGATCCATACTAAATACGGAACAAAAACAAATTAACAAATACCGCATAACATCAAATACTTATTCATAAGTACGTTGGATAGCTATTTTGGGATTCCCCGTACAACAAAACCAAGCATAAACAGTATTTATGTACTAAAAATCTTTTTTATTATTTTATTCTTGGGATTCCTTACAAAAAATTTAAGCAATTCAGAAAAAAATGTACATATAATGTCCGTAATTGCGAATACTTTATCCGTATACCGAAATTTTGATACATAATTAACCATGTTTGTAATATCGAATTTCGGTTAAGCAAGCGTTCGAAAAAGCCAGGAATTACTGTACTAAAAATGAAGAAACCATTAAGCATTTGAAATGATTTTAATTAGGAGTGCCATCATAGGTATTTTGACCAGGAGACTCCGGGTTCTGGGTTTTTTATAAAGCTCTCCGGGTTAAGTACTAGTTAAGTCATAGGCATGCGACGTGAAGTAGAAATATGATAAATATATCACAACTGAATGATAAGGGTTCCAACTCTTCAGTTTTAGCCCAGAGTCTTCAGAAAAAATAAATTTTCTCTGAACTTCAGTTTACAAAAACCAATTTCCTCGATTTTCGTTTTTATTAAAAAACAAGTTTCTTCACAAGAAAAATAATAAATGTTTATTATAAGTAAAATATGGAATAAGTTAGTAAAGCTTGTAAACATTATTATTTTAAACACTTGCTTAGTTTTAATATTTTTTTTAATCCGAATTTAGTTATCTCGTACGATTTTCGGATTTTCTGCAATTTAAAGTTGGTAACCCTAATTTTAATATTGCTTTGGTCAAATGAATTTGTAACACTTTATGAACAAGAATGTTTGTCTCTTTGTTATTGTAGTATTTTTAGAATCATCCTTCAGAAAAGAGCTTTTACTTGAAAGCTGTCGAATTGTCGAAAGTTGTTGGTAAATACCATTTACTTCTTTCCGTTATTTACTAAAACCGTATAGAGTAACTCAAAATTTCATTTTTATAAGAAATATTTGTGATAATAAAATAGTATGTTTATGGTTTTTATTAGATATATTTTTCTGCGAAGCCCAAATGCGTTTTTATGTTCTTTATTTTCATACTGAATGACGAACTAGTTTCGGAAAGCATAAAAAACTAATTTTACATTGTATTGTTCATAAAATTCGCTCGTTAATAGTTTAATCAAAAAAATTGATTTTACGACATTTGCGATAAGAAAGCAATGCATTTGTAAACAAATGCGAGTTTTTTTTCAAGCTCATAAAACTCAAATTATGCCATAAATACATAATTTACGATCCATATTATTACACAAGTGGATACAACTTTATTAACTACAAAATTTTCTGCTTTTTTTCCCATCAGAGTGCTCAAGTGGAACTGAAATTTATTCGTCCAATATTTGTCGAATATTTTCCTCGAAAACTATATTTTTTTCTATCGAATTTTGAACTCTTATACAAAGGCTATTGAACTATCTAAAACGATCGCGGTTGCCTCATAAATTTCCTCTCCGAATCATAGCCAATCTTAGCGAGTCGCGGCTGCTAAGATTCCAATCGCTTAGATAGCCAAACCCAAAGACTTGCGTTGCAAGTCATTGTATTGATGATTCAGTATATGAAGTAACATTGAATGTGAAGCATCTGATACTCAATGAAAATTCCTGTTTAAAATCGCATACAGGCGCTTATTTGCGCGCCAAAGTTCAGTTTAATTGGTCTGTGACACGTGTTCTACTTTTCGTGTGTATTGCGTGTTATTTGAAACGGTTTTTTCCTATTGTTTCCAGGTCAGTTTTCCTTGGAAGCTATGAGGGGATCGAGTGCGTCGTGGAAATCGCGCGTAAAATGAAATGGAGCTAGTGGTAACACGTGAACGGTATACGCTGCTCTCTATTGGAAATGTTTTTGCGCGTTTAGACTAAAGCACAGAGCATGCTCTGTTATGTTAAAATGGTTGCCTATCAGTGAAAACATTTGACGGTCGTGTTGTTTTCGCGCGTAATCAACACTGGCATCTATTGGTGATCGTTGTGAAATAACGTTGTAAAGGCTTTGGGAAGGCCTATAACCTTATTTCCTTTTTTATTTTTAATTTTATCCTCCCATTGAAAGCTGGTGCATCGTAAATAATACAGTTCTAAAACAAATGTGAATCAAATAATCTAATCGTAACGTCGTCCATATTGTGCTAATTTTGTGATACGTCATTAAATTGTGTGGATATTTCCGATACGTCAATGCAAAAATCAGTTGTTTCATCGAAAAAAGGCCAGTTTAAAGAGGTGGCGGTGTTTGATAGTGCATCATTTTCAACGCATCATCGAAATTATGAACGCCTATTTGCCGTTATTGTTTGCCAGTGGTCGTTTTACGACGTTTAGTGAAATGAGCGACTTGCAAGTAGAGAAATTCCTCACATTTCTATTGCAATATTCGTCGCGACGACTTCAAAATGGCAATTCGAAAACCCTTAGTCAAATTCAAGTGGATGAACCAGCTTGGTGGTTACCCGATTTGCCTTTCATCTACCCGATTAGGCGACCTAAAAAGGTCACGCGAAAATGGCGCCAATGTCTAGAATATTTAATATGCGCGTGTTATAAATATTATAAAGCTGAATCGTTGCTGGAACTATCCAAAAAATTAGCCCAGCATCAACGCCAGAATGAAATCTATTTCATAAAAAATCGTCGACATACAAATATTTATCTGTTAGATTCCCACAAGTGGATTGCAAAAGTTACACCATATAATATGACGTATGACAATTACGAATATTCAAACGTTTGTTATAATTATAACTTGAAGGATATAGATGAGACCAGTTCCAACATTTCGACTAACTCAACAATAATTTCAAACTCGACTTCGTCAGATCCAACACCGCTACCTCCCCCAACAAAAAACGCATTTTTGGCCTATTTCGATCTAGAATCGATTGATGAAATATACAAAACATATCGATCCGTTTCGGAAGATTCGGATACCTTAACACGATACAACTTACGCAACACACCGTCCATCCCGTTCTCATCGGAAATGGGTCGACGGTTGTATGCCCGAACAAAAAACATACCACGTGGGGAATATCACAGCAAACGTCTGGAACGTTTGGGCAGATATTTAAGCGCAAAACCCACACCTGTATCAACAACCAAACCTGAATTTCAACCCGCCAGACCCCACGTATCCTCCAAATGGATGCACACGTACAAGTTTCCCACCAAAACCTACCACCGTCATCTACGCTTAGATATCGGTGGAGCTATCATTAAAAATTCCAACCGAAAATGCAAAGTTCTATTAGATCGAGTTTCATCAACAACTAGCCACAAATCAGATGAAAGTAACCGTGATAATAAAATAATAAAAAATACACGGAAACCAGTCAAGAAACAAAGAGTATTAGCTCGACTAAATATTCCCTCGAAAACTCGGTATTCCGTAAGATGTCTGGAACTCGATCATAGAAAAACACGAAGTTGTAGTATATAAAATGTACATTTTTTGTTAGCAAGGTAAGAAAAAAATATCCTAAAATTTTATAAAATCTATGAAAAAAAATATTTAAACTATGTATCTAATTGAAACTAATTACTTAACATTTCACCTGTTTGATCAGCAAAGGAAATTTATCAAAAATAAATTATATTTTTAAACTTAGCGTACTGGGCTTTTTTAAAAATTTGTTACATGCACAATATTTTTTGCACTATTTTATTGAAAACTGCGTTGACGCTTGTTTCATATTTTAAATTATATAATATAGTGTTTAAGAAAGCCCAATTTATGCATCTGTTATCATTCCAAATGTATCATAAAAGCTATATTTAAGTTATGTTGAATAATTATTTCATTTCGATATTTTTCAACATATATTTGTTAATCCATAATAGTATATATTATTCAATATCAATTCGCTATTATTGGCAAATATCATTGGTTCCTTGATAGGCTATAATTAATTATGAAATTTAACGCTTTGAGATTTATAGTTGTGTGGTGAATAGTTGGAAAGGTTGAATATATTTACATTTGATGGGAATAAAGCTGGACTTTATTGATGAGGGCCCGCATTTTGGCAGAATTCACTATTGTTAGTGGTTTTTTTCGATATATGTGTCTAGTGTGTCTTATTTTTATTTCATCAATAACAGGTGTTTTACTGTAAATTAGCACAGTGGCATATGGAGAATCTACTTTTTTTAAGCTCAGATTTATCGAAAGAGGAACGCACGATTTTTTTACGGTTTTTTATGGTCGTTTTGGACTGTTTCTTTAATGCTTTTTGAGATTCTATTAGCCTTAATCCTCGAAAATTAAAATTTTTAGTGGTTATGAGCTTTGAACCTAGATCTACTGGCATATAGAAGGGTAATCATGAAGTGCCATTAAGTGAAATATTTTATTTTAATATTTCATTTTATATACTACCTACAATCAACTACTACTAGTAACTTCCCGTGAAATATTCACAACCCAACTGACTAATGGCAAAAATTGGTAATTGAATGAAATCAAAATTTCACTTGAAACCATAACAACAATAATTTTGTTCGAATTTGAAACAATAATTGTTCACACGTATGTGTTTACAATATTTGTTTTCTGTTTTTGATTGGATTTATAACATCAAAGTTTTTTGCTTCAAAAACCGGTGGTGATCGTATTTTTGCATCTGAATTCCTTGAAAATTCGAGTTTTCGTCAATTTAACTAAGCATTAAGTAAAATATTTAGGATATAAAAATACAATTTTTTAGAGCAAAAGAGATTAAAAACTGTTGGATTTTTCGGATTCAAATTGGAACTAGTAATGTAAAATCTAATGACTGATTCTAATGACTAATCGGGATTCAAAAATTTGTTTTAAATCTTGGCCAATCTTTTGATTTTCCGGAACTATGTTGAGGGTATTCATCCAATTTTGAACTGTACGAAGATATATTATGAAATATATTGTATTCGTATTATATATATTATATATATATATATATATATATATATATATATATATATATATATATATATATATATATGTATTATATATATTGTATACCTATATTTTTTTGGAAACATAAAGGATAACATTTTTTCCGATGGGAACATCTATTAACCATGTGACCCTATTTTTGATATCGCGAACCCTCCGCTTATTTTATGTAGGGGAATGTTTTCAATTCATTCAAATAGAAATAATAATTATTGGTTAGCACTTAGTACAAAGTAAAAATCACATCACTCAGTTGTTAATCAGGGTTCTTTTTCAATGCTTATATATGTCGCTTAATAATTTTTTCATCTTTAGCGATTAATTTTATAAAAAATCATAAACCGGAAAAGCAGTCTCAAGCAGAAATAATCATTTTTTTAAATATTTTCTATTTGAAAATAATACTTTCAAGTATTAATTTAAAACATAAGAAAATTACGCTTCACGATTTTGTAAATAATTTTTTTGTATTTCACCACTTTTGGCTAAATATGTATCAGGTCCCTTTCCTTTGTTTCTGTAATTTTACTCTTCCCTTTTATAGTGGTTCACGAAAGACATAACTCTTTAAATTTGTGTATTATATCATTTCCCTGCATAATTTCTACTTGATTTGCTTTTTGCTCAAACGGTGGCCTCACAAAATATGACTGCGAGATTTAAATTTATATTTAAAAAAATTTTAATGCAGAAAAATAAGAGCCAGAAGGAGTTAACTCACTCAAATCGATTGAACAAATAAGTAATGTGCTAAATGCCATTTTAGCTATAAATTGGCATATTTGCGTAATAGACTGCGAACCACTCCTACGTATTCTTACGATTTTAAATATTAATTAAAATACTTGCGGTTATATTTTGTATGGCTACCCATTGAAAACGAATTCCTCCCTTGATAAATTATCTCTAAAAAATGCATTTTAATTAATCTAATGAAGCAGTGAGTCTTGGCCATAATTAAATCTCAGACCAAAATGAAACCCTTAAAAGAAAAATTATAAACTTTTGTTTATTTTTGTATGTAAATATAGCGTATGTTACTTTCGATTCGAAAAATATATTCTACCATTTCCAACTATGAAATTAAATTTAAAATTTTCATTTTTTAAATTAATTTTTCATTGAAATCGCTGTCTATTAATTGACTACATGCAGCTCAATATTTCTTAATTTCATTATTAATTGTAAGACTGAGTTCTATTTATTTATTCTCATAAACTATTAGCGTCAAACAATGGGGTTTAAGAAACAGTAACTATCATATAATATTGATGTACCATTACCTAAAAAAATTATTATATTACCCTTAATTGTATGTAACAATAACAATATTTAATATCAATATTAAGTCATTTAGTATTACTGAGAAATTCACGAGCTAATAGTGGACTTATACGGCAATAACATGACCAATTGATGGGATTGAAATAGACCAAACTAATTTATATGATTACACTAAATCAGTGAATTGTTTAAACCAATAAATCATTTATATAATAACTAAGAAATGGTTCTCAACCTGTTTTACATGTTTTTAAATAATAAAAATTCTTACCTAAGGTTTTTATCTAACACAATGAAAGGCTGTTTTAATGATCGCGAATATTCAAGAATCAAATTACAATGGTTACACTCGTAACCTGATTTACGATTTCAAATCATAACGACATAAAAACTTTTTTATGGAATTATCCGTTCATTTAATAGCCGAAAAATTTGCTTTAGTAATTGAGCGTTTAATGTTTCAATTCTGGCAAAATGTATAGTTGTACAAATCGATTTATGTTTAATTGAAAACGATGCTGTAATTTTTTGATTTCTAATATTGGAAATATACTTTTTTTATTATTATTTGAAGGATATGTCATGCATACGAAACGCTATCGTTAAAGTATCTACTAATAAGGTCATATTCGTTGAATTATCCATTATAACAAATCTTATGTTGTAATTTAGGGTGGTCGGAGACTCAATTTGGAGAATCATTAAAAATGCAATTAAAAATCGCGATTTAAAACCCATTAGTGTATACTTTAACGGTAACATATAAAACTCTATATCCAAAGACAATATACTAAATACAGGTTTATATTTGTGAACCAATCAATTCTGCAATATGAATGCAAAACTTTTGTATATTTTTTTTAAATAACTTGAGAACCCTTAAATTTTGAGTTTTTTTCTCAAAAAAAGTTTGCAATATGTAGTGATTACGGATAGTTAGAATTTAATAATGTGAATGCGTCGAGCATTGTATACGTTTTGTTGTAAAAGAAACGTTGATGATTTTTCTAATGTGATAGACAAGGATATTATGAGAATTTCGTTTATTAGATATGGCTTTGATAGTCATTATGTCTAAGATATTGGATGATTGAATGAATTGGTAAATATCATGTTATAACTTAAATATTTATAAAATGTATGTTATATTAATCGTATAAATGTAAGTTTACTTGTATTAACTTCGAAAATGAATGAAAAAATGTAAAAAAAAATTCTCGATCCTTGATCCTAAAGATAGTTGACTGAATCATTATTTATTGTAACATGCGCTTACTGTTAAAAAAAAGAATTAAATATGTATATTTTTTGACAAAATTGTTTTTATTTCCAATGAAATCATTGTACCATTTCAGGAAAAGTATTTAACTTGGTAAAATGGAAAAGTAACTAGGTAAGTGGAAATAAATTATTTAATCGATTTTTTTGACACTAAAAGTATTCTTTTTTACTTCGCTTCTATCACTTTGTTATTAGTTTGTAAGGTACGGAACTTATAATCTCATTTGTCACCTACTTCCAGCACTTTATCGTGCTGAATTTTAGCACACCTCCTTACTTTCCGTTGTAAAATTTAATAACCACAAAGTATTTATACTTTCATTAAATATTTCACATTGAAAAAATCTGGTTATCTACCGTTACAGGCGCATGTAAAAGTGAGTCAATTTAATGACAATCAAAATGATAGTTGAAATAAATGACAACAGTGAGTTAGTTCAAATTGGAAACAATGATTGACAAAATTGATATCAAAAATATATTGACTTTCTTCTATTGATAAAATGCATTAAAGAGATCAAAAATTAATTTGTGATCTGAATCTTCGTACCGATTGCACCATTGATATTAAGCTGATATAAGCCAATTAAAGAAAATCGTAAGCTATCTAGTTATACACCAAAGCGAGGGGTGTTCCATATTACCAAATTGTAAACAAAATTGCATCCCTCACTTAAATGCACATATAGATTGCTTATGATTCTCATTAATTGGCTATTATCGCTTTCATATCGATGGTGCAATCGGTGCGAAGATTTAGATCATTAATTTATTTTTTTACCTTTTTAGTGCATTCTATCAATAAAAATGAGGTTTTCAATATTTTTTTAAATACTATGTTACTCTTACTGCTAATAACCTACGCACATAATATCTACTAACAAATGGTTATGCTAAATTTGAAGGGTAGATGTGGTTTTTACTACGGAACTCGGGGAAACAATCTCGAACTATGCGGGAAAATGTAACTTGAAACGCAAAGCGGGAAAGACACAAAGAACAAAATGCGTTCAGAATATTTAAAACAATGAAAAATAAAAAAATAAAAACGCATTTAAAGGTTGTAAATGGTAGTCAAGTGGTGAAGTAGACCGCTTTAAAATTGGAAGGTGTTAAGTTCGATCTTCTTATCGAGCCAATTTTTTATATTTAGGGTTCCAATTCCGTAACATTTCTAATTTTACTTCCTAAACGGCCGATAAATAACGAAGAACTACAAAATTTAACTAAATATAAGGAATTGGCCTAATCTAACTTGGAGACTTGACAAGGCGATCTAAAAATATGGTTACTTATTGCATGCAAATAAAAACTTATCAATTTTTCTATATTATAGCATAAACGTTGTTTGTATCTGTTTTTATTATATAAGAGAGATAATTAACTAAAACAAAGTAGAAAATATAAAATCGCCAGCTTTTGATCGACCTAAAAAAGACGGAGCCAATTTTAGTTTATGAATAATTATAGGCTTAATAGTGTGACTTTCCCAATAATATTGTTAAAAGATAAGCAACTTTTAGATGACTTAGAATCTTGGATTTGGCATTTAGGTATGTAGATCATTACGCCAATATAAAAGAAGAAAGCTGAACCTTAAATTTTCGTCCAAAAAATGGACCAAATTTGTACCTTTATGTTATATTTTGGAATTTTGAACCTCAATAATTTCGTTCCCTTTTGTTTATCAGATATCGGACTAAAGTAGGCAATTTCCAAAACAGAAAACTAAAAAGGGAGCTTATAGTGAAAAACGTACTTTCAGTGGATAAAAAATTGAAAATACCGGTAGAAAATAATACCCCAGGTTACAAGGTATCTAAATTAGAAAATGATCCCATTTGGACTAAAGTAGATATAGTTTGAAGATAAAGGCAATCTCAATTCGCCTTGAGTATTATTGTTCTATGCATGTTTCTATTTGTATATCTCTCATCATTTAGTCGTGGTAAGCTCTGTTATTACTTCAGCTCCAAGAAGAAGAACAATTGAACCCATCTCCTGCGTCACTCTTCTGCCCTCATTGCCACATTTAATTAGGAACCTGTTATCGTGAGCTATTTGGTTCGCTTATGTTGGGACATAAAACTTACGACGAAATGACGACTGTGCCTCGTCGAACCAACACATTCCGGCCAACGTAGCCCCCCGATATTTCTTCCCACTCGTTTTCATCCCCCAAACAAATGGGGCTGGAGATGAACAAAACGATGGGGTTGGAAACTGTGCATTTTAACTGTCGTATATTTCACGTCGTCGGTCGGGGTCCGTTGCTCCAAATGCATGTTTTTGTTGGTCTCTCTCATTCTAGCTCTCTTATCTTTTACCTACGTGTAAAAAATGTTTATATTTACTTTTACAATTCAAGAAAAACGAGCTCGTAAAATGGAAAATTAAATGAAAATTTTTTTAAATTCCACTCAGTATGTTCTAATGGTGAGCATTAAAAATGTTTAGATTTCCCTTAAAATTGTTAATATAGGTGGGAAATGATTTACGGTGGATACATTTTTGTAGGTGAAATTGTGGAATAATGTTATGCTTGTTGGAATAATTTTATTCGACAATATTGGTGGTTGGTATTTGTATAGTTGTGGGCTGTAGAGTTTGAAAACTATCGATACACACAATGCTAATTCATTGCTCGTACATTCAAATTAAATGCATTATTAATAAAGCGACGAATAACGTTGGAATATTTATCTACTTTGATCACTGATTGCACTCAATTATATGTGCCTGTTTTGCATCTAACTACCGAATAATTTAAATATGATTGAGAACAATTGTATCCAAAAAAAAGACAAAAATTTCAATTGATTATAAAAGCACTCACATTCGACAAATTGATTCGATAATCACCATGCACTAATTACATTATTTCTATTGCATTTAAAAAAAAATGTATAGTTATTACTTATATCAATTTCGGGTGGCATCGTACCTACCACTCACTCTATGACACCAATTTCATATTCTGTTAATCAATGGTGTATTGTTGGTATGTCATTACAGTAGATCCTCAAATTTTGCATATAATTGGTTTCTAAAAATATGTGCGAATGTTGAATGTTCAAAAGTAGAGAAATGTAAACAAAGATGCACCAAAAACTGCATTTTAGAATATTTATTTATTAATTTGTACATAATTAAGTTAAAGAGACTTGTTAAGTAGGGATTGCAATCCCGCACTATTTTCAATCCCGCGGAATTTTTGCTGGATTGACTTCGTAACAACAGGATCCTGTGGGATCCCGCAGAGCCTAAAATTGAGCTGGATCCCACTAGATCGCGGGATCCTACTTTGCTGGATTGCAATCCTTAGTGTTAAATGCTTTTGGGTGTTTATTTTAAAAAGTTATCAAAAGTTAGTTCGACACTTCCCTTTTTTCTTTTTTTTTTCTTGGCAGATTTCTATGACCTGCGGTGTCTTCCTCAATTACTTGAGATATACGTCCTCCATTGGGAACACATTCTTCCATGATTGACATTGCTTCCTTGAAATCCGTGCTAGAATCCTCATTTAATTGTTTTTTAATCTTTATGGAAACTAAAAGCTTTAGCTTGAATAATTGGAAAGCTCAAAAGGACATTATTTTGATGATGACCATCAATCCATGATGATAAAGATCTTTCCAATTAATACATCGTTATACTGTATCCTTTTGAAACAATCTTTGAAGATAAATTTCTACAATTTTGAACGAACTCTTTAATTTTACTCTTGTTTTTGATAATTGAAGCAAAAGATAATAATGCTTAATTATTTCCAACTTTGTCTCGATTGTACGAAGGTTATGAGTCCTTAATTGCTTTTTGTTCGTATCAACACTGTATTTTGTCCCTTTCTAACTCATGTTACAAATTCAATTTACAAAAGTTAAATATTTGAACTTAAACAAATAAATTAGCAAACACACAATATATTGGCAGCCACTCTAATGCATGATTGAAATTGTTTTATTCTCTTGTACTAAACAACATTGTAACCATAGAGGTGTAATATAGAGTGCTCATATTGTACATAGGCAATACTTTCTCAATGATTCATCAAACTATTTCAAATTTGGAGATTCAAACTTTGTCTACCTTACTTAATCATTCTCATCATAGTATGGAATGTGACGACCTTTTCAACTGTCTACGCAATTAAAAAGTTAAACATGAGTCCTTTTTACTACACCTTTATGATTGCTATCTGATGACTAGTATGATGTTCTCCAAGGGAGAACATTTTATCGTAGAGGATTAAATAGTTGAATCGATAAAAATATGCGAAATAGCGAACTGTGCGAAAGCCGAGAACCACCTGTATATGTATATACATATATACATATCGGTAGTATAGATAAAAAGCATTAAATCGTTGTTTAAAGCTCTATTTTCATTCAAATTAGATTTTTTTCGCTGACCTTAAACAGTTATAGAATCAATACAATACATAAATTATACGATGGTCTTATTAATGTAATAAATTTTACAATTAAGGTAAACTATAAACACAAATTTGAACAAAATTTTAATCACTGAGTTACGTACTTGGGTATTATGTAAAAAAATACATTCGTTTGAACTTTTGTTCTAATTTATGATTTAAAGTTATAGTTTACTTTTATAAATCATATTACATTAATTAGACCACAAAATATTTTATAATATTTTTCTTTTCAATAGATAGAATTTCAGCATGTAAACCATTTTAAAGGCAGATTAATTCGCTGAAGATGTCATAGTAATAGTAAAACGTTTACCTTAAATAGATTATCAATTATATAAAAATGTTCTTTTACTTATGAATTAATTAAGATCTTAAAGTTTTTGATAAAACTGAGAAAAATAGCGGCAGTTTAAATGTAATTATTTACTCCTCCACATAAAACCAATTAGTACTATGTGGAACAAAGTTTCTTTAACAGAAAACGGTGTCAAAAATTCGGAATTAGTTCTAAAGAAAGTTTAAATGTATTCATCTACTTAAATAATGAAAGTTAACAAAATGTTCCTTAATTTTGCATCAATTATTTGATAATTTACGAGAAGCAATCCGATTTGGTAATCAGTTGAAATCTTAATTATATTACAATGCGGAAATTGAACCTTGATTATGAATCTATATGCAAATAAATTATATTTCCGTTATTAATGACGGTAGTGTATGACTTGTTCAATATTGGGGACGAGACAGAGGTAGGGATATTTAATTTACTTCTACTTATTAAATTTCAATTATCCAATTCTACGCAGATCCCAAACAATAGATCATAAGTGACATCCAAACATCCCTTTGTTTGACTTATTGTTTCAACGAAACAAGTTACTCGTAAACTTGTCCTGACAAAGATTTCACACAAAATTGTTTAGGCAAAAATCATTAATAATAATTAATAACCATAAGTTATAAATTCAAACTATTTATAATTATTAAGCATATATTTAAAACTTAGGAAAGTATTCGATATTTTTTTTTTTTGAAAAACTGTTACAATTTTCCGCATAAGTATTTGAAAGTTTCAAATCTTAGTGATATCAACTTCAAGCTTTGAAAAACTTAGCAACAAAAAAGCTCTTTGTAAGTATTCAAATCATGTTAAATATTTTGATATAAAATGCTTGATTGTTATTACAGTTTTTCAGGCAGAATATGAAAATTATTCATACAGAAAGGATATTAAATTGTTTTGAAAAGAAGTTGTGTTTCGAATAATAAACTCACATATTTTACAGTTACCGTCTAGTTCTCCAGTTCAAAAGTGGTCAGAAATTCAAATTCACAATTCATCTTTTTACTTTTTTCTTGAGACCTTTTTTTTACACTATTTAATATAAATACTTATCTTCACTGAATATGGCCATCCAGATAGCCACATATCGATGATAGATCTTTCATCGTTGACTTTTCAACATTTTCACGCTTGTGACTCAATCCATCCATTTAAATATACGCTAAACCATTATAAATAGTTTGAATTTGTAACTTGTGGTTATTAATTATTATTAATATTTTTGCCTAAACAGTTTTATATGAAATCTTTGTCGTAAAGTAGCAGGTAGCTAGGTGGGAAACTTAATAATGTAGATCTAGGGAGAAGGAAGTGAAGTTTTAGGGACCTAAAAGTGGGTCACTGCAATTTCTTCCACAGGCATATTCTTCAAGGAAGAAAAACTCTAACCTGCCAAAAATGCTATACATTATTACAATAGAAGACTATTTAACAAAATTCCCGGAAAATTCAAAAGTGTGAAAGATAACAAACAAAGAGAACAATGCCAAAGAACTCTTCAAATTTTAAAAAAAGATAAAATCAGTGGGATATTATATACCTGTATGTGTTAACTAAGACAAATTAATCAAAGAAAAAAAAATTCTATACCATTTGTTTTGACTCAGCCTGTAAACTAATTTTCGGTAAAAATAGTGCACTTTTCTTTGAAAGAAACAATAATTATTTCTTTCAAAAGTCAAAAAGCTTTTAGAGGTTTTGTAATTGTATGATAACTGTTAATATCATTCAAAAAGAAATTGCTATATTGTGATTAAGTCTTTCATTGAATTTTAAAATTCAAAATCAGCTTTCCCAAAATGAAAACTTAAAGTCTTAAAAAGTTTCATCTCCCGCATTGGATGCCGTAAGGTAAAGATTTAAATAAAGTAAGATTAAAATCATGACGATCAACATGGAACAAATTTAAATTCCTTTCATACTTGCACATAAATCAATTGTGCTAATATTGATGTCAAACGACCAAAAGTTTTCTCAATGCTATAGCGCCATTAAAGTAGAGTACCTAGCCAAATAAAAAGTAGGTACATGTGTACGTACACTGTGCACGTTATCAAATTTATCCAACTTATATGTGGAATTACATTAAAAACTTTTGATCTCATTTTAAGTTTTCTCGCCAAATTTCATATGATAAGTTTACGTAAATACAAACTTATAAAATTCAATAACAAAACTATTATGAAATTTATTCTAAGAGTGACTAGGTAATTATGATGGAAATACCAAAATTATAATTTATTTGATTCATTTAGTAAGTATTTAAGTAGGTAAGCATATCGGAAAGGTGGTGCAAACTTTTACATATATTTTTCAAGGTATCACTCGTTTGCTTCTATAATTTTACTTCTTTTTTTGTTTGCATTGTATGTGTGCTACTTTATAACTCCGGTAATGACTATTTATGAATGACGAGTATGTTGAAGTATAAGGGATGGGGTGAAGATAAAGTGAATTCATGCAGATAGGGCCGAGGTTTGCGTATCAATCGTAAGGAATTTAAGTCTCATTTTCATAACATGTAATAAGGGAAATGAGAATGAAATGGGCGAAATCATAAAGCTGCCACTTGAAACTATTACGGGAATAGTGTCTTTTAGTATTTGAATTGTCTCCCTGAATATTCATAGCGGATTTAATAACGAGAGAAAGATTAATAGGGGCAATATTTGTAGGAATCCTCGTATGAAGATCAGGGAGGACAATAACGATATGTTTCAAGATAATAGATTCTGTTTGAATTAACATTTTTGAAAATACTTCCCAACGACAACAGTATTTTGACCTAATAACATAACTCTAATGAAAGTGGTGCTTTACTTTACCGTTATGTTTAACAGCAACTTTCATAATGGTAGTAAACAATTTTTGCTTACTTTATTTAATGTCATAACATCATTTAAGTAGTTCTTAGGAAAATGTATTCTAAATTAAATTTGAAGATTGAGTTTTATTCTCGTTAATTTTATTCTCTAAAACGAAAAACACTTTGGAATTTTGGTGCTTTTTTTACCAAAAAAGATTTTGCTATTGATAGTAAAAAATTATCAGAAAATCATTATTAATTCTGATCTTGTAGTTTATCTTCAATTTGTTATGGTTCCGAGGATTAGAGGATCTATTTATAATTTTAAATAATTAACACTTTTTTTCGCAACGTTTCGCAGTTTATAACTGCTTTTTCATGCGATTAAAAATATATGCTTTAACGGATTTAATTAACCCTATATTTGCTAAAAGACCTTAGTAGTTATAAAATGACGATAAATAATAATTAAAAAAAAATAAGTTAAAAAGTACCACTTGCTATATATTATTGCAGAGATGTAAGAAAAATTCTTCTCGATCAATCATAAAAAATCAAAATTTTTAGGGAAGTAGGGGAAGCCCGGGCAAGACGAATATGTTAAGGGAAAGGCTAAAAAACACACACAAATTTCTAATCAACAATAGTTTTTTTATTATTAATTTGTACTTTAGTTAATCATCTTTAGAAAATGCTAGTAAAAATAGAAACTTAAATAAACTCTACATAAATGTTTAACAACAAAAAAAATTGCATATTATCCGTCTTGCCCGACGTCACCGGGTAAAACGGATATACCACCAGGGTAAAAAGATTAAGTAAAGCAAATGGTATTTTAATCTTCGCAGTCATTGCAATAGTAACTGCCTAGCCTTAACTAAAAGTAAGAAGTACAGTTCTCGGGTGCCCACCTCTTGCATTGGTTGCACTCTATCCCGTCTTCTGTAGGTAGTTCAATATCTACTTCTGAGCATACTGAACATAAACAACTTGTTTCATCCTTCTGATTAGTCTTTTTAATAATATAATACTAAAAATGTCACTAATTGCATACTATACGCTAATGGACTTAATTAAATGTGTTTAATTTCGATAAAAAAAGTATTATTGGGCTAACCGGGCTAACAACCGGGTTTTGCCCATATCCATCTTCCCCAAAGCACTAATATTCAAAAGTTATATTATCCTACTGTAAAATTTCAACCTGTAATTAAAAATTACAAACACAAATTAAACTTCAAAAAATACGCGATCAAATCAACAGAGTCTATGCGTTAACAGTTAATACATAATACAAAAAATCATTATTCATAACTTGCCAAAAATTATAACAAAACAGCAAAAAACTTTTATTTTTACGACAAGTGCACTAATTTATTCTTTTGAATTAACTGTCATGCCATGGTTGAGTTGCTATTTTACCACGTGAGTTCGTCTAGTAGCGCTATCGATTGTAGATTTTTAATAACATCGAGTATTCGTCTTACCCACACTATGCATCTTGCCCGGGCTTCCCCTATCTATTAAAAGAAAGTGGAAAAAATGGGTATCGAGAAATATCCCATTTCTTAATAGTTATACCGCCTATCTTATTTAAATTTCAAATGGTTGATTGTTTATTAGGCTCTTTGCTTTATTTATTTAAAATTTTATTGTTTTATTGAAATTAATGGGGGGGGATGGCAAATCTACTACTACTTGAGAACCACATATTTCATGAACTATCGATTAAAATAAAGAAAAAAAACTATAAACTTTAATATTATTTTGATACCTTACTACCTTATAACCTACCCTTAGGTGCGCTTTTCCTATTTTTTTTACTCATTGGTGTGGCGTTTTATAGAAAACACATTGATCCAAAATTCTATTTTATTATTGTTAATTATCATCGACTAAAATGATTTTCAATTAACATGATTTTCGATTAAAATACCCTCAGAAAGAAAAGTAAAGATTACAAGAAGCAAAGAAGAAATGAAACTACATGAGTTATTAAATCACTAGAGAGAAACTAAATATTAATTAAAAAGCAAAAAGTTCAACAAAATGTTAAAAATAAGATCATTGTTAATTAATGTAATTGCCAATATCTGGCCTCTGTAAAATAACAAATTGCTAAAACCAAGGTTACCAGGTTTTTTTAGCATTATTTTGTTAAGTACAGATAATTAAATTATACTTAGATCGCTAAAAAAGGATACTAAAAAGGAAAATCGGTTTAAATTTAGCATGAAAAGATGATAGTAAAGAAAGCTTTAAAATTAAAAAAAAGTTTGTTCTATTTTTGTTTATACATATTGTAACATAAAAGAGAAAATAAATGCTTTTCCGTTGAGTAAGTGAAATATATGTGTATAATTTAACTTCATTATATTATTCACTTCATAAGTGTAACGTTTGAAAATAGTGGAGTTTTGAATACTATGTATTTTCATCTTTCATAGTTATATCGGCATCTCTATAAGTGTATAATATTATACCTATGTTGTACCTACATTTCTTGCTATGAGTGGTGGCTGATGTAAACGTGTAAAATAGCGCAAATGGTATTTTATTATATTATGTAATATAAAGGTGTATTTGCCTCAAGGGTAGAACTTGAGTGGGTGTTTTTTTCCTCTCATCACACTCATCCTTTCCAGATATATATACCGCGTGTGGTAATTCCAAATCCGGTTCACGTCGCTCCATTTGCGCCCCTATATCACCCCTGTTTTCACCACCCGAACTGTATTTCTTCAATATCTTCATCCATATCCATACAGGCACATACACATATGATGTAATCTATCTCGTAAAATCGTTCGGCATGTCGACGGAACTGGCGCATTTTCCGCATTCACTTGACATATTTATTCGATGAAAACAACGGAAATGAAGTTCTATTATTAAGAGGGGTGCGAGGTACGGCCGATTTAAATGCAAAGAGAATGCGAAATGGCATCGGGTCTGCAGAAAGGAGGTAAGTTCATCATTCTGTATTTTTATCTTTCTCTGATATCGTAAAAATGGTAAATAGATCATGAAATGCTTTCAACGAAAAAAAGGATAATCTAAATGTTGATCTCAGTAGTACTAAGTATGAGTTATATACCAGTTGACTTATAAAATAAATACATTTTAAAGTGTTGGAAATAAAGTAAAGTGAAAGATTTGTACGAGTAGTAGGTATAATATTGTATCAAACCAAACTATGAATGAAGTCATCATATTGGCCATAGCCTACTTACATAAAATGAAAACAAGGACAACCGTTACAAATAGAATTTGAAATTTAAATTGAAAAATGTTTTTTTTCTCTATTTAAACAAAAATCAACAAATATTAAAATAATTGAACCATTATAATAAACACTTTTTAAATCTGGAGAATTTTCATTAGTTGTTGATAAATATTGGTGGATTTAACTCACCATAACTCATACCTCATTATTACAAAAGAAACACTGAAATCTTGGTCTCTATATCTAAAAATCGTTTTACATATAAATGAATAATTTTAAAGATTTTTCATTGGTACAATGAAATGCTTAATAAGCTAATAGTAAGGTGTTATTTTGAGTTTAACACTTATGGTTCGATGTAAAGTGGAAGCATATTTAGAAAAATATATAAATAATATTTGCTTTTAACATATTACCTTATTTGTATTCTTTAAAATGCTAAAAATGAGGAGTGAAAGTTATCAATTTTTCTTTTTTAAAATATCTTGCTTTTAAAGAAAGATCGTTCAATTGGTAAAATTTATTAACTCTTATATTTATTTTTTTCAAACTTTTTTTATTTCGCTTAGATCTATTCTAAATATAATAGAAAAAATTTTGGGCTCACGTTTTTAGTTATCCTTGCTTTTTGACAAATGTTATCGTTTTAGCTTAAGTTAAAGGGGACGTTTAATGAGGATATTTCATGGGGATGTGAATAACTGTTTATTTAATTAAATCATTAAATTGTTAGTTAGGGAGGTAATTATTTAGTAAGAGAATATTTTTTTTTTATTTTTTACGAATAAACTATGGAACAAGTTCAAAGTAAGGATACCAATAATTCTTTATCAAGGATACCAGGAATTCTGCACTAATGGATCGGTACTAAACAGACAGTCGGGAGGTGCCATTGTAACAAATAATTAAGAAAATTTCTATTGAAAATGCTTAGAAATCATCGAAAAAAATCCAAAACGAAATTGTCAGTTATTTACGTGGACTCACTTCCATGCCTGAATAGCCCAAAAAATCGGCATAGTAAAAATAAAATAATTATACCCATACAATTTTTTTTTATTTTTTATTTCCACTTAATTTGCACAATCTGCCTCTTGGGAATAATTGCAATTTGTCGTCTTGTCCTGCTCTTGAATTAGTTGTGTCCACTAACACAACTCAATATTGCAAAAAAAAACAAATAAAATAAATCATATGCTTAGAAACAAGTATCTAGTAAAGCTATTTTGGATCTCTGGGCATTATAGGATAGATGACAATGAACAAGCAGAGGAAATGACAAAAAGGGTATACTACAGAACTATTTCAATTGGAAGACTGGAATAAACAAGTCCTGATTAAAGTCCAAAAAATCTAGGACAGTATATGGAGGAATACACTTTAAAGCTTTAAGCTTAAAGCACCATTAACTACAAGTATGTTGAGGGACTCAGTCCTGGTTATATCTCCAATCGAATCCATCCCCAAAAACTGCACAGTGGCTATAACGTGAATCAGAATAGAACACACCAGGATGACCCATCAACATACCGGGGGGGGGGTTACTGGGAGAATTGTGGAGTGATGCTTACTGTTTGTCATCTTTTAATCGACTGTACAATCCTAGTCCACTGGAGAAAGAAGTTTGGATTATGACATGATCTTAGAAATAAGCTTAGCAACAGGGACAAACTACGAAGGACCAGAGAGTTTTTAAAAGTGACCGGACTTCTAAATTTAATTTAATGTAAAAGTGACTAATAACTAAACAATAACGAACTATCATCACATATGACTAAATAACGGTGATTAACAAATATAATCCGGCAACACTAAAATCATTTAAACCCAACCAAAAGTAATTAAAAGACCAAATTAAAAACCAATATAAACAATACTACCAATTATACAAATATAAGTGGATAGACAGTCGCGAAATGACCAATTGTTCAAGCGACTTTAATTTAATTTAAAAAAAATAGGACAATAAATTGATTTTTCCAATTAACTCTTTTAAAAAAAATACTACTTAAATTCTTTAAGCTGACCAAAAATACAAATTTTTAACCATTTTAAAACTGCAAGTTTCCCTTGGTTAATTTTCTTTTTGACAATATTTGTTAACTTAATATAACTTAATTCATAATATTACCATAACTTGTAACCATTAATTTTCAACCCCATATCTTGATGAATTGAATTATTAAGATGCCATTATTCTAAATTTGGAAATAAACATGAAATTCATTGTTTCACTTAAAAAATTAGTATTGATAATAAGGGAAGCCATTCCTTTCATTTTATATATAACAGGAAGATTAAAAAAATTCAACCCTCATAATCGTAGAAGGTATCATAAGATAAATTTTTGAAAATTAATTAAAAAAGAGCATGCCAATTTTTTGTACTCAAACTAATGATTGATGATGCTTCTGAAGATGTAAAAGTTTTGTTTTTATCGTTGGTAATTTTTGTTTAGGAAAAATTTTAACTATGTTTATATTTTCGGCATTATGTAAAATTAGATTAAAATACTGTCAACATATTAGCATTTTACACAGAAAAGAAGTTGCGAGTTTTGGTAAGTGTGTCCAAAGAATATATATTTATATTCCAATATTAATATGTATTACAAGTTTAAGCCCGCGAATTCACCCACGAGGCATAAAACTGTATTCGTAATATATTTTTTATTCAACAAATTATTTTGTTAACTTCTGAGTTTATACTTTATGGTGTAAACATTGAAGACTTTAAAGAATGTTAAAACCGTTATACTTAGTTCATTACATCATCTATATGTTTTCAACAGTATCAATTGTAGAATAAAACTGTAATTTACTTGAAAATTTTTACAAAATAATGTCCTCTATTTCATCCACGTTATTCTTTGGATAATTTCAACTAATTCTTTAATAGATTTTTCATTTTCTTTAAGTTACTATCTATCTAAATCAAATCATTCTTTACCGCGAATCCAAAGTACTATCAAAACTGTTAATAAGATAGTTTAACTTATTCATATAGACGACTTAAAAATTGTTCAGTAATAACATTTTTCTTTGTGTTTAAAAGATATATATATATTTGGTTACGAAGCTTTAAAGATGCTTACTGAATGGTAGATTGTGGAAGTATTCTGTATATTATTTTCAATATTTTTTTTTTCAATTCAATAGAAAAGAGTTGAATTACAATCCTACAGATCAACAAATTATTGTATCCAATGGAAAATAGTTTATCAATTTTGATATTTTGTAAATTTATTTAATCTCTTCCATCAAAATTTTCATTTAACGAAATAAAAAATTTAAAATGTTGATATTTTTTCGTCAACAAGTGCCACCGATTCCAGAAATCCAAAGTAAATTGATTATAATCTTTTAGTTCTTTTTTGTTCCTCAAAAACTATTGTATACCTGGGTTCAATTATTGATTGTACCGATTCAAGTTAGATGGCCATCAGAAGAGTTCTTTAAATTATCAAAGATCTGGAAAAACCACTCTATTATGAAAGCACAAAAATTATACTTGGGATATCATTTTCATCTTTCGATATGGCAGACAAAAAAAGAATTAATGCGATAGAGAAAAGGTACTTGAGATGTAGACTTCGGATTCCGTCGACGACGCAGATCGAATGGATCAATCCTGAGAAAAATGAAATTCTAGAAATGAGACTCTTTTATTTGTCTTGCAAACTTTTTAAGGTTTTTAGAATACATTGCAGTTATGGATATTAATAATTCGTAGAAATTGATAGTGTCGGAAAATGTAGAAGAGGAAAGACCCAAAGAAGATGGAAAATATCAAGAAGAACAATTTTTGTTTATAAGGCTCTTGATTGTATTGAAGTACAAGTAATTCATCTTTAACACGTTAGAAAGGTTCTTAGAAAAAGTCGTGTTGTGTAAAACCGTGTTGTATGAGACCTAGAGCTACCACTAAAAAGGGAAATTGAACTAGACAACTTTAAAGTTCCCTATTGCATTTTTGCCTTTTTTCACTCGAAAATTTCAGTTAAGTTTATGCCAATTTGTAATTAATTTAGTATCAAATTTTTATTAACTGTAATCTTTATCCGTTGTAGTTATTTTAGAATTTATTTGATCTGCATCCTTGAATGCCATTTTCACCAAATACACGTCGCCAATGTCTTCTTTTATTGATACATCTGGAACGTCCTCAATTGCCATATCCACAAAACCTTCGCCTCTGGTTGATTTAGCAATTTTAAGTACCTACAGTGTTTTAAAAAGATTTCTGAAATTCTCTTATTGTGCTAGAGTGAAACCGTGATAAAGGATGTCGTGTTGTAGGAGGATTTCCGCAATTTATAAACCGTGTTATAAGACACTGTGTTGAGAGGGGCCTACCTATACATAATTCTATACTTAATTATAACAAGCAAAAATAATAAAATACAATTTTAGCAATTTTGAGTACATTGTTTTTAAAAGGTTTCAATAATTCTTTTTTTGTGCTAGTGTGAAACCATTTTAAAGGATATCGTATTGTTGGAGGATTCCCGCGATTTCTAAACCGTATTGTTGCGAAACCGTGTTGAAAGTGGGTTACCTAAACTAATTTCTAACAAATATAATAAATAAAATAAAATCTTATGAAAAATTAGAATCAATTTGAATTCAGTTGCACCCAAATTGAATTTTCATTCTATTAATATCTTCGCGACACCTGTTAATGCTAACGATATAATCTAAAATTTGGCAAACATTTTCTTATTGAAGGTCAAATATATTTAGGGTAAACACACATAAATTTGGAAACAACCAAAATTAGGGGCATTGTAATGACCAACCTTTGATCTAAAGTACTTTTAACTTTTTCTGAGTTAAGTGTAACTCGTCAAGTATTTGATTCACTAAAAATATATTCAACCTGCGTATAATAGTCTTTAATAGGTACATACGAACATTCAAAAAGTCTATCTTCATTTTCAATAGAAACTTCTAATTATGTATAAATAATATTATTTTTGTTCCAAAGTTTGAACACCTCTTTAATATATTTCTTATCTTAACTTTGACGAAAACACTTATCATTTCGTTACTGTTCAAGGAAAATATTTGCCCAAGAAGATGACGCTTTTAATTTAATTAATCTTATAATTTCCGTCAGGGAAAAAAGAAAAAAAATATCAACCAGTTTAGTCGTACGAACGTGAACACGAATTCATTTAATTCAAATTGTACCTATAACGCTATTTTACTTCTGATTTAATAAAAAAAAAAATCAAAAGCTTCCCAAGGGCAATGCGACTATTGTCCAAAGCTTTTGTCGAAACCATTACAATGATTAATGAGAACCGAACTAATTTTCCAGTTCTAAATTTGGTGATTTTGTCGTTTTGTTCGTGTAACCCGTTTATTTCGTATTCACCCTGTGGATCGATTTGTTTTTTTTCTTTTTATTAATTTTATCGAATCTTTTGTTTAATTGCGAGAAGAAAATTAATTATCGATTAGTCGGTTGGATGTAATAGATAGAATTAATTTAAAGTGTTTTCACTTGTAATTATCGCTGGGTTTTCCTCTTATTAAGTTCATTGTCCTACATTTTCATTGGTCTGGTATTTTCAATTGAAATCCTTATGGTGGTTTCATTCATTTGTATGAACACATAAAGTATATTAATTCTGTACTAAATAAACGTCACAGGTGCAATGAGAATGAAAACAGGGAATGAGTGAGAAAATTTTAGTGTTCGCACAGTTTGCCTGTCAGGTCCTCTATATATTTTCGAAAATAAACCATCGTTTCGTTGTTCAAGTCTCAACAGCAATGTGTTGTGTTTCGCATATATGCACATCAGATGAGGACCTACCCCTCCTGGTTGCATCGTGTGCATCGTTGCATTTATATATTGTGAAAAACATTGTGAATTCAAATTAATTATAAACAACGTGCATTTCATACAAATTGCCAATCTCCGCGACGACAAACCGGGAATATGGTACAGGAACGTTAATTCGGGAACGGTAGCTATGTTAGTGTCAAATTCGAGACGGGAGGATGAATGGAAAAAGGTCGGATATAACGAGCACATTGGTTATATCATTAATATTACGGATTAATGTGTGAGTTTCTGTTTTCAACATTTTCATGTAAATTAACGACAAATTCAAATGAAATGAATGATTTTTTTACTTGTTCAATTCTTTGAAAACGATATTAATTCATTTAAGGCTAATTAAATAGAGTTTTATGTAAGAGTCGGTCCAGGTTGGAATTTTCGGGCTTAATGAAAAATCGAGGATGAATCACGTACATTTGGACAGACGAGTGTTTTAATTATTGGTCTTCTACGTAATTAAGGCCATATGCCACATGTACGCTGTCCTGTCGTTAGGTCGTTAAAATTATTTTTTATTTCACATTTAAATTTTTGGTTTGGCAAATCGTTATTTCAACAAAACAAGCAAAATTTACATACGAACCTATTTAGTTGAAAAATTATTTGTCAAATTTTTTGTTTGAAAACTTTTCTGTATAACTACTTTCGTGAATTTTTCTCGAAATTAGTTAATTACCATCAAAATTTATTTTATCAAATAAAAAGGGAACCAAGTTCTTTATTTGTTTATTTACACTATTAAATTTTAATTCAACTGCCTTAAACTTCAAAATAAACTTTTTTAAAACCTATGAACATTTATCGAAATGTTTATATTGTGTTAATATACTACTCGATATATACTCGATCTTATACCAACTAAGGAAATTCCGATACAAGTATATACTTTCGATACTAAATACTTTTAACATCGATATAAATCTAGTGATACTAACTACTATCGAAACGAAAGTAGTTGGTATCGAATCAAATCAAACTGAACAAATATTACTTAACTTTATATTATAATTTAGGGCACAAAAACAAAAAGAAAACGCACCAGAGTGATGAAGTCTTTCTTCATTAATCCAATTTGGTCGTATCACTCAAAATCAATCCATATGTGGAACGGGACAAAATTAAATTAATATTTTCCTGCATGTATAAGTTTGTCCTACAACATTTAATTGTTATTGCAACATCAGTTCCAAATGAGTGCTTATTTTCCAAAGCGGGTCTAAAATACCTGTAGCAGTTACTGTTTTTGGGTAATCTGGATACAATAGAGTTCTTTGCTTAAGTAATACGTTTTTCTGTGTATCCTTAAATTGAAACATAAATAGTTAATTTCAATTGATAAAAGGTAGTTAGTTTCTTACCTTTACTTATAATTTATAAATCTGTGGCTATTATTTTGGAGCTTGATAAAAGAAGAGAATAACAATCCCTTCCAAGAAAATTTTCGATATCGAAAAGTATCGATGTCAGTAAGTATCGATACTTAAAAGGTACTTACATGAGTAGTATCAAAAAACAATTTGAGTACTACTGAAATGAGTGAGTAGCGATATCTTATGGGTATCAAAACGTCTCTAGTACCAACTACATGAACATTAAAATGTTTCAAGGATGATGTTAACTTCAATTATAGCCAAAAAAGTAGAAAAATATATCAACGAAACTTTACAAAAGCTTGAAAGTTTAACATCGAATTATTGGTTTCAACAATATATAAAATATTCCGTGGACTTATTTATAAAATACAATTTACATAAGTATTCTATTAATATAAATGTGAACAATAGCTCAAACAAGTGTATTTTAGATGTATTTCCCAAATACGTACTGGGTAATACGTCAAAAATAAATTTATTTAAATTTTTGATCGAATTTATGTTAATTTTTTACTATTGTAAATTATATTACATAAATATGATCACAAATTATTTTGTTGTTTAAACAGTATAACTGTTCAAAGTTAACGAGAAAATCTAATTTGATTCTATCGAATTATTTATTTTCCCAAGTTCCCAAAAAACAGTCAACCAGTATCAAAACAACATGGGTAATTCACACATCGATATACTTAAAAAAAGTGATTTTACCTTTTAATAAAGGATATACTTCCGATTGTAAAAAAATCGAGAACACAATTACCTAAATTTTGGATTTAGACAATAAGAATTAGTTACTACTTTTCATATTCCTGGGTGATGCTCTAAAAGGTAGTGCTCAGATCTACATGGGCATATGGGCTCAACTCTGCAAAATGGCAAAGTCTAGCGACACTGAAATAATCAGAAGATGCCAAAATAAAATTCTTCGGTCGTTTATTAAAGAGCTCACAATTCGATACATAAAAAGGATGGAAGAACACCCAAACAATTAGGCAGTGGGAACTCTAAATGAACCCCCATATAAGAGACTAAAAAGATGGCACATTAATGAATTTTTTGTAATTTTTTGAATTTTAACCAATTTTGGTCTAGCTGCTGTATGGTTCTAGATTTCATGTCTTATTTTTTGAATGTAGATGTTAAAACTTTTGCCACCCTTGCTCCCTCGTAACGATGATCAAAGGAATGTAAATTGTAAATATTTTGTCATTTTGTAAAGTCAGATTAATGTAGACAAGGGAATCCTACGTGTTCAATTCCTAAAAAAAAACATTTCAAGTGGAAGATGCAACCATCTCCCTACTATCTTTAAGATAAGAACTGTTAAGATACCATTTTTTTTAAGGTTCCAGCATAGAAAAAGTAAGTATCGTATACCTGATGTATCAAAAAATGAGATAAGTAAAAGCAAAATTCAGTGACAAAATTTTTAAAATGTAAATTTCAAGCAGATTGAATTTTTTTCTTTTCCTATATTTCTTTACCACTAAAGTTTAAACACTAATGTAGTATGTCCTATTAAAACAATGCTATTTAAATTATTCTTTCGTATAAAACTTTTGGTGTAGCGTTCAAATTGTTGATTTTTGGAGTATTTGATTGTGATAAATGAACATTTTGTATCGGTATTGAATAGTTTCATGATTGTTTGGAACTTTTTGTCGTTTTATGTGAATCATAAAATGGAACTAAAAATGTGTAAGAATTCGTGGTTTTACGTACGCAAAGAATGATCAAATCAAAACTTTACGGGAGTTAAAATATAAATCAAATAGTTTTACATTAGTTGAAATTAAAAAAAAAAAAAACAATTTTTAGCGGAAGAAAAAGCATACTTTGTACATTTATTTTCTTTAACTATTGTATAAAATGTAGATATTTGCTTACAATGTAGCCAAATTATTTATTATAACAGATAGTCATTGAATACTAACGATTTAAAAGCATTTTTTTTATTACATTTTTCATTCTCATTTTTAAGAACTTTAATACCAAAATTATTTCTTAAAGTCTTAGTGCCATCTATGAAAAGAAAAACACTGAAATTATTTTATATTTTTTTTAAAGAAGAAAGTTATTATTTTTTAAGTCATTGTATATCTAACCTTTATAGTCTTTACACAATTGGCAATTACCGTTTAAAGTTCGTGATATCGTGACAGAAATTAGTTTAACTATGCATTGATTGATGTTTACCTGTAAAGCTCAATTAGATATTCACACTGAAGATTGACAGACTTAAAATACATAAAACTGACGTGACTATCATTTTCGACGTTAATTATGTATAAGTTTACTCTATGAAGTTTACTTAATCGCATAAACTTTCAAATTACATATCTATTGTGCATCGCTTTATTTTCAGGTGCATTTTTAAAAGAGGTGTAGTTACGTAAATGGTAAATAACACCAACAAGTTACGAACCATTTTAATTTTTTTGAAAGCTTAAGAATTACGTTTGTAGTTATATTATACAAGGTAAATGGTTTCTTAAAGCTGAATTAATTAACGGTATAGTCAGTTAGCAAAAACTAAAAACAGAACTGTTAATAATATTGTACCATATCGATATCATTTTTAAAAACCAATGCAACACAAATAAATACAGAAAAGTCAAAACTAAGGAGGATATCAAAGAAAGAAAAGCCACTTCTAATCAACATTCAGTAGATAACATAAAATATAACTGGAAACCATTGACTATTTCAAATATTTAGTGTTATAATATGGAAAGTAAATTTATAAAGAAATTGTGCGTGGCGCCGTCTAGTATTAAGAAAAGAAATATTAATTGTATACTTGTAAATAATTGTAAACTAAAACAGCAGTTGTTGCTCAAGTGTTCAAGTATGTAAACGTATTGTAAAAAGAATTTAAATAAATAAATATCACATAAACATTATTTTCATTCCACCAATATTACAACATTTAGGAAATTTCACCAATCGTTATTTTAGAAGACATTCCACTAGTGAAATAAGAGAACCTTACAAAAGCAATAGTCACAAAACCAATTAGAAGAAAATCTCAGCAAGAAAAAGCAAGGAAGAAAGTGCCAGGAAAAATTTGTATTGTGTCACTGTAGAATAATAGAACTAATCAAATATATTAATTGAGTCACAAAGTGAGAAGTATTAAGAAAAGAGTAAAGAACTACCAAAGAAAAAAAAACACTTAAAAAAGGTCTTAAAAATCACGCATCTTATGCTAAATGGTACTAAAGAGGAAACAAATGAATGTAAGAATTGAATCATCGTACCGATTGCACCATCGATATTAAGGCGATATTTGCCAATTAATGAGAATTCGAAGCTATCTAGTTCTACAGCAAAGCGAGGGGTGATCCACATTAAAATTCTAATAATTTTATATTATTAATTTTATGTAATTTAATTTTAAGAAAAAATACTTACAAATTAGATTTTGGTTACCTAAATTATCCACGTACTAATTTTACAGCCGGACCCTGTACTATAACGAAACTTTACTGAGATATTTGCGATTTCAGTGGTGGATAAGGGTTAATTAAATATTCTTCAAATTTTCCAAGAAAGATCTTTGAGTTTCTGAACAAATTTTTGAGGATTATAATTGTTACTATTAGAAGATAATGTTAGAAAATGGTACAAATTATTTTCCTTTATATAGGATTCCCATAAAAGCAGCTTATTTTTAAGAGCTTTGAGAAGCCGGATTGAACTTTCACGTGGACCAGAGGTTGCCTACCGTTACACTAGAATATGAATGCATTTTTAAATGCAGAGATTAAAAAAAAAATAGCAGATTTTCAGAATAAGAAATTTGAATTGCCTTCTTTAAAAAATCGAATTACCTAAATAGCAGCTAAAGTTGTCTGAAAAGACTGAAAATATAGTGTTAAAATAACGGATGTTTAAGAAATACGACAATAAACATTATGAAAAAACAATATACATTAATTCTTTGGGAATTTTATTTGTTAACGATCTTTTGCTTTACACTTAAATTATTGTCAAAAAATTAAGTTTGTCAACTTAAAATTAAATAAGATAAAAATTTATTCAAATTTTGGTTTTGGTTTTTAATCAAACAACAAATTCAGCTTCCCAAAAACTATATTTTTATTGCATTCTTTGTTATTCACACATAATTTATATTTACGTCTAGATATAGAATGTTTCACCTCAAAAATAAATTTTATAACAGACCAGATTTGATTCGTATGAAACTATATCTAATTTTGGATTAAATATGCCAAAATATAAAAGTTGCTGTAAATAATTGTGGCAGATTAAATACATTTCTCCTCGTAAAGTTCATCATTATTTTTCAGAACATTTTCGTTGGAAATAACATTCTTTTGAAAAATTTAATTTAAATTCATTTTTTGTACATATATTTCGACGAAAAGAGAACGGGTGGCTATCTAAAAAAGCTTTTGATTCCTTAAGGAAATTTACAAAATATAGTTCTTCGGTAAAATAGAATTTTATGTAAAAATGCATCGTACATTTTAAAAATACAGATAGTTTTTTCAATGTACTTGGAACAACATCATTTAAATGTGGGTTTATAGTTCAGATTTTTATTTCTGATACGGAAATATAATATCCTCCGGACATTTTCTATTCCCGGAATAAAATTCTATACTTCTTGTAAAAATAAGCTAGAACAGCGGAAGCATATTTTAATTTCAATATAATTTCCCCATTTACGTGGATGAAGACACCTCCAAGCAATTTAAATTTGAGAAAATTCAATTAAAAAATCCAATACACTAACTAATTGCAGCGTGACGACTCTATAAAAATCAACTGTAAAAGTTATAGTTTCACATGAGCTTTTTGATAAAACTTGTAAAAATTTAATCAAACCTGATGTTTTAATCTTTTCCCGTCATTGAAAATATATGAAAACAAAGTAGCAAAATATCTTAGTCAAAACGGAGGCGAGATGAAAGAGACGCGAAACCCGAAATCAAAGAATGAAAAGAATCAAAGAGCAGGAATGTCTACGTTTGTGTGTCTCGTTTTTCATCTTTCAACTTTCTGTCACTATGATAGGTTGAGCTTTGATGAGCTGCGAGGTACATTCAGAAAACATCCCCAAGCAATTTTTATATCACACGCCACGTTGAGCATTGAAATCTATGACACCCAACAAAACGAAAGCGGTGTCAACTAAACGAAAAAAGCTCTCTGTTTTACGAGCAACTTTAAAATTCAATTTACTTATCTTCAATATCAACTGACAATGAAACATAGTACATATAAATCTGTTGTACTCTACACGGAGGTATATTCATTTATTTATGAACTATATATTTTAAACTAAAGAAGAAGATAAATCAAGTTATTTAAGATCTTTTTTTTTATTTAATATTTTTATTATTCAATTAGCTACGTTTCGTTACTAATCGTAACTTCACCAGGCTTCTATAACAAATTAAAATAATAACAAAATATGTCAATCATACATAAATTTCAACATTTTAAATAAGATGACAATTCAGGTTATTTAAGATCTTTTTTTTATTCAATATTTAATAAAAAAAAGTTCTTAAACAACCTGAATTGTCTTCTTATTTAAAAAAATAAAAGCTAAGATCTGAATTTTATCATCTATTTTAAGCTAAAATTTATTAAGAGTAAACTTCTAAAAATTAAATTTGGCAGTTAGACTCGTGTAATATTAAATCAATTAAACTTTGAATAAATTTACTCTACTTTTAGCAAATAAATTACTTATATGCACTATATTTATTTATCGGTTCTAAGTTCTCTTCTAAGTATTAGGAAAAATAGTATTAGTAAGACTTGTCAATTTGTCAGTAAGGAAAAATAAATGGTGGTACAAAATTTGGTTACGGTAGTTTGTTTCGGAAGTTGGTTCGGGGTTTTTGTTCACTGAAGAGAATACAAATTTTGGTTCAATCAAACGTAATGCAACTGCGCATATGCCCAATCGGGTAACTTCTCCAATATGAAAAATATGAACCAAGCCAATTACGCTGGAACTTTATGAATTTATGAATCCAAAAGCGATATATATGTTTTAAATTTTGTAAATTAGTTTTCCGTTTTCCTAGTAAAAAATAAAAAAAATGCTATTCGGTTTTTTTTTTAAAATTACCATCTATTTTTCCCCAACTCAAACAAAAAACAACTACAATATATTCTAAAATCTAATCATTATTCTTGATTAGGATCTACAGACGCTCCTTGGATGGTTTATGGAAAGTAATCACACTTAAAAATGATGAAAATTTTAAATAAAAGTATCTGTATGCTTATTATAGATGCAAAAAAATGTATTTTAAACAATTTGTTTTTTTTTCAACAAATTTTCTTAAATTTATAACTAAGTTAAAATAATATTAAAATATTTTTAATCAATACAGCAATTGGCAAATGTTGGTATATATGCTGGCAAAAACAGAGAATAAAGAATGTAAACATATACGTGTTAGTGAATACCAAATACAATAATCATTGCCTCTAATTTGAACTGATTGTTGTCATTTGTTTCAACGATAATTTTAATTTAATTCAGGAGTAAATTTATAGTAATTTATCATTTTTCTGTTGTATAAATGTTGGTTACTAATATAAAACGGGTAGCTACATGTACTTTATAACTAAATAAAAAGACAATTCAGGTTGTTTAAGATCGGTTTTTTTTATTAAATATTTTTTAATATTCAAATTAGCAACGTTTCGTTACATATCGTAACTTCATCAAGCTTCTTGAATCACAAAAAACAAAATATTTTCAATTTAAATACAATAAATAAATTAAAATGTACTTTATAACTATAATGGTGTAATTTTCCTTAAAGAATTTTACTTATAAAGCAAGAACGGTTGAACCTTATTTTCCGAAAAAAACTTGAATTTTACAATGAAATAAAGCTTTTAACATTCGTTCTTAAATACATACTAATTTTTTTAAAAAAGTTTTAAAGAAACTTATCTCAAAATAGGCAATTAGAGACCATTTTCTTAAAATTCATGAAATTCCTCAGGAAAACCACTATGTCTTCTTTATGGTGATCGTTAACATTGGATGGCACTGATAGCGGATATGAAGAAGAACTTAGATATTACATAGAAATTTAAATCATTTAAATCATTTAAATCATTTGAATTTATGTTATTATGATTATTTCTGTTTAAATTCTTCTATTATTCTAAAATTATCTATTTTTGTTTAATTTCTGTTAAAATCTGTTGAAGTTAAAGCGTTAACTTTATCAAATGGCAATCGATTATATTATTTAACTACAACCAAGGTTTTTATCGACTTTAAGGGTAATAAAAATCCGTAAATCAAGAAATATCGAAAATTTATTCGTAGTAATTTATCTAAGTAATTTACTATTTGTCAGTTGTGTAAATGGTGCTTATTAATATAACACGGATAGCTAAATGTAATTTATAAATATACTGGTGAAAATTCCATTAAGAATTCTAGTTATAAAGCAAGAACGATTGGATCTTGTTTTCCAAAAAAAAAAAAATGACTTTTACAATGAAATATAACTTTTAACGTTCGTTCATAAATACACACTAATTTATTCAAATGAGTGTTAAAGAAACTTGTCCCAAAATAGGTAATGGGAATCCTCAGGAAAATCGCCTTGTCTTCTTCATGGTGATTGTTAACGTTCCATGGCATTAACAACGGAAATGAAGAAGAAGAAATAAGATATATAATATAGAAATTTAAATCAATTGAGTATATGCTAATATGATTATTTCTGTGAAATTGAAATATATTGAAAATTTGTTCGATACGAAATTTGAATCCATCATCTACCAATTTTGGAGCAGCCACTTCAAATTGAAAAAAAAACTTATTTAATTTGAGTTTCTTCATTAATATACTCGTATTAAAATTAAAAAGAATCGAATACTCGATTCCTGGAATCGAAATCGAGAATCGATTGTTTTAAAAGTTATTTCATCAATGCAAAAAACCCCTTGTAAAAATGGCTTAGTTTGTTACCTAGTCTACATCAGTAAACAAAAAATAATATTTTATCTATAAAAAAAATATTTTTACTTAGAATTGAAGGTGCTTAAGTTATTATTTTTATTATTTAAGTTTATTTATAGTCGCTTCAACTACTCAGGTTATTAGCGACTATTGCGCATAGTGTATACTATGCCCCCTATAATATATAGTACATATACATACATTTAGCGTTGTACCTACATCTATTTTTACTTACTTTAGTAGTTCTTATGCTAATTATACAGTACGTTTATGTTATAAATATTAGTGCTATTTATATAAATAAGATGGAAACAACATAGTAACAAAAAATATAACAACGATAATAGTAATAATGAAAACAATAATATCTACAATCACAAAACAGTATTACACAAAATAATACTAATAATATCACATAATAAAATAATATCACAAAATAATCACAAAACAGTATTAAAATGGAATTGATAATGTTTTAGTCACTGTTGTTCGTAAATTTTCAGGGTCGCACTGTGTTTTAGACACTGACTGTTTATTTTTTTTTTTTTTTGAAATTCTGGTGCTTAAGTTATTAACATAAAATTTCGTATAGATACTATTTTTGTTAATGGAATTATTGAAGGTCAAAAGTTTTTCGTATTTATTCTCTCTAACAAAAAAGTTCTTTAATTTTTGAGTTTAAAAATTTTGAATTTTTCGTATTTTTTATTTAAAACTAAGTAGATAATTTGAAATTTTTTGAAAGTTTGATACCTACTTTTGTGTGCTTATAAAAAAGTGTAGATAGCGGGAGTGCGTCATTGTCAGACGTATTTGAAAATTATAAATTTTTATAATTATGTAACTAGGCATAGTTTGGAGGTGGTACACATTAAAAACATAAGGCTGACTACGAAAACTTAGTGATAACTATTGAAAAAGCCCATAAAAAGCTATGCTTTTTTTAATTTTAGACCTAATGAAAGATTTACCATACAGATTTATTCTAAGGACTATTTTGTGAGGATAAAATTGCTAAGAATTATTTTTTCGGGAAAATCAAATAATAAGAATGTTAAAGAACCAAACGTGAGCCAAGGGCTTACTTAAAAAGTTTTAATAGCTCACCGGTGTGTAATTCAACATCAATTGTTCTTAAGTGTGTCTTCATTGAAACTTTTTCGAAAAAAATACATCACATTCGTTTTTTTTTTTAAATTTTAAACTCAGAAAAATATAAAATTTCGATTTTAATATTCATACCTCATTTACTTAGAAGTGGAAACACTCCAAATGATTAAAGAACAAAAAATGTCAGTGTTCTCCTAGAATAAGCTATGAAACATTTTCTTTTCTAATATTCTTCTAAATAATTCCAATGTTTCATACAGCCACCACAATTTCGTTCAAGTGTTCCATACGTACATAGACTTTTATGTCCTTTATTCGAAGAAGAATAGAGCATCAGAACGGGGAAATCTCTTATCCCGGACGACATTTGTGGCGTGCGTAATAACTTTGGGTAAACATTCCAGGACTTATTACGATTTGATATGACATGAACGTAGGTGTAGGTTTGTACCTCTATTCATTCCTTTTCTTCTTTATCCTTGTCGTAGCAACACAACACCTCTTTTGACGAGCTTGAAAGTTTGACGCTTTTTTTCATAGGCTTTTGTTTTCTTTGGGGTTGGTACACGTATATTGAAGTTCAATTTGGTTTTCGAGATTCAAAAGGAACTGAAATCATAGATTTGCCTTTTTATTTTGTCAGTATTTAACATTTTTTGATTGGATGGAATCGAATGGACGTATTTACTTAATTTATTAAAAGTCAAAGCTTTTTATCTCTTTACATTTTTGAAATTGAATAGAGCACTGTTTGCATTGAATGGAAGGCTTTATTAGATTTAAAACGTTTAGGGCATTGAAGTTGAAAATATCTGGCTTTACTATATCAGCTGTATGGAAGCCTTTTAGAAAAATTTTAACAAAATTATAGTGCTATCGCATTAATGATTTGAGTTCATCTAATCGAACTTTGGAACTCGAACGCATATCTGATCCGTATCACTTTCTGTCAATATGTCAGCGATTTATTTGCTTTACGCTTCGATCTTCCGCATTGTCAGTAAATAATTTTCAGCGTAAACGATTTAGTTGATCACTTACTATATCATTGCCACATATGTGTATTGAATATCGGCAAATACGTGCATACATATTATTTGTTTGAAAATTAGGGTGAAATGAAATTGTTGATAGGATCATATCAAGGGTGGAAAATTTACAATGATAACTGTTAGTTCAGTCGTAATTTCTGTTAGACCATGCAGTTGATTTGTATCGGATCACCACCCTTAGCGTACTCATACTTTCGTAAACACCACGGTATGTATGTTTGATGAGTTGGTGAAAACTTTATATCGTTTTATTTCGATATTTCGTTTGACTTCCCCAAAAAAATAATACAAAAGTAAATAAAATGGCATTTTCACATTCGAAATAACAGGAGTTTAGGGCAATCAAAATTCGATTTTTTTATTTGCCACTATTGATATCATACACACATTGTTTTATATTAATTAATTGTAATTTAAGGGTGGATCACCGTCAGAACGTAAAAAAAAATGACTTTTTTAAAACTGCTGCCATTTTTTTTTAGAGATATAAAAAAACCTTTTTCGGCATGTAAAAGTTAAAGTTTTGAACTATTTTTTTTTATTTGCCCCGATATATCCCCCTCCCCTTTTTACAGCGCCTTGAAAATGGGTCCTCAAAAATGAGGAGGCAAACGGGAGACAAGTTTTCTCGGAAACCGGAAGTCGGATCATGTTTTTCCAAAGAATGTAGGTTTTGGTAATGCGTCTTCTTGGTACTGAACCTCGAAAATCCAAAAAAAGTTGAAAATTCACAAAATGGCGCGACTTTGAAAAAAAGTTAAAAAAAACGACCTTTTTTTGGACCTTTCCCCCTCTCCCTATTTGAGGGGGGAAGGGTTTGGCCAATTTCAGAGGTTCAGTACCAAGAAGACGTGTTGAACTATAACACTCTCCAGTTTCAAGTCAATTCGTCGGATAGTTTCTGAGAAATCTTGTCTCCCAGTTTTAAAAAGTTGATTTCGAGAAAAACGCATTTAAAGTTTTTTTAAGATATTTTTTTATGTTATTATCAATTTATTCAATTTTTATCAGTGAAAATATATATGTCAGCTATTCCAATCCTTTTAACACGTTATTCTTGAATGTTATAAGAAGTCATTTATGGAAAAAAAAAATCGATTTTTTTTTCTGACGGTAATCCACCCTTAACGAATCTATTTATGTATGTAAAATTAGTGATGAAGATGGTTCTATTTCAAACCTTAGATAAAACAAATATGATATCAATGTTTATTTGCCATCTTGTCTTTATTAATCAAATAAATGCAGAGGAGTTTGATGTTTTCCTCGTTTGCGACAAATCTTTTATAATTTTTTTTCTCAAATTACTTACGTCTAGTTAAAGAGGACGAAAGAATTAAGTTTCGATCCGATACTAAAAGTTAACAAAAGATAATATTTATAAAGAAACTAACAGAAATAATATATCAATTTTAAAAAGCTCACAATCAGAGAAAAAAGCAGTTTGGATCTTGGGATTTTAAAAAAAGATTGTATAAAAAAAAACTTTTTTTTCATAATTCAAATAATATAAAGCATTATAGCACTTTATAGCACTCTCAACACTTCGGAAAAACTTATAAATATGGTTCGATTTTGCTAGCTGAAAGATATATTACATACTTTTCTTGGCATTCCCTAACCAGTTTGGCATTTGTTTGGTATAATACTCATTCAAGTAACAGAAATAGAAAAAATCAATTTTCTTTCCTTTTATTTTCCCAACTGAGAACTAAAAAACGTTTCCGGTATGAAATTCGAGAAAGTATTTAATCAAACAACATCAAAAATATATAAATTTATTATAATCAACGATGTTAAGAACTTATTAAACACTTAAACACAATCATAAGAAAAAACTATTTCAGTTTCATCCACAAATTCTATCACCAGAAGGAAGGTTTGATCATAGGTCTATTATTAAGACTAATAGTTGCCGTTAACATAAACCACTTCGAACAGAAATACATCATGATTTTTTTTACATAATTAAAATAATACATTATGGTAGATATGTTGACAGTACCTATTATTAACCAAAATACCCGATAGATTTATTAAGTAATCCAATTTAAAGATAATTAATTAGAAAGTAAAGTTCACTACAGAAAATGAATTTAATGAAACCATAAAAATCTTAGACAAAACAATTACCACAAAAAAATCATGAAAATCATACAATATATACTGAAAGCCGTCAACTAAAAGTTAGCACAATCATTCACAAGACATCATTACACCGAAGAAATCCAAAAATGATTTATGCTATTACAGCAAACTCTTCTTCCCTTTTAACTACAAAACACGTGAAGAAGAATTCAACATAATAAAACATATAACCGTAACCAACACATACAAGGGCTCAAATATTGATAAAATAATATCAAAATACACCAAAAAATCACTACCCTAAAAGTTTTTACCCACAGAAATGATAAAGTGTACATATAAAATCAGATTTGAAACCAGAACGTTTGCCGATCTGTGGGATCCTGTCATACGTATCGTCGGCTTAGAGTGTTAACCTCCTACATCCATTTTTAATGATTTTTTTTCCATTCGGAAGAAAATGCAACATTTTATCGAATGACAAACTGATAAACCACTTAAAATATAGAAATTTCAAAATGTTATGTTTTGCAGTTTTTTTTATAGAATAGACAACTTACCATATATATATATTATTGGATCAAACCACCAAAACCAAACCAATGTGGATAGAACCATTAAAAAACGGTGTTTCTTGAAAAAATCTATGCAAATATTAAATCAAAAAAATTCTCATGCAAAATAATATAACTGACATTTAAAAACATCTGTTCTTTAAATTTTATTCATATACCGCCAATATACTCTGAGCAAAATCGCTGTAATATACGGGCAAGGCAAAATTAAGATGGTTTTACTATAATCCAATTGACTATGAAACTTAACAAGCACTTACAAAATTCTGCACAACAATAAATATATTTATAAATTGCAAAGTAATCCAACAGCACCAAAGTTAAGTACTTATTTAAGTATTAATGTTATAATTCTGATTTTAACAAATCTTCAAAAGTAGAATTTGGGTCTCAAACTTATATCATCGGTGTATTTTATTAGAAAAATGTAATAAAAATTAAAGAATAATGTTGATAATACAATCAAGCTTAGCAACGTTTATATGGGATTTTAGCTGAAAATAGTTAAGGTGAAAGCAATATAATTTCTTCTCTAATTATTTTTAAATTTATGCACAAAATAAAATACAATATCATACCTTCCCTAAGAATTTCTAAAAATTAAACGAAAATATTTTTGATTCAAAAATAAAAACTTTATTTAAATACAATTATGATAAAACTTATTTTTTAATTAATTAATATATTCATAATATCTTATCACAAAAGTGTATGAAAAAATGCGATAAAAATAACTATAATAAGATTCAGATAAGCCTCAGAAATTGAATGAGGTATTGTATTACATAGTTGAAATATCAATCACATATAGGCACATATTTGCAACACCTTAACACATCTAACTCATTAGATATCCAATACTCTTATTATTATCATGACTCATAATTACTTTTGACACTTAATACTTATTAAAATATATTTAAAAACTTCTATATTCTATCAAAAAGGTTTGTAATATATTTGTCAAAATATTGGGAAATTCCAAAGAAAGCTTGCTAACTAGTAAGAGCTTTATTACTTAGATTGAAGCTATTTTTACTTAATATAAAAAGTTTTCATTATTAATTTTTAAATGCCAACATAATCTAACATCTACTTATTTACCTTTTGATTTTCTAGTCAAAATTTGAATTATTTTATATTATTTTTTTGTTAAGAATAGCTCTTATATGCTAGTAAGTATCTTGGATACGGGATCCTGGCGTAACTTCGTGCTGTTTTTTAAAATGTAGTTCATTCAAACCTTTAGTGTCATATGGTACAAGTGCATTTATAAATGATTAAATGATTAAATATGTAATGTTGACTGTAAAAATACAGTAGCTAAAAATTCAAAAGAACAATCTAATAATTTTCCGGGATTTACAAATGAAGAAGAAGGGAAAAATTGATTAATATAGTAAGTTGTCAAGGATTGGTAAAATTTATTTTACGTCTTAAATAATAATAGTGCATTAAAAATATAATAACTATTGTTCTGTTAGGGAAAATAAGATTTAAGAAAACTTAAAAGCTTAAGACTTCCATCGTTTATACGTATAGGATTTAGAATCGAATCTTTCCATTAAAAGTTAATTCATTATATATCCAAGTTTATTAATGTTTAATCATTATTACATAATAATATCTACTTTATGTTTTAAATAAGCAAAATATTTTGTTGCTTATTTATATAATTTTGTAAGTAATTTTGTATTTACAGAAGTGATGGAAAGCCATTTGAAACATGAAAACATGTATACAAATGTGTTCCTTTAGATATATTTTTTTAAACATTTAATTGTATTTCTTAAATGCCAATTTCCAATTTTACCACTTGCATTATATATATATATATATATATATATATATATATATATATATATATATATATATATATATTTTATAGTTAGAATTAAAATGGACTTTTTATATGACAATCCCATATGTTTACGTGCTTTGATAGGATCACATTTTAAAAAAATAATCACGAGATGGCGTAAAAGTCACACAACAAAGATAGTGTACTAGCGAATGGCTTTACACTACTGAGATTCTTGTACTTTTTTTTTGAAAGACGCTTCTTTATTGGTCATTCAAAATATTAATATCTGCCAATTAAATAAAATATTTTCCTCAATTTTCCGGCACTATAATCGCTATATTTTGTGAGTACTCTGGATTTCTAGGTATAATCATTCGATTTTAGTAATGAAAAAAATAGAAAATGGTTTTTTCGAATTTTTCGTGAATTGTTTTCCTAAGGTTGCTTTTAAAAATACATATTTTTTTAGTATCTCGAAAAATTCAACCCGTTTTGTAATAAAATTATAATTTTACTAGAGGACACTATTAACATAGTTTTGTTGTTGTAGTAATGCCGAAATTATTATACATAAATTTAACAATTGCTGTTTTGTAATTGAGTACCTGATGAAGCTACAAAAGTAGAAAAACGTTGTACAAAGATTAAATAAAAACATCAAGTATTTAATATCGAAAAAATAGATTCATTTATTGTTCTATTTATTATTTTGATGCTCTAAGTCGCCTAAATATTTTTGTCAATTTTTTTTTCAAATCCATGATTTTTTAAGGCTTAGATTATGCATTATATTACAAGTGTATTTAGGTTACAAGTCATCAATCATCCCTTATATTTAAATCGTTATAAGACAAATTGAATTTTCAAATTTAAATACACTAATTTATTTATATACGTACTCGTATACCATATACAGTAAAATATAAAAATACAGAAATCGGACTACTCTTATATTATAACATTTTTTTTAAATATTTCTTCAACTATATGAGCAACTAATAAAAATAAGAAAATATTTTTTTACTAAAAAAATATTCTTTAAAGTAAATAATCAAGTTTAAAGAATTATAATTTATCTATCATGGCTTAAAAAACGTGTAATACCATTTCAAATTCTTAGATTTTGATTATTGGAAACCCTTTCTGTTATGAGAAAAATATTTTAACCTTGATGTTAGAAAATTTATTTCTTTTTTGCATTTTATTGATTTCAAAGCTTTGAATAATATATTTAAACATGGCATGTCCCTGTCATCAACAGGTGCTTTTCAGGTTACAAAAAATACAAATAAATCAAAAATTAAAACTTTAATGGTAAATACTTGGTCTGAGAGTTTATATATACGTACTCGTAGTTATATCAGACTAAATTCATATAAAATCTAGAAATATTAATTTCAATTTAAGTATTACAAAATGCAATCGGAGATTATCTATACTGTTAGAAAGCATGAGTTTCCTCTTGGTTATAATTCAATAATATGACCCATTAATTAAAATGCAGCTTTGTGGAATTATGAATCTTATTCAACCAAAGATTCGTTAGCATTCATTTTTTCAACCCTTCTTATTTGTACTGTACAGTTCATTATTGTCATTTTAAATATCTGAAATCATTAAAACGTTCTTCACCTTTCAAAGTGTTTTCCCTTCTTTTATATAAAACCTAATGAACCATGAAAGAGCATAATCTTAAAACCAAAACTTGATTTTCTTTAATCATCATTTTTTTGCGACATAATTAAACGTATTTCTCTTTTAAAGAAGCTGTATGAAAAGTATATTGAAAAAATGCGAAAAATTTTGAAAAATGACTTAAAACATGAAGAAATGGAAATGTTTTTGTGCTAGCTTTTCTTGTATCTTGTTTTTCTCCAACGTTCCCATTCCTCCTTTTTTTACGGAATTCTAATGGGAATGATTCGCGCATACTGCTCCAATGGTTGACTGGTGTCATCTTGAAAATACAACACGACAAATAACAGTAATAACAAGAAAAGTAAAACGACAGTTTTGTTCATTCGAAAATGCTCTGACAAAGTATTTCTTATTTTTCTTCGACGTCGTTTTTTTCAAGTGCTGTGTGTTGATAACGAATATCAGTAAAGTTCCTCAGAACTCATGTGCATATTTCTTAATGTGTACATTTTTCGTTTACCATTTTACCGCAATTTAAATGAAGTTAAAGACTTGAAATGAAACCAACTCTATATGTTTTACTCCAAAAAGATAGCGAACCATTCATGAAAATAACAAAACTTTTCGAATTTTCCCGAAATTGAATGTTGTCGTAAATGTAATAGTGTTTTCATGCTGATATTCTTATTCCAGCGATTTCCGAAAATCGTAAAGTCAAAAATAATTAAAGGTGTATCGGATCTTGGAGCATTTTAGCGCCGTTTCATTCGTGATCGTTGCTTTAAATCGTCTTAAATCTGGAACTTCTGAATTGATTACGATATGATTCGTCTTGGTGAATGAGTTTCGGCTGTTTTCAGACGATTTATAAGCACTTTGAAACTGGCATATAAGTTTAGTTTTGATTGGATTAGATATCTGAAGGCAACGCTTTGAGCAAACTATCGATTGACTTTAGTATGCACTATATAATTTTATGCAATAAATAAATTAAAATCGGTCGTAGACTAAATCGATTAACACTGTTTTGTCTTGTCTCAAAATGCATAGGTACTATTCTGGCATATACGTTTTGTTACAGTTTCCTCGTTAGCCATTTAGCTTTTAGTCTGCTCGTCCTTTTACCATTAAGAAAACGCTATTATATTGAATAGAAGGTTATGCAAAAGACATTTCGTCCTGTTTGTGGCCGATTGGTGTTCAGCCACAATGTCGAGTCATAAATGCAGCGCTATAGAATCAACTTTACGTTGAAATGGGATTAATGGTGATTTCTTAATAGATCATTTATGAAATAATGACTCATGAAATACTTACATTCTCGTGCAACCGTCTAAAAGGAATTTAATGCCTTTAATTTTCATAACGTCTTTCAAGAGTGATTGTTCCAAATGAAGATTCTAAGATTATTTGTTTCCATTATTCATCAAAAGTTATAAAAGTGTTACTTATATCAATTTAATTTTAAGAAAATGAATACCTCTAACGACTAATTATAAAATCAGAGTAAGGCTTTGAGCATCTTTTAATACTCTATTAATCTTTATATTAGGTGTACCGAAAAAAAAAATTGTTTTTTTAATATACAATTAAAACACAAAATTTTGTCAAAGCTTTTGATTTTTAATCAATAGTATAATCAGCCTCAATAAAATCAACGTTTTGACTTCTAGTTTACAAATTTTTAATGCCAAATTAGTAAAAATCAATGAATTACTAAGTAAAATATCAAAAAAAATACATTTTGAACATTACTTAAGCTTTCAATTTTGGTACCACTTAGTAAATGTTGTAACGATTGAAATAAATAGAAATCCGCTGGAATAACTTTGGACGATTATAGTAGGTTTGGTAATACCACTCCCCCCCCCCTAATTTATTAGCTTTTTTCCAGGGTTTTTCTTCTACAGAGTAGTCTTGCATTACCGTGTTGCAGCAGAGAATTTTCTCTGTTAACAGTTCTTGGGTACTTTAAAGTAATTGGTTGATCGACCAAAATTGATTTGAAATATTTGACAGCTCTTCACTTTTTGGTTAAATTTTTTGCCATGCTTCTTTGGTACCAGGTTAAGAAATTAAAATTATCGAAATCGAACTTAAAATTCTCATTAGGTATTAATGAACATCTAATGCACTTGGATAAACATTGAAAATGTTTTTAGTAACACCTTTGCTCTGGTACCCTGTGAAACTAGAAGAGCATACAATATCGAATTTGTATTTCTTCGGGTCTTTGATCTTACCATTTCATTATAGATTTTGAAAGAAAAAGTATTTTTTAGCTTTTTATTAGTTCATATGTCACACTAATAAAGAGTCTTTAGTACTACTTTGAAATAACTTATAAGCAGATAAATGGCAATTGAATGATAAAAGTTTAAAAACGAAATTATTTTTCGGTTCAACTAATACATGTAATTCTTTTCTTCGTGTACTTGTCATTAAACTCTTCCTAAATCGCCGGACCTGTTTCGTTGAGGTTTTCTGCGGGTATTTGAGTAGGGCCCTGGATAGTTTCGATTCAAAATTGAGTCATTAAATAAAAGAGGAAAAAGTGAAAAGAGATAACTAATTTTATTTGATCAACAATCGAAATTTCAAATTTAATAATCAAAAGGCCGTTAAAAATGAAATATTATTTCCAGTTATTACACCGTTATACATATAAATAAAATTGAAGTTTAAAGTGTGTAGTGCTTGTAATGAAAAAAAACTTATCTTTTTGCTATGTGTGAAGTCATAGTAGGGAAAGCAAAATCAACACAAGCGTACCCAGTGGTAAGTTCAAGCGTTAGAAGAGGCTACTATTAATAAAATTAAAGGATTATATACGAACTATAGCCTGAAAATTAAATAATAAATCCTTCTTGCAAGAACTAAGCATACATTATGAATTCATACGTATAATAAACAAGGTATTCTTGCGGTACTTCGTTCATCTAAATAGGAGAACTGGAAAAATGAAACTTATAAAATAGTTGAAGGGAAAGTGGAAAATAAACGTAGTAATGGAAGATTCCCTACACGATGGTCTGATTGTGTAAGAGTTGACTATCGACTCATTACCTGAAGTCGAACATCTAGCACAGGATAGGGAAATATGGAAGATGATGTCATAAAATGATGGAATTTATTGAAGTATTGATAAAATTTTTACTTAAATATGAACAATTATAGCTAAGATACATATGTTTTATATTTTTTGATCATCGGTAAGCTAATCATCAAAATTGCTGATTTTTTTTTGTCACGCTGACAAAATAGTAGGTATCGGTTAGTATCTATAAATACATACAGTATTAATATAAAAATGATATTATCGTAATATTACATGAGTACTTTTCACGATTATTTAATTCGATTAATAAATGAAAAATTATATTTTCCTTGTGAGAAAAAACCAACTATAATATCAATATCACTATAATATAACTATAATATCAAACTATAGCATCAATAGCAAAACATAAAATATTTTTTTGTTCCAAAAGTACCTATCTAAACTTTTTGTTGATACAAAAATAGAATGGTCATCATTTGCTATATTCTATTTATTTATTTATAATGGTAGGAGAACATTATCTGACCTTGTTAATTGATGTATAAAATTACTCCCATGATCACACTACCTCAAGAGACAATTGTTCTCAGTGAATTAAAGTCTAACGTGAAAAATGGCTCCAAAACTTCATACCACTTATTTGGGCGCTCCAGTACGAGCTGTTTTACTAACAGCCGAAATGTTGGAATTAAAATTGGAAATTCAAGAATTGGATGTTTTGGAAGGAGGACAAAAATCACCAGAATTTCTTAAGGTAAAAGTGGTTGAAAATAAATATATTCTTAAAAGTGATTTTGTAATTTTCGATTTAGCTAAATCCTCAACATACCGTACCTACTTTAGAAGATGATGGCTTAGTTGTTTGGGATAGCCACGCGATTTGTGCTTATCTGGTCAGTGTATATGGTAAAAATGATGCCTTATATCCTAAAGATCCAAAAAAACGAGCCATAATTGATCAACGTTTGCACTATGACTCTGGAAGCTTGTTCCCAAATTTAAGAGCAGTATTGGTGAGGTAAATTGTTGAGATTTTTTTAAAAATTTAACTAATTATTATTTTCTTAGTATCCAGTTTTTATGTTGGGGATGAAAGTCGTTCCTGAAGAAAGTATTAACGCAATTAAAGAAGCACTAGGATTTTTGGAGGAATTCTTGAAGACATCCGAATGGTTAGCGGGCGATTCAGTGACAATTGCAGATACTTGCAGTATCACGACTGCTTTGGCTTTAAGTGTAATTGTACCAGTGGATGAGAGCAACTACCCACATATCAAAAAATGGATGGAAAAATGTGAAAAATTACCGGGTTTCGATGAAAAAGTTATGAAAGCCCACCAAGAATTAGCTACTTTAATCAGATCAAAATTGAGTCCAAACTAATCAATTTGAAATACTTTCAACTTTGGAACAATGAATTCGTTTAACCATTTGAAAAATCAATTAGATGTTCATTTTATGCGATCCTTAAATTGTTTTCTATTTAAAGTTCCTGAATTCGGAACGCTTCATACTGTTTTAATATTAAAAATAGTGTATTTAATTTATCTTTAATGCTTTTAAAAAAATATTTTTAAATTTGTCAAGGATGTTTCAAATTGATAAAGTCAAGGATGTTATTTCAAAGCGTGCTAAAAGTTACCAAATGAGACTGGACAACCATCCTAACCAGCTAGCCCTCAATTTGCTCGACAATAGCACCGAGAATAGAAGACTAAAAAGACCCTCAATTTTGGAACTAACAGACCGGTTCAAATAAAAAATAATTAATAAAAAGTGAATCAAATTAAATAATTTAATTAATAAATAAATATTGAGTTGTGTTGGTGGACACAACCAATTCAAGAGCAGGACAAGACGACAAATTGCAATTATTGCCAAGAGGCAGATTGTGCAAATTAAGTGGAAATAAAAAAAAAAAAAAAAATTTTGATGTGTTTGTTAAGACATAACGTAGAATTACATTTTAAAGAAACATGTGGATATCTCACTACGGATACATAATACATAAATACATAATGTGTTAAATTTTGTAATAATTATAATGAATGGCAAATAAATTTATAAATAATAAGTACGAAAGATCGATTTAAATGGAATAGTTTCTTCAATAGATTTCAAATTCTATACAGAAGTGAAATTTATTCATTATATAATATGGGATAAAGTAAGTGAAAACGATAGTTATTTGTTTAAATATTGTTAAAATTATATTTTTTCTTGAAATTCACTACTTAATGGATTTCTTCCTAAGTGTACTTCTTTAAACGAAGAATATTTTCATTTTGTTATTAAAAATATAGTTCTTATGAAATTCTAAAAATATAGTTTATATTTCTTAATTCTGTTTTTATTTTATTTGTTTAATATTTTTAAGTGACTAAACTTAAAACCACAAGACAATACATACTTCTTATAATCAATATTTCGATAAAATTGAAGTATTTCAAAGAATATCTTCCAATTATCTTATACCAAAAGTGGGGAAAATCGTCATTTAAACTACTTTGAAATAATAGTTGATATATATTTTTTTAAACTCCACAAAATTTCTTGACATTGAATAGTAAAATTTACAATTTATAATTGTTAGTTTCAAAAGAGTTAACATTAATTGAAAATAAGATTTAGTTAAGTTTTAAATTCAACATAATTCTTCGAAACACTCATCATTTCTTAAGAAAAAAAAATCCTTGAATAACTCTTAATGTCAGTTCAAAAATGTAATTAATTTTTCTCAAGATCTAAAAATAAAATCGTATACACAAAATATAAATGAAACATTTTTTATTATTTTTAAGTTCCAATTTGTAAATCAAATATTTATTTTTAATTCTTGTTATACTGAATAAAGCATCCATAAATTTTGGTTATAAAATTAATGATTAGAATTATATTTTGGGTATTTTTTGCGAAAAAAATTGATTTTTTGTATATTAAACAAGTTTATACAATGAAAATTTTATCTTATGTATTCTATTACTTTGTTTAAAAAAATAGCTCGTTTTATTAACTTTTTATACTCTTTTTCTTATTTCTAGGTCCATATTTCATTTCTTGTTTTATTTTTGTTTTGGGACCAAAAAAATTCACAATAGATATCTAGTAATTGGATAATAATTGTCAATCATTGTTCACACATACATACCTCACTTCAAATTTCGTAGAAAAAAAAAACAATTTTTTTTTTGTATTTTAAATATTCTCAATGCTATTTTTCTGTAATCTCCATGAAAAACAACCTACGTAAAAATGAATTAAATTCTTTCAGTAGAAAAAACAAAATGAGCATACTATAGGAAGTAGCAAATAGGAAAGAAGTTTCCTGCGATACCCACAGGTGGTACGGTCGACATTTATTGTACCTGAAAAATAAATCATGACAAATCTTAGCATGACTATACATATTTTAAATGAGTAGAAAGAATATATTTGTATTCTATTATATGAAACTTTGGAATTAAATTTTGAATTGAATTTGGAAAAAAATCAAGTGTTTACAAATTATTTCAATTATAATTTTTTCTTCCCACATTTTTAATTGAAAAACAGAAAAGTGTGAATAATTATAAATTGAATCTGAAGTGTTTAGTAGATGGATTATAATTTTGCATTTTCTTGGATTCCAACTAGAACAAGTCCAAAAATTTTAAGATTTTTCCTTAGCTTTTTGCCCTACTATACAGAAGAAATAGTGATTTAGGGAACAATATATCTACGGTTGAGGTGTAGAGATTCTTCAGTCTCCGTACATCATCCTAGTGAACCAATTAAATGGGTACAAATTTTTAACACAAAGTAAAACCGACGAAAAAAGGAATTGAAAAGTGAAAATAAAATAAAAAAATCGATTTGTGTACTTATGTACGCACATGAGAAGTTATACTTAATTGTTGTAATTAAAAGTCATTGAAAAGTCTCAATTTTATGTTGATATCATCAATATTTATTAAGAAAAAAATATTTACGTTGAGGGTTATTACCTCTATTGTGCCCTAACTATAGAGAATATGAGATTAAGTTTATGGTTATCATAGATGAAAAACAAGAAAAATAAAATTCTTTCATTAGACACGATTGCAGTTTTCAAATACCAAATCGGCTGGATCCTTTTAAAAAATCACTTTTCCATTATATTCTAGACATGTTAAGGAAGTAATTTAAGCAAAGAAAAGAAAGCAATTTTATACGCCCATCACACGAGAGAACCCCTTTAATTTCACAAAAAGAATGTTATAAATTATCATGATAAATAATCGCTATACAAAAAAAGCTGAGGAGTTAATTGCACCAGTTGAGCAATATTAAACACATTTTCAACATAGAAATCCCATATAATTACTTCTAAAATTTAGCGAACTTTAATTTGATGAGATTTATTAAATAATGTGGTTCTACCGGTCACCGTATCACCTATAACCTATCACCTTTGAAGAAATGAAGGCCGAAAGAATGAACCGAAAGATGGGTTAATACAGAAAAATAGTATAAAGATAAAAGTAATGTGTGATAATAATTACGTACGCAAAATGCTATAAAACTCTAATACTTAAATTAAGAGAGTGGTTCGATAAGAAAAAATAATAACACATTTTTTAAATTCGTATATGACTGCCTCATGACTAATCTAGAAACAATTATCGTTGTGTTGAATTTTGATGACTTTAGTGTTTTGGGACTATAAATGTTTTCAACAAAAAAATAACTATTGTTTTATGACTCCCGTGTATAACTTTTATAACTTTATGTATGTTTGTTATTAGTAGTGCCCGACTGAAACTATTTTTACGGGCGAAACCGAAACCGAATTTCGGCACATGCCTTAGTTGCGGCTGCAACGGAAACCGAAACTTCCATATATGGTCATCTTTTTGTAGAAAAAAGAGTTAATCGTAATTACTTCATCTTTACTTTTAAATTCTATAGGTATTTATTAATCATTTTGTCCCTAATATTTGAATTAATCAATAACGTATCATATTATTATCACTTCTTATTTCAAATAGTTTATTTTTGATTTTTCATTGATTGTATGTTTTGTTATTGTTGCTTATAGGTTCCTTTTCCTCTAATTTTATTTTTACCCTTTAACATATTTATCCATTTCCCTTTTTTTATGTTTGATTTCATTATAGGGGTGCCCTTTGAAGGGGGAGACATTTAAAAACTCCCTCCGTCATAGTTAAAAAAACTAATTTAAAAAAGATTAAGTAAAATAAAAGATATAAGGTAGTAACAAAATATTAGACAAATTTCAATTAAAAATAAAAAGTTATTGCATTTGTTATGTTTAGTACACCATATTAAGTTTAGTCCATATTTTATTCATTTGTGTTTATAGCTACCTTCTTTGTAATTTAAGTCTTCTAATATGTCCCCGTTTTTGTCACATTTTCTAATGTATGTGTTTATAGTCTATTTCTAGATCTTCGTGGATTTTTTTAATGTTAAAATTTCATGAATAGCCTCAACGTACAAGTCTTAGGAATTTGCTTTAGGAATCGATGAGAAATCGTTCGTAAAGGTTTGTAAAAGAAACCATTTCGTTTGTGACATAATAGTTTAGCAGTAATTAAGTAATTACGAAAAGTTAATTATTCAATCATTGATATATTAAAATGTTAAGAAAATAGGGGTTAAAATAGTTTTAACGACATATAATAACAAAAATTAGGAAAAATTTAGAAAACTGTTATTTAAAAATAAATAAAAAAGAAAAATTAAATAGAACTTAAAAAAACCTCCCCCCAAATAAAACAATGGAGAAAAAAAGACATATATTAAAATGTTTTTTTCCTTAAATTATATTTTCAAAAAGTTTTCCAAAATAACAAAAATCGAGACATAATTAAACACGCTTTTCATCCAAATATTTTCATCGTTTGTGAAAATCAACTATCCCACAAAATTTTTTGAGTATAAATATGTGAAATAACACATTGAGTGTTTTTCAAGAGTCGAAAAATACTTTCCACATTTCCCAATTTGGCGGCCTTTTCGAACTGGCAAAAATCAAAATAACAATGAACCAATTTTATTTTTCATAGAAATATACAGTCAAAGATTTGACGATAACATTTATACATTTTGTTGATTAATTTTAGCTTAATTTTGACTTGAATACAGCAGCTAATTCTTGATGATACTTCAAAACTTTTTCGTTAAAAGTAGGCAATGTTTCACACTTTTTCATCCATTTTTTGATATAGGGATAGCTGCTGTCATCAATGGGAACAATTTCAGCCAAGGCTAATACACTCATAATAGTGCTGATATCGGCAATAGTTACTGAATTACCCGCTAACCACTCGGATGTCTTCAGGAATTCTTCCAAAAATCCTAGCGATTCTTTAATAGCTTTAATCCGTTCTTCAGAAATTGTTTTCTCTCCTAACATAAGAACCGCGGACTAAAATTACGACAGTAACAATAATTAAGATGAATTTAAAATTATAAAAATGAAAACTTATAAATTTTTGACTAACGTAAACTCCTTTTATATGTGGGAACAAGTTTCCAGAATCAAAATGAAGACGTTGATCTATAATGGCTCGTTTTTTTGGATCTTTAGGATATAAGGTATCATTTTTACCATACACACTGACTAGATAAGCACAAATCGCATGACTATCCCAAATGACAAAACCATTATCGTCCAAAGTTGGTACAGTATGTTGAGGATTTAACTAAACAAAAATTAAATTTAATATAATAAATTTGTTTTCTAAAATTCATACCTTAATAAATTCGGGTTTTCTTGTGTCACCTTCCAATAAATTTATTTCTTTCACTTCGAAATTTAATTCCAGCAAAGAAGCTGTTAGTAAAACAGCTCGTGCCGGAGGACTATGATATGATAAATATAGTGTTAGAACCATTCTTCAAGTTAGATTTTAAATCTGCACGAACGGCTATCTTCTAAAGCTGTTCTAATTAAAATTATCACACGAGGAATGCGTTTATACCTGCCGTTTATCAACAAGGACATGGCATATCCCCTACCATTAAAATATTATAGTAATAATGATGAAAAGTCTAAGTTTTTATTTTGATATATATTTCGATATTTTTTTTATGTTTTTGTGTGATAAAAAATTATCTTCAACTTCACTTTTAGTATTATTTAATAAATAGAAGACGAAATGCATTCACTTCAGCTCAATAAGATTTGTTTTAAATGCAAATTATCTAACAATTATCATTTTCCCTCTTGGAAAATAACATTTTTCTTCAAGAAACTACGAAAAATAATCGCAAGTGAATACAATTATTCATGATTTATTACATAAAATGTTTTATCCAATAATTTAATATTTACGAACCTTAAATGCTATTGAATCAATGTATTATAGATTTATTATTTTTCCCTTTCTTACACTTCATTGTCGTAAATGACAAAAATAGGTATATTATGCTAATTAAAAATTTGAATATTAATCTTTATGTTCACTATAAAAATTATAAATTTGTATCATATAATCGCTTATTATCATATATTCCACGAGCGTCATTAATTTTTATTTCTGAATATCTGAACAACATTAATCTTTCATCATAAAAACATTCCTCCAATTGGGCTTCGATATCGATAAAATTAATAAGTAATTATTAAAAATAAGTAATGAGGTACATTTAACTGTAGTGATCTCTTTATCAAATAAAAAAAACGACAGCATTTTGGGTATGCGATAACAAATATTCAGGATGCTGAATCAAATTTCGCTAGAATTGTTACGATAATGAAAATTAAAGAAATGATAAAAATCGGTTTAACCACTTTCAAAAAGAAAAAACTTTAAAAAACAAGCAAAAGTAAATACAACTATAAAACCTGATGATGGGTACTGTTCTTTTTTTAGTTCCATACCAGGTTTCCCTAACTTTAGCAATTACATTGCCGAATTGTTCGCGGTTTTTGGATAATCTAAATAATAGTTCAGTACTGCATAAATGGTGTCCAATCGTGAATGTTGTCTAGCCATTATATCTGCTTTCTTCTAATTCTTCTGTGGCCCTCAATTTTACTTTGGTTATGAGCTAGAAAGTTTTCTATCCGTATCATCCTTACACACCAATCTTTCTTATCTTATTTGTTGTAAATAGTTCCCGAACAGCATTTGCTCTCCAAAAGACTGCTTTATTGGTTAGTATAGCCGTCCCGGGTATTCGTAGTATTCTTCTATGTTACCACATCGTGAATACCTCAAGATTAATCGTAGCAATTTTAAAAGTCAAGGTTTCATCTTCTTGCAATAATACAGACCAAATATAGCATTTAATAATTCTGTAGCGAAATTATAGGTTTAAGTTAGCGTTGCAGAAGAATGATTTTACTTTTGAATTCGCTAAGATTTACCGTTATTCTCCAAGTAGTGTACCAAATGAGAGGCTATTTCTAGAAGTAAATATCGTCGTTTGTTAGGAAAAAAGCGATTTTCTGCTATCGACAAATGCTGAAAATAATGATTTCCTGCTTCTAGAGCCGACCCATGAAAGTTGGCTACACGTATGCAAATCACTAATGTACCATCTACCGGGAAAATTCGAGATTTTTTTTTGAAAAGAGGATCTTCTCTTTTGTATTTTATTTTTCTGTGAAAAATTTTTTTTCTAAAGCTTTAAAAGTTTCTAGGAAATTAGAAGAAAATTTTGTTTAAACCGACTGATATATTATTATATTCCTTAAACCAAGAAAATTAATAAAACGTGATTTTAAAGTAAAATGCTCCTGCATGTATGCCTTTTATGATATTATTCCGGAAATATTATTTCAAAATTGAATACTTCAAGATAAAGGTACACTTAAAAAACTTTTACTGATTATAAGCCAAATTGCGTGTCGAATTGAGAACCCCTTTTCTTATTCTTCGGTTAAAAAAAATGATACCGTATACGACCTTTGTGCAGCGTTTGACTGAATTAAAATATGACAAATATAGATCTTTTATGTTAGCTTAGCGAATCGTATCATCAAAGACTAGAAACCAAGAATAAGATCTAAATGGAACAAAAAGAGAACAACTCTTAGTGTTATGAAAGATTAGAAAATCCCAACAAAATTAAAAGGTTGTTTTAATTAACAAGTCATTGAATCAACGATGACGTATGAGACTGAATACTGACCACTAAAGAAAACAGAAGAGCAAAAGAGCATCGAAAATGTGGATCTTAAGAAGTTTCCTGGAGTTTAAGATGAGATAGGAAGAGGAATTTAAAGAAGATGAAAATATCGAAAGGAGGCTTAAATGGTCGAAATATACGGAAAGATTGTCTGGATAAGAGATGTGCAAATATCAGGGTTTCAAAAGAACGAAGGATCCAAGAAAAGCCTGAAGAAGATATTCAAAGAAGTAGAAAGTGCGAATCTTTCTACAGAAGATTAATAATACAAGAATTGGACAAATCCCTGTTTGCTGTCATATTTGCACAGGGTGTATAGTGAAATAAAAGCAATCATTATCGATTTTGAGTTATACAATTTCGAAAATCTTACTAAGTTCTACAAATATGATGATTAATACTTTGATAGTCACTGTAAGGATGAAGCAAATCGTGTGATGAATAAATCTCATAATGAAGGGTGATTACATTAATTTATTGCAAATCATTAATCGTATGGAAAAATCGTTTGTAATGTATGAAATAGCTAAATGATTTAACAATTTCTGAATCCCAGAAAACCACTTCAAATTTGGTTAAACAAATCTATGTATATTTTGTAGGAAATCAAAATAAATTGAAGAAGCAAATAAATCACGCGAAGCTAAATTCATCGTCATTTCCATTAATAATAGTTTCTTAAACTTGGAAACGATATGGTGATGAGTTACCTAAATTTTGTGTTAAAAAATAACTACTATAATATGATGCAATTTTTCAAATTATCGAATAATTTCCCAGGATAGATTTTTTTTTATTTGAAATTTTTGGCGTTCAGCGGCTTAAGCCTTATGTTCCATAGATATATTTACAAGGGTAAGGGTTTTCTATTAAATATATTTTATATAGTACGATGAAGTTCTAATAAAACTAAAATGTTGATACTAATATAGAAATTGGAATAAAATTATCTTTGTGCAGCATTAATATATTAACAGTTTGCGTTACAAAAATATTAGATACAAAAAATTTCAACCAAAATTTACTTTGGTATGAAGAAAAATTTAGGTAACAAATAAGAAAACATAAAGCTTAAATAATTGATCATTTTATTCAACAAATATTAACAATCATAGGTAAATATAGGTAAATGCAATTTTATTTTACTGAACTTATTAAAATAAAAAAGGGAAATCCAAACTATACGATATTAATGCAGCCTTATGCAAAATGCTTTAAAAATAAAAATACCAATAAATGCAATAGTTTATACGATTATATAAATTACTATAAATAATTTTGAAAAGTCATCTAAACACTTCTTATAAAACATAAGATAAACTTACATTAAAAAAATGAACTTGAAAATATGATTCAAACAAAATTGCTATTGGAAACGAGTAATGATAACTTTCGTTATTAATTTTTTAATGGTAGGGGAAATTGTTTCGACCTTATTGATAAAGGTGTTGTATATGTATAAATTTATTGCTCTTACGTTTATTTTAAGCCGATCTGTTTTAAGAGAAAGTCGTTCTTTGTGCATTGTATTTTTAAAGTGAAAAATGGCTCCAAAATTGTATTTAACATACTTCAGCCCTCCAGTACGAGCTGTTTTACTAACAGCTGAAATGTTGGGCATCAAATTGGACATCAAAGAAATGGATTTGATGAAAGGAGAATCAATAACGCCAGAATTTATCAAGGTAAATAGCAATAAAAATGAATTGATTATGTAACAGTGACTTGGAATTTATCGTTAAATAGATAAATCCTCAACATACCGTACCGACTTTGGACGATAATGGTTTTATTATTTGGGATAGTCACGCGATTTGTGCTTATTTGGTCAGTGTATATGGTAAAAATGACGCTTTATACCCCAAAGATCCAAAGAAACGAGCCGTTATTGACCAACGTCTTCATTTTGATTCTGGAAGCTTGTTCCCTAATTTAAGAGCGGTCTTTGTAAGTATTATGGTTGGATGCCATTAATTTTATTCTAATTGTGATAATTTGTTTATATTCAGTTCCCAATTCTTATGCTTGGAGCAAAAACAATTCCTGAGGAACGAGTAAAAGCGATTCAGGAAGCGTTGGGATTTTTAGAAGAATTTCTTAAGACATCCGAATGGTTGGCAGGCGATTCAGTGACAATTGCCGATACTTGTACTATTACCACAACATTAGCCGTGAGTGAAATCGTACCAATCAATGAAAAGAATTACCCACATATTCACAAATGGATGAAGAAGTGTGAAACATTGCCGGGTTTCAATGAAAAGGTGATGAAACATCACAAACAATTAGCTGCTTTTGTTAAATCAAAGTTGAATTAAAAATATATTATCTGCTGAAATTATTTTTTCTACTGCAATTATGGATTTTTCAACATTGTGAAGAATGTTTTCATTTTTTAAATAAAAAATTAAATTTCCATTAATTTTGATGTTTATTTTCCATTTTTGTAAAATAATTATTTCATAGTTAATGCCATAGGGTACCAATTTTTAATGATCTAAATCTTTTTACGAGAAAAAAAATAACCAAATTGAATCTTTTCTCAATACTCCATACTGATTAAAAAGTAAAGGACTACATAATTGTTCATAGTTTTCCATAATACTATCCCAATCTATCTGTGTAGCAATGGCCGCTAGTCCAGAAAGTTTATGTTTAAGATTTTCCTACTACGGCTAATAAAAAATAAAACACAAACGAGTTATGTATATAGGGAGTATGTATCCAGGAACACTAAAAAAAAATCAGAAAAAAACCGGAAAACCAGTCAAGGATTTAGAAAAATAACCGGAAATCGTAAGTAACAAACTTAAATTTTAACCATTAATTTGGGTAGCAAATTATGTGTTTAATAAAACATGAAAAATATTTTCCTTTGGGTTGAGGAACCATTTTTATTATAAACTATTCCTGTTAATCCTATTCCTAGACTTTTGCGGATGTTATCTCATTTGGAATCTTTTAGCATGGCATTTTCTCAAAACTTTCAAAATAAAATCTAATTTAAAAATAGAATTGCACATTACCTATTGCATTGGAAGAATGATCTATCGTTTAAATCTCAATTAATTGCATGGAATATGTATAAATAATTGGATGCATCATAAAACTTAAAAGTGCATTATTTCTTGGGGAGAATTTACGCATAGGTGTTGCTTAATTATCAGTTTGGTGGTTGGGATTTATTTCGTGCAAAGTTTTTTTCAAATGTTTCTTTAGATAGTCCTAATGCACATGATTATATAAAATAATTTTAAAAAATTTATAAATGTTCTTAACTAATATCTAAACTATTTTCTGAATTCATCGGACGATTTCCTACAATATTTGAAATTAAATGTGGCTAGGAATATTTTTTTCTTCCTTTTGAAATTTAAAAATAAATGTTAATGTACTCATTAGAAACCACTTTACAACTAGTCATCTGAGCAGAGAAGCAAAGGAATCATATGCTTTAAATTGTTGTAAGATTAATGGAATTATTTTTTCTGAGAATTGCTTTTATATGCTTTCATAATATGTCCAAATTTCAATTCAAAAATTCAAGTTCAAAATTGGTTCAATCATTGTTGAGGAAAAATTGTTTTCTGCATTATCGATTTTTTTTAGTTTATTTGTAAATGAAAAGATATAGAAAGCTGAAACTTGGGGTATGAACATCCCTCCAAAAATGGTTCAAATATCTTTCTGGGGCCGATTTTTCATTGTTACTGTTTTCCCAAATTTCTGATATAGTTTGATTGATTGGGAAAATAAAGTTTTCCTTAAAACATATTATAAATCCATATACACATATTTTGTATAAAATAAAAATAATTTTCCTTATTTTCCCTTCTAGTCAATTTTTTTTTGATCCTTAAAAAATAATTATTGTTTGATCGTTCGGAAAAACAATTTTAATTACTTATACTTCAGGACTCAGTATTGAAATGATCTATGAAATGCTTTGTTATTACAAAGGCCAAACACAATTATCCTCTATTCCATAGAAAAAGAAATTTAATGTAATTTTTAGGGCTAACAATGTTTTTCGTGTTGGAAAATGTGAAAAATTGTGTTAATTATTATTGTTTTTATATCAATCGCTGAATGATTTGATAATATCTCGGTTTCAATAAATGTATTATGTCGTCACAAGACCCACAAGCCTACCCATCATTTTGAGTCATTATTTTAAAAAAAAAATCTGCCAAATATAAATTTTCAGCATCAAAAATTGGTTTTTCTGCACTTTAATAATACTCTTTATCGATTAAAACCAGCACTGAATGTAGAAGAAGTTTTTTTATGGGAGAGACTACTATGATAATTCTGGTAATAGATTAAAAATAAAGTCAATGATTTATTCAGTTTTCACGAAAATAGAATTCCGGTAACAGTAGTATCTAAGACAAACTCATGGGGATATGATAAGGCATTAAAAGAAGAATAACAGTAATTATCGTCTGGTTTTTGGGCTATATTTACTAGTGCTTATTTTTAAGGTTTTTTTATATATGAAAGTGGATATGACCAATTTTTTTCTACCTATCCTTTTCTTATTATCGTCTTAACAGTTCTGAAAACAGTCTTAACAGCTCTAAATTGCATCACCATAGAAAAAACGCACCAGATTATTTATACGTATATGTTAATTATTTATTATTTTTATCAATATCGATACCCAGTTGGGGAAATGTTTTCATGATGAAATTTTAATGTTATTCGAATACGCAGGAAGAAAAATTAATGAGGCTCTTGGAATAACATACGCCAATATATGAAAATAATTAATAATTTTATAGTCAACAAAATGATTACTATTCAAATTTTCATTAGCATAATATACTTATTTCTGCCGTTTAAGACTATGAAGTGTAAGAAAGGGAAAAAAATAATATATTTATAATACATTGATTCAAAAGCATTTAAGATTCGCAAATATTTAATTATTGGATACAAAATTTTATGTAATAAATCATGAATAACTATATTCACTCGCGATTATTTTTTGCGGTTTCTTGAAGAAAAAGAAAAAGATAATTGTTAGATAATTCAAATTTAAAACAAATCTTAATGAGCATAAGTGAATACATTTCGTCTTCTATTTATTTAAAACGATACCAAAAGCGAAATTGAAGATAATTTTTTATCGCACAAGAACCTAATAAAAATAATTCAAATAGATGTTATAACTAAATCTATGATCATTCTTCGTTATAAATTTTGTAATGGTAGGGGAATATTATTTGACCTTGTTGATGAATTGTATGTATAAATTTATTCCTCGTGTGATCATTTTATTTCGAGTTGCTTTAAATTATAGTCGTTTTTTGTGCATTGTATTTTTAAAGTGAAGAATGGCTCCAAAATTATATTTAACGTATTTGAGTCCCCCGGTTCGAGCTGTCCTACTAACAGCGGAAATGCTCGGATTAAAGTTGGATATCCAAGAAATGAATTTATTGAACGGAGACGCAAGGACACCGGAATTTATTAAGGTAAAATTGGTAAAAAAAAATGTTAATTTCATACAAGTGATTTTGGATTATTTTATTTAGTTAAATCCTCAACATACTGTACCAACTTTGGAAGATGATGGTTTAGTTGTTTGGGATAGTCATGCAATTTGTGCTTATCTGGTCAGTGTATACGGTAAAAATGATGCTTTATACCCTAAAGATCCAAAGAAACGAGCCATAATTGATCAACGTCTTCATTTTGATTCTGGAAACTTGTTCCCAAATTTAAGAGGAGTATTCGTAAGTGAAAGTTTGATGATTTTTTTCAATTCCCTTAATTATTGTTATTGTTGTATTTTTAGTTCCCGGTTATTATGTTAGGAGAGAAAACAATTTCTGAAGATCGTATTAAAGGAATTAAAGAAGCACTAGGATTTTTGGAAGAATTCCTGAAGACATCCGAGTGGTTAGCGGGTAGTTCGGTGACAATTGCTGATACCTGCACTATCACGACTGTCTTAGCCTTGGGAGAAATTGTTCCCATTGACGACAACCACTATCCTCATATCAAAAAATGGATGAAAAAATGTGAAACATTGCCGGGTTTTAATGAAAAAGTTATGAAACATCATCAAGAATTATCTATTTTATTCAAGTCAAAATTAAACGAAAAGTGATCAAAAAAATGTATAAATGTTAGCGTCAAGTCATCGACTGTATTTTTATTTGAAAAATAAAATTGTATATATTTTTTCATTTTGGAATGTTTTTTTTATCTAAATTATTGCAGTTGTTACAGACGAAAATAATATGATGCTGTATTTTATGATTAAAAAATATTAATTTTTGTACTATATTATCAGCAGAACCGAGAAATTATAAATTACAAGAAAATTTTAGGTGTTCACCGATTAAAACGTTTCGTAACGTATCGTAACTTCCTCATATGTCTAATAAAAAACAAACATAAACATGTAAAAATCATAAAAAAAATAATAAATTATAAAACAATAAACAATTCATTCATCGAAATCATTCTTACTTAACATGAACGTCAACAAAATCGAACACAGCGATATTTGTTTCTAGGTTAGCCAAGTGGGAGTCAATTAAGTATTAAAAAAATAGTTATTTTTAATTTTAATCTAATGAACTACTCACTTATCTTCTAAAGTATTTGAGTCTTATAACATTTTGAAATGTAATTATTACACATTACTTGTATTTAAATATTTTTTTATATTTATCGTTCCTATCCTTCGGTTCATCGGACTTCAATTATTCGAAGGTAATAGGTTGTACCTAGGTCATAGAGTGACCGGTAGAACCTCATGATTTAATAAATCTCATAAATTTTCACAAAATATCTGTACTAACAATTATACTGTGATCTATGAGCTATGAACAATATGCGTTTTGTTGTAATTTGACTGTTTGAATTTTATTTGAAGATACAAATATATTTTGATTTGTTACTAAAGTACGTACGTTAGATGGTTGAAGCTGTACATCACTTTTGGTAAAGAATATTATTTGTTACATAATGTTCTGGGCAATAAACTTCTACCTGGGGCAAAATCATTATGCAAAATGGATAATGCTGGATTTTTAAATAGGGCTTTTGGTAAATGATAGAACTGATTTCTTATGTCGAATTTGCCGATACTATTATTGCTTTATAAAGGAGTGTCAAAACCAGCAGAATACAATGCAAAAGTTGGTTAAAAACAACTTAAATCGATGAAGGAAAATTTTTACGTTGCTATCTTCAACTAGTATAATGAATTTTGTCCGAACTGAGTGAAATTGACCTTAATTTTTTTTTTTACTGACACTTATCAACTATCACAAGCAGTATGTTATTTTGCTGAAATTTTAAATGACAACAAAATTAAACCTTGAATTTTTAAAAATATAAAAGTAAAAGCATAATCAAGGGATATTAAAAGCAAGACATATAAAACTACATATATTGCCTTATAAAGTCGACACAAAGATATCGAAATCTTTATAATTATAATCGTACTTTATACTTTAAACGCGTTATTCCCAAAAATATGTGTTCCTAATTTGTCTCCATTATATCTTGAAAACAGTTTGATCGACTTCTAATATGTAGCGTAGACTAATCATATGAAGATGCACGAAATGAACCAAAACCATTGTCAAGTTCTGAATATGAAATATTTTTTTTTCGAAACAGAAAAAAATAAACGAGTAAAAGTAACTTTTTCTTCATAAGTCTCTCAGAAATCCAACTTTCTATATTTTCAATCGATTCTAGTTCATTCAATGCTTCTAGATTGGAAATGAAAACGCCGTTTTTTACTTAAGATAAGTCAAGCTATATTTTCTTTGGTTTTGAAAAAATATTCCCAAAAAATGCTTAAAAAACAGGCCTTCACATGGATGAACCCCGTTAAGAAGAACTTGAGTTCCCTTGACATAGTATGAGAATTATAGGCAAATACTGCTGGGTAAAATCTGTTCTCTAATATAAAAGAGGACCAGGAAGAAGGAAAATACTATAGCTTAAAAATTTAAGGTCTTGAACCGTATATAAAGATATCATATCCAAGATGATAGCCAATATTCAGAACAAATATGCCAAATAAGTACACGAAGAAGAAGAAGGGAAACCAGAAAATATTTCATTGTAAGTTTATGGCTAAAAAATATTTGTTTTTGAGATATAACGATTTAATACTACGTTAGCATTTGCGTTAAACTTTTCTTTTTTTCTGGAAAAACAGATAATAGTACACCTTTCGCCCAATTTACACTGAAGATAGGTTCCAGACAAATCCGTGTAAAATGAAATCTTAGTTTTTCCTATATAAAACCGTGTAAAACGAAAAAAACTGAGCAATTTAGTCATTTATTCAAATGGAACAAGAGTAAAACATATCCAGAAACTTTAAATTAAGTATAGTTTGCCCAAAAAATGGCGTGATGTCGTAGTAAACTTATTCTTAAAATGAAAACAAAAATAGAAAAGATTTTTTTTCAAAAAGTACCTGCTGAAACTTAACAAATTCAGTTATGTTCGAAATTTATTCGCTATCACTTTGAGGAACTATAAGAAAGGGGAATCCCATCTTATTACAATCAGTTTTGCCAAATGAAAGACACTCAAAAATATTTTCCGAATTTCATTAGTTTATAAACCGTGTAAAAGCGAAATCGTATAAAATGAGTCTGGTGTAAATCGGGGGATAGGTGCATTCAATTAAATTAGCAACAACGTTTTTCAAAGTGCCGGTATTATATATCTAAGCTTAAGATAATACTGGCTTATAAACCGACTTGAGACTTTAGAATCTAAGGTCTTAAGTTTACGGAAAATCATAAAATGATGTCCTTAATCGGTTATTATAAAATTTTTGATTTATTTTCCCGCATGGTCAAATTCTTCCCTTTAGTTTCGTTCATTCATGGTATGGTTCTTTAAATCGGTGTTTACCATTCCTATTTTTCATCAAGAACTTTAAATGGTATTATCCCACTTCTTTTGCAGTTTTCTGGTTTTCTTTTACCAAATCAAGTATAAATTTTATTTAGTACTCCAAAAATATTTAAATGATAAATAACTATTTCTCATAGAATGAGTTCTCCCGAAAAATGAATTTTCCCTATGGTATCAATTAGGGTTCTTAGAATTAGCTTGTTCATTATTTATTATTCAATAAATTTAAATTAGAATTTCAAACAAGCGTGACTTACAATTTTATTTAAAGCCTGTTTTGACAAAATTTCAAAATTTGGTGGTCTTTCTAATATTTTCTTTGTATTTGTGGAATCATACGTGCATTTGTACATATAGTGCATTTTTTGACCACACTTTTTTGAAATGAGGATGAGGAAAATTTATGAAAACCCGGATATTATGTTATCAGAATATTATTTACTTATTTGAGTCGAAAAGTGTACCTTTACGAAGTAGTATTTAGTAATAATATATTTGTTTTAATCTTTTTAAGATCCGATTTGATACACATTTTATGCTGTCTTTGATTATCTCTAATTAGAATTCTTGAGTTATGAGGGTATCATATGGTTTCTGGAGTATTTTTCAATTTTTTTCCTAAAGATTAATGGTATTTCGATTTTGATTAGATTGGACGTAGGATTGGAACTATGATTAATTTCTTAACACTTGTTAATAGGTTTGTAAATAATAAGTACTCGTACATAGTTGAAATAGAATCCAATGAAATATTATCCAATTATTTAAATAATTTTATCCATTAAAGTTCTGAAAAACGTTATCTTAATGTAATCAAATATAATTTGCTTTTTTCTCGAGTAGCTAACATTTATTTTATCTTACAAATCCTTTCTTATTATTGTTTAATTTTAAATAGCAAAGTCTAAAAACACTCGGCAATGCATACTCTTACAATATTTTGATAACATTAAAAATTTTAAAGAATAATTATGTTTTTTATCTCTTGTAAATAATGAGGAAAAATCGTCATTTAAAGTACGTTTAAGAGACACTGGTTATTTTTTTTTCTGACATTCCATAAAACCTCTTGACATTGAATATTAAATTGTACACTTTTGGCGATTTTCAGTTTTATAATACTTAACGTTTATTGAAAATTTGTGAAGTTTTATGCCAATTGAAATTCTTCGAAACAGGAACTCATCATTTCAATAGAAAAAAAATCCTTGAAAAACTTATAATGTTAAGTCAAAAATCTAATTAATTTCTATTAAAATCTATTAATAGAATTATTCTGATATTGTGCAATCTTTGATCGCAACAAATGACTGAATATAGTTTATTAAAATTACAAATGTTAGACTTAAATGAAAGAATATTTCATTTGAATTTTTGTTTCATTCAAGCATTTATTTAAATTATTTTGTCTATCCTTCGGATAAAATTGTATTAGACAAATAGATGCTACAATCAAAGTACTTTTTACCTCTAAATAGTGACATTTATTGTGTGAAGTAAACTGTATCCGGGGGGTACAGTATTTTCATCTAAAATAGTGTTATCTGCAAAATTAAAACGTAGATACTTCATAGATTGGTTGTTTGAGGATCAAAATAGTCCAGTCTTCCAAATAAGCATTTATTCAAGCTTCGTTCAAGTAGCCATCAAGATATATATCTATCTACCTTAGAATGAAAATAACAACCCTAAAAATTAGCTTAGCAGAAATATATTTTATTTATAAGATGTTTCCATGAACAGAATGATCTTTGGAGTTTTTTTCAGAGAAAGAGCCTAGGACTGTAAAGCCTAGGAAAACATGGTGAAATTGCTTCAAAGGTACCAAACTTTTAAATATTTCGGATCAACTATTAATCGAGATGGTATTTGGTTGAGAAATATAGAAATGAAAATAGCGCAGGGAAAACCAGCTAATAAAAGATTTTATGGATAAAAATGGAAAAACACTTTAACAAAGAACATTAAAAAACAAAACCTTTGAAGTATACATCAAAATATAGTTCTGTATGGAGCAGAAATATGGCCAATAACTTAACAACCCTTAGAAACAAAATATGAACTGTAGAATTCTATTTAAGAAGATTTTTTAAGTTACAGGAAATTATAAAATATGACTAGAAGAAACATGGCGACGAATAGATGTTAAATGTTCTATGGCCAAGATACTAGAGTTGACTGGAGTATCGGGTATTACATTGGTATGGTGTGTCCAGAGAATGCTAAATCATAAATGCCCAAAAAGAGTTTTAAAATTGGAACCCCTAGGAGAAAGACAAAAAGGAAGACCAGCTCTATGATGGAAAACTAACATCGAATAAGCTATGACAGAAAAAGATCTAAGAGAAGGGGATAGGAAAATCTGAGAATTGTGGAAGGTAAAAATGGACATCTTGTAGTGGGGAAATGTTGCAGAAGAAAAATACAATACATCCAAAATTATATCAAATGTATTATCTTTGTATATTTCTTTATGTTATAAGTGATTTTGCACTCGTTACATTAAAATAAAAAAGATTTATCTTTTTGCCTGGTCACTAATACATTACTTTTCTAACTTTATATGTTAATAATCAAACAATCCACAAGATTCAGTACTATAAAAAGAATTGCAAATCATTGTTCAAACATGACACACGTGCATTAGAACTTATTTCGTAGGAAAGAGGTTTTTGACCTTTCAAATACTCTCAATCCTATTCTATTGTGCTATCATGGAAATATAATCTACGCAAAATCTAAGTAAATATTTTCAAGTAGTAGATACGAAAGAATAATTTTTCCTCGATACCCACAAGTAGTAAAGTAGATATCTACTGAATCTGAAAAATTAAATGTGAAAAATCTTTGCATGACTTAGCATATTTTTCATGTATTAAGAGTATGCATGTTTATAATTATAAGACTATGGAATTTTTATAAGTGGTTTGCAAATTATATAAATTATAATTTAATCTATCCTCATTTTTAATAGAAACTAAATAAGTAGGTATATGCACCGACACTTGATTACGGGAAATTGAATAGAATAAAATTATACGTTCGAATTTCAAAAAGTACATAGAAAATAATACTTTGATTGTTTAAAAAAAAGGGAACATATTGGTAGTAACGTAATATTGTGTATTTAGTAAATAGGTGAATTTTATTATAAGATAAAGCAGATCAATTATTGTTTTCTAGAGATTTAACTTGACCCATTTGTCCAAATTTTCTTTGTAGCAACAGTTGATGCGCTAATACAAATTCATAAAAACAAATCAAATATTTTTTGAAAGCTATTTTATAGGAAAAATGAATAGTGAATTCATTATTAAAATATCAACATGAAAGTTTTACTTTCACAGTGATAAATGAGTTGATGTTCTACTATTAGGTGTACCGGAAAGTAATATCGTTTTTAAAACTATACTCATTGAGTTAGCATTAATTTGCTTATGAGTTATTTCAAAGTGATACTAATGACAATATATGATTTGAGTAACTTATTAACTAATAAAAAATAACAAAATAGTTTTTATTCCGAAATCAATATTGAAATGGTAGGACCAAAAACCCGAAAGAATATAAATTCGGTATTATATGCTCTTCGATTTTCATAGGATAGTAATGCGAAGTTGTTACTAAAAACATTTTCAATGTTTATAAAAGTGCATTAGATATTCATTAATACCGAATGGTTTTTTTAAGTTCAAATTCGATACTAATCTTTTTTCCAACTGTTACCAACGAAATATGTCAAAAAATTTAACCAATAAAAAATTAAGAGGGGAAATGGTGCCAAATGTATGCCAGAAAGTCGAAGAATTGTCAAATAATCCTAATAATTTTTAATCGATCGGCCAAATAAAAAAAAATGTCCAAAAACTGTTAACAGACAAAATTCTTTGCTGCATCATGGTAATGCATGACTCCTTTGTAGAAGAAAAGCCCTGAAAAAACTAATTAATTAAGGCGGAGATGATATTATTGTACCCACTATAATCGTCCAAAGTTGTTCCATTGGTTTTTTATTTTTTTCAACCGTTACAAAATTTACTAAGAGGTAAACAAATTGAAAGCTTAAGTGAGGTTCAAAATGAATTTTTTTGATATTTTCCTTTTAGTCTAGGATCCCATTGCAGAAAAGTGTAGTGATCGAGTGCATGCTAAAAACCTAATTTTTAAACATATTTATCATCAGGAGAATAAGTATCTACTAGGTTGCCTATCAAAATTTGGCCGCTTGTATTTTTAATTAAATTATTTTTAATTGATTTTTCGCAAAAATTTAATTGATTTGTTTTTAAAATAAAATATCGTCCACTTCACAGCAATACATATTAAGACTTTGAAAAGTCAGGGTTGCCGTTGCGCACTTGACCGCACCTCTTCACAGCCAAGTTTAAACAGGTATGATTTTGGGCCCTTTTTACGTTCAAAACATGCATTAATGATTTATATATCAAATTAAAGCTAATTTTTTTCTCATTATTATGATTATGATATGACGGTTGCCTAAATAAATCTGGCCGCAAATAAGGGTTGCTGGCTGCAATAAAATAAATAACTTCGCTTCAGATTGTATTAGAAAATGTTTTAAGAGTACCACTGGAGACAAAAAATCAATAGTTAAAATGGAATGAGATATTTTTCGACGTCTGTTGGTAGTTGCTATTAATCCAAAAGTTGACATTGGGTACTGTCTGTCATTCCCTCTAGCATCTCTACCTTCTGCACTATTCCACTGCTCAGGCGACATGATGAAGACGGATAAGTCAACTCTAAGTAAACAATTGACAGCAAAGATTGCACCAGCTAATCCCGGACAAGTCGACATAGAAATCATTGATGGTTTCTATTATTTATATCAAATTGGGTCTACTTTGCCACAAACATTTGGAAAAGTAGCAGAATTAATATTGATAGAACTTTGTTTAAAAAATACTCCGGAAGTACTTGAGTGGTTGAGAACACTAGCATCCAACGCATGTGCATTGGCTTTAAAACGTCGTATAGCTGCCAATCGCTGTCCTCGTATGACTGGTGTTGTTACGCGCTAGCTCTTTTTCACTCTATTTTTAATATTTACCATCTTTAGCAGCCAGCAACCCGTATTTGCGGCCAGATTTATTTAGGCAACCGTTTATCATAATAATGAGAAACAAATTAGCTTTAATTTGATATATAAATCATAAATGCACGTTATGAACGTAAAAAGGGCCCAAAATCATACCTGTTTACACCTGGCTGCGAAGAGGTGCGACCAAATGCGCAACGGCAACCCTGACTTTTCAAAGTCTTAATATGTATTGCTGTGAAGTGGACGATATTTTATTTTAAAAACAAATCAATTAAATTTTTGCGAACAAATCAATTAAAAATAATTTAATTAAAAATACAAGCGGCCAAATTTTGATAGGCAACCTAGTAGATACTTATTCTCCTGATGATTAATATGCGTAAAAATTAGGTTTTTAACATAAACTCGATCACTACACTTTTCTGCAGTGGGATCCTAGACTATTCGTAATCAATTGATTTTTACTAATTTGGCTTTAAAAATTTATACACTAGATGTCAAAATGCTGATGCTATTGAGGCTGATTATATCATTGATTTAAAATCAAAAGTTGTAACAATTTTTTTTGTTTTAATTGTATATTAAAGAATGGAATGTATTTTCCGGTAAACCGTCTATTTTGGGGTTCAAAAATCACTATTTTTAACGACCTACGGAAAAGATCTGATAATTCATAAAAATAGCTTTGATTATCTGTGGAAATTAGATAATTTATGGTTGATTTTAAGATAACATAAATAAAGTTTTTATTTTGCCAAAAGTCAATGCTACTGTTAATATAAACAGCAAGAAATTAGTAGCTGTATTGTGATAATAATTATTATCTACCGCGAAACACGTTCGAGTCATATCAGCAAATTAATATTATCATGATATATATTTTACATAGACTCCATTTGTAGGCTTTCATTCTTTATCACAACTTACAGTTGCCTACTATCAACAATAGACAACAGGCACATAAATATATTACACTACATCAGCCTGATATGGGATAAAAGGGAGATTGTCAGCGACTGCAAAGGTTATTTCTGTCGTCAATAACATCCCCTAAAACCGTGTGTTTCAGATAAATTAATCTCGACTAAGCTAAAATGAATTTAAACATCAAAACTAATCTAAACGTGTCGCTTTCTCTCTCCCTCAACCCTGCCAGCTATAGGCAAACAAATCATTGTTGCGGTGAATATCAAATGATTTTGTCATCCCTCTTTGTTTGCCAACTTGAAAGCTTCATTAATGTATTTAGGGACTAACCTGTGCGGCGATGTGACCCTGTTTTAGTCGTGGCAAGTCGGTGTGGGACCAGGCACTTTGAGACCATGGCGAAACGTTTCTCAAGTCTTCACCGAACTTGAAATCTTTTAGTCTGTTGTGGAGGAATTTGCGAATGTTCCATGGCAGGTCGTTGTGGCCGTCAATGAGAGGCACTTCCTGGAGTAAACGGGATGCGAACTCCATTCGCTCTTCGAGAGAGGCGCCAGCGCTTATGCGTAAAGCGATGGGAACTCCAAATCCAGCGGCGGCTGCTAATAGTAATACTGTTACAATTACCCACCAATGACGAGTGGATAAATCAAATCCTGGAACAATACAAATTTGATAACAACTAAGCTTCATTGTCATGAGGCTTTATTCAATCGTTATTTGAAAATAAAGGAAAATCTAGTCTTTCAATTTTCATTGTTATTTACAGAAATCACTTCACCTACAGAAGTTTGGGTCTTCTTTCGGTCGCAATAAATAGCAACTCATTAAACTCTTCTTTTTCTAAAAAGAAGAGAAAATTTTTATTTAAATTTTAGTTAAAAAATTAGATACATTATTAATATAAAAATATAACAATCCCATGGCACGATTTTCGTCTACGCTAATTTCTGAAACCGCTGTACCGATTTTAATCTGTGAAATTTATTGAATCTTCAAATTAAGTCACAGATTAAATTAAAAGACAAATTTTGACCCGATTTTCGGTTTTTAATATTGTATGCTTCGACTTGAAGGATTTTTAAAATAAATATAATAGGGGTACCGGAAAAGACTGTCATTTTTCAATTAAAGATTTGAATGCTCAGACGAATATTTTCGTTCAAAACTTACGATGTTTCATGACAAAGGTATCAAAATGTTACCAGAAAGCAAGGTTTATAAAATACACAGGTGGCCTCATGGTGGCTACGTGACGTGTCCAGAAGAAATTCGTACATATCTTCAGACTAATTCAATTTCAAAATTTTTTTTAATGGTGCAACCTGTGTAATTTACAAACCTTGACCAGAAAGGTGGGAGAAGATTTTATCCAACAAGGGAAATTATATTTTATAATATAATTTGGTGAATAAAGAAAAATTGAGCATTCAAATCTTTCATTGAAAAAACGACATTTTTTTCCGGTACCCCAATAGAATCGTACGATAAGGTATATGAAATTTTAACAATCTTAACGGACCTAGCCGTATCAGTATGGCGAGTTGGATCGAGAGAACCCAAATGAGAACCTATGGTATAACGAAACTTATATTAAAATACCAACTAATGTATAAACATGTTTTATGTATATTTCGCGATCAAATTCCCCTTTGAGCTTTGTTTTTAATTTGTGATAATTACTTTCAAGAATTGGAATAGCTATTTAAAAAAAAAAGATAAACATTTAGTGCTCAATATATATTTAAATAATACAGTTAATATTTTAATACAAAGATAGTGATAGGTTTTTTGATGCTACAGGGGCGTCAATGAAATTTATAAAATTAACATTTATTTTTCCTGCTGGTATTTTTACAATTCACAACACAATAACTCTGGTACTTCATTTTCGTTTTATTTATTAAAATAAAAAAAATATCTTGTGTTTGTTTAAAATTTCATTAATAATACCCTACTACAACACTTAAATTGACCAACGGGAACGCTAAAGCATAAAATAAGCCTACTAGTGGCCGAGTGGTGAAGGTGACCGCTTCAAGACTGGTAGACAATGAATCTAGTATTACGCAAATTTTTAAAATTTATTGACTTGCAGATTTTTATTAACCTTAGAACCGCTAAAGATTTTGGTAGTTATGATGTGAAGATAAATAACAATGAAAAAACCATAAAATATTAAGGACCTCTAAGGTGGAACATTGTTTTATTCATTTATAATTATTTTTACAAGTCTTTGTTTATAAAATATCATTTAAAGAAAAGAAGCATTTAATTCTAAGACAACGTCAGCAATTTTCAAAATTTTATACAAAAAATCTCTTTGAAATTTTTATATACATTGCCAATATATATTTTTAACTTAATAAACGTTTTTCTCGTCATAAAGATGGAAGACCTTATTCCTAGATTTGAACTGTAAACATACCATAAATTACGAATCTTGATTAATGTTACTAAAGTTCATAAATTTAAAGTTTAATTTGAAAATTGAATTTTGGCAAATCCGTTTTAAGTTTAGTTAGTATAAGCTTGCGAGCTTTTAATCTTACACGAATTATAAACGATTTGTTTGAACGCAAAACTTTTCTGAATGTTCAAAACCAGTGCGGTCGTTTTATCATGCTTTTTTATCCCTCCCCCGCCCACATCTTTGCACATATTCTCCCAAATTACATTACAGTAATGAAAATTTTCGTTTCGTAAATATTGTGTTAAATTTACAAAATTAAACGCAAAAAACTGATGAACTTGGTTGCTATACGAGTATGTGCTAATAAACTATACATTTGAAAGCTTGAAAGTTCAAGCTTGTGCATGTGAAGACGAAAATTATGTTCTTTGATAATTTTTTTTTAATAAAAGTTTATGCATTAAAATAAAGTATATTCAGTTTATTGTGCAAAGTTATCATGTACCTTTGACATTGGGAAAGAGTGATATTTTTATGTTATAGTCTCTATAATATATCTTATCTAACAAATTTATGGATAAATTAAATTTTATGTTTCGTCTCATTTCACGTCAATATTTTCTCGTTATGGAAAATTCGAAAAACAGTGAATTTAAAAGATAACTTTTGGTGAAAGTATTTTCAGTTTTAGGTGTATATATGTACAGAAATAACCAATTTTATTGATCTCAGAGGAATGGGCGGTAAAATTACGAATTGTAAAAATACTTCCAATTCTTTCGATTAGTTCAAAAAACTTTTTGTCGCATTATACGAGTATTAGTCTGATTTTATTGTTTATCCTCGTTTTTACTACTTTCTCGAATATTTTATCGCTGTTTTATCGATTGATCGAACCGTAAACACTTAATGAAAATTTTTGAAAAGCACCCACGTTTCAAATAATTAAAATTCTCTCATTTTATGCAATAAATTTTCGAAATTCATCCGAGAAAAAAATTACAATTAAGTGTGATATTATAAAATTTTAAACGGTCAGTTGAGTTTTGGATACAGCAGTCAGAGTGATTTATAGTACTAATTTTCGGAATGAAATGAAATGGAACGTATTTTGTTGTATATGGTGTAAAGATGGCAAGGAAACGTTTTTGTTGGGAATGGGAAACGGATGGAAGGCGAAAACGGGAAGAATTGGGTTCGAGTTCTTATAACACAACTCGTTTTCAAACACGTCATAACGCAATTATCGGTAAGTGAAACTGAATCGGGATACGGGACTTGTTAGGATGAGAAATTTCGGTATTTTCTCAAAAGCTTCCTCTCCGTTTGAGTTAATATTAAGTGTCAGTTTCATTCGTTTTATTTACGGTGTTAAATAAACGATACTTTTCACTCTTCTTTATCCTTTATCCCCCATTTTTAACAGGAACTATATACACTTCATTTTCATTTCATCTCGCATTATTGTTTTAATGAAACACCCTCATGACAATAAGATGTTACACTTGATATACTCGTATTCGGCTTCACATTTCAAGGATATAAGTTTTTGTTTTTAATTTAATTGGGATTTAAGCATTACTTTCATAACTCATTTATGTTTGTATCAATATCAAATAACCATAATAATTTTTCTTTTTAGTAAAAAAAACTGACTTACTGGCTTAAAATGAGGGAAAATATTATATTCAAACAGGAAAATATAATTTTATTTTAAAATTTTAAAATATAAAAATGGAAAACAATAACTGATTTTTAACAATAAGAAACTTTTTGCAGGCAATTTGACGCTTAAATAACCTTAATTTGCCAAAAATCCAAAAACCTATAAATAATATTAAAATAAATATACAAATTGAATAATTAAAGGCTGAAATAATCTAAAAATGTCCAACGATTTAGTAAGAAAATGACCAAAAAATGGCACTCGCATGTTTGATGTACTCTGTATAACCAATACTGACCAAAACATTATTTTGTTAATATTAGTAAATAAATGTACCTATTCATTTATATTATCTACTTAAAGATTGATTACAAAATACGAAAGGTATATTCGCTACGCACAAAATATATGTAATTTATTGCATTCACGGAATCTTCGAGATGTATACCCTTATGTTAACATTCCTCTGCGTATTTTTTGAGTTCCAGTGAAGAATTGTTCCGGGAAAAGATATTTTTCCACCCTGAAAAGGATGGAAAGTTACTAACGTGTAAGTTAACGTGCTGATATTATCTATTGAACCTCAAGTAGTGTAAAACATTGTAAGCGATGATAAAATCGATTTTTTCGTGCGAACTAAAAGCTATGAAGGTGAACTTATTCTCATAAGTGATTGATGGGAAAATGCTTTGAGTTATAATAATATTTGAAAATTTTTAATAAAATTAAATTAATATATTTAAAAAAATAATGTAAATTTCTTAGAAGTTTTGCAGGAATTAGTTCAAAATTCAAATATTTGAAACTTAGATGTTTTTCTTTTGGAATAACATTATGGAATGACAGGGGCGGCATATTGAATGAAGTTAAGGGTGGCATTGACCCTAGATCCGGTACTACTCTTTAGCTCTTGTAATATCACGACAAACAGCAAAATTTTTTAAAAAATATTGCCAAAAATCGTCCTACTTTAGCGAAAATATTTGATGATGAAGCCCCGTATTACATTATTCGTTACATTTGGAATTAATACAGTGGGGCAGCGTGCCTCCTATTTTATCATTACTCAAGAAAATTGGTAAAAAGTTAAATATCTTTAATCTTTAAAATCTTTAAAAATTTAAAAATCGTTAAAAATCTTTAAAAATATACTCTTTATGATTTTCTCAAAGCAAAATCTTTTATGGAATTGTCATTGCAAATATGCCCCTTCCGTTTAAAGTGCCTTCGGGGGTTATGGTCCCCTTGGCACCCTCTACACTATGCTACTGAGCTAACATAAAACTTCTCCAAAGAACAGATTCCTACAGTTCTACAATTTTTGAAGAAATTCATCAAAATTGAGGAAAATTTTATTCAAAATCACGGCCGATAGGGAGAATTCCACAACATTTTTTAGTAGTGAAGAGCCGTAATTATATATAAACCCTTATGTACTTAGTTTATTAACTCTTCAGCAATTTATGACTGAACACAAAAATGCATCAGGCGAAAATCGTATCTCTAAGGTTGTATTATATTGAGTTTTTTAATGAAAATCTTGGTTCTTTAAGTCCCTCAGGGACAAAAATTGTGGTTTTATTCTAAATATTCAACGGTACTCCTCTATCAAAGAGCAAACTGAAAATTTATTCAAAAACGGGACCCATAAAAAATTGACTTACATTATTATTATATTGATCCCATGAATTATCCTCTACTTTGGTCATTTGAAGAACGAAGGTGACATAATATTTGCTTTTTCATTTAATGTGCTTTTTCAAAGTCCTAGTAAAAATATCATAATGAAAAAAATTACAATTGCAATTAAACCTTTTATAGATTTTGAGTCTATTCGTAGATCATAAGTTATGGGATACTTTAACTGACTTTTAATTTGTAGAAAACTAACACATCTGTTAGTCAAATTGATAACCAACGATGATTACTTATAATATAAGTGAAGTATGTTATACTTCTTCATTCCTTATACCTACTTGGGCCCTTTTTTGTTTGATACCATTATTTTTTTTGTATGATTTTTTTTATTGATTTAAAAACCCGTGCATTTGCGGACTAAACTTAAGGGTGTTGTTGTTTATTGTACTCAATTTTTGCGAATTAATTTTTTTTTTTCCGTTTTTAATCAAATATCGTATAAAAGATATAGTAATTCAGTAGTGAATCTGTAAGCGAAGTAGAATAAGGCATAATGTTCTTATGTGCGTTAAGATTGTACCAATACAGCACGTTTAGTAGGAAAATTAAATATTCAAAAGTAAATATTTTTCTAAATGAGTTACCTATATGTGAAGCGTGGTTTTGTTTTATTTCCGTTTTGTGTTTTGTAGAAATAATACAAAATGTAATCGTTTGCTTTTAGATAAAACATTATTCACCCCAAACTTTCTCCCTCGTTTACATTGGTGTGTACCTCACCCTTTGTGCCAACTCGTTGCACTATCACAGATTCCGTCAAACATACTGGAAAATCCCACTTTCCATATTTATTAAATGCCACTGTGTTTTTAAGCGATTTTACAACGAATTTAAATTAAATTAAATAAATAAAAAAGCACATTACGTAAAACGGTACTATAGAAATCTAATTGTAAATATATTTTGTTTGAGTTACGTGTTGGTTTTACGTCTTTTTTCCTTTAATTCATGCTTTGAATTTTTATAATCGTTGTCGACAGATTTTCAGGGGCTTTGCAAATGATTTTTCATAGCAAATGTAGGCGGTTGAATAATTTAAAAATGTGTGAAAGAAGCTTTGAATATTATTTTTTTCTCTATGCATATTTTTTGGTTCAATGTTGTAAAGCTTTTTGTATGAACCATTTAAAGGTTTTTGTGAGGAAACACGTTGCAATTTTGTAAAATTTTTCATTCATGCAGTGTAAAAAACCGAGGGTAATTGATTTCGTTGGTTTTATGTAACTTTTATATCATGTTTTACAAATATATTTGAGGGTCTGTAATTGCTATTTTTGTTGATATATTTAATCATTAGAATAAGGATAAAAAATAATTTTTAGATACAACGATCACCAATTAAAATGGAAAGTTTTCATACAATATATACAGAAAACCAACAACAACGAACACAACCATCCGTAAAACATCATTTTACCAAAGAAATCAAAAAAATGGTAGCTTACAACAGTCTAGTGTACAAAGCGATCAAGTTCCCTCTTAAAACCAAAGCTCGTGAAGAAGAAATTAAGATAATTATACATGTTGCCATTACTAACGGATAAAACAGCTCAATCGTAGCCAAATAATATCGAAATTTACTAAAAAAACTATTCTTCTCTATCAAATGAAAACAAAAAAATATTGTAACAGAAACGGACAAAGTCTGTCTCTCTCTTTGTGCCGTGCCGGCACGCGATTGGCTGAGTGGCTTCTATCTCTCTCCCACCAATGCAAATGTACATATAGATTGTTCTAGAAACATCTAGTAGATGGTGGAACATTGGCGAATATTGGAGTATATTCTAGAATGTTGGGTTGTGGGTTGTTGAATGTTGTGTTGAATGTAGAATGTTGGGTTATATAAGGCGCTCAGCCAAGCCAGTTCACAGTTCTGTATCAGAGTTCTATATAAAAATTCAGTTGTGAATTTCCGTTACAACAAAGCGATTATTAGTGTGATTTGAATTAAAAATGATTATTGTTACTTGAGTGATTATTTTGGCAAGTGTAATTGTGTAATAAAAGTGTATACAAGTGTAATAAAAAAAAGTAATTGTTAAGTGTGAAAGTGATTATTTATTTCCATAAGAAATTAAAGAACGAATAAACGCCATCTCAATACAGTTTTGAGACGTCACGGTACAATATAGTAAATCAAACTACAATAATATATTTAGTTTTACAATCGCCAACTTCCGAAAGAAAAATAACTTCAATATCGCATTTTCAACAAAGAACAACATGATAAAAATTCTTAAGCCATTGGTGAACAATCAAATTACAATGAAAAATAAAACCGGAATATATAAAATTCAATGTGGTTCCTGTGAAAAATTCTACATTGGCTAAACTGATAGGTTTTTCGGAACAAGATATAAGAAACATACACTCAAGAAACCTACTTCAACAACAACTTCAAATTTTACAAAACACCTTTATGACAAAAATCATCAATGAATAAATTCCGAAACAAGTTTTAAGCCACTACATATTTGCAAGAATGGATCACATTTGAACACCTCAGAAGAATATGAAATATACAAAGCCCACAAATTAGATCGAGACAACATTCTTAACGACAAATTATATAAAACAAACAACCTTTGTGAAATTTGTTTACAACTGACAAAATAATCATTACCTGATGATGGCAGCCAAAAACTGTTGAAACGCGTCGTAATAAAGAAGAAATTGAGTTGTAAGACATATATTTAATTCATTAATTAATTGTGACTCGGAAATAAATAAAATATTTATCACTGTTAAAAATAAAAAATCTCATAAAAAATTAATTAAATACCAAAGAGATACTTTATTTGTACTTAAGTTTTCAGGAAAATTATAACATAAAAAAATTCAATTAGACACATAACCCAGTAAATATACACTGCAGTTATATCCATGAACTTAAAAAGGGTTCCAAACTTGACTTTGCACAAAACTGTACACCAAAATGTACAATTTTTATTATCAAGTTGTACAAGACAAAAGCTTCCAAAAAAAAAACCACTTTGAAATTCGAATGATCGGTAGCCTCAAATCTATTTTCATAAAACAGTAGCATATTTCAACAAAAAATAGAAATAAATGATAAATTTTCTAGCGTCTTTGTCATAGATCTTTAAACTTCTGTTCAGTGTCGTATTTCCTCGGTTGTTACTCTACCATAGCCTATAATGGACATTAACCAATTTTATTTTACCCAAGATACCACAAGATACTCAACAAATCAAATATACAGCAATTATAACGATTGGTGGAAATTTGGCTGTTTCAACTAATTTTTCAGAAAAAAATATTTAGAATTCGAAAGCATTCACATCGGTTCTAGACTTAAGTGTATTAGTAAGCCGATTCGTGGTTTAAATTTAAATACTTCCATCTTATGAAATTTATTCTGAAAAATATTTCTTGACTTGATAAAAAAGTGAATTTATTAAAACGGAACTCGAAATCGGAAAGTTTAAATTGGATTTTTCAGAGTCAAAACCAAATTCGGAGTCAAAGTCAAAGGTACATCAGTTAATGAAAACATTACTAAAGACTCTGTTCCTTGAATCAGTTAAATAAATGAAAAATAAAACAAATAATTATAGTTTAATAAAAAAAGTTATTCTGAAATTGGTAATTTTATCTTCGATACCAAAATTTTCATAACTGAAGCTGTAGCTGGAGGTGGACAATCAATCGAATGTTCTTACTTTTCGGAGTTGAAGTCAAAGCTCTATAATATCCCTAAACATTACTACAATCTTAATCATGTAAGGGATTATCTTTAAATTTAAACCTCTAAAATAGTTAAATGTAGAATTTAAATTAATAGTCTTTTGGTGATTAACAATCCAACCTTTCGTTAAATACAACGTTTTTTCATTGGCCTATAATTTTATTAACTACTTATACTTTATAATCATAATTGACTTTTCTTATTTGATTTTTATGAATGTTTAAATAATAATTAAATTTATCAAAGAATTGAAATCATTTTAATTTAAAATCTGTCAATTGTAAAAATTAGACGGTAGACGGTAATAGGTATTTACGTAAGTTTAAAAGCATAAATCATCAATAAATGAAAACAAAATAATAATTAGCCTACCGGTGGTCGAGTGGTCAAGGTGACCACTCCAAAATTGGTAAATGTTGGGTTCGATCCTCGTTTCGAATATTTATCGATTACAGATTATTATCAACCATAGAGTCGCTATAGATCTTAAAAATTATAAAGCGACGGCAAATAATAGTAATAATAAAATCATATTATAAAAGTTCTTTATTTGTCATACTGATTTACATGTTGTGCATACTTGATAGTTGCAATCTAGTACCAAAACATAGTATTTTGATGGGAAGTTGATAATTGAATCCCCTGGCAGTTATAATCTGTTTTTCATTGTATTCACTAATGGAGCAAGTAAAATTTATAAATTTGATGAACTATGTTTTTGTAATATAATATATATTTTATAAAGCAGGAAAAATGTATTGAGGAAACCCCAATACCAACGGGACTAAATTGCCAAACTGTTTACTTTACACACAAAACCTTATGTAAAATAAACAAATCAATGCTGAAATTCGTATTTTTTAAACATAAAATGGAAAATCAGCTTTTCTTGAACAAAAAAACAAAACGGTAATAACTCCCCAAGACCAAACATATTGAATTCACCAAATTGATCTTCAACTTCATTTAATGCTCTTTAAATTACACTTTTCATCGTCCCTCTTCCGTAGGCAAATCTCGCATTTTTCTTTACGTTTCACAAAAAAAAAATTAAATCTTTTTTTTTATTATTTAACCATTACGAACTCGAAACAAAGAACACCCGGAAGGATTTCGGTTCTGTTCATTTCCCATTGGATATAAATGTATTCTATTTAATCAAATCAACAAAGCGACTACGCGAGCAGAAAATTGTCTCTATTTTCGGAAAAAAATCGTTTTCCTTTTCGATCGTCCAAATAATTTCTTTTGTTTTGCTTGGATGACATTTCTAGTTAAAAAAATTTTGTCGATACAATGAAAACATATAAATTAACGGTGAAATGTGAAAGGATGAGAGAAAGACAAAAAACAGGAAAATACTTTAAAATAAATTTGAAAATTCCAATATTGTATTTCAGTTATTGAAAGCTTTAGACAAGAGAAATTTAAATAAAAAATACATTTTTCTTTTCAAACCATTTTCCAAAGACTTATTTTAATAATGAATTGGTACAAATCTAACCAATTTTTTCTCAAAGACTGCGTTACAAAGTCATTAAAATTGTAACTCTTTTCCGAAATATGGCAACACTTATTTTATTCAGAACTTATAAGGGTAATAGAATAAGTCTCTTATTATACTAATGCACGTATTATACACTTATACTAAAGAAGTGCTTGTTAGGTCATCTCTTAATTATGCAATAGAAGTCCAAATCAAACATTTGTTCGATCACTTTCTAAAGAGGTATTGATTCAAAAACCAAACAGTAAAGGTAACTTAAAACGATAACTAATGCAAAAGAGCTTAAATAATTAACACTATGAATTACAGCGGTACATGAATATCTTAAGGTTCAGGAAAGTGTCATTCATTTAAAATTTCAAGTCACTTTATTGTTAACTTTATCTTTTATAGTTGTACAGTAAAAAGTTTTCTATTTAAAGATTTGAAGATCTTATAGTAGAAACTAAAGGCTTTTTTAAATATTTAGCCGTAATTTGCAGAAAGAAAAACTTCCACAACAGAAAAAAAAATGTGAGCCGTCACGGGACGCCTGGTAGATGTGAAACATCGAGTTTGTACAAGTAATATGCATTGAAGACAAGATTAGAAAACCACCATAATTATAAAATTAATTACTTAAATAATTTTTAGATGTTTACATTCATGACAAATAAAAATAAAAACATTCGTGTACTACTCGCTATCAGCTGGTTTTAAAATACAATTTTGTCAGTCGTTAGTAAATTTTGAATTAAGTATAATAAGAACGAAACCAAACTCAACAATTAATTGATTTAATTAAAACAAAATATTATATACAATAAAAATTATATAAATTTCAATCTACCAAGAAAGTAGATTTTACTTCTTGGCGCTTGAAAAATAGAATTACTGATGACTTGGCAATGCGTCATAGAGTATTCTTGATTTCTTTGCAAGAGGATGTTCACTTTCATTTTCGGAATTATCACTGTCTGACATATTTTAATGTTTATTTTTCCAAGTAAAACATAGGTTATATATACTGTAGTAAACAAGACCAACGAACCGAGTGAGAAGGGAGTCGCACGTCTTTTGCGCATGGCAACGCGTCGCCATATTGTACACACTACTACTACTACACACTACAACATGTAGACTGTATATTCATAGTAAAGCAAACGATTCGGTTTACCCTGCGCCTATAGATGTTTCACATCAAAAATATCTTGGTAAAAATATTCAGAGGACTAGGATCAAATGATAATCAGTCAAAACTATTTATTAGATGACGTTTCAGCCCGGTTATTGAGCCTTCCTCAGGCGTTCTGAAATATCATAGCCAATTTTTTTATTAATAACAAAAATACAAACAATTATTACAATGAATTCTTTCATACCGTCAATTGAAAAAAAAATAATGTATCTTGGGAATTTTATGATTGTTTTTACCAACTGTACCGAATAAAAATGAATTGACAATGATTGTTTTTAACAAGGTTAAAGCGATTATTTACGGTATGAAAGAATTCATTGTAATAATTGTTTGTATTTATGATTCTTATTTAATGGATACTTTTTAATATTTGATGTTTTTATTAAATTTTTATACGACGTTTCGCCAAAACTAGTAGTACCTGAAGCAGCTGCGAAAGTGGCGAAACGTCGTATAAAAATTTAATAAAAACATCAAATATTAAAAAGTATTCATAAAATAAGAATCATTAATGCATAATAAAATGGATAAGAATACCAACAATGTTATTGTTTGTATTTTTGTTATTAATAAAAAAATTGGCTATGATATTTCAGAACGCCTGAGGAAGGCTCAATAACCGGGCTGAAACGTCGCGCATGTAATTAATAGTTTTGACTGATTATTATTTGATCCTAGTCCTCGGAATATTTTTACCAATTTATCATCATCGAGGATCTGAAACTCTACAATAATGTCATCAAAAATAACAATTATGTTTTTTGGTTACCAAAAAATACTTACACTTAACATTAATGATATTAAAAAGACACCAGATTTCATGAAAAGCTAAGTTTCTATAATATAATTCGAGAAACCCAACGCTTTGTTTAATAATTATAGTTCATATTTCATAGGAATAAAAAGGACTGTACATCATTAAATAACACTGACTTAATTTAGTATACACACAATTTATTGTTATATTTAAGATTCATTAAGATTAACGAACAGGATCTACGGTTTTTAATTGTTTTGTGATCATCGTGTACGTCTCCATTGGGTTATGATAGGTCCAAAAATAACTCCAAAGGTAAATAATTTATTGGGTTAAGACTTAAGGATTAGGATTTTTTGAGATCCGATAACATTTTGTAGCAAAAGCATTAGTAATTTTGGCTACTTATTTTACGTGAAATATGTTTTGGAGAGTTTTAATTGTTTTTTCGATGATATCAGGATTCTTCTTCTACCTACTTTTTTGATTTGTTTTTTTGACATCAACTACAAACGCAACATAGGTATATAGTTCCTTTAATAATTAAATGTAGAAATTTATATACAGAACACTATGAATTCTGATGAAGGGTTGAAATCAAAACAAACTAGCAGTATGAAAAGAGTTTAGAACCAATATGAAGAATGTCTACTAAAAATTGTAACCCATCAATGAATAATAAGTGAAACAAAGAAAATATAAAGAATCGTAACATGTAATAACAAACTAGCAATATAAATAAAGAAAAATTGAAAAAAGGAATAGTAAAGTGTGAAATGTTAAAAGCTTTCTATGGGACAAAACAATGTCTTGAAAAAAAAATTATATTTACTTTCAAAAAAGCTAGAATAATTCAATATTTAAATTTAATTATTCCATTCTTTCTTGTTTTTTGATATTGACAGTTTATATTATGACAAGCATCCCACCTCTTTTTAAGAGCACTAATAGATATTTCTGTTTTTGCTGTTATGAGTTAGTATTGTTATATTTAAACCCTTCATACTGTTATTATATGTAAGCTTTCTGACTGAAATTCAGCTTTCTATAACTTTGGTTTCTAATGCAGCTAAAAAGAAAAAATGTGGCAAAATTTTAAATTCGGTGACGTGAAACTCTCAATGGAATTGCCTAATGGTGGCCAGAGTATGAACCTGGGATAAGCGAGGAACGCAGTCTATACTGTTTAGGGATTTTTTTGCGCTGGTGTTGGAAAACTATCGTCAAAGACGGAAGAACTCCTCCAGAGTCAACGGTATTGGACGCGGAAGGAAAAGGAAAAGTCAACACATTTATGGTCCTTATAATATCCCTGGTATTAACAACAATGATACAGGGTTCTTTTATGAAAATGTTTGGCTCAGTTACCGGGTGGGAATTATTCGAGGATCTTTATCAGTTATATTGGAAAATATTTGGAAAGAATTTTTTGAAATAAATTGTTTTCATGTTTCCTGACCTGTTCTCATCTTTATGGAGGTTGATGGGTGAAAGTCATCGATTTATTTATCGTTTTGTTTTCTATTGACAAATTTTCATTGGTGTATCAAATTATTAAGGTTTTCAGAAAATATTATTGGGTTTTGATGAATAATTGATTCGTATAATTGACCTATTTCTAGTATTTATAATATCTAAAGCAAAAAAGTTAATCAAATAAAACCAGGAGTAAGGAATAAGATTCCTTGTAACTTCATTTGATTATGCAAATATTAACTTTTTAGAACTATTAAAGTCGAAGTTATGAAGGTCTGAAATTACGATAAAATTCTTCAAGAAGACTATATGGCTTAACTTAACAGAAGACAATAATGTTTCCATATAATTATTTGCTAAATAAAATACATAAATGACTACAATATGGAGCCGAGTGGTCTAGGACCAATGCGATCGCTTTAAAACCAATAGGAGTTAGGTTCGATTCTCGTATCGATCAAATTTTCGATATTTTTCGATTTCGGATTTTCATTAACCCTAGTCACTAAAAATCTAAAAATATAGCAGCGGTAAATAACAATTGAAAAAAATACAACTGCTTATGTAATACTGTTAATACGGTTCTATTACCTGATTTGTTGATGCAATACTTTGTTAAAACATTGTTTTTTAACAGAGAAAGTAAATTTTTCTCTAAAATACAGTCTCAAATTTCTCAAGAAATAAAATAAAATATTTCAATTCAATTGCCAGTAAAATCCAAAGTTCTATTGTATAGTACATATCTTTAGGTGTGATGGTTTTGTATATAAAGCCCGTATTTTCAATGAAACGTATTTAAAAATAAGAATTTGAGAAAAAAAAATGAATGGGAAAATAGTTAAGCTTTGTTATTTTTCAATTACATTAATTTTTTTCTATAACAGTAAATGTTACATATAGTATTGAAGCGAAAAGCCTATTGAAGCGCTCAAAGCTTTTAAAAATTGTTGAATAAATTAACTTTTCCATTCTATCATATTAAATTCTAAAGATAATATTTCTTAAAAAATCTTATTTTTATTGATGTATAATGTTATTCAATATACATACGTGTTATCATTTATCTATTGGAAAAGTTTTTTTTTTATGTTTTCTGAAAAATATTATGTTATATAGTCTCGTAACATTTATGGAACATAAGCACGAACCACTAATTTCGAACAACAGTTTTCCGCAAGATTCAACTAATTGAATAATTTTCCTCCAATTTGACACTCAACGAAAATTTATAGCCACGCACATAATGCATTTTTTCCTCGTATAAATTCAATGAAAGATTTTCTTGTGTTTAACTTAAAATATTCACATTAACCATTTCTGTTTTCCATTTCCAAGTCGAAGCATTCCGTGGAAATTTTTTTTCCCAAATTTATTTACATTCTGTTGCGAAGTATAATTAATTGTATCTATGTAGAAAATGTCTATTTTATTGAGTAAAACTTTGTAGAAAATTAACAGTATTTTAAAGTAGAGCTGAATTTGCTGGGATGGATGAAGGTAGTTGTGAGATTCACGCAGACTAAGCCGTTATAGTTAAAACCGGATAGCGTTTGATATGTTCCTTAAGGATGAGAAACACAATGCTAAACTGCTAGAATAATTTATGGTTGAGTAAAAATGTCAAAGTTTATGTTTTTAATTAAACGCAAGTTGAACAAAGTAGAAGAGTTTTGTTTTCTTAAAAAATATTATAATTATTAGTTTTCTATTTGTTTTTTTTTTTCGGGTGAAAATAATTTCATACTTTGTTATTCATATAAAAGAAAAAGTTTTAATTCTCTAAATACTCGTACATTGATTTTATTACGCGAAGAAAAGAGTTTCGGGAACGAAGAAGAAGATTGGCTTCTTTGATTGGATTGATTATTTTTAATTTGAGCGTAAAAGTTGATCAGGAAATATTTTATTTATTTTTTGCTGAAGTTGACATATTGATAATTGAATTTTCTTACGCGAAACAAAACGTAAAACGACAAAAGGAAAAAAATCCGAACTTATTGAAGAAATAAAATATGGTATTAATTTAAAAAAGCAACGACACCGAGAATACTTCTGCTATGAATTATATTAAAAGTTTTTATTCATATTTTTTTTTTGCTCCACATAAAATGCACTTGCATTATTTATGTTTCATAAATTACAAATAGTAAATCCTGTGATTTATATATCCGTCAAAACAATTTTATATTTATTATGCTGTGGTGGATATTTTTTTTTCTTTTGTAACTTGAACAAAATACAAAAATTAATTACTATGTGCAATTTGCATAACAGTGTTATGAAGCGTTGTATTCAATCAAGAAAAAAACTGTCAAAACTTTAATACAAAAATTGAAATATAAAATGGGTTATGCCCCAACGCAATTGATCATTAAAATATTTGGCTGGATCGTATTTTTACGCAAAATTAATTTAAAAAAAAATAATATTTTGTAAAAATAGATTCGAGCAAATAAAATTTTAGTTTCTTTTCTTACTAGAGGATCCAGGAAATTTCGTACCACCTAAAATTGACTTGCGAAAAATATATTAATATCGGTAATTTTGCCAAATTTTTAATTATCAATATGGATATAATTAAATTCACACATTTCTGCTTGATTATAGCATTTTTTTTATTATAAAGGATAAATTTGCAATCTGTACAATAAATAAACATACAATAAGCAAAAGTGATCATTTTTAAATTAAAATAAAGTGAACTTCGACTCGAAAAGAATTTCAAGCCAAAGTTACCAGGTTTGAGGAATTAATGAGAGGCACCAATCATTATTGAAACTCTCTACGAATTAATAAGATGATCTCTTGGTCATCGCCTGGAGGGTTTTTTGGGTGTTATAATGATGCTAACGTTTGCACTTCTGGGTTTGTATGGTAATGTAATTTTTCATGAAATTTTTGAAATGCATGTGATACAAGTTCGGCTACATAGGGAATACTTAGGACTTTAAATTATTTCATTTTGTACATAAAAGGGAACGTTGAGGATTCTTCGGAGACATTTGGGTTGAAAGAATTGGATTCGTTGTATATTGGTTGTATATTGGAAGGTTTAGCAGAATCCCACAGTTCTGCTTCGTAAGTCCAGATAGGTCGTAATATTGCTTTGTATAAATTTTTATAAAGTTTATTGTGCATACTAATTGTTGATTTGGGTCTTAGTAGTCCACGTAAAAGTCCGTAACGACTGTTAAGTTCCTGTCTTTTAAGTCTGGTGTATGGATTCCAAATGAGATGACTATCCAAGTAGAACCCTAGATAGCGAATTTCTGATGATTTTTTTAAGACTTCATTTTCGAGGTATAATGGTGGGCAAATTTTTTTATTGAGGGTGCATGTGGCATTTACAGATTTTTCTTTGGTTATTTTTGTTTTCCATTTTTGGCTCCATACTATCAGAAGGTCAAGGTGCTGATGCCAATATTTTTTAGCTTGAATGGGGTTGGGATTCGAAGACAGGATTGCTGTATCATCAGCATAGGTTGTTAATATGGTCTTAGGATGTTTGGGTATAGAACATAAGTATACTAACATTGCCACCATATGGTAGTCACAAACTTCAACCACTGGCAAAGCATTTATCAGTCTTCGAAAAGCTAAATACTCTGTTGCATACAATAAATTCATGTCAAGGTACACTATAAAAGCTGTTATCCAATACCATGTAGCTCAGATATTCAATGAAGCTTACAAAAATTTTGAGAACCAGTGGCTTAAAGAGATACGGAGGATTTAAAGTTAACTATTTTGTGTGATTTTTATATGACCAAGAGCTTAATAATATATATTTAGATAAAAATAAATCTGAATAGATCCTTTTTAAATAGGACTTAAAAGTAAAAAGCTCCATTTTTAAAGTTTAATATAATAGAATGATTATTATTAGATGTTTTGAGAAAAATGAAAATGTGTTTATTAAATAGTACAGTTAAATTTCATGCAACATTTTTCAGTCTTCCCATTTTAGAAGAGGCTAAAAGAGGATTCTAAAAGAAGCTTAAAATAAAAAAGAATAATTATTATGTTTAAAAAAACAGCGATTAAACAAATGTAGCATAATAGTATCTTTTTGTTCTTCAATTAATTATATTGTGAATATACTCTTTACAGAATCGTGTTTACATGACACCAAAACTCTACCATTCATAAAATTTGTCAATTCAGCAAAAAAAGCTATCAAAAACAATTCCGGTTTAACAAAATCACAATTTAACGCCTACAACAAAGTGAAGCCACTCTAGTAATATCACACTATTGTTTATTTAAATCCACACCAAATTCCAGGCTCTCCCTTTGCCTACGAATATTACCGTATTTTGGTCGCGTTTGTTATTTCCCAAGTGAATTTCAAATGCAATTTAAATGGAGAGTGTTTCCATTAACGTAAATTTGTAGAGTCTATCGAAATGTGTTGCACATGCACATGGATACCCACCAACGGTAGATCTCTATATTCTCGTCTAGGATGTGACCGGTAGGACCCCGATGAAGGATGTTTAGGGGCCTGAAACATCACGTCGTAACCGGAAAGCCTTTGTTACGATTCTCCAGTTTCGAAATACATTAATTGTAAAACATAAACTAAATCTCCAATGCACAATTTTCAGGTACACACATACACATTTAACACGTGGTTGAGCTAATTCAGAACATGTATACCGGGTGGGATAAACAATGAATAAAGGCTATGAATGAGTATATCCGTGAACAAAACGTATATAAATTTTACAATTTTACTATAAAATCTAAAATTTTAATATTTCAAGAAATATTTAAAAGCATATTTGTAATAGAAATTAAGATTCAAATCTGGATATAAATAGGGATATATTAAAATAATATTATACTACATGTCTTGTTCTTGATGATGATTTGTAGTAATGCTCGTCATTGCTTAAATTTCAAAAATTTCAGAGTATTAATTTTTGGATTGGCGCCTAGACTATGGTGACTGATCAGCGTGTCGTCTGATGTCATATTTTTAGCATTTTTTAGGCTGAGTTTATCTCGATAGATGATCATTGGTCTTTTGATTATCGGGTATTATTAAGTGGGGAAGGAAAGTAATCATGTTCAAACGAGACGTGTCGTATAATTACGATCAATTATTGATCGATGTTTGATCGATCAATTATTAATATTGTTCCTCAGAGGCTACCGTCTTACATCTAAGGTTGGAGATCATCAAGGAAATGTTTACCTCAACTCTAAAAAAGATGCTTTAAAGATTTACCAAACCAATCTCTGAGGTTTCAAACCCAGTATATTCTTCTTCTTTCCAACAATTCTCCCTAGAAATATTTTGCAGTATTTGATATCTTTCTGCTCTCATTATGAGTTCTAGATATTGTAGCTCTCTTGTTTTTACGTCTTTGACAAGTTCCGGACAATAAACGATGATTCAATATTACGACAATTTACACTGACGGGGTTTACAATTTTACGGTATTTTATTATTTAAGCAATATTTATTATTGATTCCGATCCTGAAGTTTATCTTCAACTCGTTGTAGGTCCGAGGATTTTGGAAGATCTTTTAATCTTTTATTTTTACATAATCAAAACTTAATTATTCGGTAGAAATCAGTTTGGTTTACGACTTTGAATTGATTTTTCTTACGAATATCCGATATGTTCGATTATAGATTTCCATATTATCCTTGTATTATTGCAGATGTTTATAAAGATATTAAAGTCAGTACCTGCTGAAAATTTTAAAAGCAAAGTCTTACAAAAAGGAAAAGTAATTTTTTACATAAACTTTTAGAACGTAATTTTGTTCAAGTTTCCAATAAATTGGTTTTTTACTTTATATTTTTTATGTGCTCATAATGGTAATGATAAAAGCGGTTCGTATAATGCGGTTAATCGAAGTGAAATAATTCTTTCTCTTTAATAAAAAAAAAACCTTACTGTTTAATTTTAAAAATATATATATATGTTAGTTAGACAATTTATAACTGAAGAATTGCTGGACTGATTTGACGGATTTGTTGTGCATTTGATGAAACCAGATTTGAGTAATGTATTATGAGTTCCTCCAACTCAATGAAACCATGGCTGGGAAACTTTAGCAGCAACAATTAATACAAGTGATCCCAGCATTGAACCTTAAACGCCCCTAATATGAAAAGATTATTAAATGACATGAAAAGATTATCATTATGCATGACAACTTTCACATGTCGCAAAAGTTCTTAAGGAAGCTTTGGAGACACTTCAGTGGGATGTATTATTCTTCCCGTTATATTAATCGGATATCTGATATTGCCTCGAAAAAAAAAATTATTTTGGTTCATGAACCATCCTGGCTGACCTATATTTCAGATTTATGAAGAAATTAGTAATTGGATCAATTCCTGGATCAGCTCGGTAAATAATATTTTTTTTTTTTAAGGAATCCTTGTCACCATAAAAATTGAAGCATAGAATTTTTATTTATTTATAGTCATAATAATTCATTAGATAAATAAATAAATGTCGTTAAAAATCCATAAAAATTGCATAATAATAATCAATAAGATTACAGCAATAGTAAAGGGTACTTAAGCTTAATGATATATTTACAATTCAAAAAATGTTCCTTACTGTCTTCTCTAATTGAGACTTCAATACCAACTGTTAGTTCATAAAAAAAGCCATTTAATGTTTAAAATTCTATTTAAGTTATGACCTAAACAATAAATTCCCCTTATTTAATGACTGCAGCAGTAATTTAAATAATTATGTGCAACATATATATAAATTACCTTCAAAGAAATTATCAAAACGTCGCTTGAATTTTAATAACTTATTGACAATAGTTCATTATTTTATTTCTTCAACCAATAATTATTAATTAAAATAATTTTTACTGCAAATTTTAATTTGCTTCATTTAGGAAAATGAATTAAATTAATTTATTTCCAAATATTATTTTGTTATTTCTTTAAGCCTAATTAAGTTAAATAAGACATTAAGCTTGAGAGCATTAATGCGGAATTTTAGAGCTTTTGTTTTATTGCTGATAATAAAATTTATTAATGAATTGACGATAATGAGCAGAAGTGAAAAATAACAAGCAGAAATTCCAATTTGTTGCATCATTTTTTTCCATTGCTTTAAATATATTTCAAAGCAATAGTTTGACAATCATTTCAATAAGTTATTTGACATACTATTAAAATTCTGTCATAAACATTAATTTTCCTTCGTAGATTGATAACTAAGATACAGCGGTGAAAATTGAGAGCCATATAAAGGGACATAATTAAGAAATGAGGCTGGATGCCTCATTCCTGTTGGGAGGACGGTGGATGCAATCAGGAAACTAAAGCCAGATAAAAGATTTATATTATAATCCTTTTACAAACTCATTCTCAAAGCTTTACCTTTTCGCATGTGTCATTAATTTATATCTAGACGTGAGCTTTGCTTTAAAGTTGCTTTAATAATTTCTTGATTTTGGTTTAAGTTTTTTTTGACATTTTCAATCGATTATAAAATTGATGGGAATGCTTTTGCTTAGGGGGGGTAATGCAATTTGCTCTAATAATTTCTTGATTTTGCTTTTACTTTTTTTTGACATTTTTAATCGGTTATAAAATTGATGGGAAAATTATTATTTCTTTGTACGTCATTTTGGCAAAGAAGTTCTATGTTATAGTTTAAATGAATGAGGAATCAGATTTACCATAACTAAAAATAATTAAATATAAAATAAAATTACCTTCGTTTTTGAAATAAATTTTGATGTCCATCAAGTTAGAATTATAATTTAAGAATTGGAAAAAAATAACTATAAAATTTGTAGATGTTTATTTGTCGTTTAATAGTTCTGAAAAAAAAACTTAGGCTCTCGCATAGTTTTGTGAAAAAGCTGTTCAAAGGAAAAGCTCGATTTGAAACATTTTGAAAACATTCTGAATTATTGAAAATTCGATTTTTTTTCGAGCTAAGAAGTGATCGTGACTAGCTACTGGACAGAAGTTAACGTTAACAGTTTTTATATTTATGATCAACAATTATTAGTTACTTAGAAATTAAATATTAGATAATGATCATTGCAAACAATATTTTACTCTTAAATGAAAAATATTCACTGAAGATAAAATTCCTGTTATTAGAGAAATTGCTTCCTAAGTACTTCATCATACTATTTCAAAATCTCAGCAGATCAACAACTATTGGTTCGTGGGAAATATATAGATTTAAAAAATTTAGATTTTAAAAAGTTTAATTATTCAGTCATATATATATAAAAGTCTCGTATCACGGTATTTGTAATCAAATTCCTCCGAAATGGCTGGTCCGATTTTCATAAATTTTTTTATTTATAATCGGTAGGCATGAGAATCGAACGTCAATTATATTTAGAAAATTAGGATATTCCTCAGCATCTTCAGCAATTTCTTACGCATACTTACTTATATGTTATTATTTTTAATTTATGGCTGTGATTTGTTTTGAAAAACGGATAATAACCGTTTGATTTTGAAATTCTTATTTATTGAATTTATGTGTAAAAAAAATTATTAAATTAATTCATATTTTAGGTGTGTGTTTTAAGAGTACGTCATTTTGATATTTCATTCTACATTTGTTATGTATTACAACGCAGTGCGTGCAAATTTGTGTACGATTTATTTTAATTTATAAGAAATTTTTTATTTGTCTGAGCAATTTATCTTATATATGCAAATTTTAAAAGAAAATAATACCATTATAGACGTCATGCAGACGAGTTGTGGGCATCAGCTAGTAATTTTTAAAAAGTTACGATAAGTTCCTTTTCCAATAATCCTCTTTCGAAATTGTAGTATTTTAGAAATTAATTATTGAAGAACTTAAAAATTGAATCCTTCGTCACTTCGTAACGTTTTCCCAGTAGAAATTAACGTATTTCTACAATAAATAAATTCAAGTTAAATATTTGGAAAATGCCCAAATTAAGCTCCTTTTTTTCAAATAGCGTTTTCTAGGAAAATAACCAAGCGACAAACTTTTTTTGGTAAGCTCTTCAGCGCCAAAAAACACCAATAAATGGCACAAAAAAAATGAAAATTCCACACATGAAATTACTTTCAATCGAGGCTTTCCTTTATTTGCGTTTTTCTGGAAAATATCCAAGCAACGAATCCTTTTCTGCAAGACTCGAGCGCTAAGAAAACACCAATTAAAGACTAAAAAAAATTCAAAATATTTATATTTGTAGAAAAGCTCTAAATTTCAATTTAGCTTTTTTTATAGTTTTCGTGAAAATATGTGAGTGGTAATTGTTTTTTTCCAGAACTATTGCACAACAAAAAAAAGTCAACAGAATATTTCATAGTTACTTTTTACAGATTAAATAGTGTAATACTCATGGATATCAAATTTTGTAGCTTTTGAAGAATTTGTTCAGTTGAGATTTTTTTGTTTATTTTTCTGTTTGTTATAGCACAGAAATAGTCTTCAGTTGAAGGAATTAATTTGATTTTTGTACAAAAATAAGTAAATGGAATGTTCGAAAACAAATCAGTGTCTTTTTGGGAATGAGAATGGCAAATATGGCTGAAAAAGTTCAAATATTGGAAAGTGTATCTCATTACTTATTTTTATTGGCAGTTTCCTCTTATCTCTTCCACTATAAATCGATAAGAACATAACAATTCACCTGATAACCACCCCTTCTATTCCACAACTCTTCAATGAACAATAATAAAAAGAAATATTTCAACGAAAAATACTGATGACTGATAAAACTTTTTAAAGTATGAATACCTACAAAAATGTAACAAAAATGCATTGGCAGTAATAACAGGAACGGTAGCATTTCGTCACTTTTATTTATACCGTTATCATTATTTGTGTCATTAAAGTGTACCCATTTTCCGTTTGATAACGAACTCTCAGCTTGGAAATTTCCCAAGCAAATGTTACCGAATTGTTACATAGTTTACCAAGTTTGCCATCTGGTGGAATTATTTCAAATACATATTTGAACTTATTGAAACATTGGGGAGACATACTTGAAACTTATTTTCTGTTCTAATTCACTTCCTCTACCCTCATCCCTTCATTTCGGGTATTTTCAATTGCGAACAAGGAAAACATTACAAGGAAAACGATATGGCATACGGAGATTCTCGAGAATTTCGACAAATAAATCAAGTGTGAAGCACAAATTTTGTATTATGTAATACAAAGAGAATGTATATTGGTATCGGTAAAATACTTAACAAGCAATACGGGGTTGTAGCATAACTGAGGATTTTAGGGGCGGTATGTTGAGCTATATGTCATTTTTATTGAGTATTTGGCGTTTCTTATACCCTGCAATCGAATAATAAAATAATTTTTCCCATGCACATTTCGTTCACAAAAAACATAACTCAATATTTATCCAACTTACAAATTGAAATTATTCGATCTACGTTCTCAAAGACTTCATATTGCATTAAGAAAAAGCATATTTACTTCAATTTTATTTAATGAAAGATTCGCTCACAGCAATTATACGCGTTTTTCAATTGCTACGCTTTTATGATAAAGATATTTTGGGGAGTAAACAATAAGTTCAATTCAATATATGAAATGAATATTTAATAAAGCACTAGAAGCAGTCTCTCGTTGGCTTTTGAAAATATTCCTACCGAAATGTATAAAGAAATTTTATTCAAATTATACCTTTCATAAAAATTAAAATGTCAATGGCCTTATTTTAACCACAAATTAAAGAATCATTTTTATTCATTTTTTTCCCTTATCCATTTTTAATGAAATGCATTTATGAAATTTCCAAAGAAGTGTAATATTTTTTATTCAAAGTTCTTATTCTTAATGCTTCAAATATTAATTCACCCAAACATATCGAAGTGAATTCGGTTAATTTTTCGACTTAACTTTGTGACTTTTATAGGTGGTTATTGAATTGGTTAAGAATATCTTCTACTGTTTATTAATTTAAAAAATTAACAAACAATTTCTTTTTGTATATCACCAGTTATATTAAAGAAATATTAATATTTAGTAAAAGTATGCGAAATTTCTTTCAAATTCGATTTTTTTTTAAATTTCAAGTGGCATCATTGTTGATTCGGAAGTTGGATTGTTTTTGGGCGTTTAAAATTAATTATTGTTTATATAACTATCAATTTTATTATAGATCAATCCTTAGTTATTATTTTACCAGTTATATACCAACACTCTAAAATTTCTAAGGTTTTTAGTAGCTATAAAGTTATTGAAGCTCCGAAATCCGAGATTAGTAAAAAGCTTTTTCATCCCGAGATCTAAACCCTGTAATCCCCTGAATGACTAATTCACTAGAAAGCTACTCTGGTTAATTATTTTGATACTTTTTTGCCAAATAAAGAATACCTATTTTAAACGATGCAATAGTTCAACGATATATTATAAGAAAAGTAATTAATACTGCTTTTATCAAAAAATTATCGCAATAATCTTTTTTTTAGTTTTAAAACTAGCTGAGCCCGGCAAAATTTGTCTTCCCAGCTTATAGAATAATAACTTTCAGTAAAAAATTGAATTATATTTATATTTTTAAAAATAAACATTTTTATTTTATGCAACAGATAATTATTTTTGATTTCATAGCGCTTATATATTCTTTAACGTTTATTGAAATTATTCAACATTTACTATCTAGAGTTCAGTGACCAGAGATGGCTCTAGGCTTTTGAGTGGATTTTATATAATAGTTTTAAAGATAATTATATTTTTAAAGGAAAATTTTATTTCTCGACTCGGTGCCTCTCAAATTTGGCACCCTTACAGTCGCCCGGCTAGCCGATCCTTTTACTCACCCCTGTTTGTAACTAGTTATTAAAATTAGGTTTAGTTAACAATAACTAATAAGTCACAATTGCTATTTATTGTTATGGAATTTATCAATTACTTGCTTTACTTTACACATTAATAATGATTCATAAATCCAGAAATAGATTATGCATTTGATTCGCATGTCTACCAATAAAAATAATGAATTTTGATCCGTTTTAGTATCCTTTCATTTTTCCTTATAGTTCTGAATAAAGAAAATATGTTCATGAAACTTTAAAAGTACTTCTCCTTGCAACCCGCATCATCCCTCGCTGTGCCCATTGTAACACTTACCTTGTCTTAAATATACATGGTACGATTCAATTTTGAGAAAACGCTGAAACTAATAATATTGATTTTTGTGCGAAAATAATGTTTGAAAAAATCTTCCTTGACATTTATTAGGATTCATCGCTACACCTGTTGATACGAGACTCTCTTGAGTCTCCTGAATTTATGTGTGCATATGAATACAATGTTATGTAAAAATAGCAAAATGATCGGTGGAGAACTTTGAGAAAATAGCGATTTTGAATAGATGAACTATACATTTTTATGTTTGGGTCGTTTATTTTGAAAGTGGTTCATATAAGTCCATAAGTCCATTTCATGGACAGTTTGATTTACTGATAGACCAGACTGTGTTGATGCTTGTACTTTAGACACTTTAGTAGTAACTTTTACGATTGTACATTTTTTATATTAATTGTGAAAGAAACAGTTGGTAAATTAATTATTCTGGAAATTGACTAAAGTTATTTTCAAAATAAGTGGGTTTGATTTATATGGTAAACATTTGAAAATTGTTTTCTGAAGAAAGAAATTGGAAAAAATCTGGTACCCCTGAGTAAGAAAGTTAATGAGCATTTGAATAATCTCTTTTTTTATTTGATGAAAAAATTAAGAATATTTATAGAAAATATTGGAACGAAAAAAAAGTACGAAAAAAATTGTACCAATTTTTATTCATGTCATACAAAGTTAACAGAATCTAAAAAAAAATTATAATATTTTTTTAAATTCAGATGTTAAAGGAGGCTGAAGATATAAATGTTAATAATTATCTTTAATTTTTATTTAACTCTTTTCTAAAGTATATGTAAATAATGGTACAATACTCTAATAATGAAATAATCTATTTTTTTAAAGTATATAAAAATGATACTACATAGAAAATTGAGCAGATGTGACACAAACTAAAGTATTAAATTAATTTTTTCAGTACCAAATGAAGTGAAGTTGATATTCATATTTTGTCAATTCTGATATACGGGAATTAGCTGTTTTTTGCGTTTAAAAAATGAAACAAAAAATTAGAAATATTTTTTTAAAAATAACGCTAAATTCGATACACAAGTTTGGATAGGGTTTGATCACCGTGGATACCTATGTATCATAAAGTGCACTTTCATGCTGTCGCTAGTCGTTGGTTTCTAGCTACAACTGTAATCACGTGATCCAAATGTAACATGTACGCCAAATTTTAGCGACAAATGAGGGTCTTTATTGGTGTATCGACACCACTTTATTGTATAGGTAAGGGTATATAATTGCGAGTAATAAGTATTAATTCTTGTTGGCAAAAAATCAGGTTATAACTTACATTAGAGAGAAAAATAAGATAAAATTAAGTCTTGTGAATATAGTATACCTAATAAATTGATAGAGGTCAGCAAAATACCTTAATGCACCTATACTCGTAAATCTTTGCCATTCGAAGAAGAATAAGAATGAATAAAAGTGCAATGAGTAGATTATCTTATGTCTGGAAAAATCTCTCTAATACACAAACTCCAAATTTTTCTCCTATTTTCAATAAGACAATTAATGTAACCGATAAAATAACAATAAATGCGTTCAAGATGTGCTTCAGCATCCTGCGAATTCCGTGAACAGTACACAGATCAAACGAGTTAATCCTGAGAAAATTGAATATCCCAGTATAGATCCTTTTCCATCTGTTATGCAAAAATTCTGAGGTATTTTGGATTCATTGCGTGAAAGATGATAATAATTTGGAGAGATTAATCTCAAAAAACGTTGAAAAACGAAGACTCAAAGGATCAATGTAATAAGCTAGCTAAGTTCAATTGGCCACTACCACTTCATTTTATGGACTCGTATAGATCCAATACTTATGGCAAAAGTTATAAGTAATTTCGATTCTCAGTCATGAGAGAACGGCCAAAATCAAAATTTTAATTTTTTGCTCTAAAATTCACAAAAATTGTGACTAATTTCATATTGCAATAACGTTCTTATCACTTAAGAAAACGTTATCCTTAATTAAGGTTAAACTATTTAAAAAAAAAGAAAGTTATGGATTGCTCAAACTAATTTAAAAAGAAAATGTTAGTCCTTAATTAACCATTAAAAACGTGAAATTTAAACAAAATTGATACATGAAAACACGATCGTTCATTTTTATTATTAACTTTCATTAACGTAATTTTCCGCCGTACACGAAAACCTTTGTATATTTTATGTGCATAAATAACGACCGTCCAAAAATTAAATTTATGAATCCATCAGGGACTGGCGCGCTTCACAAACATAAAAATCGCTAGTTATTTCCGAATGAGTAATAACAATAAGGGCTCAGCATAAGTGGCAGTGGAAAAATATTTTTCATAGTGTTGTAATGCTTACGAGCACCATTCTGCTTTCATTTGCAATAAAATAATGTCTCGGTTAATTACCCCGGAGATATGAAATTCCATTTTTTTTTCTTTCCCGCCTTTTTTTTTCTGAGCTCACACGTATACGTCCATAGGTGTGTGTCCAGGAATGGTTTTTGTATTTGAATCTCGTGAAAATCCTCGAGATTTTATTTCACCAGGAATGAGAACGTATACATGTAGAGATCCCTCCCGGGACGATGGATATAAAGATTTATGTTTGAGAACTTTTACGGTCTTTTTTTACTTACTGGAAGAACCGGAACCTGAGCTGGAACTGTTGCTGCATATGGCAGGCGTTGATGACGAGCGGTAAAATGTCACTTCTTGTTTAGGTCCAGTGCAAGAGCTGCTGCTTGGGCCTTGTAATCTCCTAGTGACGTCGGGAGCCGGTGGGAAGCGGTGTTCTTCCTACAAAGAAAACAGAATGCATTCAAGATTATTCCCTCTTCATTTCCTTGAGAATATTTTTAATATAAGTCTCTCTGGAGGACTATACCGGGTTTATATTTACACGTGTAACAAACGCGTTACAGTTACAAAGATCATTTCAAAATGACATTGTACACGTCCCATTACATGTTCCCGTTAGTCACCGTGAAGAATTGCAATTGCTCTTTGGTAATGTGTGGGATGTTTCTTCTCAGGTGACATGTGTTTGCAATGAATGCTATCCGGTAAAGTGCATCAGGTGCATTATGTATACCCGGCGGAATCTTACAACGCCAGCGGAAGAAATGCACGAAAAGTAGAAGGAAAAAAAATAAACGAAACCACAATGGACTAGCACAAGGAAATAAAATATTAATACACAAAGATATGACAATATTGATGGGAATTTTTCATTGAAGCGACAAGCGTCTTTCTACACAGCGTCCTGAATTTATCGAAGAAAGACTTTAGTGAAGGATATTTGATATTCTCATACAAGAAAAATTGAAGGACTTTTCCTTGTTTATTCCGTGCTCACAAGACAAATTGTTCAAAGCTAACATTCCGAAATACTTGTATTGTTCTTATAAACAATTTTAAAATATATTTTAGTCTAACATATTGGTGCACCAATTGTGCATTACCATGAAATTATTTTAACCAAACTCTCAAAGCTTTTACAGTGATTTTTGAAATTCAATGAAACCAAAAAATTCTTCAATAATAAGATTACTCTAAAATTTAAATTTTTAAGCTAAAATTCCTTAGCATTCTAATTTAAATATTTTTTGGTAATATACTCAATGGCGATTAGGGTATAATGTAAAGGTTAAATTATTTATATTTTGTTTCAATTAATTCATTTTAGCTTTAAAAAAAATGCTTTTTAGTCTCAAAATGTGCATATTTGTTTCCATTTATTCAGAGAACAAGGAAGAATTTATTCATGAAAAATTTCTATTGTGAGATTTTGAAGAAAATATTTACAAAATCCTGTGGTTTTATATTTTCGTTTAACATACAATGTTAAGGTAAATAATTGTTTCAAGATACTATATTTTTCAATTTTTTTTTAAAAAAAATCATTATTATACTTTTGATTTTATTTAAAATGCATATGATATTTGAAGACGCTTAAATGGGTATTCTTGTCTAGAGATTTGAAAAATTAAAAATTTTTTGTTCTTATTTCCAAAGCTTAGATGTTCATGGATTTGTTCTTAAAAGAATTTTAAAAACTTAAATTATTTTAATAGTTACAGTCATTTTTATGACACGGCGTTTGCTTTGATCTAACAGGGTCAAATGAACAATATATTCCCTGGCCATATTAATAGACGCACTATAGATTTTGTACAAAATATGAAGTTTTTATTTTGTGTTTAAATTTCTGATTGGATTTAACATTCCAATAAAAATTTAATTTATTACACTTATTACCAATTAATATGACAAAAAAAATCATTATTACTGAAAAATAACTTTTACTATCATTTTAAATATTTTGTCAATAATGGCGAACTTAATTGTTTAATATTTAATTGAAAGCTCTTTTACTGCTATTTAAGTTTCAATCATTTGCAACGGGCTGTATATGAATGACAATAATGTACACTCCATTTGTGGATGGTGATTCTATTTATGAATATTTTATTTCTAAGGGCTATTTTCTGATGTGATCACCAATTTAACCACTTTTCTCCCCATCAAATCCCACATATTTTCAATGGGGTTAAAATCAGGGCTATTACCTTAGAGTAGGGTAGTAGGAGTAATAATCAAGACTATATCCTTATTTAGTAATTATATTTTTTTTAAATGTTTACTACTTTTAATAATGTAAGAAGGAAATAGTACCAAATTTAATAAAATTTTATACATAAAATTGACAATAATTTCATCAGGGACTGTAGACGGTAGACGCTAACAGAGTATCTACGTATGAATAACTTTTGTAATTTTTATTTTATTTAATTCCTTTGTAAATTATCTTTAATGAAAGGCTATAGATACGTATGAAGGGAAAATTTTTACGTCTTAGTAATTATTTCAAGTTGATTTTGAAATAGCCTTCAAGCAACTTGAACGTGCTAACTCTAACCAAAATATTTATATTTAAAACTAATATATTTTCATATATTGAGATTTTTGTGTAAAATGGCTTAAAAATATTCAAAATTTAGTTCTGAAAGTGCATACAGACCAAAGAAAAGATGATTTTCTGGTAATCAATTTACCGTAAAAGAAACCAATCTATAACAAAAATTACCGCAATCTTGTTTAAAAACTTTAAAGTCGCTTTTCTCGAACTAGTTTTTTCGAGTTCTTTCAAATTTGTGTTAACATTCTTTGAGTATTCCTCTATGGCATCAACCTTGTTTAGATCAATAAGTTTAACTTAATTTTTTTCACAAATTCGGAATTGGTTAAAAAACATACCCAAGTTGTTTCCAAATAGCCGCTATTTTGTGATGTTTTTCTATACTTTTTCAAGGTTCAAGTAGTAGTGTATTATAATTAAAAATCCATTCGACTTTTGTTTCAGATGACCAGAACGGTTGAAATTTTAAACACCAGGATACTTTTTTTTAGTCACTCCCTTTGCCAGTTCATAACTTAGTGAATTTTGACTTGTTTTAATGGGTTAATTTTTTATGTAATCTTAAAATAACCATATTCAAATAATTAAGAAATGGAAGCTTAAAATACTTTTCATTTCGTTAGACCAGAGCTTCAAAATCGCCCGAAAATAATACCTCTAGACGAGAATACCTCCTTAAAACCAAGGTGGTGTAATTCCTATCATTACGTTTCGGAGATGTAATAACTTTTATCCAAATAGTTATCGAAAAATCCCACTAACAAGGTGTTTTGCCCAACTATCTACTGGCATAGTAATGAAGCTTTGACTTACTAATCTTTCCCAATATACAATTTATTAATCAAGGATTCAATTCAGCTAGTAAAAGCGAAAAATTCAAATTCAAAACTATAACTAATACCTCTTTGAGAACAAGCGGCTCTTTTATATTAACATCTTTTGTGTCAAGCTGATGAAGTCACGAGTGTCAACATGTAATATTGTTAAAAAAGTTAAATATTTCAATTTAGTTGTATTTTTTTATAATTTATCTTAAAAAAACATCGATACACGTTCACCCCATTTTTGATAAAATTTGTAAACATTCCCGTTATTTACACTTTATTCCCCGAAAGTTTTATTATTACCGTAAATGTTTTAACAAATAAAACAAAAAAGCATGTAAACACTTTTCTATGGATAACGGGGGCGGCATTCACGATAAATTCCACAAAAGAAAGGGAGATTTTTTACGATAAGCCCAAGATTTTAGCATGGCAATTGTACGTATACACCTACATCAAATAATTACAAAATATTTAAATAAACCGCATAAAATTTAATGGATTCTGTCGTTTTCCCTTTTATTTTTTCTTGAACTTTTTTTTTATTTCAAGACCAACAAAATTTTATGGAGCCATTATGGAATGTCATTAAAACGATTGTCGCGCGTTCATGAAAAAAGCTCTCACCACTCCATATACACACATAGATAAAAAAACTTAAACGATAAAAGCTCTTGACAAATATTAATGAAATATTTGAAGGAAAATTTTATTTCCTTTCGTTTAATTTCCATTAAAAAGTTTCCAAACCAAAGAAGAAAAAAAGACGGTGTGTTAAAAGCGTATCTTTTCAGTACAAATAATGTGCGTTGTTGTCATTTCTATCAACTCATAGATAAGGTTTATTATTATCACAAATATTTTCAGCCGCTAACAAATAACGAACCCTTAATTCAGTAACGAAAACAACAGCAAAATAGGAATAATATGAAAAAGGAATAGTAGTAATTTAAAGCCAAAGCCGCACACTAAATCTACATAAAGCTCACTTGGTTTTTGGATGGTGGAGCCTTCGAAATTACATTGAATGTGAGAGCTTTTCATAATCTCAGTGGTGGTTTGCCTATATGAAAGCTGCGCGACCTGTTACATCTCCTGTATATCTCTCGTAAGAGAAATGAGCAGGAAGATACGAATGCTGTGTAATATATTCATTTTTTTTTTATTTTTTTTAAATGGTATATTTCTATTTCATAAAAACTTCATTTTTGATTTGTTAAAACAAATATTACTAGAATACTAAACAAAGAAAATTTGTATACTTTAATATGGAACTGATATTAATTTCACACTAACCAAACTTTTTATAATAATAACTTTGGATTAAAATAGGTATCCACTGAAAAATTTATGAGTTTTATTTTTACTCATTGCCATTAAATCGTTTTCGGAAACTTTTCTTTCGTATGAATATATTTCGTTAAACTGTATAACGATAATTTTAGTTTTGCTATTGGTAAAGTTAAAATAAATTTGTTCTTTTATCCTATGCGGAGCCAAAGCTTTAGAAATTGCAACAGAAACAGTAATTTATATTTTGTATGTGAAATTAATTTATTATTTATTATAATTGAATTATAGTTTTTATTTATTTTCATGCAATAAAGAGGGAAAGTTAATGTTAGTTAAAAATATAAAATTGACAATTATAAATATTGCTTTGAATAAAGTTTAAATTATAACTTCACAAACTTAAAATTTATACTTGATCACTTTTAAAATAATTGAGTTATGTTTGCAACTATCATATGTTGATATCTTATGCTGAATGTAATTTCAAATTATTTTTATCATTATAAAATAGAAGAAATTCCTATTTTGGTAAACTTTAAGGTGTTATAGTTAGAATTCTTATTTATTTTTAACTATTATCATTTGTGTTAGTGTAAATCTAAGTATAAATCTAACTGAGGAAAATGATTCTTATAACTTTAATTACGTTTTTCTTGAATCTGTGATTTCAAAGTTGGTGAGAAAAATTTCTTCAAAATGGTATAACCGATCGATTTCGAATTTATACTCAATCCTTAAAAATAGTTTTTCTAGAAAATTAACAAAAGAATAAGATTTTCATCAATTATGATTTTTCTATTTTTTCATGCAACTTTAAAGTGTGATTTTTTTTTGAAAAAAAAAATGATGTTTCTTTTTGGAAGAGCTTCATTTGGTCAAAAATCAAAACTTTGACTATTCCTTCCTTCATTACCTGTATTCATCTACCCTAAAAATAAATTGTTTGGTTTTTTTGATTTCAGATAATTTGCACTAGAGATATTTGCCTCATCACCAGACTCTTTTTTGCGAAGATCCTTCAGGAGTTCGTCTGCAGGGACAAAAGAACTCAGTATTTTTAAAAACGAATTGCGGGATCTTAAGTTACATTACATTATTTAAATGAACATTTTCTTAATTAATTTATATAATAAAATGCATCTTCACCAAAATATCCGGTAAAAACATGTTCTTTTAGACTTAATACTAGGCACAACCCCTTAAAAGAAAGAATCATTTAAAACGGATTATCTGTAGGAAATGGAAACCTGGTTGAATAGTTGTCCGTTTTGGACAAATTAATTGGGATATCTAATTTTTGTACGAAATTCCAGTTATGGTTTATAGACTTTTATTTAGCTGTTTTTTTTTTTTGTTATTTTATTAATTATACATTTTTTAGTAATTAACTTTCCTGAGAATAATTGTTTGTTTTTTCGTTATCACTTCTAAATTGTTTTTTTTTTCAATAAAATAACTTTTATTGTTTCATAAAATGATTTATATCAAAAATTTCAATTTATACACTAACAAAACGATAAACTTAGAAGAAATAATTGTACTTTACACGAATGTACGTTTGCTTTATCGTTACAAGCTATTTAAATGGTATTTAGGTAAATTGCTTTGCAAAAAATGCATATTAATTAAACCTGCATGAAAAAAATTCATTCATTTACTAATTTCCTTATTTTTTTTTGTCTTTAACTATATTTATATAGTTTTTTTTCATTTAGTGTTATTGAATACTTCCTTGTATGAATTACAATATACTGAACTGTTTGCGTGGAAATGACGTTAAAGTTATACATCAATCCCTTGAGTCCTCCATCAAGAGCAGTGTTATGGCTTTCCTCGTTAATGAAATTGGAAGTTGAAGAAAATTTAATTTATTTTAACAAAGAAGATCAAAAAAAGCCCGAGTTTAGAAAAGTAAGTTTGAAAGAAATTTTAAAAAAAATATTTTTAAATTTTTAAAAAAATTTAAGATGAATTCTCAACATACTGTACCTACATTGAACGATAATGGTTTTATAGTGTGGGAAAGTGCTGCAATATGTGAATATCTCGTGGAAGTTTACGGTTCCGATGATTCTTTGTATCCAAAAAATCCCAAAAAAAGGGCCTTAATAAGTCAACGCCTTCACTTCAACTCATCCGTTTTATTCGTAAATCTAAGAGAAAATTTCGTGAGACCTTATTCTTTTTGTTCAATTCATTTTAAGTGTTATTTATATTTTTTCCGTTCTAGTTTGCGGTTGTTCTTCAAAAAGTGGTGAATTTTGATAAAAAGTATTTCAACATCATTAATGAATGTTTGGAATTTTTAGAAGAATTTCTAAGAGAATCGGATTGGTTAGCTGGCGATTCGGTAACTATTGCTGACATTTGTAGTATTCCAACGGTTTTGTGTATGAATGAGTTGGTGAATATCGACCAGAGGAATTATCCCAATGTTGATAAATGGATGAAAAAATGTGCAACGTTGCCTTATTTTGAGGAAAAAATTTTAATAGACCACAAAGAATTAGCAGCGGAGTTTAAAACAAACTACAAACCAGATGTTCTTAAATAAAATTGTTCAAAACACGATATTTAAATAAAAATTTTTATCGAATTTATTCGCTATAAATATGGAAAAATTTATTATTTTGCTACAATGATGTTTACTACAATGATGTAACTTCTTTTGGTCGTTTAAAATTTTTTAAGAAATTAACTAAAAAAAAAATCTGATCAGTTTATAATAGAATTAGCAAATGCATCGGAAGATTGATAAATATTATACACAACATTGAATTCTGCATCGATAATAAACTTTTAAAATTCTACAAAACTTAACAATTTTTGTTATATACAAAAGATTAAATATTACACCTCAATTATTTTTTTTTTCAATTGCAATTTATTTTTATGGCAATGTGTCATGTTGAGTTGGGAAAAAGAGGTCGTAAAATAAGGGACGCAAAATAAGAAAAACTAATAATAAAAACAAATAACTTTGATTCCAAGGAGTGTAGATTATTTAAGGGAAAAATAGACAATCTTTGTGATCGTTAACTCTGTCTTATAACTCTTAGCAGATTTCGGTATGGTTTTCCACACAAATGACACTTGAAAATTTGTGTCTAGTGGTTGATTGATGATATATCAGAAAAGTGGAAAATTTTCTATAAGTGATTTTTGCATTTATTATCTCTAGACAAAAGTCAAAATAATGTCTCTCATATTTCTCACATTTTTTCCCCGAAATGAACTGAAATAAAATTCAAATGGTATTTTTTTTCTTTCATAAAAAGTTTATGGTACATTTCTTCACATTGCAGTCATCAATTAATCAAACTTTGTTCTTCTGATCTGTTTTTAAGAGAACTCATATTACTTTTAGTTAAATTTCCGGTAACAGCATACAGAACTAGATCCATAGTGACATTTTTATTTCTGAGTCATTAATCCTATAATGTCACTATTTGTAGAGGTTTAAGAGAAAAATATGATTTGGATTTTATTTTCTCACCCTTATTTATCATGGCATAGTTTGCATTAAGAACTTTTGTATATTATCTTTATTAGAATGTATTCAGAAACACGTATTGGGGAAAGTATTGCCAACTAGCTTTACCCTCTTAAGTTTATGTTGGTATAAGAAAGTTAGACAAACAATCACATATTGTTTCATTAGATTTCAATTCGACCGCTATTAGGAATGTTGTTAACTTTTTTTGATAGAAATAAGTTTATAAGGGTAAAATGGGTTGATGATACTTTCCGAACATATTCAAACGTATCAATGTAAGATTACTGTTTTTTGTCACTATTTTTTATTTTACAATTCATTATGATTTAAAGTAGGGTTGGGCAAATTTAATACTGGTATGATCGACAACACTTATTCTTATTTATTCGCGATCAATTTCGAAAAATGGGTTAAATTAAAATAAATACATATTTAAAGGGTAACATGGATTTAATCGGAAGAAAAATGGTCTATGATTCACAATTTTTTTCCCATGTAAAAAATAAAATATTTTACTTAAATTTTTTACGATCGTAAATATATTCATTTGACAAAGAATTTCTGGAAGTTTCGTAGAAAAATATTTAAAACTCCGCCATTCCGACATCATTTTCGGCAACTCTTAGGAAAAAAGGAACCAGCAGAACTCATGGCAGGATCATCCGTGAAAACAGTGAAAAAGGAGAGAAACTTTTATTTTAATTAGAATATTTAGGCCATAAACTAGAACTTGAAAAAACGAACGAATGAAAAAAAAAAGAAAAAAATAGATTTTCGGTAAACATTTTTACAAAAAAATGCAATTCCAGAGGTATTTGCTTTATATATATTTCTTTATAATTGTAATTGAATAAAACATCCTTCGTTCAAGTCCTTGTGAATTTTATTTGACCTGTGTAAAATTTTATCAAAATCGGTTGAGTAGTTTTCGAGAAATCTTGATAACTGACCTATCTCCGAATCTATTACTCGAACTTAGAAATTTGGGACAATATTCTAGAAATGTCGTGGAACATGAGAAACTGAGGATATCAATCCCTGAAATTTTACATAGTGGAAAATTTCAACAAGTGCTAAGATTCGCTCAGCTGTTTAGTCTTATCTGGGTTAAGTAGGGACCCAGGAAGCGCAATAAACCCTGAGACTGCAGTGCTGAGGCATAATTAACCTTATCTTGGAAAACCCACTTTTATAATAAAAAATCTCTTAATTTAATCAGAATTATCATTTTTTTTCTTGACCTTGTGGTCAAGCAACTGTTATTTTCTGGAGCTCTTGAGGGAGTTTCCGCTTCAGTTTTTTTGATTTATAGTTGTTTCCAAGCCTAGTACTATTGCACTAGGACAATTTTCTAGGCCGTTAAGGAAATTCCTTGTGAGTTGGATTAGAAAGTCTTTTATGTATGGGACGTTTACTTCGTGATGAATTTGGTTGTTTCTCACATACCATGGAGCTTTTTGGAACACCTGTAGGTCATTATGATTTTTCTTTAAGGATGGAAGCCAGACTGCGCAAGAGTATGTGAGAAGTGGTCTAATGACTGATTTGTATATTATAATTAAACATTCTATACTTAAACGAGACCTTCTGTTGATAAGTGAGTATAGCTGGAGGAGTCAAGTGTTGGTTTTTCTAATTTTACTTGAGATGTGGCTTTGCCATGTTAATTTCGAGTCTAGAAGTATGCCCAGATATTTTCTCACTCCACGGAATTTCCATGTGATCCAACACAATAGGCTCCAATTGGTTGGAAAAACGTTTTAGAGATAAGATTTTGGCGACGCTTTTAGATGGATTTATAAGAATTTTCCATCTACTGAATCTGCAAGATAGGTGGTTGATAGACTGCTGGGTTTTCTGAACGGTCCTTTGAAGATCATTGTCCAGGTTGATGATGGTGATGTCATCCGCGTACATTGAGGTTATATAGTGGTCTAGTGACGGAAAGTCCGCAACATACAGATTTAAAAGGATTGGACCCAATACTGATCCCTGCTGTACCTCCGAGTGGATAGGTTTTTCCTCTGATAACTGATTATCCATTTTGATTTGAAAGCAGTGGTTGCTCAAAAATGACTAAATTATGTTTTATAGATACTCAGAGATATAGAAGTTCTGAAGCTTTGTGAGTAGCCCTTGATGCCAAACTCGATAGATCCTAAGACTGCAGTGCTGAGGCTTAATTAACCTCATCCTGGAAAATCCACCTTTATAAAAAAAATCTCTTAATTTAATCGGAATTATTATTTTTAAAAACAAACCATTTTTAAACAATGGGGTTTCTTCCATTTGTTTTCTAATTTGTACCATGGGGTAAACGAGTTGTTTTGTTACTTTGGAATCATTTTGATACTAATTTGCACGTTAGAAAAATAAAAATGCCTTTTTTTAAAGAATTAATTAGCGTTAGTTTTTTGAAAAGTTTATAAGATAGTTCAATCATTTCTAGAAATAAAAAAATTTCATGTGTTGAATTATTTTTAGAGCTACGTTTTGAAGTGTATAACTAAAAGACTTGTAATCAAAAATGTAAATAGTAAATTACGGAAGCGTTATCATATAAAATGCTCAATGTTTCACATAAAACAAAAGAAAAGTACCGGTATGAAAGTAGAAAATTTTTATGAATTCTAATGGCAAATATATGGCAGGATAAAACTATAGGTATTCATATGAATAATAGAGAAGGTAAACATTAAGTAACATTACTTATTCATTTCAATACGCACACATGAGCATAAAATATTTTTTCACCCGAACAAAAAGAAAAACTAGTGACCAAAAAAAAAACAAATATTTAGACAAAATAGACTAACATTTATTTTCTAAATGACGGCAATTTTCATTTTTAATTAGTTTTATTTCACCTTTAATTTTCCACCAAATTACCACTGTCATTATTTTAATAAGAGTGCCATTAATTTACCCTTAAATTTGCCCGAAGCTTTAGTCTTCGATATAGCCAACTATCGAGAAAAAAAAGCACCAACGATATTTATTACTGACAAAAAATACAATCGTTTTTCCAGGCGAAGAATTTGAAATTACTTTTATATTTTTTTATTTCTAAATGACTCTGTGTTCTTTCCGTTTCTCTTCTGTCCTTTTTTTAATGAAGAGGAAAAAGTGTAATTTTTTCAACTTTTTTTTTAGCTTTGTTCTTTGTTTCATTTACTTTGACACATTCACAATGTCTTATTGTCAGCTTTTATTTTTGTTAATCGGAGCTTAATGAGCTTAAATGGCGTCGCTACAGCTTTATTAGATAGAAAATTGCATGTGTACATGGCAAAGTTTCTTTTTGCTGGCAATTGTACGTATTTTGGATAATTTATTTTCCAAATTTCCACACCAGACAGTGATTTGCTCGGATTTAATTTAATTTCTCTCATTTATGTGTTTTACGAATTTCACAAATGAATTCCATCGAATCCATCGAGACAATTTCATGAGAAATTTAACCTTTTCCTCACTTTATCCTTGAAAGAAAAACAACTGGAAAATGGAAGAAAAAAGCTTCATTTGAAACTGTTGACTGTAGATATTAAAAGTAAATAGAATTAAGATTGGAATACTTGTTCAACTTTGACCAATACTCTGGTCAAGACCAAATCTCACACAGATTTAAAAGCATTTCTCTCAATTAATTTCAAAATCCTAATTTTCCGTGCAAAGCTCTGAAAATATTATTTTCATCCAAATGGAATTACTAACCGAGTGGATATAATATAAAGAATAAATATGCCTTATGATCGTGGTACAAAACGGAAATCTCATAATATTTAAGGGTCCGTAAATGTGTGTATAAGAATGAGCACTAAGCTTTCCGGAATAAATCACAGTTTATGTTCAAATTCCATACTAGATCGCTCTCTTTCTCTTTGTTGCCGTCGCTTTACATTTTCCGTTTCTTTTGCTGTTGCAATGAACCAAAAACACATTTCGGATCATTAGAATGTTATAACTTCAGTGGCCACATTATATTTACTTTACTCCTTTCGAGGTTTCCCACACATTTCTCTTATGTAACTAAAACGAAACACAAGAGTTTAATGTCAGAATAAAATAATCTAGCACAAGTATCATATAAAAGGATTTCCGAAAAATTATTTGTTGGTTCATTGATTTAACAATAGTTACAAAAATATTTACATTACAATATTCACATATTTAAATAAAATATGTATTTGTAGTTTATAAAATATTGTTTAACAATCAAGGATAGGAATCATACTTTGACTCCCAAAGACTTTAAACGGCTCATGTGTTGGTGATTTTATTATCATTGCTTACTATGTATTCTTTCAGTATCTATATATCTTATACTCTATAGTTGTATTAATATATCACAGTACAATGACGTGTAATTTGCTCACTAATGGTCCAAACTGTAGTAATATAAATTTAGTCCCTTATTTGGTTTCCTAATTTGGATTTTTTTGCTATTATTTATCGTCATTTAATAACTGCCTGGGTTTTAAGGAACTCCAGTGTTAACAAAAAGCTGTAAATAAAAAAAATATTGAAAATTTCTTTGATACAAAAATTGAACCTTACACCTACTGGTTATCGAGAAGTTTTGGTGGCCACTTTAGTACTGGTATTTCTCTCTTTCATATTCATAATTTTCAGTATTTCTTGTCATATGGATTTTTATAAACTCTAGAGTCGCTAAAACGTAAGTAATTATAAAGCAACGGCAAATAATAATAAAAAAGAATGAAATTGGACTCAGGATCTATATACTAATTTTGTAGCGGCCAGCTTAACTCCTGAGCCACCAATAAGCTCTTTTTAGTCTCCTACTGCTGGTGGTGGTGGAATTGCTACAACAGTAAACATTTTGTTGAAATAGCCCAGTAAAAAATTCCTGTACCTGAGGTAAAACTTTTGAGCATAAATTTACGTTAATTAACAACATACCCAAGTCCCTGTAAATATTTTCTCAGAATATTCCACCTCTCGTACCACGATGCTTTGGTTAATGATCTAAAGGATATTTTTTAAAAACTTTAGACCTTAGAACAATTCCACATTTTTCATTGCCATACAACGATAAGGGCCTGATTATTGCCTTATATATTATACTTACAGCTTCAATAGTAATGAGATAGAAGATTCCATTCGAAACAAAATACGTAGTTTTGAACCTCATATTTTTGTGTAGCTTTTCCATGCTTGCTTCTAATCCTAAGCCTAATGCTTCTTTGAGCCTTAGGTTTGATGTTGGAATATTTCTTCTATAGGTAACACAGGTGAATGTGACAAGTTTGGGTTTTTCAGAAGTCATCACAACTTTGCATTTAGTGCACCATTGCTCTACTATTGGTATATAGTTTTTAAGCATAATTTTTGGAGTATTCTTTGTCCCATAGTTAAGTAGGGCCACATCATCTGCTAATTGTATCATAATGTTGATGTTTATGAAATTATTTTCAACCATTAAATCTTTTAATTCTGTTTTACTTTTGATTGAAATCGAATTGTCTTATTCATTCAAAATCGGAACATTGTTTTTTACGAACTATAACTAAAATCCACAAGGAAAATGAAAACTTATTTGTCAAAGTGAAATGAAAAAAACTCATATAAAATCAGGAGACATCCTGAATATTATCAACATTTTAACACCAAATCGTAATATTTTACAATGTGATATCCTGAAATTATTACGTTTTTCGCGAAAATTCGATCTCTTTATCAATGATATTGGTAATGAATGCTTACATTTCCTCAATTTAAATAAAATGATCAGCAGTGACAATGAGATTGACGTTGGCCAATACAAGACGATCATAACGGATCTTAGATTAAAATTTATAAAAAGATTCATAGATCTTAAGAAAATTGAGAATATAGTAGAAATCCTCAGTAGCATTTATTCTTTACATCCTGATGGTGAATAGAGCGACGAAACTGTAATTGTTTTTGGGAGTAATAAAACTACTCTGTAGATAGAAATTATCGATTTCTAGGAAATCACAAACATGCAAAAATTTTCAGTTCTCCAGAAGAGTTCTGGATAAAATTTGTGTGTGTTAATAAATATATCCAGAACTACAAAAATTAACTTTGAAACTTCTTACTTTGTTTGGGATAATATATATTTGTGAAGCATCATTTTCGATGGTGAACTTCATTAAGAATAAATTATGATCTCGACTTACTGAAGAACATCTGCAGGCTTGAATGTCAATTTCTCGGACCAATTTTACTATAAAAACTTCATACATATATTCCACAATAAAAAATGCCATTTTCCTTATTGATATGTTAAAAAATCTCTTTGCTATTTCCGTTAATACATTTGTTTACATTGTATACATTTCATTTCTTAAAACGGATCCCAATCGAAACTAATTAGTGACCCCTGGTGTATACTATTGAATTACATTATATGAAAACCCGACCATTCAAGAAACATTAGGAGAGTTGCAAAATTTCTAATACATTTGTTTATATTTTATACATTGTATATACATTTTGTTTCTTAAGACGGACCCCAACTAATTGATCAACTAATTGATGACCCCTGATGTATACTATTGAATTGCATTACGTGAAAACCTGACCATTTAAAAAACATTAGGAGAGTTGCAAAATTTCGAACTGAAAAAAAATGAAGAATATCAAACGGATAAATAATGCATCGAACTTTATTGTAATCAAAAGAAAATTCAATCATAAAGTATGTGACAAAAACAAAAAAATTGCCTAACTCAAATAATTAACCACAGAAGAAAATTTGTTATTTATCTTATGTTTGAAAAATAAATGGGTCTCCTAATCAGTGCTAGGATTTTGGTCTATTTGGTATTTTTAAAAAAACATATCTTTATTTCTTGCCTTAATTTATACATTTAAAAAAATAAACATGGAAAATGATAATTTTTATTCTTTGAACATAAAAAACTTTTCCTTCTCACTAAAGTAAATTTATAATTTATAATCCAGGAAACGGTTTTCAAATTTTCGTTTTGATTATCAATTTCAATCCATTTTTTTTTTTGTTAACGACCTTTTTTCTTAAAATATTAATCCTCAAGAAATTCGTTTCTATCCTGTAAAACAAAAAAGGCGATTTTAGGTTACTGAACCTAAACTCTCCTCACTTTTCCTCACTCCAATTTGTAAGCGTCATATAACGATTACTTTATGTGTTATGTGAAGTGAATTTTTATGAACATCTTCGTCTTCCTGATAATATATATAACGAGCATAATTCTGTTGTAGCATATCGGACAGATATGGACGTGGGAAAAATAAAAATTTTGATTAACTGATCCAATTTTTGAGGCAAATTTAAGACACATTTCATCCCTTATCTAATGGTGTGCCAATGCAAAAGTGTGCAAACTGAATTTGGACGGGAGCTCGAAAATTGATGACAGAATGATAAACTGTTCTCCAATTCTCCTTCTGTGCTAATCCCGATAACGTATAAGCTCCATAAATACGAATCGTCCTAGCCCAAGCAGATATTTCTCCCACACTCTTTCTGTTTTCATCTAGTTATAAACCCCCTTGTCCCCATTTTCAACACTCGTCGCCACTCCATCATAATATTAGAGCTTAAACGTAATCCAGTTTTGTTCGAAATAGAGAAATTTTCATCTTGATACTTCGCTATGAAATTGTAATAAATTCTAATTTGATTTCGTCCATTATTATTGTTGTTATCATTATTAAAATACACGTTCATAATCTTATTTGGGATTAAATTGAGAATTATTCTTATCGTAATGAAAAATTCATTTCCAACCAGCGTTTTATTAAGATAGAATTACTTAAATGGAAAAGAATGGGAACAAAGCCCTCAAATCCTTTCCATCTGTGTTCTTCTCCTTAAATTTTAATAATGCACATTTAACTACTATCCGCTTAATTCGTAAAAGTTATTATCCACCCCAAAATGGTAACACTAAAAATGAATACTTTCTCCAAAATACACATTTTATTATTGAATCAAACGTAAAGTATCTTCTTAACTCTTCCACCATAAATACCAGCTTACCTACTTATTTCCATCAAGTATCCGCGTTTAAAACGAAATATTATTGAAACGGACGATAAATGTTTATAATTTTATAGCATAAAGGAAAATAAATGTTTGAGCTTTAAAAATTTTGACCGTGAATAAGTCGACAGAAACGAAACTGATTTGTACTTATATGTTTGTGTGGTAAAAAGGAAGTGATCCAGTGTGTTTGGCCATGCGGAAGGATAACAATCATTTATCAGGATCAATTTACTCACTCGAGTTCTCATCCGGGACCATTATCCTGATATAAAATGGAGAAAAAAGCATTTAGAGACACGGATCGATTCCAGTGCTGTTTGTATGTGAAAATCGGAATTATTTCCTCCATTTAAATGTGTCTCGTAAGAAAATGGTCTTAGTTTATGACATTCGTGCAACCTACTTTTGCCATTTGGTATTGTTGAAGGAAAAAATTTAAGATGCACTTTGAAAATTAAATGAGAACACAGATTTCTTAGTTCTTTCAGATGACTTAATTTGTAATCTTATTTTGACTAAAAAAAGTAAAAGTATATTATAATCTGGTACTCATAATTCAACAAATTTAATGATTATATTGGTTTTCTCCAAAAATTAGATAATTAATAACTTATATTTTACACATTTAGTACAACCAACTAAGTGATATTTCATCAGAAATCTGGTTAAGAAGTTATTTTTTGTCGAAATGAACCGAGTATCTAAAAGTTCTCAGAAAATATATCACACCTGTCGACGAATAGACGAATAGAGGTAGGTATAACTCAAAAATATTATTGAAGTATTGAGTTAGCAACAGCTTTAAATTGAGGAATTCGCCTATTTTGTATGAAGAATAGAAAGGCAACTCTAGAATGTTCCCCCACTAAATAAGCAAAGTTGTTTCTTTATTGGAATGACTAGTAAATAGTATTGAACAAGAACTTTATTTTCGATTTCCCGGTAAGTTTAATTTTTGAGTTGTACCTTTATTCTAAGATGGGTGCGATATTTCGGTGAAGTGTCATGTACCCTCTAAAAGAGATTAAAAATTTAAGCCCGTCTGTTTATACTGCACTAAGTTTTTACTACACTATTATGCACCACTTGAAACGGAAACTGATTTCTAAGGATTAAATTTATTATTCGGCATATGAACAACAAATTAGAGTAGGCATCCTCAAGGAAATGAACTGGACCCTATATAACATAACAGCTAGAAGTAAGAATCTCAGAACCATAGTGGCAAATCTACATCCCCAGCTCAACTTGATAGAAATATGGATAGTAAAATGGAAGATTAAATTAAATGAAACAAATACTGCTCTTGTGAATTTCACCTTTAGAAGGAGTAACTGTTCTTCAACGTATTTAAAAAGGAAAGCTACTCTAAATTTAACATTGATAAGTATTTTATTTATTTCCGAGTCACAATAAATTAATGGATTATAAAACATCTCTTAATTATTTTGTCAATAGACAATTGACAGAATAATTATTACCTCATGATGACAGTCTAAAAATGTTAAAACGCGTCGTAATAAGGAAGAAATTGAGTCTCATAAGACATATATTATTATCCATTAAGCTGTTCTAAACTCAGAGTCAGTATTATATCGAGAACTTCACCTTGACAAATGGCTAACCTGGAGAATTCATATTGTGAAAAAAAGATCCCAAACCATATAAAAATTCAAACCATTGCATGGGCTCATCGGTAAAGGGTCAAAAGTGTCAAAAGAAAAGAAATTCCTTTTATTCAAGCCTGTTAACATTCCAAAATAGTATGGATTAGAACTCTGAGCTTATGCCAGTAAATCTTGCGATTCTTCCAATAGCTTAATCTTAAATTACTACTTTTGAAACCCTTCGCCGGGAATTAAAAATAAGGACCATTCAGAGCATGATTTAATCAAAGAGTAAGGCTTCCTATGAGGGATTGAAAAATCACACCAATGCGATAATTTATTCTCCACAGAGTAAAAAAAAACCAAAAGAAGACACCAGATGAACTAATGGATTTGCTTCGCTAATGAAAGCAGGAAGGGACTCCGCTGCAAATTGGCTCATAGTTACAAGAAGTAACAGATTGCCAATAAAATTATAAAAAAACCCTTGGGCTCTCTATTCGCCGTTCATAGCTTGTTAATTTAAAATTTAAGAAAAAAAAGATGAAAAGTCTAATGTAAACTTGCACACCGTACGTCTAATGGAAAATTATCTCAACAAAAAGAATGCCAATTTTTAAATCTAAACAAGGAAGATAGTTTTTAGAAGTTTTTTTTCCCAAGCATAACAACAATTAAAAATCTCCCAAAATTGTCGATATCAATGCTAAAAATTTTGTGTTTCGATTGACTCTTAATGTAGGATTTTCCTTCTTAGGCTTCTAAAGCTCTATCTGGTGTACAATGTGCGATTTACGTTGTTTTTTTTGCCATTTTTTTCCATCATCACACTATGGAGAGAAAAAGTAAAGACTTAAGGGTGCTGCAACAAAAGATAAATAGACTGTTTAAAAATAAATAGGAAACTAAAATGGTTAGTAGAGTTGGTCAATTGTAGCCATAATTCAATAGAATCGATTTATGCTACCAACATAGGGTGTATTTCAATAGGGTTGCATTTTAGGACACATATCCTATTTCCGAATTTGTTCGATTTCACTTTTAAAATTTGTTAACACCTTATTGAAAAGAAAATCTAAATTTACTCTCTTCTAACAATATCAACTGGTGCTACCACAGGAATGAATATTAATTTTCTTATCTTTGTATTTCATATCATAATATGCTTTTGTAATAATCAGGTACTGATTATTAGTTTGCCGTCCAATCCTACATAAACTTAGAAATTTGAGTAAGATTACTTCTGATAAATTGCTGACAATATCGTTATTGCTTTTATAAAAGGGATAAAAAATATCAAAAATAACCAGGTAAGAGGCATCTTTGCATTTACAGAAAAAAAAATCTGTAACCTTAAAGTATAGTTAATATTTTTTTTAAAGATTCTTTAATTATTATGTATATTTTTGAGAAGTAATAAAAAAGACAAGTCTTTTGAGAAACTTAGGAAAAGACAAGAATTATAAGAATGCCCTATTTTTAAATTCAAGCAATATTTTGTGATGTAATAGCTCTATTAAATTTTAAGCTCAGTCTGTTCAAATCCCTATTGGATGCTTAATTTTTAAATTGTGCTTATATAGAAACTTCCAACCTCCACAAGAGAGCTAACCTTAGGCCAGTTGTTAGTTACCAAACCTTGGCATACAAGCCTGAACCAAGGCTTAACTAAGATAAGAGAACAAAAAAAAAATTACCATAACTAAAATCGTTTTTACATTGTGTTGAGTTTTAAATTATTTTGGATAGTAAAAATCGACATGTTTTTTTCCATAATTTTTAAAATTTCTAGGTTAAACTGAGATTGGTTGTCAGGCCTGGACCATGGATATCGTTTCGGAGTCCTTAGGCGAGGTCTGGCAAGTTTGGCCCAGATTTGGGTCAATTATGAATTCCTATCTGGGTTAATAAGTAATCTGGAACTTTCAATTGTAGAACTTAAGATTGCTTAGAAATTTTCTTGAAATAATTGTTTTATAATTTGAAAATTGTGAAAGTTATTTAATTTTTAGCAGGAAAGTGGACTTAAAGGATATAAATCCATATACTAATAATAAATTCAGCGACGTTTCGGTTCTTTATTTGATCTTCATCAGACTTCTTAAAAATCATATTAATACAAACACATGTTTACAGAACTTTTCAGGACATTCTTAATTGTTAAATTGTTCATTTACCTGAAGAAGTTACTTTTACATTTACCTGAAGAATGTCCTGAAAAGTTCTGTAAACATGTATTTGTATTAATATGATTTTTTAGAAGCCTGATGAAGGTCAAATATAGAACCGAAAAGTCGCTGAATTAATTGTTAGTATATGGATTTACATCCTTCAAGTCCACTTTCCTGCTAAAAATTAAATGATATTATGTAAAATATGGGTACAACAAATTTATCGGTTGTGAAAATTTTTCTCCAACTTTAAGAAGAATAATATCAAAAATCTGCTACATATTAATTAGTAAAATAAAATAAACTTTAAAGATTTTTAATTTTTCATATTTTCAAAAGTCATGGGGTGAGTTTTAATGGTTCAAATGTCTTCTCAAAAAAATCAAGCAATTTCGCAAACTCTACGCACTAATCATTCATTTTAGACATTCTCACCAAACCGCAACAACCCCTTAATAACGAACCGTAACATTTGCCCTACTAACACCCTATTGCAACACTCGGCATAAGAAAAACTTATTCAAAACTCAATTTTCGTGTCCTGAAATATATTATTCTCGTATTACACAATATTTTCCAAATGACAAATGACAGCCAATTATAACGAGAGAGCTTTTAACATAAGGATGAGACTGATGAAAATAGAGAAGCATGGGGATGAACTTCTTAAGCGTATGTTATAAATGAACCTATCACAGAATTGAACAACTTGGTAAATGTTTTGTTGTTAGAGCATTGACAACATAAATTTCTGTATTTAGTTTCAGAAATATGCTTCTTAAATAACATAAATTTATGGTACAAATTGAAACTAAACATAGAAAATATGGGGAACGGAACTGAGCTTTTTTGAAATTTTCACAAATATAACAACAAAGCATAAAAGTTTTAATTAGATATTTCATAGTATTTGAAATAATTTGTATCTGGAGTTAAAACAATTTATTGTTATATAAAATATTCGTTAAAAATTACACATATTTCACGGGAATTGTCTGCAAAGCTTTCCGGAGAGTTCATGCGCTTCATTATTCCCATCTCTCATTTTCGCATCAATTTCAGAAGTTAAACGCGTGAAAATTCTGTTTTACGAGATTAATTAATTCAAAAACACACGCAAAGTTCATCGTTTACATCGCCACACAACTTTGGCGAAAAGCTTCCCAAATTTCTGCCATTCACGCCATGTGTGTTCGTTTCACGGTCTGTATGACGAAGCTGTATCATCATTTGTTCTATCCTAAACACGCATATTTACGTTATCATTGCAAAGCAACATCCCGAAAACATTTTAAACGAGTCATCTTAATGAAATCCACCCTCCACATGGGCAAAACAGTGTTAATCTAATAATTTTACGCAAGAAACAATGCCGGCGTGATATACACATTATTTTCTAGACAAAGACAAACATTTACCGATTCAATACAGCAAAAAGATGACAGAAAATCTACATAAAAAAAAACCAAGAAATTTTAAATTCAAGAAGGCAAAACCGTTGCAAAATACGAGCAGATAAGAACATAAAAATAACGTTAAGATTATTTTCAAGGAAGCATTATTCATTTCATATAAAATTCTTGATAAAAATTCGAAATGAAAGCACTTTTACACTCAGTTCCAAGTATATACATAACAATTTATAAAAGTAGAACAATGCAGTAATTTTACTATATAGTTAATTTTTGTTATTTATTTGTATAAAAACACGGTTGGTATTTCTTGCGATAATACCAAATACTTAGGTATTATATTCCAAGTGTAAAGTGGAAGGCATAAATTGCTGGTGTCACATGTTAAAGATTACGACACGAAACGAAATGGGATTGAATTTTTCAGGATGAGAAAACCAAGTAGGTGACTGATGCAAAATGTTTTATCCTTATCGAATAAGTTTCTTTAGTTTTTACTGACTATTGTTAGAAGGAAAAGTCGTATGGAAAATGAAGTATGAAATTAGAGTAAGATGAATGAGTTTTACAATTTATAGCAAATATAATATTAAGAAATGTACATGCTTTATAACTAATAGGTAAGAAATGCCTTTTCTTACAATTAATTTGCACTTTCTGCCTTTAAGCAATTATTTCAATGTCTCAAAAATTCAACACTCCTGGGTTAGTTGTGTCCAATGACACAATTAACAACAGTAAAAAACATATTTTAGGTCACGTATCACCTAAATTAGTCTGTTAAGTCAAGTATGGATATTCTTTTGCGACACTTCACATCTGCAGTATTAACCAACAGGTTCGAGACAAGGTTTTTCTGATAATTATTACGTTTAACTCAGTGGTTCTCAACCCTATGCCCGCAGGCACCATGGTGCCCATCGACCGTTTTATGTATGCTAGTCACTGTGTGATCACTTAAAAAAAACAATAAGTTTACAATACAATGTTATGAAAAAATAATAGTTAGTAGCTAAGCAGAGAAATAAACAAAGGAGAAAATGATGACATCGTTTATGATTTTCCTGGTTGAAATAGCTACTTCTAGGTATAGTTTGATTTATTTCCCTCGCTGTAATAAGGCCCACTAGTAATGCGTTCTCCTAATTCTACTTAATAACCAGAATTTTTATACTTTTTGTAATTTTATTTTTGGAACTAAATATTTTTTGGCATTACTTGTATGTATTCTTCAATATGTTCAACAGTAAATATACCTTAAAAAATAATTGGTCCCCGCCGCCCGACCAACATTTAAGAATATGCTCTCGAGAGCAAAAGGTTGGGGACCTTTGGTTTAAATTTAGAGACTCGCACCGCCGGGTGATTACGTCCTTTAAATGTTCCACTTGTAGGTCGTCGTGGATTTTCAAATTGTGAATGTACCATAGTTTACTAATTATTATTTTCAGATCCTTAAAATGGAATCTTTGAATTATTTTTACGTTTAAGTTGGATGTTATACCCCAAAGTTCCATTACGTAGGTCATAATTGGTTATAAATTTTTTTTCCTTTACTGCGTCCTGTGACTAATTAGGAAGTAAAACATTCCGTTTTTCTTGTTAAGCAGCTTTCTATTTTCTATTATGTGTTACCCAAGTTAACCATCCATCCAGGTACATTCCCAATTATTTTACGTGATCCATTTGGAGTACCTCGGTATTATGGAGCATTACTGGCGGGCATCGTAGTTGTCAGGTAATAAAAGTAACATGGATTAACTTATTTTTATTAATTTTTATTTTCATTTGTCGCCCCACCAGTAGTATTCAATTAAAGCACGCTAAAGAAGTTTTGGACGCCTCACCAGGATCATTTTCTACTGTCATCAGTTCAGTGTCGTCAACGTATTAAGAAATTATTAAAAGAAAGTTTTTAATTTTCAAAAATTTGTTTCTTTGTTTCAACCTATTGGAACTACTAGAAATGCCAAAGATCCAATTGTATATTTTGCGTTAAAGCTTTGTAACCAAATAGTTAAATTCCAACTTTATAACATAATGTTTCAGTTTTAAATTTTCGCCTTCTAGCTAAGATCTATTTATTATTAGGGCAACAAAAAACTTTTATTTAATTTATTAATGTTATCATAATACTTTCGCCTATTTCTTCTGGTCATCATTCCAGTTTCTTGGAGTGTTGGATTTCTAAGAAGTATTATTACATCTTAACTTTATTCCAAATCTAATCTATCTGATTTATCAACAAGGGGAAGGTAAATTTCAATAGGCAATCTATTGGATCCCGAGAATTTTTTTTAAGCTCTGATTAAAAGGTAGTCCCAGAGAAAAGGACAAAGAACCGATACCAAACCAATGATGAGTGGATGATTTTTCCTCAGGTAAAAGGATCTTATTAACAGACCAGTTATGAAAATATCGGAATGTTACAAATTTAAAGAACCTTGCCAGGAGTAGAATTCAACCACGCGGAAAAGTGAATCTACCGTCCAGCAAAAAACAGATATTCTGATTTATTTTTTCTTGACTTTCGCCTATATGTTTTCAAAAGTTCATTCATTATAATCTTTGTGGTAATCGTAAATTTTTGGGTTTATCATGTAAATGTTCATTGTTGGTGGCTTTAAATGTAACAGGATTTGAAACATAGGCAACAGGATCTTCAATAACAAAATTAATTAAAACTTTTTGCATATACCTGGAAACTTTATATCAATTTCAATAATTTCTATAATTTAGAATTGAGTATACCAAATTAAAAACCCCTTTCTCCTTTTTCAACTGTAATTAATTTAGTTGGTAATAATTTCGTAGTGTTATTTTAAAGTTTTCTCAAGCATGCAAAACATAGGGAAAACACAGAAGCTTTGTATTTTGTTAGTTTTAGTTGTGAATACAAATGAACGCAATATAGAGGGCAAATATTTAAATAATTATTGCTTCGTTCAATAAAATTTGAAAAATGAAGTCTCAATTTCCTAGCGAGCTAAGTAAACATAGCCTCCTATTTATTAATTAACATAATAATAATTACGGAATGGATGAAGTTTGAGATCGTTGATGGTGTGTTTATTTTACGGAGTATATCCTTTTCTATTTTGCATTACAAGATTCATATCGCTGTCTTGGTCGCTGGAAGCTTTATGACTTCTTAGAAAGCTCTCTCTAAAGTGATAATGATATGATTTACTGCTTATTACATATTATATTATTCTCTTTTGCATACAATGTTCCAGGACGTTTAGTCCCTCTTTGCCGCTGGTAATCGCACATCGTTCTATCCTACCGTTCCCACACTTGGAATCCCGGTGGAGCGCTTCCTTTTTCTCGCATTGAACCCTTATTATTTATCTGCAACCTTCTTCTCTCCTTCTTCCGTGCAAGTTCTCATTACATTGTGACTTCAATTTCTTTTCTATTTGATATTAATGTTCGACTGTTGTACGAGATATTAACGTCATTTATCATTCTAGCGTGGAAATTTCTATGGTCTTACGTGGGGACGCGGGTTTGAGGACCAAATGGGGGACAAGGAGTCATTAGTGCATTTGCCGGTGCAGTGTGAAGTAGAAATAATTTGAAAATATTACAATTGTTGCCAGCGTCTGGTAGAAACGCGAATTAATTGTTAGACAAGTGACGATGGACGTTTAAATTTCAAAGAAGAAATTTTCAACGTCGTCGGTGATTAATCTATTCGAAACGGTTCGGGGAAATTGATGATTTTGAAGTTGCTAACGAAGAAAAATTTCAATTTCAATTATTTATTTACAATTTTTTACCATCTGTCTTATCCAGTTTACAGTTTAATGCAACTCACTTTTTTATAACTCTAAAAACACAACCTTCTTCTCGGATCTTCTAAAGTCTAGAACGATTTAAAATTAACTCTCCTAGAAGATTATTAATTAAATAGTGCAAATAACACTTGAATGCTTTTATTTCTATGTTATACTTATTATTTACTGTTAATATTTTTTTTTTATAAATTCAAGTCGTACAACATCACTTAATCAATTAAAATTCTAAGCACCTTTGTTGAAAAAACCGTTTTTTTTTCTTGTATCATTCTAATTTTTTAAATGATACTTTTATATCGTATGACAATTGCATCTTGATAGAAGGTCAACGTAGGATGAAACATATAAAAACAAAAAGATCCCAATTATAAGTAAGAGGTCGCATCTGACAATAGAAAGTAAATCGCAGCTTTATAAAGCGACTTTGATGAGAATCTGGACAACTCTGGGGAACAATCTTAAATTCGGGTATCAACATAATATTAATATATCAGTCAAAACCCTATATGTTATTTTCTTAATTTCAATTATACAAGTAATATCGTATACACTAGAATCTAAAGGTTAGGATGGCGAAAGAAGAAATCTATAAATTGAGTTTTAAATACTTCACAAAACTAAAGAGTCACTCAAACTTCCAGGCACTATAATTGTTCGACAGCAACGAGGGTACAATCATTAAAAAATAGGCAGTTTTAAACTTACCAAGTAGATCACTACATTTATTAAAAATGCTATCATTAATCGTCATAATATAGTCGATAGGCCACTGAGCTTATTTTCCCAAGAGAACTTTTTACTTGGACCGTGAATAACTTTAGAAATGTAAATATATTAAAAACTGCTAAAAGACCTTTTTTGTAGAACAATTAATTTCATACAAGAATATATATAAAATCACCTCTTAACATTAGCTCGTTTGTAAGTTAAGCTTTTAAATTGAGCACTGTTCAAAGCCCAATTATCAGGATATATATATTATGACGAAAATTTACAATTTGACATTTTTGTAGAACATTTAATTTTCTTCAAGAATACATGATAATTAATTCTTTCTGTGTAATGTTTTAAAAGTTTTACAGATACAAACATTTACTTTTTCCTGGGCTTTTTTCTTGCAGATGAGTCTTGCATTACCGTATTGTAGCATAGAGTATTCTCTGTTAACAGTTCTTGGGCACTTTTGGGTATTTGGTTGATCTAAAAAATTTGATTAGGAATATTTAACAGCTCTTCGATTTTCTGGCATATATTTGACACCATTTTCTCCCTTAACTTCTTCTTGGTTATACTTTTAGCCATTCTTCATTGGTACCAGTTGGAGAAATGACATTATAAAATTTAAACTTAAAAAAATCAGTTTTTAGTAACAACTTTGCCTTGCTTCGCTATGAAACTCAAAGAACATACATTACCGAACTTGTATTTCTTCGGGTTTTTGATAATTGGAATCGAGTTTTTGGTTGGAGATAAGAAGAAAACCAAATTAGATTGTGTACATTCTTTAAAGAAAAAAAATCATGCTTGATGTAGAAAAGAAATCATATCAATCATATCAAGAAAAAAGGAAGAAGAGATTTGAAAGTTTGGACTTATTAAAATAGAATGAACTTTCTCAATTTAAAGTACCCCACCATGGATAAACGAGACTGAAAAAAAGAATAAGGGGATGCATTTTCCGAATTATATATTTGAAAACCTTCGCAAAAATTTATTATTCTGCAAGCTGTGCTTACATTCTAATGTTTTTTTCTTCAAACAACCCAATACTGGCATTCCATCGTTTTCTTTATTGATATTTAGTACCATAATAACTTTTTGCCTTTTTCTTTTACGGTGACCGAAAATCGATTATTTTTTATGTCTAATTACTGTATGAAAAAGAATCTTCTACAAATTCTGAAGCTGCTTGAAATGGTTATTTAAGCTATTATTATATGAATTCATAACTGTGGAATCTTTTAAATATTTTTTATTTTTGAACAATAATTTTACCGGAAGTTCTATGTGACATACTTTAAAAATAACGAGGAAAGCATTGACATGAAAATTGAGAAAAAAGTTTTTACTGTTTTAGTGGCGTTATTGAAAAAATATTAAAAGTATTTTTTTAATAAAAAATTGAAAAAATCAATTGGTATGGGTTTATTTACATTTCAAATATGAATATATTACGAAATATTGAAATAGTATACCTACACCTTAACATTGAAATCTCAATGGCCCAAGCTGGTAGTAAAAACTTTATCCTTTACCTACCATTTCCTTCTCTATTTAATAAACGTGCTTAAATTTTCATCTATCCTCGTCTATATTTTCTTACAGATGACACTTTTTCTTTTCCTCATTTCTATTTTTGTTTCCCGGAACTTTTTCCGAATAAAATTTATATTTATTTACGTAAAGTTAAGAAATATATTGGTAAAGTTTTACATAGTATAGTTAATTGAGAAAAAGATGGACAGAAAAGAAAATCAGAAGCTCAAGATTATTCAAATGTGCCATCTCCGTTCAATTCTTCAGCCATTGTATATGGCGTTTTTCTCTAATAAATGATTCGATCAGGATTATAATAGGGAAGTGTAGGATAATAAGGATTAATCTAAGAATTTATAGATTTTATTCTCTCCGGAGACTTTGTCTTATGAAAGTTTTAAACTTAAAACGAAAAGCTATAAACTTAGGTAATTATATTGACGCTTGGAAGAATAACAGAATGAGGCCAACAATAAATTGGAGAAAATAGAGAGGGTGTTTTCCTTTGTTTTTTTTTTTCTGTGTTCTATAATGCTTAATGAAAACGTCAAAAAAGTTCTAAATGGCTTTTGCACTGCTCAAAAATTCCAACCAATTTTAGTATGCGTCGCGACTTCGTGAAAAGGAGAAACATAAAGATGGTGACTTGGTAAGAGGAATGGTGAATATTTAATGGGTTAAAGTTAGATGTACGGATCAGTGAGCTTTTACACAAGGTGTTTATGGACGTGCTTTTAAAGCTCATTTGTCACGGGTAGGACGCTTGATGAAACTACAGAGAAATGGAATCACTTTGTTGAGTCTTGGCATCAACGACTTATAAAAATAACCGAGGGCGAGGGTATGTTTGCTAATGGCTAATTTTATGAGTTTTAAATATACATTGTCGCAATTAGTCGAACGATTTGTCAATAATAGTCAAAACTTTGTTACCTGAGCTGTGTAATTTACTTACATAGGATTAGGTCGTAAATTTAAAAATAACTCACACCAAACCATCTTTGGCTATATGTAGATACAAGAAAAAGCACTTGCTATATATTTTTTTTCAAGTATTAAGGGGGGAAGCTGGCCTAGAATTTTGAAGAAACTGATTTTTTTTTGTCTTAAAAGGTACTTTAGGGTCTTAAAAATAACATACCAAAGGATGGAAGCCGGCAAAAATGTCTAAATGCCCAAACTTTCGCAGATTAAAGGTATATACGCATTTAATATGATTTTGTAGTACTTAAAACTTTAAACGCGTTTTTCTCGAAATCACTTCTATTGAACTGACCGAATACATAACTCGAGCAAATCTTCACCGATCTATACGAAATTTTCACAGTACATTTGAAATACCTTTCTCCGGAGATATACATAGATATTTTTTTTATATTGCATAGTTTTTTTTTAATCAACAATTTTGTCGTTTTTTTATAGTGAAAATTTTAATGTTTTGTTCAAACGTGCACCATTTCGCGAAAAAACAAAATATCAAAAAAATCCTACGTACGTCTCTTGCTGTTGTTATATAGAAACTAAAAATTTTCAGGATTTTGTTCCAGGACCAAAATTAAGGAGGTTACATCTTCGGCCATAGACCCGTCTAAAAAATGAGGCGCCTCCGAAGAAATGCTGGACAGCCGTCATTTTGAATTTAATTGACACGAAAAAAATTGTATTTGTATATTAAAACCTAAATTTTAAAACCTTTTTCACAGATTTTCGATTGATCTTTTTGTTGAGTCACAAAAAATTCATAAATTATGCCCATTTTTTCACGCTCTAGACTAGCTTTCCCCCTTAAAGAATTTATATTTTTTCAGAGTTAAAGTACTGAAGAAAATATCAATTTAACCATGGTATAAGTTTAAATTTAAATGTCCACTGAAAATTGATTTTTTTTAATTAACCTTAGTACTGAGTTGAAAGAAAAATAAAAAAAGTTCTTAATTATTTCTGGAATATTGTGTGCGTAACTAACCCTTATTGTTGAAGAGTACTACAGCTAGAGTGTTCTGTAGAATAGTTTATAATGAAAAAGTTTCAAAATAATTAAGAGTTAAATGAGACAATTGAATTTAAGTAATTATAAAACCTACTACATAAAAGTTCATTGTGAAAACCATATTTTAAAATAATTTAAAAAAAATATTTTTTCAACACCAAAACTGTGCCATCTGTTATAATGAAAGTAAAACTTTCGTAAAAGCTCACACATCAAATAACGATAAAAACTTTTAATTAAAAACACATTTAGATTAACATATTCAGATAAGCTTGGATAAGAAAGAAAATTTTCCATAGACCAGTGTAATAATATATAACTACTCAGTACTCATATACAGCACCCTTGCTTATGTATATGAAATTTGAACGTTCAAGTGAATAATATATACAAAATAAGCATCAACGACTAGGATTTAAGGAGCCTGGTTTATAATGTACAAGTTGATACCTGCAACTTCGTTTGCGTAAAATAATAATACATCATCGATTTTTTTGATTAATTTTACCGACCTTTGAGAAATTCATATCATAATTATTTTAAATTCTTTCATTTAAGTAATAATAATAGCCTTATCCCAAAAATTCCATTATATTATCTTTATAAGAATTTCTTTGTGTATATAATATGTATGAATATCCCACCAATCTTAGATTATATAAAAAACAGCAATATTTGCAGAAAAGAACTTAAAGTAGCAAATATAATAAACCAATTTTAATAAATTTTCATTTTGTTAATGGTCTACCGGTTTTAATTTAGTGATTTAGCTAAAATTAAGCACCCAAGATAAAACATATAACAAAATATGCTAATACAAATATCTTATTTATTGTTAACATATTAAAAATAGAAATGAAAGAAATTTATTTAAAAACATATTTCCAGACATACAATATTATATTCAGACGAAAATGCTATCATTTTGTTCGTTCAATAATGATAGAAGACTGAAGAAAAAATAAATTGAAATTGATATCTATTAAATTTTGAATTATATGTTACGAGTTTATCAGTAAAAATTTAGAAAAAAAAATCAACCCCTAATTTCATCCCTCAATTTCAGTCAATTACGAATAGAAATAGAAAAAAAAAGTAAAACATTTAGTGGAACTAAAATTCAATGAGAAGTAAGTAACTTTTAATTTAAAGTTCTGGATATTTTTTTTCTAAAATTGAAATTGCAAATTTACTCTGTTTAGAATTGAAAATAAAGGTTTATTTGAAATTAGAGGAATTATTTAAATCGGGCCAGTAGATTTTATGTGTTTCAGCTTTAAACTGATGGAGAAATTTTATATTTATAGGTGTAGAAAGAAGATGTGGTCGAAAATAATCACGAGATCCTTGAAAAAAATAAAGGAAAGAAAATTAAACCAATACTTCTAAAAATATAAGACTTAAATAGTAGAAAATATTTAACAGGATTTATAATGCAAACAAGCGTTTTTTAACTTTTTTCAGTTCATGAACCCCTAAGAAAATCTAATAATTTCATAGATCTTCTTAATTAAATAAAAAGTGATAAATTTTATGTAATTTAGTACTATAAATAAAAATAAAAAAAAATATTTAAGCTGCAAGCCCCCATACACAATTCGCGAACCACAAGTTAAGAAACGCTAGCATACAATTAAAATACATAATTATATACATTTTAACTAAAAAGGAGCATATGCAGTGTATGGGTTGTTTTTCTATATACTCTTTTATGAACTGAATAATAGTTCATACTACATATAGGTAACCAATATACTTTTGTGATAAAATAGCAGTGCAAACAAAATAACTAACTTTAATTCAATAGCTGCGATCGATTTATTCCAGGTTTTCAATATATTTTTAATCTACAGAAAATTCAACTGAAAATAAACATAAAACTGCATTAAAATTAATAATGATTAACTTGATCTTTTTTTTAACTAATTGATAATTAATTGTTGATTAATTGTGGATTAATATAGTTCACTTCTTCATCTTCTTTTGATGCCCCTTCAACGTTGAAGATTGACGACCATCATAGCAATTTTGATTTTTAATACATTAGCGCGGAAAAGTCCTCAAGTGGTTTTTCCGAACCATCCACAAAGGTTCGCTAGCCAAGATGTCCTTTTTCTTCTAGTTCATTAATTCACCTCAATTCTGAAACTTGAAGACTTATTATGTTTTTTGGTTCCCGGTTTCTCCCCATTTATTCAATTGCTTTTTGACCAAAGCAATATTGCAAACCATTATCCTCGTTTCCCTAAATTTTAATTCAGCCGGAGCACTTCATTTTAAAAAATTTCAAAAAAGAAACATAGTTAAATAAGAAGTTTAATTTTCTGATAAAATTTTCATATTCTAGTATTTTTACGTACTTGTTAATATAAGATCAAATTCAAAATATTGTAATGTGACGTCTCAAAACTGTATTGAGATGGCGTTTATTCGTTCTTTTAATTTCTTTTGGAAATAAATAATCACTTTCACACTTAAGAATCAATTTTTTTTTACACTTGTATACACTTTTTATTACACAATTACATTTGTCAAAAAAACCACTTTTAATTCAAATCACACTAATAATCACTTGGTAATCGCTTTGTTGTAACGGAAATTCAAGATGAACTTCAATACAGAACTGTCCCTGGGCTAGAGCTGAGCAACTTATATACCCGCAACCCAACATTCTAGAATGTACTCCATTGTTCGCCAACGTTCCACCAGCTACTAGGTGTTTCCAGAATAGTCTATATGTATATTCGCATTAGTGGGAGAGAGATAGAAGTCACTCAACCAATCGCGTGCCGGCATGGAACAAAGAGAAAGACAGACTTTTTCCCTTTCTGTTACAATATATAAGTCCTAAACTATTTCAATGCATTCTAAATTTGAGTAAAATAGGTAATATTTATTCAATCATTTGTATATATACAGTGTAGTTCGATACTCATTATAAATATATAATATGTACATATATTCAACAAAATAATAAATTAAATCTAACCTTTCCGATTTAAATTTTCACCTTCCGTTATATTCACTTGAAAACACAAACAAAAAGGTCAAATGAATATATTTTCAATTGTCAGCAATACACATTGCAAATATTTGAATATTCATTATTAGCGAATTGAGAATTTATATTGAACGGCTATAAAACTCAAATATCGACGTCAAAATACACGGCGAATATCCACAAAAACGCGTCGTATTCCAAATTGTTCGAATAAAAAAAAAACAGATAAAAAAATTCCATTGAAAATTTTAGCGAAAATATTTCACAAGCTTAATTTAAATGAAGCATACAAACACTTGTTGCTTTTTTCGGTTTAGTTGAAATGCTTGTATTTATCCTAAGGGACGTAAATATAGACTATTATAATGAGTTTAATTAGTTATTTTTGTGCTACGCATATTTTCTCAATTGCCGTAATTATGGATATTTCACTCCCTAATCGTTCCACTAATACTAAGCTTTAACGAGGTTTATTATAATCTAGCGTTGTATAAAAGCTTTTTTGTCTATTTTAAATTTAATTAAAGCTTAATGATCATAGAGATTATCCTAATTATTAAAGAGAAACTGATTTTATAAAACGTTTTTATACACAATTGGTTTTCCTTGAAAAAAAAAATCTTCTTTCACGGTTGCTAATATTAGTCACTATTAGTTATAGTCAAGAGAACCTAAAAAACAGTTCTAGGATTCATGTAAGTATGTAATGCAAGTGACAGATGATAGAAACAACTGACGTATAAAATTTTTTGTCCCGATTTTTTTTTCAAAGATTTGAGATTGGCCACTGGGATATTAAAAGAAAAATTTAACAGACCAACGAAACAACGTTAGATTATTTGCTTTATGCATTTTGAAAGAACTTTTGAAATGTTTAACTAATTTTATTTATTTTAGTAGGATAGTGGACATGAAAGGATGTAGATCCATGTACTAATTATTAATTTTGCGACATGTTTCGGTCTTTTATTAGACCTTCATCAGGCTTCTAAAATCATACAAACCCATGTATTACAGAATCCTTCAAACATTACTAATTGTTAAATTACCTTAATATGAAGTACACAATATACATCACAATAACATCGAAATTTTTTTCTTTATCGCACACATATGGTACATTACAATTTTTTTTAATTTAGCTGGAGTATAAAACCCTGTTAAATGCTATAGGTTTCCCTACGTTGTGGGTCTTACACATAAATTGAATATAAATAAATAAAAGACCGAAATGTGTCGCAAAATTAATAATTAGTACATGGATCTACATCCTTTTATGTCCACTATCCTACTAAGAATAAATAAAATTATGTAAAATATGGACACAACCAATTGTCTAACTAATGTTCATAATCAATTAGAACCAATTTTGTTTTAAGGAACCTAAAGTAGAATTATTTACTTGTTAGACTATATTTCACAGAACCGACAAATAATCTATTTGAAAAGCAAAAAATATTACAATTTTGGTTCAAATACAAGTATAAAGTACTAGTTTATGCAAATCACTATCTGGCAACGTCTCACACGTGTGTTTGAATTTTCCGATAAATATGGTTCTGACTAATTTTCCTTATTAAATTGATATTTTTATTTAAATAACTCAGCATTCTCAATTGATTATTATCAGTTAAAGTACATTAAGTGTATACCTTCAAGTAATCAGTTTCCAAAAATAAAAAAATGTGGGAAAATCACTATCTGGGAAAATAGACGTACTCGTACATGCTGGAAAATTTTCACTTAGAATTTTGATATCTTATACTTTCGTTATTTTTCTCTTTTAACGATTGTAATAAATAGTTAATCTAAACCAAATTTACTTCTGTTTTCCAGGAATTTGGGATAAAGTTCTTGAAAATTTTATTTGAAAAATCATTTAAAGCAGAAGAAAGAGCTCCTTGTAAAACAAAATCAACAAAAATCCTTCGTATACGTGATATAAACATCAATTTAAATGCTGCTAATGTTTCAATGATATATTTTCTTTGGGCTTCTGCACGGAGTACTTGTAGAAGCTTAAAAAGTAACAAACACCTTACAAGAACGAACTAAAGCTTTCGAGATGTGGAAGTATAGAAGAATTCTGAAGGTTTAATTGGTGCATAAAAAATATAACGACGACTCAAAAATCAACCAAGTTAAATCGTCGGAAAGTTGATTACTTCCTACATATTATGAGACACCCAGAAACTATACGCATTATTACACTTTATAGATCATAGGAAAATTATGGGGAAAAGAAGTGCAGACAGGAGGACAACATATTAGCTGAAGAATTTATGAACAAGTTTAGGCAGATCGTCTTCCCAACTGTCCTGGAATGTATTATATAATTTTATAATAAACTATATCATAAAACAATAACCGATACTTAAGCTACTTCCTACTAAAAACACCATAGTCAACAATAGTATCAGTCATGAAACCAAAAGAAGAATTACTTTCCGTAAACGTTTGCAATGGCGAAACTAATAAGTATAATTTTTTGGAATCGGAGAAATGATAAAAATAATAATAATTTAATTTCTGGAATCCTCAAATATTATGATATTTTTGTGCAAAGAATTTTGAATTGACGTATTTTTACGATTCAGATATAGTAGTTTTTTTTTCAAATTCAGAATACCAGCGTTTTGCAATTTTTCGAACCTTAAAAAACGATTTATATTTTTTGGAGTAAATGGTTCCATTTTCATTGTAAACCTTGTGCAATAAAAAAAGAATGATGAAAAACGGACATTTTCTTCTTCTTAATCTGCTATCTCCAGATTATGAAGTTGGCGATTCAATTGATCAAGATAATTAGGGAAACTATTGCTGTAAAAATATATATTTATTGATAAGAAAATATCAACGCCGTTGAATTTTGAGCCCTCGTGCAGGCAACATCCAACAAAATAACAATTGTTTAGGTGCCGGGGCTTTCTGGCATTTAATGTAACCAAAAATTAGATGGATTAACTAGGGTAAGCTTAAGGATGTCATTTAAGAATTCAGAATATAGAAGTAGAAGTCTTCTAAAAATGAAAGAAAAATAAGATAATATCGGTGAGGAGTCCTGATGCGCACCACATCAAATTAAAAAGCCGAATGGACTCTAAATAAGCAAATAAAATCATGAAATAATTACTCAGGAGGAAAATTCTCAAAAGTTATGCTAAAGAAGCCTCTAAAAGAACATATTAAAAGATTTTTAAACTTAGGAATAAAGGACATCAAAATGTTAGTGAGTCTACTAAAAGGGCATTGCAATTTGAGGAAACATATCCAAACTAAAGAAAAAGTACAAAGGTAAGTGCATGTAGAAAATGTGGTGAGGTAGACGAGACTACTTCCCATGTACCATTTGACTGCAAAGCCATGACTCAGAATAGTCTCAGGCATCTTAGCCCACTGGAACTTGAACTGGGAAACATAAAGATCCAATTGAATGTATGCTGAGATTTATCTAAGAAACATACCAGACCAATTAGAACTAGAAACAAATCTGGAGCGCAATAGTTTTTTTAAGACGTAGTCCAGAAGAACGCTTAGGAGAGGGTCCCAGAATGATGAAGAAGAAGAAGAAACTTGAGTCATAAATTATATCTACTCTCTACTGATCTTTTGCCATGAATCTTTCTCTCTTAGATAAGTTTCATTTATATAGAAAAGTATTCCATATACTATTTTCCTCTATACTACATTCAGTATATATTATCAGCACATAGTCTCGGTAATATGTAGAAAAACGAACTGCTCTGTGAAAAGTACCGGTTAATGGTTATTACCTACATACAAAAAAAAAATTTCTACGCAACAAAATGAGAACATCCTACATTTATCAGTTAAAAATTAAAAAAAGTGTCAATTTATTCGAAAATTGTCTAAGGAAGTGGCACATTACGTTTTAGAATACATGCAGCAGATATTCTAGAATCGACCCTAAGCATAGATGTAGTTCAGAGTCAATCGGAATTATTTTTTATGAAATAATCAATATAAGCAGGTCATTCACGCTCCGACTTGCCGTCCAACTAGTGGTCCGACTTTCGAAGTTGGATCTAAAGTCGGGCCGTGAATGGTATTGTTGGAAGTTGGATGTCTAGCGGATCATTTAGGCGATCCAACTAGTAGTCCGACTAGTTGGACTGCAAGTCGGAGAATGGCCTGCTTTAGGATTGGTTACCTGTCCGATTATACTTTAAAAAAAGTGGTTTTAATTAAAAACAGCGATATTTTTTTTATAAATATTGTACTTTATATAAAGAAAATAATTTTTCCACATTTATTCATTCAACTAAAAATGAAAAAGTTTTCCGACAAATACTCAAACGTTGAAAATCATGGACTGATTGATCGTACTTGCTGACATGACAGTTTGTAATTATTGCACTTTGTGCTAAAATAGAAATTTCAAAAACGTTAGTTTAGAAACTTTCAGCAAAATTTTCTTACTTTCCACCTCTGTACCCATGCATCAGTGCCCATAATTAATTTATAAATTTATCTTCCCATACACATACCGATTTTCCTCTCTAATTATATTGTTAAATTTAGTTTTAAATATTTTAATTTCGTTATACTAACTTTCCTGACATTGCGGTCTGGTGGAAAAAGTTCCCTCTAATTCAAACATCACTGCCATATATTCAATATTAATTTCCCAGAAAAAATACGACACTTGAAAAAAAGTTGTTTTCACCTGAAAATTGCATCTGTAAAACTTTTCCGTTTTCCGTATTTCGCTATGGATGATGAAGAAAAGTTTCTTCCACCCAAGTTTTCTATTCATTTTCATTATTCAGTTAATAGAGGAAAATAGAAAACTCCTTAATTAGTGAATTCTACTCACCATGCACAATTCTTTATGGAGGAACGCTCACATAAGCGTAATCCATTTTCAAAAAGTTTTCCGTTTGTGTGCGAAAAATCAAACACTAATTTTATCTATCAAATGTATTTGTCTACGTGTCTTCGTGTCTATGGGAAACTTGTAAGGATTACATCCGAAAATCACGGAAAAAATCAACCGATAGAGCTTTCCTGCAAAGATTTGAATGAGCTTAATCTAATTTTCTTGTATGGTTTTCCTATATAAAGACAATGTGATAGTTTTGGTTGCGTTGACATCTGAAGCTGAAATGTTGAATCATGAAAATGTGAAAATTTCACGTGTGCAACGAAAACCAGGCAGGAATTAGTTTGAAATGAAAACTAATTAAACTTTAGGTTGCCCGAATCGTTTCAGCTTCATTATTTATTTATAAGAGCTCAGAAAGGATTCAAGTGGAATATGTTTGCTATTTACCTGTGTCCTGAAGGGGGAATTGAGTACAAAAGTCGAATGAATTGAGATCTTAAACGATACAATGCCGAGTTTAAATAGAGAAACGTTCATATGTTCGCTTTCCAGGCCAAAGGTTGCAAACACATACCTTCTTGGAAGGTTATATGTCCCTGGAAAGCCTTCCCGTTCCCGCTTTGAGCTTCCAACATCCCAACCGACATCATGATATATTACATGCATAGACAAGCGGCAAGCTCAAATGGAAATGTAAATAGAGAAAGCGACTTCTTGTAACAGAAATGGGCAATAAAAGGCAAATCACAATTGGTTTTAGTACACGTTTTCAGCCCCCTCACTACACTCGTACCACAAACATGAGTAATATTGAATGTTTTACATACGAAAACCTTTTCGATTGTATTCTATGGGACGAATGTTCGATGTTGATGGGGTTGGAAAACGTCCCGATTCGAACGAGTTGGGTGTCGGGGTTACATTTTTGTGTATGTGGGCTTCGGATATGAGGTTGGCTCAGAGTTGGAAAATTGGTTTTATTATTTTTTTATATAAATCAATAGAAACATTTTCATTTTTTTTTTCACTTCAAAGCAAAAAATATCCCTAAATATACAATAATTTTATCAATAAATTTCCCAGATTTTTTTATTAAAAATTTCCTGCTTTCTTACCACCAACTCATAAAAAGACATGTGTTCTTGCATTTGACGAAAGTTATACTATGATTTATTAATTAATTTAATAACTTCTTTGCTATTTATCACCTACAAAAATCAGAAAAAAGTTTAAAATTTTTACTTTTTTTGATATAGTTTTTTTAATAGATGATAAAATTCAGATCTCAGCTTTTATATTTTTTTAATTAAGAAGAAAATTCAGGTTATTTAAGATCTTTTTGGTTTTTATTTTTTATTTAAATAACCTGAATTTTATTCTTAATTAAAAAAATATTTTTTTTAAGAATAAAGTTCCAAATTTAGTTGTTTCTCGTTTGATTTGTAGCTTATAGTATTAAAAACCTAATAATCTTTTATTGGAAATTTTTAATTAAAATCAATTTCATATACATCTTTAATCTTCTGAAGGATAGAAAATCGATTACAATTTTGGATTCCTTTGCAGAAATTGATCCATAAATATTTTAAAGCATTAAATAAAGGCCCATTTTTTACACTGAACTTCCAAACCAATTGAAATTTTCCTATTTAACATCGTCTAGCCAGGAGCTATTTATTAAATACGTATAGCATTTTGAGAACTTGGGGTTATTTACTTATCATTCTTATCCGAAAAACATTATTGTTTTTTCCTTATTACTGCGAATTTTGTTCAAAACTAGGAAAATTCAAAATTGGTTTTTGTACTTTATAGAGTAATGTATCTATAAAACTTACAATTGAAAAAAACGTAGAGGGTAAACATAGCAGAAGAAGGTTCCAGAAACAACAAGGACAGTATAGAATCGGGAGGAATGGAAAATAGTATCACTAAGCCCAATGGAAAAGGAAAGGACAGAGGAGAGACTTTACAAATGGCTCCCAAGATGAATACTGTTTAACTAGGTTTAATTTACATGATTCGGACACTTTTAGTGTGAAATGGCTCCAATCTATTAATTGATATTATTTATATAGAGATAATAAATGTATAGAAATGTAAAGCTATAAAAAAATGCAAAAGTCTTTAGGAAGAGAGACTTATACGTTAGTATCGCAGATTTTTTTTTTGTTAGATACAAAATATTTTTTGTACTTAATTAGAAATTAATGTTATTTTTTTTTCGACGATTTAAATAAGAAAAATTTGACTTGGTTTTGACAAAAAAATGTTATTTATTTAATCATATTTTACTATATAAAAGAAATTACCAAGCCCAACATACTCATACTCATGAGAAGTTTGGAAGCAGATGCAATTTGTAAATAATCGTTGCTGTCTAACATACAAGTCTTTAGTGACTCTAGGATTAATAAAAATCGGTAAATCGAGAAGTACAAAAAATGTACTCCATACAAGATTCAAATCTAACACCTAGCAGTTTTGGAACGGCCATCTTGATCACTCGGACACCAGTTGGCCCAAATTAGTTATATATGATGCAAAAAGGCAAATTGCAGAGCATTTAAATTTTGTTTGTTAAATTTTATCTTTCGTTGTTTTATAACATCGTGTTTCCTTAGTGATTCTATTTTTTTATAATTTAGTAACCAAAGAAATAAATTCTTTGCTCGTGGATTTGAACCCGGAGTGGCTATTAAACCACCTCTTAAAGACTATTAAACTATTAAAGACTAAGATACTGGCAGGTTTAATTTTGTTTTTTCATTATTATTTATCGTCGCTATATTACTATTATGGTCTTTAGGGTTAAAACATCCCTATTCGAGAAATATCGAAAATTTGTTCAAATCGAGGGTCAAACCTAACACCTTCTGGAGTGGCCACCTTGACCACTCGACTACCAGTAGGCTTGAGATTTAAATTTGATTTTTTATAAGTTTTTTTATATGTTCAATCTAACTACTAAGTTTTGCTTTTATAAGTACTCATTAATTATGCGTTTTTACTTTCTTATGATGTCTCTATGGGTAACCATCAGGTAAGATTACAAAATTCGCTTTCAACTGCACTGAACAGCGCTTTTTTGCTATTGTAAATAACACGTAAAAAGTTTCTCATTTCATTCTTGTAAAGATTTAATTTGAAAAGTAATACGTGAAGTTCATAATTACTTCCAGCATTTACACTTTTCTGGAGTCTTAATCACTATTATTCTTCTTTAAAAATAATACTTAGACTTTTTATTGGTTTTTCACTTTGGAGGTTAGTATCGGCCTTACATGCAAGAAAAGTGTTTCTGGATAAGAGTAAAGATTTTTTTTAAAGGAACTTGGCGAAGTAAACTCAGAAAAATAGTAACGCTTTTTTTTACCTAAGGAAAGTAGCAGAGAACAACGCAGTTGCCTGGCAAAATATTTTGCGGAACTATGATCTCGTTTCCTAAGAAAATGTAAGATTAAATAATGATGAATTGGCTTTCATTACCTTTATATGTCATTAGGGAATTCAGAAGTGAGGAGATTAGGTATTGGAAAAGCACTTAAAGGTTGTAAAATCTATTTACTAATAAAGTTTGCTAATAGCTATTTTTTGTCTTAGTTCAACTTAAACACCTACAACTCCCCATGAAAATAGCTATAGCTTTCATAAATTCTTCTTCACTTGCATAAAATCCTCAATCAAGTAACCAATTTTGGAAAGTAATAAATAGTTTAGTTCAATTAAAATTAATTTCAACTTAATTCCTGGCAAATAAATTATCATTAACAAATATAATTTTCCTTCCGAAATTATTTAACCAGCCTTGCATTATTTAAGTGATGTTACAACGTTAATTCTTACGAAATAAATTCTTAATATTTTCAGTTAATTTCCTTCTCTCTTGGGATAAAGTTTAAGCTCTATTTAATTATCGTCAAAAATTAGCTTTCTAAGTTTTACTCTGAGCTGTTTACGGGTTCTTCTGTAGAGTTATATCTCCCACTTAAAAGAGAGAGCAGCATTTCTTTAATGTCTCAAGTTAGAGCAGAGTTTTTGTGTTCTTTGAAAATTGTTGAAAGTTTTGACATTTTCGTATTATACTTATTTATAGTTGCCATCTGAGTAATGGCATACATAGTAATTATTTGTAATTTCGGTTACATTTACTAAATACTTCGATTTTTTGAATAAAGCTGTCGTCTTTGGTATCGATTTTTTAACATTTTTATCGCCAGTATACAATTCAACTGAAATAATGTCTAAGTCGAAATAAACTCAATGGTAATTTTTAGTGATAAATGAAAATAAACATTGTCATTGACTTAATATTTTTAAAGTGATTAATTTAATATCAGTTTATTGGAAATATTTGTATCAAAATCACAATTTTTCTTCTCTTTTTACCAACGAGCACATTCTGAAGAAATATTTTTACTTTTCTTTAATTTTTTGCAAAACGATATTATTTCTAGTGCATGTACCGAAGACCACTCTAATAAACTTTCAACCAATGAACTATCAATGTTATAACATTTATCTTTTTGCATACTGCATACTAACTAGGAATGCCAATGATACATCTTTTTTTTTAAACATCAATATATCGTTCATAAATATCTATGGATCTTTTAGCATTGTATTGAAATCCAAAACGTTTTCTAAAAATCGGTTTAAACAATCAGAAATTTATAAAATGTTTTCATTGTTGCTAGAATTTAAAGCAAAAGTTAGGGATAATTTTTAATCACACATATTTTTTTAGAATTTGCGACTTTATTTACCTGACTTGTACTTACCTGTATTTTTTTCTCTTGTGTACATGAAAGATCAGTAAAATTGTAACATTTATATAAGCATTTATAAGTTAACACAATATGTACATCCTCAATCTTTTCATTAATCAATAGATTTGAATAATTTTTAATCACATTATTTGTAGGTAAACTTCTAGTTCATAATTTTTTTTCCTTTATTTATTTTATGCTAGTTTTATATTGGGCATGAAAAAAAATGAAATATAATAGTATACTGGCATGAAAAAAGCTCAAAATTATGATAAAGTTGCAAACAAAAGAAAATCTACCATATTTGTCTATTGTGAAATATTTTTTAAGTACTTATCATACAATAAAAAAATATACAGGAAACCCACAATATCAAACACAATCATCCACAATACACTATTCGAAGAAATCAAAAAATTACAGCTTACAATAATCTCGTAAACAAAGCCATCGAATTTCCCTTTAAGACCAAAGCAAGTGAAAAATAATTGACCATCAAGAGCATAGTTATTACAAACGATATAAAATCTCAATTATTGATGCAATAATATCAAAATATACCAAAAAATTATTTCTCTTAATTCTATTCAAAGATAAGAAGAAATACATAAATTCAAGTTTCAATAATACGTTATGTTACGTTTTAGCTTTATTTAAGTTGACGGGTTCGTTGGATTTGTGTTTAAGGAAATACAACAATAACAATTTAAACACACGTTTTTTTTTACTGTACACATTAATTTTACTTGAATTACAAATCGATAATTATTGTTTTATCTAATTCAATTTTCATTCTTTAAATTTTTAACGGTCCTAGGTCCACAACAAAATTGCAATATTTACAACGACAATTGTAAAATTTTCTAAAGAAAAATAGTATTGGCATCAAATTTTGACAAATAACTACACCCATAAATTTCTCTAACCGTAGAAGAACAACCAAATTGCATGAAAAAATAAAACCGGAATATTTAAAGTTTACAGTAATTTTTGTGAAAAAGTCTATAATTGCCAAACTGCTACACTTTTTGGGACTAGATACAAGTAGCAAACACTCAAGAAATCTGATTTAAGAAAATTTTCCAATTTAACTAAACATCTATACTAAGGGTAACCAATCCGCGGCCCGCGGGCCGCATAAGGTTTAACCATTATTTGGGATCGCGAAATTTATCACACCTTTACAAAGTATTTTTATTTTACAATGCTCAAAGTAAACAAATATATTAAAAATGTCTACAGTGAATTGAAATCTAAAATGAAAGTACATAGTATTATATAGAGCCCGCGGAGCTATGATGGATTTCTAAAGTGGCCCGCAGTATCATTTTGGTTGGCCACCCTTGGTCTGTATGATGAAAATCATAAGTGTATAAATTATAAAATAAACCGTAAATCTCTACAAATTTACAAAAAAGAATTCCATATTTTAACGTCCTTATCAAAAGATTATGTGCAACAAACAATGACCCAGGAATTTCTTTGATAATTGACAAAATATAAATACTACTTGACGATGATAACTTATCATTGTTGAAAAACGTAGTGAAGAGAAAAAAAAATTGAATCAAATGACATAAATAACAAAATAATCATTAAAATATTAAAGAAGTAGATCTTAACGAAAGACTTCAACAAAAATTCCAAGTAAGATCTAAGTTATTAATCTTAAGGTAAGTATAGAGTTTGAATATTTACCTTGTTTTTCAACTAGGTTATTCTGAATTATTATAAATCAAAATTTTTGGTTTGTTGATATTTTATTCATTTTAGACCTATCAAGTTACTAACTATCTTTATTCACCCTTATTGTATATTAGAAAACTTTTCAACCCTGCGTGGTCTACCTCACATTTCGTCAATTAAATTTTAATCATTTCACCTAATTTTAGGCGAATAACGATTTTACATGAAAAGTAATAAAAAGCTTTGATTTAAAGTTATATTGAAAATGCAAAATTGGTTTATTAAAAACCATATTTAATCATTTTCCAAAAATATTATTCAGTTTGGAATTATGGTAAATTAGTGAATCTTTTTTTATTTGAATCCTAACATTTATATATAGTTATGAATTTAAAGATATTAATTGGGTGTGGATGAATAAAGCGCTATCAGAATAAGTTGAGCAAAAACGACGATTTCCGTTTTCAATATGAAACCCTAAACTGCAGAATAACCGGACGGATATTGACGAAAAAAAAACGTAATAGCAATAATAATGCGGCGGAAATATTTTTATAGGAGCTATTTCCTACTGAACGGATATAAAGAAATTCATAAAGACTGCATTGTGATTATTTTGTTTGCTCACCGTTATCGACCTATTGAGACCAAATAAATTTATTCAACATTTAAAATTGAATATATTCGTATTTTATATAAGACCGTTGAAACAGCATTTATTTCGGTTGAAAATATATTTTTTTTTTCTAAAATATATCTCATGCTTTATTAGTCTAGAAACATAACGTAAGGCCATAAATAATGCAGGATATGACATAATATTTTAACGATATGACAAGAGTCCATAATATAAAGGCCACATATACAATTTTGTGAAATAAAAGCTGCACCACATCTCGAAAACTTGTTTGTCGCTATGAAATATTTAAGTTTGAAAATAAGAGTGAGAAAAGGCGAAGCCGCAATTCAAATGAAACAAGAGAGACATGATGAGGGAACTAGAATGTAAAAAAAATGATAAATGATAGCTTTTTTCTAGTTGTGTTTCACGAAAAGTCTAAAGCTTTCGAAAGCTTGCTTATTTTTTTTTCGGCGTTGCGCATCTCCGCGCTTCATTTTCGTCGTTAAGTTGGAAAAGTTCGACTATTAATTTTGGGGAATAGAACGGGTCAACTTTTTGTCGGAAATCTACCTACCGGCGGGGAATGGGGGATTTTTCACGGGACTTTGATTCATCGTTGATTTCCGTTGGAAATGTTTCGCTTGATTTATAAAGTCGAATATTAAAAATAAATAAATCGTAGTCCCATAATTTACAAGGGGTGGTTTTTTTCAACACGTCAAAACTACGTTACAATTGAATCTCGTCTGAAACGAAAAGAAGAGAAAATGAAAAGATGATGTATGGGTGTATTTCATATATATAAACCGGGAAGAAAGTCCTGGAAGAGTGCATATTTTTTCAACTTGAAAAATGGGAATAAAAATCTTCCAGTGAACAATAGTTTCAATTTAAGATTTGAAAAAGATTTTAATGTAATTCTCTGATTCTTAACGATAAAAAATTAAACAAACTTAAATTGAATTTTATTTTATTCCCGACAAAATAATTCATATTTAAATTAAATTTGTGATTTCCATTTGATTGGATATTATGAGAAATGGTCAGCAAAAAAAAATGCAATTCCTTCATTTATTAATTTGAGAAATATACCCACAAATATTCCCTACTGAATAATGTATGAGGCTGTCTTGGTGCATTGATAAAAGCGACTGTTTCATATCATATTATGTGACCAGAAGATAAAATTTGTTTGAGGAAAAATGGAAAATATCCATGGACCGCATTGAAAAGCAATTTTTGATCACATCATTGAAATCTTCTCAAGTGATGTGTCACAAACCGCATCAAAAGCCGTTCAATGTCGTCCTTTTCTTCAACGTCCAACATCTAAAGATCTCCCTTTTTTTTCTCCGATACACACCTAAATAATAAAGCTATCAAACTGGGAACGAATCCCTCATCAGCTTCTGGACTTTTTCTTCCGCATATTTATTTGTCGTTTTCGTTCTGTGTTTTTCGACTCGAAAGGATATTTTCTCAAACGACACTCATATTTCAAGCGGGGACTACATTTATTGATATATATCGGAGAAAATGGATAGAGATGGTGGAAATTCCTACGTTTTTCTCTTGATTTTTTTGCTACAGGTTTTCCTTATCCGTTTATGGATCGGGAGATGATTGTTCTTGTGATCTGGCTATCACTTGAACTATAAGAAGTTACGTTTTATCTGAATTTTATCAAATCGTGAAAAACGGAAAGGCAAAAAGAAAATGTAATTTGAACCAAGTTTTTGAACATATAAACGTTTTCCTCAGTGAATCATGCTGAAAAGTATAACATTCCATTTTATTGTTTGCTGTCTTTTGCAAAAAATAACGAGAAAAATTACTGTAAGAACCATTTGGAAGTTTAAAGTTTAAAAGAATAAAACAAAACGGAATAATGAACTCATTAAAATTTTTAATAAATGAATAAACTATTTTTTTAAATAAGAAGACAATTCAGATTGTTTAAGATCGTTTTTTTTATTTAATATTTTTATTATTCAATTAGCTACGTTTCGTTACTTATCGTAACTTCATCAGGCTTCTTGATTCACAAAAATAAAATATTTTCAATTTATAATTATAAAAAACTTTTATTCATTTATTGAATTTAAATTGAAAATATTTTATTTTTGTGAATCAAAAAGCCTGATGAAGTTACGATAAGTAACGAAACGTAGCTAATTGAATAATAAAAATATTAAATAAAAAAAAAAAACGAGCTTCAACAACCTGAATTGTCCTCTCTATTTAAAAAAATAAAAGCTGAGATCTGAATTTTATCATCTATGAATAAACTATATTGTGGGCACTTAGATTTCTAGTTTGCAGAATCTTAAAAACCTTTTATTTACTTGAATTAAGAATTTGTTTTCTTGATTAATTGGGTTTTATTTAAATATCACTTAGATTACTTTGATCAAATGAAATTAAACGATTAAGAATAAATATAATATGAATACGTCTAACAATGCACTAATATACGAAAAAAGCACCCACAGTTTAAAACATTAGGGTATTAGCCAATAGAATAACGAGATTTAAAGATGTTCATTTGTTTTGATTATTGGAATTTCAAAAACTTAACAAAACCACTCCCAGCTTCAATATATACGAATGCCAATACATATGCCAATAACATGTCAATACATATACGAAAATATAAACGCAGCTGTAGAACCTTTTTGTACCATTTTGAGGCCTATCGATACATGAATTTTATTTATAGGATTAGATTTAAAATACCTTCTAATAAACAGCAAAAATTAAAAAAATTGTTTTATTCTTGATGAAAAATACCTAAATAAAATAATTAACTGACAACAAAATCAATCAAATCAACTTAAATACGTTCCTGGTAGAAATATTTTTTTTAGATTTTATACAGCTCTATTTTGGTTACTTTTTTATAAAAAAGGCATTTTCAACCCTTAAATCAGAACAAAGTTTTATATCTGTAAGTTAAGTTTTTAATTTCAGGGGAAAAAATGTACAATTTTTTTTATAGTTTAATTTTTCAATGCATAAACTTTTCTAATGTGAAAAGTACGTGGTTTACTGATTACAATCAAAGAAACTTGATTTCCTGCATTTTTCAGGTGATATCATGTTTCAATAGAAAAGTGGAAAGTTTGGATGAATCCAGGACCAGATTTGCTCACGCGAAATTCAGAGTTTATATGACAGGATAAGGGAATATTGAATATTGGAACATTGGAAATGAGATGTTCGAGCTATTTTTATAAAATTTTTAAAAATGTTTTTTAAAATATTAATGGCGAATCTCATTAGTGTTAAGATAGAAGACGTTTTAGTCAAACAATGCAATATTTTTACCTGAAGAATTGGTTGATCTAGACATTATCTAGGATATTGCTCAATAATTCTCAAAAAGTCACATAATTGTTTTTTTTTTAATGTTATTTACCACCCTTTATAACTACAAATGTCTTTAGTGACTCTTGGGTTAATAAAAATCCAAAGTCGACAAATATTGAATATTTTACTCGATACGAGAATCGAACTCAAAACCTACAAGTTTTGGAGCGGTCACCTATATCACTCGGCCATCAGTAGGTATAGTTGCTTTTGTAATAGATACTAAATTTTTGGTAGTATTTTACAAAGTGGGTTTATGGTTTCATTTTTCAATTTGGAACTCCATGAAACAAGCTTTTGTATGAAATATTTGTTAGATTAACTACAAAATCTTTGTTAAAATCCTACAATTTATTTATTCCTTGCATATTTCTAATAAACTATAGCTTATTGTTTAGTGATCTTTAGTGATCAACGGCATGAGGATCAGGAAGGCAACGGGAAATCATCTGATTACTTTCCCTAGTAATTTATGATGATGGCTGATGAATACAACGTACGTTAGTCAACGATCATACTGGTTATGACACCTAAAGAAGAATAAGAGACCAAAAAGTGTATAACCAGTATACGTGTAAAACCAATAAAGTTTTTCCAATATTTGGATTCTTTTTAATTTCTAGATCAGATTTAATCAAGGATTCTGGGAAACTAGAATAACAGTGTTGGAAAATTTTGGAGAATCAGAATCACGAATTTTGGCGATAATGAAGCAAAATCTTTGAAAATATATATTGTTTCCAGTTCCCAACAATCTCATATTAAATAAAATAATGCAAAACTTAATACTGAGAAAATATTTTTTTGAAATCTCATACATTTAGGCTTAATACCTTGACTTAATATTGGTCTTAATTTTGGTTTTATAATTATGTTTCATAATCACAAAAAATTACGCTTAAATTAAGCTGCAACTTAAACTATTAAAAGAAAAAAATCCAACTCCTTTGCCCATTACTTGTAGACATTAGGTATTAAAATGGCATATACGAAATCCAAACTAGAGGAAAAGGTTGATGATTTGTACTTCTAATAAGAAGATTACTTTTTTAAGGAGATACGTTGCAAAAGTTGGGAAATAATAGTATATCGTCTATCAAAGGAGAGTTTGTTTAAAGTAGAATAGTTAACTTTGAAATAATTAATATTAACTCTCCACTTCTATTCTTTAGAAAGCTGTAAGTAGAAAGGAGTTAATTAAGAAGGTGGAGACAATAATGGTCTTTTGAGGTAAATGATGCAAAATTTTCGCTGTGATAGGATTATGTTTCAATTTATAATTTTATTTTAAAATTTTAATTTTAAGGCAAAGAACCCATTAGCGATTAAGTGGACTCTATTAACATTGAGATCAAATCTCCTGGTAAGAACTTTAATAAATTTCAGTCTACTCGAAGTTGAAAAAACCTGGAATTGGTTGAGACCTTATGAATGAAAATTGAGAAATTTAAAAAAAAATTATTTAAAACTGCTTTATATAATTATGACATGAAGAAATTAGCTACAACTGAAATGTTTTTTTTTCTGTATTATAGGGTGGGCCATATAATTTTTTTTTTCAAATGCTACAAAATTAAAACTAATGAATATTTTTTCGTTCTATTTTTTTTATTTGAAAGTTTCATTCTTGCTTCTAATTGTGGAATACAACATTATTCATATGGCTGCCATGGCTAGCCATACAGTAGCTCATTCGTTCAGTCCAATTTTTCAATACATTTTCGATGGTATGCGGCAAAATTTCGCTTATGGCGACACGAATATTGTCCTTGAAAGCATCAATCGTGGCTGGCTTGTTGGCATAACACTTGTCTTTGACGGCACCTTAAAGATAATAGTCTAATGGTGTCAAATCGCAGTTTCTTGGTGGCCAAACAACGTCAGCAATTCGGCTGATAATGCGATTTTCGAAAACAGTACGCAAAAGATCAATTGTAACGTTGCTTGTGTGGCATGTAGCGCCGTCCTGCTGAAACCAAATGTCGCCAAAGTCATATTTTTCGATTTCTGGAAACAAAAATTCGTAACGGCGACTCCTGCTTCATTTTCAAAGAAAAATGGGCCAATGATGCCGCCAGACCAAAATCCACTCCAAACCCTCACTCTCAGAGGATGCATCGACTTCTCTTCGATCACATGCGGGTTCTCCGAAATGCGCTTCATCCGAAAAGATGATTTTTCGGCCAAAATCGATATCCTCTGGACCCATTTTCAAAGTATGTTTTCAATATTTGAAAGCGTTCTTTAAGCGTATACCCAACCATTTTCGTTCAGCGCAAACAATAAACTAATTTTCTGTCAAAAGCGAAATGACATTAGTGTTACCGTTCACGAGATAAATGGTAGTTGAAAAATAAAACGCTCGTAGTCCACCCTATATAATTGGTATAAAAGTTTTACCTTCAAATTTCGCATAATTAATTAAATCGTTTTTTCCTGCCAAACGCAAAAGTTGTTACAAAAGATTTAAAAACATTCTCTTTTATTCTGCTGATCCTATCTTTTTCTTAATATATAAAACATATTGGTTGTTCAAAATAACTTTTTGAAAACCTAATTTTTCCAATGCTTTCCCAAGATATCGATTTAACCTTTTTCTTTTGACGTTTCGATTGAATTCAGTGATAATAATAATGACAATGTCTCTCTTGAGTTCGTTTTCGAATGAAACGTTTTCAAACGTGAAATGAGATAGGTAAATATATTTTCCCAATGCTACAAACCATTCTTATTTATCCTCCTGTGATTGTAATGTATATTTATAAAAGTGGACTACACAAAAAATGTGTTTTTTTTAAATTTCTGGTAGTAATAGGTATGTGTTGTGGAAAATTAGACTCAATAAAGCTTAAGATTAATTAATTTCCATGTGAACCCTACTCACAAAATTAATATTTTATTTTCATCCGATCAAATTTAAAAGCATTCCTTTTACAAATATGAATAATAAATGCCCATTTAAAAAGTAATGAATCCATGCCAGTAATACGATTAAAAGACTATGAAATCAATGACTTTTCATTTTCCATAATATATGTGTCCTTCAACAGTAATTTTCATTCAACCCTTTCATTAAATTTAACAAAAATCTAATCAAAAAATTATCTGCTATTCAAAATTTCCAAGTAACTCACTATTAAGTTCAACTCAACGAAAAAGGTAATGTTCTATAGGAAAAACTGCTGAAATCATCTTTATTCCAATCTTCAGATAATTTACCATTCATTCACTCCAAGCAAATCAATCTTTTATGCGGTTACTCTAATATGAAAACCAATAATAGATGGAGGCGAACGATATATTCAATATCCTATTCATAACCTTATAGCCACAAGGACTTCCGGTAATTTAGTCTAGTTTACCGGAAATGAACACGTAAAGTTAATTAGGAATGGGTTGTAATTATATTGTCCAACTGAAAAGTGGAATTAACTTGTTCGTTTAATTATGAAAACCAGGAATGGGTGAAAGAAGAACGAATTTAGACTTAAAATATGTCGCACACCTACGCAGGGTCTATCAGTGTTCGAAGCCAATATGGAGGGTTTAATGGGCATCTGTTTATCAAAATATGTTATCTTTGTTTAAGTCAGCAAAAAGACGTGAAAGAAAAGGACAAGCATTTATTATAAAGGTCGAAGGATTTGAAACAAGGGACAAATAGTATATTTTCTAGTGGAAACTTTATATGAATAATAAGGTAAATTAGTTTTGCGAATTTAATCGAAGAAATAAAGATAGCATTGAGTATAATATTAAGGTATCGCGAAATAATCAATTCTGGAACATTTAACTTTGTTGGTCTTTCGACTGTTAGTAATTTTGTAATATTTGCCTGTATTTAGGCCTGCATTGGCTTCTTTCATTAGATAATTAGAATCTATTGCTGGGGAAATATGTTACTGTTTTATTATTCTACATATCCTATTCAACAATAAATTTTGTAGGAATCTTTTAAAGATACAAAAATGGCAAAAAATTTTTTTTTTTAATTTTTTTTCAGCAAATTGTCGACTTCTTCCAACTAAACCAAAAGTTTTACATTTTACATTGAATTTTAGCATTAAAATTTAACAGTATTTAATTTCTAATACAATATACATGTTACAGTGAATAAGTGAAAATATATTAGATAGGTATATTATCTATTGGGTAGATCTTAGCGATTTAAAAAATAATTCGCGGGGGGAGACCCATATACTGTCCCTATGGACACGTATTGTCTCTATATACGTACCGACACTTCTATTATTTTTTAATTCGCTAAGGTCTACCTAATATATTAACATATTGTAACAGAAAGGGACAGAGTCTGTCTCTCTCTTTGGGCCATGCCGGCACGCGATTGGCTGAGTGACTTTTATCTCTCTCCCACCAATGCGAATGTACAAACAGATTGTTCTAGAAACATCTAGTAGGCGGTGGAACGTTGGCGAACAATGGAATACATTCTAGAATGTTGGGTTGCGGGTATATAAGGCGCTCAGTCAAGCCAGTTGAGAGTTTTGCATAGAAATTCAGTTGTGAATTTCCGTTACAACAAATCAATTATTAGTGTGATTTGATTTAAAAGTGATTATTGCCATTTAAGTGATTGTTTTGACAAGTGTGATTGTGTAATAAAAAGTGTATACAAGCGTCATAAAAAAAGTGATTATTTATTTCCTAAAGAAATTAAAAGAACGAATAAACGCCATCTCAATACAGTTTTGCGACGTCACGTTACAATATCTAATATATTTTCACCAGTGAGAATATATGCTCATTGGTAATACAAATTCACTCTAACATATATACAATATTTATGTTCCCATACTTCTACCCCCTCCTCTATAGGTAACCAATAAACTCTCAAATCTTCTTCTCCGAATATTAGCGACCATGAAGACCAATTTACTACATGAAATAAGCCAACCGTTGTTGTGTTTTACCAAAATTTGTTTAACCTAGTAGGAAGCTTTCAGCCTTAGGAAGCCTATAGATTTTTTAGCCAGGATACTCTTCTTCTCCGGATGGTTCTTCTTCTCTTCTTCCTAGTAGTTCCTTTTGATAATGAGTTGAAGTATTTGGAGTCTTCCGGAATTCTTCTTGGTGTGACGCAAGTATTCCAGCTTTTTCTTCTTTATCATGAAATATATTTATTTTTCTTTACCTATTTTTCTCAAGGTCTTTTTCGGCGATTTATGAAGAAAATTGATTAGTGGCTTAATAAATTTAAAGTTTTACCACAAAGAAGTTAACAATCAACCGACAAAACGTTGCAAATAGGAAATTTCATGATTGATCTGTGAAGTCAACTATTTCAACTTTTGCGATAAATTCTTTCAATAGTAGGAAGATTTTTAAAAATACGAGTACTCGGTTCATAAAAATTTTGACCTGCATTTTTGAGAAAGAACCTCTACTGCGCATGGTACCTTGTAGCCATTGTTCTCTTACGAAGTAGGTATAAGATGAATATTTTGCTTAACCAAGTATTTTTCTGCCTTTGGATGTTTTATTATTACGTAATGAATTTATGGTACTTCCTAGCACTTTATTTTATCGTGGGATTACTGGAGTTAAAACGCATTTCTTTGATTTGGGGATTTTGTATGTACTGACGTTATTCGTAGGGTTTCTTAAAACATTCTTTACTCCTTAAGTCTTTGAGCATGTTTTCTCAATTTACAAGGTTTTCTCTGAAAGAATAGATATGATTTATCACATTAAATATAAATTGATAAAATAAGTTTTGGAAATAAATAGTTATTTTCAGTAAACTAAAATAACTGAAAGGTTGATAACTTTATGTTCATATTGTTAATAAAATGAATTTTCCTCATTTTTCAGAATTCATTATTTTTTGTTTTGGTATATACGATTTAATTTAATTACAAAATAAAGCGTAGTCATCTTTTTGCTTTGTTGTGATTACAGTTTACAATCCTTCAACTTCAATGTTGGAAATGCACATAGAGATAAAGATAATGCAGGGAACAAACAATTTTGGTCACGTCCGTAGACTGCCACAAACACTACATGTCCGATTAAACTTGTGCTTTTCTTATGTGCGACAATTTAACCCCTTCACTTACTTCCGACTCCTTAGTTAGTTATTAACGAGGCAATTTTAATAATTGTTTGATGACAGACGAGCAAATCTACTGGTCTTAGTTTAATTGTCGTTGTAAATGTATAAATTTGGAAAATTTTGGTTTCAAATTGTTGCCTACTAAGAGTTTATGAATAATCAGTAAGGGCGTAAACTTTAGAAGTCATAAATCACATAATTTCATACCAAAACCAATTAAAGTTGAGCTAAAAGTGGTCTAAGAAGTTTCTCTTTTCAAAGATTATAAAGATTTATAATAAGGGATTTACAATTTTCGATTTGCATTTCTTTATAATGATTCGATTTTCAAGTTGTAATATTTTTAGATTTTCAAAATTTATATCAATGAATTTCATTACAGAACAAATTCATAAGATATTGCTTAGCAACCTGATATTTGGGGACATGATAGTACCTATGCTTAAACTGGCTTAAACGAGTCATTCAAAACAAAGCACTACATATCGTTTATTAAAGTTCTTTTTTTTCTTCGTAAATTCAAATCTGTATAATTTTTACCAAAATTATACGGTAATACTGAAATTTTTAGAAAATTATAAAATGTTGTCAAACAAATCAAATATTTTTAGCTTTGTTTGTCTAGCTTTTCATTTTTCAATATATTTTATTCATCCTTGAAGAACATCTTAGAAATACCTCTTAATGGATATTGTTAGTTGTGATATTGAACACAACTATCTCCCAAGTGTAGAACATATGACACATTGTAATTATTTTCAAGAGGCAGATGGTTCAAATAAATTTAAAAAAAATTTATTCAAGAATGTCAACTTTTCACTCACTTACTTATCGAGATCGAGAGTACTTTCCGAAGTTCTAGAAGACTGAAGAGGACTAAAATTTGATATGAAGGCAAAGGTTTACACATCAACAACAAAAAAAAATAAAAATCTGTAACTGTTACTTTTCAGCCCTTAAAAATAGGGCCTTTATACTATCTGACTTTTTCCAAAAATTTATTTTGAAGTATACAATATTAAAATATTGTGGGCCTATTTCATTCTTATATCTAACTTTTTCTAGGATAAATGCTGATTTTATTAATCAAATTCCTTTAAATTAGAATTTAAATCCTTTCGCGTATGTGTACCATATGCACAAGATGAAAAAATGAAAAAATATAAATATGTAAGATATCTCGTAAAAATAAATTGAATTCAACCAGCAAAACAACTTTTCATAAATATTCACAAGCTCTTAGAGAATTCACGGTCAAAAAGTTATTAAATCTCCTAAAAAGCCAAGTTCCAAAGTTTTAATTTTACAAACCATTAGAGTTCGACCGAATTTTAGGGTTCGGTCTAGTTTCGGCAAAGGAACGAGTTTTGAAACCGAATTTGTGAAATGAAAATGTTGAAAAATTATTGTTTTTCACTAATAATATAAGATTCTTCAATTATGAATACTGATAATTTTCAGTTCTTTAATATTATTTTCTATTTTTTTTTCAGTTCGACAGAAAACTGACCAAAATTTAAGTACCTTAATATATTCGGTAGAAAGTAATTTTGTTTTGTAACTTTGTTATTTATGATATGTTATTGAAAACTTATTTTAAAAAGAATTATTAGCTGCATTTCTTTCAAGTGAACCCTTTATGACCGATGCCGATATTCGTTGTTAGTTTCAGTTTCGGCCGTAAAAACTATTTTTGGTCGGACATTACAAAACAATACTTCTTGGTCAGAAAGTTTGACTTGTCTGTTCCATACAAAAAATGTTGAATACCATATTTGGGACTATTATCATATAATATTTGTTATGAAAATATTATGTATGTGAATAAATCACATACCTTCTATGGTGTACCATGCTCCCTATACGTATCAGTCAATACTTTTTGATCAGTAGTGACTTTTAAACTATGTAACTTTTTAACAGTGAAAGCTTTATGATCCGAGAAATCATGGCAATCGATGTTAATATGTACTGTTTTTGCTAAAAAATTTTTTTGGCCAAAATTTTGTCTCCTTTTTTTGTCTTAAAAATATTTTTTTGTGCCATTTAAAAATATTACATGTCAAAGCAATTTAATTAAAGAGTTCAACGAGTTCTAATAAAGGAATCCTGGACAATTCAGATGAATATTTTTGATAGAACTAATCTTTGGGTTTCCATTTTGTTAGCTTCTAGATACTTATACAACTAAGCATAAACCTATTGAGTTTAACCTGTTTACTTCCATATTTATGTTGTTAAAACTTTTGTGTTCTAGTAAAAATTATTTAAAAGCTTCATGATTTGTTGCAGCATATGATTAAGTTGCCTATATCAAATTATATTTGAGTATTAAGTGCTTTATTTAAGGATTAATTACATTTTAGCAAGCCAATTTTAAGTTAATATTTCTGGCATGGTTTAAACTTACACTTTAGGGATGTAAAAAAAAATATGTTTTGTTTGGAATAAATAATTAATTTTTCAATAATAGCAGAAAATTATCGTAGCAAAATGAATTTATAAAATTAGTAAACATCCAGACCAGTATGATACGATGAATATTTTTAAAAAAGAAATAACAAAAAAAACATTTTCATAGTTAAAATACACTTAAAAAAAGTTGTCAAGTTATTCAGAAAGATAAACTAAAGAGGATTTTTGCGAACATCTAGATAAATTTGTATTGTAAAATCAATGAATATATTATTAGCTAAAAATCCAAACAAAATGATGATTTGTTGTAAGAGGCAAGAGATAAAAAAATTAATCCTTGAGCCATGATAATCCCTAATTTGATGAGAAGAATTTCCTGGATATGTGTTTTTTTGTAGTTTTTACTTGGTTGGACCATCTCCCAATGTGGCTAGATTTCAATACGTTTTCTTGCATTTTATGAATGACATTCTTTGTGAAAATGTTGACGGAATTGGGAAAAGAAGAGACGTATTCAGAGTTCGTTTCAAGCACATTATTATCTCACAATTCTATAACACCCAAGAACTATGTGAGGGGCCTCCGAACGACTATGAGAGGCAAAACTGAGAAAACTAGCTCTCATACTCAATTCGCAAACCACACACTTCTCCCGCTTTTCCCACTTTTCCGTCCTGTCATCTTCCTCTTGTGCAGTGGTAGTTTGGACGAGGACAATGAATTCTAAAGAAAACTAGAACGGATGCACAAGAGATGACGAAAATGAGAGGAACGTGGAGTGAAAATTTGACAAAAGCTTCTCAGATTCTATGGACAGGGAACAGAAAACGGGATGAGGTCGCCGAAAACGATAAAAAGTTGTGATTTGTGTCGATTTAGGGTGATGATCTAGAACATGGAAAACTTTTTTTTTTCGTCTTTAATACAATGGAATTTTCGAGGTGAAAACTAAACCTGAAAAGTAACTTTATTTGGTTTTCCTGTACTTTTACCAAAGCTTATTTTTTACGAACTCGAGTTGGTGATGCCAATGAATAAATAACGTTAAGGCGAAATGAAATGGAAACAATTATTTCAATGCAGATTTTATTTAAAATTTTATATTATTTTATTTAACCAATTACACAAAATAAAAAAAACAGATATAACCATTGTTACAAAATAACTTTCTTTCAAGTATCTACAAATCTACAGCATTATAGCATCAATATCGTTATGTCGCACGAATCTGCTATATTCAAGCTTTTAAAATCCGTTTATTTTCAAAGTAATGTAGAAAAGCGTTATCACGTAATTTATGCTTTATTTAGCGTAGACTTTTTATTTATAAAAATTTAAAAATTATAAATAGCCAACCGTGTTATTTTGGCATCCGGGGCCGACCAAAAATTTGCCCCCCTTTATTTTCAACACTAGTGAAGGAAATTTGTAAAAAGTCAAAAAACCTTTTAATTCTCTAATTTAATTTATCTTAGTGTTTTTCTCCAAAAGAAAATCTTTTTATGGAATATGCCAATATGCCATGTCAATATGCTACCCTATTTTCATGAGTCACCTGGGGCCAAGGCCCCCTTAGAACCCACCACGCTACGCTACTGGATAAATGCTTATAAATACTATAATTTGTTCAATTAAGAATTAGTAAAAGCAAAAGAAGAGTATAAACCTAGATTAGGTTAGGTTATTGTAAGTCTAATCACAGACATATAGTAATAACAAATCATAACATAAAAACGATGAAACATTAATGGAGTAATAGTAAATGGGTTGCAAATATGTGGGATGAGGTTTTTCGAAAGTATATCTCATACTATCTTATACTTTGTTATCTAAAACAGCAATAGAATAAAAAAAAGTAAGGCCCTGGAGTCCAGTATTTCTATTCATGGATAGATTGACTATATCCTTGAGATAACTTTCAAAAAGATAAAAATGTATCTGTTAGATAAATTTCTACACATTTATCCTACACCTATCAATATTCTTAGATGAAATTAAGCATGTTTTCTCTATCATCCCGATTAAATTTTATCTGAAAAACAAAAGTGACTTTCTAGACGTTAAAATATTTGCCCCAAATCTACTATCTATCTGAGAAAACCATCAAAATTTGAAAATATAACTGTCATTTTTGTATCATGATATTAAAATTATTACTTAAAAATATGAGAATATGAACCAATTTTACTTACTAAAGTGATATTTACTAATTAAAAATTAAAAGAAAAGGATTTTTATAATCAAACAATTCTGAAAGTGGCTTAATTCCTTTGCAGCCCATTATATATCGCTTATTTGCTAGAATTACGTCATTTCTTCAAATAGTGTGTTTTCAGGAGAGCCATTAAACTTTTAGCCTTATATATTAACGTTATATTATAAGTGCTCTGTTGTAGTTATTTTAAATATTTCTGAAGTGTCGTTATACCTGATAAAAGGTACTTTATTTACAAGCGTTTTAATTAATCAAATTAAATTATTCAAAAACTAAAAGATTGCAATTTTTTAAACATGACGTTTTTTTAGCAAATGGGTGATTTATAAATTATTTTAAATAAATTTTCTTAAAAATTTGTGTCCCTTAAATTTAGGTATTGATAAATAACAGAAACATTTCTACGCTTGATATAATAAACACCAAATATACTATCCTATAGTTTTCTTGGATTTTGAAAAAATGGACTTACTTCACTTTTAAAAATAAACGGTCTTCATATAATATTAACTGAAAAATGGGACAAATTCACGTACTTTAGATTACTTGAACATTTTGTTATATCTTTGGATATAATGGATGAAAAAGAATATCGTCATCAACGATTATACCACGTAGGAGACATCGAATTTCGTAAGGTCACCAAAGTTAAGCAACGTTGGTCATAACTAGTACTTATATGGGTAATGGATTGGAAATATCCTGTGCCGTTGAAGAGTTCTTTTTAAGCCTACTGGTGACCGAGTGGTTTAGATGACCGCTTCAAAACTAGTAGGCTTTGAGTTCGATCTTCGTTTCGAGCAAATTTTCGATATTTCTCCATTACAAATTTTTACTCTTGAGTCCCAAAAGATCTAAGTAGTCATAAAACGACGGTAAATCACAATTAAAAAAAAGAATATCGTCGACAATTTTTTGAGCCCTGATAACTTTTAAAAGTATCCTGAAAAACCCCAGAAAATTAAAAAAACCTTATGGATCCGACGTTTCAAATTAATTATTTTTGCTAGGAATCACCGTAATGATCTATTTTTCGAATTTTTTATTCTTTTTGATTCCATTTTTTAATTGATAATAATACATACTTTTTTGATCAGACGCAATAGGTAATTATTGGAAGATATACCAAAAAAAATCCAAAAAGTATGGATTAATTATCAATAAAATAAAATTTTCAAATAGATAAAATTGTTCATTATAGTGATTTGTACAGAAAGTGATAAATATGTGATTTGAATTGTGATCAGTGATTTGAAATTTTCAAGGATTTTTTTGAACACTTTAAGTTTGAAAATTGCCAATTATATGTTCCGTACATCCCCGAAATCCAAAGTTCTACCAAGATATCGAAAAAGGCTTAAATTCGAGATTCTTAACGTTATCATTAGTCAAGATTATCACTTGAAATAATCACCAATGCCATAAATTGTATCTCATTGGAATTATTACGCATTTTCCAAAACCATACTTGCATTCTTTATACGACTACTAGTTTTAGAATTATTACTTATACAAGAGAGAAAAGATCACTTCAAAAAAAAATTTTTAATCGAAAGCTTTAAATTGTATCTCATAAGAATAATAATGCAGTGTCCAAAACTATTCATAATACGATCATTACTTTTAAAGTTATTAATTATTAATGTGAAAAAGGATTTTTTTTACTTTGAAGTACTATAGCTCCTCGTGAAATAATTGTACGGATTCTCTGCTTGTTCTAAATTAAACGCGAATAAAGATTCTGAAAAAAAATATAATGAAACTTTGGAACCCATAGACTGTTTTTAGACGATAGAAATTTGGAAAATAAAGTTCTCGATTTTCTTTGGTTTACTCCGAAACCGCAAGTATTAACAATTTTTCAACACCAGATCTGAAAAATAAACAATTGAGGGGACAATTTGTTTTTTTTTTTATCCGCTGTGTAATTATTTTCTTCTAAATAACAATCCATTGAAAATCATCCAAAAATATAAATTATTTAACTACATTTACTTCTTGTAACTAGATTATCACAAGTAAAAAGCGTATTCCTGAGGAATATTTGATCTAATTTGTTGATTATTAGAGGTTTCTTCATTAACCCCGGTTTTAAATAATGGACTTTTCAGGTATATATACTTTTCTATATTTTATATACATTAATAAGTCATCATGTCAGATCTAATTGAATGCTTGGCTAACGTCCAAAGAAACCGAAGGGATTCTTAAAATAAAATCAATTTACCACTTAAAAAACTTACCATCAATTTTTTCAACACTAACGATATTTGCGTAAAGCATGAATCGGTTTTTATTACCCTACTCTAATAGTATCTTGAACTATTAATTTTCATGGTAATTACAGTTCGTAAGTCATTCATGAGACTAAATAAAATAGAGAGAAAATCTGATTTTTTTGAAGTTTGGTTAAATAAAAATATCAACAGAGTTTTTATTAAAATCATTGAGGTCTGATGAATTGTTGAAAATTTCAAATAAAAGATAATAATATACTTTGTGCATAGAAGCAAAACACAGCACTATAGTTTTTGTTACTTTCACAAAATTGTAAGAATTAAGAAAAGATGATAAAATTCAGATCTCAGCTTTTATTAAATTAAGAAAACAATTTAGGTTATTTAATATCGGATTTTTTATTTATATAGTCTGATGATGTTACGATAGGTAACGAAATGAAGCTAATTTGAATATTAAAAAACATTAAATAAAATCCGATCTTAAATAACCTGAATTGTCTTCTTTATTTATTAAGAAAAGTGTATATTAAATTTAAAAAAATCATTACAAAGAATTGAGAATGTATATTTTACTGTCTTCATTTGTAATTTTTTAATTATTTATTAGAAGTAATTTTTTAACGATTACTTTTTTGAGTGTGATGGAGATGGTTTAATGTTAAGAGTTACGGCTAAATGAAACAATACAATGGTAAATTAAGGATAATTAGCTACACATTATGGCAAACACTCCATAATTTACAGTTCACACTTGTGCGGGTTTGGCATAGATGACAAAGCAAATGGTTTTGGAGTCATGTTAAATAGGGTGGCATAAGCACCCTGTTCGGTATCCCATCTATTTTATCTGTTCTAGTTCTAACAAATTCTTTGGGGTTGGCGAAACAGTATCCAATTCAAGAGGTTAAATCTTTTGTGTTTTCATTATATTAGTTATTTGCATGAAAGTTTCTCAATGGAAAATCAACGAATTCAATATGTGATAAAACCGCTATATTTTTCTTGATATTTATAAAGAAAAAAATTTGGTGAAAATAAACATGTTGGAAATTGTTTGAATAGAGGTTTTATCTGCATAGTGGGTCGAGTAATAAATTTGCCGGCATTAATTCAATTATTTCAGACGCAGACGTGTTTTTTAAAAGTTTCTTTTTCTCAATTTTTCAAACACATAAGGTGAGACCAATTTCTAAAAATGATTTCAAAGCTCCGCGACTGATTTATTATGCAAGCCGATCAAAAACGAGAAGTACGAAATTTAAAATACGCTAAGGTACTGTTCAAAAAGCTTTTAAAACTTTTACGGCGTGTCGTCGTAAGTCTAGTGAGACGACAAGTTTGCAAGTTTTTGTATCGTTAATATATATTTTTTTTTGCTTCAATTTCTCTCTTTTATTTGAAAAGTTTCATTGTTAAATTTACGATTTGTACGATAATTCTTTTTTCTTAATGTGCAAATACACGAATACACACAATACAAAAGCGTTCATTTGTCAAATACAAAATATTTCGAGTTCAAAAAAAAAAAAATGTACGGCGAATCGGAAAAAGAAACGCTTGCGTTTGATTCGAGGGTGAAAAATCCCAGGGAATATTCAATCTTTATGTTATGTAAATATTAAAGAAATATTTTTTGGAATACCAAAAAAAACGGATGTTTTGCCACGTGTAAAATTTCTCTTCTTTTTTATTCGTTTTTCTCATTGAATATGATTTCAAGCTTTACGAAAAATATTAAAAAATTTCTACGTTTGTGTCTCAAAGAAGCCATTTGATAAAATTATATTACTTCAAGGGTGACACGTTCATTAAAGCTGCTGCTATACCGAAAATTTTGATTTCATATCTACGTGTAGTTTTCAATCATATAGAACTAGTATTTTACAAATTAAGCACTACAAAATAAACTGTTCATTTTAATCCTATTTAATTCCACTAAGAAAAGTTGTTGAAATAAATTATATAGGTGACACGTCACATGCTCCACGGTAAAAATCTCCGTGACAAAATTTATGAAAAACATCCCTTTTTATTTGATCGTTCTAAAAAATTTGACCATTCCATTTTAATTTTTCTTATTCTCTAAAAAAAGGCACTAGAATTTTTTTTACCCTCCATGATGGAAATATGTTTCGTCGGGGAGATTTTGTCATGGGGAAATTTTGTTGGGGAAATTTTGTCCATGGAAATTTCTTGATAGTACCATTCAAGGAAAGCCTATCGGTGGCAGAGTGATCAAAGTAGCAGCTCCTAAACTGGTAGATTTTGGGTTTAAATCTCTGATAGAGCAAATTTTCGACAATTATCTATTTACGGATCTTTATTAATCCTACAGTCGCTTAAGACCTTGGTAGTTAAAAAGTAACAGTAAATAACAGTAATATAATATTTTAGTTGTAATCAACCAAAGATCATTTTGAACATTTCCTAGGCCAAATCTTGATAATTTAAGTTTAAATTCCAATTCCGGGTTGTCTTCAAACTAGAGCTAAACAACCAAACTGGACAAGAGAGCAAGTTTCCTCTTTTTAACCATATTTGCTGCATTGATGTATTCACTTGAATTGATTCTAAGCCAGTGGTTCTCAACCTGGGTTCGATCGAACCCTAGAGGTTTAGTGAATCAGTCTCTCGGGTTTGACGGAGGTTAATACAAACTCATATTATCTATGTATAATTTATAAATTTATAAATTTATACATTTGTTTTAAATTCTTTGAAATAATATTTTATTCACTCGGTTAATGCACATTTTTAGTTAATTTAGTTATTTTCATAGGATTTTTTGGAACTAAAAAAAATAATCAAATTTTTTGTAATGATTTTTGTACGACGTTTTATCGCCTTTTGGGACTTCATCAAGTACTCAATCATATGTAGATTATTAAAAATCGTCATCAAAGAAATTGTTTTAATTTTTTAGTCTAAAAAAAACCTTATAAAAATAAGTAGGTAATAATTTAATGGATAATAATATATATATATATATATGTCTTTGATATAAATAATAATTTATTTTTCCAAAAATTAAGAGTTCCTTGAATGAGTATATGAAACGGGTGAGACCAGAACCATTAACAAGGTTAAGAACCACTGCTCTAAACATTCATATATGTTCCAAGGTTCCTTTATGAATTATTACCCATAAATATCCATTATTATTTCATCATTCCTATATCCATTATTACCTTGAGTTCGACTCAATGCAATACTTTTGGCTTTACTACACCTTGTTTTTTAGATACAAATATAACATTTTAATCAGCCTTTACTAAACGATAAGCTTATCGGTTTCCCGAATATTAAAATGTTCTGATCTAGTCTTTGGTAACTATCGTTAGCTGAAAAATGAAAAGTTACTTTCCCAACCTAGGATTCAAGAACTTTTATTGCTAGTTAGCTTTCAGACATAATATTAATTGTTTATTTGAATATTCTTTTCTGATAATTATTTAATAAAGTATGATAAAAAAAAACTTTTCATTTGAATTATAATATGTTAAAATTTTTTATAATAATACCATTTCTAAAGATTCTTTTTCTTTATTTTAGCGCTTCTGTGTTATACCTTTTGATATCAACTGGTATACTATACTATGGTATCTTCTTATATTTTGTTTTTTTTCGTGCCAGTTGTCTGTTAGATCTATTATAAAACTAAATTTTGCTTTAATTCACGAACTATTTTCCTATTCAGTTGTACCCTGGAAAAATTAGTCTAATAAATTTTGGGCTTCACCCCTATTTCTATTAGCCAATTAATGGGGCTAAACCTTCATATGGCGTGGATTTTTGAACAAAATATAAAAATCATTCTGGGCCGCCGATTGAGGCTAGTGATTTCTCCTAGCGTTAGTTTAAAATTTTGTAACCTGAACTAATATCTCCCGAAAATTAGGCGGACTAATTATCTAGATTGTGTTTACGTATTCTAGATGGGGTTTTATGGGATTCAATTGCACTTTTTCTAACTAGTTTGAATAACAATCTCAGAGATGAATGTCCAGGATAACTTTTAAAGTTAAAGTTTATTTAAACTGTAGCTTTAATTTACCAATTATAGTTATTTTGAACGATTTTTAAGCTTTCCGTTTAGTTAGCTGCACCTTTGATACAATTATTACAACTTAAATTCATCTAATATTTTTAAACTTAAGTCGCATGTTTTAAAAATTCAGAAAGAAGCCTCTTCTGTTTAAATTTTTCTACAAATATTATCAATATCAAAAAAGTTGGTAATATTTTTTAAATCATAGGTCTACTGCCCAAAACTTGTATGTACCGCCACTGTGTTTTTCTACAGCTTTAATTCAACATGGAAAATGTCCATTAAATTTAATTTTTTTCTTACCCAATAATGAATCTATAAATTTTCATTAAACGTTGATAACGTTTAGCTGATTGCAAAAAATGACAAAATTCGCGATAGTGTTCAAGCTCAATTGGCCATCGTAAATTTTATTAATACTCTCATAAAAAACGTGAATAAAACTCTTAAAACCACCCAATTTTTTTCTATTTTCTCAAATACATTTCAGAATGAATGGCACAAAAGAATTGATCTGGAATAAAAAAAAACATAAACAAAACGGCCATTAAAAGAATTCAGTGAGCTTTTAGAGGTTTTTAATCAACATTTTTCTAATTGAGCTCGAGCTTTCCATGCAACAATAATTTTTTGCTCAAAGCTCTCGTGATAGTTAATCTACAGATTTATAGTTCTCATTAAACTATTTGAAAACGCAATCGACTAACCGAAAAAAGCTGCACAGACGATTGGAAAATGGTGAGATCATGAATTGATGGCAATTCTTTTGCGACTTGAAATAAGGAAATGAGTCTGAATACGTGGTGCGATTAAGACTGTCTGACCAACTAGAAATATTTACCACTCGAGCTTTAATGGCTTTAACTTTTCCCATTAGTTTGAATTATTGTGAAGAATTAATAAAACATATGTTTAGCTTACACTTTCCCCAAATGACCGTTTCAAATCTTATCCTTTTTTTTCTGAATCCAGTGAAATGGAAATTTTATTTCGCTAGCTTTTAATATTTTATGCTCTACAATTATAATCATATTTTGTTGCTCGTTCGTTTAAAATTCATAGTTTTTGTCTTTCATCCACGTTCAACTTGAATACACCACCGTGGAAAATAAATAGAGAAAATGCTCGTAACACTTTTGTCTATGTCGGATGCATTGTCTCTAGCATCTCTACGAAAAGCTTTTAAGATTAATGTGTATGTTCATTTTCCATATATTAAATTGTGTGTATGAGTTATGAAATTATATTTGAGAATAAAACGATATTTTTTGTTGTGAAAATCATTCAAATTCAAAATTTCTAAATTATTTCATAAAAGCTTTGCAACGACGACACGGACAATACAATACTCAACTATTTGTTAATACTTGAAAGTCGCTCGTTTTATTTGAATCATAACAAAAGTAAGCTCTTTGTTTTGAATGTGTTTTAGAAAACCGCAAGTATTCGTAAATATATAAGTTGAAATTAAATTTATGGTTAATTTTCCAACCGTTCGAGCTTAAAACTTAAGGGTAACTAACTGTAAAATTATGGTTCTTTTAATATTTTGTGGTAACAAAATATGCTACCGACTATAGTCCTTTAATAGACGAATTTAAATTGTTCAATATTTGTTGTTTAAAAAACCACGTTGAGAAGCATTTAAGTTTACATTTTAATGCTCTTTTTTAAACATATTATTTTTAATTAATGAGGTTTATAAAAATAATCCAGGTTTATATACTGAAAAAAGCTCTTGCTCTACCGATATTGCATTGGTTGACATATCTGTCGCTATAATGCTGTAATTAATAGTCATGGGTTCAAATCTCATAGTAACCTTTTTTTTTATTACTAAATAAATAAACCCTGAGGATTGCTTTATAAGAAAATATTAATGAAAACATTTTTTTTTTTAAAATTCCTACCTTAAAAGAGTGTTAAGGGGTGACTAAATGTGTATAAGATAATGAAGAGTTAATCAACAATCGAAATTTTAAATTTAATAATCAAAGTGTTGTTAATATAAGACAAAGTTTATCTAATATTATATTTAGAAATAAAATATAAAAGCTTTTTTTTGGTATATCGTTTTAATAACAACGTTTTGAATAACATCATTGGATAAAATTAGTATGAAAATTTATGTAGTACTTAGTACTTAGGCGATTTTTATTTTTTGTTTGATTTTCAACAATCAAACTTTTTAAAATCTATTTTTTATGAACCAATGATTGGGACCTGGAGCAATTATGTATTCTGCTGAAAAGCACTAAGGGAGCAATTTTTTGTCATATATATCATAACCAATTAAAATATAAAATCTCCCATACTAACTTTTCTTCGGTATTTAGAACAATTTGAAAACCAATTATTGTTATAGAAATTAAATAAAATATTCGAATTTATTTCTACACTTTCCACCTATTTCTCACAATCTTGTATGTACAATGTGCATATGTGCGAAATCGAATATTTATAATATCGATATTCAAAATAAAAAAGATTTGGAAAGTGTTTTCCTTATACGATGTAGATAAATAAGATAGGGTTCTTAATAGTGAAAAATGGTTGCAAAGTTTGTTAGGGCTTACGTCTAAAAAACAATCGAAATTTCAAATTTAATTATCAAAGTCTATTAAAGGCGCAACGTTATTACAGCTTAATATAAAACAAATTTGGTTTAATATTAGAAACAATAACTTTGGGTCTTCTTAAAAATTTAAACTGATAGATATATCTGAAAATGGTTAAGTTAAGTTTATAAGTAAGCATTAAGTTCTTTAGCTTTTACATATTGTGAACCTGAAAATCCAAATACGTATTCACAAATAAACACATTAGTGAGCGAGAACCCTCAGAAGTTTGGCGAACTAAAAGAAAATACTTACCAACATTTTTGAAACTAAAGTTATCCTAAATAAAGTTTTATCCTAAGTAACAGTGTATTACATGTGTCTGTTTGAAGTCGACAAAATAGTGTTTTAAGTATGATTATGTTTTTCGTAAAAGAAATAAGAAAAATAAAAATTTCTATATACCACTCCAAATAGCAAATCTAAAAAGAAAATATAATCTACACCTACGTTACACCGACGAAGTCGCGGATATTAGCTAATTTATAATAATGTAACGATTTGCGTTATATTAATGACAACTTGTCTGTTATCTTTTGAATATTTTTAGTCAATTTTTTGGATATATGTAGGTAAACTATTTTAAAGGAATATAATGTTTTTACCTTATATAAGTAGTCCAAAAATGGATCATAGTTTATAGTTGTTTATGCTTTTCCATCTTGTATCTAATCCCAACTCCAGTAAAATGAGTGGCCAAATACAAAGATGCCATGTGGTCACATATCACTTGTGCACTTTTTGTGAGTGAAAGCTAACTTTTATAAGTCGTTACAATACTTACTAATCCTATGGGAAATGTAATGAAATTTGCGTTTTTTTCCAAGTTAAATTCTAACTCTTCCCATTGGCATGGCATGTATACACTTAACGGGAGATTTACTTTCATTTTACGACCAAACACGTACGTTAAGTTTGAACAGTTATAACTTACAATTTTCTTATGATCGTTTATTATTCGAAACGTTTTCCGAGAGAATCGAAACCCATTCTCTCCTATTTAGAGACTTAACTTTTTTTGCTCGTTCATAAATATTAAAAAGACGTTATTCAAGTAAATTTTTAATGAAATAACACTCGCGTTATTTTAATCTGAATATTTTAAAAAGAATCCGGTTTTTAACCTTTTTAATGCCTTTTAATGCGAACATAAATTTATTCATTTTCAAATTAATTTATACAAAAGGAACGCGTTGGAGTGAATATCATCACGATGGCGGGAATTTCGTGTTTTTCGCGAGTAATCGCTTTTCGAGGAAATGAAAGGAAATGCGTGAGGACAGTGGAGTAAGAAAATTCGGTTATTCTTTAGCACAACAGATTCATCTGATGAAGCTCATTATTAAATGATTACTTCTGCATTTTACACCTAATTTTAACTTCTTAACGATAACAAATAACTTTCATTGTGCTACTTCTGGCAATTAAAGTATTGCATATTTTAAAAAGTATATATTCATAACTCATCATTAATAGCATGATTTCTTGAAGGAAATAAGAGGGCGATTAAAAGTTGCATTTATATTTATAAAAGAAATGAATAAAGAACTTTTTTCACACTTGAAATTACATTTTTTGTTTGTAAAATTGACGTTAACATAAAGCAAAGAAAAAGTTTCCATAGCGAACACCAATTTCAGTTCCAATAAAGTTTTTATTATTACAAAGTTTTAATTAATTTTGGCAAATATTGCCTAAGTTTCTACTTTTTGATTAAGGTTATATTTGGTGATGAATATTATGTAGCAATTCACTGAATAAATATATTGATTCAATTTGAAATAATATCCGGGGTGAAATGAGTAAATATTAACCAATTCCGATTGAGAAAACGAGTGGTTCTCATCCACAAATAGTTCTCTGTCACTACCCTATAATGATATATATAAACAACGTAATAGGTTTGAATGTGGTTTCACCCCTATTGGGTTTTGATAAGGGATTACTCAACGCCAGTTTAATTGTCCCAACGTATTTATCCCCAATCAAAAAAGACGTGACACATTATGGAAAATACATTCAATTAAAATCAATGGCCAAAAAACTACACTGAAGTGTATACTCCATTGATGCCTATATACTGTTCATAATTAATTAAATGTAGTTGAATAAATCAATCGTTCAAAGTTTTCAATTTTCCGGAACGTTTTAAAAGATCAAATTCGTGAATTTATTCTTGGCCATTTTTCAATATTTTTCTATTCTAAAATCCAATCAGTCTTCCGTTTAATATGTCAAAACTCGTCCTTTTTGTTATTGTTATCCTGTTTTGTCGACGATTTATAAACTATTCGGAAAATATATCCCTGTCAAAATATAACCCGTTTTATACGAATACAAAGATCAACGAATTGTTCGGGAAGGTCGAATGAATTGTATGGGTGAGATAAAAATTTGTAGTTGCAAAAAATGTTGGTGTTTACGGAAAATATTTTTCTTACCATCCGTGAAAAGTTTCCACTATAAAAACATTAAGGTAAATGAGGAAAATTTTCTTTTGACTTTTAGATAAAATGGCAACTTTAGCAAATTTATATTTATTGAAGTTATACTTCAATAAGCATAAGAGGGAAAAATAAAGAACTATGCCAAATACGCGGAATAAAAAATATAGTTTTTAAAGTCCTTAAGTTATTTTTAAGGTTTGTTAAGTAGTTTTCCGTTTTCTAGCACCGAGAATACTATTCGTTTAAATTTTTAATCTTTTTTTTTTAATTTATAACTGAATTTATAAATTTATTTATGGATTCGTGAAATTTTTAATTTGGTCAATTTATTGGGTTGATTAGCCCTACCTGGATCTTCGTCCTTCTACATTTTCCAAATATATCATTTTTTTATAATTTCGTGTTTTAGTCGTCCCCGAACTCTATTTTTCTTTTTTGGTGGTGCACCACTAAAACTAATTAACCTTTAGCTATTATATTAAATGGGTTCCCAATTTCCGATTTTCAGAAATCAGATGCAGAATTTGAAATTTCGTTTAACTATCGGTGGATTATCTACAAATATTTGTATGAGGCCTATTAATATTACCTGGCTTTTACGTAGATAAATGCAACATATATACAACGTATTATGTACCGTAAGTTGAATCGAATGAAACCATTTTCGAAGCCAAATCCAAATTCAGTACGTACCTGAAACAAAAGAACAAAATTAGTAAATTTTTGAATATTTTGAATTATTTTTGAGTATTATCATAGAAAATCTACTGATTGCATATTTGGATTAAAAAGATATAAATATGGGATATCACATTCAATTGATTGAAGAATCGATATCACTGGCAAGATGCTTCTTTAAGATACTGATTTCCATTGAATTTATTTCCTCATTTTGATTGACATGTGTTCACTACTGCGGTTGTTTAATATGGAACTACATATCAATAAATTGGTTTTTGCCATAATTTATTTATTGGTTGTCACCTAATTAAAGATAAAATAATAAGAAAAAGAAAATACAATTATATTCTGTTCCGATTTGGGTAGAACAATCACTAGCTAATATATAAGGCCACCTTAAATTTTAAGATCAATGAGAAGGCATAATACATTTTTTGATTATCCATTATCATATATATTATTTATCATATGAAATAAAACACCTTTACGCGAAAAAAGATTAAATCAACTATCTTCTATACAAAGCTTATTAAGAATTTCTCCACACCGTCCATCTATGAACAATTGAACCAAGCATTATCGAAATCAACAAATTAATACGGTTCAAAATAGATAAAAAAGCTGAAATTAAAACAAAAAATAAACAAGATATTAAAACCAAAAAATACTGAAAAAACTTCAACATTAATTATCGCGAATGCTCTCACCAATTTCATGACAGACTATATAATTGCACTAATATCAAGTTCACCAAAGAAGAACTTATCACATTAAACAAAGTCCCAGAGTTCAATTTACCAAAATTCCAAAATGACACTATATAACAAGATATATACTCAAATCAGAATCAATCATCAGAACACTTCCAGAACAAGACCTCCAGAACGAAGCACGATCTATCCTAAAAAGAAGCTAGAAGAGTTTAAAATCAAATTTACATGAAACAATTAATCAAATTAAATCTTCATTCCATCAAAACCAATTGAACATCAACAATATAAAAGAAAAACTACACAAAAATAACGCTTATATCACAAAAGCCGATAAAGGAAAGATCATCGTAAACATTAACAACAAAAAAATAATAAAATTCATATGAAAATTCAAAGAAGATCCTACTCTGAAACTCATCAAAACTTTATACAAGACCATAAATAAAAGCAACTATCATCTTGAGAACGAATTTTCAAAAAGAATCCTCAAGCCAATAAAACCTCAAGCTCAAGTGGATTACAAACTTGCTCCTGCGTATTGATTACGCAAAAAAATAGTTCAAACTATCAAATCAAGCATTAATAAACACACATGAATGACACTAAAAATCTAAAACTACCACAGAACATCAAAATGGCATCCCTTGACATCGTAAACTTATACACAACTGTCCCTGTTGAAGAAACAATCAAAATTTGGGAATATAATTTTATGACATCAAAAATATTTAACTATATGTTAATGAACGACATAATGAACTTGTTAACCACTTTCTTACAACAAAACTATTTCACTTTCAATCAAAAAATTATCACCAAAAGTTAGGCTTCGCCATGGGTTCCCCTTTATCAGGACTACTAGCCGACATTTACATGAATCACTTTGAAAATAAATATATTATGAACAATACCTACAAAAATAAAAAAAAATATATTTTGGAAGATATGTAGACGATATATTTATATTATTAAATGGAACTACCCAACAGATTGACAATATGGTATCCGATCTGAACAAAATTAACCAGAAATTCAAAAATTCACTTCAGAACTAAATGGAATGTTGCCTTACAATATATACAGAAATCCAACCACAAGGAACACAACCATCCATAAAATATAATTTCACCACAGAAACCAAAAATTGGCAGCTTACAATAGTCTAATGTACTAATGTAAAAGAAAACAAAAAATATAAAAAACCAAACTTCAATAAAAGGTTTAGTTTTACAACCGCCAACTTCCTAAAGAAAAATAACTTCAATATCGCATTTTCAACAAACAACAATATGATAATAATTCTTAAACCATTGGAGAACAACCAAATTACAACGAAAAATAAAACCGGATATACTAAATTAAATGTGGTTTCTGTGGAAAAATTCTACATTGGCCAAACTGGTAGATCTTTCGGAACAAGATATAAAGAACATACAGAAGATATGAGAATCATGTGATTGGTTAAAATCTTTAAAGTTTTAGAAACAAATTCACTGATTGGTCGAATTAAAGATTGAGCTTTGTACGGTGTGTTATGATTGGCCCATGCATCCTGCGCCATTCAAACAACTACAGTACCTTGATTTGTACAAAGTAGGTTTAGTATTTTTCGTTTAAGGCGACTTTTGACTACAGAACATTTGGAACGATATTTTTTGCGATTTGTCATTCATATATCGCAGAAAAAATTATTGTTATTTAAATAATTGATCTATATAACTCTTAATTATAATTCATTAGATTAAAGTTAAGATAAACTATTGAAGAACAACCAAATTACAACGAAAAACCAAACTTGAATATAGAAAATAAAATGTGGTTCCTGCGGAAAATTCAACATTGGCCAAACTGGCAGATCTTTTGGAGCAAGATATAAGGAACACACACCCAAGAAACCTACATTAACAACTTTAAATTTTACAAAACACCTTTTATGACGAAAATCATCAATGCTTAAATTTCTAAGCACAAAATTTTAAGCAACTACATATTTGCAAGAAAGAATCACATATAAACACCCTAGAAGAATATGAAATATACAAAGCCCATAAACTAGATCCAAATAACATCCTAAACGACAAATTATATAAAAAAAAAACAACCTTTATGAAATTTGTTTACAATTGACAAAATAATTATTGCCTGATGATGACAGTCAAAAACTATTGAAACGTGTCGTAATAAAGAAATTGAGTTATAGGACATAATTATTAATCATTAATTTATCCATTATCTTTGCTTTTTGGTATGCTTTTATAAAGTATACTGGTTCAGTAATTACAAATATTTTTATCCATCTTAAGAATGCATTGATCTTAATAAAATTGAATGATCTTCCAAATTTTGAAAATTCTTGTAAAAATTTAAGCTTATAGGCCAACTTATGCAACAAAAATATTTTTAAAGCTATCCAAGAAATAACTCTAGAATGCAATTAATTTTTTCCATTAAATTATTTTTATTTTACTTAAAATGTAAATAAGTATCAATATTGAATTAAAAGTATTAGCATAAATATATAAAAGATGAAGAGAGAAACAAATAATTTAATTTTAAAAATGGTATTTATATTTTCATTAGATTCTTTAAAATTATCAGATTTTCTTTTAAGTAAAAATTTCTCCGTGAACTTTCTTTTATATTTCTGGAAGAAAAAAGCGAAATGAAGGTTATTTGATGATTTTTTTTCACCTCCTATTTTCATTCTTTTTTTTTAATATAGAGCCAGTTAGGCCTGAATAAATTAAGAAGCCTTGCAAATGCTTTCACCTAAGAAAAAATTTAATTAAAACCATCAGACGAAAAATTCATTTTAAGCTTAGGTAAATTAAATTGACTTTATGAAAGATGTTTTCATACTGCGAGCTTGATAATCTCAACACACATTTATGGCAGTGAAAATAATAAAAATATTTTCAGATCAATAAATATAAATTAATATTATGTATATCATGGGAGTGTAAAACGAGGGGGTCGTTTCGTATAATGAAAGCCAATATTGGAGATCTTTATATTTTTTTATTTTCGTTTGTTGTAATATTAAACATGACCATGGGTTTTTATTCTATATTGAAGCATAAAGAAGCTCATAAAACATTTTTTTTGTAAAATCCAAAAAGTCTAAAAATTTGTTGTTTATTGAATAATGAAAAAAAAAAAGAAATATTTCATAAGAAAATTTACGACCCATAAAAAGAAAATTATTTTTTAATTTTTCTCTGCTCCCCCTAATCTCGTACTTTCGTCGCTTTACATCATCAAAACGGAATCATTATTTTTTAATTTAATTTATTTTACAACGTTTCTTTCCTGGAATAATATGTGGCTATATACAAGAATGAATGAATAAAAGGGAATGAATTTTTCAATACCGCTAATATAAATAGAATAAACACAAGTTAATGAGGCGTACAATGATAGGATTTGAAATTAACCACCAAAAGCAAAGATAATAACAAAATAATTCAATGGTAATTTTATTTACTAAACTAATCATTTAATCAGGGGATGGGAAATATAAAATAATAATTCACAAAGAGCACAATTACAATAAATTGATAAAAGTGGCTCATAAACGATTCACGATAATACGACACATAAAAATTTAATGCCAAATTAATTTACTAAACGAATTAAATTAGAAAAATCTCGCAACATTTAATTCTTTGAATCGCTTTATGATCGACAAGTCACCATCAAATGTTCGAATATTTCGTTTTATTTTTGGATGGGGCATAGTGGTTATTGTATTGGTGTGTGATAGAATTTACACGCGAGTGGATACTAAAGCGATAAATTGTTCGTTTATTGAAATTTGCTCAAATAAACAATTTATTTGCATAATAAACAATCTCGAAATTGATCACAATTTGAATTTTATGGGTTTCGATGCAAAATGAAGCGAAAACGCAATTGCATTGCCCACAAGATCAGTGGCAAGTTTAATACTTGAAAAGCAAACTTGATTTAGTAGTTGTTACTGGACAGTGGAACAATTTGGAGAAAGGACATAAATAACAGTTCCAAAACCAATAGTATAACTTTTCAATATAAACGATAAGCCAATAAATACACTGTGACATCAAATCTTATATCAAATATTTGTTTGAAAGTTTTCTACAGTGTATTTTAAACAAATCACCTTATTAAATTGTGCTTGAAAAGGAATATCCTTTTAACGTACAGTAACAAAACTGTAATAATTTTTTTCCACTTTGTTAATTAAACCAAAATATAATTTTGGGTCAAGTTTCAAGCTTAATTTTGGTGGTAAATAGATATTCGATATTTTTCCAACGCTTTTAATTTGGCAGATATAGAAGAAATCCAATTTTTCCCGTCTTTCACCAAAAGTCATTCCAAATAGTTAACAAAATTTTGAAACAAGTTTTGATTTTAAATCCATTAAATGAGTCGTTTATTTTGAAAGTGATGTAAGTCCGTTTCAAGGACGGTTTTTATGGTAATTCTTTTTCTTGTAACTAGAACAAAGTATTTTAATTGTTTAATTGCTAAGTTTTCACAAACTATTGATTTGATTTTAGTTATTACCAAAAACGCCAATTATTCCCTTCTCCTAAGTATCTAATGTTCCCATGGTTAAAAATTATAATATTATAGGGATTGTTCTGAAATAAACTTAACCCACTTTCAAAATAAACGACTCATATAGTAAGCCTCAAAATTATTAACTTTTTGACATCTAGTTTGCAAATTTTTCTTATCAAATTAGTTAAAATCAATTGATTACTAAGAAAAATATGTAAAAGTATATTAAGAACATCCCACAAGTTTTCAATTTATGAATCACCTAATAAATACTGTAGCGATTAAAATCAACAGAAATCCAATGGAGCAAATTTGAATCACCCCCCCCCCTTCTCTTAATTTATTATTTTTTTTCAGGGATTTTCTTCCGCTAAAAAGTGTTGCAATACCTTTTTGCTGAACATAATTTTCTCTGTTAACCGTTCTTGGGTACTTTTCATATTCGAAAATTGGTCGACCAAGATTGATTAGGAATATTTCTTAGCTCTTCTACTGTCTGACATGGATTTAATATCCTTTCCTCCCTTAATATCTTATTGGTTCAATTTTTTATCATTATTCGATGATTACAGTTGGAGAACTGAAAATTATCGAATTTGAAGTAAAAAAAAAACTCATTTTCTAATAAGGAACTTTTCATGAACTTGGATAGTTATTGAAAATATTTTCAGGAGCAACTTTACGTTACTACCCTGTGAAACTTGAAGAATACAGCATATCAATGAGAAGGTGTATTTTGTCGGGCATCTGTCTAATTATTTCAATACACATTTCAGAAGAATCAATGTTTTGGCATTTTTATGAGCTTACAAGTCACTCTAATGATAAAATGTCTTATGTAATATTGGTTGAAAAACGATATTGCTTTCCGATATTGAAATCAGTTGTGGTTTCATAAACACGTTGGTCAAAATTAGCCAAAGTTTTTACCGCTTATCTGAAAAAAGTATTTAAGAAATGATTTTAAAAACCTTACTTCTACTGATAAAATCCACTAAAAAGGTTAAATAATAAATTTATGATTGCATCATTGATATTAAGGTGATTTTAGCCACTTATTCTAAATATGGATCAGGTTCTTGATGGTAAATTTACTATATGTTCAAAAGAGAGTTGTTAAAACGGGCAAATAAGTTAATATTTTTTGTTCAACGTGACGTTTCGTAATAATTAATTGCTTCTTCAGGCGCTCAAATCACACAATATTAACTTCATTATATTTAATGATTGCCTTACCATATTCTTATTGTTTGTAGTGGTCTATTTGTAACTAGTAGTACATTTAAATTTAAAAAACTTTTAAAATTAAAATAAAAATTAAATAAATAAATTTAAAATCTAAAAAATTGTTAGAAAATTGACCATTGTGTAACTTATATACGTAGTGCATAAATTATAGTCGTCAATTGGCTCTGCATTCATAAACTTCTGTGTAAAATCGAGTATGGATTCATTTAAATCGTAGTTTTCGTAGTAATAACACTTGTAAAAATTCATACGGCATCTGACACCGGTTATTATCCATTACGAATCCAAATAAATAAATGTGACCTTTATAAATGAACGCTACAACTGCTATTGAATGTAAGTGGTATGGAGAGTCCAATTTAAAGATACTACGAATAGTATATTGTCGAATATGGAATAACGAGTATTCGGCAAAATATGCAAACATTTAGAGAGTTAAAAAATATCCGGGGAATTTTTTTAGCTTTCGTTGAATTAAATGTATCATCATCTTAATTGATGATTTTTTTAATCATTGTATCCAGCAAAATTGTGTTCAATAAATCGGGGAACATTAATGCAGAAAATATAATCATTAGCGATGATTATTTAAACCTTTGCTGGTGCATTAAATGGTTGATTAAAATTAAAATGATATAAAAGTATCATAAAATAATAAACAATTAAATATTGAATAATGCCGAATGGAAAAGTATTCCTTTTCTGATTTTGACTCGAAGCCCGTTTGAATTTTTACAAATATGTTTAAAATAGAAAAGCTGGCAAATATTTTGATTTCATTACACTATAAATTATGTATCAAAGACACACATGAATGATACCTAAAGGCGAAATTTCTACAATATATTATCCAATGTAAGCCAAATAATATAATTGCGAAAATATTTTCATTTCACATTTCACATCCCTTATATTTATTTCTCGAAACCTGTTTCGAATATTAATATTTATAAATAATAATATTAATCAAGAGAAACTCAACTACATCTCTAGGTGCTTAATGCTGTAGATACGCTTGAAATAAATACGTTTCAAATAAATTATTTATTTTAATTTTGAATTCACCACGAATTCCATATTAAATATGCTATGAATAATGAGGGTAATTTAAATAAAAACAAATGTGAAAATTAAATTCGTAAAAGTGTGCTGTTATTATAGAATCAGCATTTTGCCACCTTATTTTCAAATTAAAGTCACTATGCTTTGGACAAAAGTCATTATGCTGCTAAAAAATAAGATAAATTTTTGTAGTACGTAAATGAATTTCAAACAAACATTTCTTTTATATTTCGTGAGATTTTTCATATAATCTTTTACCATACGTCGCTAATTTCGGTCTTTGAATCAAGTATTCATGAATCTTGTACAAATTTGCTTGTTTGGTTAATGCGGTAGGTTGCAAAGAACTAGCCACCAGTTGTAAAGAAAATCAAAAATATTCAAAAGTTAAACATATTGATAAATTGGTTATGTCCATATTTTACATAATTTTATTTATTTTTAGTAGGATAGTGGACATGAAAGGATGTAAATCCATGTACTAATTATTAATTTAGCGACACATTTCGTTCTTTTATTAGACCTTCATCAGGCTTCTAAAATCATACAAACACATGTATTACAGAATCCTTTAAAACATGTATATTGTATGTTTATACAATGTATGTATATTGTGTACTTCATATTAAGTTAATTTAACAATTAGTAATGTTATGAAGGATTCTGTAATACATGTGTTTGTATGATTTTAGAAGCCTGATGAAGGTCTAATAAAAGAACGAAATGTGTCGCTAAATTAATAATTAGTACATGGATTTACATCCTTTCATGTCCACTATCCTACAAAAAATAAATAAAATTAAGCTAAACATATTGACAATAAAAAATCATAACGGAACGATAAATTGATTAAAGCTCAATACATTACAAAGAACTCATACAAAAACATTTCACAAAATTAAAACATTACAAAATAGTAACTGACCCATAAATGACGTAAACTCCTGAGGCAATATTCATAATCACTAATAGTGTAGCAATCGATAAAGTACGGAAAATGAAAAGAAGAGTATTTCAAGCATGCAAAAATAAAAATTGTATAACAAAAAGAGTTAGGAGATTACTTTCCTATGAAGAGTTAATAAATAAATTGAACCAGCCACAAGTGCTATGGAAAAGAAACGAACTTCATATTTTGGACGTTTAAAAGAGTACACGTGATTAGAATAACTAGGAAAATAATTGAGGAGCTATGAAATAGTAAAAATAAGATAAGATGGATCTTAGAACTCAAGAAAAACATGAGGAAGTTGTCGATGATACAAAGAGATTTGAAATACAAGAAAGATATACTGAAGATTCTTTAAAATAAACACACTATGTGCCAAGGTACACTTAACGTAGAAATCAACTTACAGTCAATAAGCATATGGTAAGGTACCATTTTTATAACAAAATCTAATGAATATCAAAAAAAAAAAACTTTCCGTTATAAGTCGTATAATTTGGACAATTTTATTTTAAGACGTGGCTATTTATACCTATGTACATACGGTATGTATACGCATTTGGCTACTTATACAAATGTATGAATCATGTATTAATTCACTATTAATTAATTCAATATGGGTCACTTGTTCGAGAAATACTTATTGAAAACATTTGCCATATAGAAATGAACTGTCATAAATTTGTATGTATAGATAATAGATATTTATTAAAAATCAACTATATATACTAAGGTGTTTTATTTGGGACTATTTTTTTTGCCTCTATACCGAAATTTTGTTGGAAATACTTCAAAAAAAATTCCCTGGAAGTTTGAGCTCTTAATATTAATATTAAGTACTCGCTCACAGCGTGTGAATATTTTCCATTTAAAATACACGTAAACTTTGATTTATTTTTTTAAAATTTTTATAGCTCAGCGACATTTTATGATATCGCCTCGCTCAAAGTCGGGATTTTTTTATAATTGTATGCTCTACAAAAGTGTCTATTTATAATAATTTTTAATAAGGAATAAAAAATCAATATTTTCTTAAATTTTACTCAATAATCCGTATAAATTTTATAGTAAGAGAAATTCAAGGCTCAATATCTCGAGAAATATCGATCTTAGCAATTTAATTTTCTGGAACTTTTTTGTAGGAAATTAAATTTTCTATAAATTTGACATTTACATTTTTTATGTAGGTCTTGTAATTCATGAGTTACTGAGAGAAAAACGGGAATCTATGAAAAATCTAGGTTTAGTGACCCGTACTACCTCGCCCTTGTAAATTACGATTTTGCCGCAATAGGCACTTTTGTAGAGCACACAATTGTAAAAAAATCGCGACTTTGAGCGAGGCGATACCATAAAATGCCGCTGAGCTATAAAAATTAAAAAAAAAATCAAAGTTTACGTGTATTTTAAATGGAAAATATTAACACGCTGTGAGCGAGTACTTAATATTAATATTAAGAGCTCAAACTTGCAAGGATTTTTTTTTTTTTGAAGTATTTTCAACAAAATTTCAGCATGGGAGCAAAAAAAAATTTCCAAAAAAAAATACCCTAATATATATGTCATACATACATATTTTATATATAAAAACATAGCCACATCCTATATTTTACCTGATAAAAACTGATATGTTTGCTTACAATAATTTAGTTTATTTATTTGGAAAAAATAACTAAAAATCAGTTTACCTTGTTTGAAATTTGCTAAACTTTCCATTTAATGGTGGAATATTTGCATTATATTACAACAACATTACCTACCTGAAACTTAGGTTGGTACAAATATAAAATTACTACGATATTTTCGAACATCTTGTAAAAATTCTTACGTATATTGTTCAGTATACAAGTGAACAACATTCTTGTTAAAATAGTGCATAATCTCTAGAATTTCTTCGTAAAAACTTATCAGCGTAGCTTTAAGCCAATATTGTAGTAAAACTTTTACACCAACAATGAGTTCGTTACTTTAGTATTTGAAATTGAACGATAAGTATTTGAAATTCTTCTGAACAACGTTTACTACATTAAGTAAATACTGCGAAATCGTTTCAAGATGTTTACATCGTTTTATGACATTTGTTTTAAAAGTTTCGAACAAATCAATGTCACAAAACTTACCGTTTTTGTTTGAATTACAAAATTGCTATTTGTTAAACTGAACATCGAATATTCAAGGCCAAAGTTAATATTTGATTTATTTGGAATTTATTTTAGCAAATTTATTCGGGGGATATATTGTAGGTATGATAAATTTGTAATCAATTCATTTTTTTATAATATAACTAATAATTATAAGAGATTTTGTGGTTCAAAATATTCTAACCGATTAAACTGATTTCACGTGAAAGAGTAGCAAACATGTGAGAGTATATTTTTCTGTTAAATTTTGTGGTACTAATGCGATTCAGGAATTATTTACAATTATTAGGATATTAGGATACTAAAGATATCGCCTTTAGGACATATTCTGAGAGGAGACCGATATACAATCTTCCTACCCATAATCCTAGGGAAAATCGAGGACCACGGAGGAATTGAAAAAAAGCAGCATTTGTCATGATTGGACTAGTATACTTAGGGACGAAGAATTATTTAGGTTCTCCGAAAACGGCGAATAACTCTTCAACGTAATTGCCAACGTCAGGGGGACCTAGTATAACCCTCAAAGGAGAACAATTATTTAATTGGGGGAAAAACTTCTTTTTTATATTCAAAAAGAAATGTAGATAACTGTTGCAACCTTCGCATTTTCCTATGAAAAATTCATATAAATTAATAGATTTTTTTTTAATAAATCTTCCAATTTCTATTTGAATTAATTGAATTCGAAAATAATTGCAAAAGAATCTCACTTCATCCTGGTTCACATTAAAATGAAAAACGATTCTCCAATTCTTCATAACTATATTATGTCAAACGTATTTTTTATTATTAATTTATTTTCTAATGAATAATTGTTCCTGTAGGATATAAAATCTAATTGTCATATAGAAATTTCATTTTATATAATTCATCATTAAACAGATAGGCATTTGGCTCTTTTTTTTCGTTCTTCTCTTTGTCCCACTGCAATGAAACGTTGATTTAATTGGACCATCAATAATAGATATTTTGTTGATTAAACTAGCACATGCCGAGCGCATACAATCCACGACATCCCTGCAAAATCCGGGAACAATCTGAATTATAAATTGTTTTATGCCAACAAACAACCATTGCATAGGCGTATGACATGCCTAGTTTTATCTATTCATATTTCATTTCTACAGCCTTTGCCCTTTTAGTGTTTTATTCATGTAAGTTTTACTATAATAAACATTTGAAATAGTCTAAAGCTCAAGCTTCAATAGTGATTTTATTATAAGTCTACAACAATATTTTTGATAGTTTTTGGCCTACTTAGCCATAAAGGGTTATAAATCATAGAGTTCTCAAACTGAATAAAATATTCACTACTGAAATGATTTTTTTTTCCAATAGGAAATTAACAATTTCTTTGGTAATCAAAAATCAAATTATCATTATTTCACAGCAATTTTTGATTTGTAAACTTAACTGGTTTTGATATTTTTTAAGTCATAACGTACAGAATGTAATTTCGTTAGTCGTAAACCTCAGTTTTCTAAAATTTTTAATAAGTCTGTAAGCTTTTAGAATCTTTAGGTTAACCTTTAGAACCTTATAATCCTTTAGGTTAAAATTTCTTCCGGGTTGATTTTTTTTTTCATATATTTGAGCTTTGAAATCGAGGATAAAATGAAAAAAAAACTTTTTTTCTCGTCTAAATATCTTTCTCTGATTAACCTGTTGGCATACATACTATAATTGATTCATTTTCTTTGTCACTTTTAAAATTTTTAAAGACCTATCTAGACCAGCGGTACCCAAAATTGACGATGCCCAAAATTTCCAATTTTGGGACCCACCTCTTAGCTGTTTTAAAGAAAGGAGGACTTAAACATTGGTTATGCGCCTGGAAATTTAAAGTTAATCACATCTTATTTTTTCCATTCTATTTATTCATGTCTTATTCTCGTACAGTGGCGAATTGCCCATAAGGACCCGCTCAATATTCGCTTGCGACCCAAAGTTTGGGAATTACTGATCTAAATAAATTCTTATATGGCGTTAATCACGGTATAAATTATTGTACTACCTTAACTTGACAAAAATGGGGCGAAATTGTCAGGTTTTCACTTATTATTAGAACAATGATGCGTTTTAATTTCCATTTCGCATCTTTTGAAGTAGATACCCGACAGACGTGCTTTCGGGCTTTAACGATGTTCTGTTTTGTCAGATTTAACGATTGCAACTGTAATATTTGAATTACTAAAATTTTAGGTTATCAGAACTTTCCCCACGAGAGATATTTAACACCAAGTACATAAAAGTGATTTTTTAAAGAGAACAATCATCGCATGATCTTTAAGTGACCTAAAGGTATAATAAATAAAGTACACAATTTCTTAATTATAATCTTCATAAAAGAAACATACGGATACTACAGGCAAAAAGATATGAAAACTTTAGTATTAACTATTTTCATAAAAAGGAAAATAAAATTGTGAAAATTTAAATTTCTATCTCAATTTGGACTTTCATTAAAACTGATAGATATTAGGTGAACCGGAAAGTAATGTCCCTTTTAAACCTATGGTCCTTCAATTGTAATTGATCTGCTTATAAGTTACTGCAAAGTGGTACTAAAGGCTTATTAATGATAAAATTAATCTTTAAAACTTATTAACATATAAATAATTACAAAATATTTTTTATTTTGAAATCTTAATTCAAATGGTAACACTAAAAACCCGAAGAAATACAAATTCAGTGTTTCACAGGGTAGCTACGCAAAGTTGTTACTAAAACCATTTTCAATGTTTATTCAAGTGCATTTAATATTTGTTACTCTCGAATGAAAATTTTAAGTTCAAATTCGTTCATTTTCATTTCTCCAAATAGTACCAACCAAGAATGGCAAAAAGATTAACCAATAAAAAGTTAAAAGGGAAAATGGTGCCAAATATATGCCAGAAAGTCCAAGAGCTGTCAAATAATCCTAATCAATATTGGTCGATCAACCAAGTACCTTAAAATGACCATGAATTGTTAACAGAGAAAATTCTATGCTGCAATACAGTAATGCAAGACTCCTCTGCAAAATAAAAGCCCTGGAAAATACTAATAAATTTAAGGAGGGGTAATATTGATGTACCCACTATAATTATCCAAAATTATTCCATCGAATTTCTATTTATTTCAATCGTTACATCATTTAATAAGTGGTAAAAGAATTGAAAGCTTAAGTGATGTTCAAAATGTAATTTTTTGATATTTTTCTTAGTAATTAATTGGTTTTTACTAATTTGGCATTAAAAATTTGCACCCTAGATGTCAAAACGTTGATAGTATTAAGGCTGATTATATCATTGATTTAAAATCAAAAGTCAAAACAAAATTTTGAATTTAATTGTATATTAATAAAACCGAAATTACTTCTCATAACACCTAATATTTAAAATCGGTTTTTAGCTTTGTTAAAGGGAGGTTATATAAAGTATAAAATATTTGTAAATTCAATGTTATAGCAAGAATAGGATTCAAATATTACCCATAAGATGAATTGGAAAATTTTAATCATTTTATAAGGTTGAAATATGTAAAAAAATAGTCAAGCCTATTAGACCTAACCTAGCCTAGTCTAAAGGATTTAGATTAAAAATTCGAAATTATTTTCAATCTTAAATTATCCCACAAGATATTTATTATCTCAGCGAAATGTGTAGTTCTTTTAAACAAGGAATTTTTGTTTCCATTACTTTATAATTTACATGAGCATTACATAATTTAAATGAGCTGTATCTTATAGAAATAGACAAAGTTAATAGTAGGGTTCAAAGTTAATAATGGAACCTTTTTCTGCGTTACACCATGGAACCCAGGGCCTACTACAAAACCACATAGGAATTACATCTATTTTATTTGTGTATCGACGTTTTTAAGAAGATTTTTTGTTGGTTTACCTTTGACTTAATTTTTCACGTAATAAAAATAAACTTTTAGTGGAACTTTTCATGATCATAATTCATTTTGTCGTCAAGCTTTAACTTTTGAATGATTTTACTTAGTATCTTTAAAAAAAAGCTGATTTTTTTGCCTCTAAAAATTTATTAATTTAACACCTTTATATCCTCTTTTACCCAAGCGTCCATTTCCATAACAGATTAAACGTTTGTAATTAATTTTATTTTTATGCTACAAAACATTCTGGTCCTTCCAGATAAAAAATATGTTATAAACCGACACGGTTCTTTTATATTGCAGCTTTTACTTGACTACAGCATTTTTTATATTTTTTTTTCGGTCTCTCTCATCCCTTCATAACGGTGCCACAACCAATTTCCCGAACTACAGCTGCAATTTATAACTAGTTGTAACAACCATATAATAAAAATAAGCTAATCTTTATCCTGTTTTGGTCGCCTCTCTTTGTTTCTCTTCATGGCGTGTACGTATTATCCTGATTTAATAGTGGTAGTACTATCTTCTTTTATGGGTCTCTGTTTTATCCCGAATATCATTAGATTACATGTAACGATGAACTCATTCTGGACGAAATGGATGTTTTTCTCACGTTAATAACGGAGAAAAATTTGTTCATTTTTAAGTCTCAGGTTTTTTAGTTTTGTCCTTTTGGAAAATAAAGATAATGGAAGATAAGAGCTGGATACTGCAACTGTATTTAGTTTGGGGTAAACGGTTATTGTTTTAGTATCTGTACACAGATGTGCTCTTGAACGAGAGGATAATTTCATTTGTTTTGGTCGGTTTAAGCCATGTTTATGTGGCAAGGAATAGAGTCCAGCAGGATTTGAATATCAAAATTAGCACATGATGTTTCTATAAAATCAATTTAAAAATGCAGTCATTAGAGAAAACAATTCTATAATTTCATTAATTTCCTTTTGTGTATTAGCCTTTTTGTAGAGATGATTATTTTCCTTTTGATTTTATATACGTGACTTTTTTTTAAACTAGCTGACTTGTTTTTTTTTGCCTTTTTAAAAATGAAACGATAAAGTAAAGAAAAAGCGAAGGACGTGTGAAAGGACGATAAAGCTCTATCGTCTGCTTCGTATTTTAAAACACACCTGTTGCAATTAGTTTTCGTGTCACCGTCGTGTCCTTGTCGTCCTGTTTTCACCACCTTTAATCCATTCCAATCTCGCGGGTTTCGTCCTTAGTGTTAAGTCGGGACGTTCAGTTATTTTCCTTTCGTGTGATCGTTGAAAATCCAAACTTGGAAAACCACTTAACGGTTAGTGAATACGGGGAAAATCTCAATTGACTGGCGCTATTATTCGAACAATGTTCGATAGATGGCGAGACATAATCTCTGCATCTCATACCATTTTCTTTTCACCATAAAATTAACCCTTAGAATTCTGTGTTTATTATATTTGAGGGTTTATTCCACTTTTCAAATTCAATAACCTTTGGATGCATTTTCCAATGGAAAACCAACTCTTTCTTTATTTGACTAAACTTTTGTTTGTAAGAAATTCTTTTTTAAATTATAAAGCAGCTTACACAAAATCAAGGGCTTATTAACAGTAAATATAATATATACATGATCGATATGATAATCCGTAAAGAATAGAGTAAATACTAGGGTGTCCGTAATTTCCCAAATTGATTTTTTTACAGCAATCACCCACTGAATTTTTAGTTTAGGATACAAAAAAAAACTATCCAATACAATTAAGCTCTTAATTTCTTGATTAAACTGTGCCGGAATCATGTTACTTTTACCGTTAAAAAAACATAGGATTATTTGACTTTTTACTTTTAATTTTTTTTCTCAGAAAAAAATGGATTAAAAGATTTAAAATTAAATTGTTCTGACGTAGAATCGCTCTACAAAAAGGTCTCTTATGAATTTTCGATTAAATCACTCCATTAAAAGTTATTCATCATTTAACTTGAATTAATTTGTTTAATTTGTATTTTGTAATTTATTCAACATTTAATTTGTTGACTACAAGTTCTTAGAAATTTCTCACAGATGACGTTGGGTGAAATGGTAAAAATTAGAATTTTAATTGAACTTTTGTCTATAGTCTCATTAGTTAGTATGAAATTCACTTCTCAGGTACAAAATATTGATTTAAGTACGAAAATTTATCCTGGATAAATTGAATTTCACGACTATAGCCAATTCGGATCTTATGTCATCTGTTTAAATTGTCAAAAATGATGTTTTTGTTTGATTTTCAAGTCAAGCCTTAAAAATAACACAAATAATCACTGGTGCTCTAATGATAATAATTTTTATTTTCTCTTTCAATGATATTAGAGTTAAAAAAAGTATAAATGAGCAAAAAGTTGAAAATATTGCAAGATATATATTAGGCACAAGTTAAATGTTGAATAACTTTTAATGGAGTGATTAAATTGAAAATTCATAAGAAACCTTTTTTGTAGAACGTTTAATTTTACGTCAGAATAATTTAGTTTTAAATCTTTTCATACATTTGTTTCTGAGAAAAAAAAATAAAAGTAAAAAGTCAAATAATCCCATGTAATTTTAATGGTAAAAGTAACATGGTTCCGGCACAGTTTAATCAAAAAATTAAGAGTTTAATTGTATTGGATATTTTTTTTATATCTTAAACTAAAAATTCAGGAGGCGATCGCTGTAAAAAAATCAATTTGGGAAATAACGGACACCCTAATAAATACATATTTAGAAAAAATTAAAAATTATGAGAAGTATTCTTAATATATCCGAATTATTCTTAAACTTATAATTTGTTCTCAACTTAAGGAAGTGTATTTCCATTTTTATACTTAGTAGAGTACTAATTAACAAAACCCTACCCTAACAATGCTAACTAAATCTTTAAAATTAAACGTACAATTTCTGGCAATGTATTTGCAGGAAGAAGAATATTATTGAAATTTTAGTAAATATTTTATTTTGGACAGGGAATATTAAATGATTTATCGTATTTTTTTAAATGAAATGCTGATTTATTGCTTTGCTACCATTAGCCTATTCCAGTGGTTCTTAACATGGTTGGAGATACTGATTACCACCAATTTCATATGTGCATTCACTGAACTCTTCTGAGTTAAAAAAATAAAATGTGATTTTTTAATTGTTCGCAGGAAAGTGTACATAGAAGGATGTAAATCTATATACTAATAATTAATTCAGCAACGTTTTGGTCCTTTATTAAACCTTCATCAGTTTCTCAATTTACAGTATTAAATGAATATCACATAAATAACGACATAGATTTTGATGTTTTGTACATACATTTATTACAAAATTTAATAAAACTGTTAATTGGCATAATTTTACGAGTAACAATAATAAGCATATGGCTTGTAACATTGCACAACTACTTTTAGTCTATTATTCTATAAGTAGCTATTCTATTTTGGTGCTTATGTAATGTTCATTTTATATTGTAAATAAAGAAGCCTGATGAACGTCTAATAAAGGTCCGAAACATTGCGGAATTAATTATTAGTATATGGATTTACATCCTTTTAAGTCTACTTTCCTGGTAACAATTAAAAAATGATGATATAAAATTATGGATATAACAAGTTTGTCGATAAAATGTGATTTTTCAAACTCAAAATACGAGTAGTTATATGTTTATACATTGGTGCACAAAACCATTAAAATATGATATCCACCGAACCCGCGAGACTAACTCACCGAACTCCTGAGGTTCGATCGAATTCAGGCTAGAAACCAATGGTCTATTCTAAAACTATGCCGCTGGTGTAGATTTAGTAAAAACAAAGATATTTAACTAGTAAGTCCTGGATTCATAACTAAAGTAACAAATAATATAGTTTTGACTTACCGGATTTTTACGTAAACATAAAGGAGCGACAAAGTTACTAAATCTTAAGTAAAAAATTCAGCAATTAACATAGTTATTTTTGGGATTATTCAAGTAGTTTTTTTCGTTTTAATTAATCCTGGCAAAACTAACAAAAAGAGAAATAAATAAAGACATGTGCTCTCTTTTGACAAGCTCTTGGTTCTTGGCGACAAGTGATAGGTCACATAGAGAATGGGAAAACTACGAGAGAAAAATAGTAAAATGATCAGATATAGTTTACAGATGATTCTATGACAGGAAATGGAGCTGGCGCTAGCACATGTGGAAAATCCCAGAAATATGAACCAACAATACCTTTAGGTGACCTTTGGTAATAGGAACCATTATATTTCAGGCAGAACCATATGCCATACTGGCTTATACACGGGAAGGATTACGAAGAGACTTTAAAAACAGAAAAATTCATAAATACTATGACCACTAAACAGGGTATCGAAAAGATAGATATTCTGGTCCATTCATTGGTCCAGACCAATGTTTGGAATTACAAAATCGATGGTTAAAAAAACATAAAAGAGTGACTTTATAATAATATAAAACAAGGAAACTATTACATTCGAAAAATATGTTTTGTTGGAACTATCGTTGAAAGTTAAGAAAATTCAATTTTTCTTATTATGAGCATTATTTTTTTATAGAAAATCTTTACCAAAGTTTTCGTGAAAAGGAAATCTTTAATTTAAATCTGTTGATAAAAAAATACATTAATAATCTAGATTTCTCGAAAAATCAATATAAGCTTCTATTGGGTCACCTGCAGAGACCTTGAACGCGCAATTAACTCTTTAACTCAATTATCGTAACTCTACTATAAATGCTTTCTTGAAATATTAAAAACTATTTAATAAATGAACGTTTGTTAAAAGCATTCATTTAATCCCTCGTAATTATGATTAATTTCACATTACGAAAATAAGCCATTAGAAGATTATCGTTGATTGGCATTTAATCAATCTGTTTCTGATAGGGTGTGAAAAATAATATGGAAAACGATCCACATTTTCATGTTTGCAAACATACAAAAGTATCAATAACTTGATATTATATTTGAATCGTGGAATATGGAGAGATATTTATAAAGCTTTAACAAAAGCTTTATTGCGTAATTGATGGAAGCTTAAAATGTATTATTTATTGTTTCGGCAATCTGCAAATAAATTGCTATTGATCCCTTTTTTGCACGTTCGTATATCGGTGATAAGGTTAATAGGTTTGTAAGTCTTAAATATCAAGCTTTTTACAACTAAATTTTCACGTTGGAAATTATTCTCAAATTGGGTTGTAAATTGATACGTTTTTCCAGTTGAACGATTTTTTATCACATTTAAGAAAATGAAATTTTCTTTTAATGACGACGAGAATATTACTACTCTGAAGTTTATAATAAACTATTGGTATACATTTTGTTCTTATCATTCCAAACAATTAATTAAAAAATAGTTGGATAAATATAACAAAATATATAGTTTTATAGGATTTTTTTCTATTATTTCGCTTGGAGAAATTAAGTATGGCAAAGCGGTAGTCATAATAAGTGAACGACGCAAATACTTAAAGAAAGTATTACATTAAGTTTTCTTTATTTTTCTTCATAGGCTTTCTTCCTACTTTCTCTTTCTTCAGCCCCTCAAACTTTGACACCATTTAGCTTTCTTTTTCCCTATTTTAAACGTGGAAAATATGATTTATATTATTACAATAAAAGTCGAATCTAGCTAACTTGTACTCACGTTTAAATATTTATATTTTGTGTGAAGTAAAATATCCATTTACTTCTAGAAATTATAAATTTACCCATTTAAGGTAAATATAATCAAACAACTACAATTTATCTTTTAAGTTTACATTTTAAATATAAATGTTGAGTTTATTTGTTATACTCTTTCACGTAACAAATTTGGACGGAAGTTTGTAACAGAGTTGGGAGAGAAATGTAAATTTCAAGATTATATTATATACATATTGTGATACAATATGAAAAAAGTAAAGTGTTGATTTTGCTAAATAAAAATGCTAATTTGTTTTAAACAAAACTTAAAAATATTACGAAAACATCACAACTTTTTCTCTAGTGGTTTGGAAAAAGGACAAAAAGAAACAAGTGAGCAAAATGAAAAGGTAAAAGACAAGTATTTAATAATATACATAAAAGCGGAAACTTTTGCAGAAAAAAAGTACAAATAGCTGAAGATGAAGAAAAAAGTAAGTTTTTCAAGTTTTGTCTTGGAAAAATTTGCAACAATGCATTCCGGATGTTACTTTTGTTTCAAATTAAAATTAACAATTTTTCTTACGAAAATTGTCAAGTATCTGTTTTAAGAGTTTCTTATCTCAAAAGATAAGCAAAAACTTTCAAGGATTATTTCGTCATTCATCTATTGGTGAGAAATTCATTTTTTCATAACAAATTTAAAATTTTCTGGGTATCAACTTGAAATTGATACCACAAATGAGGATAAATGGTTTTTTAAGGCTGAAATAATTAATTGTTTTAGGTTACACAATCGAAAATTACGATAATCTTGGTTATATTTTTGCGGTAAATCAAATTTTCGGGTATCGCTTTTAATTGAATAAGTTTAAAGATGATGTATTTAATGATTTTATACTTGAACATAAGCTAATACGGTCTACATAATCTGCGTGGCACATTATATGCAGATTTTTAATCGTTAATATGTGAGTGAAATTTATTCATTTTAATATCAAACAAATAAAATCTATAAAGCTTTAAAGAAATAGAGCTTAAAAGAATCTAAAATTTGGATTTCCTGTTAATTGACTGAACAATTTTTAGTTTGATTAAGCTATCACTAACTCAGCAGTTCTTCTTTGGCAATACTCTTTAACTTTCAATAAAGTGTCGAATTCATTTATATTGTTTCAAATTAAAAATTAACTGTTATTTCTTTCAATATTAAATTAAAGAAACTCCAAATTAAAACCGAAGAAAACCTTGAAAATCTAATGATTATTTAAAAATTTTAAATAATCTAGAAAGAGGTTTTGAAATTTTGACAACTTTTCCAGGCAATTATAAAATAAACTAATAAACTGATTCTGCTGATATTTTGTTGTGCATTTGAGTGGAACCCTGGAGGGCTTAGATTCTAATTACACTCTATATAAAAAAAAAAGGTTACAAGTTTTGTATAACGAAATATTATTACCACTTATCTTTTAACTTTACGATTGAGAAAATATTTTGTATAGTGTATTAATAAATTTGAAATTCGTAGAATTACGTGGTTCTAGTGTTCGACCGAAATTATTTTTTATGACCAAAACCGAAACCGAATTTCGGTATCAATCTCAGTTTTAGCCGAAACCGAAACTTTCATATTAGGTCATATTTTCGGAAGAAAAAAAATAATCATAATAAGTCAATCTTTACTTCTAAATCCTATATGTATGTATAAATGATTAAGTCTCAAGTATTTGAGCGCATCATTAACATAACATATTATTATTACTTTTTATTTCAAATCAATTAAATGTGCTGAAATAAGGGGTTAATTATAATGTTAAAAAACTGATAATTATCATTATTCATAATTGGAAAATAAAATATTATAAGAGAGAAAGAAAATATTTTCATAATTTTTATCACACGAATTTAATTCCGGTTTCGGTCATAGTTTCAGCTTAACGATAGCCGAAACCAAAATTAATTCAAAATTTCAAAATTATTTTTTTGCCGACACTTCGCCGAAACTGTTACTGAAAGTTTAGTCAGAAATAGGTGGTTCTTAAGTTGTAGTTGAAACTACAAACCGTGAATTTGTAATTATGAAGATTTTATGGTATTTGTTTTATTGCTGAAATTATGCGAGCCAATTCAAATGGCGTCATCGCTAGGATAACGTCTGCTAATTTCGATGGTAATTTTTAAAAATTTAAACATATCTTTTATACTCAGAGAACAAATTTTTTTTTATTTAAAATTTTGGTACTCAGCAACTTAGGGCATATGCACCTTAGATATATTTACGTAGGTGAGATTTTTACATTTTTACATTAAGTATAGATTATATGTAATGGTATTTATCTAGGAACATTGAAATTTAACTAAAATTATTAAAATTAGAGTAAAACTATAAATTTGAGATATAAATAATATGTGAGCACAACAGATGAAATTTTTCACTTATCACAGATTATATTTTGATATTTGTTTTCTTCAGGGACTGTAAAATATCCAGGGCGATGGGCGACGATGGTCTGAGGTCTTCTCATCTCAGCGTCCCATTTCTGGATAGAGCCCCGTTACATCCAACCAGAATATGGTTGACATCCAGGACGCTCCTACATATGGAACAAGATTTTTGTTCTTCGCCTCTTAGGATCCAGTCATGGGTTTCCCTGGTGTGCCTCGTTCTTAGGCGAGTCAGGGTGACTTGGTCCGTTCTGCTCATGTTCCCTTTATAATCTGTTTTCCCAAATTTATCTTTAATCTGTCTAAGGTGGATTTGTGTCTTGTCCCACTTTTTTTGCCACGTTTCTGTAATTATTTTTGCAATAGTTTTGGCGTTGTTGTTGAGTCCTTCTTCATTTATGGAGTATAGATATTTTATGCTACGTGTCTTTTCCAGGATAATGGCCTGTATAGGGAGAGGTTTGGGTTTATTAATTTTGGTCAGGAACATCTTTCGTTGGGGATAATATTTACACAACTAATGGTTTGGATGGTGGGACAGGCTTTTGGCTTTTAGGCTATATTTCAGGATTTGGAGTTGGCGACGCAAAGTTAGGTCTGGTTCACCAGCCTCTACGAGAATACTCGCTACGGAGCAGGTGCGGTGGACTCCTGTGGTGATTCTGATTCCTAGGTTGTGTACAGGGTCAAGAATACCATATGTGAAATAGCTAACCGACGCGTAAACTACACTGCCATAATCCAGTTTGGATCTGATCAGTTCACGATCAATGGAAGAGAACGTGGAACATACATGAATTCCCTACTGAATGCGTATCGAACAAAATTTATCTGTTACGTTAACCTACAACTGTATTCCTCTTTTGTTAAGCTTTAGTTTAAACTGTACTAGCTAAACTGGGAAGTTAATCAGTATCAAAATTCGTTGAGTTAACTTCAATTAATTCGCCAGTACAATAATTCGAAAAAAAATAGTACTAAGAGAGCTTTGGCTTATATCCTGTGAACTCTTATGGAAAAGAAAAATTTTATAGGTGTTTTTGTTGTTGTTAATTTCACGCTTCGGTATGAAACAAAAAATGAATTTATTCAAATTTAATTTCTTGTGATAGCAACAAAATTGAATATATTCCAATTTAAATTAGTCTGGCACAAGCCAGACACCCAAGTTTTCTTCAATATACGTTCGATGTATTTGATGTTTTATAAATGATTAAATTTGAATAACAAATAGCCATTTTGCTGGCAAATGGGATCAAAGACGACCGTCCGGTTAGTTTCGACTATCTATATCTAATACGTGACAAAGAAAATGTTTTTGTTGTGAACATAGGACACTGTCTAAACGATTTATCTCGACCGAAACACATTACAAATCCAATTTCTCTACACGAACAAATAATAACGACCATTACATCCACCGATGATGAGAGGCGGCTACACTACAAGAGCTTTGTAGCATACTAAAACATTGGCATTGCAGGACATTCTCGAATAAACTACTCCAAGTTTTGCATACAAAGCAAATAAGCTTAGGTATAAACTACGAGATTCTCTCGTTAAGAAGCCTTAAAATAATTACAGTTATTATAAAATGGTACCCATTGCCATCATCCCATTCCATTTCCAACTTTATTTTATTACAGATAATTTCATTCGTCAAAGTTATATCCATTTATACTTTCATAGATATAACTCATATGTGAACGTATATTGAGATGTTAAGGGAGTTTGGGAACGTTAGCTAGAATTGATGCTGTAATTTTGAATAGAAACAATAGGCGGAGAGGGATACACTTGGCGGCCCTTTTGTTTTAATGTACGAGTTTTAGGAGTCGGTAAGTAGATGGTTTTGTGTGATGATGATTATAACCATAATTGTAATATTATTAACATTGTGAAGTTTAAATGAAAACAAAATTGAGAGCGGGAAGAAGAAAACGCAAGGAAATGGTTAGATAAACCTTGAATATGAAATTTCTGTACTATGTCGAAGCAATTTTTTACAATTGTTTCGGCTAAAAATAAATTTAATTTATTCAAATAATTTACAAAGTACGTTTGAAACTAAAAAGGTTTTTCAAGGATATTTCTTTAATACCTTTAAAAATACCATAAGTCTGCGGATTTTTTTTTCAAATATACCAATAAGTATGAATAAACCATGAAGTCAAGATCTCCCAATTCTGAACTGAAAAAATCGTACTTATAAATGTAAGCTTTTTAGTATGTTCATTCGTAACTAGTGTCCGACCGAAACCAAAACCGAATTTCGGCATTAGTCTCAATTTCGGCCGAAACCGAAACCAAAACTTTCCGATAAAGTTATTTTTTCGTAGAGAAAATAGTAAATCTTAATTAGACAGTCTTTACTTTTAAATCCTATAGGAATTAATTAATCATTTAGTCCCTAATATTTGAGCGAATCATTAACATACCATATTATTGGTACTTTTTATTTCAAATAAATTATATCCGCTGAAATAAGGGGTTGATTTAATAGAAATGCACGTAATATTTCTTTTTATTATTAATTACGAGTAACATAATATAAAATAAAAAACTTACAAAATTGAATAACATTCTATCTCTAATGTGCTAATCATTTACATTATATTATCACTTTTTATTATCACAAATTATTATCACTTCTCATTTCAAATAAATTATTTGAACTGATGTACTGTAATAAGGGGTTGATTTGAAAGAAAAGCACCTCATATTTCTTTTAAATATTAACTACGAATAACTTAAAATAAAAAAAAATACAAAACAGCATAAATCTTTATCTATTATTATAAAGAGGAAAGATTTGATTGTTTGTTTGCTTTGAATAGGCTCCGAAACTACTTGACCGATTTGAAAAATTCTTTCACTGTTGGGAAGCTACATTCTTTCCGGTGAACATGGGCTATATTAAATTTTCAAAAAAGTTAAGGATCCATACTAAAACTCCAATAATATAACCCAAGGTCTGAAAAAATTACCAAAAAACATTCTTTTATCGCGTGCGCTGCGAAAACAATTGGTTATAGAACAAAATAATGTAGTACGATTTTGCAGAACATATCATTATCTACAGTGTTCGTATCATTATCTACATTATCTAGTGTTTTTAAGTATGATTATGTTTTTCGTAAAAGAAATAAGAAAAATAAAAATTTTCATATACCACTACAAATGGCAAATTTGAAAAGAAAACATAATTTACACCTACGTTACGCAGACGAAGTTGCGGGGATCAGCTAGTCTTATATGTTTAGATACACAGAACAGAAAAGTAATCTTTCTTATATTACTTAAAAACAATATAATCACTTGAAACAATATAACTTCTTCTACTTTGGTCAGTTTTCCCTCGAACTGAAAAAAAAATAAAATAAAAATAATAATAATAATAAAATGAACTGATAATTATCAGTATTCGTTATTGAAGAATCGAATATAATAAATTAGAAACCATAGTTTCTTAACATTTTCATCTCATAAATTCATTCGGTTTCGGTTGTAGTTTCGGCTTGACCACAGTCGAAACCGAAACTTATCCGAAATTAGTTTTTTGGCCAAAACTACGCCAAAACTGAAAATAAAACCGAAATTCAATCCCACACACATTTTTTGTGATTAAAATACGATTTTAAAACTCATTGTTGAATGATCGTAATTCAAATTTATATTTTTAATCGTTTTTATGTTACTTCTTAAATTATAAAGTTAAAATTTGTGGTATTCGAAACAAAAGTCAAGGCTTCTACTTTCAGGAAAATAACTTTACCAAAAATATTTTCTAATTATTCAAATTTCCTATAAAAAATTCCCTAACCATCATACTTCTGTTGATTTGCACGTCTGTCTCCATTTTTATTCAAATGAAATTACAGTTTCAAATCAAAAATAAATAAATTTACCTCAGCATCTCTTTTTTGTTGTGTAGGTAATTATTACACAGTAATTGTAAATGTTTACATCCTTTCTATCTTTCATACCGACTCTCGTTAATTTATAAGGGAATTTTTAGTCAATATTTTATCATGGTGGTCAGACGAGTTTCCTCATAAATATAGGCTCTATCGTTACATCCCACATATCTCTCGTATAGTTCATAAAACGTTTCCTCTCTAGAGAAATAATTTTTCAGGGAAAAATTATACAAAACTTATAGATAAACTGGTCATTTTGTATTTAAGTTTTGAAATGATTATATTATTTAAATATGGAAATTATATTGTGAACACAAATGTAGGTGTTTAAGTTCAAGGTACTTGAATCATTTTAAGATTCATAATCAAAAGAAGTGGACAACAAAAGCGTTAAATTTTTTTTTAAGAATATTATCCCTCTTATATATTAATGAATTGTAATGTTTTTGTTGCACAATCAAGCTTGAACATTAAATAAAAAGGAAACCAAGGCTATTTTTATGAAGAAATCCTTCAACTTTATACTTTTTTTTTAATCTTGGAATTTTCCAAATTGGTAGAATATCTGATTCATATTTTTATTGTTGCTTAATTACTACTAAGATCTGTAGCGACTCTAGAGGAAATAAAAATCCGTAAACTAAGAAATATCAAAAATTTTCGTGATACGAGATTCATATCCAACACCTATCAGTTTTGGAGCGGCTACATTGACCACTCGGCCACCAGTAGGCATTAAAGCCTTCTTTGAATAAAAATAAGTCAATTTTAACACTACAACAATCAGTATTAGAAAAATGCCACTATGAAACTTTAAATACGTTGTACGAAAATGGAGATTTTAAAAATTATGAACATTACAAATTATCCATTTCTTAAGTTTGAATGAAACCTGTTCATTTTTGAATTCCTTGTGATTGAATCTTGAAAATAGCACTTATAGAAACAATTGTTTCAACAAACACCTGAACAACAATTGAAAAACATTTCTAACCCACAATTTTTTGATGAAAATTATACTTTTGTTATGCTTATTCCCTAATTATTTCTACAAAAATCGATGCAGCGTCTGTTTATAAAAAATAACGATTTCTGTCCTTTTTTTCTTCAAAAATAATGTTAAAATATTTTTCCCCGTACAGTCTATATTATAAGTTATATGATACATCATATTTATTGCACTACTCAAATTTTTAGCAGCGACTGCAGGGAAAAATGAAAAGAGACGTAAAAATAACTGTTATTTGTTCCTTACTTTCTTCATAAATAATGTTTTAGAAATTGATAAGTCGTATTACCTAATAAAGGTATTTGTATTTGTCGTAAACTTTTGGTTTTAGTACTAGGAGTATTAATATAAAAACAAAAATTTCTAATAAGTGGTGGTGGTTGCAATTAAGGGTCTGTAAACCATATCTTAGTGTTTTTTTTTTGTTTTGATATTTGCCAAAGATATTTAACTTGCAAAATTATTATTTCTCTAAGATTTCGTCATTTAAAATCATTGAATTTGTCAAATTTTGTACCTTAAAAGTACCTACTTTTAGCATTGATTTTCTTTAACCATTTTAACAAAAACTGGTGAGGAATTACATGGAATGCTCGTCATAGCTTTCACTGAGCACTCTCTTAGGAAATCTTAGTGTTTTAAGGGGTTTTAAAAAATTTAAACTGGCGATATCGACGTTAAAAACGTAGTACGTGGAGGACTACCGAAAAAAGTTGAAGGCATCAAACTGTAAGAGTTGTTGGATGAGAATTGTAGTCAACCGCAACAAGAACTTACGATAGTAGATTTGAACCAAACGTTAGCCCGAAAAACGGTCAAAATATCACAGTAGGCAATACAAAGTAATCTTTCTGCATTGTAATTCCCCTGGACACACAGAAAATCAAGTGAGAGATATAATTGAGGCATTAAATTTGATAATACTTTTTCATGCAACTTAGTCCTCACATTGGGTTCCATCAGGCTATTACATTTTTAAGTTGATAGGACACGCCATAGCAGAACCGCACTTCAATTTTTGGCATGGTATCCACAAATTGCCAGAAAGATAGCAAAAATGTATAGTTAATTGAGAGATTATTTTGAATAAAGCCATGAGTCAATTAAAATATTCCATGTAGAAATAATGAAAGTTTTTTAAGAAAAAAAAATCCGGTTTTATGTAAATACAGTTTGTAAAGTTCGCAAACTTGTTGAAAATTGAAATTTGTTTAAAAATTGACAAGATAAAATTACCTCCTGTAAATGACACTTAGTCGCTGTTGGAGTGAGTAGAGCAAAAAAAAATAGAATCATAAGATATTAATAATAAAAAACCTTTAATTAGTTGTGACTCGAAGTAATAAAATATTTATCAATCATAAATTATTATTCGTATTAAAAATTAGTTCAAAGTTTAATTGGAATTAATTTTTTCATTAATAACTCTGTTAGTTCATTTTATAACGACAAAAAAAGACAACCAAGCTTATAAAACTAAGCTCATATATCAAACTAATTCTAATTTATGTAAAATAATATTTGCAATCTTACATCTATTAAGTAATAGGAAAAAGTCTGTATACAATATACGAAAGACGAGGAAATATGATACATTAACATAAACGCGACTTGTTCCATTATAGTATCCCATAAAAAGATTATTGCACTTTAAGCTTCATTTTCTTTTTTTTCGCAGCGTTAGTTAAACAAACATAAAAAGTATGATTCCCTAGAAATTTTCTCACAAAAGATTAAATGCACATATAAAGTAGATCGTTTTGTTGGTCCAGAAGGAATGAAGGGAAGCGATAGAGACGCGAAACACTAGACTCCGTGTTCGGTTCGAATAAATAATATGATATTTGTCTTTTATATTGTGTCCAAAACATAGCAATTGTTATAATGTACATTGTTGTGATTTAGGGGATGTGAGAGACAAAGAAAAGGGCTTTGATATAGCGGTGGCTCATGTTTCCGCTTGTTCTTTTTGTCGCTTGTTTTATGTTTAAACTTTAGCTGGATAAATAACACAGTGGATCGTAAATGGCCTTTGGCTCGAATAAAATCAAATTGAGAACAAAATATTTTCGGTAAATTATCATTTTTCTTTTGATCGTATGGAATCTTAAATTGTTATTTTTTTCCTTCCAATTTACTCATTTTACTCAGTGTTATTATTATCGAGTTATTTGGAAATTCAATATGTTTAACTTGAACGACTTTTGACACAATTGAAAGATGATTAAGTATTGAAACATTTTAGATAAGATTAGCATTTTATTGAGTTTGTTTTATATCAGAAAAGTAAAAATAATGAGTTCTATTTTCCCATTATAAAACTGTAATTTATAATTAACTCAGTTAAGAACGTCAATAAACAGTAGGGTGCCCGTTATTTCCCAAATTGATTTTTTTACAGCGATCGCCCTCTGAATTTTTAGTTTAAGATAAAAAAAAAATTATGCAATACAAATAAGCTCTTAATTTCTTGATGAAACCGTGCCGGAATCATGTTACTTTTACCATTTAAATAACATGGGATTATTTTTACTTTTTTTTTCTCAGAAACAAATATATGAAAAGATTTAAAACTAAATTATTGACTTAAAATTATTGATTTAAAACTAAATTTCTGACGTAAAATTTAACGCTTTACAAAAAAGATATCTTATAAATTTTCGATTAAATCACTTCATTAAAAGTTATTCAACATTTAACTTGTGTCTATGTTGACTACAAGTTCTAAGAAATTTCTCATAGACAGCGTCAGGTGAAATAGTAAAAATTAGAATTTTAATTGAACATTTGTCGATAATCTCATTAATTAGTATGAAATTCACTTAGTAGGTACAAAATATTGATTAAAGTACGAAAATTTATCCTGGATAAATTGAATTTCACGACTATAAGGAATTCAGATCTTATGTCACCTGTTTTAATTGTCAAAAATTAGTTTTTTGTTTAACTTTTAGTTCAAGCCATAATGATAATAATTTTTATTTTCTCTTTCAATGATTTTATAGTTAAAAAAAGTAAAAATGAGCAAAAAGTTGAAAATATTGCAAGATTAGGCACAAGTTAAATGTTGAATAACTTTTAATGAAGTGATTTAACCGAACATTTGTGAGTTACCTTTTTTTTAGAGCGTTAAATTTTACGTCAGAATAATTTAATCTTAAATCTTCTCATCCATTTGTTTCTGAGAAAAAAAATAAAAGTAAAAAGCCAAATAATCCCATGTTATTTAAATGGTAAAAGTAACATGATTCCGGCACGGTTTAATCAAGAAATTAAGAGCTTATTTGAATTGGATAATTTTTTTTTTATATCTTAAACTAAAAATTCAGGGGGCGATCGCTGTAAAAAAATCAATTAGGGAAATAACGGAAATCCTAATAAATAGTAGCATTTAAAGGAAAAAAATTATACCAAATAAACACTTTTTTTAACGATTGATGGGGAAATTTGTACAGGAAAGTAAAAAAAAAGTGGAAATTTATAAAAATAAACAATAATATAAGATTTGCGATACTATGGGGAAATTTCAGTGGTGATTTTTAAATGATGAAACGCGCCCTCTCGAAAAAATATTACAATTCTAAATGGGGGGACTACAAATCAGAAAAAAAAATCAAATTATATTTAATATTCAAAAATAATTGGTACTTTGATTCTTTTTCCATTAATATCTGAGATCAAGTTTTAATTAAGCAATAACTACAGAACGTAATCGGTTACATAAGACATATCAACAAGTACATCAAAACATTATCACTAGATAAGGGGGGCCACAAAAAATATCATTAAAAATTAAATCAAAAGTATTGAAAGCTTAAGAAGCACTGTTCAAAATGAAAGGTTTTCCCTGTAGTGTTTTTTATTTCTTATTTTTTGTAAAACTTCCAGAACATTTAGATAATCTAAAGTAGTGGTTCCCAACCAATTATCCTTAGCATACCCCATGATAAGTAATTTCTTTAATCTCGCACCGTCTCATTTAAGATATTTGGTGAATACTCGCATTAAATTAAAATTAATGAAATTATTTCAAATAAAACAAAAAAACCTTGCACAAAATTAAAAACTAAGCTTATTGATGGCCGAGAGGTCAAGATGGGTACTCCAAAGCGGGTTGGTGTAGGGTTGAATCTCTTATCGAGCTAATTTTCGATATTTGTCGACTTTGAATTTTAATTAACCTAAGAACTGCTAAAAACCTTAAGCAGGCCATTCACGCTCCGACTTGCAGTCCAACTAGTCGGACTACTTGTTGAATGGCCTAAATGATCCGCTAGACATTCAACTTCCAACAACACCATTCACGGTCCGACTTTCGATTCAACTTCGAAAGTCGGACCACAAGTTGGACTGCAAGTCGGAGCATGAATGGCCTGTCTTGGTAGTTATAAAACAACGGTAACCAATAATTAAAAAAAAATATAACCGTTAAGTATTTGACTAAAGAAGTTCCGTAGGAATCTTTGCTTGGTTTTTTCTTGCATAATTTGTTGAAATTAGGTATGACTGGCCTAAAGTATAATTATAAATCTGGAATCTTATGAAAAAATTATAATGACTGTATTTGAAATATTGCCAGTTGTCACAACTGATAAATGACAAAAATTAGCAATCGATTGAAATTGAAATGACAGTTGAAACAAATGACAAGAATCTGTTAGTTTAAATTTGAGATAATGATTGAATTAGTGAAACCATTGCCTTATACAACAGTATCATACAGAGTTGGCAATTTTTACTTTTTATTGAGATACTCAGCGACAGTTAATTATTATATAATTATTATTATAATGTAAGGGATAATAAAAATTATTCAACATAATAACAATAATTATAATCGTAATTACCAAGGTAACATCATAGGTAATTGACAGTTAAATTTGTATACAGATAGATAATAAAATTCAGATCTCAGCTTTTATTTTTTTAAATAAGAGGACAATTCAGGTTGTCTAAGATCAGTTTTTTTATTTAATATTTTTATTATTCAATTAGCTACGTTTCGTTACTTATCGTAACTTCATCAGGCTTCGTGATTCACAAAAATAAAATATTTTCAATTTAAATTCAATAAAAAAAATTATTGAAATTAAATTTAAATAAAAAAATTTTATTGAATTTAAATTGAAAATATTTTATTTTTGTGAATCACGAAGCCTGATGAAGTTACGATAAGTAACGAAACGTAGCTAATTGAATAATAAAAATATTAAATAAAAAAACTGATCTTAAACAACCTGAATTGTCTTCTTATTTTTATACAGAGTTATATTAGTACCTGACGAAGCCGGGAAACCGATGAAACGTGTTGTACAAAAATAAAAAAAAATCCAAAACAAAAGAGGTTATAAATTATTATTAAGGAAAATGTTTTTAAATTGAATTACGTATTACGTTAAAAATTCCGTTATTAAAATAATGTTTAATATTATGCAGCAAAGTCTAAAGTTTGAAACTTCAATTATTATTTTCTTCTTCGTAGGATTTTTTTTACAAAACTTTCAAATTGTACTATAGATAATCTCCTAAGACTAAGTTTTTGGTAATTGAGCTCTTAAACATGAAAATCTCGAGTTTAAAGTATTCTTTGATTAACTTTGTTGAAATGGCCATTTTTTTAAGAGCAATTTGTAGGTATTGTTGATTAAGTATATCATTTAATTGGTGAAAAATATTCAATGACAACGTAACGTTTTTTATTCATTTAATTAAAGTTATAATAATTCACTGAATTCTTATTTTTTTTTATTTAAAACCATAAAATAATAATTTATGAAATGGATTCAAATTGCTGCAGTTACAAAAAAAAAATCCTCCCATATTTCGTTTCCAAACGAAACGTTGTCGCAAAATGAAATTTTCTCATTCTCAAAATATTTCTCCATATTTAGAGCGTAAAAATTTCATATACATAGGTGTCCCGGTGCCTGCAATGAAAACAGTATCTAGATTTACTCATGAGGAAGACTAAAAATTTCATTGAATTTCACCAACAGTCTTAACAGTTTTTGACAATACAAACTTTGCCAAAATATATTTTATATATGAAAATGTTATGTACAAATTTACGTTTACGTAAATAAAGAACCAACAAATAACCACAAATTATATGTATATAAAAAAAATAAATAATAAATACTAAAATCTATCTTATTCTTGAGAAAAAAAATGTGGGATTTACGATATATTTACGTTGAAAGGATTTACAAAAAGGTACCAAATGACACGATACATTTGAGAAAAAAATGAGACAAAAACGTATTTACGGTTTAGGAGTTTCCTCATATGAGGTAGCTATGTTTGTCCTTTGAACTTAGGCGTACAATGGGGGAAATAAATAATAAGATTTTTCCATTTTTTTTCTTACGGATGATTGTGTAACGTAATAAATTTATTCACTCTGAATAATCCCTGAAAAAAATCCTTCAAAACGTATAAAAATTCATTCTCTCGTTTGTAAAACATATTAATAGCATTGTAAGCGTTTAAAGCTTTCATTGCAAAAAAAAAAATAAAAACGTGACTTCATCAGAGGCAAAAACGTACAAAGTTAGAAAAATATCCTCATCCACAACTTTCCGCAACACAACCCGAATGAGGACAAAAGAAAAAAGCGCAAGAAAAAGCAACAGCTTCAAACCCGTGATGCAAACTATCCATTCAAAGCTTTTACGTCCTTTTTTCTACATTTGTCTTTCATTTTTTTTTCCCACTGCCACAATCCAAGTTAAACACCTTCCAAGTATACGATGTGTATCATATCAGAGAAATGAGATACTTTGACGATTTCACCATTCGTGGATTCCATGACTTTTAAACTATAAATTTGCAATTTTATCTTTACTGAAACATATTTAAGTGATTTTTTTTTCGCCATTTTTCACTTGTCGTTTCAATACAACGGTGCAGTTGGGCAAAAAATTGCTTCGAGGTTTGCTTTTTTTAGTGTTAAAAGTTTAACAGAAATACAACTTTGAATATTAAGTGGGAAGTGAAATACGTGGATGTTTACAAAGTTCAATGAAAACTCATTTTTTTCCTTAACTAATTCTCATCAATGTAATATTTCTGGTTTTCTGAGTTCATTTACAAACCACAGCAAAATCTTTTTTTAAATTCCAAAAAAATTAATGACTTTATTTAAATATCCGACGGCGTTGTACTAGATGAAGTAGCCATACTTTAGTTACTATATTCAATCAGTGTTACTAAAAAATTTTCATATTGGAAAACTGGCATATATAATTGACATATTCAATATAGTTTCTTTGACTTACTTAGTAAAATTCTTTTTCTTTTTGAGCTTTTTTCAGGTCCTATGGCAAATGCATTAGCAAATTATTCGCGGGTTTTGGGTAATCTAAATAATCATTCGGCACTGCATATACCAGTTCAACCGCGAATTTTCTTTGGTCTTTACATATGCTTTTTTTTCCAATTCCTCTGCGGTCCTCATTTGCACCTTTAATTTTGAGCAGAAGGACAACACAAAACAACATATACTCTGGGCTAACTGTTATTCATATCTTAAATTTAAAATATATATTTCTTCCTGAAAGCTAATAATGTATGTACGTACCGTTAAATTTTGTTTATAAATTTTTATCTTTAAAAGTTTCCAGTAGTACACTTTTGCAACATTTTTTTACCACAAAATCTGTAATTACCAAAATATAAGTTTCGGTAACTTTCTTTATAGTTTCGTGATCTTTATCTTGTGTGTAGACTTGTCAAAAAGGACCCATAAAATTTTTTGCACCTTATGCCATGGGTACCTGTGAAGAACAATCCAAGAAAGCTCACACTAACGGAACTTACTACTGTGACTGGTCGTTTTCACACTATCACCCCTCAATTGTGTGTTAAGAGATCTCTCAGCTCTTTGTCGAACACCAAGATTAGTTGATGACTGTGGGTACGGACATAGATTATTAGCTTTCAGGAAGAAATATATGTTTTAAATTTAAGATATGAATAACAGTTAGCCCAGAATATATGTTGTTTTGTGTAAAATGTCCTTTTTGCCAAGTATATGCCACATATTAAATGGTTAAATACATTAGTCACCTAATGAAGTATGCATTATTTTGACATTTTGTGCTTGCAATACCTCTGTTCTTAGTCAAATCTCAAACTCCAAATTTTAGGTGCATAATACTATCATACAGTACTATAATGGGATGATGTTTCAGATTTTTATCTGGTCCCCCACCAGAGATATTGAGCTTAGAAAATTGCAAGTTTTGAAAATTTCCAAATTTTGTTATTTTTTGTTTTAAAAAGGCTTAAAGTCTCAGACTTCAAATTTTGTTTTTGGATACAACTAGTACCTAATTATTTGTAAAAAAAGTTTTAACGTGTAGACTCTTTCCCTTCCTTCACAATCTTTCCGTGAAAATTGGAGTTTTTACAAATGAGAGCTAAAACTTTAGGCTGAGATTTCACCCCTTAGAATTACATTTAGGTGAAAACGTCCTGTTACAACCTTATAGCTAATATTTTCATGAACTCACTGCTTTTAGTTTCATTTTGATAGGACAAATAGGGCCTGAGACAATCAAGTTTCCGCAAACCCTTAAAAGTGCAAAAATGTCTGCGCCTAGTAAAACTAATATGGCCACCACCGGAAAACTAAAAACAATAAAATTAAAATAATGATGAATTTGAACTACCAACATGTTGGGGTGATAGCAAAAAAAAATCAGAATTAAAAAAAATAATCAAACGACCAGTGCTGGACCGACTGATTTGGACTGACCCCCAAGAAACCTTCTTCAATTACTTCAAATTTTACAAAACACATTTATGACAAAAATCATCAACGCTTAAATTTCGAAATAAATTTTAAGCCACTAAATATTTGCAAGAAAGGACCTAATATGAACACCCTAGAAGAATATGAAATATACAAAGTCCACAAATTAGATCTGGACAACATCCTTAACGACAAATTATATAAAACAAATAACTTATATGAAATTGTTTACAATTGACAAAATAATTATTACCTGATGATGACAGTCAGAAACTGTTGAAACGCGTCGTTATAAAGAAGAAATTGAGTCATAGGACATTTTTTATTATTCATTAATTTATAATTGTGATTCGGAAATATTTAAAATATTTATCAATATTCTTTTCATTTAGAAATAAAATATTTTCTATGTAGAACTTGTGGCTAGTAAATATTGAAAAGAATCTCAAACTTTAAATTTCGAAATGACTTTTGAAAATTGTAGTTACTACCTGATTTATTGCAGAGATCCAATAAATCATGAAAATACGTTAATCCAAAATTATTGGTCGTCTAAAATTTAAGCTCTGCTCCCAATCTTCTCTGGATATACGAACGAAAATTATATTTGAGCCGTCAGGATTATAACATGAGACAATTTTATCGACTGAAAATATATTTGCCATAAATTTTCTCGACCGAAAAATTCACAGTGTTATAAATAAGATGCGCAAAAAAATTGTAACAACCTGAAAAATATTATAGAGCATATTATCTATCTATTCGCTACAATATCTTTCTTCGATTCACGCTTTTAGAAAATTGAAATTCGCCGGAAAATTTATATAAATATTTATTTATTAGTTTTACGTATTGTTTTGTCTCACATCATTCATATAGCCTGGTACAATCTACGGTCCAAAAATGTTTTCTTATAGCCTATATTATTTTATTTTTTTTTGGTATAAAATATTAAAAAATAGATTTGTTTTTCTTGGTTTCCCAATGATGAATCGCAGCTATTAAATATTTGGAAAATATGAATAATTGCTTGGAAAAGAAAATGTTCGGTGAAGTTTTCGGTTGAATTCGACATGAAAAATAGTTGTGCGGAAAATTTTGTCTTGTTATTTTTCGATGTGAAATATTATTTTAATTAAAAGCAATTTGCCTCGAGGGCAGGTCAAGGAAATGAAGGATAATGGAAACATATTTCGAAAAACATCCCCGGAACGCAGTGACGTAATTTTCCACTTTCGTTATCACATGGCATAATGATTAATTTATATTTAAATTAATCAACAATTTTAATCCTTTTTGATTAAAATGAAGGGAAAAAAAGTCTGTCGAGATTTTGTCGGATTTATTTGGGCAATGTTTGAAAAATATTTAATTAACTATTTTGTAATTTTAAATTGTTAAATAATTAAGCTAATCAACTGCAAACATTTTTAATTAACATACCATGAATAAAAGTATGTGAAAAGAATGTTTTAAAGAAAATGCGTGAAAAACGAAAATCAAATAAATGGCAGAAATTTTTGTTACTGCAAATTGATGTAGATATAAGATTACCTATACAAAAATTTTCTCCAAATGGGGAAAATGAATTGAATCTTCGTGCCGATTGCACCATTGATATTAAGACGATATTAGCCAATTAATGAGAACCGTAAACTATTTAGCTTTACATCAAAGCGAGGGGTTCAATTTTTTTTTAAATTTAGTAATATCTGCCCCTTGCTTTGATGTTCAACTAGGCAGCTTAAGATTATCATTAATTGGCTAACATTGCCTTAATATCGATGGTGCAATCGGAAGGAATATTCAGATCATACATTAATTTTTAATCTTTTAAGTGTAATTTTGCAATAGAAGCTAGGTTTTTAAAATCTTTTCTTGAATATTTTTTTTAATTTAAACTGCCGGTCAAACATTTATTCAGACTTGGGAGTACATCTACGGGATAATACACTAATGTCAAAGCATAAACAGTTCAAAGGCGTGTAAGCTTTTACGAGTAAACTGCTATAAAGTATACATTCCAATGAACGTTAATGGATATTTACTTTCTTATATATAAATTGACTATCTTGCCGTCCGTGCGTGCAGAATATACGCATGCGCTCTGTTATCCCCACTTACGCATTCAAAACGTTGGTACGGGTAAAACGGACTTTGTTATTAAATTTGAAATTTCGATTGTTTATTAAACGTTATCCCTTGCAAACTTTGCTACCGTTTTTCACTCTTTTAGGGGAGAAATTTTCAAAAACCCTTTCTTATTATTTATCTGCATCGTATAAGGAAAACACTTTCCAAATTTAATCGACACAAATGTGCACTTATATTTGAAAATACAATGTAAAACGAAAAAAATTATGACCTATATTTTAATTATGATTAAAATGCAATTCGATTTCGCACATTTGGACGTTGTACATACAAAATTGTTGGAAATAGACAGAAAGCGTGGAAGGAAATTCGAATATTTTATTTATTTTCAATAACAACAATTGGTTTTTAAATTGTTCTAAATACCGAAAAAAAGTTAGTATCGAAGATTTTATATTTGAATTGACAGTGAAATATATGGGAAAAAATTGCTACCTTAATGCTTTTCAGCCGAATATATAACTACTCCAGATCACAACCATTGGTTCATAAAATAAAATAGATTTTAAAAAGTTTGATTGTTGAAAAACGAACCAAAATTTAAAATCGCCTATTTGGTATAAGTACTACATAAGTATTAAACTTTCATACAAATTTAGTGAAATGACGTTATTTAAAAAGTTGTTATTAAAATGGTATTAAAAAAACACTAATATTTTATTTCTTAATATAATTTTATATAAACTTTTTTTTATATTAACAACACTTTGATTATTAAATTTAAAATTTCGATTGTTGATAAACTCTACATTATCTCATTAAACATTTTATTGAGATAGAACCTTTAGTTACGAATGCAACGGGCTACTACTAGTGATATATAATTTCATGAATAAAAAAGTTAAATTAAGTTAGTTTTTATTGTATTTGTGAATTATATAAAAAAAATTTTTTTTAATTTTAAAAGCATTTGAGTTTAAAAATTATCGCATATTTCTTGAAAAAAAAAACAACAAATATATGTGAAAAGAAACACATACTTTCTCACCTTGATATCAACATAACTGGTTCAGAAAACCATTCCCAACTATATCAAATATTAATTCAAATTATTAATTATTAATAAGTAAAGGCAGAATTTCGGAAATTGTTATTGTTGATGAAATGTTGAATCATTGTTACTGTACTCATTAATGCGATTACTTATTTAATTTAAAATTTATTCAATACTTTAACGGTAAAATATATAGAATTGTTGGAAGAATAAAACATTGGTTTATATAATCAAAAGGAAAGTGGCTGCTTATCATTGATTACAAGTCCATAAAAATAGAGAGATTTCGATAAAATTTGGTATGAAACTAGTGTACAAATTTAAAGTTCGACAAAAAACAAAAGTCACCTAAACTTTAATCTCAAAATTCCAATGAAAAAATTTCCCTTCTTCTTCCTAAAAAATCCCGAAGATGCGTAAACTCTTTTTATATTTTGATCATTTTTTTGATCATTTTAGGAGGAAAGAAAATATAATTACGTTTTTAGTTACTGAACGAAGAAAATTGTTGAACAATTTTCGATATTCCTACTCTATAATTACCAAAATTAAAGATAAATTAAAGAGTTGAAATGTGACCTATATAATTTTTTTAGTCAAAACATATGGTCAAAATTTGAAGTCTTCTTTTAAATAGAAATGGGAATCATTGTGTGGTTGATGAATAAAATTATACAGGCAATTACATACTAGAAATTGATTTTACTGCTCTTATAATATTCAACATGTGGAAGAACTTAATGTTTATAAATTTACGAAAATTTATATTTAATTGAATTCTCTGTTTTTTTTTTTTGTATTGCGGAAAGTATAAAGAAATACAAGCAAGCAATAAAATAGTTCCATTCTATAATATATACGTAATTTTATATTTGCAGAAGAAATTTACGAGTAGATAATCATTTGCATCTAGTAGCTAAAAGGTCTAATAATTTTAACTTTTATCTATACGAAGCGGCTATTGTAGATGTCAGAAAAAATCAGGAAAAAAATCAACATTTCGAGGAGATGAACAAAGTAAGGGGTTGTAACTTGTAGGAAATGCAGACAGACAATGATCAATTATTTATCCACCGGTTAAAAGGTTGAATCATGAGTAGTGTGGGGTGCATGAAGCAAAGGGGTAAATGGTTTGCCGTTGTTATTATTTATTTATGTCTTGACTGCATTGAGATTTATAGTGTTAGAAGAAGGATAATATTTAGATGGAAACGTTTGAGTTCACCCTTCTACTTATAAATAACATACGTTCTCATGTATGATAGAAGCGTGCATGATTTTTCAACCCCTTCAACACAAGGGTGTGTGGTTAAGACGATGCAAGCACGAAAGATGACTTGAGCACTTCTTTTATGAAGTGAAGAGCCAATGATCATAAAACGAAACTTTCGACGATTTTTCTCAATTTAAAAAAAGTTCTGTAAATCCAACGAATTTATCAATGTTCTGTCATTATGGGAGCATTTATTTTTCTTCCCTGCTAGCTCAATTTATGAAATGTTCGAAATTGTTTTGTAGTTTTGGAATAGGAAAACTAATGGAAAATTGTTGTCGCGTTAATAAATCTAATTTAATAAACCGAATGTTTGTTCTCACGCATTTCATCATTTAATCATATTAATGATTCATAACTTTATACCTAAGTGATGATTTTAAACTAATTATTTCTTTTAAATTAAAAATTTTACTGCTTGTGGTTCCCAAGTTTCTTTTCATTGTTTGTTTTTTTTTTTTTTTAAATTTATTGTTCAATATAAAATTTTATCAAATTTTCAAGTAATGCAAATTTAACTGATTTAAAGAACAACCGAACAAAGTAATTTTGTACCAAATTTTCACAACGGTGGTCTAAAAAGAGAAATTCATAAGCTCAATGAACCAAAAAGCTTTGCAATACCATATTTATGAAGTGGCACCCATTGTAGTTTTGAAGTGGTTAAAACTTAAGGGTGTATTAAATTGTTGCAAATGATTTCGCATTATTTGTAGGAATAACTGATTATTAAAAGCATAATTTGAAAACAGAAAATTTTCAGCTCTCTCGAACAATTCTACTTCCTTCAACATCTACTGAATCTCAAAAAAAGCAACTTGAAAGAAGAAAATTATTCTAATAAAAAATTTCAAGAATCTAAAAAAAATGCTTATATCAAATCGGAGAAAAAGTTTCTCTAAGAAAGTAGACCTAAACAGTTGTGTTTTCTACATACTCATCAGAAAAAGTCATCAGTAGTCGTCAACAAACGGCTTTTCTGATACCATTTCCGAATATTTGGCAAAAGATAGGCTCGAATCAGTTTTGACCAATATTTTGTCATAGTTTTCCCAAAATGCAACCAAAAATTCGTGCAAAATTTCATTTCAAAAAGAAAGTAATCAAGAACTATAAAATTTATTACAAAAATCAAAATACAAACACTAAATTTTAATACATCGATGCAAAAATGGTAACTTCATTTCAAGATTGAAGATTGAAAGAAGAAAACATTGATTAAGTTAATGATTAAAATAGATTTAAAATATTTGTGATACCAAAGAATACTACTGGATACACAATATTTAGGATATATTGCGGTCCAATTTATATAGTATAATTGATATATTGCGGTCCAATTATACTACATACATTGGACCGCAATATATCCTATATATTGTGTAGACAGTATAACTGTTCAAAGTCAGCGAAAAAATCTTATTTTGAAAGAATTACTAATTTTTATATTATTTCTTTAAGAAATATCGTATGCTTTTGTATTTATTTCGATGAATGCATCTAATCATTTTATTGAACTTTTGTATTTTTTTTTTGTTTAACTTATTGCTATTCAGACTTTTCATTTATTTTTCCATTTCCCAACTAAATGCCTTGCATTTGATTTCTCATCTCATCATCCTACTTCCTCTAGAAATGTTATTGACAATTCAAAAATAGAAAACATTGGAAATATAAAAATTCAATTGAACTAAAACCAAAGCACTGATTGACTGTCAATTCGTATGTTTTTCGATATATCGTAATAGTTTTCAAATACATTTTGAAACGAAATAAATGTTCAATATTTCCGGACTACGCGACATCAATTGCTTCTCTTTCGATAAAGAAATCAAATCCAAGGGTTGGGAAGTATTTTTTTTTGTGCCGATATGAGTAGAAGTACTGTCACATTGAAAATCAACTTTTCTCGATAAACGAATCGTTTTGGATGTATTTACGGAAACAACTCGTGGATAACTAAATCAAAATGAAAAATCTGCATATTTTTATTTATAGAAATATCTGAGGAAAAACCGTGGAAAGTTGTTTTTGATTTTCTTGGAAATGTTAATTTGAATAATGGGTAAAACCAAAAAATGTTTAATCTTTCGTAAAAATTTATAAATCATTGAAGTAAAACAAATGTAATTTATTTTACAGTTTATATAACTGTAAATCTAAATCAACTTAATATAAATTTATTGTTGATCGCATTTTTCATTCAACATATTGTACTTAGATTTTTATATGTTATTTTTCTAGAGAAAAGATTTATATGTCTGTGTGCAAATATAATCCTCGTCAAAATTAATACAATGATAAATTATAATTTTCTTGTTAGATTTCATCAATTTTCTTTCGTCATCCTCGTCATTCTATAGTTGTAATATTCGCGTAGTTCATTACAAACGATTTTGTTTTTTTCTACTGACATTACATTTCCATAGTTTTAAATGTTTTGCACGTAATCTAAAGCTCGATTAAATATCTGACACGAATAATATCAATTATAATTTTCCCACACCCCTTTCCTCACAATGAAATTAAGTTCAACCCTTCGCCAACCCACCAATCTATTCAATCAAAATCTTTATCAAATTAAAACCTTTCTGCTCTATTTATTCGATAAAATAACATGAAAATCTTTCCAATCCACAAAAAAAGTTAAAATTTTGAAACTTATCTTGATAGTGTTATAAGCAAGAGCTTTGATAGTTCTAAAGCTCGTCCAAATGTGTGAATTTGCGAGGTGAGTTGGTACGTGTGAATGCAGTTAAGGGTCGTTGAGTTTGCATTATTCACCACTGGCTAGAGAAATGATTCCAAGCACGGATCTACACTTCCATATAGAATAAAAGCTCACAAAGGTCCTGGCTGGATAAACTAAAAGGATGAAACCAATCAAAGCACTTTTATTCATCCTTTGGAAAATTGCTAATACAATTATGGCCATAATACAGGCACAAGGAAATGTAATTAATCATGAAAGTGTCGGAAAAAATCAGGTCCATTTTTTCGGACGATATAAAGCCGAAAAAGTTCATAATTGAATTTCGTCTGTTTTAATATGCAAAAAACATTTTTTTTTATATATAATTTCATATTTTTTCTTAATCTCTTTCAAAGGATGCTTATCCTAGCGGAATCATTTGTTACGAAAATTCGCAGAGAAATTTAAAAACATAAACGTACATTATAAAAAGTATTTTAACCTTGGAGCTTTACAATAACGAAGCTTTTAACTTTGTAATATAATACCTATACACAATTTTAGTGTGAACATTGTGAAGTATAAGTTGAAAATTATATATAATATTACAAACTATGGAAAAAAAATCACATAAAATGAATCATCTACGAATAATGAAAATTCTAATTTAATTTTTTCTTACTTCCGAAAATAATGTTCCATTTAGGAAATTAAAAATCAGACTGTTGAAAACATTGCGAAAATTTCTTTACAAATTTAATTGATTTAAGTTTCCTTCCGGTTTGTAAGGATTGTAATTTTCCTTTTAAGGGAAACTGATTGGTTAAAGAACTTATGGATTTCATATCCCATAATTTTCTTTTCAAGAAGAAAAGCTTTCTATTAAACAGTACTTTAATTGTACTCTCTTTAAATATATTCACTTTTGAGATTGATTGAGTCCAGTAGCGTAGCGTGGTGGGTACTGAAGATGAGCATGACCACGGGCGGCACAGGAAAATGGGGTGATATATTAACTTAGATAATTTCGTTAATGATTTTACTTTGAGAAAAACTCGAAAAAAACGACTTTAAAAAGACTTTAAAGGTATTTGGCTTTTTATCAATATTCTTGACTATTGTCAAAGGGTTGTCACAGAGGTCACAGGTTGAAAACAGGGGGCGGCAAATTTGCGATCGGCCCCGGGCAGCAAAACCACACCCTACATCACGGATTAATTCCTTACTAATTGCTAAAGTGTTCTGGTAAAAAAAAATCCTAAGACAAGCATCTAAAGCAATTTTTTTGTATGTCAACTCAATTTTAATTCTTCGACTTCCAAATCTTATCTTTTGTTGAACACATCAAATATTGAATAGATACGATTTTTATAGTCTTCAAACAATTCCATGAATCAAAGAGTGTATCATACAGATGTTGTAAGAATAAAAATAAAATAAATAAGAGGAAAATACGATCACAGTATAGAATACAGATATTCTTTTGTCATAAAATAAAAATAAAATATTTTTAAGGAAATCATCCAATATTTTCACAATAAAAGAGAAACTATTTAATTTTAACAGGATTTATATTTAATTTTTTTGGATTATGAAATCATTAATCGATTTCTTTCGGAAATAAACCATGGTATCGTTTTAAATTCAAATGAAAACTATTGACATTTTCTTCATTACCGCTAATATGACTAATTGATGGTTATAATAATTTCACTAGGGAATAAAATTTTTGTTTTTTAAAATATCGTATCTCATCCTAAATGATTTTCCAGACTAATTACAAATCTAAAGCCCGTTTTAACGGAAATTTATGATTAGTGCTATATTAAAATTGGTTTACCAAAGTTAGATGTATCATCTAGCTTATATACATAACTCACGTCAACAATTGCAATGATTTTTTTTCTACTAGACAAGAATCCTTTTCATTATTACAAACTTTTGCAGACTTAAGACCAGCCGCATACTGTAGGGAACAATTATCCTCAAAAGAAATATTTCTTTGGTGTTGGCAGATTGGTCAGATAATGCATTGAAATAGTAGAGGGAGCTGACATATACTCCCGGGCATCTGGTCACTAATTTACTATTAATTATTGAATTACTTATAATTATTGAATATTAATAGGACTGTAAAAAAATTGTTAAAGTAATTAAATATTAATTTGACTATTTTTTTAATTTCCATTCTTTCAGGTCTAAATCGATGTATAATGTGAAGGATATATCAGAATGTGGTAGACCAAACAAATAAGCAGTATTTTACTTCATTTATTTCAATTGCAACGTTTCGTTGGTGTTATTCTAACTTCATCAGGCAACTTGTAAATATTACATAAAAACATATAGCCCTATGATTTAAAACAAATTCATACGCCAGACTTGTTGGTGAAACACACCGGAGTTAAATTAAAGTATTGGTATGTCAATAACCAATAGCTATGTTAAACATTCTTAATATTAGGTCTTTTTAAAATTACAATTGACAGCAATTAAAATTATTAAAATTAACTTATAACTATGTATGTAATTTTTATCAATTGCTTACTACAGTAAGCCTACTGTAGTGCTTTTTTGATCTGCTACATCCTGATTCATCCTGTATATTACATATTGATTTAAACCTGAAACAATGGAAATTAAAAGAAAAAAAATATCTTTATAACTTGGGGGTAAAATGATTATAGTTATCTATAGAAGAACGTATTTTGGTAAAAATAGATTCATGATTCTTAATTGAATTAAGAAAGTTTACAAGAAGATGTTTGATTTTAAAACTTAAAAGTATTTTTTTTAAAATCAATGCAACAAGTTTCACATTCTCTTGAAAATAATTGTTTCAGAAAAGAACTTTAAAAACCGTATTAATCACTCCAGTATTCCCACTTACGTGCTACTTATTGCGACAAACGAAACATCTTGAAATATTTCATCGCAAAATAATCACAAGTAGGATCATTTACCCTTATTTAGCGACATAATTAAATAAAAAATCAATTTAAATTGTTCTTTTTCAGTGTTCGAGTTCATTGAAGGTATTTTTTATTTATTTTTTAAGTATACAGAAAGTAGACTTCATTATTCTCTTTTGTAGACCAGACAATGTTCTTATAAAATCTTAAAATTAACTTAAACGTTTTTAGATGTTAATTACAATGTAACGTTAAATGAGTTTTAAAAGTTGTCTTCATTAAAAATTAATAGTTGTCTTAATTTGTTTCCACGTCTTTTATATTAAATTATCCTATTTGTTTCATGTCTACAATATTAATTTAATTCTTACAAATTGTGTCGTAAAAAAATATTTTAGATCAAATTCAGCAAGTATGTACCTAGTTTGAACAACCAAAATAATCATAAAAATATGCTATAGGTTTGCTACTGGCTATTTTTCAAGATACACATAATTATTGTACGGGCAAACGATATGAAATTTATATTATATCCAATAGATACCTATACTTCTAGTTGCCTTTATAATCGATTTGTTTAATGAACCCAAATTATAAGGGTGTAAACTATAGGGAGGAAAAATATAAATTTGATATATAAATTGAGAAAAATCGTTCTTTTTATATCAAAAACTTTTCAGGTGAAATTTTGATTTTTAAATATTAGTATAAGACACAGTGAAAAATTGGATGCACGACAGAAATTATTGAAATTTATTGCAACAAATCTCATCCCTCTGTCGACTGGAAAAGTAAGCCAAAAAGAAAAACGCACTTGCTCGCCGAGGCAAACGAAACGAAAGAAAAAGAATTTTCTTCTCTCAATATCATGAAATATTATCTGAGAAAAATCTCCCAAGCGTACATATGTTTCATATTTTTAACCATAATGTAAATATTCGTCGAACAAATCGACACAAAAATATAACATATATGTACAAATAGTTGATAAGGAGGTGACGAGTTTGTAAAAGAGATATCGCCATCGATGGTTTGTTAAGATTTTTCCACTCACTTTTCCTGAAACGAAAAAAAAACGTCTTTATCTAAACGTATCTACGAGTTTCGTCTATCTTGAGTTTGTAACACGATACCAATACCACTCCATTGATATGATAAATGAAGAAAACCAAATCCACTTGATCAAACCATATACAGATATGGAGAACAGATATACAATAAACCATATGTAAGCAAGTGCATGTACGGAAACGTAAATCCGATGTCGAAATATCCAACCGAAAGTACACAACAGAATACTAGAAATGTTCGTGAAAATTTTCATATATCTTAAGCAAAGCATTGAAAATTATATCAACAAGCTTGAATTGTTTTTATAGAATGCAATAAGCTATTAGCTAATAGGATTGCGAAATTTAAGGGTGGATCACCGTCAGAACGTAAAAAAAATGACTTTTTTAAAGCTGCAGCCATTTTTTTTAGAGATATTAAAAAACAGTCTTAGGCATGTAAAAGTTGAAGTTTTGAACTATTTTTTTTTATATGCCCCGATATGTCTCCCCCCCCTCCCCCTTTTACAGAGCTTTGAAAAAGGGTCCTCAAAAATTAGGAGGCAAACGGGAGACAAGATTTTCTCGGAAACCGGAAGTCGGATCATGATTTTCCAAAGAATGCAGGTTTTGTTAATGTGTTTTCTTAGTACTGAGCCTCGAAAATCCGAAAAAAGTTGAAAATTCATAAAATGGCGCGACTTTGAAAAAAAAGTTAAAAAAAAACTACCTTTTTTTGGACCTTTCCCCCTCTCCCACTTTGAGGGGGGGGAGGTTTGGCCAATTTCAGAGGTTCAGTACCAAGAAGACGTGTTGAACTATAACACTCTCCAGTTTCAAGTCAATCCGTCGTATAGTTTCTGAGAAATCTTGTCTCCCAGTTTTAAAAAGTTGATTTCGAGAAAAACGCATTTAAAGTTTTTTTAAGATATTTTTTTATGTTATTATCAATTTATTCAATTTTTATCAGTGAAAATACATTAGTCAGCTATTCCAGGACCATATAATATATCGACAAATACTTTTAACACGTTACTCTTGAATGTTTAAAACGACATTTATGGAAAAAAAATCGATTTTTTTTTCTGACGGTGATCCACCCTTAATGATTTGTTTTGATTGTTGAAATTTTGAAAATTTAACAAAGCCACTTCCCAGAGTCAATGCGAGAATATCCGATATAAAAATACGTACAGGGAGTTTTGTACATTGACGTTATTCGGGGCCTGTCTATAGGTACATAAAAATAATTATAAAAAATAATTAAAGGGATAGATTTAAAAAAAGACTTTATAATAGATAGCAAAAACTTTAAATTAGTTTAATTGCAATACATTCATTAAAATTAAAGGTGAATAATAAAGTAAAAAATAAAAATTATTACTATTAAGTGAAATAGTATGCATAATGAATGTCGTAAGCAATTGCAAAAATGAATTTGGAATTTCTCAAATATAAATCAAATTAAATACTTTCTTGGTTGATAGATTTTTGAAAAAAATGTATCAAACATAGTATGAAATCATTACTCGTTTTTTTAAATTTATTATAATTTGTGCAAATAAATTACAAAATATTTGTGTTCCATGGTAGATATTACATAGGAACCCTCGTTTCTCAGGTAACCGTGATAGTTCCTTTACAAGCGCCTGCGTTCCATTGGTAGAGGAAATTTTTTTAATTGGTTCCATCATGGTTGGATTTTTGGGTTCTTTCATTAATGGATGTAGATTTTTATAAGATTTATTAATTTACCATCTCCTTTATGGTGGATATCCTGATATGGTATCTTTGTTGATGTTTTAATTTCAGTCATACCATGGGGCGCCCGCGATTTTTCTTTAAGCTCGGTCTTGGAAGACCTGGGCACGATTCAAGATTCATAAATTACACAGGTTGCCCCATTAGAAAAGAAAATATGACGTCATACGAAGAATTTTGAAATTTCAATCAGTCTGAAGATATGTACGAATTTCTTCTGGATGCGTCACGTAGCGCATGAGACCACCTGTGTATTTTATAAACCTTGGGCACGATTTACATTTGTAGCTCCCCATAGTGATGATGCGCACTTGAAATTATGTGTTTGTTTTTTGTGAATATTAAGCTGTAATTATTCCTGGCAATAATCAACATTGCAAATTCATCCAAAACTTTGTTATCTTGTTATATGCAGTCTTCAGGTAAGTCTTTTGTTGAATTGGAGTTCAAGGTATTTAGCCGATTCACACTGAATGATGTTCACGTTTTTCAATATTACTGCTGGACAGTTGCCTTTCCTAAGCATAAAAGTTTTCGAAGATGATTCAGTCTCGTTTTTTCGGATATTTCACTTTTCTGTCAATGATTCCTTCAGATTAAAGAGATGTTTCAGATGAGCCACTACGACTGTAGGATCTTCATCACTGTATCGTCAACAAATATACTTGTGGTAGTATCAATGATCGTTGGTAAATCATTAGTGAATAACAGATACAATAAGCTGTAGAAGGCTCAGAACTATGGAGACTGTACACAGGAGACCGAACTCCATGTAAACGAAATGTGACCAAAACTTTAAAAGTACCTACTTCACGTTTTCGCCGGTGGTGACTCTGAAGTATCAAATTGATGACAAGGCTTCACTCGATTTTTATTTGAAAATATAATTTCTCCGTTTAAAAGTGGTACAGCAGAGCAGCCTGATGGCCACCTCATGAACTCGGTACCTTTACCATTTTCGTCTCGTTTTTGAGGCTCGCAGGCCATAAGAGTTCGGCCTCCTGTGTATAGTCTCCATAATCAGAACACTGCTCTGAGGGTCACCTGACTTAATTAGATAAAAATAACAATATTTTTAGTTTTATTTTATTCTAAATTGGCGATTCATTAAATACGACTCCAGTGATTTGAAATAGACGGATAGACATTTTTTTTTATTTTTTAGAGCAAGTCGTAATTCCATACCTTATGCAAGACCATCCAAGGCTTAGCTAATGTCCAGGATGGCTGAGGAACAATATTTTTTTGATTTCCATAGTCTTGTTTACGAGTTCAATGTGAACTACTCTATAGTAAGCCTACTGGTGACCGAGTAGTCTAGGTGACCGCCCCAAAACTGATAGATTTTGGTTTCGATCCTCGTATTGAGAAGATTTTCGATATTTCTCGATTACGACTTTTATTAAGCTTAGAATCGTTAAAGATCATGATAGTCATAAGGCGAGGCAAATAATAACTTAAAAAAACTGCTCTGTAACATTGTTGAATTATGGAATGATTTTGCCTAGATACTGATTGATAATTGGGAATTCGATCGATTATTGAAAACAATTTCTAAAGCAGAAATTTTTCAATAACTTTGAAAATGGTAGCATTGACACTTATTAGTTGAAATAGGAAGACGGCGTTCTGAATTTTCCTTGTTTTTATAATTAAAATTAATTTTTTGTGGGCGGTAGAGGCAAAAGTGCAATCTAAAACTCTATTGACCTATTAGTAGAGTTTATTAGCAGCTTTACGTCCAAGTTCTCTTAGCATTTCGGTAGTTAATAGATCAATATCAGGTGTTTCTCAATACTTATAAATAAAATTGACTTTATATGTTTACAACCTCATTAAATTACATATATGTGCATGGAATATTTTAACATGATGAAAAAATGAAAATTTATCCAGCTTTCTTATTTTCACTGAACAATAAATATTATATTAGACGAGCATCTTCAACTTCAACGACATAGTCAACGGTAAAGGAGGAAAAGAACGAAAGCTTTTAAAGCTCTAGTTAAATGTTTGTGTAGGAAATGATGTATATTTGCCCTCTTAATATTTGCTCGTAATACGATCGTGTTTCAAATAATAAGTTCTTAATAGAGGATAATGCATGGAGAGTGGATACATAGACCTGTGTAAACGAAAAATTAACTTGGATGTCTTGAAGAGACTAGAGCTTTAATAGTTGCATTGCATATTATAACAGGTTTCACAGCAGCTTTTGAACTTCGTGGCTTTTAAATTCTGTAATAAAAATTTCCTTTAATTTTAAATGAAAAAAGTTATCTATCTTTAATTTTTAAATAGAAACGAGTGTCTTATTCATTTATAAAATACATTTTTATTGTTTGAATATTGATAGTGATTTTTGACAATTATGGTTGTTATGTATAGTTTATAGTTATCATATGAAAGCCAAGTCCTTGAAAAGAAAAATAGTTATGGTTTTTTTTGATTTAATTTAGGAGTATAAACTATTTAAATATGTATAACCTTTGTATATAAACAGTGATAGTTGGTGTCAGGCTCTAAACCTATTAGAATTAAAACCATTAATAATTACCGTGCATGTCTTGTATTTTCATGTGCACATAATGGAAACGATATTGGTCAATACAGATTATGAATGATTTGTGGAATCGAATTATCTGTATTAATCATTCATAACTAATTACCTACAGATTGTAAATCAAAAGATAAAGTCGATGTGTCCATTTGAAATCATTATAAAATCTTTCAAGTATCAAAAAAAAAAATCTAATTCTAATTCTTCCGGAAAATGTATCTGGTTATATATTTTGTTTATAAAACAAAAACGTGTGTATTCTTATGTACGCATGAGAGAAGTTGTACTTCTTTGGTAAAATAAAAAAGATGTTTTCAATCCACTGCCGTAGCCTCTTCTAGTATTGCCTGAACTGGTACACCAGTTATTAGTGGTTTGTGATAACTAAAATATGATACAATTATAAATAAAATTTACTTTTAATATTAAAACTCAGGGTAAGCAAACATATGTGTTGCAACAAAGACAAAGAAAAAGAATAGAAAGTTGTAGAAATATCAATGTGATTGGAATACAAATATCAAATTTGAACTATCATTTCATTAGTTACAACTGACATTTTGATTTCATTTAATTGCTAGTTTGAGTCATTTGTTAGTTGTGTCCATATTGGGCTATAAATATTTCACGTTAAGTTACTGGTCTTCAAGGAAAAGATTAAATTGACTATTTATGCATAGATACTTTTTTTTACACATTTGGTTACTTATAAAAAATGTATATTACATATTATATAAATTAACCGTATACATAGATACTGTATGTATACAAGGTTGACTGGGTATACATACTGTACATTCTGTATAGTATGTATACGTATTTAGCTATTTATACAAAATTTATATTGCATATTATATGAATTAATCGTTTTTCTATAGGTCACATATTCGAAAAATACTTATTGAAAACATTCACCAAAAAGAAATAAATTCTTGCCACAAAATACCAAGTATAGATATGTACAAACAATCCTTAATAGCAACGTTCTAAGAATTATATTTATGCAATAGGTATTATATATTTAATTGACCCAATTATATCAACGTATTGAAACTGATTTTTAATGAAAATATAAAAAATATAATATAATATAATGTGTCAATCGAATTTTTTTACAGTATTTTAAATATGACATTGGATAATTTCAAAAATTAAGAATCATTCATTTCAAAAATATCTTTGTTTTAAAAGTATTTTAATTCTCATAATAATAATAAGCCAAAGTAAGTATGAGTAAGTATGAAAAAATAATGTAAACACATAAGTGAGAGTGAATTACAATCATTTTCTCAAATTTGAATTGAATAATTTTTGCTAAAGTTTCAACAATCATTTTGATTTTATTCAATCAATTGCCAATTGAATTGGCAGTTTGTTACTATTTTAGTCCTTGCAGGTCGGTCAGTATTGGGTGGTGAATATTTCACGGGAAATTACAAGTTGTGTTTTAATATGGATAATGGATATTTTTATGACTGTAAAATAAGAAAACATTTAGTTCAACGATATCTATGTTCTTAATAAAATACACAAGTGACAGTGGTTTTTAGCTTACTGTAATGACTGTAATTTTTAAACTTCGTATTTGGTTCAGGATTGTTCGGTACGATCGAGTCCGGTTCGTTCCCCCTTCCGACAAAGTCGAAACATATTTTAGCGTTTAAAAACGTATTTTTATCATTTATCATGTAGTATAAGTGAAAAGAATCAATTTTAAAAATATAATATTTTAAGTATCAAAAACATAGTTATATGTGTTTTATCTCTTTTGTTCTGAAATTCTTAAGATTGTTGAAGAGATAAAAGTTTACTCGAAGCTTAAATTGTTGCTAGTTCAAGGTTAAAATTGCTTCACTAACCTGTAAGTGATGATAACTGGAGCTGTATCCTAAGTGGTCACAAGGACATTGACAGTCGACCAAATGTCCCGCCGATAAATCAAAGAGGAGTTCCGGTTCGTCGTCCAATTCCGATTCACTTGTAAGATTACCTCGACGACTACCGGACCGCGGCATACTATTATAGCTGCTGGCGCCAATGGAAGGTGGCGGTGGCGGTGGTGCTGCATCATCATTATCCTCATATTTGCCACCCCGAATCAACCCCCGTTGAGTTGTCCGTCCTGGACTTTGTCTCCGCAACGAGGACGCTTTTCGTTCAATCATTTGTAAAATTCTTGAATTCTGTTCACAACTGTAAGTATGACGGGGCTTCGCCACCGGAGTCAGTATCAATGAGCCGGATGACGATTTGTTTTTCATCATTTTCCGATCCAAGCTGAAGTGCTCGGGAACGGGTTGCGGCTGATGGAGTGGTGTGGGATGAGATTTCTGGCAACATGAGTCGTCCAGTTTGTGTGTGGAATTATAACGGGACGCACTGTGCATTATATTCTGATCGCTATTGTACTTTTGTCGCGATTTTGCGCGTGGAAAATAGAAATCTTTAAAATCACAATTGCATATAAGCTCGATATTTTGTCGCGGACTGTTATGATTGTGGTTGTCTTGATGGTGGAGGTGCTGAACCACGTGTTGATGTCCCATGGGATAATTGCTGTCATTAAGATTACGCGATGATGTTCCGCGATTGTAATCAGGACTGTAGCGTCGCATTTCAAAGCTCATCCCAGTCACGTCCGGCGACGCATCCTGCTGACTATACATCATATTATCGTAAACGGATTTAAGCAATAACTCTTCGCTTGAATTGACAAAATCGGGGCAGTGAGGATCGCTAAATGTGCGTTGAAGGTATTGGCGTCGGGATGCCGCTGGTTGTTGTTGATATGAGGATGGGATTCGGGAAGACGCAGTCCCCATTTGGTCACTAACTGGTGATGTTATCATTCCGACGTTTTGGTAAAGCCCATACGGAGCTTTATCGTCGGTCATTGTCGTATTGTCACACACCTGGGTGTATTTCGTGTTCGAACTCACTGTTGATGTCGTGATTGTCGACGCCGTTTGCTTCCTTTTATTTTCTTCCGGTGATGTGCGTGTCCCACCACGGCGAATTTTATAGATAGGAATTTCCATCTGCAATAAAAACTTTTGTTAGATTCAAATTCAAATATTCAAAATAAATAGAAACGATAAAATAGGCTTTTAGCTTTCATAATTTTAAACCAACTCTCTCCAACACTAATACTTTAAGATAGAGATGCCACGAATATTCGGCAACTATTCGGTATTCGGCTCCTATTCTTAATATTCGGTGTTCGGCCGAATATTGCTTACTATTCGGCCGAATACCGAATACCAAATCATTAAAAAAAAGCATATTTTACTCAAAAATGTGTTGATATAGGGAATCGGAAAGCAATGTTGTTTTCTTAACATAAAATTAAAACAAAATTTCTACACAAGCTTTAATTTCGAGGCATATAATACCGAATTTGTATTCCTTTAGGAATTTATTTAACCATTTCAGTATAAAGCTTAGAATAATAAGTATTTTTAATCTTTTGTTAGTTAACTAGTCACGCTAATCAGAAAATGTCTTAAGGTACGACTTTGAAATTACTTTTAAACCGATAAATGGCAATTGAATGTCGATAGGTTCAGTAATGACATTACTTTCCGATCCTCTTAACATTTATTTTAATCGTAAATTTCTATACTTATCTAATATATAAAATTCTCGTGTCACGGGGTGCGTTGCTAAACTCCTCCGAAACGGCTCGACCGATTTTCATAAAATTTTCTATGTATATTCGGTAGGCATGAGAATCGGACAACATCTATTTTTCATCCCCCTAAATGGTAAGGGTGGTCCACCCTTAAATTTTTTTTTTTATTTTTTGGATAAAATTTTTTGTTTTTATTTTTTTATGATACATCATACAAAAATACATACAACCCTAAATTTTCACCCCTCTATGATCAACCCTTATTTTTTTATTAATTAAAAACTTTAATTTTTTTGGCTAGATTTTTATTTTGTCATGACTAAGAATAACAAAAAATCATATTACTCTTAATTTTCACCCTTCTACGATCAACCCCTATTTTAACGGAATATTAACGAAAAAAGTAAAAGTAGTAGTAAAAAAAATAATTATATTAATAAAGCTTAAAGTAAATACGTTTTAAAAACCGTGCATACATAAAATCGTGTAATTATATATCTCCTCTGCCAGATAAAATTTTAATATTCGGTGTATTCCTTATAAGAAGTAGGCATGTGAAAATATATTTTTTTTAAAATTCCTGCCCTAAAAGAGTGAATTGGGGTGATTAAGTTTCTTTGAGAAAATGTAGAGTTAATCAACAATCGAAATTTTGAATTTACTAAGTGTAATTAATAAATAAAGATTAAATTAATAAGTTTCTGTTTTTGTTATATAATTTTAACTACAGCAATTTAAATAACGTCATTTCACTTAATTAGTATGAAAGTTTAGGTAGTAGGTACTTATATCAAATACCATAGAGGCGGTTTTTAATTTTTGTTTGTTTTTCAACAATCAAACTTTTTAAAATCTAATTTTTATGAACTAATAATTGTGAACTGGAGCAATTATATACTCTGCTAAAAAGCATTATGGAAGCAATTTTTTGTCATATAACAACAATTGGTTTTCAAATAGTTCTAAATACCGAAGAAGAGTTAGCATAGAAAATATACATATATATATATATATATGTATATATGTATATATTTATTGATGATAATGAAATATGACAAAAAATGGCTTCCATAATGCTTTTCTGCAGAATATATAAGTGCTCCAGGTTGCAATCATTAGTTCATAAAAATTAGATTTTAAAAAGTTTGATTGTTGATTGGTTCATAAAAAAAAAATTATAAAAAGTTTCTTTGTTAAGAAACAAATAAAATTAAGTGAAATGGCGTTATTTAAATTTCTGTTATCAAAATGATATAACTACAATGCCCATTGTGTAAGCATAGGAAAACCGCCCTCACTCTCATTTTCCCCACCGCACTTCTAAACAACCATAACTACAGCTGTGAATATACTGGGTTATGTTGAGCTGGTGGAAAAGTAAAATTGCCACAATTGGTCCCATCACCAGATCTGTTACGCTCATTAGATTATAGGCTAGGAAATGATTCTAAAAATTTCTGGACCAAAACTCAAAAATAAAACAGTTGATTATAAACAACGTCGTTTGGGGCAACGCATATTGTGCTGGATAAATTCATGTCCCCCTTCAAGGTATAAATCTATAATAATTTTTGGATAACATTTAAATTTTTATTTTTCAAATAATTTAAGAAAATCTTTGCAAATACAAGAACAAATTTATCATTTACTGGAAGCGCTGTTACCATTACTAGATATTCACTACTAGACCACTACTAGATCATCAAATCTTACAAATGTATTTTATGAGCAATACAGATACAGAAATTGATTGACGTTGTATTCATAATCCGTAAACATAAACAATAAAACGAATCATTGTCCAAAAACTACGGAGGTATCTGAAAATGCAGAAAATTGTAGTCGATTAAAGTCACACGACACGTCGATCGGAAAATTGGGATATGTGGAATCAAAATGTCTTCTGCTTTGTATTTTCAATTCAATTTGTAACTTCGATAAGGTTGCTCATTAATTTTTTCACCGCAAGTCGGGTGTTATGACCAAAACGTGGTTGATCTATATATTCCACAACATAAGGATTACTGATCCAATTTTTAATTGGATTCTGAGGCGGTAACCCGGAGAATTTCAGCGAATTTAAAAATTCTATCCATAATTGAAAACATCATCTTTATTAGTAACACAATCAACCAAATTGCAGGTCTCTAATTCGCCAGTTTTCCTATTTTGAATCTGAACTATCTATTTCATGAATATCATTTTCGTTGACAACGTTTTTTGGGATCAATATAACACGTTCTCTCAACTAAACATGATTTTTGTAATTTGTAACCAAGTTTGGGAACACCCTCTCGATGAGTTCGGTTTTTGATTCAGTAAAGTGACAAAATTGGCAAAGAATGTAATGTATGCAGGTGATGTGTCAACAGAAATTTTGCCATTACCAATATCGAGAAATTGTTTGGAAAACACTTTTCTAAATTAGTTATTCTGCAATTCGAATTACATTTTCGAGTTTAATTTGATTGTTTTTAAATATTTCCATACAGTGGACGACTTCAGACATTAAGGATCGACTGTTGTCGATAAAATAAATGCTTGCTTTAAATTATCAAATATCTGGTACCATATAAATAAACTTCAGATGGAAGAAAACAAGAAAATTGTATTGCTGAACGATCCTTCTGCTGATGATTTCTCCAAGAAATTAATAAATGGCCGTGTTCATTGTTTGAATTTTTATTCAAATTAAGTTTACTAAAACATTATTCAGCGGTTTTGTGAAAAAGCTAGCAATTATGTAAAAAAAATTGAATGAGACGAAATCCCAAAAATTCAAAGGAAATGAAATCAATACGCTCGATTCGTTGACAGGAACATGGTTTTTACCGATATTCAATATTTGCTTGGGAAATTTTTCAGCAGATTGATCATTTCACAACGTATGCCTCATGTCTCCAACTGAAATTTCTTCACATTGTGCCACAGATTTTATGATTTTAAGCAAGTATTTATTTTACTGGTAGAATTCCATCTTGGAATACTTGGCACTGTTTGGGGGAAATCACCAACAATAAAATCATTGCGCTTTCAAAACATATTGAGTCAATGCGAAGATAGATCTTTCAATAACTATCGTTATATGCCTTTAAGAAAGAGTTACAGACAGTTTTGAATCAATGAATCAATGAAATTGACAGCATTGACATCAAACTGTGGGTCACGTGAACTGCCAACTACGGAAAATTCCAAGCCTAATTATTTAAAAACTGATTTTATTCATATTTTTCCGTGTATTATTAAGATATGTTAATAGTTAATAGTTAATAATAGTTAATAGTTACTCTGCTATTTGGAGCGATGGTGAATTGAACTAATCATTAATCATCAAAATCAGTCCAGTAATTTTTTAGTTAAAAAATGATCTAAATAACCTGACTTTATTTAGTATATTTAAGATATTTGATTTGACAAATCGTATGTCAATGTAATAGCAACGTACTTCAATGAGGAGAATCAATCTGAGGGCAATGCATGCACCAAAATTCATAGCTTCAATAAATTAAATGAATTGTTGACATGCCATTGAATTAACTAATTTTTGTTTTTTATTAATAATTTTTACTCCCATTGTTTAATATAATATTATTATATAATATTGTTCTAATTAAATATTGAACTTCAAAATTGTATTCGTATTAGTTTGTTATTAAAATTATAAATTAAGAGTAGCTAAAATATTCTTTCATAAAAAACACTACGTTCAATTCCTGTTAGGCACTACGAAGTTTGCCGGGTCAGCTAGTTACAAAATAAAAATCAATCTGTGATACGTTTTGACGGGTAAAAATTAAAAATGAAACTAATATTCGAAAACTATTTGGTGTTCGACTATTCACACCGATCAGTAAATTAGAAAAAAATGCATAATAATACTCAGAAAGGCTTTCATTTCACCAATTATAGCTTTTAACTTATAAATTTATTTTACCATAGCATATTAATACTTTAAATCTATCAGTGGTAAGTTATGATGAATGAAAACAAGTTTTTCAACGTTGATAGCAAACGATTTCGCTTTTCCTCATTAATTATAAAGTTTAATTATAAATTATAAAGTATGTTTAAACTTTAAACCTCACTCGCTAACGATACTAAGTGTCGCCGAATATTCGGTGATTCGGCTAAAAGACTCGCCGAATATTCAGTATTCGGTCAAATCACTATTCGTGGCATCTCTACTTTAAACATACAGAGGTGTGAAAATTATTAGACTCAAGACTACTCAAGAGAAAAAAAAAACACATTTTTGTTTTTAAATGTCATAAATTTAAAAATTTCAGTAATTTCACTCATCTTATATATTAAATGGTACCCTTTATGGTTAATGATTAATATTTCTCATCCTGGCATGCTCCTTACTATTTTTTTCATTTAAATTTTATTATGATGCCAAATCTTAATGAGTTCAGTAATCAGATCCACCCGTGTTGTAATAGTTTTTTTTTAAGTTTTTTCTTCACAATGGCCCAAAAATTTTCTTTGAGATTAGTATTAGGACTATTTCCTGGCTAAAAAGGCACATTAATGTTAGAGTTTTTGAGGAAATCCATAACTTTTTTGCCTTTAAGGCAAGGAGTTCCATCCTGCATAAAGATAAAATTTTCTTCCGGAAACCACTCTTTAGTTTGAGGCAATAACCTCGTTTCCATTACTTATATATATTGGTCTTGCATCAAAGGACCTTCCACAATGTATATCCTACCGATACCCTTTGCAGACATACAGCTCCAAATCATAACTAATGTTGAATATTTTACAGTCTGTGCAATACATTGCTGGAGGAAAGTAAAAATCTTCTTTTGAGTCTTTTAATTTTTACATCTCTAGTTTTTAAGTCATAAATTCCAACCAATATCACAAACTAAGCAATTAAACTAATTAACCTTTTTATATTTACGATCCTTTTATGCAAGTTTATTTTTTGAACTTAACATGTTTTGGTATCATATTTGTACGTAAAGCTTTATCTTGTGAAAGTGTAAAAATCGAATATTTATGTAAAGCAACAGTAGAAACTCAGCGACACAGTAGCTAGATTTTACTGTCGTTGGATTTGGAAACTCTCCCAAGGAAACTCTGTTTAACATTGATAAGTATTTTATTTATTTCCGAGTCACAATAAATTAATGGATAATAATATATGTCTTATGGGAAGAAATTGAGTCCCATAAGACCATAAAAAACTCTGTTATTGTCGGAAAACTGCATTTTCTTTCCGGTTGAGATACAAACGAAAATTCAACCGGTATCATCAACTAGAGACCAGCATTCGGAAGAATCCGCAAAAAAAATCTTTAATACCTCAACAGAATCAAAATTATGGCCGTTTTTCAAATTTAAGAATGAAGTAATTAGAGTCTCAATTTATTTACAAAAACCGTTATAACTTTTGTTTGAACTGAGTTAGAAGGAAATGTTTTTTGATATATGTTTCTATGTACTAACATCAAAATTGCACTATAATACAATTTGCATGTAGTTCAGTTGAAAAAAATAATAGTTGTTATAAAATTCAACAATGGAATAAGTGCATTTACAAAATCGCATGGTATTACAGGATATTAGGTTTTTTTTTCTTGTAAAGCTTTTACCTCGTAAAATTGTAAAATTCGAATATTTAAGCAAAAGAACATTCATGTAAAAAGATACATATTCATGTAAAAGATACTTTTCCAAAAATATAATAAAAAACAAAGTTTTAATCTCCATTGTTTCAGGTCTAAATCGATATGTAATATAAAGGATGAGTTAGGATGCAGTAGATCAAAAAATTTAGCAGTGTTTTATTTTATTAATTGCAGCATTAATTGCATCAGATCAAATATTACAAGATTGCCTGATGAAGTTGAATTCAACCGACGAAATGTAGCAAATTGCAATAAATAAAATAAAACGCTGCTAAAAAAATAGTCAAAAAAAAATCAAATCCGGAAAAAAAACTTTCGGACACTTTTTGTCGAAGATCGTTTATAACATCGTTATTACCTCTAAATTATTTTCAAAAAAAATAAGCAATTTCTTTTTCTGTAAGAAACCTTAATGTTACGTCAAAAAAAACATAGAACTTACACTTTGCGTAATATTTACCTGAGCTTTGTTAAACTGTTTTTTCTTTGTTAAACTTTTTTCGTTGTTACTAAATATAGAGTTGCCAAACTTTATATTCAAGTGAAAACTAAAAGGTTTTCGTAAATTCATCGTTACACCCTCCCGTCATAATAATGATCTCACTTCCTTCCAATGCACGTTAATAAGGATTATTCAGAAGCTTAACATTCCCATTATCTTAGCACAAAAGTGAAACAACTTTCTTGAATAAATATTACCTAAGTCTTCCGAAATGTCAACGTTTTGCGTGATTTACAAAGAAAAATCCTTTAAGGTACTTATGTCAATATAAATGTTTTGAACTAAAATTGACCTTTTTTAGTAAAACTGTTCAAAGACATCAGCCCTAATATATGTGAACCAAAATTAATAACTCATTTATAGCTTAACTACTTTAACTTTTAATGCAAATTACAAAAATAAAATTTTATTATTGAACTGATAATACAATGTATTCTTTATCTATTTCTGTAGCAGAAATTCCCAATTAGTTAGTATTTTTTACGCGGGATTATCTAATAATCTAATAGAGAAAAAAAAATTTGGAAGATTACTTTGGAAAACAAAAAAAAAAAATCTTCTATAATCATTCTTTGTAAGTTATATATTATGAAAAGACGTAAATTCACTTATTAAATCTGTACTTGAGATCCATACTATCGTAATTTTATTTTTCAGGTTTTAGCGCTAAAATTATCTTAACTAACGTAAAGATGATTTCTTCAAACTCAAACTTCTAATATCTATCTTATATAAGTGGGCAATAGTTTACTAAAGCAAAAACTATTTGCGTTTAATTATTCTCCTGCAGTTCCCAATGTATTCATCCCACTAGTATTTCTGTAGAAAATTAAGAAAATTAAACGTTATTGCAAAATGTATAAATCTCTTTTCGCTTTATCCAATAATAATAGATCGTCATTGTATTCGTAATATTATACTGTATTGATAAACAAATTCAAATTATTTACTCATGACTCTGAGGATATAAGTTCAAAGACTTTTTGGATCATTCATTATTAGGCATATAATAATGCCAAGGTGCTACAAGGTAATAAAATAAGTATATTATGTGATATTTATATATTTTTGCCTACATATATTTTGAAAATTTACTGTATATTTTGTTTTTCAATTTTCACATTTACAATTTAAAACAATCATATCCCTTTGCTTCTTTGGTTTGGGCTGATTATATGATGTACAGAAATATGATACGGTATAAAAATTATTCAGTTTAATTAACCGGAAGTTAACTATAAATAACAAATATTGAATAAAATTTAAATAAATTTTCTGATATAATGGTGTCGATACGTATTTTGATTGCGAAACAATCTTCTTCAGAGATCACGAAGTAATTTTGAAGCAATTCAACTATTCACACTGCCTGTTTAAATTTAAAAGTTTATTTCTAAAAAATTGTATAACATAACATTTATACTTCAACATTTTAATACATACTATAAATACAAGTTAAAATATATGTCCTCAAAATAATTATTTTTATTTTGTTAAAAAAAATGTTGTTGTTATAAAAAGATTTCCAGTCCCTGACCATATTAATAAACGCACTATAGGTGTTGTATAAAACCTGAAGTAAGAGCTATTTTATTTTGGGTCCATATTTTTGATTGGGTTTAACTTTCTTGTACAAATTTTATTTAGTACGCTTATTTCCAACTAGCGTGACCAAAAATTATATTTACTAAAAATAAATTTTTATCATCAAATTAATTAAACATCTTCTTAATTATGGCGAGCTGAATTGTTTAATATTTAATTGAAAGCTCGTTTACTGATATTTAAGTTCTAACTCTGCGCAGTATCCTGTCAATGTAGGACAATACCGTCTCCTGAATTTGTGGATGATGATTCCATACGTGTATATATTTCTAAGGGCAATTTTTCTGTTGTCACCATTTCTTTAGCTACTTTTTTCTTCAGCAATTTTCACATATTTTCAATGGGTTTCAAATCAATGTTATTATCCTAAAATAGGGTAGTAGGGATAATAAACAAAGTCTTACCTTTATCCCGAAAATATATTTCTTAAAAATCATTACAACTTTTGTAAAGTAAAAAGTAAACAACATTAAATTTAATTTAGTAGAATATGTAGATTTTGTATGAAATCTTAAGTGCGTCTAATAATATGGTCAGGGACTGTATGTACCAAACCTCTTTTCCGTCATTTTTAAAATTCCATCATAATTCCAAATATATAGTGAAATTATATTAACTTTTTCGTGCCAAATGATTACTCTTGCACCGCTTTTTTGCATTTTTTATGCGCCCTCAAAAATAAGGGGTGAAATTGGTTCCTTCACAGCATCAATGATTTATTTTTGTTCTCTTGTGTTCTTTATTATATATTTTATTATATATTGTATGTTTTTTAAGAAAACGTATGAGATCACGAGTGATGCATTGGTAGTCAATCTTCTGAAATCATTGATTTATTTCTTTTTCTCAGTCTTTCTTATGCACCAATACGAAACTGATAGATGTTGAGTTACACACACAAATTCTCAATAATGAAAATATTTTTCAGCTAATATTTAATAAATTATTCAAAAAATATTTGGATTTTAGAACTCTAGTACCAAAATTCGTTTAAGATATCAGATATTTTTTTATAATATATTCAAGAGCTACGGAAAAATAAGGTTTGCCTGTTCGAAGATTAAAATTTTGGGATTCCTAGCAATTGAATTATATCCGTATGTATTTCCTTTATAAATATAAAAATTGATCGATTAAAGTGTTTTTTTTTCTACTTTGCATTGAGGAAAAATCATCTGGAAACATTTCAGTGGAACATACTGTATACAAAGAAAATATGTTAACAACATTATAACGTTAATTGTATTAACGATTTATTTGATTTTTCAACTAAAATCAATATTTATATTATCATTCAGTAAATGGTTTTTATTTTGTTTTTGTCCAAATTCGAAATGAGATTACTTTTATACAGTATCACAACAAGAAACTATCGTTTTGAGTTTTTATTGGTCTGAAAATATTTGTTTCAATACCGATTCACACAAATATACATATGTATATCCAAAGAAGGAAAGTTGGGAAAATAAATGCTTATAAATTCCATTGGTTTTCCTTTTATATGTCTCCGTATAGTTGAAGTTTCGTTCAGGGAAAATAACAAAAATTAAAACCGCAAAACCTCAAGCAAAATTTTCTTTATACAAACAAAAAAGAAAAATTATCTATGAAAAAAGAAATGAATAATGGAAAATGAAAATTGTGTGACAGCTCGAGCTGACCACAGACTTTTCAATTATCTTTTAGCTCCCACTCGTGCCTATTCTATCCGCTTTCCACTCTAAAATATATTCGTTCCAAGTTTGATCTTTATTGTCCATTGGTCAAAAACCACTTAAAAATTGTTATCTTTTCGATTTATCTCCGTGAAATTATTAGAATGAAACCAAGTCAATACACATTTGTGTGTTTTATTTACTCGCAAATGTTCGATCAAATGATTTTTCCTCTCCGGTCAGGAAAAAGGAGTTGGTGTGGAGTGTCCCGAGAGTTTGTCAATGATATTTTTCAATTGGGCACATCGTCATTGCTTATTCCCATTGGGCGGAAAATCAACGACCTTAACACATTTGAACCAAAAAAAAATTGTCAACCCAATGAACGCATAAATCATGCAAATGCACATGCAGTTTGGCTTTTTTTTACCTTTTGCATATTTCCACTCCAGGTTTGTATGCAACATGTGTGCAATGACCATATTTATGACAGTTTTGTGGCTAAATGTTTGAACGCTTGGAAAATCATTGTTGTGTGAAAATGAATGTAAAATGTCGACGTCATTTTATTCCAACCCTGGCTTTTTGTTTCATTTTACACAGTACACATTTTTTACATTAGATATGCATACATATATATTCCATATTGTGATTGTTTAAAATAAAATTGTCAATGAGTCAATGAAAAATTTAACTTCGTTTTTCCGTTATTGGAAATTGAAATAAATCGTGCACGTTTTACAGCTTTGACGCTTTTTAAAGTGCTAGTAAAAAGAACCTTTGCTCCATTTTAAATTACTAAGCCATTGTAATAAAGGTTCTATTTTAAACTTTAAAAACGTTTTCATGAAAATATTTTCAAAAGGATTTGTTTCTCTAAAAGGGTTTTAAAAATTATATTGGCTTATATTTTGTGGTAGAAATTACAGCTCTTAGTTTAAAATGATTTATTCAATTAATATAAATTCTAGCTGTTCTTTTTTTATTTAATAAACATTCTACCTTATCCTCAAGTCCTACCTCTCCAACAGATGTTTTTCTCAAGGTAGCATATTGGGGCCAGTACTTTACTATATTTACACCGCAGATATTCCTACACATCTCAAGACCATATTAACAACCTACGCTGATGATACAGCGATCCTGTCCTCGGATTCCAACCCCCTTTAAGTTACAAAAAATTTGCAACAGCACCTTAACCTTCTGACAGTATGTAGCCAAAAATAGAAAATAAAAATAAACAAAGAAAAATATGTAAATGTCACATTCACCCTCAATAAAAAAATTTGCCCACCATTACACCTCGAAAACGAAATCTTAAAAAAACATCAGAAATTCGCTATCTAGAGTTCTACTTGCATAGCCATCCCACTTGGAATCTACACACCAGACTAAAAAGACAGGAACTTAACAGACGTTACAGACTTTTACGTGAACTATTAGGACCCAAATCTACAATTAGTATGCACAATAAACTTTATAAAACGTTATATAAAGCAATATTATGACCTATCTGGACGTACGGAGCAGAACTGTGAGGTTCCGCTAAACCTTCCAATATACAACGAATCCAATCCTTTCAATCCAAATGTCTCCGAAGAATCCTCAACGCTCCTTATTATGTTCGAAATGAAATAATTCATAGACCTAAGTATTTCCTATGTGGCCGAACTGTGTATCAAATACATTTTAAAAAATTCATGAAAAATTACACTACCATACAAACCCAGAAGTGCAAACGTTAGCATCATTACAACACCCAAAAAACTATCCACGTCTATTGAAAAGACAATGGCCAAGACATCATCTTATTAGTTCGTAGAGAGTTTCAAAAATGATTGGTACCTCTCATCAAGTCCTCAAACTTGATGGCTTTGACTTAATATTCTATTGAGTTAAAGTTCACTTTATTTTTATTAACAAATTATCACTTTTGCTTATTGTATGTTTCTTTATTTTACAGATTGCAAATTTATCTCTTATAATAACAATGAAAAAAAAACATTCTGATCGTTAAGGTAACTTAAGGTAACATAAAATAAGGTATTTCCATCTTTGCAATGCGTGATAAGAAACGTGATAAGATGTGGCGCCACTACAAGTGTGTCTTGAATACTAACTAATCGAAACTATGTACTTTTATACCAAGATTTATAAATTACCCAGGTTGCCCCAATAGAAAAAAAATGACGTCATACGAAGAATTTTTAAATTTGAATCAGTCTGAAGATATGTACGAATTTCTTCTGGGTACATCACGTGGCGCATGAGGCCACCTGTGTATTTTATAAACCTTGCTTTTATACTAACGGTTATAATAAGTACTATAAACACACATGTAGCGGTGCCACATCTGGACACATTTCCCATTATATATTACAGGATTAGAATACCTTCTTACATACTACCTTAAATTTGCGTAAAGCTTTTTTTTTTTGATTAATTAATGATTTTTGATAAATTTTTGAAATAATTGTAAGGTATTTAGCTACAAAATGTAATAATTTTCCCAAGAATTACATTTCCAAGTGTTTTTTCTTGTAATATGAAAAACACAAATTCATTTTATTACGCAACTATAACAAAGAAAGATAAATTTTAAAAAAATGATTTTTTGAAGCCAAAATTTCATTCGCAACAACCTCAGAACGAATGTACCCAACATAGTGATTAACAGTTATTGATTACTAATTTTGGTTTTTACTATTCGGCTTAAGATAATAGTCTCAAGATCATTTAAAATCAAATTTCACCAAGAATTATGCAAGAACAAAGCTTTTATTTCACTTCATCAATAGATATGTTTAATGCACAGAAGTTTTTATTCCTTAGTCCCTTAAAGAAATTTTTAAAAATGATTTTATAGGCAATATTTTTTTTCTAGAAAATTGTTTTTATGCTAATGTTATAATTGGAAAAAAACCATTAAAACCAGATGAAGTTAAAAATTTACTTATTTTTTTAGTATAAGAAACATATATTCTGTAAGCGCAATCAAATAGTTCCATAGAGGAACCTCTGTAACATAAGTTATGTGATATTACGTTACATAAGTGTTCTTGAAAAATTCCTCGAATATTACTTTAATATACCAATGGTTTTAAGAAAGAGATTTTAACAGTATGGTCACAAAAATATACCTTTTTGTACGAACTTACTTCCCCCCCTGAACAACTCGACTAACTTACTCGACTCTTTCTTATGTTTAAATCACGTTTTTCATATTTGGCTCATTCACTCGGTCCATTTACTCAACTTAATCACTCGACTGAATCGCTCTTATCCTTTTCAAAACTTTTAAAGTGTTATTCATATTATGTTTTTGATTGCAATAGTAGTTGTAATTTGCCAAAGATTTCTTAGTAATCATAAAAAACGTTATTATTTTAGAGTTGTAAGATGTATAAACAGTAATACATGCTTGAATATTGTTAAATATCGTTAAGTTTTTCGCCTTTTTTTAATGTGGATATACTTATAGTATGTTTACTTCATATTTAGAAAAGAAGGTTCTAGCTTTGATGATTGCCGTAGGCGCCGTTTTAAGGGCGTTAGGTACGTCCTTGAAATTTTTTTTTATTAAATCCATCAATTAGTTATTTTTTTTAAGCTGAAGCTTATTTTTTTATTAAGTATCTGGTAACAAGAAATATTTGTACAATTCGTTAATTCTTCAACAGAAAACAATATAAAATTTCATACATAAAAAACTTTGTTAATCTGCTCAAGTTGAAAGACGTAGGTAGAAAAAGCTTTCGTAAAGTTTTAAAAAAAGGGGAATTGCTTTGCTAAAAATAAAAATTCCAACTCAATTCTTCAAGATATGAGTAAATCAAAGTAGAAAGTTTCCAAAGTAACAATAGTTACACTACGTTTCACCACCCCCAGAACCGTTTATTTTGAAAAGACTCACCCAACGATTTTTCTGTAGCGCACCACTGTATAGCCTTAATCAAGTGTTTCGCCCCATTTATTTACGACTTGTTTATTCCAAATCACACTCGTGAAAATAGCAATAATTCCAACCCCCCATCGAGTCGGTGGTAGCATATCGCCTACGACAAAGAACATTGGCGGCGCGTAATGTTGGCGGTAAGTTCCGCAATAAAAACGAATTTCATCATCGAAAATCACAAGCGCAAAGACATTCCAGCGCTGGATTCGAGGCGACAAATAAATGATAAAATAATGTGTAATATAATAGAATCGGGCGATGATTTGAATATAAATAAACGGACGGAACGGATGGGGTGGAACGTCGAATTTGATCAATTGATATTCTGTGACAATATTGACCTAATTTTGATTCATACACGTTAATGTAAGCCAACATTCTGTTAAATCCTGAATCCCATACCATCTTCCTGCAATGATGTAATAGTTCCTCCTCATCAGTTTGGTCATAATGTGGCAAGTATGCACGAAAGGAGACAGGACGTTATTAATACCACATTCGATCGGGCGAATCATTTGCATCTTATTGAATATTGATGGACGTATTGCATCTAAATTGAACATAAATGTTACTAGTTAGGTGGATGTTTTTTTTTAACAAATTTCATACGTTAAATAACGAAAGTAATAAATATTTCAAAATTCAATTGGTACTAGACAAGAGTGCACATACTGGAAACTTTGCAGAAACTTTCCGATTTCCTTTTATATCCTTGTTTTATCAATTGTAAAACGAATTTTCTAGATTGTGTTTTCGGTTGCATATCTCGTCGGACAAGAGATTTTTGATTTGAAAAGTTTTGGATAAAAATGAAAATCGTGTAGAAGAAAATTGAAGGTTTAATAGAAAGACATTTTTACAAGTTGTTCAGGGGAATATTGAACGTTATTTCGAAAACAGTATTGTTTTTATTAATGCAATTAAATTGCCTTCAATTCTTGTTATGGGAATGAATAACTTTAATTTGTTTTTCACTAAATTATTGAAGTTTAATTTTACATGATATGTATATATAACTTGATTGAGTTTTGTAACTTTTCAAATATCAACGTTTATTTCTCAAACACTGAACAGAAAAGTTATGTACTTGCGACCATGTGAATTATATTTCAATATCTAATATACAATAAAGCTTAGAGTTTTCCGAAGAACATTACAAGTTTTAAGTGAAATCTAGTTTTTCCTGACTCCTTTTCAAATGTAGTTTTATCCTTGCAATGGTTTTAAGTGGTTGTAAATTGTATTTGAATTGAAGAATCCTACTTTTTTCCCCTTCATTCTTTAGGATAATATTAATCCAATTTGTAATTGAATTGGTAAATATCGTTTGTAAAAAATTCTTATTTTTTCCACAGTAATGTTTATTTTATAATTTAAATTCAAAAGCTTGTTTTGAGAATTTTAAAAAAAATGAAGTATAAACCTCAATATTTACTATTTAAAGTATTAAAATGACTAAGAATAAGACATAAAGGATGAGGTACCTATTTTGAGTATTTATAACACCTATTTTTTGAAGAAAACTATTCATTGTGAAAATAAGAAATCAAAACTAATGTATTGAGTGTAATTGGAAAGCGTAAACAATTTTTTATAGTACACAAAAGTAGTCGAAATGAAAGTTGATTAATAAACCCTTTAGTTTTTAAATGATCTCTTGAATGTAAGCTCAGTTAACTTGGCATGTCGATTCTTGTATTTTTTTTTTTGTTATTTACCGTGGCTTTATAACTACTTAAGTCTAACAAGGGTTAATTAAAATCCATAATTGAGAAATATTGAAAATGCGCTCGATATGACGATCAAATTCAACACCTATAAGTTTTGGAGTGGCCACCTAGACCACTCGGCCACCAGTAGATTTTTAGTAATATTTGCGATCCATTCTTTGCTATGTAATTTCCATGCTATGATCATATAATTTTTATAGTAACAATAAATTTGACAAATATTTCAAATTTTATTCCAAAATTTATGTTAACACTTAGTTGATTAACTTGAAAGACCTACATGTTATCGTCAAAACCCGAAAATTGATATTTCCCAGTAATTATTAGGTCCTTTGTGAATCTCATGAATTTGAAGTCATTTCCTCAAAATAACAACTATTCTTCCAATATTGGGTGATTTTCTTCTTTGAGTTTATCAGATAGAGAATTCACTAATTTATTTTAGACAACATTGATGACTTTTTTCTAGTAAAATTATATTTTTCTGTGGTATACATATACTTATTCTTCTGCATTTGCCATGGGAATTCTTTCCCTATAATCTCTGTGCATTCAATTATTTTCCGACACTTTATAGCAGCTAAGTTTTTACTCGCTTTATTCATAATTAAGGTCCGTTAAACGAGAACTATCGAAATTTCCTCACCGCGAGATTCGAAACTCGTCTACAAAAATTTATTGAAAACCGAAAAACATAAGGATACGAATTTTATAGAAAAAAATTAAAGTAATATTATTCCAAACCTTTACTTTGACAATCAAAAAATGCCATCAAAAGTATAGTTGATATAGTATTAAAAAAGAATGACTAACTAATAAATATCTGCGTCTTATACGGCTTCAAATTTTAAAAAAATTGATGCAATTATGAGATTCAAACTTATACTTTTCTGAACTAATTTTTGAATGAAAACAAAGATTTTATTCTTCAAATATGCATTTTTTATTATATCCTTCTCCTTTGATGCAATCAACATTAAAATTTTTAAGGTTCTTTTTATGCAAAAGCTTCAATTTTTGATAAAAAAATGTATGAATTTTAAAGTCAAAATTTCATGTGTTCACTGCAACCCCTCGAATTAACAGTCAATCATATAGCTGGAAGATCAAAAATCAGCGAAGGAACTTTGAAGAAACCATAAAGAAGTAGCTCCCACCAACATCCATCACAGCTGGGTAATCGAAAATCAGTGAAAGAACCATGCAGAAAACATAGAGAGGATGTTTCCTCTAATAGCCAATCACATCTGGATAATCAAAAATGACTCGTAATTACGAAATCTATCGTCAATTACTGTTTTTGATCTTGTTGTTGATACAGTGCGACTGTTAACATTCTTAAAATAAATTTGGTGCCCAGAAACTTGATAAAAGAGATTATTGTATCTAATATAAAATTAACATTGAAATTTTCACTTAATAATTTTGGAAATTTATCTTATAAAGAATTTGTGATACCTTGGTGTGTATTTTATGAAATTTTTGCGGTCTTTTTAATCTGCCAGTCTTTTTTTCTTCTCTTTTTTTCGATAAACACAATAAAATTCTGAATTCGTTTTTGGCATACTTTAAAAATGTTTTGTAAAAAGTTATGTATTTCTCAATATGGTACTATTACAATACCAATAATAAAATAACAAGTGAATAAATAATAAATAAATCAATATTTTTCCTGTGGATTAATTTCCATGTTAGGATATATGAGAGTACGTTAATTTCTGTGTGGGGATTTTTTAAGTGAGTAAATTTCTTTGTGGGCAAGTTTGGTTTGAGCAATAATGCTAATGCGCTACTTTTTGAAGGCAATTTTCATGTTAAGAATTTTATAGTGGGCAATTATCTTAGAAAGAAAATATTTAGGTTTCCTGGGTATTTTTTCACACTGTTATATAAACTTTGATTTGAAAAGAGTTAATATTCCACGACAAAATAATACAGTTAAACTCATGTCCACATTGGTCAAAGGAATGTTTTATTTTGGATTCCTATGGGAAAATATCAGCTGAAAACTGTGAAAAGTCAGCGAAAAAAATCTTATTTTTATCAGCTGAAAACTTTTTTTATTGTAATGTGGAATAATTTCATGTCAATTGTCTGTCAATTGTCGATCAAGATAAAAATTAAGTGACATGGGATTTCCTTATTAAAAGAAATAAATTGATTAATTTATGAGGAATACTTTTTTTTTAAAAAAATACTCAAAAATTAAAGAAAGAAAAAAACAAAGTTAAAATATAGTCACAGTTTATGTATGATTGAATTGAACTCAAAGGAAGAATTCCGAAGCAAATTCGATTAATATGTCATATTACTTTATTTGGGTGGAAATAATTGAATCAATTCCGAAAATTATTGTCCGAATCGTCAAAATACACTCGTAAAAAACAGGAATAATTTTGTTTGGAGAATAAAAATCAATCATGAATACGACCGAGAAAACGAACAGACCAAATGAAACAAATATGTTTTTTGATGTCAAACATTCGAAAAGCTCCGGGTGGTTTTATCATAAAAATATATAGAAGAAAAAATGGATTTCTGAACTTATTATAATTTGAGAAAAAGATTTCAGAGGCATTATTAAGTTATTTTGGGGGAACGGAAATGGTGGTTTTGTTAAATTATTTACCTAAGTTATTGATATTAGATTTTTAAGTAAAAGCTCTCAGCTTTTGCTTCTCTTCAAATGTTTTATGTCCGCATTGCAGATCATCTCTGTATGTATGTGTGTATGTGTCGTGGCAGTGACTTTTCGAAGGGGCATTGGGAAACGGGTGAGATTGTTTTCGAGGAGATTTGAACGAGAAAGAGACCCCGAAACTACCCCATCGCTACCGCCATTCCCATTATACTCTCAGCCGCCTCTCCAAATATTCTAGCCAAGTTGATAACTGCAAGTGATCGAATTTTAAACATTGAGCCACAGTTATAAAACTCAACATGAATGTTTCCTTCCAAAGCAAAAAACTTTTAGGACAATTTTTACTAAAACATAGTCAATAACTCTCTGATTTTCCTCAAAGACTAGAAGTGGTGAATAAATTTTCATTTCGGACTGTTGAAATTGCTAGTTTAAGGAGTGGTGCATTTTGAGAGTGTGGTTTAGCGATCTACTTTATATGCAGAACAGGTATAACCTTTGTCACCTAAAATTAGCTACTCCATACATTCGAGATTGTGTGACAGACACGTAAAAGGGGTGGTCGGGTCTTGGGAAATGTTTTTCTATCAGCCCTTTCAGCTGTTAAGATTTAATGCTTAGCACCAAGGTAAATAACGTGGACCAAAAATAAATGGCGAGACGAGAAAAAAAAGAAACATTTGCGTGTGGACCTGAGAGGAAAATACGAGTAAAGTCCCGACTGGGGGAGAATAAATTGAAAAAGAGCATAAAATATTATGGGGTTGGCTCGATTTAATTCCATCTAAAACCACAATGGGAATATATAAATTTTTTGACATGATTTTTCACTTGTCCAATTTTTTTTTAAATGAAAAGTTTGGACCAACTCGGTAATTTTCTTGAATAATTTTTTACTTAAAAATTTAATCTATGCAAACCGAAAAAAAAACAGTGTATGTACTTATGTACGCGCGTGAGAAGATATACTTCTTTGGTACAGTTAAAAATAGTTTTTTAATCCACTGCCGTAGCATCTTCCGGTAGTGCCTGAACTGGCACACCAGATATAAGATTTGTGATTACTAAAATATGATACAATTTTAAACCCAAATTACTTTTAATATCAAAATACATAATAAGAAAACGTTTGTGTTGTGGCAAAGACAACGACCAAGAATATACAGTTTTAAATACATCCATGTTAGTGGAATACAAATATAATAATTATTGGCTCAAATTCGAACTACCATGTCATTAGTTTTAACTGTCATTTCACTTTCAACCAATTGCTAATTTTAGTTATTTGTCAGTTGTGTCAAAGTTGGGTCATGAATATTTCACGGAATGTACCTGGGTTTCAAATAAAAGATTTAATTGCCTATTTGTACACAGATACTATATGTTTACACATTTTAGAGCTTAAACTTTCACAGGATTTTTTTTTGTCATTCCGAACAATATTTTCGATATAATTAAGGAAAAAAAATCATCATGTTTTTTTGAATCAGTCTAATATATATAACATATTATATGAATTAACCGTTTAACCGAATTAACAGGTTGGGTCACATGTGCGAACAATACTTATCGAAAACCTTTACCATATAAAAGTAGAGTGTTGCCACAAAACATCATGTATACATATATACCAACAATCCTTAATAGCGACGTTCTAAGAATTATATTAATGCAATAGTGATTGCATATTTATTTTACTCTTTTAAATCTATTTATTGAAAATGATTTTTAATTCAAATAAAGAAAAATATAATGCAATATCAGTCTACTTTTCTTACAATATTTTAAATATGGCATCGAAAAGTTTAAGCAAGAATTGTACTTTTAAATGCATTTTAATTCTCATAATAATAATAATAATAATAGGCAAACTTTAGTAATATGAATGCATATATTTTGGCAAAGGTAGACAAATATTGTAAACATATACGTGTGAGTGAAATACAATCATTGATTCAAATTTGATAGGAGTGATTGCCGCTATAGTTTCAACAGTAATTTTTATTTCATTAAATCAAATGCCAATTTTTAATATTTGTCAGTTGTGTCAATATTGAGCGATGAATATTTTACGGGAAATTATGAGATATGTATTAATATGGTTATTGTTTAGACTATAAAATTCGAAAATATTTAGTTCAACGATTTCTTCCGTATTCTAAAAAATCTAACCGTTCTTAAGAAGAAATACATACACTTGACAGGCTATGTATTTCTTGACTGTTCGCTAGCTTTAACTTCGTTTTTGATTCGGGATTGTTCGGAATGATCGCACCTAGCTTCCTTTCCGATAAACGAAAAACATGTGTGAGTTCTAGCTTAACTTGATCGATGTGATAGTGTTTTAGTCGTCTAACGACTATGCATATCGCTCCCAAAAATCGGCCAAACCTCGCCCACTTGAACCGTTCTTTCTTGCTAATCGTTTGCGAACAACTTCATACTGTTACTTTAAAGCGTCATTTTTTTAACAATTCGCTCTCATTATTTTTTTTCATAACACCGGTATAGAAGTATAACCTCATAAATGAATTTTTCATTTGGGAGATTAACTTATAATTTTGAACAAAAACAAAAAATATTATCAATTATTCATTTTTCTCCTTTGTGTACAAAGTAGGATTGAAACACAAAGACGACATTTTGTAAAAACAATTTTTTAAAATTCATATTTGAAGTTGATGTTTGTCGCGACCGACGATCCCTTTTATATACACTTATATATACGTATATATTGAATTTAATAACACAGAGAATAAATTATTTTTATAATAAACCTCTAACTCCGAAAGCTTTACACGGAAAAAGCTGTGGGCTTCAATCTCTCTTTCTCATTCCGCTTGTGTACATTATCTCTGACTATATTCGTCCGAATAGGAATAAATGTGCTAGTGTATCGTATGATGATGAGAGGGATTCATCCACCGGTGTTCGAACAACCCCTGCACTAGGAAAAGCAACCCGAGTGCGGCTGCAGTTGTGCAGCATTGCATTTGAAATGTGCAATATTAGCGATGCCTAAATATGATAGGTTGCTCGTGCTATAGCTACGTAGCACACAACAAAATTTTCCAGGTTAATGGAATGAGCCGCATTCAAACTCAGACAACATTTCATTTTAAATTGAAAATGATGTCAACGTTACAATATTATTTTACAGATGGATCGGTGCACGGTTCATAATATATTTAGCCACTTTTCACACGAGATTAGAACACCAGGCATTGTAATGTGTTTTCTAAATTTACTTTTTTAATATCCTCTATTCATTGACTAAAAGCATTTATTCAAGTTTGTAACCTTTTTGTGGTTGCAAGCTATCTAACCTTCTAGAAAAATGAATATCAGAAATGAAAGTTGCACTCATTGAATAAATTGTCAGAGAATATGATAAGTATTAATGATTAACTTCTCATTTATATGTATTTTTTTAAATTTTCAAAATCTTTACAAATTAATATATTCTTAAACTATAACATCATCAGATTCCCTATTATTAATTATAAAATATCAGGTTTTTACAAATCAAAACTTTTAACTTGTCAATTTATATTTTTCTTCAATTCAGTAACGTTTCGTCACATATCGTGACTTTCTCAGGCCTCTAATACAATAACAAATAATCATACATAAACAAATAAAAATTATATGGAAAAAACCAAAAGTTCTGTTATAATCTTGGAAATCAAATTTTCATTAAAAACCGAACTGACTTCAAAAAACCACAAAAATTGAAAAATAATGTGGTTAAATTAAATAATTAAAGCATAATGAAAGAAAATCAAAATAATTACATGCAAATCTTACAAATTTTTGAAGTTGGTGCCAAGCACATCTTAAAAACTGCAATGTATTGAACTTTAATACTAAGCATTCCTATCATTGACCCATTTGCTAGTTATATGGCTAATTACACAGAATTCCTTAATTTTCAATAAAATCCAAACTTTTTCATTTTTTATTGCTTTTTGCAGTGGGTTTAATTTTTGATTAATGCTATTTCCAATTAAAATCAAATAAAAATTCGTCGCTAATTTTGAACAGTTATACGGTTTATTCAATATACAAAATATACTGTAGTCTTATTTAAGTAATACATTTGGGATATACGTCATAATTACATTTGTTGAAACTTATGTTCAAATTAATGTTTTTTGTTTACTTTTGCAAATTGTATTACTTAAATAAGACTAAAATATATTTTATATATTGAATAAACAGTATAACTGTTCAAAAGTTTACTATAGTAAAACTCCACAAAATATGCTTTACCATATTTTCACGTCATTTTAATGCCAGGGCAATAGAAATTTGTTATAGGTATTTTGAAATTAACTATTTTTTTGCACTTTTAAATATACATTTCATACATTCTTTAAAGTAATGTCAATAAATTAACAGCAACATTATGTTTTTTTATTAATTTAGAGCATTTTTTAAACATTTAAAATTATTTTTAGATCAGATGCATATGATTTATTTAAACATTAAATAATTGATGAATAATATAATATATATCCTATGACTCAATTTCTTTATTATTAAAACGCGTTTCAATTTTATATAATTACCTGCTGATGACAGCCAAAAACTGTTGAAACACGTCCTAATAAAGAATAAATTGAGTCATGGGACACATATTATATTATTAATTAATTAATTGTGACTCGGAAATAAGTAAAATATTTATCAATGCTAAAATTAAATAATTATTAATATTTAGTATTAAATTAAATAGTTTTTTTGCTGATTTTTAACAGTTTAAATAGTAAGTTTTTAGAGTCACGGGGAAGCTAACAACAAATCCAAGACATCTCGATGAGTTACTGATGAAGTTGGCTTGGCAATCGAAATAAGTATCTGGGCGATACACTTGTTGTTTGACAACTGGTTTCAAAATTTATGTTTAAGGTTTACTTTTGGTTGTATTATATTTCACAAAATTTAACTACAATATATTGAAGTTGTTCTTCTTAAAGCATTCTATAAGAGAGAAAAAATAAGAGGTGTTACGGTTTTGGTGTTGAATTTGAGCTGTTACCTTTACTGAACAGTACCTACACCAATCTTAGTTCTGGATGGAACTAAACAAAATGCAACTACATATGAGCCAATTTGAGTAACTTTTGTTATATATAAATTATAAACCAAGCCGAATATTTATGTGTTTCTGTAATATAGCATATACTTAAATAATTTTCCAGATAACTTTTTTATAAAAAAATATACTTTTCTTTTGTATTATCTTTAGAAAATTGGATGAATAAGCACTTTTAAACCAAGTGGCAAAAACTAGCTATGTTCATAGCTTCATAAAAGTTTGAACAATATATTAAACTTTTGTTTTTCCAGAATTTTCAGAGGAAAATTATCACTTTTCCATATGCCTTCTAACAAAAATTAGTATTCAATTATTTTATAATCAAATATTAGTATTTATTCAATAGCATTCTTGCCAGTTGTTAATAAAAAGCTAAAGGATAAAATCGGGGTTGCAATATTTTTTTTTTATTAAAACTCATTTCAATTCTCATTATTTTGACCATGCATTTAGACAATTAAAATTATCCGAAATATATTTACTCTCCAATTAAATTTAATTAATAAACTAATTATTAATAATTTCAATATATTTAAGCGAAAAATTATCAATTACATAATGAAACGCAAATATTTACTGTTCAATTTAAAAGTTTATTAATGTTATACCTGGACCATAAATGCATTGCGTTGGTTCAATGTAAAAAAAATAATTAAATAAATACTAACCAAATTGGACAACAAAAGCTACACTTAGAATAGTATAACATAGGTATTTATTTTTCAAGTTATAAAAATATAAATTAAAATAAATAAACTTCTCAGCATCATTAAGGCTGTATTATTTTTTCATTCATGTAAGCGTATATTTTAAGGTTGATTTACTTTTAAGGGTGGAATACTTAATGTGTTCTTGGCATTGTTCATCCCTTTCTCGCAGACCGAACGGTTTTTGGTGTTCTTTTTTTAAAAAAATCAACAATTGCATAAATTACAATGTAATTAGTGTTGAATTCGAATTTGTAATTTTTTTAATTGAAGATGTAAATTTAACGGAATTTATGGTAATGGTTCTTTGCGAAAAAAGAACTTCAGATAAAGTATTTTCGCCATTAAATATTAATTTGAACAGAGTTTTGAATATTTTCCCGTATTGATGATCGATACTTTGAAATATTACAAAAGTTTTAAGAAGTTGAATTGAATTTGTTATGGTATACTTAAGTAATTTTGCAACAATAGGGAAGAAAACTCCGGCTGGGGAAAATGAGAAAATGCTCCACTTAAAATTAAGATTAAAGTTTGTATTTTGTGGAAATATAAACGAGGAAAAAATATTTGAGATAAATTTTGAAATCTTCATAAAATAATTAGTTTCGATTCACGATTCCGTATCATATTCATTTAAAAGTTTTATGAATGAACTTCATACAAAGAAAAATATAAAAGTTTTATATATAACCAAATTATAAACGTACGTCCTCTCGTCTTTTTTCCTGTGAATAAATTTTCACTCCAATTGATAATTTGATTAATTATTATTAGCCAAATTTCGCATGAAATTAATGAATAACTGATAATAATTTTTCGATTTCTTTTATACAAAACACACCGAACGAATAAAAGGGGACAAAACGAAGGGTGCAAGCTACGAAACGAGATTCAATGTGCAATCCGGAAAACTGCAAAGGTTGCGAGGAAAAAATTAAAAAAAATAATACGAAATGAGCAAAATACGTGCCTTGATTTATAATTTTTGCTGAAAAATTAATTTTTCCCGGTGGAGTTAAGATAATGGAGACTTTCTGCATAAGACAAAGAAACAGAAGCAAATAAGACGTGAATATATACATCGTTCTAATGTTCATTATTCTGATATTAAAAGCAAAAAATTTAAAGTTTGATTGTTTGGGTGAAACAATTTAGTAGGGAATAAAAAGTTTAAGTATTCAGGAAAAATAAATTCATTAGCTTTGCTCACTCTAAAGGGTGGAAAGAGTGGTAGTTCATAGTTTTCCGGTAATGACTTGGAAAGTTTTATTCTATGATTGAGTAAATTATGACATCATTAAAATAATTCAACGAAGATAACGTTAATCATATATTCAGCAAATTTCAGCAATAATTTAATTAAATTATCCACGTTTTAGTTTTTAACTACCAGCTAATTCAAGATTGGATATATTTACTAATGATGCGATGAAACGATAAAAATCCTAGCGACCCTTAAATTTTTTACTACCACATAAATTAATTTCTCTACTTTTGAGAAGACTTTAAATTTTAAAATTTTAACTTCCAACTTCAAAATGTTTATAAATTATAAATCCTATCTTTACAATCTAAAAATTTAAATTTACTTATCAATTTTTAGGGAGTATAGTGCCCTAAAGGGCACAAAATAATGTTGAGTTATGATGAAAATTTTCAAAACGTATGCCCCTAGAATAAAATTTGATGAAGTTCTTATTTTTTTTTTCAATTTGTTATTCAAAATTTATCTCCAAACATTGGATGACCTTTATAGATAGTATGAGGAATCTCTCTTAAAAGTAATCTGTATTTTGCTACCGTTATGTCAGCCTTTAGTATAATCACTTCCTTATTGTACAAACGGTGGTCTAAAAGCCCAATAAACCGATTATTGTGGTGCTCATTTAGACCATAGAACAACGGTGATCATACGAAGCATATAATCAAGTCTGCACTTACGTAAATGTCCAGTGATATATTCTGGTTGCAATTGATTCAACAAAATTTTAGGACAAAAACGAGCGGAGAAGAAAAACTACAAAAACTGACCTTGAAACTAATGTAAGCTCTGTATGATATTACTATTGAATTCCTTTAATTTATTTATTTTTCTTTTAAAAAAAATTGCTTCTTTTATAACTACAGGGTCCGTCAGAAAGAACGCATGTTTTTCAAATGGGTAAAACAGTCAAAATAAGTGTGAATTTTTCTTTTATTACATCAAAATATTCAGAAGTACATGTCATTTTTTTCAGTAAAACAAAATTCAAAATCTGAAAACTATGCGGTGGGGGGGCCGGCATTGAATGTTGTCATGACGTGAAATGAAACTTCCTGGGAATTTTTAGCCGATAAGTTCCATCGAAGTGCGAGCTCGACGTCGACGTATCCGTCTCAGAACAGTGTGGTTCCATCAAGACGGAGCAACATCTCACTTTGATGAAACTTCTTCGCCAAAAATTCCCAGGACATCTCATTTCATGTCATGGCGACATTCAATGCCTCCTCTTCTTATGGAGCTACTTGAAATCTAAACTATACCAAAACAAGCCTGGGACCCTCTTCGATTTGAAGTAGGAAATAAGAAGATCAGTAACTCAAATTCCAGCACAACTGCTGGCTGATGCAATGGACTCATTTCGGGAGAGGCTTGTTTCCTGCATTTTGGGTTATCAGGTGTTCGGATAAAGCAGGACCTAGTTAGGCTTTTTCATTGCTTATTCGGTTTTTGTTGGGCTTTTTACATTTCGTAACTATTTGTCAATATAACTTTGCGAACTCAGTATATAACGCAAACGTTGAATAGAATATAGATATAGCTCCTTGATAGATCAGCAATGGTCAAAAGAACGCAACTGATTACATGCTGACACTGTAAGTTTTGTTTTGTTAATATTGTTTTCAGACAATCGGTCTTCCGACAACCCTATGAGACCCATTCCTCTAATGAAAGAAATTATTTTCCATATTAAACACGGAATTCTTGGCAAATATAGTAAAAAGTATCATTTAATTTTTTTCAGTAAACCCTTTATTAAAAACTAGTGGCAAAACCTTATCAAAATCCAAATAAATCATTAGACAATCTAATCAGTTGGTAGTATAACTTCGACAACTTCTTTCTCTTAAAGCATAAGAATGAAGATACTTAAAATTTTCTAAAAGAAGTAGAAATCTTTCGAATAGTTGCGAATTTAGTGTAACGTAAATTAAAGGCTATCCAGGATAAGAATTCAGGGTATATGGCTCAAAGGGAAATTCTTCTTTATTTCGAAGTTTTTCAAACAAATGAATTTAAAGCATTTTTCGCCACTAAGATTCAGTATTTTAATATCTAAGTAGTATCATTTATCTTCTAGGTTACTTGATTCGGAAGATAGGGAAAACAAGGATATTTTCAATTAAGGATAATGAATGGTTTGGGAAAAATATCTTTGATTTATCTAACAGTAAATTTTTCAACTATTGAGGTTTATCTATTAAGGATATGGTCTACCTATCCATGAGTGGGAAAAAGACCCTAAGATTTTAATAAGTAAACTTATTGGTAGTCTCATTCAAAATCAATAAGTTACTTTTTACTGTTTAGTATTTTTAATTATTTAAAAAAAAAATGTTAGTCAATGTATAAATGTAATTGTTGTTTACATTTTATGAAAGTTCAAAAAATAAAATGATGAGCAATTTATCGCCTTAGCAAAGTGATCCAAGCTAATTTTTTTAAAATATCCCAAAGATCAATATTTCATTAAGATTATTTTAAAAAAAATCAAAATTCAAGAATCATTTTATCCCTCAACTGTCTAGGTATATATTTTTTGCTTACATAAAAGTGTCATTAACTTCACAACTGAAGAAAATTTTATTTAAAACTTAATATAAACTTTTAATTAAATTCAATTGAGATTTATGAAGTAATGAATACGGATTGGAAATCAAATACTTACTTGTGCGTTTATTTAAGCAATGCTGATAGAATGTCTGCGATTAGGCAATGCAATTGAATTGGAAGACCCCTGGATCCATATAGATCAATTTCTATTCGGCAGAGGAAACATTCTAGATGTTGATTATCGATACAAAACTGCGTTCAATTTTCGGTTCTGAAAAAATAAAATAAAAGAAATTTATTTCTTGCGATATAAAAAATCAATCATTCCCATAGATTTTCCCCAAGGATACAGTGGTAAGATGTGCCATACAAAGAAACGGACTATCTTTTCGACATGGCAAATATGTCCTGAATGAATAATGATATCAATCTGACAGGAAATGAAACGGTAAGATTGTATTAAAGGGAAAATATGCCAAGTCGTCGTAACCGGAAATTCGTGACGATCGTTACCTGGAACTTATTCAAAAAACGCATATTCTATTGAATTATTTTAAACCGCCCCGTTTTCATTAAAGCATAATTTAATGGAAATTTCACACGAAAATTTTTACTTCGACGTCGAACTATTTCCATTATAGACATTCCATATTAATTAAATCAATTCAATTTTCCCGCTGCTAAACATCGTCGTAAATGATGAGTGAAATTCTCCCATTTTAATGTTGTGTCAAACAATTACAATGGGACTTGTATAGCCTCCAAAAACCATCCCTTGAACAGTCAGTAACCATTATAGCTTATAATTGCGGTCACTCCAACCATACACGAAAATTAATTCACTAAAAGCCTTATGTTCTTCGTCAATTTGAAATTTGAACTGATATGTTCCCACTTCTCCTTTTATCCCATTTAGCTATTGTTTTTCGAACCATTTACACGAATACTTGTCATTTCTATCTTTCACCCACTCCCATTTTAACCTCTGTTTGCACAAAATCGTTTATTGCCACCCTATACATTTAATTAATTTCAATGCGTCGTTAGTTTAATGGCAAAATTTGTGTGAAATCAAAGATGGCGACGTGACCAAAAACACGGAAACGGGGCGCAAATAAACAATTATTAGATAAGAGGGATGGTTTTATTGTCTTCCCATCACGATTTCGCAAACACAAAACCGAAACAATAAAATAATTATTACGTTTGTTGTGAATGTCTTACGGATCTTCCAATCTGATATAACTGTCCTAAGGCCACACTTGCCAGCCATATAAAGATGGAGGGTTCTTTTCTTATTTTCCTTGCAGATACAGAAAATTATTATCAGTTGCGGTATTATTGATTTGTGGCTATTAATAATATAAAATAAAAGCGAAATTATTCAAAGGAAAGAGACTTGAAAGTGATCAAACGATAACAATGTATTTTATTTTTTGCAATTATAAACCTATAATCGAACACAGAACCACAAAGAAACCAGCAAAATTTAGAATGCTTATTTTTTAAAATACAGTAAAAACTTAATTTTCATAAATAATAAGAAGTGATTCTTCGAAAGAAAGCATAGAAATTAAAAAACTCAATAAGTAATTTCAAAAGTATTCAAAATTACTTCTTCTACATAAATCATTGACTATTTACATTACCTATACCATGATTCATATACCATTCACAGAATGGTATTGGGAAAATGGGAAATTGGGTAACGGGAAAAGAAATTCAAAAAAGTTCAAAATGACCTCAAGAACAGTTTAAAAAATAGCAGATAGCAATAGCGACAGCAGAATTTTCTTTGTCTTCTGTCCATCCACTTTTATTGGTTTGATATAATCCATCTCTTTCTATCCTGTACAAGATGTGCTGCTTCATGTAATGAGTACCCAGGGTGTAGGATCTTCCTTTGCTTTATTTACCTTCTACTTTCCTTTCAACTATAAGTGATTCCATTTCTCTAGTTCTCCTTATCATATGACCGAAGTATTTCAAATATGCCTTATATATTCTTCTTTGTAGAATTTAGTTTTTAGTTCTTCCAAAATAGATTTAGTAGTTCTTTTCTTCATCCATAAGACCCTTAGTATGCATCTGTATAAACATCTTCATTGTCCGAAACCTTTAACCTTTTACTTTTTGATTTTTTTAGGATCCAAGCTTTATAGGCTTTGGTGGTTATTGGAAAATTCAGCCCGATAACTTGTTTTGCTTTGGTGTTTTTTCGAATGAATAAAGGTACCAATTTTTATTTATTTGTTTCTTCCAGTGCTGTCCTGAATGTTTTATTATACAACGTTTGATTTCTTCATTGCATATTTTAGTAACTATACTTCTGGGCACAAAGTATTAAGGACTGGGGATAGAAGGTATTAAATAGAATCTGAACAAATCCAACAAACGCTGGTAAAAATAATCGCTATGTGACATCATAAGGCATCCACACAAACTAAGAATAATTAAGAATTTGATTTTACTAAGACTTAAGTAATAATAACAAAAACATTATGTTTCGTCAAAAATAAAACTACGATCCTAATCTATAATATCAAAAGTGCAAAAAAAATAAAATTAATATTGAAGATAACGTTTTAAATCCTTAAAAAGAATAAAAAGGACTCCGTTTTATTGATTTCTAATCAATTCTCATAACCAGAAATATAATATGTGTCGAAACTATTGTGCTCATTTTTTGTTCTATTAATTTTAAAAACTTATGGAATTTATACTTCTTTAGATACAGCATGAGAGGGTGAAAATAAATTTGTTACGAAAACTAATTTAGGTTCCAACCTTCATTGAACAGTATGAAACTCTAGATTGAAGTATACAAAATATATTTACGCAAACGCCCAATAGGTTTATAACTTTTATTTTCAAAATATGGACCATATTAACTACGCGAGATAATATATATGCTTTTTTAAACTAGTGTGTTAAATTAGTATATAAATTTTCCGTGCCTTAGCGACGAATCTATTCTTTTAAATTTTAACCAATTTTTCGAATTTATAACAGAGTATTAATAAAAGTTAAATATTTTAAATCAATATAATAATAGGCAAATAGCGGTACATATTTTGTCAATAAAGACAGAGAACTAAGACTGTAAATGAAAACCAATTATAATAATCTTTATCTCAAATTCGAATGTACTGATTATTTGACATTTCTTTTACCTATTAATTTCATTCCATAGTGTATGTATGGGTAAATGAAGTAAGTGAAATGTAAGCACTTCTTTGTGTTGACCCTTATTCCCAGACTAAAATTAGACTTTGACATAAAATATAACTTCTACGTGCGATAAGATTTTGCTTTGAAAAGAAAAACACTTAGATTACATTTTTAAATAATTAAAGAACTAAAAAATATTTCACTTATTACTAATTTTGTTAACTAATATTGAAAATAGGGGGCATCAATTTTCCGATTGGCCCCGGGCCGCAAGAATGCATGCGATGCCACTGTTGATTAATGTATTACAAAAAAAAATGATAAGGGAAAAAATTATGTATAATTTTATCAAATTCATTTTTAATAATGAGGAAAACAAAATCATTACAAAAGTGTTAAAAGGGTAAAATGATAAATTTGGTTTTAAAATTAGTAAGACATTGTTTAACACAATACTTTCACATTCGGGAGTGCTATCTTTATATAGATCTTATTTATATTACGTGCGTCTATCAGTACACATATACTTACTATTTAAAAAAAATAATAATAATAAAATTCTATCAAAATGTTAAGTAAAATTTGACAATAATACATATTTGTTACAAATGTTGATAAATTGTTTAATAAGGAAGTTGGGGCAAACTTCCAATTGCTCAGATACTTGCCAAGGTTCAACAATAAAATCCTCAATTCAATTGGAAAAATGAAATAGATTTTCTATTTCAGTGTTTTTCAACATGAAATCCATTTAGGTTTCGCATCCATGAAATTATTCTATTAAATTATGTCCGTTTTTAAAAACGCATAGCAATAGATTATTTTCAGTACTTCTTCGATGGATTTTAGTTTTGACGGTTTTGAGTTACGATTATATATGTATTTGACAAATTGGAAAAGTCTGTATAGAAAATAGTCGTTTCCTACACCTCTTTATGTGCTTATAAAAACAGTCAATAACCAAATGCTCGGACCAATAAACTTTTTCCAAAGTTCCTAAATCGGGCCAACTGCCAAATACCCACTGTGCACGAAAAACACAAAAATAATACAGGAAAACGAACAAAATGCATAAAAGTGTAAATACGTCCAATGTTTGTTGACGGTTGAGACATAGAGAAAATGTTTTTAGATTGTTTTCTTGCAACTTCTTTCTAGAAAAACCTTATAAAATTCATAAATGAGAGAATATGAAGAATATAATATACTATATATATATAGAAACGTTTTTCATTTCTCCTTTGAACATTGATCCACATTTGGCCTGTATTTCGTATCTCCAATCAGATAAGATGAAATCTCGTTCAAATGTTGTACAGATGCACCTATTTTCATAGAAACGCTGAATCGTCGAAATAATCTTGATTTGGAATGCATCAAGATATTGCACAAAAATGCATTTGATATAAAAAAATAATGATTAAGAACTATCAATGGAAGCAATAATTTAATATTGAAAAGGTTGCAATCAAAGAATTTTAAATTGAAAATCCTTGTATAAGACTAAAAAAATGTTATCTATTATAACAAGAAAAGTTTCCAAAAATACAAAATTTATTGCTACATATTATTCTAAAACTATCAATGAGTGAAGTATAGATCTTACTGGCGGCAAATTTAGATTATTTTTTTCACATTGGTAATTTGTTGAACGTTTTTATAAAAGATAATTTCTTTGACTAGACAAGCAAATGAATCTTTAAAATATAAAGAAATAGGTGACCGGTGGTGACCGGAAATAGGTGGTCTAGGTGACCGCTCTAAAACTGATAAGTTTTAGGTTTGATCTTCGTAGTAAATTTTCAATATTTCTCGATTTAAATTTAGACCCTAAAGTCGCTAAAGACCTTAGTAGTTATAAAGCAACGGTAAATAACAAAGAAAAACAATATAAATCCATATCCATGTAGTTTAGTAGTTTAGTCGATATAAATCTTAGTTAATTAATGTGAAATCTAACCAAAAAATAATTCAATTTCAATAACATTATTTAAATACTAACCAAAATTAAAAATTACTCCACAAATACTGTGTATACAATATATAGGATATATTGCGGTCCAATTTATGTAGTATGATTTAATATAATAATATATAAAAATTATACCATAAACATAAATTCGAACAGAAGTTCAAACAAAAATATTCGTGACGTATTGCCTAGATACGTATTTCGATTGCCAAGAAATCTTCCTCAGTGGTCATCAAGTAGTTTGGATCACTCCGTTACTGCTTTGTAATGATTCACAAAGCATGATCACAAAGCCGTTACGGAGTGATCCAAACTACTTGATGATCACTGAGGAAGATTGCTTGGCAGTCGAAATATGTATCTGGGCAAATGTATCTTTTGTTTGAACTTCTGTTCAAGTTTATGTTTATGGTATGATTTTTATATATTATTATATTAAATTATACTACATAAATTGAACCGCAATATAACCTATATATTGTATACACAGTATAACTGTTCAAAGTCAGCGAAAAAATCTTATACTGATTACTCCACAAATGTCATAAAAATAAGCTGTAAAATGACCCAACTGGTCAACAAACTGGAACAACAAACCAAGAATACAATTTGGTAATGATAATGGTATTTTCATTATAGAGCCCTGAAGAAGTTAGGAATGACTGACGAAACGTTGGCGATAAAATAAATAATATTCCACAAGAAGCTTCGTCCTTATTGCCCACAATTTAATTATTATAAATCCATATGTTTTAAAAATTTGAAGCTTATTTCAATGAATACTTTGTGCATATTGAAACACTAAGAAATGGGGTATGAAAAAAAACCTAAAAAAATTATTTAAAATTTTGTGTTAATTTTGTTGTAAATTTTTTAGCAGGGAGTAAAAAAAAGCCATCAAATAGCGATAAGCGATAAACCGAAAAAGCAAAAGTTCGTATAGGCTTAGAGGATTAGTGCGCTTTTTTGCATTCTAATGTACTTTGATGTCATCAATCTTCTACTGACAATATATTTTAAAATTTTGTTATCGTTTCTGCTCAATGCCCTTTTAAAAAGCTCTGAAAAGCATAAAGTTTTTCGAAGTAGGAAAGCTGTATTATTTCAATATTTATAGAAACTTTATCTGCATTAAATAATGTACCCACAAGTAAAACTTTTACAAAATATTGCTAATAATTTTAAAGAAATGAATTGAAAGTTTTGAGGTTCTTAATCTGGATTAGATTCTTTGGGAGAAATATTGTATTTGAAGCGCTTTTATCAAATTAAACGATTTGGAAAAAAATCAAGTCCAAATTTTAAACTGTTTATAGTTATACAGATGAGAAAAAGAATCCTCGTCATTTTGTCTTAAACGTACTATTTTTATAATAACCTAGTTATTTTACGTAGTTATTATTATCATAACGTAGTTATTTTTGTCCTATGAAAGTTTCCCATTGTAGACCAGGTCATTCTCTTCGTCTCTTTCCTGGGGGTTCCGATTTTAATACCCTTTTTGCCATATGTGATCTGGCATTCTTTGAACATGACCATATCATTGTAACGACATATTTTCTACATTACGACATATTTTCCATTCATCGCCATATTTCTTGTGTTCTTATTTTATCATTCTGGCGACTTTCAAACATCTAAAATATTTTAATTATACTCTTCTTATTTTTTTTCTGATGACTGTTGTCATAAGTCATATTTCTGCTCGATACAAAACTAAATTTTGATTTATTTTTTTCGTTTTTTTTAAATTTTCTTTGGTACTTTTCTTTTTTCGTGCTATTGTTAATTCTATATCTCTTAAGCTAGTACCATCCCATTGAAGACTTGATCTCAAATATTTAAAAGTTTGCCAATTTTTGATAATTTTATCTCTTAATTTAATACCGCAACTTGTTGCCCAATGTATAAGTATTCTGGTTTATCCATATTTATTGGAAAACCCCAAATTTCAAATGTTTCCGTAGCTTCCTAATCTTATATTCCATATCCTTTTGCTGTATATGGCATTTCTGTGTTTAGAAAGCACAAAAAGTATGTTTTTTTTTCTTTAAAACTTTTTGTCTATAAAATAAATAAATTTTCAAAACTTTGAAACTGTAATATCCAAGAAAAAATCTTTCAACAAAAATAAATTACTATAAAAAAATGTTTTTTTTTTTAAAATGGATTTTTTTTTCTATTTTTTTGGAACATTTGGACCATAGAAATTTTTTTCCATAGTATTGTGAAAAGTACTATGAAATATGAATTATTTGCCATTCATAGCATTGTAAACACTAATTTTTTTTCGTCCAACATTTCTGGCAATATCTTTACCAAAGTTCCATTTGATAATTTGACCAAAGTTTTAATGTTAACACACAGGATCAATTTAATGGCTGAGATTGGTGCAATTTAATTGTATGACGTCCAAAAAATTATAATATTTATGGCAACGTTTTACCTGGGTGATGTATCTGAACCAATTTGACAAAATTTAGTACCTTAATACCTCTAATCTTTGATGCTTTCGGTGTTACACAAATTTTCAACTATTTTAGCCATTTGACCTAATTGTATGTCTTTCTGTATAAAAAATTATAGTCCTATAAACAGTGATAAACTTCATTGCTAGAGGTCTTTTGGAGCTATCATTGAAAAATAAAAATTTTGAAATTTATATTCTTTAGCTCAGTATTGATGCACAGCTTTTTTTGCTTTAAGTCTATTATTGCTTGGTCGATTTTGCTTTTTCCCGAAAAAAAGTCCCTTTCTATTTAACTAAATTTTCCAATTCCAAAAAAAGATCGGTTTTTCTTGCTTTTTAATTGGTTTTCTTATCTAAATATATTTTCTTCGCCGCTATTTATATAATTACAAATGACAAAAATATTTTGATTAATTATTTGATCGTCAACTGAATTTTAATCAGTCGTACTTCATATTTCATTCTTAATAACCTTATGTTCCATTGGTGGTTAGAATTGGAAATCTCAGACTAAAAAGTTTTAAATTCACACTTACAAATCGGGGCAGAATTCTTGTGTGACCCAATTCAGTCGATTTGCCGTCGACATTCGATAAATTCCTAATTACGAGTATTATAGTTCACGGCCATTCCGTTCGAATTTCAAATTGATATGAAATTTTAAATTGAATTCATAATGTATTTTACAAATGCATTTGTAATGCTCTTTTTCTCATTTTAAAATTTCAAACCCCTCATTCATTGTTGTTCCCGTGATTTATTCATTTTAAATTATTTATATGTAATCCCGAGACAAATCAGAATTAATTTTTTATTTACGATCATATTATTTTTCGGATTTATAGGTTATTGGGTTGCCTGAATGGATGAACGGGTGTGAAAGAGTTATAAAAGCTTTGTTTGGTATTATTAAAAATTAATATAATCTTAATTATGTTCGAAACATTTCATCATCATTATTTATTGTTTTCTCACTGGAAACTTTTCATTTTGCAGTTTGGAATTATTCAAGACATGCATGTATGTCTCATGAACGAATGACAATAACTTTGAGTTTTAATTGAAAAATATTAAAGCTCATATTATAAATAACTCTTCACGGAAAATGATGAACTTTATGAGGCGCTGAAAGCCAACATTGTTGTTGAGTAACTTCTGAATAAATATTCACACATATTCGCATTTGCAATGGGTGTAACAGTCGACTGTTTCTTTAATTCTCTCAATTGTGTATAAAAGCATTGGGATTTGAGCGAGAGAGACTCCAACTTAGTTCCAACTGGAATAAAACGTTACGGGAATTTGGGGAAAATTGTTTTAGTTAGATTTCAAATTGAAGTAACGAAATTGGAATGGGTTGAGTGGAAATAATATACAATGGTTTTGGTGCAAGAGAGTTGGGAATGAGACGAGGGATCATTAGGAATATTGCCAAAAGCTTTCAACTTGTCCATTAAAATAATTTTATTCATAAGACGTATGAAGTTTGTTTAATTTTCTCAATGATCAATAATTTGATCGCATAACCTGGTGCATAAGCTTCCCTTCTATCTGCTCTTTATTTTATTTGTGGTTGATACAAAAGTTTTGAAAATTTATGCAACTGCAGTAGACCATATGCACCTTAAACCGTTTCGTAGATATCATTAAATAGATTGATTAGTTCAGAGGTTCTCAACCGTTTTGGGCTGAAGAACCCATTCTAGGATGACAATCACACAGTAATCAATATTTATATTTCAAGATAAATTTATTGCTGCATATTTTTAATAATATACAATGTGTTAGGTCTCGAACTAGCGATATCTTAATATCATATTCTGGATTGAAATTTATCGACGAAAAACCTTAAAAAGGGGACACTCCCCTCCCCTTTCAAAAATATCAACCATATTACCTAATTTTTTTTTCTACCATTAAGATTAAACGCGGTTATCTTTAAAATTATAAACGCTAACGACACTTTAAAACAATCATTTGAATTATTATTAGCCTAGCTTTCTACTAATACACAAAAACTGCGTAAAATAATTACTTCAAATCGAGAAATAAGGGCTTAAACTTCAAATTTGACCCCTTTTTGGCAAAAAAATCAGTTTTTTGCGTCTAAGTAAAGAACCTCCCCCGAAAACTATGCAATATTAATATTAATTTTAAAATTATTTAATTTTTTCTAAAAAATAAAATCAACAACATTATTTTATCTTACATATTATTGAAATCATCTTACTTGAAAATTTGGTATTATTTGGGGGTAAAACAATGTAAACAAAATAAAATACATACTTAAATTATTTGTATCATTTATATGTCATCATTATGTATGCATCATTTATGTATGTGTCGTAAGTCTTAAGAAGAAAAATCTCTTCATGGTTAAGTGCGATTAATCGTGATTTGATACCGTCATTTTGCATTAGTTATTGTCTAAGAAATTGAATATACTTGTAATCGAGATTTCAGAAAAGACTTGACCAATGACTAAAAATATTTATTAAATAAATAAATCATATAATTAAATATGAAATCTTACCTAAAAATAATTGGTTAAAAAGTCCTTAATTATATAGAGCACAAAATAATTTTAGAATGAATTTTATATGAATGTTGTTTTATATAAACAAGTTGGTAACCACCGTTATCACTTGTAATTTCTAAACAGGATACTCCCTGTTTACATACTTATGTTGTAAAGCTTTTTTTATATTAAAATGTAATAATGTATTTATCTGGTTCCTATGCACAGGTGTTTCTGCACCTCTGTAGAATGTATGCCAGACTTGTAAATAAATAAATAAATAAAAAAAATAAAAAAAAAAAATCTATTTAATATCATTAATAATTTATTCTTTTACATGAATTTTAAATCATTAATAATACAAATAAGTTAAGTATGTGTTTTATTTGGTTCAAATTGTTTTTACCCTAAAATAATATGTTATAGTAAGTTAGAATAATGATATTGGTCTTATTTTGTAGGAAAACTCAAATACATTTAAAATTAATAATAATATTGCATGATTTTGGGGGAGGTTCTTTAACTAGATGCAAAAAACTGATTTTTTGCTAAAAAATGGTCAAATACACGTTTATAATTTTGTATACACAATAGGTAAAAAAAATCAGTACTTTTATCATAGTAACCCAGCGGTGGGCACATTGTTGCTGCGCCTGCCAAGAACCAAATGTGCACAGTTTTAATTTTTATATTTTAATATTTCAAATGGGGAATAACAGGTGTAAATAGTCTGAAAATTTTTTTAATACAACATGTGCAGAATAAATATTTCTTTTGCTTATTAAATAATATATTTTTTTCTGTTGCTCCAAAACCATACGAAAATTACATATGAATTTGTCAGACACAGCAACGACATATAAAATGGTCAGCAAGCCCCATAGTGTCAGCGGGCATATTGTTTGGGACCATTGGATTTTATCATATTGTACTTTTCTGGCGTTTTTTGGGTGTTAAATCCGTCGATGTTAATTTTAATTATCGTTCTAAACTTTTCTCTATAACTCATTGATTACGTATGAATTGTGTGAATTATAACTTATATATTAGGGTGATTTTTTTTTTTACTTTTTTTGACTTTTTTTGATCTCATTGTAAAGTTTTGTTGAAACAACCAAAAAAAAAATTCCCTGAAAGTTTGAGCCCTTAATATTAATTTTAAGTCCTCGACTAAGACGTGTAAAGATTTCCCATTGAAAATACACGGAAACTTTGATTTTTTATTTTTAAATTTCTATATCTCAGCGGCATTTCATGGGATCGCTTTTACCGAAGATGGTATTTTCTCAGAATTAAACGCTCTACAAAAGTGCCCATTGCGACAAAGTCGTAACTCACACCGGTGAGGTAGTACCGGCCACTGAACCTGATTTTTCCATAAAATTCAAGGCTTAATATCTCGTTTAATATTGACCTTCGCGATTTGGTCTACAGAACCTTTTTTGTAGGAAATCAAATTCTCTACAAGTTTTTCATTTATAATTTTTCTGTAGCTCTTGTTATTTACGAGATAATTGCAAAAAAAAAACGCGAATTTTATGGAAAAATCAGGTTCAGTGGTCCGTACTACCTCACCGGTGTGAGTTACGACTTTGTCGCAATGAGCACTTTTGCAGAGCGTTTAATTCTGAGAAAAAACCATCTTCGGTAAAAGCGATCCCATCAAATTCCGCTGAGATATAGAAATTTAAAAATAAAAAATCAAAGTTTCCGTGTATTTTCAATGGGAAATCTTTACACGTCTTGGTCGAGGACTTAAAATTAATATTAAGGGCTCAAACTTTCAGGGAATTTTTTTGTTTGGTATTTCCAACAAAATTTCACGATGGGACCAAAAAAAGTCAAAAAAAAAATCATCCTATTATATATATAATTATAAGTTATAACTTTGTAGTTTTATAGTTTGTGGGATTTGAATTTGGATAACTGAATGTATAATTCAAAAATTTCAGTTATCCAAATTTGTTGGCAAATATTAATTTAGTCCTTTAATACTATGTCATAAATGTTACTTGAGAACAAAAACTTAATGAATACCTTTGGGTTTTGCAGGTAAAATATTGTGGTCCTCAAAGACCAAAAGAAAGAATTATATTTTATGTTTGGTAAATCAACATATTTCCTTCTTCTATGTAACGATTCCCTATCATTTCCACAATTCTAGAACTCATCAAATAACTTTCACTTATTCACCAAACACCAACGACCAATTTCCCTGATATCTTTTTTCCTAAAAGAATTTCCTCAATTTTATTTTTCATCATTTTGGGTAAACAAACTTGGTTTTGTTTATTTTAATCTTCTGGAGCCAACATTTTTTGACTTCTTCAATGAACGTAGATTCATCTATATGCAATTCGGATTATTGATTAAAATTTCGTTATATGCGCTATATTGTTTTTCTAATATACTCATAGTTCTTTTCTTTATACATTCCAAATATCATTGCTACAAATGATAAAATATGAAGAGTAAATAATTATGATATAAAGCAAGACCAGTTTTCAGTGTTTGAACAAATAAATTTTACAACTTAACAGTTGTAAGAATTTTTTACTTTCTTCCGCCTTAGTAAAGTGTTTTATATTACATGAAAGTTACCCAAAGGAATATAATCAAGGGGATAATAATAACACCTGAAAAAATCCGATTTTCACACTAAACAATGGTATCAATTAATCATAATCTAAATTCTTGACTTAAAAATTTATTTCAAATCGATTAAATTAAAATTTCTATTGCTAATTATAATACTATTGATTTATCAGGTTTTTAAATATAACAATACCTGTTATATACGTCACATTATGTCTTTACACCTGCATAATTAGTCAAAGGTATTTGGAATTGGAGTTAAGTATTGGTTAATTGTCAATATGATTTTATGATTGTTATTATGAATCATCATAAATCATGAGTTAGACTGTTACCATGCATCTCAAGGATGACATTTATATAATATGAGAAGATATTGTTAGAAGATCGACAGAGATAGTCTTAATCTGTAAGATTAGATAATAACAATAGCAAACAATCAAGGGATTGAAATTGACAAAAGCGACATTAAGATCGCTACACTAATTTGCGTTGTATTACTGGAATAATATTCAAACGATAGAGCTTTGGATATCAAACATCAATAATCCGTAAGAATTATTTGTCTTCTGCATTCATTTCCCAACAAAAAAATTTGAGTAACATAAAATATTTTGATATGAAATATTGTGTCAATTTTTGCAATTGATTTTAAGCTAACGTTCTAGAAATTCTGGATTCGGTCTTTCTAATTCTATTTGAATGAAAACAATTAGTATACTATATTTTTAGTGTTCTTACTTCCGCTAGAATCGCTTTGTAAGTATTCGAAAGAGTTTCAATACTTTAGAAATCTTTAAATTACTCCTTCGATACTCCACTGGATGGTAAGACCTTTCGATATATCTAAACCTGCAAAATCTGTTCAAATTCCTAAGAGAATTTCTTTCTGCTTAAGTCTTAGATTTGACTAGCATGGCTTATAACAGGGAATCAGTCTAGTTTTGCTCCATTATAGTTGCCATAAGAGTTTTGTCTTTTTTGGGATCATTTTGACCCAATTTTTGATCTCACACACCTCGAAAATAAATCAAGATTTATCACAGAAATTTTTAAGACCATCATATATTTAATTTATTACGCATATCATTAAGCATATGTAATATGTTTTATATTTTGAAATCAGTTTAGCGGTGACTAGACTTTCATTGGGGTAAATTTAATTGCATTAAAATAAATTAGGTATTTTTTATATATTATGTTGTAGCTTTTCTAATATTTTTATTTTATATTGAGTACTTATAATTTAAAAAAGTGATTGATACTAAATTTCCTTATTTCATGAGTGAACAGCTATATAGAATCGCTAAAGACTTAATTGTTATAAAGCGAAGGTAAATTTCATTTTTTTTAAAAGCAATATAAACGTTAATACCGTACAGTTAATTTATAAGTCTGTTATTACGTTTCAATGATGGTATCCTTTTATATTTATTTTTAGTTCTTCAAATGACATATTATATATTTGGGAATCATATATTACATGGTACAAAGACCTTCATTATTTTTAAACACAATAAAAATTAAATAACCACTAACTAAATGCAACGAAAAATTAATTTTTTACAATGATTTATCCTATTGGTTTTTTTTTATTATTTCATGTTTCAATTAAATCAATAAAATCGGGAACATGTTCCAAGTACACCTACGTCTGATTTTAAGGACGTTAAACAGGTGTTTTAAGGTATGAATTATGTTTGAATATATATTTTTACTTCGTTTCTATTAACTCACTTTACTTTGTTGTTAGTAAATTAAGAAAACAATTCCAGTTACTATTAATAACCTAATTAATAAATATTAATAAAGAAATAAATAACCTGAATTGTTTTCTTTATTTAATAAAAGCTAAGATCTGAATTTTATCATCTATAAGTTGTTAGTATTGTTAGTAAGGTACAGAACTTATAATCTTATTTTCACCGACTTTTCAGCACTTTATCGTGCTGAATTTTGAAACACCTGTTTACCTGTTTTCTACTTTAATTAAATATTATACTTTTAAAAATACCGGGTTGCCTACTTTCAAAGGTGCATGTAAAAGTAAGTCAATTTAATGGCAATCAAAATAACAGTTGAAATAAATGACAACAATCAATTAGTTCAAATTTAAGGCAATGATTGGCACAATTGCACTTAAATGCACTTAAAAGGTAAAAAATAAATTTATGAACTGAATATTCATACCAATTGCACCATCGATTTTAAGGCTATAATAGCCAATTAATGAGAATCGTAAGCTATCTAGCTGTACATCAAAGCGAGGAGTGTTCTATATTACCAAATTGTAAACAAAATTACACCCTTCACTTTGATATACAACTAGATAGCTAACGATTTTCATTAATTGCCTAATATCGCCTTAATATCGAAAGTGCAATTGGTTCGAAGAATCAGTTCTTTTTTTTTTACCGTTTTAGTGCATTTTATCAATGGAAGTAAGGGTTTTAAAACCTTTTTTTAAATATTTTTAATTTTTAAAACAGGGCTGTCCAACTGGCGGCCCGCGAGCCGTATATGGCCCGTCAAACTATTTTTATGACCCGTGAGTACATTTAACTATGAATAAATTTATGTAACTAAATTATTATTTTTATTAACATTAAAATTATTTTACTATGTGAAATTTTAAAACTAATTTGAATTTAAAGTAGGTACTGTTTAGATTTTTAGATATTGTTGCTTAACAATTACGGCCACAATGATCTCATTAATATGTTACGAATATTTTAAAGTTTTCTTTCTTAGTTTAATAAAATATTTTATTACTTAACATAAACTGATTTTTTCATTTATCATCCTTCTTTTCCCTTAAAATGTTTGATTAAGAAAATATGGCGAGCGGGTTATGATAAATTGGATAGCGCTGATTTAAGTAATTAAAAAAAATGTCAATTGGTATGTTTTTCTCGAGAATCAGTAAAACTTAACATTGCCGTCATTTTTAAGCCACGCTGGCGAAGTAGCAAGTGTCGGTTAGTATACAAAAAAAAATATGAGAGAAAAAGTTTTAATTATTAACGTATTTTTATACTTTGTAAAAGAAAATCATTTCATTTTTATTTGCTTTTATTAAATTACAATTTTTAGTAGTTCTGGATAATATTTTTTTTAACTAAGGTCACCCATGAATCCATGTTAACGTAAGTAAGGTCCATGTGATCAGTTAAGAGTCAAAAATATTTTAACTTTATTCTCCATTAAAATAGCCATACTTTTTAATCAAGAGGCAATAGGAAATTAAAAACAAAAGACTGCTGCATATTATGCAGAACAAAGTTTAACGTCTTTAAGAAATCATAACAGTTTTCCAATTTAGTGGTATTTTCCGTACTTTTGTAAATAGTGCACAAGGTGACGTCTTGCCATCGTTTGAGCTTTTAAATAATGTCTTACCTTCATCCGTATTCTGGAAATTGTTTTCTGGAAAATTAAACAAGTTTTACAGCTTTTCCGGAATAATAAAATAATTTTGTAATCATAGATAACATTGTTTTTAATTCACTATGCAAAACATGTTGTTGTATGAAGCAACGCGGTGCGGCACTATGGACCAACGAAGTGAGTTTTGGTTTGGAAAAACTTTTCCTCATGCTACATGGAAAATAATCAAAAAACTTTGTTCATTTAACTTAGTCGCGGATAATGTATGATATTCTTATGTTTTTGTTTTTAAGATGAAAAGCATAATGGAAGAAATGAAAGAGAAAAAATGGCTTATGTGCTAATTTAATTTTTTTCCGTAGTTTTCTTTGGCGTTTTCTATAAGAGAAAATAGTGAAAATATCTAACGATCCCCGTCATCTCCGTTTTCGTTTCCGCGTTTGTTTATATTTTATTGTCTCAAGACGACAAACGCGAAACTTAAAAAGGCAGAGATGAGAAAATGAAAAAAGTCACACAACTAAAACTAACCAGCAAACGAGCCATTACCTCTATATGTGCGCCGCGTATTCCTCCCCACAAAGCTCCCATTCCCGTATCTTTCGCTTTGGTCATATTTCAAACAATCCCGACACATCCCTGACTATCTTTTGCCGTGTATCGCTGTCTCATTCTTGTCATGTTTTCGAGCTTTTATTGCATTGCGACACATTTTAGCTTTTACAACTAACCCTCGTAATAATGAAGTCAAGAGACAAGAAAATTATAGTGAGGAAAAAGCTTAGAAAGAGGATTTGCTTTTCTTTTTTTGGTTTACATTAACGATATAATTGAATAAACGGTTTCATTCTTGCATTAAACAAAGTGTGAATCAAATAAAAATGAAACTTCTTTATACTTGTATGCATTACATTTAACAAGCTTTTAAATTGACAAATACATTGTTCTTGGTGGAAAAATCACCCTATTAGTTACAAGTGTTTTTCGATTTAACCCAAAAGATCAAATCTTGCTATTTTTTTAATAGAGAATATTTATGATAGACTTAAAAAATTTTTGCTCAATTTCCAAAAATTAGTTCGTATGATTGAAAGGAAATATTTTTTTCTCCAAAAAACCTCATTTTTTACAATTTTGATTAGGAAAAGAATATTTATTATAATTATAATTAAACATATTTTCATCATAAACATTCCAATACCTCTTTAGTTATCTACAAATAGGGTCTTTAATCGAATTAGGAATACTAAAAAGTGGCACATAAGTAACTTTACCATATTCAAATTCAATATCTTTTTTTCAGTTATAAATATTTTTTACTTCTTTTTCAGGATTACAAAGTAAATCTTTTGGAAATTTAAACCTGAATAAATTTACAACCAAAGAAATAATGAAGATAATTAAATTTTATTATGAAAATAAATGCTCAATTATTTTAGTACAAAGATCTTTTATGGTCTATTTCAATGTTAGGAATTCTCCTATTAAGCCTGCAGCAATTAACTTGGTGAAGCTTTTTCGAGAACAGGGTTCTGTCGCTGATCCACGAAAATTTTATGCTTGCCAATTGCACCCAAGTAGGATTACAGTACCTATGGTGTGAAGTAATTTCAGAACGGATTATTAGACTTTATTTCTTTGAGAATTCTAACGAAAATGCAGTTACTGTAACTGGTGAGTGATATAGAGAAATGCTGGTAAATTTTGTTTAGACTAAAATAGAAAATATGGCAGGGTATTGAAGGCAGCGATATGGTGCAACTACACATACGGCTAGATCCACTGTGCAAACTTTAACTGAAATGTTTCAAAACCGATTAATATCTCGAAATTTCGAATTTTTATGCCCTCCACCTTCGCCTGATTGGATAGCTCCGGAATTTTTCCTATGAGGATATCTAACAAAAAAAATTTATGTAAAAAAGCCTCTAACTATCAAACTACTTAAAGCACCTGTACAATAGAAAATTAGACCAGTACCGTCTTAGATGCTAAGAAAAGTCATGGAAAATGCCCTACAAAGACCTCATATTTGCAAAGTGGAAAACGGAGGGCATTTATGTGATATCATTTTTTATACATAATCAAAATAAAATAGCAATTTTTGAGCTTTGTTTGAAAAAAAAAAGAATTATCAAAATACATTAATTTACAAAAATGGTATTTCATTTTGAAATGGTAAAGCGACTTATGCTCCATTGTGCATATGCATCCATAGTTTTAAGGTTACATACAGTGTTCAAAAAAAAAACTTTTTAAATTTTTTTCTGTAAAAGCTTTTCTTTTTGTATGTATAATATGTGTGAAATTTTAAAAGAAAATGGATCTTGAGTTATGGGTATACTACATAGATTAGAAATATACATCTATACCTATCTCTATATCATCTCTTGTAGGCTAGGCAATCTCTTTTTGTCCGCTAGGCAATATCTTTTTTCAGGAAAATATTAGCTATCCTAGGATAGCTTGGGTATTCTTATGATTTATCGAATTCTACGTGCATCGATTCGATCGTGATAGGTCTCAAACTATCATTATAGTAATCATTACCTAAATGTATACTAGGATTTTTAAATTTGGAAATATTTACTGCCCCCGAGGGATTTAAGGGGTAACAAAGGCTTTTTTTAAAAATATCTCATTAAAAATTGTTATTGCTTAGTGAAAATCCCCTTCGTATGTAAACGGTAGATTGGTTTCGAGTTTATGAAAAACGCGATGAACGTAGGGATGCAAACGATGCATCGATTTTTTCAAACATCGATATATCGTTCATAAGTATCGATATTTTGACATCGATGTTGAAACCCAAAACAAAAACTGATCCAAAAAAAAAAAAAAATGACCAAAAAAAAAAAACTTGAAAATTATTTTACTTATTTAAAAATTAGTTCCAGTTTGTTAAATTTTTATTCTTCCTCTGCCCAAATATACACTAGAATTTTTAAATTTGGAAAAATTTACTTCCTCCGTAGGGGTTTAAAAGATAACAAAGGCGTTATCTAAAAATAACTTATCATTTATTAATTTTGTCCAATTGATAATATCCTAGCGTATGTAGTTGGGGAAAACACCATCATTAATACAGCAATCCCCTGTTTAATACGGTAGATTTGTTCCGCGTTATAGCGAAACGTGTTGTACAAGCATTGTATAAGGCGATCGCATGATCCCATTTAACGCGTTATGGACAATTGATTAACGTTTAACTTTACTTGTTAAAGAGGATTTAATTCAAATTTTATGGAAGTTTCCTTTTGCTTTATTTAAAATTACAGTTTTCTATTTACAAATTCTCATTAAAATTGTAACTACTGAAGTATTTAATTTACATTTAAAGAAAAAAAATTGAAAATTTCTTTGTTAATTAAAAAATTGCCATCCGTTTGCTAAGTTTTTATTCCTTGTTAAGCGAAAAAGACAAAAAGAAATATTTTCTTTGTGTTAATTTAAAAAATGAGCAATTATTTTCATCATTGTGATGATAAAGTTTCTTTGAAAAAAATCAAAATTAGTATACTTTCAAAATCTCTATATTTTTAATTTTTCAAAGCGAGAGTTATAAATTACAACTTTACGTATAATAAAAAGTATAATTTTACGTTTACATTTCTTAGCGTTCAATTACTGTTTGTTCCGTTTTTCAATTAACCAAAGAAAAACCAAACTACCCTCAAGATTTTTCTAAAAGTTTTCTCGTTTTGTTATACTTTACAGTACAGAATCTTTAATAATAACATTGCCAATGAAATGAATGGATTCTGGCAAGACGAATTGCGAATTCAGAAACAGAAGTCGAGATGCATTTACCATGTAGCATTTTCTCAATGTCTTTGGCCTCACTCTGTCTATAGACGAACCATTCGAAATAACCAATTAAGAAAGTATGCATTTCAATTAGCCTTTTGTTGGCTTTATTGCACCATCGTACTCTCATAATCCTTCTATGGAAATCAAATAGCAATTTTAAATCATTTACAAAGAGCGGAATAGAACCAGTGTTGCTTCTCAAATGACATGAAACTGTTGTGTCTCACTCGAAGATTATATTTCGAGCACATTAAACCAAAACATTCCTGGAGCACTTACGACTTTTCAACAAGAGGAGAAAAAACCCCGAAACGAGCAAACTTATCGCAATGTGCTACGACGATTAAATGAAGTTGCTCGTTCTTAGGTGAACTTCCTACGTCGAAAAGATAAAACTTTTACTATGCGACCAACTCTCCGAATGAAGAATGTATGTTACGCTATTTCCGGTTTCCAATACAAATGTACTTGGATAACATTTGCACCACGAGAATTCGAATATATTTGCATTAAATACAAGCGATTTTCTTTCTTAATTTCTCTGAATAAAAATCAGATAATTGAAAATTTCTTTCAAAATTTTTAAAAACTAGTTTTTAACTATGACTTTGTTTTCGTGGCATAAAAATAACTATAAATTTTACAGAATTAACAGTAACTGCCTACTGATGGCCGAGTGGTCTAGGTGATATAAACTATATTAGGTATATTAGGTGATATAAACGCTCCAAAACTGATAGGTTTTGGGTTCGATTTTCGTTTCGAGAAAATTTTCAATATTTTTTGATTTATTTATCTTAGAATCGCTTAAAACGTTAAAAATTTAAAATCGACGGTAAATAAAAAACGGTGTGTATACTTATGTAGGCCCGTGAAAAATTTTCTTTCTTTGGCGTGAGCAAAAAATGTTTTCATTGTAAGTTAATAACAATAAAATAACAAAAGGGTTGCAGTAGAATAGTCAATATGGTTGATAAAATTTAAATTACATTAGAAAATTGAAATAATAAATTAGGTATTACTTGTATGAAACTATAGTATGAAGTTGGTCGCTCAACCACTTGTGAGCAACTTCATACTGTAGTTTTCGTATCATCATTTTCGTAACGCCACTAAAGAAGTATAGTAGAAGTACTTCAAAAAACGTAAAGATTAATGTCATCTTATTTCTTCTACATTTGATTTCCGTGCAACTTCACTTGTGACATATGGAATAACAGCACAAAAAATTTAACCCAATAATCTTCCTGTATGATAACTTTAGCAATTATTTACTAAATATCAACTAGAAATATGGAAATAAATTTATTTTTTGACAAATATCTACCAACGTTTAAAACATCGACGTAAAAGGCAATCATTTTTAGCTCTAATAACATACAAACCTACTTATCTAATTTATTTTAAACCAGATTTTGATATCATAAATTCTTAATATTTGTTGAAACTCATTACAAAAGAAATTGTAAATTTTCTAGAATCATCTTACATTTTTATAATTTTTGTAGTCTAGGATGTAAAGCATCCGATCCTGTATTTGTCTGGGCTTTAAATCTTAAAAAGCTATTTTCAAATCTTTTACTAATTAACACTTTTCTCTAATTAACATGTGAATGAATGTTTTTTAATTCAGAGTTTCGAGAAGAGGGACGATTGAAAAATAAACTTCCAATTAAAAATAAATTCCAAAATACTGTTAACAAAGATTCAGACACGTGGACAGTCAGAAATTGTTTTTTTAAGGGAAGAAATTAAGGAAAATATGTAAGACGGAAAAAATTTAATGAATCTCCTTAAGGTTTATTCATCAAAAAAAAAACTGTTCAATTAAGTGGTTAACTGCATGATAACTATTTAAAGTATGGAAGAAATGCAACTTAATAAAAGTCACTAAAATCGGATTAGTTAATACGCTGGTTATTTCTATCGTGTCCTATGCTTCGGAAACTTGGACTATCTGTGCAGCTGATCGGTGATGAATAGATGCATTTGAAATGTGGGTCTGGAAGAGAATGCTGCAAATCCCATGGTAGACTAAAAGAACCAATGTCTTCATCTTGAACAAGGTCCAAGCCAAAAACTCTCTTCACTGTCGTATGAACAAATATTCAGATTATCCGTGCACTATGAGACTGGAATATTTGGAATAGTATAGTTTGAATAGTATAGATGGAATAGTATGGATAGTCCTGAAGAGAAACAATCCAGAGCAATCGCCGACCCGTTGCCCAGAAGTGGTAGAAAAGCTTGTTGATTCGAGTTTCGTGTCCGCAGCACGAAAAGCTAAAGAACGTAATCACTGAAGAAGGACCGTCTAGCTAGTTCTGAAAAATCTGGAACTTTAGATCATCATACATTGGTATGTTCATACATATTTGGATTAAGAATATGATTTGTTAACTGCTACTTGAATGAACAATTCCGTGTCTGTACTTGGCCGTCAACATCCTTATATAAGAACTCAGTCCTGTTGCGAGAATGTTCTATTGTCGAGAACTTTCTTATATTTACTTTCTTTCATGGAATATGTTTTAAATATCTTTCTTTTCATTTCATTTCATTGTTCGATCTATTGCTCTTTATTCATGGTTGAGCAAGGACCAGTGGGAGGTCCAACATCAGGTCTTACATACTCACATTTAAGTCTCAAGGACGTAATAATACAAAAAATAAAATTTTATCTAAAAGTGGACCCAAATTTAAGTTGTAATTCAATAAAAAGTCTGACTTTTTAATAAGAAGGTCCAAAAAGGATGAAAATTATTCCGTTATAATGTCAATTTTTTTTATGAATTCTAACTCTATTATTGCTACTTCTAAAGATTCACTATTCTTTTCGACTTTTGAAACATCTCCAAAATAATGGAATCAAAAAAATATATACTGTTTTCTTTTTAATTCATAAAAAACAATGCTTTAAACGCTGTTCAAGTTATATCAAAAATGATGAACATCTACTAATTTACGAAGCCAAATAGTGTTACAAATAATATATACAAATAAACAAGTGTTCTATAAATCGGTCTCTAAGATGTTTTCATTGTAAAAGAAAAAACATTTCTTTAAAACACATAAATTCTCTGATTTTCCAGGCTAAAATTACTTTTTTTCTGACCATATTTGTAGGCAACTTCTAGATAAGACACTTTAATGAATGTAAGGAAAAAATTGTGAAATAGAATCAAACAACGTTTTGATTTTTTAAATAATTTTAAATTTATAATTTTACGTGCAATTGTCAAGTTCCCTGACTTTCCCAAATTATATCCCGACCCAATTTAATTCCCTGATGTTCTCTGAATTTCCAGATAGTCTTAATTTTACTGTTTTTTCAGCTGAATTTTTTTTCTGTCAAATTTCAAATGTTTATGTTACACTTTAGATTTTTAATGGAAAGCTTGATATAAGTATCTCATCGAATAAAAAATCGCTTGACGTTAAACTCAGCCATGTTTCGTGAGAAACTTTCTCGAAAAAATTAATTGTTTATTTTTCCAAGTACTTAGTTTCTTGAGAAGTTTTTCATCAAATGCTGGTTTAAGCTTTTAAAACTTTCGTAGAATAACAGTTCCAGAAAAATATATATAAAGCTAAAACAATTTATTTCTAATTATTTTTTTCATCTTAATTTAATAAAGTCTGTTTTTTCTTGATACCGTGTACCATTTCGGTCAGATGTTTAATTGTTTCGAAAGAATGGGAATGGATTGAAGTGTCATTTGGTGTTTTTTCGTTTTATTTTTGAGTTTGGTGTACTTACGGTGTGTGGGTATTCTATTTTCGAAGTTGAAAGGAAAAAGATAAAAAAAATTGTTGTAACAAAAAGGAAATGCGAGTAAAACGAGAACGTGAGGACACGACAAAAGTGAGAACCATCATCAAGTCGACATTGTCTGTCGTCTATTTGCCACGATAATCTGACAACGCGATTTCAACGAGCCACTCGAGATGGAAAAGCGAAATAAAATTCGATGTTAAACTCCTCCGCATTTCACGAATTTTTCCCCAAACATTTTTTCCCGCAACCGAATTACATTAGAACACATTTTCATAAATCATTACCACTTAAATTAAAATAATAACATTCACAGATTCTCAAACACTTTGCCTTTCAACCCTCACGAAATTAACGAGGATGCACCAAAAGTTCATATATTCATTTTAATTACAAGAAAAAGTTGTATAATTACTTTTTGACAACAAAAAATGCTTTCATACACTCACCCACACACACCAACTCCCACTTCTAATGCATTATAATTTTACAAAAATCCCAAAGGAAATTATACGTATTTTTAAAAAAGCCTTCCATATCCGGCCTAAATGTTTTGTACCTTTTTCCTTTTTTGTAAGATTTACTTTTTATCAGGTTCTCACACCTGGACCACAAATGGGGCCTTTCAATTTTTAATTCAAAAAATTCACGTTCGATGTTAGAGGTGGATGCAGAAAAGTTTAATGTAAAAAAAAATCCGCTTTGATCCCGTCCCAATTCCCTGAGCTTGGGAACCAAGGGTTTGCTTCCTATCAATTAAGCCAAGCATTGTGATCGCCCTTCATACGTGGTAGGTAGGCTCGGGACAAACGTTGAAGAAAAACACAGAGCTTTTAAGGATGAAAGGCTCTCTGTTCGACAAAAATAGAAAAAAAAAATATCAAAAGAATAGCTTTTAACAATTAAAATCAAATCTTTTAAAGGTACAAAATGAGAAAAATCTTCTTAAGATGAATTGATATCAAACAACCACTATGTTAAACTATTTAATCTGTTTTATGAAATCAAAGCTTTTTTTTTATAACATTAAAAAAAAATTAAATAAATAATCAAAGTAAAGTTTGAGAAAGTTTAAAATAAAAGAATCACTTTTTGAGATCCATATCTGCATCTTATTATAAGGATTTCAATATTTGTTCCATATAAACATTTGATCATGAATTTCAGAATAATTGTAAGCAAAATAAAACCCATTTTGGGTAAACAATATTTTTAATTTTAGGATTCTTTGCAATCCTGTTGTTTATTTATCCCAATCAAGTCCCCATCCCCTCGGATCTTAAATTCTTTCTCCACGTTTTCTCTTCAATCTCCCTGATTTTGATTGCTCTCTTTTGATTATATTACGTTCCCTAGGTCTTCCCTTTTTTCCATGTGTGAACTCAAGGTTCCTACTTTCCACGGGACCCAGATGTAGTTCATACTTCTGAAATGTCTTTAAGGATGAAGCTGTTTTCTTTAAATTATAGTTGTCTAGAAACTGTACACGTTCATTGTTTTCCTTATTTTCTATTCGGGAAGCTTTTTGCTGGTTTTAATGGACAGCATCTTCTTCAGTAACCATTTTTCAATATACAAATTTGGTAAACTACATGTTAATTATATTTACTCTTCTCACCATAGCTACGTCATGCTATGTATTCGTTATGAACATTTTAGAACATTAAGGGCCAGAATTTTCACTCATGAATAGATAAAACATATCCTTAAGATAACAATTTAATTAAAAAAAATTATCTGTCAGATAACTCCCATACATTCTTTTTACACATATCACAATTCTTATTAAAAATAGGCATATTTTCTCTATACTCCGGATAAAATTTTAACTAGAAGATAAATGTCACTATCTAGATGTAAAAATACCGGCCCTAAACCAAAATTCCTATTTAAATCACTTTGTAATTTTATTTATTCTTTTAGGAATATTGGAATTTAATTTTATGTTTCTTCGTTTAGTACTCCTTCAACATTGAAAATTGGCGATCATCATGGCTATTTTGGTTTTTGATACAGCAGCGCAGAAGTGTCCTCTAGTGCTTTTTCTGAGCCACCCACGAAAATTGGTTAGCCAAGATGTCCTTCTTCTTTCAAGAACTCTTTCTCCTTCAATCGAACCCTGAATGATGAGCTGAAGTATGTAATATTTATTGGTTATTTATAACATGGCTGAAGTGCAGCAACTTTCTTTTCTTTAAAAGTATCATAAGAGTTTTTGTGGTATCAAGTCTCGTTAGTACTTCTTCATTTCGCACGTGATGCCTCCAAACTATCTTCATGATTAAGCAATATACTCACATTTCAATTGCAGTAATTTTATCTTCCAGTCTCTGGAAAAGAGTTCATTCTTCCATTCCGTATAAAACAATCGGAAACACATAGCCCTTGCGCAATTTTAGCCGCATTTCCAGTGATGTAGTTTGATCTACAAAGATTGATTTCTTTTTCGGTTCATTTGTCTAAGTATTCTTTAAGATTAACGAATATCTAGTTTTTGAACCTCCATAATCTAATAACTTATATATATTTTTGAAAATATTATTATCAATATCACATGAACAATTAAGAAGGTTTATTTTTATTCTAGATTAGTGGCTTCTAATCTAAATTCAATCGAATCCTAAGGGTTCGGTAAGTCAGTCTCGCGGGCTCGACGACAGTCACGACCCATATTTGACTCATATGATCAAAGTATAAATATATATCTATGTGTTGGATTTGAAAGAATCATAATTTGTTTTTCTTATTAACGATTTAGTGAACACGTATAAGAAACTGGAGGGGCACCTCCAACCTGGTTATGAACCACTGTTCTGTATATATAAAAATGAAATGATAATTTGTTCAAAATCACATATCTTCTTTTAAAATTCTTAGTCGATCGTTTTGAAACGCTTTTACAACGTTATACTTATACTTATCCATACGCATATTTTTATTAAATTAAGTGACTCAATAGAATCTTACTTTAACAGGTATAGCGATACAAGACTGCAAAAGGCCAGGGAGGTTTTTTACCAATATTTTCACGCTAAAATCGATAATTTCAGAAATAAAACGATTTTACTAAAATATTTAATGAAAAATAAATTTCTAAAAGTTAAATTACAAATAATACAATGAGAGATGCAGTAGAAAGCTAAAGAGAGGTGCTTTTAAAATTTCACAAACATATTTTTATTAAAATTCAATTTATTGACAGCCATTTTAACATAAATTGGCAGGTAAACGTTTACCGGATTCTGCTAGTTATAGAGTTCATTAAAAAATCAGTTAAATTTGCAAACTATTTTCACAATGCCTTGATTGGGCTGAAAAAGTTCAATTGCATAAAATTTCAATCACTCAAGTTACGATAAATAAAAGATTGATTTTTTTATGGTAATCTACATGTGTAAATATAATTTATGTTGTACCAATATATTTTCTATATATCTTATACCTACTTTAATTTTCTTGTCTTTCTTGAGTATATTATTAATAACTTTGATGATGCATCTACCCCAGTACGTAAATTAATAAGGTATGGACCTTTGTATTATAGTTATAAATCTTTTTTATCTATTTAGCATTTATTGATTTTTTTATTTCGCCGAATTTTCTTCGTATACCTAATTAAAAGATGAATATATTAATAACTCTATCGGTTGGCACTGTAGTAGCGAAACGAATACCGACGTTATAATAGGTACAATTTGTTCTATTCAATTTCTTCAATTCTAGTGTAGGAGGCCTAAAACACGATGAACCAATTATAGTATTGAAGTTGTTTCAAAGCTATATGCATTTGAATATACGGTTTGAAATGACAGCTTTTGATCAAAATTTACTTCACAACAATTTAAATTTAATTAACTAATGAAAGCAGTATTAAATTTTGCAATAAGCCCGAATGAATATATAAAATAACTTAACCAAAATTACCGGAAATCAACTCTAAGATCAATGTCTTATAATTTGATCAACAAGAATTGAAATCTTCTAAAAATATCATTATTATTTGTAATTAATACCTAAATTATTCTAAGGATAAGAAACTTTTGCATGGGAAAAATCTAACGCAGTTTCCCAAAATCAAAAGGATTTTTCTGTAAAATAGTCGTCAAGCAAAGTACACATACTCTGGTATGAATAATAGAGCATATTTTTATCTTTGAAATATACTAATATTATTCTTTAAACTAACTTAAGTAATTCCTTATGGGATAATAAGGTTGAGGGAAGATTATTTTTCATGAATGTCTGTTTGGTTTTTCTGTTCTCAACCTGAAGATTAATTCTGTTTCCCGCGTGGTTGAACTTTTCGTTCTTATCCTCATACCGCAATATTTTATTGGTGAGTTCTTTAAATCAAGATAATTATTTCTTTTTATAACAGAATCAATATTTCAATTCTTATTGTAGAGGCCAATGGTCTTAAATATCTTCAAATATTGTAAATTTGAACTATTTACTACTGGTAGGAACAAAATTCTAATCTTTTGTTGACGATTTATTTACTCAAAATTATAGTTTGAAACAAGTAAAGACTGGATGAGTACATAATTTAGTCTTTTAAATAATTTTTGAAGATAAAAAATATTTCTAGAATTTGATATTAATTGATTTATGTAGATATATTTCGATGTGATTCCAAATCCAAACTACATATTTTCATATGATATAAATAATTTTTAAAAAATATGACCCGATTTTTTTTTTAATAATTCCCGATAGATTTCTATTTTCCAATTAATCATTTGGAAAATATTAAATTTTATTTACAGACCCTAAGCACTAATCAATTTTTAATTGTTTTTAAAGTAAATTAAATAAAAATAAATTCAAATTCATATTTTTACAAATATCAAACATTGAAAATTAGCTCGACTCATCTCATCTATCACAATTATAATTATGTTGTAAAAATTATCGTTTTTATATGAATCACAATTTATAGTATAGGACACAAAATGATAGATGATAAAAAGCTTCCCTGTTCTTTTTGCCATTGTCCAATTGCTCATAATTATTCAATTGGTGGAAGTTTTATTTCTGTAATTCAATAAGAGAACTCTTTCTTTAAAAATCAAAACAATAGTAGTGGAAGCTTTTAGATGGTTGTAATTTTTTCTAAGATTATTGAAATTTCCGTCATACCTTCGATAATGGAAAATTGTATGGAAGTCGATTTGAAAATGCTTTTTAAAATCGCTTTTATGTAATAAACACATTCTTCATTTATTCTATAAATTTATTGTTACACAGAATTCTCTAATGGAAAATGTCTCGGGAATACCGGGATAGAAATGACGATAATGATAATAATATATCCACGTAGTTTCTTCGTCGTAATGTCCATAAAATTTAATAAAAAATTCCAACAGAACACCGACACTGTGCCTCTTAACTTTTCTATTGGCACATTTTTCAACCCAAAGTATAGGTATGTGCGGATATTTTATATAGAAGTAGATACAGATATACCAGAAAGCACTCATATCTATAAAAATAGATATCCCGTTAAACTTTTTTTTTAATATTGGCAGAATTATGCGTTTTCTTATACTGCTGCTAAGAATATAGAATTGAAGAAGCATTCATCTTTACATTGAGAACGTTATACAACATATAGTTAGCTACGATCATATCAGAAGTCTGTTTGATTTAAGAAAAATATTGGAAATAATTCGTGTGGAAAATTTCACGTGTCAAATCGATGTTTATTTAATCGTTTCGAATGAATGAATTTTGTCGAAGTATGTTTTTGACAATCATGCAGAAATTTATTCTTATCATTATTTAGAAGCAACTTTTCCAATAGGTCGCAAATGATAATAAAAAAAAACAATATTGCAATGACAGAATTATGAAAAAAATGTATCTTTCCTTTTGAAAATAGTATTTTTTGTAAACTGTAGGGATGTATATTTAAGAAAGCATGAAGAAAAATACTTTTGTTTTTTGTTTAAAATTTAAAATCACAAGCTAGTTTGTTCGTCCTTACTTATTTCTTTACTAAATTATAAATTTATGTGTACAATAGGGTGGTCCTTATTTAGGGTTTGTCCAAATTTTTTTTCACGATAGTTCTAAATCGGTTCTAAATCTATTAAAAAAAATTCATGCCAAGTTATAGCTCTTAATTTTAATTTTAATCCGACCCCACCAACAGCCAAAGTTTTAAATGAAAATAACACGGGAAAAGTTCTGTTAATTTTTTGATTTTTTTTTCATCATGAAATAATGAACAGATCATGTTGACTAATGACAATTCTTATAGCAAATTTAACGCTCTATAAAAAAGGTCTTTTATGATTTTTTGCTAATTCTAACGATTTCTGAGTTATTTAAGGTCATAGTTGAAGCTTAAGTCAATTTTACGATTTTTCTTTTCTACCGTCGTTTATTGATTTAAAAATGAAAAAAAGATAATAAATTATAACTTAGACGACTTTTTGTACCTTCACGCATATTCTGAAAGAAAACTATTATTTTATTTAAAAAATCGACTATCAAAATTTCAATAAATTACAAAAAATACTTTTTATTACCATTTTTTTTAACATCAATACTATTATGAAGCTATTATAGTTTTTTTGAGATTAAGAATTATTATCCTTTTTTCATTTTTAAATCATTAAACGACTGTTGAAATAGAAAAATCGTAAAATTGACTTAAGCTTCAACTATCACCTTAAATAACTCAGAAACCGTTACAGTTAGCAAAAAATCATACGAAATTTTTTTGTAGAGCGTTAAATTTGCTATAAGAATTGTTATTGGTCGACATGATCTGTTCATTATTTCATGATGAAAAATAAATTCAAAAAATCAACAGAACTTTTCCCGTGTTATTTCCATTCAAGACTTTGGCTGTCGGGGGGTCGGGTTAAAATTAAAATTAAGAGCTATAACTTGGCATGAATTTTTTTTAAAAGATTTAGAACCGATTTAGGACTATCGTGAAAAAAAATCGGACAAACCCTAAGTAAGGACCACCCTAGTGTACAATAAACAAAGGACAAATATAAGTTTTTAGGAAATAGTATATATATAATACATATTTAAACACTCGTAAATATCCGTAAAACTTTGATTTAAAATTAACAATTTGGTAACCAACATTCAAAAGCACAATTATTACTTTTTTAATTTTTAAAACAAGCAGTGTTAAAAAATTGGTAATTGATATGATTGTTTTATTGTGTATACAATTGTACATCATTCCCGTTATTGTAAATCAAACACTCTTGTTTTAACAGTAAAAGCTCAAACTCATGGGCATTATTTACAAAGTTCTATAATTACAAAAAATGTGTGTTTAACTAAAAAAGCGTAAACATTACCGTGGATTTTTTTATTTCAATTATTAATTTTTAATTTTAATCGTATCGATTACTATTTGTTCAAAACATTGTTCATAGGTTAGTAAAAACATATATACCTACAATTTACTTTTAATTATATAAATAAATTTTAAGTTTGATTTAAAAAGTACTCTAGAATTTGACAATAAAACTTCTCATATAAAATATTGTTCAAAAGACAAATCTTTCAATTTGAAAAGGATAAGTATTTCTTTCCAGGTTTTATTAAATCATAATATAATTCAAGTAAAAACATAATTATTTTAATAATAATTTTTTTAATAATAAAAGCTGTGTAAGCTTAAAGATTTTATTGGCACCCGATATTACACTAACTTGAGTATATACCGACAACAATTCATATTCAACATAAAATTAAAAATAATAAAAATATCTTTTGGTTCCATTTAATCAAATTACTACACAAAAATCCCCCATAACTACTTACATTAAGTACATTACAACCAATTCTTTCGTTCTATGTTTTATTCCTTAATCCTTAAACGTTTGGTCTTACTAGCTAATAAAAGTTGTTTTAATACTCCTATTTAGTATCAAGTTATTAAATTTATAATATTTCAGTTTAGGTGGAAAATATAGTGGCTGAACTATAAAAGGAAAGAGATGGGAAATGTTAAAGATACACAAATATCTAATATCAAAGTGGTAAATACAATACACTGGATGGCAAATCCATCCAACTGAACAGTAGAATCTAAAACGATTAGATTATTGCATTGTTCAATGTGGAGGAGCTATTAATTCCAGTTATAAATGTTCCAAGTTTTTCTTGATATGTTGGTATACCTAGAGGTGGACTAAGGTGATAAGACGTTCGATCCTTTTATACAAATGAATCAAAATAAATAAAAAAAATTGTTTGAAGATAAGCCACAATTATGATGTTTACCTTGGTATTGGCACCGAACTTTCGTTGTCAGGCCACCCCTAGATGAAAATTATGCAATATTCTTGATAAGTGCTTCTCAAATTTTTTCGTACCTCGGCTCCCTAAATCAGAAATAAAATCCAAGCTTCTCCTCCCCAAAAATTATAAACTTTAGTGACTTACAGTACTTTATTTATGCACCACTAATTATTGCCATTGAAATATTACACGGGTCCCAGGCAGGAGCTCCAGGGCTCCCTAGGGGACCGTGTCCCCCAGTTTGAGAAGCACTGTCCTATTAAATGTCTTATTCTCCAACAGCTTCAAAGGTAAAAATTACAAATTCCAAATTCTATTTTTTTTTTAGAAAGTTACTTCTAAATTTTCTACATAAACTTTTCAGAATGTACGAAAAATTTCTTTTTGATTTGTTTGTTATTTATAATAAGAAGAAAAAAATATTTTATGAATTTTTTTCTTGATAAGTGCTTCTCAAACTTTTAATATCAAGACCCCCTAAATCAAAAATTGTCTTATTCTCCATCTGCTTCAAGGGTAAAATTACCAAACTCTAATCTTTTCTAGAAAGGTATTACTAAATTTTCTACTTAAACTTTTCAGAATGAATAAAAAGATTCTTTTGGATTTGCCTGTTATATAAAGAAAATAAAAATATTTTTAAATCGATTTTATAAACTTTGCATGTATTGATAAAGTGCATTAAAAACTAAAAATTAAGTTTTTTTAAGTCAAAACCAGGGGTGTCATTTTGTTTACAATTTGGTAATAAGGAACACCCCTCACTTTGATGTACCAATATTTAGTTTTTAGTGATTTTTTTCAATACAAACGACGTCTTTAAAATAATTTTTAAATATTCTTATTTTCTTACATTTAGTCTTTGAAGGTAGATTTTAATACAATTTTATGCATATTCATATTTATGCGCTTGAAGATAGGCAACATGAGTTGTTTTCTTTATAGAAGGTTAAATATATAGTCATAAGAGAAATAGTTATTTATATATAAAATAGAAAAGTGGTTACTTAATTTTATGATTGATTTATGATTTGATCGAGTATAAGCAGGATTGCCAAAATTCAGCACGTTACAGTGCTGGGAAATAGGTAAAATAGGTGAAAAAGGAAAAATAGGTGATAAATGAAATTGTAAGTTCAGTACCTAGCAAATAAACTTACAATAAAGCGACCTAATAGAAGCGATATAAAAAATTATAGTAACTATACACCTTAATATTGTTAAATTTGATTAACCTAACGCTTTGCCGCCAAAAAAGAACAGTAAATACTTTATCCACGAAATTTTGAGAAAAAGCTCAGCTTTTTAATGTTCAATTTTTAATGATGTTTTTTTTCTTTCTGCAAACAAAAGTTTGGAATAGTTTGTCACGTAACAAATACGACGAAGTTACAGATATAAACTAGTTTATAATAAAGTTAAACATGGAATTAAAATAATTTTTATAGTTAACTTTATGATAGTTTGTTTAACCTCGTAAATGAAATAATCCAATAAAATCAAATTTATTATTATAGACCAATAATTTAATTCGATTTGTCAGAAAACCACAAGCTCACAATTGCAAATTTTTAAATGAACATCCCCATTAATTAAATTTATTTAATTCCAAAGCATAATATACATTCGTCTGGCTATACAAAGAGCTTTTGCATAGAATGGAAAACTGATATGGAACCGGGAAGCTTAATCACACATAGAAAATAAATTAGTTCATTTATAATCGTAAATTAAATAATAATACGACCAGGCAGGTTTTCGAACACATAAATTTAAAGAAAAAACTTTTGGATAAGTCGTTGGATCAATAGGAAAAGGTTTTGTTATTCAGTTTAAGTTTCGTTTCTTTTTCCTTAATTTGATCGAAATGCAAAGGAAAGGTGACATCAACAAATTTATAGTTGACATATCCTATAGATAACGTTAACATTATTGTTTTTTGATTTTTCATCTGGAGTTTCTTTAAGCACAATACTTTTTTTGTGCATGTGTGGAATATCAAAATGTAACATTTTGTTCCCTCTATTTATTTATTGAAATCTGATTAGAATAGGAATAAGAAAACGCCGGAAAACAAGAAGAAAAAAAAACTTTGAAACTTGGTTTTTGTTCTTTGAAATTTAAGTTTTCTGTGCAATTTCAGTAATCGGTTCAATAATGCAAAGTGCAGTTGTGTTCGAAATTTCCAATTTTCAACGTTGTGTTCTTACAATTATGAAAATCGATAGACTTATGCTCTATAATCTGTGTTTTCGCAGTCATAAAATTTCACGTTGATTTGCTTTTAGATAATTTTGGAATCCCTTTTCAAATTATAGTTTCAGAAATAAATTTTAAATAATATAAAAAAATGAAATAACTTTTTCTTTCCTTTACTACTTACAACAAAGTAAAAAAAATATTTTCTATGTTCTATAAAAATTTGATTTTAAATGGACAAATTAACAAAATTCAAATATTGCTGCTTAAATAAAAGGATTCAGAAACTTCATAACATTTGATACAATTTTTTGTTATCAAGAATTTTTTTTTTGTGGACTATGTAATTTGCACCAGTTCAGCAATTTGCTGCTATATCATGGTGGTGAAAACAGGCAATTGATCTTTAACGGCGTTTAAGTAGCTGGAGGAGTTGAACTTCATTCCTCTGTCTTTTTTTTTTTGTTGATTGTCCTTGGACCTTGTGGTAAAGCAATTGCTATTTTTGGAGCTCTTGAGGGAGTTTCCGCTTCAGCCTTCTTTGTTTTATAGTTTCCCCCAAGCCTAGTTCTACTGTACTAGAACAATTTTCTAGGCCGTTTAGGAAATTCCTTGTGAGTAGAATTAGAAAGTCCTTTATGTATGGGACGTTCATTTCGTTATAAATTTGGTTGTTTCTCACATACCATGGAGCATTAGTGATGATTCTTAAGACTCTATTTTGGAACACATGTAGGTTATTGTGATTTTTCTTTGAGGATGGAAGCCAGACTGCGCAAGAGTATATGAGAAGTGATCTAATGACTGATTTGTATATCATCATTGATCATTCCATACTTAAACGAGACCTTCTGTTGATAAGTGGGTATAGTTGAATGAGTCGAATTTTGGCTTCTCTGATTTTACTTGAAATGTTGCTTTGCCAGGTTAATTTCGAGGCCAGAAGTATGCCCAGATATTTAACAGGCGTTTTTTTTTCACTCGACGGAATTTCTATATGATCCAGTATAATAAGCTCCAGTTGGTTGGAAAAACATCTTAGGGAGAAAATTTTGGCGATGCTTTTAAATGGATTCATAAGAATTTTTCATCTACTGAACCAGGAAGATAGGTGGTTGATAGACTGCTGGGTTTTCTGAACGGTCCTTTGAAGATCATTGTCCACGTTGATGATGGCGATATCTTCCGCGAACATTGAGGTTATACAGGAAGTATAGGAAGGAAAATAATACAGAATACATAAAGTGAGGGTATTGCAATCTAAATCAACTTTATATCTTTTTTTGGTACAAGTAGCTTTTGGAAACGACAAATTTGGCTTCGTCTCATTTTTTATTGTGTTTTCAATTCAATTCCTGAATAAATCGAGCCGTTATACAAATATAGCGACAAAAGAGAAAATAATATGACATGGAAAATAAAAAATATGAATCAAATCAAAAAAAAAATAGAAAATGTTAGCTTTTAACGCTTTTAAAAGTTTTTTGTGCTTTTCTTGAATAGCTTAAAATGATAGTCAATAAAGGAGTACCAATGAGCGCCAGTCTAAGCGAATAAGCGCATGTAATTACTACACCGTTGTACCTTTGTACCTACTTAAGGTTGTTTAGGAGAAAATCACAAGTTACAAGAAAAAATTTAAATTAATTCAGAAGGTAGTCAACTATCTGGGTCCTTGTCTTTATAAAATTTCAAGTCGATTTGGGGGTTATTAACGAAGTATAAAAATCGTAAGGTTGCGTAATTTTGAAGCACTTAACATAGGGTAAATGAAGAAAGCTATGAGTGATTGCAATCACCTCGTCGTAGCTCTTTTCGTAGAAATAAACTTTTTTTGAAAAAATAGCGATGCATTCTTTGAATTATTCCGCGTCGATGAATACCAAAATTGACCAAAATCATTATCATTTGGGGGTTTCTAAGCAAAATATTTCATCGTAAAAACAGAAAAACGTGTCAAAATTCAATCCAAATTTATAAAAGTCTTATGGGAAATATCTACAACGCCTATTTACCAGCATAGAGAAATCTCTCTTTTACTCATAATTCCCCAACACACTTCTAAACAACCTTAAATATTTCTTCTAAAATATATTAATATTAACATATAAACCATCATATTCAAGTTTTTTGAAAATAAAAAATAAAAATTTAAAAATATTTTTTTGCAGTTTGATAATGTGTAATTCTGATATACTTGTTTTCGATATTTTTGTTCCAGTATTGAATGATGCTTGCGCGAAAGTAAGTTGGCACCTATAAAAATATTGTTTTGGTTTGGTTAATACATAAGTTTTCTTATCAACAATATATTTTCTTACAACTTTATTGTTAGATAGATTGATAATACTCAAATTTTATTTCTCAAATAATTTTTCGGTAAACGATTTTGGTTAAAGGAAAAACAATTCTTTGAAAAATCAAATGGTATATGGTTTCCATAAAAGTGTCTAAGCGAAATTCAGTGAAAAATCATTGTTTGGTTAAATAAAATAATTACTTGTGATATAAGTTGAAAACTGTCTTCAATATAAAATCACGAAAGCTCGCCAAATACTTAGTAAAGCTATTCGATTTTTACGAAGAAAAGAAGAAAAATCGCGAGGAAAATATAATTCGAACGATAAAATCAACAATTTCTGTGTATAAAATGAATGAAAAATGAATTACAGAAACGACTGTAGAATCAATGTTGAGCTTTAAATTGAAATTTTTCATTTAATTAAAAAGGATTTATACTGGCAGCGATAAAAATGTATATTTTCATTGGAAAGAAAATTAATTTATCAAACGGCTTTTGAGAGGTTCACACAAAAATATACAAAATTTTTCGTAATGAGCCAGTTGAAATTGCGAAATTAGCATATAACTGAATCCTTCGTTAACTTGTCTATGTTTGGTTTGGCTAATTGTAAGTGCATTTGCTTATGCACCTAAAGCAACCTGTCTCATTAATGATTGAGCCAAAGCACGAAAGCTTCTCACATTGCCACCAACTGTTATAATCCATTTATCAATATTTGTCCAATCTATAAAGCATTAATTAACATCTACTGAATCATGGAAACGTAGCTCATTAGTCCTCGACTTTAACATCTATGCAATTCGTCTGCATCAAGTTTGTCTCCTCAATTTTTACCATATGTATCACATTCACACATCACCAATCCAACACAGAAAAGCGTACAATCCGGGAATGTTCGATTCAATTATGGGGAAGTGTGGGGAAGGTGGACCAGTTCCGGGTCGTACTATACGGGTCTCGTATTAGAAATGAAGCGGGTGGTGGAGAGCTTTATTGGCGTATATTGCCAACATGAAAAATCAATTTATTTATTTAATACAGGGAGGATTTTTTTTGTATTCTTTTTCTGAACCCGTCTATGTGTTATGTGCCATCAGAAAAAAATCATCAGAATAAATTCTGATTGATGATTATAGAAATGTAAAACGTTTTGTATTCATATAGGTCTCAACACCTTTTGTCAGTTACATTAGTTATTTTTTTCATATTTTTAATGTTGATTTAATACTTTAGAATGTATTTATGTCACGTTATGTCACATACCCACCTATTTTATTAATCAAAATGAAAAAACATTTTACTGCCGTAATAATGGATTTGTTGTTAACGATAATCATTTTTATAGAAACCATTATCATTAAATCGTTTTAGAAAAATAAAATCAGTAATTTTATCGGCCTAGTTTAATTTAAAACGATTTTAAAAATATAGGTAACTTTGAATTCAAAAGTAAATGTTTGGAAACATTCACTAAAAATGGTTTTCCCAAAAATATCTAGATATCGCTTTCTTATTAAAAAATTAATTAATGCTACATAAAACTCGTACTTTTTACCAACAACATATAGCAAACTCATTTTTCAATAAATAAGAGTTTGCAAAATTTCCCGAAAAGTTTTTATTAGAAAACGTTGAGCCATAAAAATGTAAATATAAATACAAAGCAAAAACTGGCTAAATTGAAAAGCATTTTTCTCGATATTTAAATAATGTCGAAACATGAAATTACATAAAAGCATATTTGTACAAAATTGTAAAATGTAGAAAAAGACTTATTATTAAAAAGGGTATACCTTCAATCTACATACTTGTATTGCGTGTTTTTTTATTTGAAGAAAATATTCAAATTCAGTAGGGAATATCATTTGCTTTAAATTTAAAAAAAAAAACAGTATTTGAATTTTTGCTTCGTCAAGTATTGACAAGATTACATTCTCTTGCTAAATATTTTTTCGATCAATATTCAAGCTATACTTAACAATACAGTATAAATTATTAATAAATCGCCAATTACGTGATGTCGAACCCATTTAATATTATTAAATTTATTGTTATATAAATTACATTCATTTCAATTTCACATAGCGATTATAAATTTGTTTCAACCACAGTGAGTTAATATATTTGCAAATATTTTCTGCATGTGGAAACTCCATTGTATTATGCTTATGTTCAATATTGTCGTACCATTGTTTCCTCGAAAAAAAAATGAAGTATTTTTTTTCAAATAATTTCAAAAATAGGCCTATGGGTGGCCGAGTGGTCTAGGTGGCCACTCCAAAACTAGTAGGTGTTGGGTTCGAATCTCGTAACGAGCAAATTTTCGATACTTCTCGATACGGTTTTATATTAACCCTGAAGTCACTAAAGACCTTAGTAGTTATAAAGCAATGGTAAAAAATAATAGAAAAAATTGCAAAAATAAGAAATTACAATGGTTAAAAGTTATTTTGGATTTTCAACTTTCGATATCATCAAATAAATAATGCCTAAATTCCCATGATGAAATATTTAATTTTATTGATTTAATTAAAAATTGTACGACTTTTTTTAATAGATTTAATATTTAAGTAAATATTTTATGATGCACCAATTCTCTAATATTTATTTAATTTTTTTTTTTGTATGATACAAAAATCTAAAACCCCTGAAAAGTATACAACCGACAAATTTTACAACTTCCTGAATATTTACAAAAATTTTGGTAAGCGCAAATAAATTTTTCTTATTTAATAGAACCTCGATAACTAAAACCTCTTTAAATATACAAATATTTTCATTTGCTTCCCCTCAGAACCCAAAACCTCTTCTACTTTAAATATTAAGCCTCTATAACTGAAACAGATAATTTGGGTATTAGACCTTTGTTACTCAAAAAGATAATTTGATGACTTCAGTTATTTTAAAGCATTCATTAGTGACTCATTTCAAACGAATGTACTTAAAAAAACGTTCCAGGAATTAGTTTCGTACTTCTTGTTTATACAGGCTACTTTGATGGCAATAAGTCAATACCATTGATAGATATATTCTTTTTGAAATTTTTTATTTGTTAAATAAATGTTTGTAAAATTTGTTACTTAGGAGCATTAACTTTGCCCAATTCTCCAAGAGACATCGCAATGCCATCCAGTGGCCATTACCTTCGTCTCTTATCCCTCTTATATCCTAACTATTTAATGGAATACCTCATTTTGCTCTTCAGCTTAGCCGCAAACTTGACGATATCGTCAGAAAACCTCAGCATCGAGATTCCATATTAATAAATTGTTCAACAACAATTGGAAAAATAAACTTTAAAGGTTATTAATCAATTCTGGGAATTTAAATGTTTTTAAAATAGAAATCAGAATCAAAAATCGATTATTTGAAAAATCTTTTCAACCTATATAAGTAGTATAAAAGGTTATCCAACTCCCATAATTTGGTCTAACCAAAACTTTTGTGAAAATTAGGTTCTAACTTCCCAAAGCTTTTATTTCACAAAATAAAATCTATTAAACTTGTTTTTAGTATTTTTAGTCAAACGTGACCTATTTCACCTTTATAATAAAAATGTTTTTTTTCAATATGCATATTTTTGTTTAATTTAATACTATTTAAAACCATTCTTTTTTGGCGCACAGGTTTCAATCATTTGCAAAGTGATTAATAAAACAATTCAAGTCTAGAGAAATAAAACTGCCAATAATCCTCTATGATTTTTGTTCGATGAATAGAAATTTGAAATATTAAAAATAAAAATATTTTTTTCCATATTTTAATACAGTTTTAAGCTTTTCCAATTAATTCCGATATAAATAATTAGCTTAAAAACAAATGAATCGAATCAAATGTAAAAAAGTAGTTACTGAAAGTAATATAAATATTATTTATAAAATTATTTCAGTAAAATATTCGAACAGAATAGGTTTATTTTATAATATATTTAATCTGAGTTTAAATATATTGTTGCGATTATATTTTATTATTTTAAATGTGGTGGTTGCAGTAGTAGTTACCCATTTCTAGATTTAAGCTCGAATAATGAGCTTTTTTTGAGTCTTACCGCAACTAGTTTCATACATTTGTGTTATTTAATAGTGTTTTGAAACAATTAATCACATTTAAGAGTGGATGAAACCCCGAAAATGATGTTAGCTTATGGTTTGTTTGTTATTTTTTTTGGCATCGTTGTGCTAAATGTGGGCTCAAAATTAATTACTGGATTACAAATTGAATGTTTTTATAAATGGAGTAAATTTTAATGGTGCATGATTTAAAATTGATTTTATAAAATACCTCGTTTTCTGTGTAATAAATGAGTCAAATAGACAACAAAGTATTTCTATATTTCTACATTGAAATTGTTTTGTTTTATTTTATTTTTTTTAGAAAAATTTATATAATTAGACTAAAGAATTTACTTGATTAAATTAGTTTTGAAATTTAATGAAAAGCCATTCGCAAAGAATTTAAATGAAAAATATGTGTAATTTCAGCTTTCTCTTAGCTTTGTTTGTTGAAATTACCATTTGTTAAATACACATTCAAACTCAAATATTTAAGCTAACATATTATTTTAGTTATTACTATTAAATTTGAACAAAAGTTGTGTTTAATTACAATTTTCAGCAAAGTATATATTACCATTAAAAATAAAGGTTTTCAAGTTTTCGAAAGGGTAATCCTTGTAATTCAAAAACATAATTTAACGTTGTACAAAACTTATAAGTTAACATATTAATAAGAAAATAACAGTGTGCTTTATATCAGTTTTAAAATCTTTATGAATATTTTATTCATATTAAAAGTCCCTTATGTATATAGGGCAAGGGTTCCCAAACTTTATTGATTTTTGGCGCTCTTAATGTATCAGAAATTTTATATGGCAACCAATATCAAATCTTAAGGCTAACTAATGCTCAAAAATCTAACTTGGTACTATCTCCTATACTATATCTTAGCGGAGATACCGCGCTTGACCACTAAGTTTCCCGTAATGCGCCTTTACAAAGTTATTCACTAAGGTACCGCCTACTTCAGGAATCGGGAACCTTTATTGTTTAAGAAGCCAAATTTTGAAGAATTTTATTTGTTCTTTGATTAAATGAACGTGATGTTATCACTAAATAATGGAAAAAACTCCCGAGTCGTAGGTTCCCAACCTCTGACCTACAAGAACGTAAAATACTGGTCAAAATTACGTTGATCAGTAACATTTTATTATATCGTATTTATCAGAAACATTTTATAGAGCACTTATACTAATAACATATTTGCATAGCAAAGTTTTCATGGACTCCTTAATGGAAAAGCTACGACGTTCTAGGGCGTCGCGGCGTACAGTTTCGGAAACACTGATACAGGGTATATGTAGTTTTTCTGTAGGTACGGTGACCAGATACTTTCCCACTAGGAAAATCATCACACGAAATTTTCTCACAGAAAGTTACTCACTAACATTAGTGCTCAGACGAAAATTGCCCACATAGAAATTTGCTCACATTAAAAATTCCTTACACAGAAATTAACGCACAATGATATATTCTCACATGGAAATTAACCCACCGAAAAAAATAAATATTTTATACATTTTTTTATTATTTTTAATTTTATTATTACTATTGTGATAGTATAGTAAGTATAACGATATTAGTAATGAATTAACAAAAAAATTGCGAATTAAATTAAAGACAAAGGAGAACTGAAACATTGCCAGATATTGACATCACTAACCAGGACATAATCCATAAAAAATTTTATTAAATTTATATTTTGTCCAAATAGGTTAGTAATATTACAATTCTAAAAATAAATCAACTTTTAATCAAATAATAAATAAAACAAATAGTTTATCCAGTGGGTTAATTTTCCCGAGAGGATATATCATTGTGGGTTAATATAAACACTTATGCCAGTACGCTACTTTTTGTGGGTAACTTTCGTGTGTGGATTTTTCTAATGGGCACCTATCATACCTAGAGTCCTTCTGTAAGTGTGCTAGCTACTGAACTCCTTCAAACCGCTTGACCAATTTTGATGAATTTTTTTGAATATTTGAGTTAGATCCTGAGTGCTAAAGATTAACAATTGAATTCTGTAGGATTCCTGTATGGTACCGTAGGGTCCCAGTATATTCCTTTTTTATTATTTTATTATTTTAGTATTTTGTTTTTTTTAAGGTAGATACATACATACTTTAATAAAAAAACAAGTTTCTCAGTTGTAGGCAAAATAGCGATACGGTTCGAGAAAATTTCTTTTCATATTTCTAATATGTGAAAATCATATTTAACATTGCAACAAAACATTAATTTATAATGCTTCGATAATTGAAAATCAATTCATTTTAATTTATGAATTAGAGACAAAACAGTATTTAAAATGTGAAAATCGGATCGAAAAAGTTAAAAAAAAAAAGAAAATTAATGAATGATTTTCGTCAAAGAATTATATTAATTCAACATCAAATGAACAGCATAGACATTAAATGAATTATAAACAACGAATTATCGAGAAATACAATTTTGATCATTGATTCCCCGGATGTATTGATGTCATACCAAAATAATGAATTTGTTATACCAATCGTATTTCATTTCATACTTTGTCTTATCTTCTAATCGGATCAAGTTTTTATATGTTTGCAATTTATATTGTATACCATACTTAGGTATATTAGTTGGTAATTATTGACAAAATAATTCGTTTATTGTCTTGACAAACTTGAAGTTCGTAAAGTTATGTAACTCAGTATTTGCAATTCATTGAAAATAATTGAAAAATTAATGAAATTCGATAATTTCACTGTATCTGTTATGATGTCGAAATTATGCCGATTTTACCAGCTTAACGAAAAGCTAACGGTCGGACAAAATTTACTAACTAACTACGTTTTTTTCATGGATTTAAAAGTTGATAAAAATATATTAAAATTTATTTCTACTATTATTTTTTGATAATAATTTTACAATTTTAGCAAAAATCACATATATTGAGTTTGCTAACACTGAATAGATATCTTCAAAAATCATTAAACCGCAATGTTTTTTGCAATCTTTAAAAAGTCTTGAAAATACTCAACCATATTTAATTGAATTACTGTTAACTTATGATCAATATTTATGCTCATGAATAGGTGCACCATATTCTTAAAGTAACTATTATATAAATACAAATTTATCAGGGAGACACATCCTATACGTTAGTCCCACGCAAATTCAATATTTTAAGATGTCTATCATCCAGATAAAATTTTAGCTAGAAGACAAATTTCACTATCTACAGATATAAAAATAACAGCCCTTAGAGAAGACAGCAATCATAGTAATAAGCTTAATATAAGTTCTGGGAAATAACCGATGAGAGGACTCTCTAGTTAATATGAGTCGAATGTTTTGAATGGATATAAAGTTTAAAGAACAACAAATGCTTAGAAATCATTGAAATATTAGGGAAATATTGTCGATATTTTATTAATCTCTATTCGGGGTTTACAATTACAGTCCTTTAATGATAATTTGGAAAGAAAAACATTTCACGGAAATAATTATTGTTTATGGAATAAAAACCAACACTATTTGCACAAAGATTTCTGATTTTCAGGATTTTTTTAATATTTCACTTACTTTAATTAAATAGTTGTTATCTTGAATAACTGAACACTAAATTATCACTTAAGTCATGTTATCACTTAAATCAAATAGAATTAATTAATGAAGAACAAATAAAGTATGAATAAGCGAAGCAATACACGAACACATGATGACAGCATACAGACATTCCAATGCAAGAGGCTATTAGCCAATGAGATTGCGGGATTTTAAGATGCTTATTTGTTTTGATTATTGAAAATTTAAAAATTGTTAAAAGCTACCCGCAGACGCAATGCCATCTACAGAATAGTAATTTAAGTAAAACAAGAGCATTAAGCAATTACCATTAAGCACGGAAGTGGCTTTATTTTATTTTTTTCACTTTGTGATAACCATTCATAATATCTGAAAAAAAAATGTTAAGGGTTAAAAAATTGTATTTTATACTTTTTATAGATTTTATGGAGCGACATATGCCAAGTTGTTATTTTTATGTAAAAAAAATACTAAAATTTTTAGAACATAGGTGAAGTAAATTCTAAGGAAAAATTTCAATACTACATATTTATAAAGTATCAATAAAAAAAATTTCCGGGGCCAATTTACCGTGCTGATACCTTTAGGATCTTGACTACTTTAATTTACCATTTACAATACGAGTGCTATATAATAAATTAAACATGATTTTAATTTATTCTTATTAGATCAGGAGGTGCCGAAAAAAGTTAAAAATGTTATAAAAATAACCTAATTCAAAAAATTGGTGAAGTTATTAAAGCGTTAGGTAACCTATACGTATACTTCTGGAATCCCAGCAAATATAAAATGTGTAGGCTATGTAAGGATTACTTTATCAACATACTACCTTCTTCTTTTTTGTATGTTTTTTTTCATTTGATATTTATCATATCATTATAACTACGAAGGTCTTTTACATCACAAAGGTAAATAAAAATCCATAAATCAAGAAATCTAGAAATCAAGAAATATTGAAAATTCGTTTAATTGGAGAACCGAACTCAGCTTTACCAGTTTTGGAGTGGTCACTTTGACCACACACTTACCAGTTTTAATATTTATCCTCTTTTATATATATTTTTGAATTCTAGCCTTAGAAATAATCGTTCAACTCTTCCATGCTAAAGATTGCAGATTTACAATTGTCAATTTTCCTTATTATTATATTTGAGATTTCCTAGTTAATGCAGTATATTATTTTCCAGTATATTATTTTAATAACATAACATTCAATTTATGTTCCTTTTTGTCTATGGTAAAACATTGGTTTAGTTAGAAAATCACGTATTTTTTATAAAATTGAAATTAAGAATTTTATAGTTATCTTTAATTTACCAAGGAAAGCTTCTAACAAACTATTTTTAACGACTATAATTTTTGAAATTAATAATCATTTAGTAAAGCACCCCCAAAATTATTTAATTGACTTTAAAGTATTGAGAAGAATGAACTATCACTAATATGGTAATACGATGAAAGGTTTATTACTAAAAAAGACCACATTCTGCAAGAAAAATAACTCATACTTAATAAAAACACTGATTAAAATATATTTAAATCCTAAAAAAAATAAATATAGAAAAGAACTACTCCAATTTGAAGATCCTCACCAGAAGTAAACTATGTTGGAGGAAAAAATTCAACCATTAGAGAAACTAAACTCATCGTTATTTAGAAAACAATTTCTTTCCAAAATTCCGAAAAATTATATTTGTCTTTTATGTAAAATTAGCCAACATAGAACTAGGAGGCCTTACTTTTAAGGCATCTATTATATTCTGTATTCTTCGAATAGTTTTCACCTGATATTGTTAATGAAGCTCTACACTTAAAGTTACTTTAAAAATTATTGGACTATTTTTAATTTTTTTTCACAAAAAATATGTGTTTAGGTTTGGATTTTATTATGGATGTTCATAATTTTTACTTCATAAACATCATTGGCATCTTTAGAAGTTTATAAGTTGTTTTGTTTGCTGCTCAGTTATGGAAAAAAATTTAAATAAATTAGCTGAACTAAACTTTAATTTTTCAATAAGATGGAAAATTTATTAATTTTTAAGCATCGAATAATTTTAGTGAAAAATTTTAAACTCATAATATTTATTTTTTAAATAGAATAAGATTTTCCCGTTACCAAAGGTAAGTAGTAACCAGGTTTGTAAGTAGATATATCATTATAAAGTATGGTTTATTATAAGCTCAATATGGATTCCGTCAAGTGAATAAACGGAAAAAAAAACCATATAAATTACAAATAAATATCCAGGGTGTATTCAAAGCAAACAGTAGGCCTCTCGTTGGACAATTGGACAGAAACCTTTTAAGGGATAATTCATGTTGTGTCAAGTATTTGTGGTACGCGGCACTTTTATCGGCGAGCTTTGAGAAGACGATTTACAAACCTTTTTTCTACTTGAATCCAAGTGATTTACGAAAGCTTTGTCGAATGATAGATGATGGTCGAACAGATTCTCTGTTTCATTTATATACGTTTACCCCTGCACAGCGCAATAAGTATGAAAAATAATATCATCGGAAGAAAAGCCTCAAATCCAACAGAAGAAAAATCAAATAATTTTATTGGTATGTATTTCTGTAAAATGTGTATGTTTCATGTTTGAAATAACGTAAAAGACGCTTTTTTTCTGTCCGTTTATCGTTAAAATAAGAAAATTGAATTTGTTTTTCATTTTTGATTCCCTTTGCGTCGGTTGTATAGATCTAATCATTTAAGTGCATCTGCATGGAATTGCATTTCACTGAATTTTATTACTCTTTTATCTATACTTTTGAAATTTGGACCAAATAAAATCAAAAAGCTTTGATTTAAGAAGCTAAATGACTTACCTTCTTTGTAACAAACTTTTCCTGGTGGACTTATAAAGTTTTTAAGAAGAAATTATTTTTCCATTTCTTTTTTAAATATGCACTCAATTAATTAATGTAAACCTTTAGGTTGTACAAATGTTGTATCTTTGTTTTTATTAATTTTTTTCTTCTTTTTTTTTATATAAAAAAAATGATTTATGAATAATTTCAACCCTAATTTTTAACACTTTACAATTTCACAAAGTCATTGAGAAAAAAATTAAAAATTATCATTAATCATTTGGTAATATTTTTTTTTGATAATATATTTTAATAAAACAAGGAAAAATTAAACGAACCGACCCTTCAAATACAAAAATTAACGCTCACTGCACTTGAAAACAGTAGGTGGAAACACGGAAAATTTTTAACAAAATTGATTAATTATAAAACCATTTTTTTCAAAGCGGAAAAAAAATGGGAATTTTACTGAACGAATTTTGCGATTGACGCGAATTTTTCGTGCACTCCACGTGTGTTCGCGATCTGTTCAATTGTACGGAGACCGACGCTGGTGGTTCGTTCCCGACGACAATCGCGTTACGACTGGTTGGATGCTGAAACCGATGCCGGGCGCCGCGACGCTCAACATGCACTTACATACAGATATGCTTTCGCGACGTCTCCGTGTTGTCATCCATCGCCTTACTAACCTCGACTGCATTGTCCTTTTTTCCCATCTCTTTCCCATTAACACTGACTTCATACTCCCATTCTTTATTTTTCCTGTCCGATTAGCATACTTCTTTAATCTAAACGTCACAAAGCGGTCCAATCGAGAAACACCTGCAATTGAAAAATAAAATTTATTACGAATTGTTCTTTTATTTGAAAAATATATGCTTCAACAACCCCGAATTTTTCAATAAACATATCAAATAAATCATAAGTTTGAATTCACTGTTGAACATTCATTCGATCTACTATAAATAAAGGACCCTATTTACAGACTGGGCTAAGTAGGCTCCAGCCTACTGGCCCCTCCAGTGTGTCTTCCCAACTTCATTTACTCAATAACTCTAGAAAATTTTGAAATGTTACCTTATTTATTAATAAAAGAAATATTTTTGTTCAAGTCCTCAACCCAGGTAAGAACAATCAGCGACTATGGAGCTTAGATGATAATTACTTTGGCAGGTAACAAGCAAGGTTTATAAATTACACAGGTTGTCCCATTAGAAAAAAAAATGACGTCATACGAAGAATTTTGAAATTTGAATCAGTCTGAAGATATATACGAATTTCTTCTGGATATGTCTCGGGGCGCATGAGGTCACCTGTGTTATTTATAAACCTTGGGTAACAAGTAGCAAAATTTTATAAAATACAAATCCCATTTCGTCAAAGTAAATAAATCATTATTTAATACTTTTTTCGAAATAAAATTAAAAATCTCATTCTTTATTGCCAGACAGTTAGTTTGGTGTCAACCCTCTGCCGGACACCCCTAAACTGACAACTGTTGAAATTGGATGAAATCGAAATGACAGTTGAAACCAATGGCAATAATCAGTTAGTTGAAATTTGAAACAACTATATTTGATTTTCACTTATACGTTTACAATTTTTGTTCTTTGGCTAGCAATGGAGGATGTAATTTCTCGTATTATTTCGAGGAAAATATAAAAAAAAAATACCTGTATACTTTCACAAAGCCAAGTTTTTATTTTATACACTTTTGTTTCTGATTACCTACCTTGCCAGTAGCTGATCTTTCTGACCTATGATGGAAATAGGCAGAGAAAAGTTTTCAGCTTTCATAAAATAACGAAATTCTGGCCGTGGTGGGCTCTTGCAGGTAGTATAGCCTAAAGGATCCCATAGTATTAAGTCTGGCTCTGTATATAATAAAGAACAGCCGTGGGCTGATATACTTGTCTTAGCGAAACCATTTAAGTATTAATCGTTATTGAAAGGAAGAAATTTTATGACAGATCATAATTTAAATTGTTTTTTTGAACATTCACATGTAATTCTATCATTCAATTATGAGTTATCCAACAACTAACGAAAATATCTAAGGGTATAGTTATTACAACGATTCAGTAATATTATATATTGCCTGAAGAAGTTGAAAAATATATTATATATTGTTACGTTTTTACGGTTATTTACATTGACGAGCTTGTTAGGATTTGATTCCGAATATAAAACAATAACACCATTTATATTAAAACATCCACGTGTATTATTACTCACTTTTTTATTTATTTTAACAATTATTTTATAAATTTTAACAATTATTTTATAAATTTTAACAATTATTTTATAAATTTTAACAATTATTTTATAATTATTGTCGTGATTTATTTTGAACTTTGTAACTTATTTCACTTTATAACTGACACTCACTGATCCGGTGACGGTCGATTGCCTTATTTATATACCTATTTGCCGCGTTTGGAAGATTCGGGACTGTTCTAGGCACTTTTCGTAGATTTGAATGATTTCGATCCCTTCCTACCCTACATTAGAATCTCACGGAAAGTTTTGTGAAATGTCTTCTGTTACTCTTTAATCTCATTGTTAGAAATTTCGAAAGTTCTAAGATCGCAAAAATATAAACAAAACGTTTCAAAAATTTAATATTTTATTTTTTTTCTGTCAAGTTCCCGAGGAACATCCAGTCAATAACATGGATGAGAATCTACATATAAATTCTTCCCTAACTTCAAAGCTCCAATAATCTAATATCAGTCAAAGTATTATATTTGCAACTTAAGGCTTAAAATAGGTTTTTATTTCTTAATTATAAACATTTTTAACTTTACAAATCACCAATTAGGTTCAAATTTGAAGTTTTAATTTTTCTTAACTCAATCATAAAGGGTTGGTAAAAAATCCAAAATCGCACAAAAATATATTAATGTCCCTTTTATAAGGATTATTTTCATAAAAGCTTCTTTTATAACGACCAAGTAGGTACTTGACCGAAGGATGATGTAATTCCTCATAGGATTATATTTCACTTGTTATAAGTGTCATATATAATGTACTCTAATATTTATATTGGTATGGTTAGAATAATAAACTATAACAATAGTAAACTTAAAACTTATGTATTGATAAATTTAAATTAGTTTCTTAGTTATGAATCATAAGAAGATTATATTATCTCTTTAATTTTAATCTAATTGGTGAGATTCGCGTTTCAAAAAGAGTAAAAACCGATACTTAATTATATTATGTAGGCGAAGTCGTCAGTATCAGCTTGTAATTTTCATTGTTAAATCTCTAAATACCACTTTTCCGTAATTCCCACACGAAAATCTCATTTTATGTTTCATTCATTTTTATATATATTATACATACGTACATAATGCAAGGTACCTACTTGCCGTTATCATGTTACAAATGAGATACAGTCAAATATTTGACTGTTGACAAATCCCAAATCCGTGTTGACTTTTATCACAATGCGTTCCCCAAATACTTCGACAATCCTTTCCAAAACTAAATCTCTTTTGCGTCGATTTTTCTCCCTTCAAAATTACAACGGTAACACATAAATCCACGCTCAAATTTCGCAGCTCTAGTTGGTCGCAAAAATATTCATGAAATATTCAAGTGGAAGTTCAATTTCAATTATTGGACAAAACTATGAACAACTTGTCGTAGTTTAAATTACCAAGAATATTGAATTGATTCAAGCATATTGCTAATAATTATTTTATGATCTCTACCGACTATATTCAATGAATTTCATTTATCAACTTATATGATTCAATTGTATTCAAGTTTCACAATTACTCGTATATTGTACCACACTAATTACTTGCTAACCTTTGTTAACTAACTATTCATTTACTAATTTTGTTAATTGAATTATTTTTATTCCGTAATATTAGTTCAAACTGTCAAAGCTTCTTTCAAGTTAACTAAAGTTATAAACACAAAAAGGGAAAAAATCTCAATACCAAAAGCTTTTGATTTATGACCACTTTTAAAACCAATAGTTTTATTAAAAATACAAATCATTCAAATGAATTTTATTGTAGAATGGATGGTATGTAATTTATTTTATTTTCTGAAATGTAAATTGAAAAAGTTAAACCTTTGAAAATTTTGGTAGTCACATTTTCCCCTTTGCAAGGTTCAAAAAGGTTAGTTAAGATAGGTTAGTTCGGGTGAAAAGTTATCTTTACAGGGAGTTTTAATTTCATTATCAGGTTTCCAGTTGTGACCTTTCTTTTGAAGTATAAATGAACTGATTTCCCTAGCAAAAGCGTGCTAATTTTCAGATAGAACTGTGAAAATTAAATCCTTTTCTAAACAATAAAGTATTTTAAAAAATGGTTTAAAAATAGTGTTACATTGCATGTGTTCGTATTTGTATTCAGTAAAGTTAGAGGAATGTAAACAATAAATGATTCAACATTTTGACCACATTTCTGCAAACTTTCTTAAGCTTCTTATTCGAATTAGGTAATTAATGCCGTAATATTTTTATGAAATATTTCTAAATGAAAATTTCCAATTCCAGTACCCACCAATTGTTTCTTTTGAAAGTTTTCAATGAAAACTTTGTTAATGTTTAAAATATATTCTCATTTCTATTAGTTAGTTTTCAGGATGTCAAAATATTGATTTATTAACAACTGAATAATAAAAAATACTGCAAACTTAGAATTAAAGATAACTTATAACTTAGAATTAAAATAATAAAATAAGTTTTTTCCGGCGGTAGCTATTAGTAGGGCTTATGTAGATTAATATGCAAATATATATTTGTCTTTGAACAAATCGATTTAATTAATTTTCTGCATAGTTTATAAGGTTTAGATTTAGTAGTTAACATTTTTGATGTTTGGACGATATTTTTGCAGAAAACTAAACAAATTCGGCTACAATAGTCCCAAGTATTGATGAAGGAAAGAATTACTTTCACTTGTATATCAAATTATTTTAGACGTATTTTGATATAACGTACATAAAATTACCAATATCAGTTAGTAAAATATAATATATTGTTCAAAGAATCTAAAAAAAGGTAATAAAATATAACTAGAATCGTAGCATAGAACTAAAGAAAGTCCCCCTAGTGATCCTCCTAGACAACTTCCTGAAGTATATTTTTTTTTTAAATATAAAGACCAAAAGTAAATTAGAAAAAAGTATCTTAGTTATAAGTAATATCTATAAATATAATACTATAAAACTATTATAATATGCACTATCCAAATGTCAAAATGCATGCAAATATGCACTAAAAAAGGGCGAAATATGCATAAAATATGCACTATCAAAAACCGTTTATTATGAGAATTTACGTTCATTTTCACATTATATTTGTCTTAATATTTAAAATTCTTCTGTACTTATGTATAATACTGAACATCTCCTAAGCCACCAGACCTATTCTCCAGAAATTTTCTGTGTGTATTTAAATGGGAACTTGGATGGTTTAGATCCACAATTGTACCATATAGTTAAAAAAGGTGATTAGCTGAAGATGAACTTTCGACGTCAACTTACGTTATCGGACAGAATTTGAAATTTGGCGAAATTTTCGGAGATCTCTTCAGAAGTGCCGTTGATAAATCCATAAATTTTCTTTATTCTTTCAAAACCAGGGTTTTCATACAAAACTGCATTTAATTTGCCACGAACCTATTGCAATAGTTAACTCAAAAGAATGTTATTTTGCTTAATCATTTTTTCGAATATTTCCATGGACTTGCACAGAGGAATGTTTCTAGTTTCTCCATTGCATCCAATATAATGCTGAAATGTATTGCATTAAGAACAATATTTTTTGTTGATTAAGGGATCCTCAAATACTTGCTGGCTTGAATTGATTGCAATGGTGTCTGATTTGTCAAATTTTCCAACTACTTTTATGGCTTCGAAATATTCAGCATAAAACACTTAAGTTTTTTACCAAGTATACCCCAACGTGTTAAAATTTATTTTAGGGGTAGGCTTACATTTGGTAGTTGCTCTTTATATACTTGTAGCTGCTATAGTGCTTTTAAAAGCACTTTTTTTGTAGAGGAAATCAATTTATTGACTATGCCGAACTCGTTTCTGATCTTTCCCGCTACTTGATATAATCCGTAGGCTAGCCAGGTGATGTGAAGCAATATTAAGTACAATACTTTCAAAGATGACGTAAGGGGGACGTGTCAACGGCATAAGACAAGGTCAAACACGAATAACTACCGAAATCACCTTTTACAATGAAAAAATACGAAAATATGCAATAAAGCTATAGAAATAGAATTATATGCAGTTGCATATGCAAACATGCAAGTGCATACAATCCGAAGTCTAGTTATAAGTAATAAGTATCTTACTTTAAAGTATCTAAATTTTGAATCTTAGATCCTTTATTTTTTGACCAAAAGTATCTAATATCTAATATCTTGTAACTTAATATACCATCTATACTGAAAAGTAACTTAGATTCCTAAATACCGAGAGATTCGATACCGAGTTTTATTTTGTTTTGTACTATAAGATTCAATTTAAACCTTTAATATTAATTTTCTATCATTTTTAAATATTAGGTGTTTTTAGGAGACTAAACATATATACTGTTCGTTTCTCTAAGTTAATAAAGATATGAAATACATTTTAAGATTGCCTAACAATTTTACCTTCTTGGTCAATTTTACCTACTTAGTACATACAAAGTAACTAAAAAATTACTATTTAAGTATCTTAAAAAATAACTTAAGATAAATGTTTAAGTACCTTTTTTTAGGAGTAAGTTGATACTCAAAAGAACTTCGGATGCTTTTTTGAAAAAGTAACTAAATATCTAAGTACTTTGCCAAAGTACCTATCTTCGATAGCCCTGGGCTCAGGGTGTTTAATTTTAATTTTTTTGTTAATCTACAAGTACCTTCGGTTCTTAAGAGTTCTTGATATGACCTTAACACGAAATTATTTTATCAATTTTTGCCTAAGTTTTTGCAACAGAAATCCAATTTTCATTAGATTAAACAAAAAATAAATAGTTTAATTTCTGTTAAATAGGTTTTTCATTAAGGTTATCATCATAAATTTTATTTTATTAACTGAATGTTGAATAATAATTTGACGATAAGTCCAAGCTATAAATTTCTTGAATATTCAAAACGTCGCCTTACAAACATGTGATAATCTTGTTTAAGATAATTCACTGATTCCTACGGGAGTTCTCTATTCTAGTCTCTCTGATGTTTCAATCCCTTTATAATTATTCCCTGAAAAGTAACAAATAATTCATTTATGTACTTTACACACCAATAAAGTTTACGATTTCAAAATGTTTTACTTAGAACAAATACAATTAAGATAAACCTGAAGGAAAAATGTAAAAGTTTTTCATAAATTCTTCAATCATTTGATTTTTAGATTTAATTCTTAAGTAAACCGCACAAAGAATTGAAACCGAAGAATAATATTATTTTTGGTTGAAATTTAATTAATTTTTTTTTAATTTATGAATTAATGGATTTTTTACGTTAAGAAAATGGGAAAAACCGTCAGAAAAAAGCGATTCAGTGGTATTCAATATTTATTTTTTCATTTATTTAATCTTTTTTTGCGATGATGGATTTTCCACTCTCTTTCTATCTTTCTTTGCATCAAAACAATACATAAATCATTCAGATAGGAAGATTCTAAGTTCGGATCGACGCCGTTGTATACTTTACCAATACAAAAGCTCACCGGCCGCACACTTCACCAGCATTAAGCTCGCGAAAGCTCTGTTCCATTCGAGTGGGTTTGATAAACAAGAAAAATGCAGTTCCGCCATTGATTTATTGATAAATCTGTAGTTTTTTAATTTGTCGATTTTCTTTAAGTTTTAATTCTGTTAACAAACATACTGAAAAATGTATATATCCGTTTATGCGAAACAGTTTCCATCCAGAAAATTAATGATTTTCCATATTTTGCACCAAAAAACCATCATATTTCATTGCGGTGAGATACAAAAGGAAAATCCAAGCTTTTTATTGCAAAAAATATGTTTAAGTACAGACATAAATTATTACTTATGCAATTCTACATTTACGACTGTCGTAATTTAATATGTTCAGCAAAAAAGTCAGAAACTCTCAAAAGTTTTTTGTTAACGGTCCGGAAAATCCCAACTAAGCTGTTCAAAATAACACAAGTCTTTTTCCAGTCGTAAAAAAGAAATTGTCTCCTATTATCCTATCGTAAATTCTAGTTTTGGTGCAAAAAATCCAATAATTGGACCGTCTACCTCATTTGTTGAAGTAACTCTGCTTAAAATGTCACTTTTTTTGGGGTATAATATTGACTCAATGCTCATTGCGTCGGTTCGTATATCTCTGTACAAGAGTCGGAAATGAAAACGGTAAAAGTATCCAGTTTGTTCTATCTTATTCGTGCACAACAATATTTCATTACCTTTTATTCTTTTTGTTCCTTTTACTAGTTTTGTGACTTTTTTATTTATTTACCGCAAGAAGTATCTACATATAACACACATGAGCTTAATGGGAAGAATAGAAATGTAAAACGGGACAGCAAAGCTCTCTCCTCGGTTACAGTTTATTGAAATGATTCTTTTACGATCACAAAGTGTTTTAACGTCAACAGCATAGAATACCACATAAAACAATGTTGAATGGCACACAAGTAAGAAAATAACGAAAAGATAAACTAATGGTAATCATTAAAGTAAGCATGCAATGAATTATAGAACAAATGATTAAAACTGCGTTTGCATAGGAAAATATCATACTGTTTTTAAGGGTGTTACAGTTTATCAGTTTGGATTTTAAGGGAATAAAAATTAAATATAAAAGTTTTAAATTTATCATAAAGAATATTAATACACTATTTGGAAAAACTTTCCAATTTAATAAAAATCACCAGACTGGAGTACAAAAAATTATACAAAAAATCAAACTTTTTAAAATTTAAATTTTTAATAACCCAATAATTGTAAAGGCTGTTTCAATAAGAGCGCAAGATTTCAGTGTTCAATAAAACATGGTTTTTTGTCGCAAAGTATTGAAATAATTATTGATTTAGAAAATATACATTTGGGAATTATGTATGAAACAATTTTTTTTTTAAATGGCTGCCACGACTTCGCTAGAATTTGTATACTCTTTTGACGAAATTTTCAATAACGTTATTAAATACATGTGGTGGTATTTCATTGATACTGCGTCTAATTTCGGCTTCAATGCTTCGATGATTGCAGACTTATTGGCATAAACCTGCAACTTCAGATAAGCCCACAGCCAGAAATCTAAAGGTGTTAAATCTCAAGAGTGTGAAGGTCAATTCTGGTCATCAAATCGGGAAATGACATGACCAGGAGCAAACTCGTGCAAGGTTATCAATATTTCACGTACGATATGGTATGTGGCACCGTCCTGCTGAAACCACATGTCAAGATCAATAGCTTCCAAATGAGGCACAAGAAACTGTTATCATATCACGATAACGTTGGCCATTCACCGTTACTGCATTAACTTCTTCGTTTTCGAAAAAAAAACGGTCCAATTATTCCTCCAGACCATAATGCACATCATACAGTGACCCATTGTGGAAGCATTGCTTTCTGATGATTCAAAGATTTTCAATGCCTCAAATGAGACAATTTTGCCTACTCACGAGTCCATCGAGATGAAAATAACCTCTTTACTGAAAAGGATTTTGTTTGCAAAATCAGCAGGTTGCTCAAGGATCCTATTATTTCATGTTTACTATGTCTACTATTTCATGTTTACTATGTCTACTATTTCATGTTTACTAACTCCCATCTGTCAACTTTCGATTTATCACGTCAAAATCATTATGACTATCAAACATGGCGCGAAATTCAAATCTTGCGCTCTTATTGAAACTCCCTTTAGATCTGCAGCAATTAAGAATTCGGTTGCAGCATTTAGGAAGTAATTTTTCGACATATATTTCAATTAAAAAATATAATCTTCCTCACTATCTTCTTCCTGGTATAAAAATCTTTTTTTTGTAAAATGTTGGGTTTTCCAGTATGAGATTAGATGAGCCTCAACACTGAAACTTTTAGGCTTATTATGTTTTCTGAATCTTTAAAATATAGAAAGGATCTCCGACCTCAGTACTGATCGGATGAAATCTTGTTTACTGATCACTGAAATTTGCTCGGTTTCTCGACTTACAATAAGTGAAATAGGGATCCAGAGAATATAATACACCTAAGGCTGTAGTATGGAACAACCGTATGTATTATATAAATAAATAACCGTATGGAAAAAATATACTTCTTTAAGTCTCTATTTAAATCAACTGATACCTTACCAAAATATGTATATCAAGCAATCACTGAGATGAGAAGCATTAATTGGAAATATTCATAGTCATAGTTCAATAAACGGACATGAGTATTGTTTTCAAAAACAAACTTCTATTTAAATTATTAAAACCAATTAAAATTACTGAGATACTTTCCACAACTCACCAACGCGGAACATCGATTTAAATTTTATAATAGGAAGAATCCGTATAATAGGAGAACCGTAAAACATGTCACTCTAACAATAACTGCAAACAATAACAGTGAACACTTTCAAAACAATGATACTCGTCTAGTTTATAGTATTTCATGTAGTAAATTTTTAAATCGCTAAAATTATTTCCTCCACATTGATTGGTTTGGCTCAATAAAATATTTTTATATCATCTAATTATTATTTTGTATATAGAAAATATACGAAAAAAAAATATTTTATAAAAAAAGCTCTGACATACTTTAGACATAAGGAAAAAGAAGTATTATTTAGCATACGTTAAGTTGGCCTGAAGTTTAAATAATTGAATCAAACATTGCTTTATGAAAATTTTCCACACTATCGCTACGTAATATATTTAACATTACTTTATCTAGGACTTAGGTCAACTAGGTTGGTATAAAAATTTGCAGAGATGGGACATTATAGAAATAACATAAATGCAAAATACGTATTTCCATTTTGTATTTAAATATTTTTTGTAGGAAATTATTTTCATTTTTATTTAAAATTCCATTACGGACATATTAGCAAAATGCAAAGTACTTTTAATAAATTTTTTCAACACGAATTAATTAATCTGACGAAAAATAATTCTTCACTGTGGTTACATTGAAGTAAGCAAACCAAACTGTTCTGTTATGTTCTGTTTTCTGGCCTCAAAACTAAAAAAAAACAACGATATGTATTTTTTAAATACTAATCACAGCAGCATATTCCGGCAATGCCTCAAATGGTGCTTCAGCTATAAGTAGTTTATGATAACTAAATTATGATACAATTTTAAACGCAAATTTTACTTTTAATGTCAATATAATAAGCAAATGTATATATGGCGGCAAAGACAGAGAACAACGAATGTAAACATATACGTGTGAATATTTTCGAATAAAATAGTTATTGTCTCAATTTTGAACTAACTGATTGTTGTCATTGGTTTCAACTGTCATTTCGTTTTCATTCAATTGCCAATTTTTGCCATTTATTTATTTTGTCAGTGTTGGGCAGTGAATATTTCCCTAAAAGTTACTAAGCTTCAAATAATAGATTATGTATACTTTGTGTGGGTTAAAGAATTGACAAGGAAGGATTTCTTGCGAGAAGGCTAACCGAGTTCGCAGACTCACGAAATCTCGATGTCCGGTGTTTTAAAAGATTAGCCAATTGGTGACTCATGTTCCTTTTAGATATATCTGGCTTTATATCTTAAAGCTTAAAGCTTTATATATGGCAACGTTGCATTTTCTACTTTGTTTTTAATTTAATTTGCGATTTTTTTGTTAACTCAATTCTAAAGTCGAATGATTTTCTCTTTTGTTGGTAAATTTTCATTAACATCTGATTTACTCGGAAATCAATTTAAAAACAAAATGCAACATTGCCAGATATTGATGTGACCCAAAGGGATATGAGCCAAATTGGTAATTTATACATACTTTAAAGTATTTCACATTATTATACACAATTGACTACTTATATACAGTTATATCTTACATATATGAATTAACTGTTTATCAATACAGCATGGGTCACTTGTTCGAAAAGAAGTGGTCGCCTAGACCACTCGGTCACCAGTTGACTCGATCCCCTCAGCTACCAACTAATTTTGTTTAAAACTTCATGACAATTTTCACATAAAAGAGTAACAAACAATTAAATTTTCAGATTTTCCATTTTAATATGTTTAATTTGTAGCAATCAACGCTAACAAATATGGACAAATGCAAGAGATAGTTGCAACGCCCTCTAGGGATTCAGGACCTTACATTTTAATTTTTATAAAGCAAATTGTAACATTTGAGGCTTTTGAAATAAGGAATCGTGTCTAAATCTCGCCGAATTAATAAGTTTGGTTTTATTTTTTCTTTGAATTGAAGTTATTGATTGGCAATATTAAAAAGTTCAGAAAATATTAACTTTACAATTGTATCATAGTTTCACTATACTATCAGAAGAATCAATAATATACTGTTCAATAGAATACAAAAATTTCGATGAAGTTTATGTGAACTTTTAACTAGACGCTCCTGAAGTTATTGTCCTCTAGAAAAGTAGGAATAAAAACAAAGTCAATGCAAAATACAATTATGGTGGCAAATTTAATTTTCAAGCCACAAATTATTCTAATAGCTTTAGCTATTAGATATTTAAACATCTTTGTTGCTTTTTCCAACATTTTCTTGGAAACATATTTCGTGTGTGAATCAACATATAATAATTACCAAATAAAATGAAATTTTCCGACTTGAATGAGTACGACGGAATTTTCACGAACGAAACTTAGTGCAAATAATTTACATTTCTTCAAAATACCACAACTCAAACAAGCCCATTTGTCGCATAGTATGCGATCTGCCATTTTGTTCCAAGCACAAATCTTAATCATATATTAATTACAAAAGTTAACATCTTCTTTTAAATTCTTTCGTTAATGTTTTCAATTGAAATACATTTTCAAATATGAGTTTTATTTTTTCCATTCAAATGTCTCATTAACAAAAGTTTCGTATCGAAAATTCCAATTGAAACAATTCTGAATTTTAAACTTATTTTTTTCAAAAATTTATACTCTTTTGTAATTATGATTTTTATATTAGCCAAAGGCTCATTTAATGTTTGATTTGGTATACATTTTTATTGTCTCCTTTACCTAAAAGCTTTATAAGCGTTAAATAAAAATGAAATGAATTATTAGAAATCGATTGAAACCTATTAAAACGATAGAGGTCATTTGGTATGGTATTTTAAAAGTAAAGCGCTAAATCGTTTCTTAATAAAATAAAATTGCAATAACACAACTTGGAAATCTGAAATAATAATCGTAAAAGCCACCAAGCCACTCTCGTATTAGATCCATTAGATCGTCTGATATTGTATCCATTGGGTTACATAATAATAGTTACAAATGTAAAACTGTCGAGTCCCCATACAATATATAATAATTACCGAGAAGCCTTAAATAGTTTACGAACGTTCTCTAGGGTCAATACACATTTACACAAAACCACCCTCAACAATATTTATTTCCATTTCCTTTCGAATCCTTATACACACTATTGAATACTGTGACCAACCCAATCTCCCATTTCTAGCCTTCCCAGTACCGAAACCCAAAATTTAAAGCACTCGCTTCAAGTAACTTTATTACAACAATAATTTCAATTTGATTAAAGTTTCAAATAATATTCACAATAACTTCTTCTTATTAAAGTAAATATCAAATTTGATAAATTTTTGTTCTAAAAGCAAAAATTTGGTAATATTCCAAACAGTTGTATGGAGGAAATAAATCTAAAAGAATTGTGAGAAATATTTAATATCACTTTTACGCAATTCAAATATTTTAAGGTTCTTAATATTTCGGTAAAGAATAATATCAAATTTGGATCGTCTTGGGATTTGAACCCAGAACCCTCTGGTTAAATCTCATCTGTCTTGACCTCCACACCACCAGGAGGCATACTATTAATTTAAATACATTTATTTTGTCGGTGTTTACAATTACAAAGGATTTATTTGTTTAATATCAAAATGTGGATAAATATGTAAAGTGCATTTTTACCTTCGTCCATATATATGTACACTGTACATATAAGGTTTCAAGGGATTCAACTAAATTTGAAATTTACGCAGGGATTATTGTACCTAAACCAAATTCCCAGAACAACAGAAAGTCTATTTTGTAACGGAAGGATAAATTGCAAATTTACAGTGATAAAGGAAATGCATTAATTAGAGAACTATCAGTTTGGGCTATTAATTTTACTCATTGTAATTTCCATCAATTGTTTTTGTTTGATTAAAAGCATTTAGAGAATAATGTCAAGAGGAGATAATTTTTAATTTCCTTTTAATTAGCTTTTTATGCATTTGCCATTCCAAATATTTGATGTTTTTGTTTGCTGTTTTACGATTTTCTGTAAAATTATTCACACTAATAAATATCATTTGTACCTCCTCAATGGCCATATCGTAGCTTTTTTAGATCTGTTCAACTGAAATTCATATTACTAGGAAACCTCAAAGATATTGCTCAAATTTTTCAGGCTACTCAAAAAAAAAAAACTAATAATTAATGTAAAAATTAAAAGTTTTTAATTATAAATTCTTATTAATTACTACTGAAATTCTATAAGAAATAAATTGTATATTGACTGCTAGATAAAACCATTGAGATTGTATGACTAAAGTGGATGTGCTCCATTAGCCCCATGCTAAATTTAAATTGTCATTTTCCCTCAATTTGTTGAGTACTCGTAGCCCTTCTACAACTTATTTGTACAAAATATGTTTTCTCCTCCCTTGGTAGCCTTCATAGAGATGTAGTATAGAGAACTCTTGTTTAACTTATTTTGACATCGTATTAGATTAGGAAATCCTATCTCTCTTCAATTTTCTTTTCATTTCAATGAACTCGGTTGAAATGGTTGTCATTACAATGCACATAATCAACCTAGATAGAAAGAGAAAAAATCTCTTCAATTTGAAGGGAAACGTGGAATCATGATGAAAGTATTGGTTATATACTACATGAGCACTCTATACTACATCTCTGTGGTCGGTATATGAAGTAGAATGGGCTCAGGTCCCTTTTAGGCCGATCCATATTTGGCAACGTCGCATTTTCTACTTCTAAATGACTTGCCTAATATGAAATGATTTAAATATGAAACTTTTAATATCAAATTTCCGATACTTCTTTGAAGTAATACTTAACAGGTAATTTCAAAGAATGTTGAACAAAATGAGATGAATTGGATTTTAGTGGGTAATCCAAAGGTTTAATTTGACTCGCATCCATGGAAGGCAAAGAAATCCCACTAACATATCTTTAGGCAGAAACGGAGGAAAAAGAGCCTGTTTTTTCTCATTTCAAAAAAATAATATTTTCGATCAAGAATTCCGACTATAAAACTTTCCATTTGCAAAGGAATAAATTACACGTAATATTGGCTTCATTAGCTTAGTACTTAGCAGGGGACCTTTGCTTCAAATCTGGTCAAATCTCTAAGGCCTTAAACATTGGAAATTTTAATGATGAAACACTGAAACCTTCAAATAGTGGTACTGTTGAAAATTACTTAAAGTTATATTTGAATAGATCATTCTATCGCCAAAAAAATAATGTCTTCATTTCTTTAGAGACAAATCAAAACTATTGAACTTATCGCCGAAAATTGAATGGATTACTTACAGATTTTTTGTAGAGGTAGTTCATCTGTGCTACGTCCTAGAAGAACTATGGCGTTCCAGCGCTAATCCTAGTTCCAATTGGTCAGATCAATTTCTAAGATTAATCTAAGCAGGCAGCTAATTAGGTCCCTATAGATATTTTCCAGCTCATACCCAGGTGGTCCTAGAAAACAAAGGCGGGTACGTGTCGAATCCATACAATCAAATAAGACATAAGAGGGCAATACGCAATAGGGCAAATTTTGTGATTAAACTTTGGATATTAAAAGTATATCACACGATAATATTGTCCAGATATGACCTTGAAATTTTTTTTGAGGAAGAATTAAAATCTTTCGTCATTGCGAAATTAGTCCACAATACTTTCAATCGTGAGCCATACTGACACTTTGTTAAAATAATCATGCATATTCATTCTCTTCTATATGGACTAAATGTATCAGAAGAGTATAAACTGTGAATTTATTCTAACAAATATAACTTCGAAAAAACTTTTAATTATTTGAGTCGATTGCGTGGAATGGAATGACTTTGTGTAGAGATCTCCTTTTTATATACCAAAATTCAAACTTTAAACTTCGTTTAAGTTTACTATTTAAAAATATACTACACTAGATGGTAAGGGAATATATATATTATTTTTTTATTTGATATTCTGACTTATGACTAATTCCTTTAATTAATTTTCATGAAAATCCAACAGAAATTTAAACATTTTGCTTACTTTTTACTATCATTAAGACTAAGACATTGTGGTTGCTTCCCACCAGCACTAATAAAATGCAAAAAGATCTTCAAACTAGTTTTTCTTCAACCTCAACATTTAGAATGCAGACAATATTTCGAGAAAGGGGCGGAGAATGGAAATTGCATGATGAACAATTGCAGCTTGGGGAGCTGTATTTGAAATGGAAATAGAGCAGTTTGTATTTAGCGTATTAATACGACAAGTACTTCTAATGTTATGGCTTAATACTAATGAGAAATTAAATTAATCGTTTAGGCCCCCAAAACACATGTGTTACAGCCATATGTTAAACTGATTTGCAATAGGTTGGCTAAATAAAAAATATATAATACATTGCAGCAAAAACGGTTAGAATTGTCTTTGAGAAACAAAGTGAATATTTTATTTTATTTTTTCTAAGAACTGAAATATGTAGTCAAGTCAAATGTAATTTTTTTAACAAACTTTTTTTGAGTAAAAAGTTTTAAATTCCAAACAGTGAAATATATAAGTTTAAAAGTTAACGAGAGATGAAATATTTTTTAAATTTCACAAGCATCACGAACTGCTCTATAAATATCTGTCCAACATTATATTAATGGTTGACAATATTAATTTTCATCCCCCAAATCTATCATTTACCATTTAGGGTGTGCTAGTCCAGATATCTCATTTCTCTGGGTGGTTGAATTGTATATGTACGTTTACATTTACCCTTATGGGTGAATATGTGTACACGACAATTGGACACAATCTCTCTACCTATTCGTATTATTTGTGCTGACATTCTCCGGGTTTTGATCAGCATTTCTAAGCTTTGATCCAAATAATACTCCCTAACCATCATTCAGGAACATTCTCTTGACGTGTGGTTCTCATATCTGTGTATGTTTGCATCAATTCGATTTGATATATTCACATAAATCTTGTGCATTCCTCCAATTTAATTGAATTGTGACCGATTGTCTATCACCGAATTAAATTACAATTGTTCAATATTTGCTAAATGAAGCATTCCTATCTGTGTGATTCCAATATAATTTCACATAATTGAATTTTCTAATGCAAAATATCGAGTAAAAAAAAAAAAAAAAGGTGGGCTCGTCCGGGATTTGAACCCGGGACCTCTCGCACCCTAAGCGAGAATCATACCCCTAGACCAACGAGCCGGATGAGAAAAATTCCAAAATAAAGCAATATAAGATCGATGACAAAATTATACATTTAAAAAAATATATTAAAATATTTTCCTTTTTCAATAGTTTCCCTCGATTAATAATTCATATTTATTTTTCAACATTATTATTATTCCACTAAGTGGAACTTGTATGAATAACTAATTGCCTATACACATACAATACTTATGAAAAAATTCACTACTACTACTTACTAGCAAATTTAATCGTTCCAAGTATAAGGTATTACTCACTTTTCATGCAATCCAACTTAATTGCTAATTAATTTTTTAATAATTTAAGCATTTTTCACCTTTTATCAACATTTTATACTTCAATAAAATGAGAAATAAGTTCAATGATTTGATTAAAAGAAAATCAATTCAAATTTAAAACTAATGGTTCGTATATTTATTTTTGTAGTACAAACCCGATTATTGTTACTTACATATTAGGAAGCACAACTTATATGCATACAAAAGTACCATAGTTTCTTTACCAACAATTCTTTAATTCTTTTGAAAGTACTTTTGTATATAAACTTTTATATTTAGTATTTTTTTTTAATTTTCAACAAATTTATCCTATATGTTACTAATACCTGGACGACTGAGTTCAACTCGGTTTGAAATTTCACAAAATTGTATGAAATTTCATTCAAATATGTTTTGGCTATATAGATATACAAACGAAAAATATTTAACACGTGAAGGTAAATAGTTATTATTATTATTTATTTTAGCGATTTTAGCTATTAAAATTGACTATGGAGATAATACTTTCAAAAAAATGCAAACCTAAAAGCTGAAGTTCAAAATATCAAAATATCGTTTTGACAATGCAATTCGATAATAGGTTGTTTTTATTTTAAAATTGTTTAACAGTCACATTTGAATAAAATTTGAAATTAATTGTTGAAATTAGTCTATATTCAAACCAGCACAGATTATATCGATTATATTCATTATGAACACACCTCAACAGATGACGCAAAAAAAAACCGTTTTTCGTAGAAATTTGCGTTTTCCCATAAAGGACAACTTTACAGATAAACTTTAAAAACATAATTCTATTAAATTTCAAATTTTCATCAAAATTGTTAGAGCCGTTTTCAAAATCCAAAACATATATACCAGAATAGCTCGTTTAATATATAAGATAAATATTCTATTTCAATTTGTTAAGTTTTTTGCAATGTTTTTCTTTTCTATAACAAGAATCAGCGACCTTTAGCTTCGTAAACGTTTTCAGGATCTTCGAGCTTTGATGCCTTTGATATAACAAGATATATTAAACAGTTAATAACAAAATCAACTTTAAGAACTCTATGTATCATTTAATCCTTTAGAAGTTCATGTTATTCATATTAATCCTTAATATTCCTTTACAATGTTTATTTTACAAGACACAAGTGTGCAAGATTTTTCACATCAGCTTTCTATTAAATAGTCAATGATGAGAACAGCATAATGTATTTCGTACAATATCTATACTCTATAGCAATGCTTCTTAACCTTGTTGGAGGTAATAACCTCCACCTGGTTCAAATGAACATTCACCGAACCATTCTTAATTAGAAAAATAAATTATAGGTTTTCAAGTTCAAAAAATAAGTGTATATCATAGGTACACAAAATTATATTAGTTAGGATTGTGTCGTAACCTCCGTCGAACCTGTGAGACTAACTCACCAAACCGTCTGGGGTTCGATTAAAAACCTGATTAAAAGCCTGGTTAAAAACCACCAATCTATAGTCTGTAATATAAATCAGGATCTTACAAGCAGGTAAAAGTTATATTTTCTGTTTTCAGCTCTATGGCAGCTTCGGTTTTCCGGTTTCAAGGTTCTAATCCATCCAATGCTGTCTATCTATAAGTCTACATCCTCTTTTCAACAAGTGTAAGATTCTGATTCTTCTTCTTTCTTTTTGACGGATGTTTTCAATTTTTTTTTCTCATTGACAATCATAAGAAGTTTTATCATTATATCATTAAGATATACACTATTAAACGGAGGAACTTAAACATTTCAGGGGGAATGACTATATAGTTATTATTATATACACTTGAAATTTTAATACTGATATACATCATAACAGTTAAATAAAGAGTAAGATTACGAATATTGAAATACATATTTTAAGTAAACCAGTATACCAGAGTTTCTCAACCCCAGCAAATTATGAATGTGCCACTCTGATTTACGTATATTGTTCCATGCTAATCAAAAAAACCTGAATTAAAACTGAATACGAATAGTATCAATCATTATTAGGAGTATTAATCATGTTATCTCTTCAAATATGAATCAATGAGCACAAAAATGTTACTCTTGCAAAATATTTTCTTAAATTTCCCAAATAAATTGAACAAGTTGCAATTTGATGCCTATATACAAACATTTCACGACGCAAATTTCCGTATTAATTATTTTAACTAAAACTCAAGATATTTAAAATATATTTTGTAGGCAAGCATATTTTGAAATAAAACTAATTACGGGTAATATTTTATATCTTGCTTTCATGTGGTTTATTAATTAATAGTAAGTCATGTTTCTCTGTTTTATACACATATATAAATAAGTACATGGATTATAATAGTGAAGCTAGATGGAAGATTTAGTATGCATAAGATAAAATCATATTGTAAATACAAGTTGTCAACTTTAGTTGAGCGTACAAAGCAGAGATTAAATCTATTAATATTTGAAGTTAAATACCCACTATCGTACAATAATCTTCTACAAATGAATAAATACTCGCACATCGTTTTAAATTTAGACTTGTATAACTTTATGATAAGTTGAAATTTCAGTTTTTAATGTCATTTCAACAAAATCTGATATGGTTTTCCAATGTATTAGTATACTGATGACTTTGTCTGTAATTATTAGTTAAATTTCCCAAAAGAAGTTTCTTTAAGTACGGTTTATATAACAATGAAAGTTATACAATAAAACAAATATCCTCGAGATATAGCTGATCTATTGTAGATATAAAGAGTCGTTATATACTTAAGGTTGATTTATAAAGATAATTGTTAGTAATTAAGTTCATTTTTTCGAAATATTGTAATACGGTTTTATAAAAAAATAATAAGTAGGGTAGCGAGGGGCTTAAAGGTCCGCGGGTATAAAGGTCCACCATGAGTATCTAAAATACTAGTGGCATATTGCTCAATTTAACTATAATAGTAGAGATGAGGAAGTGTAATAAGCATTTCCAGACCACCCTGGCAGTTAAGCTACATCACAAATAGGAGATTTACGACAGCACCTCGATATTTTTACGAAAGTAAAATTTTTAATTATTATTCTTTACGTTTTCCAGCAGTAATATTGCTTTGACTAGACTAAAACATAATTTAATAGTATATGAGATTTAGTGGTATTTCAGGATTTATTATTAGTTTTTAGCTAATTTAAACAGGAAACTAGTTATAACCTAGTAAAAATACTTGAACGTAAGTGGGGTAAAAAGGTCCACGTGGACCTTTTCCTTACCCAGCCACGTGAAGGTTGGATTCAACGGAATTTTTGCAAACAATGGGCCCATTAAAACTGTATTTCTAACCGAGGGTTCGGTTACTTCGTTTGTTATAATTGTAATTTAGGAAACAATGAATTTGATTAAGTTAAGATATAGGTATAGAAAAATATTACTTATGTTACAATTAATGTCAATATTATTATAAAGAAAAGAGTTTTATGTTATGTTTAAAATGACTGTAATAAAATTTTCCAAATTAAAATCCAGAATTAAAATATTATAAATATTAAAATATTTCATTGATTCAAATACTATTATTAATTTATAACACCTGTTAAATACTTAAAATAAATATGGGCCCTTTTTGCCCCTTAGCCGTCCCCTTTGTCCCTACTAAGGGGCAAAAAGAGACAGACGACAAGGTCTAGAAAAAATGTAAAATGGCAAACTTCTATATAGATGATTCCGTTAAAAATTGAATTAAACATGGTCAGATATTTGTTTGTTTGATTAGCATTATATGTTTCAAATTAAAAGGGTTGGTTTTCACAATATACTACGGAATAGTAAAATTGGACCTTTAAACCCCACCTTGCCCTACATACTTTAAGTAATCAATGAAGAACTTTCGGATTTTTGAGACTTAGCTCAAATGAAAAGTAAGAAAGCTTGACGTTCTCGAATGAGGATATTTCATAAAAATATTTAATGAGAGTTTATCCCGTATGTTCATTTTACAGTTTATTTCAATTTCTTTCGGAAAACTCGTCCTTTTTATTTGTCAGTCAAAAATATTTGAAGTTTTATAACAATCTTTTACGATTCCATTATGAAAATGGGCTCATTTAGAAGAAAGGGCAAAGCGCAAAAAAAAAAACGTAAGTAAAAAACATACAACAATAATAAGTAAAATTACAAAAGACACCAACATCATTTTTCATTTCTTTTCATCGCCTGTCACCCACAATGATATTTTTTTTTCGTTTTTTTTACATTTTTAAAAGCAAGATGCAAGAAAGTAAAACACAAGGAACCATGTCGACATGATCGTCTTTCCTTTAGTCTCAAGGACTTCTTTTAGAAAATTATATGCAAAGAACACAGCTTTTATTGTTGATGTTATATTGTATTTTTATGAGGCAAACCATTGAGCTTATGAGGGAATGCGGAATTTATTTCAGTTATTTAAAATATGTGAAAAATTAATGAAAAGTCACCATATTATTATATTTTTTAAAACGAAATTATACAATAAAAAAGTGCGCAACAAATAGTGTCTTTTTACTTGGTTATTTGCCTAAACTACAGTTTATTTATCTGCTGTAAACAAAAAGAGCTTTTTGGTTGTTCAGATAAAAACTGTTCCTAGTTTTGACCAGAAAACAAATCTCTTGTTCGAGAAAACATCAAGAAGGTTTATATATTCAAATTAATGTAAGATTATTTTATGATTGCCATTATTTTTAGGCTAGCTTTAGTTTCCAATATTATTCTATGTTTATCATTTTTTTCAATTCTCATAAATGTTTTTGTGTTAAAAAGAAATCGATGTTGTTAAGAGCAGCGTTTTGTATCTATTATTTCAAAAATAATAACAAAAATCTAAGATGATTCATGTAGGATAACAATTTGATTTTACAATCATAAATAAAAGTATCTTAAAAAAAATAATTTAATTAATTTTGTCAAATTGGCACCTTGCAGTCAAAGATTCTGTAAAAGTCAATAAGATATAACTAAAGTCAACCCTACATCAATCTATATTCTCGTATAGCTAGGACTGGGCTAAATAAAAATTATTTCAGGGTCCGCTTCAAATTGCAGCTCCAATTTATATTATTGTTTTAACATCTATTTTATTTATTGACGAGTTCGTTAAGACTTATTTCAGGACATATAACACCATTTATTTTAATATTGTAAAATTCAATATTGAATATTTTATAAATATTTTAGAATTCTTCCGGTAGTCCCTTTATTACTAATTGATATAATCTTTTTGGGCATCCAAATAAACACAAAAAAGTATTCGATTTTTTTCCAAAAAGCCTACTGGTGACCGAGTGGTCTAGGTGGCTGCTTTAAAACTGGTAAGTGTTGAGTTCGAATCTCGTATCGAACAAATTTTTGATATTTTTTAAGTAACGGATTTGTTATGATTTTGCGGATATTTTATCGGCGAATATGTTATGAATATTTTATCTACGGATATTTTGCGGAATTTTTTGTGGCTATTTTGCGGATATTTTGCAACTATTTTGGCAAAGATTTTTGCGGATATTTTAAGGATTTTTTATAGATATTTTGCAAATATTTGGTGGATATTTTGTGAATATTTTGGGGATATTTTTACGGATATTTTATGGATATTTTTGCGGATATTTTGGAGATATTAGACGGATATTTTATCTGCCGATATTTTACGGATACTTTACCTGCGAATATTTTATCTGCGGATATTTTAAGAATATTTTGGGGAAGTTTTGTGAATATTTGGATGATATAAAATTTTAGGTCATTTAGTGGATATTTTTAGGATATTTTGAAAATGTTTTATCTACGGATAGTTTGCGGATATTTGAAGGATATTTTGCAGATATTTGGGGATATTTTTTCAGCGGATATTTTGAGGATTTTATGCTGATATTTTTTGGTTATTTTGAGAATATTTTTTCTGCGGATATTTTGTGTATATTTTTAGAATATTATTACTTTTACTTGTTTCGTTAATATTTTTTTATTCAGCAACCCTCAGTTGTACCATATTTACAAAAAAAGAATGTTACTGTAAGATTTGAAGACAAGTCTCACTTATTATAGTCGTATAACAGCAGATATTTAATCCAATGCGCTATTAATACATTTATTAATTTCATGTTTGTTTATATATGATAATGTTTAATTTCAAAAAAATGTTTTTTTTTTGCTTTAATTTGAATTGGCTTATTTACTATATTGAATTACTAGGCTAGTTTTAGTACAACGAAAAAGATTAATAAAATCTACTTTCTAACTGTTAAGTACCTTTCCAACGATATATACTCGCCTATCTAATGTATTTTTTTTTGTTTTTCTTCCCTTAATTTTTACTTAGGGGATACCTTCTCATAGTACTTTCAAGGAATGATAAATAGCTTAAAGAGAATGGGTAATTGTGTTGTATCTTAATATCAAATTTCATTAAATTCGGAAGTTTCGTTCTTTAGTTATAAAGAGACACACATACAGACAAAAATTTTAAAAATGTTAAATTTGGAATAAGGGCCTCTGGAATAAGAATTTCATATATTAGTATAGAGGGACGAGCAGGATGGACAATATTAGAATATTTTCGCCATCGATTTCCAAATACCAAAAATTTTTAAGTTTAAAAAAATAAGCCATAATATTTTATGTTAAAACTGATTTGCACGATACCCTGGAATAAATGCAACGTTTTATTAATCCTATGCATACACAAAATTAAAATAAATTAAAACATCCCAAATGCTGTGTAGGCATTTTCAAAAATCTTGCATACATTAATGCAAATCGGAATGCATAAACATAGTTTAAGACGCCTGAGTTCATTAGTATTCATAGTTATTCGTCTCCTCGAATTTCTGTTTATCAAATGCAATATATAGCCGACCCAAGAAATCAAATGTGGCTTATGTATAAATAGATAATGCGCGGTTCGTCCAGCATAATATAGCGTCTTATCATGCGACGCACTTTAAAAACAATGGGACAACGACGGGAGACAGGAAGACCTCATCGCCGATCACCACCTCCATTTGGACGTTCACCACCATTGATCGCAACACCACGTCAAAATATCCCAGAAACACGGCACAAAGCCGTTTTATTTATTCCATCCATTACTGTCCCGATAATCACTAAGACAATGTGACACATTTATTGTGCTAAAGAAGTGTGCGGTCTATGTATAAGGATTGCATATGCGTCATCAGCATCTTTTTCTCATCTCTATAGATATTGGTATATACATAGATTTGGCGCCTTGTTTTCATTACCGCGTAAAATTAATGTGTAAATAGCCACGAGGAATACGAGTATTGTGAATCATAAACCATAATCAGTGGTCAACTTGCAGTCTCCAAGATCAAACCAAAGCAGTAGGAGGACAGTTTTCTGTGTAACAATTTATTCTTCTTATCTAAAAAAAAAGTAAGTTTATTTCACTGAATTATTTAAACAAATTGTGACTAACAAAATGACTAAATTGTATATTTTACGACAAATCAAAAAAGGAATCTCCACAGAAAATTGTCAAGTAAAATATTTATTCAATATTAGTAATGACCTCGATTCATTTAAAAACAGGTTTATTGTTCGAATACACTAGAATATGCCACACTATTTAATCAAAATCCTTCAAATATATTATTAAATCTTGTATTTGGTAGTGACAACAATACGAAAACTTTCCATTGTTATATCGGTAAACTATAGGTATTTATTTGAATCGATTACAAGTTTTTTCGATTAAACTATTTCAGAAATAAACGGTTCATAAACATTAAAATCTAAATTTAACTATTAATGAAAATTGCAATATTTTTGCCGGTTTATATTTACTATTGGTTGTGGAGATTTTTAATAGAGTATATATTAATAGAATATTTATTATTTATTTTTTTTTAATAATATTCAGTTCCCATATTGTTGTAAAATTAAACTGAAATCGTTATTTTTGCTATTACTTTATTGTATATGAAGCAATAATGAAAATTCATATTATGAAATATTCAGCCCGTTTCGATAAATTGTTGTAGAGAAATATTTTTAATATTTCAAAATTGAAATTCATTGTAACATATCAGTACACCTACCTATATGTTGATATTATCAATATATTTTATTTTACCAACTTTTTATGCAAAATACTATAAAGTAAAAAAAATAATATGTAAATTTGAAAACAATTTTCTATTTTAGTTCTGGTAGTGTTGAAAGAATCAAATCAATGTGGCCGTTACAATCGTTATATTTACTTTTTATGCATTTTAAATTTAAACCCAAATAAAAAATATCGTTATCAGTTATTTCCCCACAACTGATTCTCCAAATGGCCATTTTCTAGAATCAGAGTAACTTCTTCCATGAAAATAGTTTATTTTAAATTAAAAAAAAAAAATCATAATTAAAATGTTTTAAATTTTTATTTTAAGATTGACGTAGTAAAGGCAAAAAAATAATACACCGAAAGATATATCATGATTGTAAGAAGATATATTCCGAATTGAATATATACGTTTAGGTATATTGTGTGGACAAGGTCTTTCAAGTGATCCAGCGAATTTAAAATCGACATAACCGTATTATGTTTTATTAAAAAAACTAAATTTGAAAAAAACAATAAGTAATTTGGAGGGAAATTATTGTTAAATTGTTATGTTTGTTAAAGGATCAAACTTTTTTAGTTAATGAAAGTCTGGTTCAGGGAAAAGATCAAGAATCATATTTTTTTTCTTTTTGTTCCACTTCGACAAGCTCTTATTAAGAAGTTGAAAAAAAAAATTAAAAGAAATTTAATTTTAAAGTTCCAGTATTTAATTTCTTCTAGACTTAGGTCAGTTTTCTCTCTACTAAAAAAAAATTAAACAATAATTTTAAAGAAATTATAATTATCAGTATTCATACCATAATTGAAGAATCTAATAATATAAGCTGGAAACAATAATTTCTCTTTGCTTTCATCCCACGAATTGAGTTTCGGTTTCGGTCGTAGTTTCGGCTTGACGATAACCGAAACTAGGCCGAAACCAAAACCAAAAGTTCGGTCGAACAATAGTTATTGAATTTAAAAAAATAGTTTTTCAAGGTATCCACATCAGGGTATCCAGCGGTGAAGCAAATCTGGAAAATTAGGGAATCTCAGAGAATTTAATTGGGTCACGGTAAAAGTCAGGAAACGTGATGAAAAATTCTGGAAATTTTCAATTTTTTTATAATTTATAAGTTTGTAAAATGGAAAGGATGTAGGCGTCATCGTAAATAAGCAGATTAACTAAAGAATCCTTATCTTCAATATGACATATAGGTATATGAAAAATCACAATTTGGTTTGATTTTATTTTTCAAGTTTTTTCAAAAATTGGTCAATTTTTCTAAACGAAATGGTTTTTTTACGTCATGTAATGGCAAAAATTAAATTACGATCGGGAAAATCAGGGACCTTAAGTATGTAAAACTCTGAAGAATCAACGAAAATTTGTGCAATATTTTATAGGTGGTTTATAAATAGGTGAATTAGTGAATAGTGAAATAGGTGAATTGATTGAAAAATATTGATTAATTTTTTTGAGACTTTTTCATTTTAAAATTAATTTATTAAAGTTGTATTATCATCTTTGAAAATTGGTAAAAACAGCTTATTGACTTCTTTCTGCTCGCAAACTTAAAGGAATCTTTTAAATTAAATAATTTCTTATAAAACGGTTACTTATCAATGCACGTGTCTGATGAAATGTTAAATTGGTAGCTGTCGAGTTCATAAGATTATTTCTCGAATCTTACTTTATTTTTCTTCTGATAGCTAACATAAACAAGAATTTGTAGAGAAATTGTAAATTAGCTATCGATCGCAAACCCGTCAAAACACAACCATACAATGTGTTAGATGTTGATCCTCTTTGGTTGATCCTTTCACTGAAACTTATTGAAATGTTCTTTTTATCGTTAAACTCTTTTCATTAGACAAGACGAAACAATCTGTTGTTCTGAAACTACTCAAATGTACAAATCTACATAAAAATGGGGAATGGAGTATATATCTTCCATTTATTTCAACAAGTCTTTCAATGGAGATTTTGGATTCAATATACATAATATAAACAAACTGAATTAATTTTGCCTTCAAGCAAAAACCGAATCAAAATAAAGTTACTCATGCAACTTCAATTCAAATCTTTTTAATGATTAATTTAATTCAAATGTTGCATCATCCTTATATTTGTTTTTTGTCATTTTTATCACTTTTTGATGGTCTCAAAAAAAATAAGACAATCTTAACTTATAAAAACGAAGAACGGTATTAAATTTTCTGGAACATATAAGAGTATATCATCAAAAATATTTAACACACTGGGAACCTAATTTTCATTGTAATTTTCACCTACATTCCATACTTAATAATTCATAACTGTATGATTTAAGGTAGAGCATAGCAGAATTAAAATTTAAGTTGCATTTTAGTTCTAAATAAAAGGTCTAGTGAATTCTATCGAAAGGATTAATTAATTTAAAGAGAATAATTTATTCTGAATACTACAATCGCAGTTCTACTTTATCCTTGGCAATATCCGATAGTGTAATATCGCTTCACTTAGGGTTAAAAAATCTTATGTGGTCACCGCAATATTAATGGCCATTTCATTTAAAATATTTATTTTGTTTGAAAATTTAACTTCATAAACTTAATTAACCACTTAAATTTAAAATAGCATTAATAAAATTCGATTAAGAAAATAATTATTACTTTTGCTATTAAATGGTATTCACTTTTTCATAGTCTTTATCTACATTTTAATGTATTAGAAACAATTGGAACTTTAATTACGGAAACAGTTGTTAGGGTACTATGTGTGGAGTATAGCGTTATATGGTTAATAAATCGCCTACCTAAGAAAACAAAAAAAGAAGTATCTCGAAAGTTTTGAAACGTGGTGCTGAACAAAAAATACGGTTCAAAGAAAAAAAATATCAGCGATATAGTAATAGGAACAGAAGCTAAAATATGAGCATAAAATATATTATAGTCTAATTTATGAAATGCTTTTTATAAAAGTAAACAAGAGATGGATGGCTCATCAGACAGCAGCTGCGGATATATGCAATACTATTTGATGAAGCTGATACCATTGATGAAGCTTGCTTGGTTATCAAAATACGTATCTGGCCACCACGTTATAAATACATTTTGTACGCTCTTAAATTCATTCATGTTTCAAGCTTACTTTTGTTAATTATATTTCATAAATTAGACTACAGTTACTGTTAAATATTGTTCAAAGCCTGCGAAAAAATTGAATTCTATAATGTATGTACTCACATGCCTATGTATGAACACGTCATGCTGAAAATAGTCGAAATATCCTTCCAAGATTCTCCAAGTTGTCCTTTTAAAATACTGTTGCATTTCAATGTTCCTCCTAAAATACAATATATGAAATATATGAAAAAGCGCCGAAAACGTTTGGAAACTTAACGCCCTGAAGATGCAAACTGGAGAAATTGGGAAACGTCATCAGGCGAGTTTCAATTCGAAAAAAAAAAACCTCAAAAAAGAGTTTTAGTTTGCTAAGAAAACGTTTATTGAGAATCTTTTATTTTTAAATAATTTACTCTTTGTTATTTTTTGTGCAACGTTTTGCAGTTTATTATTGCTTTTTCAGGAGAATTTAAATCACATTAAATTGTATAAAGAATTAGTTTTTGAACAAAATGTCATTATTTTGTAAAATTTTATTTTATTAAAAACTTATTCTTTATACAATTTAATGTTATTTATGCAGACCATTCACGCTCCGACTTGCAGTCCAACTAGTCGGACTGCTAGTTGAATCTTCTAGTTGGATTGCCTAAATGATTCGACAAGTCCGACTAGACATCCAACTTCCAACAACACCATTCACGGTCCGACTTTAGATGCAACTTCGAAAGTCGGACCTCTAGTTGGACTGCAAATCGGAGCGTGAATGGCCTGCTTTATATTCGCTTAAAAAAGCAGTAATTAACTGCGAAACGTTGCGTAAAAAATAATAAAGTGAAAATTATTTAAAGATAAAAGATTCTCAGAATTCTTCGGAATTATAACAAATTGAAGATAATCTGCAGGACTGGAATCAATTGATAAATATATGATAAACCTAATGATAAGCGATGGAATCCTCTATCGAAAATCGGAATAAACTAAATTTCAATTATAAAATCGGTTTAGTTTTGTCGTGGAAGTAGAAATCGGTTAGCTAATTCTAATTAATTTTTATGAATCAAAGTCTAATACTCAAAGCTTAAACAATGAAACTTAATCTACTCGAAATTTTCATTCAACAAGTGCTTTCATGAATGAAGAAAGCGCCGTATGTGTGAATACTCTTATGGATATTTGTAGTTATTAATACGATCATTATATTTATTTATAAAAGGGTGTCACAAACACTCGCGTTTCCCGTCTCATTCAAACGTACATAGGAAATAAAGAGAACGAACGCTTTATTGTTTTGTCAAAAACTTATTTTCAAAAGTTATATGAACTTAATTTTCCGTACAGTCAACTAATACACACATATATATACATGCGATCCTCTATAGCATTCCAGTATATTCCAGGAAAACCGCTCGTAACGAAACGTTCCTCCACTTACGCCCCCATCATCCACCTCATTCAGCACTACAGTCATCTCCATCACGTACTGCCTCCCGAACCGGCAACTTGAACGTTTTGAAATTTGTCAAAACCTACGAGTTATTATAAAATATAATTTCTATACAACAATATTTTAAACGAGCACTTTGTTTTGTTGAAATGTGCTCGAAATATTTAATTGTTGTTATTAAATGTTTACTTTACGCGTTCTATATGAACCGTTCCCGAAAGAAAATGGAGTGTAAATAGGTGAAAACATACACATTTATATAAACACTTACAGGGAGCAGGGTTCTCTTATTTAACAGTTAATGAATGCTTTTCCAAGATATATAATAGCTATAGGTCATTTGTTATCCCCATTTAAATACATTTGCTACAATGTTTGCATTGAGAATAAAGCGATGGAGTTGTGGTGGAAATCCTCGAACAATTGAATTTTCCTATTCTTATTCATTTTATAAATAATCTCTGATAAAATTTACAGTTTATATCCAATTTTTTTTTTTTTGAATCGAAACAATTTAACTATAACAACTTAACTATAACTATAACTTAACTTTAACTTTAACGACGTTAAACAAAAACTACTTGATAACATTTTATGACGTGTAAATATTCATCATTTGCGTATATTTTAGTAGATCCAAAACTTCTAATTTATGAAAGTTTACCAACAAGAAATTAGGTTTTCTGCTTCTCTTTTTCAGTGTCGTCTATCGCTGGCAAAGTTCATAAAATCAGAATATTCCAGTCCTCTTTTTAGTAAATCCAGTATTTGAACTCTTGTTCTTCCTTTTTTCTTGAACTTTGCAAATATTTTCTTAATAAAACTAGACAATATTTGAAACAATCAATCAGCACAAATACTGAAGTCTTGTTGAAACACGAAGGCATTGTTTATTTTAAAATTCAAGGAATAAAGGGTATATTTCTGTTTTAGCTTGATTTATCTTATATCTCACGTATTTTTGAGAAAAACCACATTTTTTTAATTTAAACAATTGCTGATTTTTAAATCAAAACAAACCTACTTGTTCAAATAAATTTCCTTCAAGTTTATACATACAGAGGAATTATCAATGAGGAGATGTACCTATGATTCATAAAGAAAATACATTATAGTGCGCCATATTGTTAATTTGTCCCTTTATCTGCAAACCACTTTATTTAACATTCAACCCTCTACTGCTTTATTAACAAATACATATTGAGCTTATTTCAAATCTCAAACTTCATCTGGATTGCATGGTTACTGGCCGAAGTTCGAAGGAAGACAAAGATGTATTTGAAGTTTCAAAAAGGATCACAAGCCAATTCAACATTTTTCAGTTTTGCTGGCCAGTTTTCTGTTAGCCCCAAATTGAAACTGATAATAAAAATGATTTGAAGAAGGATTAAAGTCGTTTCATTGGCTTTTACTTATTTTAAATGTCTACATTAGGGGTTTTTAACCATGTTGGAGGTATTAAACCCCACCAGTTTAATATATACATCTACGAAACTCTTCTTAATTGGAAAAATATCGGTTTTTCAAATTCACAACATAGGGATATATTTATACATAGTTCATATGCTTTGACCTCGACCAAACCCGCGAGACTGACTCACCGTACTCGTGGAATTCGTTCAAACCCAGGTTAAGAATCACTAGTCTACATCTTTTACAGTCCACTTGTTTAAATGTTTTCCGGTATTACCTATGAACGGGTTTCATGTATGGTAATGAGCTTGAACTCTTAAAGTTTCAATCAACCAATTAGAAGCTTTTAAAACGTAAAAATATGATCGAATTCTTCGAATCTCGTGAACATCTCGAGTAACGAGTAATGGATTCTTGCAAAAAGACAGTGAAGTTTTTACAACTGTAAAATAGCATTAGATAGAATACTTTGATCATTTAATTCGGGGTTTAATGGGTGGAACGCGGTTTACCTAGATAAAGCGCGAAATATGCCCAATTTCAGTTATATTTCGTACTTTACCCATATTTCTTGAGTATTCCGCAGTTTACCCGGGTAAAACTAGGTTTACCCGTCTAACTTTATCCGTAACATATATAACATTAAGACTGTTTTCCTGATTATATTTGGGTAGAACTATGAAACTATCCAAAAGATTATCAAGCCTTTCTCGTTCTATTGGTTGGAAAAACTTGAAAAAGAAATTTGTCTTTCTGTAAAGGATAATTTAGAGGCTTAACCAGGATCTCCATTCTATTCTCATCTACTACTTAGAAAACTACTAACATCAAAACACCAATAAAGGTAGTATAATAAAACGAAAATTCAGTTTTTTCACAAAATTTATCATAATATGTTGTAGTAACATGTATTTGGTTGGACCTCTTAGAGATTATATTTAGTTATAAATTTCATACCTTAAGCAGACCATTTACACTCCGACTTACAGTCCAACTTGTTGTCCGATTTTAGATCCAACTTCGAAAGTCGGACCACAAGTTGAACTGCAAGTCGGAGCGTGAATGACCTGCTTACGATTTTTCTTATATCGTTTTAAAGGTTATAAAAATCTATCACTCAACTGATTTTTTTTTTTGGAAAAATATTGGTTTTGCGACACTAATAGTCGAACAAAGTTAATTGGAAAATTCTTAAGAAATATCTTTTCCGGAAAAGGAAAAAACAAAAGTTGATTAACTAATGGGAAACTAATAAGTGGAAATTGATTGGATTAGAGTAGATTTTCACGTAATCATCATTTTCCTTGTCATATCATATATAAAGTGTCACGCGTGAAAACGATCGAATCCACTTAATACTTTTCGTCTTTTTAAAAAAAAGAAAAATAAAACGGCTAGAAGTGAAGACAAAAATACAGAAAATGCTTATGGAAAATAACTTTTGTGAAAATAGCTCAGTTGTGCAGCTTACTTTCGGTCCATTTCATTTACAACAATATACAATTTAGCTCTATCTAATATATTTAAATGTCTTTGATGCAATTTTCCCTTTTCCTGTTTTTATCTTCTTATTGCTTTTACAATTTTTCTATTATATACATTATCATTTCTCTTCTTTTTCTGCTGTTTGCCCATCGTATTGTGTTACTGCTTTTATATATATGCGAGTATTCGTAAATAATATGAAAAAAATAATAAAGAAATTGACTAGACTAGGCCGAGTCGAACCGGCCCCGGCCATTGACCTGGATTCAAATGAGCCAAACAACAAAATTTAAACGATTACTACTTATTTATGAAGATTTTAACATATTTTTTTTTTAGTTTTACTTAAAAGCGAATGGTAAAGACCATAATGAATTGACCAATACTTGTATGTTGATAATCCTTGCGTTTATGAAAATTTTTATATACGCTATTTCTAGATTCATATTTTAAATTATTCACAAAAAAAACGGTCACTTGAACTATTCTTTTATCTGAACATAGAAAATATTTAACAATAATTAACAAATATTAATCGAAGTGTGTTTAAATAAAGTTTTTAAAAAATCGCTTGTAACAATGGTAACAAAAGACAGAAAATAATTTACGTTCTTTATGTTTTTAATATTTTCACTATTAAATAAATAATAGCCAAAGATAATTGGCTTTTTTTTGAACTTCTTCAGGAAAAAAAGGTAAAATTTAAAATTCTTAAAAAGCAAGTAGATGAAAAATGTTTTTACTATCTACGTTCCATGGCATTTACATTAGCATCCAGGATTTAACAATCCCTGGAAAATTGCAAATTATTGGGAAGACAGCATTTCCTTTTTTGTGAATATCAATATTTTTGTGAAAATTAACCATAAACCACTTGTGCTTCTGTTTAATTACAGCGCCTTTTTTGCAGTTTGTAAAAATATTGTTCAATATTATTAACGGAGGTATTGTGGAATTTGTATGCTACCAATAGTATTTATATGTATTATAGTAATTGCTTCTAAATGGAACAAAAAAAAAGATTAAAGAACTCTTAAATAGTCTAATTTCCAATCGGTTCTATGATAGTTGCCCACTAGAAAATTCTTCACACGAAAATTATCCATAAAAAGTTACGCACTAGCATTATTGCTCACACTAAAGTTGCCCACATAGAAATTTACTCACAGAGAAAATTCCTCACAATTATATATCCTCACATGGAAATTAACCCGCACCAAAAAATATTTATTTAATTTATTTTTGAATTAAATTTTAATATGTTATTTGTATTGTAATACACTACTTATTTTAAAAAAATATCTTGTTTTCTGAAAAAGTTATAAATTTAAAAGAATTTAAAGGTTCAGAAACCTTTTAGTGACGTATATAATATCTGGCAAAGTTTCAATTTCTTCAATTAATAAATTAAATATTTAATAATTTCTTTTTCCTGTTGGTTAATTTTCTTGTCAGGATATATCATTGTGCATTAATTTCAAAGGAATTTTTTATAAGGGCTACTATCGTGTGAGCGATAATGCAAGTGAGCAACTTTCTGCAGGAAAATTTCGTGTGAGGATTTTTTCAATGGGTAACTGTCTGGTCACCTTTCCATCACAGTTTTTCAAGAAAATAATAGGCGAAAATAGTCACAAAATTAATATTTTTAGGCCCGTAGCAAATTCAACAAGATGACCATAGAGAAATAATAAAATAATAAATAAAACTCCCTCATTATTCCAGATTTTCCACTTTTTATATTTTTTATGACTTGAAATTATTGTCTTTGTCTTCATGGTAAAATTTTAGCCCAGTTTTTCCATCACATGTATTAATTAGTAGAATAGTTTCCACAAATGCCATCGCTTAAAATTTTACATATGCATTTAATATAACTGACGTTGTCATCAGGATAACTCCTATAATTCTCAACCGATTTTAATCAAACTTAGTACGCTTAGTACAGATTACTAGTTTATGATATTTCTTTAATTGTCAGATAATTCAAGATTGAATTAAATTCCCTGATAATTCTAGATTTTCCAGGTCTGCAGTCTCCCTGTTAAACAAAAGCATAAAAAGTTACATAAATGAATTTTCGTCTTGATTTTGCAGCCGCACAGTTGTCAAGTTAAGTTTTCGTGTGTAATTGAAATCCCTTTTTTATCCTCAATAGTAATCAATAGTAAATATCTCAGACGCAATTTATCAACAGAGTTTCTGTTAAAATCGTTTATAATTTTTAATTTGCTGTATTTAATTTGTACGGTAGCTACAGTGACGGGAAAAGTATAAAGAAATAATTTGTTTGTCCATTCCTTGGTAGGATGAATTTCCATTGAAAAAAATCGCAAAAAGGTTTTTTTTATTTCAAAATCTCGTCAATATAAAAGGGAATTAAAAGGGGCCCCCTGCAGACGAGGATTCGGAAGCGTTGCTTCCAGTCGCTTCCCTGTAGTTACACCACTGGACGAAAAACTTTTTTTCTTTCTTTGGAGTTATAAAAGTCGTTAAATAGTTACCAAAACACATGAATATCAAACATTTTAAGAGAAAATTAAATATTTTACGAAAAGATTTATCAATTTTTCATTGTATTTTGTATATTTATTCTTGTTTGCCATTCCTTTAAAATTTCCATGGTCTTTAACAACTCTAGGGCTAATAAAATCCGTATATCGTGAATTATCAAATCATCGTGAATATATCGAAAATTTGCTCGTACGAGATTCAAACCCAACATCTATTGGTTTTGAAACGGCCGTCTTGACCACTCAGCCACCAGCAGACTTGCAATAGTTTATTTTCATCAGAAAATAAATGAAAATTTTATAAAATTTTCAAAAATAAATAAGAACAGTATGGTTTCTCTTCTAGCAGCTTGTAATTCTAATTTTATCAAACCCAAATACGAGGGTACTAGTTAAAGTTATTAACAATTACGATCTCAACAATCGAGATTCTAGATAAACTACAATCAACATTCTGTTAAAAGCGAAAAATTTTCTTATTTGAATTTTATTTAATTAAAATATTTCGTTTTATAAGAGTTTTGATATACCTACTATGTATTTCAATGGTTTTACAAAAGTGCCATTAACCCCACTGATTTTATTTTACTAGAGTTTCTCTCCAGTGCACCGTTATGCTCGTCATCCCATTTATAACTTGATTATATGAAAGTTGGAATAAAAATATTTCAGGATTTTAAGGTTTGGAGCTTTTGAGCTTTTTAAATTGTAAAAAGATTATATTATGTCAATACCACATAGAAAATATCTTCAAATTCTTCATTTCATAAAAACGAAAAAATATTTTAAAAATATTATCATTAGAAATCTATATCTTAAGTAATATATAATTAAGTTAATTATTTCAACTTATAAAAATTGGTAGATGATTCTCATTTTATCATAACATAAGAATATGATACCTAAATCTCAAAATACAAACAGAAGGTTAAGTAATAAATTTGTTGCCGAATTATTAGCATAAGATTTTTAAGCAATTTATAGGAGTGAGTACTAAAGTAATGAAAGAAAACTATTTATTTTCCCTTTTTCAAACAAAAAGGAACTATGAAAGCCTCTCCAAGCTCATTATGTAAGTGAAAAAAAAATAGTAAAAACAAAATAAAATGTTAATAAGATGGAAAATTCTAGGACGATGAAATGTTTATAGGGCTACAAATAATAAAATCCATTCATTCACCATTGCCATTAGAAAAGAAAATTTACAAAAAGTATCCATTTGGGTAATAATTTTAGTTTCCATTTAATCAATTAAAAATTTTATATTAGTTTACAAATCGTTAGTCATTTAATTTATACTTGATAGTCATTTTCAAAATTAACTTGTGGTTGTAATGATAAAACTGATAACTATTTATGTACTTAAAAATTGTCTAGACGCTTCTTATCTATGAACTTCTTAAATTACTGAAACAACAAGAGTATTTTCTTTAAAAATATAAATTTTAGCTAAAATTAGAAAAGAATTAGGAGATATACTATTGTTGCTTGGTGCCACTGTTTAAAATAGATTTGTGGTAGTTATTTTTATGTATTTATAACGCCATAGACATAATGGCTTTCTTCAATTCTTCAATATTATTTTCCGTATTTTCATTTGAAAAAATTATACGTCAAATTTTGGAATAATTGGAAGACAACTTATAAGATATTATTGTATATGAATTTATTGATTTTTTTAATTGTTACTTACAGTCACTTTATAATAACTAAGATCTTTAGTGACTCTAGGGTTTATAAAAATCCGTAATCGATTAATATTGAAAATTTGCTCGATATGAGGATCCCACTCAAAATCAATCAGTTTTGGAGCGGTCAACTGGACCACTTGGCCACCAATAGGTTAAATAGTTATTGTATATTATGTTAGAATTAGATTGAAAATTTAATAGAAATATTTATTAGATTCCCTTTTTAATTGTAAATAGAAAGGCGTCATTCCTTTTGCTATTTTTCATTGTTCTTTTGAAAGTATTTGAATTTTTTAATGACAATAATGTCTAGTTTTTCTGAGTTTCATGTACTTTTTTGCCATTATTTTTGATTTTTCTATAGTTTTTAACGTATATTCAAAAGAAACTCTTGAAATATTTAGATATATATTCTAGAATTGTCTTTCTAATAAACAGGATATTTATTAGGTCATCAATAGAATTATTAATCCATACAGTAATCAATAATGCCAAATAAATTTGTTAAATTAAACATTTTTCATCAAAACACTTCATTAATTATATATTTTAATAGGTGTAATCGTGAAAGCTTTTTACTTATTGATTTTACTAATGAACAGCGTCCTAATTTCTTCTATCTGGATAATTTAAACTTCAATTTAAATGAAAAAGTAGAGTCAATCCATCTATACCATTGCAACTATTAGAAGTTTATCTTTGATTTCAGGAGTAAAATTTCTACTTTGTAACTTTATAACGTTATCTATAGTCAATAAAATATACTAACCCAAAGTACCTATTAGACAATTAGTTAACAAAAAATTGGTTAGCAATAAATTAAAACTGGTTATCTGAAATTAGGATTGAATAAACCATTAGTTGATACCCGTGACTTCATCAGCGTGACAAATAAATGAATACTATTCCTTCAAGGCAAAATAATATATGTCGTTTAAATTTACCGAATGCCCTAAAGTTAATGAAGCATTTTAATATTTTGAAATACTGTTTCTATAATAGAAATATTTTTCACACCTCAAACACATATGTTTTATGAAACTAATATCTTAAACGGATCTACTAAAATATATTTGCTTAAAGTTTAATAATCGTACTTTATTCCGTAATGACTAAATTTGAGAAAAAAGTATCAGAAAAAATCAATAAATTTCACTTTAAAAGTGAGAAAATCCTACAATTCTTAGTCTTAAATTTTTATACATTTATTTGGTTAATGTCCATTCTTAGTTAAATGAAGTAAACAGCTCATAGTAGTTTTGGACCACAAATCAAATACTTTGATTTTAATGATTTATTTTCGATCTTCGTACAACTTTTTCGTCTAAGAATCAAGTAGGTACTGATAATGTTTCGAAAGAGAACGAAACGTACGAAAATCAAATACAGTCCCTGGCCATATTATTAGACGCACTTAAGATTTAATACAAAATGTATATATTCTACTAAATTAAATTTAATATTGTTTACTTTCTACAATATTAAAGGTTATTTTGATTTTTAAGAAATATACTTTATGGATAAGGGTAAAACCGTGTTTATTATTCCTATTACCCCACTTTAGGATAATAGCCTTGATTTGAAACCCATTGAAAATATGTGGAAATTGTTGAAGAAAAAAGTAGCTAAAGAGGTGGTCACAACAGAAAAATAGCCCTTAGAAAAAGTATTCACATATAGAATAATCACCCACAAATACAGCAGACGGTATTATCCTACATAGCGCAGACTGCGCAGAATCGGAACTTAAATATTAGTAAACGAGCTTTCAATTAAATATTAAATAATTCAGCTCGCCATAATTAAGAAGATGTTTAATTAATTTGATGGTAACAATTTATTTTTAGTAAATATGATTTTGGGTTACGCTAGTTAGAAATAAGCGTAATAAATAAAATTTGTACAGGAAAATTAAACCCAATCAGAAATATGGACCCAAAATAAAATAGCTCTTACTTCAGGTTTTATACAAAATCGTCTATTAATATGGCCAGGGACTGTAAAAACCATTAAGAAAATATTTAAATTTTAGTCCAAAAATCCCATGAGCTGATTACTACATTAAATGTCTATAATTTCTTTCAGTCATTGGGTAACTGAAATAACTCTTAACAAAAAGCTTCATACATAGTTCAAATTACTTTTTATCAAAATGGGTATAGCTGTTATTGAAAAACAAACACACTTTCACATTTGAAATATAAATATATAGATAGATGAAAGCACTAATGTGAGATTTACCATTAACCATTACCAAATAGGTCAGAGAAATTAATTTGGTCTTATACTAAATAATATGGTTTGGTGAGGAAGAAATTTAAAGAAATTTAAAATATTAGATATGATCTTATCTCTTCATACAATTTGCTTAAACACTATTGAATAATTTGTAAGAACCCTTGTGCTGTTGTCTGTTTTTATAAGGCAAAAGTTCTTACAAAGGGCATAGGTCATTTTGGAATAAAACATTTTTATATCTTTTTAGAACATTTTAATATTTTCTCTTTGAAATTTTGCAAAATCTTTTTCCATTTTAAATCTGCTACGTTGTTCAGCTTTTATCAAAACGAAACAAACGCAAATAATCATTAAATATTCTTTTGCGAAAATATTTTTCTCATTCATTTATTTTATCTTAATGCATTTTGTATTTTTAATTCTAAAATAATATAGCCAGGGCCGTGTTGTTCATTTATATTCAAACGATTCTTTTAAATTTTTCTTTCGTTTTTTAGGTACAAAAAAGCAGCTCAGTAGTTAGTAGATATGTGTGAAATATTATATTTTATGAATATAATATATACCTAAGGTATTTTAATGTTAATTGATATATTTTTGAATTCCGGACCATATATAATATCCGTAATGAATACATTTTTACAAAGCAAACCAGATAAAATGATAGTCTGCCCTTATCATTTATTTATGTATACTATTATCTTTAAAATGTGTAAAGACTGGCTGTTATATAAATAAATAAACGAATATCATAATTGAAGAAAATTATTCAAAGCCTGATTAAGCAATAAAATATATTGATTCCCATGTTAAAACAAGTCCAACCGATATTTTAATGTGAAATTGTTCTTGACAAAGAAAACAAGGGAAAAATTTTCTATGTGGTAGAATTGCAAGTTCAATATTTGTGTTGTGTGTGCAAAGATAATAATATTTATTGGAAAGGAAACACTTTACGAGGAAATTATTAAGAAAGTCTTTTTTCTGATAAAATTCATCATTTGCTTCAGAGTTTTCCATCGAGTACAATGTCAGAGTCCCCATTAAATCCTGAGGAAAGTGCTCGGAAGATAATAGTGCTTGATGGTGGATTTGCGACTCAACTAAGTTGTCATGTGGGAGAAATTGTTGACGGCGATCCTTTGTGGAGTGCTCGTTTCCTGGCGACTCATCCCCTAGATGTTGTGAATACGCACCTTGATTTCCTTCGAGGTAAATTTTCCGTCAAGTATTAAAATAATATATTAAACGGTTTTTCTTTTTTCCAGCTGGAGCCGATGTTATCATGACAAATTCATACCAAGCCAGCGTTGGAGGCTTCATGCAATATTTACATTTGAATGAGGAACAAAGTGTTCAACTAATAAAAGACTCTGTTAAACTAGCGAAAAAAGCTTGCGATATATTCATGCACGAATATCCTGAACCAAGTATGAAATAATATTTTTATAACAACTAAAAGTGATTCTCACAACATTAATGGAACGATCTCAAGAGATTTTATAATCGAAAGTAAAAATACTTGAATTTAGAAAATACTTGAAATACTTGAATATTTATCCAAAAAATAAACTTAAATGTAATTTTTGGGAAAAATTCTGCTCAACTATAATATAAGCGAATACGGTGCACAGCAATAACATTTTAACTGTTTTCAATTATATTCTCCAAAAATACCCTACATAATTGCTCATCCACAATTACGAGTATAAGGCAGAATTTTTTGATTCAATAACATTTTACTTCCTTTTACCATAATTTTTTTACCCTAATTGCTAATCATTTTTTTTTTATTTGCCGGTAATTTATTAATGAAAATTGAATAATTTTCAAGTGCTGAAAATTAAATTTTTGTAGATGTTATATTCCTAGCAATTATGCAAAATTAAAGTTATCAAAGGTTTCCTATTTATTTTTACTATTTTCACTTCGTAGCGCACTTTTAGTTTATATAATATTAATAAATTGGGATATTATATATTTATTGTTTTTCCAGATAGACCTCGTCCATTTATAGTTGGTTCGGTCGGCCCTTATGGAGCATCCTTACATGACGGATCTGAGTATACTGGCGAATATGAGGAAGTTGTTAGCAAAGAAAAGTTACGTAAATGGCATCTTCCTCGAATAAAAGCTCTAGTTGAAGAAGGCGTCGATTTTCTAGGTCTGGAAACCATTCCTTGCAGTAAAGAAGCCGAAGTACTAGTTGAATTAATCAAAGAATTTCCAAACATTAAAGCTTGGCTTGCTTTTAGTTGTAAAGTAATTATTGACATATTTATATTACTTTTTCTTAATTTCACACCTTTGCAAATACGATAACCATATTAAAAACTGCACATCTGTTAAACAGTTTTTTTGAAGATTTTTTTTATAACTGTCCGTAATGTACAAATATTCTGCAACTCTAATCATTGTTTGAGCATTTGGACCTTATTGAATATTATTAATTTTTTTTATTTCTTAAATTAGATACAATTAAAAAAAAGCTCTATGCTCAAAATCTAATTTAAAACGGCTTAATAATAATAAAAATGCTTTAAAATTCAAAAAACATTTTTACCCTGAGTACATAATGTAATCATCATAAATTAGAACTGTTATACTTGAAATAATTTTAGTTAATAAATTATCTTTGGGGATCATCTTTTAGAATATAAAGTGGTTTATCTATACCATGATTTTACAATAACTTCATGTTAAAAAAAACTTTCAAGGGTATTTTAAATGTTCAAAAACTCCATTAGAAGTCATTTAAACTTATTAAAAGCCTTTTAAATGTAATGATTTCAAAATACCTTTAAATGTCTTTTTTTAATATGGCTTATATCAATTTTTCTGGTATATCATGAAATAAACCCGTGTTTTATAACAGTTCCCTTTTTTAAAATAAAAGAGCATCCACGGAAGTTGCGAAAAGAAGCACCGATGGCATTCCTTCCATTTTAATTAAATGAAAACAATCCCTTAAAAACACATTTTTTTCTATATTCGTAACATTTTGTGAATAAATAAAGTTGAAATCTAATATTTTATTTTTAGGACGAACATCATATTAGTAACGGAGAGAAATTTCAAGAAGTAGCTATTCGTTGTTGGTCATTAAATCGGTCGCAGCTATTAGCAGTAGGAGTAAATTGTTTAGCTCCTAGATTCGTCCAACACCTCTTCCAAGATATTAATAAAAACAGAGAAAATCCTATACCTCTAATAGTTTACCCTAACAGCGGTGAAAATTATAATCCTCAATTTGGGTAAGAAAAATTTTCATCTTCTAAATCAGAGTTTCTAATCTGTAGATCGCGACTCCAACTGGAATTGCAGGGCCTACAATTTTTTTTCATTTTCAATTAAAATGAATAATGTAATACTTAAATGGTCCCATAAAATTTATAAATATTATAAGATCCCAACAACAAAAAGCTTTAGAAACCCATATGATAAAAACATAGTATTTATATTTTAAAGAGATTTTTATGTTTTAGATGGATTGATCGAGATAAATGTGAACCTGTGGATATTTACGTCCAAAAATGGTTAGACATGGGAATTACTTGGGTTGGGGGTTGTTGTCGAACGTATGCGGCTGATGTAAGCCGCATTAAAAATGAAGTTACCAAATGGTGTCACAAAACATAAACGACCTCAACCTAATTTTAACAACTAAGACTTGAATTCTTTTTGAATTTGTAAACATTGATAAAGTAATATGAAAGTTGTTAATTTCGTGCCATATTTTTAAATAAATGTTATATTTTGCAAATTTATTTTTACCTCTAGGTAAGCTGTACTATGAAAATCGAAAAGGGTTTTATTTGAATGATTTGGGGCTATATTTTAGGAAAATGGAAGAATAGTGTTAAAAGATAACTTCGAAGTACATCCAGTTAAAAAAAGCATTTAAAGGTATTTAAAATGTTCAAAAAACCCATTAGAAGTCTTCTTTTATAACGGTTCACCAGGATGAGGCTTGGGTACCTTAATACTGCAGCCTTAGGCTTATTGTGTTCCTTAAAAGCCATTAGTAGCCATTAGTAGTCGTTTAGAATTATTAAAGTTATTTTAATTATAACGATTTCAAAATGCCTCTAAATGCTTTTTTTAACAAGGTAAAGAAGGATATAAATTATTAAATTATGTGTTTGCTGTGATTGATTACAAAACCCAAAACATTTATTTAAAAAATTATTTATGGTTTACTGTAGGATTATTTGCACATGTAGGTGCTCAGTTCCACTCCATTCTTGAGGTCGAGTATAAGGAGCGTTTTTTTAATGATATCCCCGATAAACCTGTTCCATGATATAATCATTATTCTTCAGAAAAAAATATAAATATATGTTTTGAGTTAACGCGATTGGAGTTGTTAATTAAAAGATAAAGTAAAAATAATGTTGATTTGATCTATCGTTAAAAAATTGGAAGAATAAGAAGTCAAAATTATAAAAAAGAGTTTATCAATTTATGTACCATTAATCGACGGTTCTGAATATAATTTTCACCTAATGATAATTTCAATCAACAAATTAAACCATACAAAATGCAAGAGAGGAAAACCGAACACCGAAATAAAATTTAATTAAAAATCAAATTACCCTAATTCTCTTTTAACATGAATTTGATTAAACGAGAGCCCAAAAGAAAGATTATTTTCTTCTTACACAAATGTTTTGTTTTTACACGAATTTTAGTATAATATGGAAATAAATTCGTAAATGAAGTAAAAATTCTGTAAAAAGATTTTTTTAAATAATGTTCCCTGTTAAAAAATTTATGTTTAAAATGACCTTAATAACTTTAAATGACGTCTAATCAGTTTTTTGATCGTTTAAAATGCCTTTTTAACAAGGTTTACATCTGATTCTGTTTTTACGTGAAATTTTTGGATTCGTATGTCTATCGTGTAAAAAAAGAATTGAGTGTACCATTAAAAACGTGGAATAATAGAAACATTCTGAATCTTCTGAATGTTTTCTAACAACTAGGAAAATGTTGAATTATCTAAGTTGAGGACACAAAATTAAATTGTAGGTACTTACTATTTACAATTAGAAACTTCAATAGAACTTTTATGGAACAAGAAAAGGGAGACTACAAGCTTCTTCGCAAGATAAAAAATTTATTCAAATTAAAGTCGCAATTCATGAAAAATACTGACAAAGATCTATTTTTATTTGATTTATTAAAGCTTAGAAGAATATGAAAATTCATAACTTTCAATAATTTGGTTTTAAATATGAATTTCGGCAAATAATGACGATAATAGTAATATTTAATCAAATAATATAACGCTTTTAAGCGGTAGATACCCCAATTAAATTTAAAATAAATTTACCTAAGAAGAAAAAAAAATACGTCAACGATCAGATGGGGCCAAACCTCATCAAATATGCCGTTGCCCCGTAGTCTAGCCATTGCAAAACTAGTTGTTTTAATGATAAAAGTCTACTCACTTGACCAATAAATTAATTCTAGTGAGAAATTCATTAAATTATCTTAATTCGCTTTCAAAGTGAGTGAGATAAACCCACGCAATCTGTTACTTTTAAATAAAAACGTAAGAGCGATAAATTTCTCACGGATCTGCTGCTATGCAAAAATTATTTGATTGTTTTAATTTCTTCTTTAAAATTTTATTTAGAACGATAAAATTTATACGTATTTTTTTGTCTTAAGATTTAAAAACTAATCTCAAATCTAAAAGCCTACTAATGGCTGAGTGGTATAGGTGACCATTCTGGAAGTGGTAGGTTTTGGGTTCGATCCTCGTATCGAGTAAATTTTCAATATTTTTCGATTACGGATTTTATTAACTCTGGAGTCGCTAATGATTTTAGTTGTAATAAAGCGACGGTAAATAATAATCAAAAAGAGATCTCAAATCAACTTAATTCTAAACAAGTTTTGAAGAATCTTTTAGTCTACCATACATCGGGGTTAAATAATCATACTGCATTTTAAGTAATATAGGTTTTATTGTATTTAAGTATCACATTGTATTATAAAACTATAAATTATTATAAAAAAATATTATTTTAATCTATCCTTAAGTAGCTGAGGATGGTCCTGGTGTTACCGACGTTGCAGGTGTGGCACCATTTCCATTACGGGTTCCCGATCCTCGACCCAATTGTTTGGTTTTTAATCTATCCAATTCATTGACTCGAGAACGAGCATGTTCAAGTCTATGCCATGCCATTTGTAATACTTTCTGAGATGCATATCCAGATCCTTCATGGGGCTGTCCTGTGGACACCTGAGTCAAATAATTGATTTGCTCAGTCAATTTTGATTCCACTTGGCTCAGTGTTTTCAAAAATTGATGAGTTTGACCCTCAGCTTGTTTTAAGCTCGACTTTTCTTTACTCAGTTCCATAAATGCTTGACCTGGAAGAAGAAAATGTTAAAAAATATACTATATTGATAGGATTTTGTAATATTCACCAGCACTTTGCAAACAGGTTATAATGTCTTTTTCAATCGTATCCAAAATTTGTATACGTTCCATAGGAGCCGCCATTTTATTCATAAAGTTCTCTTCTATATTTATTTATACTTTTTATATATTTTTAATTAATAGTATTTGTAATGTTTAAGAAATTTTCAAAACCAAGTCTAACAAATAGAAGCAGTAAAATGTTAATGCCAAATGCTAACTGTCACCAACTGTTATTAAATGTCAAATAGTACCAACTTAAAAAGCATTTTCATCTCCATTCCCTACATTCTCTACATTCAAGTTTCTAGTTTCTTTTAACATCAAATGTGAATCGCTTTGACAGATAGGGAATAGGAGTCAGAATTTATAATTTTTCTAATTAAAACTTTATAAAATAAATAAATCTAAACTATTTAAGCAAAATAATACCCCTTAAATAATGTTAATACGATATAGTGACACATTTTTTTCGTTAAACCATTCATTTTCGATAATAAAGTGTATTTAGTTGACTATTTATTTAAACCGTAAGTATATAACTTAAGTTATTAATATATTTGTAATATTGAGCTTACATCGAAAAGAAATAACCTTGTCGCTATTTTAATTTTATATTTCATATATGAGACAGATATATACGTAGAATTGAAGGCAAATCGTACTAATATGACGAGATCATTCATTTCAAATCTATTAAGATAATAAGAAAAAAATCGAGAGAAATTACAAAGTTAAAAATAACTGGAACACATAGTTTAAATTTGTTTTAAAATAACTCAACGAATAGTTGGACGATGAATGTTTGGTTTTTTCTTATTTTCTCTAGATACGATTTTTATTTCTATTTAAATTTTCCCAATTAACATATGTAAAGAATTGTATACATTGTTGAAAATATTGACTAACATTCCAAAAGCCTTCCTTTTTATATTGTATACATTTTTCAATTTATTTTAAATAATAATAACACGTTTAGTGTATTGATAAAGGGCATTACCTACTATTTAATTAAATTAGACCATAGATCCTCAAACTTTTGTGTACATTCATTAACGTCCCTTTTAAGACAAAAAAATGCTATCCTCTTCACATAATAGTTGAGCAAAGGTTCATTATACTAATTTCCTAAAAAGACAAAACAGCACATCAAGACCTTACAAGTATTAACATCAATTACCCTCTGCTTGGGAAATCGCTGCCGCCCCCTTATAAAGTTAAAGCATCTACAAAGAGGCGATATCGCCCCCTTTCGGAACCACTGGTCTAGACCCAAATTACATAGTATTAACTATATACCTATCAATAATGTATTCCTTACTAACCATAGTATTAACTATTCCAAGACATTTGTTCTGTATAGTTATTGTGAGTGAAATTTATGTAAATTTTTGGCTGTTTGTTTACCAAAGAAAATCTTACATGGCCCTAAACGTTAAAGTGATTCTAAAAAAAATGTTATTTTTAAAATAATCTCTTTAATTTAATAAAGTGTTTAATATTATTCACAAAAAAGTGTTGGAAAAATGATATTCAATGTTAAGAAAACATAATTTCATATTTTAACATCTATCATAAAAGATAAAAGCAAGAAATATGAACTCCTGTATCGTGAATGTCACTGGTAAATAAGGATGCAACATCGCTCATAAAATCATCGAAGTTTATGAACGATACATCGATTTTTTACGATGGTTTTTACCATCATTTAAAGATATATTTATATAAAATATTCCGAAATAATAGTATGCGATAACGTAAATTTGTACACTCCGTCAGTTTATAATCTAACGTTGATGGACTACAATTGAACCTTACCTAGCTTACCGTTAATTTATAAACTGATGGATACACAAATCTACGTTTGTGGCTAAGGGAGGAACTGAAGATGGTGCATTGATAAAATATCGATTATAAAACATCGCTCATAAAGAACGATGTATCATCGATGTTTGGGTTTCAATATCGACGTTAAAACATCTATGTTTCAAAAAATCGATGTATCGTTTGCATGCCTACTAGTAAATAGATGAAGACCAAGGAATAGTTCTTTCGGCAGAGATACCTATTTAGATTTACAAACAGTTACTAAGAAGGATTTTCTTATTTTATATCTATTCCAAGGCCCATTGGTGACTCAATTTTCAAAACTACGACTTTATAACCAGGAAAAAGCCTACTGGTGACCGAGTAGTCTAGGTTACCGCTCCAAAACTGGTAGGTTTTAGGTTCGATCCTCATATCAAGCAAATTTTCGATATTTCTCGATTACGGATTTTTATTAACCCTAGAGTTGCTAAAAACCTTAGTTTATAAAGCGACCGTAAATAACAGTTAAGAAAAACTAGGAAGCTCTGAATTAAAAGCCTGTGACTGGCTAAAAATATTTATCGGTTTATTGAAATTTTAAGTACTCTAGAATCATTAACGACTGAATGCAGTGGTGGTAATTAAAATTTAAAATAGTATTGTAGTTTTTATCGAATAAACTGACAAATTGAATTTCAAATAATTAACAATATTTCAGGTTTTTAGGAAAAACTAAGGTAAAAATTTGGCGTGCACTTAAGGTCATGTTAAACCCATTATTATTGTTTAAAGCAACAGGGCCGTCTTTAACTTATTAATAGCCCTGGTGTATTAGGATAATGAGGCCCCTACAACTTTGACAAAGAACTATTTTGTTAAAACACGTTTAATGAGTAGATAAACAAAATTCTATATTTTCTGTTATTTTTATTTCTTTACTGTCATATTAAATGAATAAATAAGTATTATAGTTGGAGTTTCTCGATATATCTAGAATTAATTATCGTTAATTAATATCAGTTATCGATTGGTGCTATGGCACGAACCAGGGGATCCCATCGATCGCGGTGCATTTGCTCAGAGGGAAAGAAAGGTCTAAGAAGAAAATATATTACTGATGAAAGAATTGATGTAAGTCTTCCGATTGATGAAAGATCAAGGTGACCTCTCCAAAAATAGTGGGTGCTGGATTCGAAAATTATGAACAAATTTTCAGTATTTCTCAATTTACAGATTTTTATTAACCCTAGAGTCGGTAGCGACCTTAGTAGTTATAAATCGACAGTAAATAACCGTTAAACAATAATAGGGTAACTATTTAGAATTGAGCGGAAAGATGAAAATGGCTTCAATGTTTTTGAGCGATTTCCGAGTCTTTATTATAAATTTGAAGTTATAAGGGATATATTTGTATTATAACTTGGAAAAGTAGATTTTATACTAAAGATAATTATTGTTTTCCAGAATCATAAAACGAATTATATTAAAACTAAGCAGGAAACATGGTTTATTATTGCATTTTTTGCATAAATTATTTAATATAATTCCTAAAAAATAAAATAAACTATATATAGTTCCAGTATTCATATATTTTTTTTCAATATTCAGTGTTTGAATATAAAAATGTTCATGGTTTTACGATCAAAAGTATAACTGCGAATTTCAAGAAGATTAATTTGGTGTAGTAATATTACTGTTCAATTTAGGATGTTTAAAAATATCTTATATTTGTCAAAACTATAAAGTATTAGAAGTGTGTCGTTGAACTTATATCTTCGTTTTTACTATATTTTTTATATTATGTTAATGTATACTTTTGTAGATAAAGTTTAATTTGCATTTAATCAACTTAAAACTATCGTTAAAGAACAATTTGTGTTAAATTGCAAGTTTGATAAAAAGACACAGTTTCATGTCTTTCAACTCATTTGCTGTTAGAAGAAAATAAATAAATAAATTTCGTCCGTTATTTGACTAGAAAGGCATCCCAATTCCACTAAATCTTATTTATTATCTTTGGCTCCGCGCCCAAACTCCAACAGGATAGTTCTACAGTAATGAGAACATCTGCCAAGAATTTTTGAAATATAAATAATGAATTTTTCTTTATCATCATATTTATTGAAATAATATTGGTCATTTTCAATTATCAAAAGAAAATATTTTAAATTCAACGAAATCGATTGAATAAATATTTTAATTGGGTTCTTAATGAGATTTTTGTTGAAATATGCAAAAATAAATGATTCGCATTTGCCTCGATTTGCGATCGGTAGACAAAAAAAATCGCACACTTGCATTCTTCTACAACATTCTTTTCTTGCATATGAATTTTAATTACGTCGGAATCATCCATAAAAATCTATATAAATCCTTTAGAATTTGTCGTTTCAAGTAATTTTACATAGTTGCTGTATGAAACACCATTGACGCCAATTGCATTGAATTTTCGCTTTAATGAGCAAAGAAATTTTGCAATCAATGTCACTTTATTTTTGGCTTAAAAGCCTCACGCCCAAATCATTAGAAAAAGAGTGTGTGTGCTTTTAAGAATCAACATTAATTTAACGTAAAAAGAACTAGATCGCTTTCTAAATATACTTCCGAATTTTTAAGGTTTCCTACATTTGGCAAGTTCAAAGAAAAATGGCTTCAGAGCCGCTAATTGTTCAAGCGGTTTATTCGTTTAAGGGGAAAAACAATGACGAGGTATTATTATTAATAATTATCTTTATCTTAAATCGCTAATGAATATTTCTTTTATAGCTTTGTTTTAAAAAAGGGGATAAAATAACTGTTACGCAAAAGGAAGAAGGTGGATGGTGGGAAGGTACTCTTGGTGAAAAAACAGGATGGTTCCCTAGCAATTATGTTAAGGAAATCAAAGATGGAATTAGTCCTGCTCTATCCCCAGTAAAAGCTGATCCTTCGCAACAAAGACAATATCGAGCGGTAGTCCTCAAGGATCTGATCGATTCTGAAAAGGCTCATATCAATGAATTGCAAGGGTTGGCTTCGAATTTTTTGCAGCCCTTAGAACAAAGTGAAATGTATATCAAGCACTTTGAGGTAATATTTTTTGGTTATTAATTATTTCAAATTATAGATTAACAAAAGATGAATATCGGCAATTGACGGGAAACTTCACGGAAGTTTTGGACACCCATGTTCAGTTACTCAATTTAATTGAGGAATATGTTTCACGACCTAGTCAGGAACAAAGAGTTGGAAAATTATTTCTGCAATGGGCACCACGGATCAAAAGTGTTCATCAAGCATATTGTGCAATGCATCCGAAAGCTGTTTGTATTCTTGATAAATATAAGTAAGCGCTAATATTATTTGCATAATTTCTATAGTAAATTCGATTTAGATTAGTGGCATGATAAACTGTCCTTTATTTGTTTACTGATAATTATAGTTACTTATTTATAAAGACATACAACTTCTAGGAACCATAGCTATTATATATTTACACTAAACAACTATAACTTACAATTATTTAGCTATCATATAGCAAGCGCAAGGCACTAAATTCAAAAATTGAAGTCTTATTTTTTCGTACTAAACTTTTATTGAACATTACGTAGCTAATATTTATTTTCCAGCTAGTTGTTTCCAGAGGCTTCTCCAACAAATAATCGTGTTTCCAGAAAATCCATATGCAGTAACTATCAATAGGATCATAAAACACTCAACAGACAAGATAAACAATATAATTCTTGTATGTTCTTGTATAGCCTAAATTTCATTACTCATTGCTAAGAGGGTCCAAAAAGATATGTTATTTTAAATTTTCATTGTCTTTTTAGTTAACATTTTTGCTCAGGCAACACTTGCAAAACTCTTTATACTTAAATAGCTAAGATTTTCATCACTTGACATTGATTCTTACTTTTCTCTTGATCGACAGTTTCCTAATATGTTGCCGTCACCAGTTATAATATCTAAAGGTTGGCTAATTATGAAATTTAAGTGTATTTCTGTTTACCTTTAAGTTAATGCTGAATAATTGAGTGACTTTTGAAAAAAAACTTTATCAAGCTTATACTTTTGAGGTGAATGTTTTATTTATATAATTTACTGCTTAATGAAATATACTTATAGTATTTTTAGCATCTCATTTTTTGTGAATGAAATATACTTTTGAGGTGAATGTTTTATTTATATAATTTACTGCTTAATGAAATATACTTATAGTATTTTTAGCATCTCATTTTTTGTGATCAAAAAACATCGTTTTTTGATATTCATCTATGTTTTCCGATCGCACTTGAACGCGTGTTCTTTAGCAGCAGCTGTGTTGATACTTATTACGTTTTTTTTTTTTTTTTTTTTTTTACTCATAGCTTAACTTTATTGTCCATATTTGTACATTACAGTTGTTCTAGTATTCGAATTATAAAAAATAACATGATATTTGGAGGGAGGAATACACCCAGTGGTGCTCCTCTGACATTACTTTATAATACATAGGACAACAGTTACATTTTCAATAGAGGGAGAGAGAAAGGATAAAACATATTTACTAGTTCAGATCGGTATGTCTTTTTCGTTTGAGTCTTCTTTCACATCTGGGTGGGGGCTGATGATTGGCAATTTTTTGGATCAGTGGATTGGGGTGATCCATGATAGATTGAGCGTGCCGATGATAGGTGCTTTGTATCACATCTTGTACGCATTCAATTTTCAGGTCTTGATGTATGGTGTGGTTACTAATGTACCACTGGGCACCTGTGATTAGCCTTAAGATTCGGTTTTGCACAACCTGTACCCTTCGTATTTGCGAATTAGAAGCGGATGACCATATAGAGCTGCCATACTGCCAGATGGGTCTTATTAACGATGTATAGATGATTCTTTTTACATGGAAGGGTATGGATTTACTAGTGAGAAGGTGTTTTAGGGCATGCATCCGATGACGAGTTCTTGCTACTATTTTTTTTTATGTGTGACTCCCACACAAGTTTTCGGTCTAGATGTAACCCAAAGTACCGAACTGTGGAAGTATATGTCACAGGTTCCCCCTGAAGTACAATGGGCTCATCAGGTACAAGTCGACGGTAGGTAAATTTCACTATCTGTGACTTACTTGGGTTAACTCGAACTCGCCACTTCCTACACCAATCACTAACCTTGTCTGCATAATCTTGAAGTATCAGATGTGCCTCCCAATAGGTTTCCTGCTTTGATAAGATTGCAGTGTCGTCAGCAAAGTGTGCGATTTTTAATGACTCGCTGGTTGGAAAATCACTAGCAAATATTAGGTATAGAAAAGGTCCCAAGACACTACCTTGAGGCACACCAGAGTTTACGCCAAAAGTACTGGAGTAACTTTCTCCATATCGCACCGAGTAAGTGCGGCCAGTGAGATACGCCTGGATAACACGATAGAGCGTATCGTCCAAGTGTGGTTTCAGTTTTGCTAGTAGACCGGGGTGCCACACTTTGTCGAACGTTTTTTCGGTGTCGATGAACAACCCAAGGCATACCTTTTTTTCCTCGTATGTGTACAAGATTTCGTCCACTACCCTGTGGAGTTGTTGTGGGCAGGAGTGTTGAAATCTAAAACCGAATTGGTTATTTGGAATTATTGTCTCTAAATGAACTAGTAGTTTTGGGAGTAGAAGTCTTTCAAATGTTTTTGAGAGAAAGCTGAGCAGACTTATCGGTCGATAGCTACTGACTTCGTTTCTCCTCTTTTCGGGCTTGGCAATCATGATGACCACTGCATGTTTCCATTTCTGAGGGTAGTATGTTGTACGCAGTATAGCGTTATAGATTTGGGTTAGGAATATGAGTCCTTTCCGTGATAGGCTGGTGAGAAGCTGTTTTACAATTAGATCTTGACCGGGAGTTTTATTGTTAGGTGATTTTTCTAAAGTTTTCCTAACTTCTCCGGGAGTGAACAACGGAGGAAGAGGCGATAGCTGCAGAGGTACTTCCAATTCTTGTAATACTTGGTTGTGGAATAGTTGGTCTTGAGAAGGGTTTGGTGAGAATTGGCTTCTTAGACTGGCTGCGAAAGCCTCAGCTTTGGATTGGCAGGTTGTAATCCACTGCCCATTTACTAGCAACGGAGGAGACTTATTACGTGCGATTGAAAAACATCAGGTAAAGTCAATGCAGTATGACGTCACTAGCATCGCTCTCATGTATAACCAGAAAATGGTGAACTTTGAGCTCTCCAAATACTGCTTGGTTTAGCATTAGATTCACTACCCCCGTGAAATCCGTTCGCTACAATAGAGATACAATTGTCTTCATACTGCGATAATTACAAAGTACTGTACTTATTCTTGGGTATTCATCGAAAACGTTTATTTTTATTTTCTGTTATTCTATAATTGTTGATTTTGTTGTACCAAGCAGAACTCCAGTGTAGTTCTACAGAGTCTACAAACCTCAGCTAGCTTAGAACTAATGTTGACTAATGTTTGAACGTTTCTAAAATATAAAAATATTTTTTCCAGAACTGAGTTGTCGAAATTTATGGAAAATGCCGGTGCTGTCAGTCCTGGATTACTTGTCCTCACATCAAGCCTCAGCAAACCTTTCAGACGCCTCGACAAATATCCTGGAATGCTTCAAGAATTGGAACGCCACGTGGAAGAAAGCCATCCTGATAGAGGCGACACGCAAAGATCTGTTGCCGTTTATAAAGACATAGCCGTAAATTAATCAATTAACTTAGTTAATTTTCCAAACATTTTTAAACTATTTTTATAGGCGGTATGTGCCGCAACAAGACGCCAAAAAGAATTGGAATTACAAGTTTTGACTGGTCCGGTGAGGGGTTGGGAGGGTCAGAGTCTCTCACAACTTGGAGATATTTTACATATGGGATCAGTTGCCGTAGGTCCTCAACATCACGATCGATATCTTGTCCTTTTTCCAACTACTCTTCTAGTTCTTTCCGTTAGTCATAGAATGAGTGCTTTTATTTATGAGGTACGTAAGCATCAAATGGATATTCATTGTTGTTAACTCTTTTTTCTTATAATTCAAAGGGAAAATTACCTCTTACGGGAATCACAGTAACGAAATTAGAAGATAGTGAACTTTACAAAAACGCTTTTGAAATTTCGGGACCGTTAATTGAAAAAATTATTGCTGTATGCCAAAGTCGAGAAGAAGCGCAAGTTTGGGTGGATTTACTTCATCAACATACGAAACCAAGGACTACACCAAAGTCAACATCGCTGTTAGATACATCTACTAATGCGCCTCAACTTCCTCCACATGTAAGTATTCGTTGGTTTTTTGTAAATATTTTATATTTAATTTTATTTTCTCTGTAAACGTAAAGCTCGATCCTAGAGGATATACAAGTCGAGCTTCAATTCTTTCGTATACGTACACACCATCAAACCCTTATAAAACTACTTATCCACCAACTACATATCCATCAGCATCACCTTATGCAAGTTTAACTAAATTTTTCTCGCGTTGTGTTCGTCATAAACTTATTAATCGCTCTATGTTAAAATCGATACTTTATCCACAATATATAGATTTGAAAAAAATGGATTTGTCTTTAGTTAAAATGCGGCGACATCGTTCTGATTTCGTTATAATTAAATCTAGTTCAAATGAATGGAGAAAAGTTAGTGTCTTAGTAATAAGTTCTGGTAGTGAATCCGATAGTGACAGTAGTGATAGTAGTTGCTCTTCTGAAGACGATGACTTGAGGAAAGGGAAAGTGTTGTTACCAAGGCAAAATGCAATTGATAAAGGAAGTAAAATTTCTCAAGGATCAACTAGCGAAGCTAGTACTTGTTCCAGTAATCAGTTTAGATTTATTAGATACTATGAACCAGAACCTGGAGAAAATGAGGAAGTGTATGATTCGGATGGTAGTTTTGTTGATCATGCAAAAACTAGGGATGTTCCTGTTATTCATACATCCGTAGCCAAAGTGCATTTGACTATAATTAATCAAAAATCGGAGCAATCTGATAATTCTAGTTTTGATTGTGGGGCGACAAAGTCGTATATGGCTTGTGAAGATTTGTTAAATATGGATGAAACAACAAAAATTGCTCCGATGGGACCATTGGACACCTTACACAGATCAAAAAATGTTCCGCAACGACGACAAAGTTGCCCTACTAAATTTGTAGCGAATAAGTTCAATAAGTGTTCATTGACTACGATTCCCGTTCCTGCTTGGCAATCAAACAGCGAACATAATCTCAGTTCGAATAAAACAGAGTCGAGTGCAAGTAGTACTCCAACTCATTCCAGTAGCATAGACTTGCCGGCAATTCCTTCAAATATTCTCCAAGCTCCTGATTCAATGCTTGCAGAAATTTTGTACAACATCGAAAATCATAGCAAAGATCAAATTGAAGTGCCTGCATTGGTACATCAACCAGAATCTGCGTCTAGTGACAGAAGTTTTGAAACTGTTCGTACAGTTATTAAGCCTCCAGAGAAATTTAGAAATAGAAGCCGGTCTCCAGATACGTTGACCAATCAAATGTTGAGCTTAGCCCCTGTAAATATAGGATTTTCCAGTCATAGTATTAACTCAGATAAACCAAAACGTCGGTCAAGTATCCACATGGAGAATGAGGAATTGGAAGATAAGAGAAGTTCTTTGCGTAGATGTGTTAGTTATCAGTATATTAAAATTGGGGATGTTGGAAATGAGACCACGAGTAGTTCGTATTGTCCGTGTTGTCACAGTCCACGGTCATCCGATTCTGGCATGGCTGGCAGTTGTACGTTGGCATCACCCGAATTTCCACCGCAGTGCGTCTTCTGCGATAGTACTAGTGAAAACTCCTCGTCGAACCGTTATAGTTTATCAGTCGATGAAATAAATCGCTATAAAATTTTAACCGGCCGACAAGATAGTGACATTCATTCGCATTATTCCGTTTCACAAATGGGTCCCGCCGATTTTGAATTACAATGTCAGTGCACGTCACCATTTGGCTCGACTCCAAGAACATCGTGTCAACCGTCGCTGACATCCGGAAATATTTTAGTCGATTCGACCGATTCAATGACGACGTCAGTAACGTCTAGCTTAGATATTGTCCCACTGTCTACTCCCCAACCTTGGGAATCAGAAAATCAAATTCATCGTAAATTGTCATCGATTCGTCGCACGCAGTCCTCGAAAGCATTAAACGACAAACGTCCGCTACATCCAATCAATGACGATGGTATTAATCCATCAATTACAGAACCAGAAACAGTTCCGGCACCTGGAATGTATCGATCCGGCATGTATGCACATTGGTGGATGAAAGCAAAAATTCCAGCCTCGGTTATTTTAGGAATATCGAAAGAATCAACAAAACCAACGCCAGTCGCAGGCAAGGATAATGTGATCCCGGTGTTCCTTAGTTGCAAGCTTTAGCCTCATAAGAATTGCATGGCCTTCCATATTTTTTTAGCTTAAATACTTTTGTGTGTGGTTTTTGCGACTAATCCTTGCCTGCACTGGGAATTTTGTTCCAAAAAAATTGCCTCTGAAATACTGAATTGGATTTATCTTTCTCAGAAATCGCTTCTACCAGCCGCGGACACAAGCACTCGTCTCACAAGCACAGCAAGCGGACTCCTTAAACGAGCCCATACTTTCAGTCATCCCAACACAATTTTACCATCCACCAGCAGTTCGACGAATAAAAATATTTGGAATGTCAGCTGTCTCCGACCGTCTCCAGCTGTGATACCGCCACGTTTATCTCCATTTGAAGAAATTCGACAGTTTCCCCAAGTGCGAAAAACTACCTTTGATGAGGATGCATTAATTTTACGAGTTGTTGAGGCTTATTGTACATCTCCAAAAGCAAGAAATACTGTCAATTCAGGTAAATATTCAATTTGTAAGCTATTTAAATCTGTTATTTGATTCTATATAGAATTGCTATACACATTATTAACGTACTTTTATCTACATTAAACTGTGACTTGTCTTCTTCGCAAATAACCGCATGAAATTAAGTAATTAATTTACGCTAAATATTAATCGTTGTGTTCTCAAAATACAAGCTGAATATGGGATTGATGCCAGAAAAAACTTAAATTAGGACATTATCACCGTTATATTGAGGTTGAAATAATTCAGGGTCAGCCAATGTTTTGAAGACTTGCAATCTTTCATTGATAAAATTAATGTTTCGAATAATTTAAACATTATGGAAATAACAAATGTGGCCACAATGTAAACAAGAACAATAATGTAACGTTCTTGGGGAACTTACGGAGAATTTTTACTTTGAAAAAAAACAAGAAATTGTAATTCTTTTTTCGATGAAAACCACTGGTTCTACATTGCATGCAACAATATTATCCTTTAGTAAATATTATTCGTTAAATTATTATGGTACTTTGATAATTTTGTAGGTAAGATTTTTTAAAGAAGCTATTTGTATTTATAAGAACGATATTTTCTTTTTGTCTTACTATATTAAAAAGAAAACCTAAGGAAAACCTAAAAATGACAATTTTTATTTTACGTAATTTATGAAAGGCTTAATTGTTTTCGTCATAATCAAAGCTCGCTGAAATCTAATAGTTTCCAACAGGACTGCCCCCCTGTGCCCTAGAGAACTGCATTTATAATTCAATAACAGATGAGGGGTAGAATATTAAGAAGGCCTATGGTGTCAACTATCCTTTCTTTTTCTGAAAGAAACTATAAGGTTGGTGCTTATGAAATGTCGGAGTTTTAAGTGAATTTATAAAAGCATACAGTATACATTTATACATATAATATAATAGTATACATTTAAAAACTGTTTATTTAATCAAAAACACTTCACTGCTCTAACACGATTTTCTTAACGAGATTTTACTGCGTAAATGTTATTCTTAAACAAGTTCTAATCACATTCGATAAAATCAATTATAAATTTTCTAAAGGTTTTTTTCTTACAGATTAGTTTGGCCAGGGGCCGTCAAAGTGATCGATTTAGACTAAGCTATTTTTTTAATTTAGACTTCTGGGGATCGATTTAACCGTATTTGGGAGGTCGATTTGATTTAGAAGGTCAAAGGAAAGACTTTTCTTAATTTGAAAATTTCACACCTTTAACCATGTATAACAGTTTTTCGAAAGGTTTATAACTGATTTATTTATATCAGTTTCTTTACCAAAAATTCATTAATAATATCAGTTTTTCGAAAGGTTTTATAATAATTGATTTATTTATATCAGTTTCCTTACAAAAATTTCATTAATAAATGTACATTGATTTGGGTGAAAGGTCTTTATGGCTCAAGTCCCTTTTAGATCGGTCAATATCTGGCATCGTTGCATTTTCAACTATGTTTTTTATTCTATTCGCGATTTTTTTGTTAATTCAGTTCTGATATGGTATATTTTTCTCTTTTGTTGCTTAATTTTCAATTTGAGCCAATATGGCCAAAGTATGGCAGAGTCTGAAAACGTTGTCAGATATTGACCGACCTAAAAGGGTCTTAAGCCGTCCTTATGTACTACTTATAATAAATGTTTTATCAATAAAATGGATTTATGATTAAAAATGTTTGGCAATCCCAGAGTTAGACCGTAAAAACTGGACTGATTAGTTTAAAAAACTGAAAAAATGCATATCAAAATTTGGGGCTAAATTGGATGAAAATTATTTTGTCGAAGAATTCCATATGTGATTTAATTGCTTAGAATTTCTTAAAGAGAGACATCTGTGCATTACAATCTCTTTGGGAAAAGTATATTGGAACAAAAGGAGCATGTTTTGATTAAATAAATAGATTTAAATATGGGGTAGAAGAGCGTTAATTTTTTCGTAAAGGGAATGGTGATTCATAATAGTTTGGGAACTTAAACTTATGGAAACTTTACCATTCATTTTGTTCAAATGTTACTGTAGTTCAAAGTTTTAAAATCCTTATTTGTGTTGAAATTATGAATTCAATATAAATCTTAAATGTATGGAGAACACATAATGGATTGAACTCAACATTTGAATGGTTAACGAATCTGGAAATTATGTACTATATCTAAATTTCTATGGAGACTTTATAACTGTATGAATAGTTACAAAACTACGTAAAAATTAGGATATTTTTTATCTTTTTGTTTGCAAAAAATAAGGGCTAAGAGTGCCTTTTCCCTTGTGTCTCAGATTGATTACTTTAGACTGAAGAAATACATTTTTGTAAAATTTAAAAGTCCTAAATTTAATTTTTCAAAGAATTGCTGATGTTCCAGAAAAAAGATATATTAGTCCTAATAAGCTTATTCACAACAACCTTTTGGATTTTTTTCTTGAGGAAAAACTACCGGGAATTATTGCACCTATCCTGTAACTAGCTTTCCCTCTTCTATTTGACTAACTGGCGACGTTTTTGTATTATTTAGGATTCCAAATTAAAGAAGAAAATTTAGGATGTTTAAGATCTCTTAGATGTTTAATTTTCCAAATTACCGACGACTCGTTGCCTATCGCAACGATTGATTATTTATTAATGAAGTTGCGATAGGTAACGAAACGTCGCCAATCCTAATGGATCTTAAACAAGCTGAGTTTTCTTCTTTAATTTATTAAAAATCTTAGATCTGGTTTTATCAGCTATTAAGGATATTATAAAAAGGAACCAAACTGTCGCAAAAAGTTTGATATATTTTCCTTTAATGTGCTTTAATGTGTTTTCCCGTCATTGCAAAGAATAAAACTTTTTTTGTCCTCGTCAAATTATTGAAACACTGGCTTTTTGTTTTGTCGTTGTTGTGAAATGTCCTGTATTTAAAGTGCATCTCTGTAAAAATCTTTAGAAATATAAGCTGAGTGTTCTATTTGTTACATGGTGGTGGTGGTACCTGATTGCGTTTCGGTCACTTCTTCAGTCGACTTGGGCCACTTATCGCGTGGTAATGTACCATTGCATGAACATCACAACACGAAAATTCACGCGACGCAATTACATCGTTCCAACCCCCAATTGGTACAAACAACCTTATTAGATTCGCATGACCATAACAAATATTGGAATCATCATGGACCACGTGCATCGACCTGGTGCTGTGGCTCGTTTGTGATGAAACAGTTAAAAAAATCTCAACACCTTGACTAAATTATGTATAAGTTTTCGCAACATAATATTCATTTTACGTAAAACTGATATGATGCTATACTGAAAAAAAGCTTTTTTTCTCTTTAAAATTAAGTTTCTATCCTTTTTTGTATTTCTTTTAGAAGATTTCTGTTAAAAATCGTGATCTGTATTTTAATTAATACCTATTTAATTAGTTTCTTGTTGACTGAGTTTTTATTTTTATATATATAGTGAAATATTTTAAATACTCTACTTTTTCAATCAATAACAAATTCGGTTTTAAATATGCTCGTAATATACTACCATTCATTGTATTATTGATTTGGTTACACTTATCAAATATTAGACATTGATTATTTGCTAATATTTATTAACATTCAGTATTGTTACTGATGTAATGTTTTAATGAAGATACGAAATAAAATGATAACCATTGCATGGTTTTAATCATTTTTCTATCATATCTTATAGTAACTGTAGAAAATGATTTAAATCATTGATTAGAGATTTTTTTGTAAAACTGAAGAAACTTGAGTAAAATCAGCAATTAAGAAGTCAAAAGTTTTGCGAAAGAAATGCTTTATACAAAGGATCAAATTGGGTACCCAAATTTGATTATTTTTTGTCCAAATTTTTTATTTGAAGAAATATTCAACACATTAAATATTAATTGTCTACTTTTTATATAATACTATTTAAAATACATGGATAACAATCCTTAACTTCAATATGTTGCTTCAAAACTATCGAAAATAAACAAACGAAATATACAGGATATATTGGTGTACGATAATTTTATAATTTAAACCACCAATTACTACTTATATTGCTTATAAAGTTAAATATTTTTTATCAGCTCATTCCATCCGTTGACCTTCGTGTAATTTATATTTGTTACACCTACTTTCATAATAGACCAGAAAAATATTTGACTCATATACCTTTTGGAACCATCAAATCTGGCAACGTTGCATTTTTTACTTTGTTTTTTTTTTTAAATTTAATTTGGGAATAAATCAACTTATAATGATAATTTAGCTACAAAAGAGAAAATTATACGATGTTAGAGTTAAATTAACAAAAAAAAAAATCGTGAATAGAATAAGAAACAATGTGGAAAATGCAATGTTGCCTGATTTGAGGGTTACTATCACCATGAACAGTACTGTCGTATTTTCAAAATCTAAATAACTCTGGATAGTTCGTTAATACGGTGATCTATGAACAATAAATTTATCGAATTAAATTATTAATAATATTTTAATTCGATAAATTTTTTCATCGATCATTGTCGTTTCAGGTATACATCTTAAAATGCTTTGTTTTATAGTTCTTTTTCGAAATCTACAATTTTTATAAACGGTCTTCCTACGAAAGTATTGATAATTTTAAACACAAATTGCCTATTTAGTTGCGAAAAACAGTTAACTTTTTTATTTTTGAAAATTTTCTTATTTTCCACTAATAAATTTACTAACGAAAACCTATTACTATTTGTAAAGAAAAATGTAAGAATGGTAATTATATTATGAGCTTTTTTAATTACGAATTAAATTGCCTTATTATAAATCTAACCACATATCTTTAAAGAATGGTGCTCTTATTAATTGTATGTATTTTTGATGAAAAATAGTTTCATAAAATATTGAATTTTTGTTGAATGTAGATTTTTTATTATATCTAATATAAAATATTTTTGAGGAAAAAAAATGTATTGAAAAATGTGCCAAATATAGTTAGAAGTTTCTATTTGCCAACTGTGATTTGAATAGAAGGTTTGCTATTGAAGAAAGAATAATATATAATTATTTGTCTTTAAAAAGTAATATTTATCGTTAATAATTTATAAGATTGTATTTGTTGTAATTGAAATAAAAAATATGGTTACAATGGTTGTTCAAACTTGGAATTTCGGTAATTAATTTGTCAATTTTTAGCCGTTGCAGATTCAACAGCAGAGATTGAGATTGCTTTCAGCAAGCGGGTGATTTCAAATGAGGAATTTGCGAAGATGCATGAACAAATCAGGGAGATTTATCGAACACTAGCCAATATTTCATTGGAATTGACCGAGGAACGGATTGCTCGTTCTAAGTTGGAGACTATTTTGAAAAATCAAATGGGAAAATTAGGACTCGATACAGCTAGTATTCAATGGCCGTCTGAGAGTACATAATTTTATTTTATTTTTACAATTATTATTTTTAAACGAAAGACTTTTCGTTACATTCAATGAATGTTGTGGCTATTTAATGGTCGAACTGTCATTGGATATATTTTTAAGTTAATATTAAATTTTAATTGTAATTGAAGCTATTTATTTATTTTTCCGTTTTAGGAAATAGTAAATTCCTTACACAAGTTATAACAGTCCTGTTATAACAACAATAGTTTGTATACTTTTCGTTTCACTCCTTTATAATCATTATATATTACAAACAAGAATTTTTAAAATCATTTATTATTATTTCGTTAGTTTACGAATGAGGAAACAAATAATTTATTTACGACTTATTTATATGTTCACTTTATCCAAAATTTTATCAAAAATTAAATTATTTACATATAAACTTACACTTACTAAAGTGATTTTTTAGTGACAAAATTCTATCATAAACAAATCTCAAAAATCGATTTTTTCATATTTTTTGTAAGGAAATTATCACCATTATAAAAATAATCTTTTCCGACCCGGCATCAGAAACTCTCAAAATTGATACTTTTTATGATACGATTTTTACTCCAAATCCAAATGTCCTTGTAAATGTTTCACATCAAAAAAATTGGATTTAAAATGCACGCTAAACAAGCAAAACAATATCTTAAATAAAAATTAAAATAAAATTCCAATTTACTTGTCAATTATAATTTTATTTTACTTTTAAATATCATAAAATTTTCAACAATTTTTGATAACATAAAAAATCAAAGACCATAACTTATTTTATTCACTTAAGAGTAAAAAGCCATATCTTCATATCATATTAATCATAAGATTTGTATACTCTCTTAAATAAATTTTTTTATAAATAATATTCATAAAAAAAATAACTTACATTAAACAGTTAGAATACTTAATGAAGTATTTTTATATTTAAACGTTATCAATACGTATTTTTCTTAAAATTTCTGAACGTTTTTTTTTATTGAGAAATATTACAACTTCTCTAATATTGCTAAAAAGAATTGAGATATCTTGTGAGCGATTTTTTTTTTACTTCCTTGTGCAAGTATTTACAATTTCGAAATATTTATAGGCTTTATGAAAACCCAACATGGAATTCGATGAAATGTGATGTCTATAATACCAGTCATTACATAACTATTTTTATTGCCTTTATGTGCAATAAAACATAAAAATATGGAATAATAGAAGTATGAGGAACTTAGGTGTACTAAATATTAAATGCATGTAAGTAATTTTTGGAAATGACTTTATTTTATTAAATATAAGCGTTATTCAAAATGCTATTAAATGATTGAAATATTGTTTTTGTTGAAGTAATATGACTGTAGTTTTTTTTTAAATTGTTTTCAACAAAAGAAATCATAGAACTTAAATTTTCAACTATATTTTGTAGTTTTCTTCCGCAAAATAAAATTTATGCTATTGGAAATAAGGTCGTAAAAATATACGTATGTATACGGTATGGTAATACCTTAGTAGCGTCAATTGGTAAATTAAAAAAAAATACGACTAGTTGCTGCTTAAAGATATTAGAAATTGAAATCAGAAACTATTTGGAACTTAAATGAATTTTCTTTGGTTTAACACCATAGTCTTTGCTGTAAAGGAATACGATCCCAAAATAAAAGCGTGAAAAATAGAAATAATTATAAAAAGCTTTAAAAATTATCCAATTTTCGAGGCTCAAAATGGACTTTACTAAATTCAATAAAAAAAATTAAGCTCGATTTTTCATATTACTAATACAATTTAGTTCAGTAGTTAAGTAATTTTGCTTCAGGGTGACTTTAACCCTTAATGTCCCAGAAAACCGGGAAATAAAATTTTAGATGTCACGGGATTTGAATCCAAAGTCCTAGTAGCCAAGTTCCCATATTGTCGCAGTTTGGTGCGGTGGGGAAAGATATGGAAAGATACTATTAACTACTAAACTAAATTTTTAAAACGTAATAAATCATCTTAACCAAATCTCAACTTATACGTTAAGATCACAATTATTTGTCGCGGAATTATTGTTTTGTTGAGCATTGTTAATATGTAATTTCATATAATTAGCAAACATTCGTCTTGCCTGATTTAATACACGCGTCACATTATGTTTTCTCACCATTTTGTCAAAATGCATCGCCATTTCATTATAATCCATGTTATTCGACATCACATAATCCCGATGCTGCAACAAAACTGTAATACAAAGGAACATTAAAAACGGATTACCGCCCCCAAAATCACACGGCGGCGGCAAAACAGGTCCACCAGAATTTTTCACATTTGCATTTTCTGTCGCTTCCTCGCAAGAATTCGTCATTGCTGGCGTTAAAGAAGCGTTAATGATTTCCTGTGGTATACTTGGTTTTCTTTTAGTCTTTTCTTCACTGTCGGAACTATCTGTGTAATTATCGGGGGTGATTTTATTTTTCAATTTTTTGCTTGGTTCTCGACGAACTACTCGAATTGGAGTTACAGATTTAATTCCAGTAAGGGATTCCTCGAAAATTTCGCCCAAATCACCGTCGTATTCTAAGTCTTCGACTTGTTCGTCAGGGGTTGATGGATATTTCGCTGAATTTTTATTCGCTTGTTCCGCCGGACTTTGTTGATGTAACGGATTTTCCCACACAAATATATCGTCAGTGATTTTCGCTTTTTCTGATTCTAATTTCAGGCACATCGGTTTCGATGGTAAACTACAAATTTCAGCAACTTCCGTCAAAGTAGAACCCTCTACTATTTCAGAACTGCGTTTGGAAATCAGGCAATCGCACGAATTGTTCTTATTGGAACTTGAATCTTCGGAAGGGGATTCAGATTCGTCTATACTTAACGTGCTTTGTGGATAGTGAGTTCCAAAAACTTGACGATCTAAATTTTCCAATTCTAATCTCAATTCTCTCGTCATTGATGTTGTCATTGGAAAATATTCTTGAGAATCGTCAGGACTACTTCCATCAAACGTATCATCACAGCTACTACTTCTCACACTAATTTGACTTAATTTCTCTGATTCAGATTCATCGAAAGACGATGACGTTAATGTTATTATTGGTTTCGTTATATTATCATCTATATCACTGTTAGTTTGGTCAGAACTTTGCGATTTGTTTCTTGTCTTATTTGATGTGAAATTCAAAAATTCGTTCAAATTTTTCACAATTTTACCTTTGGGAAACTTATCTACTGACTCATGCTCCTCTTTAATAATATGATCATTGTCAAGCTTATCTAAAGATGAAAATATACCCTTGCTTGCAGCAATTTTTTCTTTCAGGTCCTTAAAATGGCCTGATTTTTTTGAATTTATAAATAAGCTATTCATACTAGACGATAATTTTGGTTTGAAGTTATTTTTAAGAATATTTTTATTAATAATTGGTGTTGAATCCGATTTGTTTTCCATGGGTGATGTAGAACGTGGTCTAATTTCATTTGGTGTTATTGTGTTTTCTACTTGATTTAAGGTGATTTTATGATTCATTTTGGGATGTTCAGCTATTCCATCATCCAGACTTTGGAATGTTTTTGTGGTATGTAATGCATTGAAACTGCGACTAAAACTTTCATCGAGACTGTGATTTTGACGAGTTACTGTCGACATGTTTGATTTTTTCGATGAAGCACCAGCCCAAGAAGCGATAGAATTAGATGAACTTTGCCTACGAAGTGCACAAAATTTTGTATAAGGACTTTCTCGTGGGGTTTTTACTAGAGGACTAATTGGAGGCGTTGCAGGAATCGACGTTGGTTTGAATTGAGTTTCACACAATTTTAACTCATTTTGGGGAGGTGAAGCCGGTAGAGAACTCCAAAGTACTTCAAGCATTCGAAGCGAATCTTCAAAAGCGAACTCTCGTTTCATTTCAAGTAATAACCAACGATAACAAAACAATAAATCATCCGCCTAAAATAATTTATTTTAGGTCAAAAATTAGTTAATTTTTTTTTGAAATAGAATTTTTGGTACAAACATGAAAGATAACAAGCCTACTGGTGACCATCCCAAAACTGGTAAGTGCTGGGTTTGATTTTCAAATTTTCAATATTTCTCGATTTACGGGTTTTTATGACCCTAGAGCAAAGATAATATTAACATCTTGAATCAAATATTTTTAATCAGATTCTGGCGCGATATTTCTCGATTTACGGGTTTTTATGACCCTAGAGCAAAGATAATATTAACATCTTGAATCAAATATTTTTAATCAGATTCTGGCGCGCTAGAGTTCACCTTTGCGATTATGAAACCGAATACCATCTACATGGTGTTATCTTTCATGTTTGGACCAAAAAAGGTGTAAATCCTAGTTACATATTAAAGAGAATAGAATGTTTCATCTTTTGTAAAAAATGAAAAGATTTCATTACCTGATGACTCTTCAAATAGTTATAAAACTCTGGATCATAATATAATAAAGCTTCGGCTAAATGAGTAAATTTTTGGGTCATCGCTATTCCGTCTAACATAAAATTGTGTCCTAAACGTTGCATTAACGCACAAAAACATATGTAAGCGTGAGCTTCATCCCCCATTGTTACTAATAGTGGAGAAGCCAAATCACTCATTCCTTGACAATAACTAACTTTAGGATGATTTAAAGCATATCTGCAATCAACGAAAAAAATTGATTAATATTTATCGTTTTAGATCTATTGTAATAATATTAGTAGCCTGGCTAAATAACACACTGATGTTTTGAAGGATATTCCGTGGCTCAATGATCAAAAAAATAAAACTACTAAATACTATTGTCTATCAAGTGGCATTCGTCCTCCAGAAAATAGTTGAAATAAATCAAACGGTCATATGATATGTTTTTCTACAGTTTCAGTGCCGTATCGAAAAACTAATTGAGAAAATCGAGATTTTTTGGTAAAGACTTTTTTACTTCACAATTCTAAATAGATAAAGCTCGTATATCTCTAATATACGTATATCTCTTCTGAAACATAGAGCTTTGTATATTTAAATTTACTGTAAGACGTTGCATGGGTCTGAAGTGGCACGAAAATTATTTTATTAAACTATGGCAGTATTCTGTGATATAACCAAGATTGTTGCAAAACGTTAATTTTTACATTACATTATAACAAAAAAATAAGGGTCTAAATATAAAGTATTTTTTTCTTTTGTAGAACTTACGTAGTGAGTATATTAAATAATGAGGCAATATTTTGGTTATCATCGCTTCCTGCATAAAACTTATGATGCCGATCAGTACGAAGTACGTCTTTTCGAACCATACTTGTTGTATAAGCTAAATCTCCCGTCACGGGACCTTTTTGAAGACTATCTTTCCATGTATCTCGTAATATATAATATTCAGTTGCTTTCCGTTTCATATATTCCATCCTTTCTCTTCCCGACATCCCTTCTGGATACACATTTAAAATATGTTTCCAAACCACTTTCCTGCAAATAAATTTAAAATAATGTCAGCAATTAATTACTCATAACACATATAAATAAATCACCTTAAACTAGGATCTATTCCGCCATAATAAATTACAGAACGCAAATCTTTAGGGTGAATAATTTGGCCTATTGGGTCTAAAAATTTACGGAATTCAGTATCAGATAAAGGTGGTTTGGGAGGATAGAATCCGATTCCTCCTTCTTCACCAAAATTTAAAGCTCTTTGCACCATATTGAAGGTTCTTTCAACCTGAAATGCATTGCTTATGTATAGATAGTTTTAACAATTTAAATTGATCATATACTTGGTTCATTATTAATCCTGGTAACCGTGGAGATGGTTTAATTTCGGGAAGAATCATTCGCGATTGGGACATCGAAACGTTTGTAACATCCCAATCATCGGAGCTTTCAGCAAAAGGTTTCATGTCAACTCGAAGGCACACACTTGGTTCTGATCCACTAGCCAATGATAAATTATGTGCCCTAAAAATATATTTTAGTCAAAACAAAAATGATTAATTAATTTATGTAATATTTTACCTCAAGAAAGCAGCATCTAAATCCCAATCCGATAATATTGAAAGGTAAACTTCTTGGCCTAAATTGTTCATGGTGCGATACATGATTGTAAATTCTCCTTTAATATCAAAAGCTTTGGCAAGAATGCTTTGTAAAACCTCAAAGGAAGTTATTTGTGGGTCTACGCTAAACTTTCTAAACTCCGGTTGAAGTAGACCTTCACATTTCTACAATTAACCAATAGAATTCATAAGTTATAAAGTTTACAAAATGTATTGATACTAAGAATGAATTAATCATAAAAGAGAGAAAACTGGTGGAATAATTTAATACCTTAACTTTCACACGAATAGCTTCTCGGCTATTATAACCAAACATTCCAGCCATTGTGAAATTTATTTTAAGTAAATTTGCCCAAATTAGCCTAACTGAGATCAATCCATCACAAAAATAAACATAAAATATTCTACATCTTATTTTAAGTCGTTCTTTAACAAGGCTTTCCACTCAATTCTTTTCTCGTAACCCTCGTAACAGATATTGACATTTGGAAAACGTCAAATTTCACAATTCCAAACAATTCGGACACGGTGTACGGAAACACTGCCATCTGTAAGATTTAAGGGGAATCAGGGTTTAATATTTTAAAATTACTAACAATGCAAAGGATGAAAAGTTTTGAAGATTTATCTATGGGGGCCCCAAAGTAGTCGATATAGACCCCTTGGGGTCGATTAAACACTTTTTGGGGGTTTATTTTATCTAAATAATTGAAGAGAAAATGGTTCTCAATATACAAATAACACATACCTATCGTATCTAACCGCGTATGCAATTATATATTAAATTCTAAGATATTATTATTTATTTATTTTACTCCTGGTAATATTCTAATGAGATACCTAATACATGTTCTTAGACACCAGAAAAATACATTTACAAATTGTTTTAACAAAATTAAATATACAAATTTGATTAATACATATATGGTACAAAAATAAAACTTATTTCCTAATCATAAAGGTATAATAAATATACTATAACTACTATAAACTATAAAAGTACTCAGCTGCTCAGTCAATAGTTCTAATCCACTTCCCAATCCCAATATTTTTTCGTAACAACTTCTGAGCACAATTAAGAGGGATTAAATTATTAGGGAGTAAATTGAAATATTTTATTGCAACGTTTTATGCATTTTTATTACTTATAATTTTATTAATTTATGTTAAAATTGGTTGCCTTGTTTTAGCTTTTATTTGCCTCGCGGAATGGAGTTATTTGCAATTGGTTAAATAGTAAGTTAAATCGCTAATAATAAAAGATTGCTTAATTTTTAATGGTACCAACAATTCATTACCTATTTTTAATGTCCTTATTAATTTATTTTTTAGAATTATCAAGTTTAATATTATATATTTTCAAATAGGCCATGGTATAGTGTTTTACATTATTTAAATTTGGTATAATATTTGTGGATAACTATTTTTTTATTAATTTACATTAATAAAAGTTTAAAATCATAAAATACGTGTACGAACACTGATAGTTTTCTTTAAATTAACTGGATATTACTTTTCGGTCAATGGGGGATTTCAAATATTATATAGGGGTCTAGGGTTCAATGATTAAAAAGATTTGGCGCCCCCTTATCTACTATCTATATTTTATGATAGGACTGTTAAATTTGCGGATTTGCGAGGGATCATGCGGCTCGCCTTGTCAAATTGTGTGGTCCATGATAGAGTTCACGAGTTTCCACCATTTATAAAAAATATATTATGTTAATCTTAAAAATGACGCAAAGTATTCAAAAGTATATCAAATAGTTGTTTATTATCTGAGATTAAAAAGAATCTGTTGATAAAGTACAATAATCGCTAAAAATATTGGGGATATGGTACATTTTGAGTTACAAATAAAGTTTAAACATTTTTCGTTATATTTCTTCTTTTAATCTGATTTTTGGAATTTTTCATATTCTTATTCCATTTTTTTTTTAAATTTGTATGTTTTTTTTGTCTTTCTTTAACTTAAGAAGGGCTGAACTAATATTGATGAAATTTAGTTTTTAGGTACAAAATATAGTTTCATTCACTAAAGAGGTCATATATAGAATATATTAAAAAATTAAAAATTAGGGAAGACATCCTTTAGGTATATTTGCCTAACGAAAAAAAAACAGTCTTTTAACCGTTAATAAAAATGATTGTATTTTTTATATAAAGTACCTATGTGTGCAATATACGCTTCTTGAGATCCAAAAAGTATGCTTTTGAGATCCGGGAAATTTTTTTAGCAGAGAAAATTTGTATAAAAATATTGCCAACGTATAAGTTCACCACGCAGGTAAAATTGCGGGTTTCAGCTAAGCATAAATAAATTATTTAATGTATACATCAATGCCTATACTTTAGAAATATAATTTACCATGTAAGAAAGTATAGATTCGTATTTTGTATTTAGATGTTCCGATATTAATTATTGTGAAAAAAATGGTAACCAAGTAAGAGTTAAAAACGAAATTTGCTTCCTAATTATGTACATTTTTTATGAAATATCATTTATATCTAACTATAAACCATTTATCACCTGAAAACGTGAATTGGTGTCAAAAGGTTGATCATAATATTAGACATGAAACCATTTCACACCATTATAAATCGTTTAATATTAATCAAACCAAATCAGCCAAATGAATAATATCAAGAGCGGTAATTACTCGAAAACGTCAGTTGAAATTAATATAATTTATTTGACTAAAAAGATTGGACCAATTGGATCTTTTCAACTTGTATATCACATTTAAAATTAACTCCACGTGCCCCTACGCACCAAGAATAATAATCACCAAAATGGAATCATATTATACATTCTTTCCAGTTTCCTTGAATGAAGCGATTATTTCATGCCATGTAGGTGTGTAAATATTGATTTAACGACGTAATCAAACCATTACATTGGTTCGAATATTTTCGATAATGTTGTGAGGAATTACTCAGTAGGTATATTTTGAAACCTTGAAACCTCGATGCGACAAATCCTTATATAATCGCATGATAAGAAGATGCGTCGTAATATTTCCTCGCTTCAACGATAATATAACTATACACACTATACATATGTAGTTATATAGCACAATATATAGCGATGTGATTTATTTAGTCTGAATATTCGCAGTATTAAACACGTTTTGTTATTACGACATCTCTTTTGCGTTTGAAATAAAAAAACTTATATATTTTCGTTTAGGTTCTTTTACCATTATGTATAAGCAAAATATGTAAATCTTTTAACCTTGATGATAGCAAAAACTTATGTATTAGATATACAATTTCGCTTGAATTCCATTGGGCGACGCATTTTGTAATATTTTATTATTTAGATCTAAATTTTTCATAAAAATGAATGAAAAAACTTTTCAAGGCTAGCATGTTAATAAACTCGGTTCAGAAAAATTAAGAGTTGTGATATTTGTTTGGGCCTATATTTCGCTAGATTTATGTAAGTAGGCATAAGATGGATATGAATGCGGAAGAAACTGTATCTACTACTAGCGTAAGAATAAACTATGAATAGTTAATTTGCGTTGTTCCGAATGTATTTCGGGATTGTAATTCGTCGTAACACTTAAAGATAAAGTCATAATTAAATTAGCACAATTTTGTTTAGTTTGTGCTAAAAAAATATTTTAAAACAACAATAAGGAATACATTAGTGTTAAAATAGAAGGTACACACGTTTATATAGTGCGCGTGTAGAATGAATGTATCGAATTAAATAATTTATACGCAATTATTAAATTGCTCAATTTACGGAATGACAATTTTTTTAATTAACTTTTATTGTTGGTAAATTATTTGTTATAACTATAATTAACTTTTAACGATAAACTGATCACATTCGAAAACTATAATTTTACTTAAACATCTAAAAAAATCAAATAAAATAATAGAAATTACTATACAAAATTTTATATACTTCATAGCGATATATTTCAACAACGAATACTTAAGCTTTTCATCGATTATCATGATTGATTTCTTCAATAGAGTGACCACAGAGAAATAAATTTAAAATTCCCTTATAATTCCAGGATGTCCAAGATAATTTTATATTTTTCCATAGCTTAAAACTTTTGTATTTGCTCCCATGGTGAAATTTTGATCTGACTTTTTTATCACATGTAGGTTTTAATTATTGGAATAGATTCTTAAAATACCGTTGGTTAAGAAATTTATGTACATGTAATTTAACTAGCCTTATCATCAAAATAATCCTGTTAAAATATATTTTAAATGTTCAATTAATCCATTAGAAGTCGTTTAAAGTTATTAAAGGCATTTTGAATCCATCACAGTAAAAATATCTTTAATAAATTTAAAATGTCTTTTTTAACAGGGAACTCCTAAGTTCTCAATCGATTTTGATCAAACTTGGTTCACTTATTCTTCGGAAGATTATCTTGAACGATTTTAAGCAAAATTAGATCACGATTAGAAATGGTTTAAAGTTTTTAAAATTCCACGATTTTTTTTAACTTCTTGATATTTCATGGTTGAATTAAATTCCCTGTTTATTTCAGGTTTTCCCAATTTTCCAGGTGTGTCGTCATCTTGTCCAATAATTATGTAGGACTGGTATATAATGAGTACAAAAGGAACTTTATCCATTCACAATTTTCTTAGGTTAATATACTTTCACGCTATGTTATCATTCTTTTCAACCAGCTACCCCATCGGGCTCTACACAATTTGCTGGGTCTGCTCAGATGTATTTTGTACGTAAGAAAATGGAAAACAAACACTATTTTCTATTTACTTAAAGTTTGAAAACTACTTAACATATGGAGTAGCAAAATATGTACCAGTGAAAAACTTTCAGAGCAAAGTGTTTAATAATTTCTTAAATTAATCAAAAGATGGTAAAAATGACTGCTGAAAAATGCATATAAAGACGTTGTAAACTGTAGTTCTTTTGGTGGGAATGATTCAATATGTTATCTGTCGTATAACTTGATGATGATTTAAGAAATTATAAATTTGTTTTCCTTAAATAATACTGTTACATATACTTTAATCTATGTTTCAGGTGATTATTAATTACTACAATCATACAAGGATAGATTTAGTTAATGAGAGAACCGAGATTATTTAACTTACGAGGTCCTTCCATCTCCTTTTGTGTACAACTTTTCACTGAGAATCATGTTGGCTCAAATGTATTTTAGCACATCCACAATCTGGCAACGTTGCATTTTCGACTTTGTTTTTAGTTTAATTCGCGATATTTTAGTCAATTCAATTCTAATATGGTATAATTCTCTCTTTTGTGGCTTAATTTTCATTATGAACCGATTTAATCGCGAATTAAATTCAAAACAAAGTCGAAAATGCTACGTTGCCAGATTGTGGGTGTGCTAAAGTACATTTGAGCCCGGAAAAATATTAAGAAAGCTCCTAAAGCTTATTAAGAAACTTACTAAGACTTCATACGCAGATAGTGGGAGTGTTAAAAATTATTATGGTGTATTTCTCTCCTTTTAGCAAATGGATAGAATAAATATGTATTGCAAAGGAAGTAGCGTTAGTAATTTTTCTAGTGAAGTAGGTCAAAAGTATTAGAATGTATAGGATATATTAGAATAAGAATGTGTATTTGAATGGAATCCCAATGAAAATTGAGACTTTATTTTCCTGCGTAGTACAAAATTACTAACTTTTATTCGTGTTTTTCCTAAAAATTATTACGTTTAAATATGGTATGTGTATTCAACTAGTTTCTATCTGTTTTTGCTTATACCTTTGAGATTTTCATATACGAGGTAGTAATAAAATTTTATTCATACAAATTTCCCCTAAAAGCATACATATTTGTTGCTGAAGTTTATTCTAATCGTTCCCTGAACACCGATGGATTTAAAAGCGTGTATACATGGTTCTTACATATCCGTATTTTGAGAAATCGTTCCATTAATTTTGAAATTTATTTGAAAATATTCAAAAAATATTTCCAATTTACCACCGTTTTTTTTCAACTATACATTTCAATTTTTTTTAACTAATAAATAACATTTTATATAAACCATTTTTTTTGTGCTAGAAATATAAATATATTTAGACAATGCAAAACTAAATATATATTCTTTCTATAAAGTAAAAATCAATAATCAAATTAAAAGTTTTATAAATCTAAAAATAAAATACTTAACATGTAATTACCAAGTTGAAAGAAACAAGTAGGTATAAGGATATTTTTTTCTTTTGTTATCGGAAAAATATTATTTCTTTTTTAAAAGAAATATACCATTATAAGCCGTACGATGTTGGTCTAATCGTTTTCGATTAATCAATTATATTGGTAAAGGAAAATGGGCCGGGGAAAATTTGTTATAAACGTACGACCATTGTATGTTTTCTACATAATTAATCAGATGTGTTGTACAAGAGTTTATATTTGTCGAGAGGTCATTGATCTTTTCTATCTTTTCAAATAAAATTATATCATTTATTTATTTTCTTATTGTCATTCAAGAGCGTTGTTGATTCATGCAATTCGCGAAAGACTTAACAATGAAAAATTGTGAATATCTAAATTAAGCTTCGGTTCCACATTATGCAGACATTTGGAAAGCTTCCATAGATTCAATCAGTGGCGTACATTGGTTGGGTGAATTAGTAGTGATATAGTCTCTTAAAATGCAGATATTATAAATTATAAATTTGAAGAAAAAAAATAATAGTTTTCTAAACAAAAATTAACAGCAAAAAGTTAAAATCATGGAAAGGGTATATTAATTCAGCATTTGTGAAACCATGTTTTCTTCACAAAATCATATTTAAGAGTAAATTTCAATGGAAATCGTCTAAATTCTGTCAATCCATTAAAATAGAAAAATATTTTTAGTTTTCCTAGCTTAAGATATCTTTCTTTCAAAAAAATCAATAATTTTAAAAGACCCAATTTACCAGTAATTCGCTTAATAAAGAGATAAATCTATCTCTAGTTCTACAAAAAAGGCATCTAGTAGCATTTATATTCAATTCTAGCATAAATTACCGTGTTGGAACCAAATTATCATTCCTACTTTACTATATGCAAATATCTATAATCTTGTTCCAACTAAATTATTTTTTTCAGTTTTAAAATAAAATTCTTGTTTGCATTATTCGTTAATAAATTTATAAATTTTTTTCATTAATCCAATTCAAATACTAAGTATAAATTAAAAACCATCCTTTACTATTGAAAAGTGGAAGATTAGAACGCTTTTATTTTATATTTTTTTTAATTTCTTTCTATTCTTTATTCTTACGATTTCACATTGTATTGATCAGCGATCTTATAATCTTATAATTTCATTACTTATACATTTGACCAAATCAATTTCTCAGTTGATGCAATCGAAAAAGAAAAGCGGGTCATTCGAAAAATTGAGAAAATAATCACTTCAACACTCGACGAATAGGAAATTTCTCGTTTTTCTCCCGAGCAATATTATAAATATGTGATTGTTTCTAGATTCGGTTCGTATGAATATAAATACATATACCATATAATCTGTAGACGGCTATTATTTCACGCATTATAAAAATTTGATTATCATCACAAGCAATGCTGCTGAAGCTCTAGATTTCTCAAATGCGGATCTATAGTCAATGAATAAGCACAAAATATGATTTCTAATTCATAATATTGAGTAATAAAGACTTTCTTTATAATTTTGTTTTCTTCAGATCGGGTCAATAGGTATTTTTTTCGACTCTAAATTATTACTTTTATTAACCATAATCGTTGATTCTATCAAATGTTTCCTTTGTTTTTATATTTAGTTTGCTTTAGTATTTCTAATAGATTATTTAATTATGTTTTAGGAAGCAGATCTTATAAAAAAGGGACTGCAATTATTAGCTCTAGATTTTGCCAATTTTCTTCTGTAGATTAGAAGGTTCCAAAAGGATCGTTGTAAATTTTATTCAATTATTTTTTAACATTTACTATTAAATATGTTTGTATCATTAAATATAATGCAAAATTATATGATGAAATAATCACCAAGGCATTCGATAAAAAAATAATTATTGTTTTTACTGAAAGTCCATAATCTCTAGGTAGGTACCTATCAAAGACAATTATATAGGGAGGTACTATGTGCAGGTGTGTTGGATAACCTCATTATTTTATTTAATTGCTTTATAGTTCATATCAAAAAAACATTTACAATAAACCTACATATACTCAGTCTTTTAGAATCTAAACTACACTTTTCAATCGTATCTTTAGCTTCAGTAGTTATTTAATATGATTAAACGTATTTGGTCAGAAAATTTTAAACTTTCATAATGTTAAAAGATAATAATACTTTTACAGGATTGTTTGAATTGAAATTTGGTATATATTCTGTTACTTGACAGTTGTAAAAGATATTGCAATATTGCATTTGCCAGAATAATCAACTCCTTTCTTATTTGCAGTAGAGGTACCATGATTGGAGTCATTAGAATGGTCTTAATGAACAGATTATAAATATATTGTTTGGTTGTTCGAATGATAAATGTAGAGGTTTTTAAACTTTAAATTTTTAACACTTATTTGTATTGTAAACAATCAATATAAGAACTTCTGGATTTCCATAAGTGGGTAACTCTATATTTTGCTTATAAATGCTAAAACTCATGATAAGAATATAATTTTTTTTTTCTAGATTCCATGGTCAATTCATTTTATCAAATGGTTGATACTATTAAAAAAATTGTTTCCCAACATGAAAGCTTTATTTAAAAAAAATTTTGGAATTTAGTCATTTTCCTGGCAAGCGAAAACATAAGGAAGGTAATAAGCAGTTTTTCAATTTCTCCACCCTTGAGTTAAGTATAAATATGAATTATTCAAGTATAACATAAGAACTAATCTCAAATTTTGTAATCCACTTTTCTGAAAAGTTCATTGTTCAAAATTATTGATCAACAATCGTCCATTTGTATAGTGAAATAACGAAATCTGGGATATTAAAAAATTATAATATTGTGCTATTTAGTCTGAAAATATTTACAATATATGAATCATTTGCCAAATTTTTGTAAAATATGTCTTTATGGTTCTCATAAAAAAAGAAATTTAACTGAGTTTTTTACGATCGAAAATTATTATTTGTGTTAAATTCTGATTTTACAATCTCATGAACTTCAAAAATGATATTTTCGACTTAATTGACGGCACAAAATATAAATTGTGGGTATGTGACATTGAGGAGAAAAAAAAATCGGCTAGTCAAAAATAAAATTTTTCTTTTTTTATTAATAATCGATTTGGAAAAATTGATTTTATTAAAAAAAGTAATTGGATTTTTTTTTACTTTCTTCTGTATATGTTATGGTTAGTGTGATAAATTGAAAATTATTAATAAATATCTATCATTCGTAATTTTAGATGATAAAATTCAGAGCTCAGCTTTTATTAAATAAAGAAGACAAATGATTTTTGTGAAGATGAAAAAAAGAAACTTAAATGTTTTTTGTGATTCAAGAAGCCTGATGAAGTTACGATACGTAACGAAACGTAGCTAATTTGAAATAATAAAACATTAAATAAAAAAATCCGATCTTAAATAACCTGAATTGTCTTCTTTATCAGTAATTATTATTAAAAGTCGTGGAAAAAGTATATATTTTTACCGCTCCGGACTCCTTTCTGGACTCGAAAGGGTTGCAAACGTAAAAATCGAAAGTGGACCAAAAATTCGATTCTTAATTAATCGATGCTTTGTAATATTAAATTTAATTGGTAAAACTATTTTTTATAGAAGAAATAGTCGATTTTTTTGTATAATCGATTATTTTTTCACATCCTTCATGGATTGGACCAAAAAATTGACTCTTATTTCGTATCATCCTAGGATTATTCAACCCTCGGACACAAAATGGACAAAATACCTTAGGTTTACCTAAACATTAGTAAAGAAATATTTATAAACATATTCTTCCTACTAGCAGTGTTTTAATTTTTACCTTAGAAATTAATTAATGGCAACTCTGAGGTGCAAAAATTATTTAAGCTACTACGCAAAAATCAATGGATTTAAAATTAAAAGTAATAGATTAAAATAATTTTATGATAAGAATGACTTAATCCTCGGTTGTAAAACAAGAAAAAAAAACTTTTGTTTTTTTTTTATTTTATAAAAAGTAAAATTCTAAGTTAATTATCTCTCTCGAATCCGGGGTCACAATAGTTTAAATATCTCTAATTAAAATAATAAAAAATTAGCGACAAAAAATACTGATGAAAAATGTACCTATGATTTGCTATGTTCATTATCTCTCTCTCCTCCTACACCTGTTCCCATATGATTGTGGGGTCGGGTTTTCTGGTTCTGCCTCGCCACACCATCCTGTCATGGACCTCATCCTCGGAGACCCCGCACGACCGCATGTCCCTCTGTACCACATCTTTCCACCTTGTCTTGGGTCTGCCCCTAGGTCTACTGCCCGGGACAGACATATGTAGTGCCACATTTCCAATGTATTCTGGAGGTCTTCTTTTTACATGTCCGAACCATCTCAGCTATGTTCATTATATACATTGTATATACTAAAAAAAATGTTCATAAGCCCATTACTTCAATGACGTACAAGATAATCAAAATCTCGTTTTATAAATTATCAAACGATTTCCTTATTTATTAACTAATGTTATCATTGAAATTGCACGTGAACTTTTCACATTAAATATGTGTCGATGCTCTTCAGACTTCAACATCAAGGATTTTTTGGGTCAGTCGTTATCGATTTTCCCATCCAAAATGATAGTGGCTCGTCGAATTGAATGGGAAATATGCGTTGTAATTCCTTATCAGTTCCATTTTTTTTTAATAATTTTATTTTTTGTAGAATTAGCTCACGTGGTACGAAAGAAAAATATATCATTAACTTTTCAAATTTGTCGTAAAAGTATAAAGTATAAAATTTAAGTTGAGAAATCAAATCAAATAATGTCAGCTGCAATAAAGAATGGAACGGAAAAAAACAGTGGATATTTATTCTAAAAATAATTTAAGTACTTTTCGTGAGCAATTATGTCTCAAAGAAAGACATAAATTGAAAAATCGAGAAGGTTGTACTTAAATAGATTTTTCGAATTTTTCATTCCAAATATAACTTCGTCAATCGCTGATTTATTTTGAGGGTAAAAACTTTAGTATAAAAAAATACCTTTTATTACGACAAAAAGGTGTACAGATATAAGAAAAGTTTGTATTTTTATTTTTACTTTTAATATTATTGTTTATAAATTGACTTTTCATTGAAATTATAGGGAAATATCTTTTAAGATATATCATACCTCAACAAAGTTGATGTTAAGGGAATCAAATTTATTACTTTAATATTTGATTTGTATCCCACAAAATTGCAACACAATGCAATATTCGAGAGCTAAATTAAATAAATTCACTTAGTATCAATAAAATAAAACAATATGAACACAATAATTGAAAAATTGTACCGAAGAATTTTATATTTGTTATTTATTAGTTATAAGACAATGTCATTTGGAAAATTTAAATGTGCTTATTTTTCTTTTTTATTAACAACTTTGTAGGCTTATCGATAAATAATAGACGTCCATAAAGTATAGGCAGAATGTTTGTTTCTTAAATTTCGTTTGAAGGCTAAAAAATAAAAAGCAAATACAATTTTATTGACTAATGATAAATAGCGAAAGCCCTATCTTTAGTTGGTTGGTCAATTTTGGTTTTCCCGAATGAACTTTTCCTTGCAGCGCTGTCAATCCTTTCGATTTTGATAGCTCTTTTTTCAATGGATTCAGGATTCCAATCTTTCGGCTTAATTTTTTTTTTTTTTTTGGTTGTTTTCTATTTCTTTTAACAGCAACCGAAAAGCGTTCTTTTTCCTTCAAAGTTTGAGCATTTTATTAGCTCTTCTACTTGCTACTGTTATTTCTACGTTGATTCTCCTCAATACTTGTACATCTTCATAAGAAAAAGGAAAAACAAATAAAATTCATTTTAAAATTGTAAAATTATTATTGATTGTTCACCTTTTGTTAGTTTTTCAACTTTTGATTAACCAATTAGGTAACTTTAAATTTCTAGCTTATAGTATGCAATCCGGATGTTGTGCAATAGTTAATGGGTGCAATTTTCCTCTTGAGGGATGAATTTTTTGAAACCATCGAACAATATCGCTATTTTTCTACAGTTTATATCCTAAACGTCATTACGTTATACACTCCCTGTGCTATAAGGACAAGGAAACATTGGACTCGACAAAATTTTTGAAATTTTGATGAAAATATTCTTTTTGTAACGACTGCTTCTAAAGTTGAACTTTCGTGCGTTGTGTGGCGGGGGTAAAGAGCCGTTTTCTCATCGTGGTGGCAAGCGTGCGCGAAAGTAAATAACAGTGCGCAAAAGTAAAATAAATTGATACCTAAATAAACTTTGATAAGAAATAATTAATATACGTTATTATTTAGATTGTAGTTTAAACTAAAATGTTGTTTTTATTCATAAATTTTCTATAAATTATTCTTACTATAGAGTTGAAATTTTTCATATATAAATAAAAATAATTAATTTCTCAATCTGTTTCTGTTGAACTTTAGAAGCAGTCGTTACAAAAAATTTTGTTCGATACTTATGCTTAAAGTGAGGTACCTAGTAGGACGAAATTGAGACACTTGTTAAAGGGACTGATCATACACAACTTGATCTCGTGGGGTTACACAGCGCACTCGATTTCGTTGTCTATGATCAGTCCCTTCAGCTCGTGCATCAATTTCATCCTACTAGAAAACCTCACTTTACGCATATGTATTGAAAATAACTATGTTGGACTTCTTTGAATTTATTTTAACTATTTTTGGTACTATATCCATGAATTTTGCAGATTTCAAATGCAATAAGTCTTTATATGGGATTTAAAATATAACTTATACTACTAATTTTAGTTTTACTTACAACTGGCATTTTGGTAGAAATCAATTGATCCAGAATTCGAATTTTATGAAAGACAAATTTATAAGTATTGGAGTTTTAGACTTTTCTAAATTGGTTTAGTGAATCCTCGTTAAACCCTTTTCAATGATATTTGATAAGTCATTCTCGTTTTCATTAGTTTCATTATTCATTTCGTATATCTGGGTGATACTACCAAAGTTTCCAGATTATTATATTTTACTAAATCGGGATTAAATTGCAAAAAGCGAGACTACCTAAAACCCTAGTTTTTAACCTGGATTTGATTGAACCCTAGGGGTTGGTGAGTCAGTCTCGCAGGTTCGGTGAATATCATATTTTAATGGTTTTGATAATTTTGTACACCTTTGTATAAATATATAATTATGTTTTAAATGTGGAAAAACTATATTTTATTTTTCCAATTAAGAAGGGCTCGATGAATGCGCATATGAAATTGGCAAAGGTCAATACCTCCAACAAGGTTAAAAACCAATATCCTAATATAATATACAGAATCAAATATTTCTAACATTTATTATGTAAAATTTAAATTTACAGTTATTACACAATATTTTTTTAGAAACTTGTCTTTTTGTATTTGACTGAAAATTTTACTTTAGAAAGAATTTTTTTTTATTTTTTTGAATATTGATAAAATTCAGTACATGAGTATTGCAAGTTAAACTGATTAAAAAATTCCGACTTTAGGAGCAATTTATCTGATACATATACCCGACTTTAACATTTGCAAAAATATTTTTGTATATTCTTAAAATAAATTTAAGAATCGAGTCGTTTAACATCGTTGGATACTAGGTACATCGTAATTAAAATATGAGAATTTGTTATAAGTAGGTTTCAATGGAGTTCAGATTATTATGTTTTTGCGTACTAGGAAATCATGTCCCATTTGCTTAGAAATAATATTGCAAGTAAAAAAGGAAGAAGAAGAATACCAAGGAACCTTGGAATACTAAACTGAAGAATAATTCACCTTGATTTGAAAGATCTTACTGAAGACAAGTGACGTTGTAAGAAGGGGTGCAACTTTATGGGAAAATAAACCTGCCGTAAGAGAAAATGGCCTAAAAAGTGCACCTGGTTGTAATATTTCACCAAAAACCTGACCACAAAACCATTAAAATATTTATACATTAAAATTAAATTCAAATTATTTTAGTTTTAATATTAGATTGTAATACGTAATTACAGTCTATTAAATTGATATTTGTGGGTAAAATTACTTAAAACAAATTGAAAGAAGTCAATAAAATTAATCATAATACAAATATGCATTTGTATTGTTATCATTCCAACTTATCTACGTCGTACTTATAAATTATATCTTTATATTAAAAATTGAATTAAAACATAAACAAACAACGTCTACCACTTTGAGTAACACATTGATAAAATAAATTTAGTCCCAAAAAATTTCCAATTCATTTTTTTACAAGTGGCTACGTATTAAAACAGTTATGAGTATAAAAATCAACTTTTCCTTTTTGAAAAAAACTACTTACTATTTTACAATGCGCGTTTAGCTTTTCAAGTCTAATTTTTAATTAGTTTTATGTAGGTCATGTCGTTTAATGTATTCAATTTAATGGCTTACAATATTGTTCGATTTGAAAAACGCATATTGAGAAATCTCAAGATTAAAACGTGATTTGAAATAGTCGTCTGAGAAATTAATTCAAGATAAAGAATATCAAGTCATACTTTGCTTAATTAACGTTTAATTATTCATAAATCTCTACACTTTCGATTTAACATTGAATAATATATTTGAATTTACATACGTAATATGTGGTACTTACTACATAACAAATATGATGTCTAATGTCGTTATATTATTCTGAGAATGTCATAAAAATGCGTTATATTTTTTTAGTTTTATTGTGGAAGGACTTTTTTATGGTTGTTTTCCATAATTTTTTTTACTGTTGCACAGCTATTAATTATCGTTAAATCGAATAGATTAATATTTGCTAGTTTATCGTTGGAGGGATTGACGATGAAAACATATTGGCTGGGAGTTGGAAAATTGCGTTTTAACGTAATTTCAATTTGCGCGTAGTAAAACGTGTGGCTTTTTGTTTTCAACTTGGATAATAAATGAACAAGCAGTTGAGTGGGTTTAAGTGATAAATTTATGACCGAAGCAAAAATGAGCAAATTTTATGTTGGAAAATTGTATTTAGGTGGATAGTACTTGACCTCAATTGATTTTCAAATTGAATTGTTGAAAATCTTAGAGGAAGTTAGATAAACATCGGTTTATAAATTACGTCTGTTCACAAATAGAAAAAAAATGAAAATTCAGGGTCTACTTTTTCCCAAACCTTCCAAAATGCTATAGAAATATTCTTTTATGTAGAGAAATAGGTATTAGTAATACTATTTAGTTTTTGAAACAAGATTTTTTCGCTACATTTTTCATTGTACTTACAGTATTCTAATAATAGTATAGTAGTAAAATTTATTAAAAATAAACTGTAAAATATAAATATTAAATTAATATCCAAAAAATGTCGCGTTTAATGCTCAGACATGTAATTTGATTATCAAGCAATCTCTACTTTAGGTGAATCACATTGCATTTGCGATAAGATCCAATACGTCCAATACTATTTACTTGACAACTACTAAATAAGTTTGTTTAGCAATCGAAATACGTGTCCATAGTATTACGTCAAGATTTTTTTTTGAACATCGGTTCAATACATTTATTAAAGTTTCCTTCTCTTAAATTCTAATGTAATGTGCACATTTATGTTTATTGTAAATACAGAACAAAATTTTGATCGGAATGGAATATCTTTTGAAAATATGCCTTCTTATTAAAGCATGAGTAGCCAAAGTGGTCGATATAGACCCCTAGGGGTCGATTTGATCTAGAGGGTTGATTGGAGATCGAGGAAAAAACAGTTCTTATTATGCAAATAACACATACCTAATGGTTTATAATTACCGAATGGTTTTATAAATGTCTTTTATATCAGTTTCTATAACAAAAATAAATTTATTGGGTATTTATTAATTGGGCTTAAAAATATTTATGAACTACCTACGGTAAGTGTTTCAAATCATAAAATAAATAAGATGTTACAATATATTATTTTCAGATCCAATTAGAATTAATAAAATAACATTTTTCCGATTTAAACGGATCAATTTTTTATTTTTCAATTCAGCAACGTTTCGTCACGTATCGTGACTTCCTCAAGCGTCTAATAAATAAACATACATTTACATATAAAAGATAATACAATATATATACAATAATTTATACCTAGAATTAAATAAATAATTACCACAAATGTCAATGTTATTATATTTACAATTAAATTCAATAAATAAACAAACATTAAAGTTAGACAGCCCACCTGTGAATGGTAACAGGTTAGTATCGTTACTACAGGCAAACTATTCAGTATTTAGGCAGCAGAATATATCAAAATGTGTATAGTTGTAAAAGTGCTGGTATAATGAAAGAAAAAACAGCTTTATGTGTACATCATAAGGAAACTGAACACAGGTTTAAATTTGATAATGTAAAAGTACTTGACATAGAGTGGATAAGATATAAACGAAATATTAGTGAAATGATACATATTTTTGCCAATAATATCATAAATTTCAGGACTGACATAGAAAATTTTAGTAACATTTACTCAAATTTGTTGTATAAATTTAAATTTCACTCTTAAAAAGTAAATAAAAAAGGAAACTAATAATAGGTATACCAAAGTATAATGTAGTTTAAATTCTTAGTAAATACTTAATATAATATAATAATACTTAAATACTTAATGTAAAAAACTCATTTATGTAAATATATTTGAGGTGCATATGGCCTAAGTTGCTAAACACCAAAATTTTAAATAAAAAAAAATTCTTAGTAGTAACGATAGTATGCTGTTATCATTCTCAGGAGGGCTGTCTAACTTTAATGTTTGTTTATTTATTGAATTTAATTGTAAATAAATGAATTTAATTGTAAATAACATTGAAATTTGTGGTAATTATTTATTTAATTCTAGGTATAAACCATTATATATATGTATACATTAAACCTGAACAATGTTATTTTATAAATAAGACTTATAAATACTGATAGTTTTTCTTTTCATAAACCAAAAATTACTTTTCTGTGTGTCAATAGAGGATTTCAAAAATTATGTAAGGGTCGATTTTCAGCAAAGTTTGACAACCCCTGTACTAAAGCAAATTTATAGATTAAATTTTTTACCATTATTTACATAATTGAGCCATAATGGTTCAAAAAAGGAAGATAATTTTAGTAATCGTAGACCAAATAATATCAATCTTGAATTAGCAATTATATTGATAAATTATAAATGGTCATTTCAAAGTAAATGCACTACAATTAATTTATAAGTTATAAAAAAACGAATCTCAAGTTCATCTGGGAATGCAAACCAATCATTTCTAATAAATTTGGTAACATTCAACATGATTGATAATTATTGCTTGGGTACCTAAACATGTTGGCGTTAGAAGAAATTACAAAGAAATGACCAATTTCTTAAGCTATTACAATATTTGTAGATATGAATAAATCTAAGTATTGAGGCTTGTTACGTAGTTCCCAAAATTTAAAAAAATTAAAAATTTAGCGAAATGCAAAGATTATATTTAAAAGGTACTTTTTTTAGTTTGGATTATAATACTACTTAGTTTTCACTTTACAGTAAAAAATAATTATACATCGTAATTCTCAAAACATGAACTGTAATATAAAGCAAATTCAATTAATATAAATTGATTATTTTCCTTTGATGGTATTCTAAAACTGTTTAAATCTTTTTAACCATTATCAGTAAACGATCAGCAATGATTCATATAGTTATCGATACATTTATCAGTTTCATTTGTTTTCATTAACACCTATCTCTTGATTTTTTTATAATTTACCTAATATGTTTTGAAATAAGTAAACCTGCTGCGACTTTAACATAATACAAACCTGCAAATCGCAGTTTTTTTATGGTTTATACCTTTATTTGTGAAGCTAGACTAAGCTTTTCAAGGAGTAAACAATCTTCGTATGAAAAACCTACTTAGTTTTATATTTTTTATAAAACTAAAATTAATAATTAACATTTTGAAATGCACGACGCACTTATTATTGGAAAAATCACATGATTTTCTCGGAACAACTGACGTCCAATTAGCCGATTAACTTATTCGTATATACCTATACTATAATCAACCCAAATTCTTTGTCAACATAAAATATTTTTTTTACTAGATCAGATAACAAATGTAGGTAAATAAAATTTCCATAACTTATCTTTTTAAGTATGATCATATGGAATTTGAGACCTATTGAGATTCGGTTGAAAAATACTTTCCTAATAAAAAATCCCCAAAAAAATTTGATAAAACTAAGCCTTTTTAGTTCGTATTATATAAATATTTTAATGGTAATATAAAGAAATGATATTCAGTACTTCATATAAATTAATAATGCAAAATTTTCTCTTCAATGGTTATTATATCACTTGACTAAAAATATTGCTTACAGCAATGTATTTTTCTTTTTAACTTTATGACAGTATTATAATTTATGAGCATTATCTTAAAAATGTAACCACAAATGTGATAATTACATAATTCACTTACCACAGTAGACAACAATATTTTCATCTGAAATCAAAAATTTGAAAATTTTCGCTACATTTATTTTCCTAAAGCAAACTTTGAATATATATATAAGCAATTATCAATTATTGCCGTTCTTCAATTGTGATTAATGCTACAAACAAATTGCATATAACTTAAATTAAATAAATATATAATATACTAGCTAAACCCGCCAGACATTGTTCAGCCAGCCTATATATAATAGCCTATAATATATAATATATAATAGCTGTAAATAAATACCTAGGATTTAAAAATATGTTTTTGAAACATTAAAAACCTTTCCCTTAGCGACTTGCAGCATCCCTTACTGTACCTTCTATAAGTTACCTTCAAGATATACATTTCTTAACTAAATTTTGAGAAAATTTGCTATACCTCTAAAGATCACTTCCGGATCGTAGTAATGAAGTATTGACAGTTAGTGGCTATTGTATCGACCATTGAAAATGCCGTTTTTGGGGTTGCAGGTTACAGACGCAAAAAATAGATTAAAAACATTCACAGATTAAAATATTAACAGTGTATCTAAATTTAGTATGGAGAATTTGAAATATATAACTATAATTGTGACTTGCGGAGTTAGGATGCATTTCTGAAATGGCCCACATCATCATTTGGGTTGGCCACCCCTGATTTAAAATATTCTGATTTTTTTATATCTAAAAAAACATAGATATTTAGTTAAAGGGTTTCAATAATATCTAAATAATGGGCGTCCATTAATTTATTTACATAACTATAACGTTTAGTAGCTGTTTAATGTATAACTGTTTAACTGTTTCTAGTTTCTCAATTGCATTGAGTATAATGCTGAAATGTGTTGCATTAAGAGCAATACTTGTTATTGATTGAAGGATCCTTAAAAATCCGCTGGCTTCAATTGATTGCAATGATGTCTGCTTTTTCAAATTTTCCAACTACTTCTTTTATGACTTCGAAATATTCAGCATAAAACAATAAAGCTTTCTACCAAGTACCCCACCTTGTTAAAATTGATTTTAGGGGTTGTTTTACGTTTGGTAGTTCCTTTTTATCTACTTGTAGTCGCTATAGTGCTTTTAAAAGCACTTTTTTGGTAGAAGAAATCAATTTATTGACTATCCCGAACTCGTTTCTGATCTTTTCCGCAACTTGATATAATCAGTAGGCTAAACAGGTGATGTGAAGCAATATTAGGTACAATACTTTCAGAGCTTGACGTAAGGGGGACGTGTCGACGGCATAATGCAACATGCCAAACACGAATAATTACCGAAATAAGCTTTTACAATGAAAAAGTACCAAAATATGCAATAACGCTATAAAAATAGAATTAAATGGAGTTTCATAAGCAAATATACAAATGCATATAATCCGATGTCTAATTATGATTTATATTTGCATCAATTTTTGACGTAAAAGGAATCACCATGGAGACCTTCTGATTTCAAGTGATTAATAATACCATCATCTAGTGCGAATTTGGTACCAATAACGAAGGTACCATCAAAAACACAGAAGGTCTACTGTTGAGTAGTGACCCAAGTCAAGTACCATTCCTACGAGCCCTTAATGATCTCAACAATAAAGCAAACTATTTTACAATTAGTTAAACTAGTGAAAAAAAAAGATCAAATTTAGGTGTAATTCTAATTTAGAACAAAAAATTTATATTTTTTCGACTATAATATAACGTAAATGTTGCATCGATAATCATTATTGATATTGTACACAAATATGTTTTACTATTTGATTAAAACTGTATATATCAATTTAATCAATTAGTATTGTTTTTTTTGTTCATAGTTGTTTAGGTCCTTGAAATATTAGTTTTCAATTTACAGTAACGCTATGTGAAATATATTTGCATCATTTAATATCTTCATTGTTTGTAATAGGTTTTTGGTTACTTTGATTTCGCAATCAAAGTTTCTCATTATTCCAAATAAAATTCTATTGTTTCAATATGTTAAAATGTCATATATTTGTTCTAATAAAATGTTTCCGTCAATTTCATTCAAAATTCATTGTACAAAACCCCCGTGAACAGCCTTATCTTCCATTTGAACTGTAATAATTTGAGAGTCATTATTCATTGTTTGAAGTACTTTTTGTATCATTTCAATCTTTGATTTGCAATTGAATATGTGCTGAAATACATATCTACGTATTTATAAATATTTTAATATACAATTCACAATATATAGACCATCTAAACAAATGTGTGTTATGAGAGAGAGAGTGTTCATACTAACACATATTCAAATATAAATATCTTAAATACGAATGGATGCGATACTTAAAATTTCAGTGTTATTTCAACACGCGACCGCGTTGAATGAAATTGACGCAATGTTTTGAACAAAATGCTTCTATAAATTTCCTGTGAAAAAATAGTTTTAAGGACTAAATATTTAATGTGATTGGCCAAAATTGTGTGATATAGTGTAGTTCTAACAAATCTGTATTGGTATCGAGAAGATAATAAACTTTTACTGCTCAAAAAATAAATCAATAAATGCCAATAACTTTTGCTACTGTTTTTAATTGTTAGCAAACAAACTTTTACTCTCATTAATATATTATATACATTTTTTTTCCACATTGGTTACGTGAATATTTAAAAAACTTAACAAGTTTTCACCTTGGATTTCCGGAAAAAGTGTAGTGAAACTGTTTCATTGTTGTGGATAATTAAGTGAAAACCGCACGCGCATTTTCCATTGTTAAAATGATAAACTCACAATAAAATAAAGGTTGGTTTGAATTTTTCGTATTCTTGAATAAATCGGTGATTTTGAAAAGGTGTCAACCCCAATTTTTTCATTAAATTATTATTTTATTATTTTATAGTGTTGTTATAACCAAAACAAATGCGTGGTATACTCTAAAAGCTGTTTTAAACATACACTTCATTAACGTATGGCAAAAATTAAATTTTTTCATCCATTTATACGATTTTACTTCAATTATTATTAATTCATTTTCTTTAATCTCAAAATTAGGTAATCGAATGTGAATTACTTAGTTACTTAGTAATAATTTTTTGAGGAAATACCGTGAGTTTTCATGAGATTTTTATTTCCATTTTTTTAATTGTAGAACAAAGAAATTCATTCCAAATAAGCAATTTTAAATATTTAAGAACATAAAATTAAAATATATTTTTGTTTAAACAACGTTTTTGCTTAAATAACGTCGACATATATAAACCAAAGTGAATAAAGAGGGAAAACGTTTTTCACTTCCGATACTATTAACAAAGATTTCTTTTAAAGCAACTATTCGAATGTATGTACCTCAAAATTTCAATCATCCCTTTAATCCGAATGATAAAAATATTTTTATTTTTGTAATTTGCTAGAATTAACGCACCCAAATATTGTCATGTAGGATCGTTGATTTATAAAAATTGAATCCAAAGTAGAATTGGAACGTTTGGTCATTAAAATTTTCGGAGTGACTCCTTTTTTTGGGACTTAAACTTACTAACCATTAAGTTATTTTGTTTATACAATATATGAAATTTATTGTGGACTTATTTATGTAATATAATTTACAGAAGTAAAATTCCACAAAATTTCAAACAAATAACGTATTTCGATTGCCAAGCAAACTTCATCAGTGGTCATCAAGTAGTATTGGATCGCTCCCTTACTGCTATGTGATGAGTCACATAGTAGTTACGGAGTAACTATTTATATATTTTATAAACAGTATAACTGTTCAAAGTCAGCGAAAAAATCTAATTTGATAAAAATATATATATTTTTTTAATTCCTTACATTTCAAATATCATGTAAGTAGTAACAGTAATAAAAATTTTGTAGTCTCCAATTTTTTACAAAAATATTACTCTTTTCGTGTAACTAGAAAAAAATGGAAAACTACAACCATAATGTGGTTAGTATTAGTATAAAAAGCTCATATTTGAAAAGGCTTTGTTTGAAATGTATATCGGTAAAAAAAATTATAGATTTTTTAACAAACCCCGATATATACACTAAAGCAACGGACACCAAATTAGCAGTTCGTAGATCACTAGTGGTTCACGAGAAAATTTCGCTAGTCCACTTAGAAATGTGGAATATACTTTTATAAATATATCAAACACTAAAAAAAATCTATTTTTGGTCCATGGGATTTGAATTATTAATTTAGTGGTCCGTGAGGTCAAAATTTTGGCTACCGCTGCATTAAAGCTTTCTTAACTTCGAGCTTAAAAAAACTTTTTAGTGATTACAAAAATTCTGAATTTTCATTTACATCACTGATGAGTTATCATTATTTACAGTTAGAAAAAGCTTTCATTTCCTACCCAGAACATTAACAAAAAATTTTCCAAAGCGATGGAATCTTTTTCACATTTTCATCAAGCATAGTTAACATTAAATCGAATAAAAAAAACACTTAATTAGTTCCAATTAATATTTCATGAAATAAATAATTTTTTGATATTTAGGAAGCGGGGAGTTTATTCTCCTTGTAATGCCAATGTTTTGAACTATATTGAATGAAAATTAACGCAAAAATTTATTACAACTTCAATAAAATAACTCAATACTTGCTTATAGATTTTCACTCCAAAATTCGAATATTAACTAATATTTACAAAATAGATCAGAGATCAGAACTACCTATAGCAGTAGTTCTTGACCTTGTTGGAGGTTCTGACCCCTACAAGTTTCAAATGCTTATTGACCGAACCCTTCTGAATTAGAAAAATGAAATGTGATTTTTTTCAAATTCAAAACAAAGGTTTATAATTATATATAGCTGCACAAAATGAATAAAACCATTAAGAACCCGCCGAACCCGCGAGACTGACTTACCGAATCCTTTGGGTTCGCTTGAGCCCAAGTTAAGAACTACTGACCACTAGATACCAACTTATACCTCAAGAACTGTTAACTGTTTAATAGTTCCTGTAATCATATTTTAAATGATAATGAACCCTGCCGATTTCAAAGTAGAATTATTTTCAGAAACTTCAAACCTCAATAAAAAAGAAATCAATCTAGTCTAATTTAATAATTATTGCAAGGAAGTGAAACTTTTTTGCTTCCGAACACCTTTACACCGTAGAGATGGCTCCTTCTCAAAACCATTGATTCAATTAACTTTAAGTCAAATTTCCATTTCATTTCTTGAAGGGCACCCAATTAATTAATTCATTCAATTATGCTCTATTTCTTATTTCAATTGTAAAGTTTTTAATTATCTATTTTTCAAACTCATTTCAATTGAATGGCGAGCGTCGAAATAATATATAATAATTCATGACCTTAACAAATGATTCATTACAATTGAAATATAAGTCAGGGTTACAATATTTGGGAGTTTGGCTTATCCCGGTTTTCATTCATTTTCTCTATAGCTGTTCTCAACTTGGCAAGAATTTCAGTTGACTTTACTGTTAAGGCAATGTCGGTTATTGCACAATACTATTGACCATGTAAACATTGAGCTGAAGGTTTCCATAAATGAAACACTATATTGGACTTATTGTGAAATGCGTTTTGTAGATTGAGACTATATTTCAGTAAAAAATGAAAATGAAGGTTTTTTATCGGTTTTTACAACCATAGTTATCGTAGGATCCTTAAAAATGATATTGAAATTTGTGAAATCCTTGACTATGTTTTATGGCATTTAGTTGAGCAAAGGTTAAAGTAATATATTTCGTCCAATTAAATGAGTTTTTTTTGACTTTCTTATCAGTTTAGCTGTTATATTCTAGAAAATTTAAAACTGGTAACATTTTTATACAGTTTTGGTTGTTTCCTCCACTGTACTAGTGCGGATACAAAAAAGAGAATTTTGGAAGTTGTCATAAATGGCTATATAAAAGATATGTAATTCAAATGCACAACTCAAATACATGGATGACTTGCTAAAACATTTGTATGTTAGTTCTAAAATCTCAATAGTGAAACCAATTAGATGTTTAAAATGAATTAATATTAACAAAAGGAACTATTCCTTGGTATCAATTCCTTGGCTATACATGAGTAGTCCAGAATTTATATTTCTTATGTGCACATATTTTTCATTGAAATTCAAAAACAAGACCACCAAAATACATATGTTTCTATTTATGAAAAAAAAATACCACTTTTTGCAATATTCTAAGAAAAATGGCGACAAACCGAAAAAAACGTCTATTAATAGGTCATATTTGCGTCAGTTTTGAAAAACGTTTTAGATTTATATTTATTTTGTTATAAACGATTTTCTTGAAATAAGCTTATATTACGTTAAAACTTGATGATGTTTTCAATGTATAACACAATTAGTCATATATGATTTCTTTTGCGTTACTTAAAGTTTTAAAAATGTAATGTGTTGTGTATTGAATTTCTCATGATTTGCGTATGTTTTATTTATTGTAACACTATAAAATTTAAAATAACTTGCAAATGTAATACTTAAGAATATCTATTTGTCGTATTAGCAATTGTGTGACGTGAACGTTTGTGATTATATAGGTAATAAATACGTGCTGAGATAATAAAATTTTATAACTCGAATAATATACCAACAACAAATTTTTGTGAACTTTGTTTTCATTATCAATATGACTTACAAAACATTTTTTTTTCTATATTTTGTTTATAAAGTAATATAGTCAAAATAAAGTTTTTGGACATTTAAATCTAATGCTAAAAATCAGAGAGATTGCATCATTCATATCTATAGTTAAACCTCAAAACGACTTATCTATATTAATATATGAACTAATTCTTGGGTCTGTTAATAAATTTTGATTTTCAAACCATTTTCTAAGAAAAACTTTTGCCTATAATTCGCCTATCTGTATGTAGAATAACTCAATAATATCTGAACCGATTTTTATGAATTTTGTTATTAAGGTGTTCCACAACAAAGTGTTCCACTTGTCATAGAGTATATCATTAAGGAAAAAAAAGAAGGGAAAACATTCATTGCATACAACTGATGTGAAATGAAAAAAATCACCTGATTTAATCGATAAAATATTATTGCATACGCCTTCGTAAAATGTTAATCAAAAAATTAAATTGTAAACTACTTACGACGCTCATCTGCAAGACCGCATAAAAATAAACATATATCTCAGTAATTAAAATAGATAACACAGGTCAATTAAACAATTTACAAAATTATTTCGTCTGCTATTTGCCACCCTTACCAGTGAAACTTGAATGTTGATTGTCCTTCATAAACTTATAATTCCAAAATTCAAGTTTGCCTGATGAAGTCGGAAAATAGCCAACGAAACCAAGTACATTTGTAAATTGTTTGATTGACCTGTATATCTTGTCCCAATTCTTGAGATAAAAAATTCTTTGATGTTTTCTTTTTTGAATTTTTGTACTAAAATTCTTTGTATTTTGTAAATTTGTAATGTTTTTCTTTTTCAATACTTCAATGTCTACTTGATGATAAATTACATAAATTACACCAAGATTTATTGTGGTTTGAGTCTCGATTAATGCTTTATGTCACTCGTTATATAAATTTAAATGAAAATTTGTTAAAAATTATTCTGGCACTTCAAATTATACACAACCATGCAACGAAAATCAAATTCAAATTTATAAACTAGACTGAAAAAAGTAAATATATTCATAAGTAAATATATTTTAATTTATATAAATATATTTAATATAATTCATTCTATTTTTAACGAAATAAAGGAATAGAAGTTTAAATAATTTGGTAAAAAAACCATTGCTTCTACCAAAATATTCACAACAGTATATAAAGACTGCTTCTCTAAAAATTTGTTAGAAATCAATTATTACTGAAATTTCTATAGATAGTTCAAAAGATAATTAATTCTATAGATAGTATATTATTCTAAGATAGTTCATACAATAGATAGTTAAAATTTTTAAAACCTTATAACAGGGAAATGGAATTAAATATTTCTACCTTATTCCATTAACCAATATTATTAATTGTACTTACTACTTATTAAAAATATCAATCATTTCAATTCTCTTCTATTACCTATGTAATAAGAGTTGTTAAAGATACTTTGGAAAAGAATTTTGCTACTATAAAAGTTACTGTTTTAAAAAGTATTCGAAGTTACTTTAGATATCTAGTTATTCTTAAAAAAATGAACTTAAATACATATTCAATATTATTAAGAAATTATTTAAATTAAATTATTATTAAGATACTTGAAAAGATATTTTAAGTTACTTTGTATATTACGGACATACTAACTTTCTTAATGTATTAAGTCAAGTTTTAGGGTAATTAGATAATGTATTTCTTATCTTATTAATCTAGGAAAAATAAATTTTGTTGGTCTTAGCCCTTGCAGATACTGCACTTAAAAAAACGGTATTGAATGTTATAGAACAAAAGAAAATAATGCTCTATATTTAATCTCTCGGTACCTATAATACTTTTTAAGTTACGGTAAAGAACTTTAGGAGGTTTACGATTTTGAAAAAAACGAGCACTAAATTTTTATATACATTATATAGATTAGTTCAGAATACAAATTCAAAAGTGGGAATTATCTATCTGTATTGTTATAAATTTCCAAAGAAAAAATATGATAACGTTTGAACTTAAGTAAATGAAGAAAACAAAGCAAATAAACATATGGCCAGTGAAACGGAAATGGAAAATAAATTTTATAAAATCTCATTACTCGAAAGTAATTATATCATGCAAGTAGAACATGTAAAAGTTGGTTTATAAAAAAGTGATATTTTTTTCTGATTTCTAGGAAAATCTTGTACTCTGTGTGTCACTTTAATTACAAATATGCAGGTATATATATTTTATTTTAAAATCTTTGTTTACTTGTTGAATAAAATAGATAATATTTTTACCGATTTATCAAATATTTCTGGAAGCTTTTAGTTCGGAAAGTATATAAATATAATCATCCTGCATTAAACGTATTCTTTTGGATTATATTGACTAATATAAACTAGATGGGCGGTAATTATAATTTCGATTATTTTTAATTAATGTTATTTTATACTTCAGCTTTTGAAATATATACTGTAGAGTAAGCAAAACTTTTAAATTAAATAATCCCAGAAGTGAAATCGTCATTTTTTAGATTATAAACTTTGTTCCCCCCTAATTTTAGCGATTTTGGATGTACCTACTTTTTGTAGTAGTTTCTTTACAATTATGTATAGCGATTCATAGAATAGAACTTTGTTTCCAATATTAGTTGGATGTTACTCGAGTACTTAGATATAAAAAATATTTTTCAACTTCTTTAGGCTATATTTAAAGTTAACTTCATATATTTGTTGACCAACACAAAATTAGATGATTGAATTACATGTGATAATAATTCATTTATTTCCAATTCCATTTTTACAATGTTAAGAGCTCTTAAGAAAAATGCTTCAGAAAGACTAACATAACATTATAAGAACATTACAAGACTTCGATTTTTACTTTGAAATCTTAAACAATAATCATTACAATAAGGATTAAATTATTAAGAAATTAATTTTGTATTAATTTTTTATATTTTATTAATCAATATATAAATTAATTTTGTTTTAACATTACACAAGCTTATTAGAAATATTAAAGCTAGAAATTCATTTTATTACAAATTGAAATGGCCCTAATGTTGATTTTCTGTTGACAAAAACAAACATGTGACATTTGATACTGGACTATTTGGTAATCTAATATATAAATTTTACAAACTATTCAATGGAAAGTTTTATAAATTTGAATGTACAAAAACTTGTTTTAATGCTTTATAGTTTTAACAAATTAATAAACTACTAATTAAATACTTACAATTAAAATAGTAAATTAACATTCTTATAATAATTTGAATTGATCTAATTAATATGCGGAAGGTTATATAGATTTTTTTTTGAAAACTTATTACTAATATTATAGGTCAACAAGAATATGAAGACTATTATACATTTTTTTAAAGCATGTAGGAAGAATTAGTTTTGGCTGAATATTGTCCCATCAATGTGTAAAGGCAACTGAAGAATAAAAAGTGAAAATAAATAGGAAAAAATCAAATAAATTCGTAACTTTGACAATGACAATGATTAATTTGGATGAGTATCAAAAGAGGAGGAAAGCGTGTGGGTTAAATAAAATGCTCTAGGTAAATGAAATGATGTAAGCCACTAAAAATAATTATAAATATCATATAAAGATAAGAGCGAATAATATATTATTTTGCTTTTAAAACGAAAACAAAACGTAATCCAAAATAATGACGAACTGTATTAAATTTGAATGAGATATATTCACTTTCTATTATCCAAAAAGTAGCAAAACATCTTTTTCTTTTTCAATATATAACAAATTATTTATGAATATTTATTATACAATCAAATACCTATAGGCTTTAAATTAGATCAAAATAATAGAAGAAAATTTCACAATTTGTTCATTGTAATATATTTGCATAATCTACTACGTTTTTATTATATTCAAACTGGTTCGAAAACGTCAAGAAGATATATTCAAAAATGTTTTCACTACTTTTGGCGGGATACTAAAATTTTACCTTGAATTTTAAATATTTCTGATGAAATCGATTATACTTCAACATCAGAAGGTTTATTTTAAGTAAGAATGGAGTTCTGTTTCATGTTTTCATTGTTTTCTTCAAATTTACAACAATAAATGCCATTAGATTGAGTATCCACTTAAAAAATTGAAATTCTAATTTGAAGATAAGAAAATATATGGTTTTGTTAAAATGAAAATTGATTATTTTTTTTCACTGTTGAACTTTATGTGATGATATAGAAATATCCAAATAAATTGATTTAAATCAATTTAATAACTTAAAGCTTATCATACTACAATATGAATATATTTATTCTTTAAAAACTTTGTAGTGTTAGATTTTTACATTATTTCAATTCTCTCATGCAAGAAAATAGCAATAGAAAATATCTTCCGGTTTTTACAATTATTATATTTGATTAAATAAAATTATATATGTATGTTTTTTTGTAATAAAGCATGTGCGCCAATTTCAATGCTATTGTCCTCTTTTCAATATTCAATTACACTGCTTTTACTAATTGCTTAAATGTAGCAATAAAAGCCACTAAAAATTATAAACTTTACTATTATTTATGTATCTGAGTATATTGATATAAAAGTATCTGTTAGATTTATATTAACTTAACATAAATTGAACAAAAATACTTCAGAAAAATTATAATAAATCTGAAATAAAAGAATCGCTGTATTGCTATATTGTACACGAAAAAAATACAATAAAATGACGATGTAACATCGTAATCTAAGACTAGACTTTCATTATGCTAATCTTTACAATATTTTTTAAAATTTACTACATACCTACGTTTAACTTTTTACGTTATATCATCGTAATAATAACGACAGTTTTCTTTAAATACTTCTTCAAACAGTATTAAAATGATTTCTTTTTAACAAATTTTATATCATCTCTGTTAAAAAAAAGCATTTAGAGGCATTTTGAAATAATTACTTTTAAAATGCCTTCAATAACTTTCAACGACTTCTAATAGGTTTTTTGAATGTTTAAAATGCCTTTTAAAAATGCCTCTATAAAAATGCCTTTTTTTTACAGGGATAATTTTGGAAACTGAAGAAAAAGTTTATGTACAAAAATTGGTATCAAAGTGTTTCGTAATCTTGGAAATGTTTAAAAATATTTTGATAATATTCCTTCAAAAAAAAAAAATCGCAGTTTATTCTTTGTTGCAACATCTATCATAAAAATCTAAAATTTCATTTAAATGTATAGTAATCATAGTGTAAGAAAAATTATTAATTTCTTTCTTAAAATTTCAATAAAAAGCCCCTACAGTATTGTTTCATGCAATGAAATAAATTAATAAGAAAACATTATTTTTTATTCTGTTCTGATTTGCCAGATCACAATAGTTGTATTTTCTTTAATCAAGTTTTTAAAATTTTAACATTAAAATTTAGCAAAAGCTAACAAAAATATCAGCTTTCTTATGAAAAACGAAATGTGCTTGAAAAGTAAATCTGTTGCGTAGAATTCTATTATTGGTTTTTCATAGCTAAAAATACAATTATTGTAAATATCGCTCATCCAATGCAATAATGACGTAACTACCAAACTATTGAAATTTTACTAAATTCTACAAAATATTCCGGAAGTAGAGCTTTAGCAACAGGAACAACAATCTTTTGTTGCGCGGTTGGGTTGCTTTTTGAAAAGAAATGTCAATGCGCCTTTACAAATAAAATAACTGTTAAAAATATTCAGTCATATCTTTAAAAAACTAATTAAGAAAAATCTAGGAAGTAGTTTTTGAAAAATTATGGAAATATGTATTTCTTATAAACATTTGAAATTAAAATTAAGGTAAAATATATTCTTTATTTAAACGAATATTAAGTGAAGATTTTAATTATCTTACAATTTTACAATAGTAATAATAATTATTAAAAGAAAAAAACATATATTGCATTCCAAAAAATAAAGATAATAAATTTTGTCTAGACAAAGAAAATGTATCATTATAGTTAACAAATTTGGAAATCAATCGATTGTTTTGCATACTACTACTACTTTAAAAATATCAGAGTTTAAAATTGAAAAATTTAATTTACAATTACTTTTAACCATTGATTTTACTTTGAACCGTTTTAATTAAAAAGATGTTTATAGACACTTTCTTATTTTATTTTTTCCCAATCAAATTTTCCCCATAAAATAAACAATTTTCAGCTAAATAACGATGAATAAAAAATACTCATTTCCGCTCTATTTACTCCTCTTAAAATCTCATCAACAAACCATTTCAATTATCATGAAAATGTTCAAATTTATTCTTCACACTTTCCGACGATTCGAAAATATCATCGCCATAGTTTTAGCTCTAAAAATAAATCAGCGATCACAAAAATAAATAAAACTAACTTGGAAAGACTTATAATTGCATCATAAATCTACGCTAAGGTTAGATTAGATCATAAAACATCTGCAGAATTAAAAATGAATGTTTTTTTTTGTCATAACATTCTTTTACCCTTAGGACCGAAGGGATTTTCCATCCTTGAATTATACACGAGTGGGTTATTCAATTTTGTTAGGTCAAGGTTTTCGCAGGAAGTCCCTGCAATTTATTGTGTGGACCTTCATTTAAGTGTGACCTATATCGGGAAAATTGGGTGATGGAGTTGGAAAATGGTGGATTTGAAGTAAAATTAATTAAATATTTAAGGATATCTGAAAAAAAATAAACAGTCTAATGGATTGCATTTATCAGCTGTGGAATAGAATTGACATCACTGCATTGTTTTGGTGTAAGAAAGAACGCGTTCTGTTATTATTGGCATCTTTTTTTAAACGGGTTGCACTGCCATCTGTGTGTGATGTTTGTAAGGTGTGTGACGTAAATATTAGAGTTTAGAAGATATGGGAATATTGCGTTTGGTTGGTGTTAGCTTTGTTTAGATTGTGGAAAGTATTTGGGAAATGAGTGAGATAGCGAGGTGGTTTGGTATTTAAATTTAGGTTAACAAGGAAATTGAACGTAGATTTGTCAGAATAGGGAGACGAGTTTTAAAAACATATTTTATTGATAGATTTAAGTTGTGAATTGTTGCAGATGTGAATGAATTTAGTAAAGTGGGATTTGCAGTTAGTTTCGCATTGTTATTGTTTTGTTTATGTTGGCTGTGGGGGGGCGTAGCAGCACTGTCAGCTGATGATCATCGTTCGATGCGTGCTATGTTCGTATAAAGGTTTGTCGTCAGTCATTATGACCTCACCGCTCACTTTTCATTGGCTGACGAAAAAATCTTTGTGTAAAATCCAACAAACGAGAATACAATAATAAAAAATTAGTATATAACAAGTTTATAAAATCCATTACGTTTGTATATTTTCAGTGGTTGAGAGACTTGGGTGCAAACAGGACTGGGGTTTGTAAGCCAAATCTGACAGTGCAGTGTTCAGTAGTGTTTGGTCTATGTTTATGTGCGAATGTTTTTGTATGCAAGTGTTTTGGCAAACAGCTGCGATATGAAATGACGACCCAATCGGGAAATGGCATTTCCATCAATTTATAACAACAATCAACAAAACTGCAACAATCCACTGCTATCTGTATGTATCTAACTTTATGTCATCATATTTACATTACATATCGATCACAAAACGGCGCAATATTATCTCCATGAAAATCCAAATCGAAAACCATCAAATCTCCAAGTGAATTCTTTCCAGAAAACAATGATAATAAATCATTTAAATCGATTCAATCTACCAATAAACATATCAGTAAATAATTCAATGTAATCTTTTGTATCATAGTTATACATTATATACATGCATATACATTATACCAACATAGAACATGTAAACTTATATACTTGATATAGATAGACTACCTGACTCTAAAATGACCTCGAAATGAATCGAGCAATTTAAAAAACCGAAGTGGATGAAAGATTTGAATTAATTACAAGAAGTACAATGAATGAAAAAGTGGAATTTTGTATGCAAAAAAGTGTCCTTATAAATTAACGGAGGCTAACTAACAATACGAGTGGCATTTGCCTTTTACTTGGATATCTATGAAGATTGAAAAAAATAAACACGAATTATGAATGCAAATATTAATTTATCAATGGAATCAAATATAATTAAACAAATAGGGGGAATGCATTTCCGTAAATAAACTGGACATTTGATTCAATAAGTTTATATACTTCAAAGTATAAACTATTCCGACAACGAAAATTTATATTAGTTGTTTTTTTCTTATCTTTTATTTTTCTATAAATTTAAACTATTACTTTTATGTGTAAAATACTAGCATATAAATCAATTTTATAACTTCTATGCTGCGCCTCTTTAACCTTATGCAAAAATTGAACTTTACTTGCTTATACAATAATTTAAAATACTTTATTGATATGAAAAATAATTTTATTTTTCATGAAAATTTTATTTTTATATGTTCCTAATCGAGGTCTTAAAACCCTGATAACATTCGTGGGGGACTTTAGTCCCCCACTTGGGTTATATATTTTTTCTTTTTGTGTAGAACGTTACGCATTTGTACTTCCAAGTATTTCTAAAACCTAAACCCTTAGGGACGTAAGTAATTTTGAAAATAAGAAAGTAAATTTCTTTATGTATAGTTAAATTCTGTAATTCTTTTAGTGATGATAGATAGAGATGCAATGAAGAGTTGTTTGCCTAATACCAGATATTCGACCCAGCTTCCGGTCGGAGTGCCGAATCTTCGGCAAAAATCCTTGAAAAAGAAACCTTTTAAAGTTCGGATATTTAGCTGTGATGGAGCTAGTTGTACCGAAAAATAATTCTTCTCGTCTTAACACGAAAACGTTTATCGCTGAAAATTGAGGAATTTGATGCAGGAAAAAAGCTAAATTATTATGAAAATGTGAAGAAAAGAACTACTGAGATAAATTAGATTTTCATTTGAAATTTTTTTACCTAGGCTATAATTTTTATTCCGCGTCGATCAATACCAAATTTATTAACAATTGGGGGTTTCGAAGCAAAATATTTCAACGTAAAGATAGAAAATCGTGTCAAAATCCAGTCCGAGTATATAAAAGCCTTATAGAATTATCTACAAACTTATAAATCCCTCTTTTTCTCATAATTCCCTACCGCACTTCTAAACAACTTTAAGAGGACAAAAGAAACTGTGGTTATAAATAAATGCTGAGAAAATGTATTATTTGTATTATAAATATAAGAGTAATCATTTATAGTTGAAACAAAGAGATTATATGTAGATAATAGAGCTGTAAAGTTATAAGACTCCTGTATAAACAAAACGTTAACGTTTCTCAGAAATTTTGATACAAAATTTCTATGATACTAATTTGTGTTTTTTTTTCTAATGCATTTTTGTCTAATTTTACGGTTCTATGTTTAAAAAATGTGACTATAGGCACTGATTAAGAGACGTAGATCATCCACAATTGTGAATATATTAATCCAAAATAGCGAAAAAGTATTTCGAAATACTAATACCAAGCTTTAGAAAGTTGTAAAGAGCATGCATATGGAGTAAATTATTTTTACTTATCAAGAATTTTGTAACTTTTAAACTTCTAAAGAATAAAAATGTAAACTTTGTACGAAACAAGCTTTACCCAATACCTGCAGGTATACAATTCTTGTGAAATATTCTGAGAAAGTAGAGGCATATTTTTGACTCTTCCATTTGAAGTAGATGAACTGGTTAAGATAAGAAATGTAAATGACGGTTATAATGCTCTTGTGATATTGGATAGCACTAGAATTTTTTGTATTATATACGCACCTTTGAAGAGGATATCATATAATATGGTTTCTCATTTATAAGTATGATTTGTAAATCTCATGCAGTAAGTACGCAACTGCGTACTTTCCATTACTTTCTATACAAATTGCAGTAGTTTCTGTAGTCCTTAAAACATTTTGTACATAAAAAAGAGTAAAGCATTTTAAGGACGTAGTTTATTACAGTAAAATAGGCAAAATTTATAAAATATTCTTTGGATAAAATAAATTTATTGCATACGAAGTTACTAAGCAAAATAAAGAGGTAAACTAATTTAAAAATAAAAAATACCTATTTATTCAAAGAAAAAAATATGTATTCTCTTCTTTGTTTGCCTTTTTTAATAATGAAACAGAAATCAACGTAATAAGAAGCCTACAAAAAAGAACATTGTATTTTGAAAATAGAACATAAATAACGTTTTTTTCATTTTGAAAGGAAGTAATAAGAAGAAATTGCAAACTTCAGCTTACATTAATTTTTTGTATCTATTTGAATGCTCAAGTTTCCGCTGTAATACACTTACGATAATACGAAGGAAAAAAATGTGAAAAATGTTACTCATTTTATATGAAAAAAGACTTGAAAATATATTATTCGAAAAGAGAAAAGCTTTTATCCATTTTGAAAGGCAAATGAAATATATAGCTTATACCGAATTATATGTTTAAGAAAACAGTTACGCATATGTTAATTTCACGGTATTTTAAAATTCAAATAAATTAATATGAAATATAAAATAATAAAAAATGGTTTGACTTAAAGAGATTGTTTTAATTATACATTTAATTAATATTCATTCGTTTATTATTCAGTTTTATTTTTTTTGTCACCAAGATTAAATCTTTGCTTACATATTTTTTTTTAAATTTTACCAAGGGATGAAGGTTATTATAAACAGGAATAAGGGTTCCGTTGAAAAAACAAACATAGAAAACACACATGACTTCCGCAACTGATAAGTTTACAAAAAAAAAGAGGTAAAAAAATCGAGTATGTGGGAACGCAATTCATGTTAGTTAAAATCCTACAAAAAGCATATTGGAATACAGAATTTTCCTTTTTTTTCCACAAAGAAAACTTGATTCCTGCGAGTTCATTGTGTTTTCACCCACAAATCGTTCGCACAGTATAGGGAACTTGTGCAGATTTTCCTGCTAACTCTTGCGAATGTTGCCTGCCATGTCTGGCCAATGACTTCGGGTCTTTACCCTTTTGCTTCCTACCGCAGGTGTGGGATTGCGAAATGAAATAAAATTTACTTTTCCACTTGAATCGATTTCGATTGAAACAAATTATTTACATTTGATTGTAGTATTGAATTGAGTCAACAAAGAAAGGTACAAAGATTTTTTTTTTAAAAATCGTTATTAAGTTGTAAAAACTAACAAAATAACTCAATTAAATACAAGGACTTGACCAATAAATAGATGAAGTTCTTAAAAAAATTGTCTATTTTTTTGAGATAAGTCCCTTGATTGTTTTTTAGAAATAGTGCTATGAAAAACTTTGAATTTAAATATGTAAATATAGGTAATACTTTGAAACACACGTAGTATTTGTAAATGCGAAAAAAAATTATGGTATTAAACCCAAAAAAGAAGCAGACACTATTTTTCAAGCATTTTCTTTTAATAATTTTGAATAAAATATAGGAAGATCATTTTTAAGAATATTGTTCTTTCTTGTTGTTTAAGCTATTGTTAGTGAAACAATGAATGGTAAAGATCTAAAGAATAGTTAAACAAATTCTAATGGCAGATTACAATATTTAATTAACCAACACTATTTTTCTACTATCAAGGTTGTATTTGCTCATAGAATTTAGATAATAGTATGACAAAACAAAACACGGACAAAACAGAACATATTGCATTTATGTAAATTTATGAAATAAAGTAGTACTAATTAAACTAAACACCAAAAAAAACTTATGATTTTCTTAAAGAAAAAAATGTTAAAGTACTTAAACCACGTCATGCGTAATAAGAAATACCACCTGAAGCGCCGTCTATGTGGGTACACTTTTTATGGAAACTAAAAACAGCAGTCAGCGATTAAGTACGGCTGAGCGCCAGCCCTTCACAATTAAGTGCTTGGAATAAGCTCCCCAAACAAATGCTTGCATTTTACTTGCTTGTATTGATCACTCCAGAGAAGAGAGATGTATATACATATGTCTTTCTCACACTTCCAAGACAGGTGCTTTTGAATTTCACTTAGTTCTTTCCACATTTGTGCCCACGTAGATGGCGCTGGCAAATGCTTCTTCTGCAGATTTTCATTTACTGTACAGTGGGCTATCCATTTATACAGATCAGGGGCTTTAGCTCATTATTAGGATCGAATTGAAGGGAGAAAAGCTCTGGGTAGAAGAAAGACATCCTAACTGGCCAACTTTGGTAGCTGGTTCGGAAAAATGTCCAACTTCAACGTTGAAGAGGCATTTGAAGAAGAAGCATATTTTTCTCCTTAGTGTATTTTTTTGAATTCGAGAATGAACTGCCTGCTTCGATCGTAAATATTAGTCGAAATTTCGGTCGCTTTGCTTTGAATCTCGTGAATTCAAAAAAATACACGAGACAGATGTTGTACATAGACAAATAGTATAAATATCAGGGAACTTAACATATGTAGAAATGCTTTTAGATATTATTGTAACTTTTAAATAGTAATGAAAAATGATTTTATACTAACTTATTAAAGTATAGGCTCTTCTTTTTAACTCCCAAACGACTGAACCGATTTTGATGAAACTTTATATTTAAGTATGACGTATTGTTTCATTTATATCAGGATCAGTGGCTTGGGATGGTAGCCAGCACGGAAATGTTGGCACTCCCGTAATGAAAACTGGTTTTTAGCTAAAGCAGTAAAAAACAATCAGATTTAGCATAAAAAGATCTAAGATGGTCACACTGGTTGGAGTTAACAACAATTTGGGGCATAAAAACATCTCCGGTTGACCAAATCTTTGAGGTGTAAAAATTTACTGGCAGTGTAAAAAGAATATACCGTGAACTGTGTTAATATACTTTAATAGCTACAATAATTTATTATTGCAATTTTTATGAAAATTAGGCTACCATAGTTTTAAGTCCGTGATTTATTGTTTATTAACATTCTAATGATTTGTTCAGGTTTTATTTATTTTTTTTCCACTGTCGAGTGTCAAACCCAGGGTGAGCCACCCTTGTCGTCACTGAATAGGGTGTACACTACATCGTTAAGGAAAAATAAAGGGATGGTATCCCCTACATATAATTGATGCATAAAAAATTCAGCCTATGTACTTGTGTAGGGTATTATATCATTGAATAATTTTTTAAAGTTTAAAAAACGAGCTTTTTTTTATTTAAACCAAAAATTATTAAGTTATAGAACTTTTAAGGAGTCAAAATATTTTTTTTTAATGTTACGGTAACACTATAATTGGTTCGGTTAGTTTAAGGAGCGATTTCGAGTGGTTCAAATGTATCAAAAACTTAAAAATATTGTAAATTTATCAGGTGGCATTCATCCTCCAGAAATAGTTAAGAAGGTAAAACTTTTAAAAAAAAGAAGAACTCTATCCGAAAACTCTAATGTTCAAAAACCCTAAATTATTTTTCCCCAATTTTCATGCGGATGCCATATTCTCTAGGAGATTATAAAATAATTAGAATATAAGGAATGCTGATACTTGAAGGATTCAATTAGTTAACCGGATGGATTAATCTGTATCTACACACGCCTTATCCTGCCGTTTAGCTTCGTATCTAATGGAAATTGGATTTAAACAGCAAATTTTGATGCCTGAAAATTTTATCAGGCCTCTTTGTTTCTCTAAAAGTATGTTGATTGAAAAAATTATGTAAAATCATCAATTTAAAATATTATTGGATTTTTTGTTTCAAAGTCACCAACTAAACCCAACCGTCTCCACCGCAAAATAGTTTTTGGAGAGTGGACTTTAACCTCATCTATAAAATTAACGAATTTAGTATTAGATCTAAAATATTTTTTTTGCTATAGTAATTTTACTGGTTTTTCTTATACTATAACAAGTTTTGTGTTTAATAAAGCAGTTTTCCAGCAAAAATTGTTGAAAAAAAGATTTTGACCTTTTAAAAATGATCTCTTTGATGAATTGATAACTTCTCTTGTGTCTCAAAAAATCAATGTATTATATTATTGGAATGTTTTTCTTTTTTGTAAATGGTGTTTTCTAATTAAAATTAGAGGGCAAAATAGAAGTTTCGTTTAATTTTCATAGCAACAGATATTATCGATTATTAGATATGGTCGACTATTTTCTTGCAATCATTGGTTGGAAATTGTACGTGTAATTCTTGCTTGGTTACAAGGAAATATGACGCTCATATGAATTTTCTCCATATTTAGTAATGAACTAATTGATTTTCATCATTTAAAAAAAAACTTTAAATAGCATTTCTTATATTTCTTTGTTCACTAAGTGTTGTTTCATTATGTTCATATAAGATAAATTGACTTGGCCGTGATCTCGGAAAATGGACGAGACAATGTGACGATGATTTCCATTTGTCATTGTCAATCTTTTTAATCTCCAACTACAATACATTAAAAAACGGGAAATTTGCACAGGTGTTGCAGGGATTATTATATAGCATTTAGCTTGTAATTATTTTGGATGAATTGAGACTGGGTTTTTTCATATACGAGTACATCATAAAGCGAAATTATTGCTTATGAATAACGGGTTTGGTGACCCAATGATTGAATCACGATTTTAAACCAAGAGTTTCATTTGGATTTTTCAAAGTTTACCGTAGAATTATAAATGGTTCACAACTTGTTCAGTTAGTTCTGGTTTGCGTACCTGTTGTTTTATTTTCCATGAAAATATTATGTAATTTGCATCCTTTATCCTTTATGTATTACATGGATTCGTCCCACGTATTGCCTTGAAATGATTTTATGTTCCGGACGCTACGTTATTGATTCAAAGTGAGCGTTTACAGGAATAGAATACCGAAGCCTTTATTTAGCTGAAGTAAATCACTGATGGAAATTAAAATGAATTCCATGAAATAAAATAAGTTTGTTAAACTTTTTTTTTTGTTTCAAACAATTATTGTTCAATTTATTGACCTTCATTATTATAAAAAATTGTTCATAAATTTCTTTGTTCAGATATACAATGTTGAAATTCCTCTTTGTTAAGAGATTGTGCTCCGACTCTACTGGGCCGGGTTCCAAAAAGATAAAAAAAAATATTTGTAAAAATTCTCACAATCTTTCTTTCTGAATTTACTATTATGTTCATATATTTCAAAATTAGATTGCAAATTCATTGAAAAAAACAATCCCGCACTATTTGCATGATTTAGCAATACTTTTTGTACACCTACACTTTGGTCAATATTCCACTCTGTTTACTGTAGGGGGCATTCAATTATTTACGTTTTTATTGCATTATCTTTTCATGTCCAATATATTTAACGAAGATTATATAAAATGTTGGAAATTTTCTTGCGTTTTTCTTAAAAACCACTTAGTTGTTTTTTTTTTCATTTGGATATGCTTGTTTAATGAAATAATACCTATCTGTGTTGGACTTAATCCTTGATTATATAAATTCAATTATCTATTTTTTTTATATTCAACAATTTGAAGTTAGTTATGGATTTGTGTTGAAAAAAGGATTTATCTAATCAATTTTTCAAAAATTGATAACATTCAGTCATTTGGGCCCAAATGAATATTTAATTCATTCACTTGATTACTGTCCATTGTTTGTTAAATTGGTTATTATCATAGGGTTTTGGACTAAAAAATCATTTTTTTTTCTTAATGATTTATATTTGATTTTTGTACAACGTTTCGTCGCCTTTCGGAACTTTATCAAGTACTCAGTTATATATCATTAAAAGTCATTATTGTTAAAATGATATTTACGACAAAACATTGTACAAAAATAAAATATAAATCATTAAGAAGAAAATTTGATTTTGATGTTTTAGTCCAAAACCCTATGATAATAACCAAGTGAATATTTAATGCTAATTTAAAACTTATTTATTTCTTAATATTTAAAAAAAAATAAACTACCTAAAGGGGTAAACATTTAATAGACTTAGAATTTGGCCGAGCTTAAAAAATATAAGAATGCTTTAAAATGTTATTCTATTATAAAAAACTCTTCTTTTTTTTTTGAATTCGTTATATCTTTTAAAAATACCCTCCCGTTTTTATTATTAGGAAGTAAGTCGAATAAATAGAAAAAAAAACAATTCGGAATTTTCTCGGATAGAAATATATCGTATAGAATCTTTAAATACAATTTTTCTCGGAATGATTTTTCGGGAAACACTGAATCGATTTTGATGAAATTTGTTGTATTTTATTAATCAAAAGTTATATTATATTTTAGTGCCAATTATTTTATTATATTTTAAAACTTTTCTCTGGGGACAGGGGGAAGTGAAAGATTTCGAAAAAATGGATCATTTTCGATACTTTTTGTTTTTAAATTGGTACCACTTCAAAACTTTTTAATTTTCCCAATTCGATGCTCAGAAAATGTCCTAATAAAAAATAGAATGCATTAACTTTATCAAAATCGGTAAAGCAGTTCACGAGAAAAGTGATTCCTCGTTTTGATCGTCTTTTTAAGTATGCCCAAAATTCCGTAACACCATTTATTTCTTTCTCTTTCATGGTGCGTCTAAAGAATTATAACTTCAAAAATTTACAATATTTGGAAATTTCCATGAGAGAGTACAGAAATATGAGTATATTGGATAGAACCCTTATCGGATTTTGTAGAAATTTATAGTACTTTAATTATTATAATATGTTTTATTACTGAATTAGTATTTTTAAGATTGGCCCTTTCCTAGGACAGAGGAAAAGGATAAAATGTCGGAAAAGTTTTCTATATTATTTTCTTTTAAAATATGAATACTTCAGAAACAATCAAAAATTTTCATTTATTCTAACTCCGAAAATGTCATTATAAGATATAAAATTAAGCAAATTTTATCAAAATCCGTAAAGCAGTTTACGAGTTAGGGGTTTGCCTAAAGTACGTTGTAAAACTTTATCACTGTCTTAAATTACTGGCTTTATACCTAGGAATTGCAAATATTAGATAAACTATTAAATCTAATGTAATACCATTGTTTTAATGTAATTCGGTGGTCATATTTCTTTCTCGGTAGAAAGAGTGAGAGATAATGTTTGCCATTATAACTGACTGGCTATTATAATATTAAATGTAACATAAACACCGAATTGCTTTCATTCAATGATAGTACATTAGAATATGTAATGACAGTAACTAAATTAGAGCGTCTTTATACGTTTGCAATTTTATTTAAATGTAGAAAGTATTCATAGTTTTAACTATAGCAACTCAAGTGAATTAAAAAGAGTTGGATGGACAATCTTGTATGATTTCAATTCGTTCACTATCTAATATATCGTCAAATCTTTTTTTTAAACTTCAGCTTATGCGGTTAAAACAAATTGATAAAAACAAATACTATAGCTATGTGTAAGTGTATATGTTCTTACAAGCACCTGAGGAAGACGAAGACAGAATCACCGCCAAAAACTAGTACTAGATGTATAATTATATAGAAAAAAAATGATATTTTATTCTTGTTTCACATATCAACATTTCAATAGTGGCATTTATTATTCCGAGCCTTGACTTGCAGTAAAAGTAAATCGCATATGTTGAACAACCGCACAAGTGCAATACACCTATATACTTACCTATTACAAATTATCTACTTTCGTTTTAATACATTACACTTATACACATATGATATGATGTAAAAGATTAGTCGAGCCAAGAAGCTAGGCCAAGTCGATTATAATTCTCTCATACGAAACATTACGATTGAAACAAGCGTTATAAATTATATATCTTTGATTACATATTTCGCCAATTTAATAGAACCACGGCAAATGCAAGTCAAATAAAATCTACACACCAGAGAAATGTGTACGAACAAGTCAAATGGGAACATTGCTTACAGATATCGAAAGAAAAATTTAGAAAGTTTTAATTACAATTCCTATTTTAACACAATTAAATGAATCCTTGAAATCCTCAAATCGGTGAGTTTAATGCTTTGATATCACGATAATTGAATGATATCGAAAATTTCCTACGCAGCTTTCTTCACCCTTTTATTACAACGCAATTAAATCAGTTCTCGTAAAAGACAATTAGTCATTGGCACGAACAATTAAGCTGATTTAAAATAAGTACTTAATGGAAATTTTTCTTATGTGTTCTATAAAAAAATTAATGAGATCAAAATCTACTCGAACTCGAACAGGTGTTCCCCGTATTATTATGACACTACAAAGTTCAAGATCACATCTCTAAATAAAAAAGATTAAAGAAAATACAAGAATTAAAAAACGATTATTGATTTATTACAGTATTTTTTTTGTGTCTTATGTCGTAAAAGTAAGGACTGTATGATTTGATAACGTTTAACCCAATAATCTAATTGAGCAATGATCTAGATTTGATGAACAGAATAAAAAAGATCGGAAGCAAAACCAAAACAAACAAAAAAAAACATAGATAAAGCTGTGTAATGACTTTGCTAATCGTAATTATAATAAGTACAGAAAGATTTCAAATTGTAATTATCTTTACGTGTGGTTTGATGATTACAAATGATTTATTTCTGGAAAGAAAATTACTAGTAAGTAAATCGCCTTTTAGAAAAATATCAGAAAACATAGTTCCGCTTTTTATAACACATATCGACAGCCTAGTTATAAACCACAAAAAAATAATCTAAAATATCTAAAGTGAAAGATAAAGTAGTTTTAAAACGTACTTAGTTTTACAGGATAGAAAATTTGACGTTAAAATATTTTTAATTATTTAAACCTATTAGATTACCAAAGTTTTTCTTTAAAAAAATAGTATTCTCAGACCAGGAGACCTTAAGTCACGCAACTGTTTCGTTACTTTCCATTTCTGGGTTCTTATTTTCGGATGTACATTAATTTTAATTAATAAGTTTACCAGTAAAATGGACAGCTGCTTAAAATCCGCATTGGTTTTTCTTGGATAGGATGCAACTAAATTAAAGAAGAAAACTTGGATGTTTTATTTTCCATATTGGTGACGTTTCGTTGCCTATCGCAACTTCATTAGGTGTAATTATAATTAATTTTATTAGATGAGTTTGGAACTGAAACTGAAACGTTTTTTGGTGATCCAAGACGTCTTATGAAGTTGAGATAGGCAACGAAACGTTGCCAATTTGGAAAATAAAAAATCTTATGGATCTTAAACAACCTGAGTTTTCTTCTTTAATTTAATAAAAAGACTGAGATTTGAGTTTTATCATCTGTTATAAAATGCCAACTAAACAGTTCTAGTTCTTATTTTTTTTTTTTCTTTTTGGAGGGGAGTCTTTTGAGTTTTGTGTTCTAGATGGATTATTGCACCTTAGTGTTATTCCTGTTAATCAGTCGTATTTACTTCTGAGATAATTCTATTTTTCCCCAGTTCTTGTCTAGGTGTTTCTGGAAAATAGGGAGTTGAATAGGGCATTAGAGGAAATTTTTTTCTCACCTCATTTCCTGTATAGACTTGATTCAAAATTAATCTCAATAATGTGAAGATGTTAGATAGCAATGTTGTTGGCAGACTGACAAACTTTCTGGCTTCCTTCCTTTTCAAGCTTAGAAGCTTTTCGTTGTGTTTTTTTGAAAGTATCTTTATCATAACGCTTAAAAAATTTTCTTCTTAGTTCTTTGATTTTCTTTGCTCTTCCCGAATCCACTCAAGATGGACATTCTAAACCCAGAATGACATACTTGAATCTCTTATAGTCAGTCAGCTTCTTGGCTGTGAATAATCTTCGAGATCCTTGCCGGGCAAGGGTATCAACCCTATTGTTATCTATAATACCTTTGTGACCTGGCATCAATCCCAAATTGGCCTTGTTTTTGGTGGTCAGGCTTGTAAGGATTTGTTTACATTTCTGGATAAGTTTGGAACTTTTGTAGTTCGGTTAGTGCCTTCAATATGATTTGATTATCGGTGAATAGGTGAATTGTTCTGTTTATGACGCACTTCCTCAAACATTCTCGTGTTTAGACTAGCACTACATATGTCTTTGCTTGGTAAATAGTGGCATCCCTTAGTAGTATGGAATATTTAAGGAATCTTAGATCATTTATAAACCATGCAATGCCATGTAACCAAATTTTTCTCTTATATTCTTCCCATGTTTCCTGTGATGTCATTACCCTTGATACCAACATGTTCTGGAATCCAAGTAACTATTACCTTGTTAAATACCACTAGCTGAAAGTTGAGGTATTGGGATTCCTAAACCAATTTAAATTTAGGCTGGAGTGATCAAGGTTTTTATCACTGCTTTACTATTTGAAAAGATTCTTATCGTTCCACTGTGATTTTTTCGAATATATAAGATGATAATATGAACTTCCGTTTGGAATACTGTGGGAAACTTCCTTAGTTCTATGTATATTTTCTTTTTAGGCTCTGTCTTCATATTCCTGCATCTAATTGATCCATTGGTAAACCATAAAATGACCCCATATTTAATGTTGATTTGCTTATATCGCTTTTTTGGCTTATTACAGCTTTGTTATAAAAACGAAATGGATGATTAATCACATATTTGATCCTGGCGTTTCCACTTGACAAAATTTTTCCAAGATGGCAGGTCTAAAACGGCTTCTAAAACTGTAGTCAGGGTGGAATACATGACCCCAATAATACTAAGAAAAGCCGATATTTGTAGATCTTCTAGTCTTCTGTATGTTCTTACTTTCTCTAGTTATAATTCCACATTAATAAGTTGAGCCGCATGCGGCTTAAAAATTACCAGTTAGCCACAAATAATGCCACGTTTAATTTATCGACAGGAAGTTTCTATGTAACCAAAATTTAACTATAAAATAAAAGTGACGTACAAAGAATTAAGAAGTGTCTATAATCATTAAATGTTAAATACACCTTTAACTTAAAATGTTTAAACCAATTCAGGGTATTATGCGTTATAAAATTAATTACCAATAATGTTGTAATAACAATATCATTAGTAAAAAAGAAGAGTTTATGTTTTGTAATAGAAACGGTCGTTCATAAGTTACGCAAGTTATTCGTATTTCAATAAACAATTATCGCGAACGTCGAAACTCAAAACTTTGTACTATTGAATTTGTAACTCATTCGGAAATGATATACAAATATCATAGAACTTGTAACATATCAAACGAAAAATTTCGATCATAGTTATCGCATTTAACGATAACCGAAACTAGACGCGACTTGCTTAATTATTTATAAGCCTTATAAAATAAATTAGAAACACCATATTCTATGCATACCACTTAAAACTTTTTCAGCAGAAGTCCTTCAAAACTTTTATGAAACAAAAAATGATGCCACTGTCATTACTTAGTTGAATCACATTAGTAAAAACACACCTTATAATTTACTCCAAAATTATTATACTCAAAAGTGGTTATCAAAAATCTTTTCTTTTTTTTTTGTTGGCTAACTAAAATTTTACTCACCCATTTATTATCTCATGAAAGAAATCATTGTCCGCATAAAAAAATTTCCAAGAACCAATTGAAAAACCTGTCTATTTGTATATTCAATTTTAATTGAAAAGAAAAATTTTCCTCCCCATAAGCCAATGAACCTTTGTACACAAATGAAATGAAAAAAACTATAAACTACAATTTGCTAATTTTTAGTTTAAAAAAATTCATTTACCTTTTTTCAATTGAATATAATATAATAGGTAAATTTTTTGTGTTGAAGTCTTTGCAATATTCATGCAGTTTATTATTAAAAAAGTAAACAATAGAAAATGAGTTTACATGTGAAAACAATTACTAAAACAATTAAAATAAATTTCAATTAGGTACTGTTTTTACAAGTAATATTATTTACTAAAGTAAACTTTAAACAAATTTGAACCAAAGTTCAAACAAAATGAATTTTCATCGATACGTATTTCGATTGCTAAGCAATCTTCCTAAGTGTTCATCCAGTAGTATTGAATTGCTCCATGCCTACTGAGTGATGATTTTTCACTTTGGAGCGATCGAATACTACTTAAACATCGTATTTTGATTACTAGGCGATCTTTTTCAGTATTTATTAGTAGTATTGGATTGCTTCAAATTATAAGTCATCAGATAGCAGTTATGGAGTGATTCAGTACTACTTGAAAATTACGAAGGAAAATTTCTTGGCAATCGAAATAAGTATCTGAGGCAATATGCTATTAATACATTTTGTTTGAGCTTTTGTTTAAATTTATGTTTATAGTTTATTTTCGTAAATTATATTAGTCACTAAAGCATAATATATTCTATGTATAACTGTTCAAAATCCTATGGAATTATTTTACGATTGCTTTAGTTTTTGTATTATACAAACAGGGATAAATAGTTTTCATTTTTGGATTAGACTAAACTGAGAATTTTCCAAGAACTATCAATTATCAGGTGTACTAAAAAGTTATGTAAAATAATTCATCAAAATATTTCATATCTAGCGGGATATAAAATTTATGATTTCGTTTTTTCTTGTTATATTTCATGTTTTCGTGCATTTTTTTAATCCGTTCTATTATAAAGTGAAAATATTTTCTCCAATTTTCTTAATTGCTAAAGGATGAAAATAAACCATATTACTAAGTCTTCCTGGTAAAAAATGAATCTTAGCTTTATTGTTTTTGTCACATTATTCCTTTTTCATTTTCATTTTCTTTTTTAATTAATTATCATTAGTAACGCAAAACCTCTACGGAAAATTGTAAATCCCTCTTCCTTCTTGTAATATATACCTACTTGGAAAACTTATTCTTGAAATTAAAATAAATTTTTGAAATACTATTTATAAAGTTCAGTGCTATTTCTGGTAAACCATTTGTGAATTTCCCTATTGGTTCAACTCAACAACCCTCGTGCTACTTGCTCGCTTCGCTCGTTAAGCCAAAATTTAATCAAATTAAATTATATTGTGTCAATTTAAATAATATTTTTTCTATATACTTTATAATTATATGTAATTATCATTCATTTGAATTCTTCATGCGTTTCAAATTCATCATATTGGTAACTGACGCTTATTAAGCCAATACATAGTAATCTATAGTCCTATCTATTACAAAAAACAACGATTTGGATTTCAATATAAAAAGAAAATATTTATTGATATCCACTAAAGCTTCTACAGCGTTTTATTACCATGATAAGTTTCTTTTATCCCAGTTTTTCTTCAAAAAACAAGGCTATAAAAAAGAACTGTAAAAAGCGGTAATTGATTTTCATATAGACAATGGAAAATCTACCCTTTGCAATTCGAGCATTAGCCATGGAATCTGATTTCACATGCAATATCAAATTCGGGTAGTCTGCTGGATAGTAGATAACGTCTGAATATATAACTCAAACAAAATATACTTTCATATAATTAACTGCGTGCATTTCAAAAACTATTGTGAACCACATGCACTAATATATGAGGTACTTAATGTTTTCCTATATTGATTATAAAATTCATTGCATGAGGAAAGCTAACCTGACAATGAAATCTTAACCCAAATAATTTTCAAATACTTCTCAATTTTCCATGTTTTTTATTCTCCCAATTAGTCAATAAAACTTCATTAATCAAATCAATATTAAAAAAAATATAATTAGTCAACGGTAAACTTTCTCTATATCAAAAACATTTTTTACATTGTACGTTTACATTGAAATAATTAAAACACTTTTCTATTTATGCAATTACCGATCTAATTATTTCATTAAATTAATGCATTTAGAACTTACAAGCGTTGTTCCTTAAACCCCTCCAGTGGTATTTTTAATAAAAAATCAATACTTAAGTGCAACAAATTACTCACACATTCAAATCAAATCACCTCATTTTCTTGACTCAATGTTCCGTTTATAAATTACCTTTATTATAATCTAATTTCACAATTGTGCTCTTTATTAGGAAGTCGATAATTTTGACATATTGATTATTGTGATCCCGTTTATTTTCATATTTTATTTTTACTTAAGTCTACTACAATTTGTGCACTATCTAAATGACACTTGATATGTGGTATGAAATTTGCTGATAGGTATAGTTATAAATTTTGTAATAATATAGGTCAAATTTTTATGGTTTTAATAGTTCTTGATAATTTTCCACAAGGCGAGTTCAAATAGAAAGGCGAAAGAGTAAATATCACTTGGTCATTTCAATTATTGCAGATTTAGCTTTTACAAGTATTGGATTACTTTGAAGATATCTTCCAATTGTTAGGTGTATAAATTATGCACATTATAAATGCCAAGGTGTGTTTATTTGTATTTACTCCTTTATAGAAAGATTGGTAAATACTAAAGACATTTTGTGGCCCTTTGTAAGGGCCAAAGCCTTGAATGTTAATAGTTTTGAGCAGTGTTTTTTTAAGTTGGGGTACCCGCACCCTTGAGGGTGCGAGAGAAGCCCCTAACAATATAAAATGTTAAAATTTGATAGTTTTCAAGAAATTTAACAAAAAACATATTTTTCTGAACTAAAAAATCGAAACGCATTTTTTAATGAGATGCGAAGACTTTTTTAGAGACCTATTCAAGACCTATTTTCAGATTCAAAGGGGTGCGGCTCACTTAAAAGGTTAAGAAACACTGGTTTAAAGGGTTGGATCCCTTATTACTTTTTAGTCAAAGCAAAACAATTAGTTACTAAGCCAACTGATGCCTGAGTGGTCAAGATGACCACTCTCAAACTTATATTCTTGTACCGAGAAAATTTTCAACACTTCTCGATTTACAGTTTTCAACTAACTCTAGAGTCGCTAAAACCTTGGCATTTATAAATAGATGATAATTCATAACAACAATTAGCTATATTAAAAAAAATTCTATCGATTCCCTGATTAATAGACCGGCATTGGTAATTAAAAAGAAATACTTTTAAGAATTTCAAAAGAAAATCCATTTAATCTGATTGTTGTCATTGGTTTCAACTGTCATTTCAATTTCATTCAACAGACAATTTCACCATTTGTCCGTGGTGTCAATGTTGGCTATTAATATTTCACGGGAATTTAGTAGTCATTAAATAATACACAATTTGAAACAAAAAATTATATCTCAAGTCAAAGTAGTTTACATAAAGTAATAGTTTAAAAAAATCAGCCAAATTTTCAAAAATGTATAATACCTAATTGATAATTAAAAAAATTAAAAAAAAAAACACGGATATACCTTCTTTAGGATGTATAAGTTGATGAGTTGCAAATTTAAACTATAGATTAAAGTGGTATGATATTGTCTGAATATAAATAAAATATAAAATGCAACTCTTGTATTATATCTATAAATTTATTTATAAAGATGTTCATTTTTTTTACATTTTTTTATCAGTCTGCCTGTCTATTCAGGATAATTTTAAAACAACTGAACCATTTATAATAATATTTCGCAGACAGGTTAATTCTACAAGGAGTAAACTAGGATTCTAGGCCACTTTTTTATCTCGAAAATGATTAATGTTCCTCCACGTTAGCAGAAAATGTCTTGCAATTTTCTAGCCTTTTGTCGTTATCTGGTGAACACAAAATAAAATTAGTCGAGCTTGTAATATTATACAAAAAATTTGCTTTTTTTAGGTTTTTTTTATAATTTACATGTAATTTTTTGAATAAATTATCTTATAATATAAGCTATGAGAAAAAGATAATTGTTGTATGAACGATTGCATATTTTTTGGGTAAAGTTAAAAGATTTTTGACGCATTTAAGAAAATTGCCTTGCCAGTCCTTTGACAAGAACTCTCATTCCCTGACTTCCCTGACTCAATGCAATTCCTCAGTATCTTAAATTTTCGTAAGAATTAAACATTCTGACATCACCGGACAAAACAAAACAGTACTTATAGAATTCCAAGGACGCATGTCTTATTCTCCGAAACTAGTGAATTGAAAATAATATCCTCGAAGAAAATGCAAGGAAAATGGAACTTAAGAGGCCTAAATATGGGATTTTTTTATTTTATTTATTTAACTTTAAATTTATAAACGTTGGTATAAACCTTAACAAAAATAAAGAAATCGATGATCACACCAATAGTAATTGTTTGCCCCCCAAATTGCATCATCCATCAAAAAATTCATATTCGCATTGTTTTCATGTTATTCATTCCACCCTGAGCAATATGTCGCGCAAATATACATTTCTTATCTATTCAAATACAAGAGCCTTGTTGCACAAACTTGAAAAGCAATATGTGCAATCAATAAATGCATTGGTACTTTAAGATTGCGATTTCAGATACCATAAAGCTTCGGAAATTTGAGAAGTTTCAAACTCTATTGTAGACACATAAATGCTTCGAGGGTTTCAGTATTGACTATTACGTAGAACTTATACGAAGAAAGCGGTTTGGAAAAGAGTTTTGAAGGGAACACAAAGTAATTTAAGTTTGAAATTAGTTGAGAAATGTTATGGCTGCAATAGATTACGATATTTACAGTATGACCTCGATTTGAGGTTCAAAAATGCTTTTTTTAATTTTTATTGGTTTGTTATCGCAATTGATTTGAGTTTTTTTTTGAATCGGTAACCTAATTTAATGCACATAGAAAATAATTGCTTAGTTGATTATTTTTTTTGGCTTGCAATTGATTGGAAATTGACGAATCATTTAGTTGAGAAGGTTAACATATGCATAAATGTTGCATTTTTCATTTTTAATTATTTGCATTGTTTGAAGGAAAATTTGATAATTTTCCCTTTATCTTTATTGGCTGATAAAAAACACGTTTTTTTGGCGCATGGTTAGTATGAGGTGGACGTGACTTTGGGTCACATTTTCAATACAACACAAATTGGTTAATCGAATTTGCATTTTTCATTGATACGCACTTGAGGTTTTGGAATTAATTTAATTTTTTTTTTTTCTATAAATAAATTAGTTATCATTTATTCTATTAGAAAGCAGGTGGTTGTTTCCGTTAGTTGATGTGAATACTTTGTTTTCATATATAAATTATGCATTATTTAATGAACCATAAAAGCCACAAATAAATTTTTCAGACAACGATGCAGTAAATTGTTATTTGCAACCACAAAACCGAAAATTCTCATTAATTGCTGCTAAACTACGGGAGTTGAAAGCGTTTTGTATTTGGCAAACATCCCGTTGGTTCGTTTCTTGTGGAAAATTGTTAAAGGCTATTTTCGAAATCTATTTCTTGATATTTAAACGTTCATGAATATCTGCATATTTATACTTTGGTTATAATTACGCATAAATTTTTGGAAAATTTTCGATAATATTTCATAAGACCTTTACGTTTTTCACACATTTTTCAAGCCAATAAAAGTCATTGTCAAATGTTGGGTAATTTTCCTTGATCCAGTTTTGCATTTCTTTTTTTTTTTTTTGAAAAATATATGTACATATTTTTGGAAATTGATAAATGTGTTGATTAAATTTGCATCATATTGAAGTGTTGATTCATAAAATATGTTACGTTTATTGTGACAATTTCAATAATATAAACATTCATGTCATATCAAGGACATGGAAATATAAATACCAACTTGTACTGTAAATTTTCTTCTACCTACCTAATATTGCATCACTCAAAAATGCATTTATATAGAAACCTAATTTTTGATTTAAATTCGGGGGGCTTAATAATCAAGTTTATAAAACACAAGTATACAAATTATAGATACTAGTATAACGTGTTATTTGATTTAAATAAGTTCCAACAAAAAGAGCTGTATGGTTTTTATGCCGATTGTACTGTACCATCATCTCTTCAAAATATAATTTGGATACTATCGATTTTATATCAGGTCATTCAATAAAGCTTACACTATTCCACGATCTATTGGAAGATACGTGATTTTCTAGAACCCCAGCGAATATAAAGTATGTAAATCCCATAGCGATTTTCGTTTTAATGTACTCTCCGCTCCTATTATATACTAGCCATCACCTTTGCTAGGGTTCTTTGCTTATTATTAAATCTAGTCTTAAAATACAATTTAAATTTATCTTTTAGAAGATAGTATATATGCTTGATGGGTTTATTTTCTTAATTAACTTCTATGTAAATATTCAATAATATTTCCGTTTTTCTTATTCTTCCTTATTATAACTAATAACCTACGTAATTGTATAGTTGATTTTGAAACAATATATAAAGAAATACTCAACTAAAGTTTTTCAATATATAGAAGTATCATTTAAACTATATCTTTATATATGGCATTCCTGGTTTTCCCTTCTGGTGCAAATAATATCTAGTCGGTAGGTAAATTCATTTTCGAGCAGGCCATATAATACTAGCCGTATGGGAAACACTTTCCCTCATATAAATTCCTACTACTTTAGTAATTGACCCTGTGCTTTATTTATTGTCCGGATGAAGCACAATTTAATGGGGAACTGCAGTCTTTTAAAATCGAATGGATTTTCTGAAGGTATAAGTGGTATCCTTGGTATACTGATTTATTTAAATGTAAATTTAGTGGCCTTTTCCAAGTTTTAATGCAAGGTTTTAACACTTAGCCTGGTTCCATTGCATAACTTGGAGGGATTGGGATTTCACAGTAGTATTACTGGAGCACCCACTTTCAGGATTAGTCTATTTAAGGATCTAAAGGTCAGGGGGATTAAGTGAATAAGGAATTCCACGGGATAGTTTATAGTATCCATACATATGCACTGTGCTGGTGTATTTGTGCTGGTGTTTTGACCCCTCAGACGACAACAACAATGTGTTATAAGTAATTTTTTCCTTTTTATTACGATAATATTTTTGTTTCTACTTCAAATTCAAACTAACAAATTTAAATCGAAAAAGTTATTAAATTTTTTAAATCACTTTGTGTTTCGTGTTTAACGACATTTTCATTATTAAATTTCGATTGTTGTTTTAGACCTCGTGTTTTGCCATACCAACTTTGTCGCCCGTTTTCCCCCTTTTAGGGGTGGAGTTTTCAAAAATTCTTTCTTATCGGATACTTATATGAGAAATATACCGTCCAAATTTCAAGTCTCTACGACCAGCAGTTTAGGCTATACGTTGATTCATCAGTCAGTCAGGACAAACGATTTTATATAAATAAAAGCTTTATATTTTATGAATTATTGCAAAGTGTAGTTAAATTTCATTTAATTTGTTTTATTGTAACGAAATTTATTAATTCATTCAAATTTTTTCCGCTAAAACTGAAAAGTTAAATTCTACTGTAAATATTAATAAGTTTAACTTTTAAATTACAATGAAAAAAAAAATGAATTTTACATCAACTAATTTCTGTAATTTATTCGTCAATACTACATCATTGAAATCATAAAAACAAAAGGCTCGATTAACGTGATATAGCTATTTTAAATAAATTATTATAATACTCTTATCTATACTAGTGAGGAAAATAATTTACAACATTGAAAATATTATTATTTGGCATTGGCATTCATAAAACGTAGTATAATTTAGCCTTAAAAATAAATGCATTCAACAATCATCATTCGAAATAATTAGCCACAAATTTATTGAAATTCACAATTAGTCATCCAAAGAATAAAAGCTTCAAAGAGCTCAAATTTAACGACAAGTTTCAACATGTTTGGCATGACTCAAGTTTCCTTTAGTACAAATTATCAAGCTGTTTTAAAAATCTTCATTTGTTGCGTCATTTTCTTCACATTACGGTTTAAAATAAATGAATATTTACTTCAGTGTTTTTTTTTTGAAATTTCTTTTAAGAAAAATACATAAGAATAGCATTAAATTTTGTTGATTTATGTTGGTTCATTATAAGTCTATTCTTTGCCATATATCTTAAGGGTTTATAACCCCTGGAGTGTCTTTGAAGAACTGTATTCTCTTTGCCAAATTTTTATCTTTTTCGATGCAAATTGGACATTCTTTTTATTTCAAATGCTTTGCAGGTTGGATTTTAGGATACTATTTGCTTTAGTTCATAAATCTTAAGCTTTAAAAACATAACCGAGGGATATGCTTAGGTTTTTTGTGAGGAATACCATCTTTTGTACCTTAGGAAGATTTTTACTCTTTTTAAGCAAAAATTTTGCACAATTGAATAATATTTTACATTAAAATAAAGAGATTTTTTGCTTAAAGGTTTAAAAACACAAATAACAATTCATCATTTGCCAAAATTTATTTTTTGTTGAAACAAAGCTCCTTTTTTCTACAAAAGCACGCTATAAAAGGATCTACAAAATTAATAATTTTATCAATGAAAAAATAATCTTGATTTTTACTGATTATATGTTACTGAATATAAAATCGAACACGCAATTTTCTTTGAAATTACGCGATTACATGCGTATTATTTTTGCAAAAATAAATATATGCACATATTTGTAAATAATATAATAAAACAATCGTGTCATGTCAAGAACTATATACAGTACTCCATTTATAATACGAAGGAAAACACGGAAAATCGAATAAAAATAACACAGCAAGGTTAACGACCCTACCATCATTATTAATCAATCTCCTAATTGTACAAATTAGATTTTAACTTTCAAATTGTGTTTATCATTTCATCTTTGTAATTATTACACCAATGGATGTTCAAATGTTCAAATTGAACTTATTGTAGTTTGATCGGAGAGAGGGGACGAGGAAATAAAACTGCAATTGTATTAAATTTCTAAGTTAGTTTTGTTTGATGAAGGAAAATTTTATTATTATGTAAGCCGTCTGTGTTTTATTATCATTTTTTTTCTTTTTGTAGATAACCAATTATTGTCTCTGTTAAATATAAGTTTATCAATTCTGTTTTGTATAAAATTAGTTATTACTACATCTGTTTATTCAATGCTTATTTTTTATCCAAATAAAATAATCTATGACTAAACTTTTGGTGATTATAGTTTATTAAAAATTACTGCAGAGAAATTTAAAAAAAAAGAGCGTAACGCTTTTCGTTTACAGAACTTTAAGATTAATTTTTCAGTTTACAATATTTAAGTTATTATAAATTCACTTATTTTAAGCAAAAAGTCTAAAAATTAGGAAGTTTAACTTTATCGGTAAGATTAGTACACTCCGTGGAAGTCGGTTCGGTTTCATAGAGATATAATAAGAGAATAGAGTCATAAAGCTAGTTGAAAATGCAAAAATAATAGAAAAGAAATATACAGTTGACTGATAAAATCGATCTTTGCTAAGTTATAATCGATCAAAGCAAAAAATCGTAATCAACTAAAATTTTGCTATAATAAAAAAGTTAAACTTCAGATCCAAAAACTAAAGCTTTGATTCCTTTGTCACATAAGTTATGCTAGGAATATTTTTTTACGAATATTACAGATACAGTTTTGAACATTAAAATAATTCCAAATAGATTCAATTAAAATGACACTAGCGTGATGGAAATCTTAATTTCAAGCAATACAAAGTTGTTACCATATCTACCATACCTAAAGACTTTGGATTAAAACCATTTCTTAATTATGTTTGTTTTTGCTTCGTCGTAATATTAATATTACGTGTTATATTTAGTTTATGTTTCAAGATTTATAAACGACCTCATTCATGTCTCGAAATAGAAGTAATGGAGGAAAAAACATAGTTTTTTCTGCACATTATAAATTATTCATGGCAAGTCACACAACAGCGAAAAAAAAATCAAATAAGCTTCAAGTTAATTAAGAGTTAAAGCCCCACGCTATTATTTTGTATTGAACCAATTAATACGAAAGAATTTACTTTTGAAGTTTAAAATAAAACGAATAATTAATATGTAAAATCTTTTAGCTGAAAAATGTCCCTAAGAACAAAGACAAACATTTTTCAAGTGAAAGATACCCACAAGCTTAATAGCTGGAAACTTTAAATATAGTTGGAAGCTCTAGTCAATAAAGCTCTAAAGCTATTATTTCTATAAATTCCTAAACTTAGAGTTGCTAATACTCGAGTTCAGAATATGCTGAATTAATTAAAGATTAACCGAACTATGCAAATAACTTTGGAATTTTTGATTAAAAAGTAATGCAAAAATAATATTTTGATGATTCTTTTCCATATTTGATGTCCCATAGTTTATATATTTATATTCAAGGGCAGATTTGGGTGTGGTACCACCGTGCCTCCTTTCCCGACAGTATTTTGTGTAGTGTGGAAGCAGAAAAGAAAACTGTTTTTTACTAAGCATTTAATTTTTCTATTGTTTTTTTTTCAATTATTTTTCATAAACCTTCCTATACATACTTGAACACATATTGTTGATTATTTTGCCCGACTACCCTTAGAAACAGATCCTGGATCCGATCTTGTTTATATTATTTATATTTTCTTTGTTTTCTATTTTTTTATTTTTGTACAACACGTTTCATTGGTTCCCCGACTTCTTCGGGTACTTTTTAATTCTCAGTTAAATAAAGTACTACTTAATTTTAAAAATTGATGTTAGTAAAAATTAAATTGTACCTGAAGAAGTTGGGAAACTAATGAAATGTATGGCACAAAAATGAATAATAAGAATAAAAAATTCCCATAGCAAAAAGAAGATAAATAATTATAACAACACAAAGCTTTGTTGGTCAGATTAGATTTATCAAATTTCTGAATACCCAATGGTCAGGGAATTCTGGAAAATTTTTAAATTCGTCATAATTTTATTAGCTATTTCATTCGTAAAATTGGTTTTATTAAAATTAAAGAGTACCTGAAAATATTGGGAAACTGATGAAACGTATAATACAAAAAAAAAAAATAAGAATAAGAAACCCCTGTGGCAAGTAGTATATAAATAGTTACAGTAATATAAATGTTTGTTCATTATATTTGATTTATCAAATTTAGGATACCCAGTGATCAGGAAATTCTGAAAAATTGTTAAATTCTTCATAATTTGAGTAGATATTGATATGCTAGATTGGAAAAGATATAGCTCTTATCATAGACAAGTATTACGGGGATTGTAATTGGAGGATTTAGGGCTTTTTGAACCAACAATTTGCTCATAAGCTATTTCAAAGTGGTACTAAAGACATTTTATGATTAGAGTGACTTATTAACTCATAAAAACATACAAAATACTTTTTATTCTTAAATATACATTGAAATAGAAAAACCAAAAACCTCAAGAAATACAAATTATATTCAATTCTGTTTAGAAGTGGGGTCAATTTTAATTTTGAATAAATGTTTTAAAGCAGTGTATCCTCGCGGGGTAATATCGCCCCTGGTGCCGGTGGCTTTATAGATAATTAAGGGGATTTAAAGAATTGTGGTATTGAATTTTCCGTTGTACCAGGGTTTTCCTACATTATACCTTCAAAAAGAAGTAAGAAAATATAGAAATATGCTTCAAAGAAAAGTATACACTAGTGAGTCATTTCTACGCCAACAATGAATCATGAATCTTTGGTGGAGTAAAATATAAATAGTTTATAAGGCCCTTACAACCATAGTTTTTATTTATATCAGCCCTTGTATAAATCGAAGTTTACCAACTTTGCTTTTATACAAAATTGGTTTAATAAATTTCGGTTTTAGGAGAAGGAAATACGCAAATTATTTCACAGCAAAAAATTTCCGACTACACCAAACATAGTATCAAACTTTGCATATCCAATTGGATTATTTTAATCGAGGCCGATTTAATGTGTTCTATGTTCGTTGTTTGACTGTTGAAATTGATTAGAAATATTTTTGCAATTTAAAATTTTTCGTTCCCGATTGTATTTGAACTTATTTACACATTTTTAATTTTGGTCTCGATTATGGCGTCCATTGTCCACTTTCATTTGTACACAGCACACTTATATTACATGAAAATTACACATTGGCAATAGATTAAGTAAAGAGTGAATTATTATATTTTGTTTTAAAACAATAATTGACGACGGGTCGCTAAGTGAATCAATTAGTTCAATGTAAATATATTATAAATAAAAATGATAAATCGATGGTGATAAAACGATATTTTCATAAAAAGGTCATTCCTTCCATACTGAGATGATCATAGAAAGGATTCGTGTGTTTATGTGGTTCATTGTTTGTAGTTCAATGGTTTTTCATTTGTTGTTTAACATTTCTTCTTCTTTTGGATTTCAGTGGCAGAAGGTGCAGTTGGTGTCGCTTCTGTGATACAAAATTGAGGCAAATCAATTGCAGTGTTCCACAAATTGGTTCATTTTGAAAACAAGTTTTACACATTTTCAAAATGCTGTACGTTTTTCACGTGGATCGGGGGACGCTGATGACCTTTGACATGCAGCTGTCCGTTGCATAGTAAGTAATTTTGTTTTAATTAATTTTAAATTAATATTAAATGATGCATTGATTGTTAGATCTTAGTTTGTTTTCATTGTAAATGTTACGGATTTTTTTTTTCATTTTTTATTACATTAGTATAAGTAACATTAAAAAGTTAAATAATTGCGTGAGAAAATGCTTCATTTTCCTCGTTGTAACTTTATGAATGCAAAATATCATTTTATGTTTGGTTTCCAATATAATGAAGAAGAATTTCTCAAACAATTATTAGTAGGAAATTCACATTTGTTTTCTATCGAAATTAAAACACCAACATTTCTTTTGAAACACTTTTCCTGAGATTTCAATAATAAACATATGTTAAATATAAATTTCATTAGAATGACATAATTATCAATCCCCAATTTGTTATGTTTATTAACTATTTTGTACCTATGTGAAAATCATTATTTGATTATATCTTTTACAAATATAATTGTACCCTGCCAATCATGGTATTGATCAAGGATAGGCACACATGAGGCCTAAAGGAGTCGAAATTTACATTTTAATATTCTATAAAGATCCATACACAAACCTTTTTTTCTTTAATATAATTGCATATTTTCACTAGTCACAAAATAAAAAAAAAATAGAAAAATTGTCATTATAACATGTAAACACAAAAATAGAACTATGAAAAAGGAAATCATTATTTCAAAATTTTAGCAATAAAATTCATATTTAATAATAAAATCTAAGATCAATCCCTATAAAGTTCTAGAAAACAATAAAACTATAAGTCGTAAATAAGCCACGAATTTTTTAAAGCTTTAATGGGAGCCGCACTTGACTCAGTAAAGAGTCACATGCGGCTCTTGGAGCCGCATTTGCCCACCTTTGATACAGATGATCACAATTTACCATATGCCTCAATAATTACACTTTTTATAACTTGTAAGCTTTTAGTAGCTCTTAATTTGCTACCACACAATTCTTGAGAAAAAAAAACATAAATTATGACACTTGACCCCGGTTTACTAGCCCATAGAGTGGTGGAGAGTAAATTTTATTGCTACAGCACTAACCGAACTTCTAATAGGAAAATATATACTTTCATATTTTATTAGTTAGGGGTAGTTAAAAGTTTTAATACCATGTCTGATCATTATTTCTATTATATTTTACTCTAGTAGCAAATTGCTGTGTAATAAAGCAGCAGGAAAAAAATTTAATAAAAAGTTAAACTAGATTTTTGCCATTGGAAAACTGTTGATTCCTAGTCACGTGTGGAAATATTCACAATTGCTAGTATATAATATTTTGTTCACATGTCAGGAAAAAAATGCATAATAAAATATGTAAATGGAGAAAAAACTAATTAAACACAGTTATGAGTATGCATATAGTTTAAAAAGGAAAATCAAAGCTAAAATCGATTGTACAATGAGATTTTTAGTTTAAAACTCCATACAAGAATGTTACATAATTATACCTTTTCTGTGCGGAAGAAAAAATTTAACCATTGATTTCATCAATGATAAAACTATGGATGTCGGCAAACCGAAGAAAAAATGGGTACCTAAAACCTGCAATGAAGAAAAATGAAAACTGGAAATGAAGAATAATACTAAAACTATCTTAAGACTAAGCAGAAAAACATGGAATTGACATTTCAAGACTTCCAGAGTTGAAAAAGGGAACTTTCCGTACTACCAAGAAGATGTTTCAGCAGAAGAAAGGGCAAATTGTAAAAAGAAAACGAAAAACTATGTTAGCCTTAGTAATGAAGGAAAAGATCCTAAGAAAGTGGTACACTTACTTACGTTAGTGGAAAGTGGTATGGTACAGTCAATTGAAAGTGGTATGCTTAAGAACTGAACATGATCTTTCGTCCAAGCTATATCTGTTTCTTTTTATTCTTTTATTTATCGTCGCTTTGTAACTACCAAAGTTTTTAGCGACTCTAGGGTTAATAAATAAAATGTAAATCGAGAAATATTGAAAATTTACTCGATACGAGAATCTATTAACCCAGTATTAATTTATTTCGAAGCGGCCACCTTGACCACTCGGCCACCCGTAGACGATGAAGTCTGTCATCTTCTAATTAATCAGTTGCCTTGAAAGTTTTTCTCCATCCCTAAACCCAAAATTTCGTTACATTTTCTCTTGGACGTGCCTCAGGACTTAAAGTTTTTCCTCCTTGGTATTCAATAGAATTTTTTTTTCTTCGCATTCACTAGAATACTTAATTTGTGTTACTTTTGTAAACCAAACTCTTTAAAATTTTCTTTTAAAGAAGAAAGAATTTTGGGACTCAAGGTTTTATTACCTGCTTTTAAATCTCGAAAAATATGTTAATTGCATTTTCACACTAGGTCGGAATGTCACCGGTAATGCATTTCATTTTGGAACTCAAGGTTTTGTTACCTGCTTTTAAATCTCGAAAAATGTGTTAATTGCATTTTCACACTAGGTCGGAATGTAACCCGTTATGCATTTATTTTGGAAGTCAAGGTTTTATTACCTGATTTGAACCCTCGAAAGAGGTGTTAATTGCATTTTCACACTTGGTTGGAATGTAACCGGTAATGCGTTCATTTTGGACTCAAGGTTTTATTACCTGCTTTTAACCCTCCAAAAATGTGTTAATTGCATTTTCACACTAGGTTGGAATGCGACCGGTTTTACACAAAACGAAGTTTGATGCATAATATAAACTGATAAAAGCATTGCAATTGTACTTTGTACAAGGTTACGAACTGATCAGTCTACGAGAGTGATTCTTAACCTTGTTGGAGGTATAGATCAACATTAGTTTGCGCATTCACCGATCTCTTTCAGAGAAATTCAAGAATTCACCGAGCCCGCGAGACTAACTAACCGAACCTCTGGAGTTCAACTGAACCCAAGTTAAGAACCACTGGTTTAAGACCCTCAGATTCGTTGCGACGGCTCCATGGTTTGTCACAAATCAGGACATTCACAAAAACTTTCAAATGGTCTTTGTCAAGGAGGAATTCGCCAAACATTATACAAAATATACAGTTGTGTTTAAAATTGTATCATATTTTAGTAATCACTAATCTTATGTGGTTTGCTAGTTCAGGCACTACCGGAAGAGACTACGGCAGTGGATTAAAAACCTATTTTTAACTATACCAAAGAAGTATAACTTCTCACTCGCGTATATAATTACACATTTTTTTTTAAATTTTGAAAATCGAGAAAATTTGTTTTCTTTTTTTTAAAAAAAGCTTACCCTTTTGAAAAAGCAGCCTTTGGCGCACTTGGGAGCAGGACTCATTGACGAGTGTACCTAATATTACCTCTCGTGAACTTAATTAACTGTTCTTCACTTAGTTAGGCACAAACTAAACGAATTTTGTTACGAAAATTCCCAAATGATATAAAATAGGCTCCACGAGGGGGACACAAGAGGGAAAATCGATGTTTCTTTAAGAACTATAAATAAAAAGATGGAAGACAAAAAGTTCAAACCGAAAAAACCTAAATCTGTTAGATCCAAAAGTCTATTATTTTTCTAATGGTTGAATGAACACAATGAGTAACATACATGGCGGAGTACATAAGGTCTTCGACCCCCGCGAATTACAAAGTAAAAAGAAAGTTCCTGATATGTATTCTAGGTGGATCCATACGCAAAAAGAATCGCAGGGAGTGCTATTATTAAAATTTCGTGTTTTATATTTGGAACTTCTATAATTTTTCAATTTCCAGATGATAAGTGACTGGACTTTTCGGTTTCAACTTTTTGTCATATAAAAAAATACATATTTAATCGAAATAGACTTAATGTTATCTAATCTGATCCTATCCAACAGATCCAAATCACCAACTTATTACTTTTTTTTTATTTTACGGTTTATATAAACAAAAAAGTAGATTAGTAGAGAGTTCTTTTTTTCTGTTAATTAATGCTAGCTTAGCACTTTTGATTCTCTCTCTCCTCCTACACCTGTTCCCATATGATTGTGGGGTCGGGTTTTCTGGTTCTGCCTCGCCACACCATCCTGTCATGGACCTCATCCTCGGAGACCCCGCACGACCGCATGTCCTTCTGTACCACATCTTTCCACCTTGTCTTGGGTCTGCCCCTAGGTCTACTGCCCGGGACAGACATATGTAGTGCCACATTTTAGCTTATTTAGCTTAGCACTTTTGATTGCTGTAATTAAATTTCACAAACCGAAGATTACTAATAATTTGATTGATTAATTCAAAATAAGAAATGTGTGTTAATTTTGTCAATTAGTCGCAATTGTGACGCCAGCGAATATTTGATCAATCAAACCGGTATAAAATTTTGAAACTGCCAATTAAATCTTTCCATTATGACCTATGACTTGACCTCAATACATTAATGTAGTATGAAATTTAAAAATCAGGAAGGTTACTTATTAAAATTATGTAGCATTTGCTACATTGTCATTGTCAAATAAGTAATATATTTTTCTTTGGCAAAATAACAACAATTTAATGAAACCATTTAATCAATTTTTGAGAAAGAAAAGATCAAAGATTTAGTTATTTTTACTACAACAGTATGTTATACTATGTTAGTTTTAAATTATCCGCTTTAAAATTCCAAGCTTTTACGTGAAAATGATTTTTAAATTTGGGACCAATTCTTTCTTTGCAATTTTTGGCACTAATTCATTGCTAACGCTTTGTGGTCGGTTGAAACTTTGGGAGAAAATCCAATTTTTCCTCTTTAACATCTAATTTAATAAATACTTTGCTAAAAGTCATTGTATTTTATATAGTGAGCATTCATTGGGCTTCTTAATTGACCTTGATTTATATTTTTATCCTATTTGATCAATCTCGTTTTTCATAATACATATGACACGTGTACCATGTCTTTATTTATAGCGTGATATACGACTGATGATTTTTCTAATTCATGATAAAAATATTCATACCTACGCAAAATAATTAAATTTAATCTTTGCTTTGTCGTCTTATCGGAAAGAAAAGTCTTTGACTTGGGAAAAGATTTTATATCTTTTTTTATTGGAATATATTACGTTTTTTTTTGGGATAAAACAGTACAAAGAGGATATAACCTTGATGAGGTTATACGCGGCCAAATCGATTTTTAAGGGTAAATGACTTGTGAACCTTGACATTTGAGAAAAAAATATTTTTTTTAATAAGTACAAAAATTATGGAAAAATGTTTTTCATTTATTTTTTCATACATTTTTCATCAAAGTGAATCTTTTAATTGTTGCTACCGTTATGAAGTGTATAGAGTACACGTTAGTATTGGTTTTTTAAGAATTAGTAATGATTTATTGATATAGAGGTCTTAAGACGTGACGAAATTTTCTCGATCTCGTCTCGAATTCGAGACTTGACAGAAATTCCAACTTTCTCGTTGATTTTATTTTCATTAAACGCAATTATTTGAACTTAGTGACCACCAAAATAACTTTATTTCGTGGAAATATGTTCTTTTTTAAATTCGTCGAGATGTAAATTAGCAAATATATAATCCAGCGAAAGTTCTTGTCGGAAAGTTCTACGGAACTCTTCTTACGTAGTCCACCATATACCTACTTGGCTAATTTTTACAAAAATAATTATTTGCCGTATTTAATATAAAGTTTATTCATAAATTTTCATGATTTATCTCTATCGATTATATTATTTTCTTTGTTTTGTGTTTCTATATTTCAAGTGTATTTTACATTCGATTCCATCTTTCTGAATCGTAAAACACCACAACCGTATTCTAAATTTACGACAATGTTTTATAGTCATGTAACAAATTCTCCTATAATAAAGTAAAACGGAAAGATACAGGGATTATGGTTTGTTTTTTTTTTATCTTAAAATACAAGGGTGCATTTAAAGCTTGAGCTTTTAAGGACTTGCAAACGAACGCGCGGATATTTAAAATAAAGTTTTATCAGAACCGAACTTGATTTTTTGTAGTTTTGGCCAGTTTTTTTTTTTTTTGATAAAAATTGTAGGTACATCTCACCTCTTTATACGTTTCTTATGTAAATAGTGGGTAACAAAACTTGTAATATTTTGTATACTAAACTTGTTTTTAAATTAGTGACAAAATATCGTAGATTTTACAAAATTTACTATAAGTCGAACTTAACAACTGATACTGCTAAAGTATAAACATCGTTAATGTATACATATATTTACGTACTAAGAAATGCTATAAAAAAGTACAAGTTATATTATTAATAAGTATATTTCAATAGTTTTTGAATGTCTTGTTCTATTCTTTTGCCTACATTGATATCACATGGTACATTTAGTTTAATTTGTTCATTCTTAGACATGCATTGTTAACAATTATCCACAATATACGTTAAGGGTTAGCCAACTGGGAATGTATACAATAACGGGTTTAACTATATAACACGCTAAAATCTATGCATGTTGATGTTATTATTAATTTTAATGAAACTGTTGTTAGTAACACTAACTCGTTAATGTATACAAAACGTGAATTCAACTTTTACCGGTAACATATATACGTTACAGTATGAACTAGTTGCGTCTTCCAATAAATCAAGGTGATTTATTTGAAGGATGAAGGATTATATATGAAAGATCATATTTATTTATCATTAAAGGGAGGCAATTTTGAATAAAACTTGATATGTTTTGTTGAATACTATGATATTACCCACCCTTCCCTAAACTTAAGCCACTTTTCTAAATAAGACAATATACCCTTTTCAGTATTACGTATTTTTGAATGACTTCTAATAGAATTTAGAATAGTTTAAAGAAATGTTGCAAAATTAAAAAAAAGGGTAATATTTATGAAATGTAAAAGAGTATTATGTTGCAGAAAAAATCACTCATTTGTAACAAACATTGTACAGTAATGATGCTATAACATGAAATACTTCCTTAAATACTTTTACCTATTAATTTCAGCAAACTTTTGCTTTTTCAAGCAAACGATTAAATCACGAAATTTGTTTAATTCAACAATAAGTTTTGCTCAATTTTTGAAACCTTATATTTGTTGTTTAAGAAAATAAAAATAAAGAATTTCTTCTTCAAATGTATAGCTATAGGTATTACCATTTCAGTTAACTCGTGCCTCGTTTATTTTATTAATAGTTCTTACGAAATTGCATACTTGAATGGACGATTTAAGTAATAGATGAAAATAAGGATATAAAAAGTTCATCGTCCTTTTAGTTTATGGCTTCGTAACAATATCCCGTTTATTACTTAATAAACAAACATAAGGATTAATATACAAACATTGCTTCGTTTATACGACGTATATTTAATTTCAAGTTGTTTTTTCAAGACAATATTTATCACCGACAGAAAAGATTGTAATAAATTGGATTATAACACAGTGACATAGTTCTTTTTTCGTTGCTTTCAATTATTTAAAGTGAGGTCATTGGGGTCAGTTAAACATTTTGCACACGTTAGTTTTTATGCAAATTATTTTGATAAAAACCGGTTGCATTTTATATTAGCATGCTTTTTTTAAAAGATACTATTTTATAGTTTTATTGTAAGTATTGTAAGTTTATTCGATTGTATCGTGTCCAATCGGGAAATGGGGTTTTTATCACGAGAAAGATCACGGAAGTTCTGAATAAAGCTGAACCCTATTTGATACATAAACGCTCATGCCATGTCGCTAAAGCTGATAATAAAAGCTTGTTTTTTTTTCTTTCAGCGTGGATAAATTGAAGGAGGAAATAGAGCGAGCTTTTTCCATTCCGGCCGACAAACAAGTCTTGATGATGAGTGGCGGCCATTGTTTGGAAAATAATGCTCGAGTCTGCAGTTTTGGAACAGGCACTGATACAAATCCCGTTTATTTATTTAGCCGGGAACTAGCCGAAAGCCCCGAGCCACCAATGCCGTTACCAGATCCTACTCCTGGTAAACATTTTATCATCAAAATCTTATTATAGTTTTGATTAAAACTTCTTTTTTTTTCTTTTGTAGAAATTGATTTGAAGGAGCAAACTGAAGCGTCGAATAAGTTACCGGCCTCATATAACACAGTAGTTGTACGAACACAGCTAGCGCAAAAATTTCATGAGGTCTCCCGGGAACAGACGCAAATCTGTGAACGTCTGGTTCTGGATCAACATCGGCAACAGCAGGGATGGGCGGCCGTCGTTGCAAACTTAGAAGATGTTGTGAGCGAATTCAAAAGACGAGCAGATGTGTTCTTAAAGTCAAACCAAAGTCGCCAAGAAAAAATAGAAACTTATAAAAATCAATTACAAAAGTAAGGAAATATATACATTTCTAAAGGTTTTATTATCAATTTCTTAACTCATTTATCGAAATTTAGTCTATAAAAGGAAATAATATTAGGGTTTGTCTTAATGCGTTCTATTTACTTCAAATATGGTACTTGCTAATTGTTCCAGAAATAGTATATATAAGGGTTGATATTACAAAACGAAAATTTCTTTGTATTATTTTTCCCTCAAACACTATGTTTAAGAAGAATAAGGTTGAACTAGGAAAGATGCTAAGGCGAATGGTTGTAATTTTTGGGGAGTAAAATTATAAATTAATTAAAATTAGATTTTCCAAAAAAATGTCGCCTTTTGATATAGTGAGGGGAGTCTGCTTTTCATTTGTACCTCTGCCGTCTCAACCATCGGCGTCCGCAGAGGGAGCATTTGGGCAAATGGGGGTCTTTGCCCCCTGTTGGAATATCTGTTTTAAAGTATTTTATTCGAAACTTTTACGCCAGCCCACAAAATTAAAGTTTAATTAAAGATTTTTAGTCAATCCCGTTTTCTTTTTTGCTCTTTACTTTGAAATCTTACAAACCATGCATCGTATAACTTCTACTGATTTTACCATTTCACCCCTGCTGATAGTTATAAAAGAAATAAAACATTTTTAAAACAATACGCATTTTCAACCCTATTCTTCTCAAACGCGTTTGTAATTAGATACTCAATTTGATTAGTAACTAATTTAGAATTTGCCAGGAAAAAAAATCACAGGGCTTTCATCCAAATTTCATCCCCTATATGTACAATACCTTCAATTTACTATTTTTGGGAAATTCTATGTATTGATACATACTTGAATAAAACATATTGATACTATTAAACAACCACCGCCATCGCATAATCGCGGGATTATCTTTAATTAAGAAAACCTCTTCGGTAACATCATTCCTTTTGATTTTATCTTTTACTTCAGAGACCCACCAAGACGAATCGCACCCCGCATCCCAATTGTCGAAAAATTACCCTATCATTACTTAATCTTGTGCAAATTTGACCAAATGATTAAAATCACTTTTTAATTTCTCTCCTGTTTTACTTTCTTTAAGTACATATTGAAATAATTAAATAAGATGTTTTACTACCTTTAATACTTCGTTTAAGCATACAAACTTCAAACCACGATTTAGCCCTCTTCAATTTTATTTTATTAGATTGCAAATTGAAATATCTCAATATATCATTTAAGTATGAGTACCGTCAAAGGGTACATAAATTGGGTGCTTTTAGTTAAGCTATTCATTATAACAATGTAATTTGTAGTGTTTGGGGAATCGATTGTGAACAATGAACATTTTGTATCAGTATTGAATAGTTTGATGATAGTTTTGAACGATTTTTAAAGAAAAAGTAAGCAAAAAATTCGAGAATTGAAAACTAAATCCAATAATGTTAATGTGTATGTGCACTTTAACTCATTTATCTCAAATTAAGTACAGTTTGAGCTTGACGAAGGGAAATAATTATTTTTTTCATATACTATTGATATTTTATGAAATTCATGTATGGCTAATCTCTTTTTTTCTATTTCCTTCCAGTTTTCATAAAAACTTAGAAATATTAAGTAAAATTCCTGTGATCCCCGCTTTATTAAATAAATTAAAAGAACCCTCCGAAACACCACCGATTATAACGCAAATGTCAGTAAACAAAGATTCGGATATGTCGACTACACCACCCACCCAATCATTGCAATCAACTACATCACCTCAACAATTGCAATCCCAACAAACTGAGTCATGTGCTCCATGTAGTGATGTCCACATGACGGACGTATCTCGCGAAATTTCCTTACTCCAATGGATTTCGATGAAGGATAACCAATTTACATTGGAACAAGTCGCATATGACTGTGATAGTTTAATGGACGAACTCAGTCCTGATAATATCGAGAGCTGGAAACGGGAAAAGGATGCGGCTATTAACTATATTTACAATTGGCCGCTAAAGGAAATCTCCGGGTTGGGCGATCGTTTGTTCGGTCTGGATCAACTAATGGGAGATGCTAGGCGTTTGGTGCAGGAACAAGCTGATCTTGCACATTCGTTTTTACAGGTAACTAACATTTTTTTACTAATTTTGCAATGATTTTATTTTCATACTTTTTTTATAGAATCAAAACCGAGCCAGTACCTTAGGTGATACTTCTATTTTACCTGATTTATGTGCGTCACATCGTGGACAATTAAATGTTATGCTTTGTAATTATAATAAAATTCGTGATATTAGACGACGTTGTAGTAAAGCAAAGGAAGAACTTTGCATAAATTTGCATAAAAGATTACGGTAATAGACACGAATTTAAAAAATATATTAGAGAATTATTCATTTTGTTTATTACAGGTGGGTTATTGAAGGGGAACAGCAGTTACTAGAGTTTGATTATAAATTAGCTACTTTTATGTCAAAACAAGCACATTTGGATTATTTATTAGGTGTTTTTGATCAATTACATAAAGCACCTGAAATGTATTTGAATGCAGTTATTGAAGTTGTACGCCGACGACATTTTTCACAAGCTTTCTTATCGGTAAGATATTCAACGCTAAAACCGTGAACTCAATACTTATTTTAGAAAAAGTATAACCGTTATCGATGTTTAAATTTCATTATATCATACAAGGATGTCCAACGGTCCGGGAAGTCAGGGAATTTTATTGGGTCAGGGAACATCACAAAAATTTCTGGAAAAATTTTAATTGTTTATTATATGATTTGTACCGGAAAAGATGTATACGACTTCGTAAATAAGCAATAAGCGTATTATGTAAAGAATTTATACGTAAAATAATTCAATGATTCAAAAGAATATAAAGGAAACATCACTGCGTTTTATTTCACAATCTTTTAAAACAAAATTGATCGTGGTTTCTAATCATAAAGTTTTTTATTAATAACGCCAGGAAAAAAGCGAATTTTTATCTGGAGACCTTAGAAATTTTTGTGATGAAAAGAATGGACATTCTGTATACATTCAAATAAATAAGGAAATCGATTGAAGTTTAATTATGTTTTCGATAGTTGTACTAGTGACTAATTATTTCAAATCTTTTAGTGGGCCTCGGACTTGGCATGTCAGTTGACGACAATTCACAGCGAAGAAATAATGAAGAGGAACGATTTTCATACAGAATTCGCAGAACATTTCTTAAATTCTTTATTTTGTGGACTGACTGATATTCCTCCGCCATATGCCACAGAACCACCCCCAATGTTCGACGTAGGATTACCTTCATTAACTGTGGAAGACATTGAACGAATCAAATCAATTGTACCACATTTGGCAGAAAAGTTGAAAATGCCTGATCTCACAGCTATTAGTCAATTTTTTCAAACAAAAAATGTAAGTTTGACGAAGAAAAACATGTTGAAATTGAAAATTTATTTTCCATTTTTGATTTCCAGTTATCGGGAGTACGATTTGAAGAACGAGGAGTTGGGGATGACAGATTTATTGAAGACAGAATAGAGCAGAGGGTTAATGACACGGGAATAGGAAATACGCTTCAACGGGAAAATTTACTCAGAGCTTCAGATAGTCAAATATCAGCAACGTCCAGTCATTTAACACAACCACACTTAAAAGACTTCGATCGGTATGTATTAATGAAATAAGCATGGTGGACTGTAAATCATAAGTTAATTACGAAACCAAAGGCCAAAAAAAAATTATACCAAGGAAGACCGTTTTAAACATTACCGGAAATTGGGTAACGAACGAGTACCGTTGAACTGCTCAAAGGACATAGAACGATAAGTATGGTGAATCGGCCCCAGAAGGGTATTTGGTTCATATTTTCAGGGTATGCTGAATCAGCTTTTTTCGATTTTTGAAGAAATGGTAATACATAGGGATCTGAAACTTGCCGAATCAATGTATCTTAATAGTAACAATATACCCTGAAATTATGATCCAAATATCCTTCTGGGGCCGATTCACTATACTTATCGTCCTATGCCCTTTGATCGGTATACAGAATTCAAAGTTAACAAACTCATTGTTCTGTTTTGTCATATATTTTCTGACATGTTCTGTTACATCAAATTTGTTTTTTTTTAGTTTTGCTCTTTTACAATATTGAATATATATATGGAGCATTTGCAAATGGAACTATTTATTGGTAGTTCCAAGTATTTATTTATGTTTCTGCTTTATAGTCCATGCCTCTTGTTTCTTTTTCCTTAAATAGACATAAATTTTACTAAAACCATTTTACAGAGGATTCGAGTCCGAAACCGATACAGAGGAGTTCGAAAAAGTGAGTCAAAGTCCTGTAGACTTAAATTTCGAAAATAAGCAACAATCAACAGCTACTATCGCCACTACCGCAGAAAGTACAACATTAGACGCATCCACTCTCACAGAGGTTGGTGAACGCGGAAATAATTCCCGATCTCCTTTGCCACCAAAAAAACCACCTCGCGCATTCAGCTCTCGTATGCATGTTCAAATCTCCTCAAAACTAACCCTAACTACCTCTTCAAAATTAAAACATGACGATAATCTTTTAATTTCGGCATTAAAAAATGAGACTATTAACTCAAAATCAACGAGTTCCATCGTAAATGATAAACAAAATGACAATAATTTAGATTCATTAAATCCCGATCATAGTTTTAATCCTGAATCCTCGATTACGGAATCTGCTATTGATATTGGTAATGACGAACTGAACGCGCGTACCAATCCGTCATCGTCCTATCCAATCCAATCTCCTTTACCATCTCCTTTGTTATCCCAGGGCCACCAGTTGCTACCGACGGAGTTTGTGACCACCGAGTATTACATTGATGAATCCTTGCCATCGAGTCTCAGTACGGATGGCGGAGGACCAGTGGTACTCCCTTCTGGAGAGCTAATGCGTCATCTGGATGATTCCAACACAGTGGTTGCTCTCCTACAGGTACTTGTTCGCCTTCTGTGAAAACCATACACCAGTTACACACATACACGCATCACTCATAAAACCAATACATTGTCACTTCTTTTTTTTTGTTTTTATGTAGCTTTGATTTATTTTTCAATATAATTCATTATAAATCATACATTCCTTCGATCGGCCAATATTTATATTTTCAAAATTTCTCAAACCACAAAATTTATTTTAGTTTCTGCGATCTCTGTTGCATTACAATTCGGTATGTAGCTGAAAATTGAATTATTGGTGGCCCATTATAATCCTTATTTTGATTGATATCAAAATGAAATCCTAAGAAAAGCAGTTTTCAATCCTACTAATTTCTAATTATCTTTGGTTTTAATATGTTTTTTTTTTTTGTTTAAATTTGTTACCTAAACAAACAAACAGTTGGTTTCAAATTAGTTTTGAAATTCAAAATTTGCCGCGTTCGATTGAGCCTAGCATGAGTTACTGAGCATGCGCGAGTATTTAAATTATATATTTTGAAATTTTTATAATTTTATTTTTTCTTATTTATAAACTATTTAAGTAGTCATATTTCACAAATTAAAAAAAATCTCTCAATATTGTTAACGTATGCTCCATAATGCAAAAAATTACCATAAAATCTCGATTATAATAAGCATTTGTGTTGAATAGAACTTATTACTATTTGAGAAACAGAAACAATTAAATAAAGGTTTTTTGTAGAATCAACTTCTGCAATATAAATAAGCATTTCCATTTTAAAACTAAAGAATCATTTAGCATCCCCCACAGTATAATAATTTTTAATTGAATTTATTTTGAAAAACGTTCTTATTCTGTGATATGAAATTATCTCAAGTTAAATTGACCATTCTAAATAGTATTTTTAACAAATTTGCTATATAAATTGTGTGCAAAAGCTGAACTGAATTAAATAAAATAAAATAAAATACCCTCCAAATACGTATTTCAATTGTCAAGATATTTTGAAGATCAAGTCTGATTGTTGCTTGCTAGTTTATTCTACGTACTTGATTATTGTAAAATGAATATTTAAAAAAAATAACAAACTTATTAAATTAGTACAAGGAATAAGAAATTGCAAATTAAAGTTCAAAAGTTTTATTCGTTTTATTGTCTTAAATTTGAGTATAACTCTTTATGAGATGAGAATTGGACCAAATTCATTACAATCAAATTCAATATCGCCCGTTTCTTAAATAATTAAAAAATACGTCAGGTTTTGATTCAGAGGAATTCAAAATATATATTTAGTCTAAATTTTGAAATTTTCTTTGTTTTTTTTCTCTTTTCCTTCTTTAATAGATAATAATTTAATGGTGTTAAAAATACTTTCTCATTGTTGTTCAAAGAACTATTTAATGAATTATGCACAATTCAAGACCTATTAAAAATAATTTATTTTTTTTGTGTTGTTTTTAAAGCACACCTCAAAAAATGCACCCCTAATTTTCGTTCTCAAATAAATAAAAAAGTGCGTATTATATTTACAATTTTCTGGATATTTGATTTGTCTCAATCGTACGTAGCGAATTTTTGAATTTTTAAAGAAATACATATAATAAAGAACGTATACAATAAGAAAAAGAGATGGTGAAAATTTCTTTGAAGTGTTAAATTTCCCAAGTTAATCGAAATAAATATATGTATTTCCTTTAAAAATTCAGCAACTTAAAGAGCTTTTTTGTAAGGAAATTTTTCTAATAAAAGTTTGTTTCTAGGAAAATTTAAATACCGCAAAATTAGAAATCGAAAAACTTAAACAACTTCTTCAAAGAGCTGCTCAACTTTCCGAAAACACCATTCAAGCTCTTCGTGCACAAATGTTAAGCATTCAATCTGACATTAACACAGAAAGACAAAATTGGCAACAACAATGTTTAGCAATTTATGAAGCATGGAATAAATTTCAAGAAGAAACTGCTTTGAATCAAAGAGAACAAATCCAGCGACTAACCGTTGACCATGAATTGGAAATGAATGATATTAAAAATCTAGCGATCTTAAAAGACGACGAAATCAGATCATTGAAATTAGAAAAAATCGATATGGAATGTTTTTATAACAAACGGTTGGAAAATGAACAAAGTAAATTAAAACGGACTGAAGATCGTTTAAAACAAAGTTTACAACAGTGTGAAGAACTTGACAAAACTATTGAATCAATGAAATTGGAGCATGAAAAAGCTTTGATGCAACAACGTGAACAAATGCTTCACGAACATCAAAATGAAATTGAATCCTTACGATCTCGATTCCGATTAATGACCGTCACGAACATGGAGCGTAGTCCTTCCGATTTAAGTTTGGAACGAATCGATCGAATCGATATGATTCAAATTGGTAAACATGAGTCAATAATCGCTCAACTAAAAGATGATTTCTCCTTACAATTACAATCAACCGTTGAAAGTGCTGTACAAAAAACTCAAACTGACTTAAAATTGGAATATGAAATGAGTCAACAACGCTGGAAAATGGAAGAAGAAAAACGTATGCGTGATACCACATTACTTATGATTGCGGAAAAAGATGTACAAATCGAAAACTTACTAGAACGAGAAAAGGCCTTCGCTCGTGAAACTATTAAGTATCAACAAGTTATTCAAAATCTAACAGAGCAAATCGACAACGTTGGAACTATTGAAATGCAAAATTTAATCGATAAGATCGGACAATTGGAAGCGGAATTGTCATTTGAGCGATCAAAACGTTTGTATGATATTAGTGGAGCTCCAGGAACTCAAAATCCTTTGGTTCGATCAGTTATTATGACTGCTCCTCAACCTATGTAAGTTTCCGTTTTCCTTATGTATTAAACTTTTAAAACTTATATCTTTTTTAATCTAGGGAATGTCGTCCAGCGATGTGCGATGCTTCTACAAGCACCGAAAATCGGGCTTTGCGTCAGTTATCATGTAGCCAACAAAAAATGATACAAATGTATCAAATTAAAACAAATTCTTGTAAAGAAAGAGACAGGGTTCTTGTAATTTGGGATGAGACATATCGAAATTACGTGATTGCCATAGATCGGGCGTCAACATATGTTTTGGATTTCAATTGTATCGCACCATTGGGCTTAAAACCACCAGAAAAAGCTGTTGGTAAACATAAAGCCGTTGGAGAAGTCACTAACGTAGAAACTTGTTATGCAAAGAAGGTAAATATAAATTAATATTCAAGGTGCTTGACTTGTTCTTAGCTATCGTTTGTTACATATTGCTTTAAACTTTAATGCCACTGCAAGTAAAATGTATCTTACAATTTCTATTTTCTTATTCTTGATATATTTCGAATGACTTGCCTTTTGTACTCAATTAACCCATATTTATATCCGGTAGCATTTAATAGGTATATAACTTGCTTTAAACTTTAATGCCATTTCGAATAAAGTGTACCTAACTGTTTTTTTTTTCTTATTCTTGATATATTTCGAATAACCTACGCTTTGTACTCAATTAACCCATATTTATATTCCGTAAGTGATGTGCTCAACAGAAGTAGTTCAAATTTTACGATCAGGTAGCATTTACTGCGTATATAATAAATAAGATAATATCCCATGATAATAAAGCGTACAACAATAGAATATAACAAGTACAACAATACAATAAATTTCAATACCATTTAGAACGTATTTTACCCCCACCACTCCATATTTTTTGTCAAATTAGGCAATCTCAATACTTATAAAAAACAATGGTTGCCTATTTCGATTAAATAATCGGTTGCCTATTTCGGTATGACGTATCAAGAAGAAATTTCGAAGTCTCTCAAATCCTTTACAATAAAAGCAGATCATCCATTATTTAATTTATTACTATTCTTTTATAGTCTGATAATGCGTACAACATACCAGAACAGACAAAATTTTATCGTGTTCACGTGAAACCGTTAACCAAAGAAATGGAATCAGCGCTTTTACGTGAATATAAAAAACGTACTCGAACCATATCTACAACAATGGATTCTAGTACATCTTCAGGAGTTGCCACAAGCTGTGAAGCTGGTGGAAGTGATTCGAGTATGACGCAAGTTTCCCAATCTGATGATAAGCAGCAACGTAAAAGTGAAAAACATCGGCAAAAGCAGTATCAAAACCAAGGTGCGATTCCTCGTTCCAAACATCAACTACCCTCCTTACAACAGGAAGTGCAAAACTCTCAAAGCGAAGACAGCGATATGGCTATTGCAAGTCCTGTACTCAACTCGTCGAATGTGTCTCCTTTTCTAAATCGAAGTATTTTTGGAACGCAATCGACTTTCAGCAGTGGCTTTTCAACCTATCATAGTTTGAGTCAACCATCAAGTTCGGAAAGTCACACCGAAAACGAACTTCCGAATCCCGATGAAGTAGACGGCGTCAAAGTTTACGAGGAAAATGTAAAGAACAGTTAAGAAATTAAAGATCAGCGATTTTTACTCTTAATAATGTTTGAGTGAGATTCAATAATTTGAAAAATGAGTGATCGAAATTTATATTTATTTTCAAGCAGAATGTATTTTATTTTCTACCCCCCTATTATAAGAGAGGAATTTTACGAATAAATAAGGAACAAAAAAAAAACGCTCAAATAATTTTCCTAAAAACATTGGGAGACCAAAAAACACAATCATTAATTTACAGAATTTTCAATTATTTTAGAATAGGAAACTGCTTTTTGTAACGTTCGAAAAGTTAAAAATTTCTTTAAAAAGCTTGATTTAAAAAAAATGGTCACAAAAGCTTCCTCGCTCTAGTTTAAGGGCAATCAAACTACAGTAATTATAGAAATTAAAGGCTGTTAAATATTCATTTTAGTATTAGTAGTAATTAAATTGAACAATTTGAGAGAGATTTATTAGAATTGGAAAATTATGTCATTTTAAAATCCAATACAAAATCAGTGGTTTTTTAAAAAGATGTTCCTTTTTGAAAAAAAACATATGTAAATATTTTAAACTTGCTTCACAGTTCAGTAGATATTTTTTCAGGAAAGCTTTTTAGTCAGTCTATATATTATCAATTTAAATCAGTAGGGATTTTAATCAATACTTAGGAGAAAGTTAGTTGTGTAGGATTTTAACTAATAGAAATTTATTGTGAAAACTGTTTTTAAAATACGAAACTGCACTGAATTGTTAGAAGATAAATCTCGGATTACTGTGTTGTGAATTGTGATAGAAAAAAGTAAAACTAAAAAAAATGTAAATATTTTCAGTAAGTTAGTTTTTAAATTTTGGCAATAGTTTTGCATCGAATTATTTAATTGCTTACCATAATTTAATGCGTTTTACACGATTAACAAAAAAGAAATCCATACCGGACAAAAAAAAATTATTTTAATTTTATAGTAAGAGGAACTATTATCTGGCATTTTAAGCCTTCAATCTAGACTTGCTCAGTAATGATTTGAGCTTTCTAAGCCGAGAAAGCTTCAATTTTATAAAAAATGTCACTCTCCTTATGAAAAAAAAAAAGTTAAACAAGATTCTTTCCATGGATATTGAAAATAAAAATAATAGTATCCTTACAGAAACTTATAAAAGTTTGAACTTTTCTGACATAATTAGATCAAAAAAGGTCGTAATTTTTAGTTCCTACAAAATGAAAATCTCAGATAGAGCTGATAGTTAAACGAATATGCGCATGCGCCGATTATAACTACATCGCATTAAATTTGACGCCTGAATCGACCATAAGCTAAGTAGTTAACATATTATTGGAAAAAATAATTTTTAATGATGAAAAGTATTTAAATATTTGTTCATAAAACATTTTTAAAGGTGATTGAATTAAGTAATGAAAGCTCACGAGTTAAGTAATGGAAATTCAGAGTTGTTCCACTGTGCTTGAGCTACTGCGCATGCGCTTCACTGGTGCAAATAATTTTGAATATGTAATTTTCCGTGCTGGAAAAGTGAAAATTTACTTTTCCAAAACAAAAATATAGCGAAATTTTTTTAATAAATTTATGACAAGGATGTTCCGCCTACTAGTTTTCTTTGGCATACTATTATTTTTTTTGATCTGTAATGTGTTAACGAAGAGAAAATCTGGTTCGAAAAATCACTTGGTAAATGGGATAATGTTTTAAAAAAATATAGTTTTCTCGGATTGGAATACTTGAACTACTAAGAACTTCGAATTCTAATTAATCTTGGATTAGAAATCAATTTTATTAAGCAATTATGGATTTCTGATTAACAGGTTTTAAATCGTTTAGAGAGCAAAACTTGTCCTAATCGTTCCCAAATTCAAAAATCAATTTAAATCGTGTCAAATCGCCTTTAAAATCATTCTTTTTTTCGAAAAAAAAAATATGTGCCTAGATATTAAATACTTAAAAAGAAAAATATTTTTCTTATTCCAATTAAATTTCCTTTCGAAAAATTAATTATTGAAAAGCGTAATTTGTGTCTAACTTAAAATTAGTGTTCAAATGAATCACTTTATAACATTAATAAAGGTATCCTAAAATCATAAAATTTGTTTTAAGTGTGATATTTGGTATCTTGATTAATATATAAATGAAATATTAAACTTTTATGACAAATAAATATAAACTATATTTGTAATTTTATTCAATATTTATATGACTTATACAGAAGTCATTTAAAATATTTTATTTTGGACATGGAACAGGCTAAAGAAGAGTTATTGAAAACTATTTATATTTTTATTTCACCAACTTGAATGAGGAACTGTTTGCAATTTATAAAAATCAAAAAAATATTTTTATAATTTTCCAAGATTTGATAATTTAGGGACCACTTAAATAGAAAGGGTGATAATTTTTTTTGAGCTTTTGTATCAGCGGTTCCTCGTTTACTTGAAGTTAAAATTACTTTATAAGAAAATTCAAATTGGCTTATATATCCTAAAACTATAAAAATCATCTAATTAATGAGTCTTAAGTTAAGTCCACAATGTTCCTTTTATTCCATTGTTTTCCTCTCTCAACCATATCCTTATCTTCTCACACAAAGAATTTATTTTTATTTAAAAAGAGTCTGTGTTATTGTTTTATTTAAATATGAAATAGTTTTTGATTGTAAAAGATATGCAAAATATGTGATGTTAACTTTTTCTCAATGATGACGGGCTTATTTTAGTCACATTTATAAAATGGTATAATTATAATGTGTATAATGATATATGATAATAAATAACATTTTATATTTAAAATGTCGTGGCGTATATTTATAACATTTATATTTGCAATTTAACGAATAGTGTGAGCTGTAAATGCAGTTTGAGAATGTTATAATTTAGTATATTGAACGTATTATGTAATATTGATAATAATGTCTATCTCTTTGTCTTGAATAGTCTTTTAAGTCCTTTTTCTCACAATGTACAAAATTATTATAATATTAAAAACGATTTTTTGTATTAAATATATATTTGAAAAATATAACGTTGTTGTTTTTGATATTTCAGGTAAGAAAATTGTCAATGTTCTGTTGGCAAGTTAAAGGATCAGGAGCGTATCGATTAGAATCAATATCTAGAACTAGTATCAAAGTTCTACTTTGTTTTTGACTGACCAAAAAAGAACGTTTTATTCGACACATATATTTTTATGTATGACTAGGAAATCCTTTTTACAGTACTCGATTTTGATAATTCGTTTTATTGACTAATATATATATCGAAGTTGGCCTCAAATAAATTTGAAAATTGGAATCATCGTCAAGGGTTGAAAAGATAAACAATGATTTACTGTTTCTTTACAAAACAAATACTTAAATTAGATTATTGGGGACCGAGTAATCTACGTAACTGCTCCAAAACTGGTAGGTGTTGGGTTCGATTCTCATATCGAGCAAATTTTCAATATTTCTCGATTGATGAATTTGAGTAACCCTAGAGTCGCTAAAAACCTTAGCAGTTTTAAATCGACAATAAATACCAATAACAATTTCTTTATCTAAATTAAAACGTAAACCTTACAAAATATATTCTTTTACAATAAACTTGGCAGCCCTAATGAGCTGACAATCCTTATCAACAGCCTATTAACAAAATGAAATTATTTAACACCGTTTTTATGGTACATTTTCTTTTATTTAATGTCATTAATATTTACACAAACATGAACAATAATTCAATAAATACAATTCGCCGAATACATGCCAAGCGCATATCTTTAATACAAATAATAATGGTACTCATAACAATAATTATATTTTCAAAAAAGTGAAAAAAAAATCAAAATTAACAAGAACCATTTAATGGATGTTAAAATTTAAAAACTAGTTTCACTCCGTTCATCAACTAGACTTTAATTTCGAGGATGTTGCAAATTTGAGATAATAGCGAAAGTGAATTCGCGCGTATTAGATTGACCTCCAATATCTTTGGTGCGAATTTTTCCATCGACTAATACTTTATTGATCGCATTGCGGATCATATCTCCGTAACTTGCTAAATTGATGTGACGAAGCATTTTAGCTGCGGCCAATAACATCGCTGTTGGATTGGCTACATTTTTACCCACGGCTTCGGAATATGTGTGTCGCGCACCCTAAAAATAAGAAATTAGGTCTAATTTTTAAGTATAATTTTCCGAATTCAATATATTACAGGTTCAAAGACAACGTGTTCGGCAGAATATGAAGCACCGGCTACAACTCCAGCTCCTCCAACCAAGCCACAGGCCAAATTATCAATAATGTTTCCGTACAAATTTGGGGTAACCATTACGTCGAACTGTTGAGGATGTGAGACCATTTGCATTGTACAATTATCAACGATCATCTTTTCAAACTCAATTTTTGGATATAATTTAGACATCTAAAACAATTTAAATTAAAGCAAAAGAAAAGATTTTATAGCCCGAGATTTCACTGCTCTTGCATTTCGATTAGGGCTGCTTTTAGCCAAATTATACTCTTAATAGGAAATTATGAACAAAGAAATACGTTTTCATTAGGTCGACTATATAATATATACAAGTATTTGCAGAAAGAGCAAAATAAAATTAACACGCTAATTTCTTATTCAAGAATATCGTATACCAGATACTTGTATAAAAACATCTAGTTAGCTACGTCCTTGTTAAAAATTTTATTTCGCTAATTCTTCTTTCATATTTTCATGACTTAAAATATTAAATACTTTGATGGCCTACCCAGCGAAAACGTATTCTTCTATTAAAAATTATCTATAAAAATTACATTTCGATCAAAAAGCAGACAAAATCATGCAGTGAAATCTACAACTATTAAAAAAATTACTTCTTCGCAACTTCTCAAGAATAAACCATCGCCCAATTTCATGATATTGGCTTTGTGGACGCAGGTGACTTTTTTTCGGTTGTTACTAGTGGCATAATCAAAGGCAAATTTGGCAATTCGTTTTGATTTGACTTCCGTAATGATTTTCAGACATTCCACAACGCCAGGAACGCCTTCATGCTCCAGAGCGGAATATTCTCCTTCGGTTTGTTCTCGAATTATAGTGCAATCAATGTTCTGATGTCGAGAAGGCACCCCAGGTAACGATTTCACGTGGACTACATTGGCGTACAAATCAAGAGCATTTCTCAATTTCATGTTGAGAGTTTGTAGCTCTCCTGTGACACTGTAGTCGGGGGTGGAAAGAATTCCCTTCAGGCATACCCTATTTCGAGCAATTGATCCTGCGACTTCTTCCAAAGTTGCACTCAATGTTGGATTTACCTCCGAAAAGAAATATGTTTCAAAGTCAACAGGAATTCCAGCCGCTTTGAAAACTTCTTGCACTGAGTAGACCAATTCAGGTCCAACTCCATCGCCAGGAATCAAGGTGCATGTAGTTCGAGTTTCCGGTAATCTAGGCCTTTGAGCTGATTCAGCCTTTAAAAACATTTACTATTAAAAAAGGCTATTAAGTAACTAAAGAAATCTTACTTGTAAATCATTCGACGTTACATGAAGAGCTCGAGATGACAACGTCGGAGTAGTCTGGAAAAGATTGAAATGCAAGTTTGGTTACAAACACAATTACGTAATTAAGTTTATGCAGAATTAAAAAAATATTTACTTGAGATAATAAACGAACGAAATTTCGCCCGATTACCGACATATTTGTTAACAAAAATCAGAGGTGAAATGGAAAAATAGATACGAAATTCAGCCAAAATTAATTTGGCTTTTAATGAGTGGGGATGAATCTCGTATAAAATATCAACATCTGCGGGATCTATAATTTTTCACGATAGCGAAGAAACAAACCTTTGGAGAACAATGTTAAAATCAGGAGGGTGTCCGTTAAAATGATATAAATTAACAATGCTAATAATAAAAATGGTTTGGTTTGAATATTTAAAGAAAATTAGTATTCATATGTGTGAAAAAATATACAGTTAATGTAGTAAATAGCGTAAATAGTTATTGGTTTACTTCCCTGTTAAAAAAAAGACATTTAGAGGCATTTTGAAATCATTACTTTTAAAATGTCTTTAATAACTTGAAACGACTTCTAATGGGTTTTTTTGAACATTAAAATTGGTTTTTTTAACAGGGTTAGTTATTTAGGTTTATGAAAATAATTAGCAAATATTTTGTTGTATATTTTTACGATTTTTACTATAATTTTATCACAATTCAGCTTACCGCTCTGTTGCAAAATTTTAACTTCCTCAGGTGCTTCAGTGTTTTAATTTAATAAAAAAGTATAGAAAACACTGAAACTCTTAATTAAATTTTAATTTTTGCTAACCTTTCCTAGTTATACTGCAAAGAATCGAATAATATAACGTCTAGATATATATAAATAATGGAACAATATGCATTAGTCTAAAGCTGTACGATATATTTTATTTTCACGATACATTTTAAGTTCATTTAAATATTTTTAAGTCTGGTGGCACGAATGAACAAAGCACGTTATTGCCACTTCCAAACTGAGAGGTGTTAGATTCGAAATTTATACGAGTAAGTTTCAGTACTTCTCGATTTACGGATTCTATATTGACCTTAATGAAAATCAATCTTAGCCAAATTGGCACTAGACTAAGTGGAATAAAATGTTAAACATATATTTAGGTAGACTTTTACCACTGCTTGATTGTACAGACAATATTTTTGTTTGGATCTCAACTGCAAAAATAATACACAGTAATCAATTTTCTAAAAACGTTAAAGCTCCATTGTTAGTTGTTTCTTTTAAATGCTAATGAATAATTGGGTTCCTAAATCATATATAGAAAAATATACCGAAGAAGCATTTTGTTTTTACCTCAATCGAAAAAAGATATAGAAATTTTCGACAGTAAAAGCTCTATATTAGTGGATATTTCAATAGTTTTAACTCTTGTTTAAGGTTTTACCGCTGCAAGTCAGATTGTACAGATTGTAGAGAATTCTACCAAAAAGTATTTTGTTTTTACTAAGACAGAAAAATAGTTATTTTTAAATAGAAAAAAAGGTTTATCGGCAATAAATTTTCAGTATTGTTAGATTTCACATCATGAAAGATTGCATAGCTTCCAAATTGCATCGTTAGTTGCTTTTAAAGAACTAACCAGAACTAACAATGGACTTCTAACAGTTTTAAAAACTATCAATGTATCTTTTTCGGTTGAGTTACAAACAAAAATATTGTCTGCTCAATCAAATACATTCAAAAATCTACCTAGAATTATGCTAAAAAAATTGTATATCAAATTGACAAAGGTTTAAAACGACAGAAGACTAATAGTTATGGTATTTACGTAATTAATCAACGATCCTTTATAACCACTATGATTTTGCCTCCACCTAGCAGGGTGGAAAAAAGGCATTTTAAAGCACTTTAAATATTCAAAGAACCTATAAGAAGCCATTAGAAATCCTTTAAAGTTAGTAAAGCCATTTTAAGTGTAATGATTTTAAAATAACACCTTTTTAACAGGGCCTAACAACGACGAATTTAAAACTAAGATTTTGGAAAGCTTACAAAGCCATGTTTGAAGCCATTTAATACTGTACCTGAGTAATGAGTGAGAAAAAGCATTAAAAACCAAGCATCTAAGAAAGTCGAAATTTCCATTTTGTTTAACTAGTGAAATACTTTATTAGTTAACGTATTTGCATTTGGCTTGGTTAAGCATTTGATTTTTAGCAATGCAGGCTAAAAATCAAAGCCTACTAAAAATCATTAGTCTGCATGCAGGCTAAAAATCAAACGCTTAAGCCAAATGCAAATACATTAACTAATAAAGCATTTCACTAGTTAAGCATAATGGAAATTTCGACTTTCTCAAATGATTGATTTTTAATGCTTTTTCTTATCCACTACTCAGGCACAGTATTAAATGGCTTCAAAAATGACTTTTTAAGCTTTCTAAAATCTTAGTTTTAAATTCATCGTTGTTATTAGGCCTGTTAGAAAGGTAGTAATTAACCACTACAAACAATAAGAATATGGCAAGGCAATTATCATGTATAACGAAGTTAATATTATACATTTAGGTATGTATGATGTTGAATTTAGTTAATTATGCTTTTCCTTACATTTGTTAACATGTTATTTGTATTATTGTTTATAGAGCACCTAAAGAAGCAATAAATCATTACGAAACGTCGCGTTCAACAAAAAGTATTAACTCATTTGCCTGCTTCAACTAAGGTTTGTACATTACACAGGTCGCTCCATTAGAAAAAAAAATTACGTCATACGAAGAATTTTGAAATTGATCAGTCTGAAGATTTGTACGAATTTCTTCTGGATACGTCACGTATCCATCACGTAGCCACCATGAGGCCACCTGTGTATTTTATAAACCTTGTGCTTCAACAACTATTCTCTGAACATATAGTAAAGGGTACCCCCGGTTAAGAAGGGTCAAATGCCCCCCACTCGGAATCGGTCTAAAAACTGTGCAGATAGTTTTCTTGACACAAAAAAGTAAGATTGCCTCATTCTATACGTCACCAACCCCCCCTCACCCATCCAGATAGGCCAAAAAGTGAGTTTTTTCGAATTTATTTTTTTCCAAGCAGAGCATAGGCTCAAAAAATCTGAAAAAATTCATGAGTATAGTTTTTGAGGTGCCCTTTCCGAAAAAAAATTTCGCTGCCCATAAAGTTGAACCATGTGGCCGTAAAAAAAATTTTTAATCTAAAAATTGAATTTAAAAAAAAAAAACGTCCTCTGTCACACTACTTTTTACGTCACAATAATGTAGTTTATAGCAAATCCTATCACTCAAATTCGGTTTCAGACCTGTAGGATTGGTGGAACCCGTTCAAAAACGATTTTTTCACCATTTGTTGCAGTTTTTTTGAGATTTCATTAAGAAGAAGGTGTTTTCAAGGTCGTTTGACCTCAAAATCGGATTTTACGGAACATTTTGCATAAGTATGAGTACTCATACATATTATTTGAGATCAATTTTTAGGTTTTATACGCAAAAACACCGCGTTTTTTAAGAAAAACCCTCATTTCGGGGCATTTTGTGGGGTTTTGGGGGACAATTTTGCATAAGAATGAGTACTTATGCAATCAAAATTACGAATTATTGTCGATCATTTCACATTGCATAAGAGTTATATTTTAGTAATATATTTTGATATATTAAAATATATATATTATATATATATTTATATAAATATATTTATTATATATATATATTATATATATATATTTTATATATAATATATCTATATATCTATATATTAGAAAATATATCAAAATATATATATATATATATATATATATATATATATATATATTGTTGAAAGTGCTGTGAAAAAGCCGGGTTGTTTACATTCTGTTTCCACGGAAGTGACCAGAACTGCGAATAAGGATACCATCGAACTCGCGATCGAAAAAGAAAAACTCTGTAATTTCGTAAAACAAATGTAAGAAAGACAAGTGGTTGATCAGTTAAGTTATAATTTAATTTCATTCTGAAATTACTAAAAATATAAGGCGAAAAGACAAAAAAGTTGTTTTTGAAAAACGAATATTGTTGTACATATACATTTCTGTACCGAGTATATATATATATATATATATATATATATAAATAACTCTTATGCAATGTGAAATTATCGACAATAATTCGTAATTTTGATTGCATAAGTACTCATACTTATGCAAAATTGTCCCCCAAAACCCCACAAAATGCCCCGAAATGAGGGTTTTTCTTAAAAAACGCGGTGTTTTTGCGTATAAAACCTAAAAATTGATCTCAAATAATATGTATGAGTACTCATACTTATGCAAAATGTTTCGTAGAATCCAATTTTGAGGTCAAACGACCTTAAAAACACCTTTTCCTAAATGTAATCTTAAAAAAAACTCACCAGAATGCCCCGAAATGAGGGTTTTTCTTAAAAAACGCGGTGTTTTTGCGTATAAAACCTAAAAATTGATCTAAAATAATATGTATGAGTACTCAAACTTATGCAAAATGTTCCGTAGAATCCGATTTTGAGGTCAAACGACCTTGAAAACACCTTCTTCTTAATGAAATCTCAAAAAAACTGCAACAAATGGTGAAAAAATCGTTTTTGAACGGGTTCCACCAATCCTACAGGTCTGAAACCGAATTTGAGTGATAGGATTTGCTATAAACTACATTATTGTGACGTAAAAAGTAGTGTGACAGAGGACGTTTTTTTTTTTAAATTCAATTTTTAGATTAAAAATTTTTTTTACGGCCACATGGTTCAACTTTATGGGCAGCGAAATTTTTTTTCGGAAAGGGCACCTCAAAAACTATACTCATGAATTTTTTCAGATTTTTTGAGCCTATGCTCTGCTTGGAAAAAAATAAATTCGAAAAAACTCACTTTTTGGCCTATCTGGATGGGTGAGGGGGGGTTGGTGACGTATAGAATGAGGCAATCTTACTTTTTTGTGTCAAGAAAACTATCTGCACAGTTTTTAGACCGATTCCGAGTGGGGGGCATTTGACCCTTCTTAACCGGGGGTACCTTTATCATCAAGGAGCTGATACATATTTAGAATTAGGTAACTATGTTTTTTTGAATAGTTATTGTTAATTATAATCGGTTAAATCTTCTTATATATGTAATATGTATATATCAAAAGTATGTTTTTGATCTTGTTAAGAAAGACTTTTAAAAGCATTAAATCATAAAATTAAAACTGCTTTTAAAAACTTTAAACGACTTCTAATGGATTTTTTGAACATTAAAAATGCCTGTTTTTACAGGACATATTAATTCTTCGTTTATATAATCTCATCTCGTTTTCGAGATGGGAAACTCTTTTCATAAACATAGCATTTTTTTTATTATTATTATATATCTTTAGTTTCGTTAATTCGGATACAATAGAAAAATATTAAATTTTAATAAAAATATTTATTGTTTTTTTTTTACATTGATATAGTAATAAAAAATATTATTTTCTTATTTATTATGAAAAAATATTTGAATTTTATTTACATAATTTCAATATTTCAAAAAGTTGGTTGTGGGGAAATTGGGGTTCCGATATTATCGGCCGACGTCGACACGTTTAGTTCATCGGAAAGATCGCTAGTGCCCAGACGGGGACGTGTTGTCGCTTCCCCACCATAAAGCAAATTTTAGACGGACGCTGTTGCACGAAGAAACATCCACTGAATTGTGACGTCAGTTTGCCATTGGTTGGAAAAAGGAAATGGTGGTGTGTTTTCAGAACAAGTGATAGTTACTGTGCACAGAAAATAAATTGTGGTTGGAACTAATTCAAAATTTTCAACTTTAAAATTAGATAAAATTAAACTATAAAAATGTCGATGGATTTTCTTACTTTGAAAAGTGATTTTATTGTTGGTGGAAAATATCGTTTAATTCGAAAAATCGGTAGTGGCTCGTTCGGTGACATATATCTTGGCATCAATATCGGCAATGGCGAGGTAATTGTTATATTTCAAAAAAAGCTTTTATTATTTTTTTTTTTCATTTTTTTACTGTCAAATAACCTTATACGAAACCCTTTGGTCCACAACACTAATTCATTACTTGCACCTTATGTCGAAAATAATGAATAGCCGAGCACGGCAGCCATTTTTGTTACAGTCAAACCAAATCAAATACTGCTTTCAATGTAAAAACACCAATTTCTATTTTCAGAAAAATATTAAATTTATTTCAATTATTCAATTTCGTCATATTCCAATGAATTCGATTCTCAACATTCATTACAAACATCGTCGCCATTTTGTATGATTATCAAAAGAAACAAAAATACAATTTTCCTTAATAAAATTGCTTAATCCAAATGTACCTTTAAGAACACAAAGGAAATTATATAAATTTCAACTTTCGTGTGATCTGACCCAATTTAAACTTTGCTTTATTGCAACCTGAAAGAAATATTCAAGTTTCTGGTCTAAAAAAGTACCATAACTACATATCTATGGTTTCAATATGTGTGCAGTTGGAAAAGACAAGTTTGTACTTGTTGAATTTCTTATGGTCTTTTTTATGAACTCCTTTCTATAAAAGACCAATTTTAGATTATTTGCTTTTCAAAATTATAAAAGAATAAGCCTAATAAAATTACTAAGGTTTCAATTTTGTTGCACAAACATGGTTGACTTGTTATACATACTTCTATAGTTTTGCTAATTTTTGATGAATGCGCGAAATTCAAAAACGTTTTGTTCTAAAAATATTATTTTAAGCATAAAGACTTTTCTTCTTTTCACGTGGCTTAAGATAAAACAAACGTAGTACTTGGAATTTACCCATATTTTTTTTCTAAGAAACTAAGAAATCGCTATTATAATCACAATACATTGTAAGTTTTATTATTCATTATAAATAAGAATTTTTTCAATTCCCTGTATTTGAGAATTCCTGGAATGACTATGGAAAACCATATTGAAATCATATCTTAATGAAATAAAACTAAACAAGCTGATGTTGGGAAGCATTTCTAAAATTTCCCAACAATTATTTTTGTGTAAACCCCTCAAATTCAATAACCAATAATGTTTAATAATTATTTTTCAGTACAACTAGTTTGTGCTAAGAATACCATAAAGGTTACGATACAACTATATCTATCTCTACGTAAAGATATCCATCCTTTAGCAAAATAATTATTTCGATAGTCTTAAATAATTAAAAATATATAAACCCATAAAGGAAGAAAATAAAAGTCAGTGTGAATTATTATAAGTAAGCCTTTCAAGGAGAGATAAGTAGTACTTGTTTTATCTACTATGATTAGAAGTTGATTAGTAGTTGATTTATCAGAATCTTCAAAGATTAGAAAAGTTCAGTAAGTTTCTGTTATGGTTACGATATAAGTATTTCACTCAAAGAATGTCACCTATATGTGGCTCGAAGACCATATTTTATCTTTTTTAGTTCTAATTTTAACTTATAGAAACTCTTTTTCTGAGTTTCTTTGCCCAGTGGTCTAGAAGGATTATTGCACTCAAGTGCAGGGGCGGCCAACCCACGGGTGGCATAAAGCCCGCTTTAGTCAATTTTTGGGCCCGCAAGATTCATCACCCTTACAAAATACAGTAGTAAATGTAGATGTGGCCCACGGAGTTATGATGCATTTCTAAAGTGGACCGCAATATCATTTGAGTTGGCCACCTCTGGCCTCGTGCATTTCTCAGTTGGATAGATTTGCTTTTGAGATGAATTTCAGGAGGTAACTCGAATCTGGATTGGAAATTTCGTAAGTCATGTCCAGGTGACCTCAGAAAACTAAGTTGGTTGACTCAAAAATGTCGAGTTAAACAGGACCTCAGAAGAAGTTACTCTGTTTTCTTAATATTTTTTGTATTAACTTGCTTTCCAATGCTAAAAGCAACCCTACAAATGTAGTCATTGATCACATTGGCTTTTAAAATGAATTTCAAAAAGCAGCCAATCGAATCTAGATCAGATATTTCTTAAGTAATTTCCTGGTGATCTCTGAAAACTAAGTTACCTCTGATTAAAAATGAACAGTTAAACAGGATGTGCGAAAAAGTTTCCCTATTTTCTTCATATTTTTTGCATTAACTTGCATCCCAATGCTAAATAATTGTTTCCCAATTTACAGTGAATATCCTGAAGGAAAGCCTACAAGTATAGTAATTTTCTTTCTTCCCAGGTTTAGAAACCTTTTGTTTTATTTCAAGGGTTTCTCTATCATAAGCTTTGAAAACTTTCTTCCTGAATAGTTGGTCCATATTTTTTTGCTCACTTTGAGTTCATCAATCAACGTAACTTTGTACTGTAGTCATTTTCTTTAATACCAGCTTTCAGAATACCCTCATACGTTAACTGAAAAATGAATTGTTTACATTCCAAATTAATTTGTAAGTAACTCCCTCTATCTCATAGTAAATTCACTACTATACTATTAAGAAGGGAAAAAACGGCATCATAGTTCTTTTTGATGTTTTCTCCTCCATCTTTCTGGAAAATCACTTTCGCCGCCTTAAAAAAGCGAATTCATTCCCTTTGGGAACTTCTGATTTGTATGTGTTATATCTTCTTTCCATAGTAGTAACTGGCCATTGTACGGTATATTATACTCCCTTTGAATTATACTTTTGTGGAAATATATATGGTCTGTTTATTTTGTAAACTAATTATTCTTCAGTCGATTTGGAATCAGTAAGTCTTAACAAAGAATGACATGTTCTACTGGTCCTACCTGGTATGACAAGTTTGAGTAACCTGCTAGAATTACCAAAAAATTCCATTGATTATTTTTGAACAACCAAAACCCGACATATGTTTTATAGGGTTGATGTATAAAATATATGTTCCATATAAAATTAGCAAACAGAATTTGTCTACGCAGTATCCTTATAACAACAAGTTTGGGTGCATTTATTTAAATTGGCTATTGTACAGGAAGTTCATTATAATACTTGTACATTCCATTAATGATTACACTTTCATCGATTATATTAAAAAGCTATTAGGATTTTCAAAAGACTATTAGAAAAGGTTTTACAGCTCATACCGGTTATTTATTGTAAATATGTAAGTTACAAAAATATTTTTTGCGTATGGTTTATACAAATGATTGCATTAACGCATTTGCCAAGACAATTTTTAAATTTTATAAAAATAATGAGTTTATTATGAAAACATTTTTATAATTAATGATTACGTAGGCAATATTCTCTCTTTTTTGATTACCGGCTTCTAAATTATGTAAATTCATTTGGGTAGTCATAAAATTCAAGTTGTTTAATTTATACATTTGTATATTTCAACGAATTAACGCCGTTTCATTTTCCTATGTTGCTTATTGTTACTTTTATTTCAATGTCTACCGAACTGTGATCTATTTAAAATTAGTTCACTTCAATTAACTGTGTTCCAGAGAAAACTAATACTCATCGCACAATTATTGATAAAATTTATGAACAGTTCTATGAAAAGACAAATAATGTTTTTGTTACAGTTCAACAAAATATTTTCGTCCTTTCCAGGATGAGTCATCGAACACTAACGACGAAAACTGTACAGACTACATAAGATTGTGATGACTCATTTTGAAAAACCATTTCTAGAGCATTGTGCTTTTCAATTATGTTTTTAGTAATTAAGTTAAAAATAAATTATCAAACTTATTCAAAAATAAAATTTTAATCTTCGTAAATATTTGACAACGAAATACGATTTTCAGTAGTTATGATTCATTAGAAGTTGAAAAATGTTAGATGATAAAGAAGAAAGCAGAAATTCAGTAATTTAGGGATAATTAAAGATTGAGTTATATGATACTAAAAATGATACCAAAAATTTTTTGAAAGATTTATGATGGAACTATGGTAGTAAAAAGAGATTGGATAATGTAATTATGTTATAATTTTCACGTATCTTATTGAAACATTTAAGTATATAAAACGAGCGATAAAAACAAGTAGTATCTACCACTAATAGCCAAAACAGGGTCTTAGGAAATTGCTTTTATTTTAGGGATAATTTTTATCTTATTAGATATTCAGGAATTAGATATATTTGAACTTTGCCATAAAGAAATATCAAACATATCTAAATTCGAATGAGCTCAAGCCTTAATGACATTAAATATGAAAAATACTTTGATAGAATTATTCGACTGAAACTAGTTTTTACAGCCGAAACCAAAAACTTTCTTTTCAGCCAATTTCTTGTCTAATTTTTGTATGTTTGCTTAGTTACAAATGATTTTTTTTAAGAACAACCATAAGAGGTTTAAGGCATATTACATCAGAGGCTTTTCTACGCCGATTGCTTCCGGAAGCTACGCAAAAGTAGTTTAGGCCATGGTTTCGGCAGTTTTCTTGCCGAAAGCAAAATTCTAATTTAGTGATAAAACTTACTTAAATTTAAACCGAAAATTTGGTCTGACACTAGTTGAAAGATTTCCCAAGGAAGACTATTTATTTAGTATAACTAAAATTATAAGTTTCTTTAAAATGATTGAGTTTTATGTCAAACTGCATCTTTTAAGGAACATAAACTTAAGTACAGTGAAGAATTCTAGATTTTCATTTTCACCAATTGTGGCTGATTAAATATTTAGTCATAGGGAAACCGGAATTGGATCTATCAAAATTGATAGTGCTTTCGGTTCTGGGCAAATTTTTTGTACTATCTAACTTAATAAATACTAAAGCTTATTTCTTTTGTATCTAGAACTGGAACTAATTGGCAAAATTCTTCATTCTTGATGAACTAGAACCACTGCTAAACATTTTTGCCCCCCGAGCCTAAATTGATTTAGTTCAGCCTCTCATAAAAAACATCAACTTAATTAAAAAAAATAGCATTTACAAATTTTGATGAAATTGTTGATGGTAAATAGCCCATGGACAATCAATCCACCTTTGCCCTCTAGCTTAATGACTGGTCAGTGATCTGTTGCACAAGATTAAATCATCATTTACTCGTAAACCCAAGTGATTTATCTGTGATTTCTATTTCTAATTTAAAAATAAGTATTAGGCTAATGGAATTTGAAGTATGAAAAAAAGTAACCTTATTTCCTTTATAACGTGGCTACTTCGAAAAGTTTTTGTATAAATATGATCTGGGATAAGAAAAATTCTGGTTTTGAAAGTCAGGGAGTTTGTGTTGAAGAAAAAATTGGATCCCTTAGAATTATCACTCTTATTAAACGGATCTCTGTCAAGTATAATATTAGTAGGGACACTTTATTTCAGACTTCTTTTTTGATTTTCTTTTTAATAAAGTATCTTAAATATTCAATAGGGGTCGTTCATAAAATACATTCGTATACATATAGATTGCCAGGTTCTAAGAAAACGTGAAGTTCGTAGTTCATCAATCAATTTAACTTTAATTTTTTATCTTTCTGTTACAATAAGGTCATTCATTTAAGTTTTGTTACAATCCATATAATAATATACGTATATATTATGTATATATCAAGACAAAGAAACAGTGTTACTATTAATTTCTTTTTCCATTACCCGTTGGAGTTCGTTGAAATACTTGAATTTACTCGAATGGTTAAAAAGAAGCGCCAAATTCAAATTTGAAAAATAGAAACAAATATACATAAATTTTTTTATTTAAGTTTCTATTTCGCTATTGGCATTAAGGGACGGTATCAGTTCTTTATCGTTCGGTTGACTCATTTATCATTACAACCAATAATTAACGAATAAAATTCTTAAGTTGAACTAATTACTAATAAATTTACCCGTAGTTCGGGTAACTACCCGTGGTTTGGTAAGAATGTAAACATATACTTACGAATAGTGTCCGACCGAAACTAGTGTTTACGGCCGCAACTGGAGACCCCAAACCAACCACTTTTTCTGTATCGAAAATTGTACTACCAGATCTCTGGTAATACTATTTTCGATACAGGAAAGGTGGCTAACTTCAGGTCCGTGGTTTCGGTCGGACACTACTTGTGAATGAAAACCAAATATAACAATCATTGTTTCAAATTTGAACCTACTGGCTATTGTCATTTGTTTCAACTGTCATATCGATTTCATTCAATTGTTAATTTTGACCATTTTTTCGTTTTTGTGGAGTAGTTTGATGAACTGCGAACGTCACGTTTCCTTAAATCCCTTTCTTGAATCTTCGAGTATGCGAACGTATTCTATGAACGGTCACTATAAAAATTTAATACATTTTAGTTAAAAAAAATCGACAAGTTGGTCCAAAATAAAGTGCTCCTACTACTGTTTTACTTGAAATGAACCAGTTTAATAAAAGTGCTAATTCTATGAGGGTCTAAATTTTTCTTTAACGCAAATTCCCTGACTTTCAAGACCAAAATTTGTCTTTTCCCTGAACCCCATTGGCTGTGAATATTTCACGAGTAGCTACTTTTATATAACAAATGTCTTTTTAGTTTTAAATTTTGTGTATTATTAATCATATTGTATCATGTACAAGGTGTTTTCTTTCGAAACCTAATATTTATGGAAGTCACAAAAAATGTAACGGAAAATAAGGGAAAAGAAGGAGTTTAAACAGCTGGAATTTTATGAATGGCCCCACACCAATTTTAAATTATTTTACGTATCTTTAAAAGAAATTTATTCATAAAAATCTATCCACAAGCATAAGTTTTACTTATAAATGTTGAGAATAATGATTATCATCACTTTCTTATATTCCGCTATTTAAAACTGATAAAATTGGGCTTTATAGCCAATCTGATTTATAGCCTTATAAATTTAATAAACCGTTGTTTCTACACTGTATCACACTGTATCCTAAAAAAGTTGACACAAATTTGTGACTTAAATGTTACGTTGTATAAATCCCAATTAACCAAGCTCATAAAATCCAATATTCGGCCATAACTTACGAGCCATGCGTTGTTCTCAAAACCTAAAAATCACTTTCATTGATTAATAATTTGAATAAAAACCTTGTTTTTCAGACTTGGGTTTTTTATTGGGGAAAAAAAAATATGCAAATTTTATATTTTAATTGATAAGGCCGATAACATGTTGGAAACATTGACCACTGGGCTTCTTGAGGCCAAGTCTTTGTTAAAATATGCTTTATATTTTATTCTGATCTAACTGGCTTCTTTTCTTTCTTTTTTTTTTATCTGGTTTAAACGGAAACGGATTGTGTTTCCTCTTGATTGTAACTGTGGAAGCCAATAACGAAACAAATAAGGGCGAGGCAATTAAACAGGTTGGGATTGGGAAAATTGTATGTTAACTGTTACGATTTAACAATTTTTTTTCTTTTTCCATCCAATTTTTCATGGCTGAAATGTTTTATTGAAACGTTGGAAAATCCCTCGATATTTTGTTACATAATTCTTTCCATGCCTGTTCCTTATTTGATTATATAAACTTATGTAAGGGTGGATTTTTAAAATAATTTTTATGCGTCTTATAAAACCTTTCATTTCCTTTATGTGTCATTATCATACGAAATGTAAATTTTCAATATGTTTTTGTCGGTTTAATGAACCATAATACGAACAATTGGTTAGCATAAATTTTATCGTAACTGTTATTTTATTTATGTTTTCCGTTTTTTTTTTCACTTGCCAATTTATTAATGTTTTTCGTTTGATTTTAGGAAGTCGCAGTCAAGATGGAGTCCATACGGGCTCGTCACCCTCAGCTCTTATATGAGAGCAAATTATACAAAATCCTGCATGGAGGTGCAGGCATACCACATATCAGGTAAAATTGGAAAAGCATTTATTTTCACTTTCATCAAAAAAACTATTTTTCTACGCATTTTAACACAAAAACTCAAAAATTTCTCCAAAATCGTTGGAGTATTTTTGGAGAAAATTCTCCATTTGTTGTTTTTTTTGAAAAAAACTACGTTTTCAATTATTTCTAAAACAAATATTTATCGTTAAGTCCTTGATGAATGTTTTCAATAAATCAATTAGTTAATTAATATTTCTATTATTTTTTCTTTGTATATGATTCAATTAAACGAAGGGGAAACCTTTGCATGTTTCTAGAACAAATAAAATGTACTATTGGAAAAGGTGGATTGTACGTATGTATGGATTTGCAAACAAATAATATTCACGTAACTGAACTTGTTTTTGAAGTTTATGGGTACCCCTTTTTCTATTCAAATAAGCAATTTGTTTGATAACTTATGTTTAGAATGAATATTTACTTAATCAATATTGTTATCGAAGAAAGTAACAATTATCTAACTCGGATGTTTATATTTTTTTTCCTTTTTGAGTAATACGAAAATTTATGATTCAATATACCATTTTTGTGCAGACATCCCTAGAAATTTTAAAATAAATATTCTTTAAATTTGAAATTTTCATTTTTTTTTATCAAATTTGTAACTAGTGTCCGACCGAAACTTGTTTTTTCGGCCGAAACCGAGGATGCGAAACCAACCACTTTTTTGTATCAAAAATGATACTAGATCTCTCACTACGAGCGCTGGCGTCGTTTTACAGTAAAGAAAACGAACCAATACGAAGTTTAAAAATGAGAGTGAGACAACACCAATTCTTAGTTAAATAAGGTTTCCTTTATCTTGCTCTCTCTTTTAAACTTCGCATCGATTCGATTTCCCTATCAACGAAAGATAAAACGATGCCAGCGCTCGTAGTGAGAGATTCGAAACTACCATTTCCCATACAGAAAAAGTGGTTGGTTTCGGGCCTCCAGTTTCGGCCGGACAGTATAATGGTATAATTACTACAAATATATCATTATTTAAATAAAAAAGTCTTTGTTGAATGCTAAAGTTGGATTTAGGATGTAGCAAAATTGTTATTAAAGAGGTACTTTATCAAAATTTTTAAATAAGATTCGATTCTGGCTTCGGCCAAAAAATTATCGTCAGTCGCATCATCGGCTTTGACCAAACATTAGTTGAAAGTTTGGTCGAAACCAAAAATGCGTATTAAAACACGAATGACCCTGATTAAAAATTTGACAAGTTTTTGGTTATTATTTAGTTGTAGATTTTAGTAAACTTGACTTGTCTAAACTCTATGTTTATGAGACTAAAACTAAAACAATTTAATTTAATAATTCCAAAATGTAGCATTTGTTAATTCTTTGTATTATAAAGTATTCTTCTTTCACCTTTACGAAAACTAGAGATGAGAAACCTTAATTTTAGATAACACAGGTACCTATGAAATAGTTTTTTTTGTATATGCAACTGTTGAAGCTCAATTCGTTCTAGGGGCCTGAAAAAATATTGGGTTGCGGAAAAAATCGATTATTTCTTCTATTAAAATCGATTAATTAAGAATCCATTTCTTTTTGACTGTCAATTCTTACGTTCGTATTCCTCCTCGAATTCAGACAAGAGTCCAGAGTGGTAAGAAGTATCGGAATGTTAAAAGTACCTACTTTTTTCATGACTTAATAATTTTTAATAACTTTCAATTCATCACACTTACCGTCATATATACAGAAGACAGTAAAGCAGGCATTTTTTCAAATAATAAGAAAAAATGGATTTTTCTCGATTCTAATAATCGATTTGGGAAAAATCGATTTGATTATTTCAAGCCTATTTCAAGCCTGTTAAAGAATATATACCCATTAACGAGAGGAAAGACTCATTATAAACTTTTTCGTTATGGAAAATGAAAAATATAGTTTTACGTAGGATCCATAATTCAGTTAATCATATTTTCACGATAAAGTTGTTTAACGCTTTTATTAACATATATCGATTTTATTAGTTTATGGCCATTTTTCGAACAATTGAAATCTTACAAATCTTTTAAACTAATTATCAAAAGTAAAAAAAACACATTTTGCGATTATCACAAAATTATTTCAAACCCATACACCATTATAATAAACTGTGCAAATGTGGGGTTGCTGCGCAAATGGTTTAATCGTGTAGGAGTCCTTTCAATCTCATTAGAAAATTTTACCAATCGAACTATTTGTAGACTACTTGGTTGTGCAATAATCGATACAAGTTTGTTTTAGGTGTTTTATTTAATTTACAAAACTATATAAAGAGGTTACAATTATATTAGGGTTCAAGAGCAATTATTTTATTTTAATCATGATAAATGAGAAGTTTGGTATTAAAAATATAAGTGTTGAAAATAAACAATATCGTCTGATTCGTTTAGTTGAATTCATTTCTTTATTGAATTCTAAGAAAAAATGAAGCAATTAATAATGTAAAGTTGTGTTTTTAAAATTTTATGGGTTTCAAAGGTTCTATAAAATCGACGTGAATAAATACAAAAACTGTTGTACGTTTGATTTATATATTATAAATTCAAGAATAATGAAGATTTAGAATTGCTTTAGTTAATTATTTGTGAATCAATGCATTTTGCATTTTAAAGGCTTTCAATATCTTGAAATAATTTTAATTTATAATTAGTAATAATTGATATTGATTAATCCCTACCAATGTGTTATAAGTAGATCACGTGTTCAACCACACTTTTGCGATAATAATAACAGCAAATTTTTGCTGTAATGTGAAAAAAAAATTAAAACAATAAATTGTTCAAAACTAGACCTTATCAAAAAATATTACCCGCATAAGCCACAAATAAATATGATACTATTCCTGGAAAATCAATTTTTCGCTGAAATATATCATTATTCTTTTTTGATTTAATATGCGACCTGAATTCATTATTTGTGTACTTTTAGAGTATCATCAAAGTCTTCTTTGTGACGTTTTTTTTTCTCTATATTCACATATTCCGGGTATTGGGACGCGAAAAATAAATCAATACCCGGAAAATAGATAAACAATTTGCGGAAGTGTTACATTATCTCAATTTACTAGCGTTAACAAAATTGGCTTAATTGTTTTTTTGTCTTAAACTTTCGAACATTTTGTGCGAAACAAATCAATCGATTATGCGCCTTGTATTGTGTATTTTAGAAAGTTGATATGAGCATTGTGTTAAGGTTTTATTTGGACATTTAATGCACCGATTACTTAATAACGGTTTATATTATTTGTAATAAAAAAAATAATGAAATTTTCAATTTATAAATTACGCATACATTTTGGAGTAGCAGACAAAAATTTCCTTATTTTTCCTGTTTTTACTTATTAGAGGGATTAATTTTTTTCTTACTATGAGTTATTTTCTCTAATGTATAGACAAACCATATCTTCAAAATACCTATTCAATAAATACAAAATTATCTGGTAGATAAATCCTATATATTCTTAGGTAAAAATACTATAATCTTTTCTACTTAATAAATTATAATTATCTTAAAAGATTCATTTTATCGTTTGAAAATATTAAAAAATATATGTTTTTTATACTTGTTATCCAATAATATTAATATTGCTTTGTTTATTTGGATAAATTTAGCCTTCATCAGCTTTTTTTTTGTCTGAATAGTTATTCATCGTTTTATTTTATCATTATTTCAAGCTGATTTTGTTAAATATTTATCAACCTATAATTTAAAAATTATAATCAAAGTTAAAAAAATCCCAATTATAACGCCTTAAAATTGTTACGTCTACACTTGTAGAATGTTTACTTTAACTCGCTGCCTAATTTCTGCTTAATCTGTTTTTTGAGTAAAATATATTATATTATTGATAACTATTCACAGAGAATCACGTTCTCGGTAGGTGGCCTCGCAAAACATGAGCGGAAGTATTTTCAATTTATGTTTAAAATATGTTATTGCGATAAGGAATCAACGCTATAATTGTCTGGAATTTTTACCACATTAGTGCCAATTCTTCTTAAGTAAATATTAAAAATACTCGCATAATATCATATAACTGAGATTTCCGTTTTTTGTTTGTTTTTAATTATTGCAGGAATTAATTTTTTTCTTACTATGAGTTTTTTTCACTAATGGATAGACAGAGCATTTCTTTAAATAGCTATTTAAAAGATAAAAAATTATCTGGTAGATAAGTCCTATATTATATTCTTAGGTAAAAATACTATAATGCTATAATACTATAATCTTCTCTACTTAATAAATCTATTAATAGATTATAATTATCTTAAAAGATTCATTGTAACGTTTGAAAATATAAAAAAAAAAATGTTTTTTATGCTTGTTATCCAATAATATTGATTGATATTGCTTTGTTTATTTGGATAAATTTAGCCTTCGTCAGCTTTTTTTTTGTCTGAATAGTTATTGATCGTTTTATTTTATCATTATTTCAAGCTGATTTTGTTAAATATTTATCAACTTATAATTTAAAAATTATAAATAAAGTTTAAAAAATTTCAATTATGGTATAACGCTTTAAAATTGATACGTGTATACTTGTAGAATGTTTACTTTAACTCGCTGCCTAATTTCTGTTTATTCTGCTTTTTGAGTAAAATATATTGTGTTATTGATAACTATTCACAAAGAATCACGTTCTCGGTAGGTGGCCTCGCAAAATATAGACGCAAGTATTTTCAATTGATGTTTAAAAATATGTTATTGCGATAAGAAATCAGCGCTATAGTTGTCTGGAATTTTTACCACAATAGTACCAATTCCTCTAGACTAAATATTAAAAATTCTTGCGTAATATCATATTTGGGGAGACCACCCAACGAAAACGTATTCCTCCATTAAAAAAAAAATCTTCAAAAAGTAAAGAAGTTTTAAACTATGCAGTTCTCGGACTGTAATTGTAAGACTAAAGAAGTATTTAACACTTACATATTTGCAATTAATACTAAACAAATATATTCATTTACTTGTTTGTTTTTCATGCATTTAGCATTTTCAATGATTTTATGATGTTATCTTATTTGCCCACTTCTTTGCAGTATTGATAAATTCTTGATAATAATTGATGAAATAATATAAATATAATTTTTGTTGGGGATAAAAAATTAGTGATGTTTTTATCTATAACTTTAAAATAATAAACACAAATTTAATTTCTGTCATTAAAATTATTTGGCAGACTATTTTATACGCTGATACTATCGCAGTAACAGTTTATATTTAAAAAAACAATTAGTGATTTATTGATCCAAAATTAAAATTAAATTATTGACTAACAAATTGCCACGTGTTATTCTTTTTCAATGAATCAAGATCTAATTTAAATAACAGTTTTTTCAATGATACGTCTATAGGATATTTATTTATTTTTTTTTGAGCAAATTCCTTGAATTTGTTTATGTGTTGATAAATTGCAAATCATTATAACAATTTTTTTCCCATTTGTATTTTAGTTTCAATAAATTTTGAATAATATTATATTAAGTTAGCATAACAAAGGACTACGAAACTTCTGTTAATTGCTCAATAAATTGCTAGACATTTCTCCAAGTCGTAATTATAGTAAATCACAGAGAATTTATATTAAGGGTATAAAGTTCTTGAATTAATTAAATTTGTTTTAAATCAATAAATATTCCATTTACAATTCTGTGCTTCGGAAATTATCTGACATAAAAATCTTGAAAACCCATTGTCCCACTTTGCAAAATACCTTAGCACATTTTCCACTTAATATTTTAAGTAAAATAAATATAAAACCTTTGCAAACAAATAACGTTCCTACCCCATTATGAAATTGTAGCTTTCTGAGGTGGTAAGAGTGGAAAATCTAGGAAAACAGTCAATATTTATGTCAAATCTTCTTGCTTTATTTTCCTAGAAATATAAATTGCCCTACTTATATAAACGTTCATCAAATATTCATTTACAGAATTTATATTTTATGTTAGCAAATAAAATTGCAATTTCATTAGGTATTAACAATCCGGTGTGAATTTTCTCGCATATATGAAGTTTTAAACATTTCATTTTTGGTAGAAACCATGAATATCAAATTCTATGTAAAATTTATCAGCTACTATCGAAATTCAATTACCAGAAAAACTGAAAAGTTTATCAGACGGTTATTGGACTTTTATATTATTAGATATAATAAATTAAGTAATACAATGTATGTATGGATTCCACAGATTCACTCATTTGCGTATTAATTTTAGAAGTCAGTTGTTGGCAATTACTTTTGTAGAGCAATATTCATTTAGCACTTATAACTTGTACTAATTTTCTTCATCTCACTTTCAATTGCACTTAAGTTTTAGATTGTGAAACCAACTTGAACAAAATATTCTCAATTATTAAATATTTATAAACATACCTCTTCAATATTTGATTTTTATCTGTAGAATTTGGAAGCACGCTTGTATATTCTTATTATATTTTTTGTCTTTTTCAATATTAATAACATTCTTCCATGAATTATTAGAAAAAATTGTGAAAATTCCAACCGTTGACAAAAATTGTTTTTTGGGAAATTGCCACGCATGCTCAATAACGTGTACAAATTGATCTCTTCTTCAAAGATATATATTTTCCGGTTTTTTAAAATTAAATAGTAAAGTATTTTATAACTCCACAAATCATTACATTTTCATAATTGACATAAGTCAAGCCAAAGTTAAACATCCCCTAAATAAAAAATTAGAACATATTAATTACAACAAAAACCCATTACAATGTAGTGTAAACCTGTATTAATGTAAAACCATTTTAAGAATAGCAAATTGTCTTATGGAATACCATGGAATGAATTCCCGATGGAGGTTGTGACTTCGGTGGGTCACATAAAGAATAAAAGTTTAAACCCCTAAATTTAAATTGGTATATTAGCTCTCCCACTTTGAAAAAAATATTTATATATAGAATTCTGGTATGAACGCTAGTTCATATGGGTAAGAGAAGCATTTCAAAATGGTATAATAATTTGAAACATTTTTAGAATAAAATCAAATTCGATTTTTTCACTGACTTCAAACCGATATACTGTTTACATAGTATATAATATATTTTGGTTAAATTAATGTAATATAATTTATGAAAGTAAACTATAAACATAAATTTGAACAAAAGTTGCCCCAGATACGTATTTCGATTGCCAAGCAATTTTCCTCAGTGGTCATCAAGTAGTATTGAATTATTCCGTAACTCACTGTGATTATGACTAGAGTGGACTTTGTCAAAAATGTAATGAATGCCGTCGGGCCTCCACTTTCTAACATTTTTTTTAAAATCAGCGTTCTTTCGTGGCTGTCGTTATAACTATTTAGTGCTCCATATGTTGACTTAGAGAGGAAAGAATACATTTTGTACAAATATGCTGTAGATGGAGTACGAGCATTCAGCAAATTGAGAGAAAATGACAATTTAAATTCAATATGGGACTTATGAAGCACGTTTACTTTAGTTACACAATCTCAATGCAGTAACTGCTATGTGATGAGTCACCTGGGGCGATTAACTCACATAGCATGTGATGAGTCCCCAGAAATGAGTGACTCATTACAAAGCAATTGTAAAATGATCCAATACTACTTGATGATTACTGAGGAAGATAGCTTAGCAATCGAAATACGTATCTGGGGCAATGCGTCAAAAATACATTTTGTTTGAGTTTTTGTTCAAAGTTAAACCACTAAATAATTCATATGCTATTTAAGCACTTTTGGAATACTTATATCTTAGAAATTTAGACTCAGTGGCCATTTGTTCATCAGTAAGCTATGAACAATTTTTTCTTTAGATTTTAGGTTTACTATGTCTGCATAAAATTGTTACTATTGGAAAAATAGAACAAAAATTCTTGGAACCCATGTTAAAAATCCATTTTCTTTTTCATGAAAAGGGAATACGTACTTTGAAAAATAATTTTGTAAAAAAATAAGTAAACTATTGGTTTATTTAATCTACAAGTTGCCAAATTTTCATGTACCGATTTCAAATGGCAATTCCATGTCAAAAGTTCCATTCCAGGTTTTGCGCCCTTTTTTATCGATATAAACGGGATGTCGTCATCTGGAAATCAATCGACACCTGTTCCGATAATTTTCCCACTTTTTGGAAACCATAGCTTATTTTCGATAAGAAATTGCCTTCCCTTCTTATTCACAATGGTAAATCAACCAGTTTTCTAAATTAGAAGGAACAACACCTTGTTACCCCTTTCGAAAGTTTCTTGCGCCCTTTGAGGGACACTTCTGCTACCATTGGCAACCACTGATATGAATCTACTGCTTGGAAAATAACTTAATTTAAACCTATTGAAACTTAATAACTTTTCGTTACGTTATAATTTTACTACCCTCTCTTTAGGAACCATCGCTTTTTTCAATTAAAAATTGTCTACCCTTCCTTTTCACAATAGTTAATTAATCGATTTCCTAAAAAAGAAAGACAAGCACGATTTTTTTTCTTCATCTGTTAGTGTAACCATTGTCACCCCTTTCGAAAGCTTATAGCGCCCTTTGAGGGGCACTTCTGCTACCATTGGCAACCACTAATATGAATCTACCACTTGGTGAATAACAGAATTTTAACCTTTTGAAACTTAATAATTTATCGTCCTTTTGTATTTTTATTAAATGTCAAATGAAAGCAATCAATCAATAACACATTAATAAAGAAATTAGTAAAGGAAATTTCTTTTTGTACGTACATTGTTGATAGTAATTATTTTTTAAATGATTACAGATTAATAAATACTAATCTACCTCCATGCTAATTAATTTGGATTTAAGTCGACAGTACTTAAAAGCATTTTAAAATGAATCTTATGATTTAAATATTTTAAGTTTTTATCATTTTCGTTCGACATTTGGAAGAAACTTCCATCTGTGTATTTCCAAATTCTTGAAAACAACATTTTAATCTTTTGCCATTCTTCTAGACGCAGATTTATGCAAAGTCTAAAAGGTTATTGAAATATTAAAATCAACTGTTTTTCATAAACCCAGACTGAATTCTTTGCTTTGTTTTTCTTTATATATTTTTTTTTATATTGTTTGCTCAAAAAGTAAATAACATTTACATGAACCACTTTCGTTTGTATTTATTAATTGCGTTTCAAAATGATATTTTTTTTTATAAAGACGCATATTTTTTCATGCGTCGTATTTCATTTTAATTAACGTAATGATCAAAAGATTGTATCTCGTAAAAAAGAAAATTTAATATATTCAATTATGAGTTTTCTAGAGGGAAATTTTTGAAAATTTCTTAGTGAAATTTTTTTGTTGTGAATTTTTATTTAATGTTGATAACCGGATATTAGATGGGCTTTTGGTTATTGCGTGGCATTTTCCGTTTAGAAGTGAGAAACACGTTTTAATAAAGATATAATAATTGAGCGAAAATTATCCCTTCCTACATGGTTGAGTAGTATTAATTTAATTGAAGTAGCTACTAGAAATTGGCCTCAATTTTATTTAAACGCATCGTCGTTTTGATAAAGTTGGCAGAAATATTTTACACGTTTTCAATCATTGTATGAATTAATTTTGTAAATACTTTGTTATGAATCAGTAAAGGTGTCGGTGGTTGGTAATTCTATTGATTCGCACAACTCAATGTGGAAATTGTGTTTTTTTTGCGAGGAAATTTTCATATGCGTCATCGTTGTTTGTTTGACATGAGCATATTTTTGTTCTGCCAATAAAAATAGAAAATGATTCGATTATATACCATTGATATAGAGTATAGATTACAAGCAATAAATAAAAATCCTTATCAATCTATTTGCGTCACCGATTTTTTTTAATTTCTTTTCTTTTGAAATTGGTCTGATTAGTTTTTGAGTCGTTACCAAGGCGTTTCAATTCTCTTCAGCTGAGCATTTGTAGGTATAATAAGCGATACCTCTATACTTACATTGTATATTACATTAAGAGCTATTCTGTCCCTCATCGGAGTTGGTGACCTAGTTTTCCACATTCTACCTTCAATACCAAACTTGCCATACGTCACGTAAAATTATGCAGTTACAAGTGTTCATTGAAAATTTTAATATTTTATTTTTAGAATAAAAACAGATATTCGTTACCTGCAACTCAGAAGTCAGCATAACATTGCGTTTTTGACGATGCAAGAATAGATTGCGAAGAGATTTTTCGGGTTTTTCTTAATTCTTAAGTGCTAACCGCAAATTTAAAAATAAATAGTCTTTGGATTAGCGGTCAGGGAAATCTGGAAAATCAGAGAATTTCATTGGGTCAGGACTTTTTAAAAACTTTGTTATTTATTCATAGTTTGGTTAGTATTTCAATGGGAAAGGATTAAGCGTCACCGTAAATCAGCATTTCATGTAACGTCAATAGGCTATATATAAAAAATGTCCCTAATAATTAGAGATTTTTCTGGAAAGTCAGGGAATTTATGTTGAAGGAACAACTGGACTCCCATTGATTGGTCTTCTCGCATCAGATGCCCTTTCGGTAAATGCCAATCTTCAACAGTGATCAGTCCGTGTGGAGAAAATTACGGATGTTGTCATTAATTCGTGGAGTATATCTGGAGCGTTTCCTGTATCATCGCTTTTCGAAAGCTTTTAAGCTTGGTTTTCCGAGTTTAGATTTTCCGTTCATAAAAAGTTTGAGGTCAGATCTAACATTGAAGAACTATCAGAAGAATAGAAAATTTTCCTCCTAAGCATAGAAACAGCATACTTCAATTGCAATGCATTTGTTAATACTTGCATCTATGTGTAACTATTTAGTAACCTATCTTGTAAAGGATAGAGAAGACTCACTATTACCTAGTAAAGTTAATAATAAATGTTTAGCTATTCAGTAGTTGACTGCTAAAGTTTCTGGTTGACTGAAATTTTAAATTATTTAAATACACTACAAATGATATTAAACGTAAAGAGTTTCTTGAGGCTTTTTAGGGATAAGTATATGTTGAGTATGATTAATTCATCCATGAATTATAAAATTTAGTCATAATGGCTGTTCTATAGTTTATGTTCTAAACATTAGTATATAGAAATCATGGTATATATGTACCTAGAATATCACTTTTATGGTAACATATTTTAAAGACGTCCTCTATGTTTTTAGATAGTTATTTCATAGTGTTATATCTTCTGTCCTTAAATATTTAATATTTCTTTCTTATTTAGTTAGATAACTTTCTGGTTTATTTTTTCATCTTAAGTATCTTGACAAAACTACTGTTTTGTAGAATCGACGAATCATAGTCGCGTTGTAGCAGGAATTAATGTTATTATATTCAGGGTAACCACAAATTTGGAAAACCTAAAATTATTAAAAAATTTAAGAACTTTAAACAATTTCTAAACTAGTGATCCGATTTTACTCATCTTTAAACTAATTCAAGGTAATCTTTCGAAGAAGTGTCCCAAGATTGATCAAAATCGGTTGAGAACTATAAGAGTTATCATGATGACATGGCAATTTATGTTACATGTATAGAAATTTCTTAACGAATGATATTTTTGGAACCTATTCCACTAATGCATATGATGGAAAAATTAGGTGAAAATTTCACCATGGGGACGAAAACAATAGTTTTAAGATGAAAAATATAATAAATATCCGGGAACACCTAGAATTATCAGGGAATTTTAAAATTATTTTTCTGTAGTCCTCTGTACATTACAATACTGCTACTGAGATTTCAATTAGCATTTACTATAGGTGACAGTAATTTCTACTATAGTACGTTTATAATCCTCAAAAATAGGAAAATTTCCCTTAATTTCTTCACTATGGAATACGATGTGGTGTCTTAAACTTTTTACACCGTAAGCATTTCTTTATCATAGTAAAACATTGTCTATTTTGAAAAATAATTAAAAATGTTCCACTCAAACCTATTCACTCTAATTTAGTGGTTCTTAACCTTGTTAGAAGTACTAACCCTCACCAGCTTCATGTGAAACATACACCGATCCCTTCTTAGTTGGAAAAATTAAATAATATGTTTTTTTCCAAATTTAATACATAGGTTTATATTGATACTTAGGTAACATCCGTCGAACCCGCGAGACTAACTTACCGAATCCCTAGGGTTCGATTGAACCCAGGTTAAGAACCACTACTCTAACTACGTTTTTTTAAACGCATCAATTTATTTAAATGTTTTTCAAGAACATTTAGCTCAGATAAAGCAATGTTACGCAAAAACGCAATGTACGATAAAATTGGTGTAAAATTATCATTAAAACAACTGACAATAATTTATTATCTTAGTGGAAGATACAAAATATTATTTTATATCATTATTTGATTATTTTTAGATATATAAAATAATTAAACAGAATTCGTTTTGATAAAATTTTAACATAAACCTTTCAAAGCACATACTTTATAACATTTTAACCTTCAGAATTTTCTTCCGTTAAAAACGTACATACATTGTATTGTAGCGTTATTTGATGTGTGCAGAATTATAAATATTCTTAATTTTATTTAGAGATAATTTAGTTTCAAATTGATAGAAATCTTTTGTTACTAATACTTAAAATAAGTTTTAGGCTTTTTAAAGATGATTCATTTAGTGTAGGCGGTATGTTGGATGTGGTTCGGTTCTCAGATTATTTTCTTCGGCCTTAAGGTCTTTGTAAAAAAATACTTTCTCAAGATGTGTGTATATTTTTTTACATTATAGTTTTTTTTGAAGAAGAAGAAGTCTAGAAGGAAGACTAGAAGGGGGGACGGTTTCGGATCTTTTTTCGGTTTGAGACGTTTGGCTGGTTTAGCTCTCTTTGTTAACATTTGTTTCTTATAACTGTACAATCCAGTTTATTATTGTTGAAGAGTCTGAAGAGATCCCAGACGTTAAAGCCAAAGATCTTTCCAGCTGAAGAATACACATCTTCTTCCATTCCTCACTTCTCTTGAGAACCAAATATCGATCATTTCAACTTCCGTGTTTTTCTATCATTATTTTTGATATTTGTTTCTCGTCAGAAGTTTGAAAATTTTGATTTGAATGCATGTTTCAAACTTAATATGGGAAATAAAATTATTTAATCGATTTGAATATAACATTTTGCTGAACGAAACGTAGTTCTTTTTTCCTTACTAAACTTGATGTGGGTTTGTTCTTTGTTCATGTGGTCGTTGCAAATGATTACAGAAATTATTACGTAAAAAAGTACAATTACTTGAAAGGTTATGTCCCATTATTTCTATTTGTGTGATGATTTAATAGCAAGAATGTCTATCTCACGTTCTAATTTTTGTATTTTTTTAAGAAAGAAAATAATAAACATTGCAATCTCTTGCAAATTAAATTTTTGAAAAAAACAAACAAAAAGTTTTGATTGATCAAAAAAATTACCCTTTAAAATGTATCCAAAAAAAATCTTATCTTTTGATTCTCGATGAACAATAAACTCTCGATTATCCGTGTGTAGATTATCCATCCATGTTTTTTTTTAATATTTGGGGTGGAATCATAGATTTTCTAAATGAGTTAAACCATTAGCATGTTAAAGCAATTCTGCCTTAGACATTTGAACAAAAGTTTGCCAAGATATGTATTTCGATTGCCAACCAATCTTCCTCAGTGATGATCAAGTAGTTTTTGATGTATGTTTCAAAACTACTTGATCACCTCTGAAGAAGATTGCATGGCAATCGAAATATGTATCTGGGAAATACATCAAAAATAAATTTGGTAAATTATATTACATTAATAAGACTACAATATATTATGTTTTTTTAGAAATAAATAATAATATTTTGGATTATCCGTGTTTTTCGATAATCCGTGCCACCTCACCCCAACATTAGCTCAGATAATCGGGAGTTTACTGTGTATTAAAAATCTAAGTAGAAGGGTTTCGACGAATTTAAACTTTAGGAGATAAATAAGGACTATTTCATCTATAGGTAGTACAATACTGGTTTATAAGTTGGGACTTTTTGGTATAAACATCTACTATTTTATTATAAATCTATTATTTTTGTGTATAAAATCCACCGTTTGTCTACTAATTAATTAACCCCACAATCCTCTATCGTTATATAAAATTGCAGTGACCCTATTGTGGGGTACTGGAACGCCCCAAAATTAAAAATTCAGCACAGCACCTTTATTTGAGTAATACACCCGTAATATCTCACAAATTTACGTTCTTTAAGGTCCTTAAAGAAGGTATAAAGCAGGAAAACATAATATATTATCAACATCTTGATCAATACAGTAAAAATAAAATTGTATGGGGTGTACCAGTACACTAGGCCAGGGCTTAAAGGATTACAATTTGAGAACTTCTAGCATAATTTAAGTTATTTTTTGTAGTATGTAAATAAACTGAATTGTTTATTTCGAAAAAGCATCAACTCCTGTATATTTACATGAAACTAGAACATAAACAATAGCAACTTTAAGGAAAAAAATAACAGAATTTAGCTAAACCGTTTGATAGCTTTAGCTGAGTATTTCTTAAATGATACCATAGAAGCCAGGTATCCTTTCTCTCAGGATACACTTATTTGAATAGGTAAAGAGGATATTATACTACTAAATAAAAAGACAATTCAGGTTATTTAAAATCGTTTTTTTTAATTTAATGTTTTTTAATATTCAAATTAGCTACGTTTCGTAACGTATCGTAACTTCATCAGGCTTCTTGAATCACAAAAAAAATATTTTCAGTTTAAACTCAATAAAATAAATAAAAAAAAATATTTTATTGAGTTTAAACTAACAATCTGAAACTAAAATGTTTTTTATAAATTTATAGAAATATTTGAAATACTGTTACTACAATATAAATAATTGATGCTCTATTCAACAATTTTTCGTTATTTTCTCCTTTAAACAAAGTGACAAGGTATATTTTAGTTGGTAACAATTATTTTTATCAAAGCAGTTTTTAATAATGAAAAATATTACCTCTTACAGTGTTATGACCTGACACAATTTAATTTCGTAGATGAAGTCGCTGGTAAAATTTCGTTATCAATATAATTAATTCAATACGGCAGTAATTATTTCTTTAAAAAATGTATAAAAAATTAAAAATATTAAACTGACCCAGACGAAAGCTTAGGGGTAAAACAATTTCCTTTATTACCTTTAATTTCGTATAAAAAAATCATTTTCTTAAAATTTATTTCTTGTAAGATCCTTTTGATTCTAGTGGCTTCTTTATGCCGTACTTTGAAGTTTGTTTTATCCCTTTGAAACTTTTAGAAGCCTTCTACATTGGAATTATAGCACACAAATTAATTTCCTTGATTCTTTTATGTTTTACTTACAAAAAATACTAATTTTCACTTTGAGTTTCAGAAAAGTAGCCTTGGAAATTTATAAATCATTCTTTATTACTATTTTTTTTTTTGTTATTTAGATAAGATAAAACGTGTTGTTGATATTATGTTATAAGTTTATAATGCTTTATAGGTTTATAAAGTTTTTTAATTATAGTTTATAATGCTCTGAGTCAGTAGTGTAGCATAGTGGGTAGAGAGGGAGCCATGGCCCGGGCGACACATGAAAATGGGGTGGCCTATTGATATTGATAATCCCGTAAAAGATTTTGCTTTGGGGAAAACACCAAGAGTACATTTATAAAGAATTTAAAGGTATTTGATTTTGCACCAATTTTCTTGACTAAAGGTGAAAATAGGAGGCGAATTTCTGGTCGATCCTCTGAATTTTGGGTGAATAACGCATTTTTTTTAATATTCAATGATAAGAAATATCACAACTTTGCTTTTGTTATAATCATTTGTTTAAAGGAGCAATTTTCTGTTTTCCTATGAAAAAACTTTTCATTTCAACGACACTTTCTCTTCAAAGAAAATTCAGCCGATTACATTAAAGTTTTAACAACATATTTGTTTCTATTGTACTTTTTTATAATTTTTTTCGGGTTTTGTTGGAACAGAAGCATATTTTATTGTTAAGCGTATATTTTTTCAAATTAGAAAGTTCTTTTTCCGTATGTCGAGTTTGAAAATTTGTACTAATTTTGATTAAACTTGAATGATTTTTGTTTTGGTACAAAAATGAATATTTATGCGACTGAGGACTATAAAATATGAAATTGTTGTTCTAGTCAGTGAATTTGATTCTTTTATAATTTAATTCGAGCCACTTTCTCTTTTTATTGGCAATATATAGCTATAACGGTAAATTTTGTAAAGGATTTGAGTTGTTGATGAAATTTTTTGCGATGATTCACAGATATTGACAATTTTTGTTTTCTCATTTTCTTTAGTGCTAACTAAATTGAGTTACAAAAGTCATGATTTTTAATAAATTGTAATCAGCTTATTTTCTCACGTTTAGAAAATGTGTTTTATATATATATTTTCTTTTTCAAATAATCGACATACGTGTGGCAACTAACCTCCACTGAGACAAGGTTGCGAAAATAAAAAGGAAAAATTTCTCTTTTGATCTTGGATTTATTTGTTGAGTCGTTCAATTAGGTTTCTACATGATTTTACTGTTTGAATTTAACAAGTCTGATTTTTGTAAAAAGACTCTTCTTCACTTCTGGTTTTTGTTTGGCATTAATTTTTGTTCATTTTTCAATTTAACCTTCGCTTCTTTACTTCTTGGAAATTTCACGTGAGCTCTATATTTTTAATTAAGGAACTTGGATTTGCAATTGGGAAAAACAAGGTTACATTTTTGTAAACGACAAAAAGAAATTGCTTCAAAAGTAAATAAGATTTATGTTTCCTTGTCTTTTATTAGTCTCTACCAATATTAATTAAATAAACGAAACGACATTGTTTCGAAATCGTTCAACAGATATTTCAAATTGTATCATCATTGTCAGGGATTTTGCCTATTATTCTAGACTTGAGATGTTCAATTAATCTAAAATTTACCTATATATTAATAAATTTTTAACTATCGTTACTACTACATTTAGTGTTATGGGTTATAAAAGCCACCGATTTTATATGGAGATATCTAAAGTAGTGTTTTTCCAAGGTTTATAAATTACACGGGTTGCCCCATTAGAAAAAAAAAATGACGTCATACGAAGAATTTTGAAATTTGAATCAGTCTGAAGATATGTACAAATTTGTTCTGGATACGTCACGTAGCGCATGAGGCCTCCTGTGTATTTTATAAACCTTTGTGTTTTTCAACCTGAGAAACGCGGTCCCCCAGGGGGTTCTGGAGTTCCGGTCAGGAAACCGAAGTTAAAGTAGTGTAAGTCACATTTCCAACAGTTTTGAGTTAAGTATGAAAATATAATATTCAAGGGCTAAACAGTTAAAGGAAAATGTGAAATAAATCAGATCCTCAATATTTTACTCTTTTATACTTAATATTAAGTATGTCCCATGCTCAAAATTGGAACTCAGGAATTTATCAGTGTAATTCTGAAAAAAAGAATCGTTCCAAATTCAAAGGGCTTTATTTATTATAATTATTTATATATATATATATATATATATAAATATAATAATATTTATTATAAGGGATTTACACCACTTTTATTGTCCAATGTAATCTAAATTTTTGGAAAAAAGCCGTGATATGAAAAAAAATGGGAAGCACTGATCTTAGATAAGTATAGATCAGTGCTTCCCAATTTTTTTTTCATATCACGGCTTTCTGAATCAGAAAAAAACCAATACTTCACTCTTCGAAAAATTTAGATTTCAGTGGCCAATAAAAATGTAAAAGTGGTGTAAATCAATTAACTCTTCGAATTCGGAACGATTCTGAGCAAAGGCTATACTATGATATCAAATATAATCCCCGTAGTCACTAATAAACTTCAATGCCCCATGAGAGATGATAGCCGAGTGCAAAGGGTTAATTTTCATTTTGGAAAACAATGGTTTTCTATATATACATTTGTATTTCATTATAAGTACGTAAATATTAAAGGATTTTTTTTGGAAAATTTTTGTAATTAAAAACCTCATACATAAACTCAATTTTGTTCTACCACGGAAAATTAATACAATATTAAAAATGAAACATTATTTTCAACAATATTGCTTAATACTTGAACACATTGTATTAGTAATGAATAATATAAAATATAAATAATCTTAAAATCTCTAATGAAGTGGTTCTTAATATAGTTGAAGATACCCCTGACGAAGTTTTTTAAATCGAGGTATTGTTACGAAATTATTAGTTTATAATATTTTTAGTATGATTGATATGAAATTTCTGGGTAATTTAAGCAAACTTACTTTCATATTGAAGAATTAAAAAAATTGTTTGATTAAAACGATAAAGACAAAACAGAACATGTCATATTTAAGTCGTTTGCTTTTAATTGCATTTATGTTCGCTAGTTTTAAAGTAGATGATATGCATTTTCCGAGTTTCAACTGGAAGTCTTTAAAATTTTGTTCTACCATGGAAAATTAATTCAATGTTAAAAATGAAACATTATTTTCAACAATATTGCGTAATACTTCAACATATTGTATTAGTATTGAATATTATAAAATATAAATATTCTTTTGAAACTTTGAATCTTTTGAAACGTCTAATGCAGTGGTTCTTAACGTAGTTGGAGGTACTGATCCCCAATTTAATATGCGCATTTACCGAATCCATCTTAATTGGAAAAATAAAATATGATCTTTTCAAATTCAAAACGTAGGTATATAAGTAATAGAAAATTGAAAATTTTATTTGGTAATTTGATTAATTTTTATTTATATATTTTTTATACTATTGCTGTTATTAGAGGTATGATTATTGCTAATTTCTATATTTCTTAATATTTTAATCTGTTTAATTTGTATGTATTGTTCTTGTTGTACATGGAGCCTGAAGAAGCTATTAAATATAACAAAACGTCGCTAACTAATATTGTAGTTAGATTTTATAATCCATCAATTCTCTAATATTTATTTAAACATAGGTATATATTTATACATAGGTGGACAAAATAAACAAAACTATTGAGAACCCGCCAAACCTAAAAGACTGACTCACCAAACTTCTGGGGTTCGATTGAACGCAGGTTAAGAACCATTGATCTAATGTAGCCGTCAACGACCTCTGTATATGTCAAATATCAATTAGAGAAATTTGATAAACTTTTGTTGTGTGTATTTATAGAATCTCAATAGAAATAAAGGCAATATACTCTTATCATTTTGAAAAAAAAAAAACATATTTTATTGGAGATGTCTCTTCAAAGTCAACTACTTTGAAATAAAAAGCAAGAATCGCTCATCTTTTTTTCTTTAATTTTATCTCGCATTATAAATTGTTAAACTACGTTTATTTTACTGGATTTAATGTAATAATTTCATGATTTTTTTTAGTGATATTCCTGAATGATTTTGGCTTAGAGCCAAATACGTAGTATGTGCACTTTTGGCTGTTGTACATGTTTGTTGAGCATCAATGAAAAAGTTATTGCCATTTTGAAACTTTCAATTTGACTTTGAAATTTGTGGGCATGAGAGAACCGCCACCATTATTGTATTGTTCTTATAGTTGGGATTTTTTTTCTCGAAATGTGTCGATGTTGAATTCGATGATCAGCACAGATGAAGGGAAACGGCCGCCGAGGTCAGTCAACCTTTTTGACGACGATGGTGGCGCTGACTTCTGAAGATGAGCATATGTTGCTTGGCACTGGAGATGGTTACGATGATAATCTCAATGCTTTTCTTCACCAGAGTGCATTGGACTGGTGCAATCTTTGATTATCATCATTACCACACACCACTTAATTAGATTTCAAAGCAATAAAAATTGTCGACAAATTTCAATCTTCAACCCGTCAAAAATAGCGTACAACCTTGAAATGTTTCTACTGAAAATAATTTTAGTCAAAAAACATCAATTGTAGGCGAACGAAAATAAGCACTGTGGCTATTTTTGACCTTTTAGGCCGGCTTGGCGGAGGTGGATTTTCACGTAGGATACGTGAAAAAGGAGAAAACTATTATGGTAATTATAGGTGGAGATAGGTGGTGATTTTTTTTGTTCCAAGCCTTTCCTGTCATATCTGTCTCGTTATAATTATTTCATGTTTTATACTAGCCAGTTTGACTTAGTATCTTGGACGATGATGACCGATTACCGTTTGTTGCCAAGTTACCACAATTACAAGAAATCCCCGTTGCTTCTTAGAACGAACTGTTGCGCAATACTCTTTCATTTCTTTTATCAAATTTATATAACTTATCTTCTTCAATTTGATCAAATCTTTCGCAGAAATTCAATTCTTTATTTCCTCGCATTCGTCTTCTTTTCTATCGACAAAAGAATTCTTTCAGAAATTTATTAGAAGAGATTCAAAGTTAAACTGTTCTTTTTTACGAAGAAACCACTGCCAGCGTTTTATGTTCTTTACAGTTTGTTCCATTCTAGTTATTAAAATTTAAAATCGAATTTTTGATTGATGGTTGGTTTTCTTTCCATAACGTTAGACGAACCTAAAACGTAGTATAAGTGTAATAATAAACTGTTGCCAATATGTATCTATGCTTCTAATAATATATAGAACATGGGAGGAGGGTATAACATAAAAAAAATTACTTATTTTTAATTCTGGTTTGTACTACGCTTATATATGATACCATCTTCGAAAATTGACTGTCTCTATGTTTGTTGCTCTTTTACATGAAAACATTTTATTTTCTCTGGAGATAATTAATGAAAATTAGAATGAAGAATAGTTATCCCTTTGATTCATATAGTACAGGATCCGGCTGCGAAATTAATTCATGAATAATGTTGATAATCATTTTGTTTCAATTCTATAAGTAACAAATAGTACTGCAGGAGCACGGGTATTTGGAATTTTTATTATTATTATTAATAAAAATTCCAAATACCCATGATCCAGCAATACTGTTAATAATCAAAATTTAATTTTTAAATATACTATATTAATAAGAATTATTCTGTAGTTCTTAAGTATATAACGGGGGCTTAGTTCTAATAAGGCCAATATCATTTTTTCCAAATTTTGTGTTATTTATAACAAAAGTTTTCAATTTAGTAAATCTTTATTTCTACAAAGGCCAATATCTAATAACAAACCAAAATAGGTCGTTTTTTTCATTATAATGTTAACCAATGTCATTATTATGTCATTATCAAATATCTTCCATTGCCTGTTTCTCGGAATTAGCATTTTTGGCTTAGCCCTTTTAGAACCAAGCCACTGATATATTCCATCTATTTTAAATATACAGAAAAAAATTGCTTTAATGTGGTATAAATGAAATAAATATACGTCATGAACGAAAAGTTGACTCTAAATCATACCTGTTTATACCTGGGTGCGTAGAGGTTGCGGCTAAGCAATCAGCAGCAAACTGACTTTTGAAATCTTTTAAGAATACTGCTGTGAAATTGTGTAGTCCTTATTTCCATAAGATGTAAACGAAATGTTTCTCTAAAATTCAATTAATATTAATTTAATTAATAGTACTAGCGGATAATCTTATGAAAAATGGTTGGCTAATGGCTAAAAGTTGGCTAATTGATTGAAGTCTGGTAATCACTTTGGTATATATTACTCGAGTAAAACTAGAATAAAAATTTAGGCACTACTAACTTATTAAATATTTAGCATTCAAACGCAGTTGTTGGATATCATTTTTATATTAAATTATTATTTACATATTAATTGAGTGCTTTATCAAACATTGGAGTAATATTATTGGTTTGTCATTTTAATTTATATATCTTATCTAATGATATTAGCAAAGTAATAAAATTTTTATTTATCTCAGTTATCATAATTGCATGAACGATGGTTTATTTTCACTTGGACAAAAATAGAAGATTGATCATATAATAAAAATTTTGAAATAATGGTTTTCAATGGATTTTAATCAAATAAAATTCGGTATCAAATTTTCCTTCCATCCGATTATAATGACTTAATTTATGAGTACAGAAATTTTTGTACAAGAAAAGCTTTTAAAAATATGTTTATCATTTCCTATCAAATATATATTCATGTTTTATGCATTCTATTAAGGTGTGTATACTTTCTGATACAGATACAAAAAAAAAAAAGAAAAAAAAAATTACAAATATTTTTTTTAAGATTATCTCTTTGGCACTAGTTTAGAAAAGATGTGCTTTAAAAGATTAGATTGTATATTCTCTATTCTTTTTTCTTATCCTTTATTACAATTAGTATCACTATTGTTGGGAAATTTTGCTAATAGAAACCAACAAATATAAGTGGAAAATTTCTCTATTTTCAATAGTTAAAGATGCTACTTATGTTCTTCTCTAATCAATTTTTGTAGCTTATATTTCAAAAATAATGTTGGGAAAAGAGGGACAACGGACGAGCATGGTTGAAGTAGTCTTCCTTGTTTATAGTAGATACATGCTCATTTGTAATCAAGTAAACGTAGAAGTGCCTATCAGTTCATACACTAATTTAACGTTGGTCAGGTATCCTTCTTTTTTCATATACACTATACTATACAATAGTTATATTTTTTCAAATTTCTGTGGAGAATAACCTACATTAGAGTTTAATAGGCTGTAATTTCTGGATGTAAAATTAAAAATATAATGAATAACTTGACCATTTTTTTTTTATTTAGTACAAAAGTTTATTTTTTTTAAAATTGCGTGATAGTATTTAGTACGTCTATCGTAAAAATTAATAGTTTGTAGTACAATTAAATATAAATCAATTTAAGTGTTAACTTAACGACTCTATGATTAATTTTAGGCGTTAAAATTTTAGTTTAGTGCCTAAATCTTTGAAGAAGAAAATTTAAGAAAGTACATACTTTGTATGTAGATGGTTCAAAGTTATAATTTTACTATGTGAATTATTCAAAAGTTTCAGGAAATTATAACGGTTTATTGCTATTTTTAGCCTTAAAGTTATTTGTGTTGCAACTGACCTTAAATTTAAAATCACTGAATATATAATTTTCGTACTATAGATAGCAAAATTGTTTTCGATTCAATCATGAAACCTTCTAATATGTAAATTTGTTATAATTAATGTGTCTTCCACTATGTAAAGGTTCTTCAACTTATACGATAATAATGATAAGATATTGTCATAAAGTGCAATACTTTGTAATTTCTTAGGATTAAAACTTAGACTTAAGATCAAACTTATTATATAGGTTTGTTAACAAATTTTCTTTTAGTTACTAAGAGTTTAAATAAAAACAAGAATTTTATTTGTCAACTATTTTTATTGTGACCTATGGAGAATAATTCAGTGAATTTGAAATGAACAATACTTCCTACATCTTTAATTTTACAAAATTAATATTCATAGTGATACTTCATAGAGAAGGTCGTAAAAATCATCCCCAGCTAAGAACCATTGAATTAGGGAATTATGGTCCAAAACTGTAAGAAGTATTACGAGTTACTGATTGGAATGATATTGTATTTAGATAATGTTTTAGTAGTGGTTTCACATTACTGTATAAAATCCTACAAAAGATTCAAAATTAATAAATATTAATTGATATAAAATCGTGTATTTCAGGAAAATTTGTATTCCACTCGTATATCAAAAAAATCTTGATTTTTAATGACGAATAAATGCCTTTATATTGATTTCATATAATCACAAAACTGCTTCTTTAATAATATGGAATTCAATGAGATTTAAAAAGAAACTTTATAAAAAGTTGAACCCTAAAGGAGTAGCTTACACCTGGCATGTATACAAGAATTTGGGGGCAACCTTCACCATTGAGGTGACACCTGAAATAAGAGCACAAAAAAAGATACCTTTCAAGATTCACTCTTATACATATTTCTTTTTCAAATTTTTTATATTCAGTATTGGCTTGGTAACATATTTTGATATTCATAAGATACTAATTTAAATCATTTATTCCATAAAGCCTACCATCCCTGCAAAAGCTGTAAATTGTCAAATTGAAGTTGTCTAAACTCTAAATTACTAATTTAACTATGCAATGTCACACTAAAGTTAGTATAAATTTGCACATTGTACATCATTTAAATTAGTATATGCTCTTATAAACTAACATATTCATACCATCTAACAATCTAAACAGCAAAGGGATGTTTTGAACATAAATTATACGTAGATAAACCAGTTTCAAATTTTTGTAAACTGTTAAAACTTATGTGAAAAATTTTCTTTTAATTTATCTAATTTATAATAATAATTATAAGTCTTCTGGCTTAAAATAATATAGGCTATATAGCGTCAGCCAAATCGTTCATAAATATACATTATTATACATGTAATAAGGATGTACGGTTCATTAAGCCGTGAAATATTTGCTTCAAAGACTTAATTTAGCACTTTAAATATTAGTTGCATCTTGAAAATGTTGTGCAATCGTAAGTGGCCAAATTTGCCTTTTTAAAATTTCTTAAAAGGATACTTAGTCGTTTATTTTGAAAGTGACATAAGTCAATTTAAAGAATAGCTTTTATAGTAGGTATACTGTTTTTAATCATGAGAATATATATTTTGATTATCAAGGAAATGATTGTTGACAAAGCCAAAAACTATCAGAAAATTAAATTTTAAAAAATTACTATATAAGCCAGTGGTTTCCAAACTTTATTTTACCACGGTTCCCTAAAAAATATTTGATCATTGGTGCATTTCTTCCATTTTATAAAATGCTACTAACACCAAATTGTTTAGTTCTAAAAAAATTACCAAGATTAAACTTTTATGCCCAAGAAAAAATGATTAAAATATTTTATTATTGATTATCAAATCTCTTCGTTAGAAATCCTGATTAATATTTGTACCTCCCCTTAAACAGATCCATGGATCCCTAGGGAGGCACTCCTCCCAATTTGGAAAACGCTGATATAAGTCAAGGTTTATAAATTACACAGGTTGCCCCATTAGAAAAAAATATGACGTCATACGAAGAATTTTGAAACTTGAATCAGTCTGCAGATATGTACGAATTTCTTCTGGATACGTCACGTGGCACATGAGGCCACCTGTGTATTTTATAAACCTTGGATATAAGTGTCTTTGAAATAGACTTAAATCACTTTCAAAATAAACGGTTCAATTCTCATGATCTAGTGTAGTTTGAAAGTGAATAAAATAAAATATTCGATTTTTTTTGAACACCTGCTGGTTTCGTTTGATGCAAATGACATACATAAACTGGTCAATCAACATTATGACGTCAAATATTTTCTATTTTTGCGAATATTTTATGTTTAAAATTTGGAATATCTTAGATTTTTTTTCTTAATTTCCGCAAAAGTTTAAACATTTTTAAGAGAAAGGAAATTTTGCTGGAATCAATATTGTCAATACATTTTGTCAAGCATTATCAGGCAAAACTATGAAGGCGATTGATTTGAAGTTTTTGATTGTGGTTTCACCTGGTGAAGTCATTAACTAGCTGACGAAACGTTGACGAATTAAAAAGACCTATTGTTATGGGGAAAAAAAGGATTTTTTGTTTTAATATGAACTTATACTTAAATTAGTACTACCTTTTGTTTTATAAAACTTGAATAGATCGATTTATTTAAATTTTACCCGGTGAAAATATTAACTAGTTAACGAAACGTTGAGGTATAAAATCTATTGTTGTGTGCAAAAATTCCTGCATATACAAAATTAATTTTTAAGCGGTAAAGAATTTTTTGTTTTATTCTTAAGTTTTAATTAGCATTACCTTGTAGTATCTTCATAATTTGATGTTACCCAATTCTATATTTACTAACTATAAATCATTTCTTTTCTTTTCGTTTAATAAACACACAATTCAAACATATGAATGCTTATTTGATAATTGCAATAATACTTTAGATCTCGCAAGATTTGCAGCATCAAATTACATTTGAAAAGTTTGTATACCAATCTTTCATTAGATTCACGTGAATAAGCCACGTTGACCAAATTGCTACGTAACAAATTAAGGGGCATAGCTTCTGCTTAAAACCAATTGAATCGTTAAATTTGTTGTCTGTTTAGTTCAAAGAAGTCACTTATGTGGTAATTGCGAAAACTTTTATGGCTTCTAGTGTTAGTTCTTGAAAACTTAAAATAAAATAAACGATACAAATGTTCTTTAAATATTTTTTTTCTGATACGTAACAAAACTGGAGTTACGTAGTAATAGCAATCCTCAAATCCTTGACGTTTTAGTGTAAATAAAATTAAATAAACAATTTTTAGAATCACAGTAATGTTTATTATCATTGGAGAAGTAAAACATAATTACTTTGACATCCACACATGCCGACGTTATGATGGCCTCTTTTTGATCTTTGCGTATATATTTTGATTGGATTATTCTTGATCTGCCGATTTTACTTGTCGATTCCAGCAATTATATTAATTCGAATATTATACTATATACAGATATTTCGCCTTATTGTTTGATTCCTATATTTTTTATTGAATTTATACTTGTATATCAATTTTTATGCAGTATTTTAAAATATATTTTGCTTAAAATAATACTGAAACTTTGAGCTTTTGTTAAATTAAGTAATTTCTCCAAAACAAATTAGTGTATTTTTAAAACAATGAAACATGTTACAAAAAATTTATTTTAAAAGAATTTCTTTTTTTGAATTTGTCCTCATTACCTATAATTAAGTGATGATTCGGATTTACTTTTCGGCATTTTCCTTACAAAATTGCTTAGACTTTCTGCGGTCAAAAGTTTCAGGATCAGTTAAGGTCAAAAAGTAAAATTGGGAGTCATCAGGAGTCATCAAAAAATTAAATCGTAACATGTTTTTTATACCCTTTTATTTCAAGTCATAAAAATCGTTTTATTTTTAGTTATTTTTTGTAAAGTTTATAAAATTTCGCATTATTAAATGAATACCATCTTTTCTGCTACCAATTGGCAAAAGAACCTACAACACTAATTTTTAAGATACTTTAGTGTGCAAAATCATGGATAAAGTATTGTTTACTTGTAAAGCAAGGGTGTCCAACCATTTTGACCCTTTAGGCCTTATAAAATTTTGCAAAGAAATATTGGACCACATAAACACGAATATTTTTTGGCAATATTTATTGCCATTATTTTGTAACTGTGATTACAACTTATAAAATCTGGATAGTAAATAAAGCATTATAATAATTAATAATTGCAATATTTATTGTTAAAAATACAAAATTGCCTATTAAAATTATTTTTTTTATTAAAAAACTATTAATTAATTTTACTTTGCACTAAAAGGGAATTTTGGGTCACATGCGACCCGCGGGTCGCGTGTTGAACACCCCTGATGTAAAGTTTTCATTTAATGTAAAAATTTAGCAATTTTACATCCATATCTGTTGGTTTATTTTTCCCTAAAAAATTGCAGAACCCAAAGGGATTTTAATTCAGACTCATATTGTACAAACTACAATAAAACTCTTAAATAAAATTGACAATTTATGTTAATCGGAAGTCATTTTGCATAAACCAGTAATTCCTAAACTTTGGATCTTACTGAGCGATTTGCCACTGTATCAGACATGAATTAAAAATAGAAATTGATCAATTTTATGTCTAATTGATTTACCAAAATGTATGCCTTCTTTTCTCCAAGTTACCTAAGAGTTGGGTTCCAAAATTGGAAATTTTTGTTAGATGAATTGGCTCCCAGTTAACTTTCCGTTTACCATTGGTTTTGGCAGTAAAACTTCTAGTCACTAATTGGTTACAATTTTCAAGGATTTACATAGTCTGAACTTCAGGTTGAAGAACTCTGTTCTAGACTATTTGGGTGTGCAAAATGCCAATAGTAAATTACTTGCAAAACTAACATGGAAATGCCATTGTGTTAAAATCCTTTTTTTACTGTTGATAATACATAAATAATTAAATTCCCATCTATAATTACTCAAACAAAACACCTGTTGGCGAAAAATCAAAGAAAAAAAAAGACCCCTAACAAAGCAAGTTCTTTAACCTCGACATTGATTAAATTATCTATGTTGTGTGTTTGTATTTTTATACGTTGAGCTGTAAACTGTTTTTTTTTCCTTCACGATTTGCTCCTGCACATCCTGTTTGTTGGTCGTTTCTCTACAGTCGAGCAATGCATATGAATAAACCGGTTCGGGAAAAAAACATTCTACATTTTCGTAGAATTCCTCTTGCGCATTGAAAATTAGACTTTCGTGCCAAGCTGTGGAAGTCCTGTTGGGGTTTCATTGATTATTTTTTTTTGTGGGTATAGTAATTTAGTTCCTTAATATAGAAAATTATAAGTGGAGGAATTTGAATGGGTAGTTGATGAAATATTGAAATGTTTGATGACGATTTTGGTATTGTTTGTAGTAGTTTTTAATTATTTTGCTTTGGTTGCAAAATTATTGCATCAATGGTTGGTGCAATATTGCAATAATGACCGGAACTTAACGGTGTTGGTATCACACACGTATGTGATGACGATATATAAGCGATTTCGTTGTTGCAAATTCAATGAGTCATATGCTAAACATTAATAAAAAAACGCTTCTTGTGTTTTTGAGTAAAAAAATTCCCTGTGTTTCACCAGGCGTGGCCGTGTCGAGCAAAATTATATTTAGAACTGTCGTTTTTCTTTCACAAAATATAAAAACAACTGTTTTAATTCGTTTTTTTTTCTTTTTCAGATTCTTCGGCCAAGAACGGAATTACAATGTGTTGGTAATGGACTTGCTCGGCCCATCACTAGAAGATCTTTTCAATTTCTGTTCGCGGCGATTCACATTAAAAACGGTGCTAATGTTGGCGGATCAAATGGTTGGCCGCATAGAATATGTTCACTGCAAAAGTTTCATTCATCGGGACATCAAGCCGGATAATTTTCTAATGGGAATTGGTCGCCACTGTAACAAAATATTCATTATTGATTTTGGTTTAGCGAAAAAATTTCGTGATATGCGGACCCGAATGCACATTTCCTACAGAGAAGACAAAAATTTGACGGGCACAGCTCGGTACGCATCGATCAATGCTCATCTTGGTATTGAACAGAGTCGTCGTGATGATATGGAGTCCTTAGGATACGTTCTCATGTATTTCAATAGAGGATGTTTGCCCTGGCAAGGACTTAAAGCAGCTACCAAAAAACAGAAATATGAAAAAATTAGTGAGAAAAAAATGTCCACGCCTGTTGATGTTTTATGCAAGGTAACGTATTTTCTTCTCCACAGCATATAAACTCCAATCAACAATCTAAAATTCAATGTTAATACCAATAAATTCCTTGAAATTAAAAAAAAACATGCCTCTCTAATTTCTACAAAAATAACTTTAATAAATTATGCAAACTTATCAAAAAACGTAAACAAGTATACAATTAGAGTAATTAGATTCCCGTACTAATGCATGAGGAAATTATTAGGGTTGAGGATGGAGAATTATTAGGGTTTTTATATTGAGAAGTTTCAATTCCATATCAATTTACAGTCCATAGAATTGGCATAAGGGATCATTAAAATTTTGGTGGCTATAAATGATATAAGTGGAACATTGATTCTTCCAATGCTCCTCGTACACTTAAATGTGTGTTGCTTATCAGTAGCTGATAATACACGTTGTGTTGATTGGAAAACGCCATTTTATCATTGATCCTATGTATGGCTAGAAAATGGCGGACCTTAAGCAGTTCGTGTATAGTATAGCCAAAAACTATTTTATATTGAAAGTAGTAAAATTATGGCTCATCGTCAAACACACTCCCCGTAATTTTTTCTTTCTTTTTACCATTTCAATAAGTAGTTCTCAAATTCAAAAGGCGATGACAACGCCTTCAAGTGGGTACTAAAACTTTCTAAGGAAATAATAGCAGCTTTACAGAATAATCAGAGTGTCCAGTGGCCAGGACACCAAATAAAGTAAAGGACTTTGATGACTTTAATGTTCTTAATTTTAGGACATTGATATACTGAGAAGAGGACCTTCATTTTTTTACTCATCATTTCCATCCTAACTAAATTTTCAATATAAGTTCGATTTTATTGTTAATTTTTAGTTGTGAAATTCTATAAAAAGATAATCGTTCTTCAAAGGACAATCGCTTTAATCTAACTAAATTACACCTTATGGCTAAGTTTTCGTACAGAATCTGTTGGAATTCCCAACCAAAGTTCACTCTAAAAAATCTAAAACAGTGGTTCTTAACCTGGTGTCCAGTGGCCAGAGTATCAAGTAAAGTATAGGACTTTGAAGACTACATTTTTCTTAATTTTAGGACATTGATATACTGAGTAGAGGACCTTCGTTTTTTATTCATAAAATCAATTAAATCAAACCAACATTTCGATCCAAACTAAATTTGCAGTATAAGTTCGATTTTATTGTTAATTTTTAGTAGTGAACTTATATAAAAAGATAATCGTTCTTCAAAAGGCAATTGCTTTAACCTAACTAAACTACAACTAATGGCTAAATTTTCGTACAGAATCTGTTGGAATTCCTAACGAAGTTCTCTCTAAAACGTCTAAAACAGTGGTTCTTAACTTAGGTTCAATCGAACCCCAAGGGTTTGGTGAGTCAGTCTTACAGGTTCTTAATAGTTTAATTCATTTAGTTTTATTAAGAACCCGTAAGACTAGGGTTCGATTGAAACCAGGTTAAAACCATAAAAACCACTGGTCTAGAAAATAGATGCTTTAACTCTCTTGGTAGAGATAGGATAGTATAATGCATGTCTTTTTTTACCCTTTATTTCGATAATTTGCTCAATATACCAGTTAGAGATTCGCTATATGACACAATGCGTAGTTGATCGGATCTCGATTACTAAGTAAGTCATGAAAAAATAAAGAAACCGAGTTAATTTTACTATCGGTGCGTTCCACTAAGCGACCGCAACGTTTTCAACCCCCATTTTTGCATCCATTATGGTGGCGAGTATATGGTTCATGACGTCATTGTTCTCGTCCATGATCCTTTTAAATAGCTGGGTCGAAATGGGCGATGTGAAACTGGCTCTTAATCTCCACAAGCTAGTGGAACACGAAAAATATTGGCCATGGGCGTTGTGGTCGCTTAGAAGATATCCTATATCGTTCATCTATCAGTACATTCCCACTACTGTAGAATGTTCTTATTTATAGTCTTTTTGACCACTTTTTAGTTATACTCAATAGGTATTAAGTCTAATTTTTCTATTATGGCTTTTAGGGTTATCCTGCTGAATTTGGAATGTACTTGAACTACTGTCGAGGCTTGCGATTCGATGAGGCTCCCGACTATATGTACCTTCGTCAATTGTTCCGTATTTTGTTCCGCACGTTAAACCATCAATACGATTACACATTCGATTGGACGATGTTAAAACAGAAAGCAGTGGCTGTTAGTGCTACGTTAACCCATGCACCCGGAGGACAACCCTCACAATCCACGGCACAAGCAGGTACGCATAACAGATAATATTATGTCCACTAAATACTCATTTGCACCATTACTAACAATCTGTTCTCAACAAATTTTCAATTCATTCTAACAATTCTAATATCGAATAAACTATACCAAACTTGTATACTAATTTTTTCAATATAAATATTTCAATTAGCTCTCAGTCGTAACGACGAAAAGTCAAAACTGTCGAAGATTCCCAATGTGTCCTCGCACGTTTCAGCCAGCCAAGCAACCAAACCATCAAAATAATTCCAATCCTATACAACAAAATCCTTCAAGAAACATTTTACATAATTTATCTTATACCTTTAATTCTCATAGAAAATCATTTTGTTTTGTTTCTTCTTTTTTGTTTGTTTTGTATTAAAAAAGAAATAATTCGAAAGATTATTTTGGTAGTTCATTATTTCTTTAACACATCAAGACAATTTTAATAACGAAAGCTGTAAATAAAAAAAGCGTGTTTTTATAAAAATTGCATTTTTGCTTATTTTTAGTCAAGTTTCAGTTATGCTTTTATTGCAAGTTTTGGTATTGAACATGTATGAAGTTGATATAAAAGGGGAAATATTTTGATTTTTAAAAGATTTTCCTCACTGTTTTTATGCATTTTTCATAATTTTCTCATTATTTACATAATTACATTCAAAAAATGCTTATTGGAGAGGGGCAAATGTTAGTTCATTGAAACAAGGAAGAGAACTAAAAAAAATTAAGGGAGTAATCGCGGTATGATGTTTACTTTTGCTACCATTTATTGAATTTTAAATTATAAGAAAATATAGAATTTGCAACATCATAAAATTTTCGTATTTTGACAAATTAAACCGTAATAAGTTAGTATCAATGATTTGTCCAAAAAAAGCGATCATTTGATTAAAGAATCATTTACCGAAATTTTCTAAATTAATTTTTAGGTTTTTAAAACGGAAAATTTTCCGGCTTTTCCAGATTATTTACACTTTCATAACGTATGATATCTATTTATGTACACACACTTAACACTATATGCGATAACTATTACTTATTCAAGGAAAACCCGGAAAACTAATAAAATACTATAATTAAATTGTTTATTGGGATATTTTTCGCCACTGTAAAAAAAAACAACTTTTGCTTCTCCTTTTAAAATCTAAGGTTTTGAAATTCTTCAGGATAATTGCTACATCACAATTAATATCTAAACCACAAATTTTTCAAATTTTACATAAAATTTGATACTATTCGCTACTTAAAAAAATCTGAAAACTATTTAATTTAAGAAAGGAGTAAAATTCATAGGTATTGATGAGATAGAGCACGAAGTATAAGTACAAAGAGTCCGAACGGTATTGGTTTTTTCACAATATTTACGCACATAATAACAGACCCAGATCAAGTTCTCTTTTCGATCACTTGCAGCACAAATATTCAGAACCTACTTAAGATTTTAAAGTTTTCCAATTTTCCAATGCATGGAAAATATATCAAGATGTGACGCCGCTATTAGTGTATTTGCAGTACTAACTTAAACCGAAACTAGGTACTTTATGTAAAGTATATTAGGCAACATAAGTTAGTACACCAGATACTTTTGAGGCGATGCCAAATTTTGATATTTTTCATCGTGCAAAAGATTGAAACTCACAATTCTTCTTGAAGAATAGCACCCACTACCGGTACTGGACTTCAAATTGATGGCATTTTATAACATTTACGTCCGGACTCCTTATATCTACTATTTCGTGGTATAGAGAAAAAATCAGTCTTATTATTTTTCGGACAAACCAATATACCTAAAGTAATATATAAGAAAGTAATCTAATCTTCCAATGCTTGGTAGGAAATGTGTCAAGATATAGCGCCGCTACAGGTGTGTCTGGCTTACTAACTTAAACTAAAACTAAGTACTGCTATGTATTGAAGATAACCAACGATAATTAAGTTAATACTCCAGAAACACTTGTGGTGGCACCACATTTCCCATAATGCGTTACATTATAGGAATACCTTCTTATATACAGATCTTATATGCAGATATCTTATATACAAATCTTATATCTTCTTATATACAGATACCCAACGAAGAAAGAATTATATTGAAATTCAATTTGGTACTAAAAATTTGTACGAAGTTTGAGCTAATATGTTTGTAAATCTTAAAACTTCTTCTAGTGGTCGGCTAAGAAGCTTTGAGCTTTACTGACCTGATGGTCCAAAGTTCGTTCATATTTTTATTATAGAATTGAACTTTTATGTATGTCTCTTCTCCAATTATACCTGTATATATTTAACTTCTTGTTATTTCACTTTCCGCGATATATTGCTATCATAATTTTGATTTCAATTTTTGAATGCATTTTTGTATTCAAAATTTACCATGCTTATGCGCAAGTTTCGTTTGCATATAGAAGCAATTGCAATAATTGTAACTATACGGTGTTAAAGTAAATTGGTTTCTTTGAAATAGTATATATCTATAAATATTAGCGATTACTCCTTTAAGATTTTGTATTAAGCTGGCATTTTGTATTAAACGTGTTTTTAAACTTAAAACATACATTTTCGTACACAAACAACTATTGTATACCGTATTGATGGTATATTTGGTTTTTTGTGTCCATGAATGCATACTTCGTTTTATCTTTAAAAACAACATCGTTAGATCTTCCAGTCTTAGTCTTTAAACGAAAACGCTACTTTAGACACAAATCATTACATTGGGATTTTTTTCAAAATTAACAAATTTTTGTATATAATCACATATTAATCATCATACATTCAATTAATCCAGATTGATAACTGTTCATCATCTAAATTACATATTACAAAATTGAAATTAAATTGTTTGTTTTGTAATTTTTTCTAGATAACAATGCGTAAAAGTAAAAATCTTCGTACACGATCGTCTCAGTGTGATGACAGGTTTATATGATCATTCAAAAATTGAAATTTTCAAACAAGAGAATTCTAAAAAAAAAAAAAACAATTTTTATAAATAAAATGAATAATTATAACACAAATGTGGAGTTGCTTCCTCGAGATATTAAATGAGATGAATCGCAGGTTCTACCACCATCTAAATTTTGTCGTCTAAAATTCAAAAAAAAAATGATAAATTACAGTAAAAAATAATACAATATAATAATAATAATTATAATAAATAATACATAGTAGTTAAAAAATGATTATATTTAGTCTTAAATTGAGAAATATCAAAATGCATAAAAAAGAGAAACTTAAAAAAAAATTCTCATTAAAAAAATATTGTTAATCGTAATGTTATTTCTTAGTTTATAATTACAAATTCATAATTATAATTATTGATATGTAATTGTGTTTTTTTATTTTATTTTTTCTGATTTTATTTTGTACGACACGTTTAAAAGAAAATCATTGAGGGGTTTGCTGCAAAGAAAAACTCCGTCCGAATAGAGAGTTCCGTACAAAATTTCCTGTAAATATTTTCTTTTTTTTTCTTTTTTTGGGTAAAATTGACATATATTAGTTTACTTTATAAATATTAATTATAGTTCAAAATATTTATTACTTACTAAAATTTGGTTTTATTTAAAAATCTGACTTTAGATAGCAATTAAAGAAGCCCATTTTACTGCCGTAAAATTTAATTTGAAGATGAAAAAAAAGCTGGTTCCTGTTTTAGTTTCGGTGTAAATGAATCAGATATGTGGAAACCAGTGAACAAATTTCGTATTTATTGTAAAATGAACATAATTAATAAATATTGAACTCGATATAATATCTCGTTACGTTAAATGATACGGATTTTCGTAAATATTGAAAAAAAAGAAAAAAAATTAAGCTCTATGCAAAGTTTGAGTGGTTTTCACACTCAATTCCATTTATGTTTTAAACACACAATACTTTTATCAATTAATTAACTATCAAAATTAACATTATGTAATTAAAGAAAGAAAAGTATTATAAAATAATTTATAATTACTATGAAATAAATTTTGCTGGAGAATTAAAATAAAATTGTTAGATTTCATTTTGTTTTCCTTTATTTTCTTGAAATAGGTTTCGGGTGAAATTTGATTTTCTTCTTTTTTTTTTTTGTAGAGTATATTTCAACTTAGATTTTCTTATGAACGAAATCGTCAATATCTAGGTTTGAATTGTTCTTTCAATGAAAACGGTTTGAAATATTTTTGAGTATCCAGTTGGATGACTACTGAAGATTGCCTCCAAAATGAGGTAATGGAATGAATGAAGGCAATCGGAAATACGAAAAGAACCATTGGACATAATTGTCTTTTTAAGAAGCAATGCAGAAGTATTTATAAAAACAAAGAAAGAAAAAGATTCGGTATTATATATTTTGTACTGGATCTATTATGAATCGTTAGAAGAATACAGAAGACAACTTATATTTCTCTGGATTCTCTGGAAAATTAGGTTCTTTTTTCGATTGAATCAATTTTATCGCCCGAAAATCCGTTTTATCGCCTATAAATATAAAAATTTATTCTTGTTATACGTATATTAAGTCACACGTTTACAGTTGCATCTATGCAGCACACAATTTTGTGGTACATTGATGGATACCGCAAATTGTCAATCTAATAACGTTTTGCCACATATGTTTGATTTTAAACAAGGACTTATATCAATAAGACATGGTAATTTTATTAAAAGTTAAAGAAAACATGAAAATTAAAGACATTTTCTAGAAAATATGAAGTATTGATTAACAAAAGAATATAATTGTTGCCGTAAATATGAAAATTTAAATATTAAAGACACTAAATATTAGCGCATACTAAACAATATTGTAATTTTTTTAAAAACATCCAAAAAAAAATCCGTTACTTTATATAATTTTAAAATCCCCAATATTCTGTATATGGTAATCTCAAATTTCATCCTATTTTCCATTACTTTTTTCGAAAAAGAATGATATTTTTTTAAAGTCTTAAGTAAAAATCAAATTTTATTTCCAAAAATAGAAGTCAAATATTTAGATGTGAAAATGTTTCTACAATAAAAATTCTAGAAACAAACTTTTACTATAGTCCTCATATGATTTTTCTATAACCGATTTATTGAGATTTTGAATTTATACGAAAAAAAGATATTTGCTTTTCAAGGTAAGTTTATATTCCAACGGGTCCTGTTCATATTTTTTTCTGGTAAATTTAAAAATATAAAGAAAAAGCTTTTCAATGATACTGATGATTTGTATCTTTTCTAATTTACAGAAGTAAATGATAAAAGTCTTAGATAATGTATGGAATTATTATTTCCTCTAATGTTTTTCAAGCTCTGGTTCCTTTTTTGGTACATTTTTGTACCTCTGGTAACATTTTTATTCAGACAAAATTATCCTTTGTATTTACTTCTCTGCAAACTTCTATAGCATTGATCACCAAAGTGGTCGATCTAGATCTTTCAGGGTCGATGTAACATTTTAGGGAGTCAATTTGATCTAGAAGGTCAATTGGGGTCGAAGGAAAAGCTGTTCTTCACCATTGCCGCAATTGTTAATTTTTGGAATAGTTTTATAATCAAATTAATAAGTTTCTTTACCAAAAATAAATTAATGTTTATTTATTTGCGCGAAAAAAGTTTTTATGTATTACCTACAATAAATGTTTAAAGTGTTAAAGTAAATATAAACATATTAATAGGTTTATTTTACTTAATTGAAAATTACTTTTATTTGGGTCGATGAGGGATTTTTAAAATTTTGTAGAGGTCGATGGTTAAAAAGGTTTGGCACTTCCTGTAATACTTCGAAATACGAATTAAATTAATTCGTGCTGTTACCTTGCTCGTATCTCAAAGCAATTTTCCCCACTTAAATTAATTTAAATTCAATAAATCTATTTCAACACCCAAAATACCCTCAGTCGACTGCTCGTATCTCAAATATCTCGTATGTTAGGGCACTCGTATCTCGAGGTACCACTGAAATTAATTTTCGTCATTTATATAAGTTCATGTCTATCTAATTAAAAGCTACTGTCTACTGTAAAGATAATTTCTTATGTAGTTTGGAAAATCGTGGTCCACATTAGCGGACCTAGGGGAGGATTAAGAGGCCCCATCAAAGCATTTGGTTTCGCCAGTGCCAAATCTTAAATGTGGGCATAGTCATTACTTACCTTGATAAAACCTACCCTCAGCAGAGTTAAGTCCTTCCTAAACTAAAATCCTAGATCCAAGAAAATCAGCTGTCTTCAACTGGTGGTAAATAGATTAATGCAATTTTAGAAGTAGTCTTAACTTCTCTACTAACTTCTATAGTTGTTTGCAAATGGTTTAATTATTTTTAATAAAATTGTACGATTTAATCATTCTTTTTCGAAGACTATCAAATAGTGAATCAAACGATTTAAATGGTAACCAATTTCATTATTTGTTCATAGGAATTCGCGATTGTAAAGGCGAAATGTAAGGCTGAAGCCTCATCGTCATGACCATTCATACCTTCATCTTGTTCATCATCATCTTCATATTGGTTTAATGAAATACATAACACATTTTTTATTAATATTTAATTGTATCGAAACTAAGGGAAATACATTTTAGATAAATTGATTCTGAGGCTTTCAATGAACTCACATAACATAATCTATAGTATTAAACAAATTTAAATAAATTAATTATCAAAACTTTTACGAAAAATGTATTTTTCTTTTTTAAATTGCGCGCGTTATCAACGGAAAATTTTAAAAATTTTCCCAATTGCGGCGGCGCCAATTTTCATCGTTAAATCAAAGCGCGAAACGTAATTTAGAGATAAACATAACGAATTATTGAAGATCTCTTTTCTATTGGAGAATAATTAGTGTTTTGTGCTTACCTATATCGTCATTAAAGAATCACAGAAACCCGTGGCAAATTCATCCCGAAAATTAACAATAATCTTCGTAGTTTTTATTTTCGATTGAATTTAATTACTAAAAGTTAAAGCGTTTGAATGAAATCAATATAAAAAGAAAATTATGTAAAATAATTAAAACTTGTATGTATGTCATGTGTGTATGGAGTTATTAATTATAAGGCGTATATTAATAAAATATGAGTAAAAGCATTTTTTTCTGTTTATTTTAATTTAGATGTTTTAAGCTAATAATCATAATAAAATATTTCAATTGACATAGACTTAATAAATTTTGATTTAAATGTAAATGTTGCACACAAAAGGCAATGTTAAAAGCATAGAAACAAATATATGGTAATATTCTCAATAATAAAATAAAATGGCTTCGTTTTTCATTTACTCAAAACTTCGACAAAATGAATGTTTGAATAATATAATGGTTGTAAATATTTAAGAAATTTGTATTATTTAAATAAAACAAGAGGTTTATTTTTTTGCATTTTACTTAACTTTCATTTCTGTCATGATCTTGCAGAATTTAATCGGATGGCTAGTTATTTAGTTGAACGGCTAGAATTATTCAAACTAAAACAAATGTAATCATTTAAACATAGGCAACAAATATAGCTCTAAAAATCTAGAATTTATTTTTATTAGCAAGTTTCTCAAATAACTTGTTCAAATTTTTCGGTAAAACTATATACATAGTTAAATGAAAAAGAGGAAATAGTACTTTTTGGAATCAATTTACTTGAAAAATTTTGTTAATCTACTTTTAAAAAATACAAAAAACAGTTAAATTAAATAATTTTTATTTTGCCTTTAATGTAATGACTAGCCGTTTAACTAAGTGGCTAATAATATTTTTTGATTGTATCAGAGACACTGCAAGACAATGAATGTGTAATAAAACGACCGAACTTAACGACTAGAAATAAAATTTAGGTAACTATTACAATTGAATTGATAAGTCACTAAAGTGAAAATTACATTAAAAATAATGTAAAAATACTTATTCAAAGGAATTAACAAATATGTCCATTAATTAATAATTCAAATTTATTAGAGAAGCAAAATATAATTAGTATGTTATGATTTATGAATTGATGATCCATTTTAGAGAGTGAAACTTCTTATGATTTCAATACACAAATAGAGACAAATATTTTCTTCTGAAAATTCAAATGCCAGAATGTTTTAGACAATATGCTAAATGAACTAATTATAATATAGTCAAAGGAAATTATTTAAAACTTGAGATGATGGCCTCATTTGTGCACATAGTGCGGTCAAGAATTGTATTATATTTTTATTTTTTTGATTTCAAAGAAATTGATTAATAAAAAATGTTGAACTTAAATAATTTAAGAAGTTTCACTTTATAAAAAAATAAATAGTATTTTTCACAATAATTTTGCCTTTGTCTTTCATTGTTTAACTATGTGTTTTAATTTCGTTCGTAGTTATTAATTAATTAATTAAATTGTGGAAAACTCGTTATCATCCAGAATAATTACAAGTTCATTAAGAAAAATTTGATATTTTTTTCTTCTAAATAATTATTCATAAAAAACGAGTAAAAATAAGGATATAGTACGCTATTATTCACATATAAATATTCTATTCTATATTATATTTGGTCGTATATTTAACAAAAAAAAAAAAAAAAAATGCTATTTTTTCCGATAGAAAATATTGATCGATTTTCCATGTGATTGGAAAAATGGAGTTTCTTTTCGTTTATATTACTCATTATATTATTAATTACCTTATTATTAAAATATATATTAACAAACATATTTTGTAATTTCATTTAATGTTTTATTATAATTATTAGTGGTAGAATATTATTGAAATTTTAAGACCAACTACTCATGCTGCAATTACTTTTCATTTATTTACTTATGGTCTTAATGGTGCGGCATATGTAAAATTTCAAGAAAAAATAAAGAAAAATGTGAAAATTTTTTGCTGTGTATCATATTTGTATTATTCATTTTCCCTTACAAAAATTGTAAATCAAATGCTTGTTGCCTGTTTTTCTAATACTTTTTTTCCTTGTAATTATTATTTTCAGATATAAGCTTTTATTGAAAATAAAATTATTCGAAAATTGGCGAGAAAAACCCGCTTATAATGTCTTTCTTATCCTGAAAATTGGTGTTTTCGAAGTATGGAGAGGAATGGTGATCAATCTCCTACCCAGAGATCAAAATCTTTTCCGCAGGATTTTCCATCATCCACTGTCCAAATAAGTTACTCTTATAAGGAAAAATAACGCAATACAAGCCTATATTTTTTTTGAAATTGATGAATTTTTAATTTTTTATTCCCAAGGAATTATTTCTTGGTTCAAAAAGCTGTTACAACAGTTACGTTGGGAGTTGAGGACCTTTTATTCAACGATAATTTTTGGCAAATGGTGAGAAAAACTATCATCATATTTTGATAATATCTGAACTAATAACCTATACAACGAAAAAACATTTCCGAAAAATGTCCGTTAAATTTAATTGAATTATACTGTTTTACAACAGTAATGTATTCATTTGTGGCAGTTGCGTCCAAAGTTCAATGTTTTTACGCCTTACCAGACTTGTTATTATACGTAAGTAGGTACTTTGCAAATTTGAGGAGTTGAAAATTTTACAAACAATTGCAAAAATTACTCTACTGGGAATAATTTTTTAATATCATTCTTTGGTTTTTGAGTACAAAAAAAAAGAGTATATGCTCAAAACGGGAAATGGGCCTCATTAATTTTTTCCTGTCGTATCAAGTGGTCCAAAAAAGTAGAGTTTGACATCATTGGCGTTTTCATTGTCTAATCGATCTAACCACTTTCGAGTGTGGTTAAAATTAATGCGGTCAAAAGCTCTTTTGCTTAAGTTTTGTTATTTAAGCTCAACGGGTTGCATATAGATAAAAACATTAACAATGTCGAAAGATCAACAATGGCAACTAAGCTGCTGAAAAATACCATAAGAAATGATGCACAAATGTGAAAAGTAATTTATTTTTGCACTTATTTTTAATAGCTGATCGAGCTTATATCGAAATAGTTGTTAACCCTAAGTGTTTCTTAGGGATACGGAAACTGAATATTTATTCAAAAGATTTTTCTTCAACAGTTATTTTTTCTATCCTTTGTAATGCTGTTTGACCTGGAAGATGGAATTAATAAATAATTTCAAGTAAGTTTTCATAATGTATTCATCCCTATTACATAATGGTTTATAATAATTAAAATAAATTTATTTGCAGATATATTAATTATCAGTACTTCGAAAAGGACAACTTTTGTGCGTTGAAAAAATTATCATCATTTTGGATGACTAGTTAACTGGTCAGTGTACTTGTTATTTAGATTTCCAATGCATCTAAATTTTTCTAATTGAATTTTTTAGAACAAATGGAAGTGGTCGATCAAGAAGACTTCAGAAAATAATTCAATCAATTCAGATAGTTCATCGTCTCCAAATGGATTTTTGTGGAACTCAAGTGGAAATCAACAATCAAATTCACTAAGATTATAACTAGCAGAAATGATACCGAAAAGGACCTGCAAGGATTAACTACTAAAATCAGTGATATAAATTAGTGCTTCTGTAAATCAATGAACATTAAGTGTTTAAGTGAATCTAGTGATAAGTGAATAAAGTATAAAAAAAAATCCATTATTAAATTTAAATGTATTTATTTTATATAAGCTTAACAGTTAATAATTAAATACAGATAGTTATAAAAACTATTGTAAATATTCAAAGAATCCATGTATACATTGTTTTGTATATTTAAAAATTATTGATCATCAACATCAATAAATTGTTTGTTTTTATAGAATACTTTGTTTTAATTCAATTTGAATCCCACAATCTTGGAAATTTTATTTCAGAAGTTTTTTACTATTCAAATACATAGAAGGGTAGTTAGTACAATCACAATAGGTAGGTCTTATTTTTCTTGATTGAAAATCCTGATTAAACCGCTGTTGTTCGAATATTATTGGAAAATTTAAAGAAAATCAATCGGAATTTTTTTCTACAATCATTGTCGAATTTTCAAAAGAAAACGGCACTGTTGTTAAATAATGGTACAATCGAGAACTATATAATTTCAGACATTTTGCTATAATAACAAACAATGACCATAAAGTAACATTTATTTGTAAAAATCATTTATTATAGTCAATAGAATATCAGTAAAGAAATATGTGTTTGTTTTTTCATAACCAATTCTTATTTAGTATTCATTTTCTTTACTTGAAGTGTGTCCTGTATCAATCACTTTTCCTGTCCTTGATTTCACCCTTTTTAGAAAATAAAATCTATAGGCGTAATATACCAAAACCTTAAACTAGTTACTATTATTTCGATCAGGTCTTGAACAAAGCATACTCCTATTGGACCAAATTTGGTATAAAAGGGATGATTTCGCATCACAATCATCGATTTCAACTCAATCAATTCACCAACACCACTGAGAACGACTGAATAAGAAACCCCCTTTCTTTTAGGGATGCTTTAATATTAAATATTTTGTTCAGTTTCAGCGAAATAACCATTCCTTATATCCTTTTTATGCATTTGAAAATTGTCTTCTTTGAAACTTTGATATGATATTGCGGGTGTCTTTTTGCACACAGGAAAAAAAAATTTCATATACAGTCCACGAATGGGTCCTTTTTTATATGTCGACGTAAAAATTTACCCTTAAAAGGAAATGACATCCTTGCAATTACCGTAGTGGTAGACAACCATTTAGCCATCTATGTAATTTGGTTGCGCTCCAAATTTTCTTGTTTTCATTTAAATATACCTTGGACGTATGAATTGTTTTATTGTTTATAATCTTTACATTTTTACAGTTTTAACTTACTTGGAAAATTATGTCTAGAATAATTATGTTGGAGTTGATGAAAATATCATCCTTTTAGGAGATAAATGTTTAGAAAGTGCTAGTGTTTTTGGAATTTGTAAATATTGTTCTAATGAATTTTTCACTACATAGGATGCTGACCGAAGACAACCGAAAATTAATCATTGTTTCTGAATTGTTCATCATTTCCAATTCACGTAAGGACATTGTTTTATAATCCGTTTATAAAATATGTCCTTGTAAGGAAAAGTCACCCTTCGAAAACGACCAATTTTAAGGCGTACTTTAGTGCACGCATTTTCACCTCCGTAACTTCCCGTTTTAATTTCTCAAGTGTTTAGCCATTAAATGCAAATAATTTTTAAACATTTCGGTTAAGGACAATTAATTTTTTAATATTCATTTCAATTTCGGCAAAAAAACCATCCCTTATATCCTTTTTATTCACTTGAAAATTATCTTCTTTGAAACTTTCAAACGATATAGTGGGTGTCCTTTTGCACACAGGACAACCTTTTTTTTCATATTTTAAATCACGAATGGGTCTTATTTTATAAATCATCGAGAAAACTCACCTTAATCAGGAAAAGTCATCCTTGCAATTATCCGTTTTTTTACAAATTGTAGAAACTAAGCAACCCTTTATTCATATTTGTAATTGGGCTGCGGCATAAGTTCCCTTATTTACAACGTAATATAAATAGGACGTACGATTTGTTATTAAATCAATTTATTTTTATACATTCAACTAACCCGAAATTGAGGACAAGAGCTGTTTTATTGGGGTTGAAGAAAGTATTATCCTGTTGGGTGATAATTGTTTAGTAAGTGCTAGTGTTATTGACACTATAGGTTTCTCGTTTATTATAGATTATTGAATATAATAGATATAAATAATAGATAATAGATTATTGAATATTACGGTAAAAGCCAATATCGAACAATATCTTAAGCTTTCGTCCTTAATCATCTTTATTTTACGTTGTATTTTATATATTAAAAAAAAATATTTTATGAAGAAATTCTATTGAAATACAAATTTGTTTTACGAAAAAAAAGGATCAAGGACTTTAAAATGTTGCAATGTTTTTCGACAACTTTTCCAACTTTATGGTCAGGAATTTCTAATCATTTCGATCGATTTTTTTTTTCAATTTTCTACAAATCTCTTAAGAATTGTTTATATATGAGTTTTAACGTCAATTACATATATCATATGATAGCCACATCGCTAAGGTCGCCGCCACTATCGGAGCTGAGATCCCTGGTTCGCATCCCGAAGGGGTAAGTGTTTTTTCTTAAATATAATAATTGATTTCTATTCCTTACAGCTTACCATATCACTAATTAACATTAATAATTGTTACCAGAGTTACCAGAGTATCATCGAAATATTCGATCGAACAGTAGTTCCAACCTTTCGGGGTTGGAAATGATCGATCGATCGATGATGCAATATATTTTTCATTTTATTTTGGCTCATTGGTTTTGTGACGTCACTCAATTTCATATATATGACGTCGCACATACGTCGCCATCCAATGACGTTATTCCCGAAAAAATTCGAAAAATGAGCGAATTTTCAATTTTCGTTAAATAGGATTCTGTGAATGGCTTAGTTACGTAACGGGAGGCCTAAAAAACATATCCTATAGCCAATTTTTTTCGGTTTTTTTTGAAATTTTTCGACCAAAATTTTGAAAAATCCCAAAAATTTGCCATATTTCGAGATTTTTTTCACTTTTTTAAACTTTAACGCCGTTTGTAGCGAAAACTATCAATCGTAGGTTAACGATTGTAGGCTCATTCGATAGCGCTTAAATTACTCTATCGATGGTGTAAATTTGGTCACGGAAAACCTTAAGGAAAAAAACTTTTTTTTTTAATTTTTCAGAAATTTCAAAACGTCGACCGAATGCACGTCGATTTTATAAATTATTTTTTGTCAAATTTTCCAATGAAATTCACACCATAGCTGCATTACGTTACGTTCATTACATAAAAAAATCTCTACTTTTCGATATCGTTTATGGTTTCTTCAATATTTAAATTTTACCTATTATGCAAGCTAATACTTTTTAAATACAAATTTGTTTTGTTTGAAAAAGGATCAAGGACCTTAAAATGTCACAATTTTATTCTACAACTTTTCCAAACGTCATACGGAGCTGCTTTGGTGAAAATACTTCCGGAAAATTTCAAGAAAACCTTTTGGTCAAATCTGTTTCACCAGATCGATTTTCATGGAATTTTCCGGAAAAATTTAAACCATAGGTTCTCCATGTTAAGACCGGAAAAGATGTTGAATCACATTGCATACTTTTAATGTCCTTGATCCTTTTTTACCATAAAACATAAATGTATTAAATGAAGTTACGTCACAACATTTTAATATTTAATATCTAAAAAAACGATTAAAGAGATCGAAAAGTTGAGATTTTTTGGTATAGGGTTTTTGTTCGTAACATTCTGTAGCTATGGTGCGAATTTCATCGGAAAATTCGATTAAAAAATATTCGATTTTTTTTTTTTATAAAATCGACGTGCATCGGGTCGACGAAATGAAATTTCTGAAACGTTGAAAAAAAAAGTTTTTCCCCTTAAGCTTTTCCGGGACCAAATTTATACCATCGATAGAGTAATTCAAGCGCTGTAGAATAAGCTATCTATCGATAACCTACGATCGTTAGTTTTCGCTCAAATTGACGTTAAAGTTGAAAAAAGTGCAAAAAAGTGTCAATTTTGGCCAATTTTTCAGATTTTTTCGGATTTGGCCGAAAAATTTTCCCCAAAAAAATGAAAAATTCAAAAAAAGGATATGATTTATAAGCCTCCCGCATCATCCTTATGCCATACACCAAATCCTATTTTACTAAAATCGAAAATTCGATATCCTCCCCCTCATTTTTGGGGAATGACGTCATTTGATGACGTCATTGAGTGACGTCACATATGCGGTATTAAAAAAAAATTTATAACTCAGCGATCGCTCGATCGATCCATTTCCAACCTCGAAAGGCATCATTTTGGATGGCGACGTATGTGTGACGTCATATATATGAAAATGAGTGACGTCACAAAACCAAAGAGCAAAAATAAATTGAAAAATATATTGCATCATCGATCGATCATTTCCAACCCCGAAAGGTTGGAACTACTGTTCGATCGAATATTTCGATGATACAATGTCTGGTAACAATTATTAATGTTAATTAGTGATATGGTAAGCTGTAAGGAATAGAAATCAATTATTATATTTAAGAAAAAACACTTACCCCTTCGGGATGCGAACCAGGGATCTCAGCTCCGATAGTGGCGGCGACCTTAGCGATGTGGCTATCATATGATATATGTAATTGACGTTAAAACTCATATATAAACAATTCTTAAGAGATTTGTAGAAAATTGAAAAATTTTTCAATCGAAATGATTAGAATTTCCTGACCATAAAGTTGGAAAAGTTGTCGAAAAACATTGCAACATTTTAAAGTCCTTGATTCTTTTTTTTTCGTAAAACAAATTTGTATTTCAATAGAATTTCTTCATAAAATAAAATTTTTTAATATATAAAATAAAACGTAAAATAAGGACGATTAAGGACGAAAGCTTAAGATATTGTTCGATATTGGCTTTTACCGTAATATTCAATAATCTAACGAGAAACCTATTGTACCTCCCTTACTTACCTTAATCGTTGTATTAATTTAACTCTTATATGTATTCTTACTATAAAAGAAAAATTCTGAAATATAAAATTCAAGGAGATGGATGCGGAAAATCGAATTGAAACAATGTATTCTATTAACATAAATTTATTAACGTTTAATATCAATTAAATATCTACAATAATACAATAACAGCTCTTTCCATATTTACAATTGTTTATATAAACTATGTGAAAGTAGTAAGTGTTATAATCTTATAGAAATATTAAGTTAATGAAAAGCTTTTGTTTTTTCTGATATTTTGATTATTTATCACTTGAATCACTTTATCACTTCACGTTCACTGATTTATTGAAACACAATTAACACCACTAACTATTGTAGTAAATCCATTCGAATTCTTCTCAGTAGCTGCCAATTGTAGAAATGATATCCTTGAGGAATTTGACTGAGGATTCTCGAATGATCCACATCCATTCTTCAAACGTCCATTTGGAAATGATGAACAATTCAAATCCATTGAATTAATCTCTAATTTCCTCAGTCAACTTCATCTGTAATGAAAAATTTAATCAGAACAATATTTACAAGTGTTTATAACACTAGCACTTACTAAACAATTATCACCCAACAGGATAATACTTTCTTCAACCCCAATAACAGCTCTTATCCTCAATTTTCGGGTTAGTTGAATGTATAAAAATAAATTGATTTAATAACAAATCGTACGTCCTATTTACATTACGTTGTAAATAAGGGAACTTATGCCGCAGCCCAATTACAAATATGAATAAAGGGTTGCCTAATTTCTACAATTTGTAAGAATACGGATAATTGCAAGGATGAGTTTTCCTGATTAAGGTGAGTTTTCTCGATGATTTATAAAATAAGACCCATTCGTGATTTAAAATATGAAAAAAAAGGTTGTCCTGTGTGCAAAAGGACACCCACAATATCGTTTGAAGGTTTCAAAGAAGATTATTTTCAAGTGAATAAAAAGGATATAAGGGATAGTTTTTTGCCAAAATTGAAATGAATATCATAAAATTAATTGTCCTTAACCGAAATGTCAAAAATTTATTTGCATTTAATGGCTAAACCCTTGAAAAAATAAAACGAGATGGCTAAAGGGTTGTCTAACCACTACCGTAATTGCAACGATGTCATTTCCTTTTAAGGGTAAATTTTTTACGTTGGTATATAAAAAAGAAGAAGAAGACAAAGAAGACAATTTTCAAATGCATAAAAAGGATATAAGGGATGGTTCTTTCGCTGAAACTGAACAAAATAATTACTATTAAAGCGTCCCTAAAAGAAAGGGGGTTTCTTATTCAGTCGTTCTCAATGGTATTGGTGAATTGATTGAGTTTAAATCGATGATTGTGATGCGAAATCATCCCTTTTACACCAAATTTGGTCCAATAGGAGTATGTTTTGTTCAAGACCTGGTCGAAATAGTAGTAACTAGTTTAAGATGGGTGGCTTTGGTATATTACGCCTATAGATAGGCTTTTTTGATACATGGCGGTTAAAAGTATAGTATAACTTTTAACAGCTCCCAAACTTCGAATACACCAATTTTCTAGGAAAAAAAACAGTATCATGGACGGTTTTTCTCGCCAAATTTCTTTCCTTTTTTTCAGTAAAAAAAAATAAATAAAATTAAAACATTTAATTGAAAAACAGACTTTAAAATATATTTATTAGAAAGTAAATTCATATATTATACATATATATTAATTATTTTGTTATAAAATGATATATGATTTTTTAAAAAGGGCTTGATTCAGATTTATTAAATGCTGCCTGTTAAATTTAGTTAAAATGGTAGTGGTCGCACAATTTATTTCAGAAAGTCAATGCTTTTTTTCATAATTTTCGATACGTTTTTACTTACATCAAGTATTTACAACGTAGTTAAATATAATTTTATAAAGAATTTTCAAATGAAATCCTTAATCTTAAAGGTCTACATAAGCTCACAATAAGCTTACAATTTGGGATTGTGTACACACATAATTTGCATAACAATCATTTGCCACAACAAATTCGAATATGTTCAACGACAAATCAATTTGTGCATTCATTAAAATCTAATTAATTAAGCAATTAACTTTCTTCATTTAAAACGTGTCAAGCATTCTTAAATTAAGAAAAGGCTATTCTATACAAAATTGAGCAAAATAAAATAAATTTAAATAAATTGTAAAAAAAATTGTTGAGCATTAAAAAAAGTTAATACAAATTTATAAAATCGATCTTCCAGTTCCAAACAATTGGGGTGAAGCTTTGTGGTGATGCGAACGGAATGTAAAAAATTGTAAATGGAAAGTAAAACATATAATTTTTTGTCTTGTCCGGTCTATTGGAATGTATTTTTTAAAATGTGAAATGTATTGTATTAGGAATAGATAAAAGATCGATTTTTGGTTCCCTGATTGGCAGTTTACGTTCATTTAAGTAAAATTCTAGGATAAAAAAAAATTAAATCTAAATTGCACCATTTAAAGTAGTAATTTCTTTCAAATCGCATGCGTAAATCAAATCCACCCTTAAAAGCAATTCCTTTAAGATATTGAAAATATATGACTAATTTGGAACTTCGGGAGGTGCACCGATACCGCCACCCATTTCATACACTTTCAAGGCAATTTTCGCTGCAAGAGCATCACAATCCTTTTGAGTTTCGGCTTCAGCATAAACGCGAACAATTTCCTCCGTTCCTGAGGGACGTACGAAGGCTCGGCCTCTGGGATACTGCTCGACGAGAGCATCAATTGCGTCTTGTAATCCACTGGGACTCACTACTTTTGGATTGGCGTCTCGGGTTACAATTGCATTTCGATCCTAGGAAACAGTAATTAAGTTAAATAAGTCAATGATTTTTCTATTTATGCAATTAAGGATGATTACTTTGACAACAACTTTCAGTTGACGGTTTGGAAGATCGACATACATTGCTTCCCATTGACGTAAATCCCATCCTTTGGCATGAAGGATAGTTTCGACTAGTAACATGTCGGAAATTGCATCACCTACAGTTTCATTAATTACATCCATTAACGATAATAGTTGCTGTGCTGCTTTTTGTTCAGTATCATTGACGCTAGAATGAAGAAAAAAATAGTGAAAATATCGAATTTTAAAACTATTGTTACTTTTATAAACCAAAGATGTGTTAGTTTTTCGTAAAAGTGGTCTATAAATCGAATATAAAATTAGGACGAATGAATTCGTAAAGAAAATATTTTGAAGTCTGCACCACGTTTGCACCGGTTTTACAGACACAATTGTGTTAACACCACGTTTGCACAGTATAGTTATATTATTTAAGGCTTGGTATATACATATTTTTTATACTATTATATTTATACTTGGTATATTTATAGGATTGAAGCAGATCTATGAAATTTACGTTCGTTTGGACTGCGTTGGCAGCAGGCCGACAAAATATAGAAAAAGGTCACAAAATTGCAACAATACCTATAGAAACCCGTTGTAAAAGAATAAATAAGAATTTTTAAATGTATTCATTCGGACCCAAGTTGAAATTTTGAAATTTGCACTACGTTTGCAGCGGATTTGTAGACACAATTATGAAAATATCACGTACCTTCGCACTGTATAATTATACTCTTTAAGGCACAGTTTAGCCTTGCAGCAGGTCTATGAAATTTACGTTAGTTTCTACTGCGTTTGCAGCAGGTCGACAAAAAATATAAAAAAGTGGCAGTTGTCGTAAAATTGTAACAATACCTGTACAAACATGTTGCAAACGGATAAAAATAATTTTAATTTCATATTTTTAATAACACAAAAAGATGAGATATCTCCCAATAACCGATAATAACAACATGCGGACGCATTTTTGTATAGATCTGTTGCAAATGTGCTACTAACGCATTTTTTCATTTTGCATAACTGCTGCAAACGTAGCGCAAACGTCTAATATAATCCTTGAATATTTCGACTCAGATGTAAAAGTATGAGTTCAGTTTTGGAATACGAACGAAATCATCAGTTAAAAATCAAACAATAGCTCATACTTGCTAAGTTATGAATAATCAATGAACTAACGACTTGTTTAAGTTAAAGTTTTTATTGGGGTCATAGAAAATTATTTCGTAATAACTACTTTTATTACCTCTCATCTCGAGCAGCGACACTAATTTGCGATCGTGCATTATCGCTAAAAATGACCGTTCCATGACCATTGGCTTCAAAGTAAATCCCAATATCAGACTCTTGCGCTTTGCGGTGTAAATGCTTCACTCCTGTAGGAACACATGCGACTGGAATATTCTATCAAAACAATAACAGATAGTAAATAGATTAAGGATGGAATGTAATTGTACAAACCAATTCGTTTATGATATAATCAGTAGATCCCCCATTGGCGTACGCGGTTTGAATCAAACTTAACGTTAGATCTAATTTGGTAACTTTCAGTAGCTCCTGAATATAGTCGGCAATCAAAGTTGCGATACGATCTCCATCAAGTAAATGAAACTTTCCATCGGCGTCGGTATAAAAATACACAACTCGATCAGCATCCCCATCGACGGAAACGCAACGCGCAAAAGCCTCGATTGGGAGACCTTCCGGATTCTTTTGTTGAGTCTTCACAAAATCTGCTCCACACTAAAACATTAATTAATCTTTAGTTACTTTGAAAAATTTAATCATGAAGACAACATACATGATGATTTAATTTTCCACTACCAATTATCGCGTCATTATAAGCTTCAATTCGTAAACAGTCTCCAAGTCTTTCTTGGAATGTTTTGATTTTTTTCGCTCCTACTCCATTGGCACCGTCGTAAAGTAACCGTGCTACGTATTTTTCACGATTGTAGTCATTACCTCGAATATTCTTGAAGGCTGTTATCAACTTGTAAAAGTAGCCTTCTTCAGTGGGATCACCATAGTCACCTTCCGTGTTTCGACACTTTACGAAATAGTGTAACATTGGAGTTGTGACGATGCCAAAGTCTAATGGTTTGCCTTTTAATGCTAATATTCCATCTATCGCAGCCTTACTTAATTTTACACTGCTGGGTCGTGTGTCTTTTCCGAGGTAAACGCTGGCATGTAGATTCATATCAATACTATATGCGTCCACTATATTGGCTATTGCTTCTTCTAGTTTGTCATCTCTAAACAATAAAAAACAACATTTAGAAAAAATATTTTCTTTTGGAATTTAAGATATTATCAGCCAAAAGTGTTAACCTGCTAAGTCCATTATAACAAATTTTATAGGAGAACGAAAAAAGGGAATACAGGCTACATAAGTTAGTACATAAAACAGATTTTCGTTTCATGTTATATTTTGAAATTTTTATTTGCAAATTGATTTATTAGTTTATCACTCGATAGAATTATGTATTCCCTACCAAATGGAACAAAAAACTAAAAAAAAAGTGATTAAAAATGGATTTAGCAGGCCGACGATATAACGATTTATGACGATATAACATTTCATATATATCTAAGAAATATTTCTTTTTTCTGCTGAAACTTTTTTAATCAAAAAATGACACTGACACTTTTGAACTATCTGGTAAAGTTTCATTTTCTATTTTGTTTATAATTCACTTCACGATTTTATTATTAATTCAATTCTGACATCGTATAATTTTCTGTTCTGTTGCTAAATTTTCATTATGGTCGATTCATTTGTGAATTAAATTAAGAACAAAATAGAAAAACTTTTTAACTAAAAATTATTTTTTATTTTGATAATAAAGCACCCAAGTTTCAAATCAATAAAACTAATAAATTTTAAGCGGAGACCCAAAAATGAAGCAAATAATTCAATTACTTGAAGTACAGAATGATGAAAATTGAGAAAGAAATTGAGAATACTCAACATTTTTTTAAATATCTTAATTATTTCTTGGTGCCGACTTAAATAATTAAGCATCATTGGTAATATTAGTTATTAAGATTATTTTTGTTTTCTTATTTTACACTCATCAGTTACTTATTTCGTCAGTTCAATTATGGTAACAGGTTTCACTTTTCTGTTAAAAAGTTTAAATTTTTAGAAACTGAGATTTACTACCAAGAATCTATATAATTTTTGTGCATTTTAATATATGTTTCATCACAATTTTTGATAAACTCAATTGAGTTCGGTAAATCTTAATCGAGTTTTCTACAATGAAGTTTAAAGGGTTTCTCCCGTGTGATGGCCTGCTTTTTAAGGAGTTTTTCATCATTTGTATATATTTATATATCATTTTATATATTTATTTAAAGTGTATTTATATAATTTTTTAGCCTAAAATCTCCTGTAAAATGAGAGTTATAAGGCTCCAAAAACACCCGTTCCGAAAAAATGAACTTCCTTCTGTCTTTACGATTTTGGGTGATTATTGTCTAATCTCAAGTAAAAAAAAACCGACGTTTTAATCTACAAGTTCATCTACAAGTTTAAAAGACCGGAATGAACTAGAATCAATTGAAAATAAGGAAAATTGAATTTTTGGAAGATTTCTGAAGACAAAGTTGCAATTTAATGGTTTTTTTCTATGTTTTTATAATAGAAAAAAATTGAAACATTCGATAGAATTATTCACCGATTTTAGATCATTCCAAGTATCTACATGTGCTTAATCTACCCTATAAATTAGAAGTCCGTCGGTATAACCGTTTTCGAGGTATCATGGAAACAAGTTAGAAAAACGTAGTTAGGGAAATCCACGTTTAAAGTTTCAAGTAGGATTAATATTATAACTACTTTGGTATCTTTGTAATGACTGTATCATTCAAATGACTATAAATTTAAAAAAAAAAATCCCTCTACCTCCATAATCAAGACATGTTAAGGAAGTAATTTATGTAAAAAAAATCGACTTTATAAACATATCACACGGGAGAACCCTCTTAAATTGAGCACATCCGCTAGTTAAAAAAAACGTTATTTATGATTTTTCGAACAAAACATTTATTTCAATTTTTCGATGATTGAAAAATGTATTACAGTATATTTTGAATTATCGTCGAATTGCTTGAAATAAGCTCGAAATCTTGATACGCCACTCGTTTTAGGAAAATTTCAAACTGGGTTTTCCAAAGGTTCCCGTAACTTAGTTTTGACTAATTTTCCTAAGATTGCTAGTTCAAATTGTTCTGGATTTTCGATTGGCTATAACCAGTTAAGGTTTAAAGAAATTCAACCCGATTAGTGAAGATAGACTTAAGGAGTTATATGGGTGTAATCGGAGGAAAAACGGCCAATTTTCATCAATTTTTTCCATATAAAACAGGAATTATTTTATTTAAACTTTTACTTTCTTAAAGATACACATTTGATAAAGAATTTCTGAAATTTTCGTAGAAAAATGTTTAAAATTTCGCCAATGCGGTGTTATTTCCGATGATTCTCCGGAAAAAAGGTGTGTTCGCATTGACAGCAGAACTATTGATAGGATCATCCAAAGTGAAAAAAATACGTGTTTTAGATAAGACCCTAAACTAGAACTTAGACGAAGGAAAAACAAGTGATAATTGGATTTTTGGTAAACCTTTTTACAAAAATATGCAAATTTTGGTGAAATTTACTATACATTTTTTGTTTTTTAAATAACTGTAACTGTAAAAAAAAAAACAACAAAAATCCTTCGTCCAAGTCCTTGTGAATTGTATCTCAAAGACCTGCGTAAAATTTTATCAAAATCGGTTGAGTAGTTCTCGGGAAATCTTGACAACCGACTTTGAAAACATAGTTTCGAGAAAAACGCGAAAATAGACGAACAGCTACATTGATATATTTCCAAGGCTGTATCTCTGAAATTATTACTCGGATCAACTTGAAAATTAAGGAAAATATTTTAAAAATGCTGTAAAAATTAATGAGACAATAAAAAACGATTCTTCGAAACCGTGAAACCCATGTACCCCCTTGAAGAGTGGATCGTTTCACCTTAAAATCACGTTTTGCTATTTTTATTGACAAAAGGAATACAATAAAATATCAATCGATCTAAGGGAACTTTTCTCCTACTTTCTATTTTGGATTTATCATGTAAAAAAAGAAAAGGCATATAAACATAAAACATTTTGCAATATAACATTTTGTCATGATCTAAAACAGCGGTAGGCAAACGGTCGATCACGAACAGGTCGACAATCGATCGCAGGCATTTTAAATAATTTGTTAGGTAAATTAGTACACATTTTCAATTAAAAGATTTGAACTTCAATTGAAAATGTTTACTGAAAATTTAGCAGAAAATTAATCTTGAATTTAAAATTAAACACAAATTTATTCTTCAACGGATATTACTGATTCTTAAACAGTGCTTCTAATACTTCTTTCTACTCATTCTCTTTTCAAATTTGTATTTGTTTTAATTTAACCCATTTTTGAAGTCGATCGTGAATTAATAAGAAAAGTTATTGTCAATCATGCCAGTATTAAGTTTTCCTAATTTGCTCCTGATCAAGACGCTAGTCTTTGATTGATATATTCGTAAAACCGAAATTTTACCACATATACAATGAAAAGCCATAAAAACCCTTTTTGATTGTTTCTCCTAAAGACACTTACGTAACATTTGCTAATTTTGTAGCTAAAATCTCCCAACTTTGCTCTAACATTTCACCGTCCGGATCGACCAATTTCACGCCATTATCGGGTTCGGGGTTATGAGACGCTGTTATCATCAATCCGATTGTTGCTGAAACAAATATTTATTTTATTCGTTAACATTTATTTCAGTTTTACTGAGAAACAATAAAAAAAAAATGACCTTAAAAGGTCATGGCTGGTTGTTTGTAGTAAAGATAAGACGGAAGTGAAACATCCGCACTAATGGTTTGGGAGTTTTTCTTCTTACCTTTTTTGTAACGGGCACGTAAAACAGCCAATAATCCCATACGAAATAAGACATAATTTAAATCTGAGCCTCTGAAAAAAAAAAAGATAAATTATTGTAGGAAAAAATGTAATGAAAGCAAATGGTAGAAAGTAAGAATCATTGGAATGTATACATTTTTTGTATTTTCCTGTACAATTTTCATTTTCGCTTATAGCACGCTAATAAAGTAACATCATGTTTTTAATCAATTATTACATCGATATCGTAACTATCGATACTATTAAGTAATAATTTTGGAAAAATAATTGATAAATAGATTTATAAATTTTACTTTTTCGTATATTTGCACCTAACCCACTGTTTCTGTACTTAAGTTTTGCTTAAATATTAAAAGTGAATCTTATATTAGTCATTTTACTGTGAAGTATTAGTTAAACAGTTTTAAATTTTCAATGAACTAAAAGCATATATGATACGTCATAGGTACTTGCACTTGCCAAATTTTACATTGGAATGTAATTTGTATGTTGTATTTTTACGTTACCCATACATCAAACATATTTAACACTCAAAATAAGTAAAATCTGTTTTCAATTATATCACAAAAAAGCACCTTACTGAAACAGACATTCCAACCGATATTTTTATTTTTTTGAAAAAAATTAAAGTGTGACCACATTTTATGTACTCTTTTATCGCTATTTTGAAAAATATATTTGAATTATAATGCAAAAGAATAATATTTAGTGCCATATTTCAATACAATTTCTGTATTGTTTCAAGAAATTCATGAATTAAGATAATTATTATAATTTTAGAAAAATAAGAAGTTTTTTTTTTCTACATACAACACGGATTTCAATTATAATTAATGTTAGGAACTAATTGGGATTATTTTATTTTTAATTGGGAAGTTTTCAGTTGAAAGAATTAGGTATACATATTTACTTTATCTTCAGTTTACACTACTTAATTTAAGATTGTCAGGAAAGTTAGTGCCAATTTTCATAAGGTGGCATAAAGACAAGTGACCTTAATTTTCCGTTGAAGAACTTGAGAAGTTCTGGGAAGACCTTAAGTTACCTGAAAGATGGAAAAGATTTTAGAATGCCACAGAATGGCTTATATAAAATAATAAATATATACTAAACTTTAAATGTGATTAGTTTTGATTTTCAATCAAAATCGGCACGAATTTTCCGGATAATTTAATAATAAGATATTATATTTATACTCAATATTACAAGAATGATAACTAAGAAGTGATTCAGAAATTTATTGTTAATATATGCTATATACTGTTATATCTATACATAAAATAAAATCGAAAGCCTTTTGAGTCTCCAAAAATTAGGATTTATAAAAATGGGGAAGAAAAAAGACGTGAAGGTAATAAATTTTTATTTATTTCTTAGAAATTTAATACCGTAGGGCATACTGAATATTTTAACAATTTCGGGCCGGTATTTTTACATCGAGATAGTGACATTTATCTTTCAGATTAAATTTTATCCGGAAAAGTATTTTTATCTAAGAATAGTGATATGTGTAGGATTTATCTAACAGATAAAATGTTATCTGTCAATTACCTATCTTAAAGATATGGTCTATCTATCCATAAGTGAAAATACAAATAGAAAAAAAAACTGTTATATGAATCTTACATATTTGTTTTATTATTTTTCGTCGCTTTATAATTACCAAGGTTTTTAGCAACTCTAGGGTTAAAGAAAATCGGTAAATCCAGAAATATCAAATTTTGGGATGGCCACCGTGACCACTCGGCCAGCAATATTACATACATATTTATCCTACACAAATCACGATTCTTAGGTGAAAATACGTATGTTTTCTTAATCCTCCGTATAAAATATTATCTTAAAGAACAATGTCACTATCTAGATGTGAAAATACCAACCTTAAAAACTTAATTTTCACAGATATTATCCTTCAAAGACAAAAACTTTTATTATTTATATCATTGAAATTGGGCAATTAGATCAAATGATATTACTTTTATTAAATTTTAATATTGGAACCATTGTTAAGTACATACAAAGGTTCTATTTCCTTTGTTATTACTATTGAATTTTTATTGCTGTAAAAATTATAAACTACTTAACGAGTTCGAAAAGTTTAGATACTTGTGAATAAGGAGTTGTTTTTTTTTCTATCAAATCGATGAAATTGTACCGATTGTATCGATGAAATTGTTGATAATATTGTAATAATAATTGCCTACATTGCCAAGGGAATTACATACAAATTTAACAATAATATTCTGCCAAGTTGTATTTTATGGATATCAAAACTAATATTATAAATTAACAAAAAATTATCCCTTTTTCTTTGATGATTAAATCAATACAACCTAACCACTTTCAAACCGAAGAAATTTTCCTTATTTCTAAAGTCCACTATCTTTGATAGACAAAAAAATGATTATCTTTAAATAGAATTGCTTATAATTTATTTCGTACCTTGTTGAGAACAAGTACACGAAGATGACGAAGTTAGTGTTTCTGAAGACGAGAAAGCAAAGGGAACTTTCGACGGATTTTCAAAAAAAAAAAATATCTACTATAATGGAAATTATGGATCAATTTGAACAAAAGAATTTAAATTTTTATAGAAGTTCAAAGGCAAGATCAATGATGCGGTATCTTGTTATCGACAACTACTTGCTGAACGAAATAGGAAAAGACAGACAACCTTAGATGGTATCCAGTATCCACTAGAAAATTAAAAATTAAGAATATAAAATAAAGAAGACACTTCTTTGTCGTAATCATTAGATCCTTATTCGAACTTTTTTTATCTTCATGAATGTTTTATGAATACAATTCCATATTAGGAATAAATAATTCAATAGTCGATGTATTCAGAAGGATATAACAACAAATGTTACAAAATAAATGAAACAAAAAAAAAGTTTTCACTGATGCTAATCACATATTTATGTACGTATGAAGTTGCCTAGTTTAACGCTGTTTCGTTTAGCGCTGGAACTTATTGGGAAGTATCCTCCGCGGAAAACGGGATCTTACTGTATTTGAAAAATAACTTTTGAGGTACAAGGGGGTAATTCCTTCAAAGTGGAGAACAATTGCAACAACTACATTCACGAAAGCATTGCAAAAAAGAGTCTTCAAAAAGACAGATCACAGAAGTATTGAACATGAAACTGGGGGAAAAATAATAATAACTTTGAGGGAAGGATACTTTATTAAATGACAAGAATTGCTATGAATCTATTTTACAAGCACTGAAAACTTGCATTTGTTTAGACAATTATAAACATGAAAGAAAAAACTATGCTGAAGTAAAACGGAAAAACATAATTTTCTTTCGGAAATCAAATTCTAAATGATGTGATAGCCTTTGTCATCCTACGTCACATATGTAATTATGTTTCGTAGATTACACTTAAAACTATAGAACAAAAGAAAAAAAAACAAATCTACGTACATAAACAAAGAAAAATGTAATTTTCTTACGTAGTATCATAAAAAGAAATTATCCGAAGGTGAATAAAACAAGAAAAAAGGTAAATCAGTTTTCATGGTTGCTTGTATGGCGATTGATACTTCCGACTTGAAATTCTAATATAAACTGATCTGTTTGAATAATTAATTTTTCAAGGTTGACCTCTTTGGTGCATTTCAAAAATATGCAAATAATTATGTACTAATTACTTTAGGTATTTCTTGTTTTCAATATTGCCTTTATTTGTATGTTTAAAGTTGACTATTATTTAATATTGTAAACATTATGAAAATCGCACTTTTATTGGTGCAGTTCATTAATAAAGCGTTATAATAAAAATAATAAAAAAACACCTAAGACATTATTTGTATAAGATTCTTCTGTAAATCTAATTACTATTAATTAAAACAATGTAATGGTTCAATTTGTAATAAATTCTTCCAACAGAATTCTTATGACAATATTTCCGATTATTCAAATTAATAATTTCTTTTTATATCTAACCAGATGTATGTATAATATAATAGAATGAAATTTACAGAAATTTATATGCTTTATAGTTTCAATAGAAAACTATGATTCATAAGTAGATTTGAATCTTAAAAATTGCTCATGTGGTTTTTTATTAAGCAACACCCGTGTAGATAAAACTACAAAGATTCTGATAATGAGAAAGTTTAAAAGATTATAGAAATAAAATATAATATAATCCAATTGTTTATAAGTATATATAATTATGAATAGTTAAATAAAAAAAATCAGACAATCGCTTACGAAATTAGTCATTCTGCTTCTTTGATAAGACGAAAAATCATTTTCTTATTAATAGGATTTTTTTATTTGATCATACTTTCTCATAACAAGAGAAAAATATTTATGTATAATTAACATTTTTCTTGATCAGAATTTTTTTTTTATTAATAGTAGTACAGTCATAATTTTATCTATAAGTTATTTTTTTTGCACCAAGGCCTATTCTTGATTTGATTTCATCTTTAGGGGTGGTTTTTGATTTTTAATCCAGTTAAAACTATTTATATGTATATATATTTATATTATATATGTATACATATATATATATATATATTATATATATGTATATATATATATATATATATATTGGGAAATGAAATATTTGGGAAATTCGAGCAAAATTCTTAAGAAACTTTTGCTCCATTGATTCAAGAAATTAAGACTTGAATAAAACATTAGCAAAATGGAAAGACCATTGAAATAAGTTAGTCTAGATTCATTTAAAAATTATTTTTTTTGCTAAAGCGGAAAACCCCCAGCCAAATAAAGCTTAGACTAACCAAAAACCACAAAAAGTGCGACAAAAAATACGGAAGTTAGAGGTTTTCAATATATAAGTTCTTAAGAAAACCCTTTGGTAATTTTAACCGACAAGTTTAAAATCTTTTTTCTGCCAATGTGGAAAAATTTGTGTATGTATATATTAGGCAGCGTCAAAAAATTGATTATTTTTTTTAAAGATATACTTAGCTTCCTATGAAAAATTATTATTCAGGAAGATAAAAAAATATTCTGAAATTTTGAGCTTTCAATATTTATATTATCAAGTTTATCATCGTAATTTTTGATTTTTTGATTCAAAGTGATTTTTTTCCATAAACTTTTGAACTATCAAGTCTTAAACAACATATATTCTTAGAGGAAATTGAATGTTCTACAAAAAAGAGCAAATTGTAAGTTTTTCTCAGACTAATCGTTTTTTGCATAATCAAGTCTTAAACATTGATCTGTTTTTACGATTTGTTTTTTTTTTCTTTAGAATTTTGTTATTAATGAATAAATTGATATTCAAAGTTTTTTTAAATATATTCATAAAAGAAATTTATTGCTCTACAAAAAAGGTCTCGTAGCATTTTTTGATAAATACACTTCATTCAAAGTTATTCATGGTTTATTATTCAACTTTGATCTTGAACAACTTTGAATGAAGTGTATTTATCGAAAAATGCTACGAGACCTTTTTTGTAGAGCATTAAATTTCCTTTAAAAATATTTTTTTTTCAATATCAATTTGTTCATTAGTAACACAATTCTAAAGAAAAAAAAATCAAATCGTAAAAACAGATCAATGTTTAAGACTTGATTATAAAAAAAAAAAAACGATTATTCTAAGAAAAACTTACAATTTGATATTTTTTAAGACTTTTAGTTTGATAGTTCAAAAGTTTCTGGGGAAAAAAACGTTTTGAATCGAAAAATCAAAAATTGTGATGATAAACTTAATAATATCAATATTGAAAGCCCAAAATTTCACAATTTTTGTTTTTCGTCATCCTACATAATTATGGTAAAATTTCAGATCCTTGGTGATATCAGATTAATACAAATTCTCAGAGGACTATAATCAAAAGTAAGCAGTTAAAACTTGATTTTTACTCGCGACGTTTCGGCTCCTTTATTGAGCCTTCCTCAGGCATTCATAAACAATCGCTTTAACTTTGTTAACAATAAATCTTGTCATGATTCATTTTTATAGATACGCTACAGTTGATACAATTAATAATAAAACTTCTAAGATACATAAAATTTAAAAAAAAAATAATTAAAATTAGTTAAAATAGTGTCATTTTTAACTAATTTTGAATTATGTTTTATTGGTTCTTTATTTATTTTTTTATTGAAATTTTATGTTTCTCGGAAGTTTTATTATTGATTTTATCTACTGTACCGTATCTCTAAAAATGAAACATGATATGGATTATTATTAATAAAGTTAAAACGATTGTTTATGAATGCCTGAGGAAGGCTCAATAAAGGGGCCGAAACGTTGCGAGTAAAAATCAACTTTTAACTGCTTATTTTTGATCTTAGTCCTCTGAGAATTTGTATTAATCCTAAATAATATTTTTCATATACTTTTAAGAACAAGAAAAAGTCCAATTTTCTGGCTTAATGGGACTTATAAGTTTATGATGCTTTAAAACTATTAAAAATCCAAAAATTTTCAAAAAGAAATGTAATAGGATAAAAAAGCTTAATATAATTACCAACAGAGAAAGTTCACGTATGTTTGCATATTTACCAAAATTAGCGATGAAAATCAAAGGTATTACAAAATTTTTATTATTAATTTTTTTATTGAATTTAAATTGAAAATATTTTATTTTTGTGAATCAAGAAGCCTGATGAAGTTACGATAAGTAACGAAACGTAGCTAATTGAATAATAAAAATATTAAATAAAAAAACGATCTTAAACAACCTTAATTGTCTTCTTATTTAAAAAAATAAAAGCTGAGATCTGAATTTTATCATCTATGTATGTATAACAAAAGTATAGGGTTCAGAAATTTGCAATTTAACAAGAAAACTTTGTTATGAAAATTGAAAAACCTTTAAAACTAGTCAACATGTGTCGGAAATATGTATAAGTTTCTACTAAAACGAAAAAAATTGGCATACTCGTATGTATGCATTTACTGGGAAAATTTAGCAAAAAATGAGGAAAACATATATTAGTCTAAAAATACGATGGTACAGACAAAAATGAAATGGTAGTTTTTTCAGCAAAGTTAATTATATTTTTCAATAATTTTAACAGACAGAAAAATCTTTGACAATATAAATCCCTTCGGTGGAAAACGGAAAAACGGTGTTTTTTTAATTTAAGTTTACAACATCGCATTTAAAGATTTACAGCTTTTTTTGCTTAATGCTTTTAATAAAAATGCATAAAAATATAGTTTTATTTTTGCTCTAGTAGAAAACTTATGAATTCTTTCCAAATATTATTGCTGTACAATCCAATATAAGGTCATTTTCCTGTAGTAAAATAATTGTTTCCCTGGTATGTGAGAATAATATTTCGATATCATAATAAATCGACTCGTCTACATAATTTATTTTTTACTTGAAAAAAATAATGATTTTCAGAACTTTTGTTTTCCGTTCATTTTCAATGCTGAGGAATTTCAGCTAATTCCCACACCATTAAGATTCACTTGTTTGTTCCAAATATAAACTTTTAGGTATGTTAACGAAAAATGAAGACGGTATTTTTAAAAGTTTTCATACGTTAGTCATATTTTAAAATTAATTCGTTCATTTTTACAAAAACAATTTACAGACTACCTATGTGTAAAATTGGTAACAATTATTATATTCTGAAAATCGATAAATTATCAAAAATCATAGCTTTAAACTTGGTTACCAGATCTATTACTATGTTCTTTATTTATCATACAATTAACTTCAAAATACCGCAGGGAATTTCTGATATTTTTTTTTCGAAATCTTGAGGTAATTTTTTTTAAAAATAAAACCAGAGCTAAATAAAACTGTCATCGTAGAAGAAATAAGACACATTTAATTTGTGGAGTTGGATCAAGTGTTTATAAATGTTATTTTTATCATTTTACCTGATTTTAAAAATCTACATTTTATATAAAAAGTTGAGATTTATTCCTTGAAATTTGTAAATTAAGCATAACAAGAAAAGAATGTTACTGACGAATATAGTATATTATTTCCTATTTCCAATGATTTTTCAAGAAATATTGTATCATTTTGGAAGAAGCAAATTCCCTTATATTAACATTTATAAAAAATAGATGATAAAATTCAGATCTCAGCTTTTATTTTATTAAATAATTTTTTTAAATAAATAAATTCAGGTTGTTTAAGATCGGTTTTTAATTCAATATTTTTATTATTCAATTAGCTACGTTTCGTTACGTATCGTAACTTTATCAGGCTGATGAAGTTACGATACGTAACGAAACGTAGCTAATTGAATAATAAAAATATTAAATAAAAAACCGATCTTCAACAACCTGAATTGTCGTCTTATTTATAAAAAAGTTATAATTTAAATCCCTTAAACCGCTGATCGGGATTGGAAATCTTCGGATTGAATCGCCACGATATGACGTCATTCACATCTTCCCACTGTTGGGATTAATGCCAAATTCAGGAAATGTGATTAGGTAGAGGAAACTCCTTGTAAATTTCAAATTGGCTATTCCTTTCTAACTCAGAATTATCCTAGTACTTTAAAACATTGGTTCTTACCCTGGGTTCGATCGAACCCCAAGGGTTCGGTGAGTCAGTCTCGCGGGTTCGGCGAGTCAGTCTCGAGGGTTCGGCGGAGGTCAAGACATACCTCCGGCTCATATGACCTATATATAAATATAAACATATATTTTGAGTTTGAAAAAAAATCTTATTTTATTTGCCCAATTAAAAAGGGTTCGTTGAATGCGAATATGAAATAGGTGGCGATTAGTACCTCCAACATAGGGACGCAATTAGTTTGTCTGTTTAAAATAAGGAATACTACTGAGACACCATGGTCCTTTTAGGATGCAGTAATAGAGTAACTGAAAAGAAAAGTTTTCAGTTATTGAAAACTATTTGGTGTAAGAGTAAATTATTTTTCAATATTTGGAGAGCATCATCACCGAAGACATACAATCACTAGTGGAATTATGGTCGTACAATAGTGATTTTCACATTAAATTAAGAAAATAATTAAATTGGAAACTAGAAATTATATAAAGGAACAAAATTTTATAAATAATTGCTAAAATTCTATGAACGGATTGTTGCATTGCGTGGAATTTAAACGTGAAAGGAAGTATTTAAAGAATTTTGAAATGTATTACTGGAAAGTAATAGAAAAAATCAAATGGACGAATCAAATCAATATCGTAGAACTATTAAAAAAAAAATTGTCGATCAAGGGATAGCAACAAAAGCTAACTGGTTAAACCACATTTTCAAAGGAGAAGGACCCACTTCAGTTTTTGTAGGACTCAAGAGGACTAAGAAAAATCAAATCCTGGATCATTTACAAAGGGGAATGAACAACCCCGATCTAAAACATCTCATCAAGGACAGAAAGCGCAGGTGATTTCAATTAGGGGTGGATTTAATAATGCAGGGCCTACAGGGGTTTTCTAAAAAAAAATATTGACCCACAAAAAAGGTGATTTAAATTTGAAAGGAACCTTTAAACTACAGCCTATACAACTAAGTCTGTAAATAAGTTCACCCGCACGGGAATTTTAAGCTGTCGTTAGGGGAATGAAATACGTCCTAAACAATTAAAAAAGGACATTTAAATTTTACATTGCCTTTCAATTTAGTGTTAGTAAAAAAATTTAAAGGTTTATTATAGAATTTTTTTTCTTTAAATTATTTATGAAAGTCGAAAAAATGCATGTTTGTTGAGGGGAGCATGTTAGCTGTAGTCTATACAACCAAGTCTGTAAATTCGACCATGAGTTCACCCACACGGGAAACATAAGCTGTCTTTAGGGAAAAAACAGGAAAAATATATCCTAAGCAATTCAAAAAAGCACAATCATATTGTAAAAAGTATAAATTTTGATTTTATATTTCCTTTCAATTTAGTGTTAAAAAGTAAGAACTATTCAAGGATTATTATAGAAAAACTGTTTTTTTAAATTTTTTATGAAAATAAAAAAAATGCATGTCTGTAAGATTTATTTGATTATAACTAAAGAAAGATAACTGGAATGTAAAGGTTTATTAATTTAAAATTCACAAAAAAAAAATACCACATATAAGTAGAAAAACTTGTTCTTCAATTTGACTGTACTTTTATATATATATTTAAAAAAAGATATAACTGTACTATACTTTATGGCACTCAAAATATGAATAGGGTGAAATTATTAAGGGGAGAATTGCTTTAGCTATTTAAAAATACCAACCCTTTTTTTGTAATAATATTTTTCTTTAAATTTTTTCATTAACATTCAGTTATAGATTGAAATTTTTTTTATTAATTTTTATTTACCGTCGCTGTATAACTACTAAGGTCTTGAGCGACTTTAGAGTTAATAAAAATCCGTAATCGAGAAATATTGAAAATTTGCTCGATACAAGAATCGAACTCAAGTTTTACTATCTACCAGTTTTGGAGCGGTCACCTAGACCACTCGACCACCAGTAGGCTTATTGAAGATTAATAGTAATATTTTTTTCTTTTGATTTTAATTGCTTTAACAAAACATTGATATGTAAAGAAAAATGATAACTATTACAATTCCTATATAAATTTTTATGACAAATTTGATAATAAAGAGCATTTCGCGAACTTTCTGAGAAATAATCAATTTTATCAAATTTCCCATTATTCATACTACGATCATAAAGTATGCAAACATATTTAGACTGAAATAAAATTATTATAATGAAAGAAACTTGTTGAAAAACAAATATAGTTTGTTAAATTAGTTGATGAAATATGTTTATTTCATCAGTATGAAAAAATTTGCAATTGAAATAAGCCTAAAAGTCTTAAAAACCTTTGTTATATATCCCAATTAGTTATTGATATTCTCTCCATCTGTAATTTATAATGTTGGTCAATGAATTTGATTGATAAAACATTCATTTTTTCCTTAATTTTTATTGGCGAATTTGAATGATTTTCTTCCGGAAAATTATTTGAAAAAAACTTTAATAAAACTATTTAAGATAAGGTAGATAAGCTTCTATAAAGTTCAGATTGCAAACCTAACCTCGAAACAGGGGCAACCTAATTACAGATTTAAGCAAATTTCCAATTGGAAATGATAAAAATTTAACGATAAGATTAAACAATTGTAAATACCTGGCACGAAATCCAGCTGTTCCATATTCAATTGGGGTTTTGACGGTTTTTGGGTGCATTTCCCGAGCGAATGCATAGACTGTACGATAAAGTCCTGCCATTTTTTCCAACACAATTGATACTTTAATTTAATTAAACTAATAAATTTTGAATTCAATTGAAATCGATCGATGACTCAAAAGCCCCTTAGTGTGGGTCTAATCCGAGTGTTAATTGAGTTTAATTGGGAGATGGTCTTTGACTCAACACTGTCTGATCATTACGAACGTATGGTGATGTCATTGACCATGAAACCAGATAAGGAAAAGAGAGAGAAGAACTCATTTGCCCTTTACTCTCATATTCTTCTCTTCTTTTATCAAATCTTCCACTCTTACTTTTGTTCGTTTCCTTCTAAAAGTTACAATAATTTTCATATCGAACATACTTTCTCTTTATTTCATAAAAATCAGAAATACTTATAATATTTTTCCTTAATTTCTTACTTCCTACTTAAAACATTTACATTTCAACGTACAAAATGGACGGTTAAATTAGAAATGGACGGCAAAAATCCTAAATATGATAAAACTAAACAAAAGTATGTACCAAATAAAATAATAAAAATCTTAAAAAGAATATAAAAAAAGCTACAGAATTTCTAGCAATTTAAAATTGCCACTAATTTCTTATAAAAAAAATAGCAACAATTCGCTAAAAGAAATTCTAAATAATGATATGTTACTTTCAGGTTGTAATATAACTTAATAGAACTTATATTAAAATATTAATAAAAAGAAAAGACAGATCTTAACGCGCAGTGTCGAAGGCTCATTTCAAAGGCACTAAATTTGTACAATCTAAAAATATTAAAATTACCTATAAAAAAACTATTCTATTCAAATATAAAGATGAGATTCTTTAAAAATATCCTCGAGTGATCAGTAAAGTTAATAAGGCGGAACATAAGGTTCCAATTAGTGAAAATGTCATAGAAATTGGAGCTCCGGCATGACAATCAACTATCCGTCTCGCCCGCATAAAATCTTTTCCTAGATATTCAGAAAATTCACGTTTATGTGGATCGATTATTCGAAGTTGTTGAGCTGCGTCCTGGAAAATTAAATCGCTATAGGGTGGTTGCGAGTAAAACATGCTAAAACTAAAAAAAACATTTAATATTTCATCCCTAAATCAGTGCCAATATTAAAACCTAAATTCATCCGCTTCCTTGCGACCATAGAATTGTTGCGAGTAAATGAATAAATTGATATATGTATTTATTTCGGTTTCATTATATCCGTAACCGCCACGTGTAACAAGAGCATTAGCTTTAACTTTACCCAAATTACATTTTTTAAATTCCATCACTTCCGCTCGTGTTCCTGAAAAAGAATAGTTTAATTTTTGGGTTCAAATAAAAAAAAGAAAAAAATAATACCATCAGGACATAAAAGCTCAAAATCTCCGTTAAGGGTATCCCGAGCCCACCATTCTCTGCGTTTACTATCCGTGTTTTCCATGACTGTTGTGTGTTTCACAAAAGCTACATCGCCACCTCCTTCGACTAAACATCGAAGTGCTCCTGTATGACCGTAGTAGTCTTCAGATGCATCTCGGTGACAATATCTAGAAATTAAAAATTCAAACTATTAAAATTGGGGATTTGATCTTTAGGGAAGTCTTTCCCAAACTGTTCGCCGCAGCGCCCTAGGGCGCCGTGGCTCTTCTATTGAGGCGTCGTGAAAATTTAGCTATATTAATTATAATATTTTTACTATGTAAAATGTTACTCATACTAACGTAAATTCGACCAGTACGTTCATGTTGGCCAGAGGTCGGGAAACTGCACTTTGTGAATCTCACACGGCTCTTTGGATCTAAATTATGGCTTTTTAAGTGTCAAATTCAGTTTCAAAGTTTCAACTATTCAAAAAAATAAAAATAAACGAACCGATTTCATAAATTGCAATAAATACGTACTAGAAATTACTTTTTCTTCTTCAATTTTAGTGGTAATAAACATAAGGTTCTCTTAAAAGTTATACTATAGTTTTAGCAGCCTTGTACCAACAATTGCCTATCAATAGGCGTAATGTATGTAATCAAATTTAAACTAGCTTTCTTGATTTTGACTGGGTTTCGAACAAAATAAAACATCTATCCCAATTTGTATAAAACAAAAACACACTAGGATCTGCTAGGATCGAAGGAATATCATCCAATAATTCAAAAACTTTATTGGACCAAATTTTGTATAAATAGGGATGGATTTTGCCTCATAAGCATCGATACCAACTCGATCAATCTACCTGATTTTTGCCAACTTCCACCAATAGCAAAGATTTAACTTTAAACAGGCTCACTTTTTCCAAAAAAAGTTTTAAAATTTGGCTCCCTAAAATTTTGAAGATTCCCAACCCGATACAAGGTACTGAAGACTAAATGACTTATTAACCGCGCTTTACAGAATACCATAGAGCCTAAGCGTGAAGTTGTCGCTACTATTTAGTATGTGGTACAGTTACAAATCGGATTTTTGTGAGCTCATGTTTCTTTTATGTAATGGTTTACCCTGAAATTTTATATAGGATGTCGTGGAAAAATTCTGATAAGTTAAGGGTGGAAACCCCTGCTTTAGTGTATTATATCATGTATTAAATACATGTTAAACATTATAACACCAAAAATATTTCGTGTAAAATAAGTTAGGAAGACTTATAACCATGTTAATTAATTTCTAATTGCATGATTCCCTAAGTCATAACTTTACAAACTCTACATTTTGGTTAAAAAAGGTGACTTAGTCGTTTCAAAGAAAAATTGCATGACACCACTTAAGAGTCATGAATTTTGTATCATGGAATTCTTCTCTGAATCAACCAAGGATAATTTTTTGACCAAGATCTAAGGCTTATATATTAAATTTAAGGAGTTGGTTCTTCATCAAATCTGATAACTTCTTCAAAATAAAAGTGTTATAAGCTTGTGAGTCTTGGTACTCATCGATTATCACCGTAAAATAGAAATTGAAGATTGTTTGTTTTTTTTAATACTAACAGTTTTCCTAATTTTCGTGATTTAATTAATATACCTGTAGCTAGCTCCATGACAAAGATCACACATATTGTCATAAGGTACATCTGTGTTATATTCCGCAGAAGTGGCGCCAGGAATACAAGATTTAGTGAAATATTCAGCTGCCGCTCTGATACTGTTACATCCATACGGACGAATCCAACCATTGCTTATTAAATAAGCTAATGGATAAACCCATCCTGCTGCCATATTAATTCCAGTATGACAAGTATATTTTCCTAAAATATAAATTAAATATTATTGGTACAGTAAAGATGATATATTAGTTCAAACCTTTTAAATACGTCAATTCAGTGCTGGGGTCTTGTTCTTTTGCCACGGCAACTACATAATAATCGTCAGAACCTAAATTGTATACTTCACTAATGAATGGAACCAAGTCGTAACGTAATCCTGCAGTATACACGTCACTAGCGTCTAGCATAGTTACATCAGCAGTGCCTGATTTGATAGCTTGCATACAATGAATATGGGAGTGACCTTTATAGCAAATCATTTCTGGTTTCAATAGTTGAGCTTTCAACGCAGTCTGTGAAAGAAATGGAAAGTTATAATTGAACATAAAAATTAATATAGACTATCTAAAAAACCATTATTCCTATTACTTACTCTCATTTTGATGCATTTTTCAAGTTCTGGATCAGACGTGACACATAAAGTCATGCGATTTATGGGACAATCTCGAATACCCAAAATCAAATCTAAAGACTTGCCGAGATAATTCATATAATTTTGCTGTTGTTCATCAAGAGCAACTAAATCTATTGTGTTATCCTGTGAAAAACATAATTGGTTACTTGAAAATTAAAATATAAGAGCAGAAACTATTTGTACAGTTTTGTATTTTAGCGGAATAAAGCATAAGAATCTCATAAAATAAAAACTTACTTGAAACATAAGATTAAATAAGATTCCATACTTTGGGGCTGATTCAAAAATGTTAAAAATTTCATAAAATTGTGTTTCGTTTCTTTGATCCAATTCTTCAAGATTCCCACGTCGATTGTAATCGAAGTTGCGACTCTCATATCGATTGGTTGTAGTCGTTGTATATGGAGAATAATCTCGATTGTACAAATCGTTTCGATTTCCAAATCGATTATCGTAAGGGTTGTTTGAGTTAGTGGAATTATAAACTAAAGTACTCGGATCTTTACGCGAATACAATCGAACGGCTGTTGTGATGAAAGCTTGATATTTTTGTCGTTGTTCCAATTTGATTGCGGAAGTAGTGACGACAGCATGTGAAGGTACTGTACCCCAATTGCAAGATCGGTACTCATCAACAGGACGCCTCGAACCATCCAAACACAATAATTCAAAATTAGATGCTGAAACCGAACTGAATTCTTCCCCTCTAGAAATCATTTGATTGATGGTGGAATGTTTAATAAAAGCGATATCTCCCGCTTCTAATAAGCATCGGAATGCTCCTTGATATCCAGCGTAAGGGTCGGCTCTTGTACATTTTCCTCCCGGTACTTTTCCTGTACATAACTGGCAAAGTTTATCTGAGTTATCTCCAATTGGATTATATTTGTTAATGAGAGAATTAACAGCACATGAAGGACCAAAGAATTTTATTGCTGATTTCACATGGTTGTTGCAATCAATAATATCCAGTCCTCCTCGTTTCATTAACTGAAAAGAAATTTGTATTCAAAAATATATTTAAAAAAATCAATTGGCGTTTCTTACAGTATATATGGGTAAAACCCAACCGGCTAATGTTCCAACTTCTGCAAAACATCCTTTTTTGCCTCGAAGATCTTCTAAACTTCGAACTTCTGGCAATGTGCCTTTTTTGACGGCAGCAACTGCATAGTAGTACTTAAAGCCTCCTTCGTAAATTTCCTGAACTATAGGCACTAAACTGTGGTATCGACCTCCAACGAAAACTTCACCCGTATCTAAACTCGTAATATGGGCTCGTCCTTCGTCCAACCAGGTCATACATTCTTCTCGATCAAAAGCCTAAGAAACAAATTTATTATTGAAATTTATAAAAAGAAAGATGGTAATTATTTGGAAATGAGAATTAAATCAAAATTGCCTAACTTTTTAAAGTTTGTCACATAATTTTTAAGTACTTCAATAGTAATTTCAAAGTATGAAATATTGTGTACAATGTTGTACTTCATTTATTGACATAGAAGGCAACCGTGAAATTTTGGAGTAGAATTTGATCTAACTTTCTGTTTCAGAAAATTTGAACGCTAAATTACAGTTTGGGTTTCGAGAGAATATTTACCAAAACTACGAGTAGAAGTAGTAATCAAGACTTAGTAATTATAACATTCTTTATTGAAGTTGTAGCTTTCAATTCGAAAACCCCTTAATATAAAACTTGATCAATTTTTCAGAAAAGGGTATGAAGTCATGGTTGCTTATATGTCGTTCACAAGAAGCATGAACGAAATTAAACATCGAAAATTAAACAAAGTCCCGCAAATTTTAAAATATTTAACCCAGGAAACATAAGCAATTTCTTGCATTATTTGGGGGCATCCATTAATTACGTGACACAATTTTAGCTATTTTTCGACCCATCCTCCCCCTTGGTAAGATTTCGTGAGGTTTAGCTTAACTCACCCTCCAATATCACGTGAGATTTTTCAAAATGCGTATTTGCAATATAAATGAATTAATCTGTGATTACATTAAATTTATTTTAAAAATTACGTGATATTTGCCATCCTCTCGCCCACGTGAGATTTTACTCACCCCTAAATGCCTCACGTAATTAATGGATGCCCCCTTTGCATTAATTTACTGGATTCATTTCCTAAAGTACAGATTTTTTTTATTGCTATTTACCGTCGCTTTATAATAACTAAGATCTTAACCGACTAGGGTAAATAAAAATCCGTTTATCAAGATATATCAAATATATATATAGAGATAATATCGAAAATTTGGTCGATACGGGATTTGAACCCATTTAAAGTAAAGAGATCAAAGCTTCAAGCAAAAAGGCTGCAGCCGAATATCTTTATAGTGCTTTGTTCCAATAATTTTTCTTAATATTGAGTCTTGAGCAAAGGTCTAGATTCACTTTGTTCCGATTTTTATAAGTAATCTTATATGGGATTACATATATGATTGTACTACATATTGTAATACATTAAGGCTAATGTACGTAATTTTTAAGGCCATTCAAAATACAGACTGTTGAATGAAATACAAGAAAACATTAATTTATTCTGCCTATGTATCGATCTATGTTGAATATTTTGCATTTTATGAGAATTAGACTTACAGGGAGAGTTCAAGTTCTCGGGGACACGGATTTAGTTCAAATTTTGTAGGATGGTAATTTTGATTTCCTGATGAAGAAAATATATGGTTATAGGGGCCACTACTCAATATTTTTTTAGATATTTGCTATTGAAGATGCAATTTACACGTTAAATTCAGTTCTGTAGCAACCGACCTGTTCTTCGTCGTTAAGAACCAGGTTCGAATCCGTGGAGTATGATTAACTTTTTATTTATTTTATGACTATTTTTACATATAAAGATACATAGGAACTTAAATAAATTGGAAATGAAATGTTGGCTTAGGTCCCTTTCAGGTCGGTCAATATATGACAACGTTACGTTTTTTACTTTGCTTTTTACTTAATTCGCGATTAAATCAGCCCATAATGAAGATTTGGCTTAAGTTTCTTTTGGATCGGTAAATAACCGATTGCCTTTTCTACTTTGTTTTTAATTTAAATCGCGAATAAAGGCAAAAGAGAAAAATATACCATCTTAGAACTGAATTAACAAGAAATCACGAATAGAATAAAAAACAAAGAAGAAAATGAAACGTTGCCGGATATTGCCCGACCTAAAAGGACTTGAACTGAAAATTTAGCGATTTAAGTCCTTTTAAAACAGTCAAATCTAGCGACATTGCATTTTCTACTTTGTTTTATTTAATTCGCGAATAAACCGATTCCTAATGAAAATTTAGGTTAAGAGAAAATTATAACATATAAGAACTGAACTAACAAATCACGAATAGAATAAAAAACAAAGTAGAAAATGTATCGTTGCCAGATTTGGCTGTTCCAAAAGGGATTTAATTCAGTTTAGACACAAAACAGAAAATTATACAAAATTTGAATTCAATTAGCAAAAAAATCACGAATACAATATATAGTAGACAAAACAACGTCGCCGGATTGACCGACCTAAAAGGGACATGAGCTGAAATGTCTTAAATGACTAGAAACGTTATTGCTATAGAATTGAATTCAATGAGTGAATTGTAGGTTCAATTGTAAATATATAAAAAAAAAATATTGAGTAGTGGCCTCTATAACCATATATTTTCTTCATCCAGGAAAAAAAATCTAAACTAAATCCGTGATCCGAAGACCTCGGCATTCTCCTTGTTATTTCATCAATAAATACTGGGAACTTTAGTCTTAAAACATTAAGGGTTTAATCATTTCCTAAATACCACATTGTAAGGATCCTCCAAGTATCCAACTATTGCAGTAAAACTATGTATTATATCTTGAAATTACTATTGCAATCCCTAGTCGATGTCCCCCTACGAGGAGAGGTTTCCTATTTGGATAAAACATCTTTTGAAGCGATTTTGTTATGAAATCTCAATTCTAAACAATTGTCCAAACTTCTAGAAGTATATATTTTCATTCGATTTACTTGTTTGCAATGTAATTCTAAGTAATTTTTCTTAAATGATTGTTTATCCCGGGCAGCAGCATGGGCGAAGTTTTCACATTTTTTAGTTTCCTCTGGGTTTGTCGTACACCAAATCAATTTCTTGCTATCATCTTCGTCTATCACAGCAACATCCCCTAAACAAAAAAGAACAAAAAAATAAATAAAAACTTCAGTATTTATCGTAAAATCATTCACCAAGGTGATTTATTGTTTTATATTTTAAACTTCTGTTAAATTAAGTAACGCCCAAGTTTTATAACCTAAAATTTCACTACAAAACTTACCTTTGGTTTTTAATAATAGGAAACTAAAACAAAGTAATATAGATAATAGGGGAAAGAGTTTATCCATTTTTTGGATATAGTTTTTGAAATTAAAAAAAAGACTTTAATTTAATAGTAAATTGCACTGAAACATTTTTGAATTACGACAAAACAATCCAACGTAACACACCCATTAGTTGTTGTTGACAATGGTTGCCTACACGTAAAAGAGAGAGAATGAGTTGTAGTGTTGTTTATGATATGAAAGGAGATAGCGTTATGAATGAGTAACAGGTGTATCACTTTTAACAAGCTTTAATTAACGAAACTTTGGTATAAGTGACTAAGTACCATTGGTAATATTAGTGCCCCAGTGGTCCTAGTAAAATCAGAGCTTTATCATGGCCGCATTTTCTATATAAGCAGATAGGAAATGCCGGCAATGCTTTAGAGTCTGCATAGAATGTGAAAAAAAAATACATTAAAAGCTATTAAGGAAAAAAATCGTAAAATGATTTTATTTTTTACACCTAATTATTATCGTTGTATTAAATAATATAATATAAAAAATTAAATAAATAAAATGGTATAGATTCAAACAAAATGGTAATATTTGTATTATTTTTGATCATTTTACTATTTTCTTTGGGATTTTTTTTTTCAGTCATGAGATTTATTTGATGATTTCGCAAAAAATATATACTTATTCGTACATAGAAAAATATTTAGATTTAGATTTTACTTAGAAATTGATCGTTGTTTATTTATTTTTTTTTTCTAAAATTCAGCACCGATAGTTGATAAAAATTAAAATCCTATTTATTATTTGGTTAATGTTAAAAAGGTTTTAATGGTTCATTAAAGCTGATTTTAGGCCAATTTTGATTTTATCCTTGTATCTTTCCATTAGTGAACCCCGTGAACCTCACAAATTTAAATGTAGAGTCTGGCCGAAACTAGTTTTTACGGCCGAAACCAAATTTCAGCGTTAGTCTCAGTTTCGGCCAAAATCGAAACCGAAGCTTTGGTATAAGGTCATATTTTGTAGGAAAAAAGGTTAATTATAATTATTCAGTCTTTATTTTTAAATTCTATAGGTATTCACTAATCATTTAGTCCCTAATATTTGAGCTTATCATTAACATAATATATTATTATCACTTTTTATTTCAAATAAAGTATTTATACTAAAATAAGGGGTTAATTTTAAAGAAACGCACCTAACAATTATTCTTAATGTTAGTTACGAATAACATAACTTTTTACCTAATATGTTTAGGTACACAAAATAGAAAGTGCTCTTTTTATATCATAAAAACAAAATAATGTCTTCTAAATTTTGATCAGTTTTCTTTCGAAGTGAAAAATGTATTAAAGATAAAATTAAACAAAATATTAATAAACTGATAGTTATCATAGTATTCATAATTGAAGAATCAAATAATAAGTGGAAAACAATAATTTTTTTTTAACTTTTTTATCTCACGAATTTAGTTTTGGTTTCGGATGTAGTTTCGGCTTGATGACAACCGAAACCGAAACTAAACCGAAACTCGTTTTTTGGCCGACACTAAGTCAAAATCAAAAGGTCGGTAAATACTATTTAAATGTGATCTGAGCTCTTTTCAACCATGTAATATTTTTAGTCGATTATACAATTGCGTTATTTGATGAGAAATTTGTTTAAAAATCCTTTAAATATTAAATTTAACTGCTATACAAATACAATTCGTAATTTAATGCAAAAAATATGTATTAACTAACGATCCAATTGAATTGTTTCTTCTCAAAACTTAAGAATGTATTTATAGTATGTCCTTACCCCTTTTTTCCATGGTGCTATTTTAGTTGAATTTTTTTACTGAGAGTTAAAAAAACGATCAACATACATAGGTGAACTAAGATTTAATGAAGTAGTAGTTTATATTCATAAATCTTTTAATTCGTAAATCGTAAATTTAGTTATAGATACCTGTTATAAATAATAAAAATTGGAATTCCTTATATATTTAATCTTTATATGCTAAAAAGTTGTATGACAAAACACAGAATAAACTAAAACTTTTCAGTTTATATTATTTAATTTTGATTTTACTTGTGTTTTATCCAAAATACATCATAGTTTTCAAATTCGAGTGCTATTTGAATTGTTTTTCCCATTCACGGGGGATAATTATAGACGCTTGAAGATATGCAAAGAAACGCAATAATTTGCATCCTTACAAAATTATTTATAAAAAAAATACACTTCTCAATCTGAACATTGCGATATTAACTTTCGAGATTCTTCGAAAAAGTACCTGTTTGGTGGAAATATTTCTCTGAAAAAGTGTTCAGAGAACACAAGTTGTTTAGAGTGTTGGAAATATTTTTACATTTCAACTGAGGTATTTCATACCTAATTAATAAGTCCATACTTTTTATTTGCATCTATCATATTTTCATATACATACATTCAACATAAAAACATAAATTTTTACTGATAGAGGGAAATTTCGTCTTCTCTCTCACTCAAATAAAATTTTGTCTATCACAATTATTTGCATCAGAATTTCTTTTCGGTTTGAATACGTAAATTAAAAACGATGTTAGGCAACCAACATTACCTCAATGCATCGGTGGAGGTGGCTCAACAAAATTTTTGATATTTTCTTTGATTTAAAGTTCATTCATATTTTCAATATTCATTGATTAGACTTTGATCCATACTTTTGAGATGTGGTTATGTTGCAGATAACCATTTTTTCAGCGTTTGTATAAAGGATGATTGTTTTCGTTCCGAATTATCTATCGCATTTTCGGTAACGGGTAACAATAGTGTTGCTTTATGTCCTTTGGAACCCAAAAATCGTTCACATTCATCCTCAATATCACTGAACTACCATTCAAATATATGAACCATTAGTACCTATTGATGAACCATTGTTTGGAGCATATGACGAGCCTTCTTTGTGCCATAATTATTGGCAACACAATTAATTCAACTATAAACAATCAAATTAATGTATTAATAAATCAATTAAAAAAATAAAGTGTTTTTTACAATACAAATTTAACTTCAGCAAAGCTGAAAGAAGGCTTATAATACTGTCACAAAATTCATTAAGAAAATAAAAACAAAGATCAGTTGGTTAATTTTAATTTTTTCTGCATCGTATTTTATGAAAGGAAAAAGCTTTAAGTGAAAATTAAAATTACAATTACTGAAATTTTGGTTCATTTGAGAAGAAAACAAAGAATTTTGATGGAAAATGTTTAATTTATTGATCATACAGATAAGAGTATGAATTCAATCGATACTAAATTTTTAACGTGGCGAGAAGAAGATATTATTCAATAATGAATTTATCGATATTTATTTTTGCCCACCCAGATTTATATTGTAATAATTGGTTTTAAGTATCAATATCTTATTTCAACATGTGAATTCCACAGAGAAAATAGAGATAGAGCAGACATGTGCCTCATACTAACTAACACAAAATTTAAAACCATTCCCAAATGTGAGTTTGAAATTTACATCTCGTTTGTGGGATTTTGTATTTTGATATATTTTACCAATTTTCATAATAAAATCTAGTGATTTCTGGTTTCCGATTCCTGAAAATAGAATGTGTCAAAATTGGTCAAAGTTCTTTATTTTGAACTGATGACACAACTAATATACTTCAAAATTAAATGTAACTCAAGAAAATGTTAAAACAAGAAATAAAATTGTTGGATTTAAGCGTCGCAAGAAACTCGAGAGCTATATATTTGGATTTGTCCAGAAAAAAATTAAAACGTTTACCGATTCCTTTATTTAGTTTGCAGCACTTGTGCATGTTAAGCTTAGAAGGCAATTTGCTCGACAGTTTGCCAGGGGAATTATTCACCCACTTACCCCACCTAATGTGGCTTGACGTACGAAATAACCAAATAAAAATTATATCCTCGAAAATCGTTCATTGTTCCGAACTAGCTGTTCTGAATCTACAGAACAACTGTCTTCAGCAGCTTCCCATGAAACTTGGTAATTTTCCAACTATTTAAAAAATCTGGAAGAACTAGAATTGTTTTTTACAGGATTGTTAACAAAAATGAAAATCTTGGAGCTTTCTGGTAATCCAATTATTTATCCTAGTCCCGATATTTTGAGGCAAGGGGCGAAAAAAATCCTTCAATATCTTAAAGCTGATTATTATCATTTAACAGAACATTTTCGCCGAATTCCAATTGACAAAGAAGACAAGGAGGATTGCGTTGTTAAAAAAACAACGAAAACAAAAGCAAAGTAAGTTTATTTCTAAAACATTATTAACATAAGTTTATTTGAACTATCATTTGACATTGAAACTACCTAATGTGGTTCGGCTTCACCTGTACTGTAGTTAGTTATACAGTATGGGAATCATTCAAACTGTAGGCTTGTCTTATTGTTGCTCTTAGTATTGAAAAATAAATTATCTTATATTCACTTTCGTTAATTAACTAAGATCTATGAAGTCATTTTGAATTTCTTTTGTACTAAATTAGTTAACAATTGATAGTTTGAATAAAAGCTTTGCACATTCATATGACTAATTTTATATTTCTAGAGTTATGCAGATTTCGAAAAAGAATAATCGTAAATTAAATAATTAGTGACCCCTTAGGAAACTTGAGGAAGAAAATGCAAAGGTATCATCTATTTCAGTTGTAATTCTGTGAATGTTCTTTTATTTATTAATAAATTACAATATTTAAAAAAAAAGCTCTGTTTAAATACAACGAAAAAAAAATTTATTACTTTCAGAATAAGCATACCTAGATATAGGACAGTTATTATAGTTTTACGATGTTATCAAAACTTGTAGCACTAAAATTAGTTGTTTAATTAGTATTATAAAATCGTCGTTAAAATATATAAAATAGGAAAATGACAGTCGTAATAGTCAAACCTATAGACGAAAAATTATAAAACTTTAATAATTATTTGATAATATATAATAATTATTCATAAAAACTTAATTTTTATAAGTATAATATGCGATTTTTTAACGACATTTTTAATTTTAACTTACAACTAAAATTAAATTTGAAAAATTTAAGAAGATAATCCCGGTGTCTTTATTGGAATGAAATGCAAGGTTCGCTACTTAACTTGTGAGTAGGGTACTAATTTTCTACGTAAAGACGAAGATAAAAACTCATTTTTTGTGAACATTTCATCAATCGTACAAATTTTCAAAATATTTCCCTAATCAATAGAATAAGTTGAACATTTATAATCCAAAAAATAGGTACTATAATATTCAGTATCATAGAGAGACTAGGCGAATGGTTGAGTATTTTTTTTTATTAAATTTTATTTGCAATCTGTATACACATATAATACATTAAGGGGTTAGGGGTAGTCAGGATTTTCAAAAAATCAATTTTTTTGCATTTTCGTTAAGTGTAATATCTTAAAAATATTCTCTGAAAATTTCAAGTTGATCCGATAATAACTGTAATAATGGCTGAAGAACTATTATATGGCCCAGGAATAGATGTCTCCGTGTAAGTGATTAAATAATTAGTATTTCTGTATGTAAATTTAGTGTGAAACTTTGAATGCGTTTATCTCAAAACTATGTTTTTTGAACTGGTGACAACTGTAACTTGATAACCGCTCAGTAGATTTTAATGAAATTCATACAGCTTTTAGAATACATTATAAACTCAGGCCTGATCGAAGGATTTTTTTTTTTTCAAAAATTTCGATTTTTTAAGACCAATTAACTGTTGATTTTTTCCCGAAAATCTAGAAAAAAATTTCCTGAGGCCACCATTTTGTTAATTTTTGAAAAAAAAAGCTTCGATCAGGCCCAGGATTATCTATTTATAAAACTATTTTTTTTCATCCGATTGATTTTAGATGAATCTGCAAGGACTTATGATTGTCACCGCAAGGACCATTTTTTGAAACTGGGTCAACACAGACAGCTATAACTTTGGAAATTATAATTTTTTTTTCAAATTTTCGTGACTTTAAGTCAAAACATTGTATAATAATGCCATATTATTACTTTTGTAAAATAACATGATTTAATAGCAAAAAAATTACTGAAAATTCTCATTTTTTCGTGTCTCTGACTACCTCTAACCCCTTAAGCAAATGAGTTATTAGTTCAAATAATATAAGACTCTTGAATTGAGACAATTCATGAGCCAAATAACACATATTGATGAGAGGCTCCAGCCAACACTGGTACTCTCTAGGAATTTGGAAGATGATCTCTTGGCCACCGACGCTTTAAGCGACGAGGAGGATTTTTCGGGTGTTGAGTAGAGGAAAGAATTTGAACTTCTGGATTAGAATGGGAGAATCTATCAGAGATCAGTTCGGAAATATAAAGAACATTAAGATCTTTGTGAATTACTTCATTTGTGACATGGACTATTGTGAATTTTTCGAAGAACTTTTAACTGAAAAGCAGGAATACGCTTAGTATTAGAGAGTTTTGTGGAGCCCCATAGTTCTATTCCATAAGTTAAAATAGGTCTAACAAGAGTTTTGTAAATTAATAATTTAGTCTGCACGTTTATGGAAGATTGATGTCTTAAAAGTTTTTGTAGGAGTCCAAAGCGTCTGTTGAGGTCTTGTCGTTTCAGTCTTGTGTGTGGATTCCACCTAAGATGACTATTTTAGTAAAACCCTGGATGGCGAATTTCTGTGGATATTGGTAATAATTCATTGTCTTATACTAGCGGTGGACATCGTTATTTATTTAAGGTAAATGTTACATTGACACATTTATTTTTGATAATTTTTACTTTCCATTTCTGGCACCAGTCTATACTAATATATAAAACTCTTACGTCTATCTTTACATTTCGATTTTGAACCCAATTTTAGGGTAAATATTTGTTTCAAGAGGCCCTTATTCCAAATTTAATATTTTTAAAATTTTTGTCTGTCTGTCTGTGTGTCCCGATTAAACTAAAGAACGGAACAACCGAATTTAATGAAATTTGGTATTAAGATACAACATAATTTCCCACAGACTATAGGCTACTTATCATTTCAAAAAAATAATAAGGGAAGGTTTTCCCTAGGGATGAAAACAGAAATTTTTACACTAGACAGGTGAGTTATATATCATTGGAAAGGTAATTTAAAGTAAGAAAATAATCTGTAATAATATTTTTAGTTGAACTGATAAAAGGCACAGTCAATTCAATTTAAATTTAAAAAAATTACCTCTTTGAAATATAAACCTTTATATAAATAAAACACATAGCTGATGTTAATAGCGTAATTGCTTATGTATCGGACATTCAGATACTCCTAATTATTAAGACGCGGGTTTGAATCTTACAGTATTTTTTTTTTATTTTTGTTTGTACAAAATTGTTGTAAATAGAAAAAAAGTAATAGTAGTAGTAGTAATAATAATAATAGTAATAAAACTTACATTTTAAAAACATACGTTTTTAAAACCGTGCATGAAACTGATGATCTAGCCACTGTGCCGCTGAGGATTGTACCAAAAAAAGTATTCTTCTAACTATATTCCAACGGTAGTTATAAAGGATTTTGTATGAGTAATTAGACTCTAATTACTCTATTGTTGAAACAGCAAAAACGGCCATAACTTTGAATCTATTGAGGTACAAACTAATCTTTTTGCGGATTCTCCCAGGTGCTGGTCTCTAGTTGATGAAACGAGTTGAATTTTCGTTTGTACCTCAACCGGAAAGAAAATAGAGTTTTACGGCTACTACGGATTTTCCTTCAGAGATTTTTCAAATCCAAGAGCGGTACAATCTAGCTACAATCCTCAGCAGCACAGTAGCTAGATTGTACCGCTCTTGGATTTGGAAAATCTCTGAAGGAAAATCCGTACTAGCCGAAAAACTCTATTTTCTTTCCGGTTGAGGTAGAAACTAAAATTCAACTGGTTTCATCGACTAGAGACCAGCACCCGGGAGAATCCGCAAAAAGATTAGTAAGTACCTCAATAGATTCAAAGTTATGGCCGTTTTTACTGTTTCAACAATAGAGTAATTAGAGTCTAATTACTCATACAAAATCCTTTATAACAACCGTTGGAATAGAGTTAGAAGAATCCTTTTTTCGGTACAATCCTCAGCGGCACAGTAGCTAGATTGAACCGCTCTTGGGTTTGGAAAATCTCTCAAGGAAAATCCGTAGTAACCGGAAAACTCTATATTCAATGGAATAAGTGCATTCACAAAATCGCTCATAACTTTTTTTGGGTTAAAATTAGAAACAAATTTTTTTCGGTACAATCCTCTACGTGTCAAGGCCTATCTACGGCCGTTAATTTTATTGAAAAATCTAACAATGGGGGGCTATCAATTTTTAAAAATTTAATACCTTTTTTTAATAAATTTTTTCGGTACAATCAAATACAAACCAAAGGCAATCTAAAAATATATTTAAACTTTTAATTTGTAAAATTCGGGTGCTAACTTGACAGAGATGCAAGAAATTCAAGATGTTTGGAGTATTGATTAGGTCTATGGGAAATAAGCTGAGATTTTAAGAGGGAAGACAATTTATTATACATAGCTTTATCTGAAAGATAACTAGTTCTTTGCCATCTGCTCCTTGCGATTCTTCTTTTGTGGAGTAAATTAAGATGAAAAACTGTATCACGGATGTCGTGTGGTGTTTGATTTGTAACGGATATGATGCGACAACAATGAATTTAAATTTAAATTTAGAAGTAATTATTTGGTTTATGCCGAATAAAGCAAAAGCCTGCAACGGCAAGGCCTTCATTACTTTACAAAAGTTAAAAAAATATCTGCGCAAGTCCTCAACATAGGTAAAAAAGATCAGGATACTCTGGCAGGTAATAGGTAGCAAATTTGTATAAAATAAAAGCTCATTTTCGTCAAAGTATAAACGCCAATTTTTTATATTTCCTTCGGAATAATGTATTAGAAATCACATCCTTCATTGTTAGAAACTTAGCATGATTTCAACCCCCTGCCAGACATCCATACATTTTAATCCTAATTTTAGCATAAAAGCTGAATTTTATTAATGTTACTTGGGCAACTATTAAAAGATGTTATCTCAGTAGCCGGATAGTTTTGATAGTTTTTTAATCTTGCCAAAATTCAGCATTTATTCTATATCAATTGTTAAACTATAATTTATTTATGCTTAGGTGTGTCTGACAGGGGGCTGAAACCGTGCTAAGTATCTGGCTAAAAACTGTCCTTTATATTATATCATACTTATTATACTTGGACGAAAGTGAGCTAGTTTAAACATCTTTATTACGTGTTACCTTTTGTTACTTTGTTATCTACCAAAATAACTACCATCTAAAATCCATAGTCGCTGATCGTTCTTATCTGTGCTGGGGATTTGCGCGAAGAAATTTTTAGCTTTTATAAAATAACAAAGGTCTGACCGTCGTGGATGATCGTGGATTCTAGGATTATAAATAAATAGTAGGACTATAAGATAACATGTTTTTAATCAAAGCAGTTGATTGTTTTTGTTTCTCAATCGTACCAATTCCTTGGTAACAGTTTGTCAAATTTGGGAGGCATAAAAGTCTCAATATCTGTAAAAAAAATAATGGTAAGTCGTGCGTTAAGTGCTGCTAGCGTTGTAGAGGTTCACAATGACCAGTTTCGTGAATCCAATCGGCCGGAATCTCCTGGCGAAACTCGATGGCAAAAGTGTTCAAAGTTTGGCTGGGATTCAAAAGAAAAGCGACTATGTGAAATCACGCCATATGATTGGGGTACACAACTAACCAATTTTGATTAAAAAAAAACAGTTTGCTTAGTTAAAAATTTAGCTCGAATCATTTTTCTCTACAGTGTTTTTCTTGGTATAGTCAGTAGCATTTGTATTGGCACATATGTATTTGGAGGCAAATTTATTGGATATTCAGGCAAAGAAAATCTAGGAATAAAGTCGCCAAGTTTGTTACAAGTATGGTAGTTTGAAATGAGTTTTTCTTATATTGTCTTTTGTAGCTATAACGGCACTATCAAATGACTCAGATGTCAGTCGTGATTCTTCGGTTATGCGTATATCGGATTCTTTGAAAACATTAAACGGTAACTATTTAACTTATACTAACAAATGTATTACAACTTTTTAGTGATTCCATGATTTTATATCTTCTTGACTTAGGAAATATTTTGTCCAATGATTCTGGATCTTGTTTCAAAGATAATTATAATAAAAGTTATTCTTGCCGATTCGACTGGAACTCACTTGGGCCTTGTTCTCGTTCGAACTCTTGCATTTACTTAACTCTGAATAAAGTTGAGTTAACAAATTTTTCAATCTTCATTCTTACAGAACTTTGTTTCAGTATTTGAATTGGAGTCCAGAGTGTTTTGATGTATCAGAATTACCTGAAGAAATCTTAAAAAAAATTCAACCATATACGGAGAAGATTTCAGAAAAAAATCAACCTATGGTTTGTATTTTATACAAGCATTTTTAAAGAAAATTTTAGGCTTTATTGAATGACTTATTTTTTCTTTTAAGGAAGCAGTTTGGCTGGATTGTCAAGGCTATAATCCTTCAGATGTTGAACATTTGGGCCGGTTCCAATATTATCCAATTCCAGGTTGGGAGGCAAAATATTTTCCCTTCAATGGAAACGAAAATTATCTACAACCTATTGTGGGTCTATTTGTGCCAGAAGTAGCAAGTAATTTTAAACCTCAGCAGCCATTAATTTTTAATCATTGAATTATTTTTCGATGTAGGACGTACTTTAATATCAATTAAATGCCATGTGTGGGCAAAAAATATGGACATGGACCAAGAATTGTTATTGCAAGTATATTTTAATGCGAAAAACAAAATTTAGAACCTAATTTTATGAAATAATACTGTAGTCAACTGTAGTGATTGTGTTTATAGTGGCATGACAACTAAAAATATTAAAAATCATATGGAATCAAAATGTCAATTTATTATTTTATTAAATTTTTCAAAAAATGTCTAAGGCTACATTTCCAAGAAAGGGATTTACTAAATCAGTAGAAGTTTCGGTAGACGATATTTCTACAGTTACTTCCGAAAGATCCAGAAATGTTTGGGTCAGATCTGCTATTTGGAATGGTACCGATAAAACGTGTTGTTTCCGGACGCCCAAAAATTGGTGTTAGGATTAAATCAATGACAATTCTTTCATTCTCAGTAACATTAATTATGATCTTTTAGGTAACTTATTGCTATTTTATTCCTTATTTCTCGGAGCTCTTTTTTCGTTTTTTCTTTTACTACTGAAACTTGGGTTTGTGCTGTTATTGGACAAACATAAGCCAACAATTATGAAAAATAATGGAAATCCTGGTCAGCTAAATTACGTCGCAAATATACTTGTACGAAATTTATTTTCGTTTTTTATCAGGACTATCGTTCAAACCAACATCCAAATATGCATCACCTTTAATTTTGTACGATCATCACAGTAATGAAACGGATGATCCTGAATATCAACATTATACCAATGATATTGAAAATTTTTTAAATAGTAAGTGTAAATATAAATTGCCCAATTATTTCCACTTGTTATTAGTTAACATCTTATAATTTTAGATTATCCTTCCAATTGTTCTCGAACATTGAAGTGTGCATTCAATATTTCTGATCTAGGACCTTGCGCTGTTGAACCTTATGGATATGACACTAAAACACCTTGCGTCTATTTAAAACTAAATAAAGTGGGTTTTCACTTCTTGTTTTTTCATTAAAATAGTTCATAAGAGTTAAAGTTTGTAGATTGTGAATTGGAAACCTCAATGTTATAAAAAAGATGTTCCAGATTCCATGCCTATAAAGTTACAGGAGACAATTATTGAAAAATATAAAAAATCTAAGGAACCGTTTGTATGGGTTAGCTGTGATGGATTATCTCCTGCAGATCAAGAACATTTGGGTCCAGCTACTTACTATCCTTTGCCGGGATTTTCAGCCCGGTTTTTTCCCTATCAAGGAGATTATGAAGCTTATCAATCACCTTTAGTTGCAGTCCGTTTTGCAAATATGTCTCGTAAATATTTCCTCAATTTTAAAGCAAGGCTGTCACGGTATTGTGGTAGAGGTGAAAAAGATAACAAATATTTAGCGACTGTTCGATACTCAATTTTTTCGGATACTATTTCTTAATATTCGGTATTTGGCTAAGTAGAAAACAATGCATCTACTGCACAAAAACGGGCTTATTTTATTCATAATATATTAAAGTTCTCAAAACTTATAATCTATCAATGATAAGTGGTCGTGAGTGAAAATATTTTTCTCACAAATAAAATTAGCCGCTGAAAATAACTTCTTTAAAACATACATACATAGGTCCTCCATTAAATTAGAGCAGGAGTTCCACAGGGAAGCATTTTAAGACCAATCTGGTATCTATTATTCACATCCGACATGTCCATTATGGAAAAAGTGATGACATCCACATTCGCAGATGATACCGCTTTGCTTACGACAACCTTAATGCGGCGTCGGAGGAGTTACAAACTGGTCTTCTTAACCTACAGGAATAGTTCCAGAAATGAAAAATCTTAACCAATGAAGCAAAGTTTGTCCACGTGACCATTACCACTAGAAGAGAGCTATACCCCTCGGTATTCATAAACAACTTCGTAGTTCCCAATAAGGATGAGGTCAGCACCTTGGAGTTCATTCGAACAGACGTTTCACCAGGCATTGGCACAAAATGACAACAACTAGGGGCTATTCTGGGAAGTCTATGGTGGCTGTTGGAAGGCCTTGGAAGGCTGTTGGAAATGCTGGCAGCTTCAATATTAACATCATACAAAGGTTTTAGTTAAAGACACTTCGATTGATCCTTAGGGTTAGGGAAGAGGTGTTCAAGTTCAATGCAAGTTAATTAACCCAGTTGAATGATCATCCTTACCATCTAGCTCCGTTATTCCCAACGTAGCCATGGGTAAAACGTGCACCCTTCAGCTAACTTGACTAAAGACTATGGGGTAACTCTAGAATGAGTTAATTACCCCGGGACTTCTAAAAGATTACTTCTTTTACTTCTAGATTACTTCTAAAAGACAACAAATAAATCTTAGAAAATGATTGAATACTGTGTTAAAATTATGGACTATTACAAACTTGCAAGGGTCCCAAGTTCAAAATATCAGAACAATTCAAAAACAATAGCATTTCCTTCCATGTTTTCTTACCTTTGAGTATTTTTGGACACTTTTCTTATAACTTTTGAGAATTTGAGTGGTTTTATATTCTTTTAGTTTTAACTTTCATATGAAGTGGAGAAAGAAGAGCTAAATCTTTGATTTTCATGGGTTATATTTGACTAAATCATTGATTAAAGCCTTAGTAAAACCACTATTTAGAGAGGATGCAGTAGTGTCTATGTTACAGGAAAGTAGGGTCCGATCGAAACTAGTTTTTTCGGCCGATACTTGGCGTCCAAAGCCAACCAAGCTTTCTGTATCGAAAATGGTAGGACCGGACCTTTCACTACGAGCGCTGGCGTCGTTTTATCTTCCGTCGGTAGGAGAAACGAACCGATACGAAGTTTAAAACATCAATCACTTCTATTATCTCGCTCTCACTTATAAACATCGTATAGATTCGTTTTTCTTATCAACGGAAGATAAAACGATACCAGCGCTCGTAGTGAGAAGTCGAAGTATCATTTTCGATTCAGAAAAAGGCTGAAAAAACTAGTTTTGATCGGGCCCTACAGGAAAGGGATATCTATCATCTAACTTTAGAAGCTATATACGATGTTTTGGAAATAGACTGCATAGTTTGTAAATGTTTGATTATTACATTACCTTAAAAGTTTTAACATGATAACCATATAACCTGCTTTTGCTTTTAAACGGCAGTTTTCATTTCAACATAATTCCGTGGTAGCCTGGTTTAACTTTTATAATGATAAGCTTCATTGAAGTGATCATGTTAACATCAAGAATCTCTTACTAACTTTAAACGGATTTGAAATCTCAGTTTTCAATTTTTAAAGCTAATAATCAATCATTTTCTGTTTGTGTATTAGCAACCAGTTCCAAATCAATCCGGGATTAATGCAAGAACCAGCCTAATATTACATGTTGATAACTGTAATCTGATTAGCGTTTTATTAAGATTTTATTAAGATTCTATTGCTTATATTATATCTATTACATTTATTGCTAATGAACCCACTTCAATGCATCATTAACTGAATTAAAAGATGATTTTTTTACAGTAGGAATTTTAATCACCGTTGAATGTAGAGCTTGGGCTGAAAACATAAACAAAAACCAAAAAGGACAAACTGCTCGTTTCCAAATCCTAATTGAAAGATAAATCCTTGGATTTTACGTTTTCATTTTATAATCATCATTTATTTTTATATATATTTATATAAACACTAAGAGTAAGAGTTTTTCTTTAAATTTACATTTTTTTTTTATCTTAAATTTTATTATTTACAATAAATTCATTTTTTGTAAAATATTATATAATAAAGAACAATAATATTTTTCTGTTTGAGTATATCGATATTCTTAAAGATTACGTTTGACAAAATCATTAACAGTCTATCATAAAAAATATCGAAAAAATTGATTTTCACTAGTATTGAGCTTTTTCTTTACATTTCGATTACAATATTGAGAAAAACTCAATTTTCATTTATGTTTTTTTTTAAGAATATGTGATAATTTTTATGTAAACATTGATTTGATTTTTTTTAAAAGGGAATTGTTATAATAATCCTTTTTTTTTTGTTTTAATGTAAAACAATATATTACGATTGGGGGGTGTCGAGTGAAGGGGATCACTCGGAAAGTATATGCTATACGGAAATTTCTTGTATCTGAACACGTTTTTTGATCGTATTTGAACCGTTTTGGTCGGGATTTGATGACGTTAAATTACTGGTGGTGCGAACGGGAGGTTTTGGCTTGTCTCCGTTTTTGGGTTTGTTTTTTTTCGGTGGCGGTGGTGGATCGGGAATCGAGGGTGATTTATTTACAGTGGCGTAACATGGCGGTGGTTCGTGCACCTTGATTACGTGGGCTCCTGGAGGTGTGGGACTTTGCGTTCGAGAAGAACAGTTTGGTCGCTGGGACATTGGAATGCATTCGGAACTGGGAGATGACGAAGTTGTGTTGGTTCCTCGATTTTGTCGTTTCCTTTCCCGACCACGTTGATAATAAATGCCAGCAAAAATCAACATGTTGAGAACTAGAAGCAAGGTCCCGACTCCGATTGTCACGCCCAGAGCTGCTTTGTAGCTATAATAATGTCGTGTCGCTAATCGTTCGAGGAGTTGAGCATCATCGTCGCTTTCATCCGTACTTCCGGGAGATAAAGCTTCATTGATATCCAGCAAAGATTCATCCTCGGTTGTAACCGGAGAGCATTCCGTGGTTCCAGCATGCTTTGGATCAACCATCGATGCAGGATGTAACGGCGGTGGTAGTCTGGTAAACGACTCAGCTCGAACAGCTCCTACAAAAAAGTAATTTTCAAACCGAACTTCTTAAAAACAGAAAACAAATAAGGAAATCATTACAAAGGATAATATACTTTTCCGTTAATAAAACGAGGGACCCATATGTTACATTTGGGACGTTAAAAAGACGTTAGTTATATATTTAATATAGTAACCCATGCAACAGGGATGTTAAGAATGATGTCTTTGTATCCATAACACTAAGGAGTGAGAAAATATCCAGAACGTTATGAATACAAAATACCGATGGGAAATGAAACGCAGCCCAAATCAAATTACGACAACTAACCGGCATAGTAATGTTGATCGCGTTCATGGAAATGATGATGCCGCATGCTGACATCTTCATCCCCCGGCTGATGTAATTGTGGTATCAAATTGAGCCAAACAGCCATCTTATGACCTCGATAATGGCTCTTCATTCGCGGTTTAAGTGCTGCAAAAAAAAACAAACAAATAAAAGTTTGAACTTTTGCAAAAACAAACATATTTTCATATTCCAAACAATCAAGCTTTCAACAATAGAATTTATATTGGATGAATTATAAATGGTTTTACTTTGAAATAAGTGCGCTTTTTTTGCAAGCTTTACAAAAAGAAATAGTCTTGCAACTTTGTTATAATATTCACAGATATTTTGTTGTTTTTGTAGTTTTAAACTTTCTTTCAGACCATTGCGAATAGTATTTAATGTTTGATTGAGGGAAAAATTAAATATAAATTATTTAAAAGAGAGAGCTTTACCGTCGCAATGAGTGATTTAATTGCCCACTTGTGAAGAAGCTTTTGTTGGTGAGCTTCTTTTGTGTTTAAATCAAAATGCAAATTTTAATAATTTATAATTATGACTGGATGATTTTTTATAAATGGAAATCACTGTTATTTGGTGATCAGATTTAATAAGAAATTCAATACCTCTATTATATAAAATGACTTGAGACATGTAGGTCTCGCAAAAATTTTACGACGGCTGAACTGATTTGAATCGTTTTTGGCTTTAAATATTTGTAATAGGCAAAGGGAGGATTAAAAGGTGAGAAAACAGGAAAAAGTTTTATAGAAAATAGTAAAATCCAATAATTTTTTTCCCTTATAAACTTTAAATACCTGTCAAATAAGTAAAACTGGCGCTGGTACCAGTAAATATTTAACAACACACAAATATGTCATTTCTTGCCTTTGTGACTTTACAAAAGTATTGCCAATTACTTATATTTACATATTTTACTTAATATTTGTTGTGATATATAACAATTGGGAAAATAACAATCATTTGTCAATATTGTAAGGTGTTAAGATACAGCAGTAAATCTACTGGGATTTGTTGTACTGGTGGAAAAGGAAAATTGCCACCATTGGCCCCACCACCAGATCCATTATGGTCATTAGTTTATGGGATAGGAAATGATTCTAAAAACTTCTTGGCCAATATTCAAAAATATAATAGTTGATATCAAATGACGTCGTTTGGCGCATAAAACAAATATTATGTTTAAGGAAGTACTGAAAAAAACAGGAACATTCCCAGTAAGCTTCCAGTCCCTTACTAATAGTGACTTTAGGATCGAATTGGCTAAAAAAATAATACAATTTCAAAGGACACAAAATATTCAATAACAATAATGTGTTTAGAAATATCTATGTAAGTCTTTAAATTCTTGAATAGGAGAGAATTTAAGGATATTTTGTATGCATATGAGCTTTAACATGTTTAATGTTTTTATAGGTGTAAATCTAAATAAGTAAAATACAATGAATATCAATTTAATTGTTAATAATTATTGTTTGTAATTTAATAATTAATAATATAGCAATATTACCGATATCAATTAATTTTCGCAATTCAATTTTAAGTGGTACGAAGTTCATCGAGTCCTCTGATATTTTATAAAAAAAATATTTGCATATAACATAATCAAGTATTAAAAATATTATTAAATTGTATATAGACGAAAAAATCAAGTATATGCCTATAAAAGTTGTATCCTATATTTTGTTGATATATTCACTTCGATAATTGAATGATTATTGACTAAAAACTGCGTTCACTGAAATATAATCGAATTGAAATGAATTGACTTAATCTTAACGACTTATGAAGATTTAAATTTAAACGCATAAGCAAAATATAGATTTGAATTTATTATAACTATTTTAAATAGATTACTCAATAAGAAGAAATAAAATGAAAATTGAAGGATCTTTCACGGATTTCACACGTTAAGTGCAAAACCAGTTTACTAGTTAGCTAGTGTGGAATGCAAATTATTGTTCTTTCAACTGGTGATATGAAATAACATAGTAAGAGCTTGAAGTACAAAATGTGTACGAGAGAATGGCAGATTTAAATATGTAGTTCAAGAATTTGGAACCAGTTTTTAGATATTTATTATTTGTTGTCAATTGTACTAAAATTTTCAACTATTCCCGAATCCATAGATGACACCTTTGAACTTGCTTTTTTCTCGTACATTTTGGCCATCAAGCATTTCTATATTATTTGTTATATCACCAGTTGAGAGCAGGAAAAATAGTTTGGAATTTCAAACCTGTTAGGAATTCAACCGGTTAGGCTCACAGTATTGAACATTATGCAACACAAGTTGATAAAATTTAGCGTAAACTTTTACCTGCATTCTATCGTACGATTAAAGGTTTATGGATTTAGATAATAATTAATCTTTGAACCGTTAAAAACCTTGGTTATTATAAAGCGGAGTTAAACAACCAAAAATAAAGACATCAAATATCATGCCTAAGAAATATTGAAAAAAGTTTATGCTACTCAATTTTTAATGCATTTTTTTTATTAAAAAAAAAAACTGTAGTAGGGAAGAGTGGGGTTTAAAGGTCCGTGGGTATAAAGGTGCACCATGAGTATCTAAAAATACAGTGCCATATTGCTCTATTTAACTATAATGGTAGGAATAAGGAAGTGTAAGATGCATTTCGAGGCCACTCTGGCAGTTAAGCTACATCAAAGATAGGATATTTACGACGGCAGTTCGATATTTTTACGAAAGTAAAATTTTTAATTATTATTCTTTTCGATTTCCAGTAGTAATATTGCTTTGACTAGACTATAACATAATTGAATAGTATATGAGATTTATTGGTATTTCAGGATTTATTATTAGTTTTTAGCTAATTTAAACAGTAAACTAGTAATAACCAAGTAAAAACACTTGAAAGTTACTGGGATAAAAAGGTCCACGTGGACCTTTTCCTTACCCAGCCACGTGAAGATTGGATTCAACGCAATTTTTGCAAGCAATGGGTCCATGAAAACTATATTTCTTTTCGAAGATTCGTTTAATTCATTTGCTATAATTGTTATTCAGGAAATGAAACAACATTTTCCAAATGAAAATCCAGAAATATTTAATTGATTCAAATACTGTTATTTAATTCATAACACCTGTTAAATACTTAAAATAAATACAGGATTTTTTTGGCCCTTAGCCGCCCCTTTTTGCCCCTACTAAGGGGCAAAAAGAGACAAACCTAAGGTCTAGAAAAAATGTAAAATGACAAACTTCTATATGGATTATTTCATTAAAAATTAAATTAAACATGGCCAAGTATTTTTTGGTTTGGTTAGCATTATACGTTTCAAATTAATAGGGTTGGTTTCCACAATATAATACGTAATAGAAAAATTGGACTTATAACCCCACTCTACTCTAATTTTAAAAATTTATTTTCAATAATAACAATATGTGTGCAATCCTCTTTATCCTCAGGTTATGTTAACTTAGAAGCACAAAAATGGGACGAAAGTTATTTTACAGAAGTAGGAAAAAGTTCAAACTCAAATTATTTCCAAATATTGTGTCGCCATTTTATAAAGAAATATAGCAAAACCTTTTCGAAACAATTGAGGGAATATATTCTTATACAATTTTTCATAGATTGAGTTGAAATTTTCTTTGATGTTTTGTTAAATGCGTAGAAAATATGTACTTATTTCAAATGCTTTGTCAAAAATGAATTTGAAATTTCTGGCATAGAATAAAAGATTTTTTTTTTATTAAATCAATCGTTTCACCAATCCGAAACGAATCCTTTTCAAACGAGCACACAATGTAAATAACGCAACAAAAAAGTCAGCATACAAGCTTCTGAGGTTACAGCAAAAAGTTCTATGGCAAAAATTCGTTTAAGTCCCATTTTCCATTGGAATAAATAAAGTGGACAAACACAAAAAATTGCCAAGTGTAAAACTGTGTATAAAATATCGAATTCTTGGTTTCGGTAAAGTAAAAAAAGCCAACATAGCCGGAGCTTTACATATACAGCTATATACTATGGTACTCCATAGGCAGAAGAAATATTAAAACAACTTTTCCGCACATTGACTTTTCATTCAAACAAAAAAAAATATTCACAAAAAATTCGTTACGATAAACAAGCAGTTTGAAGTGAAAAAAAATCACAGAAACGATTTGAATAAATATTTGAAAAAATCAACAAAAAATCGGAACAGAAAATGTGAAACATTTTTAGTTCAATTCCGAAATAATGGTAAATAGATATTTCCGTTTCGAAATAAATTTCGAAGAAATAAGTGTAGAAGAAATAACTTCGATAAAGCTTTTAGTAAATTAAAAAAAAAAACATGAAAGTGCAAACTTAATTTTTTTTCCAAAGAGCTTTTCACTTTCACCTTAACACAACTTATACATTCTCCAACTCAACTGACTATCAATCAATAAACTTTAAAAAAAATATTAAACTAATATTTGCGTTTCCTTTTATGTTTAAAGAGAAAACTTTTTCAATTTGAAATTTTCGCAACAAACATGGAAAATTGAATCAAGTATTCACGACAGAAAAAAAAAGTTTTACTTGAAATAATTTAAAAATGGATTATTTTCATTAATACCAAAGAAAATTGTTTGTTTAAATCTCAAGTGATAATAAAAAATATATATGATATTTTCAAAGTGATTAATAGTATTATAATTAATTAGGAACGTTTAATTAAGTCTTAATAACTTTCTTTGACTAATGATTGATTAATTCATTAACCATGAAGCGTAATTGAGTGTCGAAAACACTGAGAATAAACTTTCTTTTATTATTGAATCCCCAAAATTCCTCTTAAATGAGAAATTATCAAATAAAATCTATTGAAATATAACGTTTTATTATTTACATCATAATTTCGTCACTAAAGAAAAAGGGATTGATGACTTTTGATCGGCAAATGGAAAGTGAAAAATTAATACCTTACTAAGTTTGCTTTTTAGAACTAGGGAAATAATTTTGGGGAAAAAAAGGTTCGAAAGATTTTATAGCGTAAATATCTGATGACTATGATTATTGGATTTGCCTTAGTTTATAGAGAATTCACCTTTTGTAAATGATAATTGAATTAGTTGGTACTAGTTTTCCATTAAGAGTCATCCATATATAACGTAAACAATTTTGGTATCGAAGGGATTTTAAATTTTTATAATGATTTTTACAAATTTAAATTTTTATATCATAATAACAATATTACTATTTTATTTTACTAATGTGTGAAAAGAAAACCAACACTTGTTTGTAAATTGTATCTATAATTATAAAATCATAAAAAAGCTATAGTGAAATTATTGTCAATTTTCTGCTGGTGTATTGTTTGGTTTATTGTTAGTTCTAGTCACGATAGTCGTAAAAAAGGTTAATATTATATATTTTCTAAACATATTTCTTAAGATCGTTCTTTCATTACAGAGAATCACGATTATTAATAATTTGGGCCTTAAAAGTTCTTCATTATTATTAGTACGATTATGGGCTTCATTTATAGATTTGTAAAATGAAATTCCGGTGAATTTCTGAATCTGATCATCGGATTGATGAGGACAATTCATCGGATTGATGAGGCCCTCTGGATTTTCTAAGAGTATTGTTTTTTTCAAATCGTTATTTCTTTGTGTAATATATCCGAAAAATCTTAGAATATTCGCAAAACATATGGAAGAGGAATTCGGATTCCATATTTTCCGGCATTCCGGATTTTCATTCTCTAAGGATTGACTTGTTCAATCTGCATGCTGTCCACGGAATTCGAAGTAAATAGTCAAATCTTTTACTCTTCGCTGCTTTAATTGTTCAAGTCTCGCCCAATATCCAAAAATGGAGATTATCAGGACTTAATTAGCTCCATTTTGATGTCTTTTTGTTAAAGAGCGTTCTTTCTGGATCTATGGTAATCAACTTATTGCACTTTTAGTCATTTGTACTTTTCTTCGGATACCAGTCCCACTTGCACCGGCGTTCCTAATAACCGAATCCAGATACATCATATGGCCTACAATTTGGAATCTGTGGAGAATACTTGCCATTTGTAGAGTGGTTTTAGGATCAAGGATTATAATTTTGGTTTTCACATTAGTGTTTTCCTCTTCGGATGCAACTATCAGCAGTATATCGTCTGCATATCTCAAGTTTGTCATTTTTTTGCCAGCAATTGAAATTTCGCCATTCTATTCGTTCGGAACCTTCTTCATTATGTATTCTTCATAGATATAGAAAAGATCAGAAGAAATAATGCATTCCAGGCGGATACCTCTACAGGATTTAAAAAGCAAAGAAAGGTTGGTTCTCCATTCTTACCTTTTAAAATGTATGTTTCCTTGTTTAAAATTTAATTTGCAAAATTTAAATTTCAATAACGATTTTTATGACTTACGAACGAAATTTCAAACGAACAAATATTCATAAATTGTAGCGATGTTAACGTTCACGATTGCTTATGTGTTTTGGAAATGCTTTTTAAGATATATAAATTAATAATCCCGTTTTACTTTTGAAATACGTTTTACTTTTATAAAAGTTTGATAGGAAAGCAATAAAATTATAATTCATACTAAAGAAACTTCTTACAGAAGAAATTCTGGCTAATTTTGGCAAAATTTTGTGAAAAAATATCAAAAGATGGAATACCTATGCCAGAGCTGTCAGAAAAAGTAACTTAGATACTTTAATATGTCTTAATTATTTTATCTAAGTTCCTTGATTTTTTGCAATTACAAACTAGTATCTTTGATAGAAGTATCCGAATTAGAACTGTATCTCGTAACTTAAAAAATAGATACCGAATACCGATCTTAGATACCGAAAAGTAACTAAGATACCGAAAAGTATCTAAGACAATAGTTCTTCCCTATGTTGTAGATATTGACCCCCATCAGTTGTATATGCACATTTACCATTCTTAATTGGAAAATTAAATTAAATTTTTTGATGTATAAAAGACTAGATACTTTTTAAATGGATCTGTATCATATAACATAAAATGTACCTTACATACCGAGATGCCAAGAGATAAAATTCAAGGTTTTATTTTATTTTATTTTATTCCATAATCTTTGATCGTTTTTTTAAATATGTTATGTTTAGAGGGTTTTTGACTTATATATTTTCTTCTTTTATTAAGTAATAAAGATAAAAAATATATTATCTGATAATTTAACAACTTTGCCTAATATGCTACAAAATTTAGTACACATATATAGAAAGTAACAAAAAAGTATCTCTTTAAGTATCTTAAACCGTAACTTAAGATAACTAAAGATAAGCATTTAAGTTCTAATTTTAAAGAGTAACTATATGCCAAAGAAATTACAGATACTTTTTAAAAAAGTAACTTATGAAAAATATAGATTAGTAGGTCTTAATCTTTTTGGAGGTACCATATGAAGCTGACCCCCACTAGTTTCATATGAAAAGACATTCACCAAACTCTTCTTAAATGAAAAAAATAAATATGGTTTTTCAAATTCAAAACAAATACATATATTTATACATAAGTACATAGAATAAACAAAACCATTAAGAGTCCGCGAGACTGACTCACCGAACCTTTAGGGGTCGATTGAACCCTAATTAAGAACCACTGATCTAGGTACTTTCCCCAAGAATCTTTGACAATTCTGAAGAGAACAAACACTTGTTTGTAAATTGTACCTATAATTATAAAATCATAAAAATACTACAGTGTAATTATTATTAATTTTATGATGGTATATTGTTTGGTTTAAAGTTGGTTCAAGTCATGATAGTCGTAAAAAATGGTTAAAATTATATATTTTTTAAAACTTTTGTCGTTTTCTCATTACTGGGAATCGCGATCATTAATATTTTGGGCCTTAAAAGCTCTCTATTCGGTACGATTATGAGCTTCATTTGTTTAAATAAAATAAATGAATAAAAAAAAAAGAATTTGAGAAATATAATGTTTTGATTCGTACGAATTTCACTTTCAAAAGTTATTAAATATTAATTTGAATAAAAACTTTACGTAATTTATAAAAAAAATTAAACCACAAACGATGCATAAATTGTTTTTCTATGGCGTACTCCTTTACCCGATTTTTTTACTCTAGAGAACTACCATAAATAGGTATAAAATGTAATTTAATTTTATAACCTTTTTCAATATCTTACAAAACTCATAAATCAAATAAAACATTTAATTCAATTTCAAAAAACCATAAACTTTTTAGCCCAGTGGTTTCCACTCATTGAAATCCCAATTCTCTTAACGCTTTCCCCCCTGTTTACATTTGCGTGCTTTTTAACTTTTAAGTCTAACCACAGTTTTGGTTTGCTTCTTTTCCACTAATTTTCATTAAAAATTTAATAGGAAAATTTCTCGACGAATATTGTGAGGTTGGCATATATGTATAACAGACAAAGCTCCCCCATGTAGGTATGTAGGTATATCTACGATACATTATATCGCTGCAGAATGTAGGTAACCAACCATAATTAAAATTTACGTTAATTAAAACGAAATAGACAGACAAGGGGAAATGTCTTAACTAATTTTTTAATGAAAAAAACACGATTTTTTTGTTGGAAATAATTATGTTTATCGGCGAATGCTTGTAAAATTTTCCATTAAATTTTAATTGAAAATCTTTGTAAAAGTTGAAGATGCGGTTTTAACGAGAAACTTGTTTAGGTTTTGTCTTCATATCAGTTATAGCAAATGGCTTGTAGTGTAGTATAAATCTAATTGGGTTTGACAAAGGGGAAAAAATTTAAGAAAAATTCAAGCAATTCTTTCCTTTCATTTGTTGGTGCTTTCAAAAAAATCATGTTCGATTTAACCAATTTTTCTTACGGCTTTCCAACTACATCTCGTTAGTTCTCCGTCTTTCAATTTCAATGTTTTACCCTGCAACCATAGTCCTCAACCCCCAACGTCTCACTCACCCCTTCATTGCTTCTGGAGATATATGCTTGGTTCGAACAAGTACAATATTTTCCCTCTAACACGATTTATTCGTTGAGACTTGTACGTTTCATGAGGCACGGAACACCTGTCTCAATATTTCTCTTCTTCGAGGAGTCAAGAATGAAGTTGTGGTGGTAAAAGCTCCCGACTATCAAAGCTCCGAACAAAGTAACCTAAGTGTCTCAGCTTAGAAGCTCCATTCAAACAGAGAATATACACAAATAATTTTCAAAATGTTATTCATCCAAACACACACGTGTATGAGAATAAATAGAAGTGTAAGACGTTGAAGGGTATTGCAGTAAGGCAGTGAACTTGGAAAAAAAAAATTAAAGAAGCTTTAAAAAGGAAGTGGGCGGCGAACGTCACATCTATTGCATTCACATGCAATTTGAATGATTTTTCACAGAAACAACAATAAAAACGTGCATCTAACATCCGTCTTATACGAATATATAAGCCATAGAAACATACTCTAGCACTATATTTGCCAATGGAATTTAGAATTGTTTCACTACTCGTTACTGCTGGTGTAACATATAAAGACATAAATCAACTTTTTTGTTCGAAATTGTATCTCTTGTAATTTAAACTAACGTAGCATCAATTCATTTCGGGGAAAATTTCAAAGCTTTATTGTCATACGCGGAATTATTCATTAAGTATAACATTCATTAAAATTTTTGAATTCAATGATCACATTTGTTTTGTTTTCATACACTTTTTCAACTCACAATAGACCTAATGCCCATGATAGAAAAATACTTTTAATTCTTATAACCTTGTTGTAGGTATTGAACCCCATCAGTTTCATATATGTATTAATCGATCATTTTTAATTGGAAAATTAAAATATACTTTTTTCAAATTAAAAATATAGAGATATATTTATACATAGGTCATATGAGTCAAAGGTGTGTTTTGACCTCCATCGAACCCAGGTTAAGAACCATTGCTCTAAACTATCATCAAAACATAATGTCGTAAATTAATGAATAATAATGTATCACCTATGACTCAATTTCCTCTTTATTACGACGCGTTTCAACAGTTTTTGGCTGTTATCATCAGGTAATGATTATTTTGTCAATTATAAACAAATTTCATATATGTTGTTTGTTTTAAATAATTTGTCGTTAAGGATGTTATTTGAATCTAGTTTGTGAGCTTTGTATATTTAATATTTTTCTGGAGTGTTCATATGTGATCCTTTCTTGCAAATGCAGAGGTGTGAAAATTATTAGACCCAAGACAATTCAAGAGAAAAAAAACACATTTTTGTTTTTAAATTACAATAATTTCACTTATCTAATATTTTGTGTGATATCCTTTATTGTTTATAATTTATTTTTCTCATTCTGGCATGCTCTATACTATTTTTTTTATTTATATTTTATTATGATGCCAAATTTTAATGAGTTCGGTAATCAGATCCACCCGTGTTGTAATAGTTTATTTTTTTAGTTTTTTCTTCACAATAACCCAAAAATTTTCTATGGGATTAGCATCAGGACTTTTTCCTGGTCAAGAAGGCACATTAATGTTAGAATTTTTAAGGAAATCCATAACTTTTTTGACTCTAAGGCAAGGAGCTACATCCTGCATAAAGATAAAATTTTCTTCCGGAAACCACTCTTTAGTTTGAGGCAATAACCTCGTTTCCAAGACATATATATAATTGTCTTGCCTCATAGTACCTTCCACAATGTACATCCTACCGGTACTTTTTGCTGACATGCAGCTTCAAACCATAACTGATGTTGGATCTTTCACAGTCTTGGCGATACATTGCTGGAAGAAAGTAAAAATCTTCTTTTGAGTCTAATCATTTTCATACCTCTTTTTGTAGTGGCTTGAAATTTGGTTTGAAATTTAAGCATTGATGATTTTCGTCTTAAACGTTGTAAAATTTGAAGTTGTTGTAGGAAAGATTATACTGGAACTCACTTTGGAGGAGTACAAAAGTGAAATTAAAATTGATGAAAAGCAATTTTCCAACCTTCGATTCGTATACGATACAATCATAAATGCGAACAGTGAAAGAGACTTATTGGACTTCATTCGAAGACTTCAAATCGTAAGTCAAAATTTCGTTTTAAAAACAATAAGACCAATGATCGTTGATTGCGATAACGAATGAAAATTATAATAAGAAAATAAGTTGCCAAAATATGATAAGAAATTGTTTTTTATGGTTCCCAGTTTCCGGATCTTTATTAAGACGAATGGTTTTAATTGTGCGAAGAAAAATAACCTTTACAAAATCAACGATTTTCATCCTCAAAAGTAAATTTTAAATTGAAAAATATTAATTCCGGATTATTAAGAGTTATATAGAAAAATTATTTAAATAACAATTATTTTTTTGCGATATATGAATTATAAATCGAAAGAAATATCGTTTCAAATGTTCTGTACTCAAAAGCCACTTTAAACGAGAAATACTAAGCCTAGTTCGTACAAATCAAGGCACTGTAGTTATTTGAATGGCGCAGGATGCATGGACCAATCTACAAAGCTCAATCTTTAATTCGACCAATCAGTGAATTTGATACTAAAACTTTATAGATTTTAACCAATGACATGATTCTTGGAAGTATGTTTCTTGTTCCGAAAGATCTACCAGTTTGGCCAATATAGAATTTTTCGCAGGAACCACAATTAATTTTATATATTCCGGTTTTATTTTTCGTTGTAATGTGATTGTTCTCCAATGTTTTAAGAATTTCCTTCATGTTGTTTGTTGAAAATGTGATATTGATGTAATTTTTCTTCAGGAAGTTGGCGATTGTAAAACTAAATATATTGTTGAAGTTTGATTTTATATATTTTTTGTTTTCTTTTGGTGGAGTTGGAAGAATGAATATTTTAGTAAATTTTGATATTATTTTGTCAATGATTGAGCTGTTGTGTCCGTTAAAAATATAAATATAATATTTATTAATGTTGAAAATTATATCGTTGTTAGTTTTTAACTATTCTGGATAAAATTTATCAAATATTCAATGGAAAATACATAAAAAAACGTTAAATTCAAAATGCCTGAAACGAGCTCCTACTGGCCCGACATTAAATAACGCACAATTCAAATCTTCAAAATCCCATGGATATTTTCCTATGACCAATATACTTAAACCCAAAGAGAATGATTGTTTAAATTGTTTTAATATTATTTTAATGATTTAAACCGTTTACAATCAACACAACCTCTATTCCCAAGAAAAAAATTAATAGCAATTTTTTGGACAAAAAAATGTTTTCAATGGTGAAAAACTGTCAAAATGACGACCAAATATAAAATTTCATGATCCCATGGACATTTTACTATGAAAATGAATGTCTTTTAACATAAAGAGAAAGATGGTTTAAATTGTTCAATCCAAAGTTATTGATTTAAACAATTTACAACCTATACAACCTCTTTTCCTAAGGAATAAATTGGTAGTAATTTTTAGGGTACAAAAATGCTTTTTTATGGAGAAAAATTGAGAAAAATATCAAAAATTGTACTTCTTTAAATTATTATAGTTTCTATGGCAGCTCCTCAATGATTTGTTTATATCTCGATTTCAATACGCGTACTGATGCGTACTGTGACGTCATAGAAGACCCAAAAGCACACTTATCATTTTTGGACTCTCATTTGCTCAATAAAATTAAACCTTTTTTGAGATTGGACTTAAAGCATTTTCTAGCTACTAAAGTTGTGTTTTGAAAAACCTTACGATTAATGAAAATTTGTCAGAGAAACGAGCCGTAGTTCTTAGAAGAGTGGAGGAAATACCCAGAAGAAGTATAAAATTGGTGTAATAAACTTTTTTTGAATAGACTACTCCAATTTGGAAAATCTAGCCAGGGAAAGGCGACGCAGAAGGAAAAAAATCAACCACGCGAAAAATTGAACCTTATCAAAGAAAATTTTCTGTTAGATTACTAAACGGCAAATTAAATTCATATTTTGAGAAGTTCCAAAAAATTGAAGAAAAAACATGTAAATCAAGAAATCAATTTTAGATCCAAAAAAAAAACATTGAACTTTGATAAAAGCAATTTGAAAAAAAATAAATTAAGAATAGAAAAAACAATAGTAATTATAATAATTCCTTTTACGATAGATTTTTAGTGAATTATACATTTTTAGCTTTTTAGAAATTTTTAAAAAATTTTATGACTGTTTGGTAAAAACTGTTGATAAATTGAATGAACTTTTATATCGATAAACAATAGGCATAAAATTGTGGAAATAATAAAACAGACGACAAATAGCATAACAGACGCAATGTTAAACTATAAGTTGCATTTATGTTTCAAAAAGATTACATATTCAACAAAAAGACGAAGATAGATATTAGACTTTTTAACAAACTAACAATGAAGCTGTAAATTTAACAATGAAATGGAATACGATGACAAAAAGCATAAACAAAAAATATATTAGTCATATTTTATCAAGAAGATTTAAGGAAAAACTATGGCTTTTAAATATAGCCAGAAGAAAATTAAAAAGATGGATTGGTAAAGTAATTGGTAAACCATTCTCAATTGATGATTTTGCTCAATAATTTCCATTCGTAAACAAAGCTCTAACTTAAAATTTACTTGCACTCATTTTTTTCTTGGCATAAAAGCTCTGCAGATCTCCATTCATTTTTTCCCACATATTTTTTTACTGTTTTGTTTTTGTTTTGCGCTTTTAGGCTACCTAATATTTCTTGCCATTTCAATTACAGCTTTTCCGTTAACATTTTTCTTCTATTTCTTGATGTTCTTTCCCAACATAAAACCTACACCCTTTTATAATCTGCATCGTTTATCTTCAACCTCTACAGTCACTGTTACTGAAATTTATACATTTTTCCTTACTAGGTCAACTTGACATGTTAATTAAAGTAACAATTGTTCTTTTTTTTCTTCAAGCTACTATAAATAATTGGATTTTTTCATAAGAAACTAAATTGCATTTTTCAAATAAATTCACGTTAATTTTTATATATGAAAAGAAAATAGGGGAAAAAGTGTGTGGCGGAAGAACTTATTTTTCAATTCAACGTCACAAGTTGCAGTACTTATTAAAAGTATGACAGAATTGTTATGACGTCATTTCAGTAATCGCGAATATTAGCATATTGTTGCGAGAAAACGTTATTGTGAGACTTTAAAATTAATATAAGTTAAATTTAATGAAAATTTAATCTCCGTAAGATGGTTTCTAAAGTTGAAAAAATTACCTATAATATTATTTGCTTATATCTACGTACACGTATATATTGCAATCTTAGTATATAATGTGCATATTTATATTAAGTATTTTCCTTATTTAGAGCTTTTACCACCTGCTATAGTTGATAACTTTCATTTGTTCAAGACCCTTTTTAATAATGAGAAAAGGTAATTCAATCACAATCATATCACAATTAAATTGTTCCTCAGGTATTTAAATCTTTCATTTTTAATTGAACTACACATTTGTTTTTAACTATAAGTGGAAAAACATTAATGATGCAATACAATTGATTCAATAATTTGTTAAAAAATTGTGACATAAAATCAAACAATTTTGCATACATATTCTTAAAAGATGCTTTATTAAATTTTAAAAAAATCAAATACATTTCCTGACTTTTCCCATCATTAAATGAAATTTCTGGATTTCCCAGATTTCTCTGATTTCTGGGCTTCCAGGGAATATACTAAGATGGACCAATATAATATATATTATATCGACTTAATAAATGATCGATATGTAACAATGTTAAATTTTAAAATAATTTTCCAAAATTCACCATAACATTATTACATGGAAAATGACAAATTCAAAGCTCAATTTACAATTTGTTTAAAATGTTAATGTTATTTTCCCCCTTAATTGTAATAATATTCTCTGTGAATTTTTAACGAAATGATTTTTCCAATTACACAAATTTATATTTACACTAAGCTTTTCAATTATAATTCATGTATCAATAGCCCCCGAATGACGTCACAAAACATTTCTATTAGCGTTTACGTATTCGTATATGTGTTGGCATTGAATATGGGAGTGGTTTTGTTAAATTTTCAAAATTTCAATAATGAAAACAAATGAACATCTTTAAATCTTGCAATCTCATTGGCTAATAGCTGCTTGTATTGGAGTGGGTGTGCTGTTATCAGATATCAATGCATTACTCAAAACATACAACTCGTATTAATTGAGCGCTCATTGCATACTTCATTGAACATATATTCAGCTTATTGTTAGCTATGGAAATTTTTTTTCCTGAAATATTTTTAAAAAAATGTAGGAAAAATAATATCAAACAAATAATTATAAACCTGAAACTATTTTCTTTTTGAAGGTGCATTTATGTGCATATTAAACACGGCAATGTAAATTTGTTGAGATTATCTTTCTAATTATGGTATTATACCAAAAAAATTATGAAAATGGATTAGACTAATAGATAACAAAAAAAAAAGAAAATATTATAAAAACCTCGCTTCTATTGATAAAATGCAGTAAACAGGTAAAAAAAAAATTATAAACTGAATCTTCGTACCCATTGCACCATCGATATTAAGGCGACATTAACCAATTAATGAGAATCGTAAGCTTTCTAGCTGTATATCAAAGTAAGGAGTATAACTTTTTTTACAAGTTAGTAATACGGAACACCCCTCGCTTTGTTGTACAACTAGATAGCTTACAATTCTCATTAATTGGCTAATATCGCCTTAATATCGATGGTGCAATCGGTATCATCGATAAGATACTAGGTGGTTATTAAATTTTACGATGGGTTCATGCATTGTCATTGAAAGTAAGCAAATGTGCTAAAATTCAGCACAACAAAGTATTAGGAAGCAGGTAAAAAATAAGTTTATAAGTTTCGTACTTTAAACTCTAACGACAAAGTCGGTCAATAGAAGCGAAGTAAAAGTGAATGTAAAGTTTTAGACCAAATAAAGTAATGCCTTTTTCTGTTTACGAAACATTCGTGGTTTTTCAGAGGACTAATCATTACATTTGTAGTATTTTACAACTAAATGTGAGAATTTTATAAGAGTAAGTTAGGTATTCCTGAGGATCAAGCGGATTAAACTCGTCAGCATGGATCAGAACCATTATGATCTAATTTATTCGCAAAACATCAATTAAATCTTTTAAACTATATTGGTTTTGATTCACGCTGACCTATATGATTCACGAAAATGCCGTTAGTTAAACTAACTTCGATCGAACTAATAATAATCGAGCTTTTAGTAGATGAAAATCTATGGTGGCATAAGTCTAGCTGAAAATGTGTTAATTATCACCTCCAAAATTTCTCCCCATCAAAAATACAAAACTAATATAAAAGATTTAAAAAGTATAGATACTTACTTATGCTCAAATACTGTTGGCTGCTAGTTTCGTAAGTCTCCCAAACTAGATCTCGATAGCGGGTTTTTTCTTTGACGGTACCATAGTCGCTTTTGTGTACCCTTGGTTCGTTTGGATCTCCAGTTTTTGCAAAATTTGTAAAGAAATTCAAAACAGCCTCTGCTACGCCCATGTCTTGGCGTGTAAAATTTTGCGGAAAATATGGCATTCCTCCCACTAGGGGTAGCCCCAACAGATATGTGATGTCTTCACCCCGAACACTTCCCAATCTCTGTAGAAATAAAACATTTCGTATAGTTTAAGAATAAGAGAAAAACTTTTTTATTTTTAAATAAAAAGTAAAATTGGATTTTTAAACAGTTATTAAGTCCTTTGAGAATCATATATTATAAGCTTTTGTTATATGTGACTTGTTCTTATATACGAGCATATAAAGTAAAAAAAGCTCATAACCCGTTTAGGAGTTACAGTGAATTATTGAAGTTATTTACCCCAATCTTAAACTCATTTTCTCTATCTCCGTTTCATCCTGAATTCCTTATAATGACCTAAATTCAAGTATGATGGCGTCTATAAAGTTATGTATACGTATAATACATAGACACGTAGATATTCGTTAAGCTTCCATAAATCCTCATATTAGAAATATCAAAATCTATTCTCCACCAACTACACCTACTCCCTCGTCTTACTAAGGCAAAGAAATGGAAATTTTCGAGGTTAAGGTTGGATTTACTTTCCTATTTTCACGCGAAACGACATTTTCATATTTCAAAAACGTAATTTACATAAAATCTGTTTTAAAATTACGATGCGTCGCTGTAGAATTTGACATCGACGTCGACCGAACAAACATCCCGCAAATTTTCCCAACCTCTCTTGTCTGATGACTCCACCAGTGCCGTTGCCGTTATGTCGTCTTTTATTATGCTCTCAATCATAGGATTTATTGATATGTTGAGGTGAATAAATTATTATTTCAATAATCAATGAATTTTAATATCATAGCGTTCAATTAAAAGGGGAAAATTGAATGAAGAATCAAAGATATTTAACAAAAAATTGTATAAATTTAAAAATGAATATGAGGGTTAAAAAGAAATAGAGTTTATAGGTCAAACGTGAATTAAATGAAATTTAGATTCATGCAAAAAATTTATGTTATTAATATTATTAATATGCGAAAGTATGTAAGGTATCCATAATTATATATTTTTTCCTAAATAGGTTTTCTAAGCGCCGTGTCCTAGGCTGGGTGTTACGCCATTTATGGGTACAAAACACCTATATGTTGGGTATATGGATATTGGATATTTGGATATATGGATTTGAAATTAGCAAATAAAATAATGCGAAAGGGAAGAATAGATTTCCTCTCACGTATTGGTAGATTATCCACTCCTGATTAAAAATCATCTGAGCTTCTTTGGATCACTTAAACTAGAGCTGAGTTTGGGTGTAACATTGGAATGAAAAATGAAAAAAAAAAACTAGAATGAAAAATCCATAAGGATTCAATTGTCTGCCTCTTCAAATTTACAGCAGAGGTAGACCTAGCAAATTGAAACTAGAAACAAAAGCTGGGACGCAATTGTTCTTTTAGGACGTAATATAAAGGACCTCTAAGAAGAGGTCGCTAGAATATCAACAATGATTATGATAAACTTGTTTTTCTGAAATTAAAAATTCCCAAATATATCCGTTTCTAAAATCTTATTGGAAAGAAGATAAAAGTGCCAAACCAAGTGCCAAAAGTGCCAAAAGTGCATAAACCAAAAGCCTTATGCAAAAAAGCTCCAAAAGATCCTATTTTAAGTTTTAAATTTATATAACTCTAATTTTTAAGCGACCTTGTTTGGAATTTCGTATATTTATAACTGTCTAGACTGTATGGAACAATATCAAAGAATTTTAGGAGAAATAAATTTTCGAGAAATAAACGTGATTCATCATTCGACCCGCAAAAGCTCTTCCACTAGCCCGCGAATTTGTTGAATTTTAAGCCATCTTGGTATAATTATTGCCAAGGGCGGATTCAGGATTTTGAGAGGGGGGCGGGGGCACAATATCATCTTTCATTTGAAAGGGCGTGAAAAGGATCACGAAAAAAATACGCAATTTTAGCCAGAAATAGACTAGAGTTTCACTAATGTTCTATCTGTTATTTTATTCATATATTTTCACAACATTAATAATTTGATTTGCTTCTAAGTATGTACTGTTGTGGAATCTCCATAGTACACAAAAAACCCTGGGGGGGAGCACGTGCCCCCTGCCCCCTTCCTTAAATCCACCCTTGATTATTGCTATTGTTTTACTATTAAACTTTTTCTTTGGCCTGCAGCGGAAATATGAATCTTGCCCTTCACAAAATCATGTTGGACACCACTGTTTCCGAGAAAGAATTTCGGACGTTAACTCAAATTCATAACTCTAGATGAAAATTACTTAATGGTAAAATCTAATTTTGGTTTAATGGAAAAATTTTGCAAAATCTTATACTTACTTGAGGGTAATCGCTTTCCTTCGTTTGATACCCAAAATGGAAGAAATAGGTTTTCGCTCCTCGCCTGGCATGTAAGTATGCTACTTTGATCAACGGCGAAACAGTATGTCCATCACTTAATGCTTCCATCGTTGAATCCCTAATATTGATTGGATGCTGAATTGGTTTATCCCAATCGGTGTATTCGTTTCGTACAGCCGAAAAAATTTCATTTAAATGATACACATACGCATTTCGGATGTAGGTTCGTAAAATTCGGTTACGTTGGTCTTCCTCAAAACCGTACTGAATGTCGTTTGCATTAAAGTCTGAATAACTTTCAGTCGTTGTGGTTCCTAACATAATTTCACAAGTGATAAACGCATCGCTAACATGTTCCATTGCGTACGCCGGATCAAATGTCTCCGAATCAATTGGTAAAAATGGTGCAAACTGAGGCATGAATCTAGTGCTTTCCAGACGAACCTCCAGTAGTGCTTCCAACGGTTTAGTGCGTAAACATGGCGCAATATCTTCCGGTTCGTTATTGTGAGGTGACGTTGATAAATTGGTGGTATCAATCGGAAACGGTGACGGAATACATCCTAATTGTTGGCCAACATTAACTCTTATAACATCGGGATTATGAATTAGTGCCCAAGGACTAAGTGCCGAACCACCGAGCAAAACGACACGTGTAAATAATCCTGCAAAAAAAAACCTCAAGTCTCTTAAATCTTCGAGGAATAGCCGTTAAACTACCTTTAGCCAGGGATGAAATAAGTAGCAAGTTTACGAGGGCTGCACCCGTATCGTGTCCCACGAGAATCACCCGAGAAGGGTCGCCTCCGAACGCAGCGATGTTGTTCCGAATCCAACGAAGTGCGGCTGAAATGTCCATCAATGCCAAGTTTCCCCCTGATGTCGTATTCCGGGAAGCACCTCGTGTCGTTTTTAAGAATCCTGGAAATCATAAAACAAGAAAAGGTTTAAACTCCGTCCGAAATATATATTTTTTTATTTAAAATTAGATCAAATACATTATTGAAGTGTCATTAAAAACCCTTTCCTACTAACAAAAATGTGATGTTAGCTGAAAGAAATGAATTGTTCTTTTTAACATCACAGGAAAACTTTTCCTTTTCTCTCATTGAAAACTTGTAAAACGTCAAGAAGCTCTCGAAGGAATTTTCTTTGAGGATTTGGTTCTATTGCAAAATACATTTAGATATGTCTTAAGGGGAAAGAGAACATTTTTGTTCGGTAATCCAATAAGAAAACGAAAAAAAACTGCTAAAAATATTTTCTTTTTATCGATCGGCCAAAAAAAAAAATACAAATTTAACTATTATATACTTTAGTAAAGTTTTTTGCATTAATGTAATAATACGATTTTCTTGGAACTAGGGAATAAAATTTGAATAAAACTTTAATACGATTTCCAACTGAGGCATTAACATTTTAAATTTCCGCGCTCTTATAAAGAGCTAATTTCAATTTTTTTTCTTTTTTTGGTGTAGCACTTAGGTGTGAGCAAGTTAAAAAGTTCAAAAGCTTAAATTTCAAATAGGATGACTCTTCAAAAGAACAAAAGTCCTTCAACTTCATCGTCCAGCAGCTTTATTTCTTTTTCTTTCCACCTTGGCAATTTTCTCCCTGCTTGCCTGTCCCCAATAAGTTCCGGTTCGTGTCATACTAATTTTGTATACGGTGAATACAAAAGTGAAGATGACTTTTTGTTTGTCTCACCTTTCTTCGATGGGAAAAGAATGGATATGATGTACCGGGAGGGTATACGGTGGAATGGTATGGCGTCAATGGAAATAGAGCTTTTGTCAGGGGACAAAGGATGTCGACACTCACTTGATCTACGATCGGAATTTTGATCTTGAATCCTGACATGTGTCAATTGTTATTTGAACTTTTTCAAATGAGCTTTTAAGAGTTCAATTGTTCAATTTTTTTTTATCAAACATAGGCGATCAAAAAGTTTTAAAGCTCGTTTTTGTATGAAAGTAATTCATGCAGAATTTACATTTTTAGAAGCCTATACAATATGCAGCTTTGAATTGTTTGATTGATTCCTTTTTTTAAGTTGATATAAATATTGATTCATATCCTCAATTTAAAGACCTTAAAACAAAATATAAAGATTTTTATATAGCTCACTTTTATTTTTGGAAAGTTTTAAATAGTGTTTTTCTTGGCAAAGATTGCTAAGTTTAAGAGCTTTATATCAATTGAAGACTTCCAAAAAAGTAAATTATCAAGGAAGTGCATAGTTTGAAGGAAAATATTTTGATATCGTAAATCATAATAATTCAACCATCAGTTTAAGTTAATTTTACTCCTATGATAACATTCTCCATTATACCCATTCCCTGTTATTAGATACAATAATAATGTCCAAATTAATTAAATAACAATTAGCTTTATATAAAACATAAGGTAATGAAATTTACATTATAAATTATGATTACGGAAAACTGAAGAATTTTGGTAAATTGAAGTTGACGGAAGAAATACAAAATTCACGTAATTTGAAATATATATTTTTTTATATATTTAGACGCTTTATTAACGTCAAATTTCATCTTTTTAGTAGATTTTTATGTGCATTTTAATCATTTAGGGTTTTGCAGGTATTGTTGTTAATATGAGCAGTTAGTTTACTTCAAAAATTGTTTCAAATGAGCTTTGAAGTTCTTCTTAAAATTTAGTTTTATGCTTACTTCAAATGATACCCTTTGGTTTTTTTCTCGAATTTGATGACAAAGAATTGTAATTTCCATACAAAAGAATAATTCTATATCAATAACTAGGAAGACAGAAAGTCAAATAATGTGTTGTGAGCTCTTTACCACTTGATTCTGGCATGAAGAGGAGGTAAAGTATCAAATAATGACATTGTGATTTGTTAAAAATTAGTACATTTTTAAAGCTTTTAAGACATTTAAGTGAAAAATTTGATGAAAATATTGTTATATGCCAAAGTTTTAAATGTATACAAGCATATTGTGTGTACAAAGGTCTTGAATTTAACGTCCTGCTGTGTGCTCGCCGAATTATAAAAATAAATAAAAGGGGAGGGATCAAGCACAATGAAATGAAAGATGTTCTAGAGATTTATTTGAGAATTTCTGATTAAAGAGAAAATAGGATTGACAAAAAAATATCAGTCAAATGTGCAAGGATGTGGAACAATCTGGAAGTTCGAACATTCTGGAGCATTTCTAAGCTATTATAAAAGAAATTTACCACAGGTGCAGGACAATCAGTAGTAGATCATTTATAACTCAGTTTTGAATAATTTAAAGTTGGTGATTCCGTCAATTAAAAACAATCTAGGACAGTCTACTGCAGTAATAAGCTATTAATTAAATAGCGAGACGAATGTAGTAAAGAAATAAATGATAAGTATAAAATAAATAAAATTTTGTGCAATAAAATAAATTTGTTACTGTTGTATGTCCTGAAACACAAATCCAAACGAACCCGTCATGATTAATCAATATTGCCTCATTGGAGACAACTAACTCACGAGGGTTAAATGTATGACACATTGCAAATATTTCCACGAAGCAGATAGTACTACAAAATCAATCAGTACAATAACGATATATTAGGTTTACCGGAAAGTAATTTGTTTTTTTTTTTAATATAAAATTAAAACACAAACGTTTGTTACAACTTTTAATTTTAAATTAATGATAAATACAGACTCAATAATATCAACGTTTTGACATCTAGTGTTAAAAGTTTGAATGCCAAATTAGTGAAAATCAATTGATTGCTAAGAAAAATATCAAAAAATTATATTTTGAACATTACTTAAGCCTTTAATTTTTTTAGCACTTAGTAAATGTTGTAACGATTAAAATGCATAGAAATCCGATAGAATAATTTTGGACGATTATGGTGGATACAGCAATATCACTTCCTCCCTCAAACTTATTAGTTTTTCCAGGGTTTTTCTTCTGCAGAGGAGTGTAGCAACATAGAATTTTCTTTGTTGACAGTTTTTAAGCATTTGGTTGATCAACCAATAATGATTAGGATTAGTAGTCAGCCTTTCGACTTTCTAGCATACATTTGGCAAAATTTCTTCCCTTAACTTCTTATTGGTTAAAATTTATTGCCATTCTTCGTTGGTACCAGTTGAAGAAATGAAAATTATTGAATTTGGAACAAAAAAACTCATTTGGCTATAATGATTATCTAATACATTTAGATAAACATTGAAAATGTTTTTAGTAACAACTTTTCGTCGCTATTCTGTGAAACTCTAAGAGTATACAATACCAAGTTTGTATTCCTTTGGTTTTTGGAAATATTTCAATATAGATTTCGGAATAAAAATATTTTGTAATGTTTTATAAGTTTATAAGTCACTCTAATCATAAAATGTCTTTAGTACCATTTTGAATTATCTTATAAGCTGATAAATAGCAAATGAATTACTATAGGTTGGAAAACGAAATTGTTTTACGGTACATCTAATATTTATTTATTATTTGGTATGGGTTGTAATATAGAATAAAAGACTATTGATAGATTTAAAATAGATACGGAGTTGAAACTCAAAAAGCTAATGCTTATTAATAATGCTTACAATATCAATGGTTATTATTGGAGAAACCACATAACTAAAAATACTGTCCTTATTTCGGAAAATTGCAAAATACAAAGAAATTCGGTTACTGAGGTATCATTTTAAGGATCATCGGCTGTGAAATGCTTTAAAGGGTTTACATTTTTATGTAAAGGCCTATAAAGTACGAAAATTCCTAGTGACAATTTTCTTATTTTCCTCCGAAGGAAATTGCATGGAATTAGATTAGCCGTGCCGGAACAATTCGATGGGAGACTGAAGAAAAGTTAAGTTTGAGTGAGAATGAAAACAAAAGACACAAATGGCATTTTCATTGAAGGAACAACTGAAAAGATTATACACACAATATAATTAGCATTAATTTAATGAGAGCGAGCAAGATGGAATGAACGCGGAAAACAAAACGGAAAAACTTAACCAAATCAAGTTTTGCTCGCAATACGATGGAATGGTGGTGATGGTGGGTGGTGTGCACCTCTTTCCTACTTATAATCTTCAATTACTGCTTTTTTCTGTCTTTCTTTACATTTTCATTATGTCTTTATTTATTGTATCTCATTTGTAAATTTAACGCTTAAAAAATAATTAAATTTTCCACTTTTACAATTTAACACAAACTGTTTTTTTTTTACTTTCCAATTTAATTTAATTTTTTTGTTTCTCTGTATCGCAAATTAAGGGTTGGTACTACGCCCTTCTTGTTGTTACGATTTTAGCGCCAATAAAGTGAATAAGTTATTGGCGTTGTTGTAATGAGGCAACTTTCAAAAGTTCTTTCGTAGAGATTATGCGATTAACTTAAATGTTCACACAAAATGGAGACTAAATTGCAAGTGAAATTAATGAAGAAAACAAACCATATTTATGTTTAAAGAAAAACGTTTCGTTTTCCAAATTGGTCGTTACATGATTTGAGACGTGGGGGGTTTTCCGGGAAAGAAAATGAGCCGTTTCACTGCTGTTGGTACACATGGCGCGAAATAGTTAAATTAAGGGTGGCTTAGCAGTGCCAATCCATCTCTTTAGTCATCCATTTCTTAAGCCAAGTTCGACTATCTTTAAACACATTAACGCATCCACTTGAACGAACTTTGCTTTTATTTCGTACGAAATGTCCTCACCATGGTAACGCGGGCACATTTTAGATTAAGGTATTAATCTTACCGAGAGCGCTTTTGGAATTAGCAGCTTTGTCTGTCTGTCTGTCTGTCTGTCTGGCCATGCTCAGGTTCTTCGGTGTGTGAAAGCACATTGCTTTGAACTCGTTTGCTTTCCGTTTTAATGGCTAAAGCGACGACCAAACTGGCAAGGAAATGTTTTCAGATGAAGTCGGCAGGTAAAGACGGTGATCATCAGGGAGACAAATGGGAGATATAGAACGGTTTCGAGTATACGACTAAAACACACGGTATCACCACTTACAATCTGTGCATCTGCGATAATTTATTATGGGACAGAATGGTCTCGAACGTTATGACCTCATTGACTTAGTCTCCAATAGGAGCGAAAATATCAGGATTAACTACAAGAAAACAAAACCAAAAATAAAATTAAATAAATTAAGTTAAATTAAGTTAAAGTAATTTGATTTTAAAAAAATCGTTGTTTGGTAGCACAGTTGCAGAAGTTGTTCCTTATTTAACTTTTAAATATAATAGCTTAAAATTCCACCAATCAAACTGGAATACTTAAAGGTTAATTATTTAGAGAAAGTTTTCCAAAAATAACTCAAAAAATATTCAAAACAGTTTTGATAGTTTGAACAACTTTACCATGAAAAGCTCAAAAAATTTAGTTCAAATTAAAATTTTTGTTAAAATAAATGAATTTTTGATAAATAAATTTCCTAATAACTTCTATTGATTAAAGTAGTTTCAGAAGTAGCAAACTTTTGGTATGAAACTATGGTATGAACTAAGAACTATACCAATGAACAATTGGTATATACTGCACTTTTTAAGTATCGTACCCTTTGTAGAATAAAGGAACAACTCAAAAATTGAACTTATCGAGAAATCGTTAATAATAATGAAGTTGTTAATTTTTTTCTTTACTTGATAAAATTTAAGAAATATTGTAAAGAAAAATACAAAAAAAATGTTATAATTAAAAAGCTTAAAACCATCTACTATTAGCTCGACATTAATATGACGTCACTATACGAAATTTCATAATCTCATGAACGTTGTGCTATGACAAATGTAATTTAAAGCAGCCCCTACATGCTCAATATTGTTGTGCAATGTGTTGGTTTGTGCAATATATTGTATCGTGTGGAGGTGATATTGATAACAAAATATTTACCCGTTTGTGGAATATATTTTTAAAATTTTGATTGAAAATCACACAATATATTGCCCAATACTTCAATATCGCCCATACACGATCAATTTTATTGCACAAACCAAAATATTGTATAATAATATTGAGTGTGTAGCTACTTTATACCAAGGGAAAGATTGTTTAAATTGTTTAAACAAAGGTTTATAATTTAAACCATTCACAATCTCTATTCCAAATGAAAAAAATAGAAAATAATTTTAGGGTATAAAATGTCAAAAAATTGTGTAAATTATTACTTTTTGTATGGTAACCTCTCAATGATCAGTTAATATCATGATTTTAATGCGCGTACAGATGCGTACTGTGACGTCACAGATGACCCATAAGTATACCAATCATTATTGAACTCTCCTTTCCCTAATAAAAGTAAACCTTTTAATCTGTCAAAATATAAGTGTTTTATAGCTATTTTTTTTCTGTACTAATAACGTATTCTATCGATTAAAAAAATGTGAATATGGTCCATTAATGTTCCAATAATAAATAAATTGATGCGAGTTAAACCTAAAAAGGTACCAAAAATGGAAAAAAATCTAACTATGTTAGTTATAATGTCACCGGAAACCCTTTCTAATCCTCAATTTAACTCTTTAACTCTAAGTTATCTCAAAAAGAACTAGGACAAGAATTTTTCTTAAAATAATATTTTTCAAATCGGTTCGTAGGCTAAAATTAATGTAGATATAAACTCAAATTTTCTTGCATTCCAATAATTATATCCAAATCTAAATCTAAGTTATATCCAATAATTAATCAACTAATAGATTTAGCGAAAAATCATAAGAGCTCTTTTTTGTAAAGTAATAAATTTACAATAAACTTGACGGGATTAGCTACTATCGATTTATTTGTCGCTAAATTATGGAATTCTAAAGAAAAAAATTAATTTTTTCGACGTTATTTCCAAAAGAAACTTAAGTTGGATAGCGGACTATCTTAAAGTTAATATTAAGAGCTCAAATTTTCAGAGATTTTTTTTATCAATTTCGAAGCATTTGAGCCCCTGGGAGCAAAGAAATTAAAAAACAATCTTATTAAGGACCACCCTACACTACATATTTGCAAGAAAGAATCACATATGAACACCCTAGAAGAATATGAAATATAGAAAGCACACAAAGTAGATCCAAACAACATCATTAACAGCAAACTATATAAAACAAACAATCTATTTGAGTTTACAACTGACAAAATATTCATTACTTGATGATGACAGACAAAAACTGCTGAAATGCGTCGTAGTAAAGAAGAAATTGAGCCGTAAGACATATATTATTATTCAATAATTAATTGTGACTCGGAAATAAATGAAATATTTATCAATACTAAAGTCAACTTTGTTGTTATTTTAAATTTGCCAGGGCTCTGCTTATTTTTATTGCACAAAATTTATTTGCTCGTAAGAAAAAGATACTGAGAACTATTTTTTTCGACCATAGTAAGAAATATTGTGTCAAAGTATTATTTTTAGGTAACATTAATTTCTTCAGCGTTTTTTTATAAATAGAATGTTATAAGTATGATACTATTTTAAGGTAGTAGGATTCTATTACCTAAATTTTAATTACAATTATTTTTATGAGATGAACTTTCTATTAAAAGTTGATTTGTTAATTAACTGGTAGAAGACTTTACTAGACTTTTGAATTCATTTTTAAAGTCTTTTAATGTAATGAAGTTAAAAAATTTAAAGGTTTTGTATGTTTTAGTTTTTATAATTTGAACTGTCACTCTACATCTACCAACGTTTTTCCTCATTTATTTCAAAGTAATATTCAGTGTTAGTAATTAAAAATTCTTTGAAAACTTTTTTCCATTTTCACGTTTTATTTAATAAAAAGTTGCATCTATTATATGAATCCAAAGTGGGTACTATTTTGTCAAAGCCGTGCAAATCTCCCAAGACATTTTTATGCACTTGCATTTTTCTTCTGTGAAACTTGTTAAAATTTTATTTCTAAATTGTTTTGTAATTTTTTCCTCTTTTTCATTTTCCCTGTAGTGGAACTTAACAACAAAATATGTTTTTATTTTACCGTTGCAAGACTTAAATTGGAGAAAAAACTAGCTCAATCGTTGCAAGCCAAGTTTTGTTAGTACTTGGTAAATTTTTTCCTCTTCCACCCCTTTGTATATCGTCGCGTTTTACCTTTATATATATATATATATATATATATATATATTGTTTCGTACGTGATAGTTAAAATTTAAATTAGTCTTGAAACTGAGTTTTATATTACAAGAAAGATCCGCTATCTGCTTACAATTACTTGCCATAAGAAGTTTTCGGAAAGTTTTCCCTTTATCTATAAACACACGTACGCTGTGGAAAGATGTAGCGTGCACTCTATGGGGCTACCCTTAGCATTACCGTAATTGATAAGAAATTTCGCTATTAGTCTAAGAAAAATGTTTAAAAAACAACTTTAGAAAATATTATTACAAAGAACAGAGAGATAAAAAGGAAAAGAAAATTTTTCTCGCAATTACCAACGAAAACGATTTTGAAAGGAAATCTAGCGGCGAATATATTGGAACGAATAAAATGGAGAAAAAAAACTATTGATGTTTCATGCTTTCGAAAGCTTTCAACATTCAATTGAAAAAAAGTGATATAAAGTAAAGACAAATATCATTTGAAAACACGTGAATATTTTATTTATTTCCAATTCGTGCCACTTAGCCTTCGGTTTTTTTCCTAGAATGAATTTAAGTGAATAGAAATCAAAAATATCTATAGAGAAAGAGTGGAGCAAATGTTCAAATGTATCAAAAGCTTTTTCTCTCATAAAAAATTCATTACGAAAATGCAACCAAAAGTACGAGAAATAATCGTGTGAAAATTCAATTTGGAAATATAAACATACAATGTCCGTTTTAAATTTTCCAGATTTATTTCTCAAATGATGTTCTTTGGGAAAGAATGACCAAATTAGGCTAGGAAAGTAAAGGTCTATTAGATAGGGATATGATATGTATTGTTTATCACTTATATGTTGTTATTATCACTTCTTATTTCAAATAAATTATTTGTGCTGAAATAAGGGGTTGATTTGAATGAAATGCACACAATATTTCTCTTTGGTATAAGTTATGCATAACATAAAATAAATATAAATTATGAACCAAATTACTTTTTACCTTATATATTTAGGTATACAAGACACTAAACACCCTTTCTTACATCTTTAAAACAAAATAATTTCTAAAAAACTTTGGTCAGAACTGAAAAAAAAATACTAAAAATAATTTGTATGAACCGATAATTATCCTAAGTAAGATTATTACCGATTATTATAAGTAAGAAATAATAATTTCTATATATCTCACAAATTCAGTTTCAGTTTTAGTCGTTGTTTGGGCTTGACAACAGCCGAAACTCGTTTTTTTTTTTGCCGAAATCAAAAGTTCGGTTAGACACTAGTTACAATACAGACGTGTGAAAATTATTAGACTCAAGACAGTTCAAGAGAAAAAAAAAAACACATTTTTGTTTTTAAATGTTATAAATTTAAAAATTACAAAAATTTCACTCATCTAATATTTTGTGTGGTACCCTTTATTATTTATAATTTATTTTTCTCATTCTGGCATGCTCTATGCTATTTTTTTCATTTATAATTTATTATGATGCCAAATCTTAATTAGTTCGGTAATCAGATCTACCTGTGTTATAATAGTTTATTTTTTTTCAGTTTTTTCTTCACAATGACCCAAAAATTTTCTATAGGATTAGCATCAGGACTATTTTCTGGCCAAGAAGGCACATTAATGTTAGAATTTTTGAGGAAATTCATAACTTTTTTGTTGAGCTTCTGTTGAGCTCCATCCTGCATAAAGAAAAAATTTCTTCCGGAAACCACTCTTTAGTTTGAGGAAGTAACCTCGTTTCCAAGACTTGTATATATTGGGTCTTGCCTCATACCGTCTTTCTCCGAAAATAAGACACTGTCGTATTGTCTTTTTAGGTTCAAAATACATGAAGGGCTTATTTTCGGGAGAAGTTTTCAAGTACAATAGGTAGATTTATATACTTTTGTTTAATATTTATTTATATACAGAATATTAAACTTATCCAGTAACAGTTTAGTTAACTTCTTCTGGAACATTGTCATAAATTATATAGTTTTGAATCTGCTCTGATTTTCCTCCAAATCTTGTGAATTTTCCTGTAGAATCGTTTATCCGAATCTCTCATGTCTTGAAATATAGCTATCATCGAATGAATACGTATTGTCTAAGTAGACTGTTCATAGTGCACTGGACACACAACTTTTAGTTACTTTATCCCATGAATTTTATACCCAATTAATTTTATTCAATTCTCTGAAATATTAGAGTAGCTAAAGATACCACGTAAATTCAACAGTATTTTTAATGAATTATGTTTTCCACATTATTAAAACAAAGGCTTATTTTCGGGAGAAAGCTTTTTGGAACTTTTTGTATTCCAAAAAGTTCCAAAAATCACCCTAAGGCTTACTTTTGGGGAATGTCTTATTTTCGGAGAAAGACGGTAGTACCTTCCACAATGTACATCCTACTGGTACCCTTTGCTGACTTGCAGCTCCAAACCATAACTGATGTTGTATGTTTAACAGTCTGGGCGATACATAATTGACTCTTAAAACTAGTATATTGTGATAAAACCAAAAAAAAAAAGAAACTATTGATCGGTGATTACAAAATTTTTGATTTTGAAGTGAATATATAATTCTTTGTATATTTTTTTCATAGCCATATATTCAATCTAAATATACTCAATTTGCTTCATTACGCTTTTCCCAACGATTGGTATTTTAAAGTAATGGTACCTATTTAAAAAATGATCTAGAGAATCAATAACCTTTGGTATCGAATTTTTCAAACAATCTTCATTTTCATAATGTCTAGTCCATTAAAACTGGTCTAAATGTTTAAAAAAGTGATATTCGGTTGGCTAAAAGTTTCATAAATAGGCTCAGTGCTGAAAAACTTAATATTTCATTGAAATCTGAATAAAATCGGGTAAGTAATGATGAGCATACGTTTAATCGATTCAGCATCTTTCGTTTAGTTAGTTCATACGGTACCCACTAATCCATTTTCTTCATTTTTCCAATTTCAAAAAGATGCAGCAACATTGTTGTATTGTCAACTTTCATCCAGGTAAAAAGTTCCGGATCGAATGATAATTCTATATCTTTTCCGTAACATTTAATTCGAAACTTCGCATTAGAAAAATCAGAAGCAGATTAGTACAACTTAAGACTGCTCATTTTACCTTTATGTCTCTTCTTCGTTGGAAAAACAATGAATGTTTTAAGGCGACCAAAAAAATTATAAACTTATAACCGGCATACTAATAAGGTGGTTTGTGCAATGTTTATTGTTACAAGAATTCTCAACTTTAGCCTAAATTTCAAACAAAAACTTTTCCACATTCTTGTACATTTATCTAATTACTTCATCTTTTCAGTTAATTTAATATAATTATAACGAAAACAATATGCAACTTATTTCTTTCAAGCACCAACGAACGCCCCAAATATTCAAAGTTTTGTTCAAAAAAGTTTCTGCAAATCTCAGACGTAACCTCAACAAGCACAATGGCAACAGTAAAGCACGAAGTGCTACTGTTGAAAACTTGAACCGCACATTTTGCTTCATTTCATTGAAGCTTTTTCTTTACTGGCAATATAACTGATATTATTCTTGATTTTACTTTGCCTCTTACAAACGTTACCTTTGCGCCATAACTTTCAAATTATTCATTCAAAATCAACGCCTTTTATGTAGCTACTTCATTATAATTATTAAGGTTGGAACATATAAAATTCATATACTTTAGACTTTCGAGAATAGTTTTCAACGATAATTACAAGGTGAGAAGTGGATAAAAATGGGGTGGGAACTTAATGGCTGAAAGTTACACAAGAATGGAAAAAATTTGGAACAGATGTGAAGTAAATCGATACTGTTCCATGTTAAATCTTTGTTAACATTAATTGATAATTGGAAAATGCAATGGGTTTTATTTTCCCATACTAAGAACTATACAATTTTCGATAAAACAGTTTTGATGAAAATATCAATTTTATGCTTTTCTTCATCCATTTTGGCAATTTTTGGTATAATACCTGAATAAATACTTTTGTGTTTTGCAAGTCTTAAAATAAATTTTGTATTTTGGTTTAGGGGGCATTTCACGTGAACCGGACAGCGAAAAAAAACAGTGATGTTCTGAAATTTGTTCATATTTGGCATAATTGTATTTTTAGTAAGTATGAATGTGGATACAAAATATTATTTTTGAATGATGATTATTTGCCAAGTTATACGCTTCTAAAGAATTGTCGTTTTTGGAATTCGTATTTTTTGAAATTTTTTTTTCGAATAAAAAAATTTTTATTTGAAATATTAATTATGGTGGTTTAAATAGAAAATTAACTGTTCTTTCTAAATAAAAAATAAAACTGAACATTTCTATTTTTTTTAATATACAAAACCGGAAGTAAACTTTTCAAATCAGAATTTTAGTAACTTAGACCATTTTGATTTTTGATTTTTTTATTTTAAATATAGCCTAAAGTATACTTATGATACACAAGAAGTTTCATAATGGGATCTGCAATAGTTTAGGAGATAGAGGAGTTAAAGTACATACGTGTCGTACTGAGCGTCGTACCCTAGCTTCCTTAGGTCACCTGGTTTACGTGATATAACACTAAAACACTGCAATAATTATATTTACTATCCTACTTAAGCGTATTTAATGCTCCATAAACCCCATTTTAAACTTAAACTTTTATTTCCCCTCAATTTCCCGAGTGATCGTACCCCTTCCACAGCATATTTGTGCAAAATTGTTCTAATTGTTTTAACGAAGAAAGGAGGGAATATATTGTGTACAAATATGCTGTGGAAGGGGTACGATCACTCGGGAAATTGAGGGGAAATGAAATTTTAAGTTTAACATAGGGTTTATGGAGCACTTTCACTCAAGTCCTCTTAACATCTTTGGCTAGAAGACGATTTTATTACTTCTCACGAAATTTATTTTAAACTATTGCTTCCTATTTATATATTTTTTTCAATAAGTACAATTTGAATTTGAATAATAATTAACCCACAACATTGTTAGAGGTTTAAATACGCTTAAGTAGCATAGTAAATATAAATATTGTAGCGTTTTAGTGTTATATCGCGTAAACCAGGTGACCTAAGGAAGCTAGGATACGACGCTCAGCACGATACGTATGTACTTTAGTTCCTCTATCTCCTAAACTATTGCAGATTCCATTATGAAACTTCTGATGTATCATAAGTGTACTTTAGGCTATATTTTGAAATAAAAAAATCAAAAATCAAAATGGTCGAAGTTACTAAAATTCTGATTTGAAAAGTTTACTTCCGGTTTTGTATATTAAAAAAAATAAAAAGTTCAGTTTTATTTTTTATTTTGAAAGAACAGTTAATTTTCTATTTCAACCGCCATAATTAATATTTCAAAAAAAAATTTTTTGATCCGAATTTTTTTTTTCAAAAATTACGAATTTCAAAAACGACAATTCTTTAGAAGCGTATAACTTGGCAAATAATCATCATTCGAAAAACATATTTTATATCCTCATTCATACTTACTAAAAGTACAATTATGCCAAATATGAACAAATTTCAGAACATCACTTTTTTTTCGCTGTCCCCTTCACGTGAAATGCCCCTTAGTATAAAATAATTTTCATATTTATTATGATTAGCTCAAATATCAGTGACTTAATGAATATTAGTACTTGTAGGATTTAAAAGTAAAGACAGACTAATAATGATTAACATGTTTTTGCTACGAAAAAATAACCTTATATGGAAGTTTCGGCCGTAAAAACTAGTTTCGATCCAACGCTAATCTAAATGTAACTAAATCTTAAGTAGTCCTATAAAGTGTCAAGAATTTTTTTAAGATAATTATTGTATGAAGGATTTATTTTTGCACAAATGTAAAACAGGTATCAGGGCAGTTGCACATGTTAGCGAGGCAATGATGATCAACGAAAAGTTTTCATCAACCATGAATAACTCTGGATGACTAAATGGTTTTACTGAACTATTGAATTAATTGTTTGGGTAATAAATCACCGAATCCTATAATTCGTTTATTATGTATCCAAATAATATGTTCCATTCTGTTTTTAAAACTGATACATTTCGAACAGAAACTTATTAGTAATTAGATCATCCCAATGATTTTACAGTGGATAAAAATTAGGTATACCACCTATCTTGTCTTTCTAAAATTGAACGTAATTGCCTAAATACTAGTTAAATAAATCTTCCTTAAAATTGATTAAATTGATTACATAAAATTCAACACTTCTTAATTTCTAATTGGATTAATTTTTGAATCTTATATTAGAACTAGATTCCATCAGGCGTTTAGCTATTGCACATGATCAGTAATTTTAATTTTTTTTTGTATTTTTTTCCATTTTTAATTGTTTTTTTAATTATTAAGTTGTTTATTCTGACAATTTTCTGACAATTTTCGTTTGGGAAACTCAAAAATTATCTTGTAAAAGCTTTAACATAAATTTTAAATGAGTGAAGATTCTTATTGAAATTTATTTTCTCTGAAGAGCTTAATAACTATTGTTCACATAATAAATATTTATTGTATGAAGCTTATATTTTCCCTTTCCTTATTTTTTTTTCTTGTACTCCACCATTAAACATTAGTTTCATGATTGATTTCCGAGAGGTAACAGAATGCTATAACATCCACTTGAAAATAACGAGGAAGTTTATAATTTAAAAACTAATTAGTATATGTTCATAACAGTAATAAGGAGTAAGCTTAAGTGTACACGATTAAAAGAAAAATGATTCCACTCTTTCATTAATACCTACTACTTATATATTTAAAAATCTGTTGAGTTTAATAGAATATTAAATTTCTAATAAGAGCAGAATTTCTTTTTTGCTTTGTTTTTATTAAATCTAAACAGAAAGCTTTGAGCTTTTCTTTTTTTAAATACGAGTTTATAAAATACATTTTCATCCTAGATTTAAACTAGATTTTCCATTTTTTTTTCATATGAAGTTTGTATACTGATTTATGAACGAAGTATTAAAAAGTAGCTTGAAAAAATTTAATTAAAAATTAGACATCGTCCGTCCCTCATTCGGATGTGGGCAATTATCATTCGCGCCACTGTGTCCGGTTTTGAGTCGGGGCGAAAAGCCTGCGTTTATTTCCGGTTAGCCTCACTAGGTTTCATCCCCCGAACTCCAATTCCATTTACCGCTATTAGTCAAATGTGGAAAAAAAATAGTTTTTAATCTTCTACAAAAATGACTCTTGTTTTAAATACGTGAATAAGATTAATGTTTGGTGGTATATAATTTCCATTTCCTTGTAATTAAGGGCTTAGATATACTGGAATCGAAATAATTTTTGGTTTTAAAACCTTTTTAAGTCTCCGATTCTGGAATTTCAATTTAAGACATGAAAAGAAAATTAACTGAGTTTTTTAAATAAAGAACATTAATCTTTTATGTGAAAGTATTAGGAAGTCATTTGGTGTCCAAATCAGATTTTTCTGTCAGGGAAATTAAATTAACTAAAGCTGTGCTAATCAGTGAACTATTATTGACAACTGAAACTTGTTATTCCCACGTTAAATGGGGTCGTAAGTGGGTTTATTGGTTATTGGTTTTTGGGTTTATTTGTAGCTGAAAAGGACAAGGAGTCGTCCGAGTGGCTATACGATTGGGGAATGATGGTTGGGATTCTGGGATTTGGGTTTATCTCTCAACACATTAAGTACGCAAGGGTTAGTTGCAAATTGAAAACCGAGACGATCGAAAAGGATATGTGGCTGATGGTCGTGTAATTAACGACCGTTGTTAATGTCAAATAGACCGATCGGTAAGGGGATGATTAAGAGGAGAAATGACTTGGGGTACCTATGTGATTTTCATTAATCGAATTAACACCTCGTGTCACTCTTTATTATTGATATTTTAGTTTCAATCCAGTAATTTCAATATTTCCTATCAAAAACAAACCGGTAAGTTCAATACAGCTTAACGAAAGCTGCATGAAATCAATAATTAGATTAAAAAAGCTCAAATTGTGAATTTGAAAAAAACAAACAAACAATAAAAAATTCTAATTTTGAATTTGAAAATATAGAACAAAAACAAATAGAAAGAAAGAGTTGATTTGAGGTGGATGGGGCGAAGATACACGTTGGGTTTTTTCCGAAGTTGGATTATTGTGTTTCCAGCAGTGACATTTATGTGATTAGCATCCAAAGCACGAATACTTGTGTCCCGCACCCCAACCCCAACTCGTGTATCCACCTTTTATTCACCCATCAAATAATTGGAAATCAAGTCACATACAAACTAGCCCCCAATTACAGCAACTTTGAAAAATTTTTATTTGTGAAAAAATTATTTTTCCATCCGACACTCTGAATTCTAACCCCTTGCCACACTTACCCCTACATTCCGTCTCTTTCCACCATTAACATGCAGTTCTGCGTTTTGTGTTTCGTTAACAAGACTCTTTTCTCCACCATCCTTTTTTTCCATGGTTTTTCTTCGTTCTACATAAAAGTATTCGTGTTTTCTCTCGTTTTAATCTGGGGCAAGTCGTATAACTTGAATTGTTCTAAAGCACACTTTGAGCTTATGATGAATCGGGGATAAAATCGCAGTTATCGTGATCAGTTTCTGTAATAAGCTGGACGAGGTGATATCAAGAATGAGGGATAATGCCGTAGCAGGGTTAGTTATGAGAAATCGAAACGGGGGGTACGAAAAGCACGAGGAATATGAAAGAAAAGAAAATCAGAATAAGGAAATTGTTACAAATCACTCACCCTCTGGTTGCAAATGAATAATGGTTTTGTTCTGACTTGGAAAAATTATTTGATATTAAAACATATAAAAACCCTTTCTTATTTTTTTATGAAAAATTATATAAAGCTATTTAAAATATTTATTTAATAAATTTATTTGATATCGTTTAAATATAAACTTATTTTTTTTCTTTAGTATATAATTGCAGTAAAAGCTCGCTTAAAGCTTGTCTAATATTTCATAAAATTTTTATAAATTTTATGAGTGTGTAAAATTCATTAATGAATAAAAAGAATATACTGAATTTTAATTTTCTCATATTATATTTGCTTTAATTTTTGGTCATACATAATAAAGAGTTGATTTAATTGAAGTATTATTATAAAAATTTCTGTTATGGGGGGTTTCGTTTAATTTTTTATCAATTTCCTTCTTAAACTAGAGACCTCTAAATTCAAATTTTCTTATAGGTAAGTGTTGTTGGTCTTTTATTTTATAATTGGAACCATTAACAATCACCTGTAAAACATTTAGGTATATTTCCTATGTTGAAAAGGTCGTTACTGGATTTTCGGAGAATATGCGATTTGGTAGTAAATATATAATCGGTTCACAACTTCGTTAAGGCTATTATAGCTTAATCGAGTTTCCACATTGGGGCAACCATTCATCTAGAATTTGATCAATTTTTGGTGTGATTTATCCATGTCCGATTGATGGGTCATTCGACTGCTTGGTTATCTTTTTAATTGTCCAGAATTTTTACATGGCATGAAATTTACCAAATTCTACAATTCATTCATAATCCAAGTGAAAGTTCTAAGATCAATCAGTTTATATAAGATTGTGACTTTTGTGGCGGTGATTAAGTTAGGTAATATTGGAATAGTAGGTGAATTGAATGGGTCTTCGATTTTACTGCTACATCCAGGTTATTGATTGTAAATAGTTATTCTTCAATCCAAGAGGAGATAGTGGAAATAATTTGAGTGGTAAAATTTGCAGATTTAATCTGAAACGACCTCTGAATCCGAGCTTTAATGTTTTGAGATTTTTTTTAACATCGTTAGTTTGTTTATTATATTTGGTGTTAGGAGGTTATTATGATTTGTTTATATTTTTGTGGCTTGGTTTTAAAAAAATTAATAACTTTCTCATAAAAACTTTTTTATTTGGATCCTGCTAAAAGCTTTGGGAGTAAGCAAAAAATATTCTGTGTGATAGATTTTAGGGGTTTTCAACTTCACGGTTTGACTCATGAGTAAACTATAGAACCTTAGCTTAAGATTGATTTGATTTATACCCCCAGGATCCTGCTTACTTTTCTGTTTTTGAGAGAGATAACACATTTATAGATAGATAGATTTATAGATATATTTTCTAATTGCTATATTTTTTATCAGAAAGGATCTATATTATTATATTCAATGCAGTTTGGTAGTCGTAAAATTCTACAGTATTGATATATTAAGTTCAATTATAAATCTCTTAATTTATTCTCAACACCTAGTTATCAGACCAATAATGTTAGTAATAAGTATAGTAGTATAAAATTTATTTATCTTCTTTTGGTAAGGTTTTATTTTTAAAACGGGAAGTGGTACTTTTGTAATCCTTTTGTTATAGTTGATGAATATTGGCCCAATAATTATCAAACTTAAGATTTTTAATCTTTCAAATAGTAGTATAAACATTGGTATAGCTATGTTTAAAACTGTTTAGGTAAAACTATAGTTTTGTGTGGGAAAACTATACTTTATTTTTAGCTTTGTAATAGGCCAAATGCTCATTTTTTCATCGATAAAGGACATTATTAAGGGAACGGAAAACAAGTTTTAAGTTTCAAATTTTTTTTCTTTTGTGGAGATAAAAAAGGTTCTAATTTTAATGGGCAAATGAGAGTGATGTTACTGTCCATATATTGAAATCAAGATTATAAATAAATCAATGAGAGAATATCATAGAAACAATAATAATTTACACAATTTCTAACAATTTCCGACACGGAAAATATTTTTCTATCCTCAAAATTACTCTATTTTGTTCAAAAGATTGAAGATTAATTGTGTTTAGTTTACGTAAAAACTAAGCTTTTCATTAATCATTATAATGCTGAGTCTTTCAATATAAGTAGAAAAAACTGTTTTAAAAATTATATCAAGTAATAAAACCTCTAATTGCATTTCAAAGTAAGATTCAGTGAATAATTTCATGTTGAAGATTTTAAAAAATATTAGCATTGCGCGAAAATGAGGAAAATAATTTTTATTTTTTTGAAACAAAAACATATGTCATGGTGTATGGATTTATAATATGTTTTTAAGGAAAGCTTTATCTGCGCAATTAATCAAATTATTTCTGAAGTTTTGAGAAAACTATTAAATATAAATAATTTTCCAACAGTTCGAAAATATTGACCAAAACGAATAATGTAGAAAAAGCCATAGGACGATAACAATGAAAAATTGATTACAACAAGGTATTAAAAGGTATGTAGGTACTAAGAAGATACGTTCATACTTCAAATTTTTGCTTTCTATATCTTTTTATTTGAAAAAAAATATTATAAATTTGGATATTTATGAAAGTATGTAAAGGCTTTACTCAGAAAAAAATGTATACCTTTAATCTTTACTATAATTATTAGAAGCAGATGATTTTTCTATTTCTTTGCTCAGATGTGTAATTGTAAAATGCTTTCTAAAAGGTAAACTATCATAATTTTTCCTTTAAGAAATTTTAGAAAAATTTACAAATTGTATTAATATGTACTTAGTCACACTAAATTTTAAATAAAGCCAATGATTTTAATCATTAACTTATAGTTTAAAGGATTTAAAAAACTTTCTCGTTTGTATTTAAATTAATTAGTCATAGGAAATCAATCTTGAAGTTTCTGTACTGTGACATCATTTTATTGTCGGGCTAATAGGCGCCAAATATTAATTTAAATTAATATTTCTTAGATTTTATCAAGTAAAGTTAAAAATTAACAGCTACAACTTTGATGTTAGTTTTGATATTAGTATAGAATATTTTTAATAATTGACTAGTTTATTTTGAAAATGGCGTAAGTCCATTTTAAGGACGATATATGGTGATTCTACTTCTTGTAACTAGAACAAAGTTTGTTAATTATTTAACTGCTAAATTTTGACAAATTAAGTACTGATTTCATTTTAGTTGTTAACAAAAACGCCAATTATTCCCTTCTCCTTAGTATGTTATGTTTCTATGGTTAAAACCATAACACTATAGGAATTGCTCTTAAAATGGATTTAACTCACTTTCAAAATAAACGGTTCAATTTTTACAAAATGTGCATTACCATAGGTTGATTGTTTTTGAAAACCCCCTTATCCAAATAACTAAAACTGTTTAAATTCGAAACTTTTCCTATATGCAATCAGGATTAAATAGTTGAAGTTGTTTGTACTTAAAATGGGGGTTATTTTTATTTAGTTTTTGACAGGAAAATTTAAAGTTATAACGCTTAGATTCTGCTTTTGAATAAATAAACACAAAATTTATCATTCGCAAATGTTCTAGCGATGTGGAGGCAACTTTATTGGGCCACTAAGTTTATTTTAAACTTTCCCATTAGTCCATTCTTCCAACTGTGCCTCCCACACATTGGCCCCATTCAACTATTTCTAGCATGGTTCTCTATGTATTATCAAACATATAGAAAGATATACTAAATCATTTACGCCGTTTGGATCCCAGCATCCCAGTCCTTTTGTCTTTTTTCAACTCACTAAAAAGCCTGGCATGGTTCAACGTTGCACCCTTCGCTCTCGTGTTTTCCCCATATTTTCCAGTTGTATCTCAAAGTACAAACAAAAACATTTTCATTTTGCTAGAAAACATAATCACGTACATAATAAAAACAAAAACACATCCCTCTATTCCCTAACCCTTCGTTTCACCCCTTCGTTGCCCATTCCTCATTTATTTTACTGTATGTGTATAGTTCCGTTCTTAACTTCGTTGCACTCCTCCCATTCCAGCCTCGTGTTTCAGGTTCGCTTAGTTTTCGTGCAAACACTAAATGTGTTGTGTTTGTTTTGTATTTTTGTACGATCTAATTGGGAACGAATTCAAAGTAAAATAAAAATTTGTCGAAACGAACACAATAATTGAAGTGCACGAAATGAAAAGGTACGAAAAACTAGGGATCGGAAGGAAAAGATAGCTAATTCGATAAGAAAATGCACGTTTGAACGGAATTAAACTATTGTTAGTTTTATCTGTTGATTTTTTTTTTTTCGGAATCATCTCAATATTGCATGAAGAACTTGCCTTTTCTATTGGATGCTTTTTAAAAAGTGCAATGTGCATATTTCTGTCGCTATTTTCTAAGCTATCGTGCTTGTTTAATTTCTTTTTAAGTTTTCTTCCATTTCCCTTATTTTGACATTCCTTTTTCTTATTACATCATATTGTATGGAAATAAATTAAGTAAACGAGCTTCAACACAATTTAATGCAACAGACATTTAATTAACAAAGTGAAAATGAAGCAGACGACAATTTCAGGCTTTTGTCTTTTCCCTACCTTACGTAATATAAGAAAGTAGGTAAACTTCAGAAGAAAATGTCATTAGAGTGGATTTTTTTTATATTTTCGTTTATAAATTTTAATAATTTTTTTCTTTTGATATTTTTTACGATACAAAAAATGTGTATAGATACGCAAAAGTGTATGCTAATTAGGTGTAAATTGATCCAGGAATATATTATATAAGCAAACATAACTCAAAATTCAGAAAAATTTTAAATTAAATCATAACAATGTTATTTTTTAAAAATCATCAATCAAAGTTTGTAACGTTTTATAGGAATTTATGGGTGTATTTATCAAGAAATTAAAATGGAACTACGATATATGGTGGCATGGACTCTAGAGAATAAAATATGTCACGTTTTTTAAAATATATATCTACTTTTATTATTTCTGAAAAGGTGAGCAATTTTATAGAGATATACTATGAAATTTACCTGGATACAAAGAAATACTTTGATCAGGATACAAAGTATAATCTTACGGTAATATGCACTTATAGAAGTTTAAATAGATAAAAAGTTACTGTCTTTTTTCAAAATTGGCAAATTTTACAGGTTTTCTTTGAAAATATTTAGTTTTTCAAATGGAAAGTGAAGACTTTTCAAACTTTTTGTTATTTTAGGAAATGAAACTTGAGTTGTTTTCTTGGAAAATGGTGTAATTAGTTAATGTAATTTGAAAAAAAATCCAGAGATTGACGACACTGGAGGGAAGAATTCAAGAATTCCGTCAGGTAGGAAACAAAAGAAAAAAAAATGATAATATTGATAACAATGAATGTAATTTGTTGTGAGCTTTTTATACACAACAGTTTTTCTACATAATAATACGTTGTTAATGAAAGCCAAAGTAAAAAAAAAAAAATATCTTTTCATTCAGAATTAACTTCCAAAACTGATTTCAAATAAAACAGTTTAGTTAGTATAACGGTTTTAACCAAATTTTGTCGCGAATTCAAAACATATTGGTAATTTGGAGAATGACTGTAGAGGGAACAAGAATCGAACAATTGTAGGATGTTGACGAACATTACTGAAAAAGTTTATAAGGTGGCATTCGCCCTTCAGAAAAGATTGAAAGTTAGGGACATGGATTATTTGACGAATAATAATGTTTATCGTATAACTCATTTTTTTAATTTATTTCTTGAAAAGAACTCGTTTCAACAGTCTTTGACTATCATCAGCAGTAAATGTTAATTATAGTAATAACGAATAATATAAACAATATAATTGGCCACTTATATATTAATTGTGACTCGAAAATAATAAATAAATTATTAATCAACATGGATTAATCTCTATCGACGTTTTATGGAGCTTACACCAAATCTGATTTGAAATTAGTTTCGAACATCAAAAATTGGCCCATAAAATAATTCAGCAATTTTCAACTTCTTAGAACAACGGAATGTTGTCTGTACAAATGTTGTTTAAAACTACTAAGCAAATTTTGATGTTTAACTAATTATTTAGGCTAAAAGCTTTCAAATGCAGTTCATTGGTTTAAAATGCATGTTATGGTCAAAGCCGGTATTTTGTGCGAAGTTGACTATACTTGACTACAGACCAAAAAGTTAACTACTTAAAGCCCCTAATAATAAAAATCTACATAATAATTTTAAAGTTTAAACCATAAAATGATATACACATATAATTTTCTTTTAAACTTTTAAAGTTTCGACCTTATTTTTCTATACGAAAAGAGTTTCCCAAAAATAAAAATAAGTACATGTAGATTTATCTAAACAGACGCCAAACTATCAATTTTCATATTTTTCTTTCAGAAGTGATTTATCTTGAAACAAAATATAATTCTTTAATCAATTTTCACAGAAAGAAATATTTGAGTGCTAACTTCGTTATGCTCTATAAAAAAAGAATTCTATCTACAATTTTATGCTTCAAGATTGATCTATTTAAGCTAAGCCATCTGTTTATACTGAACAATTGTACTTTGTTTGTCAATCAGTAGGGATAACAATTTATTAAGCTATTCCATATTTTTATGGCAATTTTTTATATTTACAATTTTAATAAAATATTTATATGAAAACTATGTATATTTTGTTAGCAAAAAATTATATTGTTTGTCGAAAAATTTACTTCTCTATTATTTCCTTAGTGAATAATAAAAGAATAATTTCATTAAAATGTCTATTTCATGCAACATTTTGGCTTTGATTTTTATATGAAATTTATGCACCGAGCTTTAAAACATATGAACAACAATTAATAAATTATTTATTTCTCCTGAAGAGCTTTTTTTCTTTGCAAGTAAAATTTCTAGATGACTTAATATTTTTGTTAATTGGCAGTTAATTCTGCTTACTACTTGTATAAGTAGTTTCGTATAGATGGTATAAATACTTTCCATTCTTTCAGGTCTAAATCGATGTATAATGTAAAGGATATATCAAGATGTGATAAACCAAATAAATTAGCAGTATTTTACTTCATTTATTTCAATTCCAAATTTTCGTTGGTGTTATTCCAGCTTTATCAGGCAACTGATGAAGTAAAACATTGCCAATTTGTTTAGTCTCCCTCATTCTGATGTATCCTTCAGTTCACAGTATAGATACTATTTTACATTTTATGGCTTTTCCCGTCTCCGACTTGTACTCCCATTTTAAATATTCTATTCAATTTACGCAAAATAGTTTTATTTATTCTTTGTTGTTATTGTTGCACTTTTCTGTTATAAGTAAAGCGATAAAGTTACTATTAAAGACGTAGTATTATTCACAAACTATGGTATAAGTCTATTCGAAATTAAAACCGTTAATTATCAATAAATCGAAAGCTTACCATTTTTGGAAAAATATGGTCCAGCATATTTTTAAAAGAGACAATATTTCATTGATTAAATAGAATTTAATTTTAATATAGTTTTACTATATGTTAATAAGTTATTTCATTTTGTAGTATTGATAGTATGAATTTCAAAGGGTAATTTTGAGTATAATATCTGTACAATTGATTGAAAAAATCTAACGATTTGGTGCAAGTTAACGTTCTAGTGAACTTTAATGAATTATCGGTGATATTATAAAATTATTTACTTTAAATTTAACATACATGTGTGCTGTTCATATGCGATAGAAGTGAAACCTTTAAACTTATGAACTTCAAGGTAAGGAGACGAATGTAAAATTTCGAGAGTAGGATTTAGTTATTATAATATTGATACCTAGTTTAAAAACTATAATACATTTTATTTGTATACATAATATAAATTTTTCCCGACTCCAAAATTGCATTTTCGATAAATGATATGAGTGGCTTATGGTAACATAAGTATGAAATAAATACTCTAGTTCAATTTGATAAATAGATATATCGATGGCATACGACTAATTACATCAAGTGGAAAAACCAAACAGAAAACATCGATAGGGCGTTCCCACCTTCAATCAATGGGTGATCGAAAATCAATGGAAGAACTTTTTTTTTTGTTAATGATTTTATCACTAGTTCAACATTAATTATTGTTATGCATAGTGTTGCTATCGGGTATAGGAAGAACCTAGAAGATAATATACCGATAATATTCCGATTCGTTTAACATACTTTAAAAATGTTTTTATTAAAATTGTGAAATGTTTACTTAAACAATAAACAATTCACCACGGTTGTTAGAACGACTATTCCCAAGCAGCGTAATACGCAGACGCGCACATTCAAAAGAAACTCTGTAATGTATTCTATTTCATTCTCTTGTTCGTTAAATCTTATAGGTTTATGTTTTATTTTTTTAATTGTAGCTTTTTCGTTTCCTGAAATTTCAAGTCACAAAGCTGTTAAATCAGTTTTCACTTCAAAAAAATGAGACAATCAATAGACCTAGTGTGAGAAGCCAACAAATTATTCAATTAAACATTGATTTTCCAATACATATTAAAAGTCAATTGTACCGTACGACAAATTTGAAATGATTTATAGTTTGCATACTATTGACTATTTAATGAGTTTTATTCAAGTGCAACATTCCCGTCGTATTCAATTTCGAAGACTCAATAGACATAACAAAGGATTTAATTCTACAAAACTGAATTGTTATGTCAATATAATTCGACTGTCTGTGGTTTTTGTGAGTTTCCTTAAAATTCAAGCTAACAAGTAGAACGTTGAGTGATGGAGCTTTTTTGTTTGTGTTTATCGAGCTTTCAACTAATAATTTCCTTATTTCTTTCATCCATAATTTATTGTATGTTGACTAATTATTCATAAAAATGTGCTGGTAAAATGAAGTCATAAGTTAAATACGATTTTTACTAGTTTAAAAAAATATTATGCTATAATGTAAATTATGTATATTATAAAGTAATTATAATTATTACTTATTGTGATAATGAAAAACAAGGCAGATCAATTTCTTTAATTATCAAACATATCTAAAAATTTAAGTATCATTATCTAGAAAACTAAAGATGATATTGAAAAATTTTATTCTTTATTTTCATCTTATTTTGGACTGTTTCACAAAATTATATCATCAAATTTCGGCGGCATTACCACGCAAATTGTACTTCCCGTGCCATAGAATACATAAAATAAGCGATAGTTTTTAAAAAATTAAAAAAATCTAAGATATTTATAAGAACTTTTTTATAATTTAATTTTCTCTAGTCTCTACAAAAGAATAGAAGTCAATCTTCATTAAAACGTTAATTAACCGTTTATTAATCTATTTCTGTTAGAAAGATGGATTAAACAAACAACCACGTATAGACAAGATACTATATAAGATGGTGGTAGATGCAAGACTGCTTTATAATGCTGTTCACTTTTAAATACAGTATACCTTTTAATCTAGTGACAAGATATAATCTTAAAACTTTTGCCTTTATATATGTTTATACTGAAATTTGCATTGAAGCTTAATAACATTTGCTTCTCAAAATAGCAAGGTAATATGAACAAAAATGGTGTAAAGTAGGAGTGAAGAAAAAACAGTATACCTGAGTATTTTCTAGTTCATTTTTATTGTTTTTTTTTCAAAATTAAACAAGATATAAGAGCTTTTTGCCCAGATTTATGGTTAAAGATTAAGAAATCCTATTGGGTGCTTCGGAAAGTAATTTCATTTTTACCCTATAGAGGATTAATTGTATTTTTTTGAATCCATTTTATAATTAAGTCGTATTACCATTGTATGTTTTGAGAGCTAATATAGCAAGGCTTATTTGTGAAAAAGCTCAATTGGTTTTTAGCAGTAGCTTTTGGTTCGTGTTCTTTTAAATAAGAAAAGCAAAAACTAGCATTTTGATGCAATTTTACCACTTTCCTAGAATTTCCACTATGTATTAACGTGGTCCACATAATGTACCAAGTGATTCGTTGGTGGGGTACAATGATTCATAATCCCCTTTGACAAAATACGTGTTTTTCCTTTTTCTTTACAACTAAAACAATTATTATCCATGACAGTAAAATATTTATACATTTAGTTTAATTTTGAGTAGAAAATAAATTAAAATTAGTAAGTTTATCATACATAATATTTGATTTTAAATTTTTATGTATCAAACTGCTCTACTTCCCCTAAAAACTAACCATAATTTTTGGTTGCACTAAACTCAGAAGCATAACTCAGGTTTTCTAACATTTCTAAAAATCCTTAATCTTTCTGTGTAATATCAATTTCATTTTGACACTTTAACCCTTTGACAAAAAGGATTTTGACAAACAAATACAAAGGGATACTTTGGGGAGTTTCCTTTTTTCTTTTGAGGCTTAGAATCGGAAAAATGAATAAAACATATTCAAAAGTATGGACATTGAAAAAAAGTTTAGTTTGTTAAAATTAAAAAAAAAGAAGAATATAGGAAATTCTATTAATATTTATGAAGTACTTGTGTTGTAAAAGTACATCGTAGGATAGTAAAATCTTCTTTTAAAAGAGTTTTATGTTTTTGATTGTAAACTTGATTGATTGAATTTGGTTTAGAAAGATTGTATTTCATGTCCAGCAGTGTATTCTTTATATTGTTATTATATTTTCATGTTTTTAAATCATATTTTCCAACGCTATTGCTTCCTACAATAAGCTTTGGTAAAAGACTTTTGCTTTGCCTTTTTTGTAAACCTATATAGTATATTGTAATACTAAATCGTAACATAGAGAATTGAGAAAATTATCCTCTTTGTAGAACATCAACTGTTTTAATCAAAAATTAAGTTAGTAATAAGGAAATATTATAATTTTTAGTTACTTTACAACTTATACGAAAAAGAAATCATAGCCTATATAAATTATAAGTTTTTTCCTTCTCAAATGCTTAGGGGATTAGTCGATCAATTCAAAAAGAAATCGGCCTCATCCTAAGAAAAATTAGGTTTCATAAAGTAAAAAAAATGGTATCGTTTTCTTTCGTTTAATGTGTCCCATATCAGCCCCTTGTGTCACCCACACCCTTCATTCTTCACGACTGTCATTATTCCATGTCGTTCCAATAAGATTTTTACGGCTTTTTATTCTGAATTTTATATACGCATATATTTTATCCATTTCCGTTTTTTATGTTCCCATATATTGATGTTTATCCTCCTTTTCTTCCTGAATTATCCACCTTTCTTTCCTCCACACTCCTACCATCCCCAATAAAAATATGTCTTTAAAAAAGAGTCACATCTTACCAGATCAATCGTTATGATAAAATTTCTGATTTACAAATACTAAAGCCTCGATAATATCAAGCTTGAAGCACAAATTACACATAATTTATAAAGTCAATTCGGTCAATTATTTCGTTATTGATTTTCAGGAAATGTTTTCGAGATAATCCTATGTCCTTGAATTTTTGACTTTTTCCGTAAGTTAAGATTAATTTGTAACTTCTTCCAGTGGTTTTGATGTCTTTTTTTACGAAGCTTGAGACTGGAGATAAAATGGAATGTGAAATGGGAATACGATTACCTTTTTCAAATAACAATTCGAACACAAATATAAAACCGTGCATTTAATATAAAAACGATTCCTCGTCCTATCGTTAGTCATAAAATTTTTATCGAACAAGATTAAATCATGTTTTCCGTTCAATTTTCCAATTTGAATTTTTTTCCTCATCCCCCAATATTCAAATTTAAATTACCCGAGACAGTTAGGTAGATAAGTGGTGGTATCTACAGGGAAATTTCCTTGAAAGATATTCAATGTAAACAACCCCTTGGTGCCCATCCCGCGACTAAACAGAGAAATTTGAGGTTAGAATAATAATTTTCCTCGTGGAATTTGTCTGTTTGGCGAAGTAAACTTGAACAGTTCGCTACAATTTTCTTACATAGTTGTAATTATTATTGAATAGAAGTTAATGGGATTTTCGTGTGATCTCAAATAAAGCTCCCACAGCAATGACGGTAACGAATGCATTTAACAATGCCCCCTACATCCTACGTCCCCAACTAAACCATTACTGTGGGAAAACTTGATACGATCGCCTTACCAGTTAAGCTCCCTCTTAACAAATCCCTTACTAACCCCCTTAGATACTAACACCCTATTTCGCAGTAAATGCATAATGGCGTGAATGTAGCAAAGACACACATCATTAGGAATTAGCAGAAATAGAGTGCAATAAGTCACCTGCACACCTCCACATTTCGTTCATCTGTCTTTGGTACTGATATTATTAATAATTCGTTGAGTGCATATTCAATGCATTTGCTTAAAATGAAAACACTGGGGATCAAGTGCAAAAGTGCATCTGAATCAAGAGCAAAGTCAACATATGTACATAGAACACTACGTGCTGTTTATCAACACACTACGCGGCGGTAAATTTGAATTTGTAAATATTTACGAACTATGTTCTACCGAGGAATATCATTAAACTTTTATCTTGAAAATTTCAAAACAATATTTTTTTAGTCAACTTTTCGTATAAAAGAAAACAGTAAGAATAACAATGCTTTAGGGCTTTGTTATGTATACTTTCATTAAACCAAAATTAAAATATTTTTCTTCTTCTTTGTTACTAATTAATTATTGATTTCTTTAATAGGACACACAGTATTCACAGAGAATCTCAACGGTAATATTATGCTGCTGTACATTATCTGTAACTTGAATTAAAACTCAGAATTAAACTAGTTTTTTTAAGATATGGTTTTACAATAACGACTGAAAAGTTTTAGTATCTATTAAAGCTAAAGGGAAGCTTTTAAGTATATATTTCTTTTGGAATGCAATAGTTTTTTATTGAAAAATAAACCACTACAACAACTCCAGGAATTATCATATTATATTACAATTATAATTTGGTTCATCAAAAAATGCGTTTACAGTTTTGCACACATTCCAAAAATGTAAATGCATTTTTTGATGGATCAAATATTATTCGGTTTATGGTTTTCATAATTCCTGGAGCTGTTGTGATGGTTTATTTTTCAATAAAAAACTATTGCATTGCAAAAGAAATATATAATTAAAAGCTTCCCTTTAGCTTTAATAGATACTAAAACTTTTCAGTTGTTATTGTAAAACCATATCTTAAAAAAACTAGTTTAAGTTTGAGTTTTAATTCAAATTACAGGTAACGTACAGCAGTACAACTCTTGAATGATAATAAAAACACCAAAATATTTCGTAGTTATTTTTAAATAAATACCAAAAGCGTAATGCTTGATAGACGTAAAAATAATATCACTCTTTTTAGTTCTTGTGTTTTAATTGACCCAGTATTTACCAATTTTGGAGCTACTTTGATAAGATTTACCTGTACCCTATAAATCCGAAACACTAACGAAATTTGATCAATCGATCTATTGAATATTTTTGAACAATCCCCTTGCTTTCTTCATCTGCTTAAGAAGCCGGTACTAAACTAGTTCTAAAAATCTAGCATCCACTGTAAGGTGGGTGATTTTTCTCCCGTTTGGCCTCATCAAATACTTTTGAAAGCTATATTTCTTTATAGTTTATACGATAAGCGCTAGATAGATAAGCGCTTAATCGTAATAAAAGAGTATTTACTATGGTAGATACATGCAATGGATGTCTGGCGGGAATAACCTAAGGGGATTTTTGAAAAACAAAGTAAACTTTAAAAAACTAAAAACTAAGTAATATGTATATAAATGTTGACCTGAAATGGTAGTTATATCGGCTAAAGCCCTAATCATAGAAGAACAATGCTCAAACAACTTTTGTAAAACTAATATTGATTAAAACATAAATTAAATTGATTCGTAATCTAATCGAAATAAATTGCTTAAGTTAAAAAAGAATCAATATCGATTGAATCTAGAGAATACAGTTGAAATTTTTCAATAAAACCATTGACTAGCCGGTAACATTTACATTTAAAATTTAAAAGTTACCTAAAGAGGTATGATAAGCCCAGTATAGGTCCAAGTTCGGTCCGACGCATACTAATACAAAAAAACGTTTTTAAAGTAATGTTTTCTTTAACAAATTTTTAATTACAAAAGAACAAATAGTTTGCAAACATAGCTGTCAAAGATACTATAGGAAACTATCTAGTAAATTGATAACTGATTTTTTTTAAAAAGTACTTGAAGGTACTTAGTAGGAAGTAGAGTAGAGTAAAGTTGAGTATTTAGTAACTCTTAAAAAAGGAAACTTTAATACTTATCTTATGTTACTTTTTAAGGCACCTAGAAATATAGTTTTTTAATTACTTTGTATATAATGTATGTACTAAGTTTCGTAAAGTATTAGATAAAATGGTTAGATAATCCGATAATTATTTCTTTTCTTTATTAATTTAGGAAAAAGAAAAGTATGAATGTTTAATCTTCTGCAAACTCAACACACTTTAAAAAAATATAGAAGATAGGTATAAATTGAATCTTATAGAGCAAAATAAAATATCTTAGTATCTGTGTGCCCAAATTACTTTTGGGGATCAAAAATACTTTCTTAGTTACAAGATACAGTTTCCTTTAAAAAAATATATAAGATACTAGGTATTTTTTGCCAAAAAATGAAAGAATTAATATACTGTATCTTCTATATATTAAAGTAACTAAAACAATTTTTCCGATACTGTTTACACAAATTAACATTTTTCAACTACATAAAGCTATAATTATAAGTCCCAAGAAAACATATAATTACTCAGATCGTGATATTATATCAATATTGAATATAGTACCTTGTATATTGAAAGAAGTTATATTTTTTCGCTAAATTGAACAATTTTCTTACATTTAAATACCAGTTTTGTTTTTACAATCAATGTAGTTGAAACTTTAGGCGACATTATGATTTCTTAAAAAAAACAGTTGTTATCTGAAGTGCCAATATTTTTTTTCAAACTTTTGGTTAGTTATATCCAATGACACAATTAACAATATCCAGTAAGAAGCATCTCGACATTTAATACATTACAAAGTACCAATATAAAGAAAACATTGCGAGTTGCATATACACGAGTTACAATAGTTCGTGTCCACCTAAATCGTTATTGTTTATAGTTCAACTATTTTCACATTTTCATATAATTTTGGATTAAAATCGATTGTTGCCGGGAGTGCATAGATTTTTTGTTTTGTTTTTCTGAAAAATTTGCTTCAGTTTCAATTGTTACTTTAAGTTAAAGAAGAGGTTCGTTTTTTGTTCCTTTAAGTTTGGAATGGAGGTAGAAAGTATATGAGTTTTATGACTGAATATTTTTGTGAATATCTCTAAAATTGATAAAGGAATTACGACAAAGTATGCATATTACAAAAATGACGATACTTATTGTAATATGTGTACTAAAAATTTAGAAAATACGTGCAAAAGTTTAAAAATTTAAAAGAAACGATCTATTTTTTGTCTCATAAAAATCGCGTGAAACGTACAAAATTTAACTACCCAATGCCATAAAAATGAGAAACTCTTGAAAATAATAGGAGCCTACATAAATTCGAATATTTTATAACCTACTTATCTATAAATATAGGATTTACCATCTAAGGGTTAGAATATAGCGCCAGATAAAAAGGACACATGACATCCACACAACTATTAGCCACCCTCAAAAAATTCACCCACGTATTTAACCGCCGCGCCGGGCGTCCAACTCTATGGGCGTTTCATAAGAATTTCTTGCGAAATTTATTTGAATGATATTCATGAATTTCCACCGTTAGTCTGCAAAATGTCCGCTAGGAAGGCACCGAAAACGATTTGAATCCGGGAATGGCCACCGTACACGTTGAAGGATCAAATAAAATGACAAGGGACCTCCATTATATTTTATTTCACCCCCGCATTATCCTCCTCAACACTCCTGAATTATCCCTTTCACTGCCCAGACTCACTCGCACCGCTATCCCAACTATTCCCATCCTTAGCACTAAAGCTAACAGCTGTTCATATCGGAATATTGTGGTTTTTCAAATTGCCTTCTGTTGAAAATTTGAATTTGCGAAGAAAATTTCATATGGAAATTGACCGAACTTAAACGTTTTTGAAAGGTTGGTGTGGTTAAGACGAAGGTTTTAATTAGTTTGTATAGCAAACAGTACAGTTTAACTATTAGAACCTATACATTTTCGCTTTAATCTCGATTTTACACAAATATTTTCAAAACAACCCTCATTTGATTTTTTTTTTTCACGTTTAACCAAACATTTAAATTACAAACTTCATTTAGGGCGACTGGTAATTATATTCAGAATACTAAAGTATTTGATTTATATTATTTTTTATGAAAATAAATTTACAATAGGGGGCTGATTGAGAAAGTTAATCAAATTCACAGCATAATTATGTCTCATATAAAATATAAAATATGATAATTGATTCAAAACCGTGCATGTAATGAAAATGCACCACTTCCCCAAAAAACAATATTTTAAACATAAAAGCCACGATATGATGAATAGGGCATTAATAATTAGGATGAAAGCAAGGGTGGAACGATGATTTTATGGGTTTGAAGTGCAGACCACAATAGGCCCAAAAGTAAATATTTCAATCAGAAATATCCCCGTGATCAGTAAAATTCCATTCTATAAATTCTCTTCTCCATTTCTCCATTTCTCTATAACTCCTCTCATTTTCCCTTTCGCGTATAACAAAATATAACGAAATTTGTTCAGTCTGGCATAATGCAATGCAACGTGTAACGACCGAATGAGTTTTCCGAACGAAACGATCGAAAGCATTATCGAGAAATCCAAAATAATCCCGCTATAATATTTAAATGGATCTCTGATACAACGCCACTCATAGTTCATACCTGTGTAAATGGTTAGGAAGGATAAAGGGTGAATGAGATGTGAGGTCTCCCGCTGTCTATCGATAAAATGAATGCATAATTGAAATTGCGACATCAGCATTATATGAATTTGCATATATTTCATACATGAAAGCGAGGATGCGAAATTTGGCCGTTCTGCTTTTGGATCGAAAATATGTGTTCAACGAAATTGGTACCGCGCCAGGGAGGAATGAGAATGAGAAAAAAGTCTATAATTTGTACTTAACATAGTTATGGAATTTTCAGATATCTGATTATCATGTATCACTTTAAAAGTGTATTACCGTTTTTATAACATTATATGAAATTAAGTACCATTGATTCATTATATTTTTGCAATATTTCTTTGGGCATTAAGCAAATCAGTTTTCCGTCAAATCATTATTGGTCACTACCTTAAAGTAGTAAGCTTGATGTTATTATTTTCTTCGGTATAACAATTCTAGCAATGGAAGGCGTTTAAGTATAGTGATTCTTCACTAAAATTGTTTAAGAAGTTAATCGCCAGATACACCTATCCCCCGATTTACACGATACTTGTTTTACTCGATTTCGCTTTTACACGGTTCATAACTAAGGAAATTCGGAAAATTTCTAAAAATGTATTTTTGGTTACATAATCATAAATAAATTTCGAAATTAATTCCGAATAAATTTCGGACATACCTGAATTTGTTAAGTTTCAGCAGGGACTTTTTGAAAAATATTTCGTTTTTTTTTTTCATTTTTAGAATAAGTTCACTACGACATCACGCCATTTTTTGGACAAACTATACCTAGCTTAAAGTTTCTGGATATGTTTTACTCTTGTTCCATTTGAATAAATGACAATGGAACGCGTTTAAGTATAGTGATTCTTCACTATATTGTTTAGGAAGTTAATCACCAGATACACCTATCCCCCGATTTACACGATACTCGTTTTACACGATTTCGCTTTTACACGGTTCATAAACTGGTATAAGCTTGGATCAGGAACGTCGAGATATTCCGAACTGAAGAGAACTATTCCGAATGGGTACGTATAGTTCACTCGAATGCAATTTGTACATAAACTTTGACATGCCAGAAATGAAGAAGTGACGTTTCTTTTCAAATATGTATTTATATTATAATATGTAAAATTAAATTTTTTGTCTCAAGTCCATTTTAGTACACCCACAATCTGCCAACATTGCATTTTCCATTTTGTTTTTAATTTATTTCGCGATATTTTTTAAATTAAAACAACGTCGAAAATGCAACGTTGCCAGATTGTGGGTGTGCTGAAATGGACTTGAGCCAAAGTAAACTTTATTTAGAAAATTTAGTTTTCCAGATTTTATATGATACAATATAAATACATATTTGAAAATAACAGTCGCTACTTCATTTCTGACATGTCAAAATTTACGTACAAATTGCATTCGAGTGAACAATACATACAGGAATAACATCGAAACCATTTGAAAACAGTTTTCAAATTTCGACGTTCCTGATCCAAGCTTATGCCGTTGAAATTATTTTTGAGTTTCTTTCATTTGGCAACACTGATTGCAATAACAAGGGATTCCCCTTTCTGATAGTTCCTCAAAGTGATAGCGAATAAATTTCGAACATACCTGAATTTGTTAAGTTTCAGCAGGTACTTTTTGAAAAATATTTCGTTTCTATTTTTGTTTTCATTTTTAAAATAAGTTCACTACGACATCACGCCATTTTTTGGACAAACTATACCTAGTTTAAAGTTTCTGGATATGTTTTACTCTTGTTCCATTTGAATAAATGACTTAATTGCGCAGTTTTTTTCGTTTTACACGGTTTTATATAGGAAAAACAAAGATTTCATTTTACACGGATTTGTCTGGAACCTATCTTCAGTGTAAATATAGAGGAATAGGTGTAGTTGACATGGTTGCTCAATCTCTTTTGATATTTTGTACTACGTCTGGTGAACTTCTTTCAAATAGAGGTCATCTGTAAATCTTTATAGATGTCTTGGTTTGTGTTGATTGTGGTCAAGAATTTTGCATGAAATAATTTTTATGTTTACATATTTTCTCTGTTTAAAAAAAAAAGCTCTAATTTGAAATTTCTCTAATATTAAAGCTTTAAAGCTTATGAAAGCTAGTGACGAAAATTATACATGCGAGTGATAAAATTATTTTATACATAACTTTCTATAACAAAAAAAATCCTATTAAAAGAGAAATACCTACAAATTTGAAATTTGCCATTTTCCGAGAAAATATGCAAGCTATGTAGTTTTCCTTTCGGAACTCTTGGAACTAGTCGAAACGACAAAGAAACACCAATTAATGGCGCAAAATAATTACGAAATTTTTATTATTATAGAAAAGCTCAACATTTAGCACTACATTTTTGCTTTTAGCTAATCCTCTTGGCCAATACTTATATATCTCCAACAGGTTAGTATACTCTAAAGGAGTACTGTAAAGTTGTGTAGGAGTACTGTAAAGTTGTGTAGGAGTACTGGAGAACAGGTACGCCATCAGAATTGAGTACTTATGCTATTTAATTTATAATAGGTAAATCAAAACAAAAGAAACAATAGTCTTGTGATTTTGATCCTGGATTCAAAGAAAAAACATCAGAAAAACATCCTTTTGTATAATTTATTCAATTTTTTTCTAACACAATTTACACAATTGGAAAAATTCAACGTTTCTCTGCTTACCTGTCCATTTACGACAACATCATTTAAAATTTTCCGCTTTATCATTTTGATTTTTTTTTTCATTTAGTATTTAATTATTGTTAATTACTTCCATTGGTTTTAGTATATCTTAGGTGTTAATTACCGACGAAGAACATGAGTAATTTCAATTTTAGAAAAAAAATAAAGAATTATTGATCACAAATGACAAACTCATCATTTTTTTGGGCAAATCGATAATGAATTTTCGATAGATGAAGACACTCATGGTTATACAATTTGCGATAATTTTAGAAAGTAGTCAACAAAATAAAGGTAGTTTTGTTAATGACCAATATCCGTAAAAACGTTACAACCTTCACTATGGTTTAAATTTTATAATTTTCTTCCCTAAAGAATGAAATAAGTGTTAAAAGGTTTTTTCTCCAACAAAAAATTTTTTCTTCGGCAATTATTCAACGAAATACCAAGAGGATATCACATGTATTCTGTTAATATTCTTGAAAAAATTTCCTTATATAATTTGACGACAATCTACTTCATGTTATAGTTATATTCAGACATATTTCCTACTATTATTGATAAATTTGAATGATATAATAAATTTAACTTTGATTTCTATTCATATTGAATTATGTAGTAATTGAAAGAACCATAGCTGCTATTTTCAACTATTCAAACCGGCTTTAGTTTGATAACTTCGAACACAAAATGGTTTGAATAAGTTATTACTCTTTAAGAACAAAAATAAAATAAGAATTTCACACTTTTACCCTGAAATATTTTAATATTGTTCAATATTATTTTTTACTTGTCGTGTCTCAACAGTTACTTTAGTTAAGCAGATTTTTCTACAATTTAAATGTTAAGAAATTTATTGCAATACTATGAAATATATCTGATGGCTGTTTTTAATTAGAAAGCACTTGATGAAGACAAAAGCCAAAATAGTTGCTGAAACGTTATGCGTTAAGCATATTACATTATGTGAGTTTTTAAGCCTTTATTTCCACTTATTCTTTGGGGTCAACACTAAGCGATGGAGGCGAACCAAAGCCTGGTCGAAATATAATTGTTCCAGATAAAAAGTATATCCACATAAAGAAATATATAAGTTGAATTTTTTAACCTTTTAGTAGCATTTTTTGCCACTGACCTAAGGGGTACTTGGGCGATATAATTTTTCATTGAGATGATCTATATACTTTTAAGATAACTTAAAATCCCTTACTCATCTTATTCCTTTTTGCCATTTTTGGGTTTTTTAAAAGCCAAGTTATAGATATCGATAAAAGAATCTCAATGATAAATGCCTCATTGAACCCATGAAGTGGTTCATCTCTATTCTATCAGAGTAGCAAGATGATTAATAACTGAAGACGAAATCACAAATTTATATATCTTTTTTGGATATAATAATAATAAAACTTTATTTCCTACAATTAATTTACACGTGTAAGTTTACAAATTTAAAATTTTGTTTACTTACCTTACCATTTTTGTTTAACTTCAAAGTTCCTTCTTGTGTTTACCACAATATTTTACCTTTTAACTTTTGCTACTCATTTCCCTTTCCTTTATTTTTATTTTTTAATTTCATTATAGGGGTGTCCTTTTAAGGGGGAGTTTTTTGGATATTTATTATAATTAAACAAGTATAGATTTAAAAAGCTTGAAATATACCAAAACATGATATAAAACTAAAATTGACACTTCCAGATTACAATACAACTTTATGATTAAATATGTAATATGAAAAAAGATGAAAATGTACTCAAAAACCAATAAACAACTGTACATAAGTATTAAATTTTATCAATAGTCATAAGCTTTGTTATGCCATTAATATTAAACTTGTTAAAGATAAAGCTAGGGGAGACAAAGTATTGACGAAACAACATGAGTTTAAACTTTGATACATCTTTCATTTGAAGAATGGATGAGAATTTATGTTTTATATCTAAAAAAATTGTACAATATTTGATAATAGCAAGACGTTGGTAAATTTAATAGAATTTAAAATTTATTACATATTTCTCGGTCGAAGTAGCTCTCATAATGAATTACATTCATCATTACCAAACCTGACTGTCGAGTTTTATATATGGTAGATCCTATAATATATTCTTATCAATTTATAGGAAATCATTCTCTGATTTTACCAAGATTAACGCTCTGTCGCTCAGAATGATACCGATGTCAAATACACAGATTTCACATAACGAGCTTTATATTGATTTAAAGATATATCAGCGAAGAAAATCGTAAAACCTTTACAAATAAATCCAATTAAGTTATTAAATTCTTCTCGAATATTTGAAATCGATTTTGAACCAATATGAAGCTAAATGTGTGGATGATGGCAGTAACTAGATTACTGTTCGCGGAAAATTGTAGGCAAAAAATTGCGAACGTTTTTTTTTGATTTTGCTAGCAAAAAAAATGGATGAAATATCTTTGCATTGTACTCTTTTGTGCATTTTAAAACTTTGTCATATTTAGTTTCTAAATCATTTTAATTGTTCAACTTTCTTCTATGTTTTATTAGCTTTGCCTATTCTTTTTGAATTGAAACAAAGTAGCGGAGAAAGAAGAACTGTAACAATGAATCTACAGGATTATTAAGGAAATTAATAAGTAAAGTGTATTTATAAATTAAATGTTGACAGAAGACGTTAAAGTAGAAAATATGTGTACCTACTAATAAAAATTGAAAAAAAAGAAGTTATATTTACGGTGGAAAATAGAAACTAACGTAGTTGATCGCTATAATTTGTAGTTGAAAAGAAAACAAATAAAAAATGTAAATATGTGCACAGTATGAAACATAAAAAGTTAAGAAGCAAAATTAAAAATTAAAATGAAATATGATGAGCTACAAACTTGACTGACGATTTTTTACATGAAGAGAGGAAAACAATATGGTATATGAAGGAAATTAAAGGTTTTGGTTAGCTTGGCATTGTAAACCATAAAGTGGAAAAAAATGTTTAATAAGTAATAAAATATAAAAAAAATCAACTTAAAATAGGAACCCAACTATTTTTTAAAATTAAAGTCACTTAATCTTCATTGATCAATTATCGACTGTTGGTCTCCTTCTACGTGTATGCTTGGTTGTGTTGGTTATATTGGTTTTTAAATAGGTCTTATATTTATTTTTAGTTGAATTTATACATCTTAGTGTAGCCAAATTAAATTTGCTAGTCACTTTTATTTAGTCATATTGGACTATGGTTAGTAATTATTTAGTTAGTAGTCACTTTTACGTTAAATATTTAGCAATCCGGTAACTTTTAAAAACTCTAAGGTCCTTCTTACTTTCTCCCTGTCGTTAAGCATATTCCTAGGGTCGTCTCCTAGTATACACTTTTTCTTACAGTAGGCTAAGATTATGCAGACGATTAGAAGATGATGAACGACAAGCTCCTCTCTTCAATTAGGTATATGTCGCATTACATGCTAATGGGTCATCCTGGTGTCTCCTATCTTGAGTTTCATTATAGCCACTGCATAGTTTCTGGATATGGATTCGCTTGGGGATATAACCTGGACTAAGTCCCTCGCCATAGTTAATTTCTGGAGTGTATTCCTCCATATACTGTTCCAGGTTTTTTGAACTTTAATCTTGACTTATTTGTTCCAGTTTTCTAATTCCAACTAGTTAGTTATTCTTATGTTTATGTTATTCTTATAATTATTAGTTATTCTAACTTCTTCAGGGCTCAATTATGACATTTGTAGAGTAATTTTTAATTTTGAGCCTTGAAGAAGTCAGGAATGACTGACGAAATGTTGGCGATAAAATAAATAATATTCTACAAGAAGCTTCATCCTTATTGCTCACAATTTAATTTGTTTTATTATTTTAAGACTGTGATTTCTTTGACATTTTAAAAAATAATAAATAATAAAAAAAACTTTAAAATTGTATTGTGAAAAAAGCTTCCATTACAAAAATATACTACTAATTCCTTTCGTTCCTGTTTCAATACACATAGCACACATATGTACAGTTGAGGGAACTTTTTTCTTGCAGTTTTACGACTGTTGGAAAAACAATGTTTCGTAAGTTATCTCATCGTAAAAACAGAAAATTTTTAAACTCCAATCATTCAAAGTAAAATTAAACTTTTCCTGGAGAGAAGATTTTGTGCTCTTATCGTTTGAGCCACTATTAAAGATAAGACCAAGCCGGTCGTTCGAATACGATGGAAAAAACATACGTAGAAAATAAAATTTCAGATAGAAGAAAAAACGAGCAAATAAAATAGTTTGCGGTTAACGTAAGCAAGTTCAGGACATAAATTTTAAATTTATGAAGTGCCGTCTCTTTGCTCGCAAAATTAAGTCGTTAATTGAACTTTTTACATTTACAAGATTTATTTGGTCGACAATGGAGAAAATCTGGGTTTAAGTTTCACTACAAATGATTCAAAAAGCTCCATTACACAACCGTTAATTTCTCGATGAGAATATATTTTATTTTTTTTAAAAAAAAACCTTCCAGCATTTCGTTTAACAATGTTAATAATGACTTAAACATTAAAACATCTTAAAGATTGCAAATAAAATATGTACCACAATAAAATATTCAATGTGCACTTTGTGCAAATAAATTTTGACTTAAACACAGTTTACAAGTTACGGCGACACATAAAACGCATTTTATGTTATCATTTCGTTTTATTAGTCGCTTACCCTCCTAAATCATCCCTCGTAGCGACGAATAACAAATAAAATACGGCTTGAAAATGAATTTCAAATATGAGTGTAGAAAATGTGTTCTTTAGATTTTTGATGGCCTAATGGGTCATATATGAAAAAGAAATACATAAAGATGATACAATAAGCTTTGTAGATTTAAAAAGGGTTAATGGAGGTTTCGGAGGCTTGGGAAACGGGAAGTAGTAACCCTAAATTTGCAATTTACATAATTTTATTTTTGCCTAGTAGAATTGAAGCAGAATTGTGATTTATTGAAAATTTTATCATATTTAATATCTAGTGTTTTTCTTTCTTGTAAATCAGATTTGAAGGAATATATTCTTTATTTTATTGGCTTTTTTGCTTTTTATATTCCAATATTTCTCCTATCTGAACCTGTATTGTAAAATTATGTGGAATATTTTATGCAAACTGTTATATATTTGTAAGAATTCAAAAGGTGGTTCCCAACTAATTTTTTTACAGCAAAAATTGACATGAGAAATTATTTAAATTAATAATTTTCATTAAAGCAACATCAACTTTGAAAAAATATTATCATGATAAAATATGAACTAGCTAATAGTCACAGCATTGTTTGTGGTTTTAATTTATAGAAAAAAATTGTGAAGACAGTTTTTTTAAGTATAAAACTTTTTATAAATTTTTTATAAAATCAGTTCCTTTCTACTTACTTTTGGTTTTGTTCTTGCGATTTTCGAAAGAAAATGGCCAAACTTGGCAGAATAAAGCAAAACTTAGATCACCGGTAAGTGGTGTCTCAGAAATATACCTACATATCACAAACTGATTTTAATGTTTTCTATGCATATAACCCTGTGATGAGGAAACTGATGCCCGGCCCCTATGATATTTGAAAACGCAACTAGGTTAAAACAAAAAATGGTGAGAGTAAAACAGGCTCAAAATTTTTGAACTATTTGCTATATCATTCTTTTGTTCATTATTCTTTGTTTTTGAACTTGATTTACTAAAATTTTTATTGCTAATTTTCTCCAACTTCTACTGATGTCAAATGGATTTTCAAACTAAGGAGTCTAGTTTATTTGTACACTTACATATTGGTATAATATTATGGGGATTATATTGCAAATTAAAAACTATTCCACACATTTTAAATTTGTATAATTTTCATCAAAATTTTCTTCAAATTACAAGCATATTATGTAAATGTCAATTGCTCTTGGGATTTTTATATTCAATTATATTCAATTTATATTCAACTTGTTAAACCATTGCATTGATAGTATGAAAATTTGTATTGAGATTATTATTCCGAATTTTTAAAATGGGTGCTGTTTGGGGTCCAGGTCCTGTTTCTTAGAGAAACTGTACAATGCGTTGGTGATAAATACTTGTTCGACCAGGGACCTCAAATTCTATAGCGAAAGTGGTTGCAAAAAATTTGCAAAATTTTGTGGCCTGTGTGTATCTTAAAGCTATTTTTAGAAATTTTTTTCTAGAACTTATCGTTTTGGTACTTTTTTTTAAATTGATGTATATAATATTATGGTTTGCAAGTTGGATATATAAAATTATGAATCAATAATTGTTGTGATATGAATTTTGGGGATCAATATGCTTAAGATTTCTTTATAATAAAATGAAATTAATCCCATAATATTCAACAAAAAATGATAATTTTTGGATTTGAATTTTAAAAATGTATAAGTTCAATTAATTCAACAGGTTCTGATATTTTATATGCGGCAGTGTTTCCCAAATTTTCAATACTTTGTATAGGAAATTATAGAAACGAATCCATGTTTGATTATAGTGACATTGAATGACCTTCGTCAAGAAAACAAAATTCAAAACATGCCACTTTTGTGTAAGAATGTTGTCTAAACCATTTCTTGATAAGAAATTTTCGAGTGAGACCTATGGGGTCCTTACTGGGTTACCCTTTTTGGAGCTCCAGTTGGGAATGCAACGCAAATCCAATTTGGGCCTCCATTTGGCCATCTCAATAAGACCCCGAATGGGCAATTCCAATAAGATCCCCATTGGGCAATTGCAATTAAGTCCCCAATGAGCAATGCCAATAAGGTCCCCATTAGATAGTCTTAATTAGGTCCCCATATGGCAATTATAAGGCCCCGATTTGGCAATCCCAAAAAGAACCCAATTAGGTAATCTGTTACCAAATAGTTCACTATTATCTTTTAGTACAGGTTTATTGTTGGTTATAATTAATTATTCTTTCCAATTATATGATGCATATGAAGATTCTGTAGACATTAGATGCTCATACATTGACAAATTATTGAATTGATTCTCGATATTTTCTGGTTAGTAAACGCCGAAGAAGTTCACTAGTGATATTATATTTATCAGTATTTAACAATTTTAAATAATTTTTGGATAAATCACACCTATATTACGCTAATAATAATAATGATACTAAAAATAATAATATTAATGTTATATACAATTGTTATACCAAGGCCCAAATGCAACCAAAATTAGAAGTATTGCGTACCCTCGTCAAACTTTTATCGTTTCCTGGAGGTACAGATATTACATTTTGAAAAACGCTGATATGAGAATCTTAGAGAATATAATATAACAGTTTACTATTTGATATTTCTGTTTTACAATAAATAGACAGATAGTTTTTTTTTTGGTATAAGGTTGTATATACTTCCTATTTATTTACTTATTTATTTATTTAGTGTTTTTAATTGTTATTTACCGTTGTTTAATAATTATCAAGGCTTTTAGCGACTCTAGGGTTATTAAAAATCCGTAAATCAAGAAGTGGCCGTTTAGCGGTCACTAGTAGGCGTACTAAGATTTGTAGGCTGTGGCCTATTTGATAAGCATATGTGCAAGTGAAATAATTCTATATATTACTTATAAATAAATTTTGTAGTTTTAAAAAAAAAGGCTCATAGGTTTACATTAAGGTTGTAAATATGAAGCACGTGTAAAATAAATTAGCCAGACATAAGAGCAATAAAAAGATAGACTAACTCATAGGTATGATTTCAAATAGCTAATTTTAGTTTTACTGTGTTTCATATTTCATAACTTTCATAAAGCAAATAAAGAAGCAATGTCATATTAATTTATACAATTCAAAGATAAATAGAATTATGATGTTAAAGAGCCATTACTTATCCCCGTTTTCCACCACTAGCACTAACCAACCCACTTTATTTACTATGCAAATATTAAGAATAAAATCAAACATTGTGTACATATTTTGACAAAATAAATAATAACGCTAGTTTCAAACAGATGTGGCCAAGCACCAGGCACAATTTGCATCGTTTTGGCTCGCAAAATTTTCCACCCCCTAGAAAAACGCGGCCCACCCCGTAAGACGAGGGCGAGTAGGCGACAAGAGTTGAGCTGGAGATTTCGTTTTGCTAATATTTGATTTTATGTAAATGTTTCCAGACTAAAGCCGGGACGAACATTTCGAATTTCTAGCTCGATTTTCGCAGCCGCAAAATCTTAGTTTAAATTTTAGATTAGACACGAATATTATATTGTTGTGCATATGTATATGGAAAATAAATACGAACGATTATAATACTCGTAATTTTCGATAGCGTTTTGTTGCCGACGCCGATGAAAATCCCGGGATTTTCTTGATAAATACACAGTGTCATATACGTTTAAGACAATATAATATCTAACTGTATTGTTTAAATTTCAAACAAAAAAGATAAGGATGAGATGGAAAATATGGATGTGTATAAATATTTTACGTTAATAATAGCAGAAAACTTTAACTAGTAATTTTATTTTCTCCCTATAAATAATCCCGTTAAGCTGTTCCAATGGGATAATGGGAAAAAATCAAAGTGAGTGTTGAAAATAATTTAACAGATCTTTCCAGATGCCACTGCTCTCTCAATGTTCAGCTTCGATATTTTAAAATCCACTTTAAGGTTACGATGATAATAATAATAACAATACGAGGAAAATAATTTTCTATTGAAATGAGACCTCGAACCTTTTCCGCCGCCATATCAAATAATTTAATTGCCTTTTGGAAAAAGGGTATATTTATAAACGGATATGAAACAACAAAAACATCCCTTACAACATCCACGCCGGGTTATGTATGTATGTATATCAAACTCGCATTTATATTCTCTCTCTTATTTCCTCAAAGAACCCGGCTTTTCCTTTCATTTTTCGCTTTCGTTTCTATATACCTTGTATATAACTTTTAATAATTGATACAAACCATTCGCTTAATTACTCTACAATCCGTACTTGAATTCTACCCTATCTCAAGTATATAAAACTCTTTAGGCTTTCCATCTTAAATAAAAGTACCAAAGGCTTTTGCTTCCCTTATAAATTTCTTGGATAAATAAAATTTAATACTTTTACAAGAAAGCATTGGAATGAGTTAATTTTTCACGGAAAAAATAGATCAAAAGAAAACTAATTTATAAATGAGAGCAATAGACAAATATTTCCGTAAGAAATTTTTCGAGAAATTGGATAAAATTCTAACTAGTTTTTGTGATTTATTCGAAAGTTGGAAAACTGGGGTATGATGTTTGCACATAAGAAATGAAATGAGAAATGTTCAAGAAAGCAGTAAATGAAGTAACCATTGCAGATAAAAATACAGACCGATCATATTGCTTACGAAAAGATACACATATGTGAATTATAGGAAATTAACAAAAACCGACAAAATCGGATGGGTGAATTATTTCGATAGATAAAGGAAAATAAATGGAAACTACGAAAACTAATGTCTGTTATGATAAAACAAACAACTCGACAATAAATTACAAAAATTTAAAAGTTTTCGATCGAAACGATTAAACGGAAAACACTTGAAAATTCTGGAGAGCTTTTTATTGGAACGGTTTCAATTCGTTGACGCATTTCAATTTCTCACGTAGTGATTATCTGTGGATTTTTTTTTTGTTGTGGTTCGCCCAATCTTAAAGTGTTCCCAATGGATATAAATCCGGGATCGTTCAGTCAATCAGTGTGGGGGGAAGTTAACAGTACCTTTGTGTCCTATCTAACATCTTTGGAGAATGCCATCACGATAGGCTCTTACCAAACGTTGCGTCATCGTACTGTAAATAAAATTGTCACCCTCATAAAAAGAGAAGTGTTATATTTGCCTCATTGTCAGACTTTATTGGCATGACGGTTGATGACTTATGATATCAACAATAAAACGAGTTCAATGATGAAAAATCAAATAAAACTTAAAATAAAACTTTATGGGCAATATAACCGACCAAGAGCTCATTCTATTATATCACCTTTACTGAAAAACTAAAATAACTAAGAATTAAGATAACCACTTAATGTTGTACAGTTTTAAAAGGCTTAAACTTTTCAATCGTACACTTTTACGCTTTAAAAATAAATTTTCATAATAGGAAATGAAAACCAATTTATACAAAAAATCAAGTGTAAAATACAAATAATAGCTTTTTATTATACTTTAAAAATGTATATTTAATAATTCATTGAAATTAATATAATTTAATCAAAATCGCAATGAAAAAGTTCCAATTAAGGCTTTAGTGCTTCAAAGCTTTATTATTTAAAAAAAAAACAAATAATTTTTTTAGAGAGCTCCTTCCTTTCCTGTCTCTCCTACAGGTATTTTAGAGTGAGAATAAAAGATACATTTTTTCCTCTCATATCAACTTTAGCTTATATTCCGGCCGGTATACCCAAAGCTTTGTAATAATTATATTGCATATATCTCTACCTATCTGAATACCCTAATAGCCTATGTTGGTGATACAGTAATCCCCGTTTCTAATCTCAGCTTGTCGCAACTAAAAAAGTGAAATAGTATAAAATAAAAACCAACAACAATAAAAGGATAAATGTGACATTTACTTTGAATAAATAAATGAGCATTCATTATTATACGATAATACTTTAAAAACCTCAACAGAAATTCACTGTCTAGGATTCTTCCTGAACCGAGTACCTGAAGGATCTAAAGACGATTAATACTCAGGAGACAAGTTTTTAATTGTTGTGTTAAAAATCTTTGAAGAAATTTAACAAGGAGATTATTTAACCATCGAAGAGGGAAAATCAAAATACTTATAGTGTTAGTAATAGGATATATTCCTCTAAGGAAGTATCTCACACTACTGGGATTAAAAACAAGTCAAGTGAAGGGAGGAAATTTAAGGAAGAGAAGAAAGCGCCTATTTTATTTGACTGCTATTCTTTTCACTTTTGCTCTTTCTACCGTTTTGGTTTCCTAGGGCAGTATAGATATGAGTTAGGTTACCTATAGTCATAGGAACCCAATTAAACCATTTTTGAGATTTATCTCTGATTTTCTTTTATTTAGTTGAAATTTCAGGTTAGAGTAAAACCAAGTCGAGTAAATGCAGGACAAACCACCTGTCCTGTTTCACTGATGTTCTTATTGCTTTTGCTCTCCCTATCATTTTGGTATTCTAGGGCAGTATAGATATGAGTTAGGTTAAAGTTATAGAAACGCAATTAATCTATTTCTGAGATTCATTTCGGATTATTATTTCAATAGTTAAACTTTTCAGAATGAGGTTAATTATGCTACAATATTGCTGATTTAGGGATTATTGTGTTTCCTGGGTCTCTAACTCATCTAGTTAAGACCAACTAGCTGAGCGATCCTCCACAACCGGCGTACCAGGTGTTTTTCGACTATTTCGGTTTCAGGGTTTGTAATCCCAAGTTCTTTATCAAACTTTTTTTAGATGTTTCCAGCTTTATTAAGCTTTATCATTCTTTGCCTGACAAAATCTTCATTAAGGACCACTCACGAGTAATCCAATTTATTGCAGATTATTCTTCAGTTCGCAGTGGCTAGTTATTAGGCCTGTTATCACTTTGATTTGTTTTCAAGCCAGATTAAGCATTTCAGTAGTTTGGTTCAGGGATGGTTTTCCCATCATCTTTTTACTGTGTTTTTGTCCATTGGTGTTCCTCCATTTGATAGTATTCTTATCTATAATTTTGTGACACAAAATACGAGTGGATCTATGAATAGTATTAAGTATGTATCCGAATTAAATCTAATCGAATAAAACTAGGAACAACGTTGATTCCAATAGCCTTCTTGGGCAGAAGAACTCAAACGAGAGTTCCTGCAAAAATTAGAATGAAGGTGGAAGAATTCTTCTTCCAAATAAGAATAGTATGACTAAAGTATTTATTTTAAAATTTACTTATTGTAAGTTTCATCTCATAGCAAAGCACTCATCTATAAAAAGAAGACTCATATATATCCTAAGAAAACGAGTGAAGTTCGATAAATTTTGATATAGTGAGACATCGGAAGAAGGGGTATTCAGAAATCGTACATTTCCGCTTTTTTAATTGAAATATTTGTAGAGATTTTTTCATAAGCTCTTGTTACTTCTTTTCAATGAATTTTTTCTGTAGGGAAGTTCTTTGAGAACTTTAAATGTCCACAAGGGCGGTGGCGGAACTTTACAGTATGACAGTATTACACAGTGGGAGTTTGTCACAGCTCCCGAAAAAAGTGGTCGTCTTTTATGGATAGTTCAAATTCACTCAATTCTGGTTCGGAATTTGGATCCATGAATAATTTTATTTGAATTTTTAGATTTTGATTTTGATCAGCTTTTAAAAGAGTTTTCAAAGAACTCATAATACGACTAAATTATTTCTCAATTACATTTAAACTACACTTTCTTTGCACAATTTAAAATCGTGAATTTGTATTTCTTTATTCTCTTTATTCTCCACTTTAGATATAAAATCGAATTTTAGTAATTGGTAAAAAAGCTCAAAGTTAGCTACATGTACAGCGCAAGATTTACACAAGAGACAGTTGGAACTGGGGCCCAGGGCGGCAAAATTTGTGTAATTTAAAAAAAAAATTGCTCAATATAATTAATTAATTTCCTTAATTAATCGTCTTTTGTTTAATAGATAGCTCCAGAAATACAATTCATGCGTTATTTGAAAAAACGAAATTTTGTAAATTATGATTTTGGCATTTTTAGTTAAAATTAATAATCAAAATAATTTAATTAATGTATTTTCATGAAGATTTAAAACGTTAAAATTTGATCAATTGATTTTTAAAATTTCAGTGTTAGGGTGGCATTTTCAACAGTGCCCATGGGTGGCTCTAAGTTCGAATTTGGCACTAACTTTGTATAATTAATCTGTCCAAAACTAGTCCTGGTTTGATGTTAAAACAAAAATTATTTATGGGTTGTAAACTACAACTTTAACAAAGAACCAACTATGTTTTTTGCAGACTATACAGTATTAATATAAAATAGAATAATTAATATAAAATAGCAGTTCAATGGATTTGTTTAAAGGTATTTCAAATTATTTTCGATTCACAGTATAAAACCTCTACTGAGCAAATTTTAATTACTAAAGTCAGTTTGGATTTAATTTCACGTAAATCATTTAATTAAATCAAACCGCATCTAATTGCTTGTTCTAATTTAATTATTGAAATCTTTTGGAGTTTCGTACCAAAAGTTTTTGTTTTGGTGACACATAAAGCTTTAATACCGGTTTAATTTCAATGTTGAAATTTATTGAGATTGAATCTTTATGGGTGCTGTGGTTTGATTTCTGCTGTTTGCATAATGAATTAGGCACTTCGCTTATATAAAGATGAAATGAATTATTAAAGTTAAAATATAAAATTTTCATTTTATTTGCAAACGTAACTGTATGCAAAATAAGTAGGATCAAATTAATCATTGCCACTGCTAAAATGTGTACGGACTATACTAAATGTAAGATTAATCCAGGAAATTAAAAGTTACCTACATTGTATGGCGTAAGTATGCCAATTCATTCATTCTCCCTTATTAAAATTTAAAGAAAACTGAACCGAAAAAATGGTATTTTCTTATCTTTATCTCTCTTACTTTTCCGAAATACTGCATTGTTCCAGTGTATAGTAGAGCCACGTTTAATGTGGAATGTAATTAGATAGCGACGGACCTGGGAAGAAATCTCTCGAATTCCCTAATCTAAACGGCTTACGTTCGTAATTTATAAATTGAGGCGAAACGAGATGCTACGACATCTCGAGGAGCATTCGTTAAGAATTTACGTCTTTTTTCTACTTCAATATTTCATTCAATTAAAAGACGAGAAAATTAAAAAAGAAAATAAAACAATTAGAACAAAAGCAAACTATTTTTTTTCGTGGACATTTATTGTCGGGGAAAAGCCGTGAGGAAGTGTGGCCGTCGTTGCCTTAATGAAATCGACGCCGAATTTTGTTAGTAATGAAATTCGGGATCATAACGACTAAGGCGACAATGTAGGTTACTTAATGTCTTGGCCGTTTTTTTTTTCAATTGGAATAAATAGAAAAGTTTCGGGGTGGGTTGGAGGTCTTTTAAACCAAAAATCAGTTGGTGGTGGAACGAATCGGTGGTAATTCTGTTACTAGAATTCGTCAATAAAGTGATGAGACACGTCATTGTTAAAATTTATTGGTTTTAGTCACCATGAGTTGTACGTATAATCAAATTTACGACTTTTCCAACGTAAAACGAAGTTATTTTTCGCTTCGAAGCAAAAAATGTGGTCCCCATACCATTGGAAACGTGACATAATCAAATGGATTTATCTTCGCGGTTTTTTCGTTCCTTTTTTCACTTTTCCTCTATAGGTGATGTGCGATAAAAAGGTATACATATGTGGGAAAGAAAGCGCAGACGATTTTATTTTTTTTTTTTTGTTGCATCCCCTTACCCACTCCCGGTAAGATCTATAGTAAACAGCTATTAGAATTTATTGGTACACATTGAACGTGGTACTTTTCTACTTTTATTTTTCCCAAACAGCTTTTCGATTTCATTTATTTACGGATCGGAATAAATATTTTTTTCCATCTTAACTGATCATGTGGTATTTTAGCTCATGAATAAATATAAGTTTCTACAGGAAAAATCCCTCGGTAAATACACGTGAAATTAGTGAGGTGAAAATTATCGATGTTTGTATTTTAACTATTAATTTATTGAACGAATGAAATGGAACTTTCTGGAATGAAAATTGTCGTTATTGAATTATCCAACTTTACTTCGATGTTGGTTTCGGTGATAGTTAACTTTGGCTAAGTTCAGATCTTTGCTTAGACGATGAAACTTGAGAGAAACGCATTTAATTTTCTGGCACAAGCTGGGTATATTGAAAGGAATCAAGAGATCAAGTAACATTTACTTGAATTTATATTACAAATTTCATAAGTTCATTTTAATCCAATTTTGCAATTGGCTTTCAATTACCAAAGATAAGATTTTTCGTTTAGTACCTTTTTAACTTATTAAACACTGTTAAATGTTAATTTAAAGATTTTTCATAACAAAAAATATGTTTTGCTTCATTTAATGGTAAAGAAATACTATACAATAAAATTTTGCTTAGGAAGTAAATTTTGGATTGTCTGAAGTAAAATATTGACTATTTAATGAAAAGCAATCTTCTGAAAACTTTTGAAATATGGTGCTTATTCTATGGACAAAAAAGCGACAAAAAAAGCACCCTTGCGTGAATACAAACAGACCAGTTAGTATCTATCAAATGACAAACAGTACAGTACCCACAGACCTAAAATATTGTCCTGATTTTAAAATACCCACAATTGATAGTTTCCTGATGGAGAGAAAATTCTTTGTATATTATGGCGGCGTTGCCAGCTCGACCTACCCAGTGATGGCAGGCGTCCCTCAGGGAAGTGTATTGGGTCCAACCCTATACAATATTTTTACGGCAGATTTACCGGTAGATGCAAATATCTTCACATCTACCTTCGCTGACGACACCGCAATTCTCATGCTAACTCAAACGCTCATATAGCGACTAGAGAGTTACAAGAACATGCGAATCGAAAACTCAGGTCATCACATTCACACTTCGAAAAAGCTCTGGTGGCCCAATTACCATCAACAATTGTCCAATCGTAAACAGCCAGGAAGTTAAATACCTCAGCTTCCACCTAGAGAGACGATTGACTTGGAAAACTCACATCACTAAGAAAGCTTCACAGGTGAAAATCCTACATTGGAGACTTGAATGGTTGACCGGAAAGAAATCGTCTTTGAGTCTGACTTCAAAGGTCATGATTTACAAAGCGATTCTCAGACCAACATGGGCGTATGGAGCACATTTGTGGGCCTCCGCAAAACTATCAAATGTTGAGCTGATCCAGAGACGACGGACTGCCATTCTCAGATCCATCTTGGGGGTCAGGCGCTACGTCAAAAACGAGATCATCCAGCGCGACCTGGGGATTGACCCGGTACTAAGCTTTTCAAAAAAGCAGGGTCAAAAATATTCGCAAATGATTGACGCTCATCCTAACGTACTAGCTGCGAAGTTTCTGCAAGCCCCTCCATACAAAAGACTAAGACGAAAGGACCCTAGTTCATTTATAAGTGCATACATATATAACCTGGCGTTATTTCATAGTTGTATTATTAACTTTTCACGGTCTTTTCGATAGTCCAATTTTATAATAGTTGTCGATTTTTAAGTAAAGTTAATGATAAAAATGGTTTTTATTTTGACATTGGTCAAAACGCCAGTAGAATGGAGTTCTCTCTTTTCATCTATGTATTGTATTTTTTAAAAAAAAAAAACCCACAAGTACCTGATAACGAGAAAGAAATTACAATAAAGTTATAATAGGACTATAAATAGGATAATATATGATAATAATGGAAAAGTAGAAAAGTTAAATAGCCAGTCCAGAAACGAAAACATGAAATAAGGGAAAATATAAAAAAAAATGAAGAAAAGTTTTAACTTACATATAAAAAACCTTAAAAAATCACAGTGGTAGAAATGATAAAAATTATATTATTTGAAGTCATTGATTTGATTAATGAACTATTAAATCACTATATGAGTTATTCATTTTGAAAGTGACTTAAGTCCATCGCAAGAATATTCCATATAGTTACTATTGTATTTGTTATTAGGCAAAATTATGATAATTTCAATAGAAAAATTATTTGTAATCTGGAAAAATTGGGAAAATGATAATCATTTGTCAACATTGTAAAGCGATAAATACAGCAGTGAATCTATTGGGTTATGTTGTGTTGGTGGAAAAGCAAAATTGTCACAATTGGTTCCACCACCAGATCCATTACGCTTGTTAGTATATGAGATAGGAAATGCATTCAAAAGTTTTAAATGTATTTAATATTAATACCATACATAAAAGAACGTAACAAAACCATGAAATAAAATTTGATATTTGGATTGTTAGTAAAAACATAAAAAAATATTATTAAATTTTCTATACACCAAAAATTCAAGTATACGCTCAACTGATGATATGAAACAACATAGTAAAAGTTTGAAGGCTAAAATGAGAGAATGGTAAGTATAAATATGTGGTTCAAGGAATCTGAACCAGTTTGAGGTATTTATTATTTGTTGTCAATTGCACTTTTATTTACAACTGTTTTCGAATGCATTAATGCTACCTTTGAATCTGCCTTTTACTCACATTTTGGCCTTCAAACTTTTACTATGTTATTTCATATCTCCAGTTCAAAGTCGAATTATTTGTGATTTCCCAACAGTTTGGAATTTTATCTGTTTTGGTCACAATATTGATCATTATAATTATAATTTAATATATATATATATATATATATATATATATATTAAATTATACTACATAAATTGGACCACAATATATTCTATATATTGTACAACATTTAGATTTGACTTGTTTGTGACCTTCTTTATATTTTTTTTTGGCAAAACACTAAGAAGTACCTGAAAACAAAATATTATCGAAATCGATTAACCCGTTCTTGAATTGTACGATAGAATTCAGGTAAACAAATATTTATGTTCAATTATATCAACCTTAGTTTCATAATGATCAATATTGTGACCAAAACAGATAAAATTCCAAACTGTTGGGAAATCACAAATAATTCGACTTTGAACTGGAGATATATATATATATATATATACATAAATCATACCATAAACATAAATTTGAATGGTATGATTTTTATATATTATATAATAATATTAATTTATACTACAGAAATTGGACCACAATATATTCTATATTATGTTGTATAAACAGTATAACTGTTTAAAGTCAGCGAAAAAATCTTATATGTTTATCTAAATAGTTGTACCAATATTTAATTCTCATTTCACTAATGGTTCCAATTTAAAGACAGCTTTACTGATTTGATTGAAACTTTGTAATCAAGATCAACTAATTTTTCTTCAGAAGAAAAGGTTACTTACGTTTAAGTATAAAATAAAAAATAGCATTCAGAAGATGGCCTTTTAAAATAAATAAACGGACACCTTCTAGTTGGATATAAATTGGACGTTTTAATGAAATATCTATGTTTTTTTTAAGATATCAAAAAATCAGTATACTTGATGGTCAAAAAATCAGGAGTGGCCGTTCCCAAATGATATTGCGGGCCACTTCGGAAATGGAACATAGCTCCGCGAGCCACTTTTGAAGTTATATCTTAAATTCTCCATACTAAATTTAGATACTCTGTAAACATTTCTAATATATTGGTCACTGTAAAATTTATACATTTTATAAAAGTCTGATGCATCCCGTGGGTTAGCCACCTCTGACGGCCTCTGATTTAAATACACAATGAATAATCTATATTATATCTACATATATAAAATTGTTTTGTTGGTTTGTGTAGATTTCAAAAAGTCAAAAAGTTCTGCATCGGTTAAGCTGAAATTTTGTTTCAATATACAATCCGCTTCAAAGATTGGTTTTATCTTTTTTTACATCAACAACATACCAGTGACCGCAAAAAAACGGCTTTTTCAACGGTCAATATAATAGCCGCTAACTGTCAATACTTTATTGTTATGATTGTTCAGTGATTTTTAGAGATAGAACAAATTTTCTCAAAACGTAATTGATATATGTATATCTTGAAGATAAGTTAAAATTGATACAATAAGGGATGGTGCGGGTTGATAAGGAAGGTGATTCAAATAATTTACAAGCTTTTTTTTTCCTAAATTCAATATATTTATTTGCAACCATTCCCAACCATAGGCTGGCAAAACAACGTCGAACGGGTTTAGCTAGTATTCTTTATAAAGTTTTGGAAAAGAAAAAAATAAATATAAATTACTACTTTCCATTTTTTCCTGTGAAACCCTTAAAAGATTTACATACATGCACAATCAATTAGTACAACTTTAATTCATCAAATAATTTGGAGGTGTCCCATTTATTTTGATCTCTCTACCCCAATCCCAACAAATCACTTTCCAATACATAACCGTCATTTAAGCACCCCATCCCCACACCAGAATTGCCAATACCGGCTCATGATCCACGTTTAACTTTGTACGTATTGGAAATGACACAAAACCACTTTGAGTTTCGTAACCACTTTTGCGGTTCATTCCACTATTCGTGTGTAATTTGCATTCAGTAATTAGTGGAGGAATTGGCTGTCAACTATTTCTCATTAACTCTTGCCGTCTTCAAAGAAACTCTCTGGAGTGACGCATCAAATTAACGTTCATTTATTTTCCCGAACATTGAGAGGACAAGCCAAAGTGGAGAGACCGAGCAAAAGTTGGCGATGCTTTTCGGACAAAAATATGATGCTAGCAATCAACGACTAATGAAAATTAGCATAAAATACAGTAGAATTACTACTTTTGAATAATTTTTTTCAAAATTTATAGTCATTTATGTGAAAAATAAGGGTTGAATAGTTGATAGATGATTGTTAAGGGTGACAACATTGGTCTCCATTAATCACTGGTTATATAACACATGGATATGTAAAACAGTATCACCTAGGCCCTAGAGGAATAACATTTGAAAGAGAAGACATTTTTCTATAAAAAAAACATTCAAACTTCGATAAAAATATAAATGATGTATGGAATTTTCTTCACATTTCGATCAAGAGAAGTATAGGTAAAAGCGTCGTTGTTTATTTTCTTTACGCTACTTCTTAAAAGGTCTTAAAACTGTGCAGTTTTTGTTTATATACATACCTAATATTCCCAAGCGATAGTTGAGCGTAACGACGATAACATGTCCATAAGAAGCTAGTACACTACCATCGTAAGGATTTCCAGAACCCCATTGAAAGGATTCGCCATGAACGTAAACCATAACGGCATAGGGCGCTTCCAATCCTCGATTACCTGCGAAAAACAATAATGGCCGCGTTAGACATTAATTAAATTACGAAATTATCCATCATTTTCTAATAATAAATTTTCCAGTAGGAAAACAAATTGAAATCAATTTATCAAAATTTATGAATAGACGGCGAAAACACAATATAAGTTTGTCGGAGAAAACGTTTTCACCGAATTTCATGTAGCTTTAATCGAATTATACGAACATCTATCGCTATGCTGTCGTCGAAGCGAATTGTAACTATTTATAATTATATTTAATACAACCCTGAATATAATTAATCAAATTTTAAAACGAAAATTATTACTTTATGCTTAGATCTTACTAAACCCTTGCTTCGTTAATAATCCGATATAAGTTAGCGTAAAGCCTATTAATCAAAATTAATTATATCTGAGCAAGCGCCGAAACAAATGATCGACAACAAAAAAATTCTTTGACGTACTTGATCAAATTTATTTTGTCTACTATCCTAGGACCATTTTCTCACGAAATGGGACCAATAGGAAAATTCCCGAGAATACTATTGGGAACGTATTATTGGGAAAAGATGATTTTATATTCGTCTCGTGTTTTCAATTTAAATGTAGTTCTTTCTTTGAAAATTTCTATTTTAAGTAAACTTTAGAATGGATATGAAAGATGCGAGATAAAATTGAAATTGCTGTAAAATTGTTGAATAGAAACGAAAGAGATATTAGCCAGGCCAGAGGAAAGAGCAGTTCTTCGTTGATAAAATTTAGGATTGTTTTTTTTTTTCTCTAAAATTAAATGGGAAGAGTTTTGCTATTGTGTACGTTAGTGTTGAGGTTAAAGCTTGCAATAATAAAACTTTGCGTTGAATGCAAAATGGACAGAAAATGCTTTAAATGAAATGAACAGAGAAGACAGCAGTAGTTTCCTTTTAGTTATTTCGACTCATTTCCAAACTCGGAAAACTAACCTAAACATATTTGAGTTGTACTAATTTTCGCGCTTTTCACTTCGAACATTCAGCCATTCATACGGATTGCAAAAGTTTAGTCATACTCTGAGGAGAGATTTCGGGATACAGAGAAATGGACGGTGGAATGGGCGGCTGGAAGAAAATGAGGGGAATCCCGTGACCAACGCCTCCAATGTGTATCTACATTGTATGCAGTCCGTCCATCGAAGCCACGTTTCCCAAGAGCACTAGATTGCTTTGTGTGTATAAACCGGAATTGCTATGTACAATGAATACTTAATAAACAATAGGTGGTTGTGGTTGGAACGGCATTATAAAACGGGGTGGAGGTAGAAAATCGAGATGAAAATTCGTCTCTCTCCTATTTTCACTGAGTCGTTGGTTAGATGCAACCGATTGTACCAATCAATACATTTTCACACGAATATGAAAGTAGGAAAAATATCTAAGTTGAAAATGAAAAAAATCAAGCAAAATACCAAGTATAGTAGTTGCGATTATTAATTCTGCAACAACCAAAACCAATGCCAAAATAAAATAAAAAACCAAAAATTTAATATTTTTAATATTTAACGGTAAATAAGACTTGTATAGTAAGAAATTATTTTCCTTATCAGTTTGTTAAAACAAAAATGAGTACTTAAGACTAATACAATTGTTTAATATACTATACTTAAAATATAATTTATTATTATTATAAAATGTACTTTTTTTTCATTTCATATTTAATAGAAATTAATTATATTAAATTCGATCCTACAACACATATTTCAGTTAAAATAGGTTATCAAAACTAACATACTTATTATTTCACTGTTAAAAATTTAGCAGACCTCATGAAGAGCCAAGTTTCCAAGAGAGCCCTTAGGCCCTAACTCCATTATTGTCAACGTGGCGCGCAGGCCCTACCAGTGGGTCATGGGCAGGCCGTGCACCCTTCGGGTGACTATACTATCCCAAAGACTGTGTGGGTGATTGGAGAATGAGTTATTAAATATTTTCTATTTCTACATTTTAATTCTCTATTATATGTCTTTTATTTATTTACTATATGTCTCTATTATATCTCTATTTATTTAACTTTTCTGTCATTTTTATTTTTCTCTTTCATGGATGACTTATTCTTTGGAAGCTTGTTTAAGTACCAAGTTAATAGTCTTTTAAGCTTCCTTCTGTTGAATAAACCATAAAATTTTGAATAAGAAATTTAAATATCACCAGGTGGGGGGGCGTCAGGATTTTTGAAATGGTGGATATGGTGGATATTGCTCAAAATCGGTTGGGAATCACTACCCTAACTCTAGTCTTATCTTGAATTTGACCAAAAAATTTAACTTTCTATATTGTTTTTGAATATTTGGTGATTATTGATTTAGATACTTGAACTTGATTTCTAGCCCAAAATTACCCTTTTGTTGGGTTGAAGAACAAATGTTACATATTCCTTAATTTTTCTGTTATTTACAGTCTCTGGTCAAATTATTAGACGTACTTAAGATTTTTTCTTATTTTGTGTATTCTACTAAATTAAATGTGATATTAATTCATTTTTACATAGTTAAAAGTAGTAAAGTTTTTAGGAAATATAATTTCTACATAAGAGTATAATCTTGATTACTACCCCAATTACCCTACTCTAGGATAATAGCCCTGGTTTGAACCCCATTGAAAATATGTGAAATTTGATAGGAAGAAAAGTGGATAAACAGGTGATCACATCAGAAAAATAGTCCTTAGAAAAAAATATTCATAAATAGAATCCCCATCCACAAATGCAGTGGACATTAATGTCCTACATATACATTCAGCACGCTGCGAAGCTTTAATAGCTGTAAAAGAGCTTTCAATTAAACATTAAATTATTAAGTCGCCATAATTAACAAGATATTTAACATGATCGTGAAAGTAATTTTCAGTAAATATGATTCTTTTGTCATAGTTAAGGAAACTTAAATCCAATCAAAATTTTAAACGCAAAATAAAATAGCTATTAATTCATATTTTGTACAAAATCAATGGTGCATATATTAATATGGCCAGGGATTGCATGTACTAATTTTCAACTGTATACTAAATTTCAGTTTTCTAGACCTTCGTAAAATAATTTTTTGGATAGATTTTGTTGAACATTTTTTAATTTAATACAATTTGGTTTTCTGTATTTGTTACTATGCAAGTTACAGTATAAATAAATTCACCCAAGTGTATCTCAAATCACTGAATTACTCAATGAATGGTTCCGTCATATGAAATTAGGTACGTGCAATGTTAAAATGCAATGTTAATAATAAATTTAAAACTGATAATATATTCCAGTTTCTCTTTTGTATAAATTTCTTATAACTTCGGAAAATAATTGTAATTTGTTAAATTATATAAGCCTTAAACATTTACCATATCTAATTAGTATATTTTTTTCAAATACTTTGCAATATTTTTGTACTTTTCAAATAACAATGCTCATGCTTTAATGATTAATTTAATTTTCGACTTTTGCAGACCATATACTTATAACTTTTGTTTACGTGTGAGAAAGAAGCATCTATATACATACATATCTTTTTGATATCCTAGTCACTAGTTATTTAATAGAGTTGGTAAATAAAATAATTCATAAAATAAATATTTCATGGTGCAAATTTCGGCGTCATTCTATCACTTTGGTTTATTTTAAAAATTTTTACTTTTTATGACAGAAATGTGAAATGGGGGGAGAAAATATTACATATGTCATTGGTTTTGGTAAAAAATTATTTCAAAACTTCGGTATAGTTTTAAAAGGCTTATTAGATAATACCTCACACGTTTATGCGTTAGTTATATATATAGTGAATTTTCTATAACTTTTTTGCAGTTCTTTTATATCCTTCTTTCACTCCCTCTGTATCCCCATTCTTTCTAAATTTTATCTTTTTTACTAAATACAATTAAAGATTGTAATCATTACTTTTTTTTACTTAATATTTTTTGGAATTAGAATGAGCATAGAAAAGAAATTAAAGGAATACCTTCTTTCTAGATAAGCCTAAAAAGAAGTGGCCATAAATTAATTCAAAATAAAACTTTAATTATTTGAATAAACAAGGAAATTATTTTCACGTCATAAATATGTTCAAGAAAATTAATATTATCGAAAAAAATTTCCGTAAAATATTAATATTAAGTTCTACTCCACCCACCATATTCCCCAGACATTTAATTTTTAGATTACCATTTGTTCTAGTAGATGGCATTTGAACTATCTGAGCAGTACTTTGCATCCTATTAGGAGGCGAAAAATTCGATGGATTCGTGGATACTCTCTAAACATGAATTCTTCCGACGTGGTATCCGAATGCTGCCAAAAAGATGGGAAAAAATAGTGGCTAACAATGGACTGTACTTTGAATAAAATGAAATGCATTCATTCACAATAAACTCTTTGATTTTTATAGAAAAACCCGAAAAATTATTTGTACTCCTAATAATGGATAAAAAATGCTTAATGTTTTAAAACCTCAAAGCTTCAAAATTTAACTTAGGTATATTAATTCTGATCCCTTAATAATGCAAATGCTTAGGCTAACTGGTGGATTCGTTGAATTTAGAACACAAAATTTTGTTTGTCAGTCCAACCGTCATTGAAAATCAATTATTAATATCCATCAATAAATATGACTTAATCAATTTTTAAGCTTCGGTATACTATACATTTTCATTTGATTTAGAATTTTAAATGAATATTTTTTAATTAGTTGATGTCATTTAAAAATCAAAATGCCGATTGCTAGTATTTGAGACTCATTCCACTGATTGATTGGCTGAAACTTTTATTATTAAAAAATACGGAACAGTATTATTTCAATTTAAAATGGAATTGAGACGGTAAAACATCTAATATAGATTTTACGAAGGAAATGAATTTGAAGAAAGCCGAATGAAGTCGGAGAAAAATTGATGAACTTTGATTTTTATTTTAATTTCCGGTGGTCTTCCAACTTTCAAAATAAATTCTCTGTTCTCCAGATAGAAAGAGAAACGAATCGATTGGAGCATTTGGATAAGTTAATATAGATTTAAAAATTAAAAGATTAACTGCTCCGTGAAAAATTTAATATAAGTGAATTTATTCGTTTAATACTTCGTTTGCAACAAAAAAAAAAGAAAAGACAAGTTTTATAAGACTTGGAAAGTTTTTAGTACTTTTCGCATACAAATTTTATAAAGTCGTTTTATATTCATTTTATTAATTAGTGCGGGAACCACGTGGAGGTGAACTCCAAAAATCCCGAATGGGGGGGGGAGCCGCAGGCGACAAACGAGGCTTTTAGAGGGGAAGTTGGGAATAAGTTTGATGCGAAGCTGGTGGACCAAAGGGCTGCCGCTTAATTCGTCTCCAAACAGAACAAACGTTCCCGTTTCCCGTTTTCGGTCGCACACCTACAATCGGGAAAAGTATGGAAAAAAAAACACTAAGCTTCATTCTTTTTTGTTAGTTCTTTTTTTCGGTTATTTCTGAAACGTTTTATCGCGTGTTGAAAACTTTATCAAACACCCTCATCTACTACCCACCACACTCTTTTGATTCCACATTGCCGTAAATTCCTTTCGTCTCCCAGTCGTCGGTGAACATTTCTCTTTTTTCTTCCAAATCCCGACAACTTTTTTTGTTTTTATTCTCCAGACCGAGACCTAAGGCGGCTTTGGTGTGCTTTGTCGTTCATTTGTTCAAGTGTTAACACGAGCTTTGCCTTACTTCTGTATTTTTATCGTTTCTCTAAATTTGTTACATGAAACAAAAAGCTTAACAAAACAAGCAAAATCGTCACAGGATTGTCCAAAGTTCAAACCTTTAATGTACTGTAAAAACAAGGCAATTAAAAATCTGTGACCTTCTAAACTCATTAAGAGAAACAAACTCAACTGTTACTTAATAGAATTTTTATAAAAAAAAAACTTTTTCATTTTCATTATATAAGTAGTCATCGCTGTGTGCAATTATAAAAGAGAGAAAGCTAAAAATAAGTTGCAATATTACTGTTTGTTGGCAATTAAAGTTTCTCTAGAAAGTTATTAATAAACCCAGCGTTTTAAAAAGTGTATTTAGCTCTGTTATATTTTTAATTAAGCCAACAGCAGAAAGAACGGAATTTAAATAATTAACAATGTACAGTTGATAAAAAATAAAGGAAAATATATTAATGCAACAAAAAATCAGACAAGAAAAATAAAATCGGCCAGACGTTATTAATTAATGAAAGCTTTAACCTTTTTTTTGAAAAAAAAAACAGTTAATTAACAATTTTATACATGTTAATTAAGACCCAACAAAAATGTGATTTAAAATGCCCATCCCTGTTTAATTACTAAAACCAAAAGACACGTTAGGTAATATTTGTATCGAGCACGAATTCTAATAATCCTGCGGGAACATCCGCCTCCGCTCTCTGGTAATTTTCACTGATTGAAATTAATGCCCGTTCACATAGGTCAGGGATACATATTGTACAATATGACGTAATTATCTCTTCAGTAACAAGTGAATGCAGTCGTGTTAGGGTTAAGAGGGAATAGTCGCAAATTCCTCATATCTTCCCAATCGTCTCATCCCACCTGCACCAATACCCTCAATCCTGCCACCTTTGTCTTGTTATTGGACGTGACATTGTGATTGTTGTTTAGATTACGTGCTCGAATTGTTCGACATTCCACTAAGTTCTCAGGCCCTAAGGCACGTGTGCAGTCCCATATATTCCCGCCTTATTCCCATCACTCCCTGTAGGGCCTTTTCTAAATGAGTACAATGGTCTTGAGATGTGAGGGCGGAACGTATCTGTCCTGTATTAGAGATAGGATTTAGTAAGGGATGGACAGAACAACTGTGGATTCCCATTTAACATTTCGATGATTAAGAGTAAGCGATCAACGATTTTGCTCAGCCGAATGTGGGAAGAACCATTATTGGTCACAACTTTGTGTAAATAGCGTTAGGTAATCCAACATATGCTTTTCCTGAATACAAATTGTTGGTTTAGAATTGTTAAATGACTGATTAATTATGATCGTAGTTTATAGTGTAAAAATACCTCTTATTCGTTCGGTTGATATCTAAACCAATATAAACTGGAATTATAATTCATTTTAGATACGAGTACACTACAACTCAACATGAACCAATTGAACAATAGTTACTTATTGAACAATAGTTGATCAACAATCAACAGTAGATATTGTCAAGGAAATTATATTCGTCGGTCAAAATTTCATCCAATTTAATATATATAGATAGATGTGTCATAAGACATCTAACTCCCGTTAGATATTCAAGTTTATTCCATGGATTCTTTTATCAAAGTACAATTTGCCTCCTTACTGTAGCCTTAAAATATACTGTATTCCTCAGTTCTAAGTTTATTTCAAACTAATATCTGTACCCAAAAGTAGAACTCATATTGAAAAATAAAATAAACACGGTGTTTAAATTATTCAAAATTTTCTTGAGTTTTTGGTATTTCTTTCCAATATTGCATTATCTATTCCTTATGGTTTTGGCCTTATTAATTTGCGATAAGATGTCTTAACTTTTGCGGATAAAATCCGGAAAATTTTCCAAAAATGTATTTACTTATAACGATAAATTTATTGAGTGAATTTAAGGTAAGGTACTGTATGGTTTTTGATGTAAATTTTGTGTGAATATTGTTTGCGTTTATAAGGAAAGTTGTACGGAAGTCTTGCAGACCATTCGGAAACGAAACATAATTAATCCTTGCAAGATAATTAATGATATAATGATTATAAAGTGATTCGATTTAATTTAATTGTTCATTAAGCTTTTTTGTGCTCTAAATTGAAAAAAGCTCCGAGAAAATTAATTTCTGAAATGTATTTTAATATTGGAGTCGACTGAAATTGGGAATACTATGAACTTTATAATTAAAGACTAGTTTTAATTTTTAGAGCTTTTAAACTTTGAAATTCTTCCCAGCATAGGCTTACAATCTAGTCAATGTGGCTAAGTAATGGTAATAATGAATTCAGAAAACAAAGTTTCTATGTTTTATTCAAAATTATGCTTTACCCAAATTGATGAAATTTTTTGATAGTTCTTGGTATGGGATAATCTTACATATAGTTGGCTTCCATTTTTTTTCCTTTAAAATGTTTTTGTTTATATTTGGAAATAAATTAACGATTCCAGGCAAAATCTTAAGTATTTGCTCATTGTAACTGAATGGATTTTCATACTCAATTAACTATTATTTCTATCCCAGCAGATGTCACCTACAATTACCTTGATTCTTTAAAAGAATAATTTACATTCTTCATTACTGTTATATGCGTCTGAAGAATTGATATCTCCATACCTAAAAAATGTCCCTATGCCGTAACCCCCTTGTTGTATTATAAAAAATAATAAGCAACTAGAGTTGTAAAAAAGTAGCTCATTTTTGATGTAATTCAATTCTCTGATAAAAATTGTATTTGAATTATAAAATAATACCACTTCCCCAATATTAAACGATCAGAAAGGATTTACGCCTGGGAAAGGATAAAGAAAGAAAATTTTGAATGTCCGATAAACCAGAGAAAAGACAAAAGAATGCACTACAAACTTTTTCTTACATTTCTAAACTTCGAAAGATTAAAACTTTCAAGTGGGTACAATGGGATTTATGGGATATCCTCAAATAGATGAACACTGCAACACACTTCAAATACCTAATCAAGCAACTATAGCGACAAAATAATGCAAGGGTAAGAATTGGAAACACAGCTTCAGAAAAACAACCCCTAGAATCAGGGGTGTATAAGACTAAGACTAACTGCATACTATCACCTATCTTCTACAACATTTATAGCAAATATATCATGAGAATAGTTTTTAATCAATAGAATTACGGAATATTCATTGGCGGTAAAAAAATAAACAATGACGATGACACCCTTTAGTAGACAATTAAGATGAGTAAGTGAGAGATAATGAATAGGCTTAACATCCTCATTAAACAGTAGGTAGTAGTAACTAACGTACAAGAAATCAAAAAAATACACGGATGGGAAGTAGTTTTAAAGATCATAAGTATGTCTAAAAACACTTGTCACTAACACCAGAAGATGCAAGGCAGAAAAACCAAATAGTTTAACAATAGCCAGAAAGGCGACGGTGAAACTAACAAATATATAAAAAAGTGCATCCATCCGGTAAAACACTAAAATAAAACTATTAAACAAGCTAACTTTTATAACTACTAAATACTTCTTTGAAGTTTGACCCCAAAAAAAATCGACCAGGAAATGATTGATGGTTTCGCATTATGGGGACGGACAGATGCATACTAAAAGTTTTATGAATGGAAAACACAACTAGGTACTAAATCATTTTTCAAAGAACTAAACGTAAATGATAGACTCATAAATAGAATAAATAAGGCACACTTGGGTATTTCGGTCATACAGCTAGAAGAATTTAAGAAATTAAACTATTAATAGTTGAAGGGAAAGTGCAAGACAAGCAGAGTATAGGAAGATATCCCATAACGTGTAAAAGAGCTGATTGGCCACTTATTGCCTAAAGCCGCCGATTTAGCACAGGGCAGGGAAATATTGAAGCTGATATCACCAAACCTATACGGGTGGAAGGGAAAGACAGAAGAGAGATTTAAAAAATAAATATTATCGACCAAGAAACCATGAGTAATACAGATTATTATTAGTAAAACTATATCATATACTTTTTAATATAAGCTCTATTCCTCGAGCTTTCGCGGTGTTATACAGGAGTACCATAATAAAAGCACCTTCCATATTTATAGTACTCATAGACAATAGAGCGATACTGAAAATAATCTGAGCTCGTTTGGTGGATATTCTTTTGGTGGATAATATTCGAGTGCCATAACAGGGTATTACTTTAGATATTATTATTGTTATTATAATGACGCCATGAAAGGTTCATATGTAGACTTATGAAAAAAAATCAACTTAACTTCGATTAACTTGGTTTAACTTCGATTGCATATTTAATGTTTTAAACCAGCGCTGTCCTACTTATCATAGTCCAGGTCATACTATACTACTTATCATAATCATAGCCTGGGGGCCATATTTTCTTCACCAAACATTTCGGGCACCAAGACGGTTGATAAATGAAACTTCAGCTTACGTCAATTAAAAAAATATTTTATCTATACTATAAACTTTAAAATATTCATTATATATTAATGAGAACATTGTGGTCGTAATTGTTTAGCAACAATATCTATAGCAACAATATTAGGTCCACATCAATATTTGTTGTGGCAAGTCTAATTATATCTTCAAGAATGGAATCTTTCGAACTGTTTCTATATTTCGACTTTATAGCTATATTTCATATTATAATTATTATGTTATTAAGTTATTATAGTGTGCATATGTATTTGTGTGATATATGTACTTCCGAACATTGATACAATTTGAAGTCCAAAATCTCTCAATTTTGGATATTTCTCTTTATCTAAAAATTTCAATACTTCTATTCCAGTTACTTTACGAGATGTAAAAAATGGTCAACAGAGTTGACATTAGTATTATTTGGACCACAACATAAATCAATTGGCGATCTTAGATCATCAAATTGAGAAAATCTTTCCTTGAAATCTTTAATTAGCATATCCAATTTCGGTAGAACTGTTTTAAAGCTCGCTTCTATATTACTTATAGGTAATTAATAATTAAGTAACATAAATTTAATCATAGTAAAATGAACTCGAGGGCCGTAAAAATAATTTAGCGGGCCGCTAGTTGGATAGCCCTGTTTTAAAGTATAATTTTTAAGTATTTTTTGCATTAATTTCTTTAAATTTTTTTTGTAACATATTTTACCGCAGCTACTTTAGTTACAGTAGAACTACATAAAGACTAGGGTGATTTTTTTTTTTTACTTTTTTTGGTCCCATCGTGAAATTTTGTTGGAAATACCAAAAAAAAAATTCCCTGAAAGTTTGAGCCCATAATATTAATTTTAAGTCCTCGACCAAGACGTGTAAAGATTTCCCATTGAAAATACACGGAAACTCTGATTTTTTATTTTTAAATTTCTATATCTCAGCGGCATTTCATGGGATCGCTTTTACCAAAGATGGTTTTTTCTCAAAATTAAACGTTCTACAAAAGTGCTCATTGCGACAAAGTCGTAACTCACACCGGTGAGGTAGTACGGGCCACTGAACCTGATTTTTCCATAAAATTCGCGTTTTTTTTTTGCATTTATCTCGTAAATAACTAGAGCTACGAAAAAATTTTAAATGAAAAACTTCTAGAGAATTTGATTTCCTACAAAAAAGTTCCTGTAGACCAAATCGCGAAGATCAATATTAAACGAGATATTAAGTCTTGAATTTTATGGAAAAATCAGGTTCAGTGGCCCGTAATACCTCACCATTGTGAGTTACGACTTTGTCGCAATGGGCACTTTTGCAGAGCGTTTAATTCTGAGAAAAAACCATCTTCGGTAAAAGCGATCCCATGAAATGCCACTGAGATATAGAAATTTAAAAATAAAAAATCAGAGTTTCCGTATATTTTCAATGGGAAATCTTTACACGTCTTGGTCGAGGACTTAAAATTAAAATTAAGGGCTCAAACTTTCAGAGATTTTTTTTTTGTATTTCCAACAGTATTTCACGATGGGACCAAAAAAAAAATCACCCTAATAAAGACTTGCAGTTTTTATGATAGTAATGAATCTCACTTATAATGAGGTACTATATTTACTTTTATTCAGCTAATTTTGAAGCATTTTCAAAACTGTTTAGTTATAAAAGTTTAAGGTTTGCGTAGTAAAAGAAATTAACGGGATTCAGCAATTAATTTCAGGCCAGATAATGTCATGGTCATAGTGATAAGACGTGGTCACTAATGCAAATTTCGGGTGTGGCTAATACCGCTTAGTTTTGGCGATCGAATGCCAAGTATCGGTGTTTTCAACATTCTCTATTATGAACCTAACGATAATACGTGTTACCTAACCAAAATTAGGGTTGCTCACAAGATAAAAGGGAACTTAATTGGATAGAACTGGCGTATCTGGTAAGTATTAATTGAATAACTTAAAAAATTGAGCTTCGTTTCAGTAACATTTGGTGTTACCAAGTTTTCTGATTAAATGATTTTTCATTATCGATTTTCCTTTGATATTGCTTAACTTTTCCGAGTTGAACATAAACTAATTAAAGCTAACGACCGATTTCTTGAATGAAGAAAGTTTAAATTTCGAATTATTACGCGTGAACTAAAATCAAGTGGGAAAAGTCGTCAATTTTCAGATACTAAACATGAAAATAAAGATCAAAGAGTTGAAATAAACGATAAAGTAAAAGCTTTGAAATGTATGGCTATTGTATATTTGTTATATGGAACTAACAAAACATAGAGGAGTGAATATCAAAAAACCAGCTGCATTGTATTGTATTTAGATTTTTGATTTATAAATTGTTGAAATTCATTGAAATAGTGGATTTATATGGGCGAAGTTCGTTTTTGTTTAATGCTATTTATTATTAATTAATAAATACTATGTGTGCGAAAACAAATTGTATGGGGCAGGCTAAATGCTTTCATATTCGCTGCTTATGCAGACAAACATTTAATTATTTGCAATTATTAAAATCCGCTCAATAAAATATGCAAATGGCGAAATTTAATTTCAATAAAATATTCAAAATGACAATATTGCAATGTTTGTACGCGAATATTTATTTCAGTAAAATTACATCATTTGCATTGTCCTCGACCTCACCAATCTGGGCAATTTTTCGGTTCAGTTGCATTTAGTTTAGCGGTATGAGATTGGGTAGTTAAATTCTTTTCGTCAGGTTTTTACTTTATCAAAGTGTTACTTTTCTTCAAAGTGTTTATCAAAGTGTTTATCCTATTGAAGAATAACAGATATAATGATAAAAAAGATCTCAAAAAATTTATGACTTCTAGGTGCGCTTTAACTGAGGACTGAATGTTTGGTATACTGAAGAAAATGTCCAAGCCATGATAATTAATGAAAACTGAAAATTTACTCAAATAAGGCGGAGTAAATGTAAATATGTAATATATGAGCCGTTTATTTTGAAAGTGGCCTAAATCCATTTTAAGGACAGTCCATGCGACAACTTTTGATTTGCTGATTAACAAGATTATGCTGATATTTAAATTATAATTTTTTTTACAAATTATTGATATGATATTCGTTTTCGACCTACTAGTAGTAATTTCTTTGATTGTAAAATTTATGTATTTATTGTTGCAAAAAATAGAATCTATAAGGACTATTCTTGAAATGGACTTATACCACTTTCAAAATAAACGGCTCATATATTAGTGCAGGTCAAAGAGAAAGGAAGATTATACTTATTACAAAATATTTGATAGCAAGACTATGATTCATCCGGTGCCACGAGTTGACGACAAATTTATATAGATCTCAACAAAAATGAAGAATATTTTTTTTCTATTTCGCTTAGTTTACTAGATATCGATACTTAAAAATTGTTTTTTCCCTTTTTTAGACGGATTCCTCAAGACATTTATGAAAAAAAAATGTTTACAGCCACAGTTTAACCAAATTTTATTGTTAAAAAAGCTTTGAATAAGTGGTCCAGAGGCGAAGCCTAAAAGCAAACTTTTACGGATCATATCCCTTTTAGCGACATCAATATCTTGCGACATAGCATTTGTGATTTATATTTAATTCGCGAATAAATCAGGATATAATTAAATAAACATCTCTTATTTATGTCCCCCGCCCCTATCAGGGCTCTATCCTTGGACCCATTGTTTATAGTTTTTTAAGCACAAAAAAAAAAACCAGTGGAGCTGCGGTTAAAAATATTTGCCATTTTTATCAGAAAATCTTGAGAAATACGTATACAAGAGTGAAAAATTTTTTTTTCTTAGTTTTTAAGTATCGATATCTAGTAAAAAAGCGAAATATCGAAATAATTTATAGTTCATTTTCGTTATATTTCGTCGAGATCTATAAGAATTCGTCGTCAAATCGTGGCACCGGAAGAATCGTACTATTTCCTATTTGAGCCTTAAAAATTCGATTTTCCTTATTTAGTGATCCATAAAATCAAAATTTTGGCGACTGCTGGCGTATATAGTCTGTATGTATTTGTAGTATATATTTTCTTTAATAAAGATAAAGCTTTACATAATTAATGAAACTCAAGGACCTAGGGGTGTAAAAGTACGATGAATTGGAACTGGAAAGATATGTTGATGTTTTTTAAAGTATAAGTACAAATAAAATGCAAAGTCGTGAAAATTTCAAATTTTTATCTCAATTATCTTTAGTTTTAGCGAAAAAGAATAAGAAGTGAAAATAGAAAATTCAAATCCTAGAATTTACTATACCGATTGATCTAAATTTTTAGTTGATTTAAGCGTTGATAATGCCGTTTTAATCAAAAATTAACAACTATATAATTTTAGGAAATCGATTATAATTTTAGCCATAAATTCTACCATGAAACTCTAAAAATTTTATAAATAATTTCTTTGTACCTAATGTATGGACTTTAGATTTTTTTGACAAGTACTACATAGTGGAAAACAATAAATAAAAACCACTTCCGCGCTTAAAGTCAACTTAAAGCTTATAAATATTCATTACACATTTTTTTAAAAAAAATTGCAATCCGGAAACGATTTTATTTAATTTTTATTTGGAAAATTCAAAACTCCTTATTGCATTTTTACAATGTTCATGATGTTACTACCAACCAATTGATTGAAATAATAATCTTAGTTAATTACGAGTATTTCATTAATCATTAATTTAAATGAAATATTTTTTTCTTATCAAGCAAATTTTTATTTAAAATTATGTTGTAAAAATTATGTATAACGCATGTATCGATATGCCCCGAATGACGTCAGAAACAAAACATTTGATAGCTGCATTTACGTATCCGTATATCTCTATTGATATTGAATGAGGGAGTGGTTTTCTTAAATTTTCAAAATTTCAACAATCAAAACAATTGAACATCTATAAATCTCGAAACCCCATTGGCTAATAGCCTCTTGCATTGGAGTGGGTGTGCTGTTATCATATTATATCAGTGTATCGCATGACTTATTCATACTTATTGGATCTTTATCAATTAATTTCATTTGATTAATAGCTTAAAAGTGCAAAGTGATAATTTAAATAGTGGTCAATTAATTAATTAATTATTTAATTAAAACAATTCTTTTGCTCAAGTAAGTGAAATTATTACTATTATTAAATTCGGAAAATCGGAAATCATAGTACCAACCGTGTTGGGTTCGATTCAGTTGTCAATTGAAAATTATTTGAACAACTTATGTTTCCAATTTAAATGATTAAAGGACCTAAGACTATAAGCATGGATAAATAAATTGATCTGGAAAGATATTTATGAAATATGCCAAATATTTTTCTTATACGGAAGCTTTTGTTGTTTTTTATATTTTGTATTCATTTAAAACATTTTATTCATATAGAGTACCATGCCTATTATGTTAGTATGGATATGGTAACAATAAACTAAATAAAACAATTATTTATCTTGATTGACAATTACCAAATATACGTTTTTCAATATTGTGAGTTAATATGTTAATTATGGTTTGGTCTTTTTGATAATATAAATTTTTTTACAATACGGCTATACAACAATATACCTATGGAACTTGACTGAATTTTTGAACGTTAAGAAAGTATATCCTATATTCATATGATTCCAACAATTTTTGTTCAACTATGGATTCTGTATTCTGTTTTTTAATAATAAAAAAAATATACAAGTTCTTAACAAAATTTCATCTGTTAAGTTCTTATCTCCATATAATCTGAAAAAATTTGATCCAAAAGGGAGTTACTATTCTAATTTAAGAATAATGACAATTATTAAGAAAAAAAACTTTTTCGTTTAATATTTCCGTTTAAGCGATCCGAAAACCACTCATTTTGTTAGGTTTTCAACATAATTAATGATGTCAATCAAAAAATTTGTTTTAATTAAAAAATAAATTACTAAAGGGTACCATATAATTCCATTGAAAAGCCCACACGAAATTTAATGAAAATAGTAAAGAGGAAATAATTGCTTCCCATAATTTCTTCTTAAACTACACATTTTAAAGCGGTTCAAATAAAAGATAATTCAAGCGCGCGTTTTTCAAATTATTTTAATAAACTAAAAATTAAACGAATGAACGAAAATACGAGCTTTTATGTGAGCGTTGGAACGAACATGCTTGGCTCAATTAAATCGTCGAAGCTTTTGCTTCGTTCGTGGATTTAAATTTAATAAGTGCAAAACTTTTCTTTACGAAAAAACTAAAACTAAAAAATAATAATAAAAAAGCTTTTGAAAAAATTTGAATAGATTTTTGCATACTGTTAAAATGACTTTCTTCATTTCCCCATACAGATTTGTAATACGAATCAGGGGAATTCCACGGAAAATAATAATTAATCATTGTCAAAAACAAAAATAATTATTTATAAAAGCAACGCATCGCCACAACCGCCTTGATTCCACTTCTTGTGAATGTCATATCCATTTAAAATCGAGTAAAATAAATTATGGCATCACATTCTATTTCCTTCTATTTTCACTCGCTTACTCCCCGGGGAACCCCTTTTTGTTCTTATTGCCGCACTACGCACTCTATTCTTTTACACATTCCACCTTATTTATTTAGAAAATATTCACAAGTAACCGGCCGTTGAGAATATGAAAAAAATAAATAAAATAAAATGAATAATGACAGAGGATAAATAAGGATGCCGACCAGGAAGGGTGGAATTTTGTCTAAAATAAACAGAAGAGCAGAGCGCTGAGATTATGCGCATGAATTATTATTACAAGTTTAATTTTATTTGGTACTTTTACAATAAGAAAAACGACAAAATTACTGAAACACAAATACAAAGAAAAATGAAAAAATTGTGCTGGAAGAAAATTCAATTATTTTTCTCGCAAAAATCACTTTTGTTTGAAGAAATCAAATAAATCTCATAAGAAAACTATGAAAGCAAAAAAAAAACACAAAAAATATTTCTTTAATTTTAAAATAATACACAAGCAAGGATGCTGGGTCGAGAAAAATAAATTATTGAAATGTTGGAAATATTGAAAATAAAAATTATTGTGAAAAATAAAAAAAAGCTTTTATTGTTCACTATCACATATACCCAGTGCACCGATGCATTGATATAACAGTACGTTTGAAAAAGCTTCGAAGAATCGCTAACAATTGAATGGGAAAGTAAAAAGGGGTAGAAAATCTTTATGTCGGTACAGATCTTTTCACTTTACTTATACTTTTTATGACTGATTCGTTGAGGTTCGATATATATATACATTATATTCGTACATATATATATCTCGATGGAAGAGGTGAATGAATGGATATACGTAATTTTTTTGTTATTTTGGATTTGCAAAATTCACACAGTCTGAAATTCCATTTTCCGATTTTCCTTACCCCGATAGAGGTTTTTATTCATAACTCATCTCTAAAATTTTATGATCGAATTCACGTTACTTTTCAATTCAAAATTGGAGGAAGAAATGCATTCCACTTACAATACGGAAGTGCAGAAAATTTATATAGATTGAAAGAAAATACAAATTTGTGTGGAGATTTCTATATCAAATGAAAATCATGGATATGTAACCAAATTGAAATAAAAATATATTGGGAAAATTAATTACAACTTAACGCAATGTTGTTTTAAAGTTTGGTCCTTAAAAGTTGTTATATTGTAATGTTTTTCCTTCTTAAAATGATATACAGTTATCCACCCAACTGCGCAGTAGATCCATTTCCCAAAAACAGCGCGCAATACAAAACCGTGCAATGTGAACTCTATTTTATATGAAAATGGAGGAGTTAGGTTCCAAATATTAGAGAATTTTCCAAAAAAATAATTCAAATTTATATTCATACAAAACTTAAATTGCACATATGTATTACAAACTTGAAAACATAAATAAAATTCCAAAAACTAATTTATATTAAAAATATCAATCATATGAAGCTGTTTGGAATATTTCTCAATAAAAAATTGTTTTCTGTTATAAAAATAGATCATTCGCAATATTTGGATGAAATTTTCTATCATTGAAAAAAAATTGTTATCTTAAATTGTTTACCAGTGTTTTTCCGTCCGAAAAAGTTTTCATAAGGAACCATAGCCCCTGATAAATCCATTTCTACACAAAGTAGTTTACTCATAAATAAATAAAAGGTCGACTATAAAATTGATCTTGGCTAAATTTTATAAATAAAAGCTCTACTAAAGATTATTTTTAAGTATTGATAGATAAATACTGCAGCAGAAAGCGATAGTATTTTAAGTTCATTTTTCGGGTTTTAGCGCTAAAACTTTTTTAACGCTAATTCAAATGGTCTCTTAACCCCAAACAACCCCAAAATGACACTTTTTATTATAACTTAAGCATATTTTTTCAATAAGAAGACAATTCAGGTTGTTTAAGATCGTTTTTTTTAATTAACATTCGTATTTTTCAATTAGCTACGTTTCGTTACTTATCGTAACTTCATCAGGCTTCTTGATTTACAAAAATAAAATATTTTCAATTTAAATTTAATAAATAAATAAAATTATCTTAAACAACCTGAATTGTCTTCTTATTTAAAAAAATAAAAGCTGAGATCTGAATTTCATCAACTATTTTTTTCATATAATTTTCCCATATCAGTTGATATTAAATAGCACATGTTTAGTTCGTGCCTTTTAATAAAATTTTAATTTTAATCTATATGTTGACGAAAAGCTATTATTGACTATTATAGTAGAGTTATTAGTCAATATATAGAATAAAGTTACAATTTTATAAAAAGGCACGAACAAAACTTGTGCTAATAAAATCAATTACCTTATAGGAAAATTATATGAAAAAATATAATTTAGTAGTAATAAAAAGCGACATTTTGGGGTTGAAGTAAGGGTTGTTTGGGGTTAAGAGACCATTTGAATTAGCGTTAAGTGAATTTTAGCGCTAAAACCCGAAAAATGAACTTAAAATACTATGGCTTTCTGCTACAGTATTTATCTATTAATACTTCAAAATAATCAGTAGGAGGGCTCTTATTTATTTACACTAAACTATCATTACAGTTCGCTATTTATTTATTATAACACATTTGTCACTTCAAGGGAATTACAGGGAACTATTGTATTTCAACTCTAATTATATTCTAATTTTTTCAACTCTCTTATACTTTGACAGCAGTGACAGAAAGGTGGATGGTTAAAACAATACAGATGGTTACTACATCTACTCGAAATTTTCCAATTGTTATACAATTATTAAAGAGACTTCTTTTTCTTTCAACCAACAACGTAATGTCTTTTACGGATAATGAAAGCCTATGAATTAGGAAATATTTTCAAAATTTAAGAGAGTACTTAAAATAATAAAAAAAAAACATTCTGTTCAAGTGCCTTTTAGCACAGTCAAATTTGGCAAGGTCGCATTATCTACTTTGTTTTTTAATTTAATTCGCAAATAAATAGGTCCATTATGAAAATTTAAGCACAAAAGAGAAAAGTATACCATATTAGAATTGAATTAACAAAAAAATCGCGAAAAGAATGAAAACGAAAATAGAAAATGCAATGTTGCCAAATTTGACTGTGCTAAAAGGGACTTAAGCCAAACATTCATTTAAATTATTTCTTTTAATATTTACCTTGAAACTGGCAAAAAAGAAGCCTTATATTTTATACATTGAAAGAAGAAACTGAATTATGTTTCGTGTATTTTAAAAAAATATATATTTTTAATTTAAATTTGTTTAAAATCGTTTAAACAATGTGGCCATTAATACATACGAAATACAATATGATTTTAATCAAACAAAAGGTAAAAGAATAAATAAAAGAATAAATAAAATAAATTGTTATGCGATAAATAATAGTTATAATAATATTCATATAAATAAAAGAAAATAAACGGTTAATGCTACTCTAGTGACTTATGTAATACTTTCTATATGAGATCAAGTAAAAAATAATTTAATTAAGTTTATTTTTATTAAAATAAAATCAATTCAAAATTTTTTCTAAGTATTGGTTTTAGATTCATAAAAAGTTAAATAAGGCCAACGAAATAGCATGCGACGGCAAGGAAATGCGTAGATTAATAATGAATAATTAATTTACTCGAAACGCACTTTCTGTATAAAACTTTAACCATTATAAAGTTTAATCTCAAACTGATGGAAGCAAATTTCAAAAATTAGTGCTTAAACTTTAACGATAAAAAAGAGAAATATTAAGCAAATAAATCGTCATATTCTCCGTCCATTTTAAAAATATGCCTCGGATACAAGGGTACATTTTCCCGTACAATTAACAGGATTTCCTTTTAAATTCTCACATTAGCATCGAGCCGAGCTGGGGATATTAAAAAATTCCTTTGAACCTTCGAACGGGATCTAGGGATGCGTGTGACACCTGTCGGACATTAGGTGATTCATCGTTGTCCTGACCAATTTGGTCAGTCCCGTTCTAAATCCCCAGGATATTTCCAAGGATAATTACGGAATCTAACCGAATGCAAAGGATGGGAATAATTTACTTAAGACTATTTAACAAGATGGTCGACTAAAGCCTGGATAAATCGCATAAAAAGTTTTATCTAAATGTGGAACAACGACGACGCGAAAACTGCTAAAAGTTTTATCCATTTCGGTTCTTAACGTCTTCGATTCACCCCCCAGTTTAAACCCCATGCGAGTTAAAGATTTTGACCGTTTCACCTCGTTCATGCAAGGTGCTTATAATTTTAGTTTAGAATTCTGTAACGATGCATGGAATACGAGACGATGAAAATTGGTTCAAGTTCGAAAATGGTTTGGGAATTGAATGGAGGTTATTACAGGAACTTGCTGGAAATTTATTACGTGTACTTAAATTTAAATTCAAAACTAAAACTTTCCGTTTAATATACAAAAAGGAAAACTTTGCCTCTCTGTTTTCCTCTTTAAAAATATCTAAAAATAAAAGTCTATTTTCCTGTTCTATCTGACAATGTCGCGTCAGTTGTGTTATCTTTTTACACGCCACTCCTTCCCGTGTAATCTTCCTACCAATTCTCAGTGTTAAGGACTTTTTATAGCACCTACAATATCATATTTTATATTGTAAAACTTTTTCATGCGCCCATCTCCTCGCTTCGTTTTCAAAGTCTTTCGAACTTTGAGTGTATTTTTGGTTTGCGACAAAACGCGAAAGTTTTGTAGGTTCTTTTTAAAATAATGCGGTTTAAAGTTCACGTATTTCCCGGATGTTAAGCTGTGCCTAACGATCGTACGGGTTGGCGAATGGTGGGCGATTGTCGCTGATTTACACGTAGAGTTTCGTAAGAAGGAAACGAGGGAAATATAATTCTAAATAAAAGCAACATTTTCTTGTTTCAGCAAAAAAATTCTTACGATTTAATTTTTCCTTTAATACGTCTTATTTAACAGGTCACTTGAATTTTAAGATAACAGATCCCTTTCCCACCTTCGCTACATTTAAACTTAATTTAAACTTATCGTAGGTACCCCTACTAAGTGATATCATATTTTACTTTTTATAATTCAATAGTTCGTATTCATTTCAACAATAAGCTTAAATAGTTAGGTGTAAAAATTGCTAAATCATACTTTATGTTACTTTTATTTAAACATTAATTTATATTATGATATGCTATTAACTCTCATTGCCAATGTTACCGCTTTATGTTCTAGAAGTACTATTGCATCTCTGAGATGTTTAGTTTCAATTGACTAGATCTGCTTCTTAGATAAAATTCAGTAGACAGCCAATAGGGTCTCTACAAATATTTCCAACCTAGTAAGAGCTGGTAGTTTGGGAATTATCAGGTATTAAAGTACGATATATTAGAGGGACCGGAAAGTAAGGTTGTTTTTGAACCAATAAACATTAAATTGCCATTTATCGGCTTAAAACTTATTTCAAAGTCATATTAATTTTATTTAAAGGTTAGAGTGACTTGCTTGTTAACTTGTAAAATATGAAAACATTTTTTATTTACAATTTTATATTGAAATGGTTAGACAAATGCCCGAAATAACACAAATTTAATATTATATGTTCTTCAAATTTTGCTGGGTAGTAACCCAAAATTGCTACTAAAAACATTTTCAATATTTATCTAGTGCATTTGATGTTCATTAATGCCAAATTGAATTCTTCTATTCATACCAATAAAGAAGGATTAAGTCTTTAAAAAATAAGATGTTAATTAAAGAAGTAGTACCAAATCCACCTCAGACAATTGCAGAGTTAGCAAATATTCCTAATCAATCTTGGTCGACCAATTAAGTATCCAAAAGTTTTCAAGAATTTTCAACAGAAAAAAACTTTGTTTGGAAACACGATAGTACAAGGTTCTTCTGCAGAAGAAAAACTCATGAAAAAATAATCAGTTAAAAGTAGCTGTTATTCCCTTATCAACCATAACCATTTAAATTAGTACTATTAGATTTCCATTTATTTAAATCGCTACATTTTCTTAGCGGTAAAAAAATGAAAACTTAAATGATGTTTAAAAAGTGGTTTTCTGGTATTTTGCTTAGTAAATATTTGATTTTTACTAATTTGACAATAAAAATTTGCACAATAAATGCCAGAATATTGATAATATTAAGGATATTTATATCATTGATTTTTAGTTAAAACTTGCTTCAAAATTGTAGGTTTTAATTTTATGTCTATACAACAGCTTTACTTTTCGGTCCCGTTATTTCGTTTTTATAAAATATTAAGTAGTTGTGTATGAAATTTAGGATTTTAAACTGAAGTTATAATCGAATATTGTATATTTTTTTCAAAAGCTCATTATTTAATCAAAATATCCTCCATTTGCTCTGCTCCTGCACATTGTTACCAACATATTTTAATAAATAGATGTTTAACCTGAAGACATTCTAATCTTTCGAATCAATAAACTCTAATAAAGGGAGTTTTCTGGAAGTCTTCATTTCCATTTTGTTTTACAGGTAAAAATGGAAGTTGGTTGGTAAAAGATACGGTGAATGAATTGGGTGTTGCAAAATTGTGCTATGTATTCTTTATTTTTATTTTTTTAAACATTAAGAATAGCTTTTACTAGCTGAACAGTATGAAAATGAATGAAGATATTCTATAAATTCGGTAATATAATGGAGTTCATTTTCTAAGAAATTCTAAGAGGTTTTCAAAGATTTTTTTCAAGATAGACATCGAAGCATTAGATCTCATATCATATAAAAATAGATACTCTTACTTATACTATATCGAATTAAGTGCCTTTTTTAAATATTCCTATCATAGCGACGTATGTTCAAATGTATGTTAGCAAAAATAGAGAACAAAGATTGTAAATACATAAGCGTGAATGAAATACCATAATTGCGTAAAAGTTTGAACTAACCGATTGTCGTTATGGTTTCAACTGCCATTTTGATTTCATTCAATTACCAAAGAGTTTTTGAAAATATTGCTCGGGAAGTTAGAGAGAATAACGCTGAAAAAATAAAAGATGCTAAACCTTCCCTGGGGATCGGATAATAACTTCTCCAAGTTTCATCGAAATCTGTCGAACAGTTTAGGAATACATTAAGGACAAACATGCAAATAAACAGATGCTACATTTATAAAGATATAGACTTTAATAAAAAAAAAAATTTGTTTAAACAATTTGGACAGAGCCAAATTTGACAAATGTTTTAGTCAATTATTTTTTCTTTTATGAATATGATCATATTTTGGAAGTTCTAGTAGAAATACTAAGAACCGTTTTATTATCTGAAAGTTATTACTTAAAGAAGTACAGCAAGTCGTTGAATAATTTTTGGTTTTATTTAGAAGAAATATATTTTTGTAAAACAGATCTTTGTCGAGAAAGGTTTACCGATAAATATCGAATTTTTCAACTAAAATATTATTTCCATATTTATTTGTTCTTTTTTAATTATAATCATAAAAAGATTGAAACAAAAATTTGCCTATACAAATATTTACTGAAGCGTTTATTTTTCCGATGTGTTTTGCAATATTCCTTCATTCATTTGATTTTCCCTTTTTTGTCAAAGGATTTGCAGAAGATAAATAAAATCCCACATTATCTTTATCATCACCCGTTTTTCACTCGATATTCCATGTTTTTCATTTCCACAACTCAACATAACTCCATCCACGCGTCATCCCATCTCTATCCCCAACACCCTCGGGAAATAATGAAATTATATTGAAATTATCATTGCTCATTTAAAGCTGAGAGATACGGGATACTTACATATATGAATGTAGACGTTCATATACGAGAAAATAATAGATGAATTATTCACGTGTGGCCCCACAAAGCCCAGCCTCATCTCCAACTCTGCTCCTTAACACGCACCCGTTTTGTTCAAGGCTTAAGCGGGAAAATAATTTATCGTAGCTGACTAATTAATGGGGCTCTGGGGGCATTTGGCGAATAACCCAACTGACATTTCTCCTATCCATTTTATTATTATACGGATCCAGGAGAATGAAGAGACGCTTTTCGGATAATTTCCGCGGCGACGGGGAGGAGGAGAAGATAATGGTGAGTGCAGAAAGGATAGAAATGGGATCAGTGTTCGGGTATATTTAATTTTGGTTCCTTGGACTTTTATTACCTTTTATTTTATTTTTGAAACCACATAATTCCTTACTAAGCCTATTTATTTAATATAAATTTGTTTTCTCTACCAAAATGTTCCTTAATTATTTGTCTCTCATTTATTTGTTTGTTTTTATACGACGTTTTAATTGATTAGCTAACAACTAAAATATCAACCAAATAGTTTATAAATAGATAGATGTCCATTTGAATTTTATTGAAAAATTGCTTCTTTGGGATCTGCATCTCTTTGTTAAGTAAATTATGTATTAAATGTTTTGTTTATGAAAAATAAAGATACATAAAAATGAAACATTTTTTTTTTGAATATTTGTTGAGTAGGTTTGGTTTTCTAACGTGGTAAAGCTAGTTAGGGATGTTTTTAGGTTAGCAGTTTATATTTTTTGGTGGTTGTTTATAAATTAATTTGAACTGTTCTTTGTAGTTATTTGCTTAGCTTATTTAAACTTTATGTTAATATTTAGAATTTCACTATTCGTTTTAAAGTGTCTTCTAATACAAAAACAATATCTTACCAATTTTTAATTAAATTTTATAATAGATGATAAAATTCAGATCTCAGCTTTTATTTTTTAAATAAAAAGAGAATTCAGGTTGTTGAAGATCGATTTTTTTATTTAATATTTTATTATTCAACTAGCTACGTTTCGTTACGTATCGTAACTTCATCAGGCTTCTATAAAAAGTTAAAATAAGTACAAAATATGTCAATTATACATAAATTTCAAAACCATAATAATTTACATATAAAATAGATAATATAAAATATTTGTAATTAAATAATAATAACTAACTCAAAATTTCAAAATATGACAAATATTTTAGGAGATATTGTTTTAAATAATTAAATATATAATAATAAAATTAATTAATAAAATACCTTGACTCACAAAAAATATAATATTTTCAATTTAAATTCAATAAATAAATTAAAAATTAACAAATTACACACTCTACCCATACACATTACATGTAAATTCAGTGCCGCCTAATGAGCCCAACTAACATCTAACCGCGCGTTATTCAAACATAGACCTACGAATTTAAACTTTATTTACACTATTTTTTTTTAAATTTATAAAGCAAATTAGAATATATCCCACTTAAATTTTCTGTGTCTGTTCTAAAATTTACAGTATTATTTAAAAATATGTGAATCATGTGAATTCACTAATATTACGTTTAAATTTTATAATAGATAAAGCTCAGAGCTTTTAGTTCTATTTCTTTTCGTATTCTTATTTTACTTCTCCTGGTTGAAATGACCATTCATACATTTTACCTCATCAATTTTTCTTAACTAACAACTCAGAACAATTCTCAGAACTCTACTTAATCATTTCCCAGCTCTTGTTACCCAAATTACTCTTCAACAGGATCTGAGGTGATAAGAAGGTAATAACGAAATATAAAATTTTGTATTTTTGAAATAATCTTAAACTTCTTGTGGATTTCATTACCAATTTTTCCATGTTTTATTCAATTTTTTCATATAAAAGAAATATCAATAATAACTGCAGAATTAGAAATTTATTTTTACGTCCATTTTATGAATTAATTTTGAATGGAGACGGTCATTTCTATGCTTTTAAATATTCGCTAATTTTTCGGTTACGTATTGTTATTCCAAAGGATTTTTTTTGTCATTTTATCAAAAAATATTCCCACATTGGTAAAAAGTTAGAACATGAAATGTATACCTCTGCATCTTTTGAAATCAGTTTTGCAAGATCAAGACCGTTTGTCATGGACAAAACAAAAGACCATCGCTTGGTACCAAGTCCAAACTATAAGTTTGGATTGGTAATTTTCGAAGAATCAGTGAACTAAGCTCTTGGAGTTTTTGACAGTATATCAATCATCTAAAATCTGCAGTTATCCTGGTGGAAAACTGCACTACCACTTGTAGACTGTACACTTCTGGTTTTTGATGATCAATTGGTCCAATTTTGGTCAACAGTTCTAAAATAATCTTTGAACTTCGTCTTCTTTTGATGCCTCTTCAACGTTGAAGATTGACAATCATTATAGTTACTTTAATTTTTGAATCTACAGCGTAGAAGAGTTCTCTCGTGCTTTTGCCGAACCACCCACAAAGATTGGCTACCCAGGGTGTCCTTCTTCTTCCCAGAACTCTTCTTACTCTGATCTGATCCTAAATAATAAGCTGGAATAGGAAAAATGAGAAGCTGAAGTACAGTTGCTTTCTCTTCTTTACCACAATCATAAGATTTATTTTGGTGTTAAATTTAGCAGTACTTCTTCGTTTAGTCTGTGATCCCTCCAAGCTATCCTTAGGATTCTTCGATACACCTACATTTCAAATGTGGCAATTTTGTCTTCTTTTCTTCGAACTATTCAATACTAATTCAAATATCGCCACCTATCAGCATTCTTCTTAGAAAAATTGCGATTTTATTGAGTTGGTTAATGACTTGCAGATCCACAAAATGCTTACGTCTCCTCAATATTAAGCGATTCCTTGAAGTTTTAAAAGCCTTAACATTTATAGTTCTTCGGTGATTCTGCAAAAGATTTAGTTTATTTCGATAATTTATACGATTTCATTGAAATTTTCCACAATAGATCTTCCAGACCGGAATACATCTTTGGCACTGAAATCACCGGAACAAAATAGACCAAACTAAAGTTACGTTTGATCAGCTATAACAGTATTAAAACCGTACACATAACTTAACATTTTAATTATCCAACTTTTGTTTTTATTGATCATTCTTCGATCGTCCTTGAACATCACCTTGATCATCTATGACGGTTTTTTTTTCGTAACTGAATGAATTAATTACAATTTGAACAGTAAAAATTTTTAATTACATAACTTTTTTTTTCTAACTATTACAAGTGCAACCTTTTAAAAGGACTATAAAATCTGATATGAACTTATAGAAGAACTATCCGATAAAGAAATAGATTATTTTTTCCATAATCTATGAAAGCATTTAGGGAGAAAATTGTTGTAAATAAATTAACTCACATAATATATCTTTAGAGTTTCAATTGAAATTTCCATTATATTAACGCTTTTTTATTTAAGGTTAGTTAATTTAATTAAAATTTTATCGACAAAATCAAATCTTATTTAAAAAGGGTACAATACATAACTTTTTGCAAAACATTTTATCTATAGCTTTAGTGTTTCACCCTTTTTTTAATTAAATGCATCTTTTAATTAAGTTGCGTTCTTTTTAACAAAGTTTTACAATAAGGTATTGCTGAAAGCTTTTTCATAAATTCAATTTTACAAAAAGCTTTGAGAATAAAGCTGATTTATTATGAACTTGGTCAAAGTTCAATTTTATCTCAATAAATCAATTTAATTGTTTAGTACAAACAATGAGACATGATTGGAGAAGTAAAGAATTTAAAAAATAGTTAAAAATATTAGGATCAAAGGAAAAGAGGAGAAAAAGTTTTACTATTAAGAGCTTTTCTCTAATTGAGGGCTTTCCTAATTGTGTTATTTTTGAGATATGATTTATATTAAGTACAGGACAAATAAAAAAATATCTTTTAAGTACTCAACCCATCTATTTCCTTTTGTTAAATATTATTCATCAATATTTTTCAAGTTCAAAACTAGAAAACTTTTAGATTATCTCATTTAAGAAACGAGGCCATTCATTTGCTTTAACTTCACTCTAATTAAACCATTACATTAACAATTAAAAACGCCATGATAATCCTGGATAAATATTCAAATAATTAGGTTTATGTCCCGAAGGAATCTTCGTCTACATGTGTTATACATAAGCTGGTGCTTTCCTAGGTCAGGGTCTCCAGACAGTGTACGTAGTCTAATATTAAAATTAAATTATCCATTTAAGACCTATAAAAAGTAAGTTTAGTTAATGGAAGACAATATTTTTAACTATCTTTTGAGGATATAAAACATTCTTTTTGTCGAGAAGAACATAATTCAGCCGAAAACTATGTAAAGTGAGTAGAACAAGTTGGAAAAAGTTTTATGAAAACTATTGTTATATAGTTGGGTTTTCAAATTAATTTATTTTATAATGTCCCTGGTGGATTTGGCAAAATGTTCCTATGGTTGCAAAGTCGTCGTGATAGAAAGAGATCGAGACAAAGTTTTCCTTAAGCTGGCCTTGTCGGCTACGTAAATGTAAGGGTTGAAAAGGAAGGAGATGGGTGAAAAGTGGACTAAAATCTTTTTCTTACACCAACGGTGTTAGTGTTGCAAATAGAAAATTGAATTTTCCTCTAACGATTTTTGAGGTTATGGTTGGAAATGTATGTGAACGACTCGGAAAATGAAAAATGACTCAAGGGCAAATGAATGCAATGAAAGCTCTATCGTTACGTTTTCTCTTTTTACCCATTTTTTTTTCTTTTCGTATTCTTTATTTTTTTCCCCAGTTGTGATTTTCTCTTTTTGGCTTTTTCTATCATTTGCCGGGAAATTCTTTAGCTCTTCTAAGTCATATAAAATGATTATTGCTGTATGGAAAGCTCCGCGGAGATTTACGCTCTCTGCAAATGTAATTGAATGAACAATTGATATTTATTTTTCTATAAATTGTTACTGACTTTTCTCTGTTGCCTTACGTTTTTAATTTTCATTATTATTTGAAGAGGAAATAGAGTTTTCAGTTGAAACATTTGTAGTTAAACTTTTACGTTTAACGAGAATTGATTTAAGTTACTCCATCTATGTTTAACATTTTGAAAGTAAAAGCTCTTTATTTTAAGTAACTTTTGATTATCGTACGCGTATTTTGACTTCCTTTTCATAATAAAGAAGAGGCAACTTTCCTTTCAAGTAATAACAAAACTAGACTATAAAATTATAATTTTTATGATACTTTTTATCAAAATATCATTAACTGAATCAAGAAAAATATATTTTCCGTAAATTTTTGGGCTAAGTATATAAATAAAAGGAAATTTTCGAGAACACTTGACAGTAATAAAGCTATCGATTGCGGCTCAATGTTTCACGAGTAACGAACAAATTGATGAGAAAAGGAGGTGTTCAGGATTATAGTGTGATAAAACAAAGGACCATATTTCTTATTTCGATGATTAATCGACCAATAAAATATATTGTTTAAGACAAAACCGAAAAGAAAAGATTTTATGATTGAGACGTTGCGTTGGTTTTATATATATATACATTATTTCATCGATGTGAAAAAGACGAAGAGAATATGAAACGAAGAACAAATATCCGTTGAATCGGTGAAAATGAGTGAATGGTGGAAATGGGAAAACTTGATTCTTCCTCACTCACTATCGCATTTTCCGAATTTTTCCTATTCGTTTCTCCCCATTTTTGTGTGACAAAAATAAACGCTACAAACGAGAAAACTATTTGTTCTCAGTGAAAATCTCGCGTGGAAATTTGGGGAAAAAATTCCAGCTATTTATAATATAAATACAAATAATACATATATATTTGGCAAAAGGCAGGGAAAAAATCTTTGTATGGATGATTGATACGATTCAATTCTCTGGTACAAAATGATTGTCGGAGTTTTTCGCTTTTAAAGGGGAATTTTTATAATTTTTTTTTCTAATGGATTCATTTCTCTTTTAAGATTAAAATATATGTTTGGATAAAATATTTGATGTATTCATTCAAATAATTTGAATGAAATGAAAAAAAAATTGTACGATTTAAGAGGATATATCACATAGAAAGGTAGTTTGTAAAGATATTTTGATTAATATAATGCGGAATTTCGTGAATATTTTTTTCCTTTTAATATCGCAAGAAGTAAAAAAACATGTATTCAAATCACTTAATCGGACCAATAAATTTAAAGCTTCCAATGCTTTTCAACTAAAAAACTAGCGATAATTAATCTATACTAATATATTAAATTCTTATATCTGTCTTTACATTTAAATTTTCACCCCAATTTTGTGTTAGGATACAATACAGTTTTCTACTCACTATAGACTATAAATCATTCCTTAAAAGTAATTAGGGAAGGTACGCATATCTATGTAAAAACTGAGGTACAAAAATTTTTTTTTTTTTTTCGCAATATTTAGAGTAATGATATATCATTGAAAAGATTTTTGAAAATATTATAATAAAAGTTTCATTACACTTTTTTCATTGAACTAAAACTGAGTATAGAAGATTGCTTTTAATTTGCGATTTTTTTTTTGTTATTTTTTATACGGAAAAGTAGTTCAAAAATACAAACTGAAAATTTAAAAATATTGTTACCAAAAATACATAGTTTCTTTCCTGGTAATCATGAAATTATCTTTCGAATATTTAATTTTTTATCACTGGTAAAATATAATAAATCCATCAACGGTGAAAAGCAAAATTGTTATTTATAAATATTATAGAATAAAAAATTGTAATCTTCATTTCTAATATGTATGTTATGTATATTTGTATGGATATCAAAAAAATGTAAAACATATTTTGAAAACAGGTCGCTTGTATTGATTAAATGCACTTAAAAGTTTAAAATAAATTTATGATTTCATTCTTAGTACCGATTACCCTATCGATATTAAGGTGATACTAGCCAATTAAAGAGAATTGTAAGTTAGTTAGTTGTGCATCAAAGCGAGGGGTATATTAGGAAATATTTAGGTCTATTAGGTTATATTTAGGTCTTTATTAGGAATTGTAAGCAAAATTGCACCCCTTGCTTTGATACACAACTAGAAAATTTTAGGTTTTCATTAATTGACTAATATCACCTTAATATTGATGGTGAAATCGGTACTAAGACTAAGTTAATAATTTTTATTTTTTATTTTTTAGTGCATTTAATATAAGAGAGATTTTTCAAATATTTTTCTTTTCTTCTTTAGTCTTTTAATACGTTTTTATTATAAAGTTTACCTGTTATCGTCCCAAACTTGAGCTAACTAATTATTGTCATTTGTTTCAACTGTCATTTTGATTTTATTCAATTACCAATTTTCGCCATTTATCAGTTGTTAGTTGTAAATATTTCACAGCTTTTCACAAGTATTTCATAGCAGTTACTATAAATTAATATTAACTACTATTTGCCCATAAAGTGTATTAAACAGGTTATCTTCAACAAGCACTTAAAATTGACTCACTTTGAAAGTGGGCAATTATTGTTTTTAAAGTAGAAATACTTAGTGGTTATTACATTTTACGATTTATTACATTAGTACATTTTACATTTTCACACGTTGTTATCGAGAGTAAGCAGGGATGCCAATGTTCAGCACGATAAAGTACTGGGAAGTAGTGTTCTCCCAGTACTGGGTAGTACTGGGAGAAAAATGAAATTAAAAGCTCCTTTCCTTACCAACAAAGAGACCTAATAGATGCGAGGTAGTAAAAAGAGATCAAATCCAACAGAAACTATAGTTGAAGTTGCTAGTTTCATCGCAAAAAGAGTAGAAACCAACAAAAAGAATGACCCAATTCTACTTACTCGGTGATTTCAGATTAAAATTTTGGTAATTTTTGGCGTTTATAGTATCTAAAAATATTCAATTTTACTTAAAAAAAATTTCTTAGTAGGTTACTATTCAATTTTCGCTTAATCATCAATTTTTGAAACCAAATATCAAATTTTAGTACAACTTGATCTATTAAACATAGTTTTGAAATTTTCCAACAATCTAAATGTGAAAACTTATTTTTCCAATGTGGGAAAAGTTTGCTATTGAAATTTTCGCAGATTTTTGTTAAAACCTATGCAAAATTTCGTACAACTTTCCTTCATTAATTGATACTATGCATCAAGTTTTACTCTAAACTTTACCTACATAGGCCAGATATGAACAATTTGTAATATTAAATTCCATTCACATGAAATTTAATATCTATTGAATAAATTTAATTCATCCCCGTTCACTTGTACAAAGAAAATTTCGAACCGGTTTTCAATGTAAAAAATGAATGGAACCCTTACAAATTAGTTTGACAAATGAGATTGTTAATACAATTTATTGTAATTAGGTTAAAATTAAGAATCTCGTAAATATGTTATTATTTAAGCGTCAAAGAAAAAAACGAGAATTGGGATGCTAATGGAAAATTTACGTTAAGTGATGACAGTGGATGGTGAATGAAAATTTAAGCGTTTTGCAAGTTATTGGAGGGTTGGGGAAACGGGTGAGTGTGAATTATAGTTTTTGAGAAAAATTTCCTCTTATATTATGCGGCAAGAATTTGCAGGGGTGAGTTACGAATGGTTTGGAAATGAGAAGATATCTAGTTAGCCATGGAATCGGGTTTCTCTTTTTTATATATATATTTAGTTTATGAGAATATAAATGAGCATTTTTCTTTTCTTTTTTTCCGTGAACATATATTTGCAATCTCTTTGTGTATGAAATTTTCCACGAATTTTTCATTCTCTCTATGGGATTTAATTTTTGTGAAATATTATCATTCATATTACACCCTTTGTCGTACTACGATTGATACAACACATAAATATTTTTTTGGTCATAAATTTTGAAATTAGAAAAAATGAATGTGATATTTCCAATTTTCCTACTAATGAAACCTCGTTTTTAATTTTTATTTTTTGCAGTACATTTGAGTTTTAAAAATTTTACCCATGCAAAATAAATTTGAACAAAAAAAAAATTTAGTTGCTAAATATTCACAGAATACATTAAGGGATTATATAAGACTGATTTATTTCAACTAATTTGTCAGTTAAATTTTTTTTCGAAACTTTGGTCAATTATTTTTATAGACAACTAGAGGCATTGTAATATTCATAAAATGATTGTAGGCCACAATAATCATGGAGTAAAAATACGAAACATGCATTTCATAGCAGTTAGGAGACCAACTAAATATAGGGAAATACATATTCCATGCAAATTCATGTTTTCATATTTTTAATGAATTTTAAAATCCAATAACTGGTCTTTCGAAAAAAAAAAATGTAGTTGTTTTTTTATTTATTTTAAAGCTGAACTATAAGCTATTTTGATGTTCAATGCAATCAAAAGTTTTTCAATTAGTAATAACCATTTTAAAAATGATAAAATTTAAAAAAAAAACATTTGACTACATACGCGCCATGATTGGTTGTCATGTTTGTGATGTCAATATGTTAAAGGGACTTCATATTAGCACAGAGTAGAGCATTTTTACTTTTATAATATAAAACATTATCCCAATTTTTGTGAAAAAAATTTTTTTTTGGACATCTAATTTTATTGAGTGAACAATGTGCAATAAAGACGAATAATAAATTTACGAAAGCTAACTTTAATAATATACCGAGTATGATTGTTCTCATAATAACTGATTTTCTCAAAAATGATAAACGGTTTAAATTATATTCTAGAGTCAAGATTATTAATTAATACCAACTGAATAGAAATTAAATAATTGAGTATTTACGATTCGGAGTGTTCCTGAAAAATTCAGTAGTGGATTTAGATCCGATGTCGCCCTAGACCCTATTCGAGTTACTGTCCTTGTTGTTCCATAAAAAGGGTAGGCAAACTTACTACAGGTACGATCGACAATATTTTTTCTTATTTATACACGATCGACTTCGAAAAATGGGTTAAATTAAAAACAAATACCAATTTAAAGACAGAATTAGTTGAAGATAGTATTTGAGGCAGTATTCAGGAATCAGTAACATGGGCAATATAGTTTCATTATCTGCTAAATTTTTACCAAAAAATTCACCAAAAAATTTTTTATTTAAAATGTCTATAATTGTCTATTAACCTATTCGCAATCAATTGTTTGTCCACCCCTGTCTCATAACAGGATGATTTTCAAGATAAAACGTTACAAAATTTTAGCTTAATAGGGTATGTGAATAAAATATTACTTTTAGTGTATAGAATATATATATGCTGGAAAGGTTTAATTGCGTTTTTTAATTGTTTGTTAATTAATTTCTATAGAGTAAAAATTTAATAATATTTGCATACCTTTCTTGTTCTAACACTTATTGAAGCTAATATATTTATATGCTATTTCATAGTTGGTATTGATTTAATATATAAAGAAATATGCAATTAGAGTATCCTAATATAAAGAGGTACTAATTTAAAGGACAAATTCAAATCGAAAAAGTTATTCAATTTTTAAAATCGTTTAATTTTTCGAGTTTAATAGTATTTAAATCCCTTTATTTAAAATTTCGATTGTGGTTCAGGCGATATAATAACCTATACAAAATTTATAACTCCTTTTCAATCGTTTGGGAAAAGAATTTTCAAAAATCTATTCTTATCGGATGCCTACATCATAAAAAACACCCTCTAAATTTCACATCTTTTAAGTCAGTGAATAATGCTTTGCACTGATCCATCAGCTAGTCAGGACAAACGATTTTTAATACATAGATTGATTAATTATTAATAAGTTTTTTCCAATTTTATGTATTCTATTCAATTAAATTTGATACTATTTCCTTTTTAAATTATTAAAAGTACTAAAGATTATGCATTAATGGTTCTAATTTTCTGGATACTTTTTAATATTTGATGTTTTTATTCAATTTTTTGCAAAAGTGGCGAAACGTAGTACAAAAAATTTAATAAAAACTGAGCGGTTCGATTTTTTAAAATAACATAATTTTTAACCAGTTTTTTAATTATTTTTATTGAAATTTTATTTTATATATTTTTATGGAAAAAAAATGTATCTTGGGAGTTTTATGATTGTTTTTAGCAACTGTACCGTATAAAAATGAATGGACAATGATTATTTTTAACAAGGTTAAAGCGATTATTTACGAACGCCTGAGGAAGGCTCAATAGCCGGGCCGAAACGTCGCGTATATAATAATTAGTTTTAACTGATTATTATTTGATCCTAGTCCACTGAATATTTTTACCACTTTATCATCATCGAGGATCTGAAACTCTACAATAATTTAATAAAAACATAAAATATTAAAAAAGTATCCAGAAAATAAGAATCATTAATGCATAATAAAACCATGGATAAGAATATCAACAATGTAGTAAAGATTTTTAGGTAATATAATTTCTAAATAAGAGTATAGTCTTGATTATTACCTCAATTACCCTACTCTAGGGTAATAGCCCTGATTTGAACCCCATTGAAAATATGTGAAATTTTATGGGAAGAAAAGTGGATAAACAGGTGATCACATAAAAAAAATAGCCAAAAGAAAAAAAATATTCATAATTAAAATCACCATCCACAAAAGCAGTTGACATTATTGTCCTACATATATAGCACACTGCGAATGCTTGAAGGTTTAATAGCAATAAAAGGGTTTTAAATTAAATATTAATTTAAAACATCAATACATTTGCAAGGAAGAGTATAGCTGAATAACATGCTGTCTTGTTTTTTTAAATAAGAAGACAGTTCAGGTTATTTAAGATATTTTTGTTTTTTATTTTTTATTTAATATTTTTATTATTCAATTAGCTACGTTTCGTTACTAATCGTAACTTCCTCAGGCTTCTTGGTTCACAAAAATATTTTTTTTTTATAATAAGAAAAAAATATATTTTTGTGAATCAAGAAGCCTGAGGAAGTTACGATTAGTAACGAAACGTAGCTAATTGAATAATAAAAATATGAAATAAAAAATAAAAAATAAAAAACAAAAAGATCTTAAATAACCTGAACTGTCTTCTTATTTAAAAAAATATAAAAGCTGAGATCTGAATTTTATCATCTATGTAGTCTTGTTTTATACTAATTATTAAAGATATTAAAGATAAAAACTTTAAAAGTAATCATTATCATTTATTTAATTTTCTAATGTTTTGTTTACTATTTATTGTTCATATTTTTAGTTTGTCTGAAAATATTTATAATTTAAATAAAATACTTATTAATTAAATCATGGACGAGATTCAAAATGATAATTGAACAATTAAGTTCGCCATAATTAACAAGATATTTAAAATTATAGTAAAATATATTTTTCCAAAATTATGATTTTTTTTTGTCACATTTGTTGGTAATAAGTATAATTAACTCAATTTTTATAGGGAAGTTAAATGCAATGAAAAATTTAAACGTTAAATAAAATAGCTACTACTTCATATTTTGTACAAAATTTATACTGCGTCGATTAATATGACTAGGGACTGTATATCGAGTTGATCCTTATAGCGGGAAAAAATTATGTTGTTTTAGGATGTATTCGGTGGAAGGCTTGAAACTATTGTTTTTGACGATTAACATGTGATACATTTGTGGTACATTCAAAAACTCTTTTGGGGGATTTTTTTTATATTATTCGTAAATGATGTTACAAAATAAGCTCGATAACTTTTGAAATTTGACATTACTGAAGAAATGATCAATATATTGATGATGATAAATTTTTTTATTATTTAAAAACGTTAATCATTGTATCAACTGCCAGTAAAAGTGATATGAAATTAACAAAGTGATGTCATGCGATTGATTGGGAATTGACGACATGTTTTCAATACTTGGTTCAAAAAATTATTTACAAACTTACAAACAAAAAGCAGTGATATTCTAAAAAATACAAGTGATCTTTTGATTTTGGTCAAAAATCCAATTGTTAAATGAAAGTAACTTTTTAACGCAAAACTTTACAAATTACATTTGAATTGATTCCCATAGGAATATTTTCAGTACGAGTTGTGGTAGTATTACCCACTTGAAATGTTAATTTGAAAAATAATGGACTAACTTTTTTTAACTTCAAAAAAATAGAATAGAAAAACAAATCGTAAAAAGTACTCTCCATTAAAAGTCGTAAATCTGACGATTCTATCGAAGCTTTAACTAACGCCTTTACTTACGTTGCCGTCAACTATCTTATGATTTATTTCTTCTATTAGAGTTGCGAATCTTGTTATACGTTTTTGCCTACATATAGTAGCGAAGTAGTATAACGCTCAGCCAACGTGATTTATCGAGAACAAGTCAAAGTCGAAAAAAATAAAAAAAATGGTTGAAAAATAAAAAATTACATATATTTTAATATAAATTATCGATATGGACGTGTAGGTCTTAACCTACTGGACTAAGCCGTTGAAAAAGCCATCTATGGCTAATAAAATTCAACCCTAGCATAACCACCGACAGATGTACATATATGAAATATATAAATGTCAACTCTTTCGAATGGTTGGGTCAAAGGGTGGAGGAAAGCGGTGCCTGTGGTCGCCATAGTTACTCCTGAACAACCCCACAACAATTTTCACAAATACCTGAATTATCCATTTGCCCCATTCCAGATGGAAATGATGTGGTGATCTCACCACTATCAAAATAAATTCTCTGAAAAACTACGCACCCACCCCCGTGTTACGCCTCCTTTTTCTCGCTGATATCTAGACCACATGAGTGACTTTTATGATTATTTCCGGTTTGTGGTTCATTGGTGTATCGAATGTAATTCATCATTTCAACCGGAATATGTTCCCGAATAAACCCCAACAATCTACAACACCCGCCCCACTCACCATGCATTTTCCATATTCATATGTGTGTATGTATTTCAATGATATATATTTCACTTATGCTTTTAATATTTATGAGTCGTGAATATTACGATGACAATTTCTTTCGTCGCTATCCCACTAATGCAAATGTTTCCACTATTACCTCATTCCGCGTTGAAAATCCCCGAACCGTTCCCGGTTTTTGCATCCCTTTCACAATTTAGCAGTTTCATCATGGTTTTTATCGTTATTTTTAATTTCCTTGACATGTATCTAACGTGTAATGTGTCGTCACGACTGAATTTATAATTACGGTCGAATTTATATAATTGTTTTATTTTTTTCCAACGCTACAACGACACCAAATGCACAAAATAAGTGGGAAAAGAATTGTTTTCCATTAAAACGAAAAAAATAGATCAACTTGCCTTTGACGTCATTCTAATTCATAATTTTCACACTTACAGCGCTATCGTTTCAACTTGAAAACACGTAACAATTAAGAACACATTTCTTTGAATTTTCCATTTTTTAAATATATAATCATTATGATTCCTTTTTTTATTTACCATATTGCAAATTTTAGTGAATGTTTCAAAGAAATAAAACTTAGTTATGGCCATGCTCTATAAACAAAATATAATTAAATGTCACCCTTATCGTTTGGAACGAGCTTTATGGGAGACTTTGCAAGCTTTATGTCTCTATCTACTTTATACCTCTAATATATGTATGTGTACGTAGAATACATACTTAGGTGGTATATACAATCTTGTATCTATATATATATTCTTCATTTTGGAATAGATGAGATATATAATTCGTCTTTATGGGAGAATGATGGGGGTAGTGCTATATGGTGATTTCTGGATCTAATCACAAGATCGTAAAAAGCAAAGCGTACGTCATTAAAGAAGCTTTTCTCGTTGAAAATTTACGATTTGACTTAACGATATTAATAAGTACTTGGTAAAAAATTAATTAGGAAGTAATTTTCGTTTAGTATTAAGGTAAAAATAAATAATTTTTGTTTTAAAAATTGAAACAACTACAGTTCTCTTGATTTAACTATTGGTTCCTACTGAGTTTTGGTCTTAAGTCTATTTTTATTATGTGCACCGTACTTTATACATTCAAAATACAACTAATTAAATTACAAAAATAATTTTCACCTGAAATTATTTTATAAAATTAAATGCTAAGAACCAATATTTTCACCTTTGGATAGAAAGATCATATCCTTATAATAGTTATTTAATAGATAAATCTTACAGTTTATCCTACACATATTAGTATTCCTCAGTGTAAATCCGCATGTTTTCTCTATCCTCCGGATAAAATTTTATATGGAAGATAAATGTCACTACATAGATGTGAAAGTATCGGCCCTAAGTCCCATAAAAGAATTCTTCAAAAGGCTTATTTAATAAAAATTTCAAATCTGAATAAATTGCGACGCCTAGTTCCGAGGAGATGTATAATCAATATAATATATATTCATTTTCACTGCGCTTTTTGTCATTAAGTCTTTATTAAATTCCCCCTTAAAGTATTTCTTTGGTGTGTCGGGGGGGGGAGGGGGAGCAATTACACCTTAAATTATACAATACTAAATAATAAATAATGATTACTTTTAAAATAATTTTTCAAATTTCATAATCTGAGAATTGCACAAGATATCCTTTGCTCCCCATTATAGCATTTACGTTTTGGTTATTTCATTTTGTATTCATAAAACATCGATCGATTTTGAGACCATATACTATGTTTATATTTTAAAAAGGATTTTTTATTCTAAGAAGTAATAATTTGTGTCACATGAAGCAGATTTAATTAAGGGTCACTTTAGGGACCTATTTTATCAAAAAATCTTCTTTAATTCCAAAACTAAGTCCCAAAGATACGAATTTTGGTGGAATATATACGAAATATTTGGAGTAACTTTTATTGTTAACATTGGCTAGTGATGGTTGAATGTGGCAATGATTACCATGGTAATCCAAAGCAAATTTTTACTAAGATAGCTATTTTAAGGATTGTTTAGCTATAATAACTGAAAATGGGCTTTGGCAACCCCAGAGACAAAAATTTTTTTTTTCTTCTTATTTTCGAGAATATTCTAATATTCTCGCGATTTTTTATAATGTTCTTAATAAGGTCTTAAAAAATATAGTTTAAACATAATGAGGCAGTGAATTTCTATTACCAATATAGTAAGCCAATGTGTATATTACTTATATAATACCCCTTCTAAAAATAAGATACACAAAAAGTCTTATAATTTCCCTTATGATTTTTCCATCTGTTGATTTGGGTGCTATGTATTACATAAACAATGAAGGTTCGGTTATAAGCTTTCCTAAGATTTTAAAAGCTTTTCAAATTATATTTTATATAAAAAAAAATATTAGTTAACTCTAAGCTTATTTTGTTAAAGTAAAATTGTATAAAAAAGAAACTTAACACCAATGCAATTAAATGAATTCTTTATCTGGGTTCAGGAATAGCTGAAAAAGTATACCATGAAGCTCAAATTATCTTCACGACACGTTTAATCTCTCCCCTTGAAGCAGTCCTAAGACATAGGCCTTGCTTAATTTACTTTAGTTCCGGATAATTCGGTCCCAGATTGTATTATTGGTCGTTTTTAAAGGATAGCTTATTCCTACCTCAAATTCCTATCCTTTGCTGGTGAAAATTGAAGCGTAATTTTCACCCCTAGTTCTTCAACCTTGTAAGCTGTGGAAAAATGGTCAACGTACTTTGACACATTAAATTTTATGGCTGCCAACCCTATCTAATCTTATTTACAAAGCCTTGATTTTTCCTCTTTCACGCGCTTCTCTTTCTTTATTTAAGTGATAACCTTTTTTCGAATATATACACTGTACATGGTCGGTAATACCAATAAAAATGAATATAAAACAAATTATTACTGCTCGGTTGTGATGCTTTCTGGTTTCTTGGTTTTGGTGGTGTATTTTTTCACCCTTGTTTTCTTTACTTGAATAAACTTAAGCTGTATAATAATATTCTATAATATTTTCACCGCTCTGACGTGTAAAAGATGACAAATTGTGATCATATACAAGACATACAAGAAAATAACGGGAAGCCAACGGGATAGTATGATTCAGAATGGGGATGAAAGGTGGATTTTATATTAGAAATGTGTCGTCTACTAAGATTTACTGTATCTACCTATATAAAAGTATTTTTACTGTACAATCTGCGACAAAATATGTAACGAATAAAGAGAAATGGAGATACCTTGGAATATGAATACTATATAGCCAACCTCTACTTGTCTATAATAATAAAATCGTAATAATAAACGAAAGGTACGATAATGGGGGATGTTTAATCAAAAAGTATGTCATCTTTGCATATTAAGCACCATCAGCGTCGTCAATCTTAAAATAAAAAAGGACAATGAAAAGTTTTAAAGGTTTTTCAAATGGTTGGAGGGTATCTAAGCATTGCGTCGTTATTTTAGAATCTTGCGGAAGATACGTAGGGGCTTTGGCTGCAATGTTATCTAGGTTGTTTATAGCCTTTGTATATCATCATAATATAACCTCACAAAAAGCATAGGAGCTGTTGTTTATGCAACAAAATAAATGAATAAGATAACAAAACTAAAGAAGTAAATAAAAAATAAATACACCTTTACTTTCGGATTCCTTTTACTTTTACCAATTACTTAACTAGAATAGGTATTTACTATGAAACTTTGTTTTGTTTGAACGGTTGTGGTTCTTTCACCTGCGTGTGCAACATGTGTTTTTTACGTGCAAAAGCTATCTATGAAGTATTATATAGAATCAAGATATGGAATTTGTTCGGAAATACATTCTTTTCTTTTCTTTTCATAAGAAAACTTTTACCTCAATTTTTATTCTTCAATAAAAAAATAATATTTCTCAACACAATTTCAAAAATTTAAAGGTTCTAATGGATATTTAAAACAAGAATTGAAGAAAATCATGAAAAAATCGAAAAAAAAACAATTGCCAATTGCCGTAGGATTAACTGAAAAAAAATACCAACAATGATATCATAAAAGCCTTGAGAACATCTCAAACGTCTTTTGATTGAAAAATTAAAGCTTAAATTCTAGTACAGCTACTGAATAGTTGTACTTTATGGGTCAGAAACCTTTACTCTCAAAACATAAAAAAAGGACCTTAAAAGTTACTTGGATGAAAAGGATCACCCGCCACTTATTGGTGTTAAATCAACAATTAAATTAAGAAAAAAAATACTATCTAAACAAAAAACATTCTGAAGGAAATTTGGCTGTTATTGAATGTTCTATGACTAAAACTGGAAACTCCCAAATAAAAAGGAAAAATTTGGTCTATTGTTTGGGAAATAGGCGACTTGATCCAAACGAGTAGAATAATCGATTGGAACAGATAAAAAAAATTTGAAAAAGAACTTTAAGTTTACAGGAAACTGAGCATATTTTTGGGTAAAAAAATGTGGAGAAATGGTACCACATATTTGTGATATCCAAAATTTTAAATTTATCAGAAAATTGCTTTAAATCTCTATTGGTATTTTTCACCTATTAGTGTCGATTTCCCCAAGTATTTTTGGTTTGCAATTAATTTGTAAATAGTTTATAAGAGAACAATGGAACCCCAAACAAAGCCTACTTGGGGTGGCTGCGGGGCCATAAAGGTATTGAAGGCAACGAAAGAGTTGATACCCTTACCCGGCAAGGATCTCAAATATTATTCACAGGCCCCCAACTTGTACTTGGTGTTACTAGATCGGCAATGAAAAATACTGTCAAAGAATTGGTTTATAATAATCACTGCACAATATGGAGGAATACCACCAGATAAAATCACTGTAAAAGAATGATGGGACAATAATTCCTGTAACTAACTACTGAAATACTTGGTCATATAAAAAGTAGGACAAAGTGGTAACGGTCCTAATAATCGGCCACTGCAGAATGAGATAGTACCAGCATGTAATGGGATTACATGTAAATGATCCAAAATGCAGATTTTGCCAAACAAAAGATGAAATTGCTTCTCACGTTCTATGAAATTACGAATCTTTGAAAATTTTGAATATATGAAAACATAAGAAACTGGAGGTATCCAGCCCTGGAACTAAAATAATCGGATAGCATTTAGTGCGTAGGTCGCTGAGGTTTATCTAGCTACTTGGTCTTTACTAGATGAAAAAGGGATCCAGGGAACACACTAAGCTCTAAGACTACAGTGTTGGGGCTCCATTATCCTCATCCTGGAAAGCTCAGCTTAATAAAAATAACAATAAGTTGAAAAAATATAGCTTAGAAACTCTTGTTACAGTAGTATTTGTCTACTTTCTTATTTTTCTACCACCATAATTCTAGGGTTCATTTTTTTTTTTGCTTAAATGCTAGATATTATTTTTATATTCTTACAACTCAAATCAATTTGCTATTTTGTATGCATTCAAATGCTATTTCTGCCAACAAAACATTGCTCTTATGGTTTCCAGAATATTAGTATCTATCTATTTTTTTTAACTAGAAATTTTTCGTAAAATGGTTTTTGAGTTATGTATATATGGAGTTTAGTTTTTCGAATTAGCCAGGGTCGAAAACTCAACAAATTCAAAAAGAAAATTTAAACAATCTTGGAGATTTATCATTGGTTTTTAATAAAATCAATATTAAATACTATTCAATGCCATTTTAAAAGTTAAAGATTGAAAAGAATACTGTATCTTTTTAATAAAGTCTTTCTTTCGTGTATTCAGTGATTTTTTGAGAGTCAAGGGATGAATAAAAGTGTAGTAAAAGAAGAACGGAAGAATTGCAACTCTTGACTCTTAAATCTGTTTAGGCTTTAGAAGGTACGTCATTTTTATTCACCGTTTGAAAAAAAATTAGTATAATTAGGCATGTATGAACTGTACAATAAGTTGCAAACATATGTAATTATATAATTTTATTGTAGGGGAAAACAATTTGTAATACTTTAAGTGCTATCAGATTATTGCCATGATTATAATTTTTTGACCTATTTGCTTCACTCTGGGTTACCCTGATAAATAAGATATTTTTTGTGGGAGTCAAAAAGATTTTTTTTTCGTTTGTACTTATAAATTGTAATACCACCAAAATTGGGGACGGAATACCAATTATTTTAAGCCCTACTTATTCCCATAAAATCATAAAAGCGTACATTATATAATACAGTACGTGACGCAAGTGAGCTTTATTAAATGCTGAGGTTGAAAGGACAGAAAATAATTTCGCTGTAATTAGTTTTAATTGCATTACTTACACTCTTACACAACAGAAATGAAAAAAGAACACAATTACAGCTACAAGTGTAATAATTAAAATTTCGTAAGTCTCTTTAAAAAATTGCCAGCAATTTAAAATCAACAGGTGACTGACGAACTGAAAATCGTATTAAGAACAATTTTTCAAGTTAATCAAAAAAAAAATTTAAATAATTTCCTGTGCAGCCTATTAGGAGTTCCCAGCTGTAACACTTGGAATATATTTTTATGACAATGAAAACTGAGAAAATGGTTTTATGTCCTTGTACATGCTTTTTTCAGAGCATTGAAATGAATATGTGTGTAATTTCCCTAAACACCACATTCGCGAATCCTGTGAGGTTCTTTTTATTATACGCTTTTTTTGCTGGTTTTACACATTTTTAAATAACAAACTATGGTTTTTCGTGTTTTTAGTGAATATTATACTTTTAGATTCCAATTATAAGCCGTATAAACTTTTATGTGCAAGCATACATTTGTGTATTAAAAAAAAACGCAAAAGCTTTAGAGCAAAAAACAAATCAATTTTATCAGATTAATGTATGCCATTTGTTAAAAATAATGCGAAATATATTTTTTGTTAAAGGGAACTCAAAAAATCCATTCTCCTAAGTATATATATATATAAGACCCACATGTTACATTGATTTTTACTGGTAACAATTTTTGTTATTATAACAATTAAAATACATGAGTACCCTCATTACCGTAATAACCAAATCTGAATTAATACTTAAAATTTTAATATAAAGCCGATAAAGGTAAAAGAGGAAATGATAGTCTATTTAATCTTATTCGTAAGTGCATTTCCTTTATTGTTGGTACGAGGATCTTAGAGTTAATAGTATTATTATGTGTGTGCTTACATGTATATGATTGTCTTTTGATCCTCAGGGAACAATTTAGGAATTATCCTTTCTCATACGTATGTTCTGCAATCTCCATTATATGCAGGCTAACCGTATACTCTATAGAATTTCTGAAATGTCTTAGATTTGAGTTATTCATATCGTTTACTATATATAATATACATGCAGTATATGTATATTGTATATATCTCAAATAAGATGAGATTTATTGTTCAAATTAAGGTATCTAAAGTTTATATTTATTGCTGCTTAGGGTGCCAGGCAGGTATTTACTTTTTAATTTAAGATAAATACGTTCATGGATGTAGAAGGTTAAGACTTAAATAACTGTCTTTCTGAATATTCAAATCTTTGAATAATAAGTAACAATCTAACAATAAGAGAATAATTATACACTGCAGTAACCAAATCCCCATTGTCAATATTAACGTAAATTAAAATTATTATTCAAACTCTTTGAGTACCCAGATAAAACAAAATAATATAATGGATTTGTTGATAGTCGTGCATAGTTTCAATTTCATGAAGATATTTTCAATAGGTGTTGAGAAAAAAAATATTTATGTTAAGGGTTGTCATTCCCATTATTTCCTTACTTTCGCAGTTAAGGGAGGGAGATTAAGTATATGACTATTTTTGATGTAAAACATTAAAAAGAAGGTAAGAATCTTTCATCAGATGCGAGTGTAGTTTTCAAATGCATAATCGTCTAGAATCTAGATCCTTATGAATTAATTAACTTAATCCCTGCATTAGGAAGTATAAATTTCAATTATTATTTACACAATCGTTAAATTATAACTTTGCATTAGAGTAAAGATTAAATCATAACAATAACGCAGCAATTTTGATGAAAATATATGTAAACGTGTTAAAAGCTCAATTTTCTTATTCTGTTATGCGCGTTAGTGTATTCATTTTCTCTTTACCAATTGTTAACTTATAAAATCATCAACAAAATAATTTATCATAGAATTCTTCTTCCATGTTCTACCTGAGGGTAGGTTCTGATTTCAATGGGGTTGAATTCCCTACAGCGTCATTTATCCTTGACAAGGTTCTTTAAATTGAGGTAGTCCATTCCACGTTTTAATAAATCCAGAATTCCAAACCGTCTTCTTTTTTTCTGGAGATTCTTCAGTTTTCCTTCTATAACATATCCTTTTTTGGTCGACACATTGACGATTTATCTTTCTTCATTGTTTCTTCAAGAATGGAAAGTTTCAAGATTCAAGTTAAATGTTGAATAACTTTTAATGGAGTGATTTAATCGAAAATTTATAAGAGATCTTTTTTGTAGAGCGTTAAATTTTACGTCAGAATAATTTGATTTTAAATCTTTTCATTAATTTGTTTCTGAGAAAACAAAATAAAAGTAAAAAGTCAAATAATCCCATATTATTTAAATGGTAAAAGTAACATGATTCCGGCACGGTTTAATCAAGAAATTAAGAGCTTAATTGTATTGGATAATTTTTTTTATATCTTAAACTAAAAATTCAGGGGGCGATCGCTGTAAAAAAATCAATTTGGGAAATAATGGACACCCTAATTTATATTTTGGGACAATTTGGATTGTATAATGGATTACTAAAAAATGCAACGTATGATTTTTTTTCTCTTTTAGAAACATGCAAAGAATCTTAACTTTTTTATCATACGTTAACGAATGTGGTGGATCCATATGCGGTACAAATTTACATGTGGTACATCTTGTGTAGTATGATAATTCCCTATCCGTTTTTACTAAAGTATCCCGTGGTGTATAACCACTCTAAGTTGTATTGATTTTGCCCCATGTTTCTAAGTTTTGAATCTACACCAAGTTTACAGTTCTGAATTACATTTTTTTTTGAAATGAAAACTTTTTTAGCATCGTTGCAAATTGAAATTTCATGAAACGAAAAAGCGATAGTTAAAAGAGACAAACATATAAATCTATAAGATTTACTGAACCAGTGAATGAAATAGTAAACATAATATTATTTCTTAGGTATGTGCGCACCTGCATTTACGCAGCTTGGGAATAGTCATCCTAACAACCGTGGCGAATTTTGTATTGTTTACATGAACATTTCATTATTTTTAAAGGGAAACATTTTTAAAGTATGCCAAAAATTAATACAGAATATTATCATGATTATCGAAAAAAAGAAAAAAAACAAGATTGCGAGATTAAAAAAATCACAAAAAGTTTATAAACTACACACCAAAGGAAAATTTGAAAATTTTAAGATAAAATTCCAAATAATTTAAGTGGAGATTTTAATGTAAATATTGTTTTAGATACGACTTCAGTAGTGATTGGCTGTTGATAGGAATGCCTTATTAACGTTTTCTTCAATGTTTTATCTATCGATTACTAATTTTAATCATTAATTACTTATTAACAATCTTAATTTTACCTAAAATTATGTACGAAATACTATTCAATCACAATCACTATTAGTTAATAGAGAAATTATCAACTACTCTACACAATGATACTTATTCATAAAATGAAAATGACTCTTTTTATACCAATAAAAATAATAAAATATGGTCAGTATTTCTCCTTGGGTATGTTATCTTTGGGTATGTTATCCTTGAGTACTCCCTGATACAGAATTTAAAAAATCCTCCTTTAGCAACCCGTAACATCCCTCGTTGAACCTTTTATGACTTACTTTCTAACTATAAATTTTTCAATTAAGTTTTGAGAAAAATCAGTATAAATTTTAAAATATTGATCTTAGTACGAAAAACTATAAAAAATATGCCTTGATAACTCGTAGAATTCTTTACTATACCTGTTAATGTGAAACTCAATTACGACGCCTTATTTAGTTATAAACATGCGCGTATATATGTATAATGTTGGGTTAAAATTTAAAACAAAGATAACATTGGATATCAAACACATAATTATTTATTATACAATCCAAATTTTTAAATTGATCAAACTAAAGTCGTTAAATTTTTTTTGTGGCACTAATTATTAAAAATTTAAAGAAAATCTTATAAGTATAGTTGTTCAAAGTTCATTAGTATATAATTTTTTTTTCATTTTTAAAGACCAACTTGTTTCTGTATCTCCAATCCAATCATTGTGCAGTCCTGATGGAAAAGTGCATACACTTAGTATAACAAGTAACTTAGTATTTCCTATCAAATTTTCCTTACAAATTTTGTTCTGGCAAGTGGTTTAGTATTGTAATCACATACAACACCCATTATTTTCAAACCTGAAATGGCGAAGGCTTTAATAAATCAGGATGTTGCAAGACTTAATTTTAATAACTTCTGTTTATTTATGGTCTATTTAACATGGTCACGTTGCAGCATATTCATTTAATTTTATGATTAATAACATTTCTGATTTTCCGACATTTTGCTTGATTATATTATTCCATAAAAATAATATCGCACAACTCTAAAGTTGGCAATGCTATTTTAGACTGATTTAGTGTTTCATTTTGTGCAAAGCTAGTTTTTATTTAAAACTTTCAAAATGATTAATGGAAACTTGGCATAAATCGTTCCAAATTGAAAAAATGAAAATTTAATAAACTGATATTATGGTATACTATAGGTATGTATATCAAATGAAGATATTTGAGTGATAAAACGTCATAGAAAAAATCTGAAAAAAAACTATAATTAGATTTTTTCTTGTAAAATGTTTGTTTTAGTTGAAAGAACTGTTTTGACAATTTGCCTTTGATATTTCGATTTCGGTTTTAAATAGACTTGAGAATAAAAGGATTGGCAGTGTTGTGAAGCGATGAGAAGCTGTAATAGGGCGTTACCGTCATTATTTATCCTATCGTCATTCACACATTATGCACTTGAAATGCAATGGAATTCTCTCAACAGTGCTGAAGCGAAAGCTCGACTCAAATACATGCCTGAATATTATGGTAATTAATAGATAGATGGAACAAAAAGGCTGTAAATAATGTCCAAAGTCGAATAACTAAACGGAAATACCGGGAGGTGTTTAATCCGAAAGTAGAAAACTAACTTGTGCTTTTTTTTTTGATCGAAAAAGATTTTCTTCATTAATTTACTTTTTAATTCCTGATTGACGAACAAGCGCAAAATAGACGAACGTTTGTTTTCGTTCGTCTTTTCTAAATGGAAATTTCTTGTCGTTAATGTGCGATCCAATAACGTACCTCTCGATAAACTATGTAGACATTTCCAACTTTCCCACCGACGTCCTGATCGAATCATGCGATAATTGAATTAATTGATTCGTTCGATTGTTCCGAACACTCGAACGTACGAAATGAAACTAAACGAGAAATCGAACCGAATTAAAGTTATCCCGTTTAATTTCCCCATCCATCTATTCAGTTACTCTTCTACTTTTCTGCCTCGATACTTTGCTACCTTCGGAACCCCGTTCCAAATTGCTGACATTACCAACGATTTAAGACAACAATTTGCACGGCTATAAATCAATTTCGATTCCACGTCAATGGTACGAGTATATTTTAAAGAAAATATTGACTCTTGCCCTGAATTTGGGGGATTATTAATCAAATTTAACAAGTTACGTCAAAGTTAGTCACTAATATTTATAGTTCACACTTTGAGTAACTACTAATCCATTATTGATCTTTACGTTACACAATATTAACAATAAAGTTACGAGAAAATACGTAGTTTATGCCACACTTATAAGTAGTTTATCATTATGTTTTTCAAAATAATAATTTAAATTAACCTACTGGTGGCCGAGTAGTTAAAGTGGTCGCTCCAAAATTGAAAGATGTTGGGTTCGAATCTGGTATTAAGCAAATTTTCGATATTTCTCAATTTATGGATTCTTTTTTAACCCTAAAATCACTAAAGACCTTAGTAGTTATAAAGCGACGGTAAATACCAATAAAAAAATAATTAGAATATCATATGAGAAATTTTCCACGATTTTTGGTTCGCCCAAATTTTGGGCTTCTGTAAAGATTACTGAAAAAGAGTAGTGAGTTAAATGTAATTTTTACATTAGTTTATTTTAATCTGTTAATTAAATTTTCACTGATCAATCTTTTATTATAAAGAGGAAAGATTTGATTGTTTGTTTGCTTTGAATAAGCTCCGAAACTACTTGACCAATTTGAAAAATTCTTTCACTGTTAGAAAGCTACACTGTTTCCAGTGAACATAAGCTATATTAAATTTTCAAAAAAATTAGGGATCTATACTAAAACTCCAATAATGTGTGAAAAAATTACCAAAAAAATTTCTTACATCGCGTGCGCCGGTGATTTAACTAAAGAACGGAACAACCGAATTTAATGAAAATTTATACTAAAATACAACACAATTACCCACACACGTAAGAATATTAATCATTCCTTAAAAATAATAAGGGAATATACCCCCTACGTAAAAACTGAGGGATGAAAAAATTTTTTACTTTAGATAGGCAAGTTATATGTCATTGAAAAGGCATTGAAAAAATGATCTGTATTAATATTTTTAGTTGAACTATTAAAAACACAGTAATTTAATGTAAAGTACAAAAAATTGCCTTTTTGAAATATAAATGTTTTTATAGATAATAATCTGACAGTAAACTTTTTTTTTACAAAGTTGTTATAAATAGATCCTTAGGGTTGCTCAGTAAGGAAATATTAACGAAAAAAATTTAATAGTAATACTAATAATAATAATGATAGTAATAAAGCTTAAAATAAAAACGTTTTTAAAACCGTGCATATATAAAATGGTGTATTTATATACTCCTCTGACTGATGAAATTTTAATATTCGGTGTATTCCTTATAGGAAGTAGGCATGTGATAAGATTTTTTTTTGAAAATTCCTACCCTAACGGACAAGGGTGGATTCAAGATTTTTTTCTTGAGGGAGGGCAATATCTTTTATTTGCAAGTACGTGAAAGGGATCACGAAAAAAGCTCGCAATTCGTGTATGGTGAACTCTGGACTATCCAATACGATTTAATTATATAGTTGAAATTCAGATATTTCAATAATAAATTTAAAGATACATAATTGTTATACATGATTATGGAAAAACTGGGTTTCGTGCAATTGTACAAATTTCAATTTCGCGGTTGTGTTGTACAGTGCAATAGTGTAATAGTTTTTGGAAAAAGGTTCATTCGGGAATCGAAAAAGGGAGATGGGGTTATTTTGATGCGAGTATTTTGTTAACTTTCGACTTTTTTTAGTCATAATTAAGACCGAATTTATTGAACTTGGCGATATTTTTTATTTGATGTATGATGTAGTAAGGTTATATTTTTCGTAAAAGAATAAGAAAAATAAAATACGTTACGCAGACGAAGTCGCGGGGATCAGCTAGTTGTATATATTTATATGATTAACTTGTTAGTATATGTTATAGTACCTGATAAAGCTATGAAAATAGCGAAACGTTGTACTAAGATTAAATAAAACATCAAGTATTTAATATCCCAAAAAAAGAGAAGGATAAGAACGCTGATTTACTAGTAAAAGTAAGTTTTACTATACGAACAATATTATTATAAAGATTACTTTTCAATAGTTTTATAGGAGGAAAAAAATCAAAAGGCTTTAATGGGTATTCGTCAATTTGTTCTTTGTTAATTTCCCATATTGTGTATCTATATGATAAGTTGTTAGTATTGTCATGGGAAAGGATAACAATTGTTGGATACTCCACGTCTTTTGCTTCGGCTGACCGCTTTTGTTGATAATGATGGTAGAGAAATAGCAATAGCCATTGACTCAAATAGACTAATGGACTCAATAGTAAATAGATAAGTCAATACTCATAGACTATTCACTATTATTTGTGAGATTTGAACTGGGGAGTAAATCATGATTATCGTTTTATGCAATTTCTCAGTCAATGTGAAACAGGGTTGTTTCTATGAACCATTTTCAAATAATTGGTGAAATTTGTAGGAAAAAAATTGAGTTGTTTTACGCTTTGGAATAAATTATTTAGACTGAAAGTTATCATTAATCAATTTTATTTATTTATTTTTTTTGCATGTTATACTGGTAGTTAAATAGGGAGATAAAAGTCCCAACCAGACAAGTTCAATCGAGTGAAAACCCAAAATTCAATTTACCCTAAATTTCAAAAGTAATCGTATTAAAAGTTACGTATGATATATGACATACAACAGAAGTTCAAAAGGAGAACAGGCTAGTGAATTATAAAACTAATGAGATAAATAATAATAGAATTTTTTGCACAATAAGAACAAAAATAGGTACTATTTTAACTAAATAATGTTTGGGGAAAAAGTTTTAGAGAAGGCTTTAAGAGAAAAGACCTTAGTTAATCTTTTTGTTTACATGTTGGCTTAATAGATATAGACTTAATAAACTTAAAAGACTTTATGTAGTTTTTTTTTTTAATTTTTTTAATCGATACAGAACATTATTAAAGTGAGAAAAAATCAAGTTTTAGTTCTAAAAATTTATATTTAGGGCTTTAAAAAGGTTTTAATATTAATTAGCAAATAAGAATCAAAAGGATGGATGCGTCTATAGGTTTTCTGTGACGTCACAGTCCATATATTGATAGCGAAATAGAAACAGATCATTGAGCGGTTGTCATAAAAACTATTACAATTTGGATAATTTTTCGCCATAGAAAACATTTTCCACCCTACAAATTAGTCCCATTTTTTTAATGGAATAGAGGATAATAGTGTTTAGCGTATGTAAAAACTAAACTTTTCATTAATCGTTTCAGTTCTGAGTTTTTTTTTCACTGCCAATAAAAAAATCCATCAATCAAATTTTAAATGCAATTTAACGTAAGGCTGGAAAATGGAGAAATTTTTTTTTTTTAAATATGTCCTATTGTTTATGCTAGTATTATCCAAACTAGGAGGTGCACCTCCCTAGGGAATTGTGGACCTGTCGCGAATATTAGCTAGAATTTCGAGCGAAGAGATTTGGTAAACTTTGCGCAAATAGGCAAGCATATCCATCTCATTAGGGGATAATAATAAAATAAAATTAATCGTTTTTTCCTATGTGTAAGAGAGTATCTTAATAGATTTTCTACTACTTAACATTTTTGTGTATTATAGTATTTTATAAAATGGAAGAACGGCGCCATTTGATTAAATATTATTAAGGGAGCCGTGGTAAAATAAAATTTGGAAAGCACTGGTGTACAGTATAAATAACTTTTTAAGGAAAATTTTATTTTCGTAACTTCAATCAAATTGTATCAGAAGCTTGAACAAAAGTAAACTTAATAATTTTCCAATAGTTCAAAAATGATGACTTAAGTGAAAATTATAGAAAAAGCCACAGGAAAATTACAATGAAAAATTGGCTCTCGAAAGGTATTTGGACCATTATTGAAGGTTATATTAGTACTAGAAACATACTTTCATACTCCAAGTTTCAGTTGTCTATTTTTTTATTTCGAACTAGTCGAAAAAAAACGATAAATCAGAAAATATTTTTTCCTTCAACAATATGTGAACCAATTGGACTGAAGTTTGAATATATTATGAAAATATATTAAAGCTCTACTCAGAAAAAATAACAACCTTCAATCTACATTAGAACTATTCTAAGCGGATGAATTCTAAAATTCTCTGCTCAGAAGATTTATTGTAAAGTAAGGTCTTAAGGGAAAATTGACATAACTTTTCTTTAGAAAATTTTTGAAGTGTAATACAAAGAACTTAGCCATACCAAATTTTAAATAATGTAAATGGTTTCAATGGTTAACACTTAATTTGAATGATTTAAAGAACCATACTAATTTTGTTTTAATGGATTTGCTATAAGAAAACGCCAGTGGGATTTTAAAGTTTTGTGACTGTGATATCATTTTAACGCCAAACCAAAGAAAGCTCGTATTAAGGAATGTAAATTTAATAATTTTTTTGAATGAATATTTATAAATTTCATCAAGAAAAGTTAAGAATTAACAGTTTCAATATGATTTGATATTAGTTAAGAACATTTTTTAAACATTCTAAATTATTTATAAAAAATGTGCATTTGGAAGTCAATTCTGTACAACTATATAACCAAAAATGAGTTACTATTTGATGGTATATATTAATGAACTGATTTGCTTTAGTATGCGATATTATTTCAAATGCTTCCTGTAAAATGAAAAATATTGTTATGAATTATTAGAATTAAGATGAAAAATCAAAAAGTAGAAGGAAAATACTCTCCCTTTTAATTACAACAAAATTGGTTGTCAGATTAAAAGAGAAACCGTTTCTTTATGACTGTTCAAAAATGAACAATATACAAAGAAAATCAAAATAATCTCCGCGTTGTTTTTTTTTTTTTTTAATAAGAAGTGATTTATGTTTCGTCAGTTTTGTCATTATTCCAAAACAATTCCATAACCAACCCCATTTTATTTATGAGTAACAACACGACCAAGAATGGAAAGGATATGAGAAATGAATAACAAACGACACTGATGACTGTAAAATGATACATAACTCTCACCCACACCCACTTCTTCCATTCCAGGCCATTCCTAATTTAACCTCGTTTATTACCCTGTGCCCCATAAATTGCTCTTTTCTCTCTCACATGCATATTGTGTGGCGACCGTCTACGATTAGGCTACAAATAAACGGGATGCCTACAGGGACTATCCTACACGTCTATCAATTGAAACCAACGAAAGGGGAAAGTGTCACATTCGGGACACCAGCACAAAAGCGGAATAAACTGAAACCATTGGTTAACGGGATTCCAGAATGTGGAAAATGATGTGGATTTGGATGGGGTGTGAGACCATACGACGTATGATACAATCAAACACATGAGATAATAATTAAATTGCTTATTTGTAACAATGGGTGAATTGTGTTATGTGATAATGACCAAAATGCATTGCGTTCATCATGAACAATAGCCATTACGTCATGGTATTATTATTGTTATTATTAAATACGCTCTCAATTTGGGGGTTGAAGCCTCTTCAGACCCATTTGACGTATGCATTGAGCCAAAAGATCTATAGATATAGTGGTGGAATAAATTAATATTTTGAAAACTAGACAGAGACCGACTAAATAACAACTGTTAAAACATCCAAGTTCAATGAAAACATATGAAATAAAGCTTCGCAAATGTTTGCCAACAGGAGGTCATGGTAAAATTGATGTGGAAACGGGTGGTGAAGGGTCGTGCGGCTAAGGGTGGTAAATATAAGGTTGATCAGAACGGGAACGAAGAGTGCATGGAAGTTTAGGTTTGATGCACATTCTGCATACATAATGTTGTTCTAATTGCGATGATGTCGTCTCTAAATAATAATGTGAATTATGATAATGACGCCGATCGTGACAATGATGATGAATAATTCTTGCTCATAATATTCAACTTTATTTTGCATACTAATGTAATATAATTCTCATTATCATTGCGGTTTAAATGTCCCTTTTTATAATATCAAGAATATCATTTGTAGTACTACGAAGTTGATGGTTTTGGGGTGTAAGAAAGTATGGTTTTGAGCGGCAAATAATGCATGATGTATGATGGTTTTGTCCATTGGGACGAATAGTTGAATTGGAGCACGGAAAAAGAGATAATGAATAATTTCTACGGAACTATTGAGCATATTTTTCAGTTATGGATTAAGTATAATTGGGAAGACTAACGAAATTAAATTCTCTGCATTTTAAAAAAAAATAACTTCATTAAAGAATTACATTTAATATCAATTCTATTAATACAGAGCGAAAGCTTTAGAATCTATATTTGTAAAAGTTTTCTTAAGCCATAATAAAATCAGTCAGAATGTAGTAGATTAAAAAATTCCTTGATTAAATTAAGAAATATTCAATTTTAATACTTATTGTATAGCTAAAAACGAAAAAATAGAGAAAATTATCGATTTTTTTGGTGCTACTAAGTAGCAAAGTGCTCTAATTAACTTTTACATATTTCCCTGTAAATTGGTTCTTCTTGTATATATTGTAACGTGACGTCTCAAAACTGTATTGCGATGGCGTTTATTCGTTCTTTTAATTTCTTTTGAAAATAAATAATCACTTTCATACTTAACAATCACTTTTGTTATTACACTTGTATACACTTTTTATTACACAATTACACTTGTGAAAACAATCACTTAAATGACAATAATCACTTTTAATTGGTGTTATTAAGTATTAAATAGAACCTGAAGAAGTAAGGAAACCGATGAAACGTGATGAACAAAAATAAAAAAAATCCCAAAACCAAGAAAATATAAATAATTATTCCTGGTTGTTCTCATCCATGGTGTGGTAAATAATTAATAATGTTCTTGGGAACTTGGATTTAAATAATAAGACGTTATTTTTCACATTATCTCAACGTTTCGTTGGTATTTATTTCCAACTTCTTCAGGAGAATTTTTGATGTTAACATCCTCGTTGTAAATACTGGCTTTTTAACAAGTTAACAAAGTGAGTACGCTAGCGGCAATTATACTATTTACAACAAGGATGTTAACATCAAAAATTCTCCTGAAGAAGTTGGAAATAAATACCAACGAAACGTTGAGATAATGTGAAAACTAACGGCTTATTATTTAAATCCAAGTTCCCAAGAAAATTATTAATTATTTACCACACCATGGATGAGAGCAACCAGGAATAATTATTTTTATTTTCTTGGTTTTGGGATTTTTTTATTTTTGTTCAACACGTTTCATCGGTTTCCTAACTTCTTCAGGTTCTGTTTAATACTTAATAACACCAATTAAATAGATCCTTAATTTTGCTGAGTAATTCCCCAGCAATTTTAGTAGTTTGTTTTGCGTTCTCTGAAGAAGTTGGAAATAAATACCAACGAAACGTTGAGATAATTTGGAAAATAACGTCTTATTATATAAATCCAAGTTCCCAAGAACATTAATAATTATAAATAATTCTTGGATCTACGATCAACACGAAGGTGCTTAATTGATTTATATATCCTGGCCTGAAGACAAAATATCTCTATAAGTTAAAATAAATAATTTTAGCCAAATGATTGTAGGTCAACCCTCGATGAAATGCAAACATTTGAATACATACATATAAAAATTTAATTTTTGTTTGTTTAAAATTGCAAATCTCTTAAAGTTCTTCACCGATCGTTTTGTAATTTTTATGTATGAGCAATATTATATATGCTGTTTTCGTATATGTGCATACTTTTTAGTTAGTTAGAAACCTCAAAGGAGTCTAACTTTAATAGGTACAGCGTAGGATGCTGCAGGCTATCAATAGAACTTTTAAATCATTATTTTCGCGCTAAAATCGAAAATTCCGAAGATATAACTTCTTTGAATGTATATCATGAAAGAAATTTACAATATTTATAGGAAGAAGTGCAGTAAGTTGCGAAAAGAGGTGATTTAAGGTTCTATGGACCCATTTTTTTTAATGTAAATTTATTTATTTGCAGCCATTATTATATAAATTGACAGGATAAAGTTTACCGGGTTCAGCTAGTACTTTAATAAAAAAAGAAAATTTAGAGTTATAAGTTGGAAAACAATAAAAATAACAAGAAAAATGAAAAATTTAAGTGCTTAAAGCAGGAAGTATATAAATGGAATATGGAAAAAAATACTTTCCTTCTATTGCTTACCGCAATATACTAATGGTCTTATTTTTCTTGAGAAAAATGCTATTTAATTTGTAAATTTAATTGAATTGACAAAAATACGATTCTAAATATAAATAATCCACTTATACTTGAAAAAAGAAGACACATTTTTGAAATAATGACAATTTATAGCATATACAAACATGGAATTTAAAATGAAATATTTTTACGAAAAAAAAAACATATATTTTTCTGCAATTTCGTTTAGTCCATGGGTATAATAAATCCAGCAAGAATGTCGTCTACACTCTACAGTAAATTATTTGCAAAGGAAAATCTGCGAAATAAAAACAAGAATTCATAATTTTAATAATTTTATTTTTTTGGTTTTTTAAAGAAAATCATGGTTCATTTTCTGATATTATTCGTCGCTGGCATGGAAATTTAAAATGATTATTTTAATTTGAGTGTTGCTAAACTTGCAGAATTAAGTTATAATACGAAAAGCTCTCATGTATCTTCTTGGGATATATTCGTCAAGTACAAAGCTTCTTTCGTAATGATGTGTCTTAATTTCATCTTGTTGTAATACACATGAAACGCAACAAACAATAATATCACGTAATAATTATAATAATAATCTTATTAACCTCAATTTTCTCCAAGTCAAACAGACTGAATATAATAACTATATTCGCATGACACATTAAACAAATGATTACGGTGTAAAACTTACGGAGAGCTTTTCTACAAGGCTTTATTAACAGAGTTAAATCGCAAGGAGTTTCACATAGCATTATTGATAATACTAAGCATATTATTGCTAACCCGACTGTTGGAAGTCTTGTATTCGGCTGCCAGACTAACATACTGGGTTAATATATTTATTAGCTCTTATTTAGTTGAAATGGCATTATGTGCTCTCATGTATACTAAAATGAAACAAAATTTCTGATTTGAATATCCTTATTTATTCAAGTTTGAATTATTTGGAAAACATTATTATTAATAGCGACAAAGTGAAAATTTATGTGTATTATTGTAGGTGATTAAAAATAAATAATTATTTCATAAATCAATAGAACGGAAACAAGAAAAAAGTATCAACATGCAATATACATTTCTAACACAGTAAATCTTTAGTCATTTTTGAAGTATAAGGTTCACTGTTGCCTCACCTTAGTGCAACATTCAATGCTAATAACAAATCAAACTATAATCCTCGATTTCTAAGGGTTGTTTATGGTTAACATATCAAAACGATCATGAATATAAAAGGAGTAATAATAGTTTATTTCGAAAGATTAATACAATAAATATAAAGCATATCCAATTAAAAATTTCCTTACTAAAGTATTGGAATTTAACACTTATCCACTATAGTGCGGGTACTTCATGATCGAAGCTGAATAAATTTATTCTAATAAAACAACAATGATATCACTAAATTTTATCAAAGTTTTCACCACTTTCTTCAAGCGTTTGAAATGTAGAAAATTTATGCAACGCAAAAGGAGTAGATAGAACTTTTGCAATTTTTGTTGGGATGTATTTCGCAAAGTTCACTTTAGAACTAAGTGAATTTTATTTGATGGAAGGATAGTTTGTAAAATGTGACAAATTTTATTCAAGAAATTTTAGTTTTCAATCATTCAATCAATGGTGACAAAGTTTTATTGAAATGATCCTTTGAAAGTTAACAAACTGGGTACGAAAATTTTACAACAGTAATAGGAAATGACGTTTTTCAAAGATTTTTTTAACAAAAATAGAAAATTTGGGGATGTTTTAGTACTATTTTGTAAAAAAAAAAGATTTTAATAAGACTATAAACTATCTTACAAATTGATAATTTTCCGATACATTTAAAAGAAATTAAACTTGCGGTCGCGTAGATATTTTGGAATATGCAGTCTACCTGAAATATCTTGCTTCTTTAATTGTTTGTATCTTCATATGTAATCTTTTTTATCTACTTCACAAGCCAAATCAAAGTTAATTGTAAAGCTTAATTAGCGATTTGTAAAATAATAGTTTTCAGGATGATGTTTTGTTGCTTTAAATGAATTTTTCCGGGAAAATATGCTATATTTCTTTTACTATTAAACGTGAACTAGCCATAGCCATACCCTCTTTAATTTCATTGGTAAATTTTCCATCTTTGTTGCTTAAACTTCCACAATTTTTGAATTTCACTACATACTTTAGTGTTTGTCCTTTACGGCAGTGCTTCGCAAATTTTTTTATACTACGGCGCCCTAAAGTATTCCAAGGCACTCTGCCCTAAAAATTTTATACTTTCAATGACTAATGTTACTTTAATTATGTACCATCCAAATGTTTAATTTATAAATATTAGTAGAGTATTAATCCATATTGAAGAAAGTATTGTATTGTGAAAATTCGACTGCTTTATATCAGCTTTTGTTACTCTGATCACTTTTATATGAATTTTTTTCTTAATTCAGAGACTCCTTATTTGAGAAGCACTGCTTAACGTTATATTTAGGAAAGTTTGTACCTAGGAAAGTTTCTACTATAACATATCTTTCATTTTTTCAGACATTAAATTTTTATTTTGTTATTTTATTCCATAAAAGTAGCTATTCGTTCCGTCCACGATGGAAACGACATCTGACGGCTGTACTTACGCTTAATTTTCCATTATGTCGATTCGTTACTGAGCTTTTGATTATCGTCCCTTTAAAAAAAGAAGGAAATACGTATAAAAAAGGAAAGATTGTTGACGTATCAGTGAATTTTTTGGTTTTCCGATGTAAATAAATAAGTTATATAGTAATATATGCGCCGTTTATTTTGAAGGTGAGTTAAGTCCATTTCAAGAACAATCCCTATAGTATTATCATTTTTAACCATAAGAACATAAAATAATAAGGAGGAGGGAATAATTGGCGTTTTTGTTAATAACTAAAATTAAATCAGTTATTTGTCAAAATAACTTAGCAGTTAAATAATTAACATACTTTGTTCTAGTTACAAGAAGAAGAATCACCATATAGACCGTCCTTGAAATGGACTTAGACTTACGCCACTTTCAAAATAAACGAGTCATATATATATATATATATATATATATATATATATAAATTTTACTATAAATTTTCGCAATGAACAACACAACTACTATTATAAATATTTTTAACTTGGATTTTTTTACTAACAATAAAAGCATTACGAGCATACTATAACGAAATTTCGACCACTATTAGCGCTGCAATCGATTTGATTGTTTCCGTCATGACTGTATTCACTCCCAGTGAATACATAAATTATATAATTACTTTAAAACGAAATATTTTTGATGTTTTATATACTATACTTTATTAGTTACGTATTCTAGAACTATTGCTTATATACTGGGGGTTCTGATATTATAGTAAGGCATATTTAATTAAGCCTTCGCTTTTGAAAAATTCAAATTTCATGAATTTACAATATTTAAAGTAAAAGCAGAAATTTATTAGGTGAGAAAATTGAAATATTTGTTGGCATCAATTGGTTGATTCTACCATACGAATCAAATTTTAATTATTTTCTAATGTTTAAATTTCGTTTTTGAAACAAGCGAATTTCAACATACCGTAAAATATTGCGTGCTTTTCTTCCTCCATTTTGTTTAATAATAATAATAATGCCTCAAATAATCCTAAGGCTATGATTGTAATAAGACACTTGTTATTGCATTCACATCATATGAATTTCCTTAATAATTTTCAAACGCTGACATCAACAAGACGCATAACGAAAATAAGTATGCGCCTTTAGGCGTGAAATTAAAGAACCTAATCCCGAAAAGCTACCCCATTTAAGTTAACAGCTTCTCTAACGTCATTTTCGAAATACGGTACTTCAATTTCAAAGTTTGCTAAATTAAAAAAAGCTCTGAAGTGTTGAGGAAAACAACGTAACAGAGATTCACTTTCAATCTTCTGCAGGAAATATATGTTTTTTCTTCTGATAGATAACTGTGACTAAAAGTCAGTGACCACTGTTTTTCTTTGAACCGAATCGTTTAAATCAAGCTAAAAGCTTTTAAATTTATAATTCTTGAAAGCTAAAATGGCACCATAGAAAGGGTGTTTTGTATAAGAAGAAACCCTTATATTTTTTTTTTAGTCAACGAAGTGTTTTAGAATTTTCACTCCATTAGCTAAGCTCTGCTCGAATAGGTTTCGAAATAAATTTCAAAAACTTCCTCCAATGAAATCATAAAAATAAAGAAAAAAATATAGTGGCTCACTTCAAAAAAAAAATCTATTTAAGCAATTTTGTAAACGTGTTCTTAAAGATTTTTTATGCGTCCCTCGTGCTCTTACCACCATTATCCCGCTATTTCTCTCTCATGTACATAAAATAATAAAGCCGGTAGTTATCGTTATCGTAACATTAATAACTTTTTGTTATAGACTTGTGGTTTCTGCGTTATCCTTGTCCACAACGAAGCTGAATGGAAGGAAAAAAGGAAAACCGATTAAAGATTTGATGACATAAAAATGTGAATGGGGGCGGGTGAGGGTGAGTGGCGGGCTATACAATTTCACTTATTTTTGTCCCATCAAGCTCTCGTAAAAGACCAAGAGAGCTTTTTGGCAACGAGGAGAAATTGGTCTCGAAAAATGAAATATCGTCTTTCACTTCGTTAATAACAACGTGGTGAATTTGCTAAATGTAACGATTGAGCTTTTAACGAGATGGATGGGGTGAAATGTTTCTTTTTCATCAGAGATTTAAAAGGTATTTTTTTTGTGTATTACAGGAACAAAGTAAAATATGGAAAAATTCTTTTTTAATGATTCCCAAATTAACAAATGCTTAATATATAAAAAGTATCAACCTTCGGTTGAAATTGTACGCTCAAAAAATATTGCTATTTCAAAAAATTGGGGAAAATATTTTTTAAATCAGATAAATAACAATCTTCTTCGTAAAAAATATCAATTTCATACCATTTGTCGTCGTGTATGACAATCATTTTAGAAAATTCTGAGAAAATAACAATATGAAAATATAAATAACATTTCTGTATTCATTAAGTTAAAAAAAAATATAATTTGCAAGATAAATAAAAATATTCCAAGTTCACAGAAAAATCGTGGCAAATTTTATTCTATGGCATTATTTTTAGCTTTTCAAAGAAAAAAGCTACTCCACTATAAAAGTACATGTATTTTTTTCCTTTCGGAAAAGTACCAAGTATCGACATACTTAATACTATAACAAATGAACAATTAGGATGGATAGTGGAAAAATCGAAGAAATAAAAACTGAAATTGCGTAGGTGTCTTAAAAGATGAGGAGAATGATGCTCAAGACGAAGAGAATCAATGATGAATCTCGATTGTTGAAGGATTGAAAAATGAGTGGATATTATTTAGGAGCAAAAACGAATGGCTAATATTTCGGCTCATGTGTACTTTAGCACACTCACAATCTGGCAATGATGCATTTTCGACTTTATTTTAAATTTAATTCGCGATTCAATAGGTCCATAATGAAAATTTAGCCACAAAAGAGAGAATTATACCATATTAAAATTGAATTAACAAAAATATCGCGAATTAAATTAAAAACAAAGTCGAAAATGCAACGTTGCCAGATTGTGGGTGTGCTAAAGTACACTTGAGCCAATATTTCGAATACTCTAGAAAACCCTTTCCTAATTACTACTAAGAATTTCATAAATCAAATAATAAATGAGTCCAACCACTTGAAAATTTCGGCTCTTTTTCCCAAATAGAAGTTTGGAAATCGGAGTAAGTGTACAGAAGTAGAACCCTATAGTTCAATTGTAAGATGTTTTTTTTCAGCACATATTCCTTCCTTGAGTTTTCAGACCAAAATTCGATTTTTTTCTCTAACATTATTTATAAAAAATCTTTTCGAATCAAACTATTGACCCACTTAACTATTAAACTACTTAAGCTAATATGCGATAATGTCTATATTTCCAATCAAATATTAAAGAAACTAACAATTTCCTGATATTTTTGTCCAATTCGCTGATTCTTATCCTGACCCCACGAAGTATAGATACAATAAGTCCAAACGTAATGTTGAAAGAATGGCATGAATTTGAGGTCTGGTACCGGTAGAGTGCGCTACTGTTTAAGAAGTACTCGTTAAAATAATTGTTCTGGAAGTGTTTTCATTAAAAACTGTAAATTTTGAACCAACTTAAAGTACATATTTTCGGTTAAAGTTAGTATCGTAACACTAATGGTGGTGGGAGGGGGTACATCTTAACACATTTTTCATCGTTGCGTTGCAAAATTAGATTACCTTCTAATAGCTTACGTTTGTCCTAATTATTTGCGCTACTAGTGCCAGAAAAGTGAACTATAATCTGCGCTGTTATTGGTGTACATGAATACTGTGAAAAAGCCTATACCGTTCAAAGTCCTTGTATCAAAGCTTTGTGTCTGATCCAATGAAATTTCACCACTAAATGTACTAGTATTTATCCCCCCCACAAATGAATTATTAATGAGTTAATTGTAAAACCTTTAAAATTTGTATAACAATGGTAAAAAGGATAAATGGATTTAGTAATCGAAAATATATTATATGACATATTCATCAAATCTTAATCCCTTTACTATATAAAATATCAATAACTCTTTTTTGCATATATACGCTAAACCATGTAGAACAAATTTTTGATGCTACATACTAAATATTACGGAGATTAGTTTATCGGAACTGGAGATTTTAAATTGGATTTTTAGGAGTTAGAATTGAAGTCGAAGATAAGATAAAGGTGAGCCTAATGAAATCAGAAATAATTGACTTTCTATCATAATAGTAAGTGGAAATGAAAAAAGTCGAAAGAAAAATTGAAGTAAAATTGTTTGATGAACTATAATTGCCGCGTTTTCTTTGACCCCATCCCTTAGCCATCTTGTCACATTATTATCGGTTAAATATATGACGATCTGGGTGTTTTACCTCCGATTAACCCTCGATTTTCCGAGTTGTAGTCGGAGGTAAAAAATCAATCGGATTTTTAAATTTTTCGGAGTTGGAATCGAAGCTCCATAACATCCCAACTCTAAGAGAAACTATTTTAAATTTTTTTTTACTTTTTTATTGTTTTGTTGTTTCATGTTATAAATGGGTTCTATAATCTTTTTTCAGTTGATGCAGGGGACAGACTTCTTGATTACACTTCCATGATTTCATTGACCTGGTCTTAACTCAAGTTTCTCTGATTTCGACTATAACTACGGTTCCAACTTGGACTTCAAAAAATCAAATCAAATTTAAAATATATGGTTCCAATAAACTCAACTCCGTAACATCCATAAAGTATACTGCTTGTGATGCATTCGTATCTAGTTTAATTCAATTATAATTTGGTCGTAAAATGGTTTCTTTGCATCATTAGTTTCTAACTTATACGTCTTTATAAATGTTAAACTAGAAAAACAGTATGAAATGTAGGTACTTACCACTACCAGGAATGTACAAGTTGAGAAACAGGCAATCTTCGCTTTGGTTAGTTAGATGTGGAACTAACTTTTTCAAATAATGAAAACGTCCCTTTGGCATTGATTGCAAAGCAGCCGTCCTGTTGGATATGTCCGGATGTTTTTGGGGACAAACAGCCCCGAATGTGTCGGCCAATCGAGTTCCACTCCAACGGATTGCCGGTTGCGGTGGTTTCAGCCGCAGCTCGTTAATCGGCGGTGCTGCGTAGGGAATTCCCCGGAACACTTCCACCGGCTCCAGGTGGCGTGAGTTCAATTCCAGAATAATGCCCCTAATGTCACCACCACGTGTGTCGACAATACGCGAACTATAACGCGGCCCCGCAATAATTTGTGTCGCGAACGTCACAAGTAACGCGGCCCAAATATAATTGCGCATTGTCCGAGCGGCCACCGAGCGGGCATGCCCGCCCTAAACCCTGGACGCCGCGATCCACAACCCCTCACAACCCTTGCAAACACTCACTAGCCGTAATTCGCACTACTTTCATTTTCCCTTTTTGCTAAATTAACTTTAAATTTATTTTCTCTTACATTTTCACCGAAAGTTAATCTTGTAAAGCTCCTACGAAAAATTCGAAAATAATTTGAGCAACTTTTCTCGTGCTTTTTTCGGTTGGAGGAACGAAAAAAAAGTTCTCCCAAGCGACAACAATTAATCAAAAGCTTTTAAGGTAATGAAAACTTGCTTAATATGGCAAAGAAACAATTCAGTTTCTTTTTCTATTTTTGTTTTTTTAATCAAAAAGGTTTTTTATTAGATTTTTTGTTGAACTTTTCAACTTTCTTTTGCCTTTTTGCTGTAGATTAATTTACTAATAATAATGTCTAGTGCTTTAAAACGAAGAAAAAGAACACATACAAAGAAAAACGCTCACAAATGAAAACCAAATACGCGACCGCCAAGACAATCGTTTTTCTATTATAATTTTTAATTAACATAATAGAGTTGCAAAATGTAGAAATGATGTTTTCCATCCATTTTCCAAAGATCTGAAACAATAAAAAAGCGAACGTTAGTTTACATTTGAATAAAAAAAATATTTAAAAATTTAAATGGGAAACCTTTTTTTTAGATTTTCCATACTTTAAATTAATATTATTCGAAAACCGCAAATAAACGAAAAATAAAAACGTTTAGCTTTGATCAATACAACCCCTTGTATTTTTTAATACTAAATATTAATAATATATAATTAAAAATTGTCAATAGAACAAAAAAATAGGTTTTTCAGTCAGTGTAGCGTAAGTAATTTCTATTAATATTTTCTACTGTTTTAATTTTATTTTGTTCATTTATTTGATGAAATAATATATTATTTCGCATTTATAAATGATTCAAAACTAAAGAGTAAATAAAATTTTATAATATAATTCAATCGTCTATTTTCGAGCTACCAATCAAAAACCTATCATTCATTGTTCAGATAATTAATGAATATTTTACTCTGACTAGTTGAAATAATAAAACTCAATAGTAATAATTGGGTTTGACGTCAATCAATCAAATAAAAAAGATGATAAATGCTAATATTAAATCGATATTAGTTATTGCATTTAAAAAACTAAATTTATTAGATTTTTTAAGTTTTTGTAATAATTTGCATATTGTCGATTTTCCAAAAAGCGTTAGAATTAAAAAATATCCTCTTATTTTATATATATTATTGTCAGAAAATGAATGGAATTTTTTTATTAAACCCTCATAAACCTAGTGGTCCTATACTCCAGTGAAGGGATTACAGTGCCGGTGTATTGAAACATGCATAATACTATTTTGTTATACCGGTATTCACAAGTTCAAATATAATTTTTTCGGTATTTGTAAAAAAAAAGTTTTAAATTGTCTCCACTATATGGCACTAAATGATCACTTGGTGACTAACAAAGCATAATAATATAGTGTACGTTTTTAATGGACGAAATAAATTATACGGTGAATATAAAATTAGTTATGTCCGACCGAAATTATTTTTTAGGGCCGAAATAGATATCGAAACCGAATTTCGATATCTGTCTCAGTTTTGGCCGAAACCGAAACTTCCATACTTAATCATAAGTAGCCAGTTTTTACTTTTAAATCCATTAAGTATTTATTAATCATTTAGTATCTAATATTGAAGTTAATCATTAGCATAACATACAATTATGACTTCTAATTTTGCTGAAAAAGGGGTTGTAAAATTAGTAACGAATAAAAAAAAAGGGTACAAAACAAAATTACTATTTATCTAATAAGTTTAAGTACACAAAACAGAAAGTACTCTTTCATATATTTCAAAAATAAAATAATATTTGTCTTCTAAATTTTGTTTTCTAAATTAATTCTTCTAAATTTTGGTTAGTTTTCTCTTAAACTGAAAAAAATTATTAAGAATAATTTTAATAAACAGATCAGTACCTATTCATAATTAAAAGAACTAATATTATAAATAGGAAACAATAATTTTTCAATATTTTCATCTCACGAATTCAGTTTTGATTTTGATTGTAGTTTCGGCTTGACGACAATTGAAACCGAAACTCCTTTTTGGCCTAAACTAGACCGAAACTGAAAAATCAGTCGGATACTTAAAGTTTGAAATTGAAAATATCTTACGGAATTTATATAAATATAATGTTTTTGTATAGAATAAATAGAAGAAAAGAGAGCAACCAATTCAAACTTGATTTTTACAGTAAATTTTTATAAAAGTTTTTATCTTAAAACCCATTCACATTCAAAGGAATTCGATATTGTTATCGATGATAATAATGACTCTAATGTCGATAGTGAAAAGTAATAATCTCATGATCAAAAATTAGATATATCAATAACTAAAAATATTTCAACAAACCAAAATACAATACAGAAATCAGTTCTTTCCAAAACCATATCGATTTTTTTTGAAGATCTTGGATTTAGTGGTTAATACTTGGAAAAAGTATATCTCGCAATGGTAACAGTACCATAAACTAACGTAAATGCTGAAATAACATTTTCGATAGTTGGTAATTTTTGCACAAAATTTAGGCTTAATGATAGTACAATTAATGAATTATTATTATTATTATCACATACCAATTTCCCATACTACTACTAACTCAATAATGACACTTACTCTTTTTTGTGATTTATAAACATTCGATGTTCGTTGTTCCTTTACTCATTTGTGATTCTTTATATACCTACTCTAATAATCTATAAATTACAAATAATTTTTTGTCTTATTTAAGCTCTTTAATAAACCTGACAAATAAAAAAAAACACCTCAGTTTTTCCTTCTTTTTCTAAAATTCCTGCTACCGGTATTAAGATCAAAAAATACCAAATATGAGTATCGAAATTTTGATCCGGTATTGCATTCCCTATGCCAGTGCATTTATGAGTTCAAAGCCTTTAAAATCGTTGAAAATATAAAGCACTTATAATTTATTAGCCTTATAAAACTAGTTTGTAATTAATTTTGCACATTTACGCATGAACTATATAGACTTGAATTATATAAATCCCGTAAAAATATCCTAAATTATTAATCTTTGAATAGAGTTGTAAGAGTCATCATTTTGAAAAATATTTTATTTGTGAAGAGTTTTAGAATGTTTTTCAGGCTTAACTTGACGATAAAACTTATTTGATTTTGATATATATAAGTTTTATGTTAATAATAAATAACAATTTTTAAGTTTGATATGCGACACTAGTTGCACAAGGTATAGTAATTTTGATACATATCTATACACTATGCAGCATACCAATTTAAACTTTTGACTTTCTTATATAATACAGGTGCTTTGAAAAAGTTATAATTTTGTATTTTTTTTTTTCAGATTTATATAAAAAATGATAATGTTTCTGAAATACTTATTTATTTGGTAAAGAAAAAAACGAATCATGGACTAAAGGCTATAATCATGTTGAATTAGCCCTTGAAATATAAAAGAACTAGTTTTCGTGAAAAACATTAATTATTGAAAAATAGGGAATATTTTTTTCTTGGAACTTACTAGACCAATTGCTCTAAAATTTTAATTTGTTTTAGGGGTTGGTAATGTCTTTGTTATAAAAAATGAACAGTTCTAAAAAAATAATTTTTAAAAAAATATTATCTTTAACTAATAACTATTAAAACTAAGTTCTTAATACTTTCTTTATAACTAATGATATTTTCAGATTTTTTGAAAAGGTACTACCCAGTGAAAAAAAACAATTTCCTTGCTTAATGTCAATTTTAAGTTTATGAATATTCATTAAATACAATTTTTCCTCCAATATGTTTAAAAATATTTCAAACAAGAAAGTATTTTATTTGGTTTTTATATAACAAACCCAAAACCCAAAACTCAATACCTATATTGCATTTTTTAACCATAATCATTTGTTCATTATATGATAATAATATGCTCATTTGATTATTTTATATTTACTAATAATTTTATTTTAATATTTTTTTTCAATTAAACAAATTTATTTCGGTTATTGCTATTTATTTTAAAGTATTTTTATATAATCCCTATTGACGTCAGTGCACAAAACTCGTTCCATGCTGCGCTTACGTATTCGTATAAGCACTTGTGTTTAATCTGGGAGGGGCTTTTGCAAATTTTCAAAATTACAATAATTAAAACAAATGAACAACTTTAAATCTCGCAATCCCATTGGCTAATGTTGTTTTGCATTGAAGATTGTTTGCTGTCATCAGATGTTAGTGCATTGTTTAATTTATTCACACATTGTTACATGCTTTTAAATAATTTTATTCGATTAAAAGCCAAAAAGTGATTAAAGTGATTATTTAAAAAGTGTTTAGTTGTTCCAGATAACAATTCTTTTAATCAAGTAAGTGATATTTTATTAAATTATGAAAATCGGAAATCTTAGTACAAACAATGTTGGTTTTGATTCAATTGGCAATTTCGGTTTTTGTGAAAAATGGGTTTCCAATCTAAATGATTAAAGGACTTAGGGCTATAAGGGTAATGAATCAGCCCTATATGCTTAGTATGTTTAATATTTCTCTTTTACTGCCATAATTTTCATGCATTGCAAGCCGTTCATCCCTTGAATATATATTGACCTTATTGAAGATTATAATAAAATATCTTTTTGATTAACAGGTTTTTAAGAAATTGTAAGAAAAACAGTATAATATTTTTATTCGTGCTTCTGAACTTGTTTTCATTAGGTTTATTTATTTATTTCGGTATATTTCGGTATAACAAGAGAAAATACCATTAAACACGGAAATGATTTTCATTTATTTTTTTCCTTTATGAAGTATCCGATACAAAAGTATTTGAAAAATCACTGATTCTATATTGATGGTGTGTAGAACTTAAAAAAATTTTTGAGAGCGATATTAAAATTATACTATGGTTAAAAAAAATTATCAATTCGTGTTTTTCAAAAATGTTATTATTTTTCAGCCAATGCATTTTGCTTTAGCAAATGTTGTTCTCTTGATTAGGGGATATACTCAACTGTCGTTATTACGTAGCAAAAATAAATGATTGTTTCATTGATTTAAGGGGTTATATACAGTTACAATTTTTAAAAAAATCGTTTTTTTTTTTTATTTTTTTTTCTTAATGTACATATATTTAAGAATACATACAGAAAATTTCATATCGTTCCGGTGAATATTTTCGAAGTTACATGCAAATTTGAAAAGGCGTTTTTATCCTATGTAAAGTGCTTTTCAAAGTTTAAACGCGTTTTTCTCAAAATGTTGTTTTCAAAGTCGGTGACCAACAGTACTCCAAAACGGTTAAGCCGATTAGTCTCAGATTTTAACACGAGCTTCTGAATTATACATTTTAATAATTAATCGAAGATTTTTTCTCACGGATAAATATTTTTTTTTATAAACAATTTAAGGCCGAAATTTTGGTCAAAAGTCGATTTTTTTTTTGAGAAACCGCCATTTGGTCAAAAAAAAATATTTTGCTTATTCCTTCGATTAATTACTAGATTTAACATTACTTTAACGAAATCTGTTTAGTTTTTTAAATTCAGAGGACCCAGTTCAGAGATATAGTGGTCACCGCAAATCAGCTGTAGCTGCTTTCCTAATAAATATTTTTACTAATACTAAGTCTTAAAATACAGTTAAAAGATACCATAATATACAATAATATAATACAAATTTTTAGATCAATTAATTTAAAAGTTTTCTCGGAAAAAATTCTGGAAAATTCGTTATTTTTCGACCTTCTAACTGTATATAACCCCTTAACTAATACTGTACTTTTCTGTTAATTCATTTACTTCATTTTTCCTATAATAAATATCCTTGTGATTGTTCTCCACATCGAAAAGTTTCTTGATACAAATATTTTTGTTGTTATTTTTTACAATGTCCTCTTCGTCTCATTTGATGATTTTTTTTGGTATTTATTATAGAAAAATTATTTTTTCTTATATGTGAATTTTGATGAGAAAATGTATTATTAAATAAATATGCCTACGGAAAATAGAGGTATAACAAATTGAGCACATCCTTATGTTCATTTAATAATACCCTTGTAAAGTAAAATCAATAGTAGATTTTTTTTCTTTGATATATGTTATTTTTATTTTTCCGATATGATTAGTTTTATTTATAGCTACTTCAATTTGTTCTTGTAAATAATAAAAAAATTAATGAGGTTTACAAAGTTGATTTCTTCTTAATTCCCTAGGGCCTAGAGTTTTGTCGCTAGATATATGAATATTTTCAATAGAGGCACTTTTTTATATTATCATGATGTAAAGTGATATATTGATAAGGTATATTGAAGTTAGTTTGGTTTATTTATTTATATTTTAATTTATTTAATAGTCGCATAAACAGCATGGTCATGAGCGACTTCTAGATTACATAATAATTAATAATTATAATAATTGTTGGCACAATACGGAGATCGAACCCACTACCTACTGGTTTTGGAGCAGTCACCTAGACCACTCGGCTAGAAGTAGGCTTTAGTTTGGTTTAAAAAGGTTTTTTTTGGTGGATTATTTATTTATAACTATTTTGATCATATATATAAGTACAGCAATCACAAAAATTATTGAAACTTTTAAGGCTAACTTAAAATAATTCATCATTTACCCCTCTGCAAGGATTTGTATATATAAAATTTGGGTCCTTAATTATTGACCTTTTCCAATTATTACCGTTAACATTGATAAATAAAGTCCGCTAAATTAAGTTGGTTTTTTTGGTTTGACTAAGTAAATCTTTTAAGATTTAAGGATTTTTCTGGTAAAATGGTTCGTTTAAAGTTTCAGGCTTCAAAAGGAGATTTTTGTGGCAATTGTTCGTACAGATCTTTTTCCAATGAGTCAGGGAAAGTTTTTGGAAGTTATGCTCTTTTGTCTTTAAAATATTCCGGCGTAAATTTAACCTTAAGTCGAGGGGAATGTTCAAATATTTCATAGAAATTTTTTTTGATTAAATTATATTTGTGAAAAAAAACATAAGAAGTGCTATATTATAATAGACCATCATCATTTTTGTACCCCCAAGCACAAAAGAGCTGTAGCAATGGCTATGTATTTTGTTTATTCAGAAATTGTGTTATTTATTAGTATTTTCATTGTATACAAATATGTTTGGTGATATCTTTATTTTAATTACTGTTTTGATTTATCTATTACGGTTATGTGTAGATACACAGATAAAAATAAATAAACCACTAAAAAACAATTTAAAAAATAGCGTCAACATTTTTCGAACTATACACAACTATATGTGAGGTGGGCAAATTTACCGATCTCGCTTATGGTTGTCACACTTGAGCATTGGGGATGATATTGGGGTAGGAATTGTATATCGTTATTTCATCCCATACAATTGCCATAACACTATTCTATTTCCATCCTGTTCTCGTGTTTCACAAAGCTACGTGTGTGAGGCCTTTATAAAAAACCCATTTCCATACTGTCATTTATGTATTTATTTTTTATATTTTTTTTTTTATTAGGAAATTGTGAATGTAGCAATGCAAATATTTATGTGTACACATGTATGGGATGTTTGTGAGGCCATTGGTTTATTACAATAGAAGGTTGCTAAAGGTGGACGTACACTTTTACTAACACCAACATGTGAATTAACTGTTATGGAGCCATTTTATTTACATTTTATTGAACATTATGAGTGGAATACACGATCATCCTATTCCACCACTGGTCACCGGGAAACAATTGTAATTTTCGAAAAAAAATCACATGCTCGTAGAAGTGGAGAGATTACATGTGAAATATGGATAAAACATTAGCTTTCATAGATTGTAATATGAGATTAAAAATTCGAAATTGGAACGGAGTTCTAGAAAATTCAAACATAAGGTTCACAAAAACCGTAAAACTTCTTTTCTTCTGTAGTTATCTGCTGTTTAACTATAATTGTTGTACAAAGTCAAAAATATCAGATGGTATGAAAATATTTCAACAAAATTTAGTATTTTTTACATTTTAATATAGTAACTATAATTTTTGTATGCCGACAACCTACTAGAAAGATATAAATTGAAACGTTACAAGAAGCACCTATGTTAGTTTCATTTTTAAGATTGCTTGTCACTGAAGATTTCTTAAACCGCTGCACCAATTTTGCTGAAATTTTTTATTTGTATTTGAGTGGGACCCTGGATAGATTTAATTCACAATTGAACCATATGGGTGAAAAGAGTGGACAAAATTTGTCTAATCAACATTCGAAATTTAATAATCAAAAGATCATTAAACACGAAACTTTATTACTACTTATCTATATACAATTAGATATAAATAAAATAATTAATGTGACATTTTGACTATTGTTTATTATATAAAAATGACATCACCTTTTAATAAATACATCTACTACAAATAAGACATTCAATTTTAACGACTATACAATGTAATTTTTAATCCCATTTCAGGGTTGGTATTTATTTCAAGATGCCTTTATACCAAATTTACTGTTTTAATTCGAATAATAAATCGATTTTTTTGAAATTTTGTGTTTAAAAACCATGCAATTCACAAACTAAATGCTATTCAGTATTACTTAAAAATAATACGAGTAATCATCTCCAACGTTAAACTGAGGGATGAAAAAGTTTGAACAATATAGTGGTATGATGTATCATTGGAAATTTTTTAAAAAAAAATTTCTTACACTTTGTTAATTTTAAATAAATATTATAAATGATTCCGTTATTCCAATTATGCCAAGTAAATTAAAAGTCTAAGTTCGGCAAGACAACGTTAGCCGGGTCCACTAGGATACTTATATTTTACACTATGAATGCATTTATACAGATATGTAGATCACCTATACATATGGTAGACCAAGATAATGGTTTAACCAGAATAAAATAGAGAGGGGTGTATTTTTTCTTAAAATAGAACCATGCTAGAACCATGTGTTAAGTTAATAAAAATTATTTTTTTTTATTAAATTTTATGGTATTCCTATAAATCAAGCATGTCAGCGTGGATCCAAACTATTTTGGTTCAATTTATGCGAGAAAATTCTATCAAAATCCTTGGTAAATACAACAAAATCGGCTCATGTTCGTTTAAGAGACGTCAGTATCTGGTAACGTTGCATTTTCTACTTTGTTTTTAATTGGTTAATCAATTGGGTTATAATGGTTCTGATCCACGCTGTCGTGCCTAATCCTCGGGAATTCCCATTTAATTGTAAACTAAAATATTTTTTAACGTGGTCGTACGGTAACTTACGGTACCGTATAACGGTCAGTGGGCATCATGGTGCCTGCAGACATATGATTGGAAACCACTGCTTTATATAAATTAAATATAGAATTATGACAGTAAAAGAAGTTTTTACCCCAAAAACCTAAAAGCGAAAATCTCAAAAGTAAACATGTTGAAAACTGTCGAATAATTGGTGTTCCGGGGTTAGATATATACCAACAATAAAGGTAAAAATTACTTTGGTGATTTCATTGGAAAAACGAAATATAACGCTTTTTAGTACTTTGTTAAGACTAAAAACAATTTTTTTCAATAAATTTTACTTGGAATAAAGTTTCATTAAGATATATTGATACAAATAGAAATTTTAAGTACACTTGGGCCACGTATTACACGGTTTTATACGACACAGATGTATAAATTATAAAATATTTTTGTACAGTACACTTTTTATAACACGGTTTCAAAAAAATAAATTCCTTACTACCGACTTTTGAAGACTAAAAGCATAAGAGAAATTCAGAGTCGTCCTTTGATAATGAGAACTCACAACCGATGTCGAAAAAGAGTTAAAATTAAGAACTTTTCTAAGTGATATCAATGACGAATGAATGCTTTATTACACTTATTTATTTATATATGGCCATATTTGGTATGTTTCATCAATAAAAGTAATGTGAATTGGTTATTATCATAGGGGTTTGGACTAAAAAAAATAAAATAAAACTTTCTTCTAAATGATTTATAATTGATTTCTCTTCAACGTTTCGTCGCCTTTCGGAACTTTATCAAGTACTTGATAAACATTGTACAAAAATCATTTACAAATAATATAGAAGAAAATTTGATTATATTATTTTTTAGTCCAAAACCCTATGATAATAACCAATTCAGTAAACAATGGACATTAATCGAGTGAATTAATCTGAATGTATTAAAAAAGAAGAAAAACGAGAAGGCTATATAAATACTCATATATAAAACACATGATTACGATTAAGAGAAATGGCATTATATGTGTTACCAAAGTTTTTTTTAATAAACATGTAAAGTTATACTTACATTTTTATTAAAAAAATAAAGTTCATATTCATATATCCATTTTAATTTTTTTTTTGGAACACATACCCTAATTTTTTATGAACTTCAAACCTTGTATAACACGGATTTGTGTTACACGAGGTTTTTGGTGAACCATATAACCGTGTAATACGAAACTCAAGTATAATGTATGTATGTTTATATGCACGATATTATTTGTACGCTAAGCTTTTGTACCATAGTGCTTGCTATGAATTGCAGTAAAAATAAAAGAATCAAAGTTCTAAGAATTCAATTTTATCTCTATGCGACACTTGTGAATTGTTTTGAATTGTGGTATTGAGGCAAAATTATGAAGTTATTATTGAAATAATATTTCATGGTACGTATTTGTGTTTGTAGTAACGCCATATCAATTCGGTATAAGTATAGAGTTTTGATCAGATAAAAACGTTTCTGTTATAACAATATATTTAGATGCAAATAATAAATACTTATTTCCATATTGAATTCGTCTTGCATTTTTGCATTTTATTCGTATTGCATAAACACGAGCATCTCCTCCAGTTGCCATGAGTCCCGACTATATGTGGGTATCCCTCAACTCTTCTCCTCTCCTACTTAAAGGCTGCACCCACTTATGTATGCATCAATGTGAAATTTCGCGTCGCTTAAAAGTGCTCGAATTTGTTTCGTTACTCTCGCACATTCTTCATGGAAATATTTTTCAAATTTCAAACAATTTATTGATTCATGCGAGCTTTCTCGTTCCCGAGACGAATAAATTTGCGAACGGGACACGTCGTATTCGCAATATTTGTTTGCGAATTCGCCTCCCCAATTTGTCTCTGCTTTTCTTTATGCCACTCGTCGTTTGTCCTATTTTTCAAATATTCATTTTGTATATTTCGAAATTTACGCGACCGATAAAACGAGAAACAATGGCGATAACCGTAAATATTTATTTGCCATAAAAATGATGTAATAGATCTCGCCTTCGCGACCGTTCTACTTTGCGAACTGCAAAACTTATGTGCTAGTTTATTGCTGGAGAGATAGTGCTGCTTTGCATAAATTATTCAATAAGTTTTTCGTTTTACTTTAATTCGTGTGAGATATTTTTTGCTTAAAATGCGTATTTTTCATGAAAATAAAATTTCCAGTCGAAGATCAAAGCTGTTACTTGCGTTGTACTGTCACTCTTCTATTTTTCTGGGTGACTTTGTTCCACATTGTACTCATTTTGTCACCAACGAACTCCCCAATGGAGAATATCCTACCGACTCCTTTTATGACCCATCCCTTAAAGTCATAACCTGGCCAATACATTTGCGATGCTATTTTGTATGTCTGTACATAAACGGAGTTAAACATGTATGAGTTTTCTGCACATCATCTATATATATTTTTGCAATAACAACAATTTTATTTGCTTCGTTAAAACGATTTTATTTCCACTTTTCCATTTTGTTCCAACCCTCTCCGTTAACGTCTCGTCACTCATTCCAGCTCGATTTTCAGTACTTTTGCCACTGTTAATATGTCATAAGCAAACAGGACTCAAACATGTTGTTAAAAATAGACAAAACAGCGACAATATAAAAGAAACGAAAATAAAGACGAGGTGTGGGATGTATTTTGTAATTGGATATTACGGTGTCATCATCTACTTATCATCATTAAAATATGGCCGTACATTTTTATTATTGTCAAGTACACAACATTGTATGGTACCTACGTCTAGTTGTAAAACTTATTTATATGTGCCTATGTGAACATAAAAGAAACGAGTGGAGAAGCTTTTGTATGCAAATTCATGGAGCTTCAAGAAAATGTTAGATAATGAAAAAAAGCACAAGTTGCCATGTACATTTGCTGAAAGTTTGAATTAAGTTTCTGCTATTATTGTTGCCTTGAAATTAAAATGTAGGTAAAAATAATATTTCCTTCAGAAAGTGTATTAAAAATAGTATTCGTTCAGATTCTAGCTAGAAAAAAGAATTGTCTTTCTTTGTTACATAAAATAAGAGTTCCTCTTGATATCACTCTAAAATATCCTTTTTTAATGATATTAATTTTCAAATAACCTTGATTTCGATAAATTTTTTTAAAAAAACTGAAAAATGTATTCCCATTGTCAATATTCGCCAGGATCGCAGTTATGGTGGGGACAATTGAATCGATTGCAGCGCTAATAGTGGTCGAAATTTCGTTAGATTATGCTCTTAATCCTTTTGTTGTAAAATAAACACGTCAAAATTAAATATGAAGATGGTTCATCATTATTTTTTTCATATTTGGTGAACCAAAATATATATAGAAAAAAATATTATACTATTTTTTTTTTTTTGCAATTTTAAGTTCAACATATTTTGATGAGATAGTACCGAAGTAGAGAAAGAGGTTAATTTTTTTGAATACTGTACGTTTTTAGCAGCCCAACCTCTTTAAATTCTCAAAAAGAAGAAAAATCTTCTTAGATAGAATTTTCAAAAAATTGGAAATAATTCGACTAAAAAAACAACGAACTTTAAAATGAAAATTGTTTATATATAAATACAATTTTCACTAAAAAACATGTTGTTTAGTAGAATGCAACACGACTTCAGTTAAATTTATAAAACTTTATATTTATAAGACTTCAATTTATAAAAAAAATCATTAAAATCTTAGAAACCGGCATAATACGAGCGTACACGTATGCATACATAATGTACATAATATGGGTAATGTACATCACAAAGTGAAATTTTGATTTTAAATTTTAAGAGATTACTTTTGAGATGCGTAGGTATCTAAGAACTGAGAAAAAAATTGATGAAAAATATTTTTTGGCTTTTACTGTCTTATTGGGCACTTCTTTAGTGTTTTATAGTCTAGAAATAATCTGGTCAAAATATAACTACAAACAGAAAAAAAGACAAAGTGAAATTAAACGGTTTCCATTTTTACTATTAGATTATGGAATCCTATTAGGAATCCTAAGGACTTATGCTCTCTAAACTTTTTCATTGGATCAAATCTCTTTTTTAAGCAAATCTTGATAAATTTGTAAAAATACAATCTAATTTTGGTACCTATAGTGTAAGATGCTAATGAGCATTAAATTATACAAAGCTTTTGAACTTTAAGATTAGGTTTGCCAGCAGTTATTTGTGAAAATCATAGTAGGTTCATTCCAATATTAGTGCTATTTATTAAGTGATCAATTTCTTTAGCACACTTTTACTATTTAAACGATCTTCCTGATTAAAGGTGTAATTCACCTGTTCTCTTTGATTTTTTTCTTGTCTAAAATGTTTGCTTGGTGATAAAAAACAAGGGTCTTACAATTTTTCTTTCTAATGTTTTAGTCAAGCTTTCCAGGAGTAAAAAAGTATTTTAGAATGTTTATTTTTTCTTCAAAAATAAAGTCGAAAAAATTTGAAAAAGAAATACCAATTCCATGAAGACTAGCATACACTTTCTTTGAGAAATTTCTGCAGAACTTAGACTTTAGTTGAGGAATGTTTTAAATTTGTGTATGGAAAATTTTATTCATATTATATTTCTGTCCTTGTAATACAATAATCAACTTTAGATCGTGAAAAATAAGAACCAACTTATTTGTGGAATATTACTTTATTTTCGTGCCAACGTTTCGTCCTACAATTCTTGACAAATATTTTGTCAAATAGATTGTCATTGTGTTTTGTACTTGATAAGAATTATGTTTTTAAACAATTTCATATTTAGCAATATTTAATTGGGATCTTGATGTATAGTTTTGCTAGTGGGTTATATTGGGATTTATATTTATGACATATGTAGAGTAATTTTTAATATTTGAGCCCTAAAGAAGTCAAGAATTACTTGACAAAACGTTGGCACGAAAAAAAAATGTTCCACAAATAAGTTGGTCCTTATTTTCCCACTATACAAAAGGAAATTTTATTTTTATCAAATTTCTTTTTTGGTACAAAAATTCTTCATGAGCCAGTTTTGAAGCTTCCTAAAGTTTACTTTAGAAAATTTTATTTTAGTTACATGTATTATCTTAAAGAATTAAGAAAACTGATTTTTCCCCTTTTTTGCGATTTTTTCCCATCCATCTAAAGTATTCCATTTGGTCAGAATAGCATATTCGAAATATTAATTTACAATGTGTTAACTATGAGAACACTTAATTAAGCCCCCCCCCAGACTAAAAAATGGACTCATTAATGGTTTTTTGTAATTTTATGAATTTTAACCACTTTCAATCCAGTTGTATATAAGGGTATGATTTAAGTGTCTTAGCCTTAAAGTCTCAAGTAAACTATTGTGTAAACCAGTTGTGCCCAACCATTTTGACCCTTAGGGCCATATAAAATTTTACCAAAACAAATTGATCCCCATGAACATGAATATTTTTGGCAATATTTATAACTATTATTTTGTAACTGTAATTACAGCCGACAAAATCTGGATAGTAAAAAAAACAGTATAAGCTTGGATCAGGAACGTCGAAATTTGAGAATTGTTTTTGAATGGTTTCGATATTATTCCTGTTGGTATTGTTCACTCGAATGCGATTTGTAAGTAAATTTTGACATGTTAGAAATAAAGTAGTGATTGTTATTTTCAAATATGTATTTATATTGTATAATGTAAAATTAAATTTTCTAAATAAAGTCTACTTTGGGCAAGTCCACTTCAGCGCGATTCCATTCGCGATTAAATCGGTCCATAATAAAAATAACCGTCGCTTCTTCATTTCTGGCTTGTACAAGTTTACGTACAAATTACATTCGAGTGAACAATACGTACCCATTCGGAATAGTTATCTACAGTTCGGAATATCTCGACGTTCCTGATCCAAGCTTATACCAAAAAAACACCATAATAGTTAATAATAGCATTATTTATTGTCAAAAAAAAATACAAAGCTGCGTACTTAAATATTTGTTTTTATTTAAAAAATATTAATCAATTTTACTTTGGGTCAAAGGAGAAAATATTTTGAGTTGCATGCGGCTCGCAAGCCGCGTACTGTACGCCTCTGGTATACACCATATATATAGTTGACTTTGTTAACTTTGATTGATATTTCATGGAAAATTTGTTTCTTATAATAACTTAAATTTAAATTGATATGCCAGAAAAGAAATGACTTAGGTATTTAGTTTTTCCAAAGATATAATCAGATAACAGAATACTGTATATAAAAAACAAAATGAAAAAAGAAGATATTAGTATAAAGAAAGACAGTGTAAAAGTTTATGTTGTGCGTAACGAATAAAATTATCGAGTTTATAAAACGGATGGTATGAGTTGGTGAATGTTATTGAAATGCGGAATGTTAAAGAAGAGAAAATGAAAACGAAAAGATTGAAAAATCACTCGAGACATGTAATAATTGAATAAGTTTTTAGGCGGCTGACAAACGGAAAACCCTTAAATGTGATAGAAAAGCGTTCGCAAACTGAGGAAACCAATGAAAATTACGAGAAAACGAAATAGAATGATAATGAAAAGAAGTGTGTTCTTGTTTTTTCTTTATTTGCTCAAGAAAATGAAATGGTTACAGCAGCAATTAAGAAGGCAAAAAAAAAACGAAACAACTCAAATTTGCGGTCTATGCTATTTCCCAGTTGCCATCTGAGACCGAATAATTCTGTCCAGTGGTTGTCGTTTTACTATACTGCATTTTTGAGAATCTTCAACGTAAATTACGCCATTAATGTCGAATGAGAATGAGTTGCATTGTAAATTTTCGGGTTAATGTGCCAAACATATCCGTCGTCTCCATTTAAAATTCTACGATCGACTCTCCACCCCAATCGTCTCATTTTCCTGCACCACACTGTTCTTTTATCGTGCCGAAAAAAAATTACAAGGAAATAAAGCTGCGCCCATTTTTTAAACTTCCTCCGCTTACACCAAAACTTTTTATACCCGAGCTTTTTCCCACCCTTTGGTTTTCCATCATCCCCACACACATATATTTAGATATATTATGAATCTAACCCATTTCTGGTTTTATCTTGACTTTAGCATGTACGATTTGGAAAATGCAAAAGTGAGGAGAAATGCAGAGATGTGGGTTTTTATTATAACATTGTTGTTAGAGACGGGTGAATCTAGTCGAGACGACGGGTGTTTGTTTTATTGTTACAACAATGAATAAAGATGTAAATCCGTTTTGGGAAAAGACTTAGCAATTTGTTTATCGTAAATGGCACAATGGTTGTCTTACAAATATACGAGATTTCCACGGAAAAATAATTCAAACGAAGCGGATATTTTATTTTTACCTTATATTATTTCTAAAGAATTAAATTAAGGTACACTTACGACTTTTCCATACACAAAGCTAACGAAATTGGAAAATTTAACAGAAGCTATCAAAATAAATGCATACAATAAAGCAAATAATACACATTACAATGATTAGACTTTTCTTTAAAAAAATCTTTAGAATAAATTTATAAGAATTAGTAATGCAATACATTTACCACTTAAATCTGAAAATTAGGTTTTATTCCATTTTATTTTTGATTTTTCAACTATTATTCATAGTTTCTACTTGAACAAACTTTTCATAATAATAAAGCTTTTAATCCTATTTTTGCCGGTAAAATTTCCAACGATTTTTAAAACTAATTAGTATTGAAAAGTTTAATAAAACTTTAGGTTTAATTGTTTTTTAGTAAAGAATAATAACTAAAAATGGTACTACCGAATAGAAAAAATATAAAAGTATTACATTTAATTACGAGAACCCTAAATAACGATATTTGATATCCCTTTTGTGTGATAAAAAATACAAAAAACTTTTTTTGGCTAAATTTTTATCACATACTCGTCAGCACTTAATGAGCACTAAATTTCCTATACATTGCTTTAGTTTTATATTGCGTTAATATAGGCTTTTCAGGGAATACACTGCTAGCTTAATTATAAGTTAGCAATGTACTAATTTTTAGCCAATCTATGAGAGCATCAAATTTTAGTTTTTACCACTAAATTAGTACTAAATAAGTATTTATTTTTGCGCAGGTTTGCAAACGATTCTGCTTTCACTAGCCATGCTAGCTTTATACATATTATGTTTTCGCAAGCTAGATTTAAAATTTATATGACATATTGAAAACTAAAATTTAATTATTTTTCATAGTTAATAAAAAAATGTAAAATTTAATGGCTTTAAATGTTGTTTTTCTTATCAATTTTGGTGCATTAACGTTAATATAATGTCAATGTAATATAATTGAAATAAATTTTTATTATTTTAGAAAAATGCATTTTTGTCAAAAACAAAGGGGAACCTAATTATAAAGATTTACTCAAATACTTAAAATATAGTTATTTTAGCCATAAAGAACATTATTTCTCCGAAACTACAGATACTATACCTAAACTGTATTTTTCTGACAACTATTGAAAAATCCAAGCTAGAAATATATAAGAAGGTAAAAATTATACTTTATGTAATTTTAGATTAGTTATGTTATGCATAATATAATTTCTGTAAAGATTTTTGATAGTCAGTGGAAATTTAACGAAAAAACATTGATAAAAATTATATCCTTTTTACACTGAAGACATCTTATACAGTCCCTGGCCATATTAATAGACGCACTATAGATTTTGTATAAAATATGAAGTAATAGCTATTTTATTTTGTGTTTAAGGGTGGATCACCGTCAGAAAAAAATTTTTTTCGATTTTTTTATTCCATAAATGTCTTTTTATAACATTCAAGAATAACGTGTTAAAAGGATTGGAATAGCAGACTAATGTATTTTCACTGATAAAAATTGAATAAATTGATAATAACAAAAAAAGATATCTTAAAAAAACTTTAAATGCGTTTTTCTCGAAATCAACTTTTTAAAACTGGGAGACAAGATTTCTCAGAAACCATCCTACGAATTGACTTGAAACTGGAAAGTGTTATAGTTCAACACGTCTTCTTGGTACTGAACCTCTGAAATTGGCCTAACCTCCCCCCCTCAAAGTGGGAGAGGGGGAAAGGTCCAAACAAAAGGTCGTTTTTTTTTAACTTTTTTTCAAAGTCGCGCCATTTTGTGAATTTTCAACTTTTTTCGGATTTTTGAGGTTCAGTACCAAGAAGACGCATTACCAAAATCTACATTCTTTGGAAAATCATGATCCGACTTCTGGTTTCCGAGAAAACATGTCTCCTGTTTGCCTCCTCATTTTTGCCATTTTGCCATTCATTTTGCCCCGACTTCAACTCAAAACCGACTTCAAAACTTCAACTTTTACATGCCGAAGACTGTTTTTTAATATCTCTAAAAAAAATGGCAGCAGTTTTAAAAAAGTCATTATTTTTTACGTTCTGACGGTGATCCACCCTTAAATTTTGGATTGGATTTAACTTTCCTGTACAAATGTAATTTATTACACTTATTACAAATAAATGTGACAAAAAAAAACCATAATTACTGAAAAATAACTTTTACTATCATTTTAAATATTTTTTTAATATTGGTGAACTTAATTGTTTAATATTTAAAGCTCTTTTACTGCTATTAAAGCTTCAATCATTCGCAGCGTTCTGTATGTATATGTAGAACAATACTGTCCACTGCATTTGTGGATGGTGATTCTATTTATGAATGTTTTTTTTCTACGGTTTATATTTCTAATGTGATCACCTATTTATTCACTTTTCTCCCCATCAAATCCTATATCCTTTCAATGGAGTTCAAGTCAAGACTATTACCCTAGAGTATGGTAAATGGGGTAATAATCAAGACTATACCCTTATTTAAAAATTAAATTTCCTACGGATCTTTATTACTTTTAATTATGTAATAAGGGAATAGTATCAAATTTAATTTAGTCGAATAAATAAAATTAAAAAAAAAATCATAAGTGCGTCTAATAATTTGACCTGGGCCTGTAGATAAAGCTACATTGAAATTAACAACAAATAAAATGGAAAAATTATTTAAATAATTTTTGAACCAAAAAATAAATAAATATTTATAAAAATTATTAATAACTTTTTTCTTATGCTCAATAATGAAACGAAAAAAAAATATTTAGAGGGTAAAAAACTAAATAAAAATAACTAAATTAGTCTTATAATTATAATATGATAAGAACATACAGTGTAGGAAAAAAATTGTACTAAAATAAGTAGAATAATAATGAAGTAAAATTGTAATAATAATGAAGTAGAAGATATCTCATTAAATGCATCATTATTTAGCTTAAGTTTAAAAACAGTGTAGTTTTCCAGAGTGTTTTTCTTAATTTTAATAATTTAATCCATTTATAGTAAAGGGATAACTGTTTATATGTAATTTAATAAATTTATTCTTCAACTTTGTAATTTTTATTCAAACTTTCATAACTGGAAGCTTTGCTGTTCTTTTGTGTTTTGCCATTTAAATATATTTTTTGAAACCTTCTAAATAAATGAGGAAAATAATAATTATTGTAAATTTTCAGATCCTCCATGATGATAAATTGGTAAAAATATTCAGAGGACTAGGATCAAATAATAATCAGTCAAAACTATTTATTACATGCGCATGTAATAAATAGTTTTGACTGATTATTATTTGATCCTAGTCCTCTGAATATTTTTACGAAAATAATAATATTTACTTCTAATACAGTCCCTGGTCATACTAATAGATACGCCTATAGGTTTTGTATAACACCTGAAGTAAGAGTTGTTTTATTTTGGGTCCATATTTTTGATTTGGCTTAACTTTCCTGTACAAATTTTATTTATTACGCTTATTACCAACTAGCGTGGCAAAAAATCATGTTTATCAAAAAATATTTTTTTACTATCAAATTAATTAAATATCTTCATAATTATGGCGAGCTGAATTGTTTAGCATTTAATTGAAAGCTTGTTTACTGATACTTAAGCTCCCATTATGCGCAGTATGCTGTCTATGTAGGGCAAACTCGTCTGCTGTATTTGTGGATGATGATTCCATACGTGAATATTTTTTCTAAGGGCTATTTTTCTGTTGTGACCACCTCTTTAGCTATTTTTTTCTTTAGCAATTTCCACATATTTGTAATTGGTTTTCAAATCAAGGCTATTATCCTAAAGTAGGGTAATAGGGATAATTAACAAGGTTTTACCCTTATCCAGAAAATATATTTCTTAAAAACCAATACTTCTTTTTATAATGTGAAAAGTAAACAATATTAAATTTAATTTAGTAGAATATGTACTATTTGTATAAAATTTTAAGTGCGTCTTATAATATGGCCAGGGACTGAATTACATTCATGTATTTATATTTTTACTACAAAAGTTGTTCAAAGGATTTTTTCATTCATGATTTTTTTTAAATTTGAAAATTATATCTAACCTTACATAACATAGTACAAAGAGATTAAGAATACTCAATAGCTTTAAGATATTGATATTTTTTCTATAATCCATTTGAACGAGCTATGTTAAATATTGCAAAAGACCAATATCCTGTTGGAGTTACAAATGTGAAACATTACAAGATATTCCTTGCTCGTTTGTTTCTGCAATTCCACTTCCCGTGACACCTTGTCTTCTAATAACAACTCTTGCATCCCCTTTTCATTCACACCTCCCGCATTGCCTTGTTGCCCACCTAACATCTCTATCCCCAAAACCACCCCTGCAACCATTTCTTTACATAGCGTTTTGCGACAAACAACAGTTAAGTCAAGACAAGATTCAACCAACCTCTTCAAAAACTGAACGAAACGAACCAAGCAACCGTTGTGTGACATCCAAGAAACAAAACAACCACATAGTCGGAAATTCTGCAACGCAAACCCCTGAAAAGTGCCACCCCGTATGCCATAGCGCCAGTTAAGCAAACCACCCCCGTTTTTCTCTCTTTTCTCGATTCCACTCATATGTCGAACCCTTTCTCATTCGTTTCCGTCACGTAATGGTTTAAACGAAGAAGAAAATGAACTTCAAACGGAAAATATGTGTAAGAAGAGTGAGACTCGAGTTGATGTCGTCACACAATTTTCTAAATACGACGAAAAAGCTTAAGCTTGGAAATATTTAACGGGGAAAGTTTCATGTTTGCTACGTTTTCTATGACGGTATTTAGTATATATATATATATATATATATATATATATATATATATATATATATATATATATATATATATATATATATATATATATATATATATATATGTATGTAGTATTATTGACAACATTGAGATTATTTTCTCAAGTGCACAACATTTTTCAAAAGTTATAGCATACTTCATAACTTTTTCTCATTCATAAATGAAATTGGATGAGATCAACTCATAAAAAGGTTATTTCGTACAAGCATTTCAATTACATTTATAAAAATGAATGGAATGAGGATATATAAGTTTATGAGTCCTATAAAAAAATAATCACCACCACACAATTGTGTTGACCGATAATAATTTTCTTATAACAACAATTTCAATAATTGCAGCAAATTATAGTGACCTTAATAAAATTATAATTTGTTGCTTTTAAGTTGCTAAATTTTATTATAAATAAAAGAGTTCTTCAAACTCAAGTGTGCGTTAATTTTCACCACAAAGCTCTGTTTTATAAACATGAAATTTGTAAAAAGAAAGTTATTCTACTGAAAATAACTGGCTTTTCTTATTAGACAAATATGTGGTGATTGTGGAACTAAGTGTGATGTTTGGATCAAATTAGGGGTGAAATTAAGAACCCAATGAATCACATAACTTTTGTCCCTTTGATTGTATATCCTAATCCTATCTTTACCTAAATCTCTTTTATACGCTAGATACGTTCCAAACAAAACCGTGTAAATAAGACATGAACTACATAGAAAAAAGGAAATTAGTTTCCTGTCCTTCAACACTGTGAAATTTCATCCAATTATCAATTATGGACATTTATTACGTGTATCAGTGTAGGCTGTGAATGTTTCACGGGTAGCTACTTATATTTCATAATTATAAGACGTAAATTCTGTTTAGAACTAATTATAAAATAAATACAATTGATTCTCAGAAAAAACTAGACTTTTACACAGAAGTATAACTTCTTATATGCATTCATAAGTATACACACTTTTGTATGCAACTTAATCAACAGCTTATATGAGAACACGTTTCATTTTATAGTAATAAAACAAAAGACTAAAGTTTATAATTAAGTTGCTATGAAAATAAATTAGAAAGGGGAATTCCCAAACAAAATTTCTTCAAGATTACGGTTGATAAAATTATTTTTCTTTGAAATTTCATTTTTTAATTGGGTCAAATTTAATAAAACTGAATAAAAATGGAATTATTTTTTTTAAGACCGTGTAAAAACACAAGGGGGTGAATTTGGATTCCTCAATTCGAAGATACCTAGTGCATCCAATGCCAATAATTTCTTAACTAATATTTTTATTCATTTTTATAAGACCTGTTCCTCATTTACACGTGTTTTACAGTTCGATTCTTTTAAACACTCTGTATTTAAATACTCTGATTCTTTTACACACTGTAGTCAACTGTTTTCAATTATTGTCTTACAAGTATATAAATATAAAGAGAGTTGAAAATCTTATTCGATAAACAGTGGCGAATTTAGATCCGGTGCCACCCTTGGTTCCATTCGATATGCCACCCTTGTGGTTCCATAACAAAGTGGTATTCAAGAAAAAATATTTAAATAATAAATTAATTTTTATTAATCTTAACAAAACTTTTGATGAATAGACATATATTTTCTTATATACTACTTATTAATTTAAAAAATATTATTCAAAGATTAATGTAACTCAAAACTATTTTTCAACTATCATTTATGATATGAACTTCTTCTTTCTAGCCTTGGTTCTCGCAAAAACGTTGATTATATCATCGTAGTCGATTTTTTGCACTAATTGAGGGTCAATAGAAAACAATGCCAGGGCATTAAGAAAATTTTGGCCCACACTTACATGTTATTTACTTTTCACTCTTTCCAGGGTGGAAAAATATGCACAGACCAATGTCAACATTAGAGAACACATCTCAAAGTTTTAGGCTGCAATATATTTCATATATTTTCGTCTATTTTCAATATTGAATCTTTAAAAAGATAATCGAAGAGAATTTAGTTTTTTACGAAGGTTTCTTTTAAATCATAAGCATACTAGATTGTTTAGATAAGTACGACGTATTTCGACTACCAGGGGTTACATAAGACTTTAAATGTTTTGACAAAAAGTGATCAAATTTAGCAACAAGTTTTACGGTTGTTAGAAAATGCCATTATGAGGATCTTCAATTGGTTTTAAATGTCCTCAGAGTAGCAGTTCCCTAATTGCCAGTAATTTATCAATTGAAAAATATGATGTGATAAATTGGAATATTAATTCTTTAAGAAATATTTTTTTACTTTACTAAAGATGCTCCATACATTCATAGTGAAACTAACTCAAATCAATTTTTGAATTTAGATTGTCCGTACATTCTTCGCTTTTAAAATTATGACGATCCAAAGTTTTCGCCGCCCCTAAACTTTACGCCAGGGCCTCACGGGCCTGGGCATAAATTCTTCATTGTCAATAGAACCAACTCAAAAAGAAAATGATGTACCTATAAGTGTGAAACTTTTTTTTAAATTTTTTATACTCATTCGTCATTTTACAATCTGCTTAGTATATAAAGCAATGAATAAAATTTATCTTATACAATACAAAACAAGGTAAGATTGATTATAGCGATAAAAAATCAAAGAACAAATTTTAGTGGTACCAAACTAAAGAAAAAAAATCAAATAACAATAAAGGAATATAATAAAAAATTAATTGACAGTGTCGGTTACCAGCCATCATCCTGACTTGTGTCATAGTATTCCTCACTAATCCTTTTCTGAGGATCATTCCTGTAGATCATGAGGCCTTGTTCCTTTTAATCTTTTTTGTATTAATAGTTGTTTAAATAGTTCTTCAATTATTATTTTCGTGCTCATTGTATAATTTCTTATGTTTTACGCTTTACTTCTTGATTACATCTTTTATAAAAGGCACATTTAGGCCACAATGTATTGTTTAGTTTTTCCAATTGAAAATCATAGTTCATATGTTATCATAGACGTAACCAGATGCAGTGAATAAAATGTATTCTTCTTTTTTCCTCTTTTTCCCATTAATACCTTAAATTAAAACTTTACAATAAAATTACTAGCAAATTAAGCATATGATGTCCAAATATTTATATTTCAGAAACATAGAATTTTGGTTTCATTATCATTTATTTGTAGCATCAAATATTACTTATTTAGACTTTTACTTGATGGTTCTTATTTTTTTTTAACTCCCACTCTTTATTTATGATCCACTCGACACATTATTAGCACACATACCACTATTGTTCGGTTGCATGAATTCATAAAACCAAAGCTTCATGATAGTTGAAATAAACATAAACCAATATTAATTACCGAACGAAATTAATTATCTGAACATTTCAACAAAATTGAAATATTGACATTTCTCGTAACATTTATATGTGTATTTGGAATTTCAAAACAATCAGCGTTGATATAAATGCTTAAAATGTGTTAAACGTGTTTAGTGCAAAAATCAAATCAAAAACAGATTCAAGTTGAAAATTCTGAATTTTTATAAAAACTTTTTTATTATATTGGTTATTGTTATAGGATTTTGAAATAAAAACAAATGATTTATATTTGATTTTTGTACAACGTTTCGTCGCCTTTCGGGACTTTAGCAAGTACTCAATCATATGTCATTAAATGTCATTGATGTATGTATGATATATGATTGAGTACTTGATAAAGTCCCGAAAGGCGACGAAACGTTGTACAAAAATCAAATATAAATCATTAAGAAGAAAATTTGATTTAATTTTTAGTGCAGGTTGGTTCATACCGACCAATAAGTCTGCTTTCAATCTTAAGCAAAGTATATGAAAAATTGCTTCTTAAAAGAATACACTCAATAATACAAGACAAAAAATCCTACCAGATCACCAATTTGGCCTTAGAAATGGTCACTCAACACTAGAGCAAATTCACAGAATCGTTGAAACTATTCGCTATGCCCAGGAAAGAAAACAATACTGTTCTGCGGCTTTTCTGGATGTGGCACAGGCATTTGATAAGGTGTGGCATCCCGGACTGTTGTACAAAACAAAAAACAACTTCCTGAGTATTTTAACATAATCTCGTCCTACTTGGAAAACCATATCTTTCAAGTCAAATACAAATCGGAAGTAACGACTCCCAAAAAAATAACAGCCGGGGTTCCCCAAGGTAACGTACTGGGACCTCTGTTGTATTCCCTTTACACAGCCGATATGCCAAATACAACAGATCCATTAGTGGCAACATTTGCTGATGACACAGCCATCGTAACCGCAGTAGATGAATTCACTGAAGCTTCGTTAAAGCTCCAAAATAACCTGGACAAAGTAGAAAAATGGACAAAAAGTGGAAAATAAAAATAAACAGCGCAAAATCTACACATATAATGTTTACACTGTGCAGAAATATATGTCCACCGGTTACAATGGAAGGCACAGAACTACCGCAAAAGAGCACGGTAAAATATCTCGGAATGCACTTAGACCAAAAACTTACATGGGCTGTGCAAATCAAAAAAACTCGAGAGCATTTAAATAAAAAATACAAAAAAATGTACTGGCTAATGGCATCTAATGCACCATTATCAACAGAAAACAAACTTCTTCTGTACAATGTCATCCTCAAGCCCATATGGACATATGGGATACAGTTGTGGGGTACTGCATCCAACTCCAACATTGAAATCCTACAAAGATTTCAATCAAGGACCCTGCGACAAATAATCGGTGCTCCATGGTATGTAAACTGTAAAGGAGGAAATTCAAAGATTTAGTAAAAAATACCTGACAAAACTAGACGATCATCCCAACCATCTCGCAATAAACTTATTGGACAACAGTGAGATGATAAGATGGTTACAAAAATGGAATGTATTAGATTTGCCTGATAGATTTTGTAACTAACCAAATATTCCTTTTAACTACTTATTGCCAAACAATTATTTCTTATTATATAGCTTTAATTTTATATATCACTTATATATTAATGTTTCGCATTATTTTTAGGATTGATATTGTTATTGTAGACTATTGTTATTATTCTTATTGCTACTGTTGATTGTTTTTATGATTGTTGTTATTGCTATAAGAATTACTATTATTGTTATTGTTGCTTTTGATTGTTAAAAATCTTTGTACTTATACAGCACTAATCAACCAATTTAACAAGCAATGGACATTAATCGAGTGAATCTTTTTAATTATATTTTCTTAACTGTGCGTCGAATACGTGAGAATTTTAGTTGAACTGATTAAAGACATTTTTCAATTTCAAGTCAAATAAAAAATGTGAAATGTTCTTTTCATAAATTTCCATCAAATTTCCCTTTCTTCCACTAAAATCAACAAACTGAACATAGTAAGTCGGTGTCAGGTGCACAGCTAGCATGAAGGTAAGTGTATCCACTCTGTGTAATGTTGGGAGGATGAGAAAGGTCGCGTAAACATCCGAGCATCCCCTAAACCCCTTTTTCAGAACTGGGCTTCCCCATTTCTACCATACATACTACACTGTTTTCGTCCAAACGGTTATTGTAGGTAACTATTTTGCAAGTAGTCGCGCGTGTTCACATCCTGTATGTTTCACTTGCAGACGTTTAAGTGCAATAAATTGTCTCTGAAAGTCTTGGCTTCCTGTTTACCCGTTGAATTATTCTCGGGGGACAAGTCGACAAGCAAGTGCAGACTTCATGCAACACGACAGAGAGAGCTGCAAAACTGCATCGACTCTTCACAAAACTTCACTAATGCCAACGTCTGGCAGAGTGTCAGTAAGATGTGCTTTTGCAAAGTCACTAGGTTTTAAATGTAACACATACGCCAATTCGTTCTATGTCTTCACCAATGCATCTTGATATTACAAATGCGATTCAAAATTATCATTTGAATATGATCAAATAGAAAAATAATACAAAGACTACTAAAATTTTGACGAGCTTTAACATTATGCTAACATGATTTAGTCTCATAATTAGTTTTTATTACGGTTAAAGTATTTTCATATTTGATAAACTAGTGTAAAACCCGTTGGGCTCCATCCTAACGGAAAGTATTACGGAGAGAGATTAGTTGCTTTAACTAAAGCGAAAGCAATTTTTATGCAGATGTGTAAGTGAGCAAAATCTGTTGAGCTTAGTAGTTCAAATACAACGTAAGTTGTAATATGCATGCAATGAATGTGGATGGAGTGAGAGAGACTATTCTTCCGTACCAACGAAAATATCTCACCGACCAGTAATCTTAATATATATCTTAATATTTTCAATCTTAATATATATCTTAAGATAAACTATAATCGGAAATCTCTATAACTCATCCGAATTATGCCCTTAGAATTAGTGGTTCCTTAGGCCGGCTGCACACTATAGCAAACAGTCATCCTCATACGAAACATTTCTTTGGGACTGGTGAATAATCGGTACAATGCTCTGATTTTTAAGCTTCGTATCGGTTCGTTTCCCCTACTAACGAAATATAAAACGACGCCAGCGCTCGTAGTGAGAGGTTCGGTAATACCATTTTCGATACAAAAAAAGAGGTTGAATTCGAGTTCCTGATTTTGATCAGACCCTACTTAGATGGCCAAATTGTGCATAGAAGAGGACTGAATAAACTGTTTCGTCAGATTTTAACAACTCATAGTTGATACTTTCTTTCCAATCTCACAAAACATTCAACATTTTCTTTTTTCCCGGTAACCCAGATTCTGAGGTCGTTTAGGGAGCATCACCATGATCAGTTGCTTTGGATATTTTCTTTATTAATCTATTTTTAGTTACCCATTATAATTTTTTTCAAAACGGGATCAATTTGGATGCGTTTTATCAGTATTTTACCAATGTTAATTCGGTCAAGCAATTTTCTTTACGTTAATTCAAGTGGAACCCAAACATCGAGCTTCGTTGCGTAGCCTGTTTTATTTAGATGATTCCAAACTATCATATGGTTAAAGATTAGTGTCTCCGCTAGTTTTTGACAGCTTACATTCCAATCTTGCTCCACTAACTAAAAAATTTTATCAAATTTTTCAGCGATTAACCAACTACAAATAGGTGAGTTTTTGACATCAAAATTTCTGGAATAAAGTTATGCAAACCACTCCTGAGTTCCTCGTATACTAACAGCATTCTCACCGTACACTTCACAAATTTTTCGGCATATTTTTGCACCTTTTCTACTTTTCGTATAAAAAAAGCATCACATAGCAAATTTCTTTAGATATTTCACTCATACTCAAATCAATTTAACGTTTTAAAAAAGCAACAAACTGTAAAATTGTCTTTTCAAAAAATTGAGTTTAAAATGCCCATTGAGATGTATAACTAGAGTTAACGTACTCCACAAGCCTAATGTTAAATTTGATTTTCCATATTTCTTCAATTTGGCGAGTGCTCGTGCCTCTTCCATTGCATATGGATCAAAATTTATATTCTCTCCTCTTTAAATCGGCATTTTAAAAAGAGTGGAATTATTTTAACGATGATCACAAGATAGAGCTGAGCTTAAAAAAAAGGTTAGAAAGTAGGAGTCTAAAAGAATTCATCATACTTTTGACCAATTTATGACCAGGTTCTTATTTAGTCATACAGTTCAATGGTAATGCCACCATTCAAACAAATTATGAGTTTTACTTAGATGTAAAAATTGAAAATTATGATTTTTTTTCCTTAAAATCTCTATACAAAATTGTACGGTTTCAAATTGTTACAGTACAAAAGTTAATAATAGGTTAAGAATTACCAAATGTTCCTAGAATTAAATCGTTTAATTTAGAGGATATTGACTTTTAAATCACCGGTATAGTATTTTCTTTGAATAAATTCAAAATACACAATCTGTACAGTGAATGTTAGTAAGTTTCTCCTTCCATCAACCTCATATTCCTTCTTCTTAATGTTATTCTTCCGAGACCTCAATTCCTTTACAGTTTACATTTTCAGTAGAATCTCAGCTTTTCCTCAAACTTTGATGAAGTAACACAAATAGTTCAAATCTGTAGTATGCTTCAACTATTTACATTTAAAGTAAGTACAGGTACATAAATGTAATAACAACAGTAACTCTGTAATTATAACATTGCACACATTAAAGAAAAGACTTTAGTAAAATAGGGGTTGTTTGGGAAAACGGTTTTTGTGTACGAAAAACTTTAAAAATATTTTCGCGTATTCAACTCCGGACTCAAGTATGAAAGTATTGTATTTTTGAGTTGATCAACAGGTAGAATTTTTAATCTTCTTCTTATTTTACATGGAAAAATATTGAGAAGAAAAGCCTGCTAAGTGGAGAGTGGAATAAGTGGCAGTGGAAATGGAAGGGAAGAATTTGCAATAAGAAACGTGTCGAGTACTTGAGGGTTGATATTTTCTTATGGTTCATTGTGTTTTCTTGGCTGAGAGGTTGATTTTTTTCAAACAATACGAAAAATTTAATAAACGCGCCAACATATATTCCGTTTTTTTTTCGTATAATAAAACTAAATCATTATCGTTTTTCAACTTCTTTCAACAACACGATGGAAAATTTTGTCAAACTTTTTTCATTATAACTTTTTCATATCTTATAAATATCTATTTGAATAAAAAAAATAAAATCTTATGTCATAATGAAATAAATTGCGATGACAAGATGAATGGTAAATGAAGGATGGAATAGGATAGAGAAAAGTGTTTTACATATTTTTTTCGTCGTGATAATAATAAGGATAATAAGAAATATATAAGGAATACGTTAAAGGACCCTGAAAAATGGGGCTGTTGAAAAGCTTCAAGCTTACAAGTTTCAAAAGAAAATTTACAATTTGTGTTTTTTTTTTTCATTTAGAAAAAAGTTTTTCGATGTTCCACTGAAATGCTGAGAATATTTTACAGCAACAGTAAACATTTTAATTAAATTTTATTATTAAATATACCAAATCTTTTAAAGTTTTAAAGTTCCCTCCAACTACCTCTAATGCCATTCAAATATGTTACTAAATCTTAATGATTTTCATTATTATTTTCTCAGTACCACCACTCTTATTATCAATATATCAATATTTATTTTCAACAAAAAAATTTATTAATTAACTCAAAAATTAATTCTCCAATATGCACAACCCTATTGCTATTTCTAACCATATAATTCTGTTGACCATTTGTCGAGTTCCACTCTAGTTTATGTCAAATCGTAAAATTGCAATTTGAAAAAATAAAAGTTTAACTAAAACTAGATTCGTTTGAAAGCAACTGAAAACTTTTAATGCAGGTGTGGTGTTGTGGATGCAACTTTGTAATCAAATTTTCCCATACTTTTCTTCGTTTGATTGGCCTGGAATTTTGCAAATATAATTTACACAATTGCAAAGTTTTGATGACAACACAACCCAATATTGTTTTGAACAGTCTGAAAATTATAAAAGAATTACTTTTATTTATAACTATTCATATTTCATATAAAATTTGAATTTAAATATACACTTTTTGGCTTTCTTTATTAAATTATTTTTAAGATAGGTCATTATGATTTTGGTCTCTGATGTAACTGTTTTCATAAATTATTTAGTAACAGTTTTATTTATTTACAACATCATAATTACCAATATTACCTTTTTTCACAATCCCACAAAATACTGGTGGCTTAAAAGATCCATCATGGGGTATTCGCCGTCCAGAAAGATATTAACATTGATAGAATACATCGGTTCCACTTTGAGTAGTATAATGAAGTAGTTAAACGATTTTAAGAAATTGGTAAAAATATTCAGAGGACTAGGATCAAATAATAATCAGTCATTGTCCTACAATAAGTACAATATGTTTATTGTAATAATTGTTTGTATTTTTGGTATTAATAAAAAATTGGCGATGATATCTCAGAACGCCTTAGGAAGGCTCAATAACTGGGCCGAAACGTCGCGCATATAATAAATAGTTTTGACTGATTATTATTTGATTCTCGTCCTCTGAATATTTTTACCAATTTATCATCATCGAGGATCTGAAACTCTACAATAAGATTATAAGAAATCTTAAAAATTTTTAGCACACTGGAGGCAATTTTCCATAATAGGGAGTTTTAGTCAGCCATTTACATATCCTGGGCCGGATGTAGGGGAGGGAAACAGGGGCTACAGCTCCGAGGCCTCCACAAAAGAGGGGTCCTCATAACAGAGACTTCGGAAAAAAAATTTGATTTCAGACTAGTAAACAAGTTTCCTTTGACATTTTTTGTTCTTTTTTATCTTTTTCTACAGTGCTTTGTCCAAATATAAATAAATTGGAGCCAAGGAGCCTCCACTCCTTTGTTGCTCCGAGGCCTCCAGACCTTTAAATCCGGCCCTGAGCATATCTAGAAGGAAGAGTAGAGATATAAAGATATACATTTTTGTTTGTAAAACATAAACATAATACAAAAACATAAATTTTTGTAGTACAATCAAATAAGGGGAATATGCTTCCTTTGCATGTTTGTATAACCAAATGCAAAGGACAGAACTTATGAGAGAACCTTAAAGGAGCTACGAAATTCAAAAATCACCAAAAAATATTCTTTGAATCGCTTATGATCAAAAAGAGTTAAATCACAATTTTTAAATTTTTTGTGGAACTTTAGGATAGTGACAAATCAACTTCAGGTACCTTCTGATGCGGAGTTGTCTCCCCTTCGTCTAAGTTAACCCCCGGGTTAAATTTATTACGTTTTTTTCGAGGGTATTATTGGAATTAATAACGACTTATTCGGAGTTTTTAGTTTGAGTTTAGTTAATATCCAGTGATTTCATGCTCTTCGGAATCTGCTTTCCAATATTTTTACTATCTTCACATTCTTTTTAATTAGGTTATTGCTGATTATGATACCATTACGTTGGTAACCGACAGGACCGATAGTTTCTCGCCGCATTTAGGTCATTTATACTTGAAAAATTTTAAGCACTCTAAAGCTCTTCTATCAGTGTGACAATCGAAAAAAACGACGTTAATTTGCAAAAAATAGTTTCTTGTGTAATCGAAGGACAAACAATTCTATATGAAAATTTTGAATTTTCCAATATGGTACCAAAACCTTCAAGAAATATATCAAAATAGTCAACATTAATATTGATAAACGGCAAAATAACAGGATTTTCACTTTAACGCCCATTTCAATTAAAATTTTTTTGACATTGAAGAAACATTTACATCTGTATTTACATTGTAAAATAATATGGTGCTTGACAATCAATATACGTATATATAGATCTAACTAGTTAAACTACAATTGTAATACCAAATTTCAATTTTGACGCCACATTTTTTTGGATTATAATGGACAGTGAATTGGAAAATTGAGTAGTGTATGTATAAAAAAAAAATTATTGATACTTTAAGAAAATTATTTTTTTCTCTTATTTATTTTAGTTAAAAAAAATATTTAAATTGTACTGTTAGTTACAAAGACCGGCATAGGTTGTACTTTTTGTTGTTCCCACTGGACATTTACTTGCAGGTAAGCCTCTTAAGTACACTGCTTGTGTAATATAGTTTCCAGCTTGCCCGTAATTACAGAATAAGTTTGTCGCCGAATATTTTCCAATGGGATAGTAAACTCGACCACAGCCTATATATCTCGTAGCGGCCCACACGGCTTGCGTATAGCGCCCAGTTGTCGGATTGTGTATTGTATAACCCAAATATCTAGATGCATTGAAATTTCTATACTCATCAAACCAACTTTGAATTGTGGAATTGAACGCCCCAGATGCATAAATGTAATCTGTATTGGAACTAATCAATTTTCCCGCATTTTGTCCTACTTGAAAACGTGGAACATCCCGGCACGTGTCGTGTGCGTAGGTGCAAGCGAATGCCCAGCATTGAGCTATATCAGCGAGTTCATCATCCCAGATTAATTGTAACATATTAGCCGCAGGTGGTTGGTTGGGAATATCTCCGATAGCAACTTGGTTCCTGAAAATATTGTGCCTAGCCAAGATGTTATTTTTTTCAGCAGTGCTTAAAGGAACTTGTCTATAAGCAAGACAAGGCCCAGTTATTGCACAATTTTTTCGTAAACACACGGTTTGCTGCCCATTGCAAAGATTGCAATAATTAGTCTGTGCAGCAGCGGTTGCACAAAAAATTCCAATAATAAAAACAATAATTTCCATTTTTTTTCACTTTGCCCTAATTTATTTTCTAAATCTAGATACTTTTGTAAAAAAAATATAATTTAAATCGTAATTTATATATTCTACACGTAACTTTATTGCCCCATATAATTTATTTTTTGTTTGCTTATAAATTTTTTTTTTATATTTTAAAAACTAATTCAATAGCTCTTACATGTTATATTTTAATTCGAAATATTAATTTCGGTCATAAAATAAAAATACAACAAATTGTATTAAGTTTTAGGTCATACTTTTATAACTCCTATTATCTAAAATTGAGCAGTTTTCCACACCATGATTTAAACAATTATGAAATATTTAAAAAAATTTTACTCAATAAAAAAAATATGAACACAATAGAAAACCTTTTATTCTAGTGAAACTTTGCATCATTTACGAGAAAATTACTTCAAATATTGAATTACTTGAAATTTTGTCGCTTTATTTCAGTCTTTAAATAAAGATGCTTGACTTTTTCCTTTGGGGTCTTATTAATAATTACAAGGGTAATGTTATAATATTTTGATGATCCATTACATCATCCAAGAATCACTTTTTGGTAATTAAGGTATAAAATTTAAATATCCACAGTAGCTTTTTAAAAATTTAAACGTTTTTACTTTTTGAAAATATTTTTTTAAGCGATAGTAGAAATTGCATCAAAATCTGTTAAGTAGTTTCGAAAACGCATGCGATTATGCAAATAAAGAGTGAACATTGACTTTCTTGTGTATTGTGCATTGATAAATGTTAACATAAAGATTTCCATTTAGACAAATAGCCAAAAGAATAAAAATTCGGTATTGCGTACCTTTCGAGTTCTAACATTGTAGTAACGCAAAGTAATTACCAAAATATTCAATACTTATCGTAGTGTATTAGGTGTTCATTAAAATCTACCAAATGATTATTTTAAATTCCAAATCGATAATTTTAAGTTCCCCAACTAGCACCAACCAAAAAATGATAAAAACTTTAAAAATTAACATTTTTAGGAAGGAAAGGATACCAAATCAGACGGTCGAAAAGCTGTAATTTATTCCTAATCAATATTAGTCGACCAACCGATTACCCAAAAGTTTCTTAGAACTGCCAATTGAGTAAACTCTATTATGCAACACGATAATGCAAGCTACCTGCCCAAGAACAACCCAAAAAAAAAATTAAGGATGGTTTACATTACCTTATCCTTCAAAATCCTCCACATTTCTATTTATTAAAATCACTTCTACTTTTCCTAAGTGGTAAAAGAATTGATTACTTCATTGATATTTTGAATGTAATTATTTGATATTTAGCTTATTAATAATCAATTGATTTTTAATAACATGGTATTAAAAATTTTGAACACTAGATGTTAAAAAGTGGGTTAGGTTAATGATGATTAGATCATTGATTTAAAATTAACACCTGTCTCAAAATTTTTGTTTTAACTTTTGACTTATTGTTTAAACAACGATCTTTCTTTCCGGGCCTTTTGCTACCTTTACGGTTTTATCATGAATTCTGTTGAGTTAAAAACATGAAACTAGGGAAGATGTACAAAAAATTTACGACAAATAAGTTCTTCTTAAGATCAAAATATTTGTAAGAATTTGAGACTTTCATGCAAGCAATAAAAGTGGTTAGCAACAATTGTGTCATTGTTGTCAATCTTTTACATTCAATTCCTATTCCGTTGGCATGCTCATTTCACAGTTCTTGTCTAACATAATAGTTCAGATATCCATCCACACCTATCTCAGAAGTAACCTTTTCCATCATTTTGTTTATTCTTTAATATAACTTCTGTAGGTCAAGTTATTTTTACTGCTGTAATTGTGGCATTAGCAAAATTTTAATGTCTTAAACTTTGCCTAAAATGATTGGCATTTCTGAAAAATACAGGGCTGTGGAGTTGGAGTCGGAGTCGCGATGTTTGAGCCAGAGTCGGAGTAGGAGTTGTAAAAAACGAGCGACTTCGATTAATTTTTCGTTTAAATTTAAAATTTATTTCTTTAACTAACAGAGGCAAAGTATCTTGGAATTCATTTGGACCGACGACTCACATGGCGCAAACATATCACCAAAAAGCGCGAACAACTGGGGCACAAGCTAAGAGAGCTGTGGTGGCAATTATGGCGCGGATCGCACCTGTCCCTAGAAAGTAAGCTAATGATCTATAAAGCCGTCCTAAAACTGGTCTGGACGTATGGAATCCAACTTTGGGGAACTGCCAGCAGCTCAAATATTGAAATAATGCAGAGGTTTCAGTCTAAAACACTGCGTCTTATCGTTGATGCTCCGAGGTATGTCACGAACTTCGACATCCATAAAGATCTAGGCATTGCGACTGTTAAGGAAGAGGCATCCAGATTCAGTGCCAAATACCTTGGGAGCTTAAATGATCACCCGAGCCACCTGGCTATGAACCTTCTGGATAACAGCGAGGAGACTATTAGACTGAAGCGCCTGACATTCCTGGAGTTTCCCTACAGGTGGTGAAGTATAGGGTACCCCAATAGGGGTGCCCTGTCGTCTCGTCCATGTGTACAACAGATTCGCTTATTGTCTTGGGACAGATTGTGAAACATTACAAATTATAATAAAAAAAAAAAATCTTTAACTACTATTATGAATGTGTATTGTATAGGAATATTAAACTTGCAGACGCAAATCGCACCGATATGAATCACCGAGATCCATTTAATGCATAAAATCTACGAAAATTATTAAAGTTTGATCACGTTTTATTTTTGTCCTTATAATATGAAAAAATAACTTTATACAGAGGTAGGAAACAACTTGTAAAATTGAGCTTTTTTAAGTAGGAGTCGTGAAGTCAAAGTCGTGTTATTGGTTAATGTAGGAGTCGGAAAAATGAATTAATTCTTTACGTGTTTACAATAAACTCCTGATGCTGACTTTGGTTTTAATGGTAATATATCTGAACATTTTCGGATATATACTATACGAGGTACAAAATGTTATGATACGAAAGTTTATTTTCGTTTATTAAATTTTCTTATATCATTTCAACCATATCTTTCAATATCTTTAAAATTTCTTCTACTGTTCATTCTTTTATACATTAAAATTTATGTTATTTTAATAACAATCATTGTGAGGAGTCATAAAATTAACAAATATAACTTTACAAGTTATACAACCCACAAATTTAACTTCAGATAAATCATAAACGAATATATATCTACATTTATACTATTGCACGATTGGGGGTTTGATGATGGATGAGATTAGCGAGACGTCGTCTTCAGTTGAAGGCTTTACGGTTTGAAATACGATAGGTACCTAACGTTATAGGTTGGGATTTACCATAATAATAATAGTATCTACTTTATATGGAACATATTACTTAAACTTGTCAAATTTTCCCTCGATGGTAGTTTAAAGTCGAGCGAATCGTTTTTTAAGGGATGTGTCAACGTTGAATTTCCTCCTTAAATACTATCCCAATTTATTATATAGACACACACAGTATAGGTGTGTGGGTATACAAGAGAGTAAGGAAGACAAAATGAATTAAATTTTTATCCAGAATAAAAAAAATACACAGAGAACAAAAAATCACGTTACGCATAAAATTTTAATCATCGTCATACATCGCAACGCGACAAAATAGAGGGTTGATGAGACTAAAGAGACAGAAAAGTCGAGCGTGAAATGCAATATTTAAAAGGGCGTCCATTCTTTGAATTATGTTTTCAAATATATTCTGCTTTATGCAGAATGATATTGTAAATTATTCCCATATTCTGTGATATTCTTGGGATGTCAGGAGGGACAAATTAAAATTTTGTTCTTTGTATTGAAGACAGTTTCGCATTATTTTTTTGTTTGATTTTTTAACGAATTAAATTTGTAATTTGATACAACCGTAATTTGGTATTTTTTTTCCTTGACTTAGGCGAATGTATATACAAAATTGGTTTCATAAAATCCAGAATTTCTATTTTAATGATAATACCTTCTAACTTTAGAGTTGGAAAATTGTATGTCTAGTTTCACACAAGTTAATTCTTTTGAATACCTTATTGAGATTTGAAAATTATAAGCAATTCAAATCCTAGAAGAATTTAGAATCGACGATGTAATTTTTTGTAGAACAAAAAATTGGATTTTCAATGACTCTGAAGAATCCATAACTAGTCTAAGTTTACAATCAACAAAAAAAAATAAGTTTTTAATTTCGGTGCTAGTTTTTTGTTTAAAAAGTTTAAAAATTTCTCTTTAAATGCTCTAGCATAATCTTTGTATAGCATGGTTTTCTTCTTTTTAATTGTCATTGACCGTCGCTTTATAACTACTAAGGTATTTTGTGGCTCTAGAATTAATAAAAATCTGTAATCGAGAAATATCGATCAAAAATTTGCTCAATACGAGGATCGAATCCAAAACCTACTAGTTTTGGAAAATTGTCCTTTTTAAAACTTTGAAATGATATTGTGGGTGTACTTTTGCACACAGGACAAAAAAAAATTCACATTATATTTCACGTTAGGGCATTGTTCAATAATCTGTTTCTAAAACTAATCCTCATAAGGAAAAGTCACCCCCCGAAAATCAATAAATTTTAGGGTAAATTTGGTACATGCTTTTTCACCTCCTTAGCTTCCTGTTTCGATTTCCCAAGGATCTAGCCAATACTTGGAAATTGTTTTTATGCAATACCATAAAGGATGATTTAATTTTAAATATTGTACTCTGTTTAAGCGAAAATAACCATCACTTATATACTTTTTATTTATTGAAAATTGACCACTTGGTCATTAGTGAACTACAACATGTTTTTAGGTCGCCTACAACTTGTAGACGTCGTAGGCCTTCACATATTTCATTTTAAAAGTTTTTTTTTGTTTTTTGTCTAACAGAAGATTCAGTAGCTCGTGTGGTTGAATTTTTTCTTAGAAGATTGAAAATTCCGGGCAAGGTTCCTGAAATTGGAGTAGTACATTCTTCATTTCAATAAATTTACGATCTCAATTCCTCCTTTTCCTCTTTTCTTTGGACCTCCGGTTTTTCTTCTACGTCAAGTATAAATTCTTCTGCTCTTAGAATATGGTTTATCCAGTTACCTTTTCTTCTTGCCACTATATTAATTTTTAGTTCTTTCTTCGTTATCTTTTCCTAATACTTCCACGTCTGTCATTTGATTTGTTCATATCATTTTGTCCATTCTTCTCCAGTACCACATTTCAAAGCATTCCAGAGACTTCCTCTAGGCTTTCTTTGGATTCAGGTTTTCAATCCCTATAATGGTTTACTCTATACATAGCGTTTTAGCAACTTTGAAGTTAAAGCTTCAATTTACCAATTTATAAAATTTTCTTACCATAGCAAGACGCTGTTTAATTCTAGTAAGGAATTTTCTAATTTTGTTGGTGGAATTTTTGAAATAAGGTGGAATGGGATAAAACCAACTTAGAAATTGTAATGCTTACTTAAACTGATATATTTTTTGTCTAATACATTAAAAACTCATAATTTAAGTGTTTTTATTTAGCGAATGGTTTATTATTAAAGTTGCAGTAATTTCTATTAAAATATCTTCTGAAACTTATGAATTTTAATAAATTACAAACAATTCTGGTAGGGTGATTTCACCCCAAAACTGGAGCAAAACCGCACCTACCTGTTTAAAAATTATTAAATCTTATTTCCTTATATTATGGGTCAAAAGTGGTATTATTGATAGTAATAAAATTACAATAAAAAAAAATTAATCATTGACACATCTTCCACATTCATATTCTTTTTTTTTCAAGCCTTTGTTGTAGTTTCCACCAAAAGAAGAGTTCTACCTTACAGTTGGTGCAATGCAACGTATATTCGAATAAGGGCCTAGGGCGGATTTGCCCCTTGAACGGATTTACCCCGCTATACCTTATTTGAACCAAACCACGTTTTTTAGCTTTTCGTTCCTGGCATTAATGTAAAAGGGAATTTCTCTTTCCGATATCCTTATGATTTTTGACTTTTCTGTATTTATATTTTTCTACCTATAAAGTTTTACAAAATTTTCAACTCTCTTTCCGTTTTTGCCAACAGCAACCTATCAACCATCAAACGTTTTGATGATTTCAATGGTAAGTTGATAACTTACTGTAAAGTACCATATCTTTCCAAGACTTAATTTGTCAACCATTTTGCGTATATGCTTGAATGGGAGAGAAACAGTATCTTTGGTAAACTCCTATTCCAATCTCTGTACATTTGGTGTCTTCTTCAGTCGACGCCAATTTAAAATCTAAGTAGTTATGGAAAATTCATTTTTCGAAATAGAGCAATTCAGAGAATAATTTTTGAGTTAAAGAATTTTTATCAAAAATGAACAAGTTTCATTTGAAACCATTTTTTTCCAATAACCAATTTTTTTAAAATCAAAATTTTTTAAGGACCAATTTGTATTGGTATTTTTGGAGCAATTACGGATTCTGCAGACGTAATAAGGGAGTATTTTTTTGGCTTACAGTTTAATGAAAATGTTAAAGCTTTCACGCTATTTTTTTCCGGTAAACCAAATGTCAATTATTTGCATCATTTTACGAACTAGGCAAGATTTTGCCCATTTTATAGAATGGGCAATTTTGCAAGTATTGAGTAAAAACGTATAAACCTATCGGTAGTATTATTATAGTATCAAAGTCCATTGCAAGACTTCGATCAACATAGCAGAATTACAACAGAGAATGGCTTAGTTTTATACAATTTATTGATATAAGTTATTTGAGGTACATATTTACATAACAAATAACAGATGATAAAATTCAGATCTCAGCTTTTACATTTTTTTAAATAAGAAGAAAATTCAGGTTATGTAAGATCTTTTTGTTTTTTATTTTTGATTTAATATTTTTATTATTCAATTAGCTACGTTTCGTTACTAATCGTAACTTCCTCAGGCTTCTTGATTCACAAAAATATTTTTTTTTTAATTTTGTGAATCAAGAAGCCTGAGGAAGTTACGATTAGTAACGAAACGTAGCTAATTGAATAATATAAATAATAAATAAAAAATAAAAAACAAAAAGATCTTACATAACCTGAATTTTCTTCTTATTTAAAAAAATAACAAATACCATTGATTTTTAAATTGAAGAAAACCTTAGTTGGCCTTAGTTCCCTATTTTTATACAACTAAATGCTCGTTAATTATTTGAAAATATGCATTAATTTAATATTTTAATGATAGAAAATTTTTAAAATTCAACAGAAGTACTCTGATTGTGTATATAGTTTATTCCAGTCGTCAACTTTGTAAGAACTCGAACGTAAAATTCAAAATTTATGTAAATAGTCGAAAATATATTACCCAATTAAAGTTAAATCTTTGTAATTTACCATATTTTTTATGAGTAATGAGAGGAAAAAATGTCAAAACCCTCAATTTAAACGGCCATTACTTAATTACTAAACAACCCGTGTTCGAAATATGCGACTAATATCATTAAACAGCCGAATGTAAAATAGGGAAAAACGAGACCAAACAGCTCAATAAAGATAATTTCATTCTGTCGTATTTTGCCGCCGCGACGCACGTCAATGGCTTTATCCCAGTCGTCTCCCGTTTCGGCTTTGATGGGTCACGAGAAAAGTGATTTAGGGGTAAGCGGATGAAAAAATCAAATGCTGTAGATATTCAGGTTAACGATGATGTAAAAGATTTTCACACAACCGAATTACGGAACCCTTTTTCCATTTTCGAGTGCAAGCCTTTTTCGAAATGGGGGAACATTTTATATTTACCATCTGTGACATTTATGTCGGTCAATTGGGAAAACAAAACGGATAGAGTTGTTTAGCATATCAACCCTAAAAATGAAATATAAAAAATACATTTTAATACGTTGCCCTATGTTTTACATTCGGACGTAAATCGAAGTGTAAATATTATCTCAAATAAACATACGGAAAATTTAACAAAAAAAAATAAACATGACAATTTTTTTTCCAAATAAAAATAAATTAAATGCAAAGAAATTATCAAATTATTTTAAGTATAAAACCTAGCAAATAGATTTCTTACTTAAAAAGTGTTATCATTATTTTAGTTGGTATTCAATATGTTAAAATATTGTGGTCTTATTTATGTTATATATTTTACAAAAGTAGTTTAGGATCTTAGTCTTTGGATTTTAATCTTTAAAAGAAACCCAGAAATTTATGTTGTGTTATATTATGTTATATATGTAAACCTCTTTTTGTGACTCCAACATAAATTCAAAGTTTGTACGATTCATACTTGCACTAACATTGCTTTATTAGGTAAGGCTACGATTTTCCGGCGCCACGATTTAACGACGGACTCTTAAAGATCACGACAAAATAATACAAAAATGGAGAATACAATTTTTCGATTTCTCTCTTCGTTTAGCAAATATCGATACTTTTTTTTCATTTTCTTGGACGAAGTTCTCAGAATTTTCATGAAAAAAAGGTAAATATTTGCAATCTTAGCTAAACCAATTTTTGGTACTAAAAAAATTACTCTAGGGTTGAAATCCCGGTGAGGGTTGTGGAACGTCGCACATATCAAGTAATATGCATTTTCGATTTTCTTTTTAGTTTAATTCGCGAGCAAGTAACGCCATAATTAAATAAACATCCCAATTTTCTTTTTTTTGGGGCTTTCGCACCTGGACTCCTTGTTTATAATTTTTTTCAGCATACAAACTTTTGGTGGATGTACGGTTGTAAGACTTTATCTTTTTTTATGAAAATCCAAAGAAATCCGTCTTAATTAGTGAAAAAGATTTATAAGTTTTCAATTTTTAAGAATCGATATTTTGTATACTAAGTAAGATATTGGAAAATTGTATTTTCCATTTTCGTTTTATTTCGTCGAGATCTATAAGAATCCTCATCATTAATTCATTCATTAATTCAGTCATTAATTCGTGACACCGGAAGAATCGTAGTATCCTCCTTTGTTAACATATACACTAGTTACAGTATTACTATTATGGTATTTAAATACTTTAGCGACTACACGTAAATGCATAATTAATGTATTTATTATGGGCTTACAATGTTAATTTTTTAATTTTTTTGGACTTCCAACTCTTTGGACAGTAAAGCCTTACTCTAGTATACAGAAAACAATTACTTACTTTTAAGATTAGGATTCTCATTTGTTGGAGAATGTTGTATTAATATTCGTAACTGGGTAACTTAGAAAGTGATGAACCAGAATCTGAAAAAAAAAATTTGGTTCAGTTGATTAAAAAGAATACACAATTAATATATTATATGGATTGTTTATACAACATATAAAATATATGGTAGTCTTACTTATTTATGTAAAATACTTTACAAAAGTAAACTATAAACATAAATTTGAACAAAAGTTCAAACACATGTAATACTGACGTATTGCCCAGATACGTATTTCGACTGCTAAGCAATTCAGCTAAGCAATTCAGTGGTCATCAAATAGTATTGGATCGTTTCGTAAAAGCTATGTGATGAGTCAACTGATTGCTTGGCAATAGAAGTACGTATCTGAACAATACGTCAGTTAAACTTTTGTTCAAATTTATAGTTTACTTTTGTAAATTTTATTACACAAATGAGACTACAATATATTTTAAATATTGTATAAACAATGTAAATGTAATTACAGTGCCTTAATTTGTACAAAGTAGGCTTAGTATTTCTCGTTTAAAGTGACTTTTGAGTACAGAACATTAGGAACGGTATTTCTTTCGATTTATAATTCATATATCGCAAAGAAAATTATTGTTATTTAAATAATTTTTTATATAACTCTTAATTATAATCCAGAATTAATATTTTTCAATTTAAAATTTACTTTTGAGGATGAAGATCGTTGATTTTGTAAGGGTTATTTTTTCTTTGCACAATTAAGACTTTCGGTCTTAATAAAGATCCGTAAACTGAGTCATAAACAAATTTTTCTTATCATATTTTGCAACTTATTTTCTTATTTGCAAGAAGGGATCACATATGAACACCCAGGAAGAATATGAAATATAGAAAGCCCATAAACTAGATCCAAATAACATCTTTAACAACAAATTAAATGCAACAAACAACCTATATGAAATTTGTTTATAACTGACAAAATTATCATTACCTGATGATGACAGCGAAAAACTGTTGAAACGCGTCGTAATAAAGAAGAAATTGAGTCATAGAACATATATTATTATTCATTAATTAATTAATTCTAAAGTTTATTTCAGTTATAGTAATAAAATAAATTTAATAGGAAACGTACTTTTTTGCAAACAGAAAATCGTGTAAACGTCCATAATATATTTGTTGAAGTTACGTCCGGACATATATGAATACACATCTAATATTTACAATAAAGTTTTTTACTTCCTCGTTTGTTTGCAAACGGAAAAATAGAAGTATGCATAGATATATCATATGGCTCTAAATTTCAAATCATATAAAAGTCTTGTACAAATAGAAAACAGGTGTGTGTAGTTGGAATATCGTTGACGGTTATTGTTTTAAAGTGGATATGTAAATCCAGCAATGTAAATCTTCTTATGGTAAACTTATATTCGCGACGAATATAAGTAGAGAATAGGTAGAGGTATGGTAAAAGGTTGAAAGTTGTCAGGGTCGGCAAAATACTGTTGTCATTTTGATAGACAAAAATGTATCGATGTACATAAAATTGGGTTCAAATAGCCGTAGTTCCTATTCGTCACGCACCGAAACGGACTTCTAGGGAAAATCGAAGAAAACGGTAGGGTAGTATAGGTGGCAGCGAACGTTATCGTCTGGAGGAGGCGTCCATGTACGAAAAACGGAAGGAAGGAAGTTGAAAGACGACTCGCTCGTTCTCTGACTTACGATAATTTACTACGCGCAAAATAAATGCTTTCGACGATGGCAACGATGAAGATAACCATTATCGGAGGCGGCTACTCGATGTGTTCTTTGTTTGCCGCCTGATTGCAATTGCGAAATTGCTACGGGTGCGATAAAGTACGACACCGACACATTCGTACGATCGTAGGTACCATTTTTTTCTCCACAGCCCGTAAAGAACGATGTGGACGGCAAAACGGGAAAAGGTAAGAAATCCGAGCTTTTTTTACCTACAGATACCTACATGTGTAACTCGAATTAGAAAAGGGTCATCAACCGGAGAGTAATAATTTTTGAATCCACTTCCCATCTAACTCCTCTTTTTTTTATCATTCCAATACATTTTTTAAAACTCCTTCACCGATAAAAAACACCATTTGGCAAACTTATTTTCCCTAAAAACAAATTTAAAACCGATAATTGATTAAAGCAATTTAGTCTCGCTTTTTGTGCTGGAATTTTAATGTGAAACACAACAGTGGTGGCTTCTTAATGGGAGACAAAGGAGGCAATATTTCTCTAAAATAGAAAACTCCGATAAATCGAATTGGGATCAGCCAAAACGGTTGCATCCATCAGTCTGTATGTCAATTATTCAGAAAAATATATACCTAGACCCCTACTTTACTTCATGTCACTACTACTAATTAAAACCTCACTAACCAATTCTCCCAACATTCCTTCAATCACTACAATTGATTAAACTATCAAATTATTCTTTTTTTCGCTAACTTTGAACAGTTATACTATTTTTACCATACCTACATAAAATATATCGTCGACACAATGGTAAAGTTACAAATCTGTCAAAATTATTTTTTTCTTTGAGGAATTTGTTGTCTTAGTATGTCTTTCAAAATATCGTAAACTGTTAAATGTCAAGTTACATTTTATTACTTACTTTGTTTGAAGGGTTTAAATGGAATTTCGTTAGTTTACCATAGTCGAAATATCAGATTCGTGACTTTACCATCGCGCCGACGATATTGTAGTCTTATTTATGCAATATAACTTACAAAAGTAAACAATAAACAAATAATTGCCACTAGCGTACTCACTCGGTTATCTTGTTAAAAATCTTGTTAAAAAGCCAGTATTTACAACGAGAATGTTAACGTCAAATATTCTCCTGAAGAAGTTGGAAATAAATACCAACGAAACGTTGAGATAATGTGAAAACTAACGGCTTATTATTTAAATCCAAGTTCCCAAGAAAATTATTAATTATTTACCACACCATGGATGAGAGCAACTAGGAATAAAAAAGCTCACAAAAATATGTTTTTGACATATTACTCCGATATGTATTTCAATTGCCAAGCAATTTTCCTAGGTGGTCATCAAGTAGTATTAGATCTCAGTGTAACTGCTAAGTGATGAATCATCACCTAGTTAATGACTTACCACATTGCCGTTACGGAGGGAAAACTGTTAAAAGTATATTTTTTGAGCTTAAAGTAAGTAATGAATTTTAATAAGAACTGAAACAACCGCTTTTTAGTGGTTTACATGAAACAACACCACTTATAGTTTCAAAAAATTTATCAGTTAGTAAAAAAATAAAACCAAAGTTAAATTTTTCCGATTTTTTTTTGGTTCATTCATCTTACACATTCATTTAATTAGGTTAGTTTTATATGCTTATGGGATAGTACGATTATTCCCAATAGAAACGGTACCATCACTTAGTGGGAGCTAGAATTTTCTAGGAAAGTCTCAAATTAAGGAAGAAGCATTGCGAAAGTCTATGAATCGATTTTTTTTACTTAGACTCATTTCTTTTTTGTAGAAGTTAATATTCTCTCGATTTTTTCTCATCAGAATGTTGGAAATCTTTAACTAAATCGTAAACAACTAAAATCGAATTGAATTATCCTCTTATATTTTGGGTAACTTGGATCTGACTGACCTTTTGCAAAATGGTTTGTCGCTAAATTGCACAATTTTAGCATAAGTTCCAAAAACCATATCTTTCTTGATACCTATCTCGAATGAATAAATCTCTATCATATAATTATTCTTGAGATTCATGGTCCAGACTGTGACTGAAGAATTTTCTTCAGGTTTGTTTAAAGAATTGGCAATTAGCCAACAAAACGTCCTAAATCTGGAACATGTTTGATTAATTTTCAAAATCTGTCCCAATATTTACGAAAACTCCTTTCCTTGACATCTTTACCATATTATATTTAATCTTCTTCGTTATTCTTTTTTTAAATTAAAATTTAATATTTTTATGACTGTCTATTTTTTTTACGGCTATTTGTTTAAAGCGAGCAATGGACCACTCGTTAAATTAGTATTCCCGTTGATTTTAGTGAACTTTTCGTATCAATAACTTAAGTAGAACGTTAGTAGTTTCAATTTAAATGAAATAAGTCTAGAACTATCGATCGAAAATTACCAAATTATACTTTTTTAAGGTAAATAGAGCAAATCAAATATCCCTAGGTTTATCTCGAATCGTGATTTTTGCGAACTAAATGGCAATAAAAACGTCCGAATTCACCATATTTTTTTTAATTTCCAATCCTAGGGATGAAGAATTTGCAATGGACCTTAAGAAGAGCAAAATCTATTTGGGACTTATTTATAACTATATAGACAAGGAAGATATCATACCTAGGGCATATTTGGAGATAAATTCGAAAGAAAATCCTCCAGCTCATAATCAAAGGTAAAATCAAGGATCACAGAGGAATTGGAAGAAAGCAGATATCTAGGCTAAAATATGCAGTGCCAAACAATTATTTAGTTTGTTAAAAATCACGAACAACTCACCAAATAATATTGATTTATCTTTTACATTTAATTATTAGATATATGCGTTTCACTAATTGTAAGGTTATTTTTACAATTTTTGTTATCTTCAATTAAAAGTTGTTGAATAGATACATTATTTGGAGAAATTATGTTGACGTTTCATTATGTTACATAGACGAAGTTGCGAGTAATAGGTAGTATACATTCGTTAGACAAATTCATCAGAAATTGGAGTTTTTCTAAGTCAATTCAATCAATCCTTCTATTCTTGAAGAAGTTTCTTCTTCTTCTTCTTCTTCTTCTTCTTCTACTACTTCTGTAAATTCATTTATACTTCGTGATTCTGAGGACTTCTTTTCAAAATGTCTCTGCACTGCGTTTTAAAAAAACTATTGCACCCCAGTTTTATTACTAATTCCATTTGGTCATATCTAGTTCGGAAATAAATCTAAGCATATTGCCAAATGGATTTTATGTATATTTCTTAGCTCATATCCAGAAGGTTCAATGCTGGACAGCTTAATAGTACTCGTACGTGGGAGGCAGTTTGGAACGGTTTGAGTAACATATTAATCATTTTTATCATTTTTTATGGTTAGAGGCAGCTGAAATTTATTGTTTTAATATATTCTCTTTGATAATAACTAATTTAATGATTACACGTCAATTTGTATAATAAAAGTCTAATTTATAAATTAATTTATCAATTTGAGAGTGTAGGTGTATTTCTTTGAAGAATATAAAACGAAAAATATTTGAAATATTTGCGTATTGGGGTAGTTGATGTTCTCCCTTTCATACGCTTTTATACGAGGAAATGTGCAGGAAGGCCTGCCTCCCTTCAGGTACCATTGGTAAATGTAGTTAAGTATTGGTTGTTGTTACGATGAAAAATATATTTCACAAATAAGGCAGCAATAAAGTCGTAATAATAATAATCTTTACTGCGGTAGATGTATAAAGAAATGGTTATCTTTACCAATTTTTGCCACGAGCCGCCACTGGTGAACTAACCATTAGTAACTAGGGACTTAATGCAGCAAAGAAGGAACACTCTTTGTTCTTCATAAAATGTAGGTATAAGATAGTAAAATCTTAAACAAACAATTAAGAACTTAAGCTAAAGGGTTAACGGGTGTTAAAATAACGTGGGCATATAGCGTTATAATTAACATCTTAGCACCCCACCTTAAATGGCTTAAGGCTAAAATCAATAACTAAAGATTCTAGTTACATTAAATTTTAATAACCTAATTTGGTAACAGCTGAATTAGCAAGGAGTCGTATACCATTAAATATGTAATTCGATAGCGAAAAGTCTTGAATCATTGAATAGTATAAAATGAAAAGAACAAAAAACTGAACAAAACGAAATTGAATTTTTTATCAATCATTAAATAATAAATAGCGATTGGCAGATGTGAGAGAAAATGATGGAACTGAAAGCATATTCAAGCTCCAGATGGACGAAAATCGCCGATAAATATCAGTGAAATATGTACATTGTACATAGCTACTACGTACCTAACTGACATTATCGAGAAATGAAATGATATCTATAGGGTGGCTTTAGAATTTATTGTCGATCATTTCTATTGAAATATTATGACGTCATTTATAATGTGGCTTTTGTGTCTTTTACAACTTTGATGTTTAGAATTTCAATCATTTCGGTTAGATAATAAGTTTGTGAACTAATTTTTTGAATCAACGTGATTAAAATTTTTGGCAGTTTATTTCACCTATTTTTTTATATTTGGTATTATTTTTAATTATTTTAATAATTGAGGTAAACTAATTGTTTGGTACTAACTTAAAATTAGCAGTTTTTTTAAACTCTTATGTACCGTCGCTTTATAACTACTAAGGTCTTAAGCGACTCTAGGGTAAATAAAAATCCGTAATCGAGAAATATCGAAAATTCGCTCGATAAGAGCATAGAACCCAAGGTTTGTAAATTACACAGGTTGCTCCATTAGAAAAAAAATGACGTCAAACGAAGAATTTTGAAATTGAATCAGTCTGAAGATATGTACGAATTTCTTCTGGATACGTCACGTATCCATCACGTAGCCACCATGAGGCCACCTGTGTATTTTATAAACCTTGCATAGAACCCAAAACCTACCTATGAGAGCCTAGACCTTACCGAAAACATCATGTAAAAACTGGAAACCTTCGAATTATAGCGTTGTTTTTGAGTTCTCTGAATATAATGAATCGAGCATATAACAAACAAGAAGATCTATAGAAGAATAAGAAAAAGAAAAAGAGGTATCATTCACGATTAAAAAGAGAAAGCTGGAATAGCTAAACCATGTCATGAGGAATCCAGAAATATGCCGCAAAATTTCAACTTATAACCTAGATAAAATTCAATGGAGGAAAATCATCGGTAGAGGAAGAACATCTTTGCTGGAAAAAATTACTGTATTGTACACTGATCCCTCGATTTACGCGGTATCCATTTTGCGAGGTTTCACTTTTACGTGGTTAGAAAAAACAAATTTTTTTTAAGTCAAACATATTTTGAGGTATGTATCACTCAAAGGCGTATGTTTCATCATATTACTCCTACATATTGGACCAAAACCAGAACGCAAAAATTAGTTACATATTATTTGTTGAGACGGTAAAAAGAGCCTGCTGCTGAATTTATGATGAATTATCCTATTTTATGCCGATATATGTGTACACGATTTATATTGGAACGTATTTATTGCGTTAATTGAGGGATGGAGGTACAATGGTCACCACAACAAAGTAGCGAAGAAAAATTTGCCCTCATGATCGTATACATCCGGAACGGATAGGTATCCCAAGAAGAAGGAGAAGAAACCCTTGAAACAGCTTAAATTCTTGGACCAATTTTTTTCGAAAAACACATCTTAGACGATTATTCGGAATAGTAATTTCTGCTAACCGTACAAAAAGTTTTCCTCAATTTTCCGGCGATTGAAAAATATTTGGTACTTCTTGTGACTAGTTTAGAATTGCCTGAGCTAAGTTCAAAATTTTGATATGCTACTTGATTTTCATTTTTGGAAAATTTATTCTGGTTTTTCCAAATTTTCATATCACTTTAATTGTTTGTGGTTATTTTTCTAAGACTCCTTTCAAGAATGGTTATTATATTTGATTGTTCTACTTTCTCCATCGGATAAAATTGGTCAACGTTTATAATGTTTTATCTTCAAATGTTTATATTCGGGAAACTTTTGATCTTTTCTGAAAATTCAATGCGATGAGTGAAAGATAGATATATACACCGGAGCAGTTTAACAATCTTAATATTAAGTTTGCTATTTTTCTAAGCTTCAAGAAATGTTATAAAATATCCATCGATTTAAATTAAGCATGCTTTAATGTTCTGGAAAATTTTTTAAGGAGTCTGACAAACTATTTTAAACATAACAAATTTTGTACAAAGAGTTTTTGAATTTTCACATTTTTGCAGCTTTGATAATGAATTTTATTCCAAATTCAGTGTACAGGCCATCAATCATCCCCAATTTTCAAACTGAAATGGAACCAACTATTAAAATTATAATATAATATATCTGATTGAATTAAAATGTCATACATAAAAGCGTCAGTTGAAAGTTTCAAATCGATTCGTTAGTATTCTAGTTACTCAAAAGTAACTTTTGATATTTTTAATTTTTTATCAAAACATAAAGAAGTATATGATGTCAATTTTGTGACTATTTTTAGCAAAGCCAGGAAACATATTCCTTAACAATGATTTGACGAGACAAAACAATTTTTTCATCAAAACATCAGAATTCCAGCATTCTTATCTGTTGAAATTACCTCGTATTTTGAATCCAGAATGCCTCAAGTCTCGAGAAAAATATCAGAACATTTTTCTCAAGAGATTCGTTTCAAATGTACACAATGTACACTATACACATATGAAACTTTGATTCCACTTTACAATTTTAACTTCCTTACCGTTTTCTAAACCAAACTACTTCTATTCCCGTTTTTCATTTTATCGTTGTGTCTCCCAGGAGACAGGAAAATAATATTTTAAATATTTTTATTCACGTGTAACGATCACCATAAAGCTCTCCATTTATTCCACATCAATTTGATTGTGATATCGTAAATTGCGCCGAAAATTCCCTCAGTTTCTTCGCGTCTCACCCACCCTTGGTTCATTTGGCGAAAATTTGTTCGAGACATCACCAGGAGGTTGCAATTATTACAACAATTTTCGTATATCCCGTTGGGAACAATCGAAAAGTTTAACGGGAACTTGTTATGTTCTAGGCTTTGATAAACGGATAAATATAAATGTTTAGGTGGAAGAGGAAAATGCCAAATAATATTGTTCGAAGAATGAAAAAACGATAATTGATTTTTATAAGTTTTGTGTGAATTTTCAATAGAACGCGGCTGATACGTTTCATAAATTATTTGAGAGAGGAAAATTTTTCAATTTTTATTTTAATATTTAATAGTGTCGTTGAATGTCCTGGAGCGTCCTGCCACGAAATTTTCTCATAGATCATTCTAAATTGTCAAAAAAATAAGAATTTTGCCTCTATATAAAACATCTTTTCTCATTCTTAAATATCTGAAATATTTCGTAGAGATTTCTAAATTATTTTTCCCATTTTCCTCCGTCAGCTTCATAGATTTTTATTCTTTTGAAAACTTTCATTCATATACCTCTTTTCTAGCAAACTTAAGTTGTCGTCCTTGAAAAATAACTTCATGTTGGTTTCTTTCAGAAAACTTGTTTTGCAATTATTTGTTTTTTAATGTTTAAGAAAAAATTTCTAATGAAAAAGCTCGATTTTGGTCAGTTTCCAAATACTGAAATTTCGAAAATTTTTGCACTATTAATTGGTGTTTTGTTGTTGCTCAATAATTTTGCAAGAAACAATTTTTTCATTTGCATATTTTCCCGAAAAACGTTTTTTAAAGAAAAAGCTCTATTTGAATATTTCTTTAATATTGAAGCTTTAAAACGTATGAAAGCAAGCAACGAATATTATTTTAGTGAGTGATTAAATTATCCCTTTCAGAACTCTCGAGCTACAAATAACACCAATTAATGGTAAAAAATAGTTTTGGAAAATTCAAAATTTGAAAATTGATCAAAATCGATCGCTTTTTCTTTAAACACAGTTATACGAAAAAATATGCAAGCTGAGTGTATTTCATGTTGCCATTTTTCTAATAAAAGAAATTTCTTCATATATGAAGCTTAAATTCATTGCACTAATCTGCCATATTAGAAATTAGTTAATAAAGGAATTTTAGTATATGAATGTTCCGCAGGAGGAGTTGAATGTAATTATTCAATAGATAAAGAGTATTGTATAGAGTATAAAGCTAAACGATTAGTAATAAAACTCAAATAATAAATAATAAATAGAAAAAATATTATTCTTAAAAAGAAAGAGTTGAACCGATTGAAGAAATAATATTTGAAGTAGTATAAGTTTATTTGTAGTAGAAGTAAAAGTTTTCTCTTTCGGAACTCTCAAACAACAAAAAAAAATCGAAATTTCAATATTTGGAAAATGACCCAAATCGAGCTTTTCCTTTGAATTGATTTTTCCGGGAAAATATGCAAGTAACAAATTTTTTTTTTAATAATTCTTAAGTGCCAAAAACACCAAATAGGTAATAGTGAAAAAAAATTGCGAAATTTTAATACTTATAGAAAAGCTCTAAACGTCAAGATAGCAGTACATAGGGTTTTCCTGGAAAATATACGAGCAACATTTATTTTAATAATTATTTATTTACACAAACAATTATTTTTCCAGAACTCCTAAACGATAAAAAACACCAAAATATTTCGTAGCTTTTCTTTCCAAATTTTAAAAGTGTAGTGCGTACTTGATGGAGACTAGAAAACTTGCAACCTTGGGCCCTCGTTTTCCGGTCATGTTTATCGTTAAATACTGAAATTGTTGTTTTGAAATTTTGTCATTATATTTATATAAATGAACTTTTTTATGATTTTGTTGGTTTGTTGTTATTTTGATTTTCAAAATCTTTTTTTTAGCACTAATGCAACAAAAATCGGTATCCAAATATTAGGAAGTCTTACGATACCAACATCAGAATTTTTATTGGAAAACATAACGACTAAGACTTCTTCCTAAAACTCAACAATAACGTAATCTAAAAAGTTTCATCCTCCCTATTTCCCATTGATTTCCACTTTTCACAAAAGTTTTCCAGCTTGTAACAAGTACATACCTACTTGTGGAAATCGGAAAGCCAGGAATGACAAAAAAAATACACGCAAACGTAAAGGTGTTAAAAATGTCTCTTTAAATAAATTACATTGTATGTATATGTATACGTATTTCCTCTGAATCCTCTCAAAACTTATTTTACAACCACTCACCCTTGCGTATATATTCTGGGAAATTTATTCAAAAGAAAATCAACTGTTGTGTTTCGTATTAAAAACTCTTGTACGTATGTACGTGTCGAAAACTTTCACGCACGTTCAACTTGAAGGATTTTCACCAATTTTCCCCGTTCTCAAACATAATAATAAATATAAATTAAGAGGCCGAACTCAACGTTTTCCCATCTTAACTTTCTTTTCATTACTCGCACGCCCCACACAACCTCTTCCGACCATTAAATCAAAAATCCCTCAAAATATTTAACAAAACTTTAGAAAAAAAAACATGCACTAAATTTGTATTTCAGGGAAAACTAAGTTTGTAAATGTTTCGTAAGAAAAATGAAAATCCCCTGAATTTTTCCATAGGGAAGTAAAACTTTTTTTTAACATAAAACCCCGAATATCATCATCATATAATACTCTTTGACATCTCCTTTATTCTCACTCTTCTTCAGATTCAGCGATTTCCTCTGTTAAATCTAAAAAAAGAAGGATCTAATGCACACCGTTCTTTCGTTGCACTACACCATATATATTTTCCATGTATACATATCTCTCGTTTTAAACTTTTCGGATTTCCCTGAAAGTGCAATAATCGTAAATTCATGGTGAAGAGTCAGTGGGTGAATACTTTCGCGCGTCAAGGGTGTGTTGGCATCCCTTAAATCGGTAGATATTGACCGGTTTAACACTTGCTGCAATTTTCGTCGTAGGGAAATTTTGCGTAAGGCTTAACTTAACAACTATGTAATTACTTTAATAATCAATGTTGTCATAATCTTAACAAGGAACTCTATATCTTTGCAGTGCCGCTTATAATTCAAAATTCACAAAGATATTAAACCCTCTGGCGTTTAACACATACAAATTTTATGATTTCATTATTCAAAACCACCTCTTTATAACAATGACTCCGTTTGATGTGACTCTTGTTTTCCACTTGTTCCGTTATATTGATCATTTGAAAAAAAGTTTTCTTAACTCTGCTGACTTATATAGGGATCAGGGAGCTTTTAATTTTTAATTAAATTTGTCATTTGTTAAAACTCATGAAGGGTTGAATTCTCAATTCTTGAAAAATAACAGAAAGAAGTTAAATACTAAAACAAAAAACATAATAAATAATAAATAATCTCAAATACAATTACTTAAGAGGTAACTGACAATAATCTACTGTTGTTACAAAAATCATAATATAATATGGGCCAATTTAATTAGCTAATCATTCAAAATAGTCATTAAGAGAAAAATTTGACTAATATACTACATATACAAATCAAACATATCGTACTATTCAAACTTAACGTTCAATATTGTAATTCCAACTTCGACTTTGAAGTCAATGTTTGATTCTAGGAGATTAAATTTTTATACTTATAGCTATGGTGTGGTATCAGTACCAGGAATTTATTTATTTATCTTCATAATTAGGGTTCTATAGGTGACTTGAACTCTTCGAGTTCATGTTATTACTTAGTTTTTGAGATAACATAATTTTGTTAGTGTTAGAACGAAATTTTAATTCGATAATTCAATGCGAAAAAGTTTCTTAAAACTTTTATGTACAATGCTAAGCTTTGTATCTATTTCTAAAACAACAAAAGCTTTTAAGTGATCATAAGCACGAAAAATCATCAAAAAAAGGTATACAACTGAGAGTTCCTCCGGGTTTTCAATTCTGAGATTAACACTATATAATCTATATATACTAGGGTGTTCGTTATTTCCCAAGTTGATTTTTTTACAGCGATCGGCCCCTAAATTTTTAGTTTACAAAAATAAAAAAAAATATCCAATACAATTAAGCTCTTAATTTTTGATTAAACCGTGCCGGAATCAAGTTACTTTTACCATTTTAATAACATGGGATTAATGGATAATAATATATATAAGTCTTTGAGATTCAATCAAATTTCTTTATTACGACGCGTTTCGACAGTTTTTGACTGTCATCATCAGGTAATAATACAGAATCTAATTATAAAAAATAATAATAATAAAAAATACTTATCAATGTTAAACATGGGATTATTTGACTTTTTACTTTTATTTTTTATTTCTGAGAAACAAATGGATGAAAAGATCTATAATTACATTATTCTGACGTAAAATTTAATGCTCTACAAAATAGGTTTCTAATGAATTTTCGATTAAATCACTCAATTAAAAGTTATTCAACATTCAACTTTTGCTTAGTATAAATCTTGCAATATTTTCAACTTTTTGCTGATTTTTACTTTTTTTAACTATAAAATCATTGAAAGAAAAGATAAAAATTATTATCATTAGAGCGCCAGTGATTATTTGTGTTAATTTTATGGCTTGAACTAAAAGTTAAACAAAAAAAATCATTTTTTGACAATTAAAACAGGTGAGATAAGATCTGAATTCCTTATAGTCGTGAAATTCAATTTATCCAGGATAAATTTTCGTACTTTAATCAATATTTTGTACCTACGAAGTGAATATCATACTAATTAATGAGACTATCGACAAAAGTTCAATTAAAATTCGAATTTTTACCATTTCACCTGACGCCATCTATAAGAAATTTCTTAGAACTTGAAGTCAACAAATTAAATGTTGAATAAATTACAAAATACAAATTAAACAAATTAATTCAAGTTAAATGTTGAATAATGTAATTTTAAATCTTTTCATCCATTTGTTTCTCAGAAAAAAAATTAAAAGTAAAAAGTCAAATAATCCCATGTTATTTAAATGATAAAAGTAACATGATTCCGGCACGGTTTAATCAAGAAATTAAGAGCTTAATTGTATTGGATATTTTTTTTTATATCTTAAACTAAAAATTCAGGGGGCGATCGTTGTAAAAAAATCAATTTGGGAAATAACGGACACCCTAATATATACCAGCCAATTTTCGTAGCATATATAAGAAACTTTTTACATCTATGTCGATAGTACTGCTGTGGTAAACTAAGATGGCAATATCAACCTGGAGAGAGACAAATTCAATGAATGTAAACTTTCAAAGATTTTTTTTTTCAAATTAAATGTGGTAGAAACAGTTGTAAGGATGGTGCCTCTAAAGTAATCAGCTATGTAAAGAATTTTCAAAATTCTTCAAGAATTATCAACGACAAAATGTCATTCCGATTTCCTTTAAACGCTCTCACCGACTACGAATTTTCAAAATAAATTATCTTAATAATCTTCTGATAGAGATAACCCTTATTATTATTCGAAGTTGTAACAGTAGTGGCTACTTGAGTAACTGAATACCCAATTTGATCGTATATTCTCATACACGCTTTTGCAAATATTATGTAACAAAAGATAAACTTAAAAGTAATATTTTCGTATTGTTTATTAAAACTTATTTATTTATATTTCGCAAGGTTGTAAACATTGAATTTTGGTTTCAGTACACGCCTATATGCAAAAGAATAACTTCCCTAATTTTTGCTCAGTAATTCATTCTATATATCGTCGGTTTTCAACAAGAGTGACAAGGGGTTCAAAAACGCCAATTTTGAGATATTTGCGTTATTATATTTGAAAAGGAGTTTTCTTTTATCTGGCATAGTACCATATTGAAATTATAATTATTTATAGCAAAATTACACTAATGCCATTTTTAAAATTTTGTCGTTAGCAGTACTCCTTTTCCCGAATCTCTTAGTATGCCAATTTTGGTGCTATATATTACTTTACTTTTATATATTACTTATTTTTAAAAGCATAATGTATTTCTCTTCAAAGTGGTTCATGTAAATGTGGGCTAGTAGTCCTGATAATGGGAAATCCATAACCAAGCCTTCCTTTGGGGATAGAATTTTTGCATGAAAGGGAAATAATTTTGTAATAAGATGTTTAATAAGTTCGGTATATCGTTAACTATCGTATAATATAAACTTTTGATAGTCTACTGGTGGCTGAGTGGTCTAGGTGACCACTTCAAAACTGGTAAGAGTTGAGTTCGATCCTCGTGTCGAACAAACTTTCAATGTTTCTCAATTATGGATTTTTATTAACCCTGGATTTGCTAAAGACCTTAGAAGTAATAAAGGGACGCGGTAAATAAGGAAGTTTAAAAATTAAAACCAATAAAATAATACGTTGGATGTTAATACCTTATATTCCTCAATTTTAATTGTTTTTTCAATAGGGACATTTGTTCATAAGTTGACAATGAAAAGTGATAATATTTTTATGTTTTGCGTATATGTATCATAATTAGTGTACTGTAAATATACCGAAATTGTTTAAATCAAACTTCAAAAATTTAAAACATTTTGGGCGAATTTAAAAGTAACAAATTTATTTCTATTAACAAAATTTGATAACTATACCTTCGGTTAACTACAGATATTACAGTAGTTTTTGGAGCCAAAGTCGAAGGCAAAAGAGAATAATCAAATGAAAATTTCAACTTTTTGGAGTCGAAGATCCATATCATTCTAACCTGATACATAGAAAGTATCCATTGTCTATATTAAGTTGAAATAGAGTAAAACAAAATCTTTTACGAGAATTATATTTAATGATTCATGAATCTCCGCAAAAACTATTATATAATGCCGACCTAAAGAAAGAAGAGCAAACTATTTATAAAAATAACTATATTTCTGCCCAAAAATAAAAAGGGGTACAAAAGGGGATGCGTAATAGTTAGGAATCCAATGATTTCGAAATTGTCTTCATAGAGAAAATTTATATGAATTAAATGATACTGAAGAAGAAGAAATTAACAAAACAAAAAAGCTTTAACAAATTAGTACATTTTTTTTAAAACTTTATCAAACAAGTCTCATTAAATAAGACACGTAAATTGTTATACGATTACTGTTATATATCACATACGAAGTGATTAAAACTAATATTTAACTTGTTAAAACAACTTACAACTAAATCTTGTAATAAATTTCTCTATTAGGCACAGTGATTGTCTTGAAAAGCATAAACTTCATTTGCGTTAATTAAAAAGAAACTAACGCAACAAACTTCGCAAAGATACATAGAATAAGATCTAAGAAATGTATGTTTTTGTTGTGTACCATCAAACGTTTGTTTCACGTAAAATACATAAACTAACGTTGGATTCATGTTGAGGAGTTTTCAGATTAAAATCTTACAACTACGTTTATATTTGATTTTATTTACGTGTGCTAAAACGGGATTGAACCAATTTCACCTCTTGCAGTAACAAAATTTACAAATTTCCTGAATGTTTTCTAAATATGACAAAAACAACACTCGCTTCGGAAATATAAAAAATATTGTCACGTTCGTGACGAAATCTTGCACAAATTCAATTTCTTAGCTCAAAAATAAATTTTCGTTCATCCCATGTATTGTGCTGTTGAAGTAGAGCGTGATAATTTTCAAGAAACGTATTTATAATATTTTTTTTTCGTCAAATTTCGCAACTACCAAATCCTTTATTCCACGGCTCACGTAAGTCGGTTGTATTAATAATAATTTTTCTAATAAAAATTTATGGAAGATGTTCTTTGAACGTAAAAACCATGGAGGCAAGCTCCGCTCATAAAAAAGCAAAATTTGTGCAGGCTACGACCAATACGTTTGGTTTAAGACTGGCGAGAGAGTAGAGCCGATTTAGTTGCAGATAAGACAAGGAACGAGAAAAACGTACATATAAAAATCATCCATTTTCCACTTTCCTCCGTTGTGATTGAACTTCTTGCGTTCTTCGTGAAGCTCTGGCACAGAAAAATTTATGTTACACGCGTCATTTTTCAATAAATTATGTAGAACCTTAGTAGACTTTTTATATCCGATGGGAGCCGCCAGTGGCGTCCCAAAACAATTACCTACTTTAAACTTAGTTTTATTTATACTTCACATAGTTTTCAAAAATAAGACCCAACACCACTAAATCCTTTCAACTTTATTCTGACGGACACCCGCATAAGATCAGAGAAATAAGCAGTGAACGTGGAAAATAAATAACGTCATATTCCTTGGAGATAACTTTATTTTCGTTTCGTGGCAAATAAATATTTTTTTAGAAACTAAAAGATAAAGATGAATAATCCTTTCATTTCCCTCAAGTCTCGCGTATTTTTGGCATAAAACCGTGGTTCATGATAAATTTCCCCATATCTGATCAACTCATCACTCTTTCATGTCATCGCTCTACTAGAAAAAAAATGGTAAGGCGTGACGTCACTTTGACAACTACAAAATTAACAAATCCGTACAAGACGATGCCGATGTCACAAATGATATAAAAGTGAATATTTTTGAGGAAAAATAATTTTATAAGACGTCAAAGAAATTGAGAAAATATATATATTTTTTTACATTTTAAAAAAATTATAAGAGAAATTTTTTGTAGATCTATGTTTTTTCTAAAAAAAGAATCAAATAGTTATAACTTAAGAAATTTCATATCAGCTAATTTATTCACTGTTTTCTCTCTTTTGTCTTTCAATTTTGGAAATATCTTCCATGTCTCCTTGTCCAGTATTAGGTGCACTGCTTCAGGTAATAAATGCCCAGTCAACATCATTATACATCTTTATACCACCGTGGCGGATTAACTATAACCCAGATAGGAATTTAAAATTGGCCATGTCTTGGCCAAGGTTTGGACCAAGACTTGCCATGCTTAACACCGAAATTATATCCATGGGCCAGTCCTGGCAACCCATCTTAATTTAAATTAAAATTTAAAAAAAAAATACATGTCGATTTTTAGAACTCAAAATATTAAAAAAATCCAATAAAATTTAAAAACAATTTAAGTTGTGATGATTTTTTTTAGTTCATTTATCTTGGTTGAACTTTGGCGTCGACGATTGGCCAAGCTTTGTATATCAAGGCTTAGTCATTAAGAATTGGTCCAAGATTGACCCTATTGTGCCTATTGGGAGTTTCTAGATGAAAAGTAGTTCCATTTCTCCAGGTTTCCTAGCTATATTGCTGAAGTACCGGTTATATATTTTAGTTACTCTAATTTTCACTGTTTGACTCTTTATTAAAATTGAAAATGAAACAAATCCATATGAATACTAACAGATATCTAGTTCATCTTTAACATAAAGGTTTACTTTAGCCATAAAGAACTTTATGTAGTTTTCTCAAAAACTACAGATACTTAACTTAAACTGTATTTTTCTGATAACTGTAGAAAAATTCAAAAAAAAAATATTTAAAATAGTCACACTTCATACAATTATAGTTTAGTTAAGTTAAATTAAGTTATACATAGTTTCAGTTTAGCTATACATAATGTAATTTCGGTAAGGGTTACTGATAGTCAGTGGAAATTCAACGAAAAACATTGATGTAAGGTTTAGTTTTTTTACACATTAGACATCTTATATATTAAAATTGCTGATCGTTGAGACGTTTTCGTTAGTTCGGAAAAAATATTCTTTCTCACTCCATCTGCATCCATTCCATGCATATTACAACTTGCATTGTATTTAAACTATAAAGCTCAACAGATCTCGCTCTCTCACTCTTCTCCATCAAAATTGGATTTCGTTGTAATCAAAGCAACTGATCTCTGTCCGTAATGCTTTGCGTTAGGATGAAGCCTAACGAGTTCTACACTAGTTTTTTTAATATAACGGTATGAGGTGTTATAATAATTTTTTTTTGAATCATTTTGATTTTGTCAATGATAATAATTAATTAAATGCACAAAGTAGAAGAAACTAAGCTGGGAAAACTTTAAACTTTTCTGTGTTGTCTTTGAGAAGTATTTTTCGTATCAAATTGGTTTACAAACTGTTAATCTTTGTCCCAGCTGGTTCTCGTTTTTCTCGAGCATTTTTTTCGAATTTACGTTATCTCAAAATAAACAAGAGGGATATTGTGGCCTCCATTTCTCCACATGGCTTTACGTTAAACCCCATTCACACCATCAACCACTTCGACAAACTTGTGACAAGCTAACGACAACATTGGCGGTGAAGTTCCGAGTTAAGCAGCGACGAGAAGGAAGTGAAAAATAAATAGAAGAAATCAACGATATCTTGATTGAAGATGTCGCGAACACAATTCTCACCCCATTGTTATTACAGCATCCTCGCTTCTCCCCCATATTCCCATCGACTCAAACTGTTCGACTTTCCAACCAATCGCCTTTTCCAATGTCATTCTTTCATATATCAGAGGTTTGCACAGAACCGATAGGGCTGTCGAGGGACTCATGGCAACTCCTGAATCGTTGTCCTGCATAGTGACGTCACTAATGGCGCTCCAGCGTACACTCAATACGCTTTAACTAAAAGCAAACAGTGTAAAAAGGTCCCAGCAGTGTTCTTGAAAGTAGGATCTGAGGAAAAAATGTCACGACGAAAAACCGAGAACGACAAACGAAGAAAAAGATAAATAAATTTCATGACAGAGAAAACAAAGGGAAGTTAATAAGAAAAAGATGAAAATAGAATACAAATCGAATGCATCACCATGCATTAACAAGAATAGCAGCTTTAAGGTGAAATGCGAAAAGTTTTACAATGCAAATTTACAATGGAAATGTTCCGTTCTAAATTGACCATGAATGAAAAGTTCTTTTAACACTAAATGTTCAATTATATTTCATAGTAAATCTAAGTTATTACTTAACTACTTAAATGAAAAAAAAAGTTTAAAAATAGTTTTCTAAATACAATGAAGGTAAATTTATTTGAGACTGCAAGTAAAAAAATATTTTCGACGTAAAATTAGTTTTGGTCACACTGTTTCAGTTTTGAAAAATTAAAAACTAATTGCAAATAATGAATCTTTATTCTTATAGAATTTAAACTGAAGAAAAATTACTAGTGTTACTAGTGTCCGACCGAAACTAGTTTTTACGGCCGAAACTGAAACCGAAACTTCCATATAATGTCATGTTTTCGTAGAAAAAAAGTTAATCACAATTGGTGTCTTTACTTTAAAATCCTATAGACATTCATAAGTCCCTAATATATGAGCTAACCATTAACATAAGATATTATAATTTCTTATTTCAAATAAATTATTTATACTGAAATAAGGGGTTGATTAGAAAGAAATACACCTAATGTTTCTTTTTAATTCTAGTAACGAATAACATAAAAAAATAAAAACTAATTACAAAAAAACAATATTAGTTTTTACTTAAAATGTTTAGGTACATAAAATAGAAAGTACTCTTTCTTATATCTAAAAAACAAAACTTCTAAATTTTGATCAGTTTTCTTTCGAACTGAAAAAAAATATTAAAGATAATATTAAACAAAATATTAATGAACTGATAGTTATCAATATTCATAATTGAAGAATCAAATAATTTTACAATATTTTTTTTACATTTTTATCTTTCGAATTTAGTTTCGGTTTCGGTCGTAGTTTCGGCTTGACGACAGCCGAAACCGAACCTAAGTCGAAACTCATTTTTTGACCGAAACCAAAACATAAAGTTCGATCAGACATTAGAACTTACTATTTCAATTGATGAACGAATAAGCAACAGTAAATCAAAGTAAAGAAAAAAACATCATTGTTATTTATTCTTCAAAATCAATCCCTTTCGTTGGTCTAGTTTTTCCCTTTAATTGTTGTATATACAACTAAGAACCTTCTAAACTTGGAACTCAAATTGATATAATTCTATTAATAGCTAAGATATTTATTGGCTGAAGTAGAGATACAATTCTTTACGCCGATAAAAATGATACCTTATGAAAAATTGGAAAAAAATTCAACCAAATTCAGTAACTGCTAATTCTGCTTCGCTTTTATATAATTCCGATATCTAACCTGGGGGCACCAAGCTTTTTAGTCCTCAACCCCTTAATAATTTTTGAAATCCCTCATCGACCCCTACGAAAATAATTTTCTGTTAATTTAATTAACATAAAATTACCAGTATTTATTTATTTATTTTATGATTTTAAGCATATATTGTAGGTAGTATGTAAATAATTTTTTCATCCAAATAAATATACCTTTATTAATTTATTTTTGGTACACAAACTGATATTAATTTAATTATAAAAACCATTTATAATTTTTACAATCGCGGTTAGATATGTTATTTGTATATTGAGAACTCTTTTTCCTTCGACTCCCCAATAAAGTTAATTCAATCCCAGGAAATCTATATAGACCACTTTGATGACCAATGATCAAGATTTACATACTGAATTTAATTTATCATGGAAATATGAGGAAATCTTAGTTATCTGATCTGAAAAGTATTGATACAAGTAATGGAGAAAAAAATGTATGTCATGCTCCTTTAAAGTTTCTATAGCACATCATATGTTATAGTTATCAATTTCATACAATACTTTTGTAGCTAAATTTTCTATCAAGTAAATAGTAAGACTAGTTAAAATAAGGCAGAAAAGCTTATCATCACTACAAAACCTAATAAATAGGGATGACTTAAATATTCTAAAGTCATTCTAGGTAGCCATCGGTAAAGACGTCACCATAGATCATTTACGGCCACAGGTCTTAAGTTTTACTGTTTTACAACCATGTCTACGGTAACTATACTAATTCAAGTAATCTTAAAAATATCAAGCAGATTATATCGGTTTTAAATTTTGATATCTTTATTCATCAAATTGTGAAAATCAGTGGTGATTTCCCAGTTTAAATTTGATGAATAAGAGATCAAATTTAAGTTCGGAAATCATCACTGTACGAATACAATTTTATTATTCATCTAAAAATGTGCTGAATTTCTTGAAAAAAAAAAATCTTATTTTCAACTTAATTACCATTAGTTCAAATTCCTAACGACTTATTATTCTAACTTATTATTCTAACTAAAAAACAAACTTTGGGTAAGGAATCTGATTTATTTATTTGAAAAGAAGTTCGAATTGCTTGATATTTTGGCATATTTTTGTCTAAGTAATTCTAAATCATAATTGTAATGCTGGGGGAAAATCAAAGATTTCAAGAAAAAAATGCAATTAATTTTTAAAAACACAAACTCAAGTTTTACAATTTTTGGTGCGGAAATAAATTTTCAGACCCAAAAAAGTGCGACTCACTTAAAAGGCTAAGAAACACTGCTTTTTACGAATGTTTTAATGGAAACGTTTTCCTTGCTCCCCATTTAAGTCATTAAATTTTCGGGAAACCGGTTAAAAGACTAAAGAGAAAATGTAACTTATTACATCTAAATCATTGGAAATCCAATATCAGTTGCTCTATAAGAGTAGGCAGATAACTTTAGGTTTCTCCTAAAAAATTTAACCCCCCGAATAAGCTCAAAACCTTCAGATATTTCAAGATCTGCCATGCAGTTGATAAAGGTTTTAAAGAGCTTTTAGAGCTTTTTTTTCAGAGATTTTTGTATTGACATCTCGATAAATTTTGGAAATTTGCTTGATTACTTGACTAATCGGAATTAAGTATGATTTAAGTAATATACAGTAGGGAAACCTATTTAAAAAATTAAAACTGATGTGTAAAAAGTTATACTTGGAGCATGATCTGAAATCAGTTACGAAATTAGTAAGAAATTGTTCTAAAACATGAGAAGGCAAACTTTATTCTGATATGATCGAAAGTAATTTTTCTTATTTATACGCGATTGACTAAAAAAAATAGTTAAACATATACAAATTTAAAGAGAGGATGAGTTGAAAAGAGTATCAGAAGTACTACTTATTTGGGGATCAGTAATATCCGTTGTGGAATAGATGCGTGTTTAGTTTTATATTTAAGTTTCATTATCTGCTAAATTTTTAGTTGAAATTTTCAACTAAGATTATAAATTTACTAGAAAAGTTATTTAAAATTCCTGTGATCGACTGTCGACCTAATCGGAATTGACCGTTTGCCCACCCCTGTTCTAAAACTTCATAAAACAAAAAAGGTTGAATCTTGAATACCAGAATTACCAATAGGTCTGCCTTCATCATTATTTCTTTAATTTAAAAAAAAAATTGATATCGATATGCAGAATTAGTTATCAGATTTTAAACTTTATAAACTATAAGTACTTTATCTTACAATGTTTCAATAAGTTAGATAATATAAGTCCCAAAGAACACGCTGCATTCCTTGATTGTGTATTCCGACACCATTTTAACTTCTTATTTTTTCAAAAGTTTATTTATCATTTAATTAATTTTTGAAGGACATGAAAACTAATCACCGGTATTAAAATACCTTTAACAACAACTTCCAAACATACTTTACGAGAAAACTAGCAAACTTTATTTACTAACTTAAACAGAAAAAAATTAAATGATGACAATAATTTCTTCATGAAGTATTAAACAATTTTCATAAAAAGCACCCTTAATGAAACAACAATTTACAAACTTTCTTTTACACGACGCTTTCTCTCATCTGCTTGATCTACTTCTTTTGACTACGTAATACATTTTTTTCGCTAAACAAAAAGTACTTAGGAGTAAGCTTTTTTTATTTTGGTCTTGTTTCGTTTTAACTTTGTTGCAATATTTCACAAATCCATTTGCTTTTATGGAAATTGTATCATTTCTATTTTTTCAGAGAACCACAAACGCTTTGGCTACATCCTACTATTGTAAAACACCATAAAGCTCTCAAAGCTCTGTTTTTAATGGCAGTGATGACGAAGACGTATCGTTGCAAATAAAATCTAAATCAAATTTTGTTGTTTTAATTTAAAAACCAAGACGAAACCAATTTTCGAAAAACAAAAACGATATAATCGTAATACACTTTCATATATTTTTTTCTTTAATTCCTTCATTTTCTCATTCTAAGTGTACTTTAACGTCGATCTTCTTTACATCAGAGCTTAAATTGTAAGCGCTAATACACCACTAAGGATAAGGGTACTGGGGTGAGGAGCCTGGAACGTTCATAGTCGAGTCATTTTCTACGTTGTAGTAAAAGTGCGCGAATAGGATAAACGGAACTTGAATACTCATTACAGATATTAGAGGTGGATGCTAGCGGGTGTAAATGTGTTGCTAAGTTTTTCTCTTTTTTTCCCATCGTAAGCCATTTCAATAAAGCTAAGCTTTAGTTTTCCATTTAGGCTTCCATGTCAATTACTTACGTTTATATTTCAGAAGCATTTGCTTTTTTCTTTTTAATGCCACAGAGAGAAAACTTGTGTTAAGTCTTAAGATTTGTTTAATCTTTGCCCACTATTAGTGGAGCTTTTACAAAAGAGAAAACAACCATCAAATAACACTGTTGTGCTTTATTTCGAAAGTTAATTAGCTAATCACGAAAAATAGCTAATATTATTTAAATCTTTTACTGAAGGAAGTCAAACAAATGAAATAAATCCGTTTCGTTCATACAAGAAGTATGAATGGAACGGTTTCTATGACGTCAATTATATATAGACCAATTAGGTACTCTTACAAAAAGTTTCCACTATGGAGCCGAGATGTTCATTGGCTTAATTTATGAATGATTTTAAATATAACAGGTATTAACTAATAAAATTAACAACTGCAAGCTACGCATTGAAATCACTAAACATTGGGAATTTTTTTTGCTCTACCCTATCAATTCAGATTCACGTTTAATTATATAAGGATAAGCCATAAGGCGACATGTGATGCCCGCGACTTTGTATTACTGATAGGCATACCATAATACACCTAGTATATAATTAAAAGGTAGTCAACCCAAATGCTATTGTGGGTCCCTTAGGAAATGCTTCATAACTTCAGGACCCACACATAATATTATATGGGTATATCTCCAATTCTCCAAAGAAATCAAGGTGGACCTCGTGAGACCAGCGGGTTGGCCATCCTTGGTCTAATTGGTCTTACTAAAAACTATTTATATAACATTTTTTTCATATTTTTTTATTTTCGAGCAACTTTTGGATTCTTTAAATTTCAATTTTGAGAAAAACGAACAGAAGTATATTGGAATTGAATCCAAGCCTTTAATATACAAAAGGAAAATGCAAGGTTACCACTGCGCCGATAGTAATAAAATAAAGCTAACAATAGACAATATGCCATTTCTTTAATCGATAGAGAATTAAAATGAGGACCAACTAATTTTTAGTTATGAAGGTTTTGTAGATTGATAGAATTTTTTTTTAATTTTAATGAGTAGGCAAATAAGAGTCCGAAAACGATTTGTGCACCTATGGGTCCTCTGTGACTCTGTGACGTCACTGTCCATATATTGCAATAGAGGTTTGAACAGATCATTGAGCGGTTGTCAAAATAATAATAATAATTTACACAATTTTTCTCATTTTCCGACACAGAAAATATTTTCCTACTTTAAAAATTACTCTCAATTTTAAACAAGAAATAGAAGATAGTTGGGTTTAGTCTATGTAAAAACTAAGCTTTTCAATAGTACTATGTCCTTTAATATAAGTAAGAAAAATTGTTTTGACAATCGATCAAACTATAATTAAAATTTGAAGCAAGATCCAGTGAATAATATTCTAAAAATTTTATATTGACTAGGTTAGAGAATGAGGATAATCAATTATTTTTTTTATAAATTATATGTCATTGCGTATATATGGCTTTATTATAGATTTTGATTAAAAACTTTATTTTCGCCATTAATCTAATTGTATCTGAAATTTGGAGAAATGTATGGTAAATAATTTTCCCATAATTTAATGTTGACTAAAAGGATAAGTACAGAAAAAGCCATACGACGATAACAATGAAAAAGTTTGAAGTTTTAGCTTTCTTTATCTTTTTATTACCTAATAAATTAAAAAAAGAAACTATAAAACCGAAAAAAAATCCCAACAATGAGTGAACCAATGTCATCGAAATTAATATTTTAAAAGTATATAAAAGATATACTCAAAAAATATCAACTTTTTATCGTTATTATAACTACTTGAAGCACATGATTTCTCTATTCCTCTGCTCAGATAACTGATAAAAGCTCAGATAAGATAATTGTAAAGTAATTTTTAAAGGGTTAATTCATATACTTTTTCTTTGAAAAATTTACGAAATGAAATAAAATATGCCTGGCTTTACTAAATTTCAAATATTTTCCATGATTTCAATCATTAAAATTTAGTTTGAATAGCTTAAACAATCTTACTATTAGTGATTAAATATTTATTATTTATCATAGGAAAACGTTTGTACGATCTAGTTTCTGTACTATGACGTCATTTTAATGTCAAACCAATAGGAGCTCGTTTTAGGCGTTTTGAATTTAATGATTTTGTTGTTGGTATTTATGCATAAATATTTCTTAGACTTCATCAAGTTAAAAATTAACAGTTACAGATGATAAAATTCAGATCTCAGCTTTTATATTTTTTTAAATAAGAAGAAAATTCAGGTTATTTAAGATCTTTTTTTTTATTTTTTTTTAATATTTTTATTGTTCAATTAGCTACGTTTCGTTACTAATCGTAACTTCCTCAGGCTTGAATTTAAATTAAAAATATTTAATTTTGTGAATCAAGAAGCCTGAGGAAGTTAGGATTAGTAACGAAACGTAGCTAATTGAACAATAAAAATATTAAATAAAAAATAAAAAACAAAAAGATCTTAAATAACCTGAATTTTCTTCTTATTTAAAAAAATTAACAGTTACTTTATTTTTTAATATTAATTTAGACCACTTTTTATAAACAGACCATTTTTTATTATTTGAATAACGTTAAATTCAATAAATAATAAATAATTAATACAAATTCAAACGGTCACTATGTTACAAATTAATTTAAGTGCACTTGACATGAGCTTTGAAATGCGGAAGATGCCTAATATAAATATCATAAAGTTTATTTTATTTATAACTTTTTGATTATTTTAAAAATTATTGTATTGTTTGAGGCGGAGACGAATCGAACAAATCAATTAAGCCATTCTTAAGTTATAAAAGGTCTAACTAACCCAACTTTGTTTTATGAAGTATTCTTAAGACGTTAAATACTAGGAAAGTAGGAAGTTGAGTGGAAGGGATTAATTATGGCTCCTCTATTCTTTGTCCTAGTTGTTTGATTAAAAAATATTTGTATTTATTTTGTCTATTATCATAAATTAAAATTACCTATTTTGGTAGCAATACATTTTTCATATCGACATTGAAAACCCTTTTAAAAATTTGTAAGAAATTTGAATAGAAGACTAATTAAAAACAAGAGATTAAATTTCTTCTTAAATCTACTAAGAATAATTTATATTCTCACATATTATTTTCAAGACCAAGATGATTTTTTGAAGAAAACGTCTTACGTTTGAAAGGTTCGTTGTGAGTATTCCCGATCGTTTCGCAGAATGCAAAGCTCTCGAGCTTTCGAGTCACACTTGAATGAATCACAGCGACACATGGAAAAATCATTTTGGCGAATGTTGTGTACGATATCAAACATTCATTTATCAGTCTCCATGTCACAATACTCCTTTCCTTAACCTCGTCCTTGATTTTTTTTCATTTTAGCATTACATCGCAGGTTCAAACTCAGTCATCCTTATTAGACGAATATGTCGTCGCATCCATCCGACATTTTTATTTCTTCCTCAATTCCTTTTTCGAAACACTCCACTATTCGCAACTCTTATCATTTGAACCATACCCATTCATTGGATTCTTAATGGTTTGCGCTTAAATCTGCGACCACTTATCCCGAGGGATACCACTATCAGAATGTGGACTCGTATTTGGACACTTTAACGTAAATCAACGTCTGTTTCTCATTTCTTCGTACATAATATATTTGCAACGATTTATTGATTTGGTTGGTACATTTTCCACAAAAATGATTTCTAAATCGTTTCATTTTAATGATCATTTTCATGAATTTCCTTTCCAACAATAGTAAAACGAGATAAACATTTTCAAAGTTACGTTTTAACAATATAAAAATCGAAATATCATTAAAGTAAATTGATGTTGTTTTGATAAAAAAGATTAAATTCCCCGGAGAGTTTTCCTTGTTAACGAAAATAAATGCGCCCAATTCCTTTAAGAATTTCATGGAAAAACTCAACAGTAAAATGTCTCAAATTCGCAAATAATTCTTCAAGCAAGAGAGGTATTTAATGAATGACGAAAATATTCTGTACACATTGGAAAATCGCCGAATTTTCATTTAATGTCGACCGATCGGCTCCGTTGTTTTCGGGAAAACATTGAATTTCTCTGCGCTTTTCTCGAGTTATTTCATTATTGAAACCCTTTGGCGAGTATTAATGAAACGAAAGAGATCGAGTGGAATGGTGCAAATGGGCCTAAATAACCCCTTGAAACCAGCATCTAATCATCGTTTGTAAATAGAGCAAATTGCAAATTGCTTTTCTTTTGAGGTCATTATCTTCTCGTAAATCGAAACATTTTCATATTAAGTAAGTTTTTCAAACTCATTTGCTACAAAGAGCAATTAGTTGCAAAGAACATTGAATTTAAATTGAAATGCTTTTTAAATTGAAAACAAAGCCTGCAGGACTTTCATTTCCATAAATCAATTTTAAGTAAATAAAAAAGATCGCCTCTGGGCTACTATTGATGACGTTAACTAAGTTTTTATGATATTTAAAATGTATCATTAGTAATATCCAATAATTAAGGCTCATGTGTCTTTTATAACAGTCAACTCTGGTAACGTTGAATTTTCTACATTGTTTTTCATTCTTTTCATGATTTTTTTGTTAAATCAAATCTAATGTGGCATTCTTTTTTCTTTTGTGGCGAAATTGCATTAAGGACCGATTTATTCGTGAATTAAATTAAAAACAAATTTGAAAATGCAACCTTGCCAGATTTGACTGGTCTAAAAAGGACTTGAGCCACAGTTAATTGATCAAAAAAATATTATATTAATGCCCCTTGATTGGCAACCTGGAAAATTTTCTTCGGACGAAGCATGTTTGGAACTCCTGATATATCTCATAACAGATTTACAGGTATATGATGGTAATCGATACCAATACATAAAATGCTTATGTCTATCTATACATTTTAATTTTTAACCTAATTTTAAGGTAAATATTAATTTCAAGATGCCCTTATGCCAAATTTAGTATTTTTAAAGTTTTTGTCTGTCAATCTGTCTGTCTGTCTTCTTTTAACCATAGAATAAAACTACCGATTTTAATGAAATTGGATGTTAAAATACAATAATTTCCCACTCATGTTAAGCTATTTATAATTTCTTAAAAGTAATAAGGGATGATATGCCCTAAGTACAAGCTGAGGGATGAAAAAAAATACTTTAGACAGGCAAGTTAGATATCATTGAAAAGGCATTAAAAAATAGAAAATAATTTTTTGTTACTCTTCTTAGTTGAACTAATAACCAACAGAGTAAATTCATTTTAGAGTACAAAAAATCGATTTTATTTGAAATGTAAACGTTTTTATACCTAAAAAACATAGTGCAGTGATTAATATATCTGCTTAATAATTAAAGAGCCGTGGGTTCAGATCCTACAGTAACCTTCTTTTTTTTTGCAAAATTATTGTTAATAGATCCCGAGGGTTGCTCAGTAAGAAAATATTAACGAAGAAAGTAGTAGTAATAATAGTTATAATGCTTTTGTTATATTGACAAATTTATTTTTGATAATTTTTACTTTGCATTTCTGGCACCACGTGACAATAAGGTCGAGGTATTACTGCATATATTGGTGCTGTATTGATGGCTTAGATGGTGGCTGGAACGGATTTAGATCGGTGGCCAGTATTGCCGTATAGTTTGCGTAGGGGGTTTTCATTGTGGGAGGATGAGTTGGATTATCCGATGTGAATATTGTATTAGGTGTACCGGAAAATAATGTCGTTTTTAAACCATTAGTCATTCAATTGGCATTAATCTGCTTATATGTTATTTCAAAGTGGTATTAAAGACATTTTATGATTAGAGTAATTTATCAACTTAGTAAAAATTACAAAATATTTTTTATTCCGAAATCAATATTGGAATGGTAGGACCAAAAACCCAAAAGAATATAATTCGGTATTGTATGCTCATCGACATTAGATGTTAAAACGTTGATACTAATGAGGCTGATTATATGATTGATTTAAAATCAAAAGTTGTAACAAAATTTTGTGTTTTAATTATAAATTGAAAAAACTACAATACTTTTTGGTCCCCCTAAGATAAAGCTGCATACTGTGTATGCACAAGCTCTTGTATCCTGGTCAAATAAATAAATATAGAAAAAAGGATGGGATCCAATATGCTACCCTGAGAAACCCCGACTAGGGTAGGTTTGAGGGGAGAAACTTCAGATTTACGTCTCACTCTGAAACAGCAGTCGAAAAGATACGATTCGAAGATAAAAAAATATTAGGAATGTAATTTTTTTTAAGTTTGTATAAGAGCCCTGGTTGCCATTCCTGGCCATATGTTTGTGTGATATCCAAAAATCCAAAAATGGTAATATTATTTTCTTTTTAAAGCTGCAGAGATTCCATCAACGACCCTGAGACATTGCTGAGTTGTAGAGAAAAACGGTGTGGAACCAAATCGGTGGAAAGGAATGACTTTATGGTTCTCAAGTAAAGGAATGATTCTTTTTAAAAATAGTTTTTCAAAAAAACTTTGAAAAATAGAGCAATTAAGCTTATGGGAAAGGATGATGGATTTGCAGCAGGTTTATTGGGTTTCGGGATAAGGATTACAATGGAAATTTCATTGGTATGAGAAATGTGTAGTACAAAGCATTACGTTATATTTAGTGGTACTAAACTTAGACTAAAACTTAAACTTTAGACTAATTCCTTCCGGGGAAGATTTTGTAGAATTTTTGCTGCTATAATGTCGTGACGGGGCTTTTTTCAAGGGAGAGTTATTAATTAAAAATTTTACTTCGGAGGGATGAAACACTTTGACTAGAAATTCTAGAGGCAGTGGAGATTGAATATTTTGTAAAATGAAATGATCATATTGTGGATCAGAAATATCGGCATATGGAGTAAAATATTTTTCAATACTTTTTACGAACGTGCCCGATTTTTCCGAGTTACTTATAACCCAAATACCATCTTTGCGGATGGAAGCAGAATCACTATCGTTTTTTAATATTTCCTTATTAACATACCAGAGAAAGTTGTCTTTGATAGCAAAAGATTCAAAATATTTGGAATATTGGTTAGATCGATGGGAGATAAGCTGGGATTCTAAGAGGGAAGGCAATATGTTAAACTTAGCTTTATCTGAAGAATATTTAGTGAATGTATAATAATGAAATTGAAAATTTACGATTTAGATAACTCCAATGAATAATGAAAATGATAATATAGTTTTCTCTACAAACCAGTACATTTTATATTGTATGGAAAATAAAATATCAATGGTAAGTAATGCCAAAATTCAGTTATAAGCAATTTAATTTTGTGTATAACCGTTGACGAATTAATTTCGTCGAATTTCTATGCAAACATTTCGGTGGAACATTTATAAAAACTAAATATGAAACGTGGAATGAGATATATAGTTTTTTTTTTCCATTTTTAAATCGTAAATTAAAAATTGTCACAATATGATTTAGAAACACGACGTCAAACAAAAACCTCATTGAAAAATTAATCAAAAGCTAACGCGTTTCAAAGGTCTATTTGATTAAAAAAAGGAGGCAACATTTGCAAATAAATTTTAAATGTTTGTATATTTTCCAATCCAATTCCCCGGACGTCATTCTTCACAAGTATTGTACCTACTTTTTTTTTGTTATTTAAACTTCTCCATTGAACCTCAAACTTTCACCTTTTGTATCCGTAGAAGGAAGTACGGCCGCTATGCAGCGTCCCCTTTTCAAAAAATTTAATGTTTTATGTAAATTTTTCCGTCTCAATTTCACAGGCGAAAAAAAATATGCGCACAAATAAATATTTAAAAGCGTGTCCTCTTAAAAATTGATTTATTTTTTTTTTGTCAGGCTTTTCTTTTATAAACGGACTGATTCATATATAAAACATATATTAACGCTCAAATGCATGAGAAAATAAAGCTCAAAGCTCTGTGTACACTGCTGTTTTTTTTTTTTAGTAACGGCTAACTCTGATATGATGGAAAATTATTTTTTCTTGGTAACAATCGCGTTTTAAATTTCATAAATGAATTATTTTCGCTTTGTTATCAAAAGCTCGGATAACATTAAATTAAAAGCTCTCAGTGTTTTTTTTTTTGGAATCTCCATGACAAGAGTATGAAATCAGTGAAATTTTTAAATAAAAAATAAAAAAAACGTAATTTTATTTTAACAACGCCCTTTTTATAGTATGTATATGGAGTTGTGTCACAAGCGAAAATATTTCTATATTACGATGGACTTGTAATAAAATTACAGTCACTATAAAACGTGTCGCTAATTAAAACAGAATTTAAAGTGTAAAAGTGCATCAGGCGAATGTAATGAAAGAGCATTTACGTATTTTTTTTCCTTTTAATATCTCGATTTATTACCTCTTTTTTTTGGTTTTTCTTTACGAGTACACATTACGAAGACATTTTAATTGATAAGTAAATTAATAGGAAAATATATACAGATTAATTCATTTCGAAAATAATTTCTATTTTATTTTCGAAAACTCAACAATGAAAAAAGCGTGATGATACTATTCACGCTAAGACGACTGACATACCCTCCGATTTACTTTGACGATGACACTATCCCAATTACTTCCAAGGTTCGTTATTTAGGCTTCTACCTAGACATCCACTTAACCTGGAACCCACATATTAAATTCAAAAGACAAATACTAAACCAACGATACGGACTATTACGTAGACTTTTAAGACCTAAATCTTCAATACAAAAACTAAACTCACCATTTACAAAACTCTACTACGACTTATCTGGGCTTACGGAGCAGAATTGTGGGGCTCTGCAAAACCATCCAACATCCAAATTATCCAATCTTTCCAATCAAAAGTCCTTCGGCGAATAATCAATGCTCCTTATTATGTTAACAACCGAATCATACACAATGATCTCAACTTTCCTTTTGTCACTACCTTAATCCAAGAACGATTCCAAAAATTCCACTCCAAGTTAGTCGACCATCCTAACCCTAATGCCCAAATTCTTTCCTCTGAAACTCATCCAGACAACATGCCACGTAGGCTGAAACGACTTTGGCCTCGCGACCTCCTAACAAATTCTTAGAGAGTCCCAACATTGCTTGGACCCTCTCAATATGTTTCGAAAATACCACACCAGGGTCGAACTACGGTTTTTACCTCAAGTGTGGTATATAAGCAACCAAAATTTGTTAGCACATTGCATAGTATATAAATTGTAAATATATAGAAGGCAATAAAGGATTTTTAAAAAAAAAATCGAAAACCAATTTTTAAATATATAAAATATATTATGATTTTACGTATTATACTAATTATAACAAAAAGTAGTTTCATCACCGATCAATACAATGGATTAAGAGAAAAAAGCAAATTTTTCCGTCATTTTATGCACAAATTTAGGCTTTAACGTTTTTTTTCGTGATTTGTTTTAGGTTAAAGAAATTTCTCTCTGATTTTTTCTATAATTTACTCATTTACATTTAGTAAAAGGTACGCAATTCTTCTTAATCCAAACATCGCTGCCGATATATAGTGTTCCAGATTTCTCAGAATCTGCTGGACGGTCCTTATCCAGGTATTACGTTCTTTTGTTTATCGTATTCCAGACGTAAAACTCAAATCATAAAACTGTTCCTTCATTTCTATCCAGTGGGTCGGTGATTGTCCCCATTTTCTTTTCTCTTCAGGTCGTCCCTATACCATCGGCTTTTCTATGGTTTCATGACGTGCGATATGTCCAAAAAATCTGAGGATTCGTCTAAAGGTCAGTAAAGAGTCTTTGGACTGGCCTAACCTCATTCAAGATAGAGACATTTATTTTTTTAGCCGTCTATGGGATCCGCAGCATTTTCCTCCAAATCCATATTTTGAAGGCATCGATTCGTCGCCGATCAGCTGCGTAGTACTAAAGCTAACGAAAGCTCACGTAATACTAAACACTATTAATATAATTGATTTACACTTGGAAATTTATTTTTTTCTTCTATCCCAATAGGTTTGGTGATATCATCTTCCATGTCTCCCTATCCTATGCAAGATGTGCAGCTTCAAACAATAAGTAGCCAATAGTGTGTAGTCTTTAATATGGTTAGACCATCGGATGGGGAATCTTCTTCTGCTGTGTTTATCTTCCACTTTTCATTCAATTTTAAGTAGTTCCATTTCTTCAGTTCTCCTAGCTATATAAGTATCGCGTATATATATAAAGTACCGCCAGTATCCCTTATTTAATCTTTTCAGAAGTCTATTTTGTATGTTTAATTTTTGCAAGATGGATTTATTAGTTCTTTTCTCCATCCATGAAATTCTTAGTATGCATCTCTATATATGTACAATGTACATACACATAATTTGAAGGCTTCTTTTGCTTGTCAATTTTTAAGGATCCATGCTTCACAGACGTATGTGGCGATTGAAAAAATCTGTGCATTTGCTAGTTTTACTTTACTGTTTTTCCGGATGGATGTATTTTTCCGTATTTTCATAAATTTCGTCATCGCGGTTCTGGCTATTGCTACATACTGTGATTTCTTCACTGCATGTTCCGATATAAGTGATTTAGATACTTGACGACACTTGAAAATACTACTTATCAATTAATTGTCACACCAGTTTTTCATGTAGTCGAACAATTTTTGAACTGCTGGTACTTTCATATTCAACATCATCTACCCGAAAATGGATTTGACTCTAATATTAAAAACAGAACTGCCTTTGGGAATTCTCAAGCTCATTCAAATTTCCCCAGATAGCTTTGAAAAAAGACCTTATGGATATAAGTTTGGTAAATCAACCCTAGAAATAAATTTTAATGATACTTCAAGGATGTATTCATTGCATGTATAACTGCTGCACCAGGCAAGATATGAACTACAGAAGGCTGTTGGAGTATGTTTTCATATGCATGTTAATAGCCATTTGAAGAATAATAGGTATTTGCTATAAATAATAAAAACAATATTCACATAAAAAAATATGTGACAATTTAAATGGATTGTAATTTTGTTTTTCCCCTAAGTGATTTTATCAAATCAGTATAATTAATAAAAGTAACGAATAATTCAGTAAATATGAAGCTAAGTTACTATAAATGTATATGAAATTTCTTAAATAATAAGAGGTAAGCAAAAAATAAAAAATAAGTCTTCAGTTGTCAAAAAAAAAAACTTTTTTCCTATTGTAATTGAAATTTTAACATTAAAACAAAAATTGGTATTTATAAGTTTACTTCTTTAATTACTAACTTCCAAAACAAAAAGAAAAAAATTTAAAATCTACAAATTTTTCGATGGTTTGCTATTCTCCAAATTGTTGTTATTGATAAAGTAATGGTACTATAGGTAGATGCTATTTACTTTCGCCTTCTAATTGCAGTTCTAATCGCCTTCTAATCCTTTGATTTATTTTTTATTTGTTCGTCGTAAATGTATAAAAATTGCATTCATTTTTCCAGCTGGTATTTTTACAATTCACAACACAACTCTAGTGTCCCATTTGCGTTAAGTTTATTAAAATAAAATAAAATAATAATTCTCATGAGTAATTACGTACAATTTTATTAATTATAGCCTCTTCTAATGTTTAAACTGACCACTGGGAACGCTTGTGTCGATTTGGTTTCCCCTACTATGGCTTCATACCGAACAAATAGGTACTAATAGAATACTAAGACCCTAGAAGTTTTTGATTTCTAGCTTAAATAGTTTTTGAGAAAAAAAATATCTAAGTGAAAAACCGAACTAGAAAATGTTCAGAACTTAGAAAATATTTTTAGTGAAAAATTTTGAAAAAAATTTGAAGAAATTAATGAGCTTTCATAAAAATTACCGTCAACATCGAGATTATTCTCTAGATTAGATAATTATTAGAATTTAAACTCAATAACTATATCGGAGGCAATAACTATATCGTGTTTGTGAAATAGAGAACTGTACAAGCACTCTCTTATATCCTAGATCTGCACCAAAAAGAAAAGAAGTACCCAGAGAGCTTTGAGAAAAACCATTGTCTTAATAATGAAAAACATAAGAAAAGTATCTAGCAATGTAAGGTCTTAGGTGTACACCTATCCCCCGATTTACACGATATTCGTTTTACACGGTTCGTAAACTAATGAAATTCGGAAAATTTCTAAAAATGTATTTTCGGTTACATAATCATATCCACAATACATATGTTGAAATTATTTTTGAGTTTCTTTCATTTGGCAACACTGATTGCAATAACAAGGGATTCCCCTTTCTGATAGTTCCTTAAAGTGATAGCGATTAAATTTCGAACATACCTGAATTTGTTGAGTTTCAGCAGATACTTTTTGGAAAAAAATCGTTTCTATTTTTGTTTTAATTTTTAGAATAAGTTCACTACGACATCACGCCATTTTTTGGGCAAACTATACCCAGTTTAAAGTTTCTGGATATGTTTTCCTCTTGTTTCATTTGAATAAATGACTTAATTGCGCAGTTTTTTTCGTTTTACACGGTTTTATATAGGAAAATCAAAGATTTCATTTTACACGGATTTGTCTGGAACCTATCTTCAGTGTAAATCGGGGGATAGGTGTAGTTCACATTTTGAGGAGAAAAAAAAAGTAAAAACCAAACTAGAAGAAGAAGATCCATACCTTAATTAAAAAATCATTGAACTATTTCTTTGTTCTTAACGAAAAATAACCAATGCTGAACTGAAGTTCAAAATACAATCTAGTTACCCAAAATAATGAAAAAAAAAAAAACAAAATTTTAAAATAATAAATAGCGACGAACATGACTACGATTTAAGATTAATTTAAGACTATTTAAGATAATAATTCTTTTTGTGGCTATAAATTTTTAGTGTTCATCTAAATACCTTACTCCTTACTCCGGTTATACATATTTTCTTTAGAGTCTTCCTTTTCTAATTTTTCATCTTTGACTCCCACGAATACGGCTTTACCATTAAGTTTTTTAACATGGCTTCACTTTCATTTTTCCTAAAATTTCTTTATATTCTGTACATTTTGGAATCTCCAATTCTAATGTTAATGTTGAGTAGTAATAATTTTACTGTAAACATCTTATTGACCTGGAAAATTCATTGTATAAAGACCGAATTACTGCAACTAAAGAAAGTGCTACTGATTCAAAATTTAGTAATGAAGATTTTTATTAGTAAATCCCTTTTCATAGTAAATAGTGCACATTAAGATCTAAAATTTATTAAGATCTTTCTAATAAATTTAATGAACCTAATAAGCGATTTCAATTTGTCGCTTAAGTTATTTTAATAACATTTATCAATTATGATTGTTGAATTTGGAGGATAACAATGGCGAAAGCTTCCAAATAGAGCTTTTGAATCGGACCCGACTTGCTTTGCCCTGGCAAAGCAAAATTACCTTGTCTGTTCCGTTTTGAAATAGTTACCGCCGCCGTTTTGGATTATTTCCAACATCAGTTAAATTGCATTTAATTGATAAAACATATGCACATACAAATACGTTCAAGCACGTATATCAATTCATATTTGAGTCCAACGGGGAAAGCGAAATGCTCCCCAAATTGCAATGTGATGCAATGTCACGGAAACGGGGCGTGTGCACTGGAGAATAAAGGGGATCAGTTGGAACCAGAGCGATTTTGTCGAGGGATGAGGACATATAGAAATTTAATGCAACATCCACGTGGAAAATACAATTTTCCTATAAATACAAAGCATGACGAGAAGATAGTGCGAATGAAAATCAGACCGAGAGAAAATAAGCCACCGACAGAGACAACATGCGCTCGAATAAATAGCTTCTGTATTTTATGGATTTATTGTTCAGAGGATTCGAATCAGTTTCTAGTTTGATGAAGTGTGTATTCCTCAAACCACATCCCCATATTTACCGCCCCTGCGTGAATTCAATATTGCGTTATCGTTGACAACAATGGCAAACAAATTTCATTTGGGAAAGTTCTCGAAAGTGCAGCGACGAAAAATGTATTTTCCCGGCTCTTCAATTTTTTAACGAATTGAAATCAAAAAAAAAATCAAATCAAATCCGAACGAGAATAACACGCAGGATTTCATTTTGAAATTGAAATGTTTCTATGCGGCTTTATACAAATGTCAACAACCCCCAAACTCCTCTTAATAGCCCGGATTCCGTATCAAGTCTATATTATGCGGGATTAACCATCAAAAACGCCGCTGGAATAACAATTAGATAAATGTATATTTGTACGCCAATAGGCCACGACGCCATCACTTACTCCAGCGTCGATTTAGGAAAATTCCCGCATGCCCAAAGGGGAAATGTGACACTCTGACAAAACCAATATGGGAATTCTAAAACAAATTACAAATATATATTTTTCAAATTTATTTTTTACATCTTTGTATCGATAAATACAAGGCAACATTTGTATCAAATGGTAGATTTGATTTTTTTTTAAATTTTTATTTGTCCTCTCTCCTTATAGGGGGGGGGGAAGTAAAGTGATAATATTTCTTTTGATAACATTTTTTTATCATTATTTTACATCTATCAGGTCAATTAGTACTTTGTATACAATATATAGAATATATTGCGGTCCAATTTATGTAGTAAAATTTAATATAATAACATATAAAAATCATACCATAAACATAAATTCGAACAGAAGTTCAAACAAAAATATTCGTGACGTATTGCCCAGATACGTATTTCGATTGCCAAGCAATCTTCCTTCCAGTGGTCATCAAGTAGTTTGGATCACTCCGTATCTGCTTTGTGATGATTCACGTGAATCATCAGTTACGGAGTGATCCAAACTACTTGATGGCCACTGAGGAAGATTGCTTGGCAATCGAAATACGTATCTGGGCAATACGTCACGAATATTTTTGTTTGAACTTCTGTTCAAATTTATGTTTATGGTATGATTTTTATAAATTATTATATTAAATTATACTACATAAATTGGACCGCAATATATTCTATATATTGTATATACAGTATAACTGTTCAAAGTCAGCGAAAAAATCTTATTTTGATCAATTAGTACTTGTCGCGCTGAATTTTGGTACACCTCCTTACTCTCGATGTCAATCCATGAATCCGTTGTATAACTTAAGAACCACCAAGTATATCAACTTTAATTAAATATTTAACTTTGATTGAAACTTCGGTTGGCTACCTTCAGTGAATCAATTTTAAGTGTTTGTTGAAATCAGCATGTCTAGTATACTTTATGACGCAAAAAATAATTAATATTACCTTATATGGTAGTAACTATCCGTGAAATATTCACAACTAGTATAACTGATAAATGACAGAAATTGGCAATCAAATGAAACCTAAATGACAGTTGAAACAAATGACAATAATTAGTTTGTTCAAATTGACAAATTTGACAAAATTGATATTATAAAACATATTGAAAGACTAAAAGAGAGAAAATACAAATATTTAGAAAAAAATTTGAAAAACCACGCTTGTATGGATATAATGCACTAAAAAGTAAAAAAAAAGTTTTGAACTGAATCTTAGTACCGATTTTACTATCGATATTAAAGCGATATTAGCCAATAATGAGAATCGTTGACTATATAGTTGTGCAGTAAAGCGATGGATGCAGTTTTGTTTACAATTTTGAAATATAATGGTTACATCAATAAAAGTGAGGTATATAAAATATTTTAATTTCTTAATTTAAATAGCTTATAAAAATAGTAACATAGTATTTAAAATAAGTAAATATTTCATAGAACTGCAAAAATGGGCAAACCATTGGTGTTTTCATATAAGATTTTTTTCTTGAACCTAAAGGATTGATTTCTCATTTAGTTTGCCAAGTAAAAGGTAGTATTCAATTCAGAAGTATGAGCGTAAATATATTAAAGATAAGTGGGTGAAAACAAAGGGTCGTAAACTACATCCCTTCAAAACTTGCGTTACAAATTTCGAGAAAATGTAACAAGAAAATTGCATCATATTCAAGTAACAATCTTATGAATTCATTCTGGATATATGAAACTCATGGATCAAAAACATTATCTATAATAATGTTAATCATTGAAATAAAATATTTTATAAGTACATCTTAGTTCAAATAATTGGTTACAACTTCGAAAGAATTGTACTTATTTCAAAGATCTAGGTATAAGATATAAGCCCCATGAGGTCAGTACAAAAGATAAATATTTGCATATTTCTTAGAAATAATACCTACCTGTTACTTTGAAGATTTACTGGTTTGAAATCGAAATGAAAGAAAATTTAAAAAAATATATACATTTTATTAAGAATTTGTATCCTTCACCAATTTGGGAGAAATTGTATTATCTTACACTGTCACACATCACACAGAATAAAATATTTTATTAGAAATATATATCAAATATTCGTATCAAAGAAAAGACGTGAGATTACTTTCTTTGGATAATAAAATAATAATCAATGGAAGGCAAAAAGGTATATTAATAAACTTCTCATATATATTCGGTATATTGGATTAAAAAATGATGGAAACTTTTATAGAATATACTTTCCTGTTTTTGTTTCTTGATACCAATAGTGCAATGTATGTGTAGTTACATAGGTACAAGTGGTTTGGAAAAAAAGAAACCATTTTATTTTTAATTTTGACTTATTGTAATATATACCTACTAGTTAAATTAATCAAAAATAATGAGATTATTTTTTAAGCTTGTATCAAAAACTACTGGACTGATTTTAATGAAAATCATTGTATTTCATGTATTGTGACACGTTTTAGTGTTTTGAGCACTTTATTTAAGCCTAAACTTTTACCGAAGGAGAGAAAGGGCGAAAAAGTGATGAAAAAAAGGGTTAGCTTAAACACTTGTTTGTTTTATACCTATAATCTAACTATCCAAATTTTATACATTACCCAAGTCTAATATTTAGAAGATATTATAAATAAAATTCACCAAATTTGATTAAAGGTCGCTCAGTGGTTACCAAGAACTCGTTTTTAATCATCTTTTTTCAAGTAGGTACAGGGTGGCACCCGCTATGGAAGTATAAACAGAAGGCAAATATAAAATTTGAATTGAAAATTAAAATTTGAATTAAGTTCACAATAATTAAGAAAAAATTATTAAGCTCCCCATTTTCTTTTCTTAATATTGAAGAATAGTATTTACCCCTAATTCGTCAATATTAACACTATTTTCTATCGCAGACGGTTAGTAGACAATATTAATAAGACATATAAAGGATAAATTAGGATGTGGTAGACCCAACAAATTAGCAGTGTTTTATTTTCTTTATTCCAATTTGCAATGTTTCGTCGGTGTGATTCCAACTTCATCAGGCAACCTATGTGTAACTATTTTAAAAAATATTCAATTAAAATCATTATTAAAACCATATACTTTAAAATTTGCTTTAGAAAAATAAATTATAAAATTACTAAAATATGTACCTTGTAATATTAGATAAAAACACCAATTGGAGTAAAGAAAGTAAAACACTGCTAATTTATTTGGTCTACCACATCCTGATATATCCTTTATATTACATATCGTTTTAGACCTGAAAGAATGGAAATTAATAAGACAATAAACGTATTTTTTACATTATATATTTTTATATTATAATTTTGCAACTATATAGAGAAAAAAAATCCAAACGCTTTTCTGAAGTAATCACACAAACTTCTTTAAAAAATTGACGAAAAAATACCACTTAAAAAGTTACTTTGGATTTTTTTTTGCTTTTCATTTTAATAAATTTAATCAAGTGGCTTCCACATGTACTGTACAAGTACATTACTGTTATAGTTGATATTGCTTATTTTGTGAACCCAAGCTTATAGGTACAGCTTTTATCAAATTTTAAAATCATAAAAGGAGGGTTATTCATAAATTATGTAAGGCCTATTTAACCATTTTTAGGACCACACCTTCTCATTAGTAGGACAAAAGATATCCTGTTTGGAACCAAAAACAGGAAAAGTAAGAAATTAGAAACGCTTCTTTTAAAGTACTGTGAGTAATTTTCTTTAGGCTTTCTTAAAATAATGATACTGAATAGGAAATTAACATGTTGAATATAAGGAATACAATTATATTTTATCATAAAATATATAGGTTCCTATATTAATATTGATAGAAATCGCAATCAAAAAGCTGCAATATTGTGATCAATCAATGCCAAACAAAATACCATTAATTATTGTATATTTGTGTGTCATCATTGATGCGAATGAAAGTTACAGGTTTTCACGAAAAACGTATTAATTTGGTTTACATTTGGTATACATTTTCGAATATAATATTTGAAGAAAAAGGATTATATGTATATTATATGGCCGTAATATTGGGCAATAAATATTTTTATAACAGTGTGCCTATTTTGGAAAAAAATATTTTTATGAATATTGTTTGACACAGGAAATGTTTGAAAATTGGAAATGACTTACTTAGCTAAGTCAACCAGATATAATACAATTTTTTTTATTTTTTAGTTTTCCCAAACAAACATTTAGCATTTAGCAATAAAAAAATTTCCAAAATCATTAATGCTTTTGGTCACTATTTAAACAGTTATACATTTTTCTTATACTCAATTTATAATGTTATCTCTTGAAATCTTTTTTTTTTTTTGAATTTCTCTAATTTCCGTTCTGTAGTGATTTTAGCAATCCAATTAACAGTCACTTACCAAAAACTTACTAATTTCAAAGAACTGTAAAGTAATATAAAATAAGAAGATACTTTACAAAAAGGTATTAAAAATTACGATAATATATTAATATGCAAAATTTTTTAATTTTTATATAGGTTGACAAAATAGAGAACATATATAGTAAAGACATACATGGGAGAGGCATACAATCTTTGTTTCAAATCATAACAACTAATTGTTAATATGATTGAGGTTACTAGTATGCAGTAATAGTAAAGATCAAAAGTCTATTCTTATAAAGTATCAATCTTTTTGGTGAGGGGATCCCATGTACTACATACGAAATTTTAAGATCTAAGACAAGTGGTAAAGGAAACCATTGAAAATAGGCTTTTTACGAATAAATGCTTTTTGTGAACAACACTGGGAAAGAAGAATGGAAACACAGCAGAGCTAAAATTCGAAATTCTTCATATTCAAACTAAATTAATGATGATCCTGAAAATCCATCGGTATAGTTTAGTATACTTTCAGCTTGGTATATTGTGAGTTTTATTACCAAAGGCACTGGATATTTATATATCTAGGAATCTAGGTGTTACCATGTTTAACAGTGTCTGATCCATTATCTATCACAAAACCATCAATTAACCATACCTGGTCATTTGGGAGTATTTTTTTCTCCTTAACTTCCCATTTCTCAAATGATCCGTCAACTATCACCGGATAGGGTGAGAAAAGCGTGACAATTTGGTGTCAAAAAGGGTGAGAAATTAATTGAGAATACAAGTCTCATTTAATCAGCTTCTATATGGATTCCAACTTGATTCTTTTTTGGATAGCAGCATAGCTACAACATCGCCTAAACTTACAAAATATATGCACTCATCTTTGCCTCTAATTACAAATTAAAGGGAAGGAAAACATAGAAATACTTCTAAGGCAAAATTAGAAGAGCTTCTAAAAGCTCCCGTTATGCAAAGGTAGACAAGTTTTCGAACTTAATTTGATCTTTGGAAATAATATCTTTATAATTTCTTCACATTAAGCTAAATATACATTTGATGTTTGTTTAGTTTTATTAAAAGAGAATTACTCTCAATTTTGCATATATGCTATTATCATATTCTATAAATCTAAAGCCAAATGCAATTCTATGTTTTCTAAACCAACAAAAGGCAAAATATAGGTTGAGGTAAGAAGAGATCGCCTTTGTTTAAATATGTAAATCCCTATAGTCATGTTTTTCGTTTTTAGCTATATAGTTTTTGATTCATTATATAAACAGGTGCTAAACACTGCAATTTTTATTTCGGAAATTTTCCATATTACGTATTCTATATTTAGTAAAGAGTCCGAAATTAAAATGTTTATTTCGATATTTTGCATTAAAATTTGAAAAATGCAACAACTATCTAATGGTATAAAGTATTTTATTTAACTGTAAGGCATTAAATATTTAGGTACTCAAAATATATATAATTCAGATAGTTTAACTAAATTTGTTATTTTTGTTTAACAAAAAAAAAATGTGGGAAGTTTTTTCTATATACCGAAGTATAAACGTTGGTAAACGTTTAGATTCATGTAAACCGAGAATAAGAATAAATAATTATTTGTAAAAGTATAATATAACTTTATTTAAATTGTTATAAATGTCTGAAGAAAATTGAAAACTGAGTACTTAAATTTTTTTGTGTTCCCAAAACCTACATGCCAAGATCATTTAAACTTTACCCGCCAAAGTTTAAATTTATGGTTCGAGTTCATAGTCTTGGAACATCCCACGATATAGTGAAAATTTATAACATTTCACAGATGTTAAACAAAAACATAGAACTAAATTATTCTACCCCTGATGTGAGTAATGGCTTCCATCATTCATCTTGAGAATTCGTATACTTATATATAATTTCAATATAACCTTTTTAAAATCGTCTAGTTCGGTTTGACGTTTTGCTTTAATCGGTGTTTTTAAAAGATAAAATATTAATGTTTTTTTAAATAATTAACTGTAACAGAAATAAGGTTTTTTTTTCTTGATATTAATACGAAAAAAAACCTTCGTAAATATTTATTTTTGGGATTATAGAGAACTTATGATTGAAACAAAATTTAATTTTATATTCAACGCTTTTTTATGAAATTTAACAAAAAATTGTAAAAAAAAATATATGGTTCATTTCATTTTCCCAGAATAAAAAATATTACTCGTAAAATTTTCTGTAGATACTACAATGTTCCAGTATGTTCCATTACAAAAATATATAAAGAAATCCCCTTCCAAATATAAAACCAAAAATTATCAAGTCGCCATGAATTCTAGTGAAACCAATAAAAAGCTGTACTTCATTTAAAATCTTACCAATTCACTTTATCCTTTTGGGCAATATTACTTAAAGAACCTCAGCAAAAAAATCCTTTAACGAATTCCACTTTCATGTACCTGAAACAAAAAGAAAACACATACATTAGTTCAAGACTGAAACGTTTTATTGTTCATTTCTATTTAAGGATAATTTCAAATAATCGGCTTGCTTTGAGATATTGTAATTCTGTAAGGGTTGTTTTCTTAATTTTACCCTACTGCAACGAAAAAAAGGTCAAAAAATAAAAACGAATATTTGCGGTAATCTTCAATATTACCTAACAGATTAAATCGAGTTTATTACAGAAAAATGTACAACAAAATGAAACAACAGGTTTTGGCAAGCATTTGGAGGGTTACTTAAAAATATTAACCTTTTTCATATTCTCTATTGAATAAGATAAAGAACAGCAAAAGTGAAATGGAATAATGAATATAATTATTTATAAATTTTGTTATGTTCCCATTTTGAGATGATGCAAACGCCAAAGAGCTAAAGTTATCCAACTAAAAATCTAAGGTTTAATTTATTTTTACGTTAAAGGAAAAATAAATGAGAAATAATTTTTTACTTTATATTTGAGCCTTTCAAAACCTCGTCCAGTAAATTGTACGGAAAAAAATACACTGTAATCTATTCCAAGGCTCCTAAAATAATAAAACGTACAAACGATGTATCACAAACGATATATTCATAATTGGTAATAATTACCCTTATATTAAAGAATAAACTACTTGAGTTTAATAATTTTTTCAAAGATTTGATTTTTTTTTAAATAACGTCATTTTTTACTAATTTTAATTATTTTTATTGAAATTTTATTTTATATATTTTTATTGGAAAAAAAAATTATGTAAGTATTTTGGGAGTTTTATGATTGCTTTTACCAACTGTACCGTATTAAAATGAATTGACAATGATTATTTTTAACAAGGTTAAAGCGATTATTTACGGAATGAAAGAATTCATTGTAATAATTGTTTGTATTTTTGGTATTAATAAAAAATTGGCTATGATATTTCAGAACGCCTGAGGAAGGCTCCATAACCGGGCCGAAACGTCGCGCATGTAATAAATAGTTTTGACTGATTATTATTTGATCCTAGTCTTCTGAATATTTTTTACCAATTTATAATCATCAAGGATCTGAAACTTTACAATAATTTGATTTTTTCTTAAATATTATGATTTTCTAACTATTTTTGGTTTTAAATTAGTTCTACAAATAATTATTATTAGAAGAATTGGTTAATGGATAATAATATATGTCTTATAAGACTCAATTTCTTCTTTATTACAACGCGTTTCAACAAAAAAAAAAAAAGGAAGAAGAATTAGTATCATAACTACGCCACCAAAGCGATCCCATCCTCTGTTAGGGTTACCATAACCTATGGATGTTTCGAGAAGAAAATATATCTATAAGATTGTAATTTGCAAACAACATTAATTTTTTATTGATTTAAAGTACTCATCTCTATGGTGTTAAACAACATATAAAATATGTTGGGGTCTTATTTTATGAAATATAATTTCCAAAAGTAAATTTAAAACATTTTGAACAAAAGCTCAAAGGAATGTATTTTCAACGTATTGTCCAGATATGTATTTCGACTCCCAAGCAATCATCCTTAGTGGTCATCAAGTAGTATTGAATCGCTTCATAACTGCTATGTGATAAGTCATAAAGTAAACGAAAAAAAATTGAATTTGTACTCATCTTTATATTTTGGTAAATATTCTACAATTAATCAGGTATTTACTTTCCCCTATGATTCTATAATAAATTTTCAGCAAATTTGATAAAGCGGATAGTGAAACTAGTTGCCATTTGTTTAAAAAATAACAATAAAGAAAGTATGACTTAATCAATATAACATCAATTCATTTTTTAATTAATTTCTATGCCTATTAGTTCTCTTTCTACAATCCTCGAAAGATTAAAGTATCTACTTCCCCTCGACTCCCAGATGCTCCCAAAAATTATATAAAATAGTTTTTCTCCTCGTCTAATATTCCGTTATCTTTGATCTAAGCAATATGAAAATTGATCAAAATGATATACCAGTCTAATTACAATATTTAATCAATTGTTGCAGGATTAATATAATTCCAAATCTTCCTTTATACGTATGAATTTCGATCTATAAATCTTTTAAAAAATATTTTCGAAGAACACAATACTTGTAAAATTTATATGAGACCAATTATTTTTGAAATCTTATTACAAGTTTAGTTTAGTACCACTTGCTTGCATCAGTAAATAGCAAAATTTATGATAAAATATTGAGCAATTTATATATTATTTACATTAGTTACTTGTTTAAATTCGTTTGTGGTATTTGTTAGATTTCGGATTGTTATGATTTTTAAAACAATACAACCTGCAATTATTCAATTATATTTTATAGAAACTAAAGATATTTTTCCAGTAATCACATAAGATATTTTACACCTCGTAGGTATTTAACCCTCAACATTAAATAACATCATAACAAATTAAAGTATTAATTTTCAACTAATCCTGTTTACATAATTTTGAAGTTTATTTTCAAAAGAAATAGTCTTTAATAATTTCAAAAATTTTCTTTACGAAACATGGTACAATTTTCAAAAACAATTTTAATTTTGATAAAAATATTTAGTTCAAATATTCAACCTTGGACATTGAAAGTATAGAGTTTTGATTGATACAGATTTAATGACTAAAGAAACTAATTGTAGTATGACATTTTCTTAGGAAAATATATTCCTTGAATTGGATAAACTTTTCATTTTTAAAAGTTGGTTAAAAATTGCATTATATTATAGATTTTCAGATGTCAAAAAATATATTTTGACCGTTAGATGTCAAAGTAATGAGTTGAGATTTTAAGGGTTGAAAAAAAGAAGCATGCAAATCTTTATCCGAATTAACCTTGCGTTGACCCCGGGGTGTCAAAGGCTTATAACAATTTCTTCTTGGAAGACCATTTCTTAATCCTGGAGGTGTATATCGACAAATTCCCTCCTTTAAAATTTAATTTTATAGCCTGCTTTCGGTTGAGTGAAACCGTCAGTTGGGCTTGGATCGTCAACCAGTGAAAATCATTATGGAGCAGATGATTCAACTGAAATTTGGGGTAAACAATAAGGTAACATTAATTTATTGATGGTATCATGAAAGACAATTAAGTTATTTTAATTTAAATTTTAGGATCCCGACATTGCATCTCAACTCCACCATATATTTCGGGAAATGATGAATTCCTCGAAGTTCACAAACGATGAAATTGAAATAGTTTACGATATATATGATAAATTTTATACAATGACCAGCCAAATCGATGACCAGGAACTGCAATTATTGCATCTGGATAACGAAAACAAGAATTTGAAGCACGTTAATAAAATTCGAACCGAAATATACGACAAATTGGAAATAGAAAACCGCGATTTGGTGCAATGCAATGAAAAACTTAAATACGATTTCAATCAAGCTGAACAAAATCTCAAAAAGATGACACAAACGGTGCAAAGCCTGGAACGACGCAATATCGAATTGGAAGATACTATCGAGAATTTGATGAAAGGAAATAAAGTAAATGCAATTATTTTGCCGCGTAACTCCGCCAACGACATATGTGATGATGACGATATAACAAATTTGACTAACGAAATCGACACATGGAAGGAACGTTGCGGTGACACAGAAAATAAATTAAACCACGAAAAAAATATCAACCATAATTTAATGGAATTGCTGAACCAAATTAAAAACGAAAATACTGCACTGAACGAAAAAATCAAAGAAATCACCGCACATCAAAGTGAACAAAAGGAGATTTTCGAAGTGAAAATTCAAAAATTGGAAACCGAAAAGCTTGAATTGGAAAAGCAGTTGGAAGAAGCCATATGTAACTCCATGTACGTAACATCAAATTCATTTTTGGACAATGAAATCTTCGAACGTTCGCATCTCCCCACTTTTGATTTGGACGGAAAACCGTCAGACTTTTCCATGCACTCTTCATGCCATCCTCTAACCCCATTAAAACCAAAGCGACTTTCCCTCTTCGACGAAATAACCAGAGCCAGTGGAATTTCCCCATCCACCACAATCAGCATCGAACGCGAAAGTCCCAAACTCGACCAAGTCGAAACTGAAACCATCGCTGTGCAAACCGACAACAATTTCATTTGCACAATTAGCAAAGTGCACAAATTTGAAAACCCAGAAGACAATGCTAATGTCATCGCCAAACACGACTTCTTCAAGGAACTATTTCGGGCATTGAAGAAAAACCTATCAAAAAAATGCAAAGTTAAATCGGTCAGTAGTGTAGTTAACGACATGTATGTGGTACAAACTGATAACTTTATTTTGGAATGTCACGACCCAAAATTGAATGGATGCAAAAAAGAAATTGTTGCGGAAATGAAAAAATTACGCACCGAAGAACGTGAGAAAGGGGAGACGATCGAATTGGGAACATTAGGACGAAAATTGGCCACCCTGAAAAAGCAAAGTAAACAAAAACGCCGAAAAGACTCTTGTATTGTTCTCTAAGAAAAAAGTATTAATATTTTATGTAATGTTGACAATATTTCCTAAATGTTTAAGTCAAAAATATTGTAGTCATTAGTTGTATATATTTTATCACCAATTAAAATAAACGCATCAATTAAGATTACCGTATTTTTATTTCTTGAAAACTTTTTTTTTCAGAACAGAAAAGCTATAATTCAATAAAATTATTAACACAGAAAATTGATATTTGTTACAAGGGTAAACTGAATTTGGTATTAGGATCAAATATTCAACATATCAGCCATTGAAAATAAACTCTTTGGGGTACAACACCAGAATTAAGCTAGGGCTTATCGAAACTTTGGCACGCAAAGCTCAGATTTACTATTACTCTTCTGAATTATACAGAAGAGTCATTTCAAATCTTCCGGTACGACATAGAAATTGTTCCTCAACGTTTTTAATTTACCTGATTCTTTTATTATGAGTTCTTTTTAGGTAGAAAGTCAAATAACTATAAGGAAAAAAAATATGCTATAGCTTTTTTCGGCAGCCAATTTTTAAAATGGCGGCAAATTTTAATGAAAACAATGGTCTACGAAATATTTAATTTCCAAACTATTTTTAAAGATATCAAAATAATTATGTTGGCTCATGTGTACTTTAGCACACCCAAAATCTGGCAATGTTCCATTTTCGACTTTGTTTTTAATTTAATTCGCGATTAAATCGGTCTATAATAAAAAATTAGCCACAAAAGAGGGAATTATACCATATAAGAATTGAATTAACAATATCGTGAATTAAATTAAAAACAAAGTCGAAAATGCAACGTTGCCAGATTGTGGGTGTGATAAAGTACACTTGAGCCATTATGTTTTTTGTACAAAAAGAAATATCTTACCAAAAAATTATGATTGAAACTTTAATTTATTTATAATAATAAAACACTGAATTTCAGGAAAAACCTTATCCTTTTACATGCTTTTGTAGTGCCAAGTTAGCCAACGAGAGCTTAGAATTTTTATAATTGACAATGGTAGAATAATGTTTATATCATAATATTTATCATAACAAACTAATAAAATATTTCTACTTTAAAATAACAATTAGCCGTAATAGCAATAGGTATCAGTTCTAATTTTTAACTTAAAGTTATCTCTTAGATAAATCCTGTCCACATTATTACTATAGCTAAAAATACATTAGTTTTCTCTGAATTTTATCAGGATATGAAATATATTGTTTCTATATGATAATTAGTAATTGCCATCCTAAGTTTGTTATCATTTATCATGGATCTGAGGATTTTTTAATTACTACTTATACTTTATACTTTATACACTTATATCATTATTTTTGATCTCTTGAAGAAGTAGTTATAAACTGAGAAACTTTACGTAAAATATTTATAAAATAATAAGAAAAACAATTTAATAATTTATATTATAAAAGATCCTCAATTGCTTAGAACCATATAAATTTGTTTTTTCTTTTTTTTTTCTTGATTACTATTTAGAAGCTATTGGAAAAAGAATGGCAATATCGGCAATATCCATATTGTTTAAATTACCTACCCATATTATTAGATGGCCCACCAAAATGACATAAAATAATATGAGAGTTCTATAATTTATTTTTGGGGGTGCAAGAGAGACCCCAAACAATAGGAATTATTAAATTTTTGTGAATAAATTTCGCAAAAAATAATTTTTCAAAACTAAAAAACCAATCACATTTTTCAACGGGATGCGGCTCTCTTAAAAGGTTAAGAAACACTGGAATAGACGAAACTAATCTTACGTCTCATTGGCTGTAATAACAATAAGACCACCAATACACCGCACATAATTTCATTTTTAACTTTATTAATGAAAATTTGAAAATGATATTAAATTTATCTTTAGTCATCCCAATATTTGGCGAGGTTTTCTTTTAAATTCTTTTAAATTCATGTCAGACAGTCAAAGAACTTTCGAATATTCCGAATCAAACTTGGTTCAACTACCCAAAAGTTCCCATGAATCGTTAATAGATAAAACTTTATTATGCAACACGATAATGCAAGCCTTCTCTACATAAGAAAATCCCAGAAAAAAAATACTTAATTATGGATGAGTGGTATTTCCTTACTCACCTACGTTCCATTGGTTTTTCATTTATTTTTTATTTATTATAAGGGGTTAAAGCAAATTGAAACCTGTAATGATATTCAAAATGTGGTTTTCTGAAATATTGATTAGTAATCAGTTGATTTTTACCAATTTAGCATTGAAAACTTGCACACAAGATGTCAAAAGATTGATGATACGGGCTATTAAAATCATTGATTAAAAATTTTGTAATTTAATTTTATGTTAAAAACGACATTTTAATACAACACTTTTGGAAGATCTTCATTAACAGGAAGGCTGCTCAGATCATAGCACTTCACCGTAGGATCGCCTGGATGATTGGCAAAAAGTCTCCGTTATGTCTGCCATCTAAGTTTATGCTTTACAAGGTAGAGCTCAAACTATCATGGGTCTATGGGTTCTAACTCTGGAACTTTGAAACAAAGCCCCGAAACTTTGAAACGATCAGAAGATGCCAACGTAAAATTCGTGGGTCATTTCTAGAAGCTGCGCGATATATCAAGAAGGAGATCATTCAGCGGAACCTTAACATTGAAGATGTCAAGAAATTCATTAAGTAGATCACATTTTGATACATAAAAAGGATGGAAGAACATTTAAACAATTTGGCGTTGGAAACATTAAAGAAACCCCCGCATAAGAGACTAAAAAGGGGGTACATTAATAGTTTTTTGTGATTTTATGAATTTTAACCAATCCTAGGTCAAGCCATTGTATGGTTTGGGATTATATGTCTTATTTTTTGTAAATAGTTATTAAAATTTTTGCCACTACTATTTCCTTGTGTCAATGGGCAGAGGAATGTAAATATTTAAAGTTGGACTAATGCAGGCAAGGAACCCAACTGGATGAATTCCTACCAAATAAAATTCAAGTCTTTAAAAAGGATATAAAACCAGATATGGGCTGATAAAAAATTCTTTCAGCAATATAGTGGGTAACTTTTTCTTCAATTGGTGATAATTTAACAATTAAACTACCGCGAATTAAATATAGAAAGTAATCCATATTTCTGGTGGAAACATTCTGTAAACTTGGCTAAAACTAAGATTGTTTTTTTGTTTGACAAAAAAACATTATTTTATTTCAGATTTCAGAATTTTATTTCAGAATTAAAATTAAATAATTCACCCCTAATATAAATTTGATCTAATAACTGCACAGAAAGTCGCGTTACTAGATAGAAAATATATTACAACGTAATAAACATTAATTTCTCTTAAGGTACTTATAGAAAATGATTTTAGCTTAGGCCTCAAGATAAATTAAGCACATCAAGCATTTAGTCGAATGTTATCATTTCCAACCACGTGTTAACCAACTAAATGAATAATTATAACATCAACAAAACTACTACACAATTTGCTGTTAATTTCCTTGAAAAGTGTAAGATGTAGCAGACATATGTATTAAGGCATAATGAAATTCATTTTCTTAAAAGAAAATTCATTCCTATTCCTACCAAAAAAAAAATTAATTCAGTTAAATTCTATAGAATTATATTTAGGTGAAGTGGAACTTTATCAAAAATAATTTTACACGTTATATAAGTTCATAGATGCTTCTTGTTTTATGTTTCATTACTTCTCTACTTCTAAGTTAAAATATATTCTCATTATTTTAGTTTGCAGCTGTAAGTACGGATACTTACGCCACTTTTGTCGTATATTATCTGAGCCCACCCTCGTCTTTTATCTTTACGTCACCAGACGTGTTTGCATAATAATAATAATATTTACCGCTAAAATATTCGCTTCAGAAATTTCATATAAAATGAAAAATATAAACAAAGGTTTTTTTTCCACAAATAAGAAAATGAGAATAATCTCGCACGTTAATAACGTGAAATCAAACGGGGGGTGAAATTATTAGCTACATAAATAATTTTTAAGTAATAAACCGATCGTTTGAAATTTTAATATAAAATAAATCATGCGTTTAATATGACGATAATGAGAAATTATGATCGACTTTTCAGCTCGTTTATGGTCCCCGTTCCATTTATGTTATTTATCTAAATTTACATTCTTTTATTTGGTAAATTTGCATTCGAGGTCTACGGTTTTTGTAACCGATCTAATAAATAGTGAACGTTCAACGATACAATTTCAAGAATGAGTCCCTGTGCAGGGGTGGTGGCCTACATTCAAGGGTGAGAAAAGGGGCCAACAATTTAGAGTCGTCGATTACTTCTCATTAAGTTCGTTACCAATTTATAGAATGACGAGAGGAAAAAGCTTCCATTAAATTCTCATTAGAAAATTTCTGATGAAGCAATTTGAAGTTAATTATTTTCAACACTTTTAATATTGTTAATTTAAAAAAAAAAAAACAGGAAAGAGTGAAGAGAATATGGACCACTTAAAAAATTGAGTTTTTGGTATGTTGATGTATTAATTTTTTTACAATGTTTTAGTAGAAAATCAATTCTAGAAAATATTTCGGGAGCTTTTGTTAGCAATAATTCAAATCATAGATTCCTTTTCTTAAAAATAAAATGGAAAAACTTTTAAAAAAATATGTATTATAACAGGCTCTAAAATTAGTTACTGATTTGTTATGACTAGACATCGGATTATATGCACTATCAAAGTGCCAAAATATGCATGCAATTATGCACTAAAAAAAGGACGAAATATGCACAAAATATGCATAATCAAAAAACCATTTATTTTTAGAATTTATTTTCACATTACGTTTATCTTAATATATATTATTCTTCTTTACGTGTGCATAGAGGCTGAACTCCTCATAGATCGCCGGACCAATTTTACTGAAATTTTCGGTGAGTATTTGAGTGAAAACCTGGATAATTTAGATTCACAATTAGACCAAAAAGATACAAATGGGGAAAAGCTGAAAATTATCTTTTGATGTCAACGTACGTTACCGGTCAGAATTTGAAATTTGGTGGAATTTTCGGAGATCTCTTCAAAAGTGTCGCTGGTAATTGCATCAATTTTCTTTATTCCTTCAAAATCGGGGTTTTTATACAAAACTGCATTTAATTTGCCACGAATCAATTGCGATAGTTGATTCGAAAGGGCAATATTCTGTTGAATCATTTTTTCCAATATTTCCATGGATTTGCACAGAGGAATGTTTCTAATTTCTCAATTGCATCGAGTATAATGCTGAAATGTGTTGCATTAAGAGTAATATTTTTTTTGGATTGAAGAGTCCTCCAATTAAAGCTTACATGAATAGTGTCTGATTTTTCAAATTTTTCAATTAAGTTCCCCAACATATTAATATAGGTCCTGCGGATAGTGCTACGTTTGGTAGTTGCTCTTTATACATATTCTTGTACTCGCGATAGTGCTTTTAAAAAAACTTTTTTTTTTTGTAGAAGAAATCAATAATTGACTATTCCAAACTCGTTTTTGACCATTTCTACATCTCAATGTAATCCGTGGGCTAGACAGGTGATGTAAAGTAATATTGTAAACAATACTTTCAAAGCTTGACGTAAGGTGTCGACAGCATAACACAACACGCCTAACACGTATAACTACTGAAATAAATCACCACTGTCAATGAAAAAGTATCAAAATATGCAATAACGCTATTGAAATAGAATCATATGCGTTTGTATAGGCAAACATGCAAATGCATATAATCCGATGTCTAGTTTTGACCAATAAATCAAGATTCAAATCCTGCAGAATTCAAGAAATGTTTTTTCTTAAATTTTTTCGGTTTACTGAATTGTTAAAAATTCTTCAGCTGTTAAGCAGGGCAGTTTTAACTTCGAGAGGATCTTTGATCATAAAAATGGGGAAATCCTCGAACAAATTTTAATCATTAAAAAAAATAATTAAAAATTTTGGGTTAACAAATAAAATAGGTGAAATCTATTTTATTGCTTTAAATTTATTCAGTCCAAAAATTGATTAACGCTATGCTTTTTGTCCAAATTTATGAATTACTATGAATGAGTGTATTATAATGTGGACCTATACTTTCTACTAATCCTATGGCTAGTTATCTTAGATGTTATGGGGTGAAAAAACAATTAAAAGTGAATTTAAAAAAAATGTGTTTGAAATTGAAAAATTTCAGGTCAATTGGATTATCGAATAAAAAGAAAAATATGTTTTCAAGGGTTGAGGTCGTAAAATAAAATTGAGGAAAAGTATTTAATAGAAAGAAAATTAGCAAAATATAAGGCTTTTGTAAAAGAAATGATTTTATAGCTCTTCACATCTTTTGGTAGAATGACAACAGAATATTACCTTAACATAAATTACAAAATTTTATTATCCCAAACATAGACCAAAGTAGAAGAAAACGAATATAAACTTTAAAACAAACTTTGAGTATTTTATTTTTTTCGTATAGTGGACTTTAGTAGGCCAAAGATGACTACGGAGCATTTGTGCAAAGTCTTTTCAACGAATTAAAGCATTTTTTTATATGTTAATATTGTTAATAATTTTATGGAATTACCTGTTACATATGAACTATAGAATATTTCGACCTCAACAAATCAAGAGTGAAGAAAACATTAAATATAAAGAAATTCTTGACTAAAGTAAAAATAGAAATCTTCCCCCAGAAAAAAAGAAAGTTCCAATAGAAATAGTCCAAAATAGTAAGATAAGTTTGTAAACGGTTACGAAGTAGTTCCAAAGATCATATGCCTTGGAACACTAATTCCTAGTATTGGAAAATGTATTGAATAAATTAAATGACGTATAGCGATTGCCAAAAAAGTGACGAAACTATTGAGAATATGGAAAAAAAACATCCAGGGGTTAAGGGGTTGTACATATAAACCACGCATACTTAAAGTATCATGGATGGAGAAAAGAACATATAACACTATCATGGAAGAACTTGGCATACATGGTAAAATCATAGGTAAAATAAATAGGGAAACTTGTAGTACTTCGATCGTATAGCTTGGAATAGAAAATTGTCTATATTTTGCCTACCTAAATTGCCTGAAGCCACACATCTAACAAAAAGCACTGATATGTGGAAAATTATACCACCAAACCCTTATGGGTGGAAGTATATAAGAGAGAGAGTAAGAGAGAGAACGTAATTTACATAGCATAGTTTGATTTCGAAGATTGTTTAGTATTTTGATAGTTAAATTATTATATTAATTATACGAAAAGTGTTAGTAAAAGCACATATACAGAAGATAAGAAAAAAAGGTATCGAAATGGGTCGCATTGTTAGGAAAAGGATTCACACCAGTTGAAAAGGGAAACTGAAGAAAAAACAGAAGAGTTATTGAAAAGACGAATTTTTAATTTATTATAAAGAGGAATAGATTACTCCGATTTAAAGAATCTTACCGGGGAAAGACAATGCTTAGGAAAACAATTTAATCACGCAAGTAATCAATCAAACCTATCATTAGGCAAAAAACAGGAAGAATAGTGAACCAGAATTTCCCTACCTCTATAAAGTGTTTGTTTAACTTTCATTACCTAAATTTTTGATTTTGATTTTTAAAGGAAGATTAAAGTTATCTTAGACTAAAATTTTGATTAATGTTGACTTTACCGAAAATAACGCAAAATCTGCTTTAAATTTGATAAACAGACTTTGACCAATAATGGACGTATTAAATGTCCTTTAATTAGCCAAAATCAACTTTGGCAAAAAAATGTCAAGTTATTTTTTTTAATATTGCAACGTAATATTGCCTAAACAAATATGGAATTATATAAAAAATATTTATACTACCATAATTTATTACTGTGGTACCAATGATACTATTTTTCTAATAACTAGGTATTATAGTATAAGTATTAAGAACTTATCTAAATTTATTGAAGTAAAACTGTTTTTGGAATAAATAATTTAAAAATTGCAAGAAAAACCAAATAGAGTATATGTGAAATGATTAAACTTTATAATTGCCGATGTAAACTAATAAGGCAAATAATCTCTCTCCAGGCTAATGTATCCATCTATTTAAAGATTGCCCCCGGGAATCAAAATTGTTGAACTCAACATTGTACCACCACATAGTCCCCATGCAACTGTTTCTAAATGCATACATGAAATTTTGCATGCATGCGACTTATGGACCAACAAAAGTTCTAGTTACCTAATAAAACTGAGAATATCTATCCCATAACTGGTGGACCAAAGTCGCTAACTCCCATTGCCCCGACAAGTCCCCGGGATTTTCTCCAGCTAGTGCATAATACTTCGCTCCCCATATTTGGAGATTAGAGGTGTGCTAAATATCGTTATGACCATCTACACGATGTTACAATGAACATTTAAAAGTGCACTCCCTGAATGACCTCTCAAACTCATCCAATCACCAATTCTAAGCTCTCTTATTTCCCGGAGCTTTCGCACGAGTAAATACATGAAATGGTCGTGGAGTTAAAACAATTGCGGAAAGTTTCCTCCTGTGCTATTTAATTACCGGGTTTTGTTAAAAGTCCAATTAAATCGAGCTTTATTTTGTTGTTAAAATAATATTAATCAACTCCAATTTATAAGGTAGGATAATTTTCTGTAAAGTAAACATCGGTATTTATCAATTCATTTCATCGAAAGCGAATTTAAATTATTTTTACTGTTGTAATTTTAGTAGTATTGCGTTATTGAATATTTTGATTGACCAAAGACCTTGTTTTGATTAAACTCACCAACCACAAAAAACTTTGCAAATAAACAGAATAAATAATACTGATAACATTCGCCTACCAACAAATCTATTGACTTATCGAATGTAGAGAAAGGATTGTAAAAGAGATCATTAAATTTGGATAATCAAATATTTGATTTAATTTTTTGTCGGAAATTGTCAACAAAAAAGTTGTAAAATTGTATGTTTTGTACACTCCTTGTACCTGGTACAATGAATACAACGTTATTTTTACTACACAATAATGTTTTAATGTTTTTCTAATCATTTCACCAATTGTCAAAATCACTAAATCACTAACACTATAGTTTGAGGTCGAGATTGCAGGCTTTTTTGAGAAGTTTTTTGTATTTCCAATTGATTAAATTTAAATTTATTAAATTGCAGAAAACAAGTAGTAAAAGTCCAAGGTTTATAAAATACACAGATGGCCTCATGGTGGCTACGTGACGTATCCAGAAGAAATTCGTACATATCTTCAGACTGATTCAATTTCAAAATTCTTCGTATGACGTCATTGTTTTTTCTAATGGAGCAACCTGTGTAATTTACAAACCTTGGTAAGTCTACTAGTGGCCGAGTGGTCAAAGTAACCATTTCATCCTCGTATCGAGCAAATTTTCGATATTTCTCGATTACAGATTTTTATTAACCCTAGAGTCGCTAAGGACCTTGATAGTTATAAGGCGACGATAAATAGCAATTAAAAAAGTAGTAAAATCCAGTTTGATATAGTTTAAGTTTTTGATAAATCAAGGTAAATGATGTTACTTTATTAATACAAGCAATTTCTTTTGTTAAAATAGAAAGTCATACACTTATCAAATTTATTGAAAAGAGAAAAACAAAGATTTCAAGATCAAAAGTAGGTATAATGAATAAAAAAAATTTTGTACACTTCTTTTAGATATCGAATTACCACAAAAGAAATTTCGCAACGTATAAATATGGACAAAAAAACACTGGTAACCATTAGAAAAAGAACATTATTGTATCATCAATTTAAAAAAATATAATTTATTCTATTCTAACATCAATAACAGTGATCCTTAACCTTGTTGAAGGTACTGACCTCCATCAGTTTCATATGAGTTTCATAAGAATCCTTCTTATTTGGGAGAATAAAATATAATTTTTTCGAACTCAAAACATCGTAATTGATACTGCTCATTAACTTAATGTCTACCAAAGACTTTTGTAATCAAAAGCCGTACATAGGAGTACGAGATATAGTCGCAAATGATCTCGCAGTTTAAGCTTTTTTCAATAAATAATAAGTTATAAAACATAGGTATATATTTGTACATAGATGCACTAAATGAACAAAATCATTATATCGCCGAACCCGCGAGACTGACTAACCAAACCCCTGTGATTCAATTCAAGCCAGGCTTAGAACTACTAATTTAGAAAACAATTTTTGCCAATTCTCTACTTTACAGTATTAAACAATATTCTCATTTTCTTCTTTGTTGCAACTGGCACCAGAAAAATGACAAATAAAATATTAATTTTTATATTTATAGAATCATAACAGCTTAGAAAAATTAGAAGGCTCAATTTTGCTCAATTTTGCTCAATTGGTTCGATCTTAACAAAAAAGAAAGTAATCGATTTTTGTTTTTTAACGAAAAACGACGTTGCGAGGAAAATTTGGGTTCAATTTAAGTCAGATTAAGAACCACTGATTTAGAAGACAATTTTTCCCATACCTCTACTTTACAGAATTAAATAACTTTCTTATTTCTTACGTTAAAAGTGGCACCAGAAAAATGACAAATAGAATTTTAGTTTTTATATTTATAGAATCATAACAGCATAAAAAATTAAGAAGACTCAATTTTGCTCAATTGGTTCGATTTTAACAAAAAAAAAGACTATTAATTTTTGTTTCTTAACAAAACACGACATTGCGTGGAAAATTTAAAGGTTCTTCAATATGAATTGACAGAATTTTAAGGAAATGTTAACAAAACTAAAATCAAATTTCCAATAATGTCTTAAAGCTTCCTGTTAAGACTTCCTGTCCTCCGTTTTTTTGATTGCCATACTTACTAAGAACTTCTTTCCATTAAAACATAAGAAGCAGTTTCGTCCTATATTTAACAAAATTAGCTTATTGGAGGATTAAACTGTACTTCAATAGAATGAAGATGCTTTCTTGAGATCTACTTATATTTACTATTTTAGCAGCAAGATTTTGAGATGGGCTTCTCATCTATTTTTTGCTCTGATTTTTGTGCAGCATTTTTTTTTTTGGTTCCTTGGTATTGCTTCATAAAGATCTATGATTACTGTAAAGCTACTTTTTGATGGTTTTTTTACCGTCGATTTGATCAACCTAAACACTGGTTCTGGACTAATGAATAGTGTCACCGTCCCTCAACGGATTTTGTATAATTTTGTATCATTACTTTGAATATATTGAAATTGAAAGCAATGAAAGAAATTCAGCAATGAAGAAAAACAACTAATTACTTTAAGTAACGTACCTTTGTAAAGTGCAGTTTTTTCTATGACGCAACAATCACCATTTGAATTTCTGAAAAGAAAAGATAATTCAATTAAATTTTGATTCACTGTGATAAAAACAATAGAAATTAAGAAGCCATTAAGGTTTTATTTTCTTTTTAAATACTGCTTGGTTTTTATTTTGGAGTTAAAATAGTATAAAATCTAAAACATTATAATAAAAATGTACCAAACTGAAATATGATACGACAACAATAATCTAAAGTAGTTCACAAATATTTCACTGTTAAAGTTGCTGGTTTGTAAATGATTCGTTTAAATCACTGATTCTAAACGATGAAATTTAAAAAAAATATTGCTTTTCCCAACTTTTATAAAACTAACATTTGTAAGAAAATGGAATGAAAAGCCAAAGTTTTTGCTTTAACTTAGAATGACAAGTTTTATTAAAAACGGATAAGCTATATTTTCATACTTTCTCATCTCAAACCGACGAAATTTTGAAATTTTCAAAAGTTATAGATTTAATCTTCATACCGTATATTTTTCATCGTCTTTAATGAAACTATGAAACTAAGATATAGACGACGAATAAATGTATAAAAATTTATAGCTTTTCTAACATTTACCATTAAAATATGTTTTTTTTAAACTCAAGACGTTAGACAAAGTTGTGACTACAATAAAGTAAAAAATCACAAAGTTATGACTACATCAAAGAATCGGATTAAGCCAATATTCATTGAGCTGTTAAAATTTTATTTTTTTGCTTTTTTCAGATATTAATAATTTATGTAACGACACAATAAGTACTCAAATATAAAACAAAAGATATTTTGTTATGGTTAAATGGTTCATGTTATTCCTCAGATATAGACGAGCTTTTTCAGGGATAAGTATTTGTTTTATTTTTTATTTCATGATCTTAATTGTTAACTACCTTCGCTTTATAACTACTAAGATCTTTGGATACTTCAGGGTTCAAAAATATCCATAATCTTTTTTTATTTTATATTCTTAAAATATTACACAAGTTATAATAAACGATGTTTCAATAAGAGCACAATATTTGAATTGCGCGCCATGCTTGACAATCATAATCAATCATTGTCAATCATAATGCCCCATGATTATGACGTGACAAAACAAAAGTTGACAGATTGGATTTAGTAAACATGAAATAGTAGACCATGAATAGCGAGAGAATCCACCAATTGGATCCTTGAGCATCCTGCAGATGTTGTAAACAAAAAAAATTTCAGTAATGAGACCATTTTCCCCTCGATGGTTTCGTGAATTGGCAAAACTGTCGCATTTGGGACTTAGAAAATCCACAAATGATTCGTCAAAAGTCAATGCATCCTCAACGGGTCACTGTATAGTGTGTGTTATGGCCTGGAGGAATAATTGGACCATTTTTCTTCGAAAACGAAGAAGGTAATGCAGTAACGGTGAATGGCGAGCGTTATTGTGATATGATAACAGTTACTTGTGCCTTATTTGGAAGCTATTGATCTTGACGACATGTGGTTTCAGCAGGACGGTGCCACATACCATATTGCCCGTGAAACATTGATGATCTTGCATGAGTTTCCTCCTGGCCGTGTAATTTCTCGATTTGGTGACCAAAATTGGCCGCTTTTGCGATTTAACGCCTTTAGATATCTGGCTGAGGGATTAACTGAAGATACAGGTTTATGCCAATAAGTCAGCAACCATCGAAGCATTGAAAGCCGAAATTAGACGCTGTATCAATGAAATATCACTACATGTATTCAGTAACGTTATTGAAAATTTCGTCAAAAGAGTATGCAAAGGTCATCAAAGTCGTAGCCATCGTTTAAAAAATTGTTTCATACATAATTCCCAAATGTTTATTTTCTAAATCGATAAATATTTCAATACTTTGCTATAGAAAACCATGTTTTATTGAACACTGAAATCTTGCGCTCTTATTGAAAAACCCTTTATATTATTTTCAGATCTCAATTAGTCTTAATAAAATAACATTTTCAGGTTTTAGAGAATCAATTTTTAATTTATTATTTTCCAATTTCACAACGTTTCGTCACGTATCGTGACTTCCTCAAGCGTCTTGAAATAAATAAATAATATCATTGACATTTGTGGTAATTATTTGTTTATTTCAAGATGCATGAGGAAACGTTGCAGAATTGGAAAATAATAAATTAAAAATTGATACATTAAAACCTGAAAATGTTATTTTATTACACAGGTTTTTTAACCGTCAATGTTTGTAATATAGTCGTGAATCCTGATTCGAAAAACCACATAGACCAATCATGAATCCAATCATAGTATCCAATTACGTGATATACCATCATAGTATCCAATTACATCATGATTATTTTTATTTTTCCAACTAAAAAAGTTTCACCAAATAAATAGAGGAAACTATGTAGGTTCTTTTAAGTGATGTTATCCATAGATTAATAAAATTTGTAAAACGGCATTTTATCTATCGTGTATAAATCCCTCAAATTGATTTAATCTTAATAAATCACACAACTTTGACCATTCTACAACACAAAAAAATATAGTGATTTACGACTTGTTTGCACCAACCCCACATCAACATTTCCAATCTTGAATAATTTATAAATGTATTTCGAATCCAATGAAATCTGAATATCCAAATTGCTACATGCAAATTTATCACACCATTTGTGAGCCTAATTGAAATTAATACCAAAATTCAGGGTCAATGTCAAATTTAAAACTTGTCGGAAAAGCAAAAGTTAACATTTGCGTATTTTTCTTCGTTAAACTTTAGGAGAATTGGAGTAAGTAATAGAAAATAATAAAAATGGGAACTGGTAATCATAATCCGGCAGAGCCTACGACTAGCATTCAATTTTACACAAACAATTGAACGTAATTCGGTTTAATGGTGGATAAAATAGCAACGGCGACTGGATGACGTCTTTTTTACATCCCTTCAAATATTTATTTATTTTTATATCAGTCAGCGATAAATGAAGTAAATTAAAACATTCGTTGAAAACTACATTGGCTACACAAAGTTCTAATGTCTCTATTATCTTTATAAGCCGTTAAAAAAGAAAAATGTGCGGTTGGCTTTTCCAAGTTCAAATAAATTTGTGAATAATTAGTCTTAAACTTTCCCGTGCGGGACAAGGGTGCAATTTTCATACGATAAAAGTAGGGATTACATTTTCGACTGAATAGCTCCGACTTATGAAATGTAATCCATAAGATATTAGTCTAATCCAGGTTATGAGAGAATGAGGGGGCACATAGTCAAGCCACCCCCTTTCACACATCTCTCCTATTTGTTTCTACCCTCGATCGAGAGCGACTAATTCAAACACACAAAGCTAAAAGCTTGTTATTCCTGGTAAATTGTACAAACGAATGGAAACTACTTTTAGTCGAAAAGGAATGTAGACGTTATACCGGTTGATACCATAATAAAATTGGGATTGAGACAGTGGTGAAATTCAAAACTGATTCTCATTTATCCGTGAACAAAACACAAAAGATTTGACTGAAACGTAATTTATTTTAAACAAAATAGTCGTGGTTACTTTGAAATTCAAGACTTTTCCAATTTTCAAATATCGTCTTGGTTTCGTTCTCGTTTTTCACTGTTATTTAGAATAAAGCCACTCATCTTAAGCTGTTTTTTTTCAAGAAAATAAAGGTATTAAGTTCAGTTCGGAAATCTGATGTTTTAACGTATTAAAATCTTAAAAGAAAACCAAGAAAAACAATATTTTCATTGTAACTCTAGTAACTCAGTATTGATATACCGGAATCATAGACAATATCGTTTATTCTAGAGAATTTTTGGTTCTATTTCTATCTTCATTATTAATTCTTTTCTCACAAATATCATCAGTAGATACACAATAAAACTAAACAAGTAAATTATTAAAGTTTTAATGGTATTTAATCCCTAGTCCAGTGATTCTTAACCTTTATTTTTTGTTGCGGTACACAAAGGAAAAGATAAGTTTAAAAAATATTGACTTACCTATAACACACTGCGTAAAAAAGTTAATGTTAATTATTTTAAATGTGCGAAATAAACTAATATCCATACTGCTAACGTCCCATTATCAAAATTAAGAATGCGGATAACGGAAATTAGGACATAAGACGCATCAATAGACTATCTAAAGTGGCGACGTTTCGTATATTTTGAGACATAATTTGCTTTTTTAGTTGCTTGAAGAAGTATAAATAAATATACGAAACGTCGCCACTTTAAATAGTCTATTGATGCGTCTTAAGTCCAAATACCCGTTATCCACATTCTTAATAAACTAATATGTACTACAAAAATACCAGTACGTTTAGGTATTAAGGGGTTAGGTACAAGTTAATAATAAGAATAATTTTAATGCAAAGCTTTTTGAAAATTTCATTAATATTTGGTCGTAAAAATAACAACGCTACTCTCATATCGTCTTCTGCATTTAAGAATTATGATTTTTTTTTAGTTTTAATGTTGGTTAATGCAGAAAATCTGAATTCACACAATATGGGGAAAATTGTACAAATTTGTTAAAAACATTTTTGGCTATCATTCGATAATCGCATCTAATGTTAAACTAAAATAATTTCAGTGATTCTTCTGAATGTTTTAATATTATATCTCGATTATTGGAAAGTAAAATGAGTTCTTCCTCTTCATTTAAAGTTAAGTCAAATACAGAAATATCCGATATGAGAAATGGATTAAAAACCCAATCAAATTTTGGGAAATAACAAATAATTTTCTCCTCTAATATTGTCAAATGGTCAGTAGTAATTATTTTAATCGTTTTATAACAGTTTTTTGGGACTTGATAACAAAGTGATTGGTTCTAATAATTAGTTTGATTATTGATAAATTTTAACGACAATAAAGCAGGCTATTCACGCTCCGACTTGCAGTCCAACTAGTTGGACTACTAGTTGGATCGCCTAAATGATCCACTAAACATCCAACTTCCAACAGCACCATTCACGGTCCGACTTTAGATCCAATTTCGAAAATTGGGCCACTAGTTGGACTGCAAGTCGGACCGTGAATGGCTTGCTTAAAATTAAAATAAATATATAACATAAATGATTTCTAAAATGAGATTTTCCCACGAATTTAAACAATGACTAATTATTTCAACATATTTTTGAGCATAATGCTTGTACGAATCCGAGCAATAATAATAAACTGAATCACATATAATTATCAATTTTAACGAACGAATTTTTCAGCATTGCAGAATTTTTCCTTTTAAATCATAATTAATTATATTAACATAATTATATAGTTAAAATTTAGCGACACACTTTTGAAATTTTGCAGCACAGTGGTAAAGAATTGCTGCCCTAGTCAAATGAAAACTAAAATGTCTAAAGAAATCGTTATTCAGGTTTTTTCTCTAGATACCTTCGGCTTGTTTTCTTAGGTTAAGTTATCGCATAATTTGATTTTAAATAAAAACTAACTTTATTAGTTTTTGTTTTAAAACATCAAAAGATTGTATGAATAGAGTAAGCTTAGTCATAAATCGGGCCCCCATTTTGTTTCCTCTTTTTTAAGACCAGCGCTCCTCGTGGCTTTCGTTAAAATTATTCCTCTCTGTTCCATAGACTGACCTAACGAGGAGAGAACATATTTTGTCTAACTATACTATGGAAGGGGTACGAGCACTCGGAAAATTAAGGGGAAATGACAGTTTAAATTGAACATGGGACTTATGGAGGTCGTTTCCTCTAGTCACACACTCTCGGTGTTAGAGTATCTACGCTTCGTTGGTATGCTAAACATGATATACTCAAAAAATGCTGATCCAATTTTGATACGGTCACCAATCACCAATGAACGGAGTGATTCATGAGAAATGTTAAGTTGCGTATTTCGAAAAAAAAACCCTAATTTTTAAAATTTTATCTTTGAAGGGCTAATAGTCTTTAATTGAAGAGACTATGACATATGAACAAAAAAATATGGCAAATTATAGTGGTTCCGATTTACTAATTTCAATATAGTCTTTGAAAAAAAATATCAAAGAGCAAGATTTTTGAAATTGAAATCAAAATTGGAGACAAAAAGGTGACCCTATAAAAAATGTAATGTTTTTATATAAAAGAAAAAGGTTATTTTTTATAAAAAAAAATTTCTCAGTATTTTCGTAACAAGCATTACTGACGCATTACTGAGCATTATTGTGTTTTGGCTACAGAAAGGTAAATAGCCGAATCTTTTTACGGAAATATTGTATAAATAATTTTTTAAGTAAAAATATTACCAATACAATAAAGATCATCCAAAGTTATAATAAGTCCACGTATTATAACTCGTACGTATAATAATACAAAATGTTTTATTAAATATTAACAAAATAAACGCGAAATTAACACCAGCGTTTGTACCTTGAGATAAATTTACCCCAAAAATGGTATAAAAACCACCCTTAGGAAATAAACTTTTCTGTTTACCGAAAAGTAAAAGTAAGTCTCGAATTCATATGCTTTAATGAGATATTTTAATTCAAATATTTACGCTTTAGTAAAAGAGCCGACAGCATAATTACATCCATCTAAATCCATATTTTCATTTATGCCAAATTTCCCTATTGAAAATTTCTACTCTTTTCTCTACATAGTACATCACATGCCGTCTATATACACAATATAACGAGACGAAAACACGAAAGACACAACGACGAAAATCCCGTAAATAATCATTTCTAACCAACTTTTCGGCCTTTGAAATAATAATTTTAATCAATGCATCTCACATATACGTATTATATTTCTGTTATCAACATTTGAAAATTTCATAGTTAATATTTCATATATTAAATATTGTGTGACTCGTTTCGCATACTCACTAAACCTCCCCCTCCCCCACCCCTGCTTTACCCCGAAAAAGCTCTCGAAACTTCTCTACACGTTTTCCATCAACGAGCGTTATACAATGTCAAAAAGAAGTATTTTCCATGCGTGTAAATACACGTTCGCCATTCATACAATTTTACGATCTAATGAAAACAGTCCATTAATTTTTTAGAGTCAATAAAATGCTAAGAAGGTGGGTTTTCATTTTAAATTTATGAGTCTCTTCATATTCATATTAAATAAATATTAAATAATACGAGCATTATGGATGTGAGGGCTTAAAAATTAATTAAACCTTAAAATTCGTGCTAAAAGAGATTTTTCCTGCACGCACTAGAAAAAAAAAGTTAATCTTTTTATTTAAGACGACAGCTACAAAACATATACGAATACTGTATCTATCGAAAAAACAAATATAAATAAATAAAGAAAAGCAAATTTGATCAAGACAACAGATTAAGAAAAACCGCAAATACTAAAATAAATACTTATCGGTTGAATGGAAAAGAGTTTTCTTCTCTTTTTTTCTTTTCTTAAACGATTACAGTTTGGTTAATGTAAATTGTAAATATCCTTTGTATGGCTTTATCATTTGAACTCTGAATTCCTTTATGTAGGATCAAATAAAGTGGTTTCATAAAAAAATAAAAAATAAAATAAATAAAACAGGCTTTCTGGTCGCCTTTGTACTTTCTTGAATGCTGGAATTTATAGTAAATTGTTGTCAAACGAGATTTTTTTTTAAAGTTAAACGATTGAAACGTTTCGTTAAGATTTAAGGTCCTGAAAATTTCAATTTTCGAATCCGAAAAAAAATAATAATAAATTTAATTACATAGTACGGTAAGGGTGTATCACTGATCACTTATTTGCCAATTAATATATTTATCCATGTATATATGTATCCAGTGCTATTTGGCCTACAGCTTTGAAAAAAGCTGTATATAACACCTTTACAAAAATCTAGAGATAAAAATTTAACTACAAATTACTGACCTATCTTGCTGATTTCTAACTTAGCTAAAATTTTTGAGAAGGTTATCTACAGTACACTCTAAGATTCTTGTGATAAAAATAAATTAATTTCTGATTTTCAATTTGGTTTCGTTAAAAACAAAAGCACTAGCGAAGCTCTTCCAATTACTTCAAATTATATCTATACTAATATATAAAATTCTTACGTCTGTCTGTACATTTCGATTTTGAACCCAATTTTAGGGTAAATATTTGTTTCAAGAGGCCCTTATTCCGAATTTAACATTTTTGAAATTTTTGTCTGTCTGTCTGTCTGTCTGTCTGTCTCGATTTAACTAAAGAATGGAACAACCGAATTTAATGAAATTTGGTATTAAGGTATAACACAATTTCCCACATACTAAAGGCTACTTATCATTCCAAAAAAATATTAACGGATGGTATTCCCTAGGGATGAAAACAGAAATTTTTATACTAGACAGGTGAGTTATGTATCATTGGAAAGGTAATTTAAAGTTAGAAAATAATCTGTAAAAATATTTTTAGGTGAACTGATAAAAAGCACAGTAAATTAAATTTAAATTTTGAAAAATTGCCTTTTTGAAATATAAACCTTTATATATATAAAACACATAGTTGATGTTAATAGCGTAATGGCTTACGTATCTAACATTCTGATGCTCCTAATTATAAAGACGTGGGTTCGAATCTTACAGTAAACATTTTTTTTTTTTTTTTTTTACAAAATTGTTGTACATAGACCCTTAGAGTTTCTCAATAAGGAAATATTAACGAAAAAAAGTAATATTAGTAGTAATAATAATAACAGTAATAAAACTCAAAATAAATATGTTTTTAAAACCGTGCATACATAAAATCCTGTATTTATATATCCCCTCTGACTGATGAAATTTTAATATTCGATGTATTTCTTATAAGAAGTAGACATCTGAAAAGATTTTTTTTTTTGATAATTCCTACCCTAAAAGAGTAAAAGGGGTGACTAAGTTTGTATAAGAAAATGTAGAGTTAATTAATAATCGGAATTTTGAATTTAATAAGTGTATTTAATAATTACTTACTATATATATATATAGTAAGATAATAAATAATTACTTATCAATAAGTTTATGTTTTTGTTATATCATTTTAATAACAGCATTTTAAATAACGTTATTTCACTAAATTAGTATGAAAGTTTAGGTAATAGGTAGTTATACCAAAAACCAAAGAGGCCGTTTTTTATTTTTGTTTGTTTTTCAACAATCAAACTTTTTTAAAATCTATTTTTTATTAACCAATGATTGTGACCTGGAGTAATTATTTAACATTATTGCAGCAATTTTTTACTAAATGTTTCTATTTAAAGTTGACAAAATAGTGTTTTCAGGTATGATTATGTTTTTCGTAAAAGAAATAAGCAAAATAACAATTTTCATATACCACTACAAATAGCAAATCTGAAAATAAAATATAATCTACACCAACGTTACGCAGACGAAGTCGCAGGGATCAGCTAGTATATTATAATATTGGTAAAAATATACCAACGGTTTTAATTTTTCTAGACCTAGCAAAGGCTTTCGACACCGTGAATTACAAAAACTTATTAGATAAACTTTGGAGACGTGGTATTAGAGATATCCCTCATAAACTACTCGAGAACTATTTAACTAATAGTGAACAACGTATTATTATCAATAATAGTATTAGTAAGACTAATACTGTTAAAGTAGCCAGTAGATGTTCCTGAAGGAACAATTCTGGGCCCACTATTCTTCATTTTGTATATTGATGATAATTTTAATTGTCTACCTAATGGGGCTCTAGTTTCATATGCGGGTGATACAGTAATACGCTCTGGCAATACTTGGGCTGAAGTCAACCTTATATCAACTCGATGGTTAATTAAAATTGACTATTGGTTAAGGGAAATCAATTGTCTCTCAATATAGTTAAATCTACGTATATCACGTTTGGTAGTTACATTGATAGTATTCCTGATAATTTTCACCTTAAAATAAATAATGTTGAACTTAAAAGAGTAGATAGTTGTAAGAATCTGGGACTAATTTTCAATGCGCACATGAAATGGAACTCATATGTCTATGAATTATCAAAAGAAAAGGTACATTTCATTCTTATTCTATAAATTGAGCAAATGCTTAAGTCCATTGGTATTAAAAACTATATTTATCATGGATTATTTGAAAGCATAATCAACTATAGGATAGTTGCATGGGGTGGGGCATATAAAAATAGTGTTAGGCCATTAACTAGTATCCAAAATCGTTTTATTAATTATTTCACATCACGTAATATTGTTGATATACCCCTTGGTATCAGGGAATCATTTATAATCAGCGCTTTATCGTACTACTATAGTGAATGTAAAGAAGAATATAATAATAAGGGTTCACAAACTAGATCTAATTTATTAACGCTGCCAAAAACTATTAGCACTAAGAATTCTTATCTTGTTGCAATAAAATATTTGAATAAGTTACCTAACCACTTTTTTTTTAAATAAGAAGAAAATTCAGGTTATTTAAGAGCTTTTTGTTTTTTATTTTTTATTTAATATTTTTATTGTTCAATTAGCTACGTTTCGTTACTTATCGTAACTTCCTCAGGCTTCTTGATTCACAAAATTAAAATATTTTTAATTTAAATTCAATAAATAAACATTTTTATTTATAAAGATTTTTATTTATTGAATTTAAATTAAAAATATTTTAATTTTGTGAATCAAGAAGCCTGAGGAAGTTACGATTAGTAACGAAACGTAGCTAATTGAACAATAAAAATATTAAATAAAAAATAAGAAACAAAAAGATCTTAAGTAACCTGAATTTTCTTCTTATTAAAAAAAAATATAAAAGCTGAGATCTGAAATTTATTATCTATTACCTAACCACCTTAAAACTCTAAATTTTCAACGAAAACAATTTTAGAAAATATTAATAAGCTCAATTGGTAATTTGAGTGACTAGTCATTAACATAATTTTCATTTAAATTATATTATTTACTTTATTGGTAGTTTTGTTTTAACCTATAATTCATTATATTATAATTCTGTTTTAAATATATGCAACTCTAATGTAACATTCTAGTTTTATGTACAGATGCTTTGCATCTCTATAGAATGTATGCTGGAATATAAAATAAATAATAATAATAATAATGTATCTACAGGTTAAGATGCAACATTGCTCATTTAAACATCGATATTTTTAAAAGTGAAACATCAAAGGTTTTGAATGAAATATATTTTTTTTTTCGATGGTTTTTATCACCAATTAAATATATTTATATAAAATATTTTTAAATAATAAACTACTATACCGTAAAAATGTAAACGTTGTCCGTTTATAATCTAGCGTTGTTAGATTATAATTTAATCTAACCAGACCTATCGTTAGCTTATAACCTCACGTGTTATATTATAAACTGATGAAATTCACAAATCTATTCGCCTGTAATTAAGATAGGTATGTATTTGGGAAGCTATAGATTATGGAAATTACTATGGAGTGGCGCTATGATAAAATATCGTTCAAAAAATATTGCTCAAGAAGAACGATGCATCATCGAGATTAAGGGTTTCAAAATCGATGTTAAAACATCGATATTTATGAACGATATATCGATGTTTGAAATAATCGATAAATCGTTTGCATTTCTATGTACATGCGCAACAATAATACATATATCATCCCTAACCAATGAATAAGAATCAATTGTATTTTTTCTCAATTCCTTGAAACATCGGCCTGTTTCATAAAGAATCAAAGGAATTAACAAATAACAAAATAGGTTGAACTAAAAATATTAGTGAAAATATACGATCAATCGTGTTAGCTTATAATAATGACCAACAAAATTTCCATTTGGAAAATTAGAAGAAAAGAGAAAATTTCTTATCAAACCGTATTACAAATTCACAAAGTTATAATAAAATTGAATGAATCTCATCAATCAACGAAATTGTGGAAAAGTGGAAAAGGAAGCAGTTAATAATCATTTTTCAACATTAAAAAATTTGCATCTCGATCTACTTAATTCTAGAATAACAGATTCCAAGAGGACTTTACACAGTATGAAAAAGTATGAAAGCTCTAAAAGCTCAAAATATATGTGAAAAGCTGAAAATGAAACATAATATGAACTTAAAAAAAGATTTCAAAATGGTGCTAGAATCGCTGATTAATCGGTAAGTTGTTTGAATTAATTCATTACTACGGTAAAGATTTTGACAAATGATTGAAATTTAAATAATTTTAATTTCTAATTACTTAAAATTAAATCAGAAACCTTATAACAGTCAAAACAATACAATCCCAAATTTGTAAAGTAATCATTGGTATCTGGTAAATAGTTGTTTTGTTATATCTTACATAAAATAATGTAAAATAATTGGTGTTAAAATAATTCCATTTCATAAAAGCATTTGTACGAAGTTTGCAATAAAATTTCACCGAAATTCCATTCAACTAAATTATAATCGATGTTTACTCAATTAAAGGAAAAACTCAATAATTGTTTGAAAATTATAATCATTTCATTAATGAATCATCAAATATTTATTCCAATTTATTCCAACATGTTAATTGCTCCATCCGAAATATGTACTTATACAGAATATACAGCGATTATTATTTAAACACATTTTAATCAGTAATTATTTTTAAAATGCCACATCGCATTATTTCTACAGTCTACGTGATTTATTCGCAATTAAATAATTCGCATAATCTACTAATAACTGAATTATTTATAAATAGCATTCGAGGCTTTGTATGACACGGTTTTGTAACTAGCATTTGATATAACTAAATGCAGTAGAAAATAGCACCTATAAATAGTCATAAGCACTTTCTAACTGCTGGGATCTCTTCACTGCGCTTTGTTAACAAATAAAATTCTCATTTTCCGATAATCTTCCCTTGTCTCATCTCGATTTTCCATTGAGCCGTTTTAAATGTTCGACTCAGGTATTTCAGAGAAAGCTGGATGAGTCGACTAAAGGACGAATTATGAGAGGAAATTACGTTTCGGTGGATTATTAGCGATATGTTCTTAATATTATTCATCTTTGGGTACAAATAGGATGTTCGGGATAAATTCATCGAATAATTTACATCAAACGCTCTATGCAGACATTTGTGAAGCATGGTCACCTCCAAAAGCTCCAGTCTTTTTCTGTTCAACCTCATCCTTTCACATCCGCCACTGTACACTTATCCAGAGCTTTGCTCAAAGCATGGCTTTTGATCCTCTTAAATAGCGTATTATATCCATGCTGTTCTCTCAAGTCACTCCCTTGCATACATATCCATCCATTCTCCTCACTCTTGGAAAATAATATACAGAATGTTCCAGGTAAGTAAAGGCGAACGAAAAAAAAATTAGAATTCTTAATCGGATTTCAACTAAAAAGTCCGTTTCAAGGAAAAGTTTATTTCCATCATCTTTTGTTAAGAATGTGTCATTGGTATCTAATAATATTGGACATTACTAACAACTGATTACTATAAAGAAATGCATTATTTATGATCTTATTTTCGATTCCAAAATATTCTTAGAACTTTAAGTCTCCTTATATGTAAAGTTAAGAATTTCATAAAAAACATTTTTGAAATTGTACATTGGTGATAAAATTACATTCATGAAAAGATTATATTAAAAGAAAAAGATAAGTGGAGTAAGAAAGAGGAAGGAAAAGATAGTAGACGTCTACTATAGCTTTCGCAGAACTTCAAAATAAAACTGGTTAATTATGAAACTGGTAAAACATTATCTACTACTTGTCATATATAGTGTAGTAATACCAAAATTTTGATGATTGCAACAATGAATAGCGATACCAAATGACTACATTTAGTTTGCGTATACAATATATAGGATATATTGCGGTCCAATTTATATAGTATAATTTAATATAATAATATATAAAAATCATACCATAAACATAAATTGCTTTGTGACTACTTTATAACTGTTTTGTGATGATTCATCACAAAGCAGTTACGGAGTGATCCAAACTACTTGATGACCACTGAGGAAGATTGCTTGGCAATCGAAATACGTATCTGGGCAATACGTCACGAATATTTTTGTTTGAACTTCTGTTCAAATTTATGTTTATGGTATGATTTATATATATTTTTATATTAAATCATACTACATAAATTGGACCGCAATATATCCTATATATTGTATACACAGTATAACTGTTCAAAGTCAGTGAAAAAATCTTATTTTGATTATACATTTAGTTTGTTTTTCTCTACTATTTCACCGTCCTCTCATTATCACTCGTCACCAATAATCTTATATGATATAATTATCTTATATGGTTCACCAATAATCTTATATATTATAAACTTATATGAGTACAATTGAAATTAATGGAGCAAATAATTATTTCTCCTGAAGACATCTATTACCATAAAAGGATATTTGAAAAAGTACATAGGATTTTAATTGAAATTTAAAACGCAACAGTTGAGAAAAAGATACTTTTTAAATAAATGATAAAATTCAAATCTCAGCTTTTATTAAATAAGAAGACAATTCAGGTTGTTTATGATCGGTTATTTTTTTTTTTTAATATTCAAATTAGCTACGTTTCGTTACGTATCGTAACTTCATCAGGCTTCTTGAGTCACAAAAAATATAATATTTTCAATTTAAATTCAATAAATAAAAAAAAATAAAACAAAAATAACAATTTTTTTTTATTTATTGAATTTAAAATGAAAATATTATATTTTTTGTGATTCAAGAAGCCTGATGAAGTTACGATACGCAACGAAACGTAATTAATTTGAATATTAAAAAATATTAAATAAAAAAACCGATCTTAAACAACCTGAATTGTCTTCTTATACTTTTTAAAGTAATATCTTCCTTTTGTTAAGATATTATACACTATCAAATCGTACAAGTTGTCAAATACATTGAGAGATCGTTCGAGGACATCGAAGAAAAAAATGTTTCTATAAGTAAGCGTGAAAAACATAGTAATAAAAATTTTGACCCAATTCTAATAGTAAAGAGTAATTACCAAAAACGAAAAATCCACTAGCAAAATTAAGTCGAGTTTTGCTATGGGAAAATTGTGGACTAAATTCCGAAAGCAGTAGCTAAAATGCTAAAGTAGCTAAAGAGTAGAGTTTAATAATACATAGATCAAAACCCTAAACCCTGTTTTCCAGAATACTGTTTTCTCAAAAATGTCCATACCATGGTCTCTTAAAGCACAAAAAAAAATCCAAAACTCTTTTTTCCAAAAATTTTAGACTTTAGTGACCATCAATATTTTACTTATACACCATTAATTACTATTAAAGAATTATTTTCCAAGATCCTCTGAGGAGCCGCATAGTTAGAGTTATGCTTTGATAAGCAATGTCCTATAGAACAAGTATTTAAGAAACTATGACAAGTATTAAAGAAGAATAACGAAATAAATAAGAAATATTTAGAATAATCAAAGAAAAAAGTACTATCTACGGTAAGGGGATAAGAAGAAACGCAGTCTGGAGAGTTGTTATTTTAAGAATAATAGAATTCATACTTAATGCTTTTGAAGGGAAACTAGAAGGTTTCACGAGAAAAGAGGAAGACGATGAATAGAGATCCTTAATTTATAGATACAAAAAATGGATTAACCCACTTTGAAAAGACTTGACAGAAATATTCGACGTTGGAGAAAAGCATTTTACCAAACGAGTAACTTGCGGATACCAGCGGGTAACTAACCAAGTGGTAAACCTCCGTTAGGTTTAGGTAAAAAACAGAAAAAAAAATCTAAAAAAATGAAAAATATACGTACGATGTTAGGCCAGGATTCTGATGGAGCATTCAAGGAGTATTTTTTTTAAACTAAAAACTCTTATCCAAACTGGAACGCCCAGGAAAAATGGAAGGAAATAGATTGAAATCCTTACCTTATTAAAGAAAGAAATGGATTATTCTCCTTTAAAGAGTCTGTAAGGATTAAAATATAGTGGAGTGATCAAAAAAGTTTTTTGGAAAAGGAAGAAACCGGGAAAAGAAAGTTTTTTATAATTTGGCTACTGTTTTCTTGTTAGTTTAAGGTAAGTCAAGCTTAGTATGATTAATAGGGCCTTAAAATATTTTTCTAACATTAAGTATAGCTAGTCTTATTTTTTTTTTATTTTACTGAATGTTTTAAACGAAAATTATTACCTTTTTTTGCAATAGCTCTAAGATTTTTACGGGGAAAAAATGATTATTCCAAAAATTACAAAAAATGACATGAATTTAAATCTAAGGAAAGGATTTGGTAGACCATGTCTTTGTAAGAATTCTATGGTTGAAAATTTAATACTGCTACTTGATTCTATTTATAAAAGAAGACTTTTTATAATTTGGCTACTGTTTTCTTGTAAGCTTAAAGTAAGTAAAGTTTAGTATGATTAATAGGGCCTTAAATCATTTTTCTAATATTAAGTATGGCTAGTCTTAATTTTTTTTTATTTTACTGAATGTTGTAAACAAAAATTTATATCTGTTTTTCTTCAAAAGCTCTACGATTTTTATAGGCAAAAAATTATTATTCCAAAAAATGACAATAAATGACATGAATTTAAATCAAAGGAAAGCATTTGGTAGGCTATGTCTTTGTAAGAATTCTATGGTTGAAAATTTGATGAAGTTACTGGATTCTGTTAATATACCTATTTACTAAGACACCCTATATACATACTTATTCCATGTTTTCCAACCACGCACTTCTTAACTCCCCAACAACCCAACAAGCTGCACCATTTAGTGGCTTTTAAATCGTACATTGAATTGTATTTAGCAACCACGATAATTATAAAAGTTGACGTTCTGTGTTCCACAGCACATAATCCCTAAATCCTCCCTGAAAACATATTAATAAATAAATGGTACTTAGTTGTTTATCAAACGCGAACCTAAGCCCTCGACAAATGAATTTCGTTCATAAACTCGCTTTGAAAATTTTATCAATTCCACATACACAAAATCAAAATGCTCCTGGATGAAACAAGTGAGCATCCTGTTACGTTATGCTCGGCAAACATTTTCCTTATTTTCTGCGATTTGTATTTTTAGTAAATAAGCAACCACCTAACCATTCATTCGCAGAGTTGTGCGCTCACGTCTTTTCGATATATAAATTCAGAAAGCTCTCCCGATTTCCCATACTAACATCGATATACAGTCTGGTTGAACAGCTTTAGGGCGTAACAGAACCAACAAGCCCGTACTATTACGCCTTCAGCACTCACATGTATTCGGATCTCTAAGCATAGAATAAAAACCTTGATTCTAACCTCACTCTATTCACCGGGTGCCCTGGTATAAAGTAAATGGGTAGGTATGTGTGTGTTCATATATAATAAACAAAAAAGCAACGAGTTGAAGAAAAATAAAACAAAACACGGGAGAGAAGAAAACAAAAACAAACTATTAAATACTAGAAACGTTTCGAATCAGGTCAGATTTTATATTAAACTTACATCAATTTGAAAATCTTACAAACTTTGTTCGTTTACTTAGCATTGTTTATTTTTTTGTTGTTTGTAAAACATTTCAGGATATTTACAATTGATTACAGCTTTAAATAAATAGTAGCGAGTGATAGGAAAGAAAATCGAATATAATTGCTAATATTTATAAAACTAGTCATGAACGTGTCAGACTACGCACGGTGAAGGGTTTATAGTAGAGAATAACGTTGGCAGATTAAATTATTTCATACCTTTATAAATTTCCAAGCGATTATTTATTTTCCAAAAATACTGTGAATTTTATCATCCATGATCTTTGAATTTAAAAACGTAGAAGTGCAGTGGGAAATATTCCATATCTCTAAAAAAATACACTTAATTTTATTAATGGATAATGCATTCATATTATCCGATTCACAGAAGATACTAAAATAGTTGCAAGTAATCTGAATGGGTAACAACGACTGATTAACAGAGTTTCAGAAGGTGAAGTTTCAGCCAGTGAAGGTTATAAACTTAAACCAAACATCAAGGAGACAAAATTTATGATTACCTACATAAATCTTGGCGAAAAGCTAACTGTCAAGTATCACCCAATCAAAAGAGTGAAACCTTATTGGAAATGCTTGGACACTACGATAAATGAAAACTGGAATCAATCAATAGAGATCAATTGTCGCATCGGAAAAGCGCGATTTAAAGCTCCTCAGGATGAACAAAGTTTTAACAGCTTTTGCGATGTTATGTCTTTTATGTCTTTTCCAACCTGCTGTAAGGGGTGGATTATTGAATCTTACTGGAGATATCATGCAAATAGCTGAAAGCTTTCGAATTATGGTTCAAAGTACCGTAAATACCGTGAATTGATCACAAAATAAACGAGGAAATCTTGAAAATAATGAGTAAAGAATAAGTAAAGAAAAAGAGGTATTATTCAAGATAAAGAACAGGACGCTGGAATTCCTGGATAACGTCATGAGAAATCCAAGAAAATATCATATATTATAACTTCGTTTCCTATTCTCGCTGGAGTACCACAGGGGAGTATTATTGGTCCTCTCCTTTACATCATTTATACGGCCGATATCCCAACTCACCCACATAGCTGTACTCTCACTTATGCTGATGATACAGCAATCCTTTCCACTAACCCACCCTAACCCCATAAAATCAACCAATACGTTACAGTACCACCTCGATCTCATCTCGGGATGGTGTCAGAAATGGAAGATAAAAATCAACAATGAAAAAAGTGTGATGATACCATTCACGCTAAGACGACTGACATACCCTCCGATTTACTTTGACAACGACACTATCCCAATTGCTTCCAAGGTTCGTTATTTAGGCTTTTACCTAGACAGCCACTTAACCTGGAACCCACATATTAAATTCAAAAGACAAATACTAAACCAACGATACGGACTATTACGTAGACTTTTAGGACCTAAATCTTCAGTTAATATAAAAACTAAACTCACCATTTACAAAACTCTACTACGACCTATCTGGGCTTACGGAGCAGAATTGTGGGGCTCTGCAAAACCATCCAACATCCAAATTATCCAATCTTTCCAATCAAAAGTCCTTCGTCGAATAATCAATGCTCCTTATTATGTTAACAACCGAATCATACACAATGATCTCAACTTTCCTTTTGTCACTACCTTAGTCCAAGAACAATTCCAAAAATTCCACTCCAAGTTAATCGACCATCCTAACCCTAATGCCCAAATTCTTTCCCCTGAAACTCATCCAGACAACTATGCCACATTGCATAGTATATAAATTGTAAATATATAGAAGGTAATAAAAGGTAAATTGGTAAACAATATTCAGAGAATTAGGATCAATAATAATCAGTCAAAACTATTTATTACATCCGCGACGTTTCGGCCCGGTTATTGAGCCTTCCTCAGGCGTTCTGAAATACCATAGCCAATTTTTATTAATATCAAAAATTATAAACAATTATTACAATGAGTTCTTACATATCGTAAATAATCGCTATAACCTTGTTAAAAACAATCATTGTCCATTCATTTTTATACGGTATAGTTGGTAAAAAACAATAATAAAACTCCCAAGATACACAAAAATTTTTTCAGTAAAATATGTAAAATAAAATTTCAACAAAAACAATTAAAAATTAGTTAAGGAATGAAGTTAATTTAAAAAATTTAAAAAATGACGTTATTTTAAAAATTCGAGCCGCTCAGTATTGTCTTTAACAAGGTTAAAGCGATTATTTACGAACGCCTGAGGAAGGCTCAATAACCGGGCCGAAACGTCGCGGATGTAATAAATAGTTTTGACTAATTATTATTGATCCTAATCCTCTGAATATTGTTTACCAATTTATCATCATTGAGGATCTGAAACTTTACAGTAATAAAAGATTTTTTTAAAAAAAAAAAGTATTATAACTCATTATACAGGAAAGTATCTGGCTGAAAAATACATACGAACTTGGTACACCATAAGGATGATAAAATAAGATTGTCCCTCAAGGTTCGCAATATCCGCTACGGATAGGATTTTTGAGAAACCCACTCTATTGTTTTATTACTTTTTCACTGGAAAAACATATTTATTACGATATTTACTTCATTTATTTTGAAAGTGATGTAAGGTCATTTTTTGACAAAATGATATATCGCGTAATTCATAATTAACTAAATTTAATTGTTAATTTATTACTGGTTGGTATATACTTTATCAAAAAGTCTCCATAGTTGATCCAATTTACAATTAATCAGAAAATGAAATTGTGTAGATAGACAATGATTATGAAAGTGGTACTAATCCATACGGAAGTATAGTACGGAACTATAGCTATACGGAAGTAGCTAAAACCAAGAACCAAATATCTATGGAATGCAATAAAAAACGAGTAGTAGTAAATGGAGTTAATGGAGAAATGGTAATTTTTTTAATTGTTATTTACCGTCGTTATAACTGCCCAGGTTTTTAGTGACTCTACGGTTAATAAAAATCCGTAAATCGAGAAATATCATAAATTTACGCGATATTTAATGGGTGAAGACCTAGTGGCTAATTGATTATAGGTATAAAGTGGAAACATTATTAATATAATTATAAAAATTATTTTTCATAAATAGAAGGTTTCCTAAGCTCTGCTGTTTGCATTTCAATAGATATAACATTAAAGTAGAGTCACCAAATAACGTCCCCTTTTTGAAACATAAAAATTTTGAAAAAAATGTTGCGATTAAAGGAATAAATATAACGTCAAAGTTTAGTTATAACATTTCTTTATTATTTTAAATAAAAAAAAATCTGTTAAATTCTTTATTATTTATGCAAAAATATTCTTTACAAAAAAGTAGACATTCTGAAAATTCTTTTTTGGGCACCTAATTACGTCCGGGGACGATATTGAGATCACAATAATCAGGACACTTACATAAACATAAACTATATTTTTAACAATATATAATTATTAGTATAATCATAATAATAACAATATCTAATCAGACTTATTAATCATTGATGTACCTAGAGTTTAAACTTTAAGTAATTTTAATTCTCTAAGCAAATTGAACAGATAAAGTTAGGCCCTGGATTTTCAACACAATCCTCATGCATCCATTGGAAACATTTTATGCATCCTATCCACTTTTCTCCCATTTTACCATGGTGCTGATCCCTGTTTCGTCCACACTAAATATTTTATTGAAAAAATGACTGTTGAAAAATTACAACTGCCGAATAACGAAGTAATTTCAATATCGTCCCGGGGGCGATATTAGGCTTATGTAAGGGGACGATATTAGGAATTTGCCAGTTGTGTTGACAACATGTATTCAACCAAAACCGCATGTCATAACCTAAATGAAAATATAATCGATTTAATTTTAAGCGATAACATCAAATTTTGGCAAAATTTCGTTTCAATAATTCAAGAACATCACCATTTAAACCTTATCGATAGTATTTCAATCAAAAACTTACCTTGACAAGTTTTTTATTTTTTTAAATATCTTGACACAGACCCAACATTTCACCGCTAAACATTTGAAATGGTTGTCTGACTTAACTGACTTTAAATTCAAATTATAAAAACTAAAGGCGTTATTTAAAAAAAAAGATACCCAAGGGGGCGAAATTAAGCTTGGGACGAAATTTGGTGACTATACCTTATATGTAGAGTTTACCTGCAATAAATTTTCTTATCAATTTTCATATTGATAAATCAGTAGAAACATTGTTACATTTGATATAACTAACCCATATTTTTTAATTGGCATATATTCTCACCATCCACCACTTTTAAATTAATAATTCATTTATTGATTGAAGTATGTTAATTTGCTAAACTATTAATGATATAAAATTCTATATTAATTTATAGTATTTAAGTTATACTTGTACTAAAAACACTTTAATTTAGTGTAACACTGTTATGGTGATATCAACCAAAACCTCATCGCTAAGCGTTAACCTATAATCAAAACACAGAATTTTATTTATGTTGAAAAATATCACAGTAAAATTTGATATTCATCATGAAAAACTTAATAAATAAAATGCAATTAATAATTTGTATATCATAAATTGCAAAAGTTTAGTTTCCGAGTGTCAACAATGTGTCCGCCTTTTTTCCATATCGATTCAGGTTTGATTTAAATTTAAATCAGTTACAAAACTATGCGTGATTGTTATTTTTATTAAATATCAGAGTGCAACTCATGTAATATTTATAATAATTGGCTAATTATAAACCTTAATAAAATATCAACGTCATATTAATACCTTTTGAAATGTATAATGAGCATATTTCATTTGAACCATTTCATGTTATCTATTGATTTGTTCATTTTTTTTTTAATTTCAACATGCACGTTATTAATAAAATTTTGCAAAGATACATAAACGGAAATTTTTTGGAAAACATTTCATTTCAATTTGAAATATGCAATTGTAACTTCATCACAAAAACTTATTTTTTTTTAAAGTGAACTATTAAAAATAAAATGAGGTATAATATTAAGTTTTGAGGAATTAAATAAAAATTACGTTATTGCAGGATTCATCGTTACGGATTACCCTTTAACTATGTACATATATAAGGGTTACCCATTTCTTTGATAAATAAATATTCACCATTTTGCTAAGGTGTTAATAATATACTTTCATTGTGCTCTATGCAAACTTTTGTGTCCACAAAACGCAATTTAAGGGAAGAACTGTTTTTATTTTCAATTGCTATTTACCATCGCCTCCGAGAAAATATGCAAGCAATGGAATTTTTTCTTTCGAAACTCTCAAGCGGCAAAAAACATCAATTGAAGGCGCAAACAAAGAATCAGAAATTTCATTATATGGAAAAACCTCAAACTGAGCTTTTTCTTTAAATAGCATATAAAGATAGAAACACTAATTAATGGTGTATAAAACAAAAATATTAATGTTTATAGAAAAGCTTTTAACGGTAACTTAGCAGTTTATTCGGGTTTTCTGGAAAATATTTGAGCGATGATTTTTATTTCAGTAAAAATACCAAAATATTTCATAGTTATTTTTTTACAAATTCCATAAATGAAGTGCTAACTTGATGGACGTCATGAAAAGGCCATCGTTCAGCACGGAAAAGCTCGGCCACATGTCGCTAAAGTTGTTAAGGAAGCTTTTGAAGCATTTCAATGGAATATCTTTCTCCATGCATCATATTCGCCGATTATTGTTCCATTCGAATAATACTTATTTCGGTCTTTAATGCATAACTTGACTAAAATTGGATTGATTTCTGGAAAGCCTTGAATTACGATTTTTTTTTTTAAAGGGACCTTATGTTTCCTGAGAGATAAGCAATTGTAGTAGCTTAAGATGGACATTACTTTCAGTAAAAAATATAGTAGCACTTATTTTTAAAAAAGCTTAAAAATACAAAAAAAAACTCAAAAGTTATATATACTACTAATAGTTTTGAATGACATTAAGTGCATTTTCATGCAATCGCTACTTAAGGAAACCTTATGTTTCCAAAGAGGTAAGAAATAGTAGTAGGTATCTCTAGATGAACATTACTTTGGGTAAAAAATATAGCAGCACTTTTCAAAATTGCTTCAAGAATACAAAGAAAGTTCAAAAGTTATTTACACTACTAAAAGTTTTGAATGACTTTAGGTGCATTTTCATGCAATCGCTAGTCGCTATGTAACATTTAAAGAAATAAGCAATAAAGCTAAATTTTCTTTAGCTTTTTCACCGTTTTTTTTCAAACATATTATTCATATTCTCCAGTTATGCTTTTCTCTATTATTATGTTTCCAAAAAGAGTACAAGGCCGGTATATTAATTGCTCATAAGCTAAATGTTTACTAACAAGTGTTACCTAATACTTATTATTTGCAATTAATACATTGACATTCGATAAAGCCTCATTTGTCGCTCAAATTTAGGCGCTCTTGTTAAATTTGAACCACGTGATATTTATTGTCAAAAATTAGCGACTGGTTAGAGCGTGAAAAAGCTCCATTTAACTTGATTTGCAAAAAAGCGATACCTTACAATAAACAAGTAAATTAATTCTTAAAATTAACTTTACATACTTAAATTGATAATTTTAATATGATTTGATGAATTGATTTAGTTTTTAAATTTTGTTCCAATAGAAAAGCTTGAATTTAAATAAAATGTAAGTATTTGTTTAAAAAGTTATATTTGTAGTGAATGCACAGTAAATAAAATAAAAAATACAAAAAAAACTCAAAAGTAATATATACTACTAATAATTTTGAATGACGTTAGGTGCATTTTCATGCAATCGCTAGTCGCTGGTTTTCAGCGAAAAATGTGGTCCCTTGACTAAAATGAAACATTTAAAAAAATAAGTGATAAAGCTATATTTTCTTTAGATTTTTCGTTGCTTTTTTCAGACATATCATTCATATTCTCTAGACATGATTTTCTCTTTTATTTACATTGCCAAAAAGAGTACAAAGCCGGCGTATTTATAACTCATAAGCTGAATGTTTACTAACAAGTATTACCTAATATTTCTCTCAATTATATACATATTCCATTACAATAAAGCAGTTATATCGATACATTGACATTCGATAAAGTTGTCATCATTTGTCGCTCAAATTTAGGCGGACATATTGCATTTAAATCGCGTGACATATATCATCAAAAACTAGCGACTAGCGACTGCGTGAAAAGCACCATTTAACTTGAATTGTAAATGGTATGTTAAAATTAACTTTGCATTCTTAAATCGATGATTTTAATATGGTTTCGTGAATTGATTTAGTTTTTAAATTTGATTTCAATAGCAAAGCTTGAATTTAAATTATCTCCTGGCATGATTTTCTCTATTGTTACATTTCCAAAAAGAGTATAATGCCGGTATATTAATTACTCATAAGCTGAATATTTACTTACAAGGATTACTTAACTAATACTTATTACTGGCAATAATATTCCTATACAATTAAGCGGTTACATCGATACATTGACATCCGATAAAGCCTCATTTGTCGCTCAAATTTTGGCACACATGTTACATTTAAATGACGTGACATTTCTCGTCAAAAATCAGCGACTAGCGACAGCGTGAAAAAGCTCCATTTGACTTGATTTATAAAAAAGCGATAGCTTACAATAAATAAGTAAATTAATCCTTAAAATTAACTTTGCATACTTAAATTGATAATTTTAATATGATGTGATGAATTGATTTAATTTTTAAATTTTGTTCCAATAAAAAAGCTTGAATTTAAATAAAATGTAAGTCCTTGTATAAAATATAGTTTGAAAAATGATATTTATAGTGAATGCACAGTAAATAAAATAATTAATTATTTATATTTTTATTGTTTGTTTTCAAACCGAAGATCTTAGCAAAATAAACTTTGTCGGAAATAAAAAAGATATCAAACAAAGAGTCATTTCATTGGGATTTACTTGAAAAAGTTTACGAGGCAAACTGCCACGACAGTCGTCGTCGACTTACTATATTGTTGTATCAGTTATAGACAAAAGTTTTTGATTGAATACGGCCAATAAAGCCAATATCACAGAATATTGCATCGATCTCATTAAATTTTGTAGAGGGAAAAACCGAGGAAAATCACAACAAAGACAGAATATTTTTAAACAAGTTTGATTAAATCAAGACGCCATTCCATTTACATCTTTTTTTTTCAGTCTACTTGCTCAAAGGATCGTTACTTTTAAAATAACGATTTGGTCGTGTTTTTTCTCCTCCATATCTACAAATTTAAAAATGAAATTATAATGATTTTTCCATTAGGACTCGATAAAAAACATATTTATTTATACCTGAGGGCAGCAATTTTCTACGATTTTTTCTCGGCGAACATTTGAATGATCATGGCAAATGTGTGTATCGTCACCACCATTTACTTGCATATAGGTATATATATATTTATATATAAAATGGAAAATTCGCTTTCATATTTCCACATTTTCAACGAAGGGACAACGAGGCTAAGTACATTTGCGCGATATATAAACGTATATGTCTCTATCAGACCTTTTGAATATTTGAAAGCATTTCCCGCGTGTCGTTCGTATCTCTCACCATTTCCGTATTATTTAGTCACTTCCGTTAAAGTGGTTGCCATGTTAAGAGAATTTAAAATAGAATTGCTTCTCTCTACATATATTTATGTCTATACATAAATAATTTGATTGAAGTGTTGCAATTGGTGTAATATATTTCAATTTCAAATAAAATTTTCTACAATTTTTAAATGAGGTTTTAAAAACGCAGTGGTATACGAATATCTACTCGACGTACAAATGTACAAACTTCTAACTAACTTTATAACGATTTCAATCTACCTATTTTATTTTTTTAAATTTTTCATCATGGAAACTTTCCATGCCACTGACCTAACGAATTTTGATTCTAATTTCCAATTATTTACTTGGAATACCAACACAAAACAAAACAAGACAAAACAGAACACATAACATTATGATAAGTTTTTCAAATCTTTGGTGGCAACTGATTAATACAGATTCTCAGAGGATTAAGATCGAAATTTATCATTTTTTTTATTATTGCTTTTTATCAACTGTATCATATCTATAAAAATAAATCATGACAAAGGTTATTGTTGACAAAGTTAAAGCGATTGTTTATGAACGCCTGAAGAAGCCCCAATAAAGGAGCTGAAACGTCGCGAGTAAAAATCGAGATTTAACAGCTTATTTCGATCCTAGTCCTCTAAGAATCTGTATTAACCAAATTACATAACTTGGAACTTAGTATACACATGCCAATTGCTTCAAAATTCACCGGAAAAAATTAAATCAAATGGAACTAAGCCAACGAAAATTTGACGTGTTCTGTTTTATTTTTTCTGTTGTGTCCTGCAACTATAAAAAACAAGCAAAAGAGATTATCTACTATTACATGTTAATGCCAATGAATTAGCTTAGAATTTACTTTCCGATCCTTTGTATTCATTGAAAAATTAAAGTTCTATATGCTTAGGAAAAACTAGAACGAAAGTATCTAGCGAGCTTTGATTTTTGAGGTGGAGAAGAATAAAAAAGAGCAATTATACAAATTGAATTACCATCGTAAAAGTAATGAGAAGCCATCGAAGATCATCAATGTGGTGATAGGAAAAATAATTATTTGGATAGATCGCATTCTGTTAGGAACCCTACTAATGTTAGATAAATATTGTAGAAGAAAAACTGGAAAAACTAAAGAAGAATTAACACCTTGCACCTATCATACTTAAGAAAAAAATTAACCACATTGACCAGAGAAACTTCTCCGGAGATAACATTGAAAGAAGAAGTTTAACCACTCAAATAGCTTAATCTTCGGTAATGAAAAACCGTATTTTTTTTTCTTTGACCAGACCTTCGTTTTTTTTTACCTTAAGGGTTAATTTTCACATATACATACAGGCATTTATCTATTAGATAAAACTTAATCGGAGAATAGAGAAAATATGCGTATTTTCACCTTAGAATAGTGATATGTGTAGAATTTATCTAAAAGATAAATTTGATGTGTTAAATAGCTATAATAAGCATATGATTTACCTATTCACGAGTAAAAATGCTGATCTTTGATTTCTTAGACATTAAAACCATACGATCTTTAAATTCTTGCAAACCAAGAAATAATTTTGTTACTTCTCAGAAGATTCGAATCCACAGTCTACAGGTTAAAAGTCCGTCATTTTAACGAATAAACTCTCAAGAAGTTAAAACTTGTTGATAACTTTTTAACCGTTTTTAATTTCAACAAAATCTATTTTGTGTACTAAACAAGTGGTAATCTTCTACCTCAATATGGTTTTAAAATTTTCCATCCGTGTACAAAACATCAATCATTCATTTCTGGACCAAGAAAACACAAACTTGTATCCTGCTCAATCACATTACTATTCCTTTTCCGTTCCTTTTTTATTTCAAACTTTCAACCCAATCCATTTCCTCATTGTCAAGGTTCAACGTTCCATCAAACATTGACGGCTTATTTTTACCATTTAATCATTTTCTTTCTAAAGGAAATATTTTGCAGTCAAAACGATTATGAAATGATGTTATTTTTAATGGAGGTCAATATAATAATAGGCAGTTATATTTAGATTGTTGCCAAAGACAAAGAACTAAAGAATGTACATATTCACATACCTACGAGTGAGTGAAAAAATATATAATAACCATTGTCTCAAATTTAAATTATCAGATTGTTATCATTTGTTTCAACTGTCATCATCATTTCGATTTCATTCAATTGTTGTGTCAGTACTGGCTGTGAAAATATCACGGGTAGCTACTTGTAAATACTTAATTCTAAACCTACGTATTTTACGTAACTGTATGCTTACTTTGAATGTTCCATAGTATAATAGAAGAATCTATGACGGTTAATATCTATATGCTGTTATTTTCATTTTTCTATTACTAAACTTTTCATGGACATAAGAAGACGTTTTTCCATGGAAAAAATTCTTTACATGAAGCATACTTGGAAAAAGTGCACGGTTTTTATAAAGAGATGAACTTATCAAAATAATCGTTTACTTATTTAGGATACGTTTATTTCGGGTAAAATATACTTTTGCTAAAAAAATTGAGATCGATTTTTTATATTCGCAAAAATTTTCCCACCACTTTAGACTACTTATTTAAAGTTCCTTAAATGGTATGTGCAATTTGCATTTAGAGACTCCAAATAGATATATTGTCAAATACCATTTTGTCATCTAAATATTTGGCGGCCGAATGTTTGAATATGTGTACATTTTGAGGGTGCCAAGGGAAATGTACCTAAAATACCAGGGGATGAAATAGATTACAGGTAAAACACCAAATTGATAGAAAACCAGATTTTCACTTCAAGTAGAGCTTGAAATATAGTTTAACTTTGATGGAAATGACAAAATATTTGGTTGGCAATTTTTTGCCGTATTTTAAGATTTGTTTTCTGGGATTAGAACAAAACAAAAAATTTATCAGAAACTTTGAAAATTGGTTGTGATCTATGTAGTCCGACTAATGATTTGTTTTTGCTTTGTAAGAAAATTAGACGTCAAATGCAAAAGATGTGATGAAGAATTATAAATAAAAGTGATTTTTTCATAAAATATATTCACCTTAGTCAGAATTTATTTAAAATTATTCCGAATATTTGACTATAAAATCAAGTTGATTATATCAAATAAGCACGATTGAATGGTTTGAAAGAAAGTGTTAAAAGTATAAATCATTTATATTCTAAATTTTAAGCAAATTTTGGCTTTTAGAAGGGGGTAGAAATTGTACGAGAAATTCGGAGCTTAAGCTTCATCAAAAATGTATCATTTGCTGGTAATCTATAAAGCAAAATAGGGAAACTGTAGAGAATTGAATGTGTTTATTTGTCACATTATACAAGGGATGGCCCATATCTTGTTAGTACGAATTAAATTAATCTGCATTAGAGCATAGCTGTGAATCCCTGTCCCATTCCACCAGCCTTTGAAGAACGTATTCATCTTGAGGGTTAACCAACTCTTCCATTCTCCCGCCATTTGCAAAAAGATGAGGATCAACGGTAGAATATTTCGCATATACGTGTGTTTGGGGTCGTAACTTTTTACATAAAATGATATTTGTCACCCGGTGTTTGGAAATTTATTATGTAATGGGCGTTAGCGATAAACAAGTGATGTGACATTACTAAATGGAAAATGCATTTATCATATTTTTATGATGGAATGTTGTCGCGTCCGTTTGCGCATAAATTCATCCCTGTCGCCACTGTCATCCGTTTACATCTTTACTTACGTTACTTTAATTATGAGTAACGGCATGTAATTGCATTATTGCATTATATGTAACTGCAGAAATGAATTATGAGCACACAAATTCAATAAAAGAACCAAGTGGAATGCTAAGTAGACAATTTTCACACTTCATACTTCTTTATGAAAATGATATTATTTCAATTGGTATAATGAAAAGTTATAAAATATTCTCATTTTCCATTAACAATCTTGTGTCACTACGAATAGCTGTAAAGTATTTTTTTAATTTTTAAGCTACATGCTTAATCAATAGAACTTAGTAGAGCAAGCTCTACTTAACATCAAAATACTTTCCAGTTTCAATTGAAATATTTTTTCTTCATAATATCAAAAAAAAATCTATATCTGGGTATACTTCTGGACTCGAAATTAACCTGGCAAAACCACATCTCAAGTAAAATCAGAGAAACCAACACTCGACTCATCCAACTATACCACTTATCAACAGAAGGTCTCGCCTAAGTATGGAATGTTCATTGATGATATACAAATCAGTCATTAGACCATTTCTCACATACTCTTGCGCAGTCTGGCTTCCATCCTCCAAGAAAAATCATAATGAGCTACAGGTGTTCCAAAATAGAGTCTTGAGAATCATCACTAAAGCTCCATGGTATGTGAGAAACAACCAAATTCATCACGAAATGAACGTCCCATACTTAAAAAACTTTCTAACCGCACTCACAAGGAACTTCCTTAACGGCCTAGAAAACTGTTTTAGTGCAATAGAACTAGGCTTGGGAGAAACCATAAATCATAGAAGAGTGAAGCGGAAACTCCCACAAGAGCTCCAAGAAAGAATAGATGTTTGACCACAAGATCAAGAATCAATCAACAAATAAAAAAATACAAAAGACAGAGGATTGAAGTTCGACTCCTCCAGCTACTTAAACGCCGCTAAAGACCAATTGCCTACCATCACCACCATAATATAGCGACACATCGCTGAACTGGTGCAAAATACATAATAGTCCACAAAAAAAAAAAAAAACTATAAAAGGTTTCATAGTAATATTTTTTATCAGTTGGTAAAAATAATTAAATGATCGATAGAATAAACTAATAACCAGGTGATGATACAATAGAAGAAGTGGAAACTACGAATAGAAGAATACATGCTGTATCCTTTATTTTCTTAACTATTACTCAAGGGTAATTTTAAGAAATAGTTTTCATTTATATGAGGATTAGGATTAGAAAAATATCAAAATTATTAACAAAACTCAGTAATTAAAACCATGCAGTGCAAGCTACGCAGATCGCAGATCGGAACGACTCATTAAGTTTGTATTGGTCCTAGGATGTCAGGGAATCGAAGAAATTGAGCTTCTGGACTCAGCAGAAAATGAAGCGACGATAGGGAAGAGACTATCTCGCAAGTGGGAAGAACTTACCAAAAAGGACACCATTAGAGTGTGTCAAAAACTTAATTAACGAAATGCGATGGTATATAGCAGAACCACCCTCTGAAGCTGTAACGGATCAAATAAACAGTACTGAGTAATCCACCTCTGGGTACTTTGGAGGTACTTTGTTGTGTCGTTCCGGTTAAGAGTTAAACTCATCCACTCTCTCCTGATAACCGGTGAACAGACAGAAAGCAGGAGATGTGCGGGCGAATTAACAATAGGCCTTATCATCCTGGGATGTCATTGTTACAGAGAGGAAAGAGAGCAGTATGAGGTGCTACAAGATGGCAGAAGATAGCTAGAGAGATCCAAGAGACCATAAGATTCCTCAAATTTGCAGGACTGACGACCTCTCCGTAGGCGCAGCAGTTTTCTAAGGGGGTACATATATTGGGTACATCGACATCGAAATAATTGCCTCAAGAAATAAAAAAATTAGAGAAAGTATTAGCTGTTAAAAAATTGTGGAAAAATAAGTCAATAACTGGCATAATACAATTTTTTGAGGAAAAGAGATATTTTGTTTTTACTATCGTAAAGGAAGTGATACTTCGTCAAAAAGTGAAGAACGTAGAATACATAAAAAGTCTAGTTTTAAGACATTTAAGAGTTTTAAGAATAAAGCTCAAAATTACCATCGTAATGAAAGAACCCTATTGCTAGCGACAAATACTATTTTAAGAAAAAAATATATATAGATTAATGAAAATGTCAGAATATTGACAAATCTAACGTTATATCAAGAATATAAGGTTTGTATTCTTTCATGCTCTTAAAAGCTCTTTCGAGCTTTAGATACAAATTATTCGAGCTTTATGCCTTTTAACTTTTGTTAAGTAAGTTGTTTAAAATCAGCACCAATATTATATCTATAAATATACCAAAAAAGAAAATCAGGGTGACCAAAGTTAACCAAAGTGTAGGTCTACTATGGCATACTATTTCAAAGCCGGGTTAATTTCCTTCACTATATGAAAACCATTAAACGAAAAACAAAAAGAGAAAACGGTTCTAGTTATCGTAAAATACGAAAAAGATCTGATATCAGTTATTGTATTAAGTGCAATGTCTTAAAAAATGCGACTACTCTTTTTTCACGTAAAGAAAATTCACGGAAGAACCGTAGTCTTGCCAACTATTTAAATGTATGGGTTTTTTTATCTTAGGGACATTTTGTCCATGGATATTTTTTTGGAAATATTTGGTCTTCGGATATTTTGTCGTGGGATCAAATATCATGGAATTATTTTGTTGACTTTTGGTTTCAACCAATGTTTTGGTACAAAATAACAAAAAGTTTTAAACTTAACGATTGACTAGCTGTGAAATGAACAACTTAATTTTTTCTTTATAACCATCTTATTTTTCTTTGGGGTTGAATAAATGAAAGTTTTTCCTCCATTAAAACAACTAAAAATACTTATAACTTTGTAAACCTCACGAGGTTTAGGTTGTTATAAATGAGTTAGTGATATTTTGCATTGATTATATCTATATTCATAAAGCTTTTAAACTTTCGCAAAAATTCGACTATAATTAGTTCAATTTTTGTTTATATTTTACCATTTTACAGTCAACGTCCATAACTGCTTATGTAAACATACATTTATGATGAACCAATGCATTTTACATTTCAAAGCATGAAGTTCCTTAATTATGTTCCATTAAACTTGCAAGCAAAGTGTTCACTCGAAACCAAATATCCCATCAAAAGAATTAGAGTATTTTTCAGAGGATACTTACCACCAAATTACGTATTTGGAAACATCTATTTTCCTTTCTCATTTCAGCATCATCTGAATATTTAAGCGGAAAGCTTGAATAACATTGCTACATTATTTGATAGCAGGTAAGTATGCTCGCCAAAATTTGAATTGCTTTGATATTCAACGAGCAACGTTCCATTTGTAATTCCAAAATCCAGCACCATTCGATACGATAAAACGTTCTTCCTCGTTCAATTCCACCACGAGATCATCATATTTTCACTACGAGCCAGCGAACGTAGTAAGTGTATGAATTCATAATTGATTTCGAACGGTTTTTAAAAATGAAAATCACTTAGCCTCAAAACCTCAACGTACAGCGATGAAAATAAAAAGTTTTATAAATGTAGTGCAGTGAAGAGTGAAACTGATGAGGCGATTGACAGGCACTTCACGCCCTATCCCCATTATTCCCGTTCATGTATGACGTATGAATGTAAACATTAAATAAAGCTCCTTCCACTCCATCACAATCCTTTCAGCATTTTCCTATGTAATCGAAACATAATGAAACATGAAACATATTTGCATGGAAAAATTAGGTTAGCTAGGAAAAAAATTAATTGAAAATTGTATGTAGATATATACTCGAATTTCTCCACTCAAATAAACTTTGAAGTTTATGAACCATGATTTTCATTTTTCTGTATTAATCAAACCTACTCGTAAAAAATTTGATGCAAACAATACATGATTTCCTTATATGCTAACTAACTTCTTGTTGTCCTATTTCAGCTAAAGTAAAATTGACTATCTCGTGAACAACGACCCCTGACATAAGTCTGTGCTACTACTAACCTACATTCATACCTTCATAAAAGCTACGTTAAACCGAACCTGGATTCCTCCCATTGTAAAATCAAATAACTAAACATTAAGATATTCAAATTGTTACAAATATTCTTTTAATTGAAATTATATTCTGAGAATTACTAAAATCCACAGAGAATTATTCGGGTATACGGTACGATTTATACGGTAGTGATTCCGCCCACATAAGCCATACCGAAGTAGGGTAGCATATTATACCTTTTCTCGAATGTTTCATTGTACATAGTTTCAAACATTCATAGCTTAGAATAATAATAGAGACCAAAAGTTTTTGAAATTCGCTACATTTTTTACACTTCTCAAGTATGTTAAGTATAATTTGTCCAGCTTTTATACTTGAGATTTGATTGATATTCGAAAAGAGTTGATTTTACCAGGTTCTCACTCAAAATCTCAAGGACAGGGTTTATCCAAAAATTTTCAGTGATGAAATACTTGGCAAATCTGAAAACTTTGGCGAAACACTTAACTTATTTTGTGAGGGGTTGGGTATTTATTCCGACCGAATTTTCGGTTTCGGTTTTGACCAAAATGAGTTTCGGGTTAACTTCATCGTTTTCATCGATAACTATATCGAATTCTTTAGAATGTAGATGAGTGTTAGAGTGAAAATTTTATGAAAATTGACTATAAACTTGATCAATTCTGAATTGGTTAGTTCCCATTCTTCATTTTTATTATATTTTTTTATATCATAACAATTATGTAAATATCGCTAGACATTTTCTATTTCTAACTTTTAATGTCCGACTGAACTTTCGATTTTAGACCAGTTTCGGCAAAAAACGAGTTTTGGCCTAGTTTCGGTTACCGCTGTCGTCAAATCGAAACTACAACGAAAACCGAAACTGAATTCGTGAGATGAAAATGTTGGAAAATTATTATTATACTTACAATATTAGATTCTTCATTTATGAATGTGAATATGAATTCTTCATTATGAAATACTGATAAGTATCAGTTGATAAAAATTATTTGTATTAGTTTTCGAAAAAAGCCACCAAAGTTTAGAAGATTTTTAAGATATTAGAAAGAGAACATTATATTTTGTGTACCTAAGCATATAAGGTAAAAATTAATTTTGTTTTAAAACTTTGTTTTAAATTTTTGTTATTCGTAGCTATAATTTAAAAGATAAATTATGTGCATTTTTTTCATTTTAACCCCTTATTTCAGCACAAATAATTTATTTGAAATAAGAAGTAATAATAATGTGTTATGTTAATGGTTAGCTCAGATATTAGAGATTGAATAACTAAAAAAATCCTATAAGATTTAAAATTAAGTAGACGGACTAATTATGAAACGTTTTTCCTACGAAAACTTGACCTTATACGGAAGTTTTGGTTTTGGTTTCGGTCGTTAAAACTGTTTTCGGTCGGACTCTTCATAATAATATAAAGAAAATTAAAAAATGCTTTTAAAGAAATATAATTTAGGTAACAAACATAAAAATACAAATAAATCAAACTCCTATTGGCTTTGATGATTTTGGGTTCTTAAATTATTTTTTTTTTATATCACCTTCGGTAAAAAATATTGGAACTTGTTAAAGATTTTTATTGCTGTACCCAACTTCTAGGTACAAAAATTTTTTTTCCCACTCTTGATAACACAAGCCTTAATAAAGTATAACTGTTGATTTTTCATTATAAAGTTGAATCAAGAGTTCAATTTTCTAAATTTTCTCCAAATTTTTGCTAAATACCTATTTATGCTCCACGGATTATAGTCCGGAAAACCCTGCTCTAGGGTATACTCCAAAGTCCTAGAAGACTGAAATTTAATATACAAACTAGGATTTGACAATTAATAACAACAAAAGTAAGAAGTTTGTAATTGTAACCCTTAAATCTTAATGCGAGCTTAAGGGAGAAAGTTATAGATTTCTCAATTTTAGTCGATTGTATGTAAATCCTCTGCTGCATATTTAGCTTCAATATCCTAAGACTTCGAAGATAATAAGTAATTTTGATTTACAGGAGTAGGTATATGTTATTCCAAATTGGATATTGTTCAAAGTGCAACCTAGGATTTGCACATAAACACCAAAAAAATACAAAATCTGTAACTTTTACTTTTCAATCGCTACCGAGGAGAGACTGATTTATAATTCAAATATCCAATTCAACAACCATATAAATCCAAGCTGGATATAAGAAAAAAAATAATACCTCATCTACATCTTTATATTCTCCAATCTTATAGGTGTTTTTCTGACCTTGTCGACAATAACTGACCCACAAAAATTCTGATTTTTCCCCTCTACGATGCAGGATATTGTAAACATTATAAGTGAAGTCCCTCCTTTCCTTCCCCAATGTTACATTGTGTGTAAAAATATATCATTCAAAAGTTTATACATTCGTTCATGGTTCAATCGTCCCAACCACACATCAGCAAATCAATATATGACAAAATCCTCAGTTTTACATGTAAAAATTTCTCAATGCCATTCTTTAATTCAAGTTCAAAATATTCTATTGGTGGGAACAAATTTATGTACATTTTGGAGCAAATTTGATGTTTGAATTGAACTTTTTACAAATTTTATTTCAATCCTGATACACTTATCTTATAAGGGTTTCCTTATCGATCTCCCCTCTTTAGTAAGATTTTATTCGATTTCAGAAACCTTTTTCTTCCTCAAAATGTCTAACGTAATAAATTATCATTTCTATATGAGATATTTTTTCTCAGACTGGCTAAGCCGCAGATAATTAATACTATAATGACTCTTTAATAACCCGAAACTATTTCAGAGCTTTTTACGCCCTGAAGTTGTAATTCGGGGAGATTGTCAGACAAGGTGTAAAAGGGCACCACCATTCAAAAACATGACTTCCAATTCCAATTTCAAAGCCATAACTTCAATAGGGTTGTTAAATTATTAAGACAGATTGTGAAAGCCTAAAAACCGCATATATTTGTGGAATTGAAACCAAAGTTGAACAAAATTTCATAACTTAATTACGCAGATATCATGCAGATTGAAGGAAATTGAAGTCTTCATTATATTAGCAGCAATAATCTTATATTCAGATCGGAATGTCATATGCACTTGTGTCACTGTAAAATACAAAAGGTAAATGCATGCAATGCATAATTAAGTTTGAGGAAGGCATCTCACATAAAACTGAAACACGTCGCTCCAATACCTATGCAGAGCAGCAATGCAAATGCAATTTTGTGCACTGGACGGGATTTTGATTAAAACCAGTTGTTGCATTCTTGGCAAAATTCACCCGTAACTCACCCACATTCTAAGATATTCATTCTCATTTTATGCATTAAATTATTTTTTATGACCCACGAAAACAAAAAACGCCAACCCTATTCAATAAATTACATTTAAAGATTAATAGGAAAAAGTTTCTTTACCTTCAACTATTAACTTAAATTTTTACTATAAATGTGTCTCTGGAGATAAGGAACGCGAGATATTAAGGATTAATGAGTGAGAAAAAGAGAAGGATTAATATGGCAGGCTATATGCTTGGGTACTGTTCATTTATTATTGTCATCTCTTTTATCATTTATAAAATGGATCGAGGCTATCTTTAAAAGTTAAACTTAAGGTTAATTATGTCTGAGTCTTTTATTCTATGGCACTGTTCTTTTTGTGCTTCGTATATTAAAAAATAGAAAAAAAATGTAAATCTATACGAGACGTATAACTTTTTGAGATAAATCAACGAGAATATTGAGTGTTATTTAAATTTATTAATGGAAAGAGAGTCGCGTTGCGACATTTTCGTCCTGGAAAACTTTATCGAAATAAAAGAGAATGCAGCTCGTGTACGGAATAAATCCGCGTGTTCGGATTTAGTTGATTTGAAGCATGGATTTGGAGCAATATTTCACTATTATGTACCATAATGGATGAATATAGTTGCTCGAAATCCAAAAAATCGAAAAATATCAGCCTTCAGATTCCATGTAAATATTAATTATGATCATTATTCAATTCATTTCAAAAGTTTGCATAAGTTAATACTTCTAGACAAAAATATAATTGACGTAACTATCTGGACCTTAAGATTTTAGAAGATGAAATTTCAACTTGTTTTACTTATGGTATGGAAATTTTTACGTTCAAAGTTACAAATGGGGGAAAATTAGAAAAATGTTCGATAAGCCGATGGAAATCTTTTCATGCATGTAAAATATAGATCGAAGATCAGCATTAAGCTCATTTTTATTTGTAACCATCACGAAAATCGTTCCTAAACGAAGATTAGAGAAGATCTAGTAGCTAATCTGAACACCTGGACAGCTAAACTGGAAGAAGTTAGTAAAAATTTAAAACAGGCAAACCAAGTGCAAAAAGTATTTCCAAAACACTCATCGTTCTATAAAAATTAACAATGAAGAAATAAAAAAGGCAAATTGTTGCAAGTACTTGAGGTTGATGAAGGAGGATGTCAAAGAGATATGAATCTTACAATGTGGATGTTTCAAGTGGAGAAACATGTATAGGATATTATGCTACAAGACCACTTCGATCAAATTGAAGGGTAAATATATAAACTAGTGGTAAACTAAGCTGAGTACGTTGTACTGAGAATTTGGGGAGATAGAGGAATGAAATTAAGTTAATAACAGAAGTATTAAAAAGGAAAATTCAAATACAAATAAGTGAAGTCAATCTTGGAAATAGGGAATGTGGAGTAGATGGCAGAAAAAAGAATTAATAGAAGAATCAAGCATATAAAGAAAGAAGCAAAAAGTCATGAACATCGATAGTAGAAAAAATAGAAAGATCAAAACAATTTTTTTCCAACACAATGATTAGAGATTTGAACTGTAGGGGATGAAAAAAGATAGTTATAGTAGTCAACTCTATTTAACAGGATAGGACAAAGGTAATTAAAACACATTCAAATATATCTTTAGTAAAAAGTTGGACAAAATCGAAGTTTGGTTCTCAAGAGGTAAGAATTATGGAAAATTGGAAAATTTTGGAAATATTCATAGAATCCAACCCTCGGGAAACCAATTCACATGATAGTTTTGTTCGGTTCCATAAATTTAGTTTGGTTAATTTTGGGCTATAATTGAAATATTCAAAGTCAACTCTTAACTGAAATTTATGGTAACTCTAGAATTTGGTTAAGTCGTCGTAACTTTGAACCTAATTTCTAATTTTTTCAATGGTTTCCACGTTCTTGGTTCTTAAAATCTCTTTAAATACTAAAATTTCTTAAGAGCATAGTCAACGTAATCTTCAACAATTATTCGATTTGATTTCACAGCAGGTTTTGCTTAAATGGTAATAGATAATCAATGCTGTCCCCAAATCGTACTATTTAAGCACTAAACTTAGTATTTTATGCTATTAAAAATTGAGAAATCTTAGGAAGTTTACACTGTCGCTAATTGCCAGTCTTAGTCAAATAACAAAACAAAAAAAAACCTTAATAAATGGTCTTACTGACTTTCTATTGGCAGTCAGCACTTCTTAAGGGCTAATTCTGGTTTCATATTTATATATCTTGTATAAACAAATAAAGTTTCAACGATATATTTGCAACCAATCGCCGACTTTCTAATGAAACTTAATAGCAACATCGTATTTTCGCCAAATAAAACTATCCTTAAAATTCTTAAGCCAAGGGAGAATGACCAAATCAAACTGAAAAATATAACCGGAATATATAAAGTTTAATGTGGTTCCTGTAAACATTCTTTATGACAGATTTTTGGTAACCAAAATGGTAGATTTTTCGGGATTAGATACAAGGATCATATACCGAAAAAGCTTGGTTCAACAACGTCTTCAAATTTTACAAAACGTCTATAAGATAAAAATCATAAGTGTATAAATTTTGGAACATACTTTAAACTTATACAATATACATATTTGCAAGAACACCCTGGAAGAATATGAAGTTTATAAAGCCCACAAACTTATTCTAACCAATATTTATATTTGACCAAGTTACATAAACATGTACATACATTGTGCATACGAAGTATGCATCTATAGAAGTGTTTCAAAAACACCTGTACATAGGCCTGGAAAATATTCTTATTAATCTAAATACATTTATATCTTATTAATCTAATAACTTAAAACTAATACCAAAAACAAGTATCATTACAAATGTATATAAATTTATAGTATTAAGGTAAAAAATAAACGAGATTCAAATATCAACCCTTGTAATCAAGTTAATTATTTTCGTTTTGTTAATTTTACTTTTTAAATTTAAAGTCTTTAATGACTGTGTATTTAAGTTTCACATAATATTTGATTGTTATATATTTTGAGTTTCTTAGAGCTATGCTTTTATTTATCTTTGATAATTGCAAGAGTTTGGCCGTAGCTTTGCCCTTATAATTGTTATATTCATCTTTACAATAACAATATCATTAACGTAAAAAATTTTTTCAACAAAGACTTTATATGAAACTTGTTTAAAAATTTACTAATAAAAATAGCACCTAACGGTGATAGCTAGCCGTTGTGAAAAAAAAAACTGAGTCATACGACATAAGTAATAAAATTCATTTATAAGCAAAATTTATAGGTAATTCGAAAAGAAATGAGTAGCAAGCTTATACATTGACAGATGTTTCGATTTGAAAAATTAAAAATTGAAAAAATGGAAAAAAATCGTCACAAAATATAAATACGGTTGGTTTTTATTCAAATCTGGCCATGTCATTTCAAATACCAAAGTCCAGGTGGTTTTATAAATATTTTGGTTTTAGTTTTTATAATGCATAACATTTTTGATTATCTATTAGGCAAGTGGTTCTTAACTTGGATTCAATTCGGTGAGTCAGTCTTAAAGGGTCGGTGGATATCATTGTTTAATGTTTTTTTTTTTTTAATTTTGTGTACCTACTGAATGTATAAATATATACCTATGTTTTGAAATTAAAGAATTTATATTTTATTTTTCCAAGAAGAGTTCTATGAAAGCCCATATGAAACGTTTGGGGGTTAGTACCTTCAACAATGTTAAGAATCACTGTACTAGTCTATGCATAGCTTAAAAAAGTGAACAATGATGAAGTTTTGGATTGAGAGCTTTTTATTTTTTAACCATTTTTAAAAATGAAAATAAGAAACTCAAATTATTATTTCTCTGCTTTATACAAAGGTGAGTATTGATTTTATGGCCTGTCATTTCAAATACCAAAGCTCAGAAGGTTTTATATTTTGGTTTTCATAATGTATTACATTTTTGATAATCTACTAGTCAAGTGGTTCTTAACTGGGGTTCAATCAAACCGTAGGGATTACGTAAGTCAGTCTTGAAGGTTTGGTGGATATCGAGGCTTAATGTTTATTTTTTCATTTTGTTCACCTACTAAATGTTTAAATATATACCTATGTTTTGAATTTGAAGAAATCATATATTATTTTTCCTAGAAGGATTCAGTGAAAACTCATATGAAACTGGTGGGGATTAGTACCTTTAACAAGGATAAGAACCACTGTACTAGACCTTGCAAAGCTCAAAAATAGTGACCAAATAATGATAAAGTTTTGGTTTGTAAGCTTTTTATTTTTGGTCATTTTCAAAAATTAAAATGAAAAGCTCTAATAATTTTATTTTCGCTTTAATTTTAATGGTAAGTATTGATTTTCTGTTTAACATTGCTTTTTCTTAGAAATTTGAATTTATTATTGAATAATTAATGCTTAGCTTGTTTTAAAACACAGGAACATACATTTATTGTTATTAATAAATTAAATTTATCTTAGTCCTTGCTAAGTGATAAGATTCATTTTGCTTTATTTAATGGGAAATTTTCGTGTAAAACTTTTTTCGTTTACATAAAATTTTTGATGGATTTAGGTCGTAATTGACTTAAATCTGACTCCATTTTTCCCGTTCTCTTTTCATTTATCACGTCATTTATATGTGTAAAACAAATGTTAAGGAGAAAATGTACAGGAGATTTATTCGTTCTCATTACGTCTTATGGTAGACGAAGGGAGACCAACAACAAACAGGATTAACAACGTTTTCTGTCTTCAGCTTAAATGTGTTTTTCCTTTCATATCTCTTCTGGCGCTCATCTCTCATTCAGATTTCGAATAAAACGCTCGAGTCGGCTTTTTCGTAAATTTTCATAATAAATACTTATGGCCGAGATTTTATTTTTCATATATATTTTAGTGTTTTTATTTTATTTTCTAAACAGGCGCCCATATTTCATTCTTAACAGGCGCAAAACTCTGCTGGGAACTTAAGTTTTTTCTCCACTACTTGTGAAGCTTGACTAGAAGCTTTTTTGTCGCTAGTGCTTTTTTTTTTTTTGTTCGTGATCTCTTCTTCTTCGTCTCTTGTCTAGTGATGTATGAATTTTAAAAACACGTTTCTTGTGTTTTATTCGTTCGTTTTCTTCACATTTAACTTTTTGACTCCATTCGTATATACATTTGAGACTATATCGTAACGATGTCGTATAAGCATGTCCCAAATAAAATGTATAAAAAATTAGAGCAAAATTCGTTCTTTGATGTATTTAAATAGATTCAGAACTTTGACATTTTGTGTAAAAGAAATTAAAATTTAAATTCCTATACTATTGAAAAAATCTCAGCAAAAGGATTAAACATGAATAGGGCTCGAACCAAAATAATATGGCCGAGTTAATTTGATTTTTTATGTATGTAATACCATAAATTCATGAATATATTCATGGATTTTATCGAAATGAAAAAATCATAATTAGAAATGTACCAAAGTTGGGGTGAAATCGTTATTTTAATCTATTTTTTTTTCAACCTTGTCATCGCTTTGTATTCATTCTTTCGTCCTGTTTCGGGTTTTTGTTTTTTTATAACAGAAATAAATAATTTTATTTTCATTTAATTGAATACCATAAAACAGAAAAAAAAAGATTACACCTATATCGTTTCTGTTCAAATATTTATTTGGTTGGTAAATTTATTTTAATGTAAATCATTATTGTGTGTATGTTTAATAAACAAAAAAGCGTTTTTATGATATACGAATTCGAATTACATTGCGTATTTCATAAATTAGGGATATTGTTGCAAAATTTTATTTATCAAAGGGTTATTTTATTAATATACTGTCAATAGAAGTTCAATTCTATTGATTTAAAAAAAAATGTTTGTTTCTATTATATTCAGTTTGATCCGCTTTTAAAGCACAGAGCTTTTTAATCGATGATTAGTAAATAGTAGGTAATCTTAAAAATCTAATAGTTCAGTGTCCTATACATTGATAGAAGTTCATCTGAAATAGAGCTTTTCTTCTTATAATCTATACAACTTTAATCCAAAAGGAAGTAATCCTAAATCATTGATTTGGCTTTTTAAAGCATTGCTCTATAGTAGAGCAAGTATATTGAGTTGCAAAAACAATTAAGGATTCATAATTCTATCGAAGAATTACTGTTCCGCCATCTTTCGTGACGTAAACCAAGTAATCAAGACAATTAAGCACAAAGAACTTATACAGAAAATAAGAAACGTATTATCTACTTTATTGGCCAAGATGCTCGAATCCTACCTGGTTGGAAGACAATTCTACTAAGTTCTTTAGCGACTCTAGAATTAATAAAAATCCGCAATCGAGAAATATGGAAAATTTGCTCGAATTGAGGATCAAACCCAACTTCTTGAAGATTTCTCAACAAAACTACACCAGATAGGTTCGGGAGTTCCCTAAGGTAGCATACTGGGACCCATTTTGTATTTAATATACACAACAGATCCTTACAGCACTGCTAGTTCGAAGCCATAGTTCTAACTTAGCGTCCGAGAAACTCCAAGCTACACTTCAACAATTGTCCCAAAGTGGAGGATCAAAATAAATAAATCTTAGTCCATCTTTGAATTTGAAAATTTAGGTCCCGCACCCTATTGAAAAATGTGTTTCAATTTTTTATTTAAGAAAATTTTTTTTTTTGAAAAATTCATAGAAATTTTTTGTCAAAAATTTAATAATTTATATTGTTAGGGACTCTCTCTGCACTCCAAGAAATATCTCCTCGCACCCCCAGGGGTGCAGGTACCACAGGTTACAAAACACTGACGTATGCCAAAGTTTCCAAGTCACAGATATCCAATATCTAGGTTCCATACAGACAAACAGCTCACCTGAAGAAACCACATTCTCAGTAAAAGAACCCAACGAAGGTCATGGTCAAAAAGCTCTGGTCACTAGGTCACTAGAAAAAGAGGTAGGTGCAAAAGAAATGGGTAGCTGCTAGGGAAAAGGTCGCGACTGTTCCTGGACGGCAAATTAGCTATATCCAAAGCTATACAAAAGCCCGTTTGGACATATGGCATTCCACAATAGAAAACCGTTAGTAGTTTCAAAATCAAGACAATACAGAGATCCCAGTCCAAGGTATTTTACTTAATAACAAATACGATATGGTACATCACAAACCACGACGTACATAAATACATAGAAATAGCTACGATCAGGGAAAAACAGCTTAAATAATAAACCCGGTAGAGAAACCACCCCAACCATCTGACTATTACCCATCTCGACAATAGTGAGGAAATTAAAACACTGAACCGAATATCCTTCGTATGACGTCATTTTTTTTTCTAATGGGGCCACCTGTGTAATTTATAAACGTTGATAAGTGATGCCTTCCCAACGCATATTGTTCATCAAATTCGCTTTTTGTCCAGGAACAGGACGAAAATTAAAATGTTAAAAAAATATAATTGTTTAAGTTAATTTCTGATATATATTTCAATTAACATCATTGATTTTAGTATGTTTCTATTTATGACAATAAAAAGACACTAAATTAACATTGAAAACATAGAATAAACATAAATGATAAATTTATGATTTTTTGTATTCAGAAATTGAATTGAATCGATTCAAATGAGAATTTAATGAAGTTTTCAGTATAAAAATTTTCATGGGTTGACAATTTTCATCTTACCGACAAAATTATTAATGGCAACCAATTGTTCATAAAACGTTAGTCAATAAGCAATAACGCAATATTATGGAACCATTCAAATTTATAACCCAAATCACTTTCCGTAATTCGTGCAATTTGCAGTACATTTGAAGATATTTATGAACAATGTAATCGACTTACAAAAGCAATAATTTGCTGGATTACAACAAAATTTCAAATTCCTAATAACTAGTTTAATATTCAGTTAAATATAGCGGGCATTTAACTATTGTATTTCAGAAGCAATTGATTAACGAATATCAATGTCTAGACTCAACAATTATATTCTTAATTAGTGATTGTTGAACAAACGTTTTTTGTATTTTATATTTACCTAAGTTTAATTTTTTTTCGAAACTTCTTTTATCAAAACCGCCTTTAACTGATTACCTTAATTGCACATTGATGAATATTTTAATTATTATTTCCGAGTCACATCTAATAAATTAATGAATAATTATGTATGTCTTTTGAATCAATTTCTTTATTAATTTATAAATAAATAATTTATTAATTTATATTTATATTTAATTATTAATTAATTAATTGCACAGTTTTTCCAATGTTTCAGTAGATAAAAGATGCAATTACAATAATTTTTATTTTCTGACCTTTCATTCTATAGTTTATACTATCAAAGTTTGAAATAACTGAAGACTTTTTAAAAGTTTAATTAATGGAAATAATGAATCAAACCAACTTTCTTGATTTTTTCTTTAGCAGAAAGTTGTTATTAAGGAAATCGATTTGACAAATTGCTTTTTAAATTCTTCTGATTTTTCTTGAACTATTTACGTCATAATGTAGTAAAGGATGAAAATATTTTCAAGACATTTAAAAGTTTCTTGAAAGTTCATCAAGAAATTAGTTTTCCTTATTGTTCAGAGAAACTTAACTATATTCGCTCATTCATACTTTATAGGTAAATTTCAAAGTTGTCAACCCTTTTTCTCGCTTCACCAAATTACCTATATTTTCAAAGCATAACAAATTGCAGAAGCTACTACATCATCAATTAAGGTAGTAATTCTCAAAGAAAGGGTTACGACCTTTAGATTTATCGAGAAAAATATTTGAATTAAAAAAAAAAACAGACAAATGGAACTTATCCTTTACCTCCAAAGTGCGGATATGTTTATAAGAACTACGAACAACTGCAAAAGTTGCACAATTTAAATGGACACATTTAATCAAATTTTATAATAATTGTTGCAATGATTACCTATAGATTTATGTTTATACAAGTCGTCACCCACCCGATTCGTAGGACTGGTTTGCAATTAACTCTTAATTTCAATGTTTTAAATGTCTTTTTCGCTCTCTCAAAAAAATGTCAAATTGGAACTACCTCCTTGTTGCAGCAAACCCTTCAATCCTTTCTTTATTAAGTCTAGGATTTCGATATGTTTTTTTTCTTTAATCTTGGGAGCATCCAATTAGTGCATGGAATTAGAATGTGTACATAAAGTAACAAGTAAATTGGTGCTGGAAAAAAACAGCAATTTTAAATCAAATTTCCAACAATAAAGTTCTTACAATGATATCATTAAAGCCATACTATTTTTCATAATATTAAGAATGGTTGAGTTTGAAGCATTAAAAATTGTTTCGATATTTCTTGATATATGGATTTTATTAACCCTAGAGTCATTAAAGAACTAAGTAGTTGTAAGGCGACGGTAAATAACAACGAATTTTTTTTTCGAGAATAATCATTTATATTTCCTTTAAGAATCATGAAGCTGAAAAAATGTATTGAATTTTTGTTTTCAACATTCGAAAAATTAAAAAGAAATGATGTTAGCTATGATCTAGGTAAGAAAAATATTTTAATTTGCTAGTAACGGTACTACTTATAGAGAAGAGGAATAGATTACCCGATTTTAAGAGCCTTACCTGGAATAAATAATGCCGAAATGAAGAATTAAATTATGTGGTAAAAGATTTTTTTTTTAACTTTTTGATTTATTTGGTAGGAATTGAACCCGTAGGGTCCCTAGCCTACGTCCAACTTTACAACGGTCCAACTTTACAAAGTTATAAAATATTTACATTCCTCTGACCATCGTCATGAGGGAACAATGGTGGCAAAAATCTTAACAACTATGTACAAGAAAAAAAAATAAACAAGACATAAAATCTAAAACCATACAACGGCTTGATAAAAATTGTTTAACCTTCTTAAAATTACAAGAAAACATTAATGTCCCCTCTTTTTAGTCTCTTGTGGGGGGGATTCATTTATTGTTCCCAAGGCCAACTTGTTTGGGTGTTCTTCCACCCTTTTTACGTATGGAATTATGAGCTCCGTAATGAATTGAATGACATCCTCAACGTTTAGGTCCCGCTGAATGATGTCATTCCTGATATATCGACCAGCTCCAAGAAATGACCGAAGGATTTTACTTTGGCATCTTCTGATCATTTCAATGTCGCTGGGCTTTGCCACGTTCCAGAGTTGGACCCCATATGCCCATGTTGGTTTGAGCACTGCTTTGTACAGCATTACCTGTGGTAAAAGATGAAAACAAAAAAAATGCTCTTTAAAATATGACCACAATTTTATTAGTATCTCCAAGTAAGCTCCAGCTTACTATAGCTTAAAGTAAGCTCTAGCTTACTCTAAGTAAACAAGAAAATTGTAGTCAAATTTTAAAGAGCTTTTTTTTTGTTTTCCTCTTTTACCACATAATTTAATTCTTCATTTCGGCATCATTTATTCCAGGCAAGCTTCTTAAAACTGGGTAATCTATTTCTCTTCGTAATAAATCCAGGATTTTAATCCGTTTTCTTCTTTTTTGTCTAGGACCATCCAGTTTACCTTCTGAATTATCAAGTATAAATTCTTATCTAAAAATTCGACCCGTTCGGTTAGCTTTTTTTCTCATTATATCGATAATAGTTCTTTTTTCATTGACTATTCTCAATACTTCCACGTTTGTGGCTCAATTGGTTCATTTGGTTCCTCCATACTTTTCCAGCACCACAATACAAAGTACTTTAAATGCTTCTTCTCTGTCTTCCTAATGCTCAAGTTTCCCACCCATTTAATGTAACACTTCTCGTATAAAATTTTAGCAATTGAAGAGTTTGCTGCAATGGAGCTCCAATTTTCAAAAAAAAAAAAGAAAAGGAGGAATATATAAAATACAATTAAATAAATAAACCTAAATAATCCATAATATAAATAAACTATTATCCGCATAATGTAAAAAGGCCTTAAGTTAAAAACATGTTCGTAATTAATTCTTTTAAAGTTTTAAACGTTTTTTTTTTACTTTCCCAAAAAGCTACTCTTATATATTCTTCCCCTTGGAGCTACCTCCTTTTTACAGCAAACCCTTCAATTGTAACCGATGTTTAAGTTCCAATTTTTTATTCTACCGATTCTTTTGGAAGCCTACAGGTGACAAAGTGTTTTAGGACCTAGGTGGCCGCTCCAAAACTGGTAGGTTTAGGATTCGATCCTCTTATCGAGCAAATTCTCGATATTTCTCGATTACGGATTTTTACTAACCCTAGAGTCGCTAAAAACTTTAGTAGTAATAAAGCGAATTAAGAAAAAAAACGATTCTTTTGACAGTTGAACACGATTTTTGCCATAGTACAACGCTTTTTAATTTGATTGGTAGATTTTCAATCTTCGATGGTGCTACTTCCTAGATATTTGATTTCAATCACGTTTTCTAGTTGAATGTTCCTTACAGTGATGTAAAATAATTATTTCTCTCTTCTAATTTTCCTTTATTTAAAATCTTAATAGACATCCTATCAATTTCTAGAGACATAAAATGAGACATATTTGAAATTTATTCAGAAAGAACACAAAATTTTTACAACCATTTATTTACTTCTTCTAACAATTTATGAAGTTGTTCTTATAGGTTAAACGTGGCAATTTAGATTAAATCTTAAATCTCATATGAAATGCAACATGAGCACAAATTTCCAATGCCAAGAGAAGCATGTGACGAAGTATAGGTTTCAGTATCGAACATAGCTCTTTCGTCATCGACATTTACAAGGGTGAATGAGCTGATACATATCCCGAATACATACTACGATATCAATGTAAATCTCTACCAAACTCGAGCGATGAATTTTTATCCGTTAACTCACCACGAAGTCGATACGGTCGACCCAGTCTATTACCGTAGCAGATTTATCATGGAAAAGTATTTATATTCCATTACGGTTGAAAAGTAGACTTTTTTGTTTTTATGGCGAGTAACGTTTGTCATTTTTTACCATGTAAATTGCTATATTTTGCTCGTTTTAAAAAAATCAGGTTAAACGTTTACGTTAGCAGCTTTATATGGAAGCACCGTATAAAGCCAGTAGCATCCATCTGAAGTAAAAGCAGCACGAAAACCGCAGACGGTGGTGGCTGAAGACAAAAGCTCTCTCAATGAGAAGTGATTTATATGGGAGGATCGCATATACAATGGACCGAGTTTGGGATGTTTCACAAGATGGAAGCGAAACTACAAAAGGATGAGGAAGAATTGTCAGAATAGTTGTGCAAGACATGACGATGGAAATGAAATGGGACGATATGAGGTGACGATGACATTGTTTCATACGAAACAGGAGAGCGAGCAGCTTTTCCCACTTCCTTATCAGTGTGACAACGGGTTGGAGCCAATGCAAGCATAAATGTGGAACAGATCGTCAAAACGGATGATTTTCGTTGACGCCAGATTTCCCATTGAATCCCACTGGAAGCCAAAAATGCGGCAAACTCTCGCACCCTTTATCACCGTTATCTTAATGGCTTCCATTGATATTTTATAATTAAAAAGTCTGATATCGCCGCATTATGAATCCCTTGTGCTAGAATACACATTTTTGTTGCACTAACACGATAATATTTAGATATATTAGTTTTAACATTATTGAATTGATTTTTCTAAACACTTTCCCAATAAACTCCCAACATAAAAAATAAGTGAGACGAAAATATTGTTCGTTGATCTTTTTAACAATTCCCTAAGCATTCCTTGGCTAAATCAGGATTTTTTAATCATCAGTATGATAATTAAGATTTCAATTTGATCTTTCAACATAAATTAGGTCCATTTGTGTAGATATTAACTACTATTTCCTTGGCAACTTATTAATATTATTATCAGCCTTAATAAATGAGGTTGATTTAAATTGAAAGAATTATAATAAAGCTCAACAAACTGACCCTTCAAAACTGGCAATTTTTTCTTTGAAAAAGTTTTACAATAAACATATAAGGGTAAGTATAATCGATTTGTTTTAGAAATGTGTTGTAAATCTAGCCATTGCATATCAATAATTGAGTTACAACTCATGTGTTACAAACAATTAATGAAGAAAAGAAAAGCTTTTAGCTGCATTTCCATGCTAACGCTAGACGCATAAAGGTATTAACTATTATTTACTAGGTAATTTATTAATTCCTGCCTTAATGAGGTTGGTTTAAACTGAAAAAATTATAATAATATCATGTTCACGGGTAATTGGAATATATTTAAATTAATTTAAACAATCATTGATTTTGCGACGTTTCGTCTTTATTATCAAGACTTTTTCAAGCTCTGAAAGTATTACAATATTAACAACATTTTAACAATACTTTTATAAACAGACCTCAACTATGTTTAAACAATCGTTACTTACGAAAAATGTAACATTAAAATTAAAACAGTAAAAACCGATTTTTAGCTTTAAAGTATGTATTTTTTTAACAAGTCTAACAGCCAACTGAAAACATGTTAGACTTGTTAAAAAAATACATACTTTAAAGCTAAAAATCGTTTTTTTAATTTTAATTTTATATTTTTTAACTAACGATTGTTTAAACATAGTTGAGGTCTGTTTATAAAAATATTGTTATAATTTTAATATTGTAATACTTTCAGAGCTTGAAAAAGTCTTGATAATAAAGACGAAACGTCGCAAAATCAATGATTGTTTAAATTAATTTAAATATATTCCAATTACCCGTGAACCTGATATTATTATTGTTGTTATTTACACTGGAATTGAACCTTACATCAAATGAAAAAAATATTTTAAAGCTCATTAAACTTCGCCTTCAAAACTAAAGTTTTTTCCTTTGAAAAAGTTTTACAATAAACAAAAAAGGATAAAAATAATTGACCTGTACAAGATTTAGTTATAGAAAGAAGTGTGGATCTAGCCTTCGAAGAACCATGGTTGATTCTTGTGCTACAAAAATTAATGAAGAAAAGAAAAAAGCCAAAAAATGCATTTTAATGCTAACGCTATACGCTTATTTCTAGCGTTAAATGTGATCATGTGATTAAAATTAAAAATGCACACCATCGGAGATGAAAAATAGCGATAAATTGCGTAGTTTAGCGTTGAAAATTTGAGCAATATATGAGACTGTATCGATATTACTACTATATTGCATTGGTATGTGTATTGTATATAATTACGATTTAAATGTATTATCTAATAATTGTTTGTAAACATTGAATTACTGAATAATAAATCTACTGAGTTTGTACTCTTTTTGGAATTTAGATTTGGGAATATATTAATAGGTTAGAAAATTTTGTCTGGCATAAAAGCTAAATCTAGTTTAGCTTTTTGCTACTTTTTTGCAGATGAAGCACATATTACATTTTAATCACATGTAACGCTAAAAACCAGCGTCTAGCATCAACATGAAAATGCACTTTAACACAAGAAACCTTCAGCCTCCACTATCAGTTTGCACTAACAAAATGCATTTTTTTATGATTCTAATAAGTTTTCTTCAATGGAAAAATATTCAATTCCGAAATACAACACTATTAAATCGTTCCTCCAGTTTTAAATATTCAGATTGGGCAAAGAAGGGATTATTTAGCTGTGTGTAAATCTAGAGTAAAAATAAATATTCTATAATTTGATCTAATATAAGCATGATTAAAATGGAATAAGCATAGATTAAAACTCACAAAAGGAATGGTGTAGGCTTTTCTTCAGTAAAGCCGTTTGGAATCGTTGTGATCCTCTAGATCAGTGGTTCCAAATTGACTGGGTTCCAACCCATCTCTAACAAAAATTTCCATTCTTGGGATTCACCTATTAGCTATCTTAGAGAAAAGAACGCATATATATTGATAATCGTATTGGAAATATTAAAATTTTCAATTCTTTTTTTTTTATTCATGTCTTATACAGTAGCGAATCGCTTATTAAAACTCACTCAATATTCGTTCGTGACCCATAATTTGGGAAATACGGCTAAAGATGCTAAAATTTGCTTACACATATTTTAAAAATTATCAGAATATTTGTAACAGTGATTGTTACTATAAGAGACTTAATTAATTCTTTGGGGTTGCGTAAACATATGTCAATTGATAGGGGCTAGTGAATTGATTGCACCAACTGGCGATACAATTGAAACTGAATAACTGAAACAATTTCATAGAAATTTATTTATTTTTAACGAAATTCAAACCAAATCTTTACCCAAAAATTATCTCAATTGTCTCAATAAAATAATAAAACCTATAATAAAACCTCTATTGTTCTATACTCTCGTTTTGACTTAGTCGACTTTAACCAAAATGCAGGTGGAACAACAGAGACAAATAGAATCAATCGTTGATACAAAATCCTAAAATTTTAAAATTTGGTTATTTGGTTGTTTAAATTGAATTTATTGATTTTTTTTATATTTATATTGAAACGCCATGCTGAAAATAATCTATAACGATATTTCGACCAAAATAGCATAACCAAAAATACGTCCATCAAGTTAGCACTACGCTTTTGAAATTTCGAAAAAATAACTACGGAATATTTTGGTGTTTTTTTGTCGTTCGAGACTTTTGAAAGAAAATTTTTTAATAGCTTGCATATTTTCCCGGATATAGCCATTTGAAGAAAATATCTAGTTTTGGATAATTTTTTAAATATGGAAGTTTCCATAACGTTTTCTCACCATTAATTGGTGTTATTTTGTTGCTCGAGACTTCTGAAAGGAATAATTTCATAACGCGCATATATAACATTCGTCGCTTGCTTTTATAAGTATTAAAGCTTCTATATTAGATATATGTGTATATAAATAGAGCTTTTTCTTTAAATAGCGACTCCCGGAAAAATATGCAAGGTATTAATTATTTTGAACGACCAAAACACACCAGTTAATGGCGATTAAAACAATTCAAAATTTCCATATTAGGAAAATTACTAAAATCGAGCTTTTTTCTTCAAATGGCCATACGTGGGAAAATATGCAAGTTAGGATTTTTTTTCAGAGGTCTTGAACGACAAAGAAAACGCTAATTAATGGTACAAAAAACGTTTCGATATTTTAATATTTATAGAAAAGCTAAAAAAGTCAATTTAACACTCCATAGAGCTTTCCTGGAAAATATGGGGTGACGAACTCTTTGTCCAGAGCTCTTGAACGACAAAAAAACACCAAAATATTCCGTAGTTATTTTTTTCGAAATTCCAAAAGTATAGTGCTAAATTGATGGACGTACTGAAAATGAGAATGATTGTAAAGCTCCCTTATTACAGAGCAGGGAAGTAAAAGCTTTTGGCGCCACCTCTTAATTTTTCTATACACCAAGTAAAAGTTTAATATTCATTAAAAGTTTCCTTCTAAATCAAATTAGATGACGAAATCTTTTAATTTTCAGCGAGAGAACAAATCAACCTTATCGTGTGCTTTAATAAATTAAAATTGACGAGACGAGTCTCGAAGATAAAAATCACTTATCCTCCATCCCTCCACCGCACGTTCCTGGAAGTCGTCGTCGGTCGTTCAAAATGAAAATTTAAGAAACAAAACTTTTATAGCACTTACGTAATTGCCACTCATATAAATTGCAAAATTTCAAACTTTATATATTTTCACAACGTAATGAAGGGTTTGAAAGCTGTCATTCGACCAAATTACACACGCGGAAAATAATTCAAATAATTATTCGCAACTGATAAGGATTCGGTTAATATTTTGGCTTTGCCATTCGTATTACGTCCCATTCCCATTTAGACGCGGCATTTCATCGTTTTAAACACAAAACTCATTGCACCGAATAATTAATAGAGTTAAATGCATTCCAATTTACGTCTATTATTGTATAATAATTTCAAATATGCCAACATAAATAAATTGCAATTGAAAAACAGACCTGGATTGTCATATTATTTCTGTATAGAGACAAGCTATAGATTAATGGAATATGGGATAAATAGGGATAATGAAACCGAATAGGGGATGGGAAAACATTTTCCAAATATTGTACACGATTAACCTTATTACGTTCCATTTCTATGTATTTTTTTTTGTCTAGTTTCATTTGAAATTGATAAGTCAATAGAAATTTTCTGTAATCAAATCTACTAAAATACGAACAATTTTCAATTTTATTTAGTTTTTAAAATTATTTTTTGAAAATTATTTTTGTGTCTGCATTTGGTAAAAGCTTTTTAATGGTAATAGAATTTAATTGAATTTACTTTCAATAATAGAATTCGACCATTTCTATTCAGGTAATCTATTTAGTTTTAGTGAAAATTGCTTTTTTTACTTATTTTTTTTAAAATTTAATTGGGAACAATATAACAGAATTAATATTGTAAAAGCTTCAAAATAAAAAAATAAATAATATTTCCTCGGTATTATAATTTTTAATGTAGTTTTACATATAATGCAATAACGTGTAAAATTGATTAAGTACTAAAACTATTAGGAGCTACGGAAAGTAATGTCGTTTTCAAATCTATAGACATTCAATTGTCATTTATCAACAGTTAAATAATTTCAAAATTATACTATGGAATTGATAAAATAAAAAACAGACCGAAAACTAGACTGCCCTAAGATCAAGTGAAGTAAAGAAAATTATTTAAGAAAATAAAATAGAAAAATGCTCACAAGTGGGATAGTAGAAAGGGATAATATTCAGACAATTTAATGTGATAGGCTTAAAGTAAAACACACCTGTGTATAGCTATAACTAGCTGATCTGGGGAAAAACAGCCAATTTACAAAAAAAAAGTTATACTAAAGACTTGTAAGCTCGCAAAAGATTAATTATTCAGAAATTTATATTTAAATAGTCAGTCAAATGCCCAAAAGGATACAAATTTGGTATAGTATAATCAAGTTTCATTGGGTAGTAACGCAAAGTTACTACCCTAAAAATTTTCCTAATTTATCGCAGTGGGATAAATGTTCATTTATGCCAAATGTGCTTTTAGTTTGAATTCAAAAATTTGAGTTTTTCAACTAGCATTAACCTAGAATGGTAAAACTAAACACAATAAGAATTTAAGGGAGGAAGCTTTACAAAATCTATGACTGATAGTTGAAGAGCTGTCAAATATTCCAAATAATTTTTTTGTCGATCAACCAACTACCTAAAACTTTCCAAGAATTATAGATAGAGGAAACTTGATTCTGCATCGCGATAATGCAAGACTCTTTATACAAGAAAAACCCTGGAAAAATTAATAAATTAAGAGTGGCTATTAATGCTTTATCCACTATAGTTGACCAAAATTGTTTAAACGAGTTTTTATTTTTTTTAATCGGTACATTTTCTAAATATTTTGCTTAGTAACCAACTGATTTTTACTAACTTAACATTAAAAATTTGTATTCTGTATAAAATAAGGTTGATGATATTGACGATTATATAATTGATTTAAAATTAAAACTTGCTTCAAAATTATGGTTTTTTTGTGGACTATTATGTAATTTGCACCAGTTCAGCAATTTGCTGCTATATCATGGTGGTGATAACAGGCGATTGATCTTTATCGGCGTTTAAGTAGTTGGAGGGGTCGAACTTCATTCCTCTGTCTTTTTTGTTTTTTTATTTGTTGATTGTTCTCGACCTTGTGGTCAAGCAACTGCTATTTCTTGGAGCTCTTGAGGGAGTTTCAGCCTTTTTTGATTTATAGTTTATCTTAAGCCTAGCTCTACTGCACTAGGACAATTTTCTAGGCCGTTAAGGAAATATTTGTGAGTTGGATTAGAAAGTCTTTTGTATATGGAACGTTCATTTTATGATGAATTTGGTTGTTTCTCACATACCATGGAGCTTTAGTGATGATTCTCAAGACTCTATTTTGGAACATCTGTAGATCATTGTGACTTTTCTTTGAGGATGGAAGCCAGACTGCGCAAGAGTATTCGAGAAGTGGTCTAATGACTGATTTGTATATCATCATTGATCATTCCATACTTAGACGAGACCTTCTGTTAATAAGTGGTATAGTTGGATGAGTCCAGTGTTGGTTTCTGTGATTTTACATGAGATGTAGCTTTGTCATGTTAATTTTGAGTCTAGAAGTATGCCCAGATATTTAACATGTGTTTTTTTCTCACTTCATGGAATTTTCATGTAATCCAGCATGATTGGCTCCAGTTGGTTGAAAAAATGTCTTAAAGAGAAAATTCTGGCGATGATTTTAGATGGATTTTTAAGAATTTTCCTTCTACTGAACCAGAAAGATAGGTGGTTGATAGACCACTGGGTTTTCTGAACGGCCCTTTGTAGTTTTGGGTTATAATTTTAAATTAAAAAATAGCATTACTTTCGAAACTTCTTTTAAACAGAAAAGGATAAATATTTTTCAAGACTTATTCAGCGTTTATAATTTGATAAGAATTTAATTTAATTAATTAAGATATTCCATGTAAAATATAAATGTTAACGCCAATGCTTATGCTATAGTAGAGAAATTTAATTGATTACCCTGCATGTTGATGTTAATTATGAAGTGATATTCTATTTTATTAAATAATATTCACGATTTAATGAGTTTAGAAGAGTAATATAAATAATTGGGTATACACAAGTGAGATCAACAAAATCAACAGGAAAAGCAATAGGGTTACAATTTTTGTCGAAATGAAATGAAACTGTCGTCTATTTCTAGTGACACACCATCAAATAACGGAAATTGAGTCAAGAATTTTTCCTAATGCAAAATTTTTTTGAACCTTTTCTTAAAAAAAAAATGGAATGAAATGTCACATTCTACATGAAAAACAGCGACCTCATTGCAAAAAAAGAAAACTGTCAGTATGTCTGCATTTAATTCTCTTTTTTCATCCCTTATACATTTGGCGTGCGATAATTTTTCAAAGTGTCATGGTGGAAAGAAATTTCACATTTTCTCGTTGAATGATTTTCTAGTTACGAATTTTCACTGCACTGTGATCTACTCTAGTAGTTTATAGTCGACGTATGTACGTATATGTGTGTATATGATGGTAGTGAGGGTTGAATTTGTTAGATAATACAGCCGCAAATTCAGAGGTTTATAATTCGTAAACAATAGTTTTTAGATGAGACACGAAAGGTTATGTTGTAAACATGGAACTAACACCCTTATTGTGGTCCATCAACATCAGCGGGAATCGTCAGAGAATAAGCAATAGAAATGGGAGCGAGCTCGGATAGAAGCACAGCCCATATCCATTTCACAGCACTTTGATTTCGTCAGAAATTTAGTTTCAGAGTTACCGGGTTACGTTTCTGTATACGACATTCCTTTGTCGTTCGAAATGTATGAGATATATATAGCTATTTAACTCACAAAGTGCAACACGAAAATGTATAGTGGTAACCCCACGCTGAGTGTTACACCATCAAGTGCATTTCAATTCTGCTTCAATTTGTTACAATTATTTCTAACAATAAAACAGAGATTTATCCCATTATCTAAGCGCCTTAAACTTTTGCAGTTATTCTTTATTAAGTGTGAATTTTCAATAAGATCTATGCATAATAGTGCTCTTATTATTTTTTTTTAAATAAGAAAACAATTCAGGTTATTTAAGATCTTTTTGTTTTTTATTTTTTATTTAATATTTTTATTGTTCAATTAGCTACGTTTCGTACTAATCGTAACTTCCTCAGGCTTCTATAACAAATTAAAATAATTACAAAATATGTCAATCATACATAAATTTCAAAATTATAATAAAATACATATAATATAGATCATATAAAATTTTTGTAACTCTTTTATAATATAATGTAATTAGTAACGAAACGTAGCTAATTGAACAATAAAAATATTAAATAAAAAATAAAAAACCAAAAGATCTTAAATAACCTGAACTTTCTTCTTATTTAAAAAAATATAAAAGGTGAGATCTGAATTTTATCAGCTCTTATTAAATTCAATAAAATCTGTACTTGGGAGCAAAGATTCATTGCCATATTCATTAATTTTTAATATTAATCTTCCTAAATATTATTGATCAACACATAAAATTAATAATCAAAATATTTGTAGGCCTATTGGTGGCCGAGGGGTCAAGGTGATCACTCCAAAACTGGTAGGTTTTGGGTTCGAATCTTGTCTTGAGTAAATTTTCAATGTTTCTCGATTTACGTATTTTTATTAATCCGAAAGTCCCTCAAGACTTTGATAGTTATAAACCGACCAAAAATAACAATAAAAAAATATTTTTTGAATCCTTCAAAACTCTTTAATTTACCGTAAATACTATCAATTTTTTTATTGTTATGATTATTTAGAAGCCTGATGAAGGTCAAATAAAGAACCGAAACGTTGCGGATTTAATTGTTAGTACATGGATTTACATCCTTTTATGTCGACTTTCCAAATAGACTATAAATATCCATATAATAGTTAATAGGAGATTCCATCTATTAAAATAGATATCGAAATAATATTTTATAAACAAGATCTTATTGTTAGGTGTAATTTTATTTGATTCTCTGTCAATAATGATTTTTTTTCTATAGTTGAGTGAAAACAAGTAATCTTACAAAGTATACAATAAAATGTTTCATAAATGAACGATTTTTGTACAACTTCATTCCTAACCAAGATTAAACATAAAATCATAAAATTCTACGATTTATCGTTTTTGAGATGTATGAGACACATCGAGAGATACACACACGAAGTATAGAGACAAGGAGTCCACAGGTCAATATATTAAAAAAATGGCATCAATTTGAGGTCCAGTACCAGTAAAATGCAATACTCTTCAAAAATCACATGTTTTAACCATTACGCGGAAAATATAGTTGTTATTTACAATTGTAATTTTCAATCTTCTGTGCGATAGAAAATGTGTCAAGATATGGCGCCGCCACAAGAGTATTAGGTGTACTAATTTGTGTTACTTTAGTTACTTTATGTAAAGATCAAAGTTTTGGTTTAAATTAGTACTGCAAACATACTAATACATACTAATAGTGGCATCTCATTTTGACACGTTTCCCATCATGCATTGTAAGATTGAAAGACCTTCAGAAAACCTTAGGGGTCAGAAAAGAGAGACTTTATATAAATTCAATACTATGTTAATAGTATGAAGGAAGTTTGGGTTCACACGTCGTTTAAACCCAGAGCTTCTATCAGCCGATTACTAATTTTCATTGTACAAAATCAGGTTTTGCCAAATGTAATTTTATTCAGCGACTACTAGCGTTCGGTTTACAGAAGCTCTGGGATTTACCATCATGTTAGCCGAAATTCCATTCATATTTTTAAATTGCATTGATCTTGTATATAAGTCATCTCTGTTAGGTACGTTCTAAATATTAAAAGAGAACTATGATCTAGATCTTTTATTGTGTACATGAATATTGTGAAAAAGTCTATATCGTTCACAATCCTTATATCTTTACTTTACTAGATAATAATTTTGATGATACCAATATTTCCTAATGGAAAATTATACATCAATTATTTCACAAAAAGATTTTTTCAAAAACATCTAAAATAACCTATTAACAATAGTACTTAAAAGCCTATTAGAGACGGAGTGGTCAATGTGACCACTCCAAAACTAGTAGGTGTTTGGTTCAATCCTTATACCAAGAAAATTTTTCGATATTTCTCTATTACGGATTTTTATTAACTCTAGAGTCGCTACAGACCATAGAAGTTATAAAGTTATAAGGCGACGGTAAAAAATAATTCAATAAAGTAACCCTAAAGTTTTGAACACGAAATGGTACTAGTGATATTCTTATATCATTAGAACGGAATTATTCTTATCGTACCATATACCTTTAGTAATTTACGCACTAGTTTGTTAACACTTGATTGAGTTATAGGATTTTTTTCTCCGTATTTTAGGAACCAAATGAAGCTCAGCATATACACTAAATTTTGTTCTGAATATGTTTGATTCCAGTGGTATAATTGTGTAAATATTGTGGAAAACCATGAATCTATCTAGTAGTTTTCGCCTCCCAGAAAGGGATCAGAATCAAAGGGATGGTATAGTATATTTGGATGCTGTTTGTTAAGCTTTCTTCTACCGTATGTGATGGAAAGTGGTTCTAAATGACAAATTTTGAGGGCTGAAAATTTTCCAGCCCTTAGGGTATTTTTCCTGTTTTTATTATGGTACTGATCAAAAAAATGATTTGACCGTTTTTTTTTCAATATGATACCGAAACGGTCAGAAAAATCATCCAAATGGTTCACAAAAAGGTCGATAAATGACCAGATGAAAGCTATTTTCGTATTATATTAAAAAAATATAACTTCCAATGTGCATATGCAGCACTTTTTTTCATATACTGATTTTTATTCATGACGACTTTTAGTGACGATCACTTGCATGTGAAAGCCCTATGAACACATACTAATCCCATGGACTAATAGTCTTGTATCCTCTATTTTCCCATGTCGCAAGTATCGAAGACACGACTCGACTGCCACGAAGTGGAATACCACAGGATTGTCTTTTTGCTGTCGTAAAACACGTACATAATGAGCCTTTAATATGAACACGTTTTTCCTCCATATTGGTATTACTGACACTACCACATATGGTGTGGCCACCCCTTGAGTTAAAAACGCTCAGTGAATTTAAAATAGCGGTAAAACATTTTCAATAACGTCAAACACGACAGTACAGTGACACCTCGCTTCACTTCTTCCGCAACTCCTGATGCGCTTTTTGACAATATTTACCTATATACGGAGCTTTAGTGGAGAGACAAGCTCATATTGGCGGTGATTGCGGATTAATTGAAAGCGGGGTTATTTTGCATAATTTGATCGTTTAGAAGATATGAGATTAAGGGTGGCTTTGAATAATTTCAATCATGGCCTACTGCTTATGTCGATGCGAGATTATTATTCAAACTTCTAGATCCATGTTGGGGTAGCAAGTATAAAACTATCTTTTATGGTGAAGTTGTGATTACGTGACAAAATCAACATTTTCAATTTTGTTTGCATTGATTACACAATTAAGTAAGTCGAAGCTTAAGTAACGGAAACGAAGCAATTTGAAAAACAAGTTTTCACTATTTTCTTTGAAATTTTATAAAACTATCAACCATATATTCATCATTTTCATGTAAACTTACGGAAAGTTCTGACCAGATAAAGTCTTTTATAAAGCAATTTTGATGCAGAGAAAAGAAAAACTTTAAAATTTTGTAAAAAGTTAAGATACCGAACTCGAACTTTAACTTAATTTTCAAACAAATCTCTTTTCCATTCTTCATTATTTCAGATTTTATAACTTGAACTTCTGAAAACTATTTACATGAACGTTTATAATTTAATTTTACGGTTTTTTAAATTTTTTAATGATATAATTTGATTTTTATTTTATAGTTAATAGCAAAGTTACGTTAATCTTTGTAATAAATAAACATTTTTTTCAAACACCAATATTTTCATTCGATTAGAATTGGATTGCGTAAAAACTTTTGAATACTTCGAAAACAATAAATTAATATTTTGTATCAGATATTTAAATATCGAATTCATAAGCTTACTTCTAAGAAATCAATTGAAGGCTCCATCTCAGTTAAAATAACATTGTAGTGTATAAAGTTGTAAAGCTTTCAAGAAACTTTTTTGGCATTGAAAATGATAAAGTTGTTCTATTTATTCAAATTTTGAATTTACGGTTGATTTATTGATTTTTTTGTAATATAGAATGAATGAATGATTCTGTTGCCAGATTGATGCTGTTTTAAAATATTAAAAACAATAATTTTACATTTCCTGTTTAATCGAATTATTCATAGTATAAAATTAATTAAAAAAAATTAATCTCATCTCTCATTACCACTTATGCTACTTATGTATATGGCAATCATTATGCCCATACGGTGAAGGTACATGCGTTCCAAAATAGTTTCCTAAGAATAACAATTGAAATACCATGTTATGTTAGGGGTAATATCATACATACGGACTTAGGTATACCGTGCTACAATTTATGGTGAATGATCCCGACAGGTTTCTTTTATATATGAAACAATACAACTTAAAAGTAGAAATCAATATTTATTCCGAAATAATTGTATAAATAAAGCAATAATATACTGAAAATAATAATTCAATGCTCAAATAAAGTTAAATAAAAACTCCCTACTATAACTACCATCACCAACACCAAAAACTAACTACATTATTACTACTACTAAATTAACAGTGGTTAATTTTCGTTGCCATTTATTTTTTCAAGAACCTACATATTAATGATCATTCATTTTTCCGTCGTTTCCCTTTTTGCTCCCACTTGTCTTTCCTCGTCGCACCGAGTACACAAACCTTAGAAAGTTACTCAAAAATTCAGCTCGCTAAAAATCACACTTTTGGTAAATTATTTTATCAGCTTAAAAAATTTGTTGATTTTTATGTTGGTTTTTCTTACAATTTTTCTGATCATTGAGCTTTTGAAGAAAAGAAGAAGTTCTAAAAATTTTGAAAAGTTTTTAAGGGTCAACGTTTGTCGTTTAGAAACCTTTTTGATCACATTTGATGCCAAACAGCGTCTTCAAATGTCGATACAGACTATTCTACACTTTCAACTTCCAACATCTTCTGGAGGGAGCGTGCCATTTAATAGGTAAAGCATATGGGGTTTAAAGGTTTTTAATTTTTAAGTAAACTACTCAGTAACTACTCCTTAACGTGATATGGATTAATGACAACATATAACTAAGCTGGTATCAAGATTACAAAAAAATGCAATTCAAAAAACAGTCCTTGTAAATTAGTTTTTGATTTAAAAATCATATTTGAAATCATTATAAATATTATTCACTTAAAGTGTATGCAATTATAAATAAGAATAAATATTTAAATACTAATATAACAGCCATTTGAAAAATTGATAAGTAACAACTTAACGGTTTATCATTCTTTGAAATGGTTGTTTATAAACATACTTGAAACTAACCAATGAGTTGCTTCATTTAATCGAAAGTACACAATTTTCAAGCATTGCATTTTCCAAAGAGAAAAATTTTCCAACAGAACAGTTTATAAATTAAAACATTAAACTAAACGATCATGTTAACTTGACTAAATTCATACACAATAATTTGAACCAATGATTGGACACCAAAAAGCGACATCTACCACAGGTAATGATTCAAACATCAATAACCCCTAAAAATGGTCCTTCAATCATTTTCCTTGAGATTTGTGTCAAAGTAAATGTGGTGTAATACTCGAAAACATTCTGAAAGCTGCCCTAAAAGCGTGGGTATATAAGCTTTCAACAACAGACGATGGACGTTTCAATACGCCTCCGTATTGTCTTATAAAGCTCGCGGTAATTAAGAATGATTGTAAAACAACAATTCGGATTTAATTTCGGCAAAACAATGGTTCTGACATTCTCCAGACGTAAACCCAGTAGATATTTTAATCTGGTTCATTTTGGAGAAAAGGGTGCTAACTAAAAAAAAAGCTACAAATATCAAAAAAATCAAAAATTTGATCATCTCAAACCGATAGTTAAGAAAAAATTTAAATTTTTTTGATAAAAATTGAATCAATTCAATTTCTTAAATCTGTTTCCCAATTTGTAAATAAATAAGAAGACAATTCAGGTTGTTTGAGATCGGTTTTTTTATTTAATATTTTTATTACTCAATTAGCTACGTTTCGTTACGTATTGTAACTTCATCAGGCTTCTTGATTCACAAAAATAAAATATTTTCAATTTAACTTCAATAAATAAATATAAATTTAAAATACTTTATTTTTGTGAATCAAGAAGCCTGATGAAGTTACGATACGTAACGAAACGGAGCTAATTGAATAATAAAAAAATTAAATAAAAAAAAACGATCTTAAACAACCTGAATTGTCTTCTTATTTAAAATAAAAGCTGAGATCTGAATTTTATCATCTATTTGTAAATAAATTATAGTATTTACTAATTAAATGGTCTACAGACAGAAACCCAGAGCTATGCTGCAAAAAAAAATCTGTGAAACCAACAGTTACTTTAAAAGATTGGACCAAATCTTATCATTGGGCATTGCAAAACAAGAAAATAATAAAATGGATAATACCTTTAAGGTATGTACTTCAAATTCGAGTTATAAAAGTAAAATTTCAGATTTGGTAACCAAATGTGTTATTAAAGACTGTATAACTTTTAAAGATTTTGAACACAGTTTTCATGGCACTTGGGCGTTTAATATAGATGTTAATATCAATAAATGTAATTATACATGTCCAATATTTCAAAAAAATTATAAGTGTAAGCATTTGTTGGGTCTTCTAATCTGTTTGAAAAAAAAATCAAGTCCCTAAGGAAACTGAATGTATTCCTTTAGGACAAAAAGTTAACTGTGGACGTCCATCAAAAGCAAAGAAAAGATTAATTAATAATTAAATTTACTTATTTAATCGTAAAATGTTCGCTATTTGGTGTTTTTAATTCTATTTTTTACATACTTGTGATGTCGTTTTAGACTTCATTAATGCATTTTTTGCGACAATCTGGCGTGCAAATCACCTATATAAAAATTAAATATCCATCCTTAATTAACATATTTTATTGTGCATTTATGTACACCGCTAATTAATTAAGATATTTACCGGTATTTGAAACCGAAACATCAAACTCTTCAAACTTATCCTTAATATATGCTTAGTAGAAGGAAAAAAAATAAACTAAGAAAAAAGAAAAAAGAAAAAGGAGTTTTGCTTATGTACTTGTTTCTTCATTAACCTTCGTAAAAACTACTGAAATTCACATGCAAAGATGCTTTAAATTTTCTCTAGATACTTGCATTTGGTGCAATAACATCTAGACAATTGTTTCATTAACATTATCATAATTTTGAATACGTTTCACCTGGACAGTATCATAATCTTCATCATCTCCAGACAACATAATCGCGACTAACACCCATAATACGTAATGTGAGGGAAAATACATACAGTGAAATGAATTTTCCTCTCTTTAATTAAGACATTCGTATTACGACGTTATCTGGCATGTTTGTGAATGCGATTATGCCACACTATTATTATGATAAAGGTAATTTAATCCACTTAGTATAATACGCTTTCCTTGCCATTAATATTCATTTTCTTTTGCAAAAAAAAATGGCAAATAGATTCAATCGAAAATACGTATTATAGTAATTAGCAATGGTAACAGTTTGGTCAAGTTTAAAGTTATAGTATTTTTTTATTAGAATATGGTTCTTGTGTAACTTGTGTTTTATTGGGAATTGAAATATGGCTATAGGTGAATAATTGTAGAGAAATCTGTAAATTGAATTCGACGATGAGGCAAATATAATATTTTTCCAAATATTTAATTTATCGTTAAAAAATAATAAACTATAAATTGAACTGAAGCGGCATTTTTCACTTTGACAGAAGCACAAATTTCCGCTAGACTGGATCGGAGAAAAAAGACAAGTCGTAAAGCTTGGTGTGAGTTATACGTTTTAAAAAAAGCTCAACGATAATAAAACATGGCGCGATAGAGACAGGAACGATTTGAAAAATTTGTGTTTAATCTTTCTTTCGATTTATAAACCGAGGGAAAAGAAAAGTAAAAATTAAAACGATTTACTTGTTTCCTTTTCACGAGCAGGCTCGGGAAGCACGGGGAAGATTCTATATAGATGTATTAATTTTTCTCCAGAGATTTATCTGTATTATGTATATAATATTTCTCTTGAAGTATCTTTATTAAAAATACAAGAAGGTGAGGGGTTTGTAATTCTTTTTTATCCATCAAAAGATATTTTAGAAACTAATCGAGTGTTATTGAATGTTGAAACAATATTTACGTTTTTTTTTTCATCACATTTAATTTTGAAATATTTAATGAAATGTTTAAATGTGAAAATGGAAAAAAATGAAATTGTCAATATCAGAAGTGATAGAAAAAAATTTAAACGAAAAATATTGCCGATTTTTTATATTCTCTATGATTACACGTGAAATTCAAATTATTGAAAATTCTATCATTTTTCTTTTGATAAAAAAATATAAAATTTATAAATAGTTGTACAAAATTTTAATCAAAAGCGTAATCGTTATTTGATTTTCGGTTTTATGCCAGTTGCAATGAATTTATAAGTTAACAGTGAGACATCAATTTCCGAGTTTTGTCGCCACTGAAAGTTTTAATAGTCGCACTGTTTAATTAGAAATTAAAATTGGCGCTTAAAATATAAATCGACTCAATTAGCTCAAAAACTTTAGCTGCCCAATTTCTATTTTATCTTTATAATTGGTAGGTAAATATTATATATGCTACGAATAGTAATTTGGCCGATTACCGAATTACGAATATTCGGCAACATTTTGTACCTTTCGTGGCTATCATTAGGTAGGATAAAATAACATTTTCAGGTTTGACGTTTAACATTGACAATTGTGGTAATTATTTATTTATTTCAAGGTATTATCTTTTATATTGACTTTTATATACACTTTAAACATTAGGGTGGTTCTTAATAGGGGTGTCTTTTAAATTCATTGCTCTCAAGGGCTAAAATGCTTCCAAATTAATAAAAAAAAAAATCCCTGAAAATTTAAGTTCTTAATATTAACTTTAAGATAGTCCACTTTCCAACTTAAATGTTTTATGGAAATAACGTGGGAAAAATTAAATTTTGTTCTTTAGAATTCCATAATTCAGCGACAAATAAATCGAAAGTTACTAATCTCGTCATATTTATTGTAAATTAAACTCTCTACAAAAAAGGTCACTTATGATTTTTCGCTAAATCTATTGGCTTAAGAGTTATTCGAGCTCAAAGTTTAACTATTAATATTATCAACTATAATTATAAAGTAAATACTTATTTTTACGAAATATATCAAATTTCTTATGCAAAATTTATGTTTTTGAGCAAAAAGAAGCAAATACATTATTATTTTTGTGATTTTTCACGACTAAGCTGTAGTTCATCGTTCATTTTTTGTACTTTTACATTGTCGTCAGATTCAATATTAGTTATATAACTAAACTCTACCATCTTTCCGTTGCTTAGTTCAAAAAATGCATTATATTTTCAATAACCAATAGTGCCGCATTCTTAACCCAATAAATCTTAAGGTAATAGATTTAGCGAAAAATCATAAGAGCCCTTTTTTGTAGAGCGTTAAATTTACAATAAATACGACACAAATAGTTACTTTTGATTTGTCGCTGAGTTACGGAATTCTAAAGAACAAATTACATTTTCCCACGTTATTTCCATAAGAAACTCAAGTTGGAAAGCGGACTATTCAATAAATTTGAAATTTATTGAATTTAAATTGAAACTATTACATTTTTTGTGATTCAAGAAGCCTGATGAAGTTACGATACGTAATGAAACGTAGCTAATTTGAATATTAAAAAATATTAAATAAAAAAACTGATCTTATACAACCTGAATTGTCGTCTTCTTATTTAAGAAAAGCTGAGATTCGAATTCTATCATCTCTTAAAGTTAATGTTGAGAGATTCAACTCAAATTTTAAGGGATTTTTTTTTATCATTTTGAAAGCATTTTGAAAGCCCCTGGGAGCAAAGAAATTCAAAAACACCCCTTTTAAGGACCACCCTATTAAACATTCAACAATTGAATAACAATTAATTCAAATTAATCAACAATAATTTTCACCTTATATGTTTTACGATCGTAATCTATCTTGATGCAATATACTAGACCTACTTTCATACTCCCCGTTGAAATCCCTAAACTTCGTTTTTACATCTTCCATTAGAACCCATACTGGTGGAACCACACTTTTGGCGCTATATTTTAAATTTAGCGGCACAGTTGCTTTTCACATTTTGCACCGAGATGTAACAATTTGAATCGTTCTTGGAAATAATTATTTTGCAATGGGGTAATCCCAGCGGATTGCTTGATATATTAAAAAATAATTCTCCCAAAAATTCATATAAATTAAATCAATTAAGTAAGAAGGTTTTGGAAATTTTTTCATGTTAAAGAGATTACCCTTTTACTAACTTTTTTTTGTGCGTGCAGAATGGTAGTAGATTGTAAAATTGTCAATACCAAATATTTTACGTAACTGCAATAAAACGATTCATTATATTATTTCCATAAATTAAATAGAAGATAAAATTTCTGTAAGCAAACGTATATTAATAAAATATATGAATAATAAATACCCTCTAAAGTAATTTGGTAAGATAAAGAAATAAAAATAAATAAAAAAATATTGTCAGAATATTTCATAAAATAATAAAAATGGTTGCAAAGATTAGCATTTATATAGAAATTTCGTTCACTAATAAAATAAATCTTTGGTAAGAATCGTATAAATAAACGGGGAAATACGGGAATTCTACTCTGCTCATATATCAAAAATGATCAAAAGAGCTAGTCCATTCATTTTTTATTTCGCCAGTAAATTGGGCGTTAGATGAAGTGCAATGTGTACATTGCACTTCAATTTCCAGCTACGGTCGAGCTTAATGCACTGGTGTATTATCGCATGGGGAGGTAATCTTTAAAATGGAGGCATTCACATCATGACCATCATCAACGTTAGAGTATCCGGGGTCAAAACTCGGTTTTACAACCTTTTCTATTTCATTTTCGTTTAATGATAGTTACATCACTTTTACGACCAAACTCAGTATAACAAGCTCCGCGAACTATGTTTAGTGTTACTGGAATTGCTATATAGGAAATGTTACAAATGAAGAAAAATGAAATATTTAATAAAATGATGCAATTGTGAGCCGGAAAAACGAGAAGTGTTCGTACTGTTTGATGGTGAGTATTTATTTTTCCGTTTTTCGTTGCTAGCAATGAAATCGTGTCCTTTGAGTGTTCTCCGCATTCGAAGTCGCATATATGGTACTTTTGTACTTATGCATCTGTTATTTGCACGCTATCGTCACAAGAAATCTAATGTTATAAGGATGTAGGGGATGTTGGGGGATGTTGGGTCCGGGTGTTTTCTGTTACACAAACCGACACACGAGCAAAAGACATTACGGTGTGTTTGCTAGGTTGACTCTTAAGTCTTTGTAGCGATTTAACTAACGGGATTGTGAATATCAAATGTTGGAACTGGAATCTTTTCAAAGTTTTCCACTTTCACGATATTACAATATACATATGTACGATATAGATACATAAAAAAGTTATATAGATTTTGGTTTTCTCTTTTACGTCATGCTTCGTTCGTCCTCGTTGGAAAATAGGTTCGAACACGGAGCATTTATTTTTCACAGTGAAATATTTCCTTCACACGCGCTTATGTCTCAATGATTCACAAAAGAAATGTGTCGAAATCATAATTCAGTGTGTGTATGACAGGGAATTTGAAAATTGAAAAAAGAATGTGGGAATTTTTTTATTAGACATGGTTACAAATTTACTCAAACGCGAATGATAAAATTGTTTCAGTTTTATTAAAAAAATAAAATTAAAATAAAATGCAAAATCCTACGCCTCTAAATTAGATATTTATTTTAAAATGAGTAGGTGTTCACTTCTTATGGCTACAGTAGACAGGGCCAACAAATCAACTATTTTTTTTTTTAATAGTATATCGAAAATATTGTTCAAGGTGACAAAAAAAATATCGGGAAGGTTTGAGCTCTTAATATTAATATTAAGAGGTCTATCATCTTTAATTTAGATTTTTTATTTGTGTTTTCAGTTTTGCGCCAATGCTGTCAAACTATCAAGGTAAAAAAAATCATGTGCACATATGTTTATAGAAAATTAAATTCCCTACAAAAAACGTTTTTTTTTTTAATTTTTGTCAGACACGCCGTTTCCGAATAATCAAGCTTTAAACATTGATATAATTATTAGATTTATGATCTTTATTTTGGAATTTTGTAACTAACGAACAAATATATATATAGAAATGAACAATATAGATTCTTGAAGAAAATTTAATGTTCTAGAAAAAAAGTCTCCTAACGTTTTTACATAAAATCACTTTTTCTAAAGTTATTCACAATTAAAGTTGAAAGAAAAATTAAATTATTGTTTTTTTCGTTGTTGAACCAATTTTGAAAGAGTGATTTTATGTAAAAACGTTAAGAGACCTTTTTTTTAGAGCATTAAATTCCCTTCAAGAATCTATATTGTTCATTTCTATAAATTTATTTGTTTGTTAGTTACAAAATTCCAAAATAAAGAAGATATATCTGAAAATTATATCTATGTTTAAAGCTTGATTTTTCGGAAACGGCGTGTCTGGCAAAAATTTGTAAAGAAACGTTTTTTGTAGAGAATTTAATTTTCTATAAATATATGTAAAAATGTTTTTTTATTTTGATGGTTTGACAGCATTGACGCAAAAATGAAAGCACAAATAAAAAATCGAAATTAAAGATGATAGACCTCTTAATATTAATATTAAGGGCTCAAACCTTCCCGATATTTTTTTTGTCACCTTGAACAATATTTTCGATATACTATTCAAAAAAAAAAGTTTATTTTTTTGGCCTAATCTAGGCTACAAAGATTCACCTTCACGTTTCAGATTTGTCACCTTCGTATGGAAAAAATTAACAGTAACGTCTATTTTTTTAAAAGGACTTTTGGTACACTGGTATTATTTTAGAGCTTTCTCGACTATTTTCCCGAAAACTAATCCAAATTGTATACTTTTATGTAATTTAATAACTTTATTATATTGTTAGTAGAAATTCAGCCTACATTAAATTCAATTGCACATTGTTTAAATTGGTGGCTTGAAGCTAAAACTGACCTTTATTAAAACAATAATGTTCCCATAAATAAGGATAAGATTAGTATCTATTACAATAGGTACATAACTCATTCTGATACTAACCGGGATAAGGATAATCTTGATATCTTTATAAGGACTGATATCCCAGAAAAATAGACACAATTTGTTTCATTCTATAGAAAGTCAGTTCCTGAATATTTAACAAGATGAAAGACATATTTATTAGATTACAAAAATTAAATTTATAGGCCGAAAGCAAGTTAAATAGTCTAATAAAGTTTATTAATCCCTAATAATCTTTTAAGCACTTCATAGAATTCTAAAAGCTTTTGATTGTGTTTTTGTATAACGAAGCAAATAATACATTTGATTTTCAACATTCCCTGTTAAGATAAACTGACTTCAAAGATAGTACGGTAAATGATCCTTTCTAATGCAGATTTCTTGGAAATTAAGGACTTACTAAATACACTAACTACTAATTATCTAAATATGATATTTTAAATATAAGCTTTCTAGAAATAGCTTTCGCAATGTAAAATATGATTCCATTGTATTTTAAAAACCTTCCTAGTGGATTGATTTTTAATTAAATTCAATATTTTTTTGAAATACTTAAATGTAAGTTTTTATAATTAAAGAATTTAAACCAGGCTTGTCCAACAAAGGACCCACGAAAGGTCTTCATCCGATCCGCGAGTTAGTTCAATTTTAAATCATTTATGAATAGTTATTTCTATTGCTTTATTATTTGACATTTCCTTTGGTCCACTGCGGAAATAAAAATCTTAAATTTGACCTCTCACAATACCATTTTGGGCATCCCTGATTTAAAACATACTTTTTGACGTTTAATCCTGGAAAGGGGGAAAGTAAACAATGATCTAAATAATTCGAATTTTTACTCCTTTTTGTCAGTTTTACGAATAGAAAGGAACATAGTAGGAAATACAAATAGTAGGAAATCTTTCCTCATGTTTCAGCATCGGAAAAGGCGCAAGACAGAGGCGTAATCTCTCCTTAATTATTGTAAAATCTGTTATCATTAAATTTTAAAAATCTTCTAGGTTAATCGATTATAATTTAATACAATTTTTATCTGAAATACTTTTAGGTGTAAGCTTTTATAACTAAATATTTTAGACCAGGCCTGTCCAACATACGGTATGCGAAAGCTCTTCATCCGACCCGCAACTTTGTTCAATTTTAAACTCCTTAAACATTATAATAATAAAAATTATTATCACAATTGTTACTATAATTATCGCTTTACTATTGGAAATTTCCTTTGGTTCGGTGCAGAAATAAAAATCTGAAATCTCACCTTCCACAAAAGCATGTTAGACACTTCTGATTTAGAGGTAATTCAAAAACGTACTTTTTGATATCTAACCCTAAAAATAAAGATCCTTAATTCGAGTTTTTGCTCCGTTTTCTTAAATTTGCAAATAAAAAGGGATACATACAAATAAAAGGAAACTTGCAACTGTTTCAGTATCGAAAAAGGCGTTAGATATGGGTGAATTCTCTCCTAAATTCCTTTTAACACATACGGAAAATAGATAGTACGAAAAGCTCTAGAAAATTGAAAAAGAAAAGTTTCCATAAAGAGAAAAAAGTGTTAATTTTTTAAGTTACAGGAATGTTACTAAACAATTGAGAAATTTTTAAAATCCTTTAACGTGTGGAAGCTGCTAATTCAGAATTTGGCTTTTGACTAAATAGAACCGGTGATCGGTGATACTGCTTATTTTGTATTTTGGTTCAAAAATAATCAACAAGGGAACTTCAGTGCCGGTAATCAAATGATTCTTTCAATTCTTTCCTGCTCTAAATTTACCCTGTAGATTTTCGGTACCAAATTAGTATTATGGATTAGCTTGCAAGAGTTAATATATTCATGAGATATACTAGATTAAATACCCTTATCGCACCACTATGCAGATCATGCGAAAAAAATAAGATAAAAAAATTTATTGGAAATGAATTGTAACATCTTCAATTTGTGAACGCCTATACAATTGTCCATCCTTGATTAAAGTATTATTCTATGTCTATTTTCGATCAAAATGGAATTCAGGTCACTATGAATTTGTAAGTCCCTTCAATTGTATTAAATACAGTAAATTTAGGATCTATTTCCCCCATATGTAGCCAACATAAAATTAATATGAGCCTACTGGTGGCCGAGTGGTCAAGGTGACCACTTCAAAACTGGTAGGTGTTGGGTACAATCCTCTTATCGAGCAAATTTTCTATATTTCTTGGTTACGGAATTTTATTAACCCTAGAGTCCCTAAAGATAATAGTAATTATAAAGCAACGGTAAATAACATTAAAAAAAGTTAAAATGTGAATAATACTCAATGAGATTAAATAACACCCGTAATAATCGGGATGGAGTGTAAAGCACTTTAGTCACTGAGCTATAGAGTGCATGGTAAAATAGACCCTTCCTCAACCAGTTGGCGACATCCAACAGGATTACACTTGCTTGGGTGCCGAGGCACTCTGGTATCAAGAGCCAGATGAACTCGCAAAGGCGGATTCAAAAATGTCATTAATGGGTCCAGAGCCGGCTACTGGCCTACCTAAGTGCATAACACTGAGTAGAATAGCCGAATGGACGCAGAATGAACAAATAAAATCCTGGAATTACTATATAGGAGGCAAGTTCTAAAAGGTCATGATAAAAAAACCTTTGAAAGAACATAACAAAAGACTTCTAAATCTAAGACAAACAGGACATTGCAATTTGAGGAAACATCTCCAAACTATAGGGAAGAGCACAGAGTCAGCAGCTTGCAGGAAAAGTGGCGTGGAAGATGAAACTGTCTCCCACGTTATATTTGACTGCCCAGCCATGACTCAAAGTCGTCTCAACTCGCTTGGTCCACCCGGACATGAGCTGGGAAACATACACAGACATCCAGTTGACTATTTGCTGAGATTAATATCAGAAGCAGACCTGACCAACTGGAACTGAAATTAAACTGTGCTAATAAATGTGCTAAACAATGTGCTAATAAATTTTGGTTGCTTATATACCACACTTGAGGTAAAAACCGTAGTTCGACCCTGGTGTGGTATTTTCGAAACATGTTGAGAGGGTCCAACCAATGTTGGGACTCTCTAAGAATTTGTTAGGAGGTTGCGAGGCCAACGTCGTTTCAGCCTACGTGGAATGTTGTCTGGATGAGTTTCAGAGGAAAGAATTTGGGCATTAGGGTTAGGATGGTGGACTAACTTGGAGTGGAATTTTTGGAATCGTTCTTGGACTAAGATAGTGACAAAAGGAAAGTTAAGATCATTGTGTATGATACGGTTGTTAACATAATAAGGAGAATTGATTATTCGACGAAGGACTTTTGATTGGAAAGATTGGATAATTTGGATATTGGATGGTTTTGCAGAGCCCCACAATTCTGCTCCGATAGGTCATAGTAGAGTTTTGTTTTGTTTTTTTTTTTTTGGTTTTTTTCTCGCTGTTTTAATTCGCGATCTGTCCCTGGACAATAAGCGAATATGATGAACGTACGGACGGGTGAAGTACACCTTCATAGGGTACCCCTTATACTACTTTTCGGAATGGCAGCTCCAAAAATGAGATGCATCGCAGTCTAATAACTTCCTCACTGTTGTCTAAGAGCCCAACGGCCAGATGGTTGGGGTGATCGTTTAGTCGTGTTTGATAGCTTGCGCTGAATTTAACCACCTCCTCCCTGACCGTGGCCATTTTTAAATCCTTGTGTATGTCAAAGTTGTTGACATACCAGGGGGCGCCTGTGATTAATCGAAGAGTCTTAGACTGGAATCTTTGTATGATGTTAATGTTGGAGCTGCTAGCAGTTCCCCATAGTTGCATTCCATACGTCCAGACCGGTTTTATAACGGCTTTATAGATCATCAGCCTACTGTTCAGGGACAGACCTGAATCGCTTTTCAGCATCCACCACAGCTTTCTTAGTTTGGCCCCCAGCTGTTCCCGTTTGGTGACAATGTGCTTGTGCCAGGTGAGGCATTTATCCAGGTAAATCCCGAGGTACCTAACCTCGTCCTTCTGAGGGATTTGTTGATCATATTTATAAACTGGGGGACATAGCCCTCTCCTGGTAGAGTTTTGTAAATGGTGAGTTTAGTTTTTGTATTAACTGAAGATTTAGGTCCTAAAAGTCTACGTAATAGTCCGTATCGTTGGTTTAGTATTTGTCTATTGAATTTAATGTGTGGGTTCCAGGTTAAGTGGATGTCTAGGTATAAGCCTAAGTAACGAACCTTGGAAGCAATTAGGATAGTGTCGTTATCAAAGTAAATCGGAGGGTATGTCAGTCGTCTTAGCGTGAATGGTATCATCACGCTTTAGAAAAAGATACTTCACAATTTAATGTTTATTTCTTTAATCAATTTTGACGCAGTTTTACAATATAGAGAAAAAAATTAATGCATTGGTAAAAGAAAGGGATTTTTTCTTTCTTTTTTTAATCGTGTGTTTGCATAAATATTCCGGTAATAAGCTGATAGAAATATTTCTTATCAAAACATGCCATTCGCTGTATATTCTGCTAATATTTTAGATAAATTAAATGCGCGACTGTAAAACATGCACAAATCTAATTTATTAATGGACGAAACACGACGACAACTTCCTTTGTATCGTAAAGAGAAAATTATTCGAAATAGATTTACATCATAAATGAAGAGAATAGAAAAAGATACAAGGACTATGTTCACTGCAACTGAAATATACTCGTATCTTTAAAACGTATCAAATGCACAAGAACGCGTGAAAGAAATTCAAATGTCCTCCGGTTTCCACCCATTCCTATCCATTCGTTTCATATTATTCTCCTACTGAACCAAACAATCACAAATGCATTACGAATATTACAATGGCGCATCTTCTGCTTGCAAAATCTGTGAGATTCATCTATGAATAATTGCACTAAACAATGAAATAACTGCATTGAAACATAAAATAAACCGGACAGAAAGAAACATTGTCTCATTCCCGGCTGGTCGTTCAAGTCCCATTTGCACCCATATTTATCCCGTCTTGTAATCAAAGCCTTTCAATCCGTGGAGAATAAAAGGGGAATAACGTGAGGATAAAAAACGTTGATTTAACCGGGAAAAAGACGTACATTTATTCATATACCTATATGTATAATATGTACTCAAAGTTATTGTTATTTGTTGTTAAGGAATATAAATTCGGGTCATTTATTATAAAGTTTTTCCTATCATTTGTTTTGCAAACTACGAGAATCTGAGGAATTGGGAAGAGGACGAACAAAACCGTAAAATACATGGTTTTAGAGGAAAATGAAAAAGGATAAGGGGAAAATTTATAAACGGGGAACGGGTGGAGTATACGGCTGTTGTCGTTAGTTGAATTTGAACAGATAACAATATTGTGTAGATTTATGTGCAGAAATTCAACTAAATAATTTTCAAACTTTTTCATTTGCTTTAAACAAATGACGTTCAAAATAAAACGATCGTTTATTTCATAATAGGTGTACCCACTAATATAATGAATTATGGCTACTAAAGAAAAACTTTATCCTTTTTTTTGTGTTGGTTATAAAAAGTTAATTTTTTATCAGATTTTTTTTGCCAAGAAATAGTTTAAGTTTTCATGTATATGGACGTAATTGTCTCGTTGACTTGTATAAAACTTAGTTGGAAGAAAAAGCCTGCTGGGCTTTCGTATCTTCAGCCACTGTGGCAAAAGGAAATGTTAGTCTTTATTTTGTATAATAGTTGCGCAATAAAAGTGATTTAATAACCTGTAACTCTTTTACAAGTTATCAGTTCAACTCACATTACGTTAAATGTAAATTATTATAGTCATATTTTACAAGTTTAATTCATTTTTTTATTAAAGTAAATTAAAGAAACGTTTTACAAGGAACTGATTCCTTGGTAACAAGTTTATTTTTGTATTTGAGCGAATTCATTAATGAATCATTTATACCGAAAGGAAACAGTTTTGTATTAATGAGTTAAAATATACATAATTGCAATTTAAAATTTGATGCTCTTATACTTTTAACGAAAGATCTAGAAGATATCATAAGTTCTTTCAACTGTATAAAATAGTAACTATACTAATGCTTAATTAAAAGATGAGTTCATTACGCAAGTTAACATTTTCTTGGCGTCTTTTCTGGAAAATAAACAACGAATTTGCTTTGCGCTTGTAAAGATGATCAAGATATTTAACTTTTCTTCATCTTTTACATCACTCAATAGTTTTTCATTGAGAAGATATTAATACTGTATTGTAGTTTATTAAATTTTTAAGTTAATTCGAGTAATAGTTTTGGGTATACAGCTTTGGAAAGCTCAGTGCACCGCAGGAATGTCGTGCAGTTACTCGTCTATTGTCGCGTTTTTCTCGAAACTGTATTTTTAAAGTTGGTTGTAAAAATTTTTTAAGAACTTCTCAACCGATTTTGATGAAATTTTACCAGATCTTTGAGATACAATTCACGAGGACTTGAATGAAGGATTTTCCTCTCTACTTTAACTATTTAGAAAAAAAAACCGAGCAAATTTCACCGAAATTTCCTTTTTTTATAAAAATGTTTACTAAAAATCCATTTTTCATTTCTCTTTTCCCCTCGTCCAAGTTCTAGTTTTTGGTCCTTAATTAAAATTCGTACTTTTTTTTCCCTTGGATGATCCTGTCCTTAGTTCTGCTGCTGTCAACGCGGAAACATCTTATTTCCAAAGAGTCACCGGAAATGATGTAACGAGGGAGTTTTAAATATTTTTCTACGAAAATTTCAGAAATTCCTTGTTAAACGTAAATGTTTAAGACAATTAATAGTTAAAAAAAATAATTAAGTTTTATATGGAAAAAGATTGTTGAAAATTGGCCGTTTTTTCCCCAACTAAGCCCATGTAACCCCTTATAGAAACCTGCTGGTAGGCAGAAACTATAGAAGAATTTTTTTTTTATTTACTTTAAAAATAATTTTAAGGTTTCATTTTCTTAAAAATTCACCTTAAGATTCAAAATTTACATTGTAAATTATGACCGAATACAGTTAATTGTAATTTTGTGGGTCACATGAAACGTTCAAGCTTCATTTGTTCAGGGAATGTGATGAAAATTCTTTGAAATTCCAACAATACCAGGAATGCATGTGAAATATTTTTGCAACAGTTACGGATTCGTATTATCGATTAATTATATGTTTACACACATCAATTCGCTTTGTATATTTTATTTTATAAGACATACGAGCTTACAGAAAAGGTCCCTATTATCATAAGCTTAAGAAGTTAAATAGAATAAATTGATTAAAAACGAGCTAAGTGAAGAAAAATTGGATTTTTTGCACTGCTATTAGGTAGGGGAAACTGTGGCGAAACGGGGTATCTAAGTTTTAATTACAATTTACGAGAGATTCAAAGAAACAATCTCATTGTTTTGTAATTTATATATTTATTTAATTCATTTTCTACAAATAAAAAAAAGTTTTATTGATTTAAATTAATAATTAATACTAAAAAGTTAGGTTTCAAAAAAAAAATGGAAATTTCCCATTCTGCCCCATCCCCTGGGGCACAAAATTGCCTGGAGCGCAATGGAATTCTTGTTATTGGCATAGTTCGCAGACGAAGACACTGCCATCGTCGTGTTTAACCCAGCAGATGCCAAATGTGCCCATTTTTGAAAAATACTGCAGGAACTTCAGCTTTCATTAGATTTGGAGTTTAAATCCTCACAGCATAAGCAGATTACCTCTGCATCTTCTGACCTTTCATATATATGGACTGTCGGCTAGTTTTCCTTATATATGTACTTACTATCTGCTGATAAAATAAAAATGTCTATCCGAATGGGAAATACTATCTGAATGGTATATCCCATTCCGCCTCACCCATTGTGCCCCAAGCACCTTCCACAGACGCACGACTATTATGGCAGGATATATTGGTAATATTTGAATTATCACTAGGCTTTTAGTTAGTCAACAGTATGTTTTAACAAACATGTCATGTTAAAATTCAAACAAAAAATAGAACATAGGATAATGACCTTAGTGTTACTTTGCAAAAATTTGAATTCGGAAACGTTTATTTCAACTTTTGATAAAAATAAAAACAACTGCATTCTTTACTGGCGATATCCACTTTTTATAATGCAGCACAGTTAATTGAACATTGAGTATGATTTTTACTCGTTTTTGTCACCTGTAACAAGCGCTAATTTCATTTCCCATTCCACCCCGGTACCCCATTCTGCACCGTGTTCCCATACTTTGATTTTTATTTTTTTCAAAAAGTGATAAAAACGGTTATTTAAACTTGAATAATAGTCATTCTTCTTGTCTTCTCTTGTATTTGATGCCACATTTTTAAGGCTTTGTAAAATCAAAAAGTTTCAAAAAATATTAAAAATTTATTAATTTGAAACATAATCAGAATATAACATGGAATTATCTTTTTTTTCGGAGCTTTGTTACTATAGGTGCTGTTAATAACTTTTTTGTGATATATATTAAAGTATATCTATTGATAATTTTTATCACGGCAATACTAGAGAACCCAGTGAACTTCATACCGCCTACCTAAAATTGATTTGCGAACAATATCGACAATATCGACAATAAAGTCACATTTTTAATTATTAATATAGATATAAAAAAAATACATAACCTTGTATAAACTCTTCATAGGCAACATGAATGACAATAATGATTAGGATAGTGAATCGATCAATGGATAGTGGCACCCTAGTGGTATGAAACATACATTACAACCTATTTTCATACCTGCTAAAAATACATAAAAAATTTCATAAAAATCGGTCTAGCCGTTTCGTTAAAGTATGATCACAAACACCATAACACATGATTTTTATATATAAGATTTATATATAAGAAGATGGAATTCCTGCTGTAATAAAAAGAAAAGTTAAGAAATATTTTTTCATCTATGCCGTTTAAAAGTTATGTGGGTAACGTTTAAGTCTTATCAGTATTTTACTCTTTTTCTGTTATAAATTTTTCAAATAAAAACAATGTAAATTAAATTAATCTTCGTCTTTGCCTTTAATGAATTCTATCCATATACTTATCAACTTGAGTATCTCATCATTTTTCACAAAATCTAGTAATTCATCACTAGAATCAACAAAAGCTCTCTGAAGTATGAAGTAATAATCTCATCCACTGTACAATTGAGTAATTATTTTTTGAAGTCTTAAGTACTAAAAGATAGTTATTTGAAACAACGTAAGTAAAAGTTGCTTTGAAAAGTTATTATATTTAAAAAAGTTAAGCAATGTGACATTAGAAGCATGTAAATTTCACGTAAATGCTATATTATCTGTTGACAGAAAGTAGATGCAATTTTGCAAAAATTTAAGTCTCGTACGTTTTATTTCCGCAGTTTTCACTCCCATTCCATTCAATCTTACACGTTTTCGTTCCAACTTAGCTCTCATCTTATCTATTATGCATATGAAAATCGATCATGCGTTAATAATAAATAGAGAATCGATTGCTAGAATTATCGGAGCTTGACGTTTTGAATATACCACCAGCGAAATTATAATTATAGAAAACATGGCGAATAATGTCAAGATAATATTAATAATAATTTTCCGATGATTATATCGATTAAAAGCTCAAATGCGGTCTTTTGTGCTCGGTCCCGAGTAGAAAAAAGTCAAGATTTTTGCTTCACATTCGTGACGGTTCTAAATTATCGTTTCGTGCATTCCTTGTATTCAAACGATATCGAAACGAAACGACGCCAATTTCTCCCGTTTCAACCCTATTGTGCTGTTTGATATTCCAATTTTTCTACATGCTCAACTCGCTCGCTTGCCGATTTTTATTAATAAATCCATGTCGAGTGAAATTCGATTTTTATTGCGCGATTTTTATAAAGCGAGACAAGTGTGCTCTATTAAAGGCTTTATTGACAGACGATAAGGAACGTCTTATATTTTAACTGGGTATGTTGGAAACGAAACAAATCAAAACGATGACGAATTCCAAAAAAGAAAAAAAAAACAATTTTACTAAATTACCATAATAATAATTTGGTTTGATATGGGAAATAGTAAGGAAAAGAGTAAGATTTTTATGGATCCACCATCCATTTTGATGAATCCTTTTTAACTTTTTTCCAATATGTAACTACATTATAGGGGAACCGAAAAGTAATACCGTTTTTTTAATATAACTTTGAAACAAGCTTTTATTTTTAATTAATGATTTAATCATCCTCAATATTATCATTCTTTTGACATCTGATGTCCAGATTTTAATGCCAAATGAAGTTTTGAAGTTTTCAATTTCTTATACCACTTACTATAAATGGCAATTATGGGCAAAACAATGGTTTGCAGTTAATTGTACTTCCACGTGTTAGTGCATAACACGTGCTAATTTAAGCTAGTAAATCGTATTGAATAAACGTTTTTGTATGGATTTGATGTCTATTTATTTGGATCCTCTAGCGATCGTTAAAAGTATCATGGAGATTATGAACTACCTCAGTGTTTTCCGAGCATTACACAATGGCTAAGCTGTGTATTAGCCATTTGTAATGCTCGAAAAACTCTGGAGTAGTTCAGGATCACCAGGATACTATTAAAGATCTTTTGAAGATCCAAATAAGTAGACATCAAATCCACACGAAGATGTTTATTCAAAACGATTTACTAGCTTAAATTAACACGAGTTATGCACTAATACGTGGAGGTGCAATCAACTGCACAACATAATTTTGCCCAAAAATTGATTTTTTTACTATTTATAAAATGTTATAAAGGTTTTATTAAATAAAAATCCAATGAAGTAACTTTGGCTAGTTATGGTGGGTGAGACAATATCATTCATTCTTAATTTATTAGTTCATTTCAGGGGTTTTGTTGTAACGAAGAGTCTTACATAATCGTGTTGCAGAATAAAGTTTTCCCTATTGCTAATTTTTGGGAACTTTTAGGTACTCGGTTAGTCGACCAAAATTGATTAAAAATATTTGACAGTTCTTCTATTGTCTGGCAAGGATTTGGTACCACTGACTTTCTTAACATCTTCTTGTTTAAAGATTTTATCATTCATAGTTGGAATGAGTAGGAGAACTTAAAATTATCGAACTTTGAACTTAGAAAATCTCATTGGCCAGTAATGAACATTTCAAGTGCTTGGATAAATATTGAAAATATTTTTAGTAGCGACTTGTGTTGCTACTCTGTAAAACTTGAAATGCATACAATACGGAATTTGTAATCGTTCAGGCATTTGTATGATATATTCAATTTAAATTTCTTTATGATAAATACTTTTTAATCATTTACGACTTAACGAGTTACTCTAAACATAAAAAATCTTTAGTTGGACTTGGAAATAACTTATGAGTCTATAAATGGTCGATAAATATATACGGACTATAGAAGCAAGGAGTCTAAACGGTGTAGGTTTTTTCACAATATTCATTTACACCAATAATAGACCTAATCATAGTTCTCCTTTCTATCATTAGCAGTGCAAAATTCAGAACGCCCCTAAGGTTCTAAGAAAGGTATTCTAATTTTCTATATCTAATATTCTAATCTTGTGATCTATAGATTCAAAAGCGATATTTCTTTCTATTTCCTCTATATTTTTTGATTTCTCAAATCTTGAAAATGATAAATTGTAAAAATCTGTAACTTTTTATTTAAGGTATAAAAAGAATTTAGTTGTGCATAGGGATTGCAATACCGGTATTTTGAGTTTTTTTAACAACTTTACAAGTTTATTAACCGTTTTTTTGGTATTTACTAGAATTTTTTTAAACATTGTCCACTCTATGTTCATGGATCACCATCATAGCAAAACAGTATACATTCTTTGTTTATATCACCCTGACGGGTGAGCTTAATTAGGTTATGAATACATATTTAGGTATAAAAAATGTCTTAGGATACTTACATAACTATAATGAATTAAAAAAATGAGAAGAAAGAAAAACGATCAACCAACTTTAGGAAACTATAGTAAATTAGTACAACCAACTATAGTATTTTTTTTTTCAAATTTTTACCGACAAATCAATCCAAATTCTGAACAATTCGGTAGAGTTATCGAAGACGATGAAGACGCTTGTGATAAAAGCGAAAAGAGATTGTCTCTTGAACGAAAATTAGTTATCAATAACTAATAATTTTAAAAAAATCAACAAGCCCAAATACAATACAAGTTTTCGATTTATATTAAGGTGAAAGATTTAGAAGTAAATACTTGAGAAAAGTATATCGCTGCGTGATATTAAAACCACCAAGTACCACAGATATTAAAAGAGCTTTTTCGTCAGCTGGTAATTTTTGCACTAAACTACGTTTCAGGCTTAATAACACTACAATTGATGCATTATGTTCGTTAATAATATCACATTTCAAAAATTTGTAATAGTACCATGGACTCAATAATGATACTTACACTTGTTTGTGGTTTAAATACATACGATGTTTGTTGTTCCTTTGCCTTTTTTGTGATTCATTATATATATCTACTGTTCTTATTTATTACCTACTAATGATTTTTTGTGATATTAATTATCTTCAACTTAACTGTAAAATAAAACAAAGAAATACCTATAATTTCTTTTTTTTTCTAAGATTCTAACAAACAGTATTAAAACCGGTATTCCGATATTAAGAACTAAAAAATACCGAATACCGGTATTGAACTTTTGGTCTGATATTCCAATCACTAGTTGTACACCAGTTGCGTACTTATGGTTACAATTATACTCCGTTGGAGTATCCCAGTATATCACATACTTGCGCATACAAATCAGCACAAATATAAGCTTGAATTCAAGGAAGCCATGTGGAGCCAACATATTTTTATTAGGCGGGACGAGTATGCTCTATTAACGGTTTTATTGACAGACGATAAGAAACGTCTTATATTCTAACCGGGAATGTAACGAGACGGAACAAATCAAAACGATAACGAATTCGGAAAAAATCAAACTTTCTAAATTACCATAATAATAATTTGATTTGACGTGGCAAATTTTTTTTGATTTACGACAACACTAAAACATTCAGACCTTCCCATCTCATTTCCCACGTTCGCTTCACTCTTCCACTCATTCGCGCTCCTATTCCCAAAACGCAGAACTATTTTGTCAAATAAAACGAAAACATTCCTTATCGGTCGTATATTTTTCTATGAAATTTCTGAATTTTCATTTCAATACCGAAATGGAGGAATTGAGACGCGCGACATGTGAGATATTGAGATGGAGGATAGAGCGGACGATAAGCGCGTGATTTCGTGCAATTTTTGTTTGTTTGCCTTTCGTTCTTCTTTGTCTTCTACATTAATGCCACTTATATATCATTTTTTTTTCTTATTATATTCGTGATAAGAAAGTGTGCCGTTTGTTTGTTGTTTCATATTTTGTGAGCTTTTACGTCCATAATGTCGCCATGTCCGTCTATTCTATCACAATTTCATCACCATCCAATTTATTTATATCTACAAAATCACATTTCTTATATATGTTTGGTGAAATCAAAAGGAAAGAAATCGAACAACACAATCATTTTTCTTACTTTTTTCATATTTCTTTTGCGCTGGTTTTTTCAATGTACAAGGGTGGTGCAAGAACAAACGTATACAGTAAAGAAAAATAAGGTATTCTCGTTTCATTTTTTCTTTTCAAAGATCGCGTTTTTACAATATTTCTAGAAAATCAAGTAACGATATTTTAGATTTATTTTTTTTTATAAAGAAAAATATTTTTGATATGTCTATTGTCTATAGATTCTTGTTACAAATCACTTTTCCTTTTGATTTTACAACTATCTTAAGTTCAAAAATACTTACAAATCGTTCCAATATATTTATTGTATTTTTTCAGAACAATAAAAAAGAATATTGTCTTCAATTTATTACTTTATAATTGGATATTACTAAATTTATTTTTCGTACTCAACTTTCTAATAAAATTGAAAAAATCTTAAACTCAATTTATATGTAGATATTGAATTCGCTTGTATATATTTAAATTTTTCAAGATATTACACTTTTATGCTGTTATAAGAAAGAAAATTACGGATTATGATTCAGAAAATAATAACATTTAGATTCTTCATAATCTTAAATTATATATGTATAATTGTACATATATTAATGCTTTTCAAATTGTGGATTTTATAATGATTGAAAATTTGACTTAGTATTAAAAATTTGCTTGTTGCCTTAAGGGGTGTTCTTCCGTATGATGAATTTATAAAATATTTTTTTTTTGTATTAATTGCATCATTTTTATATCTAGATTCAGGTGATAAAGTAATTTTTTACAATTGTATGTTATTATAAAGATACATTCGTTAGAAAGATTCAAAAGTCGCTATAATTTTAACCGTACCTGAAACTTTAAATTCGTTTTAAGCTGTTTTTTTCAAATTATCTCCATGATACCTCAAGAATGGTTTTACCGATAAATTTCTATTTTTAATTATGAATAGACTGAGCACATATTGATGCACGGAATGAACTATAATCATCAAAAAATTCCAAGTATTTCTATTTCTTTATATCAAACACACTGAAAGAAAAGCCCGTGAAAATGCAGCTTTGTTTTCAAAAGTCTGCCAAAAATTGAATTTTTCATATTTTCAAGTGATTTTAATTGATTATATGTTTTTAAGCTTAGAGATTTAAACTTCACTTTTTAGTTTTTTTTAATTTGAAATAAGCCATTCAACCGAAATCGAGAACGGAAAGGAAGTGAACGTCCATTATTTTGAGATGGGTATCTTCGGAGTACTATGCCTCATGTCTTACTGCAGATGTTTGACTATAAATTAATGTACATATGCTTTAAACAAATATCAATACTTAGTTAAAAGCTCAAAGTTCTATCTTTTCATTGGTTCTCAAAAAAAAAAATCGCAAATAATGCTTCAAAAACAGACCTTCACTTGGAAAACCTTGTTAACTTGGTTTCTTTTACTCACTAAGCTTTTGTTGTTGCATGATGAAAACTAAATTTTTCTAAATTAATAATTGGGGTCTCCTAATTATAGGTTTTGAAAAAGTAGAATTATTTTCAATTCACCAGTAGGTCATAGTTCTAATCAGAAATATTTTTTCAGAATTATAGTTATAAAACCAAAAAGTCGTTAAAGATCTTGAGTTTGGAGATAAAGTAATTTCAATGAAACTTATATCACTGGATATCAAGGGACCTATTTTTTTTCTTCCACCTATAGTGGCTTTTTATTAACCCAGTTTCTCAATTAGGTACGTTTAAAATCACAGTTGTCTTACTTATAGAAGATACCGCAAGCATATATGAAAGGAAACGGAATGGTTCTTAAACAAATGGGTCATAAATTTTCTAGGCCTGATAAATTGTCTTACGTATACCCTAAGGGCTATTGAGCTACAAAATCCCAATTATAGAACTTAAAATAGAAAAAACTAAAAAATCAAATCTCAATGTAAGTGATTTAAAAATTCCCAGTAACAGAGGTGTCAATGCAAAGTTTCGGGGCCTTATTGTTGATTGTTGTTATTATTATCAGGAGAGGTTTCTCAGAAATAAAGAGTTCACTTAATTAAATTTAACTGTGGATAAATGTTTTTATAAATCCTCATTTACTGACAATAAAAAGTAGTTCATTTTATAAATATTACTATAAAGATAACAAAGAGTTTATGTTATAGAGTTTCTAATTAGCAGTCACAAAGTATTAAGGCAATAATTTCTGTATTCAAATTCCAATTTGTAAAATCAGTGCTCTTATTAAAGTTATTTTCATTTCTTCTTACAGAAATAAATATGGTAAATCGTTATTTTGAAATAATATAGCTAATCAAGGATTGATCGTACAAAAAATTTACCGTTACATTTTTAGATGGAATCGAGTGGTGTATAAAAAATTTTGTTAATCATTTTTCGATATGGTTAACTCTTATAAATGTTCTCCAACTTTGAGCTTCATTAAATAGTAAATTATAGTTTAATAAAATTCAAGCTAGAGTAATTTTGGAGCAATTATATTACCAAGGAAATAATAATTTCTTGAACCAAAAGTGTTAAAACCTGCTTAATCCATTTTAACAGATTATACAAGGGACGAAAAGAAGTGAATGTAGGCAATATAAGTTAGTATAGATAGTAGATTTTCGTTTAATATATTTGAAAATTTCATGGTATATAGTTATATGGTTAGCTTACGATATTATTTGAAATAAGGGATTATCGTATTTTGCTTGTTTTTTCTAAAAAGTGCTTTTTTTAAGGCAAGGTAAGCATAAATTATTTTGCTAGTTTCATAATTTCCCTTAACGCCATCAAAATCCCTTCGCTAGATCATATAAAATATCTTGGAATTCATCTAGACTGAAGACTATCTTAGAAACATCATAGTATCCAAAAAAAAAAAAATCAATATACAACAGATTCGAGAAATCACATCAGTCGTTGGGAAAAATTTTCAAACTTTTCCTCAACGATTATATATTTAGATAAAAACTGTAATAATCTCAATCTGGATATACGGAATTGAGCTTTGGGGTTTTACCAGCAAGTCTACTATAAAATTATATAACGAGCCCATTCAAAGATGCTTAGACAACTAGCAGATGTTTAATGGTACCTACATAACAAATGAGACCCTGTGAAATGACCAGTTAGTTTCTACAATAGTTAACAAAGTCGTGAATTAAACCCCCAAAAAATATATCGATAAATTATATGAACAGTTCAATCCATCGGCGACGCCAGCCCTGAAACTACAAGGCGATTGAACCGAAAGGAACCTCATTAACTGGCTATATCTTTAGACAATGGGATTGTTCTCTATCATACTAGAATCATTGATCATTAATTTCAGCGATCAAATTAGATTTAAGGTAATTTAACTAAAGATAACAACGATCTTAACATTCAATTCTTGATTTTCAAAAAAAAAAAATAAGTAAAAATCTCTTAATGCATTGTCACACAAAAAAATATATTTTCTCTCTAAGGTGTAAACTGCAAGAGGTAATGGTAAACATGTAAATTTTACCTTATTATATTATCATATTATCTTCTATGAAATATGTACTTAAGTTTTGAGAAATTTCAGTTTTCAACATTCAACAGTCAAAAAGAAAATCCGTGAAAAGTATATATTTTCACCATTTTATTATTACAGAAGGAGGGATGTTTCAACTTCCAAATGCCATTTTGAACGTGTTCATACTAATATCTTTAAAAGATTTTTTTTATATTTCATTTTCTTAAAGCTTAAACCTTTCTTTAATTTTTATTTTTTGCGTTATAAGGAGACTTATATATCCAGAATCAATCCAATTATTAAATAACATATCCGAAAATTTTCTCTTTTTGAATCCCAAAGAAGCTTTGGACAACCTTTGGATCAAGCGCCTTTTCACCATTAACAAAATAACGGAAATATCCGACAGAATTCTTTAGCTCTGAAATTCAAGCCTACTGAAGGAATTTATAAGGGGAAGGAGAAGTTATAAGAATTTATAAGGGTTTGATTTTTAGGAAAATATTGTTAACTTAATATTTTATTATGTAAATGAAATTGTATCACGAAAAGTTTCAGCTGGGCTAATGAACCGCGTGGGTGTAGAAATTGGGTGAAATTTTTCAATACTTTCGATACTTATGGACTATAACCAAGATATTCTTTATTTAAAAAAGCGTATTTTACAATTTAATGCTTTAATTTTGTTTCTCCAAATCATATATAAATTTTGGTGATTTTATAAAATTTCCTCAATATTTTATAAATATAACTGACCCTATACCGATTAGCCAAACAAATTTTAAAGTATGAATTTTCAGATTTTTTTTTCAAAAAACACTTAATGTTCTCCTTTCGAATTATATTTTCAAAAAAATTTCAAAATATTTTCCACACTTTCTGGTTCAGCCAACTATTCCAAACTAGACAAAACCTAAACATTATTACACGGGCTTTTCACACATAAAATTTCATCGTTTGTGAAAATAATTTTTTCATTTCAAAAATTTTTGAATATTTATATGTGTAGTAGCATATAAAGAAAAGAGAAAATTTGATTTTCACAAACGATAAAAATTTATGTGTGCGAAGCCTGTTGATCGATGTTTAATCTTTGGCTAGTTTGGAAAAGTTGGTTGGATAAGAAAGGGTGGAAAATATTTTCAAATTCAAATAAAAACTTTACGTGTACAACATATAAGTATTTGTTTTCTTGGAAAATTTTGGGAAAATATAGTTTGAGGAAAAAAATAATTTCATAATTGCCTTTTTTTCCATTATATTTCGAAGGGGGGGGAGGTTATGTTTAAATTTTCTTTAATTTTTTTTTTCAGATTTGGTTTTAACCAACCGTTTCCAAAATTCTCCCACATTTTTGTTATTGTATTGCTTAAAACCTTATTTTTTTAATATTTTACTATATCAATAACTAATTAATTAATTTTTCTTAATTTATTAATTACCACTAAACTATTTTGTCACAAACGAAACGGTTTATTTCACAAACCTCTACGAGCGATTTCCCATCGATTGGAAAAAAAAATCGGAAAATTCACACTTGCAAATTTTGTTGGATAATCGGTATAAGGTATATAGTTGTGCTTATTTCAATGAAAAATAATTTATTTTTTAAAGTCGAGAAATTCCTTATTTACTTCCTAATGGTGAATCTACATAAAACGAAAAGTTATATTTGAAAAACTATAGATTTGTAATGCTCAAACTAGTATTTTAACTACCCTAGTGTTTCCCAAATTTTTTGGAGTTATACCTTACTTAAACCTTTCCCATATAAAAATGAATCATAATAGCCATAATAGCTAGTAAAAGGTACTATACGGTTAACTATACAAGTCTGTTTCAAATACAAGTATGCTCTACTTTACAATACTCCATCTCCTAAGGCGTAGGTCACACGTTGGGAAACATTGGACAAAACAGTACAACTATTAATTGTAGGTGTCAGATTTTCCTATTGTTAATAGTTATTGTTTTTCCTTTAAAATTTCGTTTACTTTTGTGACAGTGAAACCTCTGTAACCACTGTTCAATTACCATTTCATCCCTCTAGTAAAACTGGTCAGTAGTCGTTTTCATTTGGTCAAAGCATAACCTTAATTTACATTTCGAGCACGTTCGAGAGTGTCTTGTTAGAACCACTACTGGCAACCACTTCGTGTTTCGTAAATGCACCCTGACCGTTTAAACCATCGCGCATTTGACCTCTCTACCCCCCATTTACAAAATTAACCCTCACGAAAACCCGAACACTTAATGTACCTTACAATCTACTAATTGATATAAAACTCATCAAAAGATAGAAATTCATAAACGTTAAAAACAACTCATAGTTTTGCAAGTAGATGTAAGGTGTTTTTATAACAAATTAAAATGTTATTTGAATTTCTGGACTTAGAGCATGAAGAAAGGGTTTAGAGCGATAAATGGGGGTTGAAATGAGGGAACGCAGAAGGTTTCCTTGAGTAGTTTCAAGTTGAAATGCTTGGCCTTAGTGCAGAGCTTGTAAGACACGGTTCAAACAGCCGGGCTAAGTACAGGATAAATTATTACCTTTTCGTTCAAAGAACGGGAAAATTCCTGGTTCATTTTTATATAGTATGGAATAGTGGAGATAAATAACGTATACCGAGAGCTGTGAAACTTTCATCAGAAATATGACAAAAAAAAAACACGGCCGAGCAAAGATAATTTTACGTAATGAGAAAATGCATTTAATTATATTTGCATTTGTTTGTAGTTTTAATGCAACAATAACACAGTATGATAAAATGATAAGTACATTTCTACAATTATAAATGCAATATGAAAATGCATTTTTGCATGCATAATCGTGTTATGTATATTTAAATGAAAATAACATAGTTTGACTTGCCTTTATCATTCTCTCCAATTGGAACGGGATGGAACCAAAAAAATGAATATTCCTGCAACAAAACCAAATGAAAGTTAGTACAGGTATCTGTAATTTTCCCAAAGAACAAAACAAATTGAAAATTATTCAAAAACTAAACTTTCGATGTATTCGATTGGCTTAATTAAAAGAAATGTGCGCTAAATTAATATCAATATTCCGTCAACGAAGTTGGGAAAACTTTTCGCGAAGATCCATAAATATAATTTAGCTGAAAACGAGTAGCAGATGGAAATTATAATTGAAAGTTTTTTTTTTATTCGCGAGGAAAAAAATCGGAAACTTTTCGTATTGAGTTAGCACTTTAATAACCTATTAATCCAGTTTTCTTTTTATTTCGATTCTTTCATCAAAGTTTCCACCGGTTGGAGTTGCAAACGAAGAAAGAAAAGCCAAATGAGGAACGTAGCGACAAAAAAATTTTCCAACTCGTACGTAGATATTAAAATATCGCGAATTATGTATTCAAATTTTATACGAAAAAACCAGCTTAATTCGTTACTGAGTTGATAACAAAGTTCATTTTTTTTTTGTCAATTTTTTTTTTTTGCTTCATATTCTCTTCGGAGAAACGGGTAATTCTTTTAAACAATTTCCATAAAACACGGTTTATTTTTCTCTAATAAATAATTCATGCTATGAAAATTATTTATAAATATTTTTTTGGGCTGATAACGAATATGTACAATATATATAGGTACCTTTAGCTTTTCTGAGAGATTTTAAATAAGTTCACCTCAAATATTACCTATTATGTATGTTAAATTTAGCTAATGTATGTATCGTATGTTATAAATTTCCATGTAAAACGAGCACAAAATTATACAATCTCCCAAAACAAAAAGGTTAAAAATCTGTTATATATTTTTAATTATATTTGTCATAATCATATCAAGTTATAATTATAAACAGCTTTTATTTTGAAACCGAAATATATGCAAACTAATTAAAATAAAAAGCAACTGCAGTACCGATTTCCAGTTGATATAAAGATACTTAATATAAACAAAAACCAAAGGATGGCTTATAAAATACAAAACAGATAATACTTTGTTGCCGTAACGTTGTCGCCATTGTTGTCAACATATATCCTGTAAACAGCTACTGAACTACTAAACTTTTCAATCTATCCATTGTATTTACTACCTAGAATTATCTTTCAAATTACATTTCGTTTTGAACAATAATTTTATATAATGGATTCATAAACACCAATGTGACAAATAACATATAATTAATTTGCAGTAGAACAACCAGGATGTTATCACTCTACAACTAATGGGAAACACTAATTAATTTCATCTGGTCCACCTCATCCCTTTTCCTGCATAAAAATGTTTTCATTTTTAACAATTTCAAAAAAAAACAGTCATTTTCATAATGTTGAAAAAATCATGATGGACACCCCTAATCTAGTCCTTGTTTTTAAAACATTGCTTCCCATATCCTCATCCATCCTATATATGGTTTTCTACTTGACCTCCAATCCGCAATCTCCTTATACTCTTGCCCACATATTCCTCGTTTTTCCTGGTTCAAATAATCTCCTGAAACTTCTTTGAAAACTCCACCTTATCTCTTTGTCGTTTTTTATTCTCCTTTTTTTGAGTTTCCAGCGTCCATTTTATAATTTTTATTAAAAATAGCTACACTACAATATTTTATTATTTTTACGAACATTGCATTATCCTTGTAAATATTCGGTATATTTTACTTTGGCACAATGTTTCTTTCTTCATACCAAACCAATTTCAATATATAAGACAATATTTCCAAGGACAATTTATTTGTCGTTCTTAGTATTATAAAACAAGTTTCAAGAAAGCAAAGTTATATCGAAAGATTAGTAATAAAGTTCTATTGAGTTATTTTAAATGCAGTCATTTTCACGTCAATATAAACTTGAATGCAAAATTATGGTACCTACTTATAACTGGCTCATGAATTTACATAACTTTTTACTCAGTTCTGTATCAATTTATTTAATGCACTTAATTCATTTGAAGAATCTATATTTTATACTTTCTTACTTTAGTGGATCCCAACCCTATGCTTGTGGCAACTATGGTGCCCACAGAACATTTGGGTCACTATAATAAACGTATTGTAACAGAAAGGGACAAAGTCTGTCTCTCTCTTTGTGTCATACCGGCACGCGATTGGCTGAGTGACTTCTATCTCTCTCCCACCAATGCGAATGTACATATAGATTGTTCAGGAAACATCTAGTAGATGGTGGAACGTTGGCGAACAATGGAGTACATTCTAGAATGTTGGGTTGCGGATATATAAGTCGCTCAGCTCAAGCCCAGGGACAGTTTTGTATGAGAGTTCTGTACGGAAGTTCAGATTGGAATTTCCGTTACAACAAAGCGATTACAAAGCGGTTTTCATTGTGATTTTGATTTAAAAGTGATTATTGTCATTTAAGTGATTCTTTTGACAAGTGTAATTGTGTAATAAAAAGTGTATACAAGTGTAATAAAAAAAGTGATTGTTAAGTGTGAAAGTGATTATTTATTTCCAAAAGAAATTAAAAGAACGAATAACGCCATCTCAATACAGTTTTGAGAGGTCACGTTACAGTATTAAAGCTTGTTAACTTTTTACATTCATTATTAACAATTCCTACCAATTAATTAATCTTTAAAATTAAATAAGACCCACCCCACAATTGATACCAGGAAATGTATTTGTATGATTATATTTTGTATTGTATTTATGTCTAGAATGTGTATATTTGCTCCAAAGGATTGAAAATCTCTATAATAAATTATTTTTCTCACCTCTGCATTTGTGTGGTATTTTCTTTTTGTATTTTGTGGTCTTTCATTATTTGTAGTAATTCCCTTTTTCGTAAAATGATATAACTATTCCCAAATACTTTTTAAGTGCTTTTTTCCCTGTAAGGACTTCAATTTGGGATGTAATGTAAAGATCTGTTAGACCTAAATTCTACAATTCCAGTTAAGTTCTATTGGAAGTCCCAAAACGATCCAACTAACCAAGGATCTAGTCAGGAAGTCCCTAAAACGAGACGAGTCAATTAAAAATAAGTTAACGGTTGTTAGTAATAGCCTTTCCAATAAACACCATTGTTTATTTGCATATTGGGTCTTCTCAGTTGATACAACCTGGTATCCAACTGACAAAAGCAGAAAATAATTTTTAATTTTCATGATAAGGTTTCCCACCATAGGTTCACACAAAACCAAACCGGGAAAAACTAACAATCATTTTATTTATTTTTATATAGGATTTTCCTACTAAGGTTTCATACCAAATTTATCCAAGAAAAACTGATGATAGTTTTTATTTCTAATTAAGATTTCCATTTGGATAGTTAATGGGCTCTTATTGGGGTATCCGTATAAGGCATGTCTTATTGAAACTGAATGAGGCCCCATGTATATTGGAAAATTATAAAGTAACTTCTAATCGGTTAAATGGCCATAGTGATTTTCTTAAATCTATCCCTGTAAAGGCTATCTGATAAATAACACTGGCCTGCGATAGTAAAATTGTCTTAAATATAACAACATATTTTTATTGTAATTTTTTCCCTGATTATGGAAAAAATAATGAAAAAAGTTCATCACGTAAGGTTTTGTTGCAAATTACAATTGAAAAAAAGTTTTTCCGGTCAAAATCAGGGGCCTAAATCGAACCACTTTTCCTGTATCGAAAATGGTAGTACCGGACCTCTCACTACTAGCGCTGATGTTGTTTTATCTTCCGTAGGTAGAGGAAATGAACCTATACGAAGTCTATAAGTGAAAGCGAGATAACAGAAATAATTGCTGTTATTTCGATCACACTCATAAACTTCGTATTAGTTCATTTCCTCAACCAATGGAAGATAAAACGCCACCAGCGCTCGTAGTGAGAGGTTTGGTACTACCATTTTCGATACAGAAAAAGTGGTTCGCTTCGGGTCTCTGGCTTTGTCCGAATAAACTTTTAGATATTACCCTTATTGATAATTTTGTATAATATAAAATATATGTTTAATTAATTTTTATATTATAAATTTGTTATGTAACTTAACATATTTATTCCGTGGAATTTAGAAAATATTTTTAATATTTAGAAAAATGCGTTATTTGCTACTTATTCCAAATATATTTTCTCATTTTGTAGCAAAATCTAACATGATGGAAGGAAATGGATTTCATATCTGAAATAAGCGCAAAAAATACATCGAAATGACCTATTAAAGTCCAAAAAGTTTTTAAAAAGTATTTTTTTGCAGGGCAGTGTAAAATTTCTCCTTTAATGAGTCTGGTTCTAAATTTTGTTACTATAATATCCTCTTCTTATTTATTTCCCCCATTCCATTGACCTTGCCTTGTATAATGTTCGGTGAGACTTCATACATGGAATCCTTAGCATATTCCACAAATATTAGAAACAAAATTATCTAAACATATCTAAACTACTGAAAACGTAATTTTTTTTCTTATTCAACCAATAACTGCATTTGCAACTTTAACAAAGCTCATAAATTCAAACGGCTAAAAATCCAAAACAAAACTCAATTATATTCCACAGATAATAATTTCTTACGATTTTCCAGATTTCGATATAATAGGTATTTTTTTATTTGGACATAATACAAATTATTTATTTTATAAATTGCGCACAGCATGAACAAGAAAATTTGGCTCAACCCCAAGTGACAAAAAGCTTTTAGCCAAAGACCCCTTGAAAAATATTTGTCAGCATTTTCCTCTGATTTATTTATAATTGAAAATTCTCAAAACATCATCATAAACATAATGATTACTTATATAAATAACGCAAGCGGAAAAAAATCAAAACTTTTCGTTTATAAATTGCACATCTTGCATAATATCGTTTGTTTACGGAGTTCATTTTTGCTTTGTCGTTTAGTACTTTGTGTAAGGAAAACATACCGGGAAAATAATTCCTCATTGTGATTAATAATAAAATACTTGAAATGCTTTTGAATTTTATGTACTTGAGAAGTGAACATCTAATTTAATTTTCAACCCTTTCATTTTCATTTGTGGAAAAGCGTTTCGTTTGATAAATATAAAGGAAATATCAACATTTTTTTCCCTTTTAGTATTTTTCTTATACTTTTCTTATGCGTATGCAAGGCTTTATGGCCAACGAGAGAAATTACGCGTTTTCGTTAATTAACCTTCCGGCAAATTCAATTAGTTTGCACTGTTGTATACTCAGATGTCGCATATTCGGTCGTTCAGCTACATCATTTGGGGTTGAAAATTTATGAAGCAAAGTTATAAGATATCTACTACGCAGGTATATATTATACAGTATACACAGCATGATGTCTTTTTATTCAGTTAATAAAACGAATAAGATATTTCTACGCAGTGATTTTCTTTATTGATATTACCGAAAAAAATGTGTATGTTTCTTTGAAAATTTATACTAAGGTTCGAATTCTCAAGAGAAATTGATTGGTTGGTTCTTTTGATTTTTTTTCTTTTTTGAAGTTATACTTCTTATCCGGCGTTTTAAAAAAATAGGTTGCATTATTGGAGGATCCTAATTATTTTGAAAATATAATATAGTCTATGTTCACCGGGGATAGATTAACTTCCCAACGGTGAAAGAATTTTTCAAATCGGTCCAGTAGTTTCGGAGCCTATTCAATTTTAACAATCAACTTTTTGCTCTTTATAATATTAGAAAGATAAGATAATATTATATGTACGAAACCGGTATAATCCCATACGGGTTATGAATGCAAACAATTCAACTCTCAGTTGGTGAAATATAGCAAGAGAATAAAATCTAAATGTTAACTAAATGTAACTAAATGTTTACGTGGTAGATAATAGAGGGTAGACTACTTTCGGTTCAAATATGTCACTTTAGAGGCTCTAGAGTCTAGAAAACCGTGTCTATACAATTGTACTCACTGCATTTACAATAACAGGTTTCGGATCAAGAATAAAATATTTCTACTGAAATCTACTTTCGTCTATCTAGCCTTATCTCTCGTACAAATTTTGGCATACTCAAGGTTATATTACATGTTTTTAACCCTCGAAAGATGTGTTAATTGCATTTTCATACTAGGTCGGAATGTAACTGGTAATGCATTCATTTTGGAACTCAAGTTTGAAACAATGGTAGTAGTTCACTCACACATATATGCTTACAATATTTGCCTACCTTTGCTGAAATATATGCATACATATTGTTTACATTTGCCTTTTATTATTATGAGAATTAAAATGCATTTAAAAGAAATATATTTTTGAGAAGTTATTCAGTGTAATATTAAAAATAATGTAATAAAAGTCGATACATTATATTACATTATATTTATCAACATTTGAAGAAAGAAACAGTTTCAATACATAGATATAAGTAGGTAAATAAAATATAAAATCACTATTGCATAAATATAATTTTTAGGACATCGTTATTTAGGATTGTTTATACATATCTATACATGATAATTAATGGCAGCAATCTACTTCTATATGATAAATGTTTACGGTAAGTATTTTTTGAACTTGTGACCCAATCTGTTAATTCGGTTAATCGGTTAATTCATATTGTATGTAATATACTTTTTGTATAAGTAACTAAATGTGTCATTAAATAGTATCTATGTATAAATAGCCAATTTAATCTTTTATTTGAAACCCAGTTACATTCCGTGATATATTCATAACCCAACACTGACATAACTAGCAAATGACTAACATTAGCAAATGAATGAAATTGAAATGACAGTTGAAACCAATGACATGGTAGTTCAAATTTGAGTCAATAATTATTATATTTGTATTCCACTAACATGGATGTATTTAAAACTGTATATTCTTTGTCATTGTTTTTGCCGTAACTCATAGGTTTTGTAATTATGCATTTTGATATTAATAGTAATTTGTATTTAAAATTGTACCATATTTTAGTAATCACAAACCTTATATACAGAGGTGTGAAAATTATTAAACTCAAAAGAAGATTTTTACTGTTCTCCAGAAATGAACCGCCCAGACTATAAAACATCCAACATCAGTTATGGTTTGGAGCTGCATGTCAGCGAAGGGTACCAGTAAGATATACATTGTGGAAGTACTTTGAGGCAAGACTAATATATATAAGTTTTGGAAAAGAGATTATTATCTTAAACTAAAGAGTGGTTTCCGGAAGAAAATTTTATCTTTATGCAGGATGGAGCTCCTTGCCTTAAAGCCAAAAAAATTATGGATTTTATCAAAAATTCAAACATAAATGTGCCTTCTTAGCCAGGACATAGTCCTGATGCTAATCCTATTGGAAACTTTGGGGCTATTGTGAAGAAAAAACTAAAAAAATAAACTATTTCAACACGGGTGGATCCGATTACCGAACTCATTAAGATTTGGCGTCATAATAAAATATAGTTGAAAAAAATAGTTTAGAGCATGCCGGGATAAGAAAAATAAATTATAAACAATTTAGGGTACCACACAAAATATTAGATGAGTGAAATTATTGTAATTTTTAAATTTATGATAATTAAAAATAAAAATGTGTTTTTTTTCTCTTGAGTTGTCTTGAGTCTAATAATTTTCACACCTCTGTAATTGGTATGCCAGTTCAGGCCTATCGGAAGAGGTTATGGCAGTGGATTAAAAACCTATTTTTAACCATACCAAAGAAGTATAACTTCTCACGCTCGTACATGAGTACACATACTGCTTTTTTTATTGATATTACAGAAAAAAATGTTTATATTTCTTTGAAAATTTATACCAAGGTTCTCAAATTCACAAGAGAAATAGGTTTGTGTGTTCTTTTGATTCTCTTTTTTTCAACAGACCACTTGATGGATTTATTAAATTTGTATTATGTTGCGGAAGGGATTTTCTTGGGTGAAATTCTTCGAAAGCCGAAACATTTAACCAAATAGCACAATTGAATTGTATGTTTCTGACCAACCTGAAATGCTGAGTTTTCTTAATCTTCTCTTTTGGTACACACACGTAGCCTCGTATACTGCCACCAACAGGAATTGTTGAAGAAATGTAGTGGCAAACGAGGCAAATGTGACATATTTCCAAGTTGGTCCAATGCGGTCATGTCACGCACGTTTTCGTATTCATGTCACGCGAAACACGTACGCTGAAAATCTTTTTCGGATTCTCATATAAACAGAATGAGCTGTGACATCACTCTTTTTTTCCCTATAAACATGACATGCAAATGAACTTGTCTGTCACTCACTCGATTGTCTCACCATTACGTATAGCTTTGTAAGTATATTGTAAATACAGCATAAATATTAAACCGAAAACTTCAACATTTCAAGAAAAACCACTACGGAAAACTTTTCACAAATTTCACTGTCATGTGGTATGACAACTTTTAGAATGCCTTCGGCCAAAAAATAGATATTAACAAAAGATACTATTTTGAATGTAACATACTATTCAAAAACCTAAATCAAAGACGCCACAGTACAAATAGGCAGGTTTTAAAATTCCTGGAAAATTTAGATCATCCCATTTTAATTACCAATCATACTCTTTGTAATTAAATTAATGAATAATAATATATGTCCTATGACTCAATTTCTTCTATATTACGATTCTAAAATTTAAAAAAAAAAAACATTCATTAAAGAAAACAATATAATTCACATAAAAGAAGATCCAACTCCAAACTTCACCAAAACTTCATACAAGACCATAAATAAAAGTCACTATCTTTTTGAAAACGAATTTTCAAAAAGAATCCTCAAACCAATAAAACCTCAAACTCCAATACTTTATGATTTACTCAAAATCCATAAAATAAATATGCCAATCCGACCGATCAAGGATTATAAACTTGCTCCTGGATATTATTTAGCCAAAAAATTAATACAAACCATCAAGCCAGGCATTATATTGAAAGAAAATTATTTTTTTAAAAACACATATGAATTTATGAATAGTACTTGAAACCTTAAACTACCACAGAACTGTGTATACAATATTTAAAATATATTGCAGCCAATTTATGCAGTATAATTTAACATAATAATATACAAATTTAATATAATAATATACAAATTTAATATAATAATATATAAACCTAATAAAATAATATATGAAAATCATACCACCAACATAATTTTGAACAGAAGTTCAAACAAAAATATTCGTGACGTATTGCCTAGATACGTATTTCGATTGCCAAGCAATCTTCATCAGTGCTCATCAAGTAGTTTGGATCACTCCGTAACTGCTATGTGATGATTCACAAAATAATCACGGATTGACCTCAATTTATATGTCGTGCCTTTCTCTTTTTGCGATGTGGTTATGGAGGGGGGGGATGTTCCCAAATTTCTTTACTTTCACCGAATCCTTCGTAAGCAACCCGAAAAGTGCCGAATTTTGAATTGGACCATTCTCCCAATTTAGTACCTTTCCCTTTCTCTTAACAATTTCTATGCTTTCGAGTGCATCCAATCGGCTTGTGCGGTGAACACTTTTTAGAAGTCTAGCTTCTGCAAATGTATGCCCTGTTTCCAGTGCATGTTCTGCCACACATGATTTTTCCACTCTTGATTTTTCAAATCTTATTTTGATTACCACAGAACATCAAAATGGCATCCCTTGACATTGTCAACTTTTACACAAATGTCCTTGTTGAAGAAATAATCAAAATTGTGGAATATAATCTTATGGCATCAAAATATATAATTATATGGTAATCAACGACATAATGAACTTGTTAACCACCATCTTACAACAAAACTATTTCACTTTCAATCAAAAATTTTATCACCAAAAGAAAGGCTTGCCTTCGGTTCCCCTTTATCAGGACTACTAGTCGACATGTTCATGAATCACTTTGAAAATAAACATATTATAAACAGATACAAAAATAAAATAATATATTATGGAAGATATGTAGACGATATATTTATATTATTTAATGGACTACCTGACAGATTACCAATATGGTATCCGATCTAATCAAAATAAACCAAAAAATTCACCTCAGAACATGAACTAAATGGAACAATAAACACTTTTTAGACACAACGATCACCAATGAAAATGGAAAGTTGTCATACAATATGTACAGAAAATCAACGACAACGAACACAACCATCCATAAAACATCATTTCATCCAAGAAACCAAAAAATGGCAGCTTACAACAGTCTGGAATACAGAGCGATCAAGTTCCCTCTTAGCACCAAAGCTCTTGAAGAAGAATTTAAGATAATTAAACATATAACCACTACTAACGGATACAACAGCTCAATCATAGACAAAATAATATCAAAATTTACTAAAAAATCCATTCTTCCAACTCCACCAAAAGAAAACAAAAAATATTTAAAATCAAACTTCAATAATATATTTAGTTTTACAATCGCCAACTTCCTAAAGAAAAATAACTTCAATATCGCATTTTCAACCAACAACAATATGGTGAAAATTCTTAAGCCATTGGAGAACAATCAAATTACAACGAAAAACAAAACCGGAATATATAAAGTTAAATGTGGTTCCTGTGAAAAATTCTACATTGGCCAAACTGGTAGATCTTTCGGAACAAGATATAAGGAACATACACCCAAGAAACCCACTTCAACAACAACTTCAAATTTTACAAAACACCTTTATGACGAAAATCATCAATGCTCAAATTTCGAAACAAATTTTAAGCCACTACATATTTACAAGAAAGGATCACATACGAACACCCAAGAAGAATATGAAATATACAAAGTTCACAAACTAGATCCAAATAACATCCTTAACGACAAATTATATAAAATAAACTACTTATATGAAATTTGTTTACAACTGACAAAATAATCATTACCTGATGATGACAGCCAAAAACTGTTGAAACGCATCGTATTAAAGAAGAAATTGAGCCATAGGACATATATTAATATTCATTAAATAATAAAACTAATATTATTTATTCCTAAGTACTGCTTCTAATACTCCATTATCCTGTATTCTCTAATAGTCTCAATTCTATTACATTTCTTAATAAAAATGTCACTATGTCTATCATTGATCCAATCGTGGATTTTGGTCCTTTGCAAACAAAATGAATAGTTTTCTGATTTTATATAGTTTAATTGCATACTTCACATATAAATAAGTAACATATATACAATATTATAATTATTATACTTATTACATATATACTTATTATAATCGGTAAGGACCTTAATAAATTTGTATTTGATTTCTATTGTTTCAATTTTTTGAAGTCAATCCCGCATAAATAAGAAAAAAATACTGTTGATCATACCAGTAGTAAGTTTGTCCATCCCTGCTATAGACGTATCATATGTGGCCATGCATTGTTCCGATGGAACATAAAACACGTCTATCAAATAAGGACTACAGTTTTGGAATTTGGAAAAAATAACTACGGAATATTTTGGTGTTTTTTTATCGTTCATGAGTTCTGGAAAAAAAATGTCGCTCGCATATTTTCCAGGAAAACCTTATCTAGTGCTAACTTGACGTTTAGAGCTTTTCTTTAAATATTAAAATTTTACGCAATTAACTGGAGGTTTTTGTCTTTCGGGAGCTTCGGAAGCAATATCATCATAGCTTGCATGTTTTCCTGGAAAAGCTATTTATAGAAAAAGCTCGATTTAGGCCAAATATTGAATCCAAAATCCAAATATTTAAATTTCGATACAAATTATACGCCATTAATTGGTGTTTTTATTTTTTTTGTCGTTTGAGAGTTTTGAGATCTCATAGTTTGCATATTTCCTCGGAATACACTGAATAAATAAAAAACTAGATTTTGTGGTTATTTTTCAAATATTGAATTTTCCATAACTTGATTTCATCATTATTTGATGTTTTTTTTTGTTACTGGAAAATTTTGAAAGAAATAATTTTTTCACTTGCATTCATAATATTTGTCGCTCATACGCTTTAAAATGTCTGAATAAAACTTTATCTTTAAATAGCGTTTCCATAATATGCAAACAATATAATTGTCTCTTGGAGAAGAATTATAGTTAATTTAAATTAATAATTATTTCATAATGGGATAATAAACGATAAACAACCAACCATTAAACTATTTTTAAGGGGTACATATTACCCCATATGAATATCAGCATGTTTTTACTACTATAATTAGTGCAAATTAAGAAAAAATCGTATAAAAGTTTATCAATTTAATATAGATCTTAAAATATTTAAAAAAAATACACTGAAGATATAGTCGATTTTTTTATGTATTTAATCACTATAGACCAAATCGAGCTTCAAGATAAAATTTGTTGCGACTGATATGTTTTGAATGATTTATGAGCATCGGTATATCAGCATTACAATTTGAACCATCTGTTGGAAATAAAAATGTAAAAACACACTTTCACAGAAAAAAAGGAACATTAATGCTACCTCTTTTTGCCTGAAATCAAATTTAAATGGTAAAAAATCTATTTCATTCGTAAAACAATTTAAGAATGCCTTTGCTAAAACGAGATCTGATAAAAAATAAAGGATTTCAATTTGAAACAATTGGAATAATGATTCAATTTCAGCTTAAATTTGAGTCCCATTTTTTTTCTATTCCGATTGATTTATAAAAGTTTTCCAAAAGCTCGTTTTTGTTGAAAAAAAAGTTGTTTGATTTAATTTAAAGTCATTACTGATTATTTTAGTATAACAGATTTATTAAAGTTGTAATGATTAAGTTTTTATCGGTGGAATTTTTCAAATTCATTATATTTGCAAACAAGGGCTTAGAATTAAAGATATGGTTAGTGATTGTTTGACAGTATGATACGACAAATGATGGAGGCAACACCATAGAGGAAAACCACTTAGATTGATTACATTTTCATGTGTTGAATTACAATGAAGCTGGACAGGGATGTGGAGCGATTCTAGACTTCGGACACATGAGATTGGATGCGAATTCCATCATGATCATACTCGAATGTAAACATATCGAATAACAAACTAATAAATTATAAAAGTTAAAATTGCATCTTGCATTTCACTAAATGAAAAGAGACGTACAGGATTTGAAAAACATATTTTTTGTCGTTTAAACAATCCAGGTAAACCAATGGTTCTATTGTGCAAAAAATTTATTAATAGAATTTAATATTCAAACTAAATTAAAATAAGCAAAACTTTATACTTTTTGATGATTTATAGTAACATTATTGTAGAATTTCAGATCCTCGATGATAATAGATTAATAAAATATTCAGAGGACTAGGATCAAAAATAATCGGTTAAAACTTTATTTATTACATGCGACGTTTTGGCTTCTTTATTGAGCCTTCCTCAGGCGTTCGTAAAAAATCGTTTTAACTTTGTTAATAATTATAGTTGCCATAATTCATTTCTGTAGAAATACGAGTGACAACGATAATTATTAACAAAGTTAAAACGATTTTTAACGAACGCCGGAGAAAGGCTCAATAAAGGAGCCGAAACGTCGCATGTAATAAATAAAGTTTTAACCGATTATTTTTGATCCTAGTCCTCTGAATACTTTATTAATCTATTTATAGTAACCACTTAGAAATCGCCGAGGATAGATATTTATTGGAAATTAAACAAATATTTTAGGCAATTATTGAAGGCTATCAATCATAAAATTGGAAGATAGACCCTTTAAAATGTCATATAAAAGAAAAACTATTAACCAATATTTTTAAGAACAAAATAACATACAATAACGTATGTTTATTCACAGTAATACATTCATATATTATCACATTAATATTAAGGAGACTGAAGAGTAATATCTTTTCTGAACTTAGAAACGGTAACACTCAATCGTTATTTATTGGCTTATGAATTATTTAAAAATCGTGCTCAAAACATTTTATGATAAAAGTGACTCGTTAACTTATAAAAGATTTAAAAATATTTATAAGTTTTGTAAATTCATATTGTAATAGTTAGAAAAATGCTCGAAGGAATATAAATTCGGCACTATATTCTTTTTAAGTTTAACAGGAGAGCAACGCAAATATGCTATCGAAAATATTTTCAATTTTTATCCTATTGCATTGGATTAATCCCAATTTTAAGTTCCCGAACTCTAATCAACTAAGAATCATAAAAAATTTAGGAGGGCAATTGATACCGAATCCATTCTCGGTCGACCTAGCAAGTATCCAAAAGTTATCAAGAATTATCAACTTATGAACACTCAATCGCTATTATTGGGCTTTTAAATTATTTAAAAATCTTTTTCAAAACAGTTTATGATACTAGTGACTTGTAAACTTATAAAAGAATAACAATTTTTTTTTCTGTAAATTCTTAAATTCATATGGTAATGGATGAATGCACGAAAGAATACAAATTTGGCATTGTATTCTTTTCAAGTTTAACAGGAGAGTAACCGAAAGTTCCGTCAAAAATATTTTCAATATTTTTCCAATTACATTGGATTAATCTCAATTTCAAATTCTCCAACTCGTACCAACTAAGAACCATAAAAGCTTTAAACAATAAGATGTTAGAGGGAAATTAGTACCGAATCTATATCAAGTAGTTGAAAAGCTGTCAAATATTTTTAACCAGTAGTTGACCCAAAAGTATCCAGGAATTATCAACAGAGAAAATTTTATTTGGTAGCACGATAATGCGAAAATTGTTTGTATATATTCTTTTCCAAGTCAAAGGATTTTTGCATTATCCTGTTACCAAATAAAATTTTCACTGTTGATAATTCCTGGATACTTTTGGGTTAACTACTAATTAAAAATATTTGTCAGCTTTTCAACTACCTGATATAGATTTGGTACCACTTTTCCTCTAGCATCTTATTGTATAAAGCTTTTATGGTTCTTAGTTGGTACGAGTTGGAGAACTGAAAATTGAGATTAATCCAATGTACTGGGTAAATTATTCAAAATATTTTTGACGGAAACTTTGCGTTACTCACCAGTTAAATTTGAAAACAATCCAATGCCAAATTTGTATTCTTTCGTACATTCATTCATAACCATATAAATTTAAGAATTTACAAAAAATATTTTTTGATATAGTCGTTTTGATATAGTTTTGATATAGTCGAAAAAATTAATTAATTAAGGGTCGATGATATAGCACTATCCACCATAATTGTCCAATGTTGTTTCGTCGATTATCTATTTACACCCCAACATTTTCTTAATTGATTTTTCGATATCTTACTTAGAGGTCAATTGATTATTACTAATTTGGCATTAAAAATTTTGACCATTAGATGTCAATAAATTTACTAAAAGAAAAAAGAGGCGACTGTAAAACCCACTGAAGGAGCTTTACATCCTTAGGCTAGGTTGCTTATTTTTTGGTATGGTTAACTAATAATCACGGACTTGGAAATTAAAAAAACTTTAGAAGTCTAACAAAATAATAGTTTGCTTTTCGTTTTTCTATAGCTAAACAAAAACAAAGCCTGAGGGAAATGATATTAAAAAAATATGCTATAATAGTTTTATTGATTTATACATTTTCAAGTGAATATACCATATATCGTTAATAAAAATAATTAAAGTGTATCGAAATTACTTTTCAATTCTGCTAAGGGGGGTTCATTTGAAAATTGAAATTTTATTCGGTTATAAATCAAAAATTAATCAATTTTTTTTGAATTTTATTTTTTATTAAAAAGCACAAACATTTTATTTACTGATGAAAATCAATTTCGTTCAAATGGCTGCCACACCTCGCTTTATAGTACCATTTTTTATTCTATTAACCATTTTTTCAGTACATTTTCATTTATTTGAGCTTCTATTTTGTTAATAGCGACATAGATTGCATACTTCAATGCTTGTTTTGTCACTGGATCATTAACGTATCATCTAAATTTAACGACTCCCAAAAAAAAAAAAATAACCTTAAGGAGTCAAATTACAGCTGCGGGGCGGCCAATTGACATTAGCATTTCGATTGGTTATTCAATTCTCGAAGACAGTATGCAAAAGATCTGTTATAGCGTTGACTAGATGGTAAGTGGCACCATTTTGTAGAAACCATATATTGCCTATATTATCCTTCCTAATTTTGGTAAATAAAAATGTATTAAATATGAAGCGGTAACGCTCATCATTGACGGTAGTGGAGGCTCCTTGCTTATTTTTGAAGAAAAATCACTCAATGGTACCACCGGTTCAAAACCTACGCTTAACCGTGGCTCGTTAAGGATTCATGGACTTCTCTATATACACGGAGGGATTTTCTAAATCTCAAATGTGGCAATTTATTTTGATTATATAACCACCAAGATCAAAATGAGCTTCATCTGCAAAGATGATTCTTCAGTAAAAATGCTAATTTCCAGCTAAATGTTCTGCAGACCATTGGGCGAACCGAAAACGTATCAGGATTGTGTGTCTTCAGTTTCTGAACAAATTGGATCTTCTAAGGCTTTAATTCAAAATCTCTTTGAAAATTCTCATCAATGAAGTGCAGATAATGTTCAACTTTTGAAAACTTCGGTGATACGAAGTTGATGGCTGTTCACGTACATTCTGGGAAAAAGTAGCAATGTTTTCGATAGACATTACCGGGAGATTATGTATTCACGTTGCTTTATTCAATAACTAAACAGTTTCTTAAACACAGTTAACAAATTGATTCACATACTACACCGAAAGTAATTTTGTTTTACCAATTTTTTTTCAAAACTTACAGTTTTGGTTGTAGACTCATCAGTTTGAAAGTAAGTTTTCATTATTTCCTAGTTCTCCTCAAGTGTAAAACGATCCCTTTTGAAAATTTCAAAAAATAAATTAATTTTATAGTGTATGTTAAAAAAATTATCATAAGTTGCAATTCCAAACAATAAATTACTTATAAATCTTATATAAGTCAACACCGGAACTGAAACATATTTTGCATTCTTTGCACCTTTTCGTCCAAATTCAAGTGAATCATTTATCCCCTTGAAAAATTTCAAGTTTATAGAGCTACTTTCTATTATCACATTATTCGTAAGCTCTGAATACAAAAAAAGTGGACTTAATTGTACTTTGTTCTTACAGTATATATTCTAAAGCAACGGTTCCTAACCTTTTTCAGCCGCGGACCCCTAAGGAAATCAAGCATAATGCCAAGAACCCCTGAGTGAAAAAAAGGTGCAATTTTCGGGTAATATTATATTTTAGTATCTCTTCATTAAATTAAAAACAAACTTTTTCAAATGGTTGGTTAGGAACAATGTTCTAAAGGATGCTAAAGAAATATACTATATTAATAGAATATACTAATAGGATATTGTAAAGGAATCTTCATAGGTGTAAAATGAAATTCATTTTGCCTTTAAACTTTCCACATTTGATCATTACTTAATCATTCAAAGAATAATACTATTAAAGGAAATATATTTTCTAATATGTGTTTTAAAAATCGAACAGGTAGGAACCAAATAATTAGTAGAACATTGTCACGAATCAAAGTATGAATTATTAAAAATTATTCCCGACCCAGTTTGGAAAATATATGCGCATAAAGAAAATTAAATACCAACATAAACTTAAGGATAATAAAACTTTTTTACAAAACAAATTTTAAAGTTACCCCAGATATTTTACAGTTAAAATGAAGAATACTTACGACGTCACTTTTTGGTCAATCAACAGTTTAAACAGATCAATAACCTCATCTGTGAAGATATTTGTCCAGGGAACGATCGTGTTGAAGTTGAGAAGCTTTCAAACGTAGGTTTTGTAAATGCGTGTAAGATCCTTTTAATAGGGATTATTTGTAGCCCGGACACAGTTCATATCTTTATCCTTTCAATTTCCCTCCTTTTCAGTACAATCGTTATCCTGGCAAGACTTTTCTTTCCAATAGGAAATCAGTGTGCCTCTAACGCACAGTTGTTTGTCAAATAATTTCATTTTCCCAAAAGTTTCATTTACAGCAACAAAAAAAAAGAAATGAAAATTTTCTCCTTAAATGACAGTTTTATTTGTAAATTATTCAAGTCGTAACAAACCCAACGAATGTTAATAAGGCGTAAGTGACAACAGCAGCCGGAAGTCGTGGCCACGTTCCAACCCCTTTTCTACACGTGGCGAAATGATAAATATGCGTTTGATTTAAATATGTATTTAAATTTTCACACTTCGTTCTCGGAAAAAGTTTGTCGGGGCAAAACTGTGTTTGTATATGAAATATCAAAAGAAATTCCCTTTGATGTTCCCCTGTCTTTTTTTGATTAACACGGGGTGGCTTTTAAAGGGTTAATGACTTTAATACTGTATTAAGCTTGTACACATTCGTGCCGTGAGGACAAAGTTTATGAAACCGGAAATATAACTAGACGCAACTCCTAGTCGTAGTGCACACTCAAATTTGTATATTTCCGGATTTCCGGCTAAAAACAAAGTTACTTAAGTGCGCGGATAAATTATGAGCAAAATATCCGGGGTGGTTAAGGTGAGTTTGCATCCGTACAAAATTTATGATGGCAAAAATCAGCTTCGTTTTTTCTGAGCTTTTTTTTATGACGAAGGGTAACGTTTACATAACATTATTTTCTTCTATACCAACTGATTATGTTTAGCATGGTGTTTGCACAAATGGGCACTAATCGTGAATCATATACTATATAACCTTTTCTATTTGGAGTTTATGTGAAATGTAAATATTTTCCTTTGCAAAGAGTGTTTGCTTATTTATAAGAGAAGGGAAATTAATTTTATGTTTCACGCGTGATTGTTTTTCCTGAAGTATTCAATTATAGCATGAAAATGTAAAATGTTAAAAACAAAGGGAAAAATTATGTTGGACTTGTTCAATAATAAAGCTTCCCAATGCTTTATTATTGAATAAAGGAAGTAAAATAGACTTTTTTCCATTCAATACTATTTTTGGATAAAAAACAATTTAGACAACTAAGCATTTGTTTTCTTTTTACATGAGCTTAAGTAGAACTTTTTATGCAGTAACCCAAAATAATTTTCCAGCTTAATCCAGCTTGAAAAATCATTCCTTACTCTATTCAGAAAACGCCCAAAAAAATATGTTTCTTTTACATAAAAGAATAGGCACTGCCTTTAAAACTGATTTTTTTCATTCAATTTTTTTGAAGTTCTTTCTTAAAATATTTACTTTTCATTAATTTTTTTTATAATCATTCAATTGCCATTTAACTGCTTATACTTAAGTTATAGTTATTTCAAAGTGGTACTAAAGACATTGTAGAAACGCCGTTGGTTTCGCGACCTCCTTATAAACTCTTAGAGAACCACAGGAGTAGTATCTAAGATAATATTTATATTATTATATTGTATATAGATGGTGACCAAAACATTTAAAAGAAAAATATTTACAATGGCATTACCAAAAGGGTTAGAGAACGGTATCTGCACTATTATTGTAATCAATAACAATAATGCAGTTTAGAAACTCATCAAAAAGCATAAGACAATTGCATTTCAACAAAGAAAATTGTGGTTTCCTTAATTATACTATTTAACTTTTGTATACAATGTTTGTTGCAGTTAAATTTCATAATAGCTATAACAACCATCCTCCTCTATACTTATTCGTTTTTCCCTTAGAATATAAAACATAGTAATTTTCTTGAATATTTATAGTTTTTCATATGAAAAAATTATACGGTTCCATCGTCATACAAGATACCATAATTGGTATAGTATAACTCTTTGTATGGCAATAAAATTAACATATCCATTATAAATAAAAAATTGTGTGGATTTAGATTTTTACAAGCGTTTCCCATAAGTTTTGTTAAATGAAATTTATAACGTTAAAGGAATTAAATAATAATTTGAAAAGAAAAATAACAAAAAAAAACCTTACCCCTATTTTTTTAATTTTCTTTCATAAACTGTAACATGTGAACTAAAATAGTTTTTGAACTGCACCCAAATGTGACCCTTAAGGCCTGATTTTAGCACAGGATACAGTCAATATTGGCACAATTTAAATAATAAATAATAAATTACGAAAGCCAACGTCACTTTTGCTGACCTGTTCATTTATCTGGAATATGTACACTAAAAACAGAATATAAAATTCCTAATTTTTGTTTAGACTTTCAAAAGAGTAAAATTTTTAAAAGAAAATAAAAGTTTATGAAAGAAAGGGGAGTCAATATTTATAACGACATATCGAATATTTAATTACTACACTTAATAGTTTATGCATATATGTATTTTGAACATTTGTTTCACTTTACATATTTGTGTTATTATTCGGATTATAGAGATTATTCGGAAAATAGAGAAAATGTCTGTATTTTCACCTAAGAATAGTAATATGTGCTGTATTTATTTAGCAGGTGAATTTTATCTGTAAATATCTATCTTAAGAATATGGTTTCCCTATCCAAGACTGATATTTATAATGGCTTTAAATGGTATAATAGAACCAATGTCTTAAAAACAACTTTATGATGGCATAAGTTAACTATGGTGAACTAGGGTTTTTTGATATATATTGCATTAAAAATTGATTGACCAAATGTCCAAGTAAACAAGCTTCATCCCATTTTGAAAAAAAAAACTAGAGAAAATTGGAGAAACCCAAAGAAAAAACGAAGAAGATGAAATAAATTTAAGATTTTTTAAAAAAAAGAAATGAACTATGCTGTCCTGAAGGATCTCCAGGTCGAGAACAGGCAAGAAAAGAAGGTGGATTTCTTCTATCACGTGGGAAACTGAACTTAACATTTGGCAAAAAACAAGAAGAACGTTTTGGGATAGATTAGAGAAAATATTAGGAAAACCTGTATTTCATAGAAATTGACCATTGTGTAAAAAAAAGTGATTGATTTTATACTTGAAACCAGTCAGTAAAATGACACATAGGATTATATCCGTTTGATAATTTTGAAATTTAAAATTTAGAGGATAAAAAGAATAAAAAAGATACAAGAAATACCAATCATTCTACCTCATTAGAACAATAAGACAATATTTTTTTTAAAAAAATATAATATGCGAAGTATTAATTAAAGGTAATATATACATAACTAGTCAAAAATTGATATATAGTATGTGTATGATTTGTTTGTATTTATATAAGTGGTAAATATTTAACGTTATAAACAACGGTCAATAATTGATTGAATTTATAAAGCCAATTAAAACTTTCATAGTTTTCCACGACTACTTCATATTAATATTTGAAAATATAACAAAATTTGATTTCATACGTAGATTCAGAACTACGGAAAAAGAAACATAAAATACTAGAATTAAAGTTGAAAAATTAAAAACTGGAATTTAATTCATATTTATCTTTAAAAAAAAATATTTGGCTACTGTTGGCCGTTTCAAAACGGTTCCAATTGAGCAAATTTTTAATGTTTCTCGATTTACGGATTTTTGTTAACCACAAAATCGATAAAGACCTCAGTAGTTATAAAGCGACAGTATATAATAATAAGTATAAGTAAAGATGCCACGAATATTCGGCAACAATTCGCAGTTCAGATATTTGGCAATTTGTTTTCACTTTCTGATATTCGATCCGATTTTGTGAACTATTCGGCCGAATAGTAATTCACGAAAGAAAAATGCATAATGTTACCCTAAAAGATTTTAATTTTAGTAATACCTAAGTTACGATGAAAGGAAACAAATTTTTTCAACATTTGTTGTTAGCAAACGATTGGGCTTTTCATAATAAACTATACCTACTTTAGAAAATAGCCGCTCACTGTATTCTTCATGGAGTATAGATACAAGAAGTTCAAACGGTGTAAGTTTTTCACAATATTCATGTACCCAATAGCAGACCCAAATCATAGTTCTATTTTCAATCACTAGTAGCGGAAAAATTCAGAATTTTTCTAAGGTTAGAAGAAGGTATTTTATTCTTGCAATGCATGATGGGAAATGAGTTAAAATGGGGCACCGTCATTAGTGTGCTTGCAGTACTAATTTAAACCGAAACTATGTGTTTTATTTAAAATAACTAAGTAGTATAAGTTGGTACACCAGATACTCTTGTGGTAGCGCCACATCATGGTACAGTTTCTATCGTACAAAAGATTGAAATTCACAATTGTTAACGACTTTTAACAACACTTCCCGCGTAATGGCTCATATGCATACTATGCTTAACTGGTACTGGATCTCAAATAGATGTCATTTTTTTAACATTATGTTTGGACTTCTTGAATCTATACTCTGTAGTATACTCGTACATTGCCACCGGGAGATGATAAATCTTGGCAAATTCTATTAGGTTAGGATATTGTGCATTTGGTGACCATCACTTATAAGAGTTTACTGTTCTTCCTAAGTGAACTATTTTCATGTAAAAATCAATTTCGTATGTTACCGAACCTTTCTGTTCCACACCTTTATCTGAGTGTACATTTTTTGCTGTGATTTCCTTAAAATAATTCTAAAAAATTCCAAACTTACAAACAACTCCAAAATCTTTCAAAGTGGATATGAATCATCATCAATGTTACTAGACAAACCATCACAACTATCTTTTAGAGCATCTAAAGAATTATTTGTTTGCTATTTGTGTTTACTTAACTATTTCCTGGAAACAATCAATAAAACGCGGGTCAAGAAAATGGCAGCCAAATATTAATGATATTCATTAAAGTTGAGCCTTACTTTAAGTTCAGCTTGTAGTACCACGAAAAGTACTAAATGCTGCTGAATATTCAGTGCTTTGACCAATAGATTCGTCGAATGTTCATTGTTCGGTTTTTGACCAAATCATTATTCGTGGCATCTATAATTATGCCCTTAAGGTTAACCTATCTAAAATACTCTGTAACTACTTGAAGACAAGGGTTAATTTTATTGTTAAAAATAATTCCTTTTTTCTCAATTTTCCCTTTTGATTTTAAATGGACCTCTCAAACCCACTTATTGGTGTAATATATCCACCGTTGACAACAAATGACTTTAAGTTAAAATCTAGCGATATTTTTACAGTTATTTTTCTAAAAGTAGGAAAAGATCATTACGTTTTTCAACGTTCTTTATTAATCTAAAAACATGAAGTTAATTATTTACTTTAGGTAGAGTACAATGTCAAAAAAGCAGGGTAGCACTGGTCCAAGTAATATCACCTAATTTGTATGCTATAAATGATGTATAAAAAGCTTGTTTTTTTCATTAATTTTTCATAAGTATGAATTAAATACCTGGAAGCTTTAATTTTTATAGCGAGTTTAAATTAATCAATATTTCATTTCTTTCAAATGAAACGCTTATATTTCCCTGCAAAATGTACAATTTTGCATAATTAAGATTGTGTCACTTCATTATTAATCTAAAAATACATCATTAAAATACCTTTTACCTGGTTTTGATCCCAGGTTTAACCTCCATCATCCCTGGAATCCTTAAATTCCTTGTTTCACAAGGCAAAGTATCCTGCCAGTGTACAAGCATATCATTATTCAATTGATCACACAAGGGTCAGTCCTTTGAGAAATATTTGAAGGAGGGAATAACTAAACAAAAATTAAATGAGCGTAAAACCTGAACACAATAATTTTTATTCAAATATAACGAAAACGTTTGGGAAAAGGAAAGCAATTTCGTCTATTTTTGCTATTTGACTGTTTTTTGCTATAGTGCGATTGTATGGGAGAAATGAAATTCCAGCATTTCTAGTTGTGTTCAACTTTTACGTTTTTGTCGCGCTTGAACAATTTCCCAATTTCGGGATGACACACGTAAAATAAATCAATCCGTTGACATTTTATTTGGTCAGTTGGTCGTATTTGGCCGAAAGGACGACAGGGGCGAGTTAAAATATACGTAACGTAATACACACATTTACAATTCTAAGCGATCACGTGGAAAATTATCCTTTTTTGGACGAACGCAACTTCCTTTTGTAGCAAATATCCTATAATAAATTCAACTGTTTGGAATTGAAAATGGTGGATAGATGGAAAATGGCGGAACTGGTAACCATTACGTAAGAAATTTTTTTCTGATACAGCTCTAGTTACGATTGAAAAATTACAGAGCGAATTTATCGTTTGTTGTTTGAATGTTTTCTATCGGGGAATTGTATACGTCAAGCTTAGGTTATCAAAGGGAAACATCAATGCCAACGGCTACTTTTTATGAAATGACAACCGCATAATTGACACGTTTACCCGAGTTCCATTATTTATTTTTCCAACCCCCTCTAATATTTTTATAAAACAATTCTGGAATGTTATTCGCATCCAGAATTTCTGAATCAGATTAAAATCGGAAATTATATTTAACTCGAGCATGTTAAAGAGAGCCGGTTCAATCCTGTAGGAATTTCTATGGAATGGAACGGGAGATGTAAACTCAACATGATCGCAACTGGTCGGGAATCAAAGAGGAAATATGTAGCAAGAGAACGGGATTTCGTTACATAACCATGCCATATGGGAATTTCGAAATGTAGCCCAGACTTATTACCAATTATTCTGATACCAATCTAAATACAAATCGAAACATATTGAGAGAAAAGATGGAAAAATGATTTAAAACTCCGATCGTATCAGCAAATTGATGAATTTCAAGCAAATTTACAAATTGTTACATCGTACTACAAAAGAATACAACTTCCACAAATAATCTCTGCGTTTAAAATAAATTTTGGTTTTCGTGTAATCGAATTGCGGTTATTGATTTGCAACCAATCAAAAACTATGTGTTTTCTATTCAACTTTCAATCGGCATGTATGGAGAAAATTATTCTCAAATTTATCGGTTTTATATGGTAATTTGATTACGATTGTTTCATTAGCATAAATGTTTAATGTTGAGGCTTTTTAAATTAACGTATTTTAAACAAGTTATTGAGTACTTGTTGTTCATAATGTCAAATTAATGTTAAGCGTCCATTTATTGAAAATTTCAGTAGAGGTGAATGTTCTATTAAAAAGACATTAGCTATGAAAAGCTTTAATGTAAGTCCAGCTATTAAATATTATGTTTGCATTGGTTCTAATGCAAATATTTTACATATGCCTGCAGATGTTGGCAATATTCTCTTGGACATACTTTGGGCACTTTTAAATGCAAAAACCGATGAGGATAATGTCTGCATCTTAGTAGTAATAAAGTTAAGTATCTATCGATTTTAGTTATCACTAAAATAAGCTATTAACTTCAAAAGATATAATAAAAATTTGAGAAACGATAATCGATAATGTGTAGCTAATTGCGGTTTAAAGAATATTTTTTTTTAATTACTCCACTGAAATCTTCATAAAATATTGTTCATAAATTAATAAATCATCGCAGCTTAATGTTTATCAATTTCATTTGTGAAACAAATCCAGTTAAAGAGATTGTGTTTATTTAATTAAATTGATTTACGAATACAAATGCACACATTTTAAAAGAAAACTCTTTATACCTAGTAAAAGTTTATTGGTAAAACATGTATTTGATATCTATAATTAGATTAAGCTTCGAAAAATAGTTCCAAAAACTTTTTTTCAAAGGTTCGTAAAAATTTAACAAACATTAAAGATTTAATGCTAACATTGGAATATTAAATAATATATACATTTTCTTATTATTTAATTTGATATTCATAAATTTTCTTCTCTCACATTTCGCTTCAATAGGGGCTAGTTGTCATCCTCAGGTGCTATTTTTAATTTGGTCATAAATAATTTGTCGTTAGAATATTGTTTGGATCAAGTTTGTGGGTGTTACATATATATTCTCCAAGGGTTTTCATAAGTGATCCTTTCTTGCAAATATGTAGAAGTTAACCCAACAAAGTAACCCTATGATAATCTCTATGATGAAGGTAACCCTATGGTAACCATATGATAATCATAGTTAACCCTATGATTATAACCAATTTAACAAACAATGGACATTAATCGAGAGAATTCCGTAGTTAGTTTTTTCCAAATTCCGAAAGTGTAGTGCTAACTTGATGGACCTGAACTGTTATTAATATTTATTTTCCCGGCAATAAAACTTTACTACACGTACTTTATGTAACAAATTTAATAATAACTTAGTAAATAACACTTAGTCACTCTAAATAAATATTGAGAACAAATTATTTTTGGTTCCAAAAAAATCTAATATATGTTGTCAATTATTAAGGGTACACTTTATCGAACTTTGTTTAAATTTACAATTTATAAATAACATTGTATCAAAACTTCAAAGTTTTAAAGTTTATACAACGTAAACACTTCAAAGTTAGATTAAGCAAAAAACTTTTTTAGTTGGAACATTTATTTTAGATATCTTCTGATTCAGAGTATGAAATTCTTAGATGAATATATTTATAACTGTTGACTACAAATTCATAAAGAAAAATATAATTATTTGTCCATAGTTTAGAACAGAGGTGAGCAAATCAATAGTAGTATGATCGACGGTATTTTTTTATTTATATGGGATCGATATCAAATAATGGATTAAATTAAAAACTAATACAAATTTAGTATTAGAAGTTAGAAGCATTATTTGGGAATCGGTGAAATCTCTTGAAAAATAGATGTGAGTTTTATTGTCTGCTTAATTTTTAGTACATATTTTCATTTAAGGGATTTGAAATTTCCCTACAAAAATATTTAAAATACATGCGATCAATTGTCGACCTTTTCGCAATCGACTGACGACCTATTGGTGATCGCGATCGACCATTTGCCCACCTTAGGTTTAGACCAAGAAAATATATTTTTATATCTTAATGATTTCATCTTTTATTATAAAATTAAAAGCAATCTAATTTCCTTGTTTAAAAATATCTCTCGTATATTTAACTTACTTTGAATTAGAAAATAGTCTTCTGGTTTTTATACCCCAAAGAAAAAGGAGTCATATCATACATAGCGATTTTTATTCAATCGTTTTAAATATAAAAATTAAGTTTTTCTTCAAAAATTTTCATTTAAGCATTATAGATTGATTTGTTCATATGTAATGGAAAAAAAGCTCTCACTAAAAATGTCGGCTTATATTTCAGTAGAACTTTATTTGTATTATTGTTTAGTTCAAATTACTATAAGAATCGATTCAGAATAGGAATGTGGTAATCGTCATAAATAAAACCGTTAGTACATCGTTCCGGTTTGTTCTCTCCAACGTTTTGCTACGCCAACCGTCTCCATTGATGGAGAACGGACACACAAATTAAACCTTCCCGATGTACAACAGTATCATCACAGCAGAAGCCCATTCCAGAGGGTGCAAGGGAATCGGAAACGTAATCTCCACCACGGCGATCCCGAGAGGGATGATTTTCGGATTGGCAATGAGAGAATATGCATTTCCAATACATGGATCGCTTCACTTGATATGGGATCATAATTGCAACGTAGCAAATTCGAAGAAAACAAAATCAAAACTAAGGAAAATTGAGACTGTGCTAACAAATTTTATGTTTATTTATTTAATTTTTTTATACAAAAGTGCATCAAATTTACGGTCATCAATTTGTTTTTGTGATTAAATGATACCGAAATGTAACAAATTGCATGTCTACATAAATTTAGCACTCAAAAAGTATGGCGCTATTAAATCTCCTATTTATTTTAAAAAGCTCTAAAAGCTTTCACTGAAAGCTATTTTTTTTAGAGTTCATTCCTCAATTTATTCATATAAACACGGGCAAGTGTGTGGCCGATATTTGTTACAGCACATACAAACGCAATCATCCTCAGCCATAAAGTACGTAAATGTTGCAAAACATTTTGTTTATTTTGCGAGATTTCAAACGTTTGGCAAAGTTTTTTCGTTTCGCATTCTCTCCAGATATTAGGGATTTATAAAATAAAAATTAATATTGGTAAATAAAAACATTGGAAAATTGATTTTTTTTTTTTGGTGCGCACCCCCGAAAATTCGGGATGGGATAAAGTAGGGAAAGCTCACGCAAATCACGTACAAATGTTGGATTTTAGTATCGAAAAATAGCGCTAGCGATAGATTTTTGTTGAATGATAAAAATTAATCTTACATGTTGGTTGTTCATATGGAATAATTGAACGCTGAAAACTAAAAAATCCCGAGTTATTTTTTTTCCATTTGCAATAAATTTTTTATCTTGATTTTCAACAAGCTTGTTAATAAGGGTAGATTTATTCAGAAAAATGTAATACAAATATTTGAGAACAAAAATTAAAATCAAATAAAAGCTCCGTTTTTAATTAAGATAATTTAATAATAAATTAACTTTACACTTTTTCGGTCGGGAATTCTTCATGTTTACGTGCTTATTAAACGATCTGTGAAACGTAAGAGATTGCATGATTTGGCAATGTAATCCGGTATATCACTCCGGTATAACACCGACTAGGATATGGTGAGACATTGGGCATATAATTCCGGGAATGGGGTGTTGAGTGAAGGGACATATGACAGATATTAGAATCACAAGTGGGATAGAGGCACCACACCATAAAACAAGTATCCTGTATCAGCCTTAAATCCTTCATGTTCAGTCAACTCTATCGAAATAAAGCTCCGGAACAATTGTCCCGGCCCCTTCTCGCATCACATTTTCTGGAATTAACCCGAGTGCGACACACATTCATTTATTTTATGAAACAAATCCAAATTAATGAAAGTGAGAAAAATATTTTTTTCCAATTTAATCGCATTTTTCCCAGTTTCCAGGACAGTTTAATTAATTTATTAGAACCGCTTGGAACGAAATGAGGTTTTCATTAGAAAGAGATTATCTAAAAGGATTACATGCGAGTTAGGTACTCTGCATATTTAACACAATAATTTGCAACATTTTTTCCTGTTTAAGGGGAAAAAAATCCTGTTTGTTGGATAACAAATGTATAAATACAAAAAATAATAATAATAAAGTGTAGTAAACCTTTTTACCTTCAACCATTTCTTTACCTACGATAAAGTTTCATTTTATAATAATAGTTACACAAAAAATGAAGTAGAATAGAAATTAGAGTAACTTTTTTTCCAACCCAATTTTTTTTACCTTACCCTATATTTTTTTAAATTCACAACTCAAATATCACCTTGCGACCCCTTATAATTAGTGACTCCGAAATATTCTATTTAACAATATACTTCTTTGGTACTTAGGTTTTTCATTGACTTATATTGAAATGAAAATAGTATATATATTGTTGTGGATTTATAATAGAACATTCATCAGTTCCAAAAATGACTCCAGTAAATCGGAAGACGTTCCAAAGCATTCCCCGTGAGATTTTACTTTGGGGTAGAAAGAGATAGAAATCGTTTGAATCTACTAGAAGGACCTAGAAATTTCCAGAAATCGGCAAATATGTATATAAATAAGACGATCGACCATCACCAGATCAGTTATAACCAGTTATCAGTTACAAAATTAACAAGTTACAGTTCGAAATAAATCGCAACAATCGTTGGAGTAATTGTTATAACAAATCCTAACGAACCCGTCAAAATAAATTAATCGTAAAAACAAATCAGTATTATTAGCTTAGAACCGAAAAAACACAGTAAATGGATGATCCAAAAACCACCCCAAATCTAACAACGGAGTAACGCGCCTTACAACTTACTAAATCCCAACTTTTTAAAAAAAATATAAAATAATTTGAACACATTTTCTATACAAAATATAATGCAGATTTTGTTCAAAAACAACAAAGCAAAACAAATTTGGCAATGCAACAAAGTTTCAAATTTAAACTTCCGAATATTGATATTGAAAATTAATTTCAATGTTTAATTTTCTACCGTATGAAGTGTTGAAATATGACACATCATGATTCTTTGGATGGTGAATTTGATGATTGAAGGTAGAAAATCAGAAAGATATAATAACTCAAAATCAACATAAATAAATAAACTATAGAAATTTGAACCCGATTTTTCAGTACCACTGTAAAAATCCTTTTAATCGAAATGTAGATTTTTTTAATTGAACGTTTAAAGCTTAAAGTTCTTGCAGTTATAACTTGAGTATAGTGGGTAGTTTACTACAATTAGAATGTCTTAAAGTTTAAATGAATACAAAATAAATAAAAAACCTACTGGTGGCCAAGTGGTTAAGGTGGGCACTCTAAAACTGGTAAGTTTTGGGTTTGATCCTTGTATCGAACAAGTTTTCAAAATATCTTAATTACAGATTTTTATAAGCCTTAGAGTCGCTAAAGACCTTAGTATTTATAAAGCGACGGTAAATAATAATTAAAATAAATATATAATGATTCTAGGCAGTAGTTTTTGGTTCATGTCCTTTTAAACATGGGGAGTAAAAATTAGCATTTTCCTCATATTTTACTTTTTCACCTATTTTACTATAGAAAAGGTAAAATGCTGTTCAATCCAGAAAAAAATAACTATTATGTTTGCATAAGATGTATTGACAGTATGCCATTGCCAAAACTGGTGTGCAAAATGTCAATTCGAAAATTTTGAAATCAAAGACATAATGAAATCATTATGATGTAAACCGGTGAATGAATATGAGATCGGTAAGTGGTTAAATTTATCAAATTCAATTGTTTATGACCACTTGAAAGGCTTAGGTTCCACCTTAAAGTTCGATATATGGGTTCCCTATGTTATTATGGGGATAAATTTGTCCTCCTACAAGTTTGGCCATTCATTAAAAGCTTTCATAACTTGAATGGAATAAATTGCCATAACCATCATACTCTACAAATCTGGTACCTTCGGTTTATAATTAGTTATAATCACTGTAAAATCTTTTACACGGTATAACTATTACCTCAAATAAGGAAGTCAAAAATTCCCAGGTTCAGTTTTCGGTCAACGAATAGGAAAACATTTTTGAGTGAAAAATCATGCTACTGCCAGAAAAATGGCAAATGGTGTTAATCAGAATGGCCAATATATAATTTATGAAAATATTTTCTTACTATACGAAAATTGTCTTTCATTTTCACAAAGAAAATACTTTCCGAACAATTCATTATTCAGAATATTTTATTCATATTTTTTCGTGACCGATTCGCCATACCTTTTGTTCTGGATCATTTAATCGATATAATGAAAAAAAAATTCCCTCAAAAATCTCAATTGACAATTAAATCGAAAGCATATCATAGAGTTGATAACGATATATCACAAACTTGATTCTCATTTTATTATGATTTTTGGTGGAAAGCATAGGTTTATATGAATACTTCTTTGAATTTTATGAAAAAGAAGCAATACAAATTTTTTGCAAAAAAACTGAATATATAGCAGTTGAAACTCTCACTTGATTAAGTTTTTGTTACTATTTTTAGTGAAAATTCACCAAAATTATTAACGACGTTCGTATTAAATATATTTAAAACGGAACACAATAAATGTTTTATAGCTTTCAAAAAATATTTTAGATCTAACTTCAATAATTAATTCTGGATAGATATGATGAAATTCGGAAAAGTTATCAATATCAAATCATCTACTACTTTGTTTATTTCTCAAGCGTATATATCAGAAATTATTTAAGCGACATATTTTTTTTCATTAATATTGTTTAAGAAGTGAAAGATCTTCATCCCTAATTCCCTTATAATCCTTTTTTTGGCACTTAATATTTCTTTCAAGACGTGACAACATTTAAGCTTCAACAACTCAGAAAAAAGCTCTTTCCCACATAAAATGATTCAATTAAAAGCTGTAAAGCTTTACTAGGAAAAGGCTCTTATTGATTCCGGTAAAACTAGAACTATAAATAATCGCACGAGTTTTCCAATTGATTTGCATAATACATGGAAACATTCATTCCACGAAATGTATCGGTGTCATTGGCTACGTTCCCGGAAGTATTGGTTCGATGTTCACAATGACCGGAGCGAGCTTTCGTGCGCCCTGAACTATGCACCGATGAACAATGACCATCAAGCACAAATCCAAACCGGAACTATCGAAATGAATTCATGCATTCGCCCTATGTAGTTGTTAACGTAGCGTCTACTTTTTTTTTCACTATTATATTATTACGGCGATTATTTTTCATGATCGATAAATATCGTGCTTCCGTTCCGTAAATACTTTTTAACGTCAAGCGCAAAAAAAGCTCAATCGTATGTCTCGGTCTTGTGGTTTTCCATTGTACGAGTTCACCTGCCCAGTGGAACTGGACAAACCTGAAAATGCCACTAATAACCATAAAGCACATTCTATGATCCAGAACGGAAAATAATTCAACCCACTTCGGGACACGAAAGATAAAAACGTCAGGGAAAATATGAAGAGGATTTTCTTGATGTATACACTATCTACGTGACATTACTCACGATTAAGATATTGAGGCCGGAATATATGAAATTTTATAATATTAACGAAAAAAATTGCGGATAGTTCAAAGTTGAAATTCATATGTTTCGGTTAAAGCTAAAGGGATTGATAAGACCGAAAATTTATCTATTAGAGCGTAATATTTTACCTTATCAAGTTATATCTTAAACACGTTCAAAAGTAAGAGGGTACTTCGGTTAGAATAATCTAATAATTGTAGATGGATTTATTAATGTTCGACACATGAAATAGATGTTACAGGTACAAGTTATTTTCTCATATAGATCTAAGTTAATAATTTCCATTAGTATTAAATTCATGCTTGAAAAAATTGATTTCAACTAATCGATTTGAGAATATATTTCCACGAAAAAAATATCTACGGTAAAAATAAAACTTTTTTAAAATAAATGAAGGATAAAAATAAAACTAATGTGAAAGAAATAAAAATGAATTTCGAAGTCTTTATTGTGCTAATCTGAGAATAAGGAATAAACATCATAAATCATTCTTCAGAAAAGTGTTTTTTAATGTTTTTGAAACGCTTGGTTGCAACTCCTTGTGCTTTTCATTTCCATTTTTTTTCGATTCCAATAAAAATTATTCCTTACATTTATTTTCCTGCTTTAGACATATATGTTACAATTCAATTACGTAAGTATGATACTTTTTGAATAAATTTCGATAGTTCAATTTATCTTGATGAAATTTATAACGAACTTGATAAATTTGCCAAAGCAAAAAATGAAAGACTAAGACGGGTAATATGTTTTCATGTCTAAGGGATTAATTTCAAAAATAATTTATCATTTTTTTTAGATTCCAACGTAAGATTTCTTTAGAGTCAAGTAGCTATTAAAGCTCTTAAATCCTGCCAAACCAATTCCAATTAGTGAAGAAATTAAAATCAACTTATCTTTTAACTAATTTCATCCAACATGATAGCAATTACTTGAGTTTCAGAAATCACTGGCACTAGAAGTAATAAGGAAATCACCCGCCTGGCAAAGGTATATTTTAAGGGGGAAATATGGTAAGATGGATCAAAAAATCGATTTTTTTAATATCATAATTTTTTAATAAAACTTTTGAAAAACATGTTCCCAAAATTTTAAATGAAAATTCCGACTCGTTCAATTGTTAGAAGCCATTAAAATGAGTAGCTCTCCAATGTATAACCGAGCGATTACTCTGGTCCCCAACATGCTAGTTCGAATAATTTCCAACCAATTATTTTGAAAATTAGTAGTTACTTTCTTCATAGTATTCCGCTTTATATGAACTTAAAATTGCAATTTTACCATTACTTAAACTAATTTTTTACTTGGAAAAAAAAATTGCCAAAAAAGACAACAAATTATGCTTTTTGTTTTTATCCCTGTAAAAAATTCAATTTTTTTTTTATAGCATTATGGATCATATTGAAGAGTCGAGATATATAATAAAAGTAAATTCCATCCTCGCTTGATTTCTAATCAAAATAGTGGCTTCCAGAATGTACGCAAAATTTAGTCAAATTGTAACCTGCAATATGGGGTTGCTAATATCTTCGGTATTTTTCAAGGGAATTCCTCAAAAAATGTATGGTTTCTACTTAAAATATGTACTCGTTTAAAAGATTATTCTCAAAGTTTCAATATTTTATATCCTTTTTTATACTATAAAAAAATCATGAAGATCATAGAGAAAACGCCGTTCTAACCCTACTTCTCCCTTAAGAATATTATTCATGAGTTCAGAACCAGCCTTAGGGGTGTCAAAACGTAAGATCAATCCATCGCCCAATTTAAATAAAAAATATTGTTCAAAATTTTTGACTTCCTTGATTTTATTTATTATAAATCCTCTATGGGTAAACAGTTACAAAAAAACTAAAAAATAATAGGCTATAAAATCAAATAAGATTTTTTCGTACACTTTGAACAGTTATACTGTTTATACAATATTTAAAATATACTATGGTCCAATTTATGTAGTATAATTTAATATAACTATATATGAAATCCATACCATAAACATAAATTTGAACAGAAGTTCAAACAAAAATATTTGTGACATATTGCCCAGATACGTATTTCGATTGTCAAGCAATCTTTCTCAGTGGTCATCAAGTAGTTTAGATCACTCCGTGATTGCTTTGTAATGATTCGCTACATAAATTGGACCACAATATATTTTATATATTGTATAAACAATAAGCCATAGTTTTGATTTTGTGGCAGCCATTTTTTAAATGGCAGCAAATTTTAATGGAAAAGGTGGTCTGCAGAAAGTTTAATTGCTAAGCTATTAATTAAGATATCTGATTTATTCACAAACCAGTGTTTTCAGCATAAAATAAATTTTATTTAAAAATACTTTTAATTTTCCCACCATGAAAGAAAATTGGCCAATTTTTTTTTTTGAAAAATATTCAAAAAAATCATACAACTGTAACATTTAAGAGCACAAAATTTTATGAAGAAATAGGTAACATTTGACTAATGCTTTTTTTCCAGGTTGAATCCTTATAGAATATAATCAAGAATAGAATACAATCCTTGACAAAAATGGCCGAAAACCTTAAAACGTCAATTTTCTCCTACCAATAATTAGAAAGGGGCTGAATGGAAACAAATAAAAATTGTACAGAATATCCTTTGACAAATAGAAATATCTCACAAAAAATTATAACTTAGACTGTTAATTTGAAAAAAATACAGTTATTATTTTAATAGCAAAGCTTTAAACCAAAATTTCTAACAAACAGTGGATCGACCTTATCATTTTTATAACTCAAATTTCGTGATGAATTAACCCTTTCATGTTATCCTTATAATTTTAATATGTAGCACTAATTAAATTTTTCCCAATAATGTGTTTCATATAAATAATTAAATTGAACATCAAAGAAAGTTTCTTCTACGAAGAACCATAGAAAAATCAATACTTGACAGTTTTCCGATATTCACATTGCATTATCATCAAAATATTTGTTTTACTATATTTTCGTAGAGAATATTCTATTAAACTGTTCTATATTGGAAATATTTTCCAACTCTCGTAATGGATATTGAAAAATTGATGAAAATAAAAAGTTGCTCATCAATTCTTTCATTATAAATCAGCGGAAAACACTTATTTGTTTCATCTGCTAGAAAATTTATATTTGATTCGTATGTTGTACTTGTGACAACATTTTCCTTATGTCGTAGGACAACGTTTATTAGTCAAGTTATATATCGCCATATAGCTTGGAGCTTTCCTCTAGCTTTCTTTGTTTTGTTGACTTAGTTTGACGTGAGCTTTCGTCATTTGTGTAACTTTATATTGTAATGTCGTGTACTTTTGCTGATTAGATGTTTGCGAAAACACACACGAAAAGTTTGCGAGATAATTTCTCGGAAAACACAATCATGGACGAAAATTGATCCCACACCATTCGCTCGGAAAAAATCTATGGAATGTCTAATTATTTTTCTTCAGTTTCTCATACGAAAATAATTCACGCAATTTTTCCGCCAAGCCCATAAATCACATGTGTAATGTATTTTTAAGGGTAGAATTCTCAAGGGGGAATGGAATGAGGATTTAGATTATATGTTGAATTTAATTAAGTATTTTTGGCTCGCGTTTTATCCACATATTTCAACTTAATTTCAATTAAGGAAATTTATGTCTTAAATCACGCGCTTCATACAAACAAATGAGTTTCAAGTCGGAAAGTAAAGTTAATTACATCATTAGCAAAATGGCCGTTCATTCGTATTCGTTCAAATTCATTCCGAAACCGTCAAGATTACCGTCCAACTTAGCGCATTGAATTAATTACGGACTTTTCAACGGAACTGCAATAATCAACCTGAAACTTTTCAGGTCCAAAAAGCTTTCAAATTGTAAAGCTCCGCAAATAAAAATACGATTACTTATTCATCAGAAAGGCATCAAAGACCAAACGTCCTTCACCCTTAATTAGCTTTAACTGTTTTCCCTTAATTTTTTCCATTATTTTCTTTCTCATAAATATTTCTTTGAAATACGTCTCATCGAATGCCTTAAGGCATTTCATTATTTTCAAAGCTCACTCAATCTAACGATCAGTCGATCCTTAGTATGTTTACAAAACTACACTTTTTTTTATGAAACCTCCAAACAATATAAAAGTTCTCATTTTTACAAGCTGCTATCTTTTCACTACATTTACTATATAGTAGAATGGCGTAAGCTTGCATTGACTATTGTATATGTTCTCGTGTCAAACTAGTCTCATACGATTTATTCGATTTGAAGTAAAATACAGAAATGAAAAAGTTAAAATAAAAAGAAAAGTCAACTGTATCTGGTATATGGTTTTGAAGGCTGTGACAGTTCTGCGATGGGAAATAATTGTCACAAAGACTGTAGATACTTGATCAAATATTGCAAAAAAATAATCGTTAATCTCAGCAATTTTTTTTATCGAACCTTTTTCGTTATATTTTAGTCGTACGATTATTGATTTTAATGAATTTACAGCAAATAACTTAAAATACAGATTAAATATACAAAGTTTTGGTTTGATAATTACGATATATTTGTTACATACGATATACTTTGATGGACGGACGAAAAATTTTTATGGCTAATTTTCTTCCAAAAACGTTCAAATTGGTCTAAACATAAAGCATATAAGAATGAAAATCCATTTTATTCAAAAATAAAACATGAAATATTCCGAAAGAGATCATAGAAGTAGTATGAGAAAGTTCTAAGCAAGGATTCAGAAAAATGCACATGCTTTGATCGAGTAAATCCAAAAAACTGTACATCCTTCGAAAAATTAGGGCCAATTTATCTTTAATTTTTGAGAAAGTACCTCCAAACTATAGGGGAAGAATTCACAGTCAAGTACTTGCAGAAAATATAATGAGGGAGATGGGCCTCATTCCCACGTACTATATAGTTGCCCAGCAATGACCCAAAGTCGTCTCAAATCTCTTGGTTTATTCAGAAAAACTGGGAAACATACACAAAGATCCAAACGATCCAATGTCCAAAGATCCAAAAGATCTAATGGAACAAGAAACAAATCTGGGGCGGAATAGTTCTTACAGGACGCAGCATGGAGGAACTATAAGGAAAACCCCTGGTAAAAAAGAAGAAGTATAATCTTTAATATGTAAAAGAAACAGGAAGTTAACAGGAACAGTTAAGATTTGTAAAAATGGAGAAGATACCAAGTTCACAGAAAATTTAAGACAAGCTTAGGAAGGATGTCTATATCCTGCAAATAAAGCCCTAGAATAATTTGGACACTTTTCAATACGGGAACGAATCATTGAATTCCCCCAATACTATGACGACTTGATACTATTAACCGAAAAGAAAAAAAATAATTTTGTTGCACTATTTCATTGCATTGGAGAAATTTCTTTTTTTTTGCAGACGATAGGTTTAGTTTCCCGCGTGGTTGATTTATTGCCTTCAGTACCGTCTATCCTTCGTTACTAGTTCTTCAATCTAGGGTAGTACGGTTCTCGTTTCAATAAATCAAGGCATTTAATCTGTCTTCTTCCTCTTTTCTTGGAACTTTCCAGTTTACCTTCTGCACCGTTAAGTGTATTTTTTTTTTTGCAAATGTAACCCATCCAGAAACTTATTAAGACAATATAATTACAGGAAAGTTAAAAGTCATGAGGATATTGAATAGAAGAACATATAACTAGAAAACCTGGTCTAATAGAAATATTTAGGAAGTATCATAGTTTGAGATGAATAATCGTCTAGTGAAACTAAAGATTGTTTGCTATGATGGCAATTGCGTTCAAAAGCAAAAAAAATCTTTTGATTTGGAAAATTGGAACTTTAACTTTGGAAATAGTCGCTAAAGTACTAAACAGAAAGTGTAACATTTTGTAGGAGCTCTAAGGAAACAAGAAAAATTGTTTTTGGAGAGCTTTGAAGCTTTAAAATTAGGTGTATGAGAAGAATAGAAAAATAAGTATAGAAAAGAGTCAACGTTGGAGGAATTACCATCGATATGGGAACAAAAAGAAAATTTAACTAGATGGGTCCTATTTTAAGACGAAAAGTGTTCATACTATATGCTGCAGAAGGGAAATTTTGAATTTATTTAAAAGAGGAAAAAAGTATTTTAATTCAAATATAGAATTTCCAAGAGTATTTTTTCCAAAAATAAAACATCTAAGATCAAAGTTTTTTGAACAAATATGTATGTATAACATGGCATTGGCTCTGACCTGTTCCTTAATATACTCTTTCGCTGCAAACAAAAAATAAGTTTTACCTTAATGCATAAATTCATTGAAATCAATAACACTAAATTGAACCCCTAAATAAAACATTATCGAAACCGGTAAACCAGTTCCTTAATGATGAGAAAAAACGCAGGTAGACGAAAAATTACGTACTATAGATTCCATTACATTGTGTTTTGTAATGTACTACGATAAATGGTAAACCGGTTCATTTCAAAACAAGTTAAAGAATGCAAACAGTTCACCTTCCTACTGGCGATGTTAAATACAATAATAAACAGTTGCAGAAAAAGAGAAAACAAAGCGACTGCCAAAGGTCAAATATGTCATTCATGGAAGTGAATCCAATTCTAGGCGTATTAAAGTACAATTGGTGTGTACATATTGTATTCTTGAATATGTTAGTAACTGGTTCTTTGAATTCAAGAATGGAATATCAAAAATAGTCAGTTGGATAGCTGTCTTATTTTTTTGGCACCTGCATCAGTGGTTCTTAATCTTATTGGAGGTACTGATTCCCCTCAGTTTCTTAAGCACATTCATCGAACTCTCCTTAATTGGAAAAATTAAATATAGTTTTTCTAATTCAAAACATAGGTATATTTTAACATAGGTGCACAAAAAAACCATTAAGATCCTGCCGAACCCGCAAGACTGACTTACCAAATCTCTGGGGTTCGATTGAACCCAGGTTAGGGGCCATTAATCTACATTTTACATATTGAACCATCCTATCTTATATTATTCAACATTTCCTTTTGAAAATCAGTTGTTTGCATTCCCAAATTGGGAATTAAACTGGCTTAGCGCAAAATAGAGTGTACTACAGAACACAAGATAACAAAAACCATTTGTAAACTTTTGTATGTTTAAACGCTTTCTTATCAGTAAGCAGTAGGTACCCCGAGTTTAATAATATTTTTATTTTTTTTAAACGATAAATAACTTAAATATAAATGTATTTCCTTCCTAAAAATTGTATTATTCAGAACACAAATCATCGTTTGACGTAAAAAAATAATATTTTAGCTTAAACAATAATAGTCCCAATAGGATAGGATTGATAATTTTTCAATCAGCAATTAATAAAGAAAAAAACTTTGCCCTATTTTCCACTTTATATATATTTTTCCAATTTGTAAAAAAGATACAAAGAATGAAAAATACTTCATCAATTTAAAGTTTTGAACCATGATAAAAACCTAACCATTTTTATTTTAACCATCTACTGTTTCAAAAATTAACTTAATAGAGAACAACCTCAAAAAAAAGGGGAAAAAACTATATCAGGAAAATTGTTATTAATGTACAAAGAATGACTTGTCTGAAAATAACAAACAAAAACCGGCATGAAACTTTAAAACTTTAAAATAATATACAGCGCGATATTCAAGCATCTCAAGAATATTCAAGGAAATTCCATAAAGTTTAACTTTACTCTGTTCAATCATAAAAAGCAGTAGGAACTTTAGCCGCCGTAAAATATGGAAGACAGACTTTTCCCTTGAACCGAATTCACTGCAATATTGGTTTGATGAATTATTGATAGCTAATTCCAAGCAAAAATAAAACGGAACGGAAAAAATATCGCAAGCAATTTTCAAAATCCTCGGAAAATCCTAATCACCCCATAGCCGGATTAACATCAATCACTCCATATAAAACTTTTGGCTATGAAATATTCATTTGCGCAACTCATCACTTTATTTGTAATTTGTCCCAAATAATTCAGATTAATGCCATCGTAATAACTCTAATGGAATTATCAAAAAGAAAAATTAGACAAATATTTATTGTAACGATAAAAAGAATTTATTCATCCAATTATCTTAATAAGATCAAAACAAAAACTCAGTTTCACACGCAACTTTTCATGTTAATATCATGTTTTTCCCCCTAAATAATTGACAATTTCCTTACCAGATTAACTACTTAACGATTTCTCATAAAACTAAATTATAATAAGCTACGAACCAACGAAACGGACGTGGAAAATGTAAATGGCAAATGAAAACGAAAACTAAAACGAATGAACTTCAAAATGTAACAACTGCTTCAAATCGGAGATTACTGTAAATAACGTTAACGGGTTAAACCGGGAATAACGGGATTTCTATAGCAAAGAAATGGAGAGTCGAGAGTGTGAGAGAAATTGTATCCTTTTACATAATTGTTCTGAAGAGGAAAGAGATTTGGAAACGAGGTAACTTTTCTCAATTATTTTTCTATTATTTGAGCTTTAAGTATATTGAAGTTCAAGAATAATGGAATGAAGATAATTGTTTACTTACGGAGAAAATGAGGGAAAAACTAAATGGGATCTCATTACAATTTGACGTGAAGTAATTGCTATTGATTAGAAGAAAAGTTGAGGAATAGTATTCTTTAAAAACAAAACACAACTGAGAAAATGAATTACTGTTATTTTATTAATTAAAAATAAATTTTTCTTTACAACACTTGCCAAGAGTTTGTCCTCCAAAAATGTACTCCCATCGTTATTATACAATTACATTAAACAATTTTCTGTTTTTTTCTTAAAAAACCGTTTTTTTTTTTTGGAAATATCATTAGCACAATGTGGTTTCAGATCCTTTTCCTTAAATAAATATAAAATGCTATATCCAATTACAAAGCTTAGTAGAAGTTTTTTTTACATGGAGCTTGTTATACATTACATGACAACATGTCTATCACAAGAATATATCATATGGAATATAAGATACCTTATTGTACATCACCATTGTATCGAATATATTGATAATTCAATTACATACTCTACCAAATGCTTATTATTATGCACCTCAATGCAATCATGCGATTAACTAATTAAATGTAAAATTGCATTAGTCAAAGTGGTATATAACTATAAATTTGACACCAAAGTGGTAATAATTTCAGAACGAGACGACGTTTACTCACTTAATTATTAGTCCAAGTATTTCATGTTCGTTATAAAATTTCTGCAATAATCCTTTAAAAACATATAATAAAGTTAACTAAGTTAATGAAGAATATTAAATGGTTTATGATCGTAGATTTAGGGTCAGTATTTTCATATCTAAATAGTGACATTTATCTTTTAGATATTTTTTTCCGGAGGATAGAGAAAACATGCATTTTTTTGCCTAGGAATAGAAATATGTGAAGGATTTATCTAACAGATAAAATTTTATCTACTAAATAGCTATTATAAGGATATGATTTATGAATCCATGAGGGAAAATACCAGGCCTTAGACTTTCAAATTTAATCTGCAATAAAGTTGTATTTAATTGTTCCATTATTATTTTTTTAGTTCGTATGAGTAATATTTTATTAATATAACCCAGTAACATAAAACGCTTAATAAATAATTACTGATTATAAATATAAAACTGAATTATACAAGAATATTAATTTTATGTAAATAGCAAGAGTAATGCTGTTTTTAAAATTCAAAAGTGATTAAACGTTCATATTACAATTCCATCCGAAAAAAATGCATTTAAATTAATACATCGATTAATAAGAAAAGAATTTATCATCATAATTTTGCGATGAAATTTTTTATCGCTTCATTGGCTTTCGTTAGCAAATTAAAAATATCTGTTCCTTATCGATTTTTTTGCAGAAAATGTGATTTTAAAGAATAGGAGGTTTACTTGGAACAATGCTCCATAAAAGTTGAGGAAATACCCTCAACTTATTGGGATTGAACGCAGAAACGTATTTCTTACGTCCTGTTTGATTACCCAGTCAAAATCGCTTCATTTTTCTAGGACCACCTAAACATCATCTATAAACTATACATAACAACTCAATCGGGTACCTACTGAGATTTATCTGAGAAACAAACCTGGGTAATAAGAACTAGAAATAACCAAATAATAGTGGGGCACAATAAAAGTTCTAGGACACAGCTCAAAGAAACACAAAGCAATTAATAGAAATTAAAATGAGAATATGTTTTAAAAGAAACAACCACCAATCTGTAGAGAATATCATGAGTTGTTCCAAAGTACAAAAATTAAAATATATTTAAAATCTATGTTTTTTTTAAACTGTCCTCGAGTATACTGGAAAACTATAAATTTCCTGAAAAAAATGTTATCTTTTCTCTAGGAATTACACGAAAACATTATGAATCTAAATGCCAATCGCCAAAAATTAACAGTAGTTTAAGTGATTAGAAATAAAATTAAACCATCTTAAGTTGGCTTAAGTGTTGACAGAATATAAATCTATGGTTGGAAAAAAAATGTTAATACAAAGTTTAATCGGCTGTGGTCACCAATCTTTTAAAAAGAAATTGAGTCGCAAATTCGATCAAGTGGAAAAAAAAATTTGAAAATTATTTTTTGTTAAAAATTTAACACGTAAAGTCTTTGTGTCATTGATATACTTATATGTTTTTAAAAAGATCAAAATGCATATGAAACTCATAAAAATCCCGTGAGCATCCGATCTTCTTTTGTTTCTAAAGCTCAAAATTTCTCAGCGCATGCTCCCAACACAGGTTGGAACGATAGGTAACTATGTAGTTTAGGTCATTATGTCTTTAGCAGGTAACGAGTGGCAAAGGTGTAAAAAACCAACTTTATTTTGTTAATAAAGCGATTTTTTTTATATTTTCTTCTGGATAGTATTAAAAACTCCTCGTTATCCACTAATTGATACTCTTACAATTCAATTCATTGTAACTTTGCCTACGTTAAAGTATAAAAGCTGAATTTTACACATGTTACTTCGGTAACTATTAAAAGATATTTCCTCAATAGCCAGATATTTTGGATACAATTGTTTTTTTATACCTTTGTTACCTGTTACGTGCGAAAGCTACGATGATCTAAACTTCATCCTTACCCATCGTTCCTATTTGGCTTGGGACCATGCGCTAAGACACTTTCAGCTTTTATAAAATAACGAAGGTCTAGTGTTCATGGAATTTTGCTCTATTATAAAAACAACCAAGTCGATAATTTATTTTCGAAGCAATTGCAGAAAAGTTACCCGGAAAAGTAGTGTTACGATTCATTCTCTAATATCCCAGAATCAGTAAGTAGAATGGAATATTATTACTTGTTAAACCGAGTCAATAAATCTATTTAATTTTTTCTGAGGTGGTAGTCAACAATTTCAAAGTAATCTTTGAATATTTCTTCGGATATTTGATGTAAATAAGTTTGTTCTATGAAAATGACTAAAATCAATGAATGACTCAAAACACAAAATTAGTCAAGCCACCTTAATTAATGATTTAGTAATCATGATCACTATCTATACGCCGGTGGGCTTGAATTCTAATCTTACAATCAATGGAAATTTTTATTTCCACGAATGAGGCTAAAAGAACCCAAATAGTTGTTAAGGATATAATTGTTGTTATACACCGATTATAAGTAAATCTTTAAAAAATTAAGATGGTTTATTTAGTAGTTCAATTCCAACTTCTTTCTGATCGATCACTAGTTTCCTTAGGTGTACGGGAAAGTAATTTCGTTTTTTAAACTATAGTCATTCAATTGCCATAAATTATTTCAAAGTGATACTAAAGACATTTTATACTTAGAGTGACTTATACACTTATAAAAAATTACAAAATATTTTCTATTTTGAAATATATATTGAAATGGTAAGTCCTAAAACCCGATGGAATACACATTTGGTACTAAATGCTCTTCGAGTTTCACAGGGTAGCAAAGTTATTACTAAAAAATTTAAAGTGTTTATTTAATTGCATTAGATGTTCATTAATGGCAAAGGAGATTTTTTAAGCTTCAATTCGATAATTTTAAGTTCTCAAACTGGTACCATCGAAGAATGGTAAAAAATTTAAACAATAAGAAATTAAAAGAGGAAGTGGTACCAAATCCATGTCCAGCAGTCGAAGAGCCAAATGTTCTTAATCAATTTTGGTTGACCAACCAAATACCCAAAAGTGCCCAATAACAGTTGACAGAGAAAATTCGATCCTGCTACACGGTAATGCAAGACTCCACTGCAGTAGAAAAGTTCTAGAATAAAACTAATAAACTAAGGGAGGTGATATTACAGTACCCACTCTAATCATCCAAAATTATTCCATCGGATTTCTATTCATTTCAATCGTTACAACATTTACTAAATGGGTAAAGAATTTAAAGCTGAAGTGATGTTCAAAATGAATTTTCGATATTTTCCCTAGTAATTAATTAATTTTTACTAATTTAGCATTCAAAATTTGCACACTATAGGTATATCAAATATACATATCAATAAGTTGATATTATTGAGACCAATTTTATCATTGATTTAAAATCAAAAGTTGTTACAAAATTTTGGGTTTTAATTGTATACTTAAGAAAGGAAATTACTTTCTGGTACACCTAATATTAAATTTTTATATGTCTTATATTTTTAAACAAATTGTCTAAAGATTAATCAAGCAAATTTTGTTAAAACTGATAGCTTTTTATTGATGATGAATGTTTTTGCTACTTAATTGAGCTTTCGAATTATTTCCATTATTTGGTTGTAACACTGTTGTTAAGACTTAACAAGTTATGCTGCACAGAAACTTAATTTTAGGAAGAATGTAATTCCAAAATATTATTAATTAATGCCAATGAATAGCTGTATTGAATTATTGGTTAAAAAACACAATAGTTTGAAGTTTCCATAGAGCATTTTAAATTTGAAAATTTTTGCTGATTGGTTAAAATTATTATTGCTCAAAATTGTCAGACACAAGTATTAAATTGCTCACTGACTCGCAATTAGTGGAAAAAGCATGATGGCTTATAATTATATTTCGTTCAGATCAAAGCACTTTATTCGTATATCGTCGCCTAATTTAATTTACTCCTGCCCCTTTTCTTTATTATTTTCCCACCCTAAAACCTAGCGAGATAATAACAGAAAATTGAGATTCACCGAAATGATTCAACCGAGCTTTCCAGATGACCACCAGGAAGCAATGTGAAAACTTTGTATATGTCTATGGGTTAATGGTTCGGCCGTTCGTGGTGTCCAATGATCAATATCTCGATATTTTACGTGAAATGTAGACAAAATTTATTATCGAAACGAACATCTCGTTCCAAGCAACTAAATTACCCAACAGGCTTTTTCAAATTGTCACATTATTTCTATTTGTACTTTTGACACGTCGTTTACATTCGTTTGAAAGTCTTTAATGTATTTCGGGTTTTTTATTGTTATTATTATTATCGGTTTCCCCTAGTGCTGAGTGGGAGCCATTTTCCATTTGCAAATCAAGTCAAGAATTGATTTCGACATGTTCCATTAACCTTAAACGGTAACATTTAAAACTGAAAAACGTAATTGTTTTCCATTTGCTAATCGTTTAAAAATCTGATGAAAACTCGAATATTGTCATTCATGTAGACGAAAGTAATTTAAAAATGTTTTAAATCACATGAAACGATTTTCAAAGCATATTTAAGAGACTCAATTCAAGTTGAAATTTAATTCACAAAGAGTTTAATAAAATAGTGCTAACAGCAAAATAGTGAAAATTTAAAAATTCCCTCGACCACTACCACCAACGACCGATCAAGTAACGACACTGAACTCGTTGAAATTTCAATTTCAATTTAATATCATTCAAATCTAATTTTCTGGGATTATCTTGGGGAAAATTGAGCGCAAATAATTTAAAGGCAATTAGTTTTCATTTTGTAAATGAAAGTATCGGAAAAACTTAAAACGAGTTGTTATCAATAGAAAAGTTCAGCAGTAATAGTCTCGGCAAATTGATTCATCCAATACTTCAACAATTTATTTCAATACATTCATTAGAAAGATACAAATCCAATTGAAATTGTGAATTAAAATAAACGATAGAACTTACTCAAATGAATGAAAGTTAATTGAAAGGCAACAACTCTTTCACATATTCAGAATTTATAAGAGTAAAAAAATGTGTGAAAATTGAATGGAGTAGTTTTTAATACGGGTTTTTTCTTCTCGGGATTTTTGTAAAACAATTTATTTCAGCGTAAAGTGGATTGAAAAAAATGTTACCACCAAAAATTGGTTGACATTAGTTATGCAAATTTTATGACTCCTTAAAGGACAAACATATAAATTTACTGCAAAATAGTTTCAATATCACTTTAAGTTTTAACTGAGCTTTGGTTGATAGTAGAAGTAGTTTTTATTGAGAAGTACTAGTGTCCGATCGAAACTAGTTTTTATGGCCAAAACTTCCTTATAAGGTCATGTTTTTTAATTAATGAATAATAACATATGTCTTATGACTCAATTTCTTCTTTATAACGATTATCAGGTAATGATTATTTTGTCAGTTATAAACAAATTTCATATAAGTTGTTTATTTTATATAAATTATCGTTAAGGATGTTATTTGGGTCTAGTTTTGTGCTTTGTATATTTCATATTCTTCCAGGGTGTTCATATGTGATTCCTTCTTGCAAATATGTAGTGTAATCAAAATAAGATTTTTTCCGCTGACTTTGAATAGTTATACTATGTATACAATATATAAAATATATTGTAGTCCAATTTATGTAGTATAATTTAACATAATAATATACAAATTTTAACCGCACAAACCGATTGGATGCACTCGAAAGCATAGAAATTTTTAAGAGAAAGGGAAAGGTACTAAATTGGGAGAATGGTCCAATTCAAAATTCGGCACTTTTCGGGTCGCTTACGAAGGATTCGGTGAAAGTAAAGAAATTTGGAAACACCCCCCCCTCCATAACCACATCGCAAAAAGAGAAAGGCACGACATATAAAATGAGGTCAATCCGTGATTATTTTGTGAATCATCACATAGCAGTTACGGAGTGTTCCAAACTACTTGATGACCACTGATGAGGATTGCTTGGCAATCGAAATACGTATCTGGTCAATACGTTACGAATATTTTTGTTTGAACTTCTGTTCAAATTTATGTAGCTGGTATGATTTTTATATATTATTATATTAAGTTTATATATTATTATATTAAATTTGTATATTATTATATTAAATTTGTATATTATTATGTTAAATTATACTATATAAATTGGACTGCAATATATTTTATATATTGTATACACAAATATGTAGTGGCTTAAAATTTGTTTCGAAATTTAAGCATAGATGATTTTCGTCATAAAGGTGTTTTGTAAAATTTGATGTTATTGTTGAAGTAGGTTTCTTGGGTGTATGCTACTTTTATCTTGTTCCGAAAGATCTACCAGTTTGGCCAACGTAGAATTTTTCACAGGACCACATTTAATTTTATATATTCCGGTTTTGTTATTCGTTGTAATTTGGTTGTTCTCCAATGGTTTATCTTAATTATAATCCAATGGATATTATAAATTGAAAGAAATATCGTTCTAAATGTTCTGTACTCAAAAGTCATTTTAAACGAGAAATACTAAGCCTACTTTGTACAAATCAAAGCAGTGTAGTTACTTGAATGGCTGAATTTGTTACTAAAACTTTATAAATTTTAACCAATAACATGATTTTTGAGTGTATGTTCCTTATATCTTGTTCCGAAAGATCTACCAGTTTGGCCAATGCACAATTTTTCACAGGAACCACATTTAATTTATATATTCCGGTTTTATTTTTCATTGTTTTTTAGTTGTTCTCCAATGGTTTAAGAATTTTCATCATGTCGTTGTTTGTAGAAAATGCAATATTTAAGTTATTTTTTTTTAAAGAAGTTGGCGATTTTAAACTGAATATATAATAAAGTTTGATTTAATATATTTTTTGTTTTCTTTTGGTGAAGTTGAAAGAATGGATTTTTTAGTAAATTTGGATATTATTTTGTCTACGATTAAGCTGTTGTAATAATAATAACAAACGCTCAGTTGTTGTCAAAATAATATCGAAATTTACTTAAAGATCCATTCTTTCAACTTCACCAAAAGAAAACAAAAAATATATAAAATCAAACTTCAATTGTATATTTAGTTTTACAATCGCCAACTTCCTTAAGAAAAATAACTTCAATATTGCATTTTCAACAAACAACGAAATGATGAAAATTCTTAAACCATTGGAGAACTACCAAATTACAATGAAAAACAAGGGTAGACGGCTCTGGAAAGAAAACCGAAATAGAAATTAAACCTACTATTAAAATACAATACTGCATAAAATGGGATTAACTTATATAAAAAGTTATTTTTTCAAATTGTTATTTACCGTCATTGTATAATAACTAAGGTCTTCAGCGACTCTTGGGTTATTAAAAATCCGTAATCGATAAATATCGAAAATTTGGTTGATACGAGGATCAAACGCTTTGGAGCGGTCATTTACACCTTAGGCTAAAAAGTTCTATTAGAATAATGTAAATTATTCGAAGTCAACTATTAATTCTACTTAATTAATTTTCAAAAATAAATCTTTGCTCACTTGTGGATATTAACAACTAGGAAGTTTCCTACAAGGAGAAAGTCAGGTCGAGCAAAAACATAGTAAAACCAGCGCTGAATCGAACTGCTTAAATACTTGGTCTTAAAAAAAGCTAGGTAGAGTGATAATGGGTCCAATAACCGAACCTTTGCAGATTAAGAAAGTACCTGCATAAAATGGTATTGCATGTAGGAGATGTTAGATGCAAATTCTAATATGTAAAGGATGAAATCGTTTTTCAGGTCCTGGGAAAATGCGGTACCACGAATGAATAAAGACATGAAGAACAGGGGATATCAAGTTCTGGAACTGGAATAGACGGAAAACACTTAGTATCCCAGTTGCTAAGGTTTGCCAAGCTTCTTGACCTTAACAAGGTGAAATAGGGACCCAGGAAACAAAATATGCTTTCAAGGTGCAGTGTTGAGGCTCAATCAATCTTATCCAGGAAATCCCAACGTAAAAAATTTGGATCATACGGTACTATGAATGTTATGAATATTTTGGATACTAATGAGTATTTCCGAAGATCTTGTCATAACTTTTTCGACAAAATGATCATAATGAAACGAAAACAAAAAATGCATTCTTTATTTTTTTTTTTTTTTTATTTAAAGTCTTTAACTTATTGCCGAATTGGCTTTCCAGTTTGGCTAATATGTAGAAGCTAACCTTAGTCAGATTCACTTGTCACCTGTTGGGGATTCCATCCCGCGACGGTCCCCACTCACTTAAATATTATTTGTTTTATATATATTTTTATTTATTTCTTTGTCTTTATTTTTTATATATATTTGTCTTATTTAATTATAAGTTTTACTTATTCGTTATTTTTTTTTTTTCACAAATTACTTTTGTTTTATTTGGATTGGTATTATTTTTTTTTTAAATATCTTATGTGATATCATTTATAAGGTCCACGTGTCTTTTGCGTTTTAGCCTCCTCTGTCCCCTCGGTGGTGGCCAGTTTATTAAGTTTTCTCTGACGGTAGGGTTTGTGTGTTCTTCGAACAAGTCTCTTATCTTAGAATATCGTTTGGTTACTTCGTCCTCTGTCATCGTTATCAGCAAATCCTGGTGTAGTATGGAACCTCTTACGAACCAGGGGCAACCCGTCATTAATCTCAGCACTCTGTTTTGAAAAGTTTGGATCCTTTTTATTTGGGTATTAGATGCTATACCCCAGAGTTCGCATCCGTAGGTCCAAATTGGTCGAATGACTTGAATGTAGATTGTTCTTTTTAGTGATAATGCAAGGGATTTGTTGGTTATCAACCATTTGAGTTGTCGTAGACAAGAGCGGAGCTGTACCAATACTTTGTTTATGTGAGCTTTCCATGTCAGTTTTGTGTCCATCGAAAGTCCTAAGTATTTAATATTGTCTGCTACTGGAACCACTCTATTGTCCAGGATAATTGGTTGTTGTCTTGTTTTGGTTTTCAAAGTGAACTTTATGACTTTAGATTTATCAGGATTCAGTCTGATTCTCCATTTTTTACACCATTCTTCAATTTTGTTTGCGTGTGCTTGGACATTCTCTGCAGTTCCCTCGCAGTCTCCTTTGCTCAATATAGCGTCATCGTCTGCAAACTGTGCCAACATTGTTGAGTCCGTTTTAGGAAGGTCGTATGTGTACATTGTATACAAGAAAGGCCCCAATACACTTCCTTGTGGGACTCCTGACAAGACTTCTCTTGTTGTGGAAAAATCGTTTTCGACTCGTACTCTAAAGACACGATCAGTGAGGTACGACTGGATGATTCGAAAACTGGTGTCAGTCAGAATCGGTTTCAATTTGCAAAGGAGTCCTTTATGCCAAACTTTGTCGAAAGCTTTCTCTGTGTCCACGAAAAGACCCAAGCAAACTTTTTTTTCTTCGTACGCTTCCAATATTTTCTTCGTGACTCGATGTAGCTGGAGGGGACAAGAGTGTTGGGATCTAAAACCATATTGCTCATTGGGTATATATTCAGCGGTTTGTTGGAGAAGGTGCGGTAATAGGAGTTTTTCAAAGATTTTCGAGAATATAGGAAGCAAGCTTATTGGTCTGTAATTTCCTGGATCCTTTTTGGGTTTGTTTGGTTTGTGGATCATTATGACGATCGCTTTTTTCCAATGTTTAGGGAAATACGTTGTCCTAATAATAGCATTATATATTTGTGTCAATTGAACTATGGCTTTTCTTGGTAGTGCCTTGAGTAGAGGTTGTGTTATTAGATCAGTTCCTGGAGTTTTGTTTGGAGTTCTAAGTATTCCGTTGTAAATTTGTGCTGGAGTAAATTGCAAATTTAAGGGACTTAAAACTAGTGGTTGTTGGAGCACTTCTGTTACCTTTGCCTCGTGTTCATCATCCTGGCTATTGTAAGGAGTGAACTGCTGCTGGATTACGTCAGCGAAGAGTTCAGCTTTTTCTTTTGTACTTGTGAACCATTTGTCGTTTTGTAGCAATGGATGTGAAAATGTCCTTTTTCTTGTCGCTGCTTTTACCTTCCTCCAGAATTCGTTATTTGTTTTATTCAAACTTTCTAGCTCCGTTTTTTGAGCTCGCTCTCGTTCCTCCTTTATGGCAAGTTTGAGGTCTTTTGTAGCTCGATTGTAATCCTCTTTAAATGGTGGGTATTTAGTCTCTTCCCATCTGTTTCTTGCTCTTCTTTTGACTACGAGTAGTTGTTCAATGTAGGTTGACAGCTTATTATTTCGTGGTCTTGGGGTGTTATTTTTAGTGCCACTAGAAAGCTTTGCAGCCACTTGAATGTTTCTTGTTAAAGTCGATACCGCTATGTCTATGTCTCTAGGGGTTTTAAGTGGGATGCCCAGTTTTGTAAACGTTTGCATGCATTCCTTGTATATTTTCCAGTTAAAAGGATGTTGAATGAGGGATGGGTTAGATTGTCTTTGAGTGTAATTCAGGTTTATGTTCATTATTACAGGATAGTGGTCAGAGCTTAGTTCATATTTCACAGATGGTACCTCAGTAAAGTTCACTATATTTTTTCCTATGTAAAAATCCAGAATATCTGGAACCATGTTTCCTTCTGGAAAATACGTGGGCTCGGCTGAGTGCAACACTTCCAGTTGTAATCGTTTTGTTACGTCATAAAGCACCTGTCCTCTTGGATTTGCGATATTTGATCCAAAGTATTGATGTTTGCTGTTGAAGTCTCCTCCTAGCAGGTATTGTGCCCCCAGATTATTAAACATGTTTTTGAAATCTTCAGCTGTGATGCTATTATTTGGAGCTGAATAAAAGGACCCAACTTGATAGTCCTTGTGGTTTAGCTTAATTTTTATGCGGGAGACTTGGATATTTTCAGCAGTTATAGGTGGCATGGCATCATGTTCAATCTGCATTTTAACATAAACAGCTGAACCACCTTTTCTTCTTCCACTTGGGTGGTCGGCGCGGTGTATTCTATAACCGGGAAGAAATGTAGCTATATTTTCCGCTAGTTTTGTTTCGGTCACCAGGAGGATGTCTATGTCTTGTGCTTGCATAAAGATTAGAAGCTCGTGGTATTTATTTTTGATTCCTCTGGCGTTCCAGGTGCAAACTTTTAGTGCTGTTGGCGTGGAAGTCATTTATGGGATGAGTTTGCTAATAAGTGCTGGCAGTATTTGCTGTAGAGTTGATATTAGTGGTTGGATAATTTGTATTAGCGAATCCATTCTCTCGCCTAATTTTGATATCAGAGATGTCAAAGTGGACTCACTTGTATTGTGGTTGTCTTGATTTGGGGGGTTTTGCAGGCCTCTTACAGTTGCTTGAGCATAGGTTACTCCCAAGCTTGATGTATTTTTTTGTGGTGTTATATTAACGTGATTCATGTTGGGCTTATCCTGGTTTTTGCGAATTTCGGTTATTTTTTTACCCATTTGATTTTCGCTTTGTAAGCTTTTGTGGATTGGGCAACCTCTATAATTTGCTGTATGGTTTCCCTTACAATTTGTACAAGTGGGTCCCATGCTGGACCCTAGTGTACACTCTCTTGTTGAGTGACTTCCATCACATTTTACGCAGCGTGGAGTTTTATTGCAGTAATTTTTTGTGTGTCCGTACTGCTGACAATTGTGGCATTGAGCGATCGCTCTTTTCGGACGAGGTGGCTCGACCTTTATCACTGCCCCATATAACCTTTTGAGGTTATAAATATCCTCAATATTATTTTTTGGTTTGAGATCCAAAAAGAACAATGATAGGGGCGTTTTGGTGATTGGATGGTAAACCGGGAGCATTTGGACAGGCTCATATCCTAAGTGCGTGAGTTCTTCCATCATAGTTTTCGGGTCGCAACTGTGATGAATTCCCCTTATTACTACTCGAAAGTTTTTTTCATTTTTGAATTGAAAGGAATAAAATTCCGCTTTTTTTGCTTTGAGGTACTTGGTTGTTTCCCGGTACCCTTCAGCAGTTTCGCAGGACAACTTAATTTTGTTGTCCCTGAGGGCCATGTACCTGAACTGTGTTACTCCCATTTTTTTCAATTCATCGATCAGAATATTCATATTTGTGACTCCATTTATGAATATCGGGGGTGGTCTGACATTGTTTATGTTTGTTGTATTAGTTGTCTCATTATTGTTCAATGTGTTCAATGGTTCAAAAGGGTTTGGTGATATGAATGAAGGCGATGCCCTGACTCTCTTAGCCGAACGATGCCTTCTAATTATTTCAGAGTCACTCTCTGGATCGTCTTGTTCCATTTCTCAGTTTTTTTTTTTTAATTATATAAGTTAATTTTGTCTAGATCAAATAATCTAGTTTTTATTAATTATCACTATTTTAAAGTTAAGTTATTTACACTAGATAGATTAAATGCTTAAACCTAATTAGAAAATAATAAATTTAAGTTTAAGATATACATATAATGTTTTGACATTTGTAACATAAATATTTGTGGTACTCAGCTGTTTGTCCGATTTGTTTTGTAGTAGGATCAACAGTTCAACAATTCGACAACCAGTTTACACAGCTCTCGCACAAACTCTCTCACACACACACACACATGCACTTTTAGGTAGTCTAATTGCTACTTGCAAAATTTTTGTTTACTCGCTCACATACGAATTATAATTACTTTTCAAAATGTTTTCGTAAAAAATTGTTATTTTTTAGTATTTTTTTAAATTTGACCGTTATTTCATTGAAGAACTTTTGGTCATCTGATCACTGTGTTTTAAAGTTGTTAAGAACACTATTTTTTTATTTGATAATTATTAAATTTATGCAGTTTTTCAGCGAATTTTCGGGAGCTGTTATTGCGACAAACATCACTCACCGAATTCAACGAATTTTTTGCATTCTTTATGCTAAAGAATTATCAAAATTTTTGTAAGTATAGTTTATTAACGACATTATGATAACCGAATCATAAAATTTATGTTCTTAATATGGTTGTTTTTTTTTAGATTTTTCTTGATGAGTTTTTAGACCTATTTTTGAAGTACACTAACATGTTTCTAGCAGAAAGACATCACATCTTTTCGAAAGTATTTCGCATTGTTTTTCAATTATTAAGAATAGAAAGCACTAAAAAAACGTTAACAATAAAACGTGAGAATTCACCTTTTCTCCATTTCAATTTCTCCGTGGGATTTATTACTTTTTAGCACGTAAGGAAAGTTGATGCCTGCTCCTAGTGGCAATGTCCGATTTTATTGTCCTAAGGGTCGGAAGAGCTATAATAATATCTATAATAACTCAGTTTCCTGGGGGTATCGTAAACTATTTTGATGCCCACAATATAATCGTTCGTTTCGCCATTAACATTCAAGTCTCAACTAGATCCGGGAAAAGCAAATTGTTTAGGTCCCCGTTGTGTAAGTGGATAACTAAGTTTCAAATTAAAAAACAATTCCGAGAAAACTTTGAAAAACGCAAACCTAATACTATGTGGAAAGTTTTAATAAGATTTCCAATCAATTTATGTAAACCAATGAGAAAAAAGCCGGCAATTTAGAGTAAAAATAAAATGGGAAATTCGAAAAGTTTTCGATGAGAGTTTTTCAATCAGAAAAATTAGTTTTTTTTTTATGGATGAAACCCATTTTTTTCTACTAATTTATGGGATATGCTTCGAACATCATAAATAATTTAACAAAAAAGATACTTCAGATAATTAATAAACAGGCAACATCATCCGGAATGAGGATGAACCATAGATTTTCCACTCTTGGTTTTTGTTTTTTATAGTTTCGCTGGAAAAATATAATTTATCGTAGGTCGGTTAAATTGAAACTGGTATACTTTTACTGCGAGCTGAACCGTGTTTTATTCGATGCAAACTTTTCCTTTTTTCTTTCCGATTAATCTTGCTAGTAATGTGTTTATTTTTAATTGAAATTTATCATGAGAAAAATGATTTATCTAATAAGTATCAGCGACAAATTGCAATTATAAGTTATTGTCTATTTTTTTTTAAAAAAAGGCTTTTTAATAATTTTTTCGATTGGATTTTCCATTAAAATAAAACCTAAATTTCCATTATTTTTTTTACTGTTTTAGAAAATTTAATCTTCAATTGCAAGAAAAAAAATTTCATCTATAATAAAATATATCTTTATAATTTTCCCTAAATGAACTTTACGTGGAGATGAAAAAAATTATCTTAAATTTTTATCTTAATTGATGATTCTAAGTGAAAAAATTGGTCTGTAAGATATAATACTGCTGTGAAATTAGTTTTTCATAATTTACACAAAAAGAAAACCTTTACATCAGTCAAAGATTTCCTTCAATATCATAGTACCAAAATGGAAGACTCAAATTATTGGAATAACTTTCTTTCATTAATATTTTCATTGATCTTTTAAAATATCTATTGATTTGATTCTGACAAAGACATCGAAAAGTCAAAAAGTAAGAAGTAAAATTATTTCGTATCGAAACTTCTCACACTTCTTAGTAATTTTTCCATTACGATTTTATCGTTTTTATCCCTTCACAATTCCCTGACTTTCCAGATCTACTTCTTAGATCTTTCTCTATCATTGCTTGCCCGATATATGTTTCCCATCGTAAAGCTGATCTTCCTTTTCGTCTCTTTCTTTGGGATTTTTTTGAATACTCTTTTTGGCTATCTATGATCTAATTTTCTTTGTATCGTACCATCGCATTGCTCTATGTTCTAGTGAACTTGGGATAGAGTATTAATTGTCCATTCGTCGCCATATTTCTATTGTTCTTATTTTATTAATTTTTTTAACTTTAAGCATCTTCTTAAATGGTTTAATTCTACTGTTCTTATTTTGTTTCTGATGGTCGTTGCCATTGGTCATACTTCTGCCTGTACAAAACTTTTCTCTGGATTATATTTGGAAAAATTCGTTCTCTATTTCTTTGGATAAATGTATTATTCCATACTATTCCATGAAATTTTTTTGTAGCTCCTTTTCCCGCGCTATTTTTATTTCTATATCTCGTTAGCATGATCCCTCCTGGTGACGGTTGATGTCAAATATTTAAACTTTAACAGCAATAATTCTTCCAAATCTTCCAAACGTAAATCTACAATCTGTTGTCCAATACTAAGTATTCCGTCTTATTCATACTTATTGTAAGGTGCTAAATTTCGAATTCTTCTCTTAGCTACCCTACTACATATCCCATATCCTCCTTGTCCTAAATAAAAATATAACAAACCATATTAAAAAAATGTTCCATACTACAATATTCCATTCTATATTATTATGCAAGATATTCTTTTAACTGCGGATTGTAGAAATTTCATTGACTATTTTTATTTTATTAATCTAGGATTTTCAGAGTAAAGTAAGTTCAACCTCAACTCTGCAGTCTCGAGGATTATTATGTTACCCGGGTCCCTATTTTATCTTGTTAAGGCCAAGTAGTTGGATGAACGTCAGCAACCAGTGTACTAGGTGATTTCCGACAATTTCAGTTCCAGGATTTGATGTCTTCAGTGCTTCATGTTTCCTTTCATTTTGAGTACCGCATTTTTTCAGAACGTAAAAAGCGGTTTAATCCTCTTTCTGGTAGAATCTGTCTCTTGGATTTTCTTCTTCCTTTTTGGGTGCTCTTTCAACATTTAAAATTGGCAATCATCGGAGCAATTTTGATTTTTCATACAACAGCGCGGAAAAGTTCTCTAGTGCTTTTTCGAACCACCCACGAAGGTTGGCTAGCCAGGTTGTCCTTTTTCTTCTCATAAATCGTTTTTTCTTCAGCCCAACCCTGAATTATAAGCTGGAATAATTTATATTTGTTAGTACGCATGACGTGGCTGAAGTATATCTTGGATCACCCACATGTAATCCCATTATAAGCTGGCACTTTCTTAGTCCAAAGTGGTCCGGTTATTAGAATCGTTACCACTATAACTTGCTTTTTTTGTAAGACCAAGTATTTCAGTAGTTTGGTATAGAAATTGTTTTCCCATCATTCTTTTACTGTCTTTTTACCCGATGGTATTCTTCCGTATTGTGCAGAAATTTTATGAATCTCTTCCTTAATGGTATTTTTCACTGCTGACTTTATTGCACCAAGTACAGGCTTCAAGCCTATGAATGGTGTTTGGGATCCTTTCCAGTCATGGGTCATTTATCATTATTATGATCTCACAATAAATATGGACCACAACCATTTTATAGGAAGACAATAAGCACTTAACATATAAAATTTGGAATAAAGGTGGATATGAATTGCTACAGAATTACATTAAAAAATAATGAAAAAAAATTGGGATAACACACCATCTTTAAAAAAATACTATTGTTTGCTGTTTTGCAGGTCTTCATTTTAAGATAATTTTTTCTATTTGATCCAATTATGCCTTAGGAAGTTTGTGCTCTTAAATTTATATAAAGTTTGATACTTAACCCTTATCTAGGTATCACATACAATTAATGCATTTCATTCATGTAGTATACTATACTAATGACTGTAATAGAATTTTCTTATGGCTCAATTTAACAAACGAGTAGTTAAGTCAATATTTTAAGAAACTACCATGTTAATACCAAAAAAATTGGATGAGCTTCACTAAACCTAAATGAATGGCAATGATTTGTGTTTTTGGCTTAGTTTTTTCTTGATTCTGTTGTTCTTTTAAAACTCTGAAGGATTCTTGAGAAGAACTTAGACAAGAAACGCTTGATTTATCTTAATTACGGCATTCACTTGTTGATAAGAAAGAAGATAACTATCTAAGACTAATTCTTATACTGTTTTTCTTTCTGATTTTATTCTAACAATAAACCAACATTATGTGCTACAATTTTCATTAAAATGAAAAATTTGAAGTTAAAAATAAAACAATTTAATTTTGGAACTTATAATTTTTATTAGGTTGGAAAAACGACAGTTGACTATAAACTGAAAATTAACTACTCGAGTTTTATTCGTAAAGTTGCGACAACAAATTTATTATCTTAAACAATAGTTTCTTCTTCATTCTTGACAAAAACGTTGTCAATACATACCATCCTATTTTCGAGCCAAAGAAAGATCGTTCGTGGTCAGAATAGAAGAGCTGCTCCACGCTTGGCTATAACATACAACGTTCCAGTCCCATTAATGGGGATAATACTGGGAAAAAGGGAATCGAGACGTCAACACACAACATCTGCGGCCCCCCAATTAAACGGCCACCATTTGTCTGTCATGGACATTGTCTTTTGTATGAATTTACAACGTCTGTTTCTCGCGTAAATTTATCCCATTTTCGGCTTTCCACCGAAAAGACACACAGAGACAACATCGATTTTCTGTCAGCGATAAATCGGAAAAAGTTTCATTTATGCTTTCCTGTTTTTATTTGTTAATTTCAATAGTGAAATTTGTACTTTTGTATAAGTGTGTTCTTAAACAAAACAGGTGTTAACTTTATTCGTAAAACTCTTCCATATAGGTTGTTGAAGTGGATTGGCTTAGAGTTAGTCTCAAAAATAAAACTAAAAAAAATAAGAAGAAATATTTAGTGTTCGACCGAATTTTCGATTTCGGTTTGAGCCTAGTTTCGGCAAAGAAACGAATTTCGGCTTAGTTTCGGTTTCGGCTGTCGTATAGCCGAAACTATAACCGAAACCGAAATTGAATTCGTGAGACAAAAATATTGGGAAGATATTATTTCTCACTTATTCTCAATTATGAACACTGATAATTATTAGTTCATTAAAATTATTTTCAATATTTTCATTAATATTTTTTTTTCAGTTCTTAAGAAAACTATCCAAGTTTGGAAGAAATCATTTTGTTTTTAAGGTGTAAGAAAGAGTACTTTCTGAATTGTGTACCTAACATATTAGGTAAAAAGTAATTTTATTTTGTATCTTTTTTATTAATTTCTTTATATCCATACCCAATATTAAAAAGACATATAAGGAAAGTTTCTTTCTTACCAACCCCTTATTTCAGCACAAATAATTTATTTGAAATAAGAAGTCATAATAATATGTTTTCTTAATGATAGACTCAAATTAGGATAAATGAAGACTAAATGAGTAATAAATACCAACAAGATTTAAAAATAAAGATTGATTAATTATGATTAATATTTTTTTCATGTGAATAGATGGCCTAATATGGAAGTTTCGGTTTCGGCCGAAACTGAGATTGATGCCAAAATTCGATTTTTGTTTCGACTGAAAAAAACAATTTTGACCGGACACTAGAAATTTTCGAGAACAATCGAAGCGAATCTGCTTCTTATAATCAACAAGAACGTAACTGCTCAAAATAATCAATGTTTGATAAAATAACAAAAATGTAATCAAATTCAGTACTACTTCTATCCATGATCGTTTTAAAATTTTCCTTAAAAATTGATTAAAAAAAAAAAAAAAATGGGGTACCATTAAATTGGCTACAAATGAATTTGGCGCATTTTCTGAACCAAATACCTGTGACTTATTAATATTTTTTTTATTATTTACGCAAATGGAGCTTTAAAAGCTTCTCCTTGATTCTTTTCATTACAACTAAATGTATTAATTTTTCATCAAAATTTTCAAAGCTGACAATTTAAAGCATCCATTTATATCATTTATTAAGGTGAGAAGTAGTCAATAGAAAGTACTCGAGGGTACCTGGGTGCCCTCGGAAACCCCGGAGTCTTTACATCCCTTAACATTTCATCCATTGACTTTCCTCCACTTGAGCGACCTATCTTTTCCATTCTCATGTGATCTATGACGTCAGTAACTTTGATCATCATGGACTTATCCACATATATACATTATACATATTAATGGCGCTTTTGTGCTTTGCTTAGTTGACTCCAACTTTATACTGGCGTACATAGTGTTGGCAATTCCTTCTAGTGCGGTTTGTATGGAATCTATACGGTAAGCTAGTACTGTACGGTATGCTATCCATTTTTACAAATTTATACGAACTCATTACCTACATCTTCTTTAAGTTCATTTACAATTCCACCGCCCTTGAAGCTTGATTGAGTTTGTCCACCATAATTAATAATTTGGCTACACTGCCTATGAAAACCAAGTAAATGGCTCTAAATTACACACGGAAAATATAGGAATTCCATATAGGAATCTACATGGATTCTTATGTGGATTTTTTTGATATGACAGTATGTCACTATTAAATTGAATCTAACCTTCAACGTAATTGGGACCTTTATGTATATCATGATTTGTAACATACCAAAGGTACTTGACAATGAACGTGGAAAACATCCACTAATACACAATAGTCACTCAAGCACTTTATATAAAGTTACACTCCTTAGGTGCTTTTTCACATTGTTTTGCTAGATTTAGGTATTATAATTTTTGGCTTAAATGCTTATGGTAAAATAAAGGTTGGTCACTCTTTGGTATTTTTTTACAAATATTTGAAATGATTTATTTATTTTTATTGTTATTTACCGGCGCTTTATAATTACTACGATCTTTAGCGACGCTAGGGTTAATAGAAATTCGTAAATCGAGGACTATCGAAAATTTGCTCAATAAAAGATTCGAACTCACCACCTACAATAGACTGATCTCTTTATAGATCACAGCACTAGAGAATTCAATTCAATAAGCATGCAATTATGTTTATTCCTTATATGATTCCTTATAATCCTTATATGATATAAGAACTATTCCTTGGTTTCAGTTAGCATACTTATAAATCTCACTCCATACTGAATAACAATTTATTTTTCCATTGTGTTTCCATAATGTATTAACCTTGCAAATTCTTTGTACTTTCTATTATATATTTCTTTCATTTAAATTCATAAATTAAAATCTTTGTTTTTAAATGATAAAAACACTAATTAAGTAACATTTCATTAATACTTCTAATTAATTTCCGAACTTTTACTCAAAAATTGGAAAGGAAAGGTATTTAAATTTAGCTAGAACAATAACAATACGTAATTATAATATAATAGAATAAGCTGAGCGATTGAATTTGATTGATGTATTAAATCGAGAATTATTAATTACATGCATTTATTATAGTTAATTAAGCTCTTCTTCGAATTTATTGTAATTAATTAATATATCAATATTACAACAGAGAATTCTGTTTTGTGTGAAAATAGGTACAGCGTTTTCTATTTGCGGTTAAATGTGTTGAGTGCTAGTAAGTTTAACTACAACGCAACCCCAATTTCATCGGCTTCGTTGGCTGAATTTACCTTGGGACACTAAAACCACAACCCGGCCTTGTTATGTTTACATTAAAGTTTAAGATCAAATTTTCAAAGACATCCCTCACAATATTCTTTGACCATACGTTTCAGCTATTCGGTGACAGTATCGGGGTGCGAAATTTTTTCTTGCAAATAAAATATAAATTAAACTTTTCTTATGCACCATTGGAGACAATTTGTTTTGAATTTGCACAAATAACTAACACACTAAATGAAAGCAGCGACATGGGAGATTGTTGAATGTTTTGCAAATTAAACAATCTTTTCCTCGTAAATTTCTTTTTAAATTCGCTTTAAAAAAGCGAGGGTGTGCAGTGCAGAAAAGGAAAACGTAATTACTAGTGCAATCAATTCGAGGAAACTTTGCCGTTGAATTCAAGTGAAAAACGAATTGTTAAAGGAGAAGTGTTGGTGAAAAAAAATTTGTATATTTTCCCTTGAAAAAAAATAAAAGAGGCATTATGCTTTCAACTTGCGTTCAATATTCATTAACAGTACAAAGCTTTCATCTGTTCGTACCAGATAGTTGATTTTATATCAATGGGTATTGATTTAAACGAAAAATTCATTTTGTGCAAATAAAAAGACATTTGAATGTCTTTGACTAAAATGTATTTTAAGGTTCTTAATCGTACATTCTGCTTCGCATTTCCTTCTCAGCCAATTTCTATTTATATCCATAAATAATTACTGTAATCGACGATTTGCAAATAGTATAGAATAAGACCAAAATAGAATGGTTAAATTACCGAGTAGTACTTTTCTATTGGTACACCATTTATAAACTAAAGTTTGTATATAATACTCAACTCGTTGAAATAATCGGATGTAACTAAAAACCTTTCATTTGTTAAATTCACATTCATGTAATTCATCAATAGTTGAAACTACCTTAACTCCTTTTATATTAGCTACTACACCTGAAGAAAAGTACTGAGGTACAAAAACTAAGTAAAAGAATGATGAAAAAATATTTTCAGAGTCTAACTGCTGAAATAGTCCCAAGTGAGATTAGTGACGGACCTAATATCCAACCACTAAGGTTTGAGAAAACTATTGGTATACGGTTAGACCCTGATATATGTAGATTTGGTGGGGCAGAAGGTGAAAGTAATTATCAAGTTATCGTGACTATAAGGCGATCAAAAGAGTTCGGAAAATTCGATTCCGGTATCCTACTGAACTTAGAGTTTCGGTTTTTAAAAGGTGAAATAAAGAATCAGGGCACACAAACTCCCGAAAGCTACAGTGTTAAAATTCGCCAAAATTCGTTTTTGGGAAGAATACAATTAAAAAAAATTTCAACTTCAGTTGGCTCATAGGTCGGATTAGATGGTATGATACAATCTGTGATTGTCATTTTCTTTTTTCTTGATATTTCTCTATTATGAGCTCGTCATTTTTGCCCTCCGCAATTCTCTGATTTTTCAACCCTATTTCCATTAAATATTTTTCTGCTATAGCTTTTCCGATGTTAGTTTCCCATTATAGAGCTGGTTTTATTCTTCGTTTTTTTCCGCTTACTTAATACTTTTTTTGGCCATCTGTGATTAGGGATCCTTTGAACATGATCATACCATTACAATGTTTTATTTTCTAGTGTCCTTTTCATAAAGCTTTTAACGTACCTACTATACTACATCTTCTATCTATCTATATTATATTTTCTCTAACTGTATATGGATAAAAATTGTCCATTTAATACTAATTTACACCCGAAAGATATATTTTTAAGCTCACGAAACCTAGGTACCAAAAAACCCAACAATCTCACCTCTTTGAGTAAATCTTCCCTTAGGAAAATTTCATTATCTAAATGGTTTTTTGTCATAATATCGATAATATCAGTTATGAATTTTTACATTAATAATTTTGAACTTAATAAAAATGCTGATTTCTAAACATTGGAAATTTGTTGCTATTTTATTGATCTTATTGGAAATCCCTATTTTAGTTATTTCTAAGTAAATATCTAAAATGGTTATTATATAGGTAAAGTGTAAACATTTCTTACGACAATCTGAATTAATATATTTATTTTATCTTGTAATTATTATCTTTATATTTTTATCATTCATAAATTATTTATTTATTATTACTGAATCACAATTAATAATAATTGAAAGAATAATTATATATGTCGTATGACTCAATTTCTTTAATTTTTTATATAATATCATGCGTTTCAACAGTCTTTGGCTGTCATCATCAGGTAAGGTAATGTTTATTGTTTATAAACAAGAAAAATTATCTTTCTTTTCGTTTCAGTTGAAACCCATTATATTTCTTAAAGGAATAAAGAAATTGATTCATGCGATGTATAAAATTATTCATTAAATCTTTATATTATTTCTCCTGTGTATGCTTCATTAATAATATTTTTAAAGAAAATATGCTTGAAAGTTTAATTTAAGATTGTAATTTTCGTATCTCCAAATCCGATACCAAAAATTTTTCATTGATTTGACTTAATTTTCTCTAAGTACTATAGGCTATAGAACATTTCCGTGTAATAAACTTTACTTTTAATTTTCGAAATATTAAAAATGCTTATTAACTATTGTTTACTAGTTGAAATAGCTTAGTAGCTTAAGAGTTGAAGAGCTATAAAAACTGAGTATCGTTTTTCCGATGAAGTCTTCAAATCAATCCGTAATTCTGGACGAATCTCTGGCATATATTTATTTGAGTGGAATGAATTTTTTATTTTTTTTTTTAAAATTAAGCTTTTTGAATATTTTTTTTTATTTATTTAGGGCTAATATTTCAATAACTATTTATCATGGGTAATGATGTCGATTGTTAAAATGCAAGATTTATGTAACAGATATATTATCATCTATTTGGGTCGATATTTTCACACCTGGATAGTTGGATAGTAATATTTATCTTTCATATAAAATGTTATCCGCAGGATAGAAGAAACATACGCATTTACACCTAAGAATAGTTATATGTGTTTGATTTATCTAACAGATACATCTTTATCTTTTAAATAGAATTCCATATTCCATGAATATGGTTTATTTATCCATGAGTAAAAATACTAGCCTTTAGCTTATCAATTTTCTGTAGTTTTATGTTTTCGATTTTTTTTTGCAATATTCAATTTAGAATACAACCGTAGGTATATGCAAGAAACCTTGCATATAGATTGGCTGTTTCTCATAAAATTATTATTGACTTAACTTGCTTTGTTATTTCAAACATCTTCACATGGAAATGAGAATGAAAATATATAGGAAACAAAAATTCAATTTTCCAAAACGACAAAGTAAAAACAATCATGATAATACATTTCCCAAATCATCGATTTGATTTTTTTTGACATAGTTAAAGTAATTGAAACTAATAAGTACCTATTTGATCAATTAACCCTGAGAAACACCCGTTAAGTTTCATTATAGCAAAAGTTATTCTCTTGATACAGCTTATTGTGGATATGAGTATTTAAAATTTAATCTAATTTACTGAACGATATTTCAAAAACTTAGCAAATTATTTTAAAAAGAGTCTCTAGTAATTAAAATTTGTTTAAAATTTCTTTTCCAAATTACAAGAAAAAGGATTATTCGCTTTATTTTATAAAGAAGAAAAAATATTTTCATTTAATTAAAACTTAGTATAAACATAGTTGCTTCTTTAAACCTCATTATGGCTGCGTATTGAGATATTTTAAATATGAATTTACTTCCCGTAATATTATTTTTGATGTGAAAATACGACTATAGTTTGACATAATGAAAAATAAAATTTAATTTACTAGATGTTTTTCGCAAAGCCACATAACATTACATTCAATTTAAAACATCTGAAAGTATAACTTTAAACGCATTTTATTTTCGTAAGAGGAAATCTGTTGAAAAAATTTTTCGCCGTTTAATGTGTATTTAACGGAGGAAAGCTCGTTCAACACAAAAAAAAAAAAACACTCGAGGTAAAATGAAATGTTGATGTTGGTGAAAATTTTCATCAATTAACCCTTAACTTTGAGGCCTTGACTTTTCCCCCATAGTTTGAGTAACTTTTATACAATTTTTTTTATTTTTATCAAACGTTTGTTTTGAAATATTTTATTAAAATGACAGAATTTCTCCTAGAATACGCTGTATCAAAGTTACTACTAAATATGAAAATTTTCCGATTAAATCAAAACACTATATCCGTAGAAGGTTACTATATTTTTTGTCCTTTTAAATAAAATGATAGAAAATACCTTAGTACTTAATAAATAATGGTATTATATCAAATTTAATATTTTCCCTGACTTAAACAGTTAAACTTTTTATAAAGGAAATATATAGAATATATTGTGGTCTTCTTTATGTAATATAATTTACAAAAGTAAACTAATAACATAAAGATGAACAAAAGCTCAAACAATTGTATTATCTGTATGATGAATTAAATGTATTTTCCTCATTGAAGAAGATTGCTTGGCAAACTAATTACGTATCTAGAAAAATATATCAGTAATACATTTGTTTGAACTTTTTTCCATATTTTTGTTTATAGGTTATTTTTGTTAATTACATTACATAAATAAGACCACAATTTATTTTATATATTGTATAAACATCAATATTTTATTTACATTTTCCCAATTATTTTAGAAAAAAGGACTTTTATACAAATACACTTTTTTCATCAATGTAATCCAAAGCATTTCAAATATTTGTTCATATTTATTTGCCCTACCAGGCAACAGTGCTGCCCACCAATAATGCTTAGTAACATCGAGGTACCTCAAATGGATCACGTTAAATATTTATGAATGTTAAAAAAAAAGAAAGTTACTTAACAATAATTACGGAAAATTGTATTGGCTGATTGGTCACCGGTCACAGATGGCCATTGAAAATAAATCAGTTATTTACTTACTGAAACCAATAATGGAATCAATTTGGACTTATGAAGTGGAACATTGAGGAATACCATCCTACTTAAACGAGAAAATAATTCAAAGATTCCAGTCCAAGGTTCGGTCGACAATAATTGGAGTGCCATGCTTCATAAATAATATGAAAATCCACGAAGATCTACAAGTGGAACATATAAAGGACATGATCACTCGGCGAGTATATGACTCTCAATCTAGATTTAATGATCATCAAAACCACCTCGCCTAGAATCCGTTGGACATAACGTTGGACATAATGTCGATACTTAAATATACTTTAATTTAAATGGCATTTGACTTAATAGAGATACTTCTCACTATTGTTAATTATGTCATTGGACACAACTAGCCCACGCGTATTGAACGTATGACAGTTGAATGTATCTTGCTGATGTTTCTTTAGATAAATATTTCACTGAATTTCTAACATCTATAATTTCTTTTCTACAATCAAAGCAGCTTAGTTTAATTAAGCTGTCTAATTTTCAGGAGTAATTTTTTCTTCATTTTGTCAAAATGTGAATGGTAATTCTATAAATCTAGGCGAAATTATAAAATAATAACGGTACAAAACATATTATGTTAATATGTTACACAGAAATATGTTAAAGTTAAACAAGTTTGCAAAGTTCCATGTTCAAAATTTTGCTTCAGGGCATTGAATGTAAAAAAAGAAATGGAATAGTTGTAACTAAATATGTTCTAAAATTACAAACTAGATAAATGGTGGAATAGTAAATTAAATAACTATACTTAGTTGTAATTTAAACTTACCTCTTTCAAATCCAAATCAACTCGAATCCAGATCCAGGTTTATCGAATGGATTTTCAAAGGTCACCAGTATGTTAAAAAGTTTGTGTTGCCACCGGTTTTAATATAGAAAAACGTCAATTATATTTTGTTTTAGCAATTAAGGGATGATTTTCAATCTCTTGTTTAATTTTTATTTGTTAAAATTATCGATATTTATTGGAAAAATTGAAGTAATTTGTTCAAGAAAATATGAGGTAAACATGAAATATGAACTTTCATTATTACAGAAGTCGGAGAAAAAGCAAATTTAAGAATATGCAGTCATCATTATCCCCGATATTTTATTATTTGCGTCACATTGCTCTCATTTGTCCTCATTTTTCTTTTATCATTTCTAGCAGCATTATGGCTTTTGTTCTGGTCACAACAATACAATATGGAATGATGCTAATAAAAAAGTTGGAAAGTTTCTATTTCTTTTATTTGCTACATTTATAGACTATGCAAAATATTATCAAGTTTTCCACAGCATGGAATGACAAGGGAAATATCGAAGATATGGTTGAAAAAGAAAATCATCGACTGATCAATCACAATGGCATTCAAAACGAAGTATTTTTAACTTAATATAGATATGTAAGAAGTTGTTCGAAACGAAAATGAGATAAAATCGTAAAAGGTTCACGAAAAATTATTGACAATAATAGAAAATGAGAAAAGAAATATCGCGTGCCTACACGAAATCCTTGTTCCCTTTTTTCTTACTTTGATATGTTTTACCTTCGTCAGGCTTTTTGTGCGTTTGTAAAAAAATTAAAGACTTTTCATTCGGTATGATATGAAAAATCAACAAGTAATTGCGTCGTTGGTACGCGTAATTTTTTGTGATTTTATTTTCAATGTCAAAAGCGAAAGTTTTCACAAAGAAATTTAAGCTTTTTATATTAGGCCGTAAAAGTGTTCTGCTGTTTCAATGAAATTTTTCGCTGAAATTTATTTTCCTTTTTCAATAAATCACAAAGACATTTATGCTGTGTAGGTATTGGAGATTTGACAAAACGTAAAGTTTATTATTTGGGCAAAACTCAAATCATTAAAACATAATATAATAAAAATTTGTTTGAGTTTCATGTCTTTGTAATATCGTAGCTCTCATTTGGTGAAAATGGTTTGGAAAAGAAACGAAAATAGAGTTATTGGAAACAATTAAATTTATTTTATTGTGTTAAATTTTAGCGTTTTTCTGTATAATTTGATTTTTGATCGAATGGATATATAAGTATTTGATTCAAGGTGCTCTTATTACAAATTTGTTTTCTTTTACCTCATTAGCAGCTAAACCATTTAAATGCTATATGATAGTTTAAAACAACTCATTACTTTATTAACAATGAAATATCACACAAAATAAATAAGGGAATATATATCTTTTTAACTACTTGGGAATGAACAAAAATTTTCAGCCAATTCAATCTATTTAATCGCGTGTGGTATCGTTAAATGGATCTTGCAAAATAATAAGTAAAATTTACCAAAAATATTATTGTTGCATATAATAATTAGATATTCATCTTCCAAAGCAATAGTAGCCAATCTGCGACCCACGGGCCTCATGAGAGCCGCCTTTTTCCGGCCCGTGATACCCATATTATTTTTACATAGTAATGGCTAAAGTATTGAAAATCTTTGTATTAAAAATGACTACAGCGTATCTTAATCAAACATAAAGATTTACAATTTTATCAATATGTGATCAACGGAGTTATGCCAAATTTTTAACGTAACCCACTAGATCAATTGAGTTGGCCGCTCTTGTTCTACTGTGTAGAAAAAGTTTGTTTCTTTTTTTTAATAAGGATAATTTTTAAAGTAAATTACAACAATCATCATATTCCACGGTAACCACTGTGAAAGCATAAATGATGGCTTTATGCCTAAGCTCGTGAAGTTCTAGAGCGGCTCGATTATAGGATAGTAACATTTTTGGAACGCCAAAATTTTAGAAGCGAAAAGATGCACGAACAATTCAAATTCAAAAATTGATTTTAGGTAGTTTTACTTTGGAAGTATGGAACATTTTTAGTAAATTATACTAAATATTTTTTTTGAATTTACTTTTCAATTTATCATATAACATTTTTCAATTGTTGAATCACTGGCAATAAGAAGATCGCTATTTTGGGGATATTCAGAACAAATTTGAGATCACCATAATGGTATGCTTTAGGGACCATTCAACTATATATCAACATATTAAATTCAATTAATTTTTGTATGGACATTTAAAATCCTATACGAACCCTAGTAGTTGAAATATGTAGTACTTCTTTAAAATCTAAAATAATCTAGTAAGGTAATGATTTAGAAGAGATCTTCGTAAATAAATATATTCACTAACATTGCCTACTTGAAAATATATTACAAAATATTAAAGATAATTGCTTCGCACAAAGTATATGGAATACCTTGCATTCATCATGAAATCTTTGAGATGTAAACCCTAATGTTGGTATTGCCTGTACATTTTCTTTTTTGTCCTAGCAGTAAATTGTTCAAAGAAAAAATAATTTTCTACCCTGTAAAAGGTGAAAAGTTACAAACGTGTCAGTATAACTAAGGTTAAGGCTAAGGATATAGGCGAAGATAGACTTAATGTCTTGGCATTATTATCTATTGAACCCTAATAAGAGCAAAAAATCGATTACAAAATAATGTTGATGTTTTTGCACAAACCAAAGTTTGGAAAAATAAGTTAATATCATAAATGATGTAAAAACTCTGTGAATTATATTAATTTTTAAAATACTTTATTAGAACTAATAAGTTACTAGCAACTTCACGTAAAGTATTCACAGTCCCACATTAGTCCAACTGACAAATAACTTCCCGTGAAAGATTCACAGCCCAATACTGACACAACCGAAAAATGGAAAAAATTGACAATTGAATGAAATTAAAGTGCCAGTTGAAACCAATGACAACAGGCAGTTAGTTTACATTTGAGACAATAATTGTATTTCACTCCCACGTAAGTGTTTATAAACTTTGTTTCCCTGTCTTTTCTGACAGACATACATAATGCACACATACGTAAACTCATAAGAATTTTTTTCAAAACTAATAAAAATGAATGCATAGTTTGACTATTTGAAAGTTAAAAGTTTTATCTTGATAACCATCTTGTCATGAAATAACAAGGAAAGAAAATATAAAATGGATCCTACGGCGGCATCGGACCTTCGGACCTCCTATATCGGAACCAATTATCGGAACCGGCATATTAGTATACCATATTGACGAAATTAGTGGTATCAATTAGTTAATTATAATATGACTTTTTGTACTAATTTTAGCAATGCTTGTTGCGTAATACCTACATAAATATGCAGATCAAACATTTCAATTTGGATTTTTCGAAATAAATTTTTGACCAATTTTAAAAAAAATACGGAACATAATTTTCAATCTTTTGTTTTCCTCAAGTGAACCTTAAACATATTACATTTTACCACTGTAAATTTTAGAATATGTAAATTGAATAATTTGATAATTATCGTGGTAAAACAATTCCGCAACGAAAGTTTAGTTGGAGATTTATTTAGAATTTAAAAATTTATGTCTAATGAATGTTTTATGGATAGATATTAGAGTTATGAGCTCAACAAAGTGCATATTTATCAATAAACTTTCTGCGATTTTAGTAATTCTTTATATTAATTCCCCATATGACCGCACTGAATTCAATGGTCTAATTAATACTATACACCTAATGAAATTGTATTACACATGTGATATGTGTAATAATAATTTAAAAGGAAGCCAAAAAATTATTTGTTGGTAATATTTTATCGATGTTAGATAGATGTAAAAGTAACGCATTTTCTGTATAGGCTTCTAACTGGAAATCGAAAAATTAGTTTATCGTAAAAACGAATTACAACATTTAATGAGCTTTTCCTAATTTCATTTGAAGAAAAAAAATAAATTAAATATAATGTTGTTTAATTTTACTTATTACTGGAAAAAAAAAACACGAAAGTTAAAAAATTCATTAACATATTTTATCTAAAAACGTAACGGCAATTTGTACAGTAATTTTCATGTAAATTTCATTCCCTCCCCCAACCCTTTCACAAGCCAAAACTTTTTAATGAAAAAAAAATTCAAGGTTAAATCAACCCTTTTCACGAAAAAAAAAAACACACAGTACGCTTCCTAAAACTTTCTAGTCTGATAAAATCCCAAGAGATGACAACTTTTTTCTCCTTGAATTACAATCGAATTTCACATATCACCCCCGTACTACCCTTTCGGTTGAACAACCTGTCGCCATTCGCAACCGAGTGAAAACCGCTTATTTTATATTTACGCGAATCATCTCCGAATCCACGGCACAACAATTGCATAAAAAGCCAACATCCGATTCCATCGACTTAAGTACCAGAAGCCGAGACGAAGACTTGGCGGTCGCAAGAACCTTTGAAAGAGTCGATTTTTTTTTATTTTCCCGTATTCAGATTTATATTTTCAATTACGTGAATTCAACGTATTTGTCGATTTAAAATAGAAATAAGTAGGCTAAGGGTGGTTGAATTGGGGTGGTAGATATCATCTACCTTCGATTATATAGTGCCTAGACTCATTCCATGCTGGGCTTTTGTATTATTTATTTTTCTCTCTTTCACTAACGAGATGCAATAGCGTCATACATCTATTACGAATTGACATTTAATTTTCGATTAAATTCAAGTTCTCTTTTAAATATTGCAGCAATTTAAATTGATTTCTAGTTTTTCCAATTCAATGAATTGATTAAAATGTTCCGCTGAAATTATTTATGCGAGGAGAAATAGAAACAAATAGAAATAAAAATCATAATTTATACGTTGGCTGGCGTTTGTAAATGAATTGCATTTGGCAGCGGTGGCATTAAATTCATTATTGCACTTTTAGTTTGGCAAAATAGTTAAAAACCGTTTCATTTGGTAACCAAAATTATTTCTTGCATTTTATTTTTTTAAGATTTAAGCAAATTATTTCATTTGTAACCAAAAAAAGACCAAAATTCTCTAATTTATTTATATATTTTTGATCATATATAACTTTTTTTGGGGTAGTTTAATTTTGGTTATTTTTTCATTATTAAATAAAGTATGCTGTAAATTTGGTTCCTATTAAATTTTAGAATATTTACGCATTGGAGTCAAAAATAAGAAATGATTGATTTTAGGTAAGTATTTCAAAAGTAATCATAAAGTAAATGGATATGCACTGATATATTTTGGTCACAAATAAGTTAGAAAAAAAAATCAGTGAAAAGCAAAGCTGCAAAAAAAATATAAGAACCGAAAATTTAAATAAAATTTTTACTTCAATTTAACTTATTTTAGATCCCTTTCATATGATTTAAACTCAAAAACTTTACTCCATTACTTTTCTCCATACTCCGCTTTTGTTTTTTTTAACTTTTTTTTTCGGTTAAAAAATTTTTGTATAATCTTAATAAAAAAATTACTGCATTTGAAAGAACGAAAATTAATTGTTTTAATTGATTTGTTATCAATTCTTTTGAGCGCTTTTCTTTGTATTGTGCAAGTTTTCATCAAATCTTTAAAAATTTGAAGACATTATCAAAATGATGTATGTATAAATGATCTCAATGGCTATAAATTTCTTTTTTTCAATTCAAACTTTGGAAAAATTAATTTCCAAATTCAACCCTTCCTGGCTAAAATTATTCAAGAAAAAAATCAAGAGGAAAAATTTGCTCAAATTACCCTTAAAAAGTATTTTAAAAAACAATGAACACTTCAAGTATCACAAAAAATTTTAGAAGAAACTTTTTTCGCGCGGCACAGCTTTCGAAGTTGTCAACGTGCGAACGCTGAAAGCTTTGAGCTTTGCGCGTGGCTCGCGTGATGCGGAACGAGAATGTCGGCGTGGCTGGAAAGCACACTGGACGCGTGAGCTTTCGGTGATCGACTAAACTGGCGAAAGCTTTTGGATGCTGCGCTAGCATCCAGTGCTAGCGACGCCTGGACTTGTGCCGTCGACGAACTGTACCGAGCGTCTACGACGCCGTCTCTCGATGGCATCGATCCTTGCCGTTGGCACCTCACAATAAGGTCTAAATCTCACACGAAATTCCTGACGCAACCCATGCTCCCATTAAGGAATCAACGGGACTCGACAAAAATTGATATTATTGTTTTATAATTGACTTATCTCATTCCCGACAAGTTTTAATTAAATTCAAATCTCATTTTCCTTCTTCATCTCACTAATCACGTCATAATTATTATTAGCTCTAACTGCATAATTATCCTTCGAAAGAAACACGTATAGATAAAAACACAAGTTATAAAAAGAATTAAAAAATTAACGTAGGGAAATTTCATAAATAAATTTCTTAAATTACTAGCATTGCAATTTAATTAACAATTAAGTTCCCACATCTTCGGCAATTTAATTGCATAGATCATGCAGGTATTATCAAACCAATGAACTTCATCCCAAGAAAACTAAGGAAGAAAATCAACTATGAGGAAAAGTATTATTATCAAAAGAAATATTGATATAAAAAAAGAAAAAAAAACCTGTAGTGAAGGTGTTATCGATCTAAGTTCATCTTTCTCATGATCGACGAATTCAACCATGACAGCAAAGAAGACAGTGAAAAAAGCTCAGATATCAACGTATTATTGTATAAATTTTTATCTCTTATTCTATTTATTTAGTATTCTAATTTTTCAAATGCTTTCCTCAGAAACCAGCTCAGATAATTATCCTGATGATTTCCTTGAAGCTCTCAATACATGACAAAACCAAAAAAGCTGTAAATCCAATTTTTTTTACTTCTTGATGTATCGTAAACTTTACATAGTTCTTCAACTATTTCTTTATTTCTTTCTAATTTAATCCAAAATTATGGTCTTTAAGATATTCATTGGTAAATTCCTAATGCCAAAGACTTAAGTTATCAATTTAGTACCCCAACATTACTTTTGGTTATCTTAGGTTGCTTAGAAGTGCGGTAGGGACTGTAGGCAGTGTAGGCATTGTAGATATTAAATAAGAAGACAATTCAGGTTGCTTAAAAGATCATTTTTTTTATTTAATATTTTTTAATATTCAAATTAGCTACGTTTCGTTACGTATAAAATTTTATTGAATTTAAATTGAAAATATTATATTTTTTGTGATTTTGGAAGCCTGATGAAGTTACGATACGTAACGAAACGTAGCTTATTTGAATATTATAAAATATTAAATAAAAAAACCGATCTTAAGCAACCTGAATTGTCTTCTTATTAAATAAAAGCTGAAATCTGAATTTTATCATCTATTGTAGATATTTATATCAAGTTTTTATAGAGTCGGATTAAATTTCGACACGATTTTTTATCTTCATGTTGAGATATTTTTCTTTGAAACCCCTAAATGTTGATGATTTTGGAATTAATTGACGCGGAATATTTCAAAGAATGCATCGCTATTTTTTCAAAAAAAGTTGATTTCTACGAAAACAACTGTCATGCATAACTTTCTCCATTTTCTCTATATAAAGCAATTTAAAAATACGTAACTGTACGATTTTTTACTTCAGTAATAAGCCCCAAATCGAATTGAAATTTTACCGAGATTTGGCTCAAATAGTTAACTACCTACTGTATTAATTTCTATTTTTTCTCATTACCTGTGATTTTCTTTTAAACGACCTTATCTAAATGGATGAAAAATCTGAATCCTACAAACATTCTGAAAACCTTGGTAAGTTATTATTACTACGCAATACTTCAGTTATTTTAGATAAAGCCTATTTTAAATGGTAGCATCCTTATCTTCCTTCACAAGAACCCGAAACTATTAAATATTGTTCAATACCGGAAGTAACAACTTTACCATCTGGTTTGAAGAAATAAATACATTAGCAGGAAGTTTTACCATTGCCGGAAAAATTTCTGAAGAAAATTAGAAAACCCGTAACATGGTTATGAAATTTACAGATGTGGATGGCAATCAAAGACTTTCTTCATATTATTCAGAATCTAAGCTCGGCTTCAAAGAAGGCATTAAAATTGAAAGATTAAGAAATGAAAAAAATGTGTGGTTTGAATGGTAAAATATAAATATTTATGAATTGTAAAATAACAGCACTTCAAAGCCGCACGAAATAGCATAATATTGCCCATAATACGAAGAGTATAATACTGTTATAATAAGTGTTTATAGATGATAAAAATCAGATCTCAGCTTTTATATTTTTTTAAATAAGAAGAAAATTCAGGTTGTTTAAGATCTTTTTGTTTTGTTTTTTATTTTTTATTTAATATTTTTATTATTCAATTAGCTACGTTTCGTTACTAATAGTAACTTCCTCAGGCTTCTTGATTCACAAAAATAAAATATTTTTTCAAGGAAGTTACGATTAGTAACAAAACGTAGCTAATTGAATAATAAAAATATTAAATAAAAAATAAAAAACAAAAACAAAAAGATCTTAAGCAACCTGAATTTTCTTCTTATTTAAAAAAATAAGTGTTTATTGAAAGAATATATTATGAAGTATGTACAGAATAAAGAGTATAGAGTAATTAACTTGAACTAGTGATTAACTAAACTCAAGAAACGAAATATCTATATCCAAACCACCAAAACGAGTACTTCTCTATGGTATATCACCATGAAAATTATCACTGCAGTAATTAATTTTCTTTGCTACAATACTTTTATCAAATACAAGCTGATGCCCGCAACTTCATCCGCGTGGATATATTATCTTGAAATTGTTATTGAAATTGGGTCAAACATCCAAAAGCATAGTCTAGTTCTATTGCAAATTAGTAGGATTGCCAGTCACTACTCCAATTCCCGAATGAACAATTCTTCTAAAACCATTATCCTATTGGGTACAACATTGAGTTTTAAATTTCAATAATTTTACGAGATCTAATTCTAAATAATCATGATCACATACCAACTGATATTCGAATAATCATAATGTTAATCGTACTACATACTTAACCAGTTAATTACGATGTACTTATATTTGAATTTTATGCAAGGAAACTATAAAGAATAATAATAGGAGTACGGAGTACAGGATAGCTGTCTCATGTTTTCCACACACGATTGACGTATCTCTATAGAAGATCAGACATTTTTTATTTTTCCTAAGATACGATATAAACTCCTTCACATAGATACCACAAATTCAAAAAAAAAATATTCCCAAAAAGAAGAAAGAAGCACTTTACATTCATTTTTGCAAAAGTCCTTTTAAGTCTTAAAAATTTAAATAAACAAGAGGAATCATTTATATATTATTCAATATTAATTTCTTGAGAGATCATTGAAAATTTACATAACACTGAGTCAAAGGATACAATTTTCATTTTCCCTTATATTATAAAGAAAAAAAACGTTTATATTTGCTTCTCTGACATTTTAACCAAGTATTTATCTCCAAGACGCAATAAAACCCGACTACAAAAGTGAAAATATTCAAACGTTTTGCACGATGGAATGAAAAATTAAACTTTTCAAAACATGACATTTCCATTTACTGCAAAATGTTCAATTATAATCAAATATAACTAAGACGCGGCGGATCAATAGGATGAAATTGAGTGAGTAAAGTGGGGAAGGTGAGGTGATAAGATGATTTTGATGACGATTATGGCGATTATGTTGGAAAGGTGAAAGATAGTTGACGATGTGGAAAGGACATTAATGTTGTAATTTAACAACGGATGTTAATGGAAAAATGAAAAGCATAAGCTTTGTGCTGTAAAATTCCTTTTGGAAAATGCTTAACATTTTTTCGAAGCACCTTTTTGGTTTTAGTCAAGATAATGTTTTCTTGTCACAATATCATCATCTCATGTTAAGACTTCTGCATTCTTATATAAAATAAATTTAAAAAAAAATAAGGCATTTTTCACTGCAATATTTGGAGAACATTTATTACGTTCTTTAAGATAAAAAATGATAATTATAAAAACATTGTCCCATTCCTTTCATATGGAAATGAAACTTAGACGGCGGTAAAAAACAAGAACGCCGAATACAAGCACGAGAAGTGAAACTTTTTAGGAAGGTAAAAGCTTGCACAAAACTCTAATAAATAAAATAAGAAACAGATTAATATGATAAGAACAAAAAAAATATTTTAAATAAACAAAAAAATTAAATGGAAGGACACATAGAAAGAATGGATACAAAACGTTTGTCTAAAAAAATAATGCTCTACAAATGTTACGCAAGAAGAAGTGTTAGCAGGTAGAAGAAAAACTAGTTACCGTTACATATAAAGTATCTAAAGCAGTGATGAAAATAACGAAGGTAAAAGTATAAATAATCCCTAACAGATTTTTGCTTCGCAAATGTTTTTTTAAATTCAATAACATATAGAAAGAAAATAATCTAGATTTTTTTTTTTGATAACTAGCTATCATAGGAAACCTATCCACTCGGAGGTACCTCAAGATCGATATTGGGTCCAATCCTTTTCAATCTCTATGTTGCGGACTTTCCATCACTAGACCACTGTATAACCTCAATGTATATGGATGACATCCAAGGTTTATAAATTACACAGGTGGCCTCATGGTGGCTACGTGATGGATACGTGACGTATCCAGAAGAAATTCGTACATATCTTCAGACTGATCAATTTAAAAATTCTTCGTATGACGTCATTTTTTTTTTCTAATGGAGCAACCTGTGTAATTTACATACCTTGGATGACATCACCATCATCAATCTGGACAATGATCTTCAAAGGGCCGTTCAGAAAACCCAGCAGTCTATCAACCACCTATCTTCCTGGTTCAGTAGAGAGAATTTTTTTATAAATCCACTTAAAAGCATCGCCAAAATCTTCTCTCTAAGACGTTTTTCCAACCAACTGGAGCCTAACGTGCTGGATCACATGGAAATTCTGTGGAATGAGAAAAAAACGCCTGTTGAATATTTGGGCATACTTCTGGACAAAAAATTAACATAGCAAAGCCACATCTCAAGTAAAATCAGAAAATCCAACACTCGACTCGTCCAACTATACCCACTTATCAACAGAAGGTCTCGTCTAAGTATGGAATGTTCAATGATCATATACAAATCAGTCATTAGACCATTTCTCACATACTCTTGTGCAGTTTGGCTTCCAGAAAAATCACAATGACCAACAGGCGTTCCAAAATAGAGTCTTGAGAATCATCACTAAAGCTCCATGGTATATGAGAAACAACCAAATTTATCACGAAAGGAATGTCCCATACATATAAAAATCTTTCTAATCCAACTCACAAGGAATTTCCTTAACAGCCTACAAAATTGTCCTAGTGCCGTAGAACTAGGCTTGGGGGAAACTATAAATCAAAGAAGGCTGAAGCGGAAACTCCCTCAAGAGCTCCAAGAAATAGCAGTTGGTTGACCATAAGATCAAGAACAATAACAAAAAAAAAAGACAGAGGAATGAAGTTCGACTCCTCCAGCTACTTAAAAGCCGCTAAAGATCAATTGCCGGTTTTCACCACTATGATATAGCAGCAAATAGCTAAATTGGTGCAAATTACATAAGAATCCAGAATTTATTTATTCATTTTTTTTTAGTAAAATAGTACTCTTTGCATTTTAAAAACAAAGATTGTTGTAAATTTTGTCAATCGTCTGACTTCTGCTTCTTAATTTTCAACATACAATCCTCTTCTGAACTAACAACTTAGATCTTTCTCCTTTTGATTTCTTAAGTATAAATAGCTTTGAAATAAGTATACTAAGAAACCAATCTCAATTATCTACAATAAAATGTCAAATATACTCAAAAAAATTGTGAATGAGATATTTTTTTTTATTACTAAAAGTAGTAAAACAAATCTTTTGGAAAATTGTTCATTGGAGGATTTATATTAGTATCCACTTTTCACTTACAACCACCAAATTATCAATTCGAAAAAAGTATTCACCAAAATTTTATTACTATCAATGTAATATCCTCGTTTTCACAATATCCTTTTTTACAACCCCATCCTCAAAGCTTCTTCACCAACTATTAAACAAATTGATCAAATTTTTATGACCAACCCTCCAACTACAACCAACCTTTTGCCTCATAAACCAATTAATTCAAGCCCGAAAAAATTTTTTATAACCTCCAAAACCGTCACATGTTCATTATAATTAACATACCAGTTTTATATCGGGCGAAAATCGGGGGGTTGTTTTAATGCAGAACACAAGTACCAGTGCTAAAGGGGAAAATTCCACGTTCACGAAAACCGGTGACGGGCGAACACTACGTTTTTGTGGTTTTTGATATAACACAACGAGTATACATTATCGGATAGCATTAAACATGTTTATAAGGGGGTGAGACGGGCTAAACGAAATTAATAGAGGTTGAGAGTTAAATAAATGAAAAGCCCCACCTCACACCATTGAAATCAAATGGGTGAGTTTTCCGAGGACAGAGTGTTAAAATGGTCATTAGAGGTTTTGAAATACGCTAATAGGGGTGGAGATCGAATTTATTATTACAATTATTAATAAATAAAGATAAAAGGGGCTTGTGTGAGGAAATTCGAGGTGGGATATTATTGAATATCGAAAATTCTCGCCAAAAAGCGGCGAACTTAATGTAATCTGTATGACAAATATTTATATTGGTAATATTTTTGAACTCATGAAATATGTTTGTTCGTGGTTATTTGTGAAGGGGAGTTGATAAGTTTTAAGCTGTAGAAAGGGGTAAGTTAGATATGGAAACCAAGAAGTTGTAGTTGAGTGCCTGTAGCAGTTGCCGCTTTTAGTTTCGTGCATGGTCTTTGCTTCGGTTTACGACTTTTCCAACAAACCAAGAATGAGAAAGACGATTCACAGTCGTAACAATAATTAATCAACCGCCGAGGGCTAATGTTTGGTTTAAATATACCACCAAAATTTCTTGATTTGTATTGAAGTTCAGGGGGTAATTGCCGTCTTTTTTTTATTTGGTTTTTTATGTCTTCAATTGTCAAATGTCTTCAATTCATTTTTTCTTTGTTTATATTTATTTTTTTTTAATAAAACGTAGGTGTCAATAAAATTTCTTTGTAAACAATGTTTAGTGATTCATCTTATGAAGCTAAAAAAATCATATCATGATTATCTCTTCCAAAAACGTTTTTCAATCATTTATTTCATTAAAAGCCTAAAAATTTAAGATTTGAATTTGATTTTACAAGTAGTGAATATTTATTTTAACTGTCAAAGACAGAGCTTAAAGCTTTATACATCTATTGAGTTATACACATATTACATGTTAACAAAATTAATCTCTAAGTTTGTACCAAAATAAGTTTGAGTTTTATGATGGTAATTCCACGATATATTTAAAATGTTATAATACTATAGGTATAAGCTTGGATCAGGAACGTCGAAATTTGAGAACTGTTTTCGAATGGTTTCGATATTATTCCTGTACGTATTGTTCACTCGAATGCAATTTGTACGTAAATTTTGACATGTCAAAAATAAGTAGCGACTGTTATTTTCAAATATGTATTTATATTGTATTATATAAAATCTGTAAAATTAAATTTGCTAAATAAAGTTTACTTTGGCTCAAGTCCATTTCAGCACACCCACAATCTGGCAACGTTGCATTTTCGACTTTGTTTTAATTTAATTCGCGATTAACTCGGTCCATAATAAAAATTTATCCACAAAAGAGAGAATTATATCATATTAGAATTAAATCATGAAAAAAATCGCGAATTAAATTAAAAACAAAATCGAAAATGCAATGTTGGCAGATTGTGGGTGTGCTAAAATGGACTTGAGACAAAAATATAATTTTACATATTATAATATAAAAAACATATTTGAAAATAAACGTCACTTTTTCATTTCTGGCATGTCAAAGTTTACGTACAAATTGCATTCGAGTGAACAATACGTACCCATTCGGAATAGTTCTCTTCAGTTCGGAATATCTCGATGTTTCTGATCCAAGCTTATACTATACTATATTTAAGTCTAGAATAAAATATTTAGCGTTATCTTTATGAATAAGTTAGGGACCAAATCTCTTTAATTTTAATTTCTGGTTACTCAAATGGCTTTCTATGCAACTGCAACTTTATTTGGTGTTATAAGTTCAATTTCATCTTGCAGTTCATACTTATGGGGTAAATTGGAAAATAATTGTTCAATATTCATTTTTATTAAATTTCAGATCTTTCCAATTTTATATGACTAAAAGATAAAGAAATAAGTAACCACCAAGAATTAAAGAACGTATAATCTTAACACAAACATATTATAGATCGCTGGGACTACTAAAAGTCAATATAAACCTATGATGTGTCCTATAAACCAATTATGTGCTATCATTTCAATTGATCGAAAATTCATTAAATTGACAGCATTTTATATATTAGGAGGACCGGAAAATAATGTCGTTTTTGAATCCATAGACATTAAATTGCTACTTATCAACCTATAAGTTATTTTAAAATTCTAATTAAGATATTTTACGATTAGATTGATTTGCGAACTCGTAAAAGATCAAAAAATGTTTATTATTCGGAAATTAATATAGAAATAGGTAGCAAATTCCAGAAGGACTACAAATTCGGTTTTGTATCTTCTTCGAATTTCACACGGATAGTAACGTAAAGTTGCTACCAAAAACATGTATAGGATGTACGATTGCTTCGAATAGATGTAGTCAAAGTGATCTATATAAATCTCTTGTGGTCCTTTAATTCTAACGGACGAACAGGTCAATCGAAAATGAAATAAAAACAGTTCTTAAGATGCAAATAGCATTATAAATACATCAAATAACATTAGTCTTTCAATTTTAAGATATATATATATATGATATATGTTTAATTATTTTTGAACAAAGTACTAAACTAAATGTTTAAAATCATAAAATAAATTTACCATTATAGATAGTTCTAGATAGTTATAGATAGATAGTTAAAAACATTTTCAATATTTATCCAAGTCCATTAATTGTTCATTAATGCCAAATGAGTTGTTTTAAGCTCAAATTCTATAATTTTGAATTCTCCAACTAGGACTTACCAAGAATAATGAAAACACTAAACAATAAGATGTTAAGGGATGAAGTGGTAGCAAATTCATGTCAACAACCGAAAAGCTGTCCAATATATCAAATCAATTATAGTTGACCAACCCAAGTAGTCAACAAGTACCCAAAAGTTTACAAGAATTGTTACTAGAGAAAACTTTTTCCTACTACACGATAATGCAAGACTCTTCTGCACTAGAAAACCATAGAAAGAATATCGAGTTACGGGTGGCAGATATTGCCTTCCTTACCCTAATCCTTCAAAATTATTCCACCAGATCTATTTATTGCAATTGTTACAATATTTTCTCAATTATAAAAAAATGAATAGTTAAATGATGATGAAAATGTGACTTTCAGGTATTTTGCGTAGTAATCAATTGATGTTTACTAATCTAGCATTAATAATTTGCACACTTAATACCAAAAGGTTGATAATATTGAAGGATCAAAAATAATAAAATCTTTAAACAATATGATGTTAAAAGAGGAAGAGGTACTAAATTTATGTCCAACAATCGAAAAACTGTCCAATATTTCAAATCAATCTTAGTTGACCTTCTAAGTATCCAAAAGTTTCCAATAGTTGTTACTAGAGTAAATTTTTTCTACTACACGATAATGCAAGACTTTTCTGCACTAGAAAAACCATGGAAAAAATATTGAATTAAAGGGTGAGAGGTATTACCTTTCTTACCTTAATCCCTCAAAAGTGTTCCATCGGATCTATTAATTACAATCGTTGCAATATTTTCTCAGCTATAAAAAAATTAATTATTAAATAACGATGAAAATTTGACTATCAGGTATTTTGCATAAAAATCAGTTGATTTTTACTAATTTAGCATTAATAATTTCCACACTAAATATCAAAAGGTTGATAATATTGAGGGTGATTATCCTTGATTTAGAATTTAAACTTGATTCAAAATTTTGTTATAATTTTATGTTAACAACAACATTGTTTTCCGGTTCCCCTATTACTTCAATAAAAATAAAATAGATGCAACATTTACTACGAGGAAAATTGCCTCCCCTTTCAAATCTTATCCTTGTTATCCGCGATAAGAACAATTTGGAACTGAAATGATTTGATGAATTTTGATGCAAAATATACATTGAAAATAAATCATTTGAAAATAAATGTAAACTTTTTCTTATTCTTTAAATAAGGGGTGAGTAAAGATCGCATTTGAAATATCAAGTGTGTAGAAAACCTTATCGTTTTAATACCTTTTAGAAAAATAATTCAAGATGGGTGTGAACGTAAGAAAAATAAGAAAAATCGAGGGCTATAAGTCGCTTTTTTCCGAGCTTGTCTTTGAAATCTTTCTACTGTCGTTACAAGACGAAGGAAATGTTGAAAAACGGAAAAAATGCGAAAAATATGAAAATGGAATAAGATGATGTGAAGACAAGAGGATGAATAACTTTTTAAAATTATCAGAGCAGAAAGTTTTAGAGCCACTCACCTTTATATTACAGTACAACCAATATTTTCCCTTCGAGATATTTCCCTCGACTCGGCCTACATATAGTACCTAAGATATTATATCGTACTTAAGTGTCAAAGTATGGAAGCGCAATATTTCCCTTCCTCTCTAATACCATAAAAAGTAAAATGGAATGAACGGATGAAAAATTAAATTAAAGGTTTGACTTTTCTTAAAATAAAACAATTGTTTGAAAATATAAGGGTAGTAGGAAAATTTTACTTGTGTTTTTTTTGGAGAATAACAAAATTATAATAAATTTTCAAAAATCATTAGTTCGTTGTAGAGATTAAAATGTTTCGGTTATATAATTTTACTTCCTTAATACCTAAGCCATTCATAACGCTATAAATATAGGATTGAAGTATATTTGATAACAGACGATTTTGTTATGATCAAAAAAAAAAACATTGCCTTGCCATTTTTTTAATTAAAATTTTGCCAAAATGTTTTAATTTGAAACATGACTAACTAAACGGCACTAATTTATATATCAAAGTAAAAATTTTATATATATTTGAATTCCAATCCTTCCTCTTTATCAAAGGCTGTCAAATATGACTGCTGATCAAAACAATGCTAGATTTAAGAAAAAAAAAAGGGCAAATTTTCATTAAAATTAAAAGAAAACGAATCTGAAATTTTAATACGTTTAGTCTAAATCTTTCACTATCTGGAATTTCTAATCTTTCACAACTTTAGTTAGGAGATTAAAAGATTGTTAAATATCAATTCTTCTTGTAGATTTTTATGAACCTACGCAGGTAAATGTTTATAATTTTTTTAGTAAATTTTGTAGTTATTCGATGTATTCATTTATTAACTTCACCAAAATGAACTCTTTGATATAATATAGCTGGTAAGTGCCGTCGAAACACATGGTCTATTTCTTCCTCATTTATTTTCCAAACTAGTTTCATCAAATTGGAAAAGACTGCTTTATCCCCTATATAATTTTTTTTGTAGATTTTTTAAACAAAAAATTTATTGAAATTATAAAATTCTAATTAAAACAGTTCAACATGGTACTGTTACCATTTATTCTCAAAGAAAAGGAACCCTAATATGGCCAACCAAAGTGTGATAAATTATTGAATTTTGTACAAATTCTAAACAGAAGTATATTTATTTATAGTTATTACAGTAATTCTATCTAAATGATATTAAGATAAAATATTTAGTTATTTTATTTGCTTATAGTAAATAATGCTTAGTTGCATAATTAGTACCGTCAATAATATTAATTCAAAAATTTAAAAAAGTTCACTAAGAATGGGAACTAGACGTTAACAGAAAGTCATTGTTTGCCGAGTGGCACCGAAAACAAAACGGAAAAATCATCAGGGATATAAACAATTACATAAACTTTTTTTAAACTAAAAGAGGTCGCTTTAAAAAAATGATAATATAAATAAAACAGGAAATAATGTTGATGTAGCAAAAAATTCTGTGTTTATTCCGACTTATTGAGAACATACCACTTTGGTCATGACATCTGGTGGCTAAAAAAAGTACTAGTTTTAGTGTGTACTTTAATCAAGTAGTTCATTAAAACTAAATTAAAATGCAAATGAATATTTTTTAATCAAAATTGATTTATATAACTCTTTATGAAACATAAATAAAACTAGTTTATTTATAAAAGTAGATTTACAGAATTACATTCTTTCACAACACCTTCCTGCTAGTTTTTCCATTGACGTTTATTGTCAGTATCAGATAAAATATCCGGTTTTTCCCTTTTCCCAAAATAAAATATTAACTTTGATTATTGTTAAATAAAAATAGTTTATACAATAATCGAAAGTTCTTACTTGCTCAATGACAGTTAAAATTCGAAAATTACCTACCGATAGCGATAGAATGAAGTGGCCACAAAGTGCTTGCATTTTTACCCTGAATGAGCTTTACAGGAGCATTTAACAGATGTTTTTTTTCTGTTTTGGAAACTGATCTATGAATTTCGTGTGGTAATATTTGTATATAAGAACTTTGTTAATATGCTTGTTATTTTCAATATTTTTGCTATATTTATTTAAATGTGCAGCTAAAAATTGTTTTACCTGCTTTAATAACATTTTCTTAAGCTGAATTTGATCCAACTCAGTTGGCTCTTCAAAAAACATCGATTAATGTAAACTTATGGATAACTCCTTAGTTGCACACAATAAGTAGCCATGTTATTTTTTAAATCCACCTGCTGGTTAGTTCTCAATATAAATAAATAACATTTATAAATTTTCATAATTTGCAACTCAATTATTATGAACCATCGTTATAATTAATTTTGACGTGTTTTTTTACTACAAGAGCATTACGAGCATAATCTAACGAAATTTCAACCACTATTAGCGCTGCAATCGATTCAGTTGTCCCCACTATGGCTTCACTCCCGGCGAATAGCTAGTGCAAAGAGAAGAATTAATAACAACTAAATTCTATTGAATTTGTTAAACTCGAAAAAAGGGATTCTGGAGAAAAATTGCATAAATGTGAACTGCAACAAACGATAAGCAGTACAAAGAGTTGCATATGATATAATTTTTTTTTGCAAAATAAGACATCTATAAAAATTTCAGATAATCATCCCACAACTCATTAGTTTTTATGATAAGGATTTGTATTTTTATTTCTTCTATCCATATCAAATCAAAACGAAATCCTATGGATAAAGTGTTGAAGCATTTCATGTTGATATATGTACGTTTGCTAGCTGCGATTAGAAATCAACCATGATAGAAGTATGATAATATTATGAAAAGACCTTTTAGCCGTCATTCAGTAGAATGAAGTCTATAATTACTAAAACGACATTATCAGCTTTAATAACGAAAGGTTTTAATTTGATACAGAACTCAAACATCATAAGCCACTCATGCGACTTAATTGATGGGAATAGCTTTCACAGTTGCATATGCACAACTCATCATATTTTAGTAGTGATTTCAGTTAATTTGTATAAAAGCTTAAACTTTTCGAAACAGTAAAAAATAACGAAGTTAAATTTTCCTATAATATTTTATTTGGTATTGTGAAAAATATATTATTTTGGATTAATAATTATGTGTTTAATTCATTATTGAGATATTTCAGTAAAGTAAATACTTTAATAATTTGAAATTTTCTTGTCGTACAAATCTTCATTCGCAAAAATATTCATTTCATTGTAATTTATTTGAAGCATATTTTATACTGCAAGCACAATAAAATTAAAAACAAATATTGTGTTTCAAGCCAAAGAAAAACAAATGTTAACAAAGAATATTGACAAACCGGGTACTTCAAAATGAAAAAGAATATGATGAAATATTCCGAGTATCCATACTATAATACTATAGAAAACATGGATTGTTATTTATTTTTGTTGGATTCGAGAAATTTTTAGGTCTTAAGAAACATTTGGATGGATATTTTTTTTCGAAAAGCTTTTTAAGTAGAGCTTTTATCAATAACATGTGCCTTATTTCAGGAAAGACGAAAGTCAATTTTCCATTTCATTTTCCAGTATAAATATAATTTACAAGATAAAGTATGATCGTTGAACGTGTTAGTGCATGATGTGCATCGTATGCATTCTAAATGCATTTTAATTAGCGTGCAACTTACTTTTGTTTATAATGATTAAATTATGGAGATAAATGACGACATAAAATGGAAAAAGCTGCCGATTTCAAGACTATGTTGTCCCATATTAAACTGTGCCAACACCCTTATTCTTCCACCTCATTCCTCCACCCCAATCCCCACTCGCCTGAAAATGCCATTCTTTTTCCTCAGAAATCTCCTTTTAAATTCGTTTCACGTTTAATTTTCAATGCTTTCTCTGCACTGCGATTCAATCTTCCACACATAATTCGCTCTTTTCTTACTGAATTTCTTTGATAATATTTAACAGTGTTTTATGTCTTTAATGGTGTTTTCATTATGAACTGAATCAAAATAGTTCATTTTACTCTCTTGACAAACATTATGTTCTTATGAAGTTAATAAAAGTTTCGTTTGATTCAAAGAAAAAGCAAAGCACGCCAAACGCTGTTGTCGTCACCATTTTCTGGAGGTAGTGGTGAAGAAAATGAGCAATCTAAGACTCTCTAGATGGCTTTGAGAAACAAAAGAAAATAGATTATTTGAATGGAGTAGTGAGGAAAAGAAAGAAAATGGCAGCAATTAAGCAAATAACAAGACTGGGTAATTGGAAAATTTACTTGATGAAATTAGTGTCTAATAAAGTAATTTACGGACTGAAAAAGAAACACGGGAGTTTCATATTTACTTTTTTTTTTGTAAAAATAAACTAAAAATGAAAATATTAACGAAGAATAATTTAATAAGTTAGTTATAAAAGAAATATTTGAAGTTAAGTTTCATAAAACATGATTTTGCTATACGATGGATTACTAATATGCTATGAACAATGTTCGCGAACATTTCCTTTCTCTCCTGTGGGCTTCATATACGACCCCCCGCGCACTACGAGGGGGGCACAGCGACTAGAGATCGATTTACCAAATGGACAAATTTACAAAAAATTTCGGTTTCCTAACAAAAATGACGAAAATGTAATACTTTTCTATTTCATAATAAAATCAATTAAAATATCTAAACGATTTACTTAATACAGTGTTTGTTAACCTTTTAAGTGAGTCGCACCCCTTTAAATCTGAAAATACATCTCCACAGCCCATTGAAAAATGTGTTTTCATTTTTAAGAAAAATATTTTTTTTTTGAAATTTATAATCAAATATGTAATAAGCCTACTGGTGGCCGAATGGTTATGGTGACCGCTTCAAAATTTGTACGTGTATCGAATGAGTTCGATCCTCGATTTGAATAAATTTTCGTTATTTCTCGAATACGGATTTTTATTAGCCCTAGAGTCGCCAAAGATCTTTGTAGTTATAACGAAATGGCAAATAACAATTAAAAAAAATTGTGAATTTCAGTACTTTTATTAATCGGAGGGCTTTTAGAATGTTTAAGTTAGAAATATTCGATACCACTTTGCTTAATCACTGTAAACGTTTTGGGAAAAAGCACAATGACATCTATCATTGACTCAAGGTTTGGAGGGATGATTTTAATTGGTCATTTCATGTAAATTTGTTAACAGTTTTTGGTATTCACATGAAACATTCTATGAAATTTGGCACAATGTAGCATAAAGTATGTAAATTTAAAATCTTCTAAAAAGTTTGTAAAAGTTCATAATATTTTAAAATTTCAATTTTTAATCCCTTGATCTCGAGATTATAAAAGTAGAGATTTTTCTCTAGGTATATTAATTTCCACTGAGAAAATAAAAAAAATAACGTAAATAAGTTATATTTAGTCTACTGATGGCCGAGTGGTCTAAATGACCACTCCAAAACAAATAGATATTGGGTTTGAATTTTGTATCAAACAAATTTTCGATATATCTCGATTTTTCGGGTTTTCTTTATTTCTAGGGTCGCTAATGACCATAGGAGTTATAATTCGATAGTAAATAACATTTAAAAATAAAATTTATATTTATCATCCACTTTTTAGTTTTGGACAATATATTTACATGTATTAGAAAACAATGACGTTTTTTTACCAAAAATGAAATTTTAATTGCCCAAACTAAAAGTTACTAGATACCATATTTAGTAGATCTCAAAATGTTTTATGATTAAATAATAATAGTTTGAGATAGTATATTTCATCCTGTTATTAATTGGTGATAATAAGGAGATATTAGAAATTCCCCATAGTAAGTTACCATTTGACGTCGTTTTTGATATCTTTATAAATAAAAATTGAGTTCTAGTAACTTTTGAAACTTTCCAAGATAAAAAAATATAGCTAATAAATGTAATATAGCTAGTAACATGATTTTTGAAAATATAAATTTTTGGATATTTTCAACCGTCATTTTTGCGTTAACTATGGCACATACAAGAAATTACTAAAGATCATTTTTTGTATTTTGTATCAATTTTGATTTAAATTCTGATTATCTAACTAAACAAATTAATAGCTACCAAAAATTTACGCTCATTTGTCTAATTTACGTATTTCAATCTACTATTGTGATAAATTTTAAAAATACAAGTTTTATCAATGATTCTAAAGCTTTAAGGTAGTATAGGAAGTAGATTGTAATTATTCTTTTAAAAAGGACTGAAGTCTTAGTAGCTAATAAAAAAAAAAACTATAAACTATAAAAACTAAAAAAAAAACAAATTGTTTATCAGGAAAATTTTAACATAATGAAAAAGAAATAAGCTGAAATACTTTTGATGTACTCCAGTCACCAAAAACCAATCTTAAGGTGAGCTTTAAAACGTAGTTCTACGTTCAACTTGACCCAAGCACGAAGCACTTTTATGAAACAAACTCACAAAGCTTTTTACGAATCTAAAACAGCGCCAGGCAATAATTTATGTGCGAACGGAGCTTTTACTCTCCCACGTAATTGTCTCAAATGTTCCGATTTAAAAAAGAAGCACTGAAAAGTGGGAAAAATAAATAAGAAAGCATCTAAGTAAAACTTTACCCAAGTCCGCCTCAGGACACTGGCAGATAAATAAAAAAGCTTGACCCACTTTTAGCGTTCTAATCACGACGGAAAAAAGCAATGAAATTTTCACTCACTTTAAAAGTTTATTAACACCTTGACTTGATGTCCTCGTTTTTATTGTTGGCGGGAAAATGAAACACCAACGCACAAGAAGAGAAACGAGCTTCCACTTATCATTTACGATTTGTCCGTTAAGCTTCCAAAACTAAATAGGGGCTTACTTCACATTTTGTTGCTCCAAGAAAATAAAATTTTCCACTTTTATTATTATTAAAATTTACGTGTTTTTACGTCTTGCTTGTTTCAATTTGTTGAAAATAACGGTGTTTTTACAGATTTCTCTAGGACAGTTTTAATTAAAGCGTACTTTTTCATGAAAGCTCCGCAACTTTTATCACCACTTATTTAATTGACTCTCCAAAAAAAAAGGAAATTATTTTTTTACTTAAACAATATTTTCCTTTTACCTCTTTTAATCCATTCTTCAATTATTGTGGCGTTGTATCAAACTAATCGTTTAATTAGAGTTGTTAGAACTATTGAAGCTACTTCAGGCACAAAACAAAACTTGAGAAACTGTTGGACAAAGCTATAACGAACCACTAAAATGAAACGGTAGAAAACAGAAAGTGTACAGCATTCCTGTGTATTAGGATATAATGCACTCAATTCAAGTGCTATTTACGAAGCATTTCAGGTTAAATCAATATTTACAATAACGCCATTAGAATTTAATTAATTGGAACGTACAGTTTTAAAACAGAATCTTTTATTTCTTCAAGGATCTACTATTAAAGTGTTTACTATGTTTAGCTTTAAATTTTTTTTTTTGAAAACCTAATTAATGTTTGAAACGAGGTTATTTATACCTATATTTTATTAGACATGATATTTGAAAAAATTGAAAAATCAAAAATTGCAATGATTTTTAATTTTAATATTGAGGACTCAAAATTTTACAATATTTTTTTGCCATCCTGATAAATATCATAATCATAATCTTCTATTATTATAAAGAGGAAAGATTTGATTGTTTGTTTGGTTTGAATAGGCTCCGAAACTACTTGACCGATTTGAAAAATTCTTTCACTGTTGAGAAGCTACACTATTTCCGGTGAACATAGGCTATATTAAATTTTCAAAAAAGTTGAGGATTCATACTAAAACTCCAATAATGTAACCCAAGGTCTGAAAAAATTACCAAATAACATTCTTTTATCGCGTGCGCTGCGAAAACTATTGGTTATAGAACAAAATAATTTAGTAAGATTTTGCAGAACATATCATTATCTACAAAAAATAGAGCAACAGCATATGTCTAACTATTATAGTTATGTCATAATAAGTGTTTTTTTCATTTTAAAAAATAATATATAAATGCCATCGTTATAAAAGCTCTTTTATTTATACTTTGGGATTAATCCTTATCAAAATAAATGACTTCATATTTAAGTTTGCTTCAATACCATTATATAAGTTTTTGAGTTATTCAATTTGATCATTCCATTCGAAAGATATCACAAGTTTAAAAATGTAAGTTATTTGAAAAATGTCGCATGGTCACCGCTCTTTACTTATAATTAAGACCAACTTTATTGAACTTGGCGATATTTTTTATTTATGTATAGATGCTGATTGATTTACAGATTATTTGGTCTACGGTAGGTATACCTACCGTAGCTATACGCAATAGACATACTCTTTTTAGATATTTATAAATATTTTTTGAAAATTAATTGATTATTACATAGAGCAATTTTATTCTTTGCAACAGTTTATTAAATGTGTCTTTTTCAAGTTGACGAAATAGTGTTTTTAAGTATGATTATGTTTTTCGAAAAAGAAATAAGAATAATAAAAAATTTCATATACCACTACAAATGGCAAATTTGAAAAGAAAATATAATCTACACCTACGTTACGCAGACGAAGTTGTGGGGATCAGCTAGTAATACTATAAACGCGAAAGTTTGTAAGTATGGATGTATGGGTCTTTGATACTCTTTCACACAAAAATTGCTGAACGGATTATTATGAAACTTTATAATAGTATAGCTTATACATTAGAATAACATATAGGTTGAAATTTATAAAGAAATTTTGATAATTTTTCAAAACATAACGATAAGTGTCAAGTAAGTAGGAACAAATTATGTCATCTGCGAACTATTCTAGCGTAACCTGCAAAAACCGTTAGAGTTACAAGTATATAAAGTATAATGGAAATGTTTATCTTAAGTATTCCTACGAAAAAGCTCACGACATCATATATCTATCTTTTATGTGTAAGCCATTATCGCCAAAATAGTGAACCATAAAAACAATAAAAATGTTAATTTATTTCTAATGCACATTTGGAAGCAACAAATTGATCCTTGTATCGAAATAAACACTTTTATCGCTTCTGGTCTATTATAATATAGAGAAGAAATTTTCTAAAGGCCTCCTCCAAAAAGGGAAAAAAGGGTGATGAAAGTTTGTATGGCATTACACGTGGTCTCTGATCAACAATCGAAATTTCAAATTTTATAATCAAAATGCCGTTCAACACGAACCATTTTTACCACTTAATGTACCATAAAATTACTCCATATTCTTAAAAATTAAAATGTAGTATCTGTTTTTGTTATATCAAAATAAGGCATTTTACTTAGATACTATGAATGAATATGGGTCGTTTATTTTGAAAGTGGCCTAAGTTTATTTCAAGGATGTTTCTTTACTATATTCTTTTTTTTGGAATTATAAAAACATTAGTTTTACTATGAGAAAATTTACCACTTTTGTGCCAAAAATTAATATTAAATCAATTATTTGTGAAATTTAATGCTTTTGAAATGAAAATAGTTTTCCCAAATTACAAATACAAAAGTTACCGTTAGATTACCGTGCCTTTGCAACGGACTTAGGCTACTTTCAAAGTTAATGGCTCATATATGGTGTCATACCAAAAAATACGATATTTAGAGATTTTGTTTGTTTATCTAATGAAAAAATCAGGAAAATTCAAAAATACAAACTTAAATTTCAACAATCAAATTTTGCAAGTTTTAAATTTTGTAACTATCTATGTATGATTGTAGATCTGAAGCAATTATGAATTCTGCTGGTACACTTGGGGAGCAATTTTTTGTCATATAAGGCATTAAAAAAATAAAATTATTGATACTTTATAATATTTAGAACGATTTATATGCGCAAAATGTTTGCATATTAGCATAGATATGTAGTTATACGCTAGTTAATATATTTTTCAATTTGTGATTATGATTATTTGTATCATATGAAAATGTGACCGTGATTATGGAGGAATTGGATTTCATACAACTGTTCAAATTTCAATTTCAAAACAGTGCGGATAATGTGAAAAATCTAAGGCCTTTTTTTTGAATTTTTAACCCAATTTCACTAAATAGACATACCCATTTCAAAATAATATATCCATTTAAACCATGGGAATTTTTGAAACTTTTGTCCATTGGTCTGTTTTAAATCAAATTTCAACTTAAGACCAAATTATTGGTAGTGACGATATTTTCTTATTTTCGCATAGTTAATTGATTTGATTCACGGTAGACATACACCATTTACATAATTTACATAATCCTGTGGGATGTTATCGAATATTTCTTGAAGTTGAATGAACATTATCAACATCTTTTTTTATTTAATTTAACAGTTTATGAGATATGTATTTTTAATGGCGTTAAAATCGTGTTTTTAGATACTTATGGTTATGTCGGCCTTAAGATCATTATACAGCAATTACTCTGAAAAGAAAATATTACAAACAAATGTGTCACGCAGGCGCAGTTGCGGGTATCAGCAAGATTTCATATATCTTCTTTTTTTTTATTTTCCAATAAATTGCACAATCTGCATAGGGTTGCAATAAGTGCATTCAATCCATAGACAACCACATGTAACACTAGTCGCAGTAGATTAGTGCTGTATAAGTATAAATATTTTTAACAATCAATAGCAACAATAAGAATAATAATAATTCTTATAGCAATAAAAACAATCATAAAAACAATCAACAGTAGCGATAAGAATAATAATAACAGTCTATATTAACAATATCAATGCTAAAAATAATGTGAAACATTAATATATAAGTAATATATAAAAATAAAGCTATATAATAAGAAATAATAATTTAGCAATAAATAGTTAATAGGAATATTTGTTTAGTTATAAAATTTATCAGGCAAATCTATTACATATATCTTTTTAAAGAAAAAAAATCGATTTTTTTGATTCAACTTATAACTTGGATGCATGGATAATTAGACACAGCGAAAATGAAAATATAATACGGAAAATACTGATTACATTTTACTTCCTTCTTGAAGAAGTTTATTTGTTAAATTCACTCCTTTTATGTATAGATTTAAAGCAGGAATTGTTTTTATTTGATAAAATTCATTTATTTAAAATCAAGCTCAGTCACTCCAAATCTCGTTGTACTTCTTTAGTAATACATTAAGACATTAAGTGAGCTGATTTCATCTTATGTTTACTTAGAAAGCGAGCTTTTGTACTTGAGTGAAAGTTAAATAAAATAACCAAGAATTTATCAAGCACGAGACAAACAGTTGGAAAGAATGAAAAATTTTGCATTCGGAAATGTAGCAAAATCTTTGAAACTTAATCAAATTAGTGTGACAAAGAGATGACAAACAATGTCATATATATACATGTATATAAACGAAACGAAATCTCCGACAGGATAGAGATTTGGAAATGAGATGAACAGATAGCAAACAGAGGCGAAAAATGGGGTGAGACGTAAAAGATGTCTCTTAAACAACAACAAGATGGGTGCTATGTCAACTATAATTACGATAATCTACGCTTCATTCATCCCCATGGTGTTTCAGGCCCCGGACGTTTGTGACAGATAAGAAAACCTTAAGCACTCCCCCAATTTCGGGAGGGCACCCGATTCGGGAGCTGGCCTCTAAACCTTTTATACGAAATCCATCCAAATATATTACAAAAGGGATAAAATTTACAAACATAAAAGTATCAATATAAGAATCTGGTGATTTTTTTTTCTTCTTCTTCTTCGTATTGTGTTTTGCTTCGACAAAATAAAAGACGTTTTGCTTGAATGGTAAGTATAGTGAGACTTTGAAGTATAAATTAAAAATGTATTGACTTTACCCGTAACTGTGTGGCTTCAGTTTCAGGAAAATTACATTATTTTACTTGGAGTATAATATTTCCCTTTTTTCTTGGTTTGTTTGTAGAAGTTTGCTGGGGTTGGCTTTGAAAAACGGGGGGCCGAATGGGATACTAAAGGGTTCTTAGTGTAATGATGACGGGAATGAAAATGGGGATGGAAATGGGGATGAGTCGAACGTGTGATGGGAAATATACCAAGCGTCGTGTTTGATGAAAGGTTTTGTATTGCTTCGTCGATCGGTGGGAGCTTTCGTTGAATAAGAGATGAAAAGATGTTTAGAGATTTTTTTTAAGCATTGAATTCAATTATTTTTTAATATTATAATTTAGAACGTGCACGAACGGGAAAATCATATTTTTTTTCTAATCCGTACTGTTTTTAAAATTTAATTTCCATTCTTCGGAATTTCAGGGTAATATTACAAAGCCGGTTATTTGTTGGCGTTCTCCATTAAACTTTGATTTGGCGGTACAATATTAATGTCATTATTTCTCAGTTATTTAGTCACACGAAGCAAAAAGTAAAAAAAAAATGTTAAAATTTTTAAGTTATAATTATTTTTTAATTAATTATAGGGGTAGTCTTTTGAGGCCTGAAAATTTCTTAGACAAATAGCATTAAAAAACCCTTTGAAATTTATTACTTTTTGCCTGTGTTTATGTCAAAATCATTCTATTTAAATATTAATAAAAATTCTAAATAGAATTTGAAAGTTAGATATTCTCTATAATCTCAGGAGCGTAGCTGTAAGGAAATGACTGGAAGCAAGGCTTCAGGATCCCAAGTTTAGGAGGCCTCTTAAAAAATATTTTTTGAACATTTTTAATAATAGGTCGCATTCTAACACGGTTACTAGAGAAATAAATGATTAAGAAAGCCTTTATCCATGTAACAAAGAATGACAGAAATATAAATATGGCCGGGGATCAGACATGCTACGAATCGCTACGCATCTGTTGCACATTTTTTACCAATGACTTCTATACGTTCCACACATTCTTTTCTAGTTCATTCCATTTATTTAAGTTTATTTATTTCGCTACAACATCAAAATATAACTTTATAAATGCATTTACAATTAATATCGTAATTAAGATTCTATTAATTTCAAAAAAGCTAAAGAATTGAGAACATTTACCTACTAATAATTTTTATAGTTTAAAAATACATCTCATTTGAATTTGCCATTTGCTGTGTTTAATAATACAGCTAATCTCACGACTCTTCCTTCAAACAGATTCTGTTATGTTCTTTTCATAACTCGCCAGGTGGCAACGAAAATTTTGAACCATCAATTTATTTTGTTTTTAATTAACGACTTTTATTCACTTCAAATAATTTCGATTAGCTTTAGAATTCAGTTATTTGAAGATATTTAATATAATTATCGCCATAGAATTAGTACAATTAGTGAATTTTCAGTATATAAAAAGGATACTAATTGAATTTGTATTTTTTCGCCATTTAATGACTACACCAAGCTTTGCCTTCGAAAAAGTAAACCGTGAACTCTTGGTAAACTATAAAAAAGACAGCATATACCTTTATTTCATGATTTCTTAGCGTTAAATCAATATTTCAGTTGCATTCCTCCGTTTTTACAGTGAAAAAGCCTTAGTATTTAAAGAAATTTGAAATGTAATGATTTCATAATGCCTCTAAATGGCTTTCTTAACAGAGCTTTTATTATTGATTAGAAAAAGTAGAAAAAAATTCTGACGAAAAAAAAAATATTTTTGATGGTCCGGATGGGGTATCAATATTATTTCCACGATATCAAAGAAGAAGTCATCTTTTTAAGCCATCGCCATTCAACAAAGCTTCCGTTGAAGAATACCAAAGCTTTTTATGGTGCCATAAATGTTTGTGGTGTTGGAAGGCAAACAGGCTTCTACAAAGTACATAAATCTATTGGAAATAATTTTGACAAGATATTCAAAGGAAGATCTTGGATTTTTCAAAAGGATAATGCTGCAATTTATACCGGAAAATGTATGTTAGAGCAATTTCAAGCCCAAAATATTAAAGCTTTGGATTGACAAGCCTTGTCTTCTGATTTTATTATCATTAAAATGTATGGGGTTTGTAATTATCTATGCCAAAAAGGCTATGAGAGACAATATTATAAAGAGGTGAATTTTTAAAATATTAGAAATGTATAAAAACAACTACACAATTGCCAATTTTAAAATTAACTATTGGTTTTATTTTCTGGCTATAATCAAATGACTGACTTATATAACCCGGAAAACACAAGAATCAAATCATTGATCCTTTTTAATGTTATATATTTCATTTACAATTCTTAAATTAAAAAATAATTTTCCTTTGCATACAGTTGAAATAAAAAAAAATTAAGTAGAAACTCCGTAGATATAATTTGTTTATGGACCTAAAAAATCTAGTTACGCCACTATACGATGGAACAATATAATTTTGAAACAATATGGAAGCATCTTACACAATCATCAAGGATGTATATTTGTATAAACTTATCTTTCCGATATTAACCTACAATGAGGAATCAAATTTACCGCATTTTTTCTTTTAATTTTCACAAAATTTTTAGTACTTAGGCTCACCGTATTTTTTATTGTCTAAAAGTAACCGAATCTTAGGGTAAAGCTTGTGGTAAAAGTATTTATCTTGTTGCAAGGAATTGGGATTACAGAAGATCGGAGCACTTAAAATTTATTTAACCTAAGTCCTACTCGAACCGGAACTCACTTTATGTTTTCATTTCCATCGGATGTTTTTCCATTTTCTCTTGAACTTAGTTGAAGTATACATTAAATAAACATCCTCATTCGTGTCTCATCACATCCCTTTTCTTCTACTGAACAACTCTTAAAAATTTACGAAAATATGTCTTCAAGGCACGAAAACGGTTTTGTTTTTTCACCTGGTCGAAATTTTTTCGTTAAGTTTTGATAGTTAAATATACAATGAGAAGGGTTTGAAAAAGGATTGGCTAGATCAATATGAGTTTTGTTTATTTGAAAATAAGATGTTTTGAATGAAAAACTAGCGGTGGTTGGCAGGGATGATTTTTGGATCGTATATTTTCATTTGTTGGAAATGTCTTCGTAAGAAATACAAAAACTTTACGGATAAGATACACTCTGCACTCTTTCACTTGACAGTGTGTTTACGACGAAGCGAGACTCCGTTTCGGGAAAATTTATTTCTTGTTTCCATCGTAAATAAAAGTTGAAACAGAGAAAGCACAGGACGAAATCTAAACAACCTGATGTCTGACCTAGAGGAAAAAGTCAACGATATAAAGAGGTTGGTGTCGAGAAAAATGTGGTATACATAAAAGAACTATGGGGGTAGTTTCGGAAGAGTGCAGAAACGAAGTAAGCAGGACGGGGAATGTGAAAATGGGCTTCCGTATTCAAAGTGGTTGTAAACTAAGCCACATCCGGTCACAGGATATACGTAAGCGTCCATTAGCGACAACATATACGAGGCGTTGCAATATGGGACCAAATGATGTTCTGATTCTCTAAAAAAATAAAGGCATTTTTGTTTTTCAAAAAATTATCCAAAATCCAGAACTGCATTTTTGTGAACATTCTGTGTTTCTTTTGTTATATAATTCTTTCTATAACTTACCCATGGAAATTTCAAATCAAAGATAATAATTTTACCCATAATTAAAAACTACTATACTTTAAGTTCTAAAAAAAATCTTTCTCCAAAATTAGATTAAACTTTCATCTTAGATGAGGATTTGTAGGTTTTAAAAAAAAATCATGAATTTTTGGAGGTAAAGATTATATGTAAAACTAATGAACCTGAAGTTAACAAACTCAAATATTAAGATTTTAAAAGATTTTTAGCTTAAAGAAAAATATATTTTTTTTTGGAATTGAAAAAATTACCCAATCTATATTTTTCCATTTTCTCGGCGTGAATTCTTTAAGCATGGTTAAAAAATAATTACCCGAGGCACAAAATTGAAAATTTATTTTTAATTATTAATATATTATTTTTCAGATCCAATTTGAATTAATAAAGTAACATTTTTCAGGTTTAAACGGATCAATTTTTAATTTTTCAATTCAGTTACGTTTTGTCACGTATCGTGACTTCCTCAAGCGTCTAATAAATTAACATACATAAACCTATAAAAGATTATACAATATATATATACAATAATTTACACCTTGAAATAAATAATGATCACAAATATCAATGTTATTATATTTACAATTCAATTCAATAAATAAACAATTATTAAAGTTAAACAGCCCACTTGTGGGCATGGTAACAGGTTACTTTGGTTACTACTATGAATTTAAATTACATTATATTTTGGTATACCTATTATTAATTAAGAAGACAATTCAGGTTGTTCAAGATTGGTTTTTTCATTTAATATTTTATAATATTCAAATTAGCTACGTTTCGTTACGTATTTTATTTTTTGTGATTCAAGAAGCCTGATGAAGTTACGATACGTAACGAAATGTAGCTTATTTGAATATTAAAAAATATTAAATAAAAAAACCGATCTAAAACAACCTGAATTGTCCTCTTATTTAATAAAAGCTGAGATCTGAATTTTATCACCAATTATTGATTTACTTTTTTAAAGTGTAATTTAAATTTATACAACAAATTTGAGTAAATTTTATTAAAATTTTCTGTCAGTCCTGAAAGTTAAAGTGTTTTTTGCAAAAATATAGTATGTATCATTTCACTAATATTTTGTTTATATCTTATCCATTCCCTACCAAGTACTATTACATTATTAAAATTAAACTTGTGTCCAGTTTCGATATGATGTACACATAAAGCTATTTTTTCTTTCATTTTACAAGCATTTTTACAACTATACAAATGTTGATATATTCTGCTGCCTAAATACTGACTAGTTTGCCTAATATATGTAAGCCCACAGCTACAAGGAATACTATATACTATGTTAGAAATTTTCTTCTGATCATTCTTATCCTTTAATTTAGAAAACATTTGGCTGGCCGTTTTTATATTATAAAATGCTGGTTTCCAGTCTGTACCCAAGAAACACCGTGTGATTGATTTTGAAAGACCTTTTATAAATGGGAACCTAAATCTATTCTTCTGATTATTATTTTTACTTATTTATATGTAGCATGGGTAATCCTGCTAGCCCGTCATTAGGTAACATAGTAGCGTATTACAGACTAACAAGTATTATTGAATTGTTACCGTTTACAGTTCCGCTACTATGTTTATGTGTAGATGATATATTGATTGCAGTGCCTAAAAATGAGAAAAACAATTTGCTACAATATTTCAATAATTTTCATGATAACATTTAGTTCACATTGGAGTGCGAAGAAGAAAGACGAATATCGTTCTTAGACATGGTAATAATAAGAACTGAAGATGTGGAAAATTGTGGTCATTATTGCGAAAAAAGAACCATAAATTTACTACTGTGTTATTTATAAAGGGTGCAATTTCGTAGATTGGTTATTGAAGACCATTTTAGGTATCCAAACATCTTAAGTGTAAATTACTGGAACTAAGTTTTAATATTAAGATAAACATTTTTTGTATCATGACAACTTTAATTTGAACCATTTAAAATAGTAATTCTCAACGTGAAACCTATGCTTCATAGGGTAGGAGGGAAAACTTGATAGTTATTTTTTAACAATTGAGAAAAAAGCATGTCTTAAATTAAGAATTAGTTACGTAACAACTCTTAGTCGCTACTAAAAATTATGTATACTCTAGGGCAGGTCTGTCCAACATACAATCCGCGGACCACCATCCAGCCGGCAAAAGCTCTTCATCCGGATTGCGAGCTTTTTAAATTCTAAGCCATCTTTGAATAATTATTATTGTTAATGCTTGACAGTACCACTGTACAACAACTCTACAACATCATGTTGGACCCCCCTGCTCTTGAGAGTGTAAGAATTTTAAAGATCCTTAAGTGGAGTATTAAGATTACAAATTTAATATCTCAAACCATCAATCCATATTTAAGTGCCTCAGAATTGAGAGACGTGTAAAATTGGGAAGATTTCATCGAATTAAGCAAATCTTTACAAATCTTTCAAGAATCACTTTGCGATAATGTCAATAAAGGAAGCAAAAATGTAAATAATGCATTCGAAACATCGAATCCGACCTCTGAATTCGTCCTGAACGCCCATCATCATTTCGTTTACGCTACTGCTACCAATATTGACTTAAGCTTTTCTGATGTTTGAACGAATAATTAACGAAAATACTCGTCATCGTTCATAATTGACGTAAACAACTCGTTTTTTTTCCAGCATGAGAAAATAAATTTAGAGAATTTAGAAAATAAATATTTTCATTTCAAAATGAAACAATACGCTTGTCTTTGATATTTCACTTGCCTCCATTTTTGTATATTTTACCATTTTATTTTTATTTATCGCAAAAATAATATCTATGTACTCCGAAATTCATTAGTTAACTTCTTCCTTTGTTCTGTATATGAAAATTAAATATATAAATATACTTATTTACAGAAAAAGTACAAATTTTTCCAAATGAAAGTTTTAATTAAATGTAATTTTTGTCAAACTTTTGAGTCGGTTCATTGTTTTAGACTATATACCTAATAATTAATTGGCCTTTTCAAGTCGGAATATCAAAATATAATACAACGTTTACGAAAGAAGTCAATTTCTGTTCAAATTTTCTTTTGTTCCCAGTGAATACTTTCCATTTTATCCATAAAAAAAATAAAAACTTTAAAATCAACTATGAATAAACTATCGGTTTATAGATATGTTACTATTAAACCAGAATTCGTCAGTAAGTGAAAGTGACGGATTTTTGTTTCGATACTTCACAAAAAATTTTAATTCATAAAAGTATTAATTTTCTACGGTTCCATTATTTTTAATAGCATTGAAAATGCCCAATTTAGTGTCTAAAAAGTATGATTTGTAAAAAACATTGATTTTTCATTATCATTCAAACAATTTATATATATATATATATATATATAAGTTAGATTAGATAAGTTTGTGTTACAATAGATTTTCTTTTAAATATTTGTAATCATATTATTTTATTATTGAGTTTAAATTGTTTAGATTTACAAAAATATATTAAATCTTTATCAAAGTATATACAAATTTTAATTAGTAGAAATTATTTTCTAAGTATTATATACAAATGAAAAATGTGTAAAAAATATAATATTTAATTAATAATAACAATAGTGTTTTCTTATGAGCTATTTTTTCTCTGAATAACAGTATCGATTTTTTTTTCTACTTTTTTCCCGATAATTTACTTGTAAGTATTTCCAGTATCCTATTGTGCATACATTCCCATTGGGACTTTAGAACGATCCCGAGTGAATGCGTTATATATAAGCTGTGATATCCTGTCTGTTCAAGATTGATTATTATTTTTCTGTCACACGCATGTTTTATCCGAAAATAATGCGAAAAAAAAATAAGTGAAAGGAATAGAGTCCCGTTTTCGAGTATCAGCTAAGTTCCGTTCCCGATTCGCGTCACACGCATTCCCATACGAATTCGAATATACTTACGCCATAATCGGGTACATAGCATGATTCATTGATCCCCTTTCGTTCCTTTTACCAATTTCAAAAGGAAAATCGTTCGCATTTTCACACTTACCTACATTTATCGAATAGAGGGATTCAAAAAGGGCGTTGAGTGGAAAAAATAAATAACGCACACTTGATTGATTGATATTTGAAACTTGTCGATCTGGTGACATTTGGAGACGAAAGCTGCGGATGTGTAGCGCTCTATGTTTTCCAATATAAAACTTTTTTTATTACCCTTAATAAAACATGATAAATAACCAATCCTTTTACTTTATAGGCGATCTTTCAAAAATTAGAAACCAATAAATCGTTTAGTATTCCATAAAAAGGAAATATATTTCATTTGGAGAATTAAGTAGAATGCTCCTGTTATTTCGCAATATCTCCCATTGGAGTATCTACAGTATTTTTAAATTAAATTTTTCTTATGGCTATCTAGTGTTGGAGTTATTTAATTTAAATAAGAGAGCAAACTTGGAAATATGCAATTAGGAGAGAATAAAATTGTATAAATGGAACAAATTTTAAAAGGAGGTCAAGTAATACATAATAAAGTTGTATAGTGTATTACGTAATTTGCACTTTATTCACATATGTGGATAATAATGCATTATTATGTCTTTATATATAGACTGTAGGTGCAATACATGCGAGAAGGAGAATATTTTCTTTCCGTAATACACTTTTAATGCAAAGAATTATTTTTTTTATAATTTTAATTGAATTTATTGGTAAGAAGACAAAAATTTTAAACCGAAAGTTTCGAACAATAAACTGTAATTCCCATAAGCAATCGTATATGAAATTACGTACTATGGCTGTATAGAAGTGTAGAAAAAAAAATAAGGTTGAAAGAAAATTGTTTGAAAAAATAAAATTTGCTAATTAGCCTCAATTGATGAGACTAAGTAATTAAAATTATCCTTTTATTTTTTTTTTAGAAATTTGACTTTTAATATAAATTGAATAGTTAAATTAATAAAAAATAACAATAAACTTTATTTATTATAAAAAAATAATAATTTTGATGACTTTAAACAATCTACAACCCAAATCAAAGATACATTAATAGTACTAAGGACCCTGATATCGACCCCGGAAAAATATTTTGTTACAATGATACTTAAGTCAATGAAAACAACTTGGTTGTATTGTTAGTATTACATGTTGATAGTAACAATTCCCAACTATTCTTTCCTTAAATAACGATACATAATTCGTATATGTTTAAACCAGACCATATTTTTATAACAAAATAAGTACCTTCTGTTGATTTTTTGGTGGAAGCCGAAATTGCGACCACAGGTGATTTTTTGGACGAAGCCGAAATTATGGCACCTTACCTTAACAGAAAACTAATAGAAATGTCTACCTTATGGAACCTACGCGAAAGTGAGTCCATCTAGTGACCTAGTATTGTTAACAACTGAAGGAAAAATCTACAATGTTGTATTTAAAGAGGTACTTTAAATGAGTACTTCTCTATGACTAGATACTTCAGTTGAGTAGCTCCTTGCTACTTCATAACCAACTATTAAATTACCTAATTTATTATCGATAATATATATATGAGCAAGCCTACTGGTAGCTGAGTGGTCTAGTATCAAGCAAATTGTCAATACTCTCGATAACGGATTTTATTAACCCTAGAGCCGCTAATGACCTTAGTAGTTATAAAGTGACGATAAATAACAATTAAAAAAATATATGACAAACAAATATGTAAATATTATTAAATTTTCGCTTTTTAAAGGTTACTTTACAAACACTTTAAACATAAATGCGATTAAACCCTTCATTCATTTATCCTGTTTACAAAAAAGAAATATTTCAATCATATTTTAAGTCTAGATTTTATAATTCGTCAAGTGACGCAAATGAGTGACGGTTAGCATAAAATATATGCATAAAAGAGTAAGGAAAAGTGTTTATATTTTCACGATAGCTATTAAGAAATCATTACCGAAAGCTTTATTTTATTCGTATCAAACTGATATCCAGAATCCACATATCAACGTCCATTAAAAAGAATCCATAAACAAGTAAATGTTTTGTCCTTAAATAACTTATAATTTTTATTTATTATTTTACCGTCTTAACCACTTTTACTTATTGTGCTTTGTATAGGTTTGTACATTGTAAACATTTGAATTTTCTATGAAAATACTTCTTTGAAGAATAACTTTTTCATTGTATTTTGCCAACAAATTATTTTCTTACGTTGATAAACTTTTCTTTTTAGCGCTGTATGTCCTTGTTGAGATTCTTTAGATAAAAATAATTCGTTCACCCTTTTAACAGGTTCAAAATTTCAATTCCTCTATTCTTCCTTTTTCTTCAATCATTTCATTTTTTTATTTTTCTACAACGCCCCTTTTCCCTTTTTCTCCACAATGATTACTTTTGCATTCATTTGATTAAAAAAATAGTATCATTGATCGTTAATTTTCAAAATATAACACTATTTATAAACTCAATGGGATTTCATGCAAAAGCTTTGCCATTGATCGACTTATGGATAGATTGCTAAGCTGAAAATAAACATTGAAAAGCTGCAACCCATTTTGCAAGGGATTTCAAACGATGTAAGTAACGATAGATGAAGTATATGGTAAATTTATAGAACTTTTAAATTTGCTATAGCTTTGTAAAGAACAATAAGATAGGTTGGGTCTACGAAAAGGCTATTTTAGCTTTTACTACGTCATTACTCTGTTTACCATAAAAATTTTCTAACCAATTATTTTTGGTCAATATTTAGATTTTTTTTCAAAATAGTGTTTTGAAATTTGTTTCTATTTTTCCGTTAAATTGTCATTCTAAATATGAAATATAATTTACGCTTACATGCATCGTCTACAATAGTGTCCTGCAAAGCATTTTCCACGATCATTAGTTCATATACCGTGGAAAAACTGTTATGTATGAAAGCCATAAGGTACTTCCACAAAAACGGAAGAACCCCTTACAAAAAATTTTCGGAACACTGGTCTTCAATTTGAATGGCGAATCATATCTATTATTATAAAGAGGAATGATTTGATTGTTTGTTTGCTTTGAATAGGCTCCGAAACTACTTGACCGATTTGAAAAATTCTTTCACTGTTGGGAAGCTACACTATTTCCGGTGAACATAGGTTATATTAAATTTTCGAAAAAGTTAGGGATTCATACTAAAACTCCAATAATGTAACCCAAGGTCTGAAAAAATTACCAAAAAACATTCTTTTATCGCGTGCACTGCGAAAACTATTGGTTATAGAACAAAATAATGTGGTACGATTTTGCAGAACATATCATTATCTACAAAAAATAGACCGACAGCATATGTCTAACTATTATAGTTATGTAACAATAAGTGTTTTTTTCATTTTAAAAAATATATATAAATGCCACCGTTATAAAAGCTTTTTTATTTATACTTTGGGATTAATCCTTATCAAAATAAATGACTTCATATTTAAGTGTGCTTCAATACCATTATATAACTTTTTGAGTTATTCAATTTGAACATTCCATTCGAAAGATATCACAAGTTTAAAAATGTAAGTTATTTGAAAAATGTCGCATTGTCACCGCTCGTTTTAAATAAAAACAAATACATTAAATATCTTATTATCAAGCTACGTTATTAAAAATCAAAAGTTTTTATCTAACAACTCGGATTATACTTTTCTGTAAAATAAAGCTTTTTCTTTTATCCATATATAAAGCAGTAAATACCCTTAATTTGTGAAATATAATTATTTTTCTTTTATTTTTGGAGTCCTAATATAAAAAACTTAGGCATAATAAATTATGACTGCTCAAAATTAATTTAAAAATGTTTCATATTATTTTTGGCCTATAAAGCTCCAGAAAACATGGAGTATGCATAGATTTGCGTGAACTAATTCAATAACAGTATGGAAGACAAACAAATTGTTTTCATTCTATGTCAATAACGAGGATTTCAGAGAAAGCTTTGAAATTAATTACTATCGATGAAATCAAGGAAATTGAAATAGCTATTTGCAAAGCTAAATTGAATTGCTTGGTTTCACATTCCAGTAAGGAGAACGCATCTTCTTCTTTCCAAACAATGCTACAAAAAATTATCCTTAAATACTGTTTCTAGTATTCATTTATGAATAATGTTCACCAATTTCTCAACTATTAAGCGATGCTCCAGGTATTTGATTTTGAAGAATATATTAAACATTTCCACCGATAAACAGTAAGCCACGTAATTTAAGGAATTAAATATCGCTTCGAGCTAATTGTTTGTTTTAAATTGGCCGTTCTATACATTCTTGTAAAAATGTTTAAAATCAACATTGCATTTAAATCCTCCAATGTAACGGCGTCCTTCTTAAATAAACTAAGCACAATTCACGCAGTTGTTTGTTAAACTTATTTAAATATGTAGAAGGGGCCTGAAATAATCCATTTTAAATATTTAATTAGGACACCCTCAGGAAACCATACAGCATTTCTCTAAGCCTCGACTATTATCCTCGATCTCTTTTTTTGAGAGTTTCGTAATATGGATTTCCACCTACATAATTCTAGTCAATTTACATTTCGGTTTTGGCTACGAATGGGTGGAAGCGTACACTATGGTCAAATTTGAGAAATTTGGTGAACATTTATGAAATTATTATAATTGCTTTAGTAAGTTTAAACAAAGAGTATGAAATTAGTTGGTGGACAGGAATGAAAGCTTCCATCTTCATGTAATGCTCTGCATGCAATTTCTGCTCGTTTTAATGACTGTTTATAATAAAACATATAAGTGCGACAGCTTTTGTTGTGACATGCATAAATAATATTTATGCATATACAAATTATTTAAAATAATATAAATGAATAGCAGCTATTTGCACGGCTAGAGGAACCCATGTACTCTTATTTTACTTCTTGTTCAACTTTCTTTGTCGTTCATTTTCTCTTATTTGGTGGAATATAAAAACATCATAAAATAATGTTACCATGAATGTAAAACTTGAAAATATTTTTTCCAACTATATAAAAGTTAATACCTAACATATACTCCTATAAAAAGGAATATGCATGGCTTATTCTAATGTTGGGTTATACTGCAACTACTTAAAGAATCTTCTTAACCCGTGACTTATCTAAACAAAAGTGTTCAAAAAATATATGCAATTGTTAAAAATGAATACAATAAGACAACCTTAGAAGTCACAAACTTATTAACCAGAGCTGCAGAGTCGGAGCTGGAGCTCGGAGCTCTGAAACCGGAATATTTTGGAAAAATTGGAGCCAAAATATTGGTTTTAATGGAGTTAAAAACATCAAAATTTGTACAGGTTCTAGTTCCTAACCATTTTATGTTTAATACAGTAGAGTGCATACTCATAAAATACTTCTTTAAATTCTTATTTAACAAATTGAATTTCAATGCAGTAAACCTGCATTTTAATTGAAGTTTGGTGACGGCGATTTATAATCAATAAGATAATTATAAAGTATAACAAGTTAGGCCAAAGCTTCAGTCAAATATTAACTCCTGAATCCTGGAGCTTCAGTTTAAAAAAATGCTTTGGAGTTAGAGCTGAAGCTAACACTTATTTAGCTAAGCTCCTTTATCCTACTCTCAACTACATATACCTTACGTCTCTACATATTTCTTACTCTTATTACTATCAACTACGTACCTCTACTTTAAACACTTTAAATTTATTTTTTCCTTACACACCGGAAAATGTTAATGGATAATAATATATGTATGTCTTTGAGATTCAATTAAAAAATTACTTTATTACGACGCGTATCAACAGTTTTTGACTGTCATCATCAGGTAATAATATTAATAATAATAATAATAATAAACAAAAACTGTTGAAACGCGTCGTAATAAAGTAATTTTTTAATTGAATCTCAAAGACATATATATATATTATTATCCATTAATTTATTGTGATTCGGAAATAAATAAAATACTTATCAATGTTAAACGGAAAATGTTCCATTTTGTTGGAAAATTCGATGTCAAATTTTCAATAAATTTTGAAACTTTTTATGCTCATTATGGTAATTAAATGTAGATATTTATTTGTTTATAATAGTTGTTAAACAAAAATTACGAAAACGAATTATCATTGAAAGCTCAAAATTCATATTTATAACAATAATTACCATAAAATATTTCAATAAGATTTTGGCATACAATACTACTAAAAGTTTCACTATACTGAATGAAGTTTATGGTCTTAAGGGTTTTTTTTAAACTAATTTCAATGACTACTGAATTATCTGCTAGTAAAACTAAAGTTTTGTTTGAAACTTTTTTACTGAAAATTTAATGAAGAGTACTTTAATGGTTAGCAATAAAACTTAAATTTTACTGTAAATCCTTATCTCTTTGTGTATCTTTATTAAATTAGACTTACATGCAAATTAGAGAGTAATATTAATGAGAATGAACTATTTAATTTTATTTATCTCCTCACCGATAAAATTATAGCTAAATTCACTAAACAGTTTACTGAAATTTTTTGTTATTTAAAAAAATCCGCTGTATTAATCAATTAGTAATTGTTTGAGTTTTTGTCTGCAATTGCCATATCAGCCCATTTTTTGCGATGGTCTCTGCTATCATACCTGATATTAGGTTCATCGAGTAGAGGTAAGTTGACAACAGAAAACAATGTATGAAGTTTTGATCTCAACATATTATAACACCATAATATCTTAACATATTTGACACATAGACGAATCAATAGGTATTGGTATAGAAATCAAAAGGTAGTTCCTTGAAAAATACAAGAAATAAAAATCAAAAAAATTAAAAAACCACTCGAAAGTGTAACTATCGGGGGCAAAATAAAAGCAGTATTGCCAGTGGAGTGCTATACTTTCAAATTCCACTAAGAATCAATTATTGTGGTTGTTCTAATTCTAATTTTGATATAATGTAGCCTATATTACAAATTTCTCTTTTTTATTGCCTAGAAGGATTATTGGGTTCCAGCAATATTATCTTTCACTTTCAATTGATCTGATCTATTTTTGCGATAAATCGCAGCAGACTACCGAATGGATCTCCAAAATGGACCATCTCAAACTTAAATAGTCCTAGATAGATTAGATGGCAACAAACCAAAGCTGGGCAGTGAAATAGAAAATGGGAAACTATATCTTCCCTATTATAACGTTTCCTATATACACTTAACATTTACATCCCCAGAGTGAAGACATTTCTTCATATAGCTGTGTACTATTGATAGGTCTACTAGCATGCTAATTTACTTCTTTAACCCTATATAATGGCAATATTTTTATGGTTTCTTCCTGTAGTTAATTTATAACTATTTATATCCTTTTAGTTTTTTCAATTCCAAACCATATTTCTGTATAACGGTAGACAGATTCTAGAAATATGATTGCCCCATTTTTATCCTTTGATAAACCATGGAATGCTTTTCATGAGAAAAGCTGTATCTAGCCAAAACCTCAAAAGAAAAGGTTCACCAAAATTCATTAAAAGGATAAATTGTTACTTTATAATTATTTATATTAGTCTACTGGTGGCCAAATGGTCAAGGTGACCGTTCCAAAACTGGTAGGTATTACGTTCGAATCTCGCATCGAGCAAATTTTCGATATTTCATGATATAAGGATTAACCTTTGAGTCGCTAAAGACCTTAGTTGTTATAAAATGATGGTAAATAACAATAATAAAAAAATATATCTTCTTTTTCTTCTTCCTCTGATTCTTTAGCACTTTGTGAACTTTGGCCTGCTTAAAATTATACCGATACAACATTCAAGTCCAACACCTACCAGCGGTCACCATGACCATTCATCCACCAGTAGGCCAGTATAAATAATTATTGAATAACAATTTATTCTTTCAATAAATTTTGGTGAAACTTGTCTTTTAAGGCTTTGGCTAAATACAACTTTCTTCATAAAATGAATTCCTTGGTTTATCTAAGGATAAAGGATCATATTTCCAGTATATCTGCCTACTGTTATACAGGAATATGACTTTAATTTTTAAGAAATTTTGATTAAAAATGTTTAAAATACTCTTGATTATTTTGATTCCATGAAAAAAGATCTCGGGTTCCAGAATTTGTTTTTATTTTTTTTGTTGCAACAAACAATGAGATGTTTACATTTGATTGGCGTTTTTTTTTATATTTTACATCGTGGAATAATTAACGGTAAATTATATTAAAAGTTTTAATTTTGGGAAAATTGGTCTTTTTACTGAAGCTTAAAGCTCAGTAATCTTTTTAAACGAAATTTTACAAAGATGCACCAAAAAGTGAGCTGTAATTTCACATAGCAATTAGCAAGCTTTGATCATAAAATGTTTTGGTCCTTATGCTTTTTAGCATGAAATTACCAATGTTTAAAGTGCTATTTTTCAATTAGTTGTAGATTCCATAAAACGAATAAAAATATTTTGTCATTTACTTTACAAATTCAAAAAGCTACTTGATTTAATTATCTCAATATTTATGAAGAATATTCAAAGATCACAAAGAAAATAGGAAAAAAAATATGTATTAATTAACTCTTCATCATTGTTTGATGAAAAACTCATTTGTAACATCATTAATTAATAAGCAGGTAATATAAATTCATTAAATTGGTGTAATCAAAGACGGCTATGAATACTAAACCCTTTTAAAATTCCCTCATTAAGTTGGCCGTGGAAAGAAAATTATTCACGCACCAATTAAGTGAGGCGAAACGCACGCGTTTCTAATCTAGAGTGCTTTGAAAAAAAAATAATTATCAAGCTGCCGATGCTGGTTTGTTTATGCAGGGTGGAAAATGAATTTTTAAAGGGTTTGATATATTTTTTTCGCTAGTGATTTCAAAATGGGAAAGCATAACTCTTTCCATAATAACAAACGTTTCAATATTGGATTTTTTTTTAATATTTTCAATTTTAATATTGAATTTTTTAAAACTATTGCTATAAATTTATCTTTTATATATATCTACATTATTTGTTCAAAGTTAATATTGCCAATTTTTTTCCATTCATGCATATAATAAACGGGAAAAACTGCATATTTTTCTGTATTAAAGTATACAATTTTATTTAAAATACTCAAATGCTTTGCATCTAAATTGGTTGTACCAAAATTGGTTAAACAAAGTTTCTACTAACATAATTTTACAAGCCAAAATATATTCTTGATGACGTAATCATTTTTCAGCAATTTATCGCTATAATGAAGGTACAAAGTTATCCACTTACACTCTGCAATTTATTGCAGTCCAATAGATCATTATTTCAGTATAAATAAGGGCACTTTATATCACACTCGTATTATACAATGTTCCTATTGACTTATATCAAAAATTGAAGGACTTTTTTGTCACTTAATACTTGAGTAGAAAATTGCAATGATGCATTAAAATTTAAAACTACATAATCGAAGCAAAAAAAAGTGGAAGATAAAGACTTACACACTGCAATATTTATCTTTCCACATTTCCGCAAATTCGCGCGGAATTTTGCTTAGTCAGGCTTTTGTAATATAGAACGAATTGAGATCAGAAATCGTAAAATGATTGTATGTATGTAATCTGAGTCTTAAACCTCTGTAACGTGATGTTTATAACGTAATATTCCTGTAAAATTCAATACGATCATTTTACGCGGATTATCTGCTATGTATGTGTATATACTTTGGTGCAATAAAATAAAGAATTATACAAAAAAATGAGCATTTATTACCATGGTTGATGAATGTATTTTTTTTTTTTTTTTTGAAAACGAAACTAAATAATTTTTATGACCAAGTAATTTATTCTTAAACACTTTTATATCAAACGAATGGCAGTATGACGACAACACTGTTTTAATACCTCTTATTTTAAATGGATAAAAAATTTATTGAATATTGGAAAAATTTCATCTGGCAGAGGAAATATATAATTACACGATTTTATGTATGCACGGTTTTAAAAACGTATTTACTTCAAGCTTTATTAATATAATTATGTTTTTTTACTACTACTGTTACTTTTTTCGTTAATATTTCCTTATTGAGCAACCCTTAGGATTTATTTTCAACAATTTTGTAAAAAAAAATAAAAGAAAAGGTTACTTTAGGATTCGAACCCACGTCTCTTTATTGTGAGCATTAGAATATCAGATACGTAAGCGAATGTGCTATTACCGTATAATTCTATTAAGTGTTTATTAAGTATAAAAACATTTACATTTCAAAAAGGCACGTTCCACGGGAACGACGGGAACGGAGTAAAAAGTAGTCTATGTCCTTCTCCTAGTTCTTAGCTACCTCCCTACTAATTTTCAGTCAAATCGGTTTAGCCATTCTTGAGTTATAAATAGTGTAACTAACACGACTTTCTTTTATATTTATAGATATCATAGAATGGTTATTTTATTTCCTTTGTTCTTATTCCACCTATTTCTTTTGAACAGTTTTCTGATACTATCCAAAAGCCACTATTCCATGGTATTAATATATTATACACATTAGGATAAAATCGATGGGGCTCTCTTAAGACTAAAAGCTTGACTGACCCAAGGTTAGAATTAAGGGGTTATACGAAATTAGAATTTTCAAAAAATCGTTTTTTTTTTGCATTTTTCGAATTTAGATACATATATTGAAGTATCTCTGAAAATTTGAAATTGATCCGGGTAATAGAAAAATTTTATTTCAGTGTTTGCAGATATATTTCTGTATAGTTTAAAACACCATCACAACGGGGACTTTGTTATAAAAATTATTATAATGTGTGATAAATGTAACCCTTGTACCGTAAATTTGTTAGGTTGTGTTTTACTGGGGATTAGGTAAACATATTTTATTTTTTTCTAAATTAATAAAGGTAAGAAATACATTATCTGATTACAAAAATACTTTACCTAATATAATAAAAAATTTAGTATGTAAGTACATAATATACAAAATAACTTTAAAAGTAACTTCTTAAATATATTAAAAGTAAGATCTTAAGTATCTTAAGGTAAGAATTTAAATTCCTTTTTTTAAGACTAACTAGATACTCAAAGTAACTTTAGATACTTTATAAAAAAAGAACTTTTCTAGCATCTACAATAGATACTTTCTCAAAGTATCTTTGGTATCCCAAAGCTCTGTCATGATATAAGAAAGTATATCTGGATGCTAAATTGTGGACTTTTTAGAAATCGCACCAAAATTTAACCAAGTGAATGTTACTTTCTTTTTGCCAAGTATTATTTTCCCCATAACGAATTCTACCATTTCAATCGTTATTTTAGTATTGTGGTGCTGAATACTTCATTTTGCTATAGAAGGAGAATCAATAAATGAATCCAATTCAAATCTTTTAAAAATTCCTACCGCAATTATTTTCTTTTTCCATTATCTGGCCCAATGTTAATTCAGTTTTCTGCCTAATTGTACACTTTCTTCTAACACCGTCAATTCTTAGCAAAACAAACTTTATATCTTTTTGAGGAATTAAGAATTCCAATGCTTCTTCTTCCTGTTTTCTTGGATCATTCCAATTTTCCTTTTACAACAACCAAAATAAGACTGTTACCCCTAAATATGTGACCCATTTAGCTAATTTTTATTTTTACTGGTAATGGCTATTAGTCCTTTCTTTGTAAGCTCCCTGGAAAACTTTTATGTTCATGTCGCAATTTGTTCATTTGATTTTCCAGCATCAATGTTAATTTTTTTCCAAAGGCTTACTTTTGTGTTTTTGAGGACTCTTTGTTTCCAATCCATCCAACACTAGTGTAACAAGTTCTTTTGAATCTTAAGTTCCAATTTTCAAATCAAAAAATCCACACTAATTTTGAACGCAACTTTCGTTATCGTATGATAATCTTTAATTTTACTTATACAGTATCCGTCTTTGATGATGTTTTTTAAATATTTAAATTTGACCACTTCACATTTATTTGAATATTTAAAGAAAAGATATCTAAAAAATCGTCAAATAATTTTTATATAAATATTATTTTTTTCATTGGTCGGAAAAATTCTTATTCTTTTGGTTAAAAATCCCATATGTATGATAAATTCAAAGATGGAAGTCAAATCTAACATGAAACCAAAAAATGGGTTTATCTTGAATTTACTCATCTTGTTTTATATTGTGGAATTATTGTGTTACTTTTTTTAAACTCCAGATTACTTTCATGCATAAGTGGATAGAAAAAAGGAGATTGTAAAATTGAATTAAACAAAAAATTCAGATCAAAAGCCCTTAAAGACCTCATTGATCATTTTATGATTAAAGTTATTTCAAATTTAAATGCATCCGGACTATGATTCCTAATAAATACAAGACAGTAACTGAAAAATATCTGAAATACTTGGAACTCCTGATGATTCTGTATGTATTGTAAAAGTACTGACAAATATTGCTTATACAAAAGAAAATGGTTTAACTTTGCTTTGAACTCTGTAACATCATACAAAAAATAGTTTTATACCCCAAAATTTAGCATTAATGCATTAAACATTGGGCGAGTCAAAATATATAGATGGATGGATCAAAGTGTCAAAGAGTTATAAAAATCTAAATAGTCAGGGAATTTCATTGAGTCTGGAAATTTTTTATCTTTTTGTAATTGGACAAGAATTCAGATTGGGAAAAAATTAAACTTTAAATATAAAAAAGACTCTTTTTTCGAAAAAAAAAAGTTTCCGGTTAGGAAGCTATTTATAAATAAGTCAGAAAAAAGGGAATTTTGATCTATAGAGTCTTGGAAAAAACATTAAATACTCTGAACTTGGGAGTCTAGTTCCCCTGCTGTATACATATAAAACTATTTAAGAATAAACTAGGTTCCAATCATTAAAAGTAGAAAAAAATTCTGAACATTGAAAATAATGCATTTTCTATGGCAAATGTGGCATGTTCTGTACACAGTAGTATCATTTTTAAAAGGGCATCTATCTTTTTCCACTTTGAAAATAAAATTTCTCAAGAAAAATTATATCTTCAGCTTCTATTAAGAAACGAAAAAAAGTTAAAAAACGATAATTTTCATAACTATAAAGTAAAGAAAAAACGACTTTCACTATGGCAAAAAACAAACTTTAACGAAGCCACAAAACGCTCTTTTATCATGATCATGCCTCTCGTCCCTTTAATTTTCAAACGTGAATGAATGACGGGAAATTTATGGAAAATATTTTTCTCTTCTCATCTCATGACTTCTATCGTTCGTTCAATTTTTTTCATATAGATAGATACTATTCATCTACCAGGTTGCATGATTCACTTCAAATTCATTTTATTTTTATCTTATCTGGTCGCAGGAAAAATTTTCTTCTTGCGTATTTGATAATTTCATTTTAACGATATATGACAAAGAAAAAAAATCAACAAGTGGTTGTTTGAGAACTTTAAATTGCCGTGAATGAATTTAAAAAGACATCAAAAAAATTTAACATACATGATTGCGCTATTGATTTTGCATAAAATTGGCATTTAATAAGTAAGAAAACATAAATATATTTTCGAGTATTTACAACTACTCTGTGTAGTAATACAGTTAGTAGAGTATGTTTGTATAATTCTAGAACTTTAGCTTCTTCAAAGCCAACAATACAAAAACTTTCAAAAGTGTATAATCTCACAATTTTACATTTAGAATTTTTTCATATGCAGAGCTATAAAGCACAAAATATAGCGACATTTATAGTGCGTGGTATTTGTAAGTTACATCAGGCTTCATGTGCTAAGAATGAATTAATGTTCAAGTAATACAAAACTCCTGAAAATTGTCTATTGTCATTATCTCCACTAGAAACGCTTTCCAAATGCATTTCCTGTGAATCAGGAATATACTCGTAGCCCAATTTTCACGAGGAAAATACAAGTAGTCCTGCCTGATATCACCTACAAGCATTGCAAATAACAAAAATTCCAGTCTTGAAGCCAACAATTGCCGATAATTTAAACGAACCATTTTATAAATCAAACATCTTATGAATCATGTCATAATGGGAAAACCATCACAGAAAGCAGGTTAGAGTGGGAACGGATCTAATAACCGATCATTGTGGAGTAATGAAGCACTTGCATACAATGGGATTACAAGTGGATGATCCAAAATTCAGGTTTTGTCAGGCAGAGGATGAAACCGCTTCTCACATTCCATGAAAATGTGGTATTCTAAAAGAATAGAGAAATGAGGAACTGGGGAACTGGGGATAACAAGCTTTGGAACTAAAATTGTCGAAAAGCACCTAGTGCGCCGAATGCTAAGGTTTTCCCAGCTGTTCGGTCTTAACTAGATGAAGTAGTGACCCAGGAAGCACAATAAGCCCTGAGGCTGCAGTGTTGAGGCTCAACCAACCTTAGCAAATTAACCAAATTAACATACATAGAAACTGTTATCTGCAAAAAATGAGAACCAAATGTTGAAATTAAAAATTGAATAGCCAAAGCACGAAAAATGTCCATAAAAATAAAGCAAGCTTTTTTGTACACGGGATATAAACTTCGATTTAAAATTCAGAAAGCTCCAATAATACAACTATCCAGTTCTCCTGAAAGGAGTAGGTATTCGTAGAAGCTTGGACAGTTAGACCTGTCAAAGATACTTTAGGATAGTGTCTAAATACCAGATAAGTTAGTTATTTAAAAAGTGTCCAAAGCTACTTTAGATATCTATTTACTCTTAAAATAAAGATACTCAAATACTTATCTTAACCTTTTTGAAATACCTTTTAGTTACATTTTATACTTTGTATGTACTAAGTTTCGTGATGTACTAAGTAAGATTCTTAGATAATCAGTTAATGTATTTCTTATAATTAATTCCTAGCCTTAGTTTGTTTTCAATTCTTATGTTTCCGAAGATTTTTGATGATCTATAATTCAAATATTATTTTTTTAATTTTCATAAACGTTATTCTGTTCAATCAGGTAGTCAGGTAACCCATTTTAGTTTTTATTCCATACTTTATTTTGACTAACTTTTTGTAAGAAATTATCTTAAATACCGAAAAGTATCTAAGATACTTTTTCAAGTTGCAAGCTACCATTCTTTTTCAAAAGTATCTACGATACTAGTTACTATTTGCCAAGAAATAAAGGATTTAAGATACTTTAAAATATTTAAAATAAGTAAGTTACTTCAAAATAACTAAGATACTTTTTCTGACAGCTCTGTGGGCGGTTATAGACAATTTACTGAAAACAACCGAAGCTTTCTAAAATCAGGACGTACAGGAGAATTCTGAAACCTCGATGGATGAATAAAATAACGAATGAAGAAATATTAAGACTCAAAAAATCAAACGAATTTGGTGAACATCATAAAGCCTCTGGAACTTGAATACTATGATCATGTTATAACTTATGAGACATCCAAAAAATACGCATTATTACATTTAATAATTTCAGAGAAAATTAGGGGGAAAAGAAGTATAAGCAGAAGGACAACATCATGGTTGAAGAAATTAAGGACGTGGTTCGGTAGGTCGTCAACATAATTGTTCCGGGATTTAGTAATGATGATTGATATACTAGCCATCATAAAATCATGGTCAGCGTTCATATCGGTCATGAATCCTAAAGAAAAATCATTAATCTTGTATTTCCCAAAGTTTGGTACCTCCAGGAGTACGTAAAAAAATTTGCAAGGATACGCACTACATTTGGCTACCCTTAGAGTACTAGTGTTTCAAACAACAGTACCAAATAAAAATGGTCAATTTTATATTTTTTTTTTTTAAATGGGTACCCAACCTCACGGTCATAACGTAAGCATTGCAAAAGCCAAAAGGAAAACTCTAACGTAGACCTTTCAAAATTATGGTGGTAATGATTAGTGAATTATTCATAGCTTTTATCTGATTAAATATTGTATATCTTGATTATTTTTTCTGGTTATTCTTATATTTAAGAATAATTAGAAAAGTACCACATCAAATGTATCACTAAATAATTTTTATGCTGAATCCCTTTTAATAAATTAGTGTATAGTCTAAAAATTTTAAATCCGGTCTTAGTGCAGCCAAATGTATAATCAATTACCAGTAACTCATGTGGTTTCAACACCAAAACTTTTTTTTCTATGTTATAAGACTAGAAATATTAAAATTAAATATGCATGTAACAAACAAAGGTTGATTTTTTAAAATGGAATAGTTCTGCTTTAATTCGTTCGGTATCTCTTACATTTTGATCTCATCCTCTCCTCGCCTAATCTCTTATTTTATTCCCAGTTTCAATATAGGTAAGTAAAAACGAGTCCGCGATTCGTTATAAGCGCTGAAAGGGAATAATACCTACACCGTCCCTATTCCCATTCTCCCCTATTCCCAACTCCAGTTTTCTCTTTTCTTCAATCCCAGCAAACCATACATTTTCATCCTTTTACAATCGGCCGCATCATATATCGTACAAATATTCCGTCCATTTCGTCAGTTGGTATAAAGGAGATGTTAAAGCGTTCAGAAGAATGTCCCATGTGACGTCACATTTTATTGAAAAATCCCTTTCGATGGATGCAAACATTGTCTATTGTGTTCCCATAATGTATATAAGCTGCATATATTAAATGCATAGGAAACAGTCTAATAGAACGACCAATGGACTTAAAAAACTTCAAGAACAGAGTTTGTTTGGAGATGAAACCGTATGAGAACAAAGTTAAAAAAAGAACTTCGCATGGAAACACAAGGAAAGAAATATGGAAATGTAAAAGAAAAACAGATATATAAGGGTATTTGGGAATTTTTTATTTTGTTTTGTTTGTAAAGAATAAAGAAAAGAAATAAGAAAAAATTTGCTTCCTTATAGCTTTTAACTAGAAAATGTCAATCTTAAGACTCGAATTATACTACGTTATGACGTTTAAGAAAACAGTACTCTTCTTTAACAGTGTAAATATATTTGAAGATGCTTAATTTGACTTTATAAAAGCTCTTTTGGACTACATAAAAAAAGCCCTTCTTGTTCTGTTTATGTATTTAAGAACAAGTAAACTATGATTTTTACTAAGAACAATATTCATATTTAATAAAGCAAACTAAATTCTATTCCTTTGATTGAAAACTAACACTACAATAGGTGCAAGTAATTAGACCTAGCTAAGGGATATTTTAAATAAAATTAAAACTATACGTCCGAATCAACAAAAGGTAGGTATAGCAGGATTGGCTTGGGAAAACTTTTCATTGTGTTCCACGTCTAATAAATTCGAAAAAAATTCTAAGTATGAACCGTTTGAGATAATAAGTAGAAAATTTGGCCAATTTTTTTTTATTGAGTATCAAAACGAACCCCTGAGTTCGAATCGAAAAAGCTGTATGGAATTTTCTCACACAAACCTTGCTTACCCTTAAATTTTAATTAAGCCTCCATATAAATTACTAAGTATAATATAATAATAATAATAATAAAACTTTATTTCCTCCAACTAATCTACACTTGTAAGTTTACAAATTTAAAATTTTGTTTACTTATCTTAACATTTTTGTTTAACTTAAAAGTTCCTTCTTGTGTTTCCCACAATATTTTACCTTTTAACTTTTTCTACTCATTTCCCTTTCCTTTATTTTTATTTTTTGATTTCATTATAGGGGTGCCCTTTTAAGGGGGAGAAATTCAAAAACTCCCTCTGTCATTGTTAAAAAAAACAAAATAAAAAAAAACTTTTTTAGAAAGAAAAAAAAAACATATATTTTAAAAGTACCTAAGTAAATTAAATATAATTGGTTAAGTATTAACAATTAATAGGTTAATCTCAATTAAGTTATAATAGTTTTTTTTCTTTTATTATATTAGCCCGTGTTTTATTCTTTTGTGTTTGTAGATACCTTGATCGTAGTGTAGGTCTTTTAGTATGTCCTTATCAGCTATATTTCCCCGCTCATAAAATTTTTTGGCATATTTTTTAATGTGCGTTTTTATAAAGTCTATTTCTAGATCTTCGTGCATTTTTTTTATGTACGTATTTCTTGGATAGTTTCCTACTAGTCTTAGGAATTTGTTCTGGAGAATCTGTAGTTTGTTATATGTGGTTTCGCTAACAGTGTGCCACACAGGACATCCGTATGTTATTACAGGCCTAACCATTACTTTGTATAGTAACAGTTTGTTCTCTGCACTAAGTTTTGATTTTTTGTTAATTAATGGGTAGAGTGTTAGTAGCAACCCAATGCATTTGTTTATCACCCCGTTGACATGATTTGTGAATGTCAGCCTCTGATCTAGAGTGAGTCCAAGATATTTGACATTTTTAGACCATTCCAGGGGGACATGATTTAATTCTATTTTTTTGCTAATTTCTGGTCTTCTTTTTGTGAATATGATGCATTCAGACTTTTGATCATTTATTGTGGTCTACCACTTATTAAAGAACTTAGTTATTCCTTGTCCTGCCCGTTGTAGCCTATTTATAATGGCTGTTATTCTGTACGATTTAGTGTATGCACAGGTATCATCTGCAAAGAGCGCTACTTCCACATCTTTTGTTTTTGGAATGTCATTAATATAAAGTAGGTAGAGTTTGGGACCCAGGACAGAACCCTGTGGGACACCTGCTACAACTTCTTTGATGCTTGACTTATATCCGTTGTATTCTACATACATTTTTCGATTTTTTAGGTAACTTTGTATTAAGTATATTATGTATGTGGGAAATTTGTAATTGATTAGCTTGAATATGAGTCCAGTATGCCACGCTGTGTCAAATGCTTTCTCTATATCTAGAAAAATGGCACCTGTATGTTTATTGTTATTAAATTCTCTTGTTATGTCATTTACTAGCCTGACTAACTGCATTTCTGTGTTATGTCGCTGTCGAAATCCAAATTGTTCTTTTATAAGTATATTATTTTCCTTTGCATGCCTGGACATCCTAATTTCTACTATTTTTTCCACTAATTTGCTTAAATGCGAGAGAAGACTAATAGGCCGATAGCTTTCCACGAGTGTGGGGTAAGTATAATATAAAAACAGAATTGTAACTTCTGGTGTATTCAAAAAACAAAATCCAACATTTTTAAAAAGCTTTGCCGGTTGGTATAATAGTACTAATATAAATGGATAATAAGCTCTAATGCTTCAACACATAAGTATTCAAAAAACGTCTTCTTACATTTGGAAATTATGATCAATAACTAGTAATCAGGCTTAAAGACCTAGAAATAAAAACTATTTTCCTTGTTAAACAGTTGTTTTAAATTATCAAGAATTACTCAAAAATATTTGTATCATGCGACGATAAACCAACGTACTTCCCATGATACCATTTGCTACAATTTCAAAACCGCCTCTTGGTTATTATTTTTAGTAATTCTACCTTTGAAAGTTGAGGTACTTACTATTTTCTTCTTAGTTTTTGGTGACTAGAGTTTTGAGGGTTTTTACAACCACCAACAACACGTGCAAAGAAAATTAAAAAAAAAAAAACCGAACATTATTTCGACCATAATATTGTATTGAATCAAGTCATAGAAATATAAGGAATATATAGCAGCAAATTATACAAAAGAGTAAAACTATAATAAAAACTTAAGAGTAATTCGCATGATTTCTTATTATTTGTGTGTCTCACAAATAAATGTCCCCTGCCATAGGGGTAGCAAGCAATTTGCCAAAAATTTGTGTCATTTCTTAAGTATTGGCGACCTGAAAATATAATCCTTAAATCCATATCGATCATTTTAAATTGTATTCGTAACAAAGGCCTTACTACCCGTACCTAAGCTTATTAAAAAAGGTATACTTATTTAAAAATATTAAAATTCCTCCTATTGTGTATAAGTTCTTTAAATTATGTTGTCCCCAATTTTAACGAAAAGTCGTTGGAATGCAAGAAAACACCTCAAACATTAGTATCCCGCTGGAACCAACTACCTGGTATACCCAAATAAAAATTTTGGAATTTACTCTAATTGTCCACTAATCCGGACAATGAAAGTAAAATCATGTTCTAAGAGTACCTTTACTTGGAAAATTATAATCTGTTTAGTTAAATTGTTCAAATCGTTAAAAATCAATTTTTAACCCCTAAGGTACAACAAAATTTCCATCATCCCGCTTCTATTAACTACTATACCAATTGTGTTAGAGTAGGCTAAATAAAATAAAAGAAATACTATGTCTTATAGAAAACTCTTTCAGAAAAATTTGTCGGCCCTTTGCAGGGCCTGAAATAATTGGTGAACAGAAGAATCTACTTGGAGCTGGTGTATTTGGTGACGGCTTTAGTTCCTTCACTAACAGCGTGCTTGGCCAATTCACCAGGCAACAGTAGACGAACAGCAGTCTGGATTTCCCGACTGGTGATGGTCGACCTCTTGTTGTAGTGGGCCAAACGGGAAGCTTCAGCGGCGATACGTTCGAAGATATCGTTGACAAAGCTGTTCATGATGGACATGGCTTTGCTGGACACTCCAGTATCGGGATGGACTTGTTTCAACACTTTGTAGATGTAGATAGCGTAGCTTTCCTTGCGCTTACGCTTCTTCTTCTTGTCGGTCTTGGTGATGTTTTTCTGGGCCTTTCCAGCCTTTTTCGCAGCTTTACCACTTGTCTTGGGCGGCATTGTTGAGATATCGTTGTTGTCGGAATTCGAGAACACTGATACTTACCATTATTTTTCAGCCTTTTTTAAATGTTTAACTTGGGTGGGAAAAATGTTTTTTGAGCCACGCGGGACACAATTGGTTGACACAATACAAAGAAGTTGAAGTGGAGAGAGTAAATTAGCATGGAGCGCACAAAACCCCATGGGGAGCTCAGCAGCTGCAAAAAACCCAGACCGTTTTTGCAGCTGCCTCAGGCCATGGCTAGAATGCTTCGCTCTAATTGGTTGGCAGCAAAATTATTCCGAGGCACAAAAAAAGAATAAATAGCTTCACAAGCCGTTTTTTGAAGCATAACTTATCAGTTTCTCAGAATCTGTTAAACTTAAACTCGTTACAACAATGTCTGGACGTGGTAAAGGTGGAAAAGTTAAGGGAAAGGCAAAGTCTCGTTCAACCCGAGCTGGACTTCAATTTCCCGTGGGTCGTATCCATCGTTTGTTGCGAAAAGGCAACTACGCCGAACGTGTTGGTGCAGGAGCACCAGTGTATTTGGCTGCCGTCATGGAATACTTGGCTGCTGAAGTTCTGGAATTGGCTGGAAACGCTGCCCGTGACAACAAGAAAACTCGTATCATTCCTCGTCACTTGCAACTTGCCATCCGTAATGACGAAGAATTGAACAAATTGTTGTCTGGAGTCACCATTGCTCAAGGTGGTGTCCTACCAAACATCCAAGCCGTTTTGCTGCCCAAGAAAACCGAGAAGAAAGCCTAAACGTCTCATCAACCATCACTCTTTGGTCCCTTGCGGGACCGCAAAACTTTTATTAAAGAGAAAATATCTAAGACAAAATCTTAATTACTACTTACCTTAGAATCTTACCAATTGAAAAATATTCTACTATTTATACCCTTTACCATACTAAATTTTTCCACATATCTGGCAAATTCAAATTCTGTAGGGTGCCACCAGCGTTCTTTGATAGATTTTAATGTGGAATTATTTTCATAAAAAGTGGAACATATATCAAGATAATTACTTGGTAAAGATATTTAAATCATCCGCGATAAAATGCGAATAAAGATAGTGTCATAATTTTTGGCGTTTTCAAAATTATAACAGTAATAACTGAAGTTCATTTTCAACTTTGAAATACGATAACTCTATATTAATATTTTGATATTATCTTGACTTTATGGAGATCAAATTTATCTTTTAAAGTGTTCTATATCGAAACTAAATTCTAAAATTAAATATTTGGCCAATAAGATTGGAAAATAATGCCCTAAGTGCTAATGTTTAGTCCACTTTTGAAATCCAAAAATCAAAAGAAATATTTTTTTCGTTTAGTTATATTCATCTTAATGTATGTTAATATTATTTTGCCAGATAGTAATGTGTTTTTAAACATTTAATGGCTTGAATGGCTTATTATATAAAAAAATACGAACTATTATTTATTCTTTAATCGATTTTGAAATGTTATGATAAAGGTCCTGGAGCTATAATGAATACTAACCCAAAGTTATTACCAAAACATTTTCTATATTAATCTAAGAGCATTCGATGTTCATTATTGCCATTTTTTCTTCAATTTCTTATTCGATAACTTTCAGTAGGTACTCCAACTGGTACCAACAAAGAATGATAAAAAATCTAAACACAAAAAATTTTTGGAATAAATTCGTACCAAATTTATATGAAACAATTAAAAAGCTAGCAAATATTCCTAATTAATCTTGGTCAATCAATATAAATTAAATACCAAAAAGTGCTCAAGAATATTCAACAAAGAAAACTATTCTGCATCACGGCAATGCAAGATTCCTCTGCAGAAGGAAAGCCCTGGAAAAAATTAAAAGAAAGGTATTGCCATTTATTCCTCCAATGTTAATATTTCCACATTAATTCTTTAGTGGTCGATTAATTTTTGTAAATTTAGCATTAAAAATTTGCTCATTATATGATAAATGGTTCATAATATTGAGGTTGATTTTATATCATCAGTTTTGAATAAAAATTTTCTGTTTTTATTTTATGGTTAAAAAAACGAAATTACTTTCCGTTCCCGCCAATATTAAAGTAAACTGCACACTGGGTCCATTTGTAGCGTCTATTAAATATACTTGCCATGTATTATTTGCTTGAATTCAAATTTTAATAAACTATTTGAAACTAAATACATATTATAGTTATATATTACAAACCGTGAAAAACTACTGATCTTAAAGAAACTTATCTTAAAAATATCGCTTCTAAAATGGACATATAATTGAAATATTGAATTGTCCGGGCCCAAGAAAACTTTCTTTTTGTGTTAATTTTGAAATGAATTATATTAGTTCAGGAGCTTAAACCTAGGGGGTCATATAATCTATCTACAATGGTTATATTAAACAATTAGTGGTCTTTAACAAAATGGATTTAAACCATTATGTAATGATAATTACAACGCCTGCATTTGCATGGGTATTTATTCTGTAACATTTTAGGTAAATTGATTTTCAGACCCCTAATTTATTAAATGAATTTACAATGCTTCTAGTATAATTTTTATTTTAATAACTCTTCACTACCATGAAAGGGATTTTTAAAACACATATGCTTAATGATTACCATTATATACCGGTATATACTTGGAATAGATTTTTTCGCAGACTTTGAACAGTATATACGTGTTTAGAAATAATTTTGAATTGCAATATTTAAAATATCAGCGTTGCATTTACTAAATAAACATAAATAGTTTATATTGATTTTAATAATTAACAACTATTAAAAAAAATTAGCCCCATGATTGCGTAGCTATAATTTCGAATAGATATTCTTTTTAACAATTCAATTGTTTGTGAAGTACGAATTCCCATAATTTTTTTAATAATTTTTAGGAAGAATTAAAAATCTTAAATGCAACTAATTTAATGTCAAATAATACATTTTAGATATCGAACTCTTTTTCATACTACCGAATTTGAAAATACACTTTTTAAAGTCTTTAATGATGCACAAATTGATTCATAAATTCCTATACACTTTGTTATAAATTACTTGAATGTTTATAAACCATCATTCTAAAAAAATGAACATATTTTTGGATAGATAACTGTTTTCAATACATCATTTAAAATAAACTTTAACCATCTATTGTAACTTTTAATTTTTACTGCTAAGCTTCAATTGTTAAAATAATGAAGTCAAGTTTGTTATAAACGTTAAACTAAATGAAGTCATCAAATTTAAACCAGTTCCAATTTTAATATAGACCCATATATATTAACTATTTTACATGTGTGTAATTTCTTGTATTATACTAATAACCAAAAATTTATGAATTTCATATTGCATTAAACGTTAAGAACTATACATGATCTTGGATTTTATAGAAGATGTCTGTTACAGTTAAAGGAAATATAATTATTCATCTATCGTTGGTCTATCGTCACATTATATTCGTAATACTATCATGTAAACTTATTAAAATTATATATTACCAAATTGTATAATATGTGACATAAACTAATCGATTTCCTTAGAGACACTAATCTGGATAATTTATTATAGACCAATGAAACAGTAAATGGCTCTATATATCCGTAGTATCGTTTATAAATTTTCATTCAAAGGTGGTGTGCATGTTCGCATATTCGACTTTAAACTAACCAGTAGGTACTAATCTAATATCAAATACTGATATCATATGAATAGATGTCTCAAATATTACTCTTTAATAAAAATTTTCAGGCCCCAACGGGGCCAAAGATTTTATTGTGTAGAAGAGATCTAAGCTCGTTCACCACGAATGCGGCGAGCAAGTTGGATATCCTTGGGCATGATGGTAACACGCTTGGCATGGATAGCGCACAAGTTGGTATCTTCAAAAAGACCAACCAAGTAAGCTTCGCTAGCTTCTTGAAGTGCCATCACAGCAGAGCTTTGGAATCGAAGATCAGTTTTGAAGTCCTGGGCGATTTCACGAACAAGACGTTGGAATGGCAATTTACGGATCAACAATTCAGTACTCTTCTGGTAACGACGGATTTCACGAAGAGCGACAGTTCCTGGCCGATAACGATGAGGTTTCTTGACACCACCAGTGGCAGGTGCGCTTTTCCGTGCAGCTTTGGTAGCCAACTGTTTGCGAGGAGCTTTTCCTCCAGTTGATTTACGAGCAGTTTGCTTGGTACGGGCCATTGTTGCGAAATTATAACTTTGACTAACGAGAGAACAAAATTAGAATAAAATTTCATTGGAATTCCCACTCTTATTTATACTTGGCATTTGGGATTTTGCCGCGCTTCACTTCTATTGGGTAACGTTCTCTTGTTTGGGGCGGAGCTTCAAAAGTGTTTAAATACTCTCGACATGAAATGTTTTAGCCATCAGTTTCTTAACTTTCGAGTAGTAGTTACGAACTTCTGAAAATCCGAAACAATGACTGGACGTGGTAAAGGAGGCAAAGGTTTGGGTAAAGGTGGTGCCAAGCGTCATCGCAAGGTTCTTCGTGATAACATCCAAGGTATCACCAAGCCCGCTATCCGTCGTTTGGCCCGTCGTGGTGGTGTTAAACGTATCTCTGGGTTAATCTACGAGGAAACCCGTGGTGTACTCAAAGTGTTCTTGGAAAACGTCATCCGTGATGCTGTCACCTACACTGAACACGCCAAGAGGAAAACCGTTACCGCCATGGATGTGGTTTACGCTCTTAAACGCCAAGGTCGTACTTTGTACGGTTTTGGAGGTTAAGTTCTTCATTTTGGAAAATCATCGTAGTTGTATTAGATCCCTTCGGGGATCGCCAATATTTTAACTAAAGAGTTATCAAATTAAGACATTTTCTTAAATTATTTTATTTCAATTATTTACTAGGTTCATCCCTAATTACACGCAAAGGTGTATGAAGGGAAAATTACTTTAAATTTGGTTACAGCTGTAAGCGTTTTAAATTTTAAATATATATAATACATAAAAATCTATTATGGATTGAATACTTTGGAAAATATATATAAACAAGAAACAGGAAAATATTCAACCGTCTAGAATGCAGAACAACCATATCGCACAAATATATATTACTCAGTTTGTTTATAAATTGTTTGAAAAAAAAATTAAGAAAAGTTTTATCTCTTAGGGTCCTAACCATTTTATCAACACTTACCTTCAATTAAGCTCTCCTAAAGCTCTAAGATAATTTTATATCTAAGTTATTAATTTTCAAACTTGGGTACCAAATTAAAGGACGGTAGGATTTGCTTTCCATATAAATCGTTACATAAGTACTGTATTCCAGAAATAGTTTCAAATTTATGAAATACAATTTTAGTTTAACAAAAAATTAGCAGTTGTAATTGGTAAATCACTGCGTTTTATTTTAGAGAAGAATCTTACTTAAGGAATGGACCATACAACCATTACTTAAAGAAACAAAAATTTAAAATTTTGTAGCTAAATAATAATCTGTAGTTATATTATCTGCCAAATAAATTAATAATTTTTTTGCTCGGTTAATGTTCGTTAAAAAATGGAGTTAATAGTTCATGGGATTTTTAGATTAAAATCAAATTGTAGTAAATTAAGTCCCAAAAGTAAACGAAACCTTGTAGATACGAGGATCGAATGAAAATCATTAAAAAACGTATTGGATTTAATGTTCGAAAATCCCATGAGCTTTTGACGACTTAGATTACTAAAAATCCTATTTTAAATAGGTAATGATGTATTATTCTTTCAGCATTCAAAAATTCCTTTGAAATTATTTTACTGTTTCCTAAATTATTTTTATTGAAACGAAGTTTCCACTCGGTTGCAATTAAAATATGGTTTCTAATTTCACCGTAAGATTTGGGATCACTTTGTAATGCTTTTTTTTAAATCTATGTTCAATGTTTCCTACGGAAACTCCTGAAACATTGGGCTTAAGGTATTTGAATATTAATGTGTCAAAATTTTCTTATATGACTAAAATATTATTAGTTGTATGTACATTAGAGTAGTGATTGTTTGAGTAGTGATTGTATTAGTATTACATTACACAGTAAATACTATGTCGCCTTGTGATGGATTAGTAAAATAAGCAGAATTTATAAAACTTTGGAAATCATTATTTATTGAATACTATTAGCTAAAATTCATGTGTTAATTTTCTAGAAAGTACCTATACAAAAATTCATTGTACAACTATTTGAACTGAAAAACAATTTTTGGAAAAACTAAATTGAGAAATTATACAGAAATTAAAGCTTCGTAGAAAACTATTCTCTTTAAAGCTCACTCTTCATTATTTGAATATGCAGTCCTATTTCGCCACATAAAAAATGAAATAGAGAATTTTTAATTATTAGTATAGTTACTATTAAATTTTATTTTGTATAAGGGAAAGATTTACTGCTCGGGCTGTCCAACTTTTAATTTTTTGAAAATATTAAATTATAAAATAGTTTATGGACTTATAAAGAATTTTCATATATAAACATACAAATTCGAAAAAAATCACCGTAGTTTTAATTTTGATACTTTCCTGGAAATGGAGAAACCTAATATCTTCTAGAAATGTATATTTTTAACAAAAGTTTTTGGATTATGTTTTGGGACTAATTTGCAATCGAAAGATACAGAAATATTTTCAATTTTAATGTTATCATACAAAATTCGTAAAATTCCATTACATACACAACATTACATTACATTTACAAAATCCATATCATTAATTTCACATAATTTACAGAAAAAATCATATAAATTTATTTTGAGTATCACAAAATGAAGGTAATGCTTAATTTAAAGTTAATGGAAATATTTTTTAAAATTCTTTTCTTGAAGGCTCTCTTTTAAATGGTCATTGCAGTATTTCATCACAAAATTCGGCTAATTCTGCTGGATATTGTTTTGTGATTCTAGTCTATATTGATTCACTTCATCAGTACATACAATTTTTAGATGATTAATAGGTACTTTGCCTGTACTGCAGTATATTGCACCAACGAAAATTTTCTCGGAAATTTTTTGAGGAAACAGACACGTCTTCTAGAGTTGTAACCATTAAATTATTTTTGTACACGCAATGGCATCAACAGTAGAACAAACACCATAAATGGTCGCTTTTCCGAATATTAAAAATAGAAGAAAGACATTCATCTGAAAAAACCTATATGCCAAAATATACGAGTCTGCATTTTCAGAAATTGCATATTCAAATGATATCCGCGTCTTACGATTCTTCGGATATATGTATTTTGGTCTATATGTTTCGTTTGGGATTTCTTCCATAAGCGGCAATAATAACAAAAATTAACTAATATTTTGGCTTTTTGAGCTTAGATTTTAATAGCAATACTGGTATATTTTTATTATTACCAACAGTTTATACTTAGATAATATTTTAACTTAGTAATTTACTACATCGTTATACAGCAGCGAAATAAATTTTCTTAAAGATATAAAACCATGATCCCATTTACTTTCTGCAAAGATAAATTTTTAAACACTACTGTAGTTCATGAGTGATATTTTAAAAAGTTTATTCTAGAACTGTAGTATTTCAGGGTTTGCAATGAATAAAAATAAAACGATTTAGGTCAAAAAATTTCTTATAATTCGCATTTAAGACAAAGTCAAACCATTGTGAAAAACTGGACAATAATTATATAAACCACATTTTAACTTAGCTTTAATACCAATAATTCAGGAACAATATATTTTTGATGAATTTGTATTTCAAAAATATTGAATAATTCTTTGAATCAATTACAATAATATTCCATTTAGCAACTTTCGGTTGTGGGAAATTGTACGAATATAAAAGACTAGCATTTAGCTAAATATTCTCCTATATTAGTGATATTCACTTTAATATTACTCTTTAGTTTCGTTATAGAAAATAAAAAAAAATCTCAAATAAATTTAGTTCAAATCCCTAAAGGTCATATAAATTAAAAATAACAATTTCAAACGTATTTCCAAAGTTGAAAATGGATTTCAATTATTACATTATTTTATTAACATCAAAATTACGACGTTATCTTGTATATTATTTTTCTCCAAAAATAAACTTCATCAAGTAATTATTTTGATCTTGGTCCAATTCTTTGTAAAAATAAAATCACTTAAATTTCTTAATATGCTTCACAGGAGTAGAATTGGCCAGATAGATGGATAATACAGTAAAGGGTACAATTAGTAGAATGTTATTCAATTGATAAGATTCTAAGGTAAGTAGTAATTAAGATTGTCTTAGATATTTTCTCTTTAAGAAAAGTTTTGCGGTCCCGCAAGGGACCAAAGAGTTATCGTTGATGAGATGTTTAGGCTTTCTTCTCGGTTTTCTTGGGCAGCAAAACGGCTTGGATGTTTGGTAGAACACCACCTTGAGCAATGGTGACTCCAGACAACAATTTGTTCAATTCTTCGTCATTACGGATGGCAAGTTGCAAGTGACGAGGAATGATACGAGTTTTCTTGTTGTCACGGGCAGCGTTTCCAGCCAATTCCAGAACTTCAGCAGCCAAGTATTCCATGACGGCGGCCAAATACACTGGTGCTCCTGCACCAACACGTTCGGCGTAGTTGCCTTTACGCAACAAACGATGGATACGACCCACGGGAAATTGAAGTCCAGCTCGGGTTGAACGAGACTTTGCCTTTCCCTTAACTTTTCCACCTTTACCACGTCCAGACATTGTTGTAGCGAGTATAAGTTTAGCAGATTCAGAGAAACTGATAAGTTATGCTTCAAAAAACGGCTTGTGAAGCTATTTATTCTTTTTTTCAGACTCGGAATAATTTTGTTACCAACCAATTAGAGCGAAGCATTTTGGCCATGGCCTGAGGCAGCTGCAAAACCGGTCTGGGTTTTTTGCAGCTGCTGAGCTCCCTATGGGGTTTTGTGCGCTCCATGCTAATTTACTCTCTCCACTTCAACTTCTTTGTATTGTGTCAACCAATTGTGTCCCGTGTGGCTCAAAAAACATTTTTCCCACCCAAGTTAAACATTTAAAAAAGGCTGAAAAATAATGGTAAGTATCAGTGTTCTCGAATTTCGACAACAACGATATCTCAACAATGCCGCCCAAGACTAGTGGTAAAGCTGCGAAAAAGGCTGGAAAGGCCCAGAAAAACATCACCAAGACCGACAAGAAGAAGAAGCGTAAGCGCAAGGAAAGCTACGCTATCTACATCTACAAAGTGTTGAAACAAGTCCATCCCGATACCGGAGTGTCCAGCAAAGCCATGTCCATCATGAACAGCTTTGTCAACGATATCTTCGAACGTATCGCCGCTGAAGCTTCCCGTTTGGCCCACTACAACAAGAGGTCGACCATCACCAGTCGGGAAATCCAGACTGCTGTTCGTCTACTGTTGCCTGGTGAATTGGCCAAGCACGCTGTTAGTGAAGGAACTAAAGCCGTCACCAAATACACCAGCTCCAAGTAGATTCTTCTGTTCACCAATTATTTCAGGCCCTGCAAAGGGCCGACAAATTTTTCTGAAAGAGTTTTCTATAAGACATAGTATTTCTTTTATTTTATTTAGCCTACTCTACCACAATTGGTATAGTAGTTAATGGAAGCGGGATGATGGAAATTTTGTTGGATCTTAGGGGTAAAAATTGATTTTTACCGATTTGAACAATTTAACTAAACAGATTATAATTTTCCAAGTAAAGACACTCTTAGAACATGATTTTACTTTCATTGCCCGGATTAGTGGACAATAGAGTAAGTTCCAAAATTTTATTTGGGTACACCAGGTAGTTTTTTCCAGCGAGATACTAGAGTTAAAGGTTTTACCTTGCCTTCCAACGGCTTATCGTTAAAATTGGGGACAACATAATTTGAGGTACTTATACACAATAGGATTAATTTTAATATTTTTAAATAAGAATACCTTTTTTAATAAGCTTAGGTACGGGTAATAAGGCCTTTGTAACGAATACAATTCAAAATGATCGATATGGATTTAAGAATTATATTTTCAGGTCGCCACTACTCATTAGTGCTGTCGTCAATTTTTAGCAATGTTGGTAATTGCTTGCCGCTGTGAAAGCAAATGTTTTCGTAGAATGACAATTGTATATAATTTTTTGCTAATTTTTGTTTTAATTCACGCTTCTATGACTTTTGGTGAATCAATTCTATATCATGGTCGAAGTATTGTTCAGTTTTTCAATTTATCTTTACACATATTGCCAATGGGTATTAAAACCTACCAAACTTTAGTCACCAAAAGCTTGATTTGGTGAAAACAAAGAAGGAAAAAATTTGCCAACACAATAATCCAAAAGTAGAATTACTAAAAATAACCACTCATGATGCAATGTTGCAAATGTGGTTGGAAAATTCTGATTGTTGTCCATTTATTGTTGCCCAATGATTTGGCAAAGTACCATGGTAATGTCAGTTCTTAAGCTGTCACTAAATACACACGTTTTTAGCAAATTACACAAATATTTCTGGCCCTACAAATGTCCATTTTTATGCTTTTAAAGTATTACTTATCTGAGACTTATACCATTTCAGCAAAAAATTAAAGTCCTTCTCAATAATATCTAAGCCATTTTAATTTAGTAAAGTTTGTTAACTGAAAGTTTTATAACTAAATGATATATAGTAATATATTGTTAACAATTGAAATAAATCAATTCAATTTTAATTTTTTTCACTTTTTTGCCATGAAAAACATTTTTTAGCCTAACAAATTAATATTATTTTTTTCCGTTGGAATAGAGATCGTGTAGATTGTTAAAGGCTTAAATCATTGACACATTGTTTAAACAATTAAACCAATCTTTCTCTTTGTATTTAAGTATATTTTTCTTTCAGGGGATTTTGAAGTTTCTGTACTGTGACGAAATTTTATACCTTATTCTTTATACAAATAATAAAAAGCAATAATAATCTGCGAAACGTTGTACAAAAAAAATAATATAAATTATTTAACAATAAAAGATCAAATTTTCGGAACTATGAGTACAACAAATTGAAGATAATTATACACACGTTTAGAACTACCAAATATGAAATAAATGCTCCCAAGTTACATGGATGGAGTTATCGTTGGTTTTTGTTCTGAACAAATTACTAATTTCTATATTTTTAATTTCTGAACTGAATATTGCAATACATGATATAGATCCCAAAACCAATTGAATCGGTTCATGCAAGAACAGCTTCAATCAATAGGGTTTTTGAGTGTATACAATATATAAAATATATTGCAGTCCAATTTATGTAGTATAATTTAACATAATAATATACAAATTTAATATAATAATTTACAAATTTAATATAATAATATACAAATTTAATATAATAATATATAAAGTTAATATAATAATAGATAAAAATCATACCACCAACATAAATTTGAAAGAAGTTCAAACAAAAATATTCGTCACGTATTACCCAGATACGTATTTCGATTGCCAAGCAATCTTCATCAGTGGTCATCAAGTAGTTATGATCACTCCGTAACTACTATGTGATGACCACTGATGAAGATTGCTTGGCAATCGAAATACGTATCTGGGTAATACGTCACGAATATTTTCGTTTGAACTTCTGTTCAAATTTATGTGGGTGGTATGATTTTTATCTATTATTATATTAAGTTTATATATTACTAGCTGATCCCCGCGACTTCGTCTGCGTAACGTAGGTGTAGATTATATTTTCTTTTCTAAATTTGCTATTTGTAGTGGTATATGAAAATTATTATTTTTCTTATTTCTTTTACGAAAACCATAATCATACTTAAAAACACTATTTTGTCAACTTTAAAAATACACATTTAATAAACTGTTACTTAGAATAAAATAGTTGTATATAATGATCAATTAATTTTCAAAAAATAATTATAAATATCTAAAAAGTATCTAAAAAAACCGTTTACCTACGGTAGGTATACCTACCGTGAATCAATTAATCCGTAAATCAATCAGCATCTATTCATAAATAAAAACTATCGTTAAGTTCCATAAAGTCAGTCATAATTATAACTTAAAACAGTCAAAAGTTATCAAAACACTCGCCTAGATATTTAGAATGGTAGTAAAAATCACACTTCATTGTCTCGACTCTCGAATGAACCCTTTTCTCGAAACTATTTCACAATTTACTAAACTACCACGAAATTAAAATTTGTTCAATTGCACAAAACCCAGTTCCTCCATAATCAAGTATAACCATTGTGTATCTATGCACTTATTATTAAAATATCTGAATTTCAACTATAAAATTAAACCATTTTCTTTTAGTTCACCGAATTTCTCGCTACTCGATATTCGCTCACTAATATATTTATTTGTGAAAACGTATTTCGGATTTTTGGTTTACAATATGTGAAAGCCAAAAAACTTAATGCTCACTTATGAACTTAACCTTTTTCAGATATATATATATATATAATAGAGTATAAATTTTTAAGCAGATCCTACGTTTTTGAATCTAATAATAAATCAACATTGTTTTATTTTAAGCGATAAAACGTTGCGCCTATTACGAACATATTTTGATAATTAAATTTGAAATTTCGATTGTTTGATAGACGTTATGCCGTACTAACTTTGCCACCATTTTTCACTTTTTTAGGGAAGAAATTAACAAAAACCCTTTCTTATTATATATCTGCATCGTATAAGAAAAACATTTTCCAAATTTCATCGACAAAAATATCCTTTTATTTGGAAAATACAATGTAAAACGAAAAAACTTATGACCTTCTTTATTTTGATCATCATTACTAAAAAGCAATTCGATTTCGCACATTTAGACGTTGTACATACAAAATTGTTGGAAACAGGTAGAAAACGTGGAAGGAAATAAGAATATTTTATATATTTTCAAGAACAATAATCGATTTTCAAATTTTTCTGAATACCGAAGAAAAGTTAGTTTGGAAGATTTTATATTTTGATTGATAATGAAATATATGACAAAAAATTGCTCCCTTAATGTTTTTCAGCAGAATAAATAATTGCTCCAGGTCACAATCATTGGTTCATAAAAATTAGATTTTAAAAAGTTTGATTGTTGAAAAACAAACAAAAATTAAAAATCGGTTTGTTAGTATAAGTACTACATATACTTTCATACTAATTTAGTGAAATAACGTTATTTATAACGTTGTTACTAAAATGATATAACAAAAACAGAAACTTATAATTAATTATTTATTTATTAATTGCACTTATTAAATTCAAAATTTCGATTGTTGACTAACTTTTCATTTTCTCATACAAACTTAGTCACCCCTTTTACTCTTTTAGGGTAGGAATTTTCAAAAAAAAAAATTCTTATCAGTTGTCTACTTCTTAAAAGGAATACATCGAATATTAAAATTTCATCAGTCAGAGGCGATATATAAATACAGGATTTTATGTATGCACGGTTTTAAAAACGTATTTACTTTAAGTTTAATTACTATTATTATTATTACTACTACTACTATTATTTTTTTATGTTAATATTTCAATATTGAGTAACTCTAAAGGTCTATTTACAACAATTTTGTAAAAAATAAAAATAAAAAAAAAAGTTTGCTGTAAGATCCGAACCCACGTCTTTATAATTAGGAGGATCAGAATGTCAGAAACTTAAGCCATTACGCTATTAACATCAACTATGTGTTTTATACATATAAAGGTTTATATTTCAAAGAGGCAATGTTTTAAAATTTAAATTGAATATACTGTGCTTTTTATCAGTTTAACTAAAAATATTTTTACAGATTATTTTCAAACTTTAAATTACCTTTCCAATGATATATAAGTCACCGGTCTAGTGTAAAAATTTATGTTTTCATCCCTAGGGAATACCTTCCCTTATTATTTTTTTGGAATGATAAGTAGCCTATAGTCTGTGGAAAAGTGTGTTGTATCTTAATACCAAATTTCATTAAATTCGGTTGTTCCGTTCTTTAGTTAAATCGGGACACACAGACAGACAGACAGACAGACAGAAAAAAAATTTAAAAATGTTAAATTCGGAATAAGGCCCTCTTGAAACAAATATTTACCCTAAAATTGGGTTCAAAATCGAAATGTACAGACAGACGCAAGAATTTTATATATTAGTATAGATTATATTAAATTTGTATATTATTATATTAAATTTGTATATTATTATGTTAAATTATACTACATAAATTGGACTGCAATATATTTTATATATTGTATACACAGTATAACTGTTCAAAGTCAGCGGAAAAAATCTTATTTTGAGGGTTTTTGAGATCATTTAAAATTCGTATCAGGGGAATTACTTTCTATGTTTTAGAGCTTTAGGCTATAAAAGTCTGTCAGTTTTATTTGGAGGCTATTAACAACAAATCTGACTATAATGAGATTCATTTAATTTTAAGCGTACGAACAAAATACTATAAGGACTATATTTAGCTTCTAACATTATCCTAAGGGAGTTTGTATATGAAAGACATTGCGTTCTTGTATTTGGGTACATAAAAATTGTCGGCAATAAAATAAAACAAGTGTGCCCTCTTTGATCTTATCAAACGTTAAAACCGTAAAGTGAAAGGATGTGTTAGGAACTGGAAAAATTTATGTAGTAGTTCTGTCGGGAATGAAACGATGGATGAGATGGGTTTAGCAGCGAGGAGGAGTTAGTTGGGACTCTTAATAGCGCCAAAGAGGGATAGTAACAATTCGGAGATGCAACAACGACTAGCACTTGCAACTGTCGACTCACTCTCTCGAATAACGAGCTGTTAAGAAATATTTTATGGAGTGAAAATAATAGAAAAATTTAGAGATTTTCACCACGAAAATGAAATAACAGAAAAAGCTCAAGGTAGTCGAGAGATGTAGCACGGTGTATATGTAGTGAAGTTGAATTTAAAGCTTGAAAAATCAAAGAAGGAAAATTAATTTTTCATGAAAAAAAAAACATGCGGAATGAAATGGTCACAATGGAATTGATTTGAAAAGAAAATTTTTGCAAAAAAGTTGAACCAAAATGAAAGAAATTGTTGGAAAAAAATTTGCTATTTCTTTGAGCTAAAGCTGGCATGGATAATGCACATCACATCAATCAAGTCACGGCCTCGGGAGTAAGTAGCTCGAAGCTCTGTAATAAAGATATCGTTTACTTTTTTCTGTAAAGATTAACAGACGGACAAATCAACAGACGAGCAGATAGAAAAGCTCACAATCGGTTTAACGCAGAGCTTTGAGTTATAAACGAAAAGGCAATTTTTTGGTGCCTCGCGTATTGTGTATTGTGTGGCACTATGGCTTTATAGAAAAACGTTTATATAATTTTTTCCTCCAGTTCATCCCTTTTTCTCGATTTCATATTTGAAAAAAAGGAGAAAAAAAAAACGGAAAGCTTTACGTAATTGAAGAAAATGTGGTTTAGCTTTCGGGCTATAATTAATTAATGTATCACGTAGAAAAGAATAGAATGGAAGGGAACTCGAAAAAAAAATCTCTGTAACGATCAATTTAATATTTCATGTTAGAAACGCAGAATGTGGAAGGAAAAAATATTTTACGATTCTAACAAGGTTTTTTGTCTACGTCAAATAAAGAATAAATCATGTGCGTTTGATTTTAACTTGTACACACTAGAGACATGCGTAAGGGAATTTCCTACGTTTTGCGAATTCCAAATTTTTCAGGATTGAGCACTTTTTTCATAATTTTCCTTCCAACTCCCTTTTAAGAACTAAAAATATGAATCGAGTTTTTATTTTTAAGCACAATTCATTTTTGTTTAAGGAAACTTCAAAAACGCATCAAAAGTTTTCCAGTATATAGTGAAAAGAAGTACTTTTTTGCTTAAAACCTATCGGTACTTACAAATGTTCCAATATATAATGAAAAGAAGTTATAATTGTTTGTTTAAGACCTATCGACACTTATAAATGTAAAGGATTGAATTAATTTTTTGATGAAACTTAAAGAAACTCTTTTCGAAATAGTTCTCAGATTTAAGCTAAGACAAAATAGATCATTGTTTCAAAATTGTATAAAACTTAAGTTTTCTGGAATTTTCAAGAGTAAATAGGACCGTAGATTGTATAAATCTACCCCGTCCAATTTACCCCTAAAAATTCCAGAAAACTTAAGTGTTTTACATTTTTGAAACAATGATCTATTTGGTGAAAATCTTCTTTTGTGAAAACTATTCCACAAGATGGCTTAAAACACAAACGTACAAATACTTATTTGGAAAAAAAATGGTCTTTAATGGCGCAAAATTTGATTTGCGTGCCATGTTTGACAGTCATAATGTATCATGATTATGACGTGACAAATTGAAAGTTGACAGATGGGAGTTAGTATACTTGAAATAGTAGACCATGAACAGCGAAGAGAATTCACCAATTGGATCCTTGGACAATCTGCTGATTTTACAAACAAAATCATTTTCAGTAATGAGACCATTTTCCCCTCGATGGCTTCGTGAATAGGCAAAACTGTTGCATTTGGGGCTTAGAAAATTCACGAATAATTTATCAGAAAACAATACATCCACAACGCGTCACTCTATAATGCGCATTATGGCCTGGAGGAATAATTAAACCGTTTTTCTTTGAAAACGAAAAAGGTAATGCAGTAACGGTGAATGGCGATCGTTATCGTGATATGATTACAGTTTCTTGTGCCTCATTTGGAAGCTATTGATCTTGGCAACATGTGGTTTCAGCATGACGGTACCACATACCATATCACCTGTGAAACATTGACGATCTTGCACGAGTTTGCTCCTGGTCGTGTCATTTCCCGATTTGGTAACCAGAATTAGCCTCTACGTTTTTGCGATTTAACGACTTTAGATTTCTGGCTGTGAGATTATCAGAAGCTACAGGTTTACGCCAATAACCGTGCAACCGTTGAAGCAATGAAAGGCGAAATTAGACGCTGTATCAATGAAATACCACTAAATGTATTCAATAAAGTTAATGAATATTTCGTCAAAAGGGTATGCAAATGCCAGCAAAGCCATGGCGGCCATTTAAAAAAAATTGTTTCATACAGAATTCCCAAATGTATATTTTCTAAATCAATAAATATTTCAATACTTTGTTGAAATCCATGCTTTATTGAAAACTGAAATCTTGCGTTCTTATTGAAACACCCTTCACAATTGGTTCCATGATAATTGATCTTCCGACAAAATAGCCGCAGACCAAATATCCCAAAAAAAAAACATACCCTGACAAAATATCTCAACAACGTAAAATTTGGCAAGACCACGGTTCTACCGACGCCTTATAGATAACCTTAAGACGATTTCGCATAGATCTTGACGAAATAAAACGGAAAAAAAAGAATACTTTTATTATACCTTTTTATATTGGTTTGCGAGATATCGATACTTAAAAATTGAAAAATGATTTTTTTTACATTTTTAGATATATCTTTAGATTTTCAACAAAAAAAGGTAATTGATAACAACTGCGGCTCCACCTTTCTTTGTACTAAAAAACTTTAGAAAAGGGGTCTAGAGAAACCTGCTAAAACTCCTTTTAAAGAATATCAATATTTAACAACGTTATATTTTCTATTGAGTTTTTAATTAAATTCATGAATAAATCGGGTCCTAATTAAATAAATATTTCGAATATCCTTGTTTGGGGAGAGGACTCATTTAAAAATGTTTTTTTTTAAATTAATATTCAGATCAAATGTACCTTCAATTGCTGCCACTCAGCAATTAATCTAACTTTTGTATAAAGACGTTTTCTTTTGATAAGAGGGCTGAGAAACTAATTTTCAAAAAACTTTTTATGTAAATTATTCAATTTCATAGATACTGAAAGTTCCAAGATTATTATGAATCAAATTTCAACACGTTTTATCTCAAAGCTGAAGCTACAATCCTGTATGGTGAATATTGTTTTAATTATAGAAATTTTTGTCAAACTATTTATGAAAATTTTATATAAAGTAAATTTTTAACTTGAAGTTTATACTGAATTCCAAATATTAAATTTTTGTGCACTTCATATTTTATTCAAATTAATTAAACGAAAACTGAAGAATGCTTAAGTGTAAATGTTAAGTTATAGACAATTTAAACATAATATTTTAATTGGTCTAACCACTCTACAGTCTAGACAGCCTTCGTTAAATTCTTTTCAATGATGTACAAGAAATGATTAAAATAATATTTCAACAAATTAATTGTATCATTTCCAATGATGAGATACTTAAGAAAATAATGAAGAATTTTTATATATAATTTACTTTGATTTTTTAATATTTTACATACATATATTGTGCAACATCATAATTCTTGATGTTCTTGGAAAAGTTTTCCATTTTATTAACTTTCCATTCATATTCGACTAAAAATAGATAGGTAATCCAAAGGAATCTGCATTCAAGTAAAAAAGTACTTTTTCTTGTATTTTACAATTTTTCCTATATTTTTTTACTTATTGAACAGTAAGTTGGACGGTAAATTTTTCTTTAATTAGATAGTTAGAATAAAATATGATGATTATATTTTCTTGTAAAAGTTCATCTCATCGACATTTTCTCGAAATGACTCTTACAATAATGGCAATAATAACTTTAATTTTACAAGATGTTTTTCGAATCCTTTGTTCTACCATCAAGCTTCCCCTCCCCATCAGCCATATTGAAAAGCTCCCGCTTTTTAAGAAATTAACAGAGTTGATCTGCATTAGTTTAGAGACCAATTGAAAGTTGCAAACAAAAGGAACATTTTCGGAAAATCAATCATTATTGAATTTGTAATTATGACAAAACGAGCTCGTTGAAAACGAAAAAACGACGTACCCGAAAACGAACGAAATGTACAAAGAAAACGATAAATTACTCAACGACAATTCAAATATTTTCACACGATCGAGTGAAAAAGTTTTGAATTACTTTTCACTGAGGTACTATAACCTATTATCACAAGTTAGACTAAGATAAGAAGCGATCAGAAGAAATGGGACGAAAAGAGAGACGCAAAAGGGATGGTGCTGGACTCAATCTCGCATTATTGAAACTCGACTTTGTATCCAAGACCATTTATTTGGCGCTGCATACAAATCTGTAACAATGAAGATCATCCCAACCCATCCACCTGGATGGACCACTTTCCGTACACCCACGATCATTGAGAGCAAATGTACGCCGTACCGTCTAGACATTATTCAATTCCGGGTGCGAGCTTCTACGATATTGGAATTTAGAATTTCCAAACCCCCAAGTAGGAAGCGTTGGTTCTACGTTCGGTGAAAAAATTGCGATAGAACCAAAAATGAAGAGGAAGCGGGGCGGGAAAAGCTTCAATATTTATGAGACTTTCAAAAATTCACTATAAACACAAAGTAAAACTTATAAGTAAACATTCCAATAAAATAAAGCATTAAAGAAATGTTCTTCTTTACGAAATAACTTTATGTAGGAACCATTAGTTGCTCAAAGCACTCAAAACCAAGGATAGTATCAACTGTGTAAAAGAAAATTAAATTAAAACTATTTTTGTTTCGTTGTTATAACTTTACCTTTTGAAACTTGGAGAATTTCACTTAAAAGGAAATTTTCAATAATTAAATAATTCAAAAGAATTATATTTATGTATGTTCATTTCCCCCAGTAATGGGTAAAATCCTTAAAATTTATTTTCTTTAATTAAAGCTCTAGTATGTAATAACTTTCCCTCATCTTATCTAAAGAAAATTAATCGTCGATGTCGATATAAAAAAAGGTATTTTTTATAAAAAAAATATTGTATAATATAAATACAGTATAATCTCACTAATCCGGCACTTCGATAGATCGGCATGTCCAATAATCCGGCACCCTCCACCCACACTTTCCTCGCCCCTCTATACCTGTGCATACATTTATTCCTTCTATGAAGTGCTTTATTTTATTCATTACCTATGACTTTTTCACTATAATCCGAACATTCCAATAATCTGGTATTCTCCGGTTTTTAATAGTGCCGAATTAGTGAGATTACACTGTATAACCAATAGAATGATTTTTATTGGAAGGGGGGAAAATTATTAAATTGACTATATTTTTTTAGTCATTTTCAACAGTTAAGCATTGGTTGAAGTGCTATTCGTGAATGTGTAAAGTGAAGTAAAATATGCATTGGAACTTTGGAGACAATTAAAGGAAACAATTAAATAAAGCTTTGGAGAGCTTTTTATTATGGTGTTGGAGAAGAAATTATACAAACGTGGAAATATTGAGAAGAGTCAACAAAGAAAGAACTATCATGTGGAAACTCAAAAAAATGTTACTTAATAGGTCAAATTTTAAAAATAGAAGGATTTACATTTGATGATGAAAAAAGGAAAATGAGGATCCAAAAAAAATTAAATTGATCAATCAAAACTCTGGTCGTATAATCAATGGATTAACCTCGGTCTATAGAGTCTCATTAGGGATAGATGATGCTGGTGGGAAGAATTCAACCACACGGGAAACTATACAAGAGAAACCAATTTTTTTGTATATTTTAGACTTTCTTCAATTAGGGTACCCAAGGATATATTTAGGTTGAGGTAGATAATCTACACAACCTCTATTTCTAAGGAAAAAATTGATAGTAATTTTTAGCGCATAAAAATTTTTTTCATGGCGAAAATTGTAAAAAATTGTGTAAATCATTACTGTTTCTATCGTAACCGCTCATTGATCTGTTTATATCTCGTTTTCAATACGCATAGTGATGTGTACTGTGACGTCATAGAAGACCCATGGGCACAGCTATCGTTTTTTGACTCTTATTTGCTTATAGAAATTAAAACTTTTTCTGCTAAAATACAAAATTTTCATAACTAAAAATTAGTTTATCTTCACTTTTATAATGTACTGAATCTATTAAAAAAAATAAAATAAAAATTGTTAGGTTCATTGTGCTAAATTTTATGCAAAATGGTACTAACTATTATTTTCTAGTTTTCAATGAATCTGATCTAAACCCAAACATACTGCATACTGATAAGGTCGTCCCAAGTTTATAATAGTTAAGTGAGGGTTTATTACTTATTTATATCATTTTTAAAAAAGTACGTACTAAAATTGTACATTCTCGTATATCACCATAAATATATTTATCAGAATCAAATATCAATATTAATATTGTAAAAAATGAAATAAAAAAAAAATGATGACAGAAACTCTATTTGTAGTATAACGTTTTATTTGATAACATTCAATAAATAACTTTCCACAAATATTTAATGGCTGAATATGGACGACAACTGCAAACTCTAAATAAAAGTTTATGTAATTAATACGTAGATACTATGGCTGAAATATTTATGTATTTACATTTATTTTTGAGCTTTTTATTAAAAAAATATAAGAATATTTATTTATATTTCTTTTGCAAGAAAATAATTTTGATTAACTCTATTCCAGTCCGATAAAAAGCATCTTTATAACCATTCTTTATTTCCCATCATAATTCAATACAAATGAGGCAAACTGTAAGCTCACAATTTCCAAAAGATAAAATTTTATTGTCGCAATTGATATTTTCTATTTGCGCTATAGCATTTATGTGCTACTCCCTTTTTCATCCCAACATTCATAAATTACGTGTACCTACATCAGGTAGGTATCATAAAAAGTCGCCAACTAGATTCAACCCCAATCCACTAGGAAAACTGTTGGGACACCATAGGCGTGCGTGAGCTTTTACTATTACTATTATCCCTGATTCGCAGATGTTTTTCCTATGTTTTTTTTTTTTTTTTTTTTTTTTTTTGTAAAACGAGTGAGATACAATTTGAGGGAGGCAATCAAATAAATTAAACGTTCGTTTTAGTTTACATTTTGATCATTCGGGTCGATAGCGATTTAAATTACGCTGCACAAACGTAATGTGATCAACAACCGAAATTTACGAATGAAATCATTGTAGAAAAACTTAATCCCTAAAAAGAGCTACACAGATTTTACAGTCAACAGCTGAAAATGATTAAAACAGATCTATTCGGGAACAAAGTACAATATGTTCATTGTTCAAGTATTTAGCTGCAGGTAATGTACACTGGAAACATGGAACTAAAATTTAAAATAAATTTATTTAAATCTGCCTAGTTTTTTAGAATAAATGATATAGGTAACAACGTATTTTATAGTTTAATATTAAATCTAATTACTAATGAAATCAACAAATGTAAAATATTCAATATTACAATGAGGAAATCGTAATATGCAATCATAAAGAAAACCCTTATTAATTCTCTGAAATATTTTTTTCTAATAAAAAATTTTGCGTTAAAATTTTAACCAGCTGATTCGGATTTCTCGATACTTTTTTTTACTAATTCCAGAAAATTGCATAGTAGAAGAACATGTAGAATCGTTGAATAGAATTGAAAGCCAATGTAGGATGGATCAGAGGAGTTATTTATACCCAAAATATAAATGAAAGTATAAAGAATAATTGTGATATATCTTTCAATAAAAGTCACAAACATAGTGATTTGACTAATGGTATAATAGAGAAGAATAATTTTGATGTAAAATTATTGGTGTACTTTTTCAAACAATACATTCCTCTTTCTGAAACAGATGCCATAAGGGGTTATATACAGTTAGAATTATCAAAAAATCGATTTTTTTTATTATATTTTCTTAATGTACATATATTTAAGAATACACACAGAAAATTTCATATAGTTCCGGTGAATAATTTCGAGATTATACGCAAATTTGGAAAGGCGTTTTTATCCTATGTAAAGTGCTTTTCAAACTTTAAACGCGTTTTTCTCAAAATGGTGTTTTCAAAGTCGGTGACCAACATTACTCGAAAACGGCTATACCGATTAGTTTCAAATTTTAACACGAGATTCTTAAAGATATTTTTTAGTAATTAATCGAAGATTTTTTCTCACCGATAAATATATAATTTTTTTATAAACAATTTAAGACCGAAATTTTGGTCAAAAATTGATTTTTTTTTGAGAAACCGCCATTTTATCAAAAAAAAAAATATTTTGCTTATAACTTCGATTAATTACTAGATTTAACATAACTTAAACGAAATCTTTCTGGTTTTTTAATTTCAAAGGATCCAGTTCAGAGATATAGTGGTCACCGCAAAACGTCTTGAGAGGAGCTCCCGGAGATTAGCTGTAGCTCCTTTCCAAATCTATAATACAACGTTAAGCTTTCTTACTGGGAGCCCACATAGGGCCCAATAGGGATTTCCCTATTGGAAATTCCCCATGAGCACCTTCATTGGACCCCAATTGGGAATGCCCCAGTAAGAATTTTCCAATTGGGCATGCCTCATTGGGACCTAACGAGGACCCGATATATACCTTGGGTATTCCCAAAGTAATTTCTGATCGGTTAAAGACCCACTTGGGCACATCTAAGCTTACATACAGAGGTGTAGACAAAGAAATATACATTTATTTTTGTGCTTAGAGTTTCAACAAATTTTGTTAGACGTATATTGACATATTTAATCCAAAAACTATCAATAAATAATAAAAGTATCAAAAAATGTACATATTTATAACATATACTAGAGGACCCGGTGAACTTCGTATTAATATGGATATAAATGAATAAATTAATGAATAATAATATAATGTCCTAGGACTCAATTTCTTCTTTATTACGACACATTTCCACAGTTTTTGGCTGTCATCATCAGGTAATGATTATTATAATGAACATAATCATTACCTGAAGATGACACCCAAAAATTGTTGAAACGAGTCATAATAAAGAAGAAATTGAGTCATAGGACATTATATTATTATTCATTAATTAATTAATTGTAGCTCAGAAATAAATAAAATATTTATCAATATTATATATTAATATATATATAACTTATGCTTGATTATAATAAATTTGGGGAGTGTTTAAATATCTCAATTGGCAAACGTATAGTTTCATCGAAATCGGTCGAACAGTTTAGGAATAAATAAGGAACAAGGTATAAATAAGTTGTTAAATATTCCTTTATTATTTTTAAAATTCATTTATTGTTCCAAAAGTCCGAAGTTTTCGTGTTTTCGACACTATACACTCCACAAATTGGACTTAATGTCGTTTACCTCCGGGGTACCGATTTATATATCCAGGTACAATATTATGTGGCAAAATTATATAACAATCTTCCTAAAATTGAAGCATTTTATTCTCATATTAAAATGTCGGTATCTAAATTTAATATTCAACCTCAATTTGATTTTTGGTTTTCAACTTAATAAGTTTATTCTTTATATAATTCAAAAACTTCACTAATACATTGAAAGGAACTTATAATAGTTCAATGAGCCACAAAATATCAAATTTAAAATTTGTGAAATTCCACTTTTTACTTGAATGACCAAAAAAAAAGCGTACAAAACTAAAAAGTTGAACTTTGTTAGAAAGAATTTCATAAAGCTCAATTTTTATATAAAGTTGAGGAAAAGTTCATAAATCCGCGCAAACTGATTTTCCACATCTTTTACTCTCAAAAACGACCAGCTTAAAGCTCGTTGAAATGGTGAAATATTAGTCTGTCTTATTGACATTGGAAATATAATATTATTTAATGTACTATTTAATCATTGAAACTAAAGCTTTGGGGTGAAAAAAGTTTTGTGTATCTAAAATGTTTTGTGTCTGGTCTTGGCAGGAGTGCATCTGTAAATATACTAAATATACAAGTTTTTCATTAATTTGTTATATATTTTAAGATATATTTTAAGAGAAGCAGCAAAATAAATTATCTTGCAGGTGTTACGTTCACGTACAACTGATTTTAATAACAGGCGATGTTTAATATTTAATAAGAATTGTACCATAGCGCGAAAGATGCATTTTCCATGATGCAGATGCAGATACGACAGGTGAGACATATAAAAATAGAAGTGACTTTAAAAAACAACACTGTAAATCTGTTCAGAACTTGCAAACATCTGACAAGGAAAAACTTTTAAAAAAAAAAAATGATATGAACACCACATGACTTCCTTTATTCAAGTAGGTACACTTTTTTGCTATACTCAGGATTTGAGGAAAGATTTTTAGATCAAAAACGAGAATAATTTTTCTTGGAAATTTCACTTACATTGTGCCAATAGTTTACAACTAAAATTCCAGTGAACTGCAAACGGAATAAATTAGAAGATGAAAATATAAGGATTCCGTTTTTTTCATTGGTGAGGAAACCATTCAACAAAATAACGATGTGTGTACTTATGTACTAACGTGAGAAGTTATACTTCTTTGGTATAATTAAAAAGATATTTTCAATCCATTGCCGTAGCCTTTTTCGGTAGTGCCTGAACTGACACACCAGCTATAAATTGTTTGTGATAACTAAAATATACAATTATTAACACAATTTACTTTTAATATCAAAATACATAATAAGCAATCGTATATTGCGACAAAGTCAAGGAAAAAGGTATAAATTTGTAAACATATCCATGTAAATGGATTGCAAATATAACAAGTACTGTCTCAAATTTGAACTATCATGTCATTTGTTTCAATTGTCATTTCGATTTCATTCAATTATTAATTTTACCCATTTGTCAATTGTGTCAGTGTTGCGCTGTGAGTATTTCATGGAAAGTTATTGATTTTCAAATAAAAGATTAAATTTGCTATTTTTAAAATGATACTGTAGATTTATAGATTTTGTAAAATATGTACACACATTTAGCTACTTATACAAAATGTATATTACATATTATATGAATTAGCCATTTATCAATACAGCAAGGGTCACATTATCGAAAAATATTCATCGAAAACTTTTACTATTTTGAAGTAGATTGTTGCCGTAAATATTATGCATGGATATGTATAGACAATCCTAAATAGCAACATCCTTAAAATTATACCAATACAATAGTCATTGTATTTTTTATTTCCCCAATTATATTAATGTATTGAAACTGATTTTTAATTGAAATATAGAAAAATATAATGTAATATTCTTATATATAACCATCAAGTTTCCTTACATTATGTTAAATATTGCATTTAATGATTTAAAAAAAATATCGTTCGTTTAAATGCATTTTAATTATCATAATAATAATAGGCAAACGTATATTCTATGTATGCATATATGTTAGCAACGACAGAGAACAAATATTGTTTACATAAACTTAAGAGCGAAATACAATCATTGTCATGAATTGAATGATTGTCGGTTTGATTTCAACAGTCATTTTGGTTTCATTTAATCAATTACCAACTTTTACCACTTATCTATTGTGCCAGTATTGAGCGGTGAATATTTCACGGGAAATTACTAGTTATGTATGAATATAAATATTGGTTAGACCAGTGGTTCTCAAAGTGTGCGCCGTAGAAAGTAAAGAGGGGCGCCGCGAGTCGATCCTCTATCATTATCTGAAATGTTCCGAAACCACAAATATTCGCGGGTACCTATAAAGCAACAATTACAACAACTACTATTATTATAGGTACATATTACTTTCGACTATAATATATATATATATATATATAGTCTCCTTATCCAAATAGCTTACTAAAAAAGATTGAGAACCCCTGGGTTAGACTATAAATTTTCAATAAAAAATACAAGAGACTGTGACTTTTAGCCTGCTGTAATGGCTGTACTTTTTAAATTTCGTATCTGGTTCGGGATTGTTTGGAACAATTGAGTCCAGTTCGTTTCCCTTACCGACAAAGGAAAAACATATGCAAGCGCTGAAAATAGCTCGATCGACTCAATAATATTTTAGCAGTTTTAGTCCGTTTAGTACTATGGAAATCGCTCCCAAAAATCGAGCAGCTTCCTACTGTAATAATCATTAAAAATTCAGTCTGATATTTTTTCTTTCATAACGCCACTAAAGAAGTATAACTTCAAAAAAAAATGCGAGAAAATTTAATTCTTCTCATATATCTTTTCAGTTCACCAATAAATCTCATGTTCGTTAGGTTTGCCAAAATTAATTTAATTGAACTATGCCGCCATTTGAAACGCAGCCCCTTTGATTCCCTTTAGTTTGATTCATAGATATCTTGATCATTCTCATCTTCTCCATATTCATATATTTACATTTCAATTAACCTAATGAGAACCTTCCCAAATCTATCCCTACCCTATTCCATACAAACGTCCTCAAATAATTAATAACAAAACAATAAACCAATCAACAAAATGATTTTCCATTCCATTAGAGGAAGTGAGAGGACCTTACAGACGGAAGTGGTATGTTACTAATGTAATTTAAATTTCTCGAGTCGTCTTCTGTGTTAAATTTGTCTTTCCAAATTCATTCTGTCAATAGAGATCGCAAAACCCCTCGTGCTGCCTTTGCTTCCATTTTCATTAATGTGTTTTAGATAGCTTAGTAATTAATACAACAAAACAGATAATATAAAGCCATACTTCGTATTTACTTGTTAGATAAATATGTGTGCAAATTAGTGAATTAAGCCTATCATTGCAAAGTGAAACTTATCGGGAATCTTAATATTTGTTCTTCAGATTTTATTTAAGATAATATCTAAACTAAATAGAGAAGACAAATCTGAAATAACATTAATTCATTCCCCTATCCCCTACATATTATCAATAAATAAGATAGAAACATTCAAAGCTCATTTTTTTAAAAAAGCTTATCAGAAATTCTTACAGTAATTACAGTTGACATAGAAAATTCTAACAAATATTTAATAAGCAAAATCCATATTTTTCAGAAGTGTTTTGCAAGACTGCCATTTCTCATTCATACCTCCAAAAAACAAATGTTTCATTTTATCTACGTGAAACATATAAATTCATACATTGGCATAGGTAAACTCATTTTATAGAATTATTGTTACAATTTTCTAGCGGCAAAGGAAAGCATTGAAATCTTTCAATTTAACATATGGCTTTTCGTACCGGTATACCTTTGAATGCAAAGTACTTTTGAATGCAAAATTACGTCACATGTCACGTATACGAAATGAATAAGGAAGTTTTGGAATCGATAGCACTTCAATTACTTCACTTTGTCATTTTAATATGCAGGTACACATAAATTTATGAATCTATAATTTAGAACTTTACATTGAGATGCGGACATTTTTGAGATTTGGCATACAAGTTGTAACCAAACCAAAGGTGGACTGGCATTAAGGTAAAAGCTTCCTTTGCTTTGATTTCCAATGATTTTTTTGCAAGTTCATCTATGGGTTGCATCTTAGAAGGACTATAAAACTCCAGCTCCAGCAAAAGTCGACTGGTATTAAGTATAAAGCTTCTTTTTCTTTGATTTTCAAAGGTTTTTTTATTTTGTAAGTTCATCTATGCGGTGCATCTTAAAAGGACTATAGAACTCCAGCTCTGCTTCGAAAACATCAGGAGTCAAAAATAAACCAAACTTTGCAAAAACTTTCTGGCTGTAATATTGGATACGACGTTACATTGGTTTAGTTGTGCTCCACCAAACTAATTTCCGGTAAAAGAGATACAAATCAGTATATTTTAGTTACATAGGTACTAGTTCGATTATTTGAATCAAGTTGAACCCACTTGACCAAGGTTTTTTTTATTAACTTGGGTTTTCCAGGATGACGTTAGATGATCATCAATTAATATAACATAAGAGGATAGTAAAAGAATACACATTTTAAGAACAGTGATATAGGATTTATCTAACAGATAGTATTTTATATATTAAATATTAAAGGACTATCTTAAAACTATGGTCTACCTATCCATGAGAATAAATACCAACCCTAAGTGGTATCAAATTATTTAATAGGGTATTCTAGTCTAGAAGCCCGAATTTCGAGCGTTTTTTGAGGATTCATTAAAAAATCAATTAATATTTCCACTATGCATTTTTTATGACTTATATGAACCAAAAAAAGGGAAAAAAATCGGAAAATGACTACTCAAAATTGACATCGATTTTCCCACTAATTTTTTAGCCTTCTAATGATGGTTTTTATTGGTTCATACGATAGAGAAATATATATAGAATATTCATGCCAAATTTCAAATAAATCGGTCGACTAGAACTGGAGATATTATGTATATCAACCGCAGCGAAAAAAGTAGTTTTGAGGAAAACGCCTTTAAAGTTTTACGTTAAGATTCAGACAGTGTATTTCCACCCAAACTGGTTTGGGTGCTTCGATACTGAAATAACTATAACATTAAAAATAATTCGAATTTTGAAAAATCCTTTAGAGAGATATTTTTGAATATCTAAACTGTCGAAATATGGAGGAAAAAATCGTTTTTTTTTTCTAATTTCTAGACTATAATACCCCAAAGTAAAGTTTTTTTACTATAATATTTAAGAATGTTTGAAATTAGTATAAATATATTTTGGCAATAAGAGTAAGAATACTTTTCTAAAGTAGACCATTCACGGTCCGACTTGCAGTTCAACTAGTGGTCCGACTTTCAAAGTTGGATCTAAAGTCAAACCGTGAATAGTGTTGTTGGAAGTTGGATGTAGTGGATCATTTAGACGATCCAACTAAAAGATTCAACTAGTAGTTCGACTAGTTGGACTGCAAGTCGGGGCGTGAAAGGCCTGCTTAATAGTACCGCTGAAGAGAAAGTCTTTACCATTCTTCTTCCAAACTATAAGACATAATTTCCTCTCTTCATTAATAGCAAAGGTAGTATCAAATGTAAATTGAGCGATTTATAGTTAACAGTCCAAGAACTATAACGCAAATATGCATTAGTATCCAATACCGAAAATCTTTATTTTTTTAATGAAATCTAAACTTGATTGGTGTAAATACTTTAGTGATTTATTGGAAATAGAGTTTATGATGTATGAAAACACTTGAGACATCAAAGGTTAAATTTCGGGTTAATCTACATTACCTACATTATCGCTCATTTAAATTTGTGTAGAAAAATCCTACTAAAAGCCATTTATTTCAAATGACTGCATAGGAAAGAAAAACTTTTGTTTAAAAATCTACTCTTAAAAGATTCAATAAAGTATGCATTTTTCACCCCTTTCTTTCTGCGATGTGAAAAAAATTGAGCAATGATCCCGTCTTTTTTGTGTCCATGTTGAAAGGATAATAAACTGCGATGAAGGCGGTGTTATCTTCCATATCCCGTAATGGATGTTCTACTTAAACGACATGAATGATGTGTGAAAGGTCTTAAAGGTGCTCCTTGATTTGTGTTGTGTCGGGATGCTGTCAATCGTAGCGGCGGCGTCTGGAAGTGACGCCACACGACGCCAAGAGAGACGAATGACCAATTCCATACTTTCATTTTTAGCCATTCCGAATGCAAAAATAAGTCTTCATTTCCATCTCACCTGCAGTTTTCCAGCTGAAAAAATAACAAAGTGTCTAGAATTTTTTTTTATTAAGTCCTTTATAGTCGAGAAAAAATAACTTTTTTTTATATATATTTTATTTATTTCGCCCTAAACGAAAACGAGCACGCGTTCCTCCCCTATTTTCTATCCTTCATTCCTGTTTTTCCGTTTTTTTTTGCGGTCGCTGTAAATGAACTTAGACCTTTTATCACAACAAACCAGAGCAATATACCGTGGACAAATCCCAGGGGAATTCTCCATCTACCTGGTTCCTGTTCCTGCTATTGTTCCTAACCTTTTCCCTACCTACAACACTCGGAAACTTTTTGAACTAAAAAAAAAACGTTTGAACCACTCACACTTATCGACGTAAATTCACGTTGGCTTCATAAATTCAAGCATTAATCGAACGATTTAGAAAAGAAAAATCGAAAGCTTTTCGATAGAAATCGTTTAAGCGGTCTTATTTATTCGGTTTGTGTTATCTTTTGTTTTATTTGATCTCATTTGTTTCAATTTTTTTATTAGAAATAAAAACATCAAAGCATCAAAGTGTTGTTTTTTTTTTTGCTTTTCCATCTTAACATAAACATTAGATCTCTAATCTTCAAGAGAAGAAAACATATTTTTTTCATTGTCGTTTTTCCTTGCAGTCTTTTCTTATTCCATTAGGATAGAATGTTCAACCCCCACGTACCCCTAACCACTGCGGAAAAGTTAGTTCCCAGGCGTTTATGTTTTGTTTCCATTGTAATAAATGTATATGACAACAGTTTGGGTGTCAATTTTCGATTGGATTATTTTCTCTCATATTATTTCTATCCATATTTTACTCTTTTTTTCCTTATTCAAGTTTTCATATTGATCACATTACCTTTGATATGTTAGGAGGAAGCCATTACGAGATGACGTCATTGCACTTACTTTCGGATATCTTACATTCAACTTCCTATATTGATATCTTGATGGAAATCGCTCTTAATTTATTTATATTTTCTTTTGCTATCTCCAATGCTTTTGTCTTGCGAATAATGCTTTTTGTTCCATTTACATTTTGACAAAGTTCAGTAAACTTTTTCCAATATATTTTTTCATGGCATTTTTTCATTTCATCAAAAGTCGAAATCTAAGAAGACACCTCCTAAGAGAAAGTTATAAAAGAGCCCATCCCATATTGTTATCCCGTGAAAACCACGTGTCATGAAGACTTTATTATACCCTAAATGGTTATATAGAACATCACTTGATGATGCAATTCGTCGTGGAGCTATTTTCAACTTTTTATACTATCTTTTTTTTGCTCTTCTTTATTTGTAAGAGGAACTTTTCCTCTTTAGTTAACAAGGAAAAGTTTGCCAGGCAAAGAAATTACCTAAACAAAATCGCTCTTTTCTTTCGATCCGCATGTCCTTTTTATTCGGGCCAGGACGACTTCGACAAACTATGGGGCTCGTTTCTAATTAGAACGTGCCTTTTTGCTCATTCTTTCATTCCACACACTTCGATATTTGTTTCTCGAATAATAATAAAAGAGGAAAGTTACGTTTGCATTGAGTTTTGTTCCATCTTGGCAGATTTTATTATATTCTCCTCATTGGAAAGTGACAAACTTGAGAATTTTTTTTTCTCGACTCATTATTTGATGTTTGTTTTAGACTTTTTCTCTTTTCTGGTTAATTTTTTGCAAAACAAATAGAAAAAAAACGTAATAGTTTTGAGAAAATGTTCTTCCCGGATTTTATGAGTTAATATGTTCAATAACTAAATTAACACGCGATATTTTCAGGAATACTAACGTCAACTAATAACTTTTCATATTCCTTTAGACTACAATTTTACTGATCAATTATTTCTTAAATGTTTATTAATTAAATTTCAATCATTAACGTTTTACTATAGATTTTTACTATTAATAGATTTATATAGTTTGGCATACGTTTCGAAAGAAGAAACAAATTATTTACGTAGCCAGTATTTATTTATATCTTAATGTAATATATTTAAAATTCAAATGAAAATTTTGACATCAAAATTTATCATCAATAGCAAAAACTATATTTTTGCATAGCAATCAACAATTTTCAATTATAAACACTTCAGTTGACTTTATTTCTATGACTTAAAAAATTAAATAAGAAATTAAAGAAATATGGAAAAAAATATTACTCTATTTATAATATCAATTGTACTAGTAGGTATGCATCAACGTTCTCAATATAAAAGATTATTTAATTCTATAGAGATGTGCAACATAGCATGCATATTTCTCTGATAGGTGCGAAGATTGAGGCTAGGAGGTGTACCAGGAAAAAAATTACCAGATGTATACCAGGAAAGAAATGCTAACTCCAGCTTAGAACCTTTATTATACATGTTGTAATGCCAAATAGAGTTATTACTGTTCTCTACAAATAATAATAGCAAACATTTTTAATTTGTAGTTGTTTAAGGGACGCTGATGAGATTCTTGTCTAGGATTTTCTCGACATCTAACCCACCTTTGGCTTTACCTGTTAATGTGAAACTTTATTGAATCTTATAATTTAATTTAAATATGTGCGTATATGACTACAACGTTGTGTAAAAATTTCAAGACATGTGGTAAAGAGTTTTAGGAGATTTGTTATTTTGAACAAATAAACATTAAATTTTCATAGAAAAAGGTTAAAAAGGGTATGGAATATAAAGATGTTTTGTTGCCGATTATGTAGTAGTTGTAGAAAAAAACAACCCCTATTAATATAGTATGTAATTTGTAATAATTGTTTAAATAGCAGTTGAAGAATCACAAGTGTTAAAATGGGGAAACTAGAATAGAATTTTATTCCACAAAGAACAATTCTTCAATCAAATGACCGTGATATTTAATTATTCTAAAATTACATAGTATAAAACACTGTTCATAATAAATTTTGAAAAAAAATCACGTTTTGAGTTTTAGTGATTAGTAAGAATTAGGAATTGAACCATTGCGATGGAAAAAATTCAGAGTACGTTGGCATTATGTTAGCTTCTGGAAGCATATGAGAGCTATTCTCCAATCATTTACAGATATGAGCCGTATAAACTATAAACTACATTTTTTTCTGCTTCTACCTAACGGTTTAGTTTCTAGTGTGGTTAAATTCTATCCTCCAATAAGAATTATTTTAATCATAGTAATTCCTTCTTCTTTTTATAAGTGGAGATTTTCAATCGGTTTTCTTCCTTTTTTCTTAGAGCCTTCCAATGTCCCTACTACAAGACCAACCCTGAAAACTTTTCCACTCAAAATGACCCTTGATGAATGAAATTAAGATGTTATCTTCGTGTTGGTGGATTTATTTAAATTGGGCCACGATTTTATATTAATAACAAAAATTTAAATTCTATGACAATGGAAGTGTTTATAGCACACAGCTTTTTCCCAAAAATGACCTTAATATTCCACTTTTGTTATAATATTACTCTTTCAACAACCACCAAAAATCCCCCATATTGGGAGATTTTCAACGAACGACATTTCACCCATTACGTAAAATTTAAATAGCTTTTACGAATTTGTTTTGGAAGCTTTATAAAACTAATGTGAATCATGGAAATTTCTCATTATCGATAATTCTAGTAATTCAAGACTTCACCCATCTAAAAGTTTGAAATAAAAAAAACGTTTGATGTATATTTTTAGAAAAATTATTTATATGATTACAAAATTTTGAAGAAAATTCAGTTCTATCTTATTTTTTTAGTACATATTAGCAACCAGTACAATAATAAGCTAATCTGATGGTGAGATTTTGACATGTGAAGGTATCTCCATTGGCGTACCCTCCCAGTTTGGTCCAGGATTTCTTTCTGCCAATTCTTGCGGTATAAAATTTGCGTGTTCTGAGCAATATATTAGTTTGAAAATTTGCAAATTTGGTTTGTGAAATGTTTCTACTTATTAAATTCTATAATGTCATCAAACTACATCAGCAATCTCATCAATTTAAGGATTCTATATTTACATAGTTAGTTACGTTCATAAATCAATTATTTTTCCTTAGGATTCCTTAATCTCCTCCTTGATCCTTAATCCAAAAATAAGTCTGAAATTTCGACGTGGCTTTCTTTAGAAAGAAATTTATATTTTTACTAGGTCTAGTTTATTTATGAAACGTACCTTATTACAAAAGATAACACACTTGATGTGTTTTTCATCATTATTTAGAACGCAATTTAACGAAAATTACTATCAATAAATTCTATATGTAACGACGTACAAACCTCCACGTCGATAGTAAAAGTTTTACAAGATTAATTTAGTCTTGCAACCTACTCCTAAAGTTATTCATATTAATGTCACATTAGAACTAAATAGGGCCTCGGAAATCTAGTGATTTTATGTAGTAATATTTTACTTACATTTTATTTAAACTACTGGCATTACACGTTTGTAAATGCCTTTCTGTACATATGGAACACAATTTACGGTATTACATACCAACTTTACAATGGAACATGCAATTAGCATGAAAACGAGAAAACGGCAACTAATTTAAACTAAAACTCGACAACGGTTGCAAACGTACAAGAAGATCATGATTAGAATTTTCGTAAAACTCCAAGAATCCTATTACAGAGGAAAGAAATACGACTAATTGTTCTATACTTGAAACTCAATATTTCCTGTGCTTGTCAAAATGAAATTAAGATTCTTCAGCATTTCTTACAGTTTCAGTAGATCATACCTTTGTACAGATTTAGGTCTAACACGCAATATTATCAATCATGTAGAAGATAAATGTTTCGCATTGGGAATACACCTAATTGAGATTCACGTTAATTACAAATCGTGGTAATTAAATCGACGCGGTTTATTCCAAAGTAGTTACTAACGCAAATGATCCACTTGCAACCCCCTAACCTAACACTAAATTCAATAAATTATTGCTCTCACATCTACACATTACCCCAACTTTGCGCCCCATTCCACCATTTCTAATTCCATCCACTCACATGCTGTCCCAAAAAGCAACCCTCCATGACAAAATAACAATGTCGAGTAAATTTTGGACACCCCTGGGTGCCAAATAATATGTCCGTATTTCTAAATGAACCGAATATCGATTATTGAATTCCAAACAAGCATACGTACATTTGGACAGACATGTGTTGAGCTGGCGATATGGCTAAGTGGTAGAACGAGGCTTGGAGGGTTGTTTGTTGTTTAATTAATATATTTAATGAAGAAGATTGTATACATACATATAAACATATACATATGTGCAATGTCCATATATATATATATATATATATATATATATATGTGGCAAATCAGTGGTGACTCCTATATATGAAGTCGTGGCAATTATAATTAGTTTATCTTTACAATTATAAATCAATGGGAGCATTAATTGGATGTTGGAACTCGCTAGGCCATGATTTAGAAAGGCTAATTGGTCCCAGTAGGAATCAATATGCTATAAACTGAGAAAATCTGTGTATTTTGTTTTAGAATTTTGTTACAAACGGTAAAAATAATATAATTCCATTGACAAATGTCCCCAAAAAAATATCGTATTAAATACTTTTATAATGAGTTTAATACAAACGAGTTAAAGACACAAGGGAATCCTGTATTGTATTGCCTGTACTAATGTGAAAACATTTGGTAGGCTAAATAATGAAATTATCGTTTATTACATTAATTTTTATTTCTTGTTGTCTCAATTTAAAAAAAGGGAATATTTTTCACTAAAACAAGTTATAACTTTAAACACTTAAAATTTGGGGGATTTTTAGGAGCTTTTATATTTTTTATATAGGTTCGTGAAAAAATATCTATTGCTGATTAATTAAGAAATAGTTTTTGGTAGATATATTTTGTTTTTTATACTGTAATGTTTTTACCACCACCAGTTGTAAATGACTGATGAAACAAATTAATTATTTTCGATGAAATCATATATATTTGTATTGATTAACACTTTTATTTGAAGATTGATTAACACTTCACACTAAAGCGAATAATAATATTTGTATCTTAGAGACCCTAAACTAATAAACACCAAAGCTAAGCTAATTTTCGATCAACAATTTCTTTAGAGTCTTTCTTTCCAAAATGAAATTTGTCTCTTAGATCAAAATAATTAATATTTGTAAGACTGGGAAAAAATAATCTTCAAATTCTTATGCACTAATAGCATTAAATTTACTCTGGAGGCACTATCCAGGTGGACAATTTACAGACGAGGTAATATTCGGAGTTTCCGATTTCTTTTTTTATTTAACTAAAAATGTTAGTTTAATTTATTCACGAAAAAAATACAATTGTTACGCTAAGAATCCTACAACATGGAGTTTTCCCGAAGTTCTGAAAAGTGAGAAGATTAGAAGTAAAAAATGATAGGACGTTTTATGAGAAAAAGCTTTGCGCCATAAAAGTTCCAATTTATTATATTTTTGTTTTGCAATTCTTGTTATAGCTGTAAATAATTAAATCATTATTATTATATTGTAAGAATATTATAAGTAGTATAGTATATAGTTTGTAGTAAATAGTATTATTAGTAGTAGTGCTATATTATATAGTTACAAACGTAATGAAATTCAACGTCTTTTAAAAAAAGTGGTGACTAGTGACTTCAAATGGGTCCCATATAAAATACCAATTGAAAATTTTAATGTTTTAAAGATGCTAAGGTGACCTAAATGGTGACCAAACAATGTTAAACAGCCTGAACGATTTTGCTATACATATGATAGAACTGGAAGGATATCGGGTATCTTAAGTCGTTGTTCGGTAGTTAAAAGCTTATTTCAGACCATTTTTGTGCTAAATTGGGCCAATTATAAGTAATAATTAAGCAGCAGAAACCAAAATTAAGCAATGGAAATGATATAGCGTTCCACCAGTACCTATATCATCAAGCTTCACATGACTTTGACGAACGTTAGAAGCTTCAGGAATTTGAAATTGTTCTAAATAATCCATTTTATAGTATGCAGTGGACAGCAAACGCTTGTCATCTGTTTTGACCATGGCTCATGGAGAAGCTTGTGAAAATTAGGTGACCTATTTTTTGTCAATAAAGCAAAATTGTTTTGGGAAAATTGCACCAAAAATGCCTTTTAAATAGCAATACGCATAACTTTTAATTTAAAGCAATGTCTGTTTCTATCTTTTCTTATCTTATCTTACTAATATTATAAAAACAAAAAAATTGATTGTTTGCATTGAATAAGCTCCGAAACTACTGAACCGATATGAAAAATGCTTTCACCATTGGGAATCTATTCTATCCCCGGTGAACATAGGCTATATTATATTTTCAAAAAAAATAAGATCCGTACTAAAACTTTCATAATGTAACCTAAAGGGCAAAAAAAAATTCAATAAAACAATCGAATGATCGTAAAAGTTATTAATTTCTTCTCCTCAATTATATTAAGAACATTACAACAAGAACAATATGAACAATATGAAGAAAAAGAAAAGTTACTGAAATTAAATAAGGTTTCATATTTCAATTCTTGTAAACACAATAGATTTCAAATATTTAAATTTAAAAATATGCGAATGAGGATATTAATAGTATATTAAAAATAAATACTCATGTAGTATCATGTACAAAACGTGATATACTCGTATATAAAAAGCTCGATTTTCTTTTTAAATTTCATTTCCTCCTAGCTCGAAAAGTTGATGCACTGCTGCACGTTGTGATGAAAATACAAGAACCCGAACATCCCTGTCCTCCATCCCCTTATCTTTTGCGTTAAAAACTTAGTGGAAAAGCGGCTTTCTTCAGCTACAGTGTGAGAAGGAGGTTAGCTATAGATAACTAAATTGATATCAATCCCACGTTCATCTTTTTCTTCCTCACATATAATACATATATTATACTACCCTTGTAATTCTTTGTAGTGCAGTAGACGACGGTCGTGTTCATTCATTTTATACTTGTTTGAAAATAAAGAGGTTAATTTCCGTTAGAAATAGGATATTGTCCGTATTATATTTTTATTTGTTTGAAACATTTTCCGACATATAGGTATGATTATTAATTTTTTATTTTACATTAATAGTGCTTCTTTATGTACTATATTATGTTAAAGTCGTAGTTTTTATTCAATGGATTTTTAATAATTTATGTTAAATTTGTTAAAAAATATTAATGAAAAAGATATCATATATAATCCATTAAAAGAAAAAAAATATATAGGAAGGAAATTGATGTTGTAATAAATTTTTCACGAAGCATAAAATCACTAATGTTGGTAATTTATTTAGGAAAAAAAATTTTTAGTGTTTAAATAAACTTTTCAAAGGAAAACAATAGCAGGAGTGAATTAGGTAATTTTCCTTATTTTCTTTTCTGTTATCTGTTTGACCGCAAATTTGATTTTCCACGCAGAATTGAGTCCTTCTCTTCAGTATTGGGCATTCTAAATGAGGATATTTAAATCGCGACAGTTCATTTCTCTTGGTTATAAGTCGAGGATTTCAAGCAGTTCATGCCTTGATCTCTCTCCATATTCATCTTCGTCATATTTAGTTCAATATTTTTTAACAGACAAATTAGTCTTTTCAAAAAATCTTAAAAAAATTTTTTATAATTTTTTTCTACGTTGATATGTACAATGTACAAACATAGTTCTGTACCCGGGGGTCATCATGTCTTAAATTCAAGTTAGTTATTTTTTATTTTTAGTGTCCGACCGAACTTTCAGTTTCGGTCTATTTTCGACAAAAAAAAAGAAATTCGGCTTAGTTTTGGTTTCGGCTATTTCAAGCCGAAACTACGACCGAAACTGAAATTTCATCCATGAGATGAAAGTGTAGAAAAATTATTGTTTCTCACTTATAATATAAAATTTGATTTTTTAAGTATGAATACTGATCTTATTATCAGTGGGTTAAAATTACTTTTAACACATAGTTGTAGTTTCATGAAGTTCTTTAATATTTGTTTTTCTGTATGAAGGAAAACTGACCAAAGATTAAAAGAAATTATTTTTATTTTATGATGTAAAAAAGAGTAGTTCCTGTTTTGTAAATCTAAACTTATTAGGTGAAATATAGTTTTATTTTGTAACTTTTTTTTTCAATTGTAACTTACCGTAATTTTATAAGAGCCTAGGCCTTTAATGCTCTAGGGTTAATAAAAATTCATTAACTGAGAAATGTCGAAAATTTGCTCGATACGTTTTTCGAACTCAACACCTATCAGTTTTGGAGTAACCACCTTGACCACTCGGCCACCAGTAGCCTACTTTTTTTTTATTTTACATTATTCGTAACTAATAAATAAAGAAATATTTAAAAAAACATTTTATTTATATAGGTTTAAAGAAATTTAGGTGTATTTCATTCAAATCAATCCCTTATTTAAAGAAGCATAAATAATTTATTTAAAATAGGATGGGATTTAAGTTCAAATATCAGAAAATAAATGAACGATAAATACCTTATAGGTCATAAAGGTGAGGATTAACTACTTATGACTTTTTTCCTACAAAAACATGATCTTATATGGAAGTTTTGGTTTCGGTTTTTTGGTTTCGGCCGGACACATTTTACAGCATAAACTATTGATTCGGATTTAGAACGTTCAAAATTCCTAACAATGAAATTGAAATGAGACGGAAGACGTTCCATTATCTATATTTCCCGTGGGATTCTAATGCGGGTAGAAAGAGATAGAAATCGTTCAAAAGTTCTTAACTCTTCCAGAAAGTGATAAATAGGTATATAAATAAGGTGATCGACTGTCGCCAAAACAATTACGACCTACAGTAGTTACGAAGTTCGAAATAAATCGCGACAACCGTTATAATAATTGTTAAAATAAATAAACAACTGTATAATAACAAACGTTTGTGTATTAAAATAAATGGTGTTATTGTTATATATCCTGAAACAAATCTTAACGATTCCGTCGAAATAAATTAATAAATCTTAAAAACGTAACATTTTCTTAAGTATACTTATGATAGTTTGGCTTTTAGCATGCAATAGATTTGAGATAGTTCTCGCTTTAGTAAGTTATTGGCAACTAATATAAGACAGAAATTATCACTGTGGCTTTAAAGAAATCACCCAAACTTGAATTAAGATAATGTTAGCCCTAAAACCTGAGTAATGAACTTAAAATACTATGACTCCAAGTATAGGGTTCATATTTTACTTTTATATAACGATTTTTTCTTGAGTTGGGCATATATGATTTAGCCTTAATTGAAGTTAAATTTTTATGTTTTTTTTTTCATTTTTAAAAAATTGAGATCTCTTAAAAAAAAGGATTGGAATATTTTATATTCGCAAAGGTTCACGTATCATTGCATGTATAAAGCTCGAGTATTTGATACTAAAAGAATACATTACTTATTCGCAGAAGCTTAGTTATTGTTTGAACCTGATTTCCAAAATTGGTGAAAATAAGTGATTAGTATTGTTCATGTTTTAACTATTGTATAAAAGTCGATCTTCGAGTTGATTTTCTACGATTTGATCTTTGATAATCCATGGTAACTCTGAGCAAAAAGCTTCTATAAACTTTTTACTAATTTTGAGCTTTCAAGTTCAACTTTTCGTAGTTTTAGCCAGCCAATGTAACATACCATTTCAAGAAATTAAAAAAATAGTCAATTGATTTACGTTAATTGAAGAAAAAAACAGGACACATGTTTTTACTGTAAAAAAATATTTTTATTTGCGCAAAAAAAAAACAATGAAATATGTTATATGTTAGATGCTGAAACATTAATAAACTTTACTATGAATAAAATAATTTTCGTCTGGAATTCATGAGATAGTAAGAAACCAGTGAATTCATAATTGAAAGTAAGATTTATTGTATGTGATTAAGAAAGAAAAATATCTGTCGCCGACAGGCTTTATGTATCATCAAAAGCATGTACCCCCGCGGCATAGCCTTTTGTTCCCCGAAAGCTTTTTAGTTTTCGGTTAGAATCGCCTGGAAACTTTTTCCTCTATTACAAACTATATTGTTGGCTTAATTATTTATTTATTTTTTTTAATAGGCTCTAATCAAATTTATAAAATAATTTATTTCCGAAATTCAAACCCAAACAATTTACCAATTTCACTAAATATTAATGATACATACACCCACATAACTTTTCTCGACATGTCATTAACGCCTATTATAAATAATTGATTTCGCCACCCGCGAAATCCAAATCTATCTCAATTAATTCCCACATTTGACGACAAAATGACCATTTATTTAATAATTTTTAATTGTTAATTCAACCGACACATACTCGAACATACATACATACATACATACGCACCCCTTAGCTTCATTAATCATTTGTTTCAGGAAGGACATTTTTGGTTTTGGTAAATAATTTATTATTTATAGGTCGACGTTGTTGGAGCAGGTATACTTTTGATATTATATTGATTATAAATGACCGAAATAATTATGTCAATATGATTAATATGAAGTCTTTACTTACACGTTACACCTATTGGTTTCAGATATTGTGCCACACAAAATGAATAATTACGGAGATTTTATTATTTATACAAGGGAAGGATTTATGAATGGGTTTTTGTGTGTATTTTGTACTTTTAATAATAATGTATAGGTATTTTTCATTGAAGATTAAATTAATCTAAAAAAAATGGAAAAGTTAAATGATTTTCTGTGGAGGGAGATTAAACCGAAACCATATTTCATTATTGAATCAAAATTATTTTCAAAAATATTAAAAATTATTCCTGCATTTAAAATAGGTATCTATCATTTTATAATAAAACAAAGGTAATAACTGTTCTTATCACATATCAGGAGTTTTTGTTATGAGCCATTTAGAGTTACCATGTATATACTACGGTAAGGTTCTTAGCGATTCTAGGATTAATAAAAATTCGTAATAGTGTAGTATAGTAAAATAAGCCTACAGTGTTTCTTAATCTATTATGGGTAATTGAAGGTTATAGTAAAATTTCAGATCCTCGATGATATATAATAAATTGATAAAATGCTCAGATGACTAGGATCAAAAATAATCGGTTAAAACTTTATTTATTACATGCGACGATTCGGCTTCTTTATTGAGCCTTCCTCAGGCGTTCGTAAAAAATCGTTTTAACTTAGTTAATAATTATCGTTGTCATAATTAATTTTTGTTGACACGGTACAGTTGGTAAAAACAATAATAAAACTTCCAAGATTTTTTTATTTAAAATATTATTGTCTTCTAATATACGTACAAAATAAAATAAAATAAATCTGTTCCTTTAGTGAGGAGTGATCCTTCACCAGGGACAGTTGAATTTGGAACTTGTTGAAAAAAAAATTGTCCAAGATATATACAAATGTCAATAAAAAATAAATAATTTTTCGTTAAAAAATAATAATTAAAAAATTCAATTCAATATTTTTTTTTTTGTAATTGAAGATAAAGAATTTTATACGTGGGCCACGGAGTTATGATGCATTTCCAAAGTGACCTGCAGTATCTTTTGGGTTGGCCACCTTTGGCAAAACTGATTTATTATGCCGATACTACATCTATTTTATATATGTTAACTAAAAGCTTTATTTATATTATTTTTTTCATCTTGAGTAACTTTTTCGATTCTATAAACCACAACTTATAGACTACCTTAGCTTGGCTATTATTATTTTTATATGAAAAATATATACGTCTGGTGTCTACTGATTTCAGTATAATTTTATTAGTACCGTTAGATGTTGATGACTTTGCAGATTATTGCTTAAAATTCCCGATATTATCGTTTTTCAAATATTTTTTCACAATTGTTAATAACAACAGCATTTTTCGTGTAATGATTTAAACAAGTGCTACTTGAAGAGTAGTGCGATCTATCGGTACTAGACCTTAAATTGTTGCCATCTTTTCAACATTACGTTCAGAATCCTTGTATCTAAACTTTGTAGTCATTAGTATCCTATAGATTATAACCTATCAGTTTTGGAGTGGCCACCTTGACCACTCGTCCATAATATAAGCCAACAAAATTAAAAATTCATCATTTAATTTGAGCATATTTTATTTAGGGATTAAAAATCAAAGATTTATTCTTCACGATGAAATGATATTGAAATCATATAAATTAATTTCAATTAATAGAAATTGTCATAATATTATCATAACTTTGGTTTTAACAGCTCACAATAGGCAGAAATAGGATTGTTATTATGACAAAGGACAAACGAACCATTGAGAATTTTGATTGAAGGAAACATTAAGGGGGAAGAATTGTTAGTTCCTGTGAAATAAACTATTTAATGAACTGATTTTTCGGTCGAATAAGTTATAATAAGTAGATAATTTAGGCATGATTTTCACTATCCTGATATCGCATATTGTCATCTAAATGAGCATCTAAAATAAGCTTGAATTATGTGTCTAAGAAAAAATTTGAATTACTCTCAGCAATAAAGAAGCTTTTCAAGGAACTTTGATAAAATTAAAGTTTTCAAATTGTTCATAAGGTTCTATTTTCCATTTGGCTATTTGGTCAATGTCTCTTTTTTAAAATTTGGTTGTTTTTCATAGGGAAAAACAAATTTAAAGCAGAGCTTTTTTTCGTTTTTGATTTGTCTAAAAAGTTTGTTTTTCAACTAAAACATTGTACAACATAAAACATAGTGTATGTATTATTGATTTGTGGAATATGAGAAAGTATACTAACTGTTTAAAACTTCCTGTTATGAATTTTCAATTTTTGTTTGTGAAAAAAGCGATTGTTTTATATCATTTGTTGCATTTACTTGTTTTGAGCTTTTGTCACCTGTTTTTGTTTTGTATTTCGTTATTATTTTTTTTTTTTAATTGTTCACACATTCTATTAACTGCCAGTAAACTTTTTTAATACGTTTTTAATCCCAGTTTTACTAAAAAAATAATTTAGTTTACTTCATGTCTGATTTTCAACAGCCACTTATCATTTTCATTTGAACCACTTACAAAACGAATTGGTCGGAATATTAAACGTAAATCGTGTGCTTTAATTGAGCTTTTGTTTAACAGTAAATTCAATTGGACTCATTAGTTTGGAATTTCCCGCATCAAACTGTCGAAGGTTGAGGTACGCGTTGTTGATTGGAACCAAAGCGATGAAGTTAGATCGACAATATATTATTAGCCCTCTTTTTTGTTGAATAATAGTTGCCATTTATGCAATAGAAACGTGACAAAGAGACACGGTTTCGGATATGGAACGGGGGTGGATGCATTTATGGTTGTATTTTCAATTTTGTGGTACAACTGGTACAAGGGGTGAGATGAACGTAACGGGAAATAATTTGCTCATGCTTACAAATATGAAGTGCATATATGCAATTAATAATGGATTAATTGGCTTTTAACATTTACCACACATACACCCATAGAGGTATGCATGTAGTGATATTATAAAATCTAGTACAACACACATAGGGGTGCCACCTAGATAGGGATGAGAATTTGGGTGATGATTTGCACAGATAGTTATAGTATCTATGATGGTACGAGTGCATGATGAGTTGGAATTTCCAATAACCTATTCATTTACCTTCTGATAGTCCCCTCTGATATACAACACCATTCTCTCATTCAGGACCTCGTGTATTCGCTCCCAAATTCCCTATGGGGGAGTAAATTGTCGCTAACTAACATTTATGCAGTGATTGTATCAAAGAGGCATATGAAGCAAGGGATTTGTACAACAAATATTCAATAGATAATAATCACTTTATTTTTTTGTATTTAGGTACAACAATACATCTGAAGTGTAGAATATAAAAATGTTAATCAATAACATTTAAATTTCAAAACTTATTGATTCTTTATTTTTTCATGCAGGGAAAATTATAAAAAAGAATCAAGAGTCTTAAATGAATATTTGCATATATTCAACTTAAGGTCAGTATTTTCATCTCTAGATAGTGACATTTATCTTCCAGATAAAATTTTAATCCAGAAAATATTTAGATTTTATGCTGCAAATTACGATATGTATAAGACAAACAAAGATTTATATATATATAAAAAAAAACAAATTCACTACAAAAAACATCTCTTTAAAAATTTTTGCCAGATACGCCGTTTCCGAATAATCAAGCTTTAAAGATTGATATAATTTTTAGATTTATCTTCTTTATTTTGAAAATTTATAACTAACGAACAAATAAATATATAGAAATGAACAATATAGATTTTCAAAGGAAATTTAATGATCTACAAAAAAGATCTCTTAACGTTTATACATAAAATTACTCTTTCAAAATTGGTTCAACAACGAAAAAAAAACAATAATTTAATTTTTCCTTCAACTTTAATGATGAATAACTTTTGAAAAAGTGATTTTATGTAAAAACGTTAAAAGACCATTTTTGTAGCGCATTTAATGCCTTTTAAGAATCTGTATTGTTCATTTCTATATATTTATTTGTTTGTTAGTTACAAAATTCCAAAATAAAGAAGATAAATCTAAAAATTATATCAATGTTTAAAGCTTGATTATTCGGAAACGACGTATCTGGTAAAAATTTTCAAAGTGACGTTTGTCTTAGAAAATTTAATTTTCTATAAATATATGTGCAGATGATTTTTTTTTACCTTGATAGTTTGACAACATTGACGCAAAAATGATAAATAATAATTTATGATGATGAATTTATGATTTATGATAAATAATAATTTCAAATAATAATTTGAAATTAAAGATGATAGACCTCTTAATATTAATATTAAGGGCTCAAACCTTCCCGATATTTTTATTTTGACACCTTGAACAATACTTTCGATATACTTTTCAAAAAAAAAAATAGTCGATTTTTTTGGTCCAGTCTAGTCTATATATCCATTAGTGAAAATACTGGTCGTTACTAAAATACAAAAGGTTTATTTTCAAAGCTGTTCGAATTGTTAGCTATGGAATTAATTTGGTTAGCTTTTATTTTTAATTTAAAAAAAAAAACAATTAACATTGACCATTGAACAATCAACTCTCATATTACCACCTGAGTATCAGGGTGACCATTTTTAACTTTGGTCAGATATTTTTGATAGGAATATTGTCCTATTTGCTTGTATCCTCATTATTTGAGGCGATTCATGTATTATTCAATATTTTTTTTATTTTATTCATGGTTATTTTATGTAACACGTTAATTCCTACCCGGATGAAGGTTTCCTTGAAAATTTTTGGATCAATAAATTGTTCAAACTTCAAAATTAAAAATAAACAAGAGAAGGCAATCGAAAACAAAGCTTGATTAAAAATTTGTTTTCTATTTATAGTGAAAATCTTAAATATTTAAAGTTTATTTACTTCTATAAGTAAAATGAAAGTCCCTGTTCCATATTAAAATTGGGCTACTTGCTTAAAAATATAATTAAAATTTATTATTTAAATGTCAAAGTAGCAATAAACACTTTAAAAATTAACCATGAATAAAATAAGGAGCCAGGGGAATTTCATTGTACTTTTTTTTATTTACTAATCTAGGTAATTCACTCCTAGATTACTACTCGAAATTTTTAAGGGGAATACTATTATACATAATTGTTGTAATAGAAGTATAATTATAAGTTAAATATAGTTATAAACTTCATTACAAAATATTTTTAAAAAGTTCTAGCGTTTTAACTATCAATTAATGTTTGGATAATTATTCGATTTCAAATATCTTAACTCCATTTTTTCTTAATTCTTTTTCTTATTTCTATGTCTGCTTCTTTTCTTTTCCCTCGAAACGGCTGAACTAATTTTGATGAAATTTAGTTTTAGATATAACTCAATGTGCCATCCCCTAAAAGAGTCATATAAAGAGTATATTACAGAAGAAAAATAACAGAAGACATTTTTTACACATAATTGTTACGGAAAAAAGATTTTTACGTTTTAACAATTATTAAAAATAAGTATTACGCTTCTTAAAATGTTAAAATTGCGTTTTTGATCATTTTTCTTGTCCAGGGTAAATTACAATAGTTATTATATTTAAATTTTCCATACTCAACGATATTCATGTTTATAAATTTTGATAGTCTCGAATAGAAACGAAACATCGTACGAAAATCTAATAAATTCATTACAAAAAAAAAAATATGTTGAAGTTCTAAAAATCCCATGAACTTTTACCTTATTATATTTGAAGTAGGTGGCAAATTTAAACAAAAATTACTTTTGAAGTATTAGGGAGTTACGTAAGCGAAGTTGCAGGTTTGTGCTGGTTATAAATGAATGCTAAGTATATACTTTATTTTCTGTTTATTAAAAGACATCAATGACAATACAAAAACGTTCAAGGGAATATACATTCAAGGGAATTCACAGTGGGCCCTCGGTTACCTAAATGGTAATCACTTTAAAGACCTAAGAGTAATAACATAAGTGTATAAGCGACTGGTCTTTTAAATTGTATAATTGGTTTTTAAAAATAATGAGGCTCTTACATTTCTAATTGATTTTAAAAATTTTCAAGCCTTAAAAGAAATCGATCTACCTGATTACCTTTTAAGACCCATTTTTGACCTTTTTAATGATTGGAGAGAAAAATTTAGATGAACACAAATAGGAAAAATGGGATATTTAATGTTCATTTTTATGAGCAAGTTTTAGGTAGTGAGAAGTAGTCGATTTCAGAAACTGCAGGGGAGCCACAAGTATTGACCAGGTAAAGTTCGTATAGTATTGTATACTTCTAGAAGCCGCTAATTAGAAAGCCAGCAACAATGACTATTGTGAAGGTTCGGTTGTGGTATTATCGAGTACAAACAAAAAAAAATCCCAAAAAATAAATTATGTAATTAGAATTTCAAAAAGGTAAATTCAAGTACGAAATCTTATAAGCGGAGGAAAAACTCAAATCCAATCTGACAATTCCTGGAAAATATTCAAATGAAATTCTGGTAAAAACCAAGTCACGACTAATCCCTATAACGACGTATCTTCCACTCTCATACTCATATTTATTATTTACGTACTCGTATGTATGTAATTATGTAAATTTTTCCCCATTTCCCACCACTTCCTCTTTTATCGTTCTAGCCTCAAAATTACCAACGACGGAGGATTCAAATCAAAATTACAACATCGTCGTATTCGTCTAAGTTGAATCTCGATTCAAACCTCGTCTCTTTTAATTTAAATTTACTGATCACCGAAAATGTGCGGTTTTCATGCGAATAAATAAAGAAAACTACACCAAGCATAAAAGACACAGATAAATAGGTTGTATGGGATGATTGCAGGCACAGGGAATCCTTAATATTTTATTACGATGAAACAAGATGTAAGTATATGAAAATTGGGCGAGGATAGAGAACACTGTAACAGATATACATGTGAACGAACATAAAGGATAACAAGGAATAGTATCAGGGAAAGGTTCTGGCGGTTCGGTAATGGTAGAGCAAAAAGGACGTAGGACATTACGTTAATGTTACGTAACACGAATGAAGAGGACAATCGAAACAAGACCACCAACTTTCAAATCCTTAATAAAATATTCGAGGTATCCTTATTTGGAAAATCCCCAATTTCTGAAAATTGGTCTCGAATATTTTTAATTCATCCCTCCATTGAACTAAACTGTTTCGTTCATTTATCTTAATTATTTAAACAAAACGCAAACAAACAAAGTAAAAAAAATGAAATTCATTTGTTATTTCCTTTGTTGATTTTTCTTTTGTTTTCCGAGCACATTCTCTTGTTTCATTACTGAAAAAAAAAACAAAAAAATGAAAATTTAGTCGGTCGAACAAAGAGAATATTTTAATTTGTCTCGAATATTAGAGTTCAATGGTATGTTGGTCCTTTTCACTAATGTGTTTTGGTCTCATGTTGTCTTCCCCATTTTTCGGGAACACGGGAATAACACATTTTAAAATATGGTCGAGGAAAATGTTTCTTACCTAAAACCAAAATGTCGGCTAGCCATTATAGGCAATGTGTGTAAAAGAGACAAGTTGAACAACTCTCGGAATATGGCCCGAAATTTTCCATATTATGCATAGGTTAGGTTACATCTGTGGTTTTCCCGTAGTCCGAAATTTCTATTCCTGTTTCACCCTTGTCATTTGAATATACCTTTCAGCCGGCTCCCCCTAGCCTACTGCCGCCTACCTTCATTTTTGAAATCGAATATTTTAGATGATACAACAAATATGGAGGAAAAACACGAAAGGACAATGTGGAAAATTTATCTTCATTTTTTTGCCAACAACTTGTAGAAAAACTGTGGTACAAAAAGAAAATAAAATGGATGTAAGAAAATGATTTTTAGATTTTACTAACATTAAATAAATTTAGATATCGCACTTAGGAGAATTCATTCCCACATTTGCCTCTTTCCCAAGCCAATATAAACATAAGACAAACGCATTTTCACAAATGGTGGATCATTTATCTTAGGAGTTACTCAACTCTACATGTCGTATCATCCCCTCGTTGTAGGTTGGTTTGTCTTTTATATCTACATTTTCTCCCCTTCGTTTTCCACAAAAAAGAGTATGAACATAAAAGCAAAAATTGCCTATATTTACCAAAGAAATTATAGAAAAAATTATGCTACAAAATGTTGAAATTTTTCAATAAAAAATTGATAATAATTCTAATATCTCTTAATATTCTTTAACCATTCCCTATTGGTTAATGACATATTATTAAATTTATCTACTTATTTTCATATACAAATTCAATATACATTATACATTCATAATTTATTGATAACTGATGATTCAATGTCTCTAGAGAAAATCGGCTGAAACAGATGAATATAAGGGTTTCAATGCTTTCAATGTACGTTGCCCACGTAATTGAATTTGCGATTACATCAACGATTTGATCATTTATTTCTAACTCATTTTTTGTAAAATAATCTAAATTTCTGCAAAAATTCACTTAAGAATCAAATATATTGTTACATATGAACTATAAAAATATGTTATTTGCTGTTTTACAAACTTATCTGACGATTAAAGTTTCGTTGTAAGGTGATGACATTGTATGAAATCAAATCTAAAAGTACAATTTTCTTATTGTAAGGTGTAACACAAGATTCTTTATAAAAATTACAAACAATAAAATAAATCAAAAAAGCAAAACGATTTCTCCTTTTATAAAAACAAATAGAAAAGCAAACGTTTCAATGTAACAAAACAAAAATAAGAGGAAAACGGTTTGACTTTTTTTTCATATTGATTTTCGTCGTTTTGTTAAAATTAAATAAAAATACAGCTTTAGGAAAGTCTTGGCTGGCTTTAAATCACTCCAAGTTCTTTTGTAACCTCACGGGGTTTGAAAGTTTAAACACGTTATATATTTAGTTCAATTACAGTATCCTTTTTTGCCAACTTCAAAGTTCATTATAATTGAGAATAATCTATTGAAATATTCACGTAGAGCATAAATTTAATTTTCTTTGGTTGAAAACAATAAATTGAAATATCTCACTTGTGCTAACTACTAACTACATTTCTAAATTTATTCAAAAAATTTTATAACTTTTACAATAGATTGAATCATGAAAAAGTTTCACTATAGAAAAACTAAAACTTATTTTTTTTAACTTTATGAATTAGGCCTCATAAAGGTGTCTACGTGTGCCTGCATATTATTTTCAGAGAAAATGCTCATTTTATATTTGACTTCATTAAATTTTAATAAAATCAGGTGGAGGCAGAGATTTGAACTTTTGTTACAAATAGGGATGGAACCAAAACATCGATTTTTTCAAACATCAATACATCGTTCATAACTGCCAATGTTTTAACGTTGATCTTGAAACCCAAAACATCTACGATACATCGTTCTTCCTAAACGATGATTACGAACGATATTTTATCATATCTCCATCATCCGTGATTTACAACTTCACATATAAATAGATACCTCTTTTAGTCACCAGCATAAATTCGTAAATTTCATCAGTTTAAAATATAACGCGTAAGATATATCATAAACTAACGATAGGCTAGATTATATTGCAATCTAACGACATTAGAATATAAACTAAAAGAGATCATAATTTTGTGGTGTGATAATCTCAATAAGACATCGAAAAAAATCGATTTATTGTTAATTAACGTCGATGTTTTTAATAACGATGTTGAACATTTAAAAATATCGATATTTTACATTGCATTCTTATGTACTAGTACAAAGTATTTCTTGAAGACGTAGGATAAGTGTAGGACGGCGTATTAAAGGTAATTTTACATTAATTTTAAATGGATTTAAAAATTTGATTATTGTAATTGAGGTATTTTATTAAGTTTATTTTGTGTTTAAGTGTATTTATTGTATTATTTAATTTTGTTACTGTCTGTTTGTAGTACCTGAAGAAGCTGCGAAAGTGGCGAAATGTTGTACAAAAAAATTAATAAAAACATCAAATATTAAAAAGTATCCAGAAAATAAGAATCATTAATGTATAATAAAACTATGAATAAGAATACCAACAAAATTAAAGATAATTTTCATAAACTTTTTTAACATAGAAAAAATTAATATGTTTTGCTAAAGCTTTGAAAACATTTTAAACATATATTGAAAAACATTTAGTAGAAATTTCAAATAACTTTCTAGAAAAATCCTTTTGATATCAGCTGTTATACATTCAGTCGCCATCCGGATGGACAATTTGCGTACATCCTGGAAGTGACAATTTTAATATGATATTTATTTATCAAATATATTTCCTTTCTTTTTATATGTGCCTTTTCTATTTGAATTACAATTATTACAAAAAATTTTAACTTTCTATTATTTTAAAATATGAAAATTAAGAACGTTTTTTGGTCGTTTTAATTGTTCTTTTATTACTGTAAGAATAGTAAGAATTTAAATATTGTTTGTATTTGCAGTTCATATAGATTGTATATATATTTAAAAAAAAAATTGTGCTAAATATGAAAAGGATTGATCACAAAGTCTGCGAGCTAGAGTGTACAGAAATTCGACAAAAGTAGTTTAGAGAAAAACGCGGTTAAAAAACAATTGGTAGAAAATATAATTTAAAGCAGTAATGATTTGATTTAAATTATTTAGCAACAAATCAGCGATTCCAACACAATATTGCAATCCATTTTCAGCCTCAGATACTTCCTTTTTATCTTTCGACATATTTTTTCGAGCTTTTTGACCTTTTGAGCTCAAACGCTATACCGAGAGGCACTCCCTTTACCACTTATAACTTTTGAAAAAGTTACAACTTTGACTTGAAATTTTTTAAATAGTTTAACAAGAAATTTATAAAGAAAAAAACATTTTTTTTGAAGCTTCTACTTTAATTTCTCCGCTTTAAAGGAATACAAAACTAGATAAGAACTGATCATCAGTTCATCCCATAAAGTAGTGTAATTCTTTTTTATTAGTCTTATAATTGCAATGACGTTTATAGATATTTAAACTTGATTACTTTTTTAATTGATTTACTCCATTAAATTTACCCTTAATTGGTCTTAATTCCACCCGTGGGCATCATGAAAAATGTTGGTCAACCAATCGCTCTTATATTCTACATGAATTGGATAAAGATTTATTCTTAAATAAAAATACAATTTTGGATAAAAATCTACTGTTTTTAATTTTGAATAATTCCATTAATTAAATAATTATTGCAATTATTTATATTTGTGAAAAAATTCAACTAAAATTTTTAGTGAAATAAAAAAGAAATCGCTTGGATCTTGTACCAAGGAGCACTTAATTAATCGCTTATAACTTTTGAACGAGTTGTAATTTTTATTTAAAACTATACGAATATATTCTTGAATAATTTTATAAGCGATTTGTGAAAAAGAAAATAGTAAATTTTTTGAAACCTCTACACTTATTTCCTTTTAAGTACTAGCGATGTTTTTATTGAAATTCATCCCATAAGACAGTTAAACGAAAAATGAAATTTTTATAAAAGATTAAAATTTTTGAAGTAAGAAATAAGAGAAATGGTGGTTAGGTTACTATCTATTATAATAATGGTAGTCATTTGTAATAACGTTTGTGAAAATATATTTCTATATAAATGTGATTCTCTTTACAAATGGGATAAATAAACCACAGCATTTTTTTGGAGATGTGCTTAATTTTTGGAGTAAATACTTAGACATTGTTTTTTTTCTGACAAAATATGGAAATACGAGAAGGTACCTAATGAAAATGGTTTCAATAGATTTAAAGATTTCTAGTAAGACAAACGTAACAATTAAAAAAGTAACCTAGTTTATTTATTAGTTCTGAAACATTCTTGAACTTAATTTCATTGAAATCCATTTTTCTGTTTTATTAACACTTCTTCTATGACTTCCAAATCTATTTTGAACAAAAATAATCCATTTTTTGGGAAAAAATGTTAATATTAACTTCTTGGTTCTTAATTAACATATGAATGTTAATTTCTATTTCTCTTGAACAATGAAAAGTAGATGATAGGGAAAATACGAAAAAGCTTCCACAGATAATACAATTTGATAAGTTATGCTTTTCTTAGGTGGTGAAATCTCCTCCCCCCTGAAATTAATTTTCTATGTTAAAGGGGAAAATAGTGACGGTTATTTTTTGGGAAGAAACATAAAGAATATCCAGTCAACTGGTAGCCAAGTGGGCAAGGTGGCCGCTCTAAAACTGGCAGGTAATGGGTTCGAATCTCATTTCTTGTATATCTTCGATATTTCTCGAATTACAGATTTTTACTAAAGCCAGAGTCGCTTTAGTCGTTAGTTATAAAGCGACGGTAAATAGCAACAAAAATTTATTAAATATTTATCTGTAAATTTTTTGAATTTTTGTATATTCCATTTTTTCAAAATGAAACAATTCAGTAAGCTAAATTTTTGTTGAAAAAAGGAGGAGAGGTTATTTGGAAAAGGCAAATATTGGTCTAAACTATTGTGGTACCAAAACTATTGTGGTATTGTGGTACACTAAAATTGTGGTACCAAACAAAGAGTTGTCACTTTTCAATGGGTACCGGAACTTTCTAAGAAAATGACGACATATAAGAACACAAGTGTCACTACTTCGTTTTCAATCATTGATTTAACTAACTATTTGGGAAAATAAGGATAGTTTTTTTTTCTCCTTAAGAAAGGTGCAGTGGAGGATCATTAAAGAACCTAAGTACTACTATAATACTAATTTAACAAAACAAAGTGAAATATAGTTGAGAACTACTAAAAAGAGAAAAAAGGAGAGAATTATTTGTTAATTAGGAAAGAAGAGAAAAAATTGTAATTATTAGTTTTTCTGATGTAATTTTTTTCTTCTACGTTAAAAGTTTCAATGAACATTATACAACAATGGAACTTTGGAAACTGGACACAACACCTGTTTAAAATGTTGTCGCCAAAATATTTACGAGTGACAACAAGCTCAACACTGCAAAAGACAGCAAGGAACGAAAGTCCAGCGACCAAATCGTGCCAACGAAAATTTAAACCAACCAAAACCCTGTCCAACCATTCCCTATACACTTCTGGTGGTGACGTCTTGACAAAACCTCACCAAATAATTTGTCCTCATTCCAATTGTCAGCAACAATTCGGAATTTTTACCTTTTTTTCCCCCAAACATCCATCATTATTTATTCAATCGATTTTTCCGGTAATATCACATGATTTAATTCCAATCGGATTTTACGAGTGAAATCGAGATAATCCGGAAACGAACCTCATAAACATAATCAAATATTATCGGAAACATAAGCTGATTGATTACAAAATGATACATAGAAATTGAGGAAAACAAAATCACATAGAGAACGTATGAAAATCATTGAAACGCGTCCAACTCCTCCCGTTTTTCTTTATTAATTATTTCGGGTTAAAGCTTATGCCCGAAACAGAAAGAGGCGGATGAGGGTTGGAATCAGCGCCGAGCAGAGCAGAATAGGTATAGTAAGGGAGCTACTAGCGGATAAATGGAATCCAAACCAAAGTCCGACGACAATTACCATCCCCGTCGTAAAATGTTATGGTTGTATGGTGTATATTACAAACATTTACGGGCTTAAATACAGAGCTTTAATCGTAAGTCATAAACAGAGATTGTATATAATTCGACACAAATGTTAGATTTATTTCAATTATGACACAAATGTACATTGAACGCACAGATTTATTCATTTGTTACTTTGTTATTTCAGATATAAAAAAGACGATGAAAATGAAACGAAATACCAACCAACCCTCGCCATTTTTTTAAATTGGTCAGTCTTTTATGAGCTTTTTCCTTATTCGAATCAACGAAATTCAACGTATTAACCGCTATAACATTTTATCCCTTTTTTGGCTAATTTTTTAACCCTTAATATTATAATTTGCCGTAACATCAAGGCTTGATCACTATTTAACAATGAAAGCTTTATGAGCTTGGCTACCCATTTTACATGAAATATTTTTGGCGGAATTATATTTCTTTTCTTCAGATTTTGTAGTTCTTAACTTTTCAAGCTTTAGTTCTTGTGCATCAACAGCATCGGTTTGTACCATAGAAAACTAATATATCGCAATGAAATGTTTTCTTCTTAAAAAATTCGGATAAAGTGTTGGAATTAAAACAGATCTGCCGAAAGAATGTTTTTTAGGCTCAATAGTTTTAACCCTTATATTAATAATTTTTTTAACCTTAGTATTATAATTTCCCGTAACATCATTTTATTGAGCTTAAAAACCATTATTTTGGCAGATCTGTTTTAATTCCAACACTTTACCAGAATTTTTTAAGGAAAATCCATTAAATGGCTACCTATGGTATATAGTGGAATTCTATGACACAAACAGATGTAGTTGATGCATAAGAAGTAAAGCTTGAAAAGTTAAGAACTACTAAATATAGAAGAAAATCTAAGAAAAGAAATATAATTCCGCGAAAAATATTTCATATAAAATAGGCAGTAAGGCTCATAGAGCTTTCATTGTCAAATAATGATCAGGCCTAATGGAAAACCAATTTCTGAGTCCTTAACCCTAATTCTTCATCAAAAAGTATACGTCCATTATTTTTCCGTAACAACGCAAAGATCTTAAACAATTTTTGATCAATTTTCTTTGCAAAAGATGATAATTTTTTCTTGGTAACAATTAGTTAATGATAACAACGAATATTACTTGTAATGAGCTTTTTATTTATAAATAGTTCTCATTAAAATATCCCCAAAATTCTTAACAACTTTAGTAATTATTTACTGTTGCTTTTTTTGTGGACTATTATGTAATTTGCACCAGTATAGCTGTGTGTCGCTATATCATGGTGGTGATAATGATAACAGGCAAATGATCTTTAGCAGCATTTAAGTAGCCGGAGGAGTCGAACTTCATTCTTCTGTCTTTTTTAATTTTTTTATTTGTTGATTGTTCTTGACCTTGTGGTCAACAAACTGCTATTTCTTGGAGCTCTTGAGGGAGTTTCCGCTTCAGCCTTCTTTGATTTATAGTTTCACCTAAGCCTAGTTCTACTGCACCAGGACAATTTTCCAGGCCGTTAAGGAAACTCCTTGTGAGTTGAATTAAAAAATCTTTTATGTATGGGACATTAATTTCGTGATGAATTTGGTTGTTTCTCACATACCATGGAACTTTAGTGATGATTCTCAAGACTCTATTTTGGAACACCTGTAGGTCATTGTGATTTTTCTTTGAGGATGGAAGCCAAACTGCGCAAGAGTATGTAAGTATTGCTTTAAAAAGCCTCAAGTTTTCAGCAATTTGAACCCAAAACTCACTAGGACTTGGGACGATTCCTTTAATCACTCATTTACCTATAGGTTTATCAATATTTTTTTAATACAATTAAAACTTTTAATATTCTTTAAGCAATATAAATAGGACTCACATCAGTTCCAAATAATATATGCTCATCAAGTTAGCACTACACTTTTGGAAATTGGGAAAAATAACTACGGAAAATTTAGTATTTTTTGTCGTTCAAGATCTCTGCAAAACAAAAATTTGTCACTCGCATATTTGTTAGGAGAACCCTACGCTACCCCTTATGCTAACTTAATATTTAGAGCTTTTCTTAAATTATTAAAAGTTCGATTTTTTTTGCGCAATTAATTGGTGTTTTATTATCGCTCGAAGATTTTCAAAGAAAAAGAATTGCCGGTTGTTTATTTTCCCGGGAAAAGCCATTTAAAGAAAATGCTCGACCTTAAGTATTTTCCAAATATTGAAATCTCAAACTTTATTTATGACATTAATTGGTCTTTTTCCGGGAAAACAACACAAAACAACAGACAATAAAGCACCAATTAACTGTGAAATGAAAAATTCAATATTTGAGAAATGTCACAATAAAATAAACCATTTTGGAATGGAATTTTCCAGGAAAATATGCAAGCAATAATGTAAATTCTTTCAGAACTCTCAAATAACAAAAAAACACCAATTAATGGCGCGAAAATAAGTTTATTATATCAATATCTAGAAAACCCCCTAAATCGAACTTTTATTTAAAATTAAATTTTCCGGAAAAATATGCACGAGGCAATATTTTTTTTGGAAAAACCTCGTAAGCACCAAAAAAAAAACACTAATTAAAGGCACAAAAGAAATCTAAAATTTAATTATTCTTTTGTATCATCTATACATATAAATAAAATGTATATAATTGGTTTCTCTAGATTTTTATATAGTAGATTAGGCACTCTTGGACTATTTCCGGAATGGTTGGAGAAAAAAATAAAATAAAAACTAACATTAGGGTATAAACGTTGAAACATTATTGAACAATGAAAAATATTTTCATTTTCGGTAAAACCAATCGGTTTTATAATATAATACAAAATGTTAATTAAATGTTAGAATATATGGAAATACACCATAAAAATTAATCCAATTTAAGTATTAAATTTTTTTCTGTATATGGAAATTATGTGAATTTTCTAAGTTCAAAATACGTCCCTTACCATATTAATAGACGCGCTATAGATTTTGTATAAAATATGAAGTAATAGCTATTTTATTTTGTGTTTAAAATTTTGATTGGATTTAACTTCCTTATAAAAATGTAATTTATTACACTTATTACAAATTAATGTGACAAAACAAATGTTATTTACTGAAAAATAACTTTTACTATCATTTTAAATATCTTGTTAATTATGACGAACATAATTGTTTAATATTTAATTGAAAGTTCTTTTACTTCTATTAAAGCTTCTATAATTCGCAGCGTTCTGTATATGTAGGACAATAATGTCTACTGCATTTGTGGATGGTAATTCTATTCATGAATATTTTTTTCTAAGGGCTATTTTTCTGGTGGGATCACCTATTTAACCACTTTTCTCCCCATCAAATCCCACAAATTTTCAATGGGGTTCAAATCAGGACTATTACCCAAGAGTAGGGTAATTGAGGGAATAATCAAGACTATACCTTTATTTAGAAATTATATTTCAAAAAATCTTTACTACTTTTAATAATGTTAATAATAAATAGATGATAAAATTCATATCTCAGCTTTTAGTAAATAAGAAGACAATTCAGGTTGCTTAAGATCGGTTTTTTTTTTAATATTTTTTAATATTCAAATTAGCTACGTTTCGTTACGTATCGTAACTTCATCAAGCTTCTTGAATCACAAAAAATATTTTTTTTATTAAAAAAAAAACAATCTTAAACCACCTGAATTTTGTTCTTATTTAGTAAACAAAAAATAGTATCAAATTTTATTTAGTAGAAGACATAAAATTGGATAAAATCTTAAGTGCGTCTAATAATTTGACCAAGGACTGTAGAGTTATTTAGTTACCTGGTAATTTCTAAGTCCAAATGAATAAATTTAAAATTCTTATCTATTCGTTTTAACGTATTTGTACAGGTATTATTTTAATTTACGACAACTGCAATCTTTTTCATCAGTTTTCGGCCTACTGCGGACGCAGTACAAACGTTTCAAAGAATTGCTGCAATCTTATACCAAACCTTAAAGAATATAATTATACAGTACATACCTGATGCAAACGTAGTGTTAACATAGCTATGTCTGCAGACCCGATGCGAACGTAGTGCAGACTCCGAAATTTCGACTTGGGAGTTTCTAAATAACATTAGATACTTGTTGATCTTTAAAAAACTGATCTCTTTGCTTGTGATTCTTTTTATAGTGTCTTTATATGAATACTCATGTTAACACTTTAGGTGCTAATGCCAGTTTATGCACCATATTCTAAGATATCTTCATCTTTTCGCGTACTCTTCTCAAATCAATGTCAAATGAATGTTGTCCATTAAAAATCTTTTAGATCTTAAACGCAGACTTAATGTGAATTTATGTGTTTACAGGGGATAAAAATAACATTTTCGTTTGTCCACCATTAACATTTGCGTATTTGGGTTTGGGATTGAGAGTTTCGAAAGGTTGGATAATACAAACGACGTCTGAAGAGATTAGTGTCACAATTCTAAGTAAGTGATCGATTGGTTTTCGCATTTCATACACACGAGACCTTGGTAGGTACTCCCGTATTCACAACCCATACCACATATGTTAGTACGTCTCTTACTTACGGCTATGGCGTTACGTTACGATGGTTACAGCGATCCAGCACGTACCTGTGGGAGTCGTTATCGGAATTACTTGCTACCATCCATGCATTTCAAATTCAAACAAAATATCTGGCATGAAATGTATACATTCATACAGATATCGTTTTCAATGATAAACAATCATCGGAAAATTGTGGAACGAGTGTCGGACGAAAAAGAGGAAAATCGGGTGAAACAGAAAGGTCTCACACGTCTTGTGATTGATGGATTCTAAATTACATTTTTGAGAACTTGAGAGCAAAAATGGTAAGAATAGCAAGGAGTGGATTGAACGGGATTGAAGAGAACAAAAATGTATGAAAATCATAAAATCGGGAATGATGTGGATGAATTAATCTTTGCTACCGAAAATATTCATGAAAATTAAATGAAAATTTATCCGGGAAAATATTTTTCTCTTGGAAAAATATATTTATTTTGTCTGACATTGATTGGCTTAATAGAATCTACAATAGAATTACTAAGAAAAGCATTTTCATAAAAATATTACCTCGTACATGTCAAATTGAAAAATTTTATTCAAAATTCACCGAGAAAATTGACTCTCCATATTGAACGAAAGACCAATTGAAATATGATTTTAAACGGCTCCATCAATGAAAACTTTCAAACTTGCTTTTATCAATTTTCTTTAGTACACCAAAGCCAAGTAAGTGTTTCTCTTCCGAAATTTAATTTTCATAATATTATATTATAGTCGAAATGTGGAAATTTGTAATTCCAATTCCGATACTGTTTTGCTGCTATTTGCCATGTAATAGTGACTATACTATATTATATCTTCAACATAACAAACATACCCCGAATCGCTTCTTCCATTTTCTCATTTTCAACTGAATATCTGGCTTCCAAGCACAAAAGCTTATCGTTAATAATATCAGTGTAATCTTATATTACCGATCCATACATTTGTTGCGCCATGTAATATAAGACGATATATATCTCAACAAGTTGTTAAAGTCTTGTCTATATAAAGAGCACATAAATGAAATTTTCAAGGAGCAAACTACTATATTAGTCACAAGATACCGAAAATTCTTTAAATTGATTACTTTGCAAAGCGCTCTTTTCATTTGACTACTTTAATCAAAAAGTATTAAATTTGTGTTAGAAAAAACATCACAAAGATGAAATAAATACATGATTTGATTTTCAGTGTAATTTATGTACAATAATGTAAATTCAAGTAGTAACCGAAACCACGTTTGAGTATCAAATGCAACTGTTATTTCTAGGATGATCATTAGAACAATGATCCCTCATGATATAACTTGAATGGCTATATGGTAGTCATGTACTCATCACTGATCATATCAATGCTAAATGCTCATCAAAGTATCACTACCATTAATATCCTTAGTGCCATGTCAAACAACGAGAAGCTTTTAACTTTTTTCTTCATCAACATTCTATTATTCTTAAGATAAAACGCAGTATAGTGAATAGTGTGAACCATGACAACCTCGTTATATACGAATATGTAGTTATCATATAACAGATCTTTAGTAGTTCAACGTTCTATTTTCTATTCTAAAATTAAAAAAGTTTTGTCAACATTACAACTACATTGTGTGGGGGTGTTGATTATGTATTAAGATATGCCTGTTTTAAAGATATGATCGAGATAAAAATCGGTAAATATGTTTGGAAAAGTGGAAGGAAAATTTTGAATTGTAAACTCAATTTACTCAAAAGTTACTTATTTAAAGGGTTTATTTGGAGAGGGGGGCACGAACCCCCTGACCAATTTACAGTACATACTTAGGAGCAAATCAAATTATCAGAATTTTCCAAATATATGAATAAAATAACAAAAAAAAATATTAGTTAAACTCTGGTCTATTTCTGGCTGGAATTGCAAATGAACGCTAATGAAGTGCTGGACATCATTAGCAGGAAACAAAAGAAAACTATCTTTATAAAACATTTATTTTTTTTATTATTTTGATACTTTCATAAACCTTCCTATACATACTTGAACTCATTGTGTGGGGGTGTTGATAATGTATTAAGATATGCCTGTTTTAAAGATACGGTCGAGATAAAAATCGGTAAATATGCTTGGAAAAATCTAAGGAAAATTTTGATTTTAAACTCAGTTTACTCAAAAGTTACTTATTTCATGGGTTTATTTGGGAAGAGGGGCACGAACCCTCTGACCAATTTACAGTACATACTTAGGAGCAAATCAAATTATCAGAATTTTCCAAATATATGAATAAAATAACAAAAAAAACATTAGTAAAACTCTTGTCTATTTCTGGCTGGAATTACAAATGAACGCTAATGAAGTGCTGGACATCATTAGCAGGAAACAAAAGAAAACTATCTTTATAAAACATTTTTTTTTAATTATTTTGATACTTTTATAAACCTTCCTATACGTACTTGAACTTTCTAACAGTTATTGTTGATTTTTTTGCCCGTTTGCCCCTTGTGCCCTTCCAAGAAAAAAATCCTGGATCCTTCCTTGAGTTAACCCTCTTATTTATTAGTTGACAAATAATTATCCTGCAATTTTTATAGGTAAATTGATTTAAAATCTAGTTCTACTGAAAGGGTAGTTTACTTTAAAAAATAGTATTTTTTTCGGTTGTTGTTTGCAGTGTTTTATTTGTTGAAGTTTTAAGGATACTGGTTCTAAATTTCTTCATGGAATTCCTTTTAAATAAAAAGTTATTCGTAAATGTATCGATATTTATCTGTATTCAAAAATAATTTAAACGCGTTTTCCTCAAAACAGCATTTCCAAATCGGTCCCCACAATGCAACCGAAGGAAAGAAGCTACTGCCCTATTTATTTTTCCATTTTGTTAAATAATACATTTTACAATACTTTTTCATCAAAATTCAATAATTTTTATTAATTTCATTTGTTTAATATATATTTTATTTGTTTATTAATTATATTTTGCAAAATTTTTTTCATACATTTTTAGTTGTTTACAATGGATAATGAAAACCAAAAAGTGAACAAAACAATACTGTGTATCTCCATTCCTTAGAATTAAAGGATATTGTAAGAATTAAGACCTTAAACATTGCCTGACGATGGCAACTAAAGACCGAAAAAAAAATAAATCATACGACTTAAGTAATTATTCATTAATTAGTGTCAACAAAATCCATTTCTATAAAATTTAACATTCTTACGATATCCTTCGACTCTGAACAATGGAAATTGTTTTGGCCACTTTTTATTAAAGAAAATGTGAATAATCATAGAGAATCAACAGCAATGACATTGACTCTTGTTTATGTTTAATAAAAATTCTCATTTTTGAACATTTATTTTAGATTTTTACTAGAAAAAATTTGATATTGTCGTACTGTTGAACTAGGGGTCATTCATAAATTATTTATGACATATTTTGGTATTTTTAAGCCTTCATCTTTCTTCTTAGGAAAATAAAGTAATATCACCTTTGTTGAACCATTAAATTGAGGAAATAACAAAATTACCAATAATCCCTCTCTTTTCAAAAAGCCTTACGTAATTTATATGCACTTTTTAGGGGGTATTCTAGTCTAGAGGCTCGAATTTCGAGCGTTTTTTGGCGATTGATAAAAAAAAGCAATTGATATTTTTACGGTCCATTTTTTTATCATTTGTTTATTTATATTTAAAGATTACACAAAAAAAATTTCAAAAAAAAAAAAAAAATCCTTTGAGCTATGTGTCTTTGAAGTAGAGGGGAAAAAGAAAGGCCGTGTTCTCGTATCCATAATTTCTACCCTTATGGTCATCTGAAAAATAAAACAATGGTGAATTCTTAATTAGTACGAATTTCGTTATCGTAAGAAGCAGCAAAACTGAAAAAAAATATATTTTTTTCATAAAATGGCGGCTACTGAAAATAAAGGTCGTTTTTTTCACCAATTTTTTAACTTTATCAAATTTTTTAAAAATATTACAAATTTCAAATTTTCATTTTTTGTCACTTCATACAATAAAAAGATATTAAAAGAATATTCATGTCTGATTTCAATTAAATCGGTTCATTAGAACTTGAGATATTGTGGACACTGCATCGAAAAAAGTAGTTTCGAAAAAAACGCGTTTGAAGTTTTACGTTAAGTTTCAGGCAGCGTAATTGATAGAATAGTATGTGTTACTTACATTCTCTTAATCAGCCATCCCAGCTTCATACAAAACCGCTATAACTTCGGGAATAATTTGAATTTTGAAAAATCCTTTTAGGAGGATATTTTTGAAATCTAAACTATCGGATTATGAAAAAAAAATTTTTTTGATTTTTTCACATTTCTAGAGTAGAATACCCCCTTAAGTGCAAACATCGCTAAATTACATCTAATATAGTTTCGTTAGTAAAAAAATCCAAGCTTAAGGCGTCGCAATAACTGTAATGGCTTTATTTCAGTGAATTAATTATTGTTCAATGATGAAGCTATTACCTATTCTAGAGGTTTTCATGCTGGACATAGGTATAAATTTGCAAATTCAATCCGGAACCAGAATTTGATTGAAATTGGAAAGTTGAAAAATGGAAATAAGATTTTATGAAATTAGTTTTTATAACTGAGCTTTTATGTATTCACCTAATTCGTACGTTATATACTAGGTATTCCCATAAATTAGCGGCAGCAATAAAAGCACGTTACCATGTTCCTTTCAAGTTTATTATCAAGCCATTTACGAATTCAATTCTCAAATGCATCTCACACTAACCGTATTAACCCGTTTCGCCCTCTCGTTACTTTTTCAACCGTCATTACCAATGCAGTACAAAACTGTTAAACGAATTGAGTGCCAAATAACTTGCCAAACGTACTTGCCATATAGAAGAGAAACGGCCTGATTGGGAAACACAACGGTGAAACAGGACGAAATTTTCACCAGCTAGGCAATATAAATAGGAATTCTCTCGTACGTCAGCTTTCGACGAGACAAAGTTTAAATTGAGATTAGTTTTGCCAGTTCTTTGTGATCATAATACGAATTACAACTTTATCCACTTGACAAGTAGTTGGAAAAGTTGCGCACGTTTTAGGGACCCGGGAGATAAGAGTGTGCCTTATGGATAGTTTTATACGGGCTCTATTATGAATAAGTTTAATGTAACCGAATGGAGACATCTGAAAACTTTAGGCCTTTTCTATGTCAGAAAATAAAGCCCCTTAGCCCAACACGAACGTCTTATAACTTGGCTGCAAGGAAATTGCTTGAATTGGTCAATGCGTCGATGCTAGAAACTTTTCCTTTTCCTTATGGCTTGCGGCATTTCCATTCGTCTTTTGCAATGTGTAAATATAATTTTACGATACAACGATAAACTTTACTGTAAAATGATCGTTTGGATTTTATTCATCACTTCCCATATATATATCGACAGCCATTTCACTACAAACTTACAACATTGAAAATTTTCAATAAAACTTTCAACAATAACGGAAAAAGTTTTCCGCATTATTTATTGTTTATATGAAAAAAGACTTGCACTAAATCTTGAACAAAAATAAAGCTCCTGGCATCACCTCCATTATTCAGGTTATTAAAGCCACGTTACATCGTTCCCAATAGACCAATTATGAATAATTGCAATTTCCCTCTCAAATCTCTTTGAAATTGATCAAATTTTCCTAAAACTAATTCGTTTAAAATTAGATTAACGATTAAATGCAAGTGTATAAAATATCTAGAACACCAGTAAAAGCTTCTCTACATTTGAATTATTCTAAATTCTTGTGATACAAGATCTGTAGATAAGAAACAAAACACCAATCATACTAAAACTAATGAAAATCGGTTGTGTATTTCTCGAGAAAAGAATACATCAATAGACTTGAAAAAAAAAAATGGTTTCAAGAAAAATACGAGTATATTATTTTTTTGACAAACTTACATTTTTTTATTTCGTTAGAAAAAAATAAAAATAATAAAATTTCCATTTTTTCCCTACTATTTCTTTCCAATATTTTTCCATTTTCCTCTAATGCGTCTTTCTTTGCTCACTATTTTACTCCCCTCGGAAGACCAGATGACTCGGTAGATATATACAAAAATCTATAGGTACCTATATGGAATTCGTTTTGTTCATATTACACAATTTTCAAGGGTAGAAGTATTTTTCAATTTTAATGGCACCACTTGAGTTACGTATGTAAATTTCGAGGGATATTCTACCAAGGCTGATGCCCTTTTCCTGCAAGGATCCCGAGTAGCATTCACAGGTCCGCAGCCTGTACTTAGTGTTACAAAATCGATAGTGAAAAATACCATTTACAAATGGGTTTATGAAATTCATTGCACAATATGGAGCAATACTACTGAACCAAAACACAATCAATCGATGATAGAAAAACCATTCTTGAAAATAATTATTGAAATACTTGACTTTACAAGAAAACAAGTTAAAGTGGTACCCTGGCTAATAACCGGCCACTTGGGACTGAGAAGGCATTTGCATACAATGGGATTACATTTGGGTGATCCTAGATGCAGATTCTGTCATACAAATGATGAAACCACTTTTCATGTCCTGTAGGAATACGGTTGTCTAAATGAATGGAGGCATGAAGAACTGGGTCATAAAGCTCTGGAATTAAAATAGTAAAACACAGGAAAAAAAATAAAATTAAAATTCCAATGTAACATCGTAATCTAGGACTAGACTTTCATTATCTTAATCTTTACCAACTTCTATGTACACTTGATTTTTTACATTATAAAATCGTAATTAAAATGACAGTTTTTTGTAATAAATACTAAAACAAGTAGTTCGCCAGTTACTGAGATTTGCTCAACTACTTCGCTTTAAGTAGTAAAATAAGTCGATTTGAAAGTAATTCACTTAATTTTTCATTTTAAGTTGGCTAATTGGTCACGGTAGCCGCTCTTAAACTGATATCGGGCATATTTTCGATATACGAGGGTGGATTGATAAGTTTCCGGCCTGACCAAGAAAAACAAGGTTTTTTAAAATTTTTTTTTTTATTTCTCAACATAATCTCCTCCAAGGCTGATACATTTCTCATAGCGGTGTTCCAGTCTATTAATGCCATCTCTATAGACTGATTCGTCAAGCTCCTCAAAATAACCATTTACAGCTTCGATTACTTCTTCATTGTCCGCAAATCTCTTACCGCCAAGCCATTTTTTGAGATTAGGGAACAGAAAATAGTCACTCGGGGCTAGGTCTGGAGAGTAAGGAGGGTGCGGCATCAATTCAAACTTTAGATCGTTGATTTTAGCCGTCGCAACGATTGACGTGTGCGTTGGTGCGTTATCGTGATGAAACAAGATTTTTTTCTTCGCCAGATGAGGTCGTTTAATTTTCACCTCGTGGCTCAAACGTTGCAATAAGTCTGCGTAGTATTGACCAGTGATAGTTTTACCCTTTTCAAGGTAATCAATGTATATAATACCTCTTGCATCCCAAAAAACAGTAGCCATAACCTTGTTCGCCGAAAAAATTGTTTTTGCCTTCTTTGGAGTTGGTTCCCCTGGTCCAATCCACTGTTTAGACTGTTCTTTGGTTTCAGGAGTGTAGTGGTGGACCCACGTTTCGTCAACGGTTACGAATCGACGCAAAAATTCGCTTGGATTACGCTTATACAATGACAAATTTGCGGTAGAAATGTTTTTTCGAATCAATTTTTGGTCGACTGTTAGCAAACGCGGCACCCATCTTGCACAGAGCTTTTCCATATGCAAGTGTTGGTGCAAAATATGTTGCACACGTTCATATGACATCTTACAGGTCTCAGCTATCTCACGCACTTTCAATCTGCGGTCTCCCAGCACTATTTGATGAATTTTTTCGATCATATCTGGAGTTGTGACCTCAACGGGGCGTCCTGAGCGAGGCCCATCAGAGGTGCTCACACGACCCTTTTTAAACTCGGAAACCCACTGCTTAACGGTTGAATATGACGGGGAGGATGTCCCCAGTGTTGAGTCCATCTCTTTTTTCATTTCCTTCGGCGTTAACCCCTTCAAATAAAAGTATTTGATGACAGCACGATTTTCCTGCTTTTCCATTTTTACGAAAACCACAGAGGCGTCTTGTTCAGCGTGCTGTCAAACCTACACTAGCAAGGAGATCGGGCTGAAACTATAGCTACAAGCTATCCAAGGATGGTACTATAGAATGTCACCTCAAGGTAGGCCTAGTGGCGTCGTCTCTTGGTTAGGCCGGAAACTTATCAATCCACCCTCGTATGTCGATTTAATGATTTTTATTAATTAACTCTAGAGTCGCTCAAGACCTTGGAGGTTGTAAATCGATGGTAAATAATATTTGAAGAAATAGTTATAAAACAGACTTACTTACTTACTTTTTATCTAATACGTTTAGGAATATAAAACAGAAAATACTCTTTCTTAAATCTTAAAATTAAATGATTTCTTTTAAGCTTTGGTCAGCTTTCTTTCGAACTGAAAAAAAATATTTAAGATGTTCATGAAGCTACAGCTGTGGATTAAAAACAAATGAATTCAACAGATAATTATCAGTATTTAAAATAAAAAATATTTTTATAAGTAAGAAACAATAATTTCTTAACATTTTCTTCTCACGAATTTAGTTTCGATCGTAGTTTCGGCTTGACGACAGCCATAACCTAAACTATGCCGAAACTTGTTTTTTGCCACCTCTAGGCCAAAATCGAAAGTTCGATTGGACCCTAGTTCCAATAGTTATTACGAATTATGCCTAAAATATCCTAGAGAGGAAAATAACGGTTAACAAAACCTAGGCAGTTAAATAGGGCATTATAGACAATTTCATCTTTTCTCCGCATTTCCTAGACCCACTTTGGTTCATACATTAAGGAGATATTTCCTCAGATAACAACACCTGTTATAAGATCTGCAAAGTTTTGAATAAAATAATCTTTGGTTTTACTGATGTTTTTTGTTCCAAAGTAATTTTATTCCCATGGCACAAAAGTTCCAATTTTATCTTTTTCAACAGGTTGAAAGGTTTTATAGTTCCAAAGATTTCCCCATACCACTTGCTTGTATAACCATAAATGTAAAAAAAAAATTGAAATGAAGTGCATTTGGAACTGTAATGGATTATATAATAGAAAATATTTGGACTACTAATAATTCGTTATCGAGCACCTGAAGAAGTCTAGTCTCGAAAGAGGTGAAATGTCGTACTATGATATTAAAGAATTATTAAAAAAATAAAAAACAGTATCTTTAATCCAAACACACATAAATATCAACATTCAATTATAATTATGGATATGAATAAAGTAAATGCGTTTGAAACTTTCGGTAGGATTTCTTTGTTTAGCAACTTTATTTATTCACCAACTTGGATTTTAAGTGCAATTGTTTACCATTTCATCTTGGAATAACACTTCTTTTATAGTATAACGCTTTCTATATCCGTTTCAGTTTGTAAATCTGCTAAAAAATTATAAAAGAAGATCTAATCTCAAAATTAGTTCGGAAAACATGTTAGGCTAGCAATGTATAAGACATGTCATTGTCTTTTTTCAAGCGAATTATAGCTATCCTGGAATAGTTACAGCACATATAAAAGGCATTCCTATTTTATTTCTCTTGGGGAAAAATATAAGAATATTTTTGAGATTGTTTGGAACCAAAAAAAATTTCTTGGAAGACTAAAATGGTGTTACAAAGACCATTAGTAGAGCATTTATACGTAATGCCTCCGTTTCAAATAGCAGTTGATCAAATTTTCCCAAGTGTGATTCGTTTAATATTTCCAAACAGTTGGTTGCATGATTATGAATTCACTGAAAGATTAACGGTTAAATGCAAGACGTTTAAAACGTGTTAAATTTCTTTAAAGACGAATAGAAAATGCTTGCAGCAACAAAGTGTTAATTTTATTGCAAATTTGTGAAATGAAGTGGAGGATCGCGAAGAAGTGAATACAAGAGGAGATAATATGTGTCTCTGGATCTCTTTGTGTCTCACTCAATATAGACGACGAGATAGGACTCCCGAGGGTTTAACACAGCTAATGGGATTTGTCTCCCATGTGTTTTATCTCATTCAAATTGAGAGAACATTCTACCTCTAAAACCCATATATTCTGTGTTGTAGTTCAAATTAAGACTGAGCTGGAGGAAAACTATCGCTATTTGGCTTCTATTTTATTTGTGTTTTGCCGATAATTAGTTGAAAATTTGTTTTACTAGTCTCTAATTGTTGGATTGTTGTTGGAAGAGATAAAATTGCAATCAAAGAGGAAATAAAGTAAATATAAATAGATCACACAAAAGCCGTTTACATGAGGAAAAGCGTTTATCTCTACATCAAAACTCGTTAGTGATCTAAATGGATAAATATGGTATAAGTTTAATGACAAAGTTGTAATTAAAAACAGATTTTTGAAAAAAATTAAAATAAACGGTTAAATCCTGTTAACTATTCATAGCATCAATATTTAAAATAATAAAATCTGTTCTGTATACAATATATAGAATATATGGCGGTCCAATTTACCATATGTAGTAAAATTTAATATAATAATATATAAAAATCATACCATAAACATAAATTTGAACAGAAGTTCAAACAAAAATATATGTGACGTATTGTTCAGATACGTATTTCGATTGCCAATCAATCTTCCTCAGTGATTATCAAGTAATTTAGATCACTCCGTAATTGCTTTGTCATGATTCACATTGATGGACAATACGTAACAATTATTTTTGTTTGAACTTCTGTTCAAATTTATGTTTATGGTGTGATTTTTATATATTATTATTAGACTGGGTCAAAAAAATCGACTATTTTTTTTTGAAAAGTATATAGAAAATATTGTTCAAGGTGACAAAAAAATTATCGGGAAGGTTTGAGCCCTTAATGTTCATACTAAGAGGTCTATCATCTTTAATTTTGATTTTTTATTTGTGCTTTCATTTTTGCGTCAATGCTGTCAAACTATCAAGGTAAAACAATTTATCTGCGCATATTTCTTTCAAAACGTTAAGAGACCTTTTTTGTAGAACATTAAATTCCCTTCAAGAATCTATATTGTTCATTTCTATATATTAATTTGTTCGTAAGTTACAAAATTCCAAAATAAAGAAGATAAATCTAAAAATTATATCAATGTTTAAAGCTTGATTATTCGGAAACGGCGTGTCTGGCAAAAATTTTTAAAGGAACATTTTTGTAGGGAATTTAATTTTTTATAAATATATGTGCAAGTGAATTTTTTTACCTTGATAGTTTGACAGCATTGACGCAAAAATGAAAGCACAAATAAAAAATCGAAATTAAAGATGATAGACCTCTTAGTATTAACATTAAGGGCTCAAACCTTCCCAATAATTTTTTTGTCACCGTGAACAATATTTTCAATATACTTTTCAAAAAAAAACTAGTCAATTTTTTCGGCCCAGTTTAATTATTATATTAAATTATACTACATAAATTGGACCGCAATATATTCTATATATTGTATACACAGTATAATTGTCCAAAGTCAGCGAAAAAAATCTTATTGTGAAAATCTGTTGATTAAACCAGCGTTTTCTAAACTTACTACTACAAAATTGACATTTTATTTGAATTCTAATTAACTCATAAAGCAAGTAACCCTAATAAAACTTCAACGATTTGAGAAAATTCTGCATCTAGTAAAATAATGATATTTAAAATGCTTTACAAAGATGGTAATCAGTGTTTTTATTTATTCATTAGAAAATTGAACCATTTAGTTATCTACATAAAAGACTTGAAATATTAAAGTGTAAAAATCAAGATAAATAATTGTGAAATAAATATTGCTTCTATAAATTTTAGGTTTAACATTGTTGAAAAAAAAATAGTAAAACTTCTTTTACTCATTACGCCTGAAAACCGCCATTTTCAACTTGCACAAAAGCGCCTCATAAGCTTTGGGCACGACGGCGCTGATCGTAGATAGCTATAAACAAAAGAGAAAAAAAACACTAACAAAATAAAAATGATAGTGTTTCCCTCTATTTTATGATTTTCTCATTACTTTTTATCAGATCTAATTAACACGTATTTACTTTACATATACGAGCGCTTTACCCCGTTTTGAATAGAGCTTTCCTTGTTTTTTTTTTCTGTTTTGCTGGGGAAATTCGAGAATACAATTTTAAGAATGAAATATGCCGAGCTTTCTACGTCCCTTCTTTCGTATTTATCTCATAATTTATCCTAATTAAATGTTTTCAAATGGTTTTTATTCCGAGATTTATTAAGCAAGTAAGAGTAGAAAGAGTGCTGGAACTGTGCCAAATCATTTTTTTCACTATTGAAATTCACAGTAGAACAAAACAAATATGGAAATAAAATATTATGACGTTAATAGATTTTAGGGTATTTTAATAGATGGCATTATGTCTGGTTAACAAATAGGTTAATCATAAACGTTAGTGAAAATCTCTGGGAGCGATTGCGGTACGAATACAAGCCTGTTTGTTCTCAAGATAGTTTCCAGGAATATAAATAAATTACCTCAATTATATAACGAGGGATCGTTCGAATTCTGTGTCGGAGTTTCGCACAAATCGCATTTGAAATACTCACAAACCATTTAATAAACACAATATGTATTATTCGATGGTTGAAAATTATATCTGAATAGGTGGGGTTTGGAAAATGGGAAAATTAGCGATACCAAAACTGAATATACACTAATTACATGTACAAGCAGAAGAACCGCCAGCATTTGAATTACCTTACATTATATTACTTGTACATTCGAGCCGTGGTCATGAATTATCGGAATTAATAGATTTACTTTCTCCTCATAATATTTTAGTGCCTACAATGAAAACAGCAAACAAAAGCATTTAAACTAAACATTTCAAAAGTAATAAAAATTACAATTAAAAAAAGGTATTGAAGAAATAAAGAACACCTACGGTTTTATTGATTTAAAAAAAAAAACATTTAGCGTAAAACGGAAATTGAATATTTACATTTATGCAACAAATGTCTTCGAATTTTAATTGGTTCAAAACTATTGGCTAGTCCATTAATCAAATTCAGGTTTTATATTACGTAGAAGAAGATAGTCCATTATTTTGTGGTAACAAAGATAAAATTATTTAGGAAAACCCCCTCAGAGGTGAAAAAGGAAATAAAGCTAACAAAATTAAGCAAGGCACCTGGATATGACTTCATAACCGGTGAAATACTGAAACATCTAACAAGAAAGGCCATAGTACTGTTAACGGTCATTTATAATAGTATTTTACGTTTGTATCATTTCCTATCCAATGGAAGTTTATCCAAATCATTATAGTTTAGAAACCTGGAAAAATCTTCTAAATATCCTGCTTCTTACAAACCCAAAAACCTTCTACAAATTTTGTCAAAAACTTTTGAAAAACTACTTTTGAAACGAATTAAAACGACTTTACCCTTTGAGGATCAAAGGGTATCTAATATCAAACTACCAATGCTATTCAACAATGTCACCGAGTAATGAACCTTATCAATGAAAGCTTCAAAAGTAAATGGATATGCGCAGGAATATTTATAGATATTCAACATGAATTTGATTAAGTCTGGGACGAAGACTTATTAACCTAAATAAAAAAAAATACTCTAATCAAATCTTTCTCTTATTAAAATCATGCCTCCAAGATAGATTCTTCCAGGTAAAATTTGAAGCCAGCACATTCCAAATACTTACTATAAAATCTGGGGTTCCTCAAGAAAGTATTTAAAAACCATTCTTATATCTCCTGTTTACATCAGACTTACCAGTAACAGAAAATACAACAATCGCTACCTTTGCAAATGATACAGCAATTTTTGCCACAGATGAAAACCCAAACGAAGTGGCCTATAAACTTCAGTCCTACATACATCACTTAGAAAAATGGTTCTAAGTCTAGAAGATGAACGTCAATCGAAAGTCAACCCAAATTACTTTCACCACAACAAAAACAAAAACAGCACCCGGAATTGAAACTATTAACATCCCTGTTCCACAAAAGGTTTACGTAAAATATTTGGGTATCACATTGGACATAAAACTTATATGGAAATCTCACATAGAAGCAGAAACAATAAAATAGATACCAAAATTAAAAAAAAAAATGTTGCCTTCTAAGAAGGGCATCTGGTTTCTCAATAGAAAACATATTGAAGTTATACAAAACAACAATAAAGCCAATTTGGACATATGAGACATTTGGGGATGCGCTATTTCAAATACCAATATTATTCCAAGATTACAATCGAAAATCTTACGATCCATAGATATATCACCTTCGTATATTAGTTACCAAACATAGCATGATGGCCTAAATGTACTTTTATAAAAGACGTAATCAAGAAGGAAGCGTGGAAACCCCATTTAATACGTAAAACAATGCAATTTGAAGTCAAAATTAAAAAAAAAAATGGTGGCTTCTAAGAAGAGGATTTGGTTCTCAATAGAAAATAAATTGAAGCTGTACAAAATAATGATAAAGTTAATTGGGACGGTAAGTGGGACGGTAGTTAACTGGTACATATGAGCTGGAACTTTGAGGACGCGCTAAAGTATCAAATACTTATATTCTTCAAAGATTACAATCGAAAATTTTAAGATTCATAACTATGGCATCTTGACATATTCGCAACCAAGCATTATGTGATGATCAAAATGTAACTTTTATAAAAGACCCAATCAAGAAGCAAAGCGTAAAGCATAAGGAACGATGCGATGAGGACAAAAATACCATATACTAATTAAGGAACTTTTTAGGCGACTATTGATACAAAGAAGATTAAATAGAATGAAACCTTAGGATCTACAGGAATGATTCCCAGAAAAGGGTTAGTGAATGATCCCCAGAAAGGGTTAGTGAATGATTCCCAGAAAAAGTTAGTGTGAATAGTATGTCATAAGTCAGGATGGTGGCTGGTACTAACTTTATTTATTACTTTTATTCTTTCATTTTTAGTTCTTTTCTTTTTCTTTGGTACCAGTTCAATTTGTTTTTGTATGATTTTGCATTGTTACTATTATATCAATAAGATAAATTTTACTCATTGGTTTGTATACTAGGTAGATTGTAAAGTGCCGAAAAAACATTTAAAAAAAAGAAATAATCAATCCAACCTAATAGATCACGTTCTGAGGAAGAATTTGAATTTAAATTAGAAGCACCTAAAAAAAAAGGAAGAAGATTTGGAATCCGGAAAATTCTTAGAAGAGAAAATGATGACAGGAAAAATGGAAAATCACGCGAAAAATTAAACTTTTCTGATGAAGAAAATAAAGAAGTGGTCAATTAACAAGTTTCCAAAGATGAAATTTCCTACTACAAATTTTTAACATATTAGTTTTAATGAAGTTTGGAAGCAACCCTATAAATTGAATGTATGTAGGTATCTAGAATCGAGGACAAAAAGTTTTCGACTTGATATATTTGTTTTGAATAGAACATGAATATAACTTAGACATTTCCAATGAAATCTATATCCACCCCTGAATTTTTTATCCAACTGCAAGATGTAAAAAAATAGGGATGCACCAAATGCAAAAAGAAGTCAACAAGGAAAATTTCATTAAGACATATTGCCATCCAAAAAAAAGGACAAAAAGCCTACAGAAAAACAGTTTCGGAACTATGAAATCCGACTTTCATTCCGAATGCATATAATTTAAAGTTACTTATTCGTTTATGAAATATTTATTTTCAAATAACCACCGTAGAAAAATAGCAAGAACAAATGTTAAAAATACAAAAAACAAAAAAATTAAAATTAAATTAAATAAAAGTTGGAAAAAATGAAAATGTTAAAAGTAAAAAAAAAAAAAAACCGTCACGTTCGGTGCATACATTTATTTAATGAAATTTTACTCTACATACACACACACAACCCCTCGAAAGTCCCACTTTTCCACTCCTCCTCCCCCTTTTTTCCCATTCAATTTTCCCTAACTCGGTTAAAAAATTTCTATCTCTATTCCATTTGTAGATTTCCCCATTTCCCTTCCGCCTGCATCGTTTCAATCTGAATATAAAAATTGCTAAAAATAAAGAGAATTGCACAGAAATGCTATTTTGCCTCTTCGTTTTTCCACCAATTTTCAATGGAAAATGTAAACAAAATAAGTCATTAATGTTTGTTTTTTACAAAAATTTGAACCCAACTTTTCTAACGTTGGTGAAAAGCGCCTCCTCCGCACCCATTTCCCGACGAAATTATTCTAATTTTATTGAGCATTATATACAATATTGGATTACGCGGTTAAATTTAAATTGAAATTCTAACCACATTTTTTTATCAGAGAAAAAAAGGTCTTTTTATCATCAATATTTGAAACTAGGAATATTTAAGAATTGATCGCTTTTTTTGCCTTTGCGATGAAAAATTAATTTTTCATTTGCATTCGTTTATTTTAAACGAAGCTTTTCATCTACCAGTGTAAGTGTAACGTAGTCGCACATTTGCCATGTCTTTTGATCGTAACTGGAAAATCTTCAAAACGTGATTAACGAAAAACGGGAACAAAACGCCTGTGTGCTATCCTAAATAGTCCCGATTCCCCATTCCCGAGTGGCAGTTGTCTCTTCATTCCCTACGTTCAATTTGGCGCTAGCTTATTTCTTCTTTAATCACCAGCAAGTGTCTTTGACATTATCATAAGATAATTATTTTCTAATGATACCTTGGAAAAGTCAAGAAGAAAATGAAACAAAATCGCTCCCAACAGAAACCGTTTTTCGTCGGCAAAAGGCCTTTTCTATTTACACATAAATCATTTATTTGATACTAATTCATACATAATTATTATTATTTTAAGCAAAAAAAAAAACTTAGGTTGAAAGATGTAAGAACAAACTGAATAAATTTTAAAGCTCGCTAGCTTTGTCTGTGTATTTTACTCTTTGTCTCGTCAGTGGGCTTTTCAAGCTTAAAACTTTCAATACTTTATATTCAATGAAATTTCACCAGTGACGAAATCTTCACTAATTAAGCATTTTATTGTTCGCGAGTAGATAAATATTATTCAAAACGTTTCATAGAAGTATGGAGAAGAAAAACGAGAATCAAATATAATAAAAAAATGTCATCATTATATTAAATTAAAAACGGTAGGTACCTACCAACTCTGAATGAATATTATATTTTCATGTTACAATTTAATTTAAATTTAATTTGTTTAACGTAAATCAAATTAAAGTCAGCCTATTTGCATACTTTTTTTTTAATTAATCAAATAAATAAAAATTAAAATTGTAAATATAAAATGTGTAGTACTGGGAGCTTTGGGCAGCTTTAGGCCAAATAGAAATTCATGTTTTTATTAAAATGTCAACAATTAATAAAAGTGGGAAACATAACAACTTTTTATAACTTTATGGTCTTTTATAATTTTTATTTCTCTTGTGCTTCTGTAAAACCTTAGAGGATGCTTTCCTGAGGCAAATATAGTTTCAAATATTGTATAAAATTTAAATTTATTATAACGGTAGTATCCTGGGCCTTATTTTTGGATTGTAGGCTTTAAAAAGTACATTTTCCTGAAGGTTCCTTAAAAATAGTTAAGATATAAATTTTTGAAATCTCATAATATTAGATATATATTTTAGATAACAAGCTCTTCAGAACAAATTGAAGATTTCTATAATGGTATTTTTAAGGAGCCGTAGAACTTTTTACTAAACTCGATCCATTTTTCCAAGAAATTTAAAGATCTATTTCAATCCTGGAAGTTAATATATATCGTATTTATTAAAAATAATCTCACGATTTAGAGAAGATCATAGTTAATAAACTTATTCACTTACATTATATATGCAGAGGTTCAATGCAAAATACTGAAGACATTCGTTTCACACAAAATATATGGATGACGTATATTACATTCATGGAATCTTTAAGATGTGGACCTTAATATTAACATTTATCTGCACATTTTTTGAACCTCAACGACAAGTTACTCAGCAAAAAGACACTTTTCAACCATGCAACGGGTGAAAAGTTACTAACGTAAAAGTTTGGACTAAGATAGACTTAAACCCCTGGCATTATTATTTTTTGAAACCTCAATCAGGGCAAGAAATCGATTATGATAATATAATTGATGTTTTCGTGTGAAGCAAAACTAAGAAGAGGAAGTTAATATCATAGAAATAGTTGAAAAAAAGCTAAAAGCTTAATGCTTGGAAGAATGTATTGAAATTAATAACTTATATTTCTATAAATAACATGTAAATTCAGAGATTTTGTTACAGTTAATAACAATTAAAACATGATTTTAATATTTAAAAATAGTTTTTTTTTTGTCTTTATAACTATCCTGGGCTGGATTCAAACTTAGTGCCACTCCTGGACACTGTTGAAAATGCCGCCCCAACACTGAAATGTTATTTAAAGTTATAGTGTTGATATCTTATTTTAAAAAAAACATATTATCGCAGAAAATTGATTATTATATTCTTCAATGACAAAAATATTTTTTTTGTTCTAAGAAGTTTAAATTTTGAACTAAAGGCAAATCTAATTGCAACGATAATTTTTTCATAATTTTCACAGGTAAACACTCCTTAATTTTTGAATTGCAAATTGATCGATTAAATTTTCAATATCCTAACATTAAGCAATTCGATAATTTATTTTTTAAATTTAAGAAATTAGAAAAAATCAAATATTATCATTTTAAATTTTCCAGAAAATACGTTTTATTAATTTTTTTTGATAATTAATCTTAATTAAAAGTGTCAAAATCATAAATTAAAAAATTACAGTTTTACAAATAATGCATCAATGGAATTTCGAAAACTATGTTTAATCAACGAACGATTAATTAAGAGAATAAAAAATTACATTGAGCAATTTTGATAACACCTAAAAAAAAATTCACTCTCCAAATTTTGCCGTCCTAGAAAATTTTCCGCCCTGGGCTTCAGCCCCGACTATCCTTTATGTAAATCCAACGCTGTAACTATCTTATTATGAAGTAACAAGGGCCATATATTGAATGGAGCTTAAGGCGGCATCGGACTTAATTCCACCACTATGTATATAGTGTTGATATCTTAACCAAAAACATTTGTTAAAATTGGGTCATAATCACACTGCACTCGCGTCTTATGAAGGGATTTTACCTTGTTTTTATTGTTTTTCATCTAAGATAACCATACATTTAATCTCACACCTTTGGCCACTATAGTTAGGGAATAATGGGGGTGACATTCCTGAACCTAAATATTTGTTTTTTCAGTACCTATAAAAGGTATTGTCAGGAAATTCAAAACATAGAAACATGTCTAACATAGGTACACAAAATGGACGAAACCATTAAGAACTCGCCGAACCATTGAAACTATACATAACTATCAATAAACTAATTATAATATTTTTTCCAGAATTATTACAGTGTAATAACTATAGAAAACGAAAAGTATATTGTAACAATAACATGTGATTTCTAACTAATTAACATATAAGATATATTTTTTGGTAGGTGTCACTTTGAAGGTTGATATAAAAAACCACCCCCAAAAAATATATTTCTCGTTTTTGACAGTTATATTATTGTAGAAAAAAATATTATAATTAGTTTATTGATAGCCATGTATAGTTTCAATTTCATGAAGATATATTTAATAGGTACTGAGAAAACTATGTAATATTAACGTTAAGGGTTGTCACCCCCACTATTTCCTAACTATAGTGGTTAAGGGTGTGGAATTAAATTTATGGCTATCTTAGATGAAAAACAATAAAAACAAGGTAAGATTAGACGTGAGTGCAGTTTTCAAATGCTTAATCGGCTAGATCCTTTGTATTTTAAATATTTCTCATCGAGAAAGAATTTTTGTTATTTTTTTTGCAGTTGATACTTTAAAATTAAAGACGTATTTAAATAACTGGATAAAAATATATGTCTTACGAGACTCAATTTCTTCTGTATGAAATTTGTTTACAATTGACAAAATAATTATTACCTGATGATGACAGTCAAAAACTGTTGAAACGCGTCGTAATAAAGAAGAAATTGAGTCTCATAAGACATATATTCTTATCCATTAATTTATTGTGACTCGGAAATTAATAAAATACTTATCAATGTTAAAATTATATTTAAATAATTGAATCGTCATCATATACTCTGTAAAAGTTTGCAATATATCACTCAAAACAATTGAGAACCACATAAAAGGACTTCACTTTTTTTAAAAGCTCAAGTTTTAGGTTCTAAAAAAAGTTTTACTATACATTTCAAATCAATTTTTTTCCTGGTAAACATATTATTTTCAATACTATCAATACCAGTCTACATAAATTAGGGTGTTCGTTATTTCCCAAATTGATTTTTTTACAGTGATCGCCTCCTAAATTTTTAGATTAAGATATAAAAAAAATTATCCAATACAATTAAGCTCTTACTTTCTTGATTAAACCGTGCCGGAATCATGTTACTTTTACCATTTAAATAACATGGAAATTATTTGACTTTTTACTTTTAATTTTTTTTCTCCGAAACAAATGGATGAAAAGATTTAAAGTCAAATTATTCTGACGTAAAATTTAACGCTCTACAAAAAAGGTCTCTTATGAATTTTCGATTAAATCACTCCATTAAAAGTTATTCAACATTTAACTTGTGCCTAATATTTTCAACTTTTTGCTCATTTTTACTTTTTGTAAGTATAAAATCATTGGAAGAGAAGATAAAAATTATTATCATTAGAGCGCAAGTCATTATTTGTGTTAATTTTATGGCTTGAACTGAAAATTAATCAAAAAAAAGCATTTTTTGACAATTAAAACTGGTGACATAAGATTCGTATTCGCTATAGTCGTGAAATTCAATTTAAAGGATAACTGTGTATACAATATATAGAATATATTGCGGTCCAATTTGGGAAATAACGGACACCCTAATATAAATACTAAGTGGGCAAATATTTTTTTTTAACTTGGATACATTTTTTCCTTGTACGAAATTTGTTTCTATGCATCCTTAAAGACACATTTGAGGACTACTAGAACTCTTTAATAAAATTGTTGAGAATAGAACAAAAAGCTAATACTCTTACAAACCCAAAATCCGTTGACATTAACTCCTATTTAAGAGAAAATATTTCTTATTCTACCCTGAATTTTTGTTCTTATTGTGGTTGGAAATATATTAGAGGAAAAACTGTGCTAGCAGTATTAAAAAGTCTTTGTTAGTGATATATTGGCATGACTATTGAACAGAGTAGTGAAAAGCGAATTTTAATAGCCCCCGATCGCCTCAAAGACAGTATTCGCTTGCTAAAGTTTATTACATACACAGAAGTAAAGTCTGGCATCTGGACGTTTGGCTTTTATCGTTAAGGCTGAGAGTTTGACTTCATACCAAAACCAATAGCTACCACGTTGAACTGGAACAAATTTCCCATCCATTCTATTTCACTCTAATGCTCACAGGAATTTGGAATCTCTCACTTCCAACTTTCTTGCATACGAGTCGAGTTTTGGTCGAACATGTTTAAAGTTTAAAGCTTGTGCACACCTTTTGTTGCCAAGTAATGTACTTCTAATATCCACATGTATGCATATATACACCTAAAGTCTTTAGCGCGTTACATGTTTAATAATAATACAACCGTCATTGTCCTTAATTCCATTAGAACCCTTTAGCCGTGGGAGACGTCATCATCACACTACAGCTTACAAATTTTCAATAGAAACTTGGGACTTAAGTCCAACGAACAACTACGAGCATAAACGTAAATGGCATATGGCCTTAAACTCGTAATGATTTATGAAAATCGATTAGAACAATGAATAAGATGCTCCGTAGAAACACAACCACACTTCCAATTCCAAAAAGACAAAAAGAAAAACGCTCTACGACTTTCATTCGAAATGTTCTTAAAAACTATAACTCTTTATTTCGAAAGTTTTTTCAACTCAAGTCTCTTTTAGGTTGAATAATTCTAGCGTCGTTGCATTTTTTACTTTTTACTTTATTTTAGGGAAACTGAACTGAAAAAAAAACAACAAAAATTAGCCATAATTACACTTAAATATCCATTTTTTTTCTATTTACCTTATTTGTTCAATCTTCTAACACTTAAAAATTATTTTTTTCTGAAAGAAAAATTAATTAGTCACCCATCCCCCTAACATTCTACCCCTCTAATAGCCCTACCTAACATTCCTACCCAAAGATTTGCAATTGTTTTAAGTCGGGGAACATATGCAAGCAAAACCTTTTCGTTGCAACCAGGATTCGAACTGCTACACAGCATCAATTGATGTCCTAGAATCCAAATCCTACTAAGAAAAATACAAATTTTGGACTCGAAACAAGTGCAATTCGCGTCCCCACCCCCTAGCTGAAACGGTCAAAACAAATGATTAGTTTAAAAAAAAACGCTTGTAACTTAGCTTGACTGTAGTCTTCCACAACAACAGTCACTCCGTTTTTCCATCCAAAAAACCAATCCCTGGCACTCCACACACACTAACACAATCATCTGAAACAAAAGAAAAATTAGTAACAATTTCGTGCCTTGCAGGCGAGGTCGCCGGTATCGGATAGAAAATTGAAAAAACTTTGAAAAACTAAGAAATAATTTGTTTTCGTTGGTTTGTTACAAATATCAATATAAATTTTCATTATGGGTCAATTAATTCGCGAATTAAATTAAAAACAAAGTACAAAATGCAACGATACCAGCTTTTGTCCGACCTAAAAGGGGCATGAGTCGTTTTTTCTTTATAAATAATGTTAACTATTTTTATTTCTATAATTAAGATAAGGAAATCTTATAAGATATGGTATTCAATAGATTAGATTGTTTAAAGTTTAAGTTTTTTGTCAGTTTAAATTTGGAATTATTTAGATATTGTGCAGCAAGATTTTTAGAAGAAAATATAGCGATGTTTGGTTGGTGAAACATTATAAGTGTTTAGTATATTAAACTATAAATTGCCTCACAGTTTTAAGGGGGTATTTTGGTCTAGATGCCTAAATTTTAGGCATTTTTTAAACTAAGATAAAAAAATTAAAAATATTTTTATTATCCATTTTTTAATATATTTTGATTGATATTTGAAGAATATAAAAAAAAATACAAAATCGTCGAATTATAGGCCGGTGGAATGGGGGCTACAAAAAAAAAACGGTGCTCCCTGGTTGACATGATTACAACCCTTGTAGTGATCTAAAACAAACAAACTAAAAAAATTCTTCATAAGTAAAGATGTCGCTATCGGATTGACTTTTGTCAAAGAAAACAAAAACAAAATTAGCCTCCTTTTTTTGACCATTACGATTTTTTTAAAAATACTTAAAATTAAAACTTCCCAAAATCCATGGCAGGAACGATGGAAATATTTATAAAAAAGATTTTTATCAAATTTTAAAGGAATCAGTAAATTAGAACTTCAGATATTTTGAAAACCACCTCAAAAAAGTAGTTTTGAGAAAAACGCATTTAATGTTTAAGAAACAATTCCAATAGAATAACTCAGATAAAGACCAAATCCGCTGTATCTCCAAAAATAATTCGATTTTTGAAAAATTCGTTTAAGGCCATATTTTGAAGATCTAAACTTCGGAAATATGCAAAAAAAAAATTTTTGTTAAAAAAACAACGCCGAATTGAACTTAGTCGTCCAGGTACTAATCCTTAAAGGGGTATTCTGGTTTTGAAATTTGAAAATATTGTTGTTTTTTTGCATATTTCCCAAGTTTAGACCTTCAAAAATATACTCTTAAACAGATTTTTCAAAATTGATTATTTTTCTTCCATTACCAGTTTATACTGTTAAAGAATAGAAGAAAAAAAATCATATAATGTTCGCACGTTTTTTTCCTTTCACGTGTTAATTCTATGTTATTAAATAACGTGTATTTTTTGTGCTAAAAAAGTATTTATTTTTTACTGGATAACTACGTAAAAAGATACTGATAAAAAAATTCCTTAAAAAAAACTTTAATTAAAAGCAAAAAACCAACACAAACTTCATAAAAGCCCCAAACCTCAAATCTTAGCTGTTATTTACTTCAAACTGTGTATTTTCTTTTCATCAACAAACTTTGCTTACCAAACATAAATTGTTCAATTTCCGTTTTTCTTCACATCAGACGAAATTGATTGTAACTTATATCTGACAGAAATTTAGTCCAAATTATTGTTCCGTTTTCTGTGGAGGGTTAAAGCAACCCTCATTTCCATACCTATATATGTAGCTATTACTGTGGGTCTCAATTACCAACAATGTAACATAAATACATCTCGGAATCTAGAATTCCAGACCGACAAGCACCTACAATCTACATATTATGTACCAAACTCAATCAGCTTCAATCAAAAATTTATTTGTAAAATTAGAATCCTCGGTTTAATTAAATTCTAACATTAAAGAGATAGAAACACCGAGTTGGTATCTGTGTACAATATTATGTGTTACGACTCAATTTTTTAGCAGAAATATACTTTGATGAATTTGAAAATCGTCGAGTAGCAAACTTTATAATTTTAAGGAAAAACTATACACTAATATATGATGGCAGCACTTACGTGTCATTGCAAGAGGCTATTAGCCAATGATCATTTGTTTTCAATGTTGAAATTTTTAAAATTTATTGAAGCCACCCCCAGATTCAATTACATAAGTATATAATACAATGTATCTACAATCTACATATTCAGACTAAACATTTGAGCAATTGACATTAAGCGCGGAAGTGGTTTTTATTTCTTGTATCTATGTAGTACATATCGCTTAAAAAAATATAGTAATCCCTCAAACTACACAAGTATTCATTGCGCGGTTTTCCACTGCGCAAGTTGAGCTTTATTGCCAATTTACATGCTGTACGATTAAATATTCACATTGCGTGGTTTTTTTAAAGTTTTTGTCTTCATGCATGTAGAATTCTTAAGACAGAAATTTAACAGCTGCTTTTAATGCATATGAAATTAATTATAAGGAAAAAAAAGACTGGTAAATAATATGAATTAACTATTTTTTTCAAAGATAAAAAAGCTCGTCACATTATAGCAGCGACTGATCTTTTATTATTGCAATGGTACTATTTTATGGTACTATTTTTTAAAATTTAAATTGTTTTAAGGATATTATTATTTTTTTGAAATTTTTCCAATATTGGGAACCTAAAAAGCTCGTTAGATTATAGCAGCGACTGATCTTTTTACTACAGAATATTTTAAAAATATTCATGTGTATGGTGATATTTTTTAAAATGTAAGTTGTTTTAAGAATGCAAGTATTATTTTTTTGAAATTTTTCTAATATTTAGAACTTAACTCCTCCATTTTCGTATAAAAAAGGATTCACATCGCACACTATTTTTGAAGAACGGATCTGCCTTGCAGTCGGAGGGATTTCTGTATAAAAAAATCGCATATTATACACAAAGTATTTATGCCTTACAAATATATATTTTTAGAGCACTACCAAATTTGAACATGGTTTAAAAAATGTATGTGTCAAAAATATATTATTTTATTCTTGTTTCTATAAATCTATAAAATTGTTAATTTTTCATAAAGAAGTCATTACCAACCACTAAATTATAATCAAAGTTTTAATCAATTGATAAAGAAAATTCAAAGAAAAAAATGTTTTTTTGTTTTTCATTTATATTGTCTTCTTTCTTCACAAAAACTACTTTAATGGAGATAGAGATCTGAAATTTTGAATTGGAGCTTTGAAAAATGAAAAATAAAGATTTGAATTTTCATCCCTACCAACACAGCTTCTAAGTATTATTAAAATACCATTTCATCAGGATCGATTCCCCATGCTTATTTTACCACCCTAGGTTCTTTAAATACAAGTGACACATTATAAAACAGTAACAATATAATTAACAGTAAGAAGTTTCTTGTGCTTTTAATAAACCTCAAATTTTCTTGGTAACTTGATTTCTAAAAAAAAACTTAATGACTACTTTTTGATTCTCCAGAAAGATAAATAAGGAATAAATTGGTAAATCGTAGCACACATTAGTCTCAGAACTGACGGTTTTGTAAGCCATGGAAATTTTCAGAATTAGATATTTTTCAAAATAAGGTAACAAGTAATTATATGTAATTGTTGTACAAAGTTCAAAGTGTTGATAAAAGTGTAATTTTTGTTTGAATTTCAAAATATATTTTAGGACTACAAAATTATTTTAATACAAATCAAAATGGAAATGTGTATTTCTTCCCCTGTTCTGAGCTTAAAAGTGTATAAAAAAGCTTTCGTTCTAAAAATTGTTATACATACCTACCACTGAAATTTATATGGTAGATCAGGTGCAGGCGAACTTAATACTAGTGTAATCAACAATAATTTTTCTTATTTATTCGTGATCGACTTCGAAAAATGAGTTAAATTAAAAACAAATACAAATTTAAAGAGAGAATGAGGAAAAGAAAGTATTAGAAGCACTATTTGGGAATCGGCAAACTTTTTTGTAGAATAGATGCGTGTTTAATTTTAAATTAAAGTTTCATTGTTAACTAAACGTTTATTACACATTTTCAACTACTTGATTTGAAATTTGCTTTTAAAAAATTATTAAAAATACCTGCAATCGATTGTCTACCTTTTCGAGATCTACCGTTTGCTCACTCCAGTGGTAGATTGTATGGTATTAAATTTTAAATACTAGATGTATTGTAAATTCGGAACCGAAATTTCTTTAATCAATTGTTTTTCATGGCAACAATTAAATTTTGTTTCAATTTTTACCGTTACTATCATCAAAATATTGATGATATCTTATTGAAAATCCTCTCAGGATTTTGATCAGAGAAGTTGACGATATTTCGGTTTAGAAACATAAGACGCCTTCACAAACTGGATTACCAAATTGGATTAGGATTTTCGTTCCTCGAAATCCCGGCTTAATCCCCCAAAAACTAGTAATATAATGCAAGCATTACGTCAAATAAAATTGTTTCTCCAACAATGTAAACTGCCAACGATTTAAATTGCATAAAACAACCGAAAAAACAAATATTCAAAATGTTCATGTTTACAAAACCGAAAAAATGAGGTTGGTTTTATATGAAATTTTTATTGTTTATGTTTCACCCATAACAATGTACATGTCATGTCAATTTGTTAATTTTGTTAATTTATAAATTGCATCCTCACGACAGCTACCGCCACCCCAACAATAGCGCGGCACACTATAATTCCGCTTACCAATCCTCGCGATTCCCTGCTTTTCCCTGTTTCAGTCTCAATCCCCCGAAATGCACCGGTTCAGTCTAGCTCGGCATAAATGCATATGTATGCATTTTATATTATGCATGTGCATGAATGTGCAAATAAATATGTACACAATTTGTTGGGGAACGAAGATGGAACGGGTGAGTGTGAAATGGAATTAAAATCAACAGCTGTTGTTACATGAAATAAATTTCGTCGTCCGTCTCTGACAAAGGAGCTTTGTCTCACTGCATACAAAGAGCAATTTACCTTAACCGCTTTCTTAGCGTTTATTAATTAAATGCATTCTTAATTAATATTTTTACTCGCAACAGCCAGATAAATCAATTTATTTCACCAATAAATTCTGATTAATTCTCCACCGGGATTAATTGAATTAGTCATGTATCTGTATGGGAATTTCAAATATATCTCCGCTAGAGTGAAAGCTCATCGCTGAAGAAGAGTTTTCTCCGGGAAATCCTTTTTCGTTTGTTTTGTTTTAACTTAATTTGAACGCTGATGTAATAATTAATTTATTTCACACCGTGTCCGAATGAGAAATCCCAGATCTCACCTTCTACCCCATAACAGTTTTAATCTACAATTGGATTACCTTAGTTGTTTGGTACCTACAGTTAATACGTAGGTAACCAATATTTTTCAAAAAAAAGATCTAAGGTTTATTTTTTATAAATTCTTATTATTTTAAATATTTTAATATCCTATATTCTTTAGATGACAACACTCAACAATAATTTCTTCAATAATTAGTAACCGTCCTCTGCTAAAAGTAGGTGAAAACGGAATTCCCATATCTAACCATTGTAGAGTCTGATGGAAATTAATGTTAATAGCCGAAACCGTAACTTCCATAAAAGGTCATGTTTTCGTAGGAAAAAATAGTTAGCCTTAATTAATCCATTTTTACTTTTCATTCTTTAGGTATTTATTATTCATTTAGTCCCTAATCAAGTCTGAGTTAATCATTATCATAACATATTATTATCACGTCTTATTTCAAATAAACTATTTTTGGTGAAATATGGGGTTGATTTGAAAAAAATGCACTTAATATTTTATTTTTATATTAATTACGAGTATCATAAAATAAAAACTTTTACAAAAGTTACAAAACAACATTAATTTTTATATAATGGTAAAATTTCAGATCCTTGAAGATAACAGTTTAATGCAAATTATCAGAGGACTAAGATCAAAGAAACTTATCTTTATTTGTTTTTTATTGAATTTTTATGTATGCTGGAAGCTTTTATTATTACATTTATTAACTGTGCCGTAACTATAAAATGAATCATGACAAGGATTATTGTTGACAAAATTAAAGTGATTGTTTATGAATGCCTGAGGAAGGCTCAATAAAGTAGCCGAAACGTCGCGAATAAAAATCAAGTTTTAACTGCTTATTTTGAACCTAGTTCTCCGAAAATTTGTATTAAACAATTACTTTTTACTAAATTTGTGTAGGTAAACAGAATAGAAAGCGTTCTTTCTTATATCGTGAAAACAAAATAATTTCTTCTAAGCTTTGGTTAGTTTTCCGTTGCACTAAAAAAAATATTTAAATAATTTTTATGAATTGAAAATTATCAGTATTCGTAATGGAAGAATCTAATATTGTAAGTGAGAAACAATAATTTTTTAACATTTTTATCACAAGAATTCAGTATCGGTTTCGGTCGTAGTTTCGGCTTGACGACTGCTGAAACCAAAATTAAGCCGAAACTCGTTTTTTGACCGAAACTAGGTCAAAACCAAAAATTTGGTTGGAGACTAAATAATTTATTGTTTACAACACCTGTTTGACCTTTCTGCATGTTATTAAGTCAATCGTTCCAAAAATTATCCAGGGTTCTATTGGTTGATTAGCCAATCAGAAGATTACCATTTCCCGAACAATTAGGCAACTTTATCGTTTTCGTTTAGTAAAATTGTAATATCTTCGATCCAAATCAAATAAAAACAATATTGATCAGAAGATCAATAGGTTGCACCAATCTGGGATTGATTCAGAATTGATTCAAGTAAATTATTCACACATATATAATGGGATTGCTGTTCACTGCATCTACTCATTGGAGTTCTGCAACTTAATTTTTAGTAGGCACTAATTGAAGAGGTAAAACTTGAAATTGATAAAATAAAGTATAAATAGAGATATTTTTAAATAAATAAGGACCTTGTTCTATTTATGAATTACATGAGCTTTTAAACATATTTTAAAATTATATCTGTAGTTATTAGTTTTCTATTATAAGGGTTCTCCCATGTGATGGGTTAAAAATATCATTTTTTTTGCATTAATTTTCAAAACTAGAAATAGATACATCCGTTACGAAAATACCAAATTCGTTATAATTTTTACCACAATGGATACTTTAAACGGGATTTTCTCAAAACTGTGTTTACCAACTTTTCTCCCCCATATTTCAAGAATGGTTTGATCTATTGGCTTCTAATTTGAAAAAAAAAGTGAAGACTAAATACATGTAGACGCATATAATGAATTAAAATCATTGAAAAGTTCCGAATATTTATATTTTTATAGCAAAAATATAACAAAAAAATCGGAAAAATTCAGCTTTTCTTCAGAAGTCTACCAAAACTTCATTTTTTTATATTTTAAATTGATTCTAGTTCATTCCATGCTTTTAAGCTTACAGATTAAACCCATGAAACCCCTTAAGTATGCTAATATGTGATATTTCAAATATTACCTTGTTAAACTGAAAGATAACTTCAATGTAAAAAATCGCTTGCTTTTAATTGGTTTCATAAATTTATAATAAATATTTCAAAGGGCTTGTAAACCAAATTATATTATACAGAATGTGGGCTATTGTGTCTAAAGTGAGGTTTTATTTTGTTCCTGTAGAAATCATGAGAAAAATTTGTTTGTAAATTTATGTGAAAGTTAAACACCTGTGATTCAAAAAGTATATACCTCTAGTTTAAATTAATTCATTGAATTCGTAAGTTATTGTTTTGAAAAATCATCATGAAAACCATTTTACATAAACATTAACTAGCATTTATATTTTGCTATTATAACTTTTTTCGTTTTTCAGTTTTTCACAAAAAAAAGGTTAAAGAGAAAATTATGGGAATAGTTTAAGGTGCTATTGTTTTCCAAATTACCATGCTATATAGTTTGGATACTAAACGTAAACGACGTTTACCAACTTTGCTCACAAAATCAACTTGATAAATAATTCAATTTTATTATCCCAATAAAGAGCAAAAGCTTTCCATAATCTTTCTGATTTTTTACTCCATTACACGGTCACCTACATACAGCTTTATGCATACATGATCCATTTGCCAAATGCATCGATTGCATTATAAATCGATTTATCTAAATGCAATATTTATAAAGCGATTATTATAAACGTGGTAACAGTAGCAAGTGGTGCGAGGAAATTTCAGTATGGGGAAATACTTAGCTCCTTCTATGTGGAGATAAACTATACAATGGTGCAGGTTATTATTTTGGGTACATATATATTTATATATTATATGTAGTTTGTATGTATATTACTAGAAGGAACAGCGTTCATTTCTCATAATGGGGCACCTGAAGTTTGTCTAACCGAGACAACGTACGAAAGCTGTAGACAAGACTTCCATTGCAAACTCTGCACCACTCGAAACCTCTTCTTTCCATTCCCTCATCACTATATTCCCACTACAATCTTTAACTCGTCCGTCAGACATTGTATTCTATTCTGAAAGCAAATATTCCTGTTCGTCATAGGGATGAAGAAGCCACAACCTCCCCCAACCTCGAACCCCAACTCTATTTGGATCTTATCCCTAAAGTATATACCATCGCCAACTCATTTCTATTCGTTATTTTATAATATACACACATTCCAACCCGCTACCTCATGCACCCCATCGTATTCCTCTTCACCCGCCCAAGCCGTTAGTAACTCCCTTTTAACATAATAATGTAATCTCTAATCCGGTATTTCCGACAGTAACGATCTTTAGCAAAACTTGAAATGTTCATTCAATATTAAAGTGTATGTATGTATGACGGGATTCTGACTTTTCAATTCCCATCATTGATCCCTTTTCCTCTCTTATCCATTTGTGCAGTTGGTCTTCCTTCCTCATCAATTTATCCTGTTTGACTTAAATGACACGAGCTTTTTCCACTTAACTTATTTTCCATTTTAATAATGTTATAATTTATATACCTACATAATGGGGGTTTCGAAAAATTGGGGCAACTCGTGGCGTTTCTTTTCGTCGACCAAACAAAATATATGGATTATGGGGTTATAGGTGTATTAATTTTGAATTTCCGGGTTATTTAAGGGAAAACTTTTATGGTCGAATTAGAATTATGGTGGTGTATTGAAAGGTAAGTATGAAATTTAGCTGCATCAATAGATAACAAAAAAGACAAATAATTTATCATCACAAATTGATTAGGTACCTATAATTCTTCTTATTTTTCCAGCAATCAGTTTTAGCGAATATTGAATAATTTTCCATTTTTTCATTTTAAAACTAGTTACCTTATTATTTATTTGAAATGTTCCTTACAAACACTTTAAACCATAAAAACAGTTTCCTTTACGAACGGGTTTCAACAATAATAATTTACTTTGTTAGACTATATTCTTAAAAGAAAATAATTCATATTGGTCATAATAGAAAAAAAAAACTTTTAAAACTTTTAAACTTTGACCTAAAGCTGTTTTATGAGCTATTCTAGACCTAAAAGATTTCACCAAAGGCGGGAAGTGCTGGAAAGGAAATTTCAATCTCACGAACGACCGAACTTGCAGTAAATATTAAAACAAAAAATTATTTTATTTATTGGGTAAAAATAAGTTAACTTTAACTTGTATGAAGAAAAATCGATGGTATTGTATTAAAACTTATTTACAATTTTCTTCTCCTAACTACTTAAACACTCAATCTTAAAACAAAAGACCAAAAAAATGAAAAACTTGTTTAGCAATAGATCTTATGTACTCTTTTTAAAAATAATTTAAAATGTTTTCAAAACGCTCTTAACTAATATTACGTCAAAACATAATTTAGTTGTTAATGTTTAACTTTACTTGATAAAAATCTAAGAAATATTTATTTAAAAATGCAAAAAAATCGTTTAGTTCAAAATGCCTTAATAAAGCTCCTGTTGATTCGACATTAAAATGACGTCACTGTACAGAAACTTCAAAATCCTATGGACGTTTTTCTATGACTTTTATTTATATGTCACTATAAATAAAACGACAAACAATTGGTCTTCTGAGCAGAGAAATCATATGCTACAAATAGTTATAATGAAAATTAAAAGCTGTATTTTTTTAAAATCAGGCTTTATATGCTTTCATAATATGTCCAAATTTAAGTCCAATTGGTTCACTTATTGCTGAGGAAAAAAGTATTCATTTAAATTATAGTTTTTCTTCGATTTCATTGCAAATAAAAAGATAAAAAGTTGAAACTTGGAGTATAAGCGTATTTTTAATACCAACATACCTTCTCAAAATGATCCGAATGCTTTCGAGGGCCGATTTTTCCTTGTTATAATCTTATGACTTTTTCCGTACTTTTTGCATTAGTTAATATTTTGAAACTATCGGAAAATTATTTACAATACTTTTCTCCAAATTTCAGATATAGTTTAGTTGATTGCGAAAATATAGCTTTCCTTAAAATCTACTTATAAATCAAATCAAATTATTTAAAAAATAAAGATAATTTTCCTCATTTTCCAACCTAATCAATATTATTTAAATCCTTATAAAATTTAATCACTGGATCTTGCTTCAAATTACAATTATAATTTGGTTAATTGGAAATAGCATTTCTAAATTGCATTAAAAGACTGTATTGAAATGATTAATGATCTTTTTAGTACCGACATACCTTCTCAAAATGATCTGAATACCTTTCGGAGGCCGATTTTTCATTGTTATCATCTTATGACTTTTTCCGTACTTTTCGCTTTAGTTAATATTATTGAACTATTGGAAAATTATTAAGTATATACTTTTCTCCAAATTCAAGATATAGTTTGGTTGGTAGTGAAAATAAAGCTTTCCTTAAAATCTTATTATAAATCCATACACTTTTTCTCAATTTTCAGGCAAGTTAATGTTTTTTAAGTCTTTAGAATATTATTCACTGGATTTTGCTTCAAATTGCAATTATAGTTTGATCATTTGGAAAATCAATTTTCCTTACTTGCATTATAAGACTCAGTATTAAAATAATCAATACTAGAAAATTTAGTTTTTATATATACTAAGCACAATTAACCTCTATTCCATAAAACATTAGACTAATTTTTAAGATATAAAAATGTTTTTCATGGTGGACAACTGTCTAAATTATTCTTGTTTTTATGACAACCGCTCAATGATCTGTTTATATTTTGGATTATATATATGGACCGTGACGTCACATAAGACCTCTGGCACACCTATCATTTCCGGACCTTTATTTGCTCATAAAAATTAAAACTTCTTTTATTGCTAAGATAAAAAAAAATTCAGACCTAAAAATTAGTTTTTTTTTAATTTTAATCATGTCCTTTATGAAGTAGTCGAGCTTTTTAGGAAGGAACAACTCGGGCACCTAGAGCACTACATGCGGAAGACGGAAATTTATTGTAAAGTATAATCATGTGGTTATACACAGTCGTAATATGATTACCATTGTTGAAAGCAACAAAAATTATATTAAAAAAATAATATGAAAAAAATGAATAATGTACAAATGATCTATTTATTTTACCTGTGCCAATCAAAGCTTTTTATAAGTTTATATTTTCTAATTGGTGAAGTTTTGAGATCGAAATTAATAATAACTTAAGTAAATTGAATTATATACAAAATAGCAATAGAATTGAAAAATCATTGTCAGACCCAACAGAATATGGATATCTATTTCTTATTTAGGCAAGAAAAATCGTCAAGGAAGTGCTTATGTGCTGGATATATTTGCTTAAAGATTCAAGCCACGTAGAGGTTTGTCCTAATCTTGACCTTTCCGTATTTCATAACTCCGACACTTTATCATAAGCTTTTCTTTATCAAATGGAAAATGTACGTCAGATCTTACCATATTTTCAACTAATTTTTTTTCTTTCTTATTTGAGCATTAATATTTTTGCGAAAAATCTGCACTCGACAGTCCTCCTTGTGCTCATTTTTACATACGGGAATAACGAATGAACGTTACAAAGAACCAACCGAACGAATATGAATTGGCCCCAAAGTCGACACATTAGCGCCCCCGTGTGACTTACAACGACGTAAAAAATTTCATTTGTTTCGGCCCATTAGTTCGCCTTGTGCACTGGATGTGAATATTGAATCAATTTAAAGCGCGTGATTTGTATTTCTTTTCATACATCGCATAAATTTTTTTACACCGGGAAAGCTTTTTATAATGTGTGGGTGAACGTCGCGGCGTCCATTTATCCCACGCTTAGGGGGTTCTTTTCGTTTGCACAGCGTCGTATTTAGGGTGGAACAAGGAGTACAAGGCCTGGGCACTATGCGAACTGGGCGCAAAACTTAGACCAAAAATATAGAACGTTATTACTACATCTTGAACTAAATCATACATTTTCTCAATACTTTTACATAGCACATATATACAATTTCTACAACAAAATTTATTAGTGCTAATATCTAGTTCTCTTTTAACAAGATTTCTTTTTACACGAATTTGATTTAATACGAGTTAGAAAGAAAAATAACTTTTCATTTTACGTGACTTGTTTTGTTGTAACACGAATTTTGTGTATAAGTTCGAAATAAATTCTTCCGTTAACTCTATTAAGAATTTCTTAATACTGCATACACTTAAATCTCTTTTTACACGATTTAGGAACATATCTATCGTGTTAAATGAAAATTGGGTCTATAATTCATTAACCGTTTTATATTATTTTTTTATTAAAGGGTTTGTACGTTTTTCATTGAAGCGACAATTGCTAAGTTTACCAACAAACTCAAGCTTACAAATTATATTTTAAAGACAAAAGAGTTAAAGGTAATTTTCTTAACAGTTTTATAAAATTCCAAAAAAAAATCATAAATTCATTTTTTAAATCATTTTATTTTAAAAATCTAAACATTTGTTGCTTCAACAATCTAATTTTGATTGTTTTTTTAAGGGAAAACTGGACTCTGACTTCAACTGAGGAATTATTTTAACAAACTAAAGCTCCAGTTTCGGTTCCGGAACCAATTTTTGATTCTAACTCCCACTTTGGCTTCTATTCTAAGCCAAATTAAGCTAATATTGAGACTTGACTACAATAAATTCTTTGGTGAACTGCATCAAGAATTTTTTTGTATTACTTACACCTTAATCTCTTTTTACACGATTTTTTTGGGAATGTATCTACCGTGTAAAATAAGAATTGGGTCTATAATTCATTAACCGTTTTATATTATTTTTTTATTAAAAGTCTTGTACGTTTTTCATACTTCATTTAAGCAACAATTGCTAAGTTTACCAACAAACTCAAGCTTACAAATTATATTTTAAAGACAAAAGAGTTATAGGTGATTTTCTCAACAATTTTATAAAATTCCAAAAAAAAAATATACCATAAACTCAATTTTTTAATTATTTTATTTTAAAAATCAAAACATTTGTTACTTCAAGGATCCAATTTTCACTGTTTTATTAAGGATGAGAAAACTGAACTCAAACTCCAACTCTGAAAGTATTTCAACAAACTAAAGCTCCAGTTTTGGTTCCGGAACCAATTTTTGGTTCTAACTCCAACGTTGGTTTCTATTCTAGGCCAAATTATTATAGCTAATGAGCTTATTGTTTTGATCATAAGTCGCTTTAATGTAATAATATTGAGACTTGACTAAATTAATGTAGTTCTAAATTTATTGTTTTGTCTGCGATTTCGCTAAAATAAATATTTTAACTCCTTCTCCAGCCCTGATTTCATTAAAGCATATCTATTTATATGTAAATTTAATTCTATAATAATTGAACACTACAAAGGCTCATGGTGAATGATTGGTAAGGGATAGTAGTTGGAAGATTAAAGAGATATTAATCGATAATCGTTAGAGTACCCGATTTTTCTGTTAATGAATTTAAGGATTAGCAAATATTGTCAAGAATTCTAAAAGCATATTGTTTATCTGTAAAGGAATAAATAGAATAATATAGAAATAATTTGGTTTATTATTTTATAAGGTGCAGGAATATAAATATAAGGAATATGATTACGGGGATTGAAAAGCTCTGTGATTAGTTGAAGCTCAGAAGAAAGTATCCAAAAAGATAAAAATGTTCAAACGAATGATGAGCCCATTTATGTTAAAAATTAAGATATATAAGAAAGACCAATTTATTTATTTTATTTTATTCATTATTTATACCATTCATTATTAGACCGATTTATTTTATTCATTATTCATCTATTATCCTTTCATTATCTTAATTCTGGATTACATTTGATTATTATAAACGTTATAAATTATCCTGTTATAATTATTGATAAATCATCATTGAATTGTGCATTTCTGCAATAATGTTTTAGCTATAATTTTCAAACTTAAGGAAAAAGTAGCGATTGTCATTCATATCATTGAAAAGAGTTTGATGATGGCTTTTTAGATAAGTTAAATATTCGAAATTCTTATTTTTTAAAATTTGCCGTCAAGTATACTATAGTTTAAGCTCCATTGATTTCAACCAAAATTCGAGATGCACAACTAATCAGTATGCCAAACCTATATAGAAAATTACAATATTCTACGATTCATTGTTTTGTGATGTATAGCTTACATACTTACGTATGTAGAGGCTTCATGGATGAAGATAGAAAATGGAATCAGGGATAGATTTAGGTTCTTGGTAACTTTGGTGGAATTTCAAAGGGCCAATTTTCGAGATTATAATACTTTCTTGTACTTAGTAGGTAGGTACAGAGAAGTTTACTGATTGTAGATTGATCTAGGCCAGTACTTCTCAATCTAAGGTCCCCTAGGGGACCCCTACAACTCCTAAAAGAGAGCATCGAACATAATAACAAAATAATAGTTGAATATAATAATAATGGTTCGTGACTCATCACATAGCAGTTACGGAACGATCCAATACTACTTGATGACCACTGAGGAAGATTGGTCTCCTAATAGGTTTTAGATTTCAGAATATTGGCTTGAATGCTGTGAACTATTTAAGTAATATATAAAATATACTGTGATCTAAATTATATATTAAAGTTTACAAAAGCAAACTATAAACATAAATTTAAGTAAAAGTTCAAACGAAATGTACTGACGTATTGTACATATACGCAATTTTTCTCAGCGATCATCAGCGATATCGTAGTAGTATCACATAGCAGTTACAGAGAAATCTAATACTACTTGATGACCACTAAGAATGATTGCTTAACAAACGTATCTGGGCAATACGTTATAAATACATTTGGCTAAGCTTTTGTTCAAATTTTATGTTTATATTTTACTTTTGTAGATCATATCACATAAATAGGACCACAATATATTTTATATATTATATAATCAGTATAACTGTTCAAAGTTAGCGAAAAAAAATTAATTTGATTTTAGTAGTCATAAATGAACTTCTGTTGGTACTAAGGTGTTAAATTTTTGGGAAGAGGAGCTTTGGATATACTTTTTCTTGGCTTAGGGGGTCATGATACTAAAAAGCTTAAGAAGCACTGATCTTGGTAACGGTTTCGAAATTCGTAGATGCTCGTAGGTTCCGAAATGAGCTAGTTTTACAGATTTTTATTAGCCCTGGAGTCGCTAAGGACTAAAGACCTTAGCTAATAGTAATAAAAAAAGTACAATGAAACCAAAATTAGTTACAATTATTGGTATATAACTAAATTTTCATACTTGAGAGTTACAATTAGCCCAAAAGTTTACCTATCATAATAAATAGAATCAATCTTTGTTTCTGTGTTTTAATATACCTATTTTCTACAGTTTTAAATATATTGTGCAGTTTTAAAATTCATTTGCCAAGTTCTAAATTACCATTATTCCTGATTTTTTTCAAATTGAAATTTTTAGTATTTTTTTTAAAGTTTCGATGAAATAACTACAATTAAAGAAATAAGTTGGTAATTTGAACCAAGTATAATCAAAACTGCACAAATATGTGTAAAGAGTGTACAATAAATACAATGAAACCAAAAGTAGTTATAATTATTGGTTTATAACTAAATTTTTATACTCATGAGTTATAATGAACTGAAAAGTTTACCTTTTGCGACAAATTAAACCAATCTTTGTTTCTGTGTTTTTAATATACTTACTTTCCACAGTTCTATATATATTGCGCAGTTTTAAAACTCATTGGTGAAGTTCTAAATTACCTTTATTCCTGATTTTTTCAATATTAAAATTAACACTATTTTTTTTTGTTTCGATAAAATAACTACAATTTTAGAAAGAACATGGTAATTTGCACCAAGTATAATCAAAACTGCACAAATATATGTAAAGAGTGTGCAATAAATACAATGAAACCAAAAGTAGATATAATTATTGGTTTATAACTAAATTTTTATATTCATGAGTTACAATGAGCTGAAAAGTTTACCTATTGCAACAAATGAAACCAACTTTTGTTTTTGTGTTTTTAATATACTTGCTTTCCACAGTTCTATATATATATATATATATTGCGCAGTCTTAAAACTCATTGGTGATCTGTGTATACAATATATAAGATATATTGCAGTCCAATTTATGTAGTATAATTTAACATAATAATATATAAAAATCATACCACAAACATAAATTTGAACAGAAGTTCAAACAAAAATATTCGTGACGTATTGTCCAGATACGTATTTTACACCTGTTTCACACCTGTGTGAATCATCACAAAGCAGTTACGGAGTGATCCAAACTACTGAATGACCACTGATGAAGATTGCTTGGCAATCGAAATACGTATCTGGGCAATACGTCACGAATATTTTTGTTTGAACTTCTGTTCAAATTTATGTTTGTGGTATGATTTTTATATATTATTATGTTAAATTATACTACATAAATTGGACTGCAAAATATCTTATATATTGTATACACAGTATAACTGTTCAAAGTCAGCGAAAAAATCTTATTTTGACTCATTGGTGAAGTTCTAAATTACCTTTATTCCTGATTTTTTCCATATTGAAATTAACACTATTTTTTTTTAAAGTTTGAAAGAAGCAACAACAATTTAAGAAAAAAACTAGTTAAATTGTACAAAATGTAATCAAAACTGCACAAATAAGTGTTAGAAGTGCACAAAATGTCTCCAATATGAAGCAGTTGTTAAATAGGGTAGTTGAAGAAGAAATGAAAAAGAAAAGTTTAGAAAATATTATATACTGTTTGAAGATGCAGAAGGCAAGGCAAGAAAGGTTATTGTTTCAATAAAATTAGTCATTCTTTATAGTTTTTAGATAGTTAACGTTATGCATGTCCTGGGCACCATTTCGTACCGGTACGGTTCTGTGTCCACACCATGCCGAAGATACATTTTTGCATACGTAGAGCTCATTCGTTTGGAAGGAAACGTGCTAAAGGTTTCTCTTGTACGTTGATCGTTATTGCTCCGTGCAAAAATACAAAATAAAATAAAATCTAGCAGATAAGCTCTCCAATGTTGTGTTTCTTCGTCTCGTTTTCGCCTTGACTCTATTGTGTGAATTTATTTAAAACAACATTCATCAAAAAATTTTTAACAAATGTTTGCGTTTTTTCAGCATTCATGTCTCTCCTGTGTTTTTTTTTTTTGCGCTGCTGCTTTCTGCTCTTTTATGTGCGGTATTTTTTAAAAATTTATCTCAACCTTTTATCCAATCTGTTCACGCCATGTGCTGTGAATATAATTCATTTCAAGTCGTTTTCACTCTAGTTTTACATTTTTCATTTTCTTCCAATTCATATTTGGGACCAGAACTTTTTGAGTTTGTATTTTCAACTCTAACCAAATTTCATACAAATGACGCATGTTTATGACTTTTTAACTTCCGTTTTTATATTACAAGTAATTAATAAAGCATTTTTATAAATTATGAAATGCTACATTAACTAAACGGTAGCTCAACATTGCTGTGAAACTAAATAGTTCCATAGAGACAAAGTTCAATGTAATTTCTCTTATTTTTTACACATAATTAAAGTTCCAGTAAAACAACAGTTTATTCATTTTTTTAACCCATTTTTCCATCACCCTAAATATTCAATTTCTCACTTTTCTTATAAGTACTTCAATGTAAGTATAACTACAAGTATAAAAGATATAGTTTACGACTTAACTACATATATCAGTCATGCAATCTTGTATAGATCAGTGTTCTTAACGAGATTGCTATTTTTCCATTTAAATAGGCAAGCAACTATTCTAAACAATTTAAATTGTATAAAATAAAGACCAACGTACCAAGCAATAAGTACCGACAACAAAATATACCTTTAACGTATAACATTTAATTAAATACATTGCATTGTAATAGTTTCTCTGTTATAAAACCAAAACTTTAATAAGCCAACAGTTGAAGCTTTTGGTTAGGAAAAAGTAGTTTAAATTTGTTTACATTTAAACAGAAAACCCTACCCATCAAAATAAGTTTAAGCATTTCTTCAATTTCAAGAATAAAAATTTTTTTAATCAAATTTACACCAACTACTGTTAATTGTTTTTATGATTGTTGTTATTGCTATAAGAATTACTATCATTGTTATTGTCGCTATTGATTGTTAAAAATCTTTGTACTTATAGTGCACTAATCTACTGGGACTAGTGCTTACATTGATGTCTATGTGATTGTCTATGGATTGAACGCACTTATTGTAACCCTATGCAGATTGTGCAATTTATTTGAAAATAAAAACATAAAAAATTACACCAAAAGGTAAGTTAAAACACAAAATTATTTAATTTTTAGCAGGAAAGTGAACATAGAAGGATGTAAATCCATATACTAATAATGAATTCAGCGACGTTTCGGTCCTTTATTTGACCTTCATCAGGCTTCTTAATATAAAGTATATAATATACATCACATACACAGCGACATAGATTATAATTTTTGATAGATTACAATTAGATTATAATAGATTATAATTTGCTATGTCGCTGTATGTATGATATACATTATAAACTTTATATTAAGAAGCCAGATGAAGATCAAATAAAGGACCAAAACTTCGCTGAATTAATTATTAGTATATGGATTTACATCCTTTCATGTCCACTTTCCTGCTAAAAATTAAACAATATTATGTAAAATATGGACACAATAAATTTGTCGGTAAGTTAAAACTTTTACTTTTTTCTCCCTGAAAGCTTTAATCATTTCTGAAATGAAGAGAGGCTATACCAAAAATAATAAAGCTATATTAAGCAAAAGAATTTGAGAAATTGAGAAGCACAGAAATAAATTGGCAGAATCAATAGTAGATAACAGTTATTAGAACACTTATAATCATAAAAGCACATAGAAATAATGCATATAGATTACAGCAGTGATTTTTATCCTGGTTTCAATTGAACTCCGGGATATCCGTTAATCAGTCTCGCGATCTTGGAGGATATCACGATTTAATGGATTTTTTTTCATTTTATGCACCAATGTATAAGTACGAGTTATACCTATAACATATATGATACTTATGTTTTGAATTTGAAATAATCATATTTTATTTTTCCAATTAAGAAGGATTTGGTGAATGCCCATATAAAACTAGTAGAGGTTAGTACCTCCAACAAAGCTAAAAACCATTGGTTTAAAGAAAAAAGTCAGTTGCTTCCCACTTCCTTAAGATTCAAAAGTTGTAGTTCAATATTTTTAAGTATTTATGAATACCAAATTTAAGATATATAAATCAAAACTCAAAACTATTATTGTCTACCTAAAAGACCTAAAACTTTAAAATATCTATAGTGAAGAAAATTGCTTACTTCTGAAAAATTTTGCATCTCTTAGAATAAAAAATGGTACTAACACCAATAATTATACACTTATGTGTTTAATATTTTAAAGTAAATCTAGCACAAAAAAGATGAAAAGTAAATGAAAGAAGATAGCTTTTACTTTATTACAATAACTTTCCTACAAATAATATGTTTTCGATAAAACTTTATTGTTAAGAATTAACAGTTTGAACTTTATAGTCGTTTGTTTTAACTTTAGTGTCGAAAGCTTCAAAATGATTACTTGGAACACTAAATTTATATTGTTGAAATTAGCAATCAACAGGTATTTAATGATATTAAAAGCTTCATCATTTTTTATAAATGGCATTTGTTAGTACAGAGTCATAGTTTGAAATCACAATTTGAAGTTTAATTAATGCATTTGAAAATTAATCTTTTTAAAGTTATGTAAGATAAATGGAGCTTTGAAAGCTTTGCGTATAAATTAATGTACTTACACTTTCTCTTATCGTCGATTATAAACTAAAATATTTCATTTATACTTACACTTAATACTTTTCAAGAAATTTTGAATAAAATATTTCAAAATTTATAAAGGGAAAAAATTTATAAAGCTCTTTTCACATAAATTTTTCTAGATCATAAAATAGTTGCAAAAATCCATTAAATTTAGAATTTATCTTATAGATTAGAAATTTAATTTGAATTCTATTTGATTTTCAAAGGTAATTTTTTTTCTATTAAAAAGTTAAGTAGGTGTATCAAATTGTATATAAAAGCCATTTATAAAAGCTGTATTTTTCATATTATTTTTTTGGTTAGTAAACCGATTTATATGATAAACATTGTAGATATTTTACTCTACATCATTGTTTCTACATACTTCTTTTTCATCTTTTGGTGTCTGTTCAACGCTGAAGAGAAACCAATGAAAGTTGGCCAACCAGTATGTCTTCCTTCTCCCCAAAACTACACCATTAATACCATAATTAAGTACTTAATACTTGAATTTTCATATACTTTTTCGAATTAAAATATGCATATAACCATTAATTAAAAATATGTAAAGGTTTCATCTACAAAATATCGATTCCAAAATTCTAGACATTCAAAGCTCTATGTCATAATATTGCCAAAACTTAAAACTGTAAAGTCTTTAATAGTATCTTTTCAACTATTCGAAGAATTTCAGAATTTTCCAGACATTTTTTTAAATATAATTACCTAAAAGATTTCCTAAATTGGATGACATATACAACAATTTCAGTTTTTGGAGTTTTATTTTCCTAATCAGTCGTTGAAAAATAATTATCAATAATGTTATTATCTATAAAAAAAAAAAATATCAACTGATATCGATTATTGAATGTAATTTTCTATTGGGAATTATATATTTGGGAAATCAATCAAATAAATCAATTTTTCATTACAAAACAGTAAAGTTACTTACCCGTGAGATAATAATTACCTAATACTATATTTAAACTTTCAATATTTGAAAAGCTTTATCAACAAGGCAATGCAAATAGCGATTGATTTTCAACCCTCTCATTTGAAAACAGTCAATTTCATAGTTAAATATATTTCTTTTCTGTTAGTGCGTGTAATGTGTATAGATTGACTTTAAATTCATGTACAATTTAATTTATGAATATTTCCAATTATATTATATTATTTTTTATATTCCAATTATATTACCAATTTGGTAGAAAAAAAATCGTAAGTTGCTCTCTTTATACTCTTTAATAAATATCTACAGTCGCTATAACATATGTGTTTGGGTGATTATTAAAAAATCTAATTAAATTTTTTTCGTTTGGTTTATTGATAGATTAAAACGATTGCAAAATTTTACATGCCCACTCTTTAAAATCCTATCAATCTTGTCAAGAACTAATTTTTGTTTAGTTTTATCTTACATAATGTTGATTATTATGGTTATTTCAAATATTTAAAATATGTACTGTTACTACAATCGAACAACATGCATTAATTATTAATCAGGTATAAATCACACCTTTAGTACAAATTGAATGTAAAATAAATTTCCTAATTTCACTTAAAGTAGACACTGAAGAATTACAAAACTTCATTATAAAATAAATTAAAGTATCGTAATAATATTCAATCCTTTCTTGATAATGTTAAAAAGATATCAGTTGTTATCATCATAGTATTTCTACTTACCTTGAAGTTATAAAAGAGCAACAAAAATTAAAAAAAAAAAATACGTTACAATAAGGTTTCCTTCAATAATTATTAGTTTAAGATATAATTAGTGAAAGAGGACATCTAAAACTTGGAAAATAATAAGCCCCCGTTGGTTTTAAATTCGGAAGTGCAGCTTTAGGAGAAAACTGAAAACAGTATTATTTTTATATATTTGTTAAATTGTTTTGTGTAAAATAATTTGTTCATCCTTTTTTACAGTAAATGAAAGTTTTAAAAAATTTCTTCCTTCAAATGTCCCAAACTTTAATTTCCTTAAATACAAATTTAATATAATAGTAAGTTCATATTTTTTATTCCTTTATAAGTACGACGATTTTACACGAGTTACGTAAACTTTGATTTAGCTATCTTCAACTAATGTATATTTTCATTTATACTGTGAATATAATTTTTTAGTTCGCAGAATTTTCAGTAAGATGGTTGACGATTTTATGCTACCATAGATATCAGGAGCACATGTAAGATTGTGCATGTATCAATACCGAGCACCGAGTACATTACATACATAGTATTAATAATTTTATTTTTATTTAAATTTGACGACTCGTATAATTCGTTTACACTTTAGTCGTAAGACCACAATGTTTCCATCCAAGTTAAGTTTACTATGCCAATTTTAATTTATCTTCATTGATATTTTGTAAGTTATTTTAAGACTATAAACCTATTTTAAGTTGTAGGTATTTAATAATTTCTTTAATAAAAAATAATATGTAGGTATTTACTTGATAAATAGTGAAAAGGAAACGTTTTATGAAATGTTTAAAAAAATAATTAGAAAAGAATTATACTTTTTCAGTTTCGCTATTTAGTCTTTCAATCGTAATTTTTGATCTTAATGAAACCTAAATATTATTAAAGTTAACGAAAATTAATTATTAAAAAAGTGCCAACAATTTAATCTATTTACGTTTGATCAAAACCATTAGAGTTGTGTGTTTTAATATTAAAACTTATTTTTTTTTAATTTTTAAAAAAGATTACCTTAATTTTTATCAAACTAAACATATATGGAAATTTTTTCTATATTACTAGGATTTTCATTGTTAATTTTCAGTTTTCCTGCATTATTTTTGTAAAAAAACTAGGAAGAATTTGTCACTAATTAATTATCAAAAAAGCATTAACAAAGTTACGCGTTTTAATATTGAAACTTAATTTTTATTAATTTTTTTATAAAAAGCTCTAATTTTTATCGAACTATATCATTTATGAAAATTCTTCCCAAAACTATTTAAATTTTTATTGTTAATTTTCATTTTTCTTACACTTGTTTTATATGAAGCAAATATTCATGAAGAATTTTTAATGATCAACTTTTAATAATAAAATTGAATTTTTGGTTGGAAAATTTGGTTGTTTGTTCTAGTATTGCTGATTTTACACCAATAACTTTCTGAACCTTTGCTAAAGCCCTAATTTTAGATCTAAACTTTTAACGTTGATTACTTAAAAGTCGAAATTTAATTTTTAAGTTTTTCCGCAATTGAATTTTAAAAAAATTTCTTTGAAAATTAGTGAAAAGTGTCAAAATCATTACCGTATTAGCCCGAATATAACGTGACATTTTTCGACCATTTATTTTCCGTTAAAAATCGACTCTAATATCTTAATAATTAGATAATCTAAATTATCGACTAATAATCTGAGTTTTTAACATTTTTTCGGTTTAATACCCAAACAAAATGCTAAAAAAATAAAAATTATCAAAGAAAGAGAAATGAGTAATAAAGGTCAAAGGGTAAAATATTGTGTCAAACACAAAAAGGAATCTTAAAGTTAAAACGTTAAAAGGAAAGGGCTAAACTAAGTAAAGAAACATTTTTAATTTTGTAAATTTCACCTAGGGTTACCAATTTTAAATTATAGAAAATCCGGAGAACGTATAACTAAATCCGGAGAGTTGTATTCAATAAAAAACAGTCTTAAAAATTTAGCAAGTATTCTAAATGATAACGTTCATATAAGCTTTACTGCTTCTTTCTATATTCGAAATATAATAAATATATTTTTTTTGGCTATATAATCAATTGTTATCGCTTGATAACAGTGAAAAATTTTGCTTTTTATTAACATTGAAAAATGTTGAAAATCGTTTTTGTAAACTGGAGTCAAGGAAAAATTACATTTTTCTGGAGTTTCCGGTTTAAAATGGGGGAGTTGATAACCCTAAAAAAATCCGGAGATTATTTTTGTAAACTGGAGTCTGGAGAAAACATTATTTTTCTGGAGTCTCCGGACTAAAACTGGAGAGTTGGTAACCTTAACTTCACCTGTATATACATTAATCATAGAAAATAAAGTTTTTTAGTTATTATACATTCTCCTACGGAGCTTGAAACTTACTTACTATTTTGTTATTACTGACGTAATATTAATTATGTTTTGCATTACTTAACTTTACTGACATGAATGTAACCTGTATTATTACCTATGATTACCTAAATAGATACTTATCTAATTGAATTTTACATTTTTTGAATTCTTTTATGAGTATTATTTTTTTTCTAAATATCTTTATGAAATTTTCGAAGTTGCGTTATATTTTCAACCTTTCCTATCGCAGAGCTTTTGACCCATTTTCACTGAACTTTTGTTGTACTCATAGCTCCATCTATGAGGCAAATATGTAACTTGAAGCATTTCATTGTATAGATCCCAACCGATTTGAGGCGAGAAATTTAGATTTGAATTACTTACATTTTTGTTTGATGTACTATTATTATGATTGTATGCTGTAAATATTTATCTATCACACATATTTGCGTTTGTTGGTTTATTTTTAGTTGAAAATAAACGAGAATGAAAATACGATTTTCAGTAGAAAAAGTAAGGTTTCGACAAAACCGACTTCCCGGACTATCGATCCGGTTTCAATATGCAAGCTTTATTCGGTCAGTAATGCGTCTGTTTTGTACCATATACGTAGAGTAATAAATTTCTCAAATATACTACGGATAATGTCCATGGTGTGGCGTCGCTTTGCAGATTCGGGTAGACGCATCGTGTGTTCGTAGCGAATTCGTAGGTTCGGCCGTCGCGAAGAACGTGCTTCCACCGGATCGACGGAAAACCCACAATTTTTCGTTTTATTTTATTTGGTCTGTGATGAAAATAATTGCTTTACCTCCGCTTCACACGTAAAACATCGGATTTTTCTTTTATTTTTCCTGGACGAGTAACAATTGCTGAAGTTACAATGTGTTTCATGAAACACAATTTGGTGAAAATCTATAAACGGTCGAGGCCACGGGGCGAATAGAGGTTTGCGCTGTTTGCTGGTTTTACAAATGCAGGGATATCTTTATCAGGTAACACTATCCATATTTATATCAATTCTCCCCTCAACAGCTTAAAAAAATGACTCAAAGTTTGAGGATAACGAAAAAAAATCACACCCCCTTTTCCATGGAAAACGTAACCTCTATTGCATGAATAAGTGTAAAGCGGGTTTCCTAACCCTAGGTCACGGATACTGAAATATGTCTACATTTTGTCTAAATCTAAACAATTAAATTCTCCTTAATTTTAAACATATTTTCCTGCTACAAATCAATAGCCATAGGAAAGTAGGAAAATCAATTCCTTTTTTCCTTATCATCGACCACAGGTACTTAATTCGCTATTCGAAATTTTCCTCACGTTATCCAACTAATTTAATTATTCGTCTAGAGAAAATCGTGGTTCAAGCAAATTTACGTGTAGCTCTATTATGTGGGTATATATTATCTGTATATTTCTATCGTGCAGATTTAAGCATTTTGATTTATTTGAAAAAAGAAAAAGACACGCGACATCCATAAATAAATCCGTACCTATTTGAAATAATGTCGGCACATATACGAAACTCAAATAAAATACTTCTTAAACATTTTCATACTATGTTAATTTCCCTGTCTCGTCTACCGTTTTGCGTTCGTTTTTTTTTTATTAGTCACCACCTAGCGAATAATTCGATTCGTACTGATTATAAACAGCAAATCTGTTTCGGTTTTATGAGTTATAAATAGAAAATATTGAGGAGAAAAGGGAAACTATTATGTGGCGGTGATTCGGCTGTCTGTTATAAGTCTACGAGGAAAAAATTGGTGTAGGTTTCGGTTGATGAACCTGAGAAATATTTGACTAAAGAAAAATTAATTGAAACATTTATTCATATTAAAAACAGATGATTTAAATATATTAAAAAAATTCACACATTTGCGAACAAAGATTTTTATATCATTATTTTAATAATTTTTATGTATGTACGAATTATCGTTTCATCGTTATTCAAGGACAATTTAATCATATCCATGTCACTGATTATTCTGTTTGTGTTTTAGTAGTACATATGAGTAAATAAATAACAAATTTCGTCGTAAAATTAAAAACCAAATAATTTTATATTTTGTGAAACTCTTTAATTAAATTTTTCTTATCCAAAACTAATATTCTATAAGATTATTACATTTAGATCCTTAACTGAGGCCTCTTTTTCAGTAACTTAAATTTTCCTACTTAAAAATTATTTCTCACTTCTCATAAATCATGTTCTTATAAAAAATCAGCAGGAAATGATTTTAAAAAGCGACAATTCTTCGATATCTTCCCCGGAAGGCTATTATACATATAACCATAATTTAAAACTCTATTTTTCGTACTATCTAGTAACCCACGAAATGGAAATACTTCATCACTGTCATGATCTATAGACCAAATAAATCTGCCACTTCTCTAACTTCATACGCTTCATACTGACCTATTAGCCTCCTTCCTCTACTATTCAAAAATATTTGAACGACTCCTGCTCAAAAGAATTTTCCTACTATTGGAATTCAAAAACAATATCCCCATCGTACTAACTTGGATTTCGTTTTTCACATTCGACCACCCAACAATGCTTTGGAGTCGATACAATTTTCGCGATCCAAAAAACCAAAATGGTTTGCTTGGGAGTCTTTTTGGATGTAACACAAGATTGGATCGAATTGGGCATCCAGGGCTTCTGTTCAAAGTAAATTCATTACTCCCTACTCAATACTTCCTTATCCTCCAGTTTAGACTAAGATATGGAGTTGAGTATTCTTCTCTTACCTTCTTTGGGATGTATCCTTAGACCTGTCTTGTGAAATTACTACTTCCGTACTTAAAAATTCCTTATCCTCTAGTTCAGAGTATGATGTGGTATTGAGAATTCTCTTCCTATCACTTTTGGGAAGTATCCTTAGATCTATCTTCTATAATATATACCTTTACTGCTGATATCCCAATCCATCCACATTCCACAATTTTCACATATGCTAATATCCCAGTTATATAAGTCACAAACCAAGACCTAACAAAAGCCTCTACCATAATGCAGCAAGCATAATTTTGACCTCATTTCAAAATGATATCAAAAGTGGGGCATCAAGATACATTAGGACAAATGTAGTTTAACAATATTCAAACTCAAATTAATCAACCGAACAATAAACATGTACAAAACTCTAACACTATCTTCAAATAATGTACGGTACCTAGAATTCTACCTAGGCAATCATCTCAAAACAAAAGGACAAGAGCTTCATAAGCGCTATGAACTCTTACGCAGGCTATTAGAATCTAAATCTACATATGACACTAAAAATTAATTAACATTAAATAAAGCCTTAACTTAACCTATTTGGGCTTAAGAAGTTGAGCTGTGGGGTTCTGCCAAGTTCACAAATATCCAATCTTTTCTTTCTCGTGTTATTTTATTCTCTTTTTCACAAGTGAAATAGAGTTGGGCATAAAGAAATGTAAGAACCATAGAGGTATTATGAGAAAATAGAGTCGCAAAGATATATTTTTTTGCCAGTGTATCAATGTATAAAAGAATGACGTTTAAATTTTTTGTATTTGATATGAAATTTCTGCTTTCAACTTAAATAACTCTCTTCTTATTTGGTCTTACATTTTTGGTCAACTTTACGATTCTATTGTCTTATATTTTCTTTATGTTAAAATTACATTCAATTACGTTTACCTATTGCTGTAGAGATATGTCTGTTATGCAAACAAAGTCATCAATATCTAATGCTTAAACATTAAAATATGAAATAAATAAAATAATGGAATTCCCTAAAAATTAGTAGTCCCAATGGAATGCTATGGTCTTTTCTTACTTGAGGAGTCAATTTTCTAATATTTCTTAGTTTATTAATTTTACTTTTATATAATCGATGGTAAATAAAAGTTAAAAATATTAAATTAAAGCTTTATCAGCTGATAATACTTAATAAAAGTTTCCACCATTTGTCTTGCGAACTATGAGCTATGCTTCATTCCTTTCTTTTTTGTTTTCGGCATTTTATAGCAGTGGCAGTAACACATGAAGTAAAATAACTTTTATTAACTTAAAGGATAATTTATACACTTTTAAATTTTTATTTAATTTTGTCAAAAAAGTATCAGAATTTTATACACAGTAAGTAATTGAGGTTAGTGTAATTAGTAAAATTATAATTCTATAAGTATACAAAAATATTATTTAAACTTCAACTATTCGATCATCCCCAATTTAACCTTAATTAACGGCGCTATTAAAGAGCTATATCTCTATAATCCCTGCATTGAGTTTCTGATCCCTAGTGGGGAGATCAACTACCTTACGGAACTGAATAGTTGCACACGGCCGTTGTTTATAACTAGAGACTAGTAGTTGTTCACTACTTATACTTGGTTGTGGTTGCATAATAATTATAATTCAATAAATCTAACCCTTGTCGAACCAATCTTCGTCTATTTTAATTAAATCAGAATTTTCATTTCTAAAACAACGTACAAAAAATATTTTGACGGTAACTATAATTTTCCAATAAATATTTATAATTTTACTACTGTTAAAAAACGAAATTCTTAGTTTCATTTGGATTACAACCGAGCCATTCAAAATTCAATTAATTTGATCCATTTAGGCTTAATTTATACCCAGAAAAAAATCAAATTTCGTTTCTTAAAAGTCCCTTCTCTTAAATCTCTGAAATTCCGGAAAATTGCGTTTTTAAATCAGAAGTTAAACTAAAACTCTAACTTAAGCAAAACACAAAAGATACGAACAGATTTGAAAGCTCTGAAACATTACTTTGCTGTTTTCCCGAGGTAAATTTTTCTCTAATTTAAAAAGTAAATAGTCTTTTAATTTTAAAAAAGTGTTTTCCTTCACTTTTCCATTCATCAAATAGCTCTCTAGAACTTTACTAGAAGATTGGTTTTTATTGTACACGTTTTCAATTAATTTTTTCCGCTTCCTTACATCATTTTCTTTGTGGAAATTCCTAAATGAAATCCATTAGAATATTGTTTGAAATGATTATATAATAAAAACAGTTAACTATATGGTTGGCAATAATTTATTGCAGCATTGTAATAATTAAATATTTCAAAAAAATATTTAATCTATAAATTGCATGTACCGATGAATTTATCATTTGTGGTTCTCTGTAAATGATAAAACTTTAGATATTTCTTTTATTTTATAATTGCTTTTTAGTACTTGAAGTTGAACCATTTGAAATTTTGAAATATTGATAAGTACTCGTGATAATGTATCATTTATAATAGATTATATTATTCTGCACGCGGTTTTTTGGTTTGTAAATTTATTGTCGTTGATAGTATTCATAAAATCGTTACGCAATATAGCTATAACTCACGAAAACATTCGTCATCCAAAGTCAATAAAACGTTTTATCTTTGCTGACAATTTATGAATTATTTTACTTGGAAAAAAAATTGATGAAATAAATTCGATAAAAATATATATAAAGCAGGGGTACGAAGGTTTTTTATGCTCAATAAACTATTTAAGACCATAAAACTTATCAAATATATTTATTAATCCAAAGCAATCGCAATGCAGGGTTACAATTTTGATACTTTGGAATGAAACTGGATTCAAAATGATGCTTCGATTTTTAGCCTTAGTTTAATATAGCCGTTTGCTCAAAATATCCATTTTTTCAATTAATTTTTTTCGATCACTAAATGTTTACCGTCCTTTTCTATAATGTCACTCATCTCATAGTAGATACAAAGATATTCAATACTACTTAATGACCACTGGTTGCCTGGCAACCGGAATACGTATAAAATTATTAATTAGAAACTTGACAAATAATTAGAGGAGAGATATATTAAATACTCCAAACATTGTCAAGGGGAAAATAGTTGGAAAGCGGAATACAGGAAGAGGAAGAATATTTTGGTTTCAAAACCTCAAAGACCGGTTTGGTAGTACTTCAGTGCAACTTTTCAGAGCTATGGTCAATAAGGTATGGATTGCCAACCTTAAAAATGAAATGGTACGCTAATGAAATTTTTTTTTTTTTGAAGAAAATCAAATAAAAGATATTTTTTTTTATAATTAATCTACTTAAAGTTATACAAGGAAGATGGTATTCCCGTGGATCAACCACATCAGCGTATAGCAGAACTAGTGAGAACTATTTGGGACGGTTTCGAAGCCAAAAATTCTATCAAAATCCAAAGCAAACACAATAAAAATCGGTTCATGTCTCTTTTAGGAACATCAATATCTGACAACGATACATTTTTTATTTTATTTATACTTTAATTCACGAATAAATTGAGCCAAAATGGTTCTGATCCACGCTAACATGGCTGACCCACAATATTTTGGTAACAATTAGCGACAATGTTCTTTAAGATCGCTAGATCTCACCAGAAAAAACGCCTTTTTTGGATTACAAACTAATTTAAAAGAGAAATACTGTTCAAAAACCAAAATGAGAATGTTATTTACACAAAACAGATATTTGTTTCTAATATTAAACCGAAAATATTTGTGAAAATTCAAAGTAAATTTTTGTATTTTTGTGTTGAAAATTTATTGTTAAATCAATATACTATTACAAACAAGAAACGTAGAGTAATGATAATAATAATTGCAAATACAACGCAAAATCAATATAGAAGCAAAACTAACTAATTCTTATAAAACCGTATGGTATTATTGAAAAATTATTTTCCTTTAAACTTAAAAAACAATATTTCAATGTGAAATCGTTGAAATATATGGATGGATATGCTAATTATAACATATTTCGTAGCATATAAAATGCTTTAACTAAATAAATATATTTGTTAAATTTTTAACGAATGTTTTAATTATGGAATGAAAAAAAAAACCCAAAAATAAATCGATTTTTTAACCGAATTGGGAAGCTCGTATAAGTTCGTTAAGCTCACTGTTTTGAACTGCAAAATCCAAAATTCCCATAATCATATAAAATTATTAAAGCTTTATAACAATTAGGAGAAATATGGCATAAATCCCTGGCATATAGCTCGTTCTATTTAGATAATTTGATAGAATTAAAATATTTAACATTGTTCATTACAGCAATTTACATAATAACAAGAGTATGGAACAATTAAAATAGTTGTATTATTATTAACTAGATCCATTCATAATGCATGTGAATTTGGTTTCATTAGCTGGGTAAATATTTTGCCTTTTTTTTACAATTACGTATTGATTTATCATCTTAAACTAAATAAAATCATTCAAGTATTAACAATATTGTTTAATTCACAAGTCTAATTATATAATGGAACATGTGTTGTCTTTTTACAGAAGTACAAATAGTTTAAAAAAGCTCAATGTTGACGATACAACGCCATAAAGTTAGAGTTACTACTTATTAATTGACTTTACGATCATCTACATAGCACCAATTCAATACGATATTTTATAAGCTACAAAAAATACAAAATTAAGTTAAGAATTTTTTTTAAATGTTCAATGGAACAAATTACCTTACATCTCAATTTCCTGTAACAAATTTTTGCCATTACGGAACTCCTAATGTAGAATTGATTCAATTATTTCCTTGACTTTTCCCAATATGTAGAGTTGAAATTTACAAATTTAAATATATAATTTCCTTATTAGTTCTCGTTTTATTTCTACTAAGCTAAAAATTTATTCATTACTCTATTTTTTTTTTACTTTTGGCTTTAAATATGTGAGAAAAAAAACATATCTTCAAAAATTACAAAGTCCATGGACAATGACGCAAATTAAATCCAGAAACAAGAATTATCTTTACTTCTCATGCTCTATTTATTGGCATTTTTAAAAATCTTCAAAGATTTATGAGTTTGCATACATAAATAAGAATACAAAGAAGATTTAACTTTGTTAATTTCAATGCTTTGTTTCTAAATTTAAACTATAGTTTGAATTGGCTAGAAAGGTGTTTATTCAATAAAATTCTAAACAAAAAATTATTGAATAAAGGCAATATAATTTTTTTTTGTTTCTGTTATTTTTTTTTTTTTTTTATTGAAAATCACTAAATATTAAAATATAACCTAATCAGTTTAATAAGTATATAACTCCAAAATTATTCTGATAATTTTACTACTTTTTCAAAATTATTAATTGTTTAAGTTATTTTAGTTATATTTTTGTACATTTTTTAAGTTTATAATAAACATTTGTCAATTTAAGCCTATATTCAGAAATCTAAAATATATTTTAAGTTCTATGACTATTGTAAATTTACGTATTTGTAAATAAAAGACAAACGTCTTCTTAATTAGATTTTTTCCCTAACTATGAATAGTTTATATTGTTTTAACAATATATAAAATATATTATTGTTTATTTGTGAAATATACCTTTAATCAAAAAAAATAAACTATAAACATAAATTTGAACAAAAGTTTGACAACAAATGAATTACTGACGTACCGCCCAGATACATATTTCGATTGCCATGCAATTTTCCTCAGTGATCAGCAAATAGAATTTGAACGATGAGTCACAGCTCACTCATTCATAACAGTTACGAAGCGATCCAATACTACTTGATGACCACTGAGAAAGATTGCTTAGCAATCAAAATATGTATCTGCATAATATGTTTGAAATATATTTTGTTTTATCTTTTGTCCAAATTGATGTTTATAGTTTAATTTTGTTAATTATATTTCATTAATTAGATTACAATTAACTTTATTTATTATTAAAACATTGTAAACATTTTCTCAAATCAAAGTCCTTCAAATAATGCAAATTTTAACATTTACAGTCCCCAACTTCCGAAATTTGCTTGACATTTCTGCTATTCCTTTAGTTATTTTTCAATTACTAGCACTTTTTTGAACTTCATTAATTTTTTTCTCTTGATTTTTAGTTTTTGTATTTTAAAGGAAGATCATAGTAGCACATTGGGGGCTATATTCTGCTTTAACTTTTAATTACAATTAAAATTAAACTTAAAACTATCAAACTGTTGATTTTTGTGCTGTAAAAGCCCTAAAGTTCTCTTATAATGTATAAATCAAATCAGAAAAAGTACTTGAAAATTATAACTTAATTATCCTCTATCACAAAAAAATATATAAATTTACTTAATGGAATTCATTTGTTTTTAATATTCAAAAAATTAAAAAGGTCTTGTATTTTTCTGATGCCTATATTATCAGAATTGAAGAACTGGCCATTTGGCCATTTTATATGGAAGCCCTTGGCCCATTAACTTAGAAGAATTGGAAATTTCCTCTTCTTTTGAAGTCAGCATTTTACCAAAGCGAACATTTACTTTTTAGATACAAGTACCAACCATACATTACCGATGTCAATTTGGGAAACCTTACATTTTCACATATGGTACGAAGCATAAATTATAATCCTTTTAGTTTCATAACTCAGACGTACTACGTTGTTTGAAAATTAATCTCACACATATCAATTTCAAATCCAATAGATATTGCTTTTATTGGTTTTCCATAAAATCAATATTTGAAAAAAGGTAAGATATTAGTTACTTTAAGCCAAGTGCAGAGATCATTTTCAGTAATAATATGTAAATTGTAAATAAGTAGATATACGTAAGAGTATTACTCGTCTATCTATACTTTTACGAGTCGTGAATACATAAAAGTACCTAGAAAAAATAGCGTTAGTACAATTTAAGAATTGCTGTAAAATTGTAATAAAAATTGGTAAAGGTTTTTTTCTCTGTTTCATTATCGAATTGCAAACATAAACGGAAACAGTGTATCGATTAGTTTAGCACTTTGTCAATTAAGAATATGAAAATTTTTGTTATTTATAAATTTACAACAGTTAACGGTTGTAGGAAATAACATTAATGAGTAATAAAATTTCTACACTATTATCTAGCACATTCGAATCACGTTATTGTTATAACCCAATCGGTCATTAATTTGCAAACACAAGCAATTTAGGTCCATGATCATAGGCATATCTTACCTCTTCTGAAGATACCTATGTATATAATTTACCCTAAATAGATATATGCATTTAAAAGGTGCTATATAAAGTTGGTAAATATTTTTCATTTCCAAGTCACAATTAATTATTAATGAATTATTAAAAGGGTACTTATATACCAATATACCTTATATACCAAATTTAATCATATCGAAACAGTAAATATTGTGTATTCATTTCGTATTAAAAAAAGGAAGGAACTCATGGGACAAGACAACCTAATAATTTGTCAATAAATTATAAACATATTTCATATTATTGTAAATAATTTATCGTTAAAGATGATGGTTGAATCAAGTTTATGGGCTATATATATTTCATATTTTTCCAAGGTGTTCATATGTGATCTTTTCTTGAAAATGTGTAGTTCAAAGTTTGTTTCGTAATCTATGCATTTATAATTTCGTTGTATTGATGTAAAATTTGAATTAGAAGGATTGTCTTTTACCCAAAGAAAATATGAAGTATATAAAATCAAGTTTCAACAATATATTTGGAACACAATCACCAACTTCTTGAGGAAAAATAATATTAACTTCGCATTTTTTAATATCAACATCCTTAAAATTATTTAATCATGGGAAAGCAACTAAATTATACTGGAAAAAAACCAGAATGTGTAAAATTAATCCATGTGAAAAATTCTATATTTGCTGGTTCAACATCTTCAAATTTTACACAACATCTAACAAAAATCATAGATGCATAAATTTCGATACAACCTTTAAACCATTTCTTATTTATAAGAAAAGATCACTTATGAATTCCCAGGAAGAATATGAAATATTAAGCCCAGAAACTTGATTCGACCATTATTCTAAACAACAAATTGTTTACAATAAACACCTTGTAAAAAATTAGTTAATAATTGACAAAAAACACCTGACGATGACAACTAGGCGTTGTGAAAATGCGTTGTTAAAAAAGAAAATTGAGTCAAACGACATAAATAAAATTCATTAATAGGTGATATATAAATTTTGTATTAAAATTTGATGAATAATACTATAGATTATGACAGACTATTGCTTTTGTGTAGTTAAAGTTTTCTGTCCTGTCATTTTTTGTTAGTAACGAGGTCCATAATTGATTCAGAAGTTCAATTTATCTTCTTTTTTGTTCATTTTTCTCAGAAAAAATTTCCTATTTTGTTGATTATTTTTTTTTTACCACAATATCGATTATCATATATTTCATAGTTCTCTAAATACGCTCTTTCTTGTCTTATGAGCTTTCATGTTTCTGATTTATACAGTGCTTTACTCCACATATAAAACTTTATAAATTATTTTCAAAACTTAAGTGTCAATTTTTCAGTCAAAAAGTTTTTCAGCTGCATGTATTTGAAATTGATTTGAAGGAGCTTTTCATTCTTTGATATTTTTATTACTCTCGACTTTCCTCTAGGTATTTATGTTCATTAAAGAAACTTAAGGGTTCTTTATTGATAACCAAATAGTTTAACTTTATTTGTAGTTCTTCTTCTGTTTTCACCAATAGTACCAAGTTGTTCACTGATTAGAAAATCTGCGTATTTATTCAGAGCTTTGTTTATCAGTCATTTCCTGAAAATAAGTGAAAATAAAATGAAAAATCTGTTGAATTTTTTTCTTTTCTTTTAAAATTATTCTTTACTATTTGGTTTACTTACAATATCATTATTTAAACGAAAAGAAAATGGTTTTGAATTGGTATTTTCAATTGGTATTTTGATGATTTTTAAAAGTCAGTTTCATGATAATTTTGAAAAGTGTTTATAAAAAATATATAAAAAAATTAAAAGTATCTAAATATAAGTATTAAATTTTTTAATATAGAAAAACAAGGTTAAGAATCATTAAAATCTTTCTAATTTTCTACACGTTTCTCATTAATTTTGTTTAGTGCATTAATTAGAGAATTAACTCATTTTTTGAGATCAATTTTAGCTGTTGATTATTTTACTTTTAACTACTATTATTCACAAGAGTACAAACTAGGTAATGCATTCTAACAAACTATTGAAAAAAAAGCGTGAAACTGATTTTTATTGCTCTTGTGATATGCTAGAAAATAACCATAAAAAATAAATTTTCATAGTACCAGTTTGCAAACGAACAATTTCAACAATGTTAAACTCTCTTTTTAAAATAATTTCGAAACTATGCATGTATCTATTCTGCAAAAGAAAAAATCAAATACCACTTTTACATTCACATTTCTACAATAATTATCTTGAAAATGATATTACATTTTTACACGATCGAATTGATATGCAAATTTATAAAAAAAAATAATAATAATAGAAACATTTTAATTTTCTAGAGTTAGACTGAAGACATACAATCTGTTGCTCCGTTGAAAGAAAAATAGAGAAACAAAAATGAGTTCAACAGACAATGTTTGTTTTATAATTTATGTGGAATTGTGTATAAAGATAAATCGTTCCCTGTTAACTTTATAAATTATTTAACAAAAAAAAAATCAATTTCTGTTGAGAGATAATTTTATTTAAACATTATAAATTATACAAGTTTCAGAACTGAAGTTTTAAAAACCCAATAATGAATTCTATTTACATAGTTTCCAGAAGATTTAATAAAATTTTGAATTTAATTCAAGTCATTCATCTTCAAAACTTTTTGGTATAAAATCAATTAGGTAAGTAGGGTATTAGAAACATTAAAAATTAATGTAGTTTCTGAATCTACAAACTGCTACAAACATCTAAATGTCATTTCTTGACTTTATTCAAAATTTATTCAAAGTCCTACTAAATATTCTATTATAAGAGTGAATTGTTAACTCGTAAAAGATTTAAAAATATCTATTATTCTGAAATTTATATTAAAATGGTTAGCCAAATACCCAAAGGAATACAAATTTGGTGTTCTATGCTCTTCGAATTTTTCAAGGTAGTAACGCAAAGTTGCTACCAAACAAATTTTCAAAATTTATTATAAAGAACTATAAATTAACCATGGAAAGGAACCATAAAAATATTTCTATTTGCTTTGAAACAAAAAAAAACTGATATTTAAAATATTTTTTTCAGAAGTCTGCTAAAAATCAATTTTTCATATTTTCAATTGATTCTAGTTTCTGATATGCTTTTATACTTACACATTAAAATTCCGTTATTTTTTTTTTTTACTTGGAGGAAATGTGCATACATTTATTAGAAGACGAATGTCTTCGAAGCGCTATAACTCACGTTCTGCTTTAAATTTTTGGCTACAAATTTGAATATATACACTTAAAATATGTATAAATAAATGATTAAAAATTAAATATTGTTTAAACAGTACATAAAATATATTATGGTCTTATTAATGTAATATAATTTTCAAAAGTAAATTTTAAATATAAATTAGAACAAAAATACAAACAAATGAATTAATGATTTATTGCGCAGATACGTATTTCAAGTGCCAAGCCTACTTCATCAGTGGTTATTAAGTAGCTATGTAATGAGTCACTACTATTGCCCACTATTAGTGGGCAATACGTCAGTAATTCATTTGTTTAAACTTTTGTTCGAATTGTTTATAGTTTACTTTTTTAAATTATAATACATAAATAGGACCACAATATATTTTATATATTATATAAACAACAACTGTGGGTTTTTTATCATTTATTTGTATTTATTTTAAGGGTATATATATAAGTTTGTAGACAAAAATTTTAAGTAGAACGTGAGTTTACTTTTGTAAACTATAAATAAGACCTCAATATATTTTATATATTGTATAAACACTATAACTGTTCAAAGTCAGCGAAAAAATCTAATTTGAAACTCAAAGTTCTATCTTTTTCCTTGATCTTCAAAAAAAAAAAATACTTACAAAATATGCCCGTTAATACAGGAGAACCCCTTAATACAAAAACCTCAGTAAGAAAATAATATCCTATAATATATGATATCGTAAAGTAAATGTGTACATATTAATTTGTTACTTATTTAGAACAATAACAGTTATAGCTTAACGTGTTTTCCTTTCATCAAGGTACTCCATTAAGAAAAATAATTTCATTGAAATTTCATTGAGAATAATATCCCAACAAATAAGGCTATATTATATTTTATACATTGTATAAACAGTATAACTGTTCAAAGCCAACGAAAAAATGTAACTTGAAACTCAAGATTCTATCCATTGGTCCCCAAAAAAAAAATCCAAAAAATACTTAAAAAGTATGTTTCTTTATACTGGAGAGCCCCTTTAATACTAAAACCTTAGAGAGAGAAAAATATAAAATTAATACATACATATTCGTTTGTCATTTAAACAATAATAATTATAGCCTAACGTATTTTCCGTTGATCATGGTACTCCATTAAGAAATACGATTTCATTGTTTGAAATTTCATTGAGAATAATATCCCAATGGAAATATTCATAAACTGTTGGTATAACTACCAGTAGCGTAGTAAGTCAAATGGAGGGGAAAGGAGAGGCCATGGCCTCAAGGGTCAAATGAAAATGGGGCGGCATATTAGCAATGATAATTTTGGGAAAACCACTAAGAGTACATTTTTCAATAAACAATGATTTAAAGGTTCTTACTAATTTTCCCGACTAAAGATGAATTTTTCATCGGGCCCGGCCAGGAAAAATGCACTGTTAGCTATGACGAAAATTTAAAAATTTACCAAGTTACAAATGAAAACTTTTTGAATCAATCAAAGTTCAAAAAATCTAAGCATTTCTTGAATTAAAATTTCAATGTCAAATTTTTTTTCCGCAGACAGCAGACGCCAATAGCGTATTCTGTTCCTCATTAATATTAAATTACAATAATTCAATATATACAATTATTTGCATAACAACCCTTACAGTCCCCTCACTGTGACGACATGGCATTCAATTGGCGAAGGTCAGCCCCCTTCGAAGTGACCCCTTTTACTTGCAAAAACGTATAATGTATTTTGTCGTCTTAATGCAGTCGTAAAAGGTTATTAATCTTACTGTATATTTTTAATTTTATAATAGTTAATATCCTATTTAAATTGGATGTGTCACATTTTTTTTTTATTTTTTTATTTCAAGGCAATTTTGTGTGTATTTTGACTTTTGATCATTTCGGTTGGAATATGCTTTGTTTATTGGCATAGTTCACTTTTAAATCTTTTTATTTTTATCAGTCGTAGCAAAAAATTGATTAGTTATATTGAGAGTTGATAATATGTCGTGATTGTGAAGAAGTAGAATTGGCGGAGATTGTATATGTATGTGTAAATGATTTAGTGTGGATATAATATGCGGTCAATGCTTATTATTAAACGATAAGATGGGGAAAGTAAAACAAATAAAAATTCTCGACCGAGCTATAGAATTTCCGATTCATTCTTCTTCTTCCAGTCTGGCATTGAGTGCGACGCCGGCCGGTCTTTTACTACCAAGTTCGGAAAGTTATTCACGATCCATGTGTTTCAGATCGAACCAGCAAATCAAAGCCGTTCACATCGTCGCTGTGGCTATAATCTAACGAAAATCAATCGGTGATATATCGACAAAACCAAACCACCAAATTCTCAATTGGTAACAATCGGTTGTGACAATGCTCGAGTGGGCCTACAGTGGTGTGAACCAGTCGGTGCCGCGGAACGCGGGTCCGGAATGCGCCAATTTCCTCAACCCGTCCTGGCGAAATGTTGAAACTGTGATAATTTTGCTGTTTGGATATGCGGTGACAGCTTGGGGCTACTCGAACATGTCATTGACGAGCCGGTATGTTCACCATGTGTTCGGAACATCATCGACAAAACAAGCCCGTGATCGAACCATCAAAAAGGCGCTCCTCATGCTCATGTCGTTGATCTGGGGAATGGAAATAGGATATAAATTTTCATCAAGAACTGTGATATATTTGTTGAATCCTTGTCATATCACGACAGCAATACAGGTAACTGACATCATTTTAATTCACTTCAATCAAATACACAACACTCTTCAAGGCGAACTAGTTAATGGAAATTTGGCGAAATGAATAGCAAGCACCCATTCGCGAGATATTGACCCTTCAGACTTCACACTTAATGTTATTAAAGCAAATGTTCAAAGTTAAAATAAACACTCCGGCAATCCGCCAATAAATTTGCATGAATCTAAATCTCACAAATGCTTGAAATTCTTCAATAATCTTCCTTCTGATTGTTATCAGAGGAACTAGTCGATTAAAAGGAATTTAATTTAAATTTTGCATTTCGTTACCAAAGTTAAAATTACAATGCTATTATTAAATTCTTGAATGAATAGAGTTATTTTTCATTTATTTATTCTTTTACTTCTGGTGGTATTTCTATAGAGGTGTTTTACACCTGTTCATAGAACCAGAAGAACTACGAAATTTATCAAATAAATCGATATATGACAATATAACTTAACAATATTTTACTAAAAACTACATCCGAAAGTTGAAATCTAGTTTCCCAATTTTTTCCGAAATATCTTTTTGGAACAAATAAGCAATTTCATCTTATCAAGAAGTATATTATAATATTTAATCGCGGCATAGTAAGCACTTTTGGTTAGAATCGTTTTAATAATCGATTGATATTATATAATTACTAGCTGATCCTTACGACTTCGTCTGCGTAACGTAGGTGTTGGTTATATATTTTTTAGATTTGCTATTTGTAGTGGGATATGAAAATTTTAATTTTTCTTATTTCTTTAACGAAAAACATAGTCATACTTAAAAACCCTATTTTGTCGACTTTAAAAAGATACATCTAATAAACTGTTGTTTAGAATAAAATAGTTTTATGTAATGATCAATTAATTTTCAAAAACTATTTATAAACATCTAAAAACAGTATGATCTATTGCGTATACCTACATTAGGAATACCTACCGTAAACCAAATAATCCGTAAATCAATCAGCATCTATACTTAAATAAGAAATTTCGTCAAATTCAATAAAGTCGGTTTTAATTATAACTTAAATCTGTTAAAAGTTTCAAAAATACTCTCGTTAAAATATCAGAAGTTAAAGAGTCTAGATTTTTGAATATAAGTAGGAATCCCATCTCATTGTCTCGATTCCCGAATGAACCTTTTTCCCATAACTATTATCCTCCTACAATGTACAACACTACCACGAAACTGAAATTTGTACAATTGCACGAAATCCAGTTCCTCCATAATCAAGTAAAAGCATTGAGTGTAAAACAGTACAACTATTATTAAAATATCTAAATTTCAACTATACAGTTATTAAACCATATTGTATTGTTTCGAGTCCACCATACACGGTTTGGTGTATGCCTTTTTTCATACCTTAGTGTTTACGTAGAGGCTACTTTCCTTTATTATTTTTATGGAATGATAAATAGCCTAATGTTAGTAGATAATTGTGTTGTATCTTAATACCAAATTTCATTAAATTCAGTTGTTCCGTTCTTTAGTTATAAAGAGACAGACAGACAGACAAAAATTTTAAAAATGTTAAATTTGGAATAAGGGCCTCTTGAAACAAATATTTATCCTAAAATTGGGTTTAAAATTAAAATGTACAGACAGACGTAAGAATTTTATATATTAGTATAGATAATTAATCGTAAATACTAAATAGGTACTCTTTTTTCTGAAGAAAAATTAGTTGAACTTAATTACAAATTTTCTATCAAATCAAGAAAGCTGTCTTTAAATTAGAACCAAAAGTAAAACCAGAATAAAATATTGGTACAACTATTTAGATTAGACTTGTTTGTGACCTTTATACTTATTTTTGGCAACACTAAGATGTACCTGAAAACAAAATATTATCGAAATCGATAAACCTGTTCTTGAATTGTACGATAGAATTAAGGTAGACAAAAATGTACATTCAAATAGAAAAGATTCCAACAAATAAATGAAATTGAAATTAAAAATCATGGATTAAATGCATAATATTCAACTCTATTGGATACTAAAGCGTTGGCTTATCTAGTAGGAGCTAAAGAGTCCCTTAGTTTGAGAAGCATTATTCTAATCAAAAGTTTGAGTTTCCATTGTTAAAGATTTATGTTCCAAATTTTATTTGGCAGTTGAAAATAAAATTACTTATGATTTTAAAAAATGTTTTTAGTGTTTTTTTTATTGAATTAATTTTGGAAAGTTAGATTCGGAAACCACAGAGACGTATATTTATTGCATAATTTTAACGTTTAATTGTATTTCAGAAAAAGTATGATATCATTAAAACCAGGAAACATAAAATAATTAAAACGGCCGATCTTTGTAACGTTTTGATCTGAAAAATAAACATTGTTTTTGTTCTAAACTGTACAACAGTTATCTTTGTTATATGACCGACTAATTTAAGAACTTTATATAAATTTTGCGACACTAGAAATTTTCCTAGAATGATTCAAAGTTGGTAACATGACAATTTCTCTGTATTTGCCTTTGTAATTTTATTACTATTGAGGGTACTTTTATTTATTTTTCGATTTTAAAGTTTTTTTTAATCCATTCATGTTTGAAATAAAATACTGTGTTATGCAAAATTCCATACCTATACGTAACTCAGTTGTATAGTATATACTGTTTTTTTTAATTCGCGATGGTTGACAAAGCAACCAAATTTCTAAATTATATGCGATATTATGTATATATGCTACTTGTTCCAATTATACTATAGTCTTTGGCAATCGTTCCAATTTGCTAATACTTTTCTATTGTATTCAAAACATTTTCTAGGTATTCCAAAGTGGACCTAAAAATGTTCATAACGACCAGAACGTTACAAACAATGTTTGCAAAATAAAACAGTAGCAGTTACCTATAAAAAAATAAATTTTATAGCTTTTTATAATATGTAACTGCAAATTAATTTAATTTTAGAATCAGAACAATTAGGTACTCAAGTGTCGATGTTAGAATACATATTGAGGGGCTCTGTTTCTGATTTCTGTTCTCTGTTCATAATTTGTAAGAATTTTTTTTTTGGATTTCTTAAATCGTAACACAACCTTAGAAAGTCGCATGCGGCTCGCGGAACTAAATGGCACCACTCCTGGAAGTTTGGCAAGAAAACTATTATAGTTTCTCTAACTTTGCTGCCTTTTGTTTATTTTTTAGAAAACTCATTATTGCCAGTGACTTATTTCACCGGAAAGTGAAAAAGACTTTTCTTTAGTAATGAAACAATCAGTGGCGTACCCCGGGTGCTGCCCATGTACGATCGAAAATTCACCGCTTCTTATTTTTAGTCAAGAAAATTGATGTATAATCAAATACCTTTAAATTCTTCAATTATTTAAAAAAATTATCTTTGTATTTTTCCCAAAGCATTATCTTTTATGAAATTACCAATGTCAATATGCCGTCCCATTTTCATGTGTCATCTAGGGCCATGCCAACCTCAGCAACCACCACATATAATTCATTATTTTTCTTATATGAATTAAGTAATAACTAAAACGTATTATAAATACAAAAAAAAAAGCCATGATATTATAATTATTATTAAATTAATATATTAGCGCTATAACAACATGCTTGGTAAATAGCACAAATTCATTTGATAGTAAAACATCAATTACTGTGCATAATAATGGCAGAAAAATTTTCTCACAATTGAATAAATGGAAAATAGCGACAAAAAACTCTATACTTTTACCTTTGATGTATCTAAATAGTTTATTTAGATTAAATAACTTTTTTATTTAGAAACTTTTTTTTTAAAGTAATGATTTAGCAAAAAGGTAATGAATAATGTAAAAATTTAATTTAAATTTTAATTCAATTTAAGGTAATTAAAATGGAGATAAATTCGTCATTATTATGCCCCATTAGTCTTTCAAAAGAAATAGTATATATTATATACTTTACGTAATACTTCCAAAATTTAATGAATTCATTTATTAGTAACGCCAGAAAAATTTTCGCAAGCTAAGATGCTATAAGTAAAAAATCCAAACTAAATAAACATATTTATAGCTACAAAATATAATTGTTACGATAAGCAAATTTCATAAATTACCCTAAATACTTTTGAAAATAACATTATATCGAAGCTACATCAATATTAAAAATATTAATAAGTGAAATAATCTACATGAAGCAAAAAGTTCTAGATATTTTCGGTTTTGTATTGCCATAAGTCTTTATAATACTTCAATTTACACTAAGTTGTAATTTGGCTTTGATTACTCAGCCATTTTAGAAAAAAAAAATCAATTTACATTTGTCTGTATTTAGCACATCAATAAATGACTCAATTGAAAAACATTTTAGAAGACATTCACGAGAATCTGCAATAATAACCGGGTTACCTGCATTTCTGAAGATATTGATAAATAATCAATTCATTGATAAATATACCTATGTAGTTTTAAATATTATATTTTCAACTGATTTCAAATAGGTTACTAACGAAAATAACTACGAGTAGTACTTAGATATATCACAATAAATTTAGTCTTATTCTTAAAAGATAAATAGATTTTCATGCTTAAAAAATAATTTTACTGGAACCTTCTAACCTTTTTATAAGAGAAATAAGTAAAAACAAATTTACCGTTTACATTACGTAAGAAAAATACAAAGCACACAATTACATCATATACATATCTTTAAGAACAGTAATGGCATATTCAAAAGAATTATTTGTAATTTTAATGAATATTTTGCTTCATAAATACTTGGTAAATTTATCACAGCTTTTATTTTTTTTTAATTGGTATTCGTCGTCGCCTAACTACTAAGGTCTTTAGTGACTTTAGGGTTGATTCATATCATGAAATTTGATTTATACCAATCTACTAAAACAATATTTTTATTAAATAGATTAAATTTAACATCTAGAAATAATTATTATTAATTTATAATGTATTTTTCTTTTATTTTTAATTAGATTATGCCTTTGTTATTACTTTGCTTCATTCTACCCATTCTACCAATAATCTTTAGTAGAAAGCTTCGAGCATTTATCCAATACTCAAACCATTTATTAAAGTGTACTGAAATGAATCATCGCTATTTGAGCTTTTTGGGCTTTCTTCAAATTTTATTTAATTTATAATTTAGGATACGAATACGCTCAAGAACGTCGCCTATTTTCCTTTTCTTTCAACAATTAAGTTCCTAAAAAAGTGGAATTATCTTTAAAAAAATTGTTTTATTTTGAAAAATGCCCAGAACAAAAATATCAATTATTATTTTTCGTTATTTTACGTTATTTTTTTTTATACCTATTTTACTATCTTTTATCTATTAAGACTGATATTTATATCTTTTTATAACAATCGTAAAACAAATATGTCAAGCAATATTTAAATATGGATGAAGGATTTTATATTCAAATTTATAAATTAAATATTCAATGCTCGATAATAGCATCGCACAAACTGCATTAAACTCCATTTCATATTTCATATTGTGTCGATGATTATTGGCTTCAGTTTTTAAAGAAATCAGTGCATTTCTATTTGAATAATGTAAATATGTATACATAAAGCAAAGAAAAGAAATCAAAGAAAAGCTTTTAAACAACAAATTTAGTTTTTTCTATTTGAACAATGTGAACAATGAATATTATGGTGTTATACTAAAAAGGTAAATCTTAATTATCGCAAATCTCATTAAATGTTAGAAATACTTAGAACGGAATTTTGATAGAACTTATATTATTCATGTTTGACTCTTATGATTCAATTGTAGAGGAATAAATATTATCGATTATGTAAAAATTGTTTTGTTAAACAGTAAACATTACAAAAATTAAAATTGAAAAACCTTTACATTCTACTATTGTTAATTTTTAATAAGAAAAAATGCAATTTATAAATTGCTGCACATTAAATAAAATATTTTAATATTTCATTTAAAAAAAAAATTTCTTTACCAAATTCAAACTTTTTTTCATTTCCTGTGGAAATTTGATAATTTGTAACTTTAATATTCATTCAGAAATATTAACGAGATAGTTTGCACAATTTTATGTATGAATGGTTTATCTTATTTAAAACAACTTTGCAAAGAATGATATGAATTCCACAACGTAGAAATTTCATTTTTCAATTCCAACTTTCAGTGGTAAGGTTTATAGATTTTAAAAGTGATTAAAGAAAACAATTAAAATTTTAAAGTCGAATGTTCCTACTCAAATATATTCAAAATACAAGCAGAAATTCCATACTTAATTCCATTGATTGATATTATGTTTAAAAACAATTAATGCTAAACTTGATCAAATATTTAGAGCATTTATTTCTGTCTGATATAAATTATTGTCACGCTATATAATTTTCAAGTCAAGAAAATTTTATTTAATTAATAGGTAAATCGAATGGGGACATATTTTTCAGGAATATTTTATGAATTAAATTATATACTTGTGCGATGAACTAAATAAAAGCACGTATTTTGAAGTGTCCATATATGTATGTAGAGTTCTGGGAAATACAATCAATTTTATATGAATTAGAAATGAATAACTCCTGCTTGCTATATATTATAGAGAACTACCTGGAAAATGTCATTAAAATTTTCGATTGACAGAAACTTGATTAAAAGATCGATTGATTTGTGGTTTATAAGTGGTACAAGGTTTTAATCACTTATAATAAGAATGAATGCTTTAGTTCAAGAACTATTAATTTATAAATATTATTTGACGTTATGAAAAGTTTAATATTTGAGAACTGACGTTTTATTTTGTTTCAACGATAAAACTAAATTTAAAAATATTTATTAGAAATGTTTAAATTTCTTAAAAATAACTAAAAGATAAAACATTGCTAATTGCATTTACTACAAATAGTCGCAATCTTACGAAATTCCCGCTCAGAAATTAAGAATTTCACTTTGATATTTTAATTGTTTTTGAAATTAAAATTATTGAAGAACTACAAATACTTCAACCGGAATAATAAATACTTGGAAAAGTAGGAAAGCGAATAATGAAAATTTAACGAAGTTAAAAATGAAATTACTAACAATAGGACATACAAATTTCATAATTTATTAATAACTTTATTCTTGAAGTTTTCCTCCACATCTCAAGCTTTACGTATGTTGTAATTAAAATTAATAACTTGAAAGTTCAGGTAACGCTTAGCATAGTTATTTTATAAATAACTTTTCACTTGGTTTTTCACAATGGACGAATATTTGATTCTTGAAAATCAATTTAAATGAAGAAAAAAGTTATCTATTACTTATATTTTGGATTTGTATTTTTGTAGATTTCCAGATATTCCAATATGAGACACTTAAACACGAGCAGTTAATCATGTAACCCTTCAATTTTAAGTCATTTTTATTCAAATCTTTTTAATGTTCGAACTCGAATCCTTATGTCAAATACGGCAAATTAAGAAATCGTTCTCTGAAGCTTTAAATATATTATTTTAAGAAACACATGATTAATTGTCAGTGTTTAAGTTTAAGTATACAACAGTGTACGTACAAAAATGTAAAAACATAAAAATTAACGTAGCTTTTTAACTAATATTCTTATTTTTTTATTTAAAAGTAAATGTTATGAAACAATATACAATTGCGAAATTTAGTATCGCATTATTTATCCAACTCTTGTGAATATCTAGTCTACGTATGTATTATTTATAAAATTGAAGGATTAGCAAAATATCACAGAAAATCAATCATGTTCTTGTTCTACTTCGACTTTCATTTATATTGCAAAATGAGAAATAATATCGTATTTTACACATGGTAACAATCATAAGTGCAAGGCTATATGTATTAATTCCCCTGAAAATCGAAAATCGATATTTGATTAATTACAATATTTGCTAACAATAAAATTTCCTATTTTCGAAATAATAACTATACATAATTGTTTCCTTAGATTTTAGATTAACTAAATCTGATGATAGTTTATTCAACTGTTGTTAAGAAGTTGAAAAGTTGCTTCTTTTTGCCATCAAGGAAAATTTTCCGCCGTCATTTATGATGACTGATTTTTCGCTGTTTTTCCGTGCAGAAATAAACTTAAACCTTATTCCAAAATCACTTAAGCAACTTTGAAAGAGTTTGGATTTATGCAAAATTGTTATTTTAGAAAATTAGTTGAATTATTTATCTATTCTATTGTTGTAAATTTGTTAGGTTTTTTTTTCAATAATAGCAATATGAAAACAAATTTTGTTGTTTCTTTTACATTCTATATTTAAGAAATACACAAACATTAAAACTTTTAATTTTCACTTGGGAAAGTCAACAACTAAATGACAAAACGTTGAAATTTTGAATATTGCTTGAATTAGCTGCAAAAGTTCCTATTCTTGGAAAAAGGCATTTCATTTATTGTATGGGACAAAGTATTATCTCTAACTCTTCATTTAAAGTGTTTAAAGTTCAAAAGTTCACCAGATCAACAGTAACTTAATGCACATTTAAATTTCAAGAAACCCCGACACCAAAAGATAGTTATTATTGAAGTAACAAGATACCAATTTTCGAATCGATCGAGACTGGAAATTGCTAACATAATATTTTCACTATCTTAAAAGAAACTAAGGATCTTGCTAAGAAGCTAATAATATCAAAGAAGTAATTATTCAAAAAAAAAATCGATTCATCCATTTGGATGCCACGATACCACGAACACGCTAAATTTACAATATCCTTTTGTTAATTGAGCCTCTCAATTGATATTCAGACAATTTTCCAATTAGTTATTAATATAATATTAAAATAATAAGATGTACAATTTTATCATTAATCTATTCTTGTATTTCAGATATATTTATTAGCAGCAGCTCCTAGTGATTTGGTAACGACCGTTTTTCGAGTTCACATAAATTTCCTCAATGGGCCCCTTCTAGCGTTCCTTTTCCCTGAAACTGACTCCAGAGTTGTAAGCGCCAAGTTTTTAAATTTAAAAAAATAATATCTTTAAAATAAATTATACTTTCAGCTGCCTCTGGAAGCAGCCATTTATTGGATTCAACACGGAATGATGTTCGTGGTGCCTTATTACTTATTACAAATAGGAGGTAACGAAAAAATCACATATTATAATAATTTAATTCCAAAGTTATTTTAAATGGTTAATTTTCAGGCGTTTATCATATGGAAAAATATACTGATCTAAGTTGGAACGCATTTAGTTTCGGCCTTAATATTGCGTATCATTTCATCATACTACAAACCATAGCTATCGTAAGTGAAATTAAGACTACTTTAATAAAAAACTGTGCTTATTTTAAATTTTATTTTTTAGCCTAGCCAAGTGAATTTAAACCACATGTTATGTCCAGCAATTTTAGATCCGTTTAGTGGTCCATACTATCGAACTATAGCGACGTTTCATCAATTTTTTCTATGTCCATTAATTACTAAACTATTTTGTTATCTTTCGTACTGTTTAATTGATATGACAAATGGATCAACTGCTTCATCTCTAACTAAAGTCAATAATGGGCTTAACGTAGCTAATTCAAATTCAGTTTTACAAAATAATAAAGGCGATGATTGCAACAAAACTTCGGTGCATGGAAGTGTCAATGGACATTCCCATACCGAATAAAGTAAAAAAAATATCAGAATATTATACCTATAATAACTCATAAGAATTCCGATAGAATTCCATGAAAAAAATAATGGATGGTGATGTACATAAAAAAGAACGTTAATATTTAACATAGCTGTTATATAATTATTTGTAATATATTGTTGTTAAATTTTTTATTGTTTGACTTATTTCTAGTTACTATAATTAGAAAAGTTTCAAGAAAGAAAAAAAGCAAACAATTTTTTGAAGCATTGTATCACGAAGTATAGATCGTCCGAACGGTATAGGCATTTTCACTATATTTATGTACACCAAAACAGATCAAGATCTTAGTTCACACTTTTGTCACTAGCAGTGCGAATATTCAGGACGTACGTAAGTTATTAAAAAGGTATTCCAATTTTGCAATGCATGATGAGAAATGTGCCAAAATGTGGCGCCGCCATTAGTATTTTTGTAGTACTAATTTAAACCGAAACTATGTATTGTTTGTAAGGTAACATCAGTTAGTACTTCAAACACACTTGTGGTGGTGCCATATCTTGACACATTTTGCATCGTGTAAAAAATTGGAGACCACATTTGATTATAACAACAACACTTTCTTCAAATGATTTAAACGAGTGGTTCTTGAAGAATAGTGCGCGCTATCGGTACTAGATCTCTAATTGATGCCATTCTTTTAAACATTACGTTTGGACTCCTTGTATCTATACTTCGTGTATTGTACAACTGAAAATTAGGTGCGATATTAATTTTTTTATACAAAGATAAAATTTTTAAAAACAAAAAAAGTAATATAAATGCTTCATTTAATTTTTTTTTTATTTTCATCTTAAGCTTCTTGCATTAACGAAAAGAAAGCAAGTCGCTTGCTAAAAATATTTTGATGAAAGTTATCATTGAGCTTTTGTCGGAAAATTTGACTAAAATCAAGTTTAATAAAAAGTATCTATGTAATTAGATAATTGTTTAAGCTTAAAGACCGAAAACTCTCACTAAAGCCTATTTTACATCAAAATCAGTCAAGCTCGATTAAGCTGCATATGCAACTGGATTGGCAATATATTACTAGATTTGGCAGATTCGGATGGTTAAGTATATGTTTAACAACGTAATTAATATGGTTGAAATCAGAAATTTAGCATTTCTTGAAAATATTTGGAATATTTAGTCATTTCCAAAAGCAATTACAATATCATTTTCGAGAAATGCCTAGTCAAATCTAGAACCAACTAAATTATATAAAACAATTTTGATAAGTTCGTTTTTATAAAAAGAATAAGTTTATTTGTAATCCGTTTAAATAATAACAAGTCACATTACGGATTTAAGTAAAACTTTGAACTGAAAGGATTCAATTCGTTTTAACATTAGAAATTTCCAACATTGCTGATATAAATAGGCAGTCGCCTATAGTTTGCAGAATTGTTTCTGTTGTAAGTTGATGAGGTTTTGGTCTTAAGCTTAATGTATGTATTTTTTCTTTTTTGAAATATTGGCAAAGTGAAAAAATCTAGAAATTTTCCTTGAAAACCACGACTTTTCGAGTTGTAGATTTTTTAAACTTCGTGATATAAATTGATCGATGGCCTTGTTAAAAGGATTGATAAAAGGACGTTAGTCGTACTCGTTGATTTGAAAACTAAAAGTTTATTGGTAGCTCCAAAAGGGCAGAACAAATCGTTAGGGCTCTTTAGATTTAAAACAAAAGAAGTAGATAGGTAGTCAAATCTACTGCTCATTGATTTTTTCGAATTAGTTTTATAAATGATAAAAAACGATCTCTTATTAACGTAATTAAAATGTAATTTGTATATAATTAGTGATGCACTTCTCTTTTGTGAGGAGTGTCATATTTTAGTTGGATTTTTTATTTAATCTGTTTGTTGAATTACTTGGAAAAGCAAACAGATTATAAATGATACAAAATGAGCTAAATATTAATTCTTGCCTTGCTCGTTTTGAACGATTTTGTAAATATATTTTTAATATCACATATCTTAAACATTTTGGACACTAGCTTTTAAATTCACCCTAGCTTTTCACATATGAAGAATACTTCTTCACTTTGTTTCTGTTCATTATTTTTGTAATAGTTATTTGTCCTAAATAAAATGACAATATTTCGATTTAGATATCTAGTCCTTAATAAATAACTTTCAAATATAAAAAAATATTTAAATAAATAATAAGAAATGAAGAGTAAAGTTAAAAGAGATGGAAATGAAATGTAAAATGGATACTATTTTTGTGATGAAGAGTTTTATTGTTGGCAAAATATATTTTAGTCTTTTATTCCTATGGAAAAAGACTATAAACTGTTAAAAATCGTAGTGTTAAAAAAATTAATTGTAATATTTTTATTTAAAATTTTATTGGCTTTCTCTTATTTTACTAGAAAATGTTCAATACTATAATTTATTTGCCATTTAAATGTAATTGTAAGCTAAACAATTATGGAATTGTCTTGTGAAAACACATTTTAGAATTGCCTTCAAGTTAAACTGAAAGTTTAGCCAAATTTTATGAGAAAAGAAATACGTTTGTTAGAAAATGTAAAAGAATTACGTTAATGATAAATTTTGTGTTATATGAGTTAACAATAATATAGCGTAATTCTTTTACATGAAGAATGTAAGATGGTAAATTGAAACATATAGGATTTTCTATATTGTATAAATAGATATTAGAATTAATAAAATGGCCATCGATTTTTCGAAACATGTTTTCTTTTGATTTGATTTTTCTTTGGAGAAAATTTAATTCATTGTCAATTCATTATATATCCCCAAAGTTGGTTGAGCACATTCCATATTTGAACTTGAAAATTGAAAAAAACGTTTCATCTAATAAATGTATGCAAAATCATATTGTAAATTACTGTGATCCATATTTGATAATCCAAACAGTTCTTCAAATATAACAGTGGCTTTCTATAAATATTAACCAAATCTTAAAGATATCTACTACATAAACGTTAATCGCTTAAAATCACTTTTAATGTTAAATCTCGAAAGTTTATTCCTCATTGTTATCATCAAGTTCGACTGCCTAAATTTTACTTTACGAGAAAAAATTAACCGGAAACAGTGAAGCTTTGTTAGCATTTCGTAACTATTTATCTAAAAATAAAGCTTTGAAAAAGTTTATACCTATTATCATTCAAAGAACTTCGTTAAAAGTTGTACATTTAATATTCAATTGAACTGAAAAACACGAAATCAAAACTATAAAGAAAGAAAGATTTATTTTACAAAGAATTTATGCAGAACCGTTTGATGTCCTGGTTTGTATTTTGCCTTTTCTGCTCTGCTGTTAATAATGCTATTGGTTTTTGGGTTTTTTGATTCCAACCATTTTCAGCAAAAATATAATGAACCTAACGAAATTCATTCAAAAAGGTGAAAAATAAAATCAACACTTTCGATTTCCCGAAATATTTGAAAATATTATCTTTCTGTAACTCTTAATTACAAAATCAAGACTTCAATAATTTCTGTAAATCAAGACTTCTCATAACTACAATTTAATTTTTGTTTTCTACCGTCACCTTATAACTTTGGAGATTTTTAGCGACTCTAGGGTTAATAAAAACCCGTAAATCGAGAAACATCGAAAATATTTTCGATTCGAGATTCAAACCCAACACCTACTAGTTTTGGAACGGCCATCTAAACCATTCGGCCTCCTACACAGTTTGTTGGATCTTAAAAGTTTATCAATTAAAACATATTAATCGTTAATCTTTCTGAATATTTTATTACTAAAAATTGCATACCAGAAATCGCATACACGATTGCACCAATTGGACAACAACTGCTATCAGAGGCTTGTATGGAATCTCTTAAACAATATTCAAAATAATCAACATATTTTCTACGTTTTCCTATAAAAATTAAACCAAAATTTTCAAGTTCAATGCTTACAAAATGGTCCAAATTAAGTTAACCTGGGGGTTTTAGGCGTAAAAAAAATTGCTCAATCGTTTCCAAATTATTTCAAAGTTCTCTTGTAAAGTTGAATATTGTGAATGAAACGAGTTTCGACAATCATTCATTATTTTTTTACACTATATTTTAATTTTACTTACTTACTAAAACTTCACCATACTTTTTTACAACCGATTGTTACCATTTCACCATTTAAATATTAAAAAAATCATTCTTAATATTCAACTCTGCTCAAAATTTTCTGGCTTATTCTTGTAACTCTAATATATTATAAATAAATAATTTAAGTTCTTCAGTACTTTATATCGTCTTTATCATATTAAAACGCTGCAAATTACCTTCTATTTACTCTTTAGCGATTAAAGGCTCGAACCAAGTATTAGATTATACCGTTTAAAATTACCCTTGCTTCAAAATATATCCAAAAGTTATTGTTAATGGTATGAATTTGTTAAGTCAATAATATGTTTTTAATTAATTATTCACCAAAGAATTGATTATCATAATACTAAATAAATCGAAATATTCATTTATGATTTCTCTGTATCATTAATATGTAAGTATTATTTAATAACATGTCTTTAACTTAACAAAATATAATTTTGGTACAATATTTAAAATTCAACAATTGTTTGAAAGAATAAGTAAACAAATATTTTTTTGGTACCTAATAAAGTTTTTACACACAGTTATATTATGCGTTATTTTTTTTTTCAAAAAGAAAATTAATAATTTTATTTCATTGTATACTTAGTTCTTTTTGTTTCAAAAGTTTTGTTGCAAACAAATTTAATAAGAAATAAAGAAGAAAGTTTGAAAAAAAGTTTCTGAAATTATAGTATTGCAAACAAAATACGAATCTGGACATATGAATTAGAAACTGTACAGTTTTCTTAAATTTACGTTTTAGTTAATCATGGGATAAAATAATGATAAATATTCGCACTACAATAATTAATTATTGTACAGTAAATGCCACAAATGTGTTTGTAAGTCAAGAGCTTTTATTAAGTTTAGGTATTATTTGATAAGAATTTTGAGATTGATAAAATATTTCGCAACTGATTTTAGAACGAAAAAAGGAAATTCAAAACATTCTAACAATAAAAAATAACATGAAGAGAATAAAAAAATTACTTTATTTTTAATGATAAAAGGTTCTTCTTCATCATAATAAATTACAAGAAATGGAAGAAAAGTTAGCAAGTATGTGAACTTCAATACACGTATGCATTTGAATTGTAAACTGCAGTAAAGGTTAATTGCGTTTCTCTAAATGTACAACGTTTCTTCACTTTATTGTGACTTTATTCATTGCAATGCGTGATTAAGACAAACATTAAACACAATTGCTTACTGTTAAACATTTGAAACTATAGCTTATTAAATGTCGTACTTAAAAGTCACAAAAAAAACAAATCATTGAAAAAGTAAAAAATATGTTCACATACCTGCAAATATCATCACAAATTTTATAATATGAAACATAAAATAAAAAATTATTTCATCATAGAAAGCAAGTAACAAACTACTTTCAATTTTATACCTACTTACGGAAATGAAAAATAAAATGATTTAGTAAAGTTGAAAAATGTGTAATTCGTATTAACTCTTTTATTTATCTTTTTTTATTATGTAACTGTTAAAGTTTACCCAAATAAAGCAGTCGAGGCTAGTCCTATTAATTTATTATAACAAATTGACGTAATAGCTGATACGCTCGCCTTCGTTTGCGAGACATACTAATACTTCGAAAATATATTTTCTTTGCTTTTTTGCATTGTCAATTGCCGTGAAATATAAAGAATGTTCCAAGTTTTTTTTCTTACGAAATTGTGTTTCTCAAAAACATGATTTTTACCTCTTAAGAATCGTATATCTCACCAATTGTTGGTTCAAATCAAAACTATTACAATCCTTTATTATTATTTTTTAAAAGGCCTATTTAATGATACCTCACCTCCATATTTAAGCTCAGTTGTAAGTAAATGATGGCTTTTTTTATTTTTCTTTCGTAATGATTTCACTCTATTGTGAACGAAACATTTGAAAGTAAATGTATCCAAATACAATTTTTTTAATCAAAATTGGTTCAATCGTTTTTAAGTTAAAGTGAGATAAACAGAGAGACAATAATTTGGAATTTGGACATTTTAAAACAAACATGACTAAATTAGCTCTAAAAACTTAACTTCAAAAATTAGCTTTTCAATATATTCGTAACGATTTGCGGTATTTGTTGGCTCGATTATAAACAATGAGCATTTTGTATCAGTATTAAAGAGTTTGATAATTTATTTGAAGGACTTTTTTAAATGCCTCACAAAAAATGTACGTAAGAAATTCTAAAGAATTCGTACTTTGCCCATAACAAGGATTTAATCTAATTACTTTATTAATTAAAAAGAACATCAAATAGTTTTTCATTATCTGCAATTCAAAAAAAAAAACTGCTAAACGAAATTAAATAAGCTAAGCACATTGCAAAGAAGATAATATATAAGTAATGTACAATATTACAAATGAAGGTTTATGGGTATACCATTTTTATACCATTGAATATACTATTTATGGGTAATATTATATGTTACATGTGGTAGGCTTTTTTCAAGCAAGCGATAGCTAGCTTAGGATAACTAAAGTTATCCAAAGATAGCTAAAGGTCGTCTGAAAGAAAAAATTCTATGGCATATAATATACTTTAACGGTAACATTTATACTTTTCCAAAAGTTTTTCAACGTCAATTTTCAATAGATACAAGTTTTTATAATTTTTCTGGATAGTCAATCGATAAACGAAGAAAGAAAAAAAATCTAGTTAAAAAAATTAAACCAGGGGAATTACTTGTAAACTAGAAAAATTTAACAGATAAAGATATTTCGGTCAGCAAACTTTAGATCCAATAATTTTTTCTGTATTAAATAGTTTGTTTCAAATCGAATTTTATTGATAATTTCATTATAAAACCAAGTGTTAGTTATGTTAAATAGGACTTACCTATATTTTCTCTTGAATTGTTATGAAGTTGTAAATGCATATTGTATGAAAAAGAAAGAATATTTGATCCGTGTAAGTTGATGCCTAAGTAAATGCCTACGGCAACTGCCGTAAAAATACGACAGTTGCAGGAAATCAGTACAATTGATTAATTACACCAATTACACTCGTCAGGTATTCTTTTCACTCGAAATATGCTTATACTTTTTGTAATATCAACTGTAAAAGTTTGATTTGGGAACAGTATTAACAATATCTTCAATGACGTATATCTACTTTATTCTGATATGAAAATTTAACTTACCCATTTTTCTACCATAATACTGCACTGGAAAATCAAACTTTTATCACGAATATATTACAGAGAATGTTTTCATTATAAGCTCTTTAAGAAAATATTGTATTTATTTACAATTACATTTTTTTTTAACATTCCCATTTTTAATGATTCAATTAAATAAAAACCCAATCAACCCCAACACTTTCCTGTAATAAACATAAGTGACATTGTTTTATACCAAATAAAAATGTGAAATAAAATAAATTTCTTTTCTTAAACTAAAATCTGTAATTTTTGGAATAAAATAAAACAAATTCAACTAAACAATTTGCCTCTTTATTTTTGTTTTTGTTCCTTAAGACATTTTGATTTATTGATAAATTAAAAATATAAAAAAATCATGGCTACTTCACAATAGTTTTCATTTGATAAAGTATACATTTCTAGACTCGATTAATCCATAATCGAAAAATATGGCATTATTTTTTTAATTAAATTACAAATAATTTTATGGCATGTGGTAGACTAGAAGTAATTATTAAACTTTTGGACAGAAAAAGACTTCAAGTGCAAATAATTCGCAACCCCGGAATTGATGAAGTTGTCTGCCCAATTTTTGGATTCTTTTGTATTTACACATTATATACAAAATAAAAAGAAAAAAAATGAGGTAAAAACTATTTTTAATAACCATAAAAATCAGTTCTTGCAAATAAACTAAAAAACATTCAATTTGAATTATCACAGTAATAAAATAAAAATAATGACTTAATACTTATACAAGAAAAATGGAAATTTTGTTTAAAAACTAAACGAATCCAATTCAATCATGACTAGTTTTCCTTAAGTCTCTGATATGTAGATTAAGTTTTGGATTCGTTTACATAATTTATACAATAAATAGGCATAAATAAAATTAAATTTATTTAAGTTTAAATTATTACAATAGATCGTTTTTCTGACAATACGAATTTTCAACTCATTGAAATCAATACTATAAAAGCCATTAGTGTCGGGCGGATCGAGTTACAGTGTAGTAATTCTAATAATACTATATATTTTGTATAAGATTTAAATTATTAAAGTAATATAAATCATTCATTCGTTTTATATAGTTTTAATATAAACCCAGGAAATTTGGGCTCAAAAACATCTATAATGAATTATTAAATTTAAAACCCAAAACAAAATACTAATATGTTACACAATACTATGAGTCAAAAATATTTGGCCTTGAGTAATCTCAATACTTAGTGTAATAATATTAATTCATAAAAGTTGCATTCCTTCGCTTATTAACCTTTAACTTTTTTTGACACAGATACCGTCTTAAGTACATATATATTTTTCGTGATCGGACAAAACAAAACATGTAAAAAGAAAACACGAAAGAACAGAACATATCTCTTTATTTCGTTTTGTTGATAGAAAAAATCAATATTTGAATCAGAATATAAGAAGAATAATTTAATAATTAATTCTTCGTAAACTTTTAAAATGCAATACTTTGATCAGATTTCATATTCTTTTATGTAAAAATAGCTACATATTTCCTTGAAATCAATACAAAAAGACTGTATTTTTCCCCTAATTACACGAAATGTTCTCTTCTGTCATCGTTTAGTTCTAATTTTGTCCCGTCTTGCCATTGTTCTATTTTGGCATATTATCACGTTCTGTTTTGTCATACAACCACATTTTCACGTCTCCACTGATCAATCAATTCCCGATTTAATAGCTCTCATAGCAATGAATAAAACTTACAATTCTTTGTTAAGCGCTTTCCTTCTCATTTTTTATTTGTTTTTGAACAAATAATTAGAATAAAGAATAAATAAGTATAATAAATTAAAATGGCCAAATACAAATTCCAAATTAAAAATTCGATTAAAACGATCCATTTTATAGAAGAAACTAGTTTTTACATTTCCATTTTTTATACTGAACTTAAATGAAAATCACAAAAACTTGTTAATTAGATTGAGGAAAAGCTCAATATGAGCTATATTAACGGTTTTCCCTTTGTATATTTTAATAATAATACATAAAATAGTAGCTAATATCTACACGATTATGTAAGAAATTTATCGTCATTAAAATTATCATATTTTTTTAAATATTTATCCAAACAACATATGCCAACAATCCAAAGGCATCAATGGCTCCAGTCTATCCATTTTTAAACCGTATGGATAGCGATTAGAAACATTCAACCGTGAGATTTGATTCCAAAAGCATTTTTTCGTAACATTTTTTTTTTTTGGTAAAATGGAATCAAATCCATGGGAAAAGTTGAATGGTCCCCTTTAAGCTCCGTTTTATAGTGGTAATGGATAGAATCTGATTAAACCTGTACACATGGCTATGGGTATGATTTTATCCGCTATGCGCATAGGCAACCAGTTATGCTTCAATCCAGAATTGCTATAAAGTGAAGCTACAATGAATATGCAAAATCCCGTCAGAAACAGTGCTGATTAAATTGTGGACTCGGAAAACGCAAAATCACGATCATCCAAATTCAATGTTCATTTTAAAAAAAAATTAATTGATCTATTTTATGTACACTTTTTGTTTATAGATTTTATCACAATTGGCATACCAATCACAACTCAGTCAAAGTCTTCGGTTTTCCTCGAATTTATTCATTGTTTATTCAATATCCCGATACGAATTAATTCTAAATTACCCTGAGACTAGGTCGTGCGTCTAAAACAATGTTAGCCATCAAGAGGATGTCCCAGATACACCATTGACACTTCCGTATTGCCATAAACCGCTGAAACTGTTGGATACAACTTCTTTTTTGGTAATCCTTTAAAAAAATCAGTTCAATCAATACAATGGTGTCTCTATTACTTGTTATAATACAAACCTCGAAAAGCAACCCCTAGAAATTCATAATTCTTCTCGAAAGACAATGTGTTGTCGTCACAATCTAATATTACTCTAATTCTTTCTCCCATCTAAAAAACAAAAGTTGATTTAGTCATATTTTATTATAATATTTACTTTTGAACAAACCTGATATCTAGGAGCATTATTTAGTAAAGGGTAGTTTCCTTGTTCATCGCCATTGTGAAGTAAGTGATTATCAACTAGATTCCATCCCCAACTTTGGTCGTCCGATCCTAATAAGGCGACATAACCGGGACATTGTAAAGGCGCGTCTTTAGTCGCAATACCTACAACCGCCACCGTGCCTAAAGGACCTTCCCAAATCACTTCCCAAGCATGCCTCCCTTGTCTAAATCCAATTTTACCCCTTGAACAGTCTGTACTCTGCGCTATAGGGTTTCGATGCAACGTAAAGCCATTAGGTTTGATATACACGTTTCTGGAGCAATCGTTGGGATTCCACGCGTGGTAGAATGCTCGTAATTTTGCTTTATAGGTCGGCACTGAGGATAATAAGTCGGATTTAAGAGCTTCTTCGGCGAGTTTGGCGATACAATGCAGTCGCCACACATCATTGTTCTCGTCGTTTAAATATTGATACCATCGCTTACACACTAACGAACAGTTTCTGAGATCATGTAAATCTAAGTAAGAAAACATCACTTCCAGTACGTTATCGGGTAACCTAGTCCACAAATTTGTTATATTTGACGGTCTTGCGGTTGTTTCGTCAACCATTTTGCCACTGAGGGCAGTTACCCCTAAAAAACGATAGACGTCACTGTCATCATTGCTGTATATTCAGCTGTAGCGGGTTAAATGGTGTTAAGCTCCTAGTACACAGTTAAGCAAGTTCACCAAGCAAGTTTAAGGGTGTATCAGTTGGTCTTTCAACTAATTTTTTCACCAATAATTAAAGTTTTGCTGGTTCATATGGCTATAGAAATAGGTAGTATACTCTAAATTATTCCTGCGTCGAATATTACTACGATAACCAGGAAAGAGTGATTCTATTTCATCACCAAACACATAACAGTATTGCTTAATCTTTTATTTTTACCAATATGGATTTTGAGTAACCTTACTTTGTAGAGTGTAAGTAAATGCACTCTTACAAGTTAAAGAAAATTGCTCGATTATTTTCTTTCTAATACTCTTAAAGTATGTATTCAGTATTCTTTCTTTTAGGGGGCATCTATTAATTGACTCGTTTATTTTGAAAGTTTTGAAAGCGTAAGTCCATTTCAAAGACGGTCTATATAGTGATTCTTCTTGTAACTAGAAGAAAGTATGTTAATTATTTAACTACTAAGTTTTCACAAATAACTGATTTCATTTTAGTTGTTAACAAAAACACCTATTATTTCCTCCTCCTTAGTATCTTATGTTCCTATGGTTAAAAATGATAATACTATAGGGATTGTTCTTGAAATGGACTTAACTCACTTTAAAAATAAACGGCTCAATTACATGAGACGTTTAGGGGGAGGGGGCTTCAAGCAAAATCTCACGTGGAAGAAAGGATGGTCTCGGTAAATATCTCATATTTTTTTGAATTGTTCTTTGAAAAAAATCTAATGTAATCGAAGCACAGATTAACTCATATATATTGTTTTAAAAAGTCTCATAATATTAGGGGATGGGGTCGAGCAAAAACTTACGAAATCTTACCAAGGGGAAGAGTGAGTCGAAAATTAGTTAAAATTGTCTCACGTAACTAATGGATGCCCTTATGTTCTTATTTTTGAAGTAAAAACTTCGTTAGCATCGTTATAGTTAGAAATTTGATGAAACGAAAAAGCGATAGTCAAAAGAAACAAAGACATAAATCGATAGGATTTCATGTACAAAAAAATTTGATTGAAAAATTAATATAGTATTTCCACAGTTTCCACCAATCTATTTATAGTGGATAATGCACTGTAAAGTAAACAAAAAAACTGTACTAGAAGTAACTGCCAGCGTCATCTACATAGGCACATATTTGAAGTGAACTAGGCAGAACTAAACAAAATGCAATAGCGCCTGTTTTGGAAGAGAGACTTATATATATGGAAGTATCTCTTCTCTGAAGTAATCAACGATAGTAAAATGTAAACGCTTATTTTGAATGCTTATTTGTGTAGGCTGGCTTGCGCTCATCGGCACTCAATTGCCTGCTGTTATTAGTAGGTTTAACAACTGATAAATTTCGAGATAAAAAGTAATTTAAACCGTATTTCTTCGATTCCTCTATACTACAGTTCTGGGTTTTAAACGTGATATCAATATTATTATAACTAAACCCTTCAATTGTCTTAATCCTGAAATTTTAAGTTCGTCTCATCATCTTGAAACTCACTTTTTGAAGATTTCACTTCTACCACGTGTGATCTGCACACATGTTTTTATTTTGTACATTTATACTGTTTAAGTTACTGTTTCCTTGCAACTATGCTAGAGCTTAGCTTTGATCAAAAGCTATTCACTTCATTTTTCTAATATCTAATTTGAAGTTACAAAGTTTACTCTTGTCCGTTAAACAAATATTTTTTGTTGGACGATTTATGCTTTTAACTAGTGCCACTACGGTTTTAACCTCCTGTTTCTATTGCGACAAAAGAGAAACATTTCTACCGAATTGTTAAGGCAGTGTGATTATAAAAGATCAAGGTAGAGGGAGCTTCTCTTCGTTATATGTCGAGGCTGCATTTAAAATTGACCACAGTGGCTTCAATTAATCTCATTAACAATGAAGAACTAATACAGAAGATTTTAAACAGGATATCTCTTATAATTGTTTGGGTACGTAAATGCGATCGCTTTGACTATAGCTTCGACGCACAGTCCATATCTTTCATGTCTTAATTGAAGGCTTTTGTTTTTAGAATTTTGATGGTAATAGTAACCACTGTTGAGGCAATAGCATTAAATTTAAAGGTCTGTTGTGTTTTCCCCTAGTTTTTCATATACAGCAGAAGTAGAGTTAAGAGGTGAAAATATTGTTCATTGATTTATATGAATTATCTTCTACAGTATTTTCTTCAATGAATTAAAACTGGGTATGAATTTCTTTGCAAACTATAAGGAAATTCATTGTATATTTGATGTTCATACATACACCACGTTCTCCTTATTACATCCGTTTTTGTTTTCCGGTGAATCTTTAGATTAAAGTATACTTCTGCAAAATATTTTTTAGCATATTTTGACTTTTTTCATGAAGACAATACATAATTGTTATTATTCAATACTGGCATTTCAAACTCAAGTTGTACTATAAGACTTTCTTCACCAACTCGCATGTTAACTGACTTGCCTTACATGATTGTTTATGCATGGCCTTATTAAAAATATATTTTCTTATTTTAAATTTTTTTTTGGTCCATAATATTAAGAAAATCGAATTATTTAACACTTTGAAATACTTTTTTCTATAAAAAAATTATTAAAAATGTGTAATTTGATCAAAATTAGACAATTTTTTGATGTATTTTATATAAAGTAAACAATTATTAGTAATATTTTATTGATAAAGTATCTTATTCACTTACTTAGAAGCTAAGAATCATTAACGGAAATAAAATGCTGATAATTAAATTAAAGTACCAACTTTTTCAGTTCTTTTCATTGAAAAAAAATAATGAATTTAGAAGTTTGATAATAAGGCGGCATCATTTTGAATAGCAATTTGACAGGTCTGAAACGCTAAGTTCGGATATGTGGCAGTTCCACAAACTAAAATGACCCACGTGAGCAACTCCACCAATCAGCTGGATTGTATTGTGCCTGCCGCCAAGCTCGTACCTCTTTCAGGTGTGTTTTGTGGACGAAATCGCTCTATTTCCAAATAAATGTTACGTGTCACCTCCTGAGCTTTTACGGATAATTCAAGCACCCGCGAAAAGTGCAATATTCATATTTTCTTGTGCTATTATTTTGACGGTAATCGCACGGGTTTTAATTGGCGTATTTCACAGATGAATTATGTCTATTTGGAGTCGCCATTTTGAGCTTAGTAAGGACTCATCGGCTACGTTGTACGCATAAATGAACCGGATTTTTATACTATTTTAAAGTGAAATTATATTTATAAATATCGTAATCATTGTGTGTATATTTTGGCAAGATGACGCAGCAAAATAGTATGGTTAATTTGTATATTCAAGATGTTAATGGTGAGTGTTTTAAAAGCGATTATTTTCTTCATGGGGGTGTTGACGCGACATCTTCAAAAATTTTTTATTCAGTCTTCATACCCCCTACAAATAATATTTTCACTTTATTCGACTCTTGAATATCTTAAGAGTTTTGTATAAAAAAATCAATTTTCCAAGACCATTATTAACACATTTATTTGATCGAAAACTTCTGGACTTGTCTTTTGATGCTGGAGAAAATTTCGTTAAGTTTAATTGTTAATAATGGGCCTTTCATTGTTACCAGGTCAGTCCCAAATGATCAAAGTGGTACAGGGCACTAATAAAGGATTTAGTCAAGCTGTTAAAAATAATATACCGGGAAAGACGGTCCAATCGGTTTTTAAAACGACAACGAACCAGGAAGGTGGACAGGTATGCAACTTTTGAAATATTCTTGATACCTCCAAGATTTCAATTATTCTCTTTCTAAAATAACTAACTTTCAAAAGAAATACAAAAAATTGCGTACAATAAAAAATTACAAAAAATACCATTATAACCAGTTTGGGTCTTAACAGAAGAAAATACGTAGTTAAAGCCGTTTTTGCCTTATTTGAAATAATTAAATACTTGGAAAAGTTTTTTTTCATATCGCAATGGTCAGCTGAGTCTCTTTTGTTTTAATGCTTGATTTTGTTGAACAATTGCTAATCGAAGATTTCAATTGTTTTATTTCATTTTTTTTCTATTCAAATCAATATGGGAAAGTCTTACAGTTAATAGTCAATTATTCATTCAGCCATTTTGTCGACGTCGTATATCAATTGTCGCAATAATCGCTTGTTTTGGAAATTTAAATTTGGTGCCAATATGAAATTTGCATTTTGGTGACCTTTTTTGGAATTGGCCAAGTATAGCCAGAAAAAAAAGTAATAGAAATTGAATTTGTTTGATCCATTTTTTTTTGTTTTGGTTTGATGAGAAAATTAAAGGTTTGATATGCGTATGAGTATTTGTGCGCAACGCCAAACTTGTTTTCCCGCCAAACGAGCATCATGGCTTCAAGTGGTAACTTGATCAGGGGTTTTGCCTTCCTAAAATCCACCACCCCTACTAAATGGGTTGACAGAAATAAATTATGAGAATTTGGTATACTTTTAGCTGTATTCCGAAACAAAAATATTTAAAGTTACACTGAATATCTTTTTCCGGTTGCCTTTCTGATATAAATATTTATGTAATCGTGTTCGGTTTTTAAGAATATTTAGCGTTTTGCCATTGGTAATGAAGTTATTCACCTTCCGGTGAAAATAAATCGCTGACTGAATATTAAATGATTTTAATTTAAACAAAATTTAAAAAAATGCATAATTTCTTTTTATAATTTAATGAGTGATAATTTTTTTTCCAATGTGGTCATTGGAGATATTTTTAAAAACCGCATTTATCGCATAATTCATTCGTAATGCAAGAGATAGTACTATTTTAAATTAAATATGACCCTGATAAGGCCCAATGATAACATTTCTTTGAAATAATTTGTAAAAAAAAGTACAGATAAATTCAATAGAATACGTCAAGTATGCAAGAAAAATATGAGCTTTCAAAGTTTATTATTTGTACGAATGAATAGTTGGATATAAAATAAAAAGGGGAGAAATGAAGGGGTTGTGTTGGAAATTGTATTAAATTAAAAATGAATTTCAACCCATTGCATTAGCACATCCACATCTTGATTTTATTTTTACTTTTTAAACATTCAAATAGAAGGATAAAGCTCTAAATTTTTAATCCTTAAAAATTTACAGTAAATAATTCTCAAACTTTTGTCTTATGTATTTTCCATTGTTCCATAATAGACAAGTAAACGATTTCAAAAGCTGCTTTATAATTTATTTTGTTACTTAATTTATCAAATATTTAAAAAATTCTTTAAAAATTAAACATTACATTCTTTATTAAATATTTTCAGAAATCACTCAAGTTCTGAACCAAACGTTTTCAACTATCAACACTTTTATTGTACAATATATCAAATACCAACATTAATTGGTTTTTGAATAATATATTTATTATATAAAAGGCATAAATAGATGTTAAATTCCGATCCATTATTTATATGAAAAATATTTTTTTATGGAACTTATAGACAAATTCTAATCATATTTAGATATTTGATTAATGTATTTTAGTGTTTCTCTTTCTTTGAATCACAAAAGTTGAACTTACAGGAGAAAGGTATGTCAAAACGGCTCAGGTCCTTTTTAGGTCGGTCAATATTTGGCAACGTTGCGTTTTATTTGTTTTTAATTTAATTCGCGAATAAATGGGCCCATATTAAGAATTTAGCTACAAAAGAGAAAATTATACCATATTAGAAATGAATTAACAAAAAAATCGCGTATAAAATAAAAACAAAGTAGAAAATGCACCGTTGCCAGTTATTGACCGACCTAAAATAGTGTTGAGCCGGCAAAGCGTATTCTTTTACTCAAATCGATTTTTTTGATAACAATAAAAAAACTTTTTAAGAATCGACTGTTTAAGTTAAAACTAATCAAAAATTGGTTACTAGGATTCGAGTTTTGTATAAGAGAAACGAATCATGTCTCTTTTAGCGGCATCAATATCTGGCAACGTTGCTTTTTCTACTTTGTTTTTAATTCAATTCTAATATCGTATAATTTTCTTTTTGTTGCTAAATTTTCATTGTGGACTGATTTGTTTGAAAATTAAATTAGAAACCTATTAGAAAATACAATGTTGCCAGATAATGATTTCACTAAAGACATGAACCAGAGATATACTCTAACCATATTAGTTCAATTTTAAGACTTCTTTTGAAAATATACTATTCAAATATAAAATAGCTTGGTAATTAAACCGGGGAGCATAGAAAATGCATTTTTGTCCTTTACTTTTTATTGCTAATTAATTCATGTCCAGCGCATGCGTTGCAGGCTGACCAACCAATGCAACAATTTTTTTGGCTATCAATTTTGCTTAAGTTCATTAATTTTGTTATTAATAAACACATAACTCAAAGTTTATGGTTCATACATTGAAATCTTATCAATTATAAAAGTTTTCTTTTTATTGTTTTTATACGATACAAGTTTATAACACAAAAAATCGTTAATATCAAAGTGCCAAATTTCAATGTTAAGACGTTTGAAGTTAATTTTAGAACTCAAGTCTTTTTAAATGCTGATATGTGTTTTGTACTGTTATTTTAATTGAAAGAATCAAGGTTTATTTAGTGATTGCAAGAATTTTTACTAAGCAGTATAAGTATATATTGGTTCTAGACAAATTTATTTTTCAATTTATAATTACTAAACAGTGAGAAAACATGTAATAATACACAACCCTTAGCCACGTTTGTAGGCGCCTCTAGTTATGGTGGTTGGATCAATGCTGTTAATAATTTGTCCTTCGGGTTCCATCCGTACCTGCGATCCTTGAGAAATTCTTTTTTTCTGAATGTCTGTCTTCGTCGAATTATTATGGCGCCCATTTTTTTTTCTTCCCTTCTCGACTATCCATCGTCTGAATATTGACCAAACTTTTTTAAATTGATATATGTATTGATAAATTAAATACCGGACGCACACCTCAAAGGAATTTAATCGAAATTCCATTCAAGTTTCGAATGTGTGAAATTAACATTTTTTCCTTAGTAGAAATTTTGGGTTTAGATATCTTTCTTTTCGTTAAAACGTGTTGGGTCATTATTTTTCAAGAATCTAATCTTAGTAGATTGAAAAGATAGGTTTCTGTTAATTTAATTTTAGCCTGGTTTCATAACATTTGTGTTTTTCATTCATCAAAACGGTTTTTATATTTAAAATCGAACGAATTTAATTCAAAAAATTTGTATGTTATATAAAATTGTAATTTTGGTTTTATTATACGAGCAGCAATACCATAAATATGAAAAGTATGAATCATAAATTGGTAGATTTTAATTATCAGGTGTAATTTGGTCTATTTATATCTTTAAAAAACGTGTTGATTGTTACATTAAATTTTGATGAAAATTATATTAAATTTTGGAGTTGAATTATTTTGATTAAAAAGAAAGAATAAGTTTTAATGATAATTTGATACCTTTTTTGCGTTTGATTAGTGGGGCCCAACAAAAAAACGTCTATATCCTTAACGTGGAACAAGCTTTATCCATTATTAACTGATATGAATCGATACTAAGGGTATATTTTAATAAACGCTTTGAGTATTGTGCAGCACTTACTGACAATGGTGGCTCAAGTTAAGTTGTAAAAATTTTTTGCAATTACGTATTAGTCCATTTGTATCCAGAACAATTGATCTTTTGTTAAAAGGTCTCCAAAGATAGGAAAAATATTTTAAAAGTTATACTTTAGTGGTTTTTAAAGTATGGGTTGCATCGTTAACGAACCCTTGGGTATATAAAAGGAAATAACTTTGGGTACTTAAAGGAAATAAAAAAAAAAAATTAAGGGTCGGAATCGACCTACTGGTCTTATTTAAGGAAATTTAGCACTTTATACACACATTTTCCTATTTTCTAAAGGCTATGTACTATAGTGTAGACGAAGTTCATTAACTTCATGTGAATGAAACTTCTGAAAGATTTCGGGTAATCCTGTACTATTCTTAGCCGGTCCTTTTTCCCCTCAGTACAACTTGCCAAATCGGGGTGTCGATCGGTTGGGGAATTTCCTTGGTTCCAGAAAAATCAGGGAACTCGACAAATTTGAAACTTCTACATAATTTCAATAATGTTTAGGTTGGAAAAGATATATGCGTCATAAATAAGCAATAAGTATATTATGTATAGAATCTGTATATATATAGATTAAGTTGAATAGAATGTATATAAAAATTAGCTACGATGCTTGTTTCTATTTCGCAAAATTGATTTAAGTTTTTAGTCGAGAAGTTTTTCTGGTCTACAAAATCAGGGAATTTGTCTTATAGCAGGCCATCCACGCTCCGACTTGCAGTCCAACTTGTGATCCGACTTTCGAAGTTGGATCTAAAGTCGGAGCGTTAATGACCTGCTTAAAGAAAAAAGTTGGATACCCTGCAAAAGAAAACTATGCAACACTAATATTGAACTAATGCTAAACACGTTTCTTGACCTAATGCTTCAGATTCGTATTTCGATTGCCAAGTAAACTTTTTGTAGTAGTTATTAACGATTCAATTCTCTCTTTTATTAGATTATTTTATTAGACTCTACAATATTAGATCTCTCAGCAACTGCAAGCCGATGGTTTTCTCTTTAATGGACTTTAATGCAAAACATGTTTTTCTTACATGTTGTACATTGTTAAACACATCTACTTTTAAAATTTTATGTCTATTTAAAAGTTCCATTTAAAGCTCTTCTTTATTTACCAAGAACTTTCTAAGATTTTTAAAGAAGAAACTTTGGTTTGTGCTGAAAAAAGGTTGACCAGATATGTTCTATTGTATCATGAGTATCTTATATCTTGTTATCTATAACTATTGATAGAGGAATACGTCTGCTGTGTGGTTTATCAAATTATTATTAATTTATGGCAGTGTTTCTTAACCTTTTAAATGAGTTGCACCCCTTTGAATCTGAAAATAGGTCTCCGGACATCGGTGGAAAATATGTTTGTTTTTTTTAGTTTAGAAAAATACATTTTTATATTATTAGGAGCTTCTTTCACACCCTTAAAAATATCTTCTCGCACCTCCAAAAATGCAAGCACCGCAGGTTAAGATTCACTGATCTATGGTGATAAAATACTGTGTATTTTTAATTAACAAGTCTCCAAAATATTTAAAAATTAAAAAAGCTTGGTACATTCCGGTCTACTAGACCAGTGTTTCTCAAAGTGGATTCCATGAACATTTTTGGAGTATGATTTTATAATATTCGAAAAATAAACTACAATCTATCTACTTATGTATATAAAATCGTTTGTCCTGATTGACTGAATGATCTATCAACTCACAGCCTAAGCTACTGGTTGTAGTCGTGAAATTTACAGGGTTCATCCCTTATGTAATATAGGCTTCCGATTTGAAAGGAATTTTGAAAATTCTTCCCCTAACAGAGTGAAGGGGTGTCAAAGTTTGTGAAAACTCGTGGTGTGATCAACATTCAAAATTTCAAATTTAATAATAAAACATTATTATCACTTAATTAAATAAAAATAATGTTTCGATTTGAATTTCAAAGAGTTCTTAAATTTGAAGTAAATAAACCATAAGCTCACAGGAAAATTAATATTGGCTTTTTGCTGAAGATTGATTTTGATTCTCTAATTCTTCATTATTTGGATCCTTAGCAAATATATAATTTTGATATACAAAAATATTTTTTTTTCTCTCAACGTTTCAAAATTGATTTTTTAGAATATTTGCAGATTTTCAGTTAAATCATTCCACATGAACTCGTATGAAATTCTCATCATTATGACTGCAACAGAGGTATAGAATTGAGACTTGATCTGGACAGAAAATTTATAAATAAATTTTATATGAAACTTGTACGGAATGTTGGAGATATTTTTTTTTATTTTCTCTACGAGTACTTGCCAAAGCCATTCCTGATGATTTTTGTCGTGAAACTCGTTAGTGGTTGACACAAAAAAAAATATCTAAAGTCTGCAATAATGGGTGTGCACATACTGTTACGCCTTGTGAGAAAAATCAAAAGGAGGCAATAATCTCAAAACGAAATCGACTAAGTAATTTCGAAATTTCGGTTTCGGTCCAGGTAGCCGCTAGTGTCGGAATTTGAAATCCAAAGGAAACATGAACCGGACATTTTAAATATTTGTGTAAAGAAATCTAAGAAGTGTACGTTACCACGTTCTTTTTTCGTTTGGGCAGCTTGAAGAGATTTTTAAAACGTTTGTTATAAAAAAAAAAGTTAATAAACTCTTCAAAATTTAACCTTGTTCTTGAGTTTTTTCTCTAACTTTAGTTTTATTGATACTGGCAAGAAAACCGGAAAGAAAGCAAAAAGTTTTGCGGTTTTTAATCAAGACGCTAACAATGAGCGAATCGTTTTGCTTAATCTAAAGTTTGTTGGGGTAAATTCCTACGCTCCAGTGGTATACGGCTTCGGATCATATGGTCAAATTTCGTCAGCAAAATCCGTTGGAGGTTCATAGGTTCTGTTTTGGTTTCCCTCTATTAGCTTAACAGGACGAGCCATACAATTTGTGTGAATTAGGGCATTGACATGCGGGCGATGATGTAATTTTTCAGATTCCAATATCGAGACGCATTCTCTTCTTTTCACAAGGCCAAACCCAAACAAAACTGGCTTGTTTCAATCAGTCGTTAGTTTAACGTCCATTTTTTTTTACTATATCTCAAGTCTAACTTGGTGGCCTTTTATTTATTTTTTTCCTTGTCCTCGCTTTAATTGCATTTTGACCCGGAAACATCTGACTAGCCTTCCAGTCGCCTTGTTCTGGATACGCACTTAGAAATTTAAGTTCTTTTAATGAAGAGTCTCCCAATAAATAAGTCTATCTGTATAAAAGATTCATAAGAACATTAAGTTAGAAGTTGGAAGTAATTAAAATTATTTGTAATACAAAGCTAGAAAGACAACAGTTAATGTTAGACTACAGTAGGCCCTCGACTTTCACACATAATTGGTTCCTGAAAGTGTGTGCTAATGTTAAATGTTCGAAAGTAGAGAAATGTTCAGGAAATATGTACCAAAAGCTGTGTCTTAAAGTATTTATTTATCAATAGTATGTAAACATAATGAAGTAAAAGAGATGCGTTAAGTGTTTTCAGGTGTGAACTGTAAAAAGTTATCAAGGAAACTATCAATTGTATGTCTACTTTTTTTATTTTCTTGATAAAGATTTCTATTACATGCGGTATTTTTCTCAATTGTCCTGAGTATTTGAGTAATACTTTCTTTATTGGGATCTCATTCTTCCTTGATAGTCATTGCTAGCTTGAAAAATCGTGTTTGAATCTTTATTTAATCGTCTTCCATAGCATCGGTTGAGCCCGAAAATGGAACATCAGTTATTAGAAATTTGTGATAACTAAACTGCAAATATATGCATGGCGACAAAGCAGAGACCAAAGAATGTAAACACATACATGTGAATGTAACACAGATATAATTGTTATCTCAATTTTGAACTAAGTGATTATTGTCATTGGTTTCAACTGTCATTTAATTTTCATTCCATTGTCAATTTTTTAGTTTTATCAGTGTTGCGTTGAGACTATTTCCCAGAAAGTTACTTGTCTTCAAATAATAGATTAAATTGGTAGCTCATGTTCCTTTTAGCAACATCAACATCTGACAACGTTACATTTTTTACTTTGTTGTTAATTTAATTAGCGATTTTTTGTTAATTTAATTCAAATATCGTATAATGTGCTTTATTGTTGGTAAATTTTTGTTATGGCCTGATTTACTCGCGAATCAAATTAAAAACAAGTAGTAAAACAGTAGAAAATGCAACGTTCCAAGATATTAATGGCGCTTTAAGGGACATGAGTCAAATTGGCTATTAATATATAGTGTATAGTATTTCAGAATATTATACACAACTAACAACTTATACAAATTTGTATCTTACATATATATATTAACTGTTTTATCAATACAGCATGGGCCACTTGTTCGAAAAATAGTTCTAGAAAACATTTACCATATAGAAGTGGATTTTAGTCATAAACTATCAAGTGTAGATATGAATAATATAACATGAAATGAAAACTTGCTATCTCTACTAATTTTTCCTTCCCCTTTACAGACTATTAAAATGAACTTAGCAGGCTAACACTTTTGCCCAACTATTATATGTATATATATATATATATATAGGCAAGTATCAAACATAGAAATGTTTGTTTTATATATTATATATATATATATATATATATATATATATATAATATATAAAACAAACATTTCTATGTTTGATACTTGCCTATCGCCATACAGAATGGAGATTGATTATTACTTCAATTAAGCTTTTTTTGATATTTAAACTTTTGAACTTAGTGGAATAGGATATGTTTTCTCCGAATTCACATCCACTGAGTTTAATTTTCCAATGAATATGAAGTGTTTTTACCTCGCGTTTTAGACAAATCGTTTAGTACCTTTGAGACCAAACGTTTCCGAATTATTTTAAACTAAGTTTCATCAAAATGCATTTAAAATACAATATAATCTATCATGGAGATCAGATTCCTTTAAGCTTTATTCATAAACATTTTAAATTGTCTGTTATCAATAATTTAGTAAATACGATATATCCAGCGATTAAACAAATCTGAAAATTTAGGGAATGTTAGAAAATTACATTGGGTCAGTAAAAAAGGTAGGAAATTTGGCAAAAAATTCTGGAAATTTTTAATTTCTTTATAATGTGACAGGCCTACGGGTAGTAAAATTAGGGGGTGATATGGGCTTCCCAAATAGATGGGAAGAAAGTTTAAAAAGAATATGGTGTGATTTCTATTTTTTAGAACATTTCTTTTTAATTGTTATTTACCATCGCTTTATAACTACTAAGGTTTTAAGCGACTTTTTGGAGCGGTCTCCTAGACCACTCGGCCATCAGTAGGCTTAAGAGCCGTTTTTAATGTCGATTTTTTCATACAGGGGGCGGTGGAATCTACTATATTAATCATTGTGCATATGTTATTGACTAATTTTATTAATCTTTTATTTTCATTAATCAATCTCATGTTGTTTGCACGTTGTCTATAATTAAACACTACAATAAAAAATTACTAGATAATTAAAAATTTAATACTTCAAGAAGTCAAAATTCTCCACGAAACGTTGAACGACATTGACTGAAACGACTAAAATTCTTACTAATTTTTTTCGCAATTGCTTCAACATACTAAATACGAATTACAGTTAATAAAATTTTAAAAAAAAATCTCATAATTCATACATGTTTATAAAATATATTATCATTGAACTACCTACCCTTTCCTAAACCCACAATTCTAAACTTGAAACTATTGATAAGCAAAACCACATTCTTTTTACTTATTTCAAATTGTCATGTTCTTCAAAAGTTTTTAAAAATAATTCCTACTTTTTGCAATAGAAAAAATCTACTTGTTAAATTTAATTACTTCCATACGTTTATACATGATAAAATTTAATTATAATTTCAATTTATGGTAATCCAAACATAATCAATCTCTGCTCGATTGCAATTATAAATTAAATTATTTTGACGACCAATATAATCCTTCAATCATGAATATATAAATACGTAATAAATTTGAAGCTTAAAGATTTAATATGATGAGAAAACTTTTACATTCTGCTATTCAATAGGCAATTATTTTAAAAAGCAATGGATGTAGCAGTTAATTCAATCAATAAAATTAAATTTTATTCAAACGAAAGTTCATTGCAATTTCTTGATACCCATTTAGAATTTATATGCATACAATTTACAAAGAGAATATAATGAATCGAAACATCTCTAAAACATGTATGGAAGATAGAATTCAAAAAGAAAAAGTTTGTTTCTAAATTTATAACGGCTAAAAAGGACTGTTAAGAATATATTTCTTCGTCTTTGTTCACAGTTTTAAAGAGCTGCTGTTTTGTTATCGCTTATGTATGGTAAAAGAAGGGATGGAATTTGCTCCCCTTGCTAGTAGGGTAATAATAGCTCACTAGCAACGACCCTTAATTTATAAATTACCCTGTACTGCATTTTTTTAAGCTAAATTTTACTTTTTCCAAGTACAATTTGAAAATATTAAAATTGAAATAAAATCAACAGGTGTTGTCTAGAGAAGATATCAGTCCTTCTGTTTCCCCTATTAACTAACCATGGATTAATTAATATTTCGTTTCCGGTTTTAATGTTAAATTTGTCTTGTTAATAAAATTCACAACTTTTATTTTAGAGTATGGTTGCGACACAGCCACAATTTTTTACTTTGAAAGGCGGAAAAATAATCAGTTACATAAATGTACCCCAAAATGGGCAACTCTATCCAAAACTAAGACTGGGTTCAACAGTGGTAATATTTTCGTTGTTAATTTCGATTTGGGTGTTAAATGTCGCAATTTTATTTGTTGTTAATAGCAAGGAGTAAAATTTGTTGCGGCTTCTTCGACGCAGAAAATAATTCAGCATCATAATCAATTAACACAGCAACCTCAACAGCAACAACAGTCACAGCAGTCGCAGCAACAATCGCCACAGCAACGGCAACCTCAACAAACTTCACCTCAAGTACAACAACCAGCCACTATCGTTACTGGAACTAATATTAAATCCACATATATTTCTCCAATTTTGGATCATACGGGATCCAGAAAACGAAATGATAACGATAGCGACTATAACCAACCCGAGTATTTTACTAAACAATTCGTAGTCCAAAAGCAAAACTAGTCTAACTTTATCAAATTTTAGGCTTCTTAACATATTAAGTTACGGGGTGATTCTGATTTTGTTTGAAACTAATTTTATGATAACGGTTTTTATAATTAATGGATAATAATATATGTCTTATGATTCAATTTTTTCTTTATTACGACGTGTTTCAACAGTTTTTGACTGTTATCATCAGGTAATAATTATTTTGTCCAAAAATTATTATTATCTGATGATGACAGTCAAAAACTGTTGAAACGCGTCGTAATAAAGAAGAAATTGAGTCATGAGACATATATTATTATCCATTAATTTATTGTAACTCGAAAATAAATAAAATACTTATGAACGGTTTTTATAGCTTTGTTTCTCAGAAATGAATTTCTTTATCGACAAACAATTTGCAGCATACGGATACACTAATAAAACATTAGCAAAGATATTTCCTATATTTTTTTTGTTATTTTCTTGTAAAGAGCTCCAAAGTCAACAGTTCGAGTTACTTTTTGCAGTAGTCACTCAAAGAGGAGCTTATTTATTAAATTTTTCCCTTCAAGTCCCAAGTTAGGGGTCATTCATAAATAACGTAAAATATTACGAAAATAAATAATTTCTTATTCTGTCTTATCTTTACAAATGGAAAGGGGATTGTCATATAAAAACATTTTCTACCATTTTAAATCCTCTCCCCTAAAAATAAAATAAAATTCTTCCCCAAAGTGTCGCACATAATGTCTGAAGGACTACTAATGTATAGTGCTACAGAAAATTTTAAAATCCAGTAACATTGGAGTTAGATTTGTTTTGCTCTTTGGAGACGAAGTATTTAATAATAAGTACATTTTAAAAGCAAAATTATTTTTTTAGCAAACGACGGAGGACCGAAAAAGTGGGAAAAGGCCTCAGGCATTTTTCGATGAAAGTATGCGAAAAAGTGAGGAAAAAAGGTACAACTTCTTATAATGAAGTCGCCGACGAATTAGTAGCTGAATTCACGAAAACGTCAGCCTTAAATAACACAACGGTGGAACAATACGACCAGAAAAATATCAGAAGGCGGGTGTACGACGCGCTTAACGTTCTTATGGCCATGAATATAATATCCAAAGAGAAGAAAGAAATTCGGTGGTTGGGTCTACCAACGAACTCGTTACAAGAATGTATTCTACTGGAAAAAGAAAAGCAGAAAAAAATCGATAGTATTAAGCAGAAAACGCAAAAGCTGCGCGATCTCATCTATCAACAAATATCGTTCAAAAATCTTGTTGAAAGAAATCGAGAATATCAAAAACGTTACGGAGAACCAAAAATGAACTCAACTATACAGTTGCCTTTTATTATAGTTAATACGGATAAGAAAACTTCAGTCGTTTGTAGCATTTCTAATGATAAGTAAGAAATGCGTATATTTTTTGCATTTAAAGTTTTACTTTTCGGTTTTGTTTTCAGAATGGAATATGGTTTTGAATTCGATAATATGTTTGAAATTAATGATGACATTGAAGTCCTTAAACGAATCGGAATGTTAATGGGTAACTACTTTTTTATTTACCAGTTAATCAAAATATAATTTATTTATTTATATTTTTTTTCAGGATTAGATAAAGGTCAAATTAGTGATGAAAATATTGAAAAAGCCAAGAGTATGTTACCAAAATCTTTAGAGAAATACGTCGAACGTAAGTTTTTATTAAGGACCATTAAGGATTTGATTAAGTGATTATATTAAGTGTTTTTATTAAGTTTTTAAAAGAGCCATTGCTAATAATAATGGACAGTCAAATATCGAAAATCGTACAATTTTCTTTGACCAAAGTACAAAAACCAGGGTCGAAAATCTATGATTCAGGAGTATCATACTTGTATTTTTCATACTAGTAAATATAGAAAATTTAGCTTCTATATTGCAAATACTACACCTTAGTGTAGTATATAATGCATATTACCGATGTGTATCTAATATTTGATTCTTTTGTATTTCTTCAGTAGTTTACTAGTACATATAGAAATTTTAGCTTCTATATTGCAGATACCACACATAAGTATAGTATATAATGCATATTACCGATGTATATCTTATATTTGATTCTTTAAAATAATTATTTATTACATTGGGAAAACATGGATCTTAACTTCAGAAAGTTTGCCTTCCTCTTGTTTTAGACTCTTGGCAAAATGCCACGTTTTGAAAACTTCATTATTTATTAGCAGAAACTTCCAAAAATTTTATCATTTTCCTAAGTCTCCTGAACCTAGATTTCAATCTTTCTAAAGATACTCACTTCTTTTTTGGATCATATACTTACTGTGCCGTCAATTTTAACTTTTCTATGGTATGCTCATTGGTGAATACCGTGAGCATAGTCCATTCTCCACTTTGTAAATTTCTCCAATAATCTTGTAAACCAAGTTTAGAAGCATTTTACTTCAGATACATTACTTCAACATTATTTGTGCGTCATTCTAAAAATTTTCAAGTTTTACGCTTATTATACGGATATATTGTCCAACGAAGTCTTACACCTTAAGTTTGTATTGTAAAATAAAACAGGTTTGTCAAAACGAAAACTTCTATCGGATAAAATATACGTACAAGAGTGAAACAGCTCTTATAATGGAAAATTTAAGGATCATTTCGTTTGCTTATATCCAATCTACATATTTCTCAAATGTATTTTTTATATTCGCAAACATTTACTCGATGATTTAAATCAAGAAACGAATGTCATGTATATGTAACATCTCGAGTTTTTATGTAAATGCTCTTGGGGCATACGTTTATGGGACAGCGATTTCAAAAATCTGGAATCCCGAAATTTTATTGGATGACGGAAAAATCTCAAAAATCAGGAATTTTTTTATTGAAGAAAAATCTGGACATTTGGTGAGAGTATAGGCAACCGTATGCACTACGGTTAATGGGGGACAATGCTTTAAAAATAGCATTCATATTTTCATGTCGACCATATAGACATAATTTTTAGTATAGGTTTTAGTATTCTCAGGTTTTTTTTATAAGAAATGCTATTTTATTGAAAATAAAAGATTAAATTAATTATTCTTGCTCTTTGGTTTTAGAATTGGCCCGTGGAATTGAAGAACCATCAATTGACGATATTCTCGCATCGGCCGGACCTAAACCTAGTTGTAGTAAATTGGACAGTTACGCAATCAACTATGTGGACGTTGCCCTCGGCGGAGATGGCGACACTTCACGCCAATCATCATTCTCGGATCCACTTTCGCCCACCACAGTACAAGATTTCACCGACGATGACCAGGAGTCGGATGATCTTTCTAGCGATATCGAAGTCAGCGAAATGAACTAGCCTCCAATGATAATAATTTCACTATTCTGTAGTTTGAGACCAAGTTATTTTTTAAATGAAAAAAAAAAACATTTCCCACCAAATTTCGCCAATCCTCACCAATAATTTTCGAGTGTGTACATAACTACATCTGTATTTTTAAACCAACTATTCCGATATTTCCCTCGAGACAAAATAGTTTTAAACGAGGGTTTGTTATATTTTTACCAGTTCTTTGTATTCGGTGTACAAAGTCGTGTCATAAATAAAAGTTAAGTTTGTATCAAACTCGTATTTGAAACAATTGTAAATAATTAATTTTAGGCATATATTAATTATTGTTGATAAGTATAAATATTGACATTATTCGCTGCACAGAAGAATATTACAACATAAAAGCGATCGAAAAAATCAAGAAAATTTGTCAACTTACTACATTCAGTTCGTAATAAAAAAAAAACGTTGCGCTTATAGAAAATTTTCTACGTATTTTCAATTTTATTTTATTTTGCTTAAAATATTTTTCTTAAACGCCATTGAAAACCGTGTTTGCTTTAAATCAGTTTTTCATCATATTAAACCACAACTTGTTGATTTTCTTTTTTCAAATTTATTAAATCGCTATTGCCCTTTAATGTAACCAAATGTATTGAGTAGATTAATTGTAATTTCACAGATATTGTTTGTCTCATTTATAAACAATGGTATACATGAAAGTTTAATATTTCGTTTTGCAAGTCTAAAATTTTCTTATAAATTTTACATATAAAATATTTTTTTAAGCGAAGTACCACATAATCAACAAGTTTGATTTCTACTTGAATTAATTCTGTTGGATCAAAGTGAAAGAAATGCAAAAAAACGATAACTGAGTTCAGACAATATTTGGAACAGAAGGAAAATATGCCATGAACATAAACTCAGATAATTTGAAAAATTGAACAAAATTTATTTAAATATCACCTAGCTGTTACATACACAGACTTTTTAAAATATAAAAATCTCACATTATATTTTGTATCAAATGTGAAAAATAAAAAGTTCTACCTAAGACTTATTTGTTTTAATTGAGGTCATCATCGTCGTATAAATCTCCGAAATCTGAAAATAAATTAACCAGTTATTTAAATTTTAAAAATTGAATGTAATCGCGCGAATGTCCTGTAGTCGCGTTATACATGAACAGTAATAAAATTCAAAATATTCATGAATATATAAATGAGAATATATCCTACTTAAAAAAAGGGATCATTTATAAAATACGGAAGACCAAAATGGCTTTAAAATATTTTTTGTACGTAATAATAAAAGAAATTTATTACCTCCTAAAGGGTCATATGCGATTAGATAGAACTCCAAACGTATGTACGACGAAAATACATTAATCGTTTGATTACATTCAACTATTTTACAAGTACGAATAATTTCTTAATAATTTGAAGTACTAACCATTACTGAAGTCGGCATGGACTGCTTTTTCGTTAGCTGCTAAATCCATTAAAAGTCCGGTTGTCCCACCTGCCTTTGGGTTAATTTTTTAGGTTAATATTGTTTTTTTATTACAAACTTTTAAGTTACCTCTTCTAAATCCATGTAAGGACCTGCTCCTTCGGGAAACATTTCATCGGCGACAACGTTTGGTTTCATACTAATTTGTTAATAACTTTTTTCTTTGGTTTCTCTAAATGTTAAACACGCAGTCTTATATCAAAATATTTTTTACTTAATTATCACCAAAATTATTTTATTGAAATAAATTTTGAATTTTTAATGATTTGATTGAGCTTTTTATAATTTTATAAAAGATAAACCAAATACGACTATTTTGACAGATGGTAAAGCTCGTAAGGCTTTAAAGTGGCGTTAAGTTGTTAAAATAGCATTCCTACGTTACCGACATTACTATACACGGGCGCCAAAACAATTTTAAACATATACTGCAACTTACAATATTTAATTTTCAGAACAAATAAATTAAATATGTATATTGTTGCAGCCACTGAAAAGATTGTATTATAGGCAAATTAATTAATATTTTTTTAGCTCAATAATAAATATAAAATTGCTAAAAAATTAATAAGAAACGATCCAAAAATGTTAAAAGTGATTTATTTAACAATTTGTTGTAATTATTATTTGAATTAAATCGATTTGAATGATTAGAATAAAACTTTTTTTGCTCCTTAATATTTCTATAAGCGATTCAGAATTTTCTTTTATTCAATAATAAACCTTTTTTGCGAACTTTGATCTTGAATATTTTTTTTTATGTAAAGGGGATCGATGGAGACTCTTCACAATTACATTATAAAAGTGTTAAAGTAATTTTTCAGCTTATTAGGAATTTATGCAAGTGTGAATGTTTAAATAAACCAGACAATTAAGAATTGATTTGTCTGATACAATAAGTGTTGGTCTAATTGGATTAAGATTGAATTTGGTATCCAACAGAGATAATCCAATATAATTATTAATATGATCCTATAATTCTTATGTTAATGATACTCGTAGATAATTTAATTGGATTCCATTTATATGATAATTAACATTCAAAAGTAGGAGAAAAATGTCGCAACATTTGTTTTTAAAAATATTTAAAGTACATGAAATATTAAAATTAAAAGAATTTCATTTAAATTTAAAAACGAATCCACATTGATTTAATCATTTAAGTTAATCCCTTTGTTTAACTAAATAATAAATAAAGAAAGCAAAATTGTTCCTCTATTACTTTAGATGAGAGATACAATTAATATTTTTATTAATATTCCTAAATCATTGTTCCATTGACTCATTTTCTCAAAATATCAATGTTTTGGAAACTAATAAAACGCAATGAAAATGGAATGGAGATTAATTATTTAATTATGGAGATTAATTTTTTGAATTATTTGAAAAAATGTAAAGTTCTATATTTTTAATGTATAATTAAATATTAAAAGTTTTTATGCAAAAGCTTATGAATATTAGAATCTAATGGATTATTATCAAAGTCTTTCATATATTCGTATTCGGTGGTCAAATTTAAAACGATTCCAAAAACAACTGATACTCATTTATTTTATTGTTGCTTCAGGTATTGGAAAAACAGGTGTCGTAAACAAAGTGTTTTGTTTCCTCAAGTTTCAATGGTGTAAAGTTTCATTAAGCTGTGAAAATCTTTACATCATTAATTAATCGGATCAATTTATTTAGAAATTAATATTCAAAGTGATAATTAAGTGTTTGTCGCTTTAACTCAACTAATTACTTTTTAAATTGTAAGTAAACTTTTTCAATAATTGATCGATAAAAGATAGCGTCCATGGAGAGCGTTGGTTTCGCATGTTCATGGAAAATCGAATTTTATCATAGCTTTGCCCGAAATTATGTTTAATAACATTTTTAATTAAGTTTTTATGTGATTAATCTCTTTTAAAAGTGATTAGTGTTATTAATTAGTTGTAAATTAAAGTTTCATATTTTCCATATAGATATAGGTAAGAGATCATGAAAAACAAATGCTTGTTGTTGATTATTGTGGCGTATTTACTTTGAAATCAACAAAACTTTGTTTTGAACAATGCTTAGTAATCGTAAATTAAAAGTTTAGTTCCAATAAAAGATATTTAGTTTTCAACATTTTTAAGTTGTCATTATTATTTTTTTGTAGTGAATTGAATTTAAGCTTTATTAATTTCCCGAATTCTAAGCTTTTATTTATTAGTTATTTTCTTTGCAAGTTCCCTGTTTAAGCCTAGGTCTGACAAATATTAGATAGTAATAACAATCATTGCAGTAAGTAATTAGCTTTTTATCTATACAAGTAAACTGATATTTTTGAAGAAAATTCTTGAAACGAGGGTATCATAATCTTTTTTTTTCTCTTTTAGTTGTGTGAGTGTAATAAGTGCCTTTGGATTACTTGATGGATAATGGACTGGATAAGGAGAAGCTGTTCCGGAAGCTGATATGCAATGAAGACTTCTGTCAAGCTAAGATTTTCTTTTCACGCTAATCATTTTCTTGCCGTTACAGCTGAGGGGGAAGGGTCGCGTGGTTGCTGTTTTGAGCCACATTTTCCAAATTTTCTTCCTATTTTTCCTCGTTCTTTTATAGGAAATGGATTCTAGGGTATCAATTGATACTAGGCCTGCCGTTCGAATCCTAGTTGCATCGTAAGGTACTATAATATTTTGTTTTGTGCCCTGGCTCAAAGCAGTAGCCTTTTCTTAGATCCCTTGTTAGATAGGACGGGGTAAAAGTGTTGTGAAGTGTTTTCTTCTGTGTCTTTTTTTGCATTTAGGCATTAAAATTCACAGAGGCAACGATGGATATAATCAAAGAAGATAACGAAGATTGATGTCTAAGAAGTTAAGTATAAGGATATCTTATTTTATTTTTTTCAGTAAGAATAATGAAAGTTTTTTTCAGATGAATGGATTTATTGATTGTATGGATATTTAAAGATACATAACATGGAACTATTTGATAATGTTTTGAATTATAATATGAAGATGAAAGTCTTGATGAAGAGACACGTTACGGAATTAAATTTTTATATTGCAAATATAACATTTTTTAGGGTCTTACGAAAAATTGAAATACCTTTTATTCAATTAGAAAACCAGATTTCGATCGTAAGGTCAAAGATTAAAAAATCTTTTAATTTATTTTCCGCTACATACCTACTTAAAATTTGTATTTTGAAACATTTTTTAATTATAAAATTTCTTAAAAGTTTTAGATACGTTTTCTTGGGAGCTTCATGAATGCAAGATTAAAACGATGTTCAAATGAAAAACAAACTATTTTGATTTTTGTTAGTGCATTTAAACAATGAACTTAAAGAACTAAATATTGTATTAAATTACTAATTCATATTTCTTTTCCGAACCAGAGTTCTAATCTGACCATTAGGGAAACTCTTGATGCAATAACAAAAATCAATTTTTCATATGCCACTGAAACAAATTACATTCCCACGTTAAATATAATATTACAGAAAACGTGAGGGTAACAAGGAAAATTTAATTTTAAAATAAATACAAAATAATTTATTATTTCAAATTTTAGATTTATTCTACACACCAATTATGTAAAATATTCAAACTTAGATCAACTATACAAATTTACTATCACCAACGACTTTGAAATGGAGGAAAAATATCTTTGTACTATGAAATACATTAACTGTTTTAGACTATAGGCGAAAATAGGAAAGAAGTCTTGGAACATTTTGTTACCATCGCAGAAGTTTACATTAAAGAAGATTATGGTGGAAAATTATGAATATATAGAAGATAGAAAATATTTAGTAAATGAAAAATAAAGCACCAAATTTGAAGCCCTTTTAAGTATTGAAGAAATATCACCATTGGAGAGACAACCCGTAAAACAATAAAGGGCATAGCTGTAAGAAGAATAGTTTTAATGGAAATAATATCGTTTAACAAAGAAATTAGAAAAGAAACATTGTCAAAAGAATGAACATAACTTTATATGAACCAAATATGTTCGTCATTGGGAAACAAGAAATACAGGAGCTGAGGAATATTGCAATATGATGCTTGGAAAGAATTACAAAAATAAAACGCGCGAAATACTATACTGAAGAAATATTGAAAAGAACCAACGAAAAGTTGACAATTATCAACTGGAAAATGGAAATAAACCGTCAAAAGATGAAAAAACTTTTTCCAATCGTTGCAGAAACAAAAATGGAAATTCTGGAGTTTAAAAGAAGACTAAATAATATCAACCTGGAGTTCTCCACAAAGGATGGAAGGCACTGAAAAGAACTCGAATAGATAAGCATTTAGTTAGAGGTAATTACTTCGTGATGTATCTTATTTTTGTTAATATAATTTATTTTATTTAAGAGTTTACCATGTCTGATGACATTTATGGAACGTAGAAAGGATTTTAATCGCCTGCTATTTGTGGTAAGAAGAAATTGAAACTATACAAGAAAATCCAATCCATTGAGAGAAGTTAAAGAATTGCTGCGGAACTAAGTGAGGTCTATCAACAATAAAATTTTACGAGATGGTAGAGAATATTAATCAACGTTTATCCAACAATACGTATTGATGAGAGGCATATTTTAAAGGAATATTTTTTTAATTTTAGTTTTCTGGTCATTCTTGTTTACATGCTGCAGTTTATTTCTACCAACGAAATCGGACCTTATTGACGGATTTGAACCTTTAATTTTACTTTAATTTTACTTTACTTTTTATTTATTTTTATTTTTTCTATTTCATTTTTTCTTTTTTAATTTCTAGTTTCCATTTGAAAGTGAGCATTCCGGATTACTTTGTTTTGACAATGTTTATTCTACATCTTGATCTCTTCGTGAAATGGTTTCTACCAATTTTGGAAAGAACTAAAAAACATATTTAAGTCCTAGAGGTACTAATTTAAATCTTACTTTATTCCTGAAATGAACTAAATAATAGCTACAATTTGAGAAAAGATTCTCCGTTTTCATTCACTAATGCAAGTAATGCTACAGTTTTGTTGTATCTACTAGTCATTGGCAACAATAAAACTGTAGTACATTATACTTAGCACTAAATAAAAATAATGGTATTCTAAATGACAATAAGTAAGACCTTTATTTTGTACGATTTATTTATGCAAATTTAATTGATATATATCGAATGGTAAAACCAAGTTCTTATAGTATTATTTTTTGAAAATTTTGTTTTCAATTTCTTCTTTTAATGGATTCTTGGGAAGATTTTTCACTGAAGGAAATACATTTAGAAGACTATGGAGCATATTGATAGAATCTACAATTGAGTGCTATATAATACAGTTCTTTACTTACAGTTTTTTATCTTTAATCGGTATTTTAACTTAAATCTGTTCAAGTACTAAAAGTTTACTCAATTTATTTTGTTGTTAAAAATTAAGAAAATTAAAATTAAGAAAGATTGTTACCTTCTTTATTACTTCTCAAGTTATGTTTTCATCAATCAAACATAATATTTATCAAAAAAATTGAAATTTTTAAACTGCAGCATATATATTTTTTCTTATTTAACTTATCGAATAAACTATAGAGTAAAGTATAATAAAGAGTATAGCAGTATCTTATTGAATGAAAAAAATTTCTGAACAGGATTTCGGATATCATATTAAATTTTCTTTGACTAATGATTTCTTCAATTTTTGTGAAGTTTTATGAATTTCTTAAAAAATTATAAAGTTTTCTATTTGAAGTATTTTTTTACTTTCAATTAAAAATTTAATGCTTTGATACTAAACAACTTTTGAGTTTACTAAAATGGTTGTTTATTAATAAGTTCAGAACAGTAGATACTGTTATTGAACGATAGAAATGAGCTTAAGACAAGATATGGATAACGTTGTATAGGTCAAATTTTAAGGACATTGAATATATAAGGAAATGTGTAATTTACTATTCATAAATCATCTACTAAACTTATAATAGCCATGTATTGATATTTCTCAGTTCATTAAAGACTGAATTTGTTGGCTTTCAAAATTTAAATATTGGCAATAATTAATTAGTCTTTACTATTATAATAGCTTACGTTGTGCGTGCCTCAGTGGTCGGAGGTCAAAAGTGAATAGAAGATCCGAGCCTTGTAAAATATGAATGGTGGGAAAGTTGTATTTGGCAAATACAACTTGAGAGCTTTTCAAGCAAGGTAGAACTTAAGCTGGCAAACCTTGAAAAATAAATGCTCTCTTTATTGAAAGATTTTAATGGATCTAATCTCTGATTGATCTATGAGCAAAATTTTGATAAAATATCAAAATCAAACACAAGGTTCTTATAGATCTTTGCTACTTTCCTTTTGCACTGGTTACTTTGTTTTTGTACAGTCTCAAGTGATGAATTTATGGAAATCTCAAAAGCAGAACTGAAATTATTGGAATGTAGTTTCTTGGTGTATGTTTGTAGCTTGTTTGGTGTCGGTATTGACTTGGAGTTATTGATTGTAGCAAATACTAAAAAAGAGTTTTAAGAACTCTGAGATAAACATTCTGTGGGAGCAGCAGAATGCAAATGATAGAACAGGTGCTGCATAAAATAGAAGTGAGACTTTGAATTTTTATTCCTAGTCTGTGGTCTTTCCTGTACTGATATAAAAGCTCTCGTATACCTTAAACTTATATTCTTAACTATTAATCAAATACTTTTAATATTAAATGAGATTCCATTATTCAATACGTTGTAAGCTATTCAAAAACGCTAGCAATTATAAGTGATTTATACTATAGAATAATAAGAAAGTCAGGTTTCTAAAAGAAAATATCATTACAAATATGAAAACCAAAGCTATGGTTGGTTTATTTTGATAAACAATGTTCGAAAAGATAAATACAGTTTCTTTGGGTAAAAATTGGTGATCTGCAAATGGATTTACATCAAACTGAGCATATGGAATATATTAATACTTTTTGGCTAAGAGTTCACGATGAAAATGAAAATTTTCTGACAATACACAGCGTATTAGTTATAAAGCGAATAAAATAGATAGATAAAAATTACCTTTAATAGAAAACAAATATCGATCCAATTAAAAAATGAAACACAATTTCTTTGTTATAGACTCAATTGTGTTTCTACTTGATATATATTAGTATTACTATGCCCGACAACTTCAAATTTATTAAAAAATAATTCTTTCTTCATAGTTAACAGTTGAAATAACATATATATATACTACAACCGAAAAAATGCTTCAAATCTTTAATATAAACAGTATTTTTCAAAATATATTTGCCATTTTTGTTTTAATTAGGTTCTTTAGATGGGCTTTTTGATTTGGCTAAAGCTTTAGAAATATTCAGAAAATTTTTAACTTAATATTTCTTTTAAAGTAAAGTTCAAATTCTAAAATGTCTTTATAATTTTAATATAATTTGAATCTATTCATGTTAAATTTTCAAATATTTTTTTAAATATTACTTATGACTATCTGATTATATGTAGTTCCTTTTTTTAATTAATTTTTTTGAAAATTTATATTTGATCGGATTTTTTTTTTAAATTGTTATGTGCTTCTGCATACATTTTTGTTAGATTATTTTTTTAATAAAATTGTTGTTGGGTTTTGAAAATATTAAAGTAATAATAAGCTCGGTGAGGTGGTTGAGTGGATCATTAGGGGCTTAAAAGCCCCATGAGTAACAAATTGTTACAATTTTCTTTTAAAATTGTAATAAATTGTTACAAATTATTAGTATATTCGGTAGAACATCAAAAAGATTTAGAGTAAAACTTCAGTAAAGCATAAAATACGATATCTTCTTAACTATGTTTTTAATAAATTATATTCTTAAATTATTGTAAATTAAGATCGGATATTAGCAATTATAATTGGTACGGTTCTCCTAGTAATCATTGGTGGAATATAGAAGAGATACTTGAGAGTAAATTCACTATGCATTTCGAGTGCTGCAAAACGGATAAGTATTCAGATATTATTCTTTCTTTAATTTTGTTTGGCAATAAAATCTTTTTTTGCTTTCAGAGATTTGCTTTTTGGATTTCTTTGTGATAACTTTTGTGATATCAATTGTGGAAATGAAATCCTTGATGAATTTGATTGATGATTCTCGAACGATCTGTATTTATTCCTTAAACGTCCATTTGAAAATGATGAACAATTCAAATCCAATGAATAATTCTCTAATGTCTTCGGTCAGCTTCCTTTGTAGTGAAAAATTCAATTATTTTTATTTGCAAGTTTCAATAACACTAGTACTTATTAAAAATTTATCTCCCAAAAGGATGATAGTTTCATCAAGCTCAACAAAACTGTCTTATCCTCAATTTTCTGGTAAGTTGAATCTATAAAAATACATTGGTCTAACATTGATAAAACTAAAACTAAATTGATAAAACAAATATACGTCCTATTTATATTAAGTTGTAAACAAGGGAACTTTTGCCGCAACCCAAATGCATAGTTAAAAAAATGGTTGCCTAACTTCCACAACAGCACTTGATTTTTAATTGTAACACAGTTTATATTAAGTGTTAAACTTGTTTTATGCTTAATGGAACTTTGATTATTGATTTTGAAATTTCGATTGTTAATCAGGCAGGCTACGTGTTATGTCATACAAAATTGCATTACCCCTTTTCATCCTTTTATCAATGCATTAAGCAATAAGGTAACCGAAAAGGTGAATGATGATTAAGTTTATTAATATAAAATTGTAATATGAGCCATGTAACAAACAATTCTAATTCATCTTTTTAGAAGTTGACTCTATTCTTAAGTTAAACATTCCATGTTCCAAAATATGGCCGGGAAACCATTAACAATTCTGAGTCTTAACAGAAGCCTTAAGGCTTGAAAGCTCTAATAGAAAAGTGAATCTTTAATGTAAACATTGGATAGTTAAGTATTATTTTACAATGAATATTACCTACCTGTTTCACATGATTCCAAATAAGAATAAATTGTACTGAACCTGATTTTATCAAATAAAAATGAAGCTCTAAATTTACCCAAACCGTTTTCCCATTCAAAATGTTAAGTTAATTTGACTAAAGAAATTTCACAATCGAGGTAGGGAAATGGGAAGCAACACGTAATTACCATTGGAAAAACTTATAAAAATAGGAATTCTTACGGTCTAGGATTAAGGGTGCTTGTTCTTGCATACATGGGCCGATATAGACCAGTATTTCTTATCCTTTTCAGTGAGCCGCACCCCTTTGAATCTGAAAATAGGTTTCCGCATCCTATTAAATAATTTATTTGGTTTAGAAATATACATTTTTTGTGAAATTTATTATCAAAAATTTTATACTCTAGGCTCAAGTTCCTTTTAAGTCGGTCAAAATCTAGGGACGTTGCATTTTCTATTTTTTATTCTATTTGCGTTTTTTTCTTAATGAAATTCTAATATTGCATAATTTTCTTTTTTGTGGCTAAATTTTCATTATGGGTCGATTTATTCGCGAGTTAAATTAAAAACAAAGTAAAAAATGCAACGTTGCTAAATATTGGCCGACCTAAAGACATGAACCATAATTTATATTGTTAAAGGCTTTTTTTTTGCACCCCCCAAAAAATTCCTTACCGCACTCTTAGGGAATGCATGCACTCCAAGTTAAAAACACCGATTTATACTAAAGGTGACTAATTAGCGTCGCATACGGTTTTGATGTTGCTCAATTTATAAATAAAAAATATTTGGTACATTTTAAAAGTAAAGAAAAAAATCAATTTTTCATTATCAATCATTGTACTTTTTTTTAAAATTTTTCTTAATATTTAAATCATTGGAAGTATTTATAAAAAACTTTTATTATTAATATATTATAAGATAAAAATATCACAATTAATTCGTCATTTTCGGTAGTTAATAAAACTTATTCGAGACCAAACTCATTTTTTTCGCCCAAAGCAATTAATTTCCTTCATAGGAATTTCTTCAACAATCGGTTCATTGGAATCGTCGATTAACCTGAAAAATAATATACTTTTTATACTTTATTTCTTAGTCATACAAATAAAATTTCAGATTTATTTTCCCTCCCCTTCACCTCATTCAACATTTAATAATGCATAATCTGTTCCAAGTTGCTTTTAGTAATGAATTTATTTTATCTCTATTAATCTTCCAGAAAAACAAATTGTTGGAAATTTTCAAAACAAAAATATATTATTTTTTTTACTGAAAGAATCTTAGAACAAACTTAATACCGTATTTCCAATGCATTAAAGCTATTTTAGAAAAGGCACTCACCGTCGCATCTTTTAATATATCTTAGAATAAGTTTGTAATAAATGAATAAAATCGCTCATAAACCTATAGAAAACATTTTTATTCTGGCAACAATTCATTACAAACTAAAATTTATTTTGTTTCATAATTTATAATCATATTATTGTAAAATTTATTTTATTACATTTTTTTAGCGTTAAAGATGGTTATTTAATATAGATTTTATATCCTTAAATCAAAATGTCTACATTATAATTATTCTAAGAATTATCAGTGTAATTATAATTTGTGAACGTAAAAAAAGTATCCATCAAGATTTGTTTTAAATAAATTAATCCCAAACATCCTTTCTTTGATTAAAATGAAATAATTGTATGTGAAGAAAAAGCAGGAATAAGAAACAAGAAAACTTAGAATAATAATAAAGCATTCAGTACTTTATCTCCCTCCCAATCGGGTTATCTGTTCTTTTAGCCATGTAATTCGGATTTTTTTTTGATTTTTTTGGATTTTGTGTTTTAAATTGGTTTTTTTTGTATAAATGATACTATTGGAAGTTGGTAGTGAGCGATGGAGGCACTCACATGCTGAGATAACCACGTGCTTGGGATCGACGACGTCCGATTAAATATCCAACAAGAACAACTATGACAAGACCAGCCAATGCACAGCCAACGACAATTGGTACAATATCAGGTGTTTCCATTGCATCACAGTTTTCCGCTGAAATTAGAAAATTTATCAAGTATTATAGAAAGATTTGAGCCATAAAATTTCTTCATTTCTTTGGGGGAAATAATTGGCTTCCACCAAAAACATACTTTAGCCCGAAGGTTTATAAAATACACAGGTGGCCTCATGGTGGCTACGTGACGTATCCAGAAGAAATTCGTATATATCTTCAGACTGATTCAATTTCAAAATTCTTCGTATGACGTCATTTTTTTTTTGTTAATGGAGCAACCTGTGTAATTTACAAACCTTGCTTTAGCACAAGCGGCAAAGGTGAAAAAGTGGTGGATATAGGGCTTAAAGGGAATTTTTTTTTATCCATGCTTAAACATGAGTTCAATAAAGAATCATTGGTTTGAGATTTTGCAACTAGATCATTGCTTTAAAAATGATATTCAAAAGTTGAATACAAGCTTAATTTTTATCGATGGGAGTATGAATAGTGGAAAATATAGATGCAAGTTTGGCGTATTTTTTTAACCTTGTGGTTTGCCAGATCATTCTTAACAAATATATATATATATATATATATTGATAAAACTTTTTTATATAAAGTATAAGAAAAATGTGAACATATCAAATGTAAGCCTATTGCACATGCTTACATCGCGTTTTTATGACTGAGACCTAAAGTGACTTATGCGTGTTTCTATACGTACAATCTTAAATTCAAGACGCATAATCGGTATCTCATATTATTATATAATTGATTTTTAATACCAAAAATATAATTAATTTATTTATAACTGCAAAGGTGCATTTGAAAGGATTTTTTTTTATTATTTCTTCATTGGTCATATTAAATACTAAATTTTCCATGAAATAGGTGATATAAAAATGTCTGACTATTGAAGTGCTCAGACCTACATACAGCACCACAGTTTCAACATTTTAGAGATTAAAATTTGAAATCTAAAATAAACGCTGATATCAATATTTTCAACTGATAGAATTTCAGAGAACTTGATAAATAAGACGTGTCTGTTAACATTTAGAATAAAAGTGTGCTTTATCTCCATACACGTCTGATAAAAATGGATTAATCTTGATCAAATAATAATGTTTGAAAAAAAAACATAGATTAAAGAAAACTATTGCATTTGACCTTACCAGTACTAAAAACAGCATCTTTGGTTTGATGGAACGCTTCCAATTGCACATGTTCCAATGTAATTTGAGCAACTGTAACATTCACATTGTTAGGATGTGATAAATCCAATGTTTCAGGTTTATCGCATTTGTATGATCTTTCCAGACTCGTCACAAATTTATTATGGTTGTATACAGCGTTAATGTTCTCCCCTAAAACATAAATTAAAATCAATTAAAAAAATATGTTTGAAAACAAGTATTAAACTGTAACCTGTTGAGTTAACGAAAATTGAATTGTTGGTTGGAACGTTAAGCTTGATTGATGTAACCATAAATTGTTTAAGAGTTTCATTTTTGCTGAAGTTAATTTCAATGGTGGCGTTTTGGTCTGCGGCTAGAGTCCATGAAATTGAGAGAGTTTGAGAGTCATTGTTGCAAGTGCCAGATGCAGAAGTTAAATTTGTCATTGGGCTGAAGACTACAACATTTCCAGAAGTGTTATTTTGTTTTTTATATGTTATATTTGCTGTGATAGCCATTTGTGCCACTATGCATGTTGAATTTGTTCCGTTTACAGTCCATGTGTCTGTAGAAGGAGTTTTTGGGATAATAGGTGCTGGCGTCGTAGTTGTTACTGGCACTGGAGTAGTGCTAGTTGTCGTGTCGGGTGCAACAGTAGTAGTTGTAGGAGTGGTCGTAGTAGTAGTGGTTGTCGTAGTTGTGGTTGTCGTAGTCGTGGTATTGTCTTTAGGAGTTGTAGTTACAGGAGGCTCCGGATCTACGTTAACATTAGCTGAAACAATGAAATAAAAATTGCATATATAAGTTTGTATTACGCACATCAGAAGTTATCGAATTAAATACCTAGTTGGATAATGATAATTTTTAAAAATATTTCCTACCTTACAATTAAACGAAATACAGACATAAATATTGATAAAAGATAACGAAAAAAGAACGGTTGTTGATGTGGGAGTGACAAAAAAAGCAAGAGAAACCATAACAGAATGGATTATATTGAAAAGCTGGAAGACCCCCCAAGTAAATAAGATGAAGAATCGGAACCCATAGAGATATAGTATCTGTAAGGGAAACTAGGCACGTTCCATGGGATGCGAGGTTACAAATGTAATATGCCTCTATACTTCATGTGAACTACTGCAGTAAAGAAATTCTTTTAGTCCTAGTTAGAGTAATCTTTATCATATAGTAACGCCAAATGCAGTCCTCAATGCTTACTATTAGGTACTAGTTAAAATTTATTTTACATAGCCGCTAAGAGTCGTTAATGAGTTGCTTGCCTAGGGCGTTTTCGACATCTAATTCGCTTCTGGGAACCCCAAAAACTATAAGCAATGAACTTCCACCTAAGGAATCTTACGGAGAATGGGCAAGAAAATGCAGTGCATCCAGAAAACCAAATCTATCGTAAATTAGGAAACCATATTCGGCATACCTTAGGTTAAACTAGTGTTCTTTTTTGTCATTTTGGTAAAAAATCATTTGGGTAATGAACAGATTTTTTTCATTCTGCTGCTAGGAAGTTCATTTTATCAAATAGAGACTAAATTTAAATTAGATAGTAGTACAGATAATCATAGTAATCACTTAATCTTACAGCAAATATTTTATTTATTTAGGCTAATGCTTTCCCAACTATCAATATTTGCCATTCAATTTTGATTTTCCTGGTCAAAATTCATTTTTCCTCGAACCTTATTTAAAAAAAATACCTCTGAACTGAAGACTTTGATCAATTTAATGAAATAAAATCAAACAACGTGATTTTTCGTCTATAATCAATTGAACTTATCATTTTATTTAGAGGTCTTTTGCATAATATGCTTATTTAAGATGACCTTTGCATTTCTTTCAAATAAAACTAAATTTTCCAATATTTTTCCTCAGTTTGTCTAATTTTTTCATGATATTTCAAATTTCTTTGACCGTTGGACATCTTGAATGTGTTTCGGATAAGTTTAGGAAAAATTGGCTTTCTGTTTCCAATGTTTTGTCGTTCTTTGGATAGTAATTTTTCTCTGATTTTGTTTGATAGCAAATTTTGTGAAAATTGAATTAGTCAGTATTTAAAGGATATAAATAGAACGTTTATGTCATGTAAGATTAAAAGAATGTTGATTAAGCACATTATATGATAATCATTAGAAACAAGGCATAAATTTTATGGAAGACAGATGAAATTTATAAAGGCCGCATGGAGTCGCAAAGCCCCACGTTCTCATTTTTCAACCAAACAAACATTAAAAGCCTACTGGTGGCTGAGTGGTCTAGGCGACCACTCCAAAAATGGTAGGTTTTGGGTTCGATGGAGCAAAATTTCCATATTTCTGATTACGGATTTTTATTAACCCTAGAGTCGCCAAAAACCTTAGCTAAAAAGCAAAAAAAAAAAACATTATAATTTTAAAAGGAATGCCCCTCAATCTCATTCCTAAATATTTTAACTCCCGTGTGTAATCTAATTTACTTTATATCACATTAGCTTTTATAAAGAGACTAAATAATAGGAACAAACTTTTTATTTCTGAAGTTATACTTAGTCTAATTTAAAGTCGCTGATTAAACTTCAGTATTTTAATTCAAGCAAATTAAAACAAAAACAAGATAATAGTATTATTGTCAAACATATTTTGAATGACTGAAAATTGATATTCAGTCTTTTATAAACAAGGGCTGAAAGAATGTGAATTCGTGTTTTTCAGACGGATACAATGGTTAAATGTTTTGAAATAATAAAACTTAAATGTTGATTTATAAGTTCAAATTACACTATAACGCTGATTTATGATAATAAAAATAACAAGTATTGCTCTCTGTAAGTGTATAATCTTTGTATCATTAAGAGTCACCGTTTATGGTTGAAGATAAAAATACATTTTGAGCATAGCAAAAATAATAAACAATGATTTTTCGATCATTGGCCTTACTGTTAAAACTATCAAAATAAACCTTTCTTCAAATATCTTTTTCTTAATATCAACTACGATGAAAAGTTGGTACAAAATGTAGCAATCTTTCATAAGCTATGTGCACTATAGATTTCTCAACAAAACAAGCTTCTGAATATAGAAAAGTCGATATTACTGTTACTCATACAAATACACAGTAACTAGTGCACATTTACGCGTATAATTAAAATTCAAAATAGAATTAAAGTGAGATAATGATTTATTTAGCAGGAAACACATAATTGGCAGTGATAAAAGAGATACAAAATTCCTTGTAACTGAATGCACAGAAATGTAATAAAAATTTTATTGGAATATACGCTCCTAATATTTTTGTTTTTATTTTTACCAACAGCGAAAAGAATTCACTTCAGTCAATAAATGATTGGATTTTTCCAAAGGAATATCTAATTTTTTCCTTGTTTGCATTGATGTTAAACATTTAGTAAAATTAAAAAAAAAAAATATAAAAATCGATAACAAGATAAAATAAGCAGATAAAAATCGAATTATCCAATTAAACAAATTTGAATAATAGCGTGTGGGCTATCGGTTTTATATTTGGCAAATCAGATCGATAGATAATAAATTAATCACAGCTAATACTATACTGTTAAGTTTCGTAGTGTTCAGGATTTGTTAAATTACTTTGTTTTTCTTAATTTACCCTATTAATATTCCCTTAATATTAAATCAGGAACTTAGCAGCTGACTGTGTATAAAAGATTGAGGAATAATCAAATAATCGAAGGCGAACTAAAGGAGATAATGTTAAACCATTACATAGTAACTAATTGTATTTTCGATTATCAATTCCTAAAATTATCGAATAATCCGACATAATTTCAACCGTAACCGCAACTGAAACCCACATAATCTTATTCAGATATTCGTATCTGTATTCTGAAATTTCATACCCTAACATTCCTGATGTATATGCAAAGGATTTGCAACCTAATCCGAATATTGTTAATAAATCGAGAATTGGAAGCAAATAAGCGTTAATCCTTGTAAGGGAAGCAACTTGATACCAGGATTTGATTGTAATTATTAAAAAGATTATATTAAGAAAACAGAATCGTAATTATATCGAACCCTTGTGTTTATGCCAGCCATAAAAGGATTCATCCAGGTTTAAACACACCAAACCTTCGGTTCCGGCAAAAAATCTGCCGAAACTAAATATTTCGCTTATTTTTTGTGTGATCTTCGGAATTTATTAATTGTGCTTCTATTTAAACAATCAAATGAATTGTCCTTATTGCAAACTTCTATTGATATCAGATTATTTGAGCAAAATACCAAAATAATTAGCTCCAAGTTATGTTTTGATCGAACACTAGGTGGAACTTGATTTCTTCCAGAAAACGTAAATATATTTCGATTATTCTATAGTCCCAAGCGTTTAAATTAGCCAAATCTAGTAATGTATTTTCAGTCCAATTGCGTAAGCAACTGGATAGACCAGGGTTTCCTAAAAAAAAATTCTTGTGGAACCCATATGAAAATTTTTACCGATCATCGACTCTTGCCTTACCTAAAACTCTTAAAACCGAAAGATAATATTACCAACTTGTTTGTATTATTGATTAACATAATTTGCTTTTTCAGTCGTTTGAAGAAGTATAAATAAAAATACGAAACGTCGCCACTTTAAATAGTCTATTGATGCGTCTTATGTCCAAATTCCTGTGATTCACATTCTTAATTTTGATAATTGGACGTTAGCATTATGGATAATATTACCTTTGGTAAGATAATGTAACTGAAAATGATAAATTTATTGGAAATATACAATTAATGCCTTGCATTAATATTTTGATGCATTTTTATGAAAATATTGTATATTGGATATCCATTAATTACATGTGATAATTTTAGCTATTTTTAACCCATCCTTGGTAAGATTTCAGGGGGTTTTGCTCGATCTCCGTTTCCTAAACGTCTCACGTAATTAATGGATGTCCTCTTATTACAATGGCAGCTACTGACTTTTGTTTTGCTTTGGCCATCTACCTCTTTCTACGAAAAGTCGAATATGGCCGTTGTATAGTAATCCGAAAAATATTGATAAGATTTTTTTTAAATAAATTGGTATATTTAATATATAATTTAGTGTTTCCATTTTTTTTTTTGTTAAGTGTTAATTACTGAATATTTTTTCACGGTTAACTTAAAATCTGGAAAAAATAATTTTTAAGCCTTCCCCCCTTCGGATTTAAAATTGTCACCCTCTGAGGCGTGGACCACACGTTGAGAAACACTGGTTTAACCTCATAAAAATATACTATTTCTTTGGACACAAGGAAAGTACAAGACATTACTAATATAATCGAAGAAGAAACCAATTATTCCATGTTAAATATTTTAAAATTTATTTTTAATATTTTCGCTTTACCTCGGTTAAATTTGAAAGATAATAAATTCTCGAATTAGTTTTATTGTGTTTGTAAAATATGATAAGATATGAGCTATATAGACTAGGAAGAAGCTTTTTAGTTAAACCAGAGATAAGCTTTGCAAAAATAGTTGACAGTCATATAAGTACATAACATTATATAAAGTTAAAAAACCGGATAAAATGTTATAAATTTATGTATAATAAATGTATACAGATAAGAATAAAGTATTGAAAACATGAAAGAAAATGATTTAATAAATATTAAGTGAATAAATGAAATTGGAATTTCTGTTTTTTTCTAAATATGTATATCATTATTTTTCTTTACGTAATATTGAAGCCGTACAAGTTTCTAAGAAGGGGGTTTCACAGGAGCTGTGGTAGCCTTGAAAATATTAATCACCATCATAATTAAATAGATTTTTAAGAAGAAAGTATTTCATTCTAAGTTTTATTATTGTAAATAATTAGGAGCAATTACGTAAAAAGAACAATAATAATTTTATTTCGTTTGGAAAATATGGATAAATAAATTGATAAATAAAATCATTTGATTGCTACCAAATGTATTGCTTACATAAAATATTTGCTGTTGATAAGAGAATATATTTTATGAATAATTGTGATTAGATGCCGTTCTTGTTCATTTATGTTGTGGTCATTATCAAACAATAGCTTCACGACATTAGGGAAATCCGACATTTTGAATTTTTTTCTAATTTAATTTATGCTCTTTAGACCTTCCTTTCCAGTATAAACTTGCCAAAGACAATTTTCCTTCTATTGAATAAATAAAAAAAGAGAATTAATTATAAAAAATAGAGTTATTAGTCATCACGTGATTATCTGTCAGAACAAAGCAACGTCATAGAAATATCGCTATGTAGGCATAAATGGTTATAAATATAATATGTATAAAAATATATAAGCCTTAATTTTAAGCAATAAATAAAGAAAACCGAACAAAGAAATTGTTCAATTCATTGTCGAGAACAAAAAATGGTTACGAAAATAAAACTTACCACTATAAATGGCTGCAGACATCAACACGACAAGAAATAGTGATTTATTAATGTTGACCAGCATTTTAAATGTACAATAAAATTAATTCTAATAAAAATCGAAACCAATTTAGATCGACAATTAAAATTTATATTATTTTTTAATATTTTTCTACTGTATTCTCGAACATTGATGGAAAACAACTGTATTAAAAGTTCTGGTCGTCGGTACTACGCATTGAGATTGCGTATGAATTTCCCATGATGCAGCGCATGCATTAAACGACAAAGTCAAACATACCTAGTGCCAATAAGTTAACATGAATACCAATGAGTACATAGTTGTACAGTCCCTCTTATTGATAGTGCTTACGTTATTATAACATTTTAAATGCTTCACTGTCACTATTGTTTATTATAAACTTAAGTAATAAAGCTCCAAACTCGTCCAAAAATAATTAATTTAAAACCATTTTGTAAATTTCTGTTATATACATATAGTATAAATGATTAAAACTTTCTACATTAACAAAAAATTTGAATTACTAATAAAAATAAGTTATAAAACTTGTCTTTTATAGATAGGCTAACATCAATACATAGAAGTGTATACGTAGTAGATAACACCGAGGTAGATAACTAAAAGATAACATAAATAACTAAAAAAATAACAGCAATAAAGCGTTTAATCTCATTTTAAAAGTTTAATGTAGCAGCTGGTAGCTGATGAATTTAATTTGCTTTATAATAAACAACAAAATAACTCAATAAAAATGTTTAAATGTTATTTTACTTTACTTGATTACATATTGTTTACAACAATTAGAGGAAGTATTTTTTTCAAGGGAATTCAGAAGCTATATTTCTGAGACGTTTAAAATGTTATTATTCATTTAAAATTTAAAACACCGGGCAATAGAAATACTAAAACTTATTCCACGATTTTCTATGTAAAATAAATTTATAATATGTTTAAAAAAGAAGTTAATTAATTGTAATATTTATATGGGGAGTTCCTAATATCTCCGGCGCCGCAATTTAAGAACGGATTATGATAGAAAAAGCAAAAACAAATCGAAAATTAAGAATACCAAAATGCGAGTTTTCGCTTCGTTTCACAGAAAATTGGTTTTTAGTAGAAAAATTACAATGTTATTTCTTATGGGAAAAACATAGTTTAGGAATAAGTCAGTTATAGTACTTCTTTAGGAGCATAATATGTATTTTTTTCGTAATTGTCACTGTCAGAGAACACAAAAAAATATGTTTTATTTGTTAAATATATTTTTTTCTATACGCTCTTTCGATATACTCTGTAAATTACCTAAGGTCGCGTGTTGGTTTCACTTCTCCAGCTTCATTAGTTTTGGAAATATATTAATATGAATGATTAATAATTAATATATTAATATGAATATTAGTCATGCGAACGAACATTTTTGCCCATTTCTCAAAGTTAAATTCGGTCGCGAAGAGCATGTAAAGTCAATATTAATTAAAACATTAGTTTCGATATAGGTTCCCATTTGGGGGTCAACTCGTCATACTGATCTGGCTAAACCTTTTTTAATTGAAGATTTTGAAAACAAATTTTAATTCCATATTGGGTCGCAAAGGACTAAAAATATGACTGATAATCATGTCTTCTTCGATATTTGTTTGATAACCACCTATTAAGACGATGTGGTGGAAGACTTATGGGAACGAGGAACTTATGTGGGTACAATTGTGAAATCAATGATTTCAAAAAAAACCTACTAGAAATATGATCCTAAGAATAAAACCGAACGAAATTATCAAATTGACGGTTTTTTTTTTGATCGAATTGATACAGCAACAATGAGCTATAGTAAATTCTAGATGAAATTTATTAATTTTAAAATTTTTGATACTTAAATAACTCTTTAAATTGTAACTGATTCCACGTTGTTATTTATAATTATTATATTTTTACTTGAAATTCTTGAAACGATTTATGCTTTGGAATATTATAAAGTAACTTATCGAGAAGTTTCGGCTCCAGAAAACATACAACTCAACTATAAAATTAAAGTTGAAAATTTTTTACAAGTGGTTCTCATGATATGTTTTTGTAGTAATTGTTCTGGGGATTCCTTATACCTTGAAACTATTCCAATACAATCAAAGATGAATTCATGCTTACTCTAATAATAATATATATTTAGGCTCATTTACAATAACAAAATAAGCCTAATAGGGACCGAGTGGTTAAGAGGGTTAAGGTGACCGCTTCAAAACTGGTAGGTCTTGGGTTCGAGTTTCGTATCGAACAAATGTTCGAAATTTCTCGATTTACGAATTTTTATTAACCCTAGAGTCGCTAAAGATCTTAGTAGTTACAAAGTGACGGTAAATAACAATAAAAAATGAATAAAATGGTTTAAAACCTTTGAAATTTAATTTACTTACCCTATGTTTATCTTTTTTTAAATTAACTTGTAACATTAAGTTATGTTTCATTGATAACGAAAGTTGGCTTACTAGTTTAGCCAAAATTAATGCAACTACTGAAACTTCTAAATTTCTTATACATGTAGGACTCATTTTAAAGGTATTTTATTTCTTGGTATTTGAGTTTAAGGAAACAATTGTAGTCTATATTTACCCATCTACATAGATCTGGAAACCCGTTACGATCTTTTTAGAAAGTTTGGTATAAGCTTGGATCAGGAAGTTCCTGATCCAAGCTTATACCGAAAGTTTCAGTACTCATTTGGTGATAAATCCCCACTTTTGAGAACCACTGGTTTATATACTACCTCTTTAGCAATAAAAAAACAATGTTTGATAAATAACACAAAATTTTAGAGACCTAGTATTATCTTTTGCTTCTTTTGATATAAAACTATAACGCTAAATTGTAATTATTACCCATTTCTAATTTCAAAATTAAACTAGTTTTGCCTAAAAAATCATTATTCAAATGTAAATATTTTATGAGAGATACCCGGACACTTTATCAGGGTTACTATCTACTTATACTTTCCCTAATATATTTGTATTCGAAAACTATTCAACTAATTTTTTTTTCACTTATAAGCCTAGTGGGACGACAGCCTGGCAAAATTCACTTAAATTGCTTGAGGATAAAAAATGCTGTTTTTTGTTAATGTTTCCTCTATTTTCTGTTACAAATTTTCAATTTTAAAATTTATTTGAATTTTTTTAGGTACTTATTTTATTACAAAAAAAGGACTATGAAAATATTCAGTTATTTATTAATAAGTGAACAAAATAAAACATCATTTTCTGTTTTTAAAAACTTAATATAATTATATTTAAACTTTTTACAGTTTCCAACAATCTTGTAATTTATCACTTTAAATTAGGAATAGTCTTTATTATACTTAAAATAAATATTTTAAAATAACATTATCGTCAATGAAAGCGATTGAAATTCGCCAGTATCTTCTCTGAATCCATTTATTTACAAATGTTGTATATTAATGTTTAAACCTAGGCCCTGAACTAAATAACAAAAAATGGAATAAAATATTTTAAAATAACAAAAAGCATTGTTGCAACTACGCTGCATATACTTATATAAATTATTTTAACGTTGCTTAGTAGGCATTATAAAAAAATGCAAATAATATGCAAAAGTTTTGCTATCCGTATAACAATGAAAAAATGATTACTTTTTCCATAAAATCAAAATCTTATTTTTCCTGAGTTGATTTTGTCGAAAACTTCTGCTGTTAACGGCAAGTAAGTGCCGTCTGAACTCAAATAGTATAATTTATCTTTGATTTTATTTGGATCGTATCCATCTTTTTGAAGATCAACTTTTCGCAATTTATATGTTCCGGTTAAGTCTAATTTGGTTAGAATTCGTATAAATAACGGACGTGCATAGGAGGGTAGTTCTTTTCGAATTCCAGTAGCCAAATTTTCTAAGTTGATCGTGTCGTTTTCGTCCAAAATGGACACCATACCGGCTCGTCCTTCTTGTCCATGAATTTCAACCCCGTAAACAACGGCATCTTTGTAGTTGATAAGATTGCTGACGACCCCTTCAATTTCGGTTGTTGATACGTTTTCGCCCTTCCATCGGAATGTGTCACCTGTGCGATCTTTGAAGAATAGATATCCAAATTCGTCAGCAATCAGGATATCGCCTGAAATGAACGCTTGGTCACCCTTTTTGAAAACATCTCGTACAATTTTCTTCTCGGAAGCTTTGCCATCAACATAGCCCAAGAATGCTCGGGTCGAATTGTTTGGTATTATTTTTCCAATGAAAACCCCCGGTTCGTTCGGTTTGCAAACTATACAAAGTCCATTTTTATCGCGAATCGGTTCTCCTTCTTCATCGACTCGGATAATTGAAATTGGATACACTACTGGAATGATTCGTGATACAAAGCCAATAGAACCAACAGTATTATCCATATTCACTGAAAAAAAGGAAAATTAATTTAAATTAAGATGTCTCCTGATCCCCTTAGCGAGGAACTAAATGATATTTTTAATAAGTAAAAATAGCAGAAATAAGAAAATTGCAATCTATATATCTTCAAAGTGCTATACTTAGTTTATGAATAGTCCCTTATGGCCTATAAATATGAAAAAAATTGTTTTTTTCTTGTTACTGTTTTGTCAAAAAATCGAATTAAGAATGAAAAAATGTTTACCTATATTAGCGTTTCCTTCAGTAGCTCCATAAAACTCAGCTACATTTCTGATGTTGAATCTTTCACAAAATTCCACCCAGATTTGTGGACGTAATCCATTACCAAAAATCAGTCTCAGATTATGCTCATTATCATTTGATTTTGGAGGCACAGCCAAGATATATCGACACATTTCCCCAATATATTGAGCAACCTAAAATACGGTAGATTTCAATAATAATTTTATATCTTTTTTCAAACTTTCTTCATCTACAACTTACGGTACAATTATATTTTTTGCAATCAGGAAAGTATTGAGAAGCTGAAAACTTCCTTCGGATAACAATGGTGCTTCCAAAAATCAAAGCTTGGCCAATGGACATGCAGCCTCCGGCTGTGTGATACAACGGAAGTGGCGTATAAAAACGGTCATCGTCCCGGAAATTACCAGTATAATGAATTCCAGCTGCCATAAAAATGAATTTTGATGTTGAAATAATGGCGGCTTTGGGAAGTCCTGTGGTACCCGACGTGTAGATGTAGACAAGTTTATCATTGTACTGTAATTTGTCACTGGGTGCCGGCATAGAGCTAGGAGCTTCTTCCAGTAGTAAATTCAGATTGTGTTCTTTTAAATCTCCAATATTTTCGACTGGGACAAGTTTGTCGTGGAGTTGATACAAAGCGATTTTCGGATCTAAATTGGCACTAATATCCTTCATTGCTATAAAATAAAATAAAAATAATAAATTTTGGAAGATCAAGGGTTGAGATATCAAAAAAGCTCACCATTTAAATGTTCTGCACTAAAAATAATTGCTTGGCATTTAGCAACATTGAACGAATGTAGTAATGAATTTTGCCTTAAATTCGTATTAATCAATGGAACTATAATTCCAATTTTGGTTAAGCCCAGCCATGTACAAACGTATTCGATGCGATTTTCCATCAATAAGGCCACCGTATCACCTTTTCGATATCCATGACTTTTGAAGACATTTCCGATTTTATTACTATACTCTTCGACCTGAGCAAAAGTCCATTCGGTGTCCTCAAAAATGAAGCACACTTTGTTCGGATGTTTGGCAACATTTTGCCGGAAAATATCAGCAAGTGATATGTCTTTTCGTTCGTATTGATGGATTTTGATTAATAAACGAATGAAGCGAGAAAGAGCTCTGAAAAATAATAGGAAAAGTCATTTTTAATTTCTCTCATATAACAAATGGTTGGGATATGACAAGGCTAAATCGATTGGAAATAATTTTTCTTAAGTTGTTATTAGTTGAGTTTATTTACAAGCAATTTTACAGGAAAAAATTAATGCTCAATTATCAATAACTGCGTACACACTATTATAATAGATTGTACAAAATTCTCTTCTTTGAAAAGCAAAAGAATTATTTCTTCTAACACTTTTATAATATCTAGATAATATCCTAGATAAGATTCTCAACAAAGAATTTTGGAATTACCACTTATTATATAATAAAATTATTCTAGAAAACATAATTTTAAATAACAACAATAGATGTTTGTAATTCATGATAATAATTTACAAGTATCAATACTTCTTTAATGAATTCATTCTGTGCTATGCATATACCCTAAATAAATAGTTTGTAACTACTTGGAATTTCATAGTAGAAAAATATAATTAAAAAAAAATGACGTTTGTCTTCAGTTACATATTTCGACTACCAATCAAACTTCAGTTGCAGATTTCGCATGGTATTGAAGGTATTGAATCTCTCCCCAATTGTTAGGTGATAATTCAATATTTTAAATAAATCAATTCTATGGGGTGTTGTAAAAGGAACACTATAAAAATGAAAGAAAAAAAAATGAAATTCTAAAACTACTAAAAAGACACTAAAAACGGACTACAGAAATGAGAAGATTCTTATTGTTCAATTTTTTTTTTGGTTTACGGATTTTCGTAAATTCTAGAATCACCAAAAGAAGCCGCAGTGACAGAAAATATATAAATAAAAATATAAAAAAAACATATAGAAATATATAAACATATAAAAGTCTGTGGATCGTTTAATACGAATAAGGATTTTTTAATGAGTTATGAATTACTAACATTAAAACAAAAACAGTGCATCGAAAAGTCTATATTTACTCTTAGTAAGGCATCTCTAGACCTTGACTTACTAAAACTGTCCAACTAATTGTAATTAATATTCACTTTAATCAGCAAAAAATGTTGTGAAATTACAAGGCACACATTATATGTTAGTACTACTAATGCAAAACGTACTCTTTGGTATTCTATTTTCTTTTAAAATTTATTATAATTTTTTCCATATAATTTCAATTTTATCGTTAGAATTTTGTGCTTCATTTGGAAAATATAATAAAATAATTTTATTACGCATCCATTTTAAAAGATTTACTTGTTCGGGTATCATTTATTCGTTTTAAAAATATGTAAATTAAGAAATAATTTCATTACAACAACTTCAAGTTCATTGACGCATATAGACAACTGAAAATTTGCAATAAAATATTCCATGAAGTAATAATACCATAGAATAAATAATAATTTAGGATAGTTTTTCTTTTAATCTCTACATATTTTAATGTTAGTTGATTGTTAATGTTATTTGGATATAATAATTACTGTTAATTCCATATTATAACAAATTTTAACACTTCTTGTATGAAATATAGTACTAATTTATGCCAATACAAGAAATTATTGAGTCCATCTTTTACATAAATTGTGTAGACTTGCTAGTTTAAAATTACCATATTTGAATAAAGAAAAAAATATAATTCACCTTTGTACTGCGAAAATTTATTTTACGTCTTGTTGGGGCTTAGAAAATAAAGTTCTACATAGTTTTGAAATTTCAGTTACAATAAAAATTTACTGAGAACTAAGGTTGTTTTTATAAATTATTTCAAAAATATAATTTTTATAATTTCAATTGAGGGTCTGAACATATTACTCTTAAAAGCTTGAATTATGTCAGGGAGACCGGAAAGTAATTTGTTTTTTTTTAATATACAATTAGAACACAAAATTATGTTACAATTTTTGTTTTGAAGTCAATGATATAATCAGCCTCAATAGTATCAAAGTTTTGACATTTATTGTGCAAATTTTTAATGCCAAACTAATACAAATCAATTGCTTGTTAAGGAAAATATCAAAAAATTACATTTTGAACATTACTTAAGTTTTAAATTTTCTACCACTTAGTAGCTGTAACAATTGAAATAAATGGAAATTCGATGGAATAACTTTGGACGATTTTAGTAACTACGGCAATATCACCCCCTCCCCCTAATTTATTAGTTTTTTCCAGGGCTTTTCTTCTGCAGAGGATTACTGTGTTGCAGCAAAGAATTTTATTTGTAAACAATTTTTGGACACTTGGGTTTTTGGTTGGTCTACTAAAACTGATAAGGAATATTTGGTAGCTCTTCGATTGTCTAATTTGGATTTGGTACCATTTCCTCCTTGAACATTTCCCATTTCCTCCTTATTGGTTAATTTTTTTTCATTTTTCCTTAGTACCAATTAGAAAACTGAAAATTATCGAATTTAAACTTAAAAAGTTCATTTGACCAAAAACTCGAAGAAATATAAATTTGGTATTGTATGCTCTTCGAATTTCACAGGGTAGTAACGCAAAGATATTACTAAAAACATTATCAATGTTCATTGATGTTAAATGAGTTTTTTTAAGTTTAAATTCGATAATTTTAAGTTCTCCAACTCGTACTACTCAAGAATGATAAAAACTTTAAACAATAATACGTTAAAGTAGGAAGTGGTACCAAATCTATGTCAGATAATCGAAGAGCTGTTATATATTCGTAATCAATTTTGGTCGATGAATCGAGTATCCAAAAGTTCCCGACAAATAAGTGTTTCAACTCTTTAGTTTCGACAATATTGATAATTACCTTAACTTTACTTCATTTTGGTAACATTATTTTTAGTTTAAGAGATACCAATTAAAAACCTCTGTTCTGTAAATAACATGCAATGGAACATAAAATCGTAATTTATGACAATCAATCGTTATGAATAATTTTATATTACTCATTAACAATAAAAACGTCAATAAATATTTAACAGGTTATTTACAATTCCAAGGTTAAATTATAAAATATTGCTGTTTCATATTTTCCTTTGAACTACTGTCTATTTCTTAGATTGTATCGCGAATGTACTATATTTCTAATAAATTTGTTTTAATATCAATTGAAAACTTTAATTAAGAAAGTGTTTCAATCTAGTGGACTTTAACTTTTTAATGGATATTTTAATAGATATACACGTAAAAGAATTAACTTCAAAAGTAAAGTATACATCAAACGTTTTTTTATAGATTTTTATGAGTTCTATACTTTTTTATTTCAACTTAAAAAAAACTTTATATTTAAGAAATATGTTAAATAGTAGTATTCTTGATGCGCTTAAAAGTATTATACTTTCAAATTATGAACCTATACGAAGAAAAAACATTTTTTTTAACAAAAAAATATGTTTTTTCGTCGTTCTTTTCAACATTTTAATTTCATGACAATATTTAGTATCTATAAATGTTGTTTTTAACAGGCAGGTTTTGCTTTTTGGCAATTAAGGTTTCTAGTGTTTCTAGTTATGAAGAACAAACAAGATAAATTTTATAAACGTAATCTAAAGTTAATTAAAATGAATATAGGATTGAAATTATCAATGCTTTGTGTATACATTGATTGTACATAATTGTGCAAGAAGTTATCAATGAAGAAAAAATCATATTTTTTTATTATACATAATAATATTTCCAAAAATTGAAGAAGGCTATAGTAATTAATTTTGAATTTATCCACTATTAACTTTCGTACTATATTATTTCACTGCTAATTTTTGATTCTTTCAGAGTTGGCAATATTATTTATAACTTTATAACTTTTATAATTTTAAATCTTTATAAATTTAAATATATTTAGCAACTATAGAATTTTAAAAAAAAAAACTTTAAACCGAAAAATATTTAAAAAAAAATTGTAACTATATTAAAACCCAGCACTGGAGTCCTGGTTTTCTGAACCCAAGAAACTATATTTGCGTTATTTTTCATTGTTTTAAACATGCTTGTAATTTTTATTAGACGGAAGGTATCTTTGACGGAAGGACAAGCCAACAATGTCTTTTGTGACCTTAAATCGTTTAATTAATACTGACGGACAAACTTAATTTTACATTGCATTACAAAATATATGAAAATAAATAAATAACAAAATAACTAAAATTATTTTTTGGCTAAGTAGGTTACAGTGCTGTTCTATAAAAGCATTATGGAAATATACTGTGAAAATCAATGTGTAAATCATTTTCAATTCTTATGTGGATTTCTATAGGAATTCATGTGGAGAACCACCTAGGAATCTAAATAGGAAACCACATGGATTCCTAAATAGACTTTTTTCATAGGAACCAGTAAACTTGCCAATTTTTAATAAGTAAAAATTTGATAGAATGAATCGAATTCTGATTCAATTTTTGAATTTAGAAATAATTTGCTCAGAAATTGCCTTACATTCTTCGTTTACCTTTACATTGAAAAAAAACGGAAAATATGGAAAAGTTAGAATTTTATTTTAAGAAATTTTATTACTTTTAGTTACTCCTTAATTTTTGTTTTAAATTTAGAGCAATAAACTCAAATCTATATTATGAAAAAAATTATATTTATAATAATATATATATATATATATATATATTGTGTAGGTACTTAGTCTGTGAATCGTGCTATGAATATTAAGTTTAGATTTTTCCTTTAAATATTACATATTATAATTTCAACGTGCTTTTGAGAGATTTCTATACATTTATATTCTATACAATATGTTTTAATATGCTAACGATACATTTCTATAACATTTAGCGATTGACTGTTGTGTAATACTTTATATTCACGTAATATAAGTTATATAATATATTATTATAGAAATTAATTTATTCGTGCAAATATTATAATAGCCAATATCGTATCTAAATAGATACAATTCTATATATATATATTAACACTTTTTAAAATTTTGAATCGCATTTTGCATAGGTAGTCGAATTTTTTTCGCATTTAAAATCAAAGATTATTATAAATTACATAAGAAGAAGTTAAATAAATTACCAAATAATGTAAACGGCTTAATAAAATTTATAGGATGTTTTATTAAGTTTTATGTTTTGGGTGACAGATATTTGTAATTACTGTGCTACCTAATTAGACCCGTGAAATTAGTTAACTGTTACAATACTCGTAAATTTGGTATTTTATTAATGGTTCAATGTATAACTTATTAGTTAGACAAAAAATAGGGTAAAGAGAAAAATATATTGGCAATTATTTAAATTTTAAATTATACTTTGTTCTTTTTTCAAATATTATTGTTGAAACTCTTATGAGGTGATAAAATTACTTTTTTGTACCTACTTTTATGCAATTTTACAATTGAGCTACCTAATCGTATGATATGTCGTTCATTTTTGGCGATTGCAACTTCAAAATAAATTAGGTAACTTAACTTACATAGTACATACTCAAATAGGGGTAAAATTTTTTTTAAAGATTTTTTTGTCATTTAAATCGTTTTCTAATTTAAGTTAATATTTTTTTTTCTTGTTTTAAGAAAACTATCGTAGTATTGTATACTATTTATAAAATTATATTTAAATTTATGTGCCCTCTAAATAACCTATTATTATTTTTTTTTTTGTAAACGTTGGACGATATTCAAATAATATTTCTTGAATTAGGTATAAACTCAATTGAATTTTATAGAATAAATTAGCATTTTTCGCCTTTGGAATGAAAGATTAATGTTTAGGATTTTTTATTTTTTCTTGAAATGTGTTATTTGAATAAAACCAATTTTCGAATGTCAAGGTAACTTTAAAAAAACTACAACAGCTTTTTTCATAGATTTTAATATAGTAAAATTGGTACAAACAAGGAATAAGTTAATTTTTATATCAATTTAGGTATTCCAAATTTCAACTGATGTTTTTTTGTTGTTGAAAAAATATGCATTAACATCAATTTTAATCAACTTTATTTCAGCTTTTGCTTGTTAAATGTACGTATAACATTGCTTTGATTGATTTTGAATAATAGACAAATAATATCTTACTTAGAATTATAGTCAATTATTGCAATTAATTTCTATTCAGGGGTAATAAAAATGCTTTCTTAAGTTTACTTTAAAGCAAAAGACTATTCAAGGTGAGTACCCATAAATTTATAGGTAGTATGTATTTAACATTGATTACTTTCTTGACCTTAATGCTGGCTTTGAATATTATTAGTATTTTGGGAATTTTTGAAGGAAAGTTACTGGAAAAAAATGGAAATACCTTAAATTAAAAAAAAAGGAAATATACCAAATTATGTTAAAGTTATAAACAATTAATGGGAAAAAATATTTGTCATGAATAACACTAACGTTGAATTAGAAAATTTTAGATTTAAAGATCGAAAATCTCCGTTAATTTCTTAAAAAAAGTTAGCAATAATCAACTTTAGTCTTTAAGCCTAAATAAAAGTTAAGGAATCAAAAAAATTAATTGTAGTCCTTTTATGTATATTAATTTATTATTTGGTATTAAAATATTATTATATTTTAATTTTAAAGAACAAATCTCACTAAATTTTACACTTAAAAATAAAGGTCATCTTATTTTGTTCGATTTCACCCCAAAAGACATTGAAAATTATTTTCATTGTTTTTGTTTCTACAACTAATGAGCTATTAAAAAAAATTTCTAACGCATAATTGTTTTCCACATGGAATTTCTTCATACAAAGTTGTAAAAAAAGAAAATGTTGAAAACACACAAAGATTTCATTCCTTAAGTTTTTAAACTCATCATTTTCATAATTTATGAAAAATCAATTAATAACTTCGAAAAATAAATTACAAAGCAAATTTTATGCAGTTTATTTTAGCCATAAGTAAACTATAAACACAAATGCTCCACATATATGTTCAAAAATGTTTCTTGACCTATTATTCTATATACATAGATTAACATATGAGTATCAGGGAAAAATATTGTTCGGCAATCGAAATACGTAAAGAAAATACGCTATACGGTAATACGTTCAGAAATTTTTTTGATCATTGATTCAACAACTGTAATTATGATTTACTTTTAGTCAAATTTTATTGCACAGTTTTTGTATTTTATTACACTAACAGTGTTAAAATAAAAAAATCGTTAAGTTTTGTCTATGAATTTCCTGAAGGAACTAAGAGAACTTCACAGAATAGAAGATTATTCTCAATTTTTTTCTAGTATCTATAGAAAAAAAAATATAATATAGAATGTTAGACCAATAAGTTAGAATTTACAATCACTTGGTGGCACCTATAAACATGATTGAATGAAAACTTGACAATTTGCTAATCTTTTTTTATTTTCATTTAGTTGGGATCTTAAGAAGGAGATTAGTTGAGCTTCAACACTGTAGCCTCGGGACTTATTCTGTTTCATGAGTCTCAATTTCACCTACTGAAAGCCAAGTAGCTGAGCTAACCTCAGTAACCGGCATATTACTCGGTTTGGTATTTATTTTAAAAAGCTGTCATTATAATTACGATGTTATTACGTAAAAAAATTGTAAAGGCTAAATTAATGAAAGTCTAGTCCTAGATTACGATGTTGCATTGAAATTTTTACTATAATTTTTTTTTGACTGCTTATAACTATTTTTACTATTTTTTTAAATAATTTTCTATACACACGTACATAGCGGGAAATTAAATAAATTGAAAAACTTTTCTTATATATAAAAATACCGCATTTTTTTCATGGAAGTTATAAATTAATAAATTACTGTTAATAACACTTCAACAGTAGACATTTTCTCTTTTCAATGATAAAAAGTTTGTAATACATTTTCAAATTACTTATAAAAAAAAAACAAAAATAAAAACGCCGGTAATAATACCATAAGTATAAATAAGTAAAACATAAAAATTTTACTAACTTTCTCTTATGGTTTTCATTAGTAGATAAAATTTCATATCTTTTATTATCTTTTATACCAATAGATTCTTGAAATTCGAAACGTTTTAACCGAGAGGAATATACGCTTTACATGTTTATAACCACATTGTATTATTGAAATTGTATTTCTAATTAGAAATTCAAACAATTATAAATACGAGTAACTCCAAGTACCTTTAGTCTTTGTGAAACTAATGTGTTAGTACATACGTCATTAGAAATAAAGAATTGAAAATATTCTGAATGTGAAAAGGATAAATTACCAAAGCATCGAATGAAATTTTTTGTTAGACTTTGTATTTTGAACTCTTCCTTTTATTTGTTGGAAATATTTTTTTTTTATAATTAATATAAAAAAGTAACCTTGTTCGTTAATGTTTTACGTTTCAAACCATTGAATTAGAATTTATTAATTTATAGCCAAAGCAAAATCTTATTTCCTTGTATAAATTTTATGGAAAAAAAAGAAAAAATTATGTAAACCCAAAGTTCTAAAATATAGAGCCAAGGGAAAGGTAATCAGCTCATTTTGAGTCTTAAAACGAGTAGTTACTAAGATTTACGCCGCATAAATGCGGCGCATATGCTCCTCAGCAAAGCTTAAATATTGATAAGAAAATAATATTAAAAATTAGCATTTCTTTGATAATTTGGTAGTAATTCTATAATACTATAATAATTTTATAATAATACCATGGGCTTAAAATTAAAAGGTTTGCATCATTTCGTATTCATGCGACCTTAAAAAATTCAGCACGTGGAGAACATATTAATAAAACTTGTTTTTAAGGTTTCACACAAAAAAATATTAAAATTTTTAAACAATATTTCTTGCCAAAATTAGAATATTTATGTAGAAAATCAAATTTATAAACGCACAAAAAATTTCCATGCAGTTCCTTTGGAATCGCATTACCTTGTCTCAATTTTGAAATTTTACTTAAAAATTAATTTCAATATTTGCTAAATTAATCACATCTTCCTTAGCTCGAAGTGACAAAATTAATAAATACTTATCATTAATCAATTTGATATATCTTAACACCTAACAATTTTGCTGCTAATTTAAATTTATGAATATTTTATATAGAAAAGCCTCTTCTTTATAATTCTTTCTTTTCAAGTTTAGAATTGTATGTCTGATGCGATGACCCCATTAACTATCGTTTTAAAGAAACAAGAAGACATATTTTTTTCCTTTTTACAATTTATGCAAGTAACATGCAGAATGATGATATGGAATCAAGGCCGTTTTTTTAATTGTAACTTGCGGATTAAGACTATTATGCAACTGTTGCCATTATTGGTCGTGCCTTGTTACAAAAATGCATTTGTGCATTTAGTAATTGTCCATTGAAATAGTGTAGAAGGAAAAATCCATTTTTATGAATAAATAAATTGGAATAATAATTTTATTGATATCATTTAATAATAATTGAATGGAATTTTCTTTTTGAATCATTATGTCGTTTGACGCATTTAACTCTTTCCATCTTTGGTAGTTATTTTTGTAGTTACAGTGCTCTACCTACTTAAAGTATTCTAAGAGAAGTACATTTTTGTAGGAGACTTTCCTTCTTTTTAACTATCTACTCATTTGGGCTCCACACAAATGGCTGGGTCTGAATTGGATATCTTTATAAGTCACAACTTTATGTATACTTAATTTATAATCACAGGTTAACTGGCTCATTGAATAAAGTTTCGATAGCAATAGTAAAATAAGTTTGATGTAGAAGTCAAGTAATGATTATATCACAATTAAAGTATCTATTATTTCTCGATTCATTAAAAGCTTTTTTCTTTATTTTTAATTTGTAAATATTTTCACACATTTCACAAACCATTTCCGATAACGCATTTTTGAAGCTCTCAAATTGCAAGTAAGGAGAGCTTAAAGTTTAATTGCATCTATGATTTATATAAAATAAACCAAATAAATAGGGGACCAGAAAGTAATGAACCTTTAAACATTCAATTACCATTTATAAATTTATAAGTTAGTTCAAAGTCGGCTCAAAATCATCCAAAGCTTATCCATCATTTATCAATTTCTTTCAATTGCTACATTTTCTGAGGATTATAAATATTTAACACTTAAATGAAAATGATTGTGCGATATTTTGTTTAGTAATCAATTGATTTTTACTAATTTGGTATTGAAAATTTGCACTAAGCTGATGGTACTAAGGGTGATTTAATCATTGATTAAAAATAAAATCTATTTCCAAATTTTGTGTTTCAATTTTATGTTAAAAGAACGACATTACTTTCCGATCTTTCTACCAGCTTATGATTATTGAATTGAAGATTAAAAATAACTAAAGATAATAAGTGAAATTATTGCTACAAACGCAATGAAGATGTTAATGTGTTTCATACATGAACTTCTTAGTGTATACATTAACGTTTTAGTATACTTTAACTATAATAAATACATGTTACTCGAAAAGTTTGATGTCCGGTTACATACGACGTGATTAAAAGTTAAGCATTATAAGTTATCTTTATTCGAGTTGTGATTTTAGAATTATGAGTAATGGGGAAGTTTTCGAGAAAAATCAATGCTTGGGTATTTATCCATATATTATCGCTTTTTAAAGTCTACCTCAAATTACGTTGATTTCGCTTTATGTCTCATTCTTTGTTAAGCATTTGATATTTTATATTAGCAGAATATTTTTTTGTTCATAACTGCATTGTTTATACAACTTACAACATATAATTCCCCATATACTAGAATCATGAGCTTTTAAAAACCTTGTCTAAATAATTGTAAATTTTTATTAAAAAACGGGCTCAAATCTAAATATTAGTTCCCTAAAATTAGCATTGCAAACTTTAAACATATAAATAAATAAATATCCAAATCTGTTTATGGTTAAAATTTGCAACGCTTAATACCAAATTATATTTAATTGTATATAATGACAATTATTATTTTTATATTACGGAATCAAGGTTGGAGTGGAGTAAAAAAAATCCACCCAAATTATTATTATTTTAAAGATTTTCTGTTGTGTTCTAGACTGGACAAAAACATTTTGGATCCCAAAAAAAGAAAATTTAACTTTATTTTTTACCACAAAAGAAAATAAAAGTAGAAAATTTAAATAAGCTTGTGAGTCTTTAGCTATTTGAAATGTCAAGCATTCCTGATTGATCAATGTAATCAGTTGTGTATACTTTTTAGCGTACATTAATTAACTTATTATTCTTATTTTACAGTAGGCGTATTTAAATATTTCCGTGGGTACTTACTAAATATATCTACAGGAATATCTACAGTAAATATCTACAGTAGGGAACGTCTGGTTTATACATTCAAATGGATTTTATATCAAAATATGATTTGGAAAACAAAAATATTGCAAAAAATCTTCTATTAACACAAAGAAAATAACGTTATGACGTATTAATTGTAGTTATTCAAGCATTACCATCTAACAATAGTTTTTAATTGATAAAATTTAATCAAATAACGAGGATTAAAAAAATACTTATTGTATTTGTACTGTCGTCAGATACCATAAAGATAAAATCCTAGAGACTCCTCGTTATTTTTTTTATTTTATTGTTAATCTTCAGTTCATTGATATATGGCTTACCATCCGTGACATCAGAATGCTAAAAATAAACTCTTTAGTCTACAAAATGTAAATTTAATTTTTTTGCGAAAGATCAGTGTATATAAAAGAATGAATTAAAAGCACTTTAACAGAACGCATATATCAGCAATACAAGGTATGATTTCCGGGATAATAGATCAAAGATTAAAATCACTAGGACTACAATCCAATAAGTTTAAAAAAACAAATCACTGGGTACAGTAAAAGCTATTGAAAAAAAGTTATTCATATCAAAGAATGATAAACATCATGGAACAATTTTTAAGAGCTTTTTTGTCGCTTTATCGTATACGTTGTTTTGCAGCACTATACATACTTAAGGTGGTTAAGGTAGTGGACGTCGGATATAATATCTATAGTCATAACACAATTATGTAATAATCAACGTTGTGACAGATTAAAAAGATAATAAAACTAATAAGTTTTTAGGTGATCTATTACACTTGAGCTTTATCCCGTTTATTTAAATACAATATTAATTTTTTAAATTTATTTTAATTTAAATTTAAATTAAATTAAATACAGTAGGAATACAATAAAAAATTTAAATTTTTATCACCTAAGGCGTTTTGGCTTTCTAGTATAGAAATACATTATTTGCCAATTTTTATTTTGTAGTTTGATTCATTAATGCTATTAAGTTTTTTCGATTTCTAGTTACTAAGTTTTACAAGAGTTTAACAACCAATTGCTAATGGTTATGCGACATAGTAAAATCACATTAAACTTTCTTTCTACTTGCAATAATTAGTCATCAAATATGCAAATGAAAGGCAAACTTCCATTACCATTATAATTGCTTATAACCTTTAAAGAGATTATAGAGATTAGCCCTTTAATCACAACAATAATCTATGGCTACAATATATCGCTACAATGGTTTTGAACAAAATTTAATGAAAATTCTATTAAATATTTGTGTGAAATTAAAATATTGTTATCTACCATTTAAATAATCATTTTTTTTTAACTTATGTTATTATTATATAAATAATTCTTATGAAATTTCAAAATTCATTTTTTCCTTACAAAGAACTTCGGTTAATGGTATGGGTTATAATTTATAAACCATATGAATAACTCTATAAAATAATAAATAAATACTATCCTGAGAATCTATCCTTCACAATGTCCCAATGTCCCAAACTTGAGATTAGCCCATTTTTGAACGTTTAATTCAAAAATTTTTCCAACAAATTGTTTACAAATTTGACTAATCGGCTAAAAACACAATAGATTTTCAAAAATCTTTTGAGTTTGGAATGAAAAGTAAAGAATACGTTTTCAAATATATTTTTCATGTGGCCCTTAAAAAAATTATTCCCTCACTTCTTTACTAACAGTCGATTAGTAAACATTCACGAAAGCTCTCATCGATTTTTGATTGTTGGTGATACTATCAATTATTTCACCCATATAAGTCATCTAATACGTGTTAAAGTATCTTTCCAAAAATAAAAATATAAAAATTATTTCAAGACAACATTTTCAGTCGTCATTCCCTCACTAGAAAAATAGAGGTATTAACTATGTCTAAATACTAATTGCACAGAAAAGGTTGCCAAAGACAGTAAACTTATACAAAAATTCAGAAGTACCAAACGTTTATGTACCAAGATTTTTTAAGTTATACTTCATTTACTTCATATACGATATATAAAGTAAGAATTTGAAATAGTCGAATTGGAATTTTTTTATTTTTTTGCTTAATTAATCCTAAAACCTTAAACCCACCGTTTTTTTTTCTGTTAAAAAGATGTGAAAATCATTCATATTGACTTAAGTGAAAATTATTGCTGCAAGTACAATACAGAGATACAAGCAGTTCATTTTGACGAAACAGGACAACAAATAACACTTTACAGTGGACTTTTATATTTACCTAACAATGATAATGTTATGACCCAAAATTGTTGTTCTCTATTAAACAATAACAGACATTATTTAATAACAGTATGACCTGTAAAAACTGTTCCCTCACTTTCGAAATTATAAATCATCCTTATAATTCGTCTAAAGTAAGCTTATTCTGGGGACTACTATATTGGTAAAATCTAGTTACACAAATACCATAAAAATATATATTTTTTGTAATTTTTTTTTCTACCTAATTTCGGAATTTGATGAGAATTAACCCCCTACTGTGGCCTATAGTACACTAAAACTAAAGTTTTTTTTTTCAAATAAGTTTTAAGTTTTATAACATCAATCAAGTCTTTTTTAAATGTTAATAGGTTTAAATTATCAATCACTGTTCTTTTTTTTACTATTTTTTCAGAGAACTTAAAATTTTCTAAACATCAATCAATTATGTCGAACTCGGTAGTTCCTGGTTGGTTAAAATATGATATAACTAAAATTTTGTACAATACATTTAATATAGAAGTTAACCGTAATCGTAAATCACACGTTTCATGTGTCCATTGTTACAAATGCATACATTGTTATCAATTAAATATACTATGAAACTACAAAAAAACAACAAAGGAAAATTATTTATAAAGTTTCAAAAATCTTAAATGTTAACGAAAATGTTCAGTTAACTTGGTGAAGTTAATAATGAGATGACCGTTTTATATATAGCTTGTTTCTTTCTTTGAGTGATAGCCTTTCTCTAGCTCATTGAATTTTGCTCCAACTTTCTCCGAAAGCATGTCACTACATTCTACAATGAATGCGGTAAACGAGAATTGGATCAATAACGAATAAATGGAAACTGCTTTACAGTTTGTAACAACCAAAAAAATGATTTTATTGTAGCAATTTGAACTAAATATAACGGTAGTAGGTAGAGTATTAGAATAAAGATAGTAATGTTAAGGTCAATTTACCTGATATCTCGTGGTGCAGTTCTTATAGCTACATAGAGCCAATGGCTTAGTCCCGAGGTGAAGACAACAATTCCAATAGAGATAAACACAAACAACACAGCAACAATCGGGCCCAAGTAGATCCAGAGAAGGGCCGCGAAAAGCACTAGTCCACTGGATATTAGGAGCATCGCGAATAGGGCTGGGACCTTTTTGTGGCGGATTGAATCGGAAAATTTGGATGGTTGTGCCGCGGTTGGTTTGATATCCGAGTCAATCGGTGTTGTTGTCGACTCGTTTGTTGGCGGTGTCGACGACGCCGATGATGGCTCGGTTACGTCTACCACAGTATGTGCAACGGTGTTCGCTTCGATGCCACCACTTTTTGCCTCTTGATGTCGAATTACCGACTCGTCTTCTCCTTCCTCGACTGCACACTTTACGGAACCTAACGAGAAGAAGTATACTTTATAATTTCAATTAATGACAAATTACTTCATTTAAAACCTATACTTTGGGCAGAGATGTTCCGATACCCATAAGTAGTATCGATTCTATCGATAGTATCAATAATATCGATCCCAAAGTATCGATTCTTACTCATATCGATATATTTTTTACTTCCTTTTATTTTCACTAATATTAAAAGTAAATAATTTTTTAGAATTGATTGAAATTCTCTTTTTTTAACAAGTTCCAAAATAACAGCCACAGAATTATTAATTACAAATAAGCATATGAAATGAATCCACTTGTATTAATTGAAATTAATTATTTATATTAAAATTTAAAATAATACACAGACAAACAGATCGCTGAAGCAAAAAACTCTGTTGTATCCAGATTATCCGAAAACAGTATTTCTCCAGACATTTTGGGGACAATCTATTCCGTGTTTGTGATATTATTGTACCCGCTTTGGAAAATAAGCACTTACTTGGAACTGATGTTCAGAAAGGTTCGTTCAGAAATCAAAAATTGTATAGTAACATTCGTTCAGTAAAATTCAATTCGATACCAACTACTTTAGTTTCGATAGTAGCTAATATCGCAAAATTTAAAAGTATTTGGTATCGAAACAAAAGTATCGAGTATATACTCGTATTTACTTGTATCGAAATGTCCCCAACACTGGGCACTTGATCTAAAAATAACTTTTGAAGCTCATTCAGAATCTAACAACTTCACTTTTAACCGAATGCGTTTTTACGGGGATATTCTGGTCTAGAGACATGACTTTTGGACATGAAATTAAAAAATCTATAACAATTTGTCAATTGAAATTCATTTTAAAAATGCAGGTATTAGTTCACAGAATGTACTTAAAACTGCATAGCAGTAGCAGTTCGAAATTTTCTTAAAAAAAAAAACAGTGTTTGAACTATTGTACGCACGTGAGAAGTTAAATTTAGTTATACTTAGTTTTACTAAAACTGAAGTTATACTTATTTGTCGAAATTAAAAAAAAAATGTTCTAATCTACTACCATAGCATATTTCGTTAATGCCAGAAATGGTACACCAGTTACTTGTAGTTTGTGATAACTAAAATATGATACAATTTTAAACACAATTTTTATTTTAAATGTCAATAGGTATACCGGAAAGTAATGTCGTTTTTAAACCAATAGTCATTCAATTGCCATTTATCTGCTTATAAGTTATTTCAAAGTGGTACATAAGACATTTTATGATCAGAGTATTTTATCAAGTTAGTAAAAATTACAAAATATTATTCCCAACTCTATATTGAAATGGTAGGACCAAAAACCCGAAAGAATATAAATTTGGTATTGTATGCTTTTCGAGTTTCATAGGATAGGAACGCAAAGTTGTTACTATAAACATTTTTAATGCTTACCTAAGTGCATTAGAAATTCATTAATGCCAAATAAGTTTTTTTTTAGTTCAAATTCGATCATTTTCATTTCTCCATCTGGTATCAACGAAATATGATAAAAAATTTAACTAATTAAGGGAAAAAATAGTGCCAAATGTATGCTAGAAAGTCGAAGAGCTGTCAAATAATCCTAATCAATCTTAATCGATCGACCAAATATCCTAAAGTGTCCAAAAACTGTTAAAAGATAAAATTTTATGCTGCAACCCGATAATGCAAGACCCCTCTACAGAAGAAAAGCTCTGGAAAAAACTTATTAATTAAGAGGGAGTTAATATTGTCGTACCCACTATAACCGTTCAAAGATTTTCATCGGATTTCAATTTATTTCAATCGTTACCACATTTGCTAAGTGGTAAAAAAATTTAAAGGCTAAGGGATGTTCAAAATGTAATTTTTTGATATTGTCCTTACTAATCAATTGGTTTTTACTAATATGATATTAAAAATTTGCACAATCGATGTCAAAACGTTGATACAATTGAGGCTAATTATATCAATGATTTAAAATCAAAAGTTGTAACAAAATTTTATGTTTTAATTGTATATTGAACAAACGACAATACTTTCTGGTCCCCCTAATAATAGGCAAATGTATGTATGATGTCAAAGGCAGAAAACGAAGAATATAAACATATACATATGAGTGTAATACAGATATAATAATTTGTCTCAATTTTGAACTAATTGATTGTAGTCATTGGTTTCAATGACAATATTTGTGACATTATTTTTTTATAAGGCCGCTAAAGAAGTATAACTTCAAAAATTTCGACCTCAATAATATGGAAATATTTGTTCACGATACAATCACATCGATACAATTTCACAAATATAATTTAAAACTGCACAATTTTTACTATAAACGACACATTTAGAAAGAATCATTCTTTTAACCTCAGACAAATTAAAAATATTAAATTTTTAAAATTGAAACTAATTTTTCACTTTCTTCCTTCCAACAATCATATACAAATTTAGTTACTATGGGTTATAAAAATATTTAGTCATGTTTTTTTTCTTTACAATAGTAATTAAGTATGTTAATATTAATGCAAATATAGAAATAGTTACCTTCTTTGTCTTTGTAAATTCAAACTTCTGGTGGATATATTTAGATACAATATAACGAAGGAAATGTAAAAAAATGAAAATACTTATTAAAAAATGCTTTGAACTGATAAGAAACATATGATAATTACCTTACTAATTCATTAATTACGAGAGAAAAAACAAATAGCATAAGGACAATATATTTTTTATGCAATTAAAATTATGATTTAATTTAAATTATAATTGGTTGAAAATATTTTTAGTTTCGATTTCAATAAAATATGATTTTAATGAATAACTACTTAAATAATGCATATATAATTACTATTTTGCAATCAAACTATTGAATTCATAAAAAAGGAGTTAATAATTATTGATAATTTCTTAATCACATAAATTAATAGAAATTATTTATGCGAAAGATGGAAAAATCATACAAAATTTACCCATAAGACGTATAAGACTATATACTATAGAGTAAGATAGTATATAATAAGGTATTCCAATCTTGCAATGTATCATAAGAAATGTGTCTAAATGTGGCGCCACCGCAAATCAAAACTATGTACTTTTATGTGATGTAATCAATAGTAAATAAAGTAATTTAAGTTAGTGCTCCCGACACACTTATGGCGGCGCCACATCTTGACTTATTTGAATACTTTCTATATATTGTCTTACTATGAAGGAAATCCTAATGAATTATAAGGCCAAAGAAACTGTTTAGTAACATAATAATTGAAAAGTTTGTTCTATTTGTATGATATATTAATATAAAATTATTTAAGAGATATTCATAAAAAATCTTTTATTTTCTTTTATTTATGCCCTCATAAGAAGTAAGTAAAGTTTGATTTAAACAAATAATTCAAGGTTGTAAAAAGTTGGTGAAGTAAGGACTTCAAGGGGTGGGAATCTATACATTGCCGTTTACTGGATAAATCCAGATCTGATAAATAGATTGACATATAGCTATAAATAAATTAATTATTAAATAATTAATAAAGAAATCCTGCCATGGTACCATTTGTATATTTTCTTATGCAAACGCTTATCTATGATTGGTTGCCTTATCTTAATAAGTAATCTTTAAAGGATACACAAAACATTAAAATAATCATTATCAATGTCAAATTTTATGATATAATTTCTGAAATTAGGTAATTTAATTGGAAACAATGAAAATTCGTATTGGCATTGAATTCGACAATGGGTTTCTATACAATTTTTCGTTGTTTGGCTTGAGTTACAAAAATTTAAAGCAAAAATAAACCATAGTTTTTATTATCACTAAATTGTGATACTTAAGCAATGGGTTGTACGTAATTGGCCGAAAATATTTTGAACTAATATTGTCAAAACTGAACCAGTAAAGCTTTTGGTAATAAGACGTATATAGAAAGAAAAATAATGATCTTTCCTATTATTGTGAATTATCTAAATATTGCCATATAAATTTAAATGTAGAAAAAAAAAGTAAACTATTAATGTTTCAAAAAATTGACGACCATTTATTATAAGATTAACATAACTATGAAAAATACATTTTGGCTTGCGTATCTGCAACCAGCAATCCATGTATGTATAAATAGTTGTATCATTGGTCATAGTGATCATATGCAGCACTTTCATAGTGAAAAACGGTTAATTATTAAAAAAATTATTTATTTACAAATAAACTTAAAGTGATCCTGACTATCTGAAGAAAGTAAAGATTTTTGGGATTTTTTTGCTTAACAGATTTGAATCTTTTCAATGACTTTTAGTGTTAAGTTTTGCAAAAATTTTTGCAGGAACCCGTGGTTCCCAGAGTATTAAAAGTGTTTTTAATCAGTCTTTAAGAATTGACTTCACTCAAAGAATTTCATTCAAAATTGAACCCAGAAATTATTAAGAAAGATAAATATAGGAAATAAAAAAAACAACTTACCATTTATAAAATCTTGATGAACTTCTTTCTGATCATCGTTCAATTCAATGTCTGCTATATTAATTTTCACGTCCTTATTATCGGAAACAGAAGTTAAATCAGGTTTTTCATTTGAAGTTTCTATTGTGTCTTTTTTCTTTTCTATTGCAGATGTCTGAAACCAAAAAAATTGGTCAAATTCAAAACATTCCTACTAAATCAAATGTTATTTATATAATCAAAAATAATTTACACTTAATAATTAAAAAGTTTAAATAAAAGACTTGGTTTGGTATCCTTAGTTTTAATGAAATGTTTATTAATCCAAATAAGATTTTTTCGCTGACTTTGAACAGTTATACTGTGTATACAATATATAAAATATATTGCAGTTCAATTTATGTAGTATAATTTAACACAATAATATACAAAATCAATACAATAATATACAAATTTAATATAATAATATACAAATTTAATATAATAATATATAAACTCAATATAATAATATTTAAAAAATCATACCTCCAACATAAATTCGAACAGAAGTTCAAACAAAAATATTCGTGACGTATTACCCAGATACGTATTTCGATTGCCAAGCAATCTTCATCAGTGGTCATCGAGTAGCTTGGATCACTCCGTAACTTCTATGTGATGATTCACAAAATAATCACGGATTGACCTCAATTTATATGTCGTGCCTTTCTCTTTTTGCGATGTGGTTATGGAGGGGGGTGTGTTCCCAAATTTCTTTACTTTCACCAAATCCTTCGTAAGCAACCCGAAAAGTGCCGAATTTTGAATTGGACCATTCTCCCAATTTAGTACCTTTCCCTTTCTCTTACCAATTTCTATGCTTTCGAGTGCATCCAATCTGTTTGTGCGGTGAACATTTTTTAGAAGTCTAACTTCTGCAAATGTATGCCCTGTTTCCAGTGCATGTTCTGCCACACATGATTTTTCCACTCTTGCATATTTTATGTTTGCCAGATGTTCCTTATACCTAACCCCTATTTGTCTTCTAGTCTGACCGACGTAGCTTTTATCACAGCCCGTGCAAGGGATTTCATAAATTCCTGATTTTTGTATGTCCGGAATTTTATCTTTGGAACCATTGAAAAATCCACCCAACTTTTTGGTTGTATATCCCGCCTTTATTCCAAACTGTTTCCATATCCTTCCGATTTTTTGGGAAATCCCTGGATAATAAGTTAACACAGACCAACGGTCTTCTGGTCCTTCCATCGTTCGTAAAGTGGTTGCTGATAATTTTTTCCTCCAAAGAGCCCTTTTGAGAATTCTCAAAAGGGCTCTGGGTAATACGTCACGAATATTTTTGTTTGAACTTCTGTTCAAATTTATGTTGGAGGTATGATTTTTTAAATATTATTATATTGAGTTTATATATTATTATATTAAATTTGTATATTATTGTATTGATTTTGTATATTATTGTGTTAAATTATACTACATAAATTGAACTGCAATATATTTTATATATTGTATACACGAAATGTTTATTGTACAATGTTTATAGTTAAAATTTTATAATTAGTATTAGACTTATTGACCAATTGACTACTTACCTATAGTACAATTGTGTATGTGTTAATTTGAAAAGAAACAAATTAAAAATAAATAATAAAACATTTAGACCCCGACATTTTTTAATTGTATTAAATTAATTTGTGTTGAAATTTTTAGATTTAAATAATAATCGCAGATATTAATTGCTAATTTAAGCAATTCTGTTTTTCTTCTTTAGTCAGACTAACTAATACTGTAATACCTTATTTTTATTAGCTTATTTACTTTTCCCATCTTCTTTTAAATCTACATGTGCCAGCTCAGTTCCTAATGAATTCTCATTGTTATTCAAATATTTAATTAATTAGATAAAATTGTTCCAAAACAATCAACAGTTTAAACATGAGGAAATAATTTATTTAAAAAAACCAATAAAACGACTTTTGGAATCATAAAGCAATTATAAGTAGTAAAATGGTAATTAAACGTCAAGTGTTTCAACAGCTGTTTTGAAACTTCCTTTTTTTTAAAATATTGTATTTTAATTGCAAACATATAAGAAGCGAATGTGTTCTTAAATATCTAATACATCTTAAGCGACTTCTTATGAGATTAGCTCTTAGCTTTCTATTGGGTTAAATAAATCTGTCGAAGAAAAAGGAAAACCGGTTCTTCGGAAGAAATCTTTTTTTCAAAAATCGTTCGAAATAGAACATATAGCTAAAAAAATTACAAATGACAATGTAATCGAATATTTTGCAAAAAATAAAATGAATTATTAAATATGTAAAAAAGCTGTTATTTATAAAGAAAAAATCCAGTTGTAAAAAACTATAATTATTGGAAACTTTTGGATAGAAATAAGATGATCTATTTGATTGCATTATTGACTAGTCGAAAAAAAATTATTGTGACATATGAACCAATATTGTTTTATTCATTAGTTCTGGAATATTATATTCGTCTCTACTTTTGGGAGGGTCATAAAATGACAAAGCTAATAAACAACATATTGGTATATCTATATAAAAAATCGTTATTATGAAAAGCATTGTTGTTGTTGTTATTTATCGCCGCTTTATCTAGGGTTAATAAAGAATTCAACCGAGAAAAATTAAAATTTCGCCTATCAATTTTAAAACGGTTTTCTAGTTAACCTACCAGTTTACCACCCTTAACCACTCGGTTACCAGTAGGATTGAAAATTGTATCAACTAGAATAATAGAACTTACTTTGTCAAAATGGGAATAAATGATACTCAATGTCAGGAAAAAGGATTACTCAACTAAATAAACGTGATATTTACTCGTTATTTAGCTATATTTTAAATCCTGCCGCTGGAAACATTTAATGGGAAGGTCCTATCCCATCCAACGGATTTTCCAGACATTGCCTCTTTAGATTACCACTTGTTCCGGTCGATGGAACCTACATGATTTATCTGATTAGTGCTTTGCAGAGAACTTTTGCTATGAAGAGAAACTGGGGGGAATTGTGGAAAGTTTCTAAAGATGACCAGTTCTTTCGAACTGATGTCCAAATGTCGCCAGAAAGATAGGCTAATGATGGACAGTATTTTCAATGAAACGTAATGTACCATGGATTCACAATTGATTTCTTAGAAAATAGCGGAAACTTATTACATTTATTTCACCTATGCAATCATGTATTTTGTTCGGGATCAGGATACGTTTTACAACCTTATATCCTTATAACATTTCATGATCATTATTATGCCAACGGTGGTTGGGAAGAAATCCATCGCGAAGGTGAGGAATTCCAAGACTCGATTCTATTAATCCTAATCTCTAATATCTAATATTTCATTTGAGAATCTTGAGAATCTCTATGAGTTCGAAGAATTACCACAAATTTATGGAGAAACCATCATAACACAAAACCACAATCTTTACCTACAATAACATTATAACTATTGACATTTATAATTTGTTATGTGAATAAACGAGTTAACATTGTCGTGACAAAAAACAGGTTTTATTTTAAATTCGTTTTTCTAATTTTCAACCATCTTAGAGTTACAAGAAAATTCAATTTTGAATCATTTTCGGTTAAAGAAATATATTGTTATATACGTTATATATCTACATTTTCTCGATTCGTATAGGCAAAACACATTGCAGATAGAAATCATAAACTCTTGGGCAGATATTTTTAATTGTAGCGATTAGCAAATGGCTTTAAACATTGAACAAAGAATGTTTATTTAAAATTATTTTTTACAGGCCTCTTATTATGGAAAATTTGTGATCTTGGCAAAAATAAAATCCAAAAATTCAAGGATATATTGGGATTTACTTAATTCTACATATTTTGGATGATTCATGGATAATACGTCTTCTAAGTTATCGAAGAAAGAACTTTAAAGGTAGAAAGTTACACCCAAAAGTAGTTTTGATATTTTTAGCCAAAATGAGTAAACGATTATTATAAGCTTTTGTAAGTGGCAAATTTTTAAAACTTATGAAATTATGGAAATTATGCCAATATAATATCAAACTATAATTGAACGGAGATATCTATATTTCCGAATCTAAAACATTTAGCATAAAATATAAGTCTAAGGAACAAAAAAAGTTCCGTTAGTAAAAATATTAATTTGATAATTTTTGTAACACTGTTATGTCGACATGGTTTCCGTTAAGAATATGAAAGTGTATTTGAGAAGAAACCTTTAGTATTAATATTGGTGCGGTATGAATGGTTTACTATCATATGAGAGTGTAAATGTGAAGTCATTTAAAAATTTCTAATCTAACGGAAATACGAGTACGAATGAACAACTTTTTCTTCTTTCACCGCTTCATTGAACATCACTGTCATTTCAATATTTATATTGTGATTTTTTCATTAAATCTCTAGAATACAAAAATAAATAAAACCACTTTTTAAATAAATTTGAATAAAATATCATTCCTGACGTTTGAGTGCATAATTAATTATTATGTAAGAAAACGTGCATTTGCATTTCTAAAATCTATGCATTTTAATCTTTTTTCAGTAAAAAACGACTGATTTTTTATGATTTAAAAATTGTTGCAATAGGTAGTACTAACTACAGCGGTGTAGCAATAAAGTTAATGAAAAAGTAATCACCGTAAACACCTTTCAATAAAAAATAAATTAGACTTCAGATTTATACAGTTTTCTTGGCTTAATACGAAAAATTCTATTAATATTATGGTATATTATGGTAAAATTTCAGATCCTTGGTGATAACAGTTTAACACAAATTCTCAGAGAACTAGGACCAAAATAAGCAATTAAAACTTGATTTTTATTCGCGACATTTCGGCCTCTTTATTGAGCCTTCCTCAGGCGTTCATAAACAATCGCTTTAACTTTGTCAACAATAATCCTTGTCATAATTCATTTTATACATACGGTACAGTTAATAATAGTAATAATAAAAGCTTTCAGGATATATAAATTTCAATAAAAAAATTTAGTTACAAATGATACTCTTTAAACCTAACCGCTCAGAGACTAAGCAATGTTGAGCGGTTAGATTGAAAGAGTATAATTTTTATTTATCCTGGTAGCTTTTATTATTACTATTATTAACTGTACCGTATCTATAAAATGAATCATGACAAGGATTATTGTTGACAAAGTTAAAGCGATTGTTTATGAACGCCTGAGGAAGGCTCAATAAAGAGGCCGAAATGTCGCGAATAAAAGTCAATTTTTAACTATTTATTTTGATCCTAGTCCTCGGAGAATTTGTATCAAATTGTATTAATCTATTATTCAATTAAGAATATTTTGGGGTGTTATGAATTGGTATGCATAAATTTTTGAGTTGTTTCAAGAATCTAAATTACTTAAAGGAACCTAATGAATCTAAGAATCCTCTCTGGATTATTTCCCAGAAAATCGTGGTTACATTAGGAAAGACCAAGAAAAGGGATTTTATAAATGATATCAAAACTATGGTAAATGATATTATCAAGGAAATGAAACCTTCAAATAATTGCTGAGCATTGTTGGTTATAAAAACCTAATATTTTCTATGAAATCCATTCAAAATCACGTCCATGGTTGATTTAAGAAAAAACGCAAAAGATACCAAAAGATCACGAATCAATTGTAATTGATACTTTCTTTGTTAATCGCAGTTAATGGTTACATAAATATATTTATAATCGTTATTTTAACTTGGTGGAAAAACCAAATATTCTGCCTCTCGTGATATAAGAAATATTTTTCATCAAAGGAAACAATAGATAAAATATTAGCCTATGGAGGACATACTTTAATATTTTTTATTTTTCAATGTATAAATTCAAGGCAAAAAAAATGTGTAGAACTATAATAATAGTACTTTATTACTTTAAACTTTGATATTTTTAACATATAATGAATTTTCAGAAAAAATCAATGTATGACATCATAATTTTTGGTACAAAATTTCAAATTTGAAGGTTTGTTCATTGAAGATTCTAAAAGCCACAAATCGTGAATTTGCTATGCATTAAATATTGATATTAATTAGAATTTTATTGTTTAAAGCTTCTAGGGTCTTATTACCACCCGAAATTATTAAGTATAAATACTTTTATAGTTATAAATTTAAATTCAACTGGTCTTTTTTACTTTTATAAATGTAGAGGAAGTGGAATTAAAAAGCAATTAGAAAAATGAAATTTCCGAGTTTTGTTTACTTTGGGCAACTTATTAACATAAATTACAACTAATTTATTCAAACTTTAAAAGTTTTTTTTTTTAATTTCCATATGATAATAGAATTTTAGTCAATATTTTGTAAATTCAAATCAATTTTATTGAAAGTCATTCATATACTTATTGAAATGTAAATTTGAATAGAGTGAAAGGAAAATTTTCGATTCGAATATTTCAGAGACTTGAATAAAGGCGAAAAAAAAATTATAAACAAAAAGACAGACATAAAGTGTGTCAAGAAAAACGAGTATTCCTATATTAAAAAAATTGGTCATGAAATTTAACCAATAATTAAAAATTAATAAACAATTTAATATTTTATAAATCGTGTTTTAACGGACTTCTGTAAGCCATTTTTTTTCATATTTGAAGTATGAAATTTATTGCTTTATAATGTAGATAGATACTATATATGTAGTTTAAGATTATTGACCTTTTTCAATATTTGTTGAGTTCACACTATAGATTAAAAAACGATGTAATAAAAAAAATATAGCTTTACTAAAGTGTGAAATATGTCTGTGTTTTTACATACAAGAAAAATTTAAAACAGAAATACATCTTTATAAATATTGAATCAAAAGTATTTGTGAAGAATTATTGTTTATCCCAAAATTATTTATGAAGTTTTTAATTAAATTTTATATGGTTAACTACAATTTTTCCCTGGAGAATTTATTTTTCTCTTAGTATGGATACTTTCACAAAAAAAGATGGATTTATGTAGGAAAACATATGAGAAAGGTTGAATTTGAAGCAAAACATAAGAAAAAAAGTAAATAACAAAATAACTAAAATTATTTTCGGATAGTTAATTTACAGTGCTGTCCTATAGTTTTTTATGAGAAAATACTCTGAAAATCGATATGGAAATCGTTTGATATTCTTTTGTAAAATCCTATAGGAATCCACATGGAAATCCATTCGAAAACAGCACCATAAGACTCCATATGGATTCCTATGTGGATTTTTTTGATAGGGAAGTCAATTGAGGTATATATTTTTAAGTGGCATCAAAATCTACCAACTCAAAGAAATATATATTTTATTAAAATTTTAGACTAATACTATACAGAAAAAGCCATTACTGAATCGTTTTTTTTTTCATTCTCAACCTCTGCTGGTTGACTATTTGAGCAGCCTTTGAACATAAGTGTTCGGGATGGAAAAGAAATTCTTACAATAGTCAATAGACAATAGTAATTAAAGACAATTCGGCTCAAGTGTACTTTAGCACACCCACAATCTGGCAACGTTGCATTTTCGACTTTGTTTTTAATTTAATTCGCGATTAAATCAGTCTATCATGGAAATTTAACCCCAAAAAAAAGAATTATACCATGTTAGAATTGAATTAACAAAAATATCGCGAATTAAATTAAAAACAAACTCGAAAATGCAACGTTGCCAGATTGTGGGTGTGCTAAAGTACACTTGAGCCGAAATTCTATAAATCTTAAGAAACTGAACTTTAAGATCAATACAGATTTTCAATGAATTTTCGTCAAGTCTTCTTCCTATTAGACTACGTAAATATATATATCCCTACCGCTTGGTTTCACTAATTACTCACAATGTCACTATTTGTTTTCAATAAATCGTTATATTTTTTTAAATCGATACATCGAATAGATTTTTTTTTATTAAATCATCGAATCAATCCGATGTATCATATGGTAACCATAAAATAGACTCGATACATCGATGTTTATTGAAGACCTTTACCGAGAGGGCAGCAAAGGCTAAAACGCAAAAGACATGTGCTTTTTGAAGGAAATAAATTTGAAAAAAAATTTGATAAAACAAAAGCAAATTGACATTAAGCTAATAAACTTAAAAAAAATGAATACAACAAAAATTTGCTCATCCGCTTACGTAACCAAAAATCATTCATTCTCTTGATTTTATGTCCACAAAAAATGGCCAATTTAAATTTAAATCGTATATTTGGTATTCACAAAAATCATAAAAAATATTTATTCTAACAAAACATTTTTTGTTTTGTGTTTATTTTTTTATGAATTTTCTTCAGAAAAAAATAATTTGAAACACCAAATAATAAACCGGCTTCATATTTAAATTTATCGTAGCTTTGTAAGCCTAAAGCAATTACAATAATAGGCGATAAATTGGCAGTTTTTAAAAGATCAGAAAAATATAATACCCAAAACATTTTATAGCACCAATTAAAAATATTCTAATGGAGTTATGATAAAGAGTTGATTTTTTTTTGCTTGAATTTTCAAGTAGTTTTTCATTGGAAAATATAAAATTCAAGGTAAGTTTTTTTTAGCATTGACATTACACAGGTGTTATAAAAAATACAATTTTCGGCTTTAAATTTTTTTAAATTAATTGTAGGAACTATAACTCCTATTCAATCATATATAATTTTCCAAATAGGTATATAATTATTTAAAAATTTGGAAAAAAACCGAAGATATAAAATACAAAAGAACATAGATGGCAGATTTTCTTAAGGCGGGGGTAGGGTTTCAAGGTAAAAAAAAATACTTTTTTTGCGATTTTTTTTTTTTAAATATGGATTGAGTAATTTTATTCGGACCTTTTATACATTATTGAGTATACTTTCGACAATGTAGGGTAATTTTTTCATGCAGAAATATTGAAGCATAAGCCGGTAACAGAGCTTCCCCCAGAACGTCTTGAGAAAAAAACAATTTGCGGTGTTCACCATAACTCGGCTGGAAATTATTTGAAAATAAAAAACCAAGAAAAATTATTCAAATTATGTTCAAATCTTCCCCCCAACGTTCTCTGATAATTTTTTTTTTCATTTAAAAATTTTTGGCGGCCATTTAAAGTGTAAGCTGTTATTTTCCAATATAAATTCCGCCATTTTGGGGGTGGAAAACACCCTTAATGTAAAAAAAAATTTTTTTACTAAACGTTGGGGGCCGGTATTTTATATGTCAAAAATGTGTATAAAGTTTGAAATGAATCGGTCAAGTAGTTTTGAAATGACAGTGAACACGGACTTTGAAAAAGTAGTTTTTAGAAAAACGCGTCTAAAGTTTATGAACTACCCCGACCGCCCCCAGCTGTTGGAGTTGGAGCGTTAAAGGCCAGGAGATTAATAAGACAATAACTTTAAGAATATTGCTTCTATCGACCTAAAATTTTAAGGACATATTCTTGAAATGTTAAACAATAAGATAAGAGAAAAAAAATCGATTTTTCGAAAGTAAAAACCCTAACCTCCCCCTTAATAAGAAAGTGTTATTAATTTACCTAAGAATTTAGCGATAATAACAAAGCTAAGGATACTAAATTGTTATAATTGGTCCTTGCTATCATGCAGATGTGAGACATAGACTTTAAAATCAGAGGACTAGAAAAAACCTAATGCTTTCGAGATGTGGGGTGAGGGCACCGCTGGTTTAGAAATACTGCTGTAGATTAACGTCGGAAAGTAAAAGGGTAATAAAGAAATCATTCTTGAATCTTAAATTTTAAAATTAACAAGTACTTAGGCTAGAATGATAACAGGACTTAATGACCATCAAGCATTGATCAAGAACACGCCTGTATATAATTGGAGTAGCTACAAATAGACTTTTCATCTTTGAAAGCTTTGAGCTTTTTATAGAACTAAAATCTATCATACACGTGTTATTGTAATGCAGCATTAAACGCAGTGGTTACTTAGGGACCTAGGATCCTAGTTCTTTATAGGTCAAAAACATAAGTCTTCAAGCCTAACAAACCGTAAAAAAAATTAATCTAAGAGCTTTAAATCAAACTTAAACTATATCAATATTGGTTTTAAAGTGCCACAGAATTTGTTGTCAGAAAAATCACCTTGAAAACCCACCCATGCAATTTTTCAGCAACTGTTACAACTCTTTATAAATTCAGACATCAAAATTGACGATTGTTAAGTAATAAGTAATTTGGTTTTGCTGAAATTCTTTCGAAACTTGACCAATACGTTTTTATTTTTCCATAATTTGCAAAAAGTATAATTGGCAACCACAATAATTACTTATTTTATTAAAATTGTTCTGTCGCTCTTGGCAAAAACTAAAAATAACTACAGTACACAGTTCCCAGGGTTGGTTCTACGGTTTTAAGTACCCCGGGCAAAATAAATTTTGGCATCCTTGTACATAATAGCCTACCTATACAAATTTACTACAAATTAAAAAAAAATAGACAAAAATGGAAAAAAAAGTTTTTTGGTTCTGCACCCCGGACAGTTCCATAGTATTTACTACTAAAAATTTAAGCTGCAGTTGTTAAGCACAAAAACTCAGCTTGGATTCTAAGTTATTGAATCATAGTCTAATAATTTTCACCTCTATAACAAAAGTAATGTCATAAAATGAAAATTAAGTTCATGTTTATATTAGTGACGTTATTGATTTTAATCCGCAAATAAATCGGAGCATAATGAAAACTTCCCAGCAAAAGAGAAAATTATACGATATTAGAATTAGAAGCACAGTAAGAATTCAAATTGAGCAGAATTCAATTTTAAATTTTATATTTGCAATTTGTAATGATGTAACAATAGAGGTACCCAGTATTATATAAAGTATTATATAATACAATGTGATGCTAGGCCAAATTATAAAATTAATCATAATCTTTTGCCTTAGAAAATGCAATATTGTATATAAAACGGTTTATAACTAAAATGCCATTAAATTTGAGTTTTGACTTTTTGACTTTTGGACTTCTTTACTCATATTCACCTGAAAACATTAATTATACTTAAGTGGGTAAAATACAATCATTTTTATTTACAAGGATGTTACAATTTTAAAAACTATTCATTTTCACATATTTTTTTTATATTTTAAACGCTTAATGAGGCTACTACATAATTATGTACTGGTGATTTCAATGCCAGGAGATATCCACAGTTTACATTGAAGACTTAAATGCAATAATTGGATTCGCATGATTTTTCAATTTTTTTTTACTTCATTAAATAATGCTTATTTACGTCATTATTGCATTCAATGTTATACTGTAAAGTATATATTGTGCCTGGGTGCACAAATATATAAATTCACTTTAAAGAGGAATACAATTTCAATATAAAGGATATTGCGATAATGAACCCATATATATTGATGCACGTAATAAGTTCCTCATTTTTTATTTTATTTTTATATTATTTTTAGATTATTCTATTATTGCTTTAGCCTTGCGATAAAATGTTTTTGCTGTCTTATTTAAATTGGCAGTGATTTTTAATGTAGACAATCGTTTCGTGCAATTTTACTTATATATCAAAACCATTTACATATACGTATTTGGAGAAATACTTAAAATTGTAAGCAAAATGTATTGAATATGCTTTCCAATGGCAAAAAGATTAAACTAAAATAAAAAATTGTTATTTTACAAACGTCAATTCCATTATGGTTGATATAAGATGTTTTTTTTTATTGCAAAAATCGAATGCCATTTACGGTTATTTTGCTAAAAAGGTGTTAATAAATTGCAAAAGATAAATGCTGTATTAAAAGTAGATAAATATTTAAAACTTTGGTAATATTTTTTAATCAGTTTATGTTGTAAATATTTATTTTGAAGTGAGAATTCATGGAAACCAGTTCCGTGAAAACAATAAAATGAAATTATTTTACCGAAAACAAAATTCAATGAATATTTTTGGCGTTAATTATTTTTAGCGATTAATTGTAAAAGTGGTGGGTTTTTTGGTCTGACGATTTCTCTTTGCTCAATTTAGTCCTTTGTTAAAATCTACAGAAGGAGAAAATTTAAACAAAAATTACTATCCTTGTAGTAGTGGTGGAAATTTGTCTCCTGTAGGCTATTCAATTTTTGCCACCCCTACCGACCTCTGAAATTCGGTACCATATTTTGCAACCATATTAATTTCATTTATTCTATTAATGGAATCGCAATTTGTGCTTTATCGCCGTTATTACATTAATTTTTCCTGGGGGTAGTAAATTGTTAGGCCAAATTTGCCGCCATCTTAAATTTGCCACCTCAGACTTTAGCCTACTCAGGCTGTTGGTAAATTCGCCACTGGATCAACTGTATGTTACTATTTTATTCGTGGATTAATGATAGTGGACTTTTTTATCTTAATTTCCAATCCCTCATCTTCGAATTAGCTGATAGTATTAAGTGGAAATTTAAAAAAAAATCAATCTCTTGTTTCAACGTTTATGGATTATTTATAATAAGTAAAAATTTATAATAAGTTAAAAATGTTCATTTTGGATCAAAAATTCCAGATATTTTTTGCCAAAAATTATATTTGCAAACGTTCTGGACTCGTTATCAATAATAAACGTATACCTAAACTAATTAGAACAATTATATATTCTTATATTAATGAGAAAAAATATAAAAATCAAAAAAAGGCAGATTAGGCAAACAGAAAGACATTATATATCCTATATATTATACATATTTATATATTCCATATCAATTTGTAGATACATTAACGTATAATAGTATAAATATCATCGTCATACTTTATAACTTTATAATTTACTCAGTTTATCTGTATGAATAAAAAAGAATTGAGTTATAAGAGTTTTATATTTTTATTGTTTGAATTAACACAATAAATTTTGAATTCGGGATTTATGATACAATTCTCGAATATCTTTATATCTATTTATATTCTGAAGATTTTTTTTCTTGCTTATTAAATGGATATATAATTATGCCTGGATTTAATTCAAATTGCTTACTTCTTTGAATAGTAAATTAGTGAGGAAAGTTTAATTACCTACATAAAAAGAAACCTGCAAGCGATTACTCCAAATTGAAATGAAATTAGAATTGAATATTACTAATATCCGTGAGTACTTTTGGGATTTCTAAATTCAGGATGATTTTGGATTAAATTTCAGAGACAAGAGCAATTTTTTCAATAATATAATTTTATTGGAAATCTTCTAAGTTTATATTTACTTTAATTGTTTAGAATAATTTTAGCACAACAGCTTAGAAAAGAGAAATTTACCAACTTTCTTTTATAGCACACTGTAGTCAAATTAAATTTTTCCGTTATTATTTTCTCAAGAATTTTTAGAAAAATGTGAATAATTTATTCGATAAATTTAACAGAGAAAATCAAATTCTATATTCGGGATAAGTTATATGATTCTTGTACCAAAAATCAGAAAAACGAAAGCAGATCAAAAGGGGAACAGGATAATGTTTTTCCGAAGATTTATATTACAGCCTTAATAAGCCATTTAAATTGAAAGTGGTGTACATAAGTTCATTATTGATATGAAGTTAGTTGATAGTAACAATTAATGTTATTAGCTATGAACTTTAATTTATAATCAATTTTCTTTTTTTTTTCTTTTTTTTTTTTGGAAAATTCAAGAGTTGGTCAATGATTTTATATAATGATTGATAATGAAAACTTATTCAACAAACTCGATTCATAAAGTATAAAATTTGAAGAATACTAATTAGAACGTCAGAAGCTTAAGTATTTTTTCTCAAAATTCATTAATTTGATCTTATTTACCAATCTTCGACCTCGAATTTAAGAGCCTCAAGTAAATGATGTCTGAAACATCCCATTAATCAATAGTCAATATTTTCGAATAGTAAATAATATGGATATATATTGAGGAAACGATTAATTTTGCCCCTTGTTCCATAGTTCTGAATGTAAGAAAATTATAAGTGTTAAATAATGATATATAATTTTCGCAAGTTTTGAATTATGGGTAAAAAAAGTAAAAATGGGGTACTACACAACACAACAACGCATTTTTCTTATTAAACAATATTTCTTGTAAAAACCGATTTTCGATCAATGTAATCCATACCGATGAAAACCATTTTTTTATTATTTCTTCGCTTCTATTACCTCACATTAATATTAGTTTGTAAGGTACGGAACTTATAATCTCATTTTTCACCAGTTGCCTAACTTTTTATCGTGCTGAATTTTGGCACACCTGCTTACTCTCGATAACAACGCATGAATCCGTCGTAAAATTTAAAAACCACCAAGTATTTATACTTTAATTAAACATTTAACTTTGAAAAAAAAACTGTGGTTGCCTTTTTTTATAGGCGCATGTAAGAGTGGGTTAATTTAATGACAATCGAAATGACAATTGAGACAAATTACAAAAATCAGTTAGTTCAAATTTGAGGCAATGATTGGCAAAATTTATATTAAAAAATTAATTAAAATAATAAAGTAAAAAATAAATTTATGAACGGAATCTTCGAGCCGATTGCACTATGAATATTAAGGCGATATTAGCCAATTGATGAGAATCGTAAGCTATCTAGTTGTGTATCGAAGCGAGGGATAGTCCGTATTACCCAATTATAAACAAAATTGAGTCCCTCGCTTTGATGCACAACTAGATAGCTTACGATTCTCATCAATTGGCTAATATCGCCTTAATATTTATAGTGCAATCGGCTCGAAGATTCCGTTTATAAAATTATTTTTAATGTTTTAGTGCATTGTATTAATAGAAGTGAGGTTTTCAAATTTTTTTTAAAATACTTTTATTGCCTTGATGATTTGCTTAATTGATAGAATTGCTACATTTTGAATTCAGAAAACTCACATTAAATTGTGAAAAACAAATGCATTTACAACAGGTTTCTGTTTGGCGTGAATTTTGGGCTGAAGGTATCATTGGAGCAAACTTTTTCGAAAATAAAGTTGTTAAGGCAGTTACTGTTATTGGTACTTGGTATAGCGACATGATGACCGAATTTTTCTGTCTAAATTGAATGATAATGATATAATCAACATATGATTTCTACAAGACGGTGCGTCATGCCATACAGCTCGTGAAGTAATCCAATTACTGCCTGAGACATTTCCTAGTCGTAGACTCTATCGTTTCGGTGATCGAAATTGATTGTGATTTAATATTTTTGGATTATTTTTTATAGATTTATTTGAAGTCAATGCATCCAAAGAAGAAATGTAACATTGCTCAAAGAAATTCAACCACAATATGTAAAATAGTCATGAAGAATTTCGACAAAAGAATGTGCATATGCCAACGAAGCTGTGGGGGTCATTTGCCTGATATGCTATTACATACATAACCCTTACCTATGTACTTTGTGATCCAAAAAGAAAAACGATTGACCAAAAAAAAAACCGACTTAATTGAAATCTTGTATAAATTATGGGACACCCTATAGACGCGATATTTTTATTTAAATAAATTATTTTCAGGTTTTGATTGTAAAACAAACACAATCAACAATGTTTACAGTACAAAATTGTACGTGAGAAAAATACTAAATACAAAAGGCCCTTAACTTTTTCTTTATAATATTCCAATTCCCAAACTCTGAGCCAAACCACAATGCTTATGACACAAAAACGTTCAGCGACAATCTAGGCCTCTAGGCCACTATAACTCACAAATAATTAGAGTAAATCATTAATGTAAATAATTCGATTCCGAAGAAAAAGAAGAGCAATTACTTTAACATTTTACTTTTGAAACAATCAAATTTCTAGTAATTTACAATCGTTAAATGGTAATAATTCAAAATAGTGATTTTCTTTTTGAATTTTCTCAAAAATAATTAGTTGCTTACTATTCAGTCTTCACGTGTGCAGAATTAATAAATATTAAATATATTATTTATATACAAATAAAATAGATAAAGCAATGGATTTTTAAAATTATCATAAAACACTAATGGGTTTGCAGAAATTTTATGATGGATGGAAACTTCTTTGTGAAAGTTTCACAGTCATGATGATAGTAAAAAGTCTATTATGTCGCTTATTTTTTTTATGAAACAAATGGATACTTGTACTTCAATCGAATTGATTAATAGTGCATCAGCAACACAAATACAAAATGTATTTTTTTAAAACAAAGATAAATAGTACCTACCTACTCAATTAAAACTTTTTTAAAAATTTAATGACAACCTTCGTAACATTTATTTGATTCCTTGATTATAATTATTATAAGAATAATAATTTCTAATTAGGCATCCATTAGTCCACTGCCGGTACTGAAGTTTATTAAAGAATCCTACTAGCTAGAATACCGTCCATACTCGAAAAAAATCGATCATTTCTGAGCGTCAATTTGGATTCAGACCTAAAAATTCATTTTTCATGTTCAAATCCATAGAATTGACAAAATCATCAGAAACGTACAAAAAAAAAAAATCTTCTGTGGTGTGATATCAAAATGTGGTATCAAGGTCTCCTATATAAAGTCTTGAAGGAGATCAATGATTATTCGAGAATACTATCGTCCTACCTGGAAGATCGTTTTTATCAGATGAAAGTAAAAAACGTAACGACCAGTTTAAAGCTTGTTTAGGCTGGTGTTCTCCAGGGTAGCATGTTGAGCCCACTTCTATATCTAATATACCTAAGTATATACCTATATAACTATATAATACTATATAATACCTTTATAATATACCTAGTATACCTAATATACGACTGATATCCCGATGAATGGTGAAGTACTTACGACCATATTTGCGGACGACACTGCGATTATAGCAATGGCCGAAATATCAGAAGAAACTACCGATAAGCTCTAGAGTTTCTTGGATGCAATAGCCCTATGGAGTGGAAAATGGCGAGTAAAAATCAACGCCAGCAAATTCGCTTACATTAGATTCACAACCCATTAAGATAATAAAAAGACCACGTTAAATATCTGGGCATGCATCTCATATAAAAAAAAAACTAGAAAACTTCTAAATAAAAATACAAAAAAATGTATTGGCTGATATGAAAATCATCCTCTTTGTCGGAGGAAAGCTCCTTATCCACAAGATTATACTGAAGACCCAATAGTTCTTATTGGATACATCGCGGAAGAACTTTTAGGAGAGGCTTCCTGTTAAAAGATGGTTATACTGAAGTTCATCTGGACCTATGGTATGGACCTATGGACCTCTGGGGCACTGCATCAAATTCTAACGTTGAGATTCTCCAAAGATTCCAATCAAAAACACTCCAAAAAATAATGATGAGGCAGGAAATTTAAAACTATAACAGAAAGTATCTGGAGAAGCCCAACAACTTAGCAGTAAAACTTTTAGGCAATAGTCAAACCATAAGGTGACTTCAAAGATGCCACCATACAGATCTCCCTGATAGGTTTTTGGACTAGAAAAAAATAGGAGTAGTCCTTTGGGACTTTTCCCTCCTTCAATAAGTCAACAAAACAAAAGCAGTGTATACAATATATAGGATATATTGCCGTCCAATTTATGTAGTATGATTTAATATAATAATATATAAAAATAATACCATAAACATAAATTTGAACAGAAATTCAAACAAAAATATTCGTGACGTATTGCCCAGATACGTATTTCGATTGCCAAGCAATCTTCCTCAGTGGCCATCAAGTAGTTTGGGTCACTCCGTTACTGCTTTGTGATGATTCACGTGAATCATTATATTGATTAAAAATAAAAGCACTCATGGTAACACTAAGCAGATTTGATGAAAAGAAAGAATCAATTAACGATTTATTTACAACTTAATTAAATAAGTAAAATTTGAAACTTTTCGGAGTTGGTTTTTAATGTTTCTTGAATCTATCTGCATAAATTTAATTAAGGGTTTGATTGATAACAAACGTTATAAAATACTGAGCAGTGTCAGCTCTATAAAATTTGAGGCCCTAAGTAGAATTTGTGGAGGACTTTATAAGAGAGCCTAAAGAAAACGGCTTAAAAAGTAATACTTATTAAAAAAATGTTTTTTATCCACTGCCATAACATATTCCGGTAGCTCCTGAAATGGCACATCAGTTATTAGTAGTTTGTGATAACTAAAATATGATATAATTTTAAATCAAATTTTTGCTTTTAAAATCAGTATAATAAGCAAATGTATGTCTGGCAAAAAGACAGAGGGCAAAGAATTTAAACATGTAAGAGTAATACAAATATAATAATTATAGTCTCAATTTTCAACTAACTGATTGTTGTCATTGGTTTCAACTGTCATTTTATTTTCATTCAATTGTCAATTTTTGTTATTTGTCAGTATTGAGCTGTGAATATTTCCCAGAAAGTTACGGTTCATGTCCCTTTTAGAACCGTCAAATCTAGCAACGTTGCCTTTCCTATTTAATTTCAATTTAATTCGTGACTTTTTTGTTAATTAAATTCTTATATCGTATAATTTGCTGTTTTGTTATGGAAATTTTTTATTATGCCCTGATTTACTCATAAAGCTGCTAAAGAAGTATACCTTCAAAAATAGTTTGTCTAAATAGAAAAAAAAACGTAGCAGTGTAAATTTTTTTCAAATTTTGCGCTCAAATATTCATTTTTTAATTTAAACTAAAATGTCACAAAATGTAGTATGTAGTGGTATGTAGTATGAAAATGACTTTTGGATTTGGATATTTTTGGGATTGTCAAAATTCAACATACCTAATTTTATTTCCAAAATGGAACATTCTGATCACACCGTAGGCTCTTTCATTCAATCGCTGGAGTGCCAATGTCATATAGCATTTTTTTTCGCCTATTTGTTCAACTATTCGTTTGCCATCATTTTTGTCACTTTAATGGAAAAAAAATCCATCAACGAAACAATCGTGTGCTTTCCCGATTTACTGAACGAATCAAGAGAAGATTTTGGCCCGCGCTATTCGTGGACATATCAACAACAGAACAATGTCCTATCCATGTATTTTTTTGGATTCTTTTTGGGAAGCTTTTGTGGAGCTTTCATGAAAATATCGGCTAACTTACATAAATACCTTGTAATCTTTTTTATTATCGCCTCCATTGCTAATGGATTAGTTCCTCAGGCGGCAAGTATGGGAGTTGAGGCAGTGATTGTATCGAGATTTATCGTCGGGTGTTGTGTTGGAATAATTATACCATCGCTTTATAAATTAATTTCGTTTTGGAAAACTTCAGTACGATGGTTTTGCTTCACTTTGGCTATTTTACAAATGGACATGAGTGGTTTTTTATTAGCTATACCAATATCAATTTTACCACAGAGTTTGGTCAAATTTACACTAGCAATGATATCAATATTGGTAATTTTATGGGGCTGCTTTTGGTTTTTCCAATCCAACAGTTCCCCAATCAAAGAACTATATGCTAATCGAAATGATACTTTTCCGTACTTCAATGAAGTATCATTAGCTCTGTATGTCAATTTATTCAAAACTAAAGGATTGATATCGAGCTGCATTTTGGAAATAGGAAATCAAGTGGTTTATATGATAATTGGAACATTAGCTCTACATATTATGGTCACCGATTTTCTGCCTAACACTTACGCCATTGTAGCTTGCTTTTCTTTCGTAATAGTTTGCCGAATGTTGAATGGACTGTTGGGAATGCTTTTTGAATTCAAATGTCGCGAAGTTACAAAAACAACGCCCGAAGGTAGAATGAAGGCGATGGCTATTTTATCCCATTGTCTACCATCGATTTTATTTTTAATCATACCATCGATTGGATGTGTCAGGGATACTGCACTATTGGCAGCTTTTGCCATCGCCTGCAACGGATTTTCTTATGCAAGCGGCTTTTTAAATCTTCAAAATCAAGCATCGAGACATTTAGGTTTTATTTATGGAATTATTAATTCCATCGCGGGCCTTATAGTGGCCATTATTATAATATGCAATGATTTTTTCGTCAAAAATAAAAAATATTCTACTAATTGGAATTGTTTATGTTATTTAGTAGCGGCAACATATTCGGTGACTTATATACAGTTTTTAATATATGGAAAGGCTGAAGTTTTCCAGGAATAGTTTTAGTTAACTGTTGTACATATAAGTTATTAAAACACTTATTTGTAATAAAATAAAGACTGTTTTAATATTTAAATTTGTTACTTTTTTCTACAACGTCTGTAACTATCCATTCTGAAACAAAATATTAATCAAAAAGCTTTAGTAATTGCTTTATTGTTAATAGAATAACATTTTATATAAAATCAGCGACTAAATTATGGTTCAAAGTAGGTAACTTGTTTAGAAAAATGTGTTTTACAAGCTGCAATCCACTCAAATATAAGTACTTTTAAGTGCACGACCAAACTTTTGGTTTCGGTTTCGGTCTAGTTTCGGACAAAAAACGAGGTTCGGTTTTGGCTGTCGTCAAGCCGAAACTACGACAGAAACCGAAACTTAATTCGTGAGATAAAAATGTTTAAAAATTATTGTTTTTCACTTGTTATTTGATTCTTTCATTAATATTTTGTTTAATATAATCTTTAATTAAAAAAAATTTCGATGTTATTGTGATGTATATTGTGAACTTCATATTAAAAAGCCTGATGAAGGTCTAATAAAAGACCGAAACATGTCATAAAATTAATAATTAGTACATGAATCTACATCCTTTCTTGTCCACTATCCTACTAAAAATAAATAAAATTATGTAAAATATGGACACAACCAATTTATTGATAATCTTTAATATTTTTTTCACTTCGAAAGAAAGCTGATCAAAGTTTAGAAGACATTTTGTTTTTAAAATGTAAGAAAGAGTACATACTTTCTATTTTGTGAACCTAAACATATTAGGTTAAAAGTAATTTTGTTTTGTAACTTTTTATTATTATTTGATGTTATTCGTAAGTTCGTAAGTAATATTAAAAAGAAATATTAGGTGCAAATATTAGGTCTTTCAAATCACCCCTTATTTCAGGATAAATAATTTATTTGAAATAAGAGATGATAATAATATCTTATGTTAATGATTAGCTCAAATATTTGGGGCGAAATAATTAATGAATACCTATAGGATTTAAATATAAACAGTGACTTTCGGTTTCGGTTTCGCCTGAAACTGAGAGTGATGCCGAAATTCAGTTTCGGCCGTAAAAACTAGTTTCGGTCGGACACTACTTCTAAAATTTGTACAGATGAAACGTACTTACCTAAAAATTTAAAGGACTGGTATTTATCTAAGAGTAAAGTTTTCATAATATAAAAAGGTACAGGATCAAAACTAATACTATGCATGTTGGAACAAGTATATATACTTTCGTAATTGAGGACTTATATACAATTAATAATGCAGTATATTAATATTAAGTATATCTACGTATCTACCAAGTGATTTATTTTTTAAATTCCCGAATTTGAAAGTGCCTAATATGCATACTTGGAATTATATTAGTAGTCCTTTCATCTGACTACTACACATAAGGCTCGTTTAGTTATTCATGTAATAGAAATTTCACAAAAAATAGAAGAAAATAATGATTAAAATGTTAATTTACTTAAAAATGAAATTTCGTATTTAATTTTGGTACAATATTAATCTTGTTTATTTGAAATTAAGTTTACTGATTCGTAATGGTAGTATCATCTTTCATCCTGTGAGCATTGAAGCTTTCCGAAGAGAGCTGACATTGGCCATAAAAATGTTGTAGATCCTAGGTATATTTTAATCAAAATATGAAAATTAATTTTATCTTATCGATTCTTATTATTGTTACAGTTACTGCTTTAGTTGAAAAAAAAAGTCTTCAGTAAAGCTATTCCATAAGATTTAAATAATAAATATTTCAGAAAAAATAGACACACAAATTATAGGTACTAGAATACCATAACAATTGGTGCAATATACGTCTTGATATAATGAGAAATCAAAGTCTTAGAATTGTTGTCCTGTAAAGAAGAAGGCCATATTTATGTCTTTGTCCTTTTTTATTACATTTGTATCAAAATTCCTTACACTTATTTTTTTATCAACCTTGTTAGAAATGCAACCTATTGTTAAAAATGTTATTCAAGGCATTTAAAAACATTTAAATGTTCAATGCATTTTTAACAGAGCATAGGATAGTTATTCGAGATCAAATATAAACGAAGAATAAGTGAAATTATTTATATTTAATCATAGATTTACTTTTTAGCAAAGATATTAATGTGAATCTGTATGCATTTATAGAAATATTTATAATAATAATGAAAAAAAAAACACTTTAAATATTTTCTAAAACAAATAACTTTCAAACGTAAGATATATTTAATTTATGAAGTGATTAAGTGTTTTATTATAACTTTAAAACTTTAAAAAAATCTTTTACTTTTTGAATTCATATAATTATTTTTACATATTATGATTTTTTATCATAATAATAATGATAATAATATAATTAAAACAGTTCTTTATTTAAAAACGCGATACACTTTGAGTTCTAAAGATTAATATTTATAATTTTCTTATGATTATCTTCAAGCTACATATCTATAGTTTTTTTTCATATTTTTATTCAATCGTTTTGTCAATCCAAACTGGTGAAATTTTAATTTTAATGTATTCAAACCTCTTAAACAAAAAATTAATCGAAATAATATTTCATTCATAAATGAGTATCATGTTAAACTTGTCTTTACAAATATTAGTTATTTTTTTTAGTATTACTATAATATTTTATTACTCAAATATGCAACTAAATACGTAGAGTAAGTTATGAAATAAGTTAAAATTGTCCTGTTATACCCAACTCTATGTATGTATTTAAACGGAATTTAAGGTATCAAAATACCAGATAAATATTTTTCGGTGCTAAAAATTTCCCACTAAGAAATTATCTTATCAATTAATAAAAACAATTTATAACTTTTTTTTGTAGTTTTTAAGGAAAACCCAGTAAAAATTAGCAGTAAAATTATTTTTCTCGTTTTCTAGCCTCGTGTAACCCATGCTTATATGTCGCAAACGTTTTAATAGCCATTTCTTTTATTTTTTTTTTGAAAGATAACTTTAATGTGCATTATCTAATAGTTAAACTAACGTTTACTTAAATTTTAAAGCAGTAAAATATTCTTAATTATAATTTTCAGAAGTTATAAGAAAGTTTCCTTAAGTAGTGTGAAAAACGACTCAACAATCAGCAATAATCATTAACAACAGTTTTTTTCAAAACACAAGGAAAACATTAAAAAAGATATATTTTTTGTTTGAAATTGTTAGTTATAATTTATATAGTTTGTTGTATAATGAGTAAGGTAATGAAAATACGATTGATTGTAAAATAATTTCTCGATTTATAACTTTATTTAAGTAGCTCTAAAACTTATTTTATAGAGGTAAGTTTATATGGCTAAAATTTTTAGACATGTGGCTATTTATACATACTGTATGTATATGAATTAATTGTTTATTAGTACAACATGGGCCACTTGTTTGGAAAATATTTAAGGCAGTTTACCAAAATTTTCCCCTATACAAATTTCAATTCATGTATAGTACTATATAGTATACAATCTATCAACTGAACCAGGAACTACTGACATTGCTTGGATGATTTATACAAGGTACATCAAACTACAAATTAATAATAAACAAATACTTGCATACACATATGAGTAGCAATAAATTTTAATTTATTTATTTATTTAAAGGCTGATTATCTACTAAGCTGGTTGTCTACCAGCATGTAGTAGAGACAATACCATTGCATTGATTATACTACTTGCATACAATTTGTTATTTATACTTACTAATTGTATGTACACAATATTGCTATTAAATATTTTGATATTAAGTAACACAACTAAAAATATTTTCAGCTCCCTTTCTTTAAGTACATTTAAGATGTTTTCCTTAATTAATTTATTTTAGAAAATAATAAATACATTTACACATATCGTTATATGAAAATCATCTGCTCAAAATAAAAACCAATAAACCGTTTTCTGATTCGATTATTGTGATCATAAACAATTAATTGCGTAACAAGTTTTGGGTATTTAATTATTCTTAAAGAAAAGGAACTTAAATACTTATCTTAAGTTACTTCTTAAGATACTTAAAAATATACTTTTTTGGTTACTTTGCATACTATATATGTACTAAGTTTTGTTAAGTATTAGGTAAGTAGGTAGTATTTTTTACTTTTCCTTGTTTAGGAAAAAGAAAAGTGTATACGCCTTAACCCCTGTTATTATAACACATATAAAAAAAACCATAGGAACCCTGCTAAGAAAAGACATTTTAAAATCATTACATTTAAAATCCCTTAACATTTTTAAATAGCTTCTAGTGGCTTCTAATGGCTGTTTTGTTACTTGTTATTGCTTAATTGCTGCTTGTTTTTGAATTGAATTTGTTTGTTGAATTGTTTTTGAATTTAAAATGCCTTTAAATGCCTTTTTTAAGAGAATAAATAATAGAAATTAAAACAAATTAAATTTTATAGAACTAAATAAAGTGTGAAATAGAAAAAAATATACAAAAACATTAAAACATATCAACCGATAGTTTGGGTAAAATAAAAATACAGTAAAAATTTGATAAAATAAAAAATATCACAAAGTAAATATTATTTTGTAGAAACAGGTAGTCAGGTACTTCCTTTTATTGTTTACTGGATATATTTTTAGCTACTCTTTTATCTTTTTAGTTATTTAAGTTACTTTCTGGTATCTAAGACACTTTTTGAGTTACAAGATATAGTTCGTTTTAAAAAAAGTATCTATGATACTAGTTACTTTTTGCCAAAAAATAAAGGAACTAAGATTCAGTAACTTAGATACTTTAAAGTAACTAAGTTACTTCAAAGTAGATAAGATACTTTTTCGGACAGAATGCTATATTTCAACCCTATATTTGTAGTATACAAATTTACATAGTGTCCTGATTTTATAAAAAGTTTTACATACATAAACTGTACGTTCCAAAATTTATTTTTAGGTATTTAGTTTAGAAATATATTTTGCATAACTACATGTTTTTTTTTTTAAATTAGTGCCCACCTCGAAACTACTCTTAGTCCTCTATTTGTAATTTGTAAGACAAAAAATGAAGAAAAAATAAGTTGAATTGCACAATAACTGCACAATAAATGCAGTTCTAAAACTTTCATTTCAAAAACGTAGGTTTTTCATAGACGAAAGTTAACTAAAAATTTTTAAAAAATAATTTATCGGTGGTGTAGATCGTAGATATGCTATATCAGGTGAAAATTATCTAAACAGGTTTCGACTAAAATAGCTTTGAATACTTTACATTTGAGCAAAATAAAGAAAAAAATTCAGGTTATTTAAGATCCGCTTTTTCAAGCGGATCTTAAACAACCTGAGTTTTCTTCTTTATTTTAATAAAAAGCTGAGATTTGAGTTTTATCATCTATTTGTGCAAAATTTATAAATATATTTTTGTTGGTAAGAATATATGGCTTTGGACCACACACATCTTTTGTACAAATCATACAAATTTAAGCTATTTAAACCGAAATGTGCTTAATCTACTAAGTATGTTCGAAATAAACTTAGTACTTCAGTGAAATAAACCATTGAAATTATCGATTTTTAAAGAAAATTATTTATAGACTTGAAATGAAATACAAAAAGGAAAAATAGAAAATATGTGCTTGCATCAGAATCAAGTGAACCAACTCTAACTACCTCAAGGCATTTAAGTGGCTACTCAATAAAAAACTGATTAATAAAAATAATTAACGCATGATGAAATAAATGAAGATAAACAATCCGGATAATTACAAATTGAGGTTGTTCACTTTTTTCTTGATTAATTATTTATAACATAAATTAGTTGAATGGTTCTTGGACAATTTTTTTAAGAAATAACCTACTTAAGGAATCACCCAACAGTCTAATCCTTTCCTGGCTAATATTTTATTGAATATTAAACATAGCTGTAATAATTTTTTTGTAATTATTATAAGCAAACTTCTATCACATGCATATCAGTGTATACAATGGATGCAATGCAAAGAATCGATAACGGTTTTGTGAAGAATTTCTATAAGATATACACCTGATGCATATTTAATTATTTATCGAATATAAGATATAAATAAAAAAATTTTACTTGTATTAAATTACATTAATAATTATAGGAGATACCTTTATACGATTTTATTACGCACGTTTGGGAGAATAATTTCAATTGATTGTAATCAAAGGTGGATGTAATGACCTTTTTTGTGTAAAATTTAAATCCTTGAATTGAATTGGACTTTCGAAGATAATTATAATATGTGTTTTATATAATATATCTGTATGTATGGGTATTTTGTAATATTATAAAATTATATATAAGTTTAATGATTTTTTATTGATAACATTAAGCAAAAGAAAAAAACCAGGAAAATTTTTAGTAATTGATGAAAATGAAAAGTTTTAAGCTCACCTCTATTTCAATTTTGTATTCTGAAGCAACACTATTGTTGGACTGCTCCATTTTTAAAAAAAACAATAAAATCCTGTTAATTTATTTGATGAACTTGATTGTTATAATATAAATATTTTTAAAACTTTTTAAAATCACACATTGTATGAAATTCACACTTTTTTTGTTACAGTTCAATGGTTTACCATTAACACCATTACACTTCACCAAATTTTCCAATAGGCAATTTTACCAAGACACTGATGAAAAAACAAAAAAATTTTTTTGCTACGAATTGATTGTTTCCTATTTTCAATTAAGTGAGCCCATGAATGTGGATCCCAATATCTACCTTTAATGCTGATTGTAATTTAAATTACTAAAAGTCTGGCCAACTGGAAGTAGCGGCAAGTTAGTCGCTGTTGAACCAAAGAGGGGGACTTATATTTACAATTATTACTGTACTCAATAATCACAAGTTCACAAACTAAACCTAGCGTAGCTACAGCAAAGTGTTGGAAATGGTTGGAAAGATGAAAAGAAGAGAAAGATCGTTTAGAAAAAAAAAACCAGCGAAGAGGAGGAATTTGTAAAAGAAACTTCGAGAGAGCTATTGCATTAGAATGTCTTGCATAAAATGTAGACCGAAAGTATCACAACCTATAGCATTCACTGGAATTGTGTTTTATTACATTGATTTTTTTCCACAGAACTTGCATTATAATTAACTATTAAAAATTAATGTGGAAAAAAAGACCTAGAAGTTGCATTTCAGACAAAAAGAGCGTTGACTCGCGATTAAACTGGTTTCGAACTTGAAGTTTTCAGGGTCGATTTAAGTAAGTTATCTACATATTGAGAAAAAGATTGATTTGGAGGCTCGAGTGAATCTTTTTGCACAAAAAGTGAATGACAATTTTTTATTCTGAAGTAATTATATTCATGTTTCATATGAAACAATGCTTTGCATTCTTTAAATTTCGAATTTTAATTTTCAATTGCACATTTATATAAAAAATTTACAAATTTATACATCAACCTAATAAATTTTGACAAAAAAATCTCTATTGCTTTTAGCAAAAAACTGATTTATTTCAAAATAAAACACTTAAAATGCCTTCCAAATGTTATGAAATGTACCCACATTTAAATTTAATCATTTCTTAATTTTAAATTTGTCGATTGGGGGGGGATTAATGAATAAAATTATAATACAAATAAGTTCTTTTAAATACCTGCAATTATTACACATTTTTTAAGTTATACGAGTATACCTCAAAACCTGACCCATTGTTAATAACAACGAATTGGTATATATAGATTCATTTTTAAAAGTATTTTAAATATTTTTAAAAATACTTACCAAACCATAGAATCACAAACAAGTCAAGGGGTATTCTAAATTATTATTATTTTTTTTAATATAATTTTTGAAAGCCTAGAACGTGTTTAATATGATACAGATGTATTGTTTGATACATGGGATGGCAAGATACAGCTTTTGAGCCGCATGCGGCTCAGTTGAATTATACTTACGACTCCTAAATAGTTTAATATTATGTATTGAAAGAAATAACTAAAATATTTCAATTGCACAAAATAAATTATAGATGTTTCACAGTAGATGACGATAAAATTATTTTTTCTAATACAAATAACCGATGTTGGTACTTAAACACTTATATATTTTTTTCAAAAAAAAAGACTTATTATTTAACTTAATTAATTATCACATCCGGAAAAAATGGCTCTTAACTCCAGAAAGGTTACCAAACCCTGGTTTAATACAAAACAAAATTCTTAAGCCAATTTCTGTACTTTATAAACTTTTTTTTACAATCATTAAAAATTCCTTTGAAAACACAAAAAGAATTACTTTTAATTGTAACTAAAGTAAAAATATTTTACTTCAAGATGTAGTAGATAGATGGTAGTTATCCCTGTAACAAAAAAGTATTTAAAGGCATTTTGAAATCATTACATTTTAAGGACCTTTTATAACTATATACGATTTCTAATGGCTTCTACTGGGTTTTATGAATATTTAATCTTTTATCTATCCTATCTACTACATCTTGAGGTAAAATATCTTAAGTTACTATTAAGAGTTAAGCTTTTTGTGTTCCCAAAGGATTTTTTAATGATTATAAAAACACGTTTTTCATATTACAAAAAAATAGCAAAATAATTTTGTTTTGTATTAAATCAGGATTTAGTAACCTTTCTAGAGTTAAGAGCCATTTTTCCTCAAGATAAAGTAGATAGAAAATAGTCCTGTTCCTATTAAAAAAAGGTATTTTAGAGTAATTTTGAAATAATTGCATTTAAAATGACTTAAATAAATTTAAACGACTTCTAATAGATTTTATAAATATTTGAAACGCCTCTTTTAACAAGGATTGCATTCCAGCATTATGCAGTGGCATCAAACTGAATCTCACTATGTAAAGAAATTTTATTTTCAAATAAAATAAAATATAAAAAATAAAACTTTAACTTGTCAAATAAATCAAAAATAAGAAAAAACTAACGTTCTTTTATCGTTTAAAAACAAATATTTGGAGTATTAGTATATTCGCAACTTTTAGGTGAAGTTGAAGAAAAGGATTAAAATTTTGAATCATGAAGTTCTTTATTTAATTATAGTTCAGTGCAATTAGTCAATTTCTACAGAACTGACCACACATTCTTTTCCGATACCTATTTTTTGTCCTTTCGATTTTCAAATTGAGATTGCGAGAATTCCGAGTTTGCGCATTCATTAAAGCTTTAACAGGAAAGCTTTAGCCGCCATTTTGAAAAAAATCAAAAATCGCGGAAATACTTTTCCTCTTTGGAAAGTTCCACAATGGAGACCAATATTTCGAGTTTGCACATTCTCAGATTTCCGTTTTAGATGCATCTTACCCTAAAAATACTCATATACTGAGAGCCTTAACCTGTAATATAATTTTTCAAATTTTGGGTATTACATAGATAGTGAAAAAAATATAACTTGGTCTCTGATCTAATGAGTTGCCTGTTTTTCTTAACCGTTAGACACGATTTTACTGGTTTACTCTTTGTTTAATAGTAGACGTGTCTGCATATTGAATGAAAAGAAAACTAAATGGATAATCTTTTAATCTCATTAAGTTTGAAAGATTATAAAAACTAGACCTTGCTCTGATCTGTATATTGTCAAAAGAATGGAATTATCAGAAATATTCATATAATTTAAATTAAATGAAAAAGTGGTAATTTTTTTAAATGATTTTATTAATCAAATAAACAAATTAATTTTATGCAAAAAAATAATACAATTTATTAATAGCTCAAACTTTTAATAATATTTTTATTGGTTTAAAAATGATTCTTCGAGACAACTAAACCCCTTAACATTGATATTCATTCTGTAAAAAAAATAAAACTTTAATGTAAAAAATATTTCAGTAAAAAAATTAAACTTACTCTTTGAATGCAGTTACAATCTCTTCCACTTTAGCTGGATTACAAACAATTGTAGTTTTGCTGGACTCGGGATTAAATAACGGTTCTATATATTTTTTGCCAACACGTAACAAATCTGCCACAGTTACGTTATTTATAAGTTTAATAAAGTTGCTAAAGAATAAAAAATAATAATTATTAACGAATAATATTTTCTTATAAATATTAACTCACCGGTTATACATATGATCAACTTTTTTGAAATAAAACAGCAACGATTGTAAAACCATATCACCAATATTTTGTTCTCGTTGAATTATTTCAAAAATTAAAGAACTTTTAGCTGAAGCTAATAAAGTGGAATCCCAAGTTTTATCAGACAACTGTGCATCCTTAAATTTATTGAAATTATTATGAATGATATTATTAATATATTTTTTTTACATACAACAATATTTTTTGTGACTCGATAAGCTTCGATTACATTGGTGGCTCGTCCAAGTGTAAAATACAAAAGGCCTTCATTAACAGTCGGTTTCATTTGATAATGATAGGTGAGTCCAGCACCTCGAAGCTGTTTCCACATGGGTCCCTACAATTGTTTTTGTTAATATATTGGTCATTTTTTTCCCAATTTTTAATTTTACTTCTAATTGCGTGATGTACACGAGAAATACAAGCAATGGAGCCAAATCTGGATCATCATAGTCGGTAATTGTTGGAGTGGTATGCAAAAGAAAAGATGATTCAATACATCCTAATCCAACGACACAACTAGGTTTCTCTGTTGCTGCGCGGTGCAACATCAATTCCCAATCAGGTGTTATTTTTAAACTATGTTTAACAGGTTTTACATCTGCAGGTAATAAATTACTCCACAATGCCGCCGGGTCACTGTACTTGTCAGTGATGTGATCTAAGTTTAAGGCAATATGAACAGTCATGTTCGTTGGATCGGTTAGAATTTTTCGCACATCTTCAATGTCTTGTAGAACTTTCTTCGCTCTTTCGTCGTTTAATTGATCGATTAAATTTGTTAAAAATGTGTGCTGCCGTAACATGCTGTTCGCATGGACATTGCTATCTAAAAAATTAATCACAGATATATCCCTGAATTTCAGATTAAATAAAATAAAAGAAGACAAATTTTTGGAAACTTAATTTCAAGTATTCATTCAAAATCATGAAAAACACATCAGAGTGTATTTTTTTGTATGGAAAGAAACTGTTATAACCAAAAGTTCTTAGTTTCAATTTTGAGTGACAATAAAGAAAAAAATCACAACAATGAAGTATAATTTCTTTCGATTTATATAAAAGGGAAACCCCTAAGCTTTTTGAGCCTCAAATTTTGAAAAGTTTAGAAGCACTTAATTCTTTCTTTCTATTTTAGCCAAAATTTAAATATTTTAACACGAAGCCAACATTGATATGATTCGAATTGCATTTTTATACATTTTAAGTTTCTAATCAAAAAGTTCTAGATATTTATGGCGTCAATTCTCATGCATCATGATTTCTTTTAAGAAAATTGGCACCAAACGAAAGAGCATTACAATATTATCTAAATACCTTTCTTGTAAAAAATATCTTTCATCAAGTCTTTAACCGCTTTATTTCCGCTACGTTTAGCTTGAGCCACATCGTTAACAATTTTCGATGCAAGAACCTTCAGTCTTTCAGCAGTAAAAACAGTATGATACAAAAGCTCATTCAACCATTTAATTCCTTGTTCATATTTTTCTTCCTCCAACTAAATTCATAAAAAAATAATAAAAGAATATTTATAAATTTGCACAACTTAGACATTACTTGAAGTAAAACAGTAGCTGTATGGGAATAAGGACCACACATAAATCTAGAAATTGATTCTAAACCTAATCGAGTCGCAGTTGCCACTGTGTCGGCCTCTAATTGTGCGACAACCTCTTCATATGGAATTATAACATTTTCTCTTTTAATTGGAGATTCTAGAAGAGCCTCAATAAATAATGGCAAGTAAAAACGTTGCTCAGTAGTTAATAAAGATGTATCCATTAGCAAAAACATCTAAGGAGGAAAAAATTAGTCAAATTATGATACAATTTAGCTGAAAATAAATTTACATGAACAAAATTAGTTTGGACGTGATCCAGATGAGAATAAATTGGAACTTTTTTCAAGTCGAATTTTGGGGTTTGTTTTTCACTATCAGTTGTGTAACGAACAATTTGATGAAAATGAATTAAATCAGTATTGGGAATTTGAACTGAGGTAAGCATTTCCATTGGGGGAGGTTCATCGTTGCTTTTTATTGCATCCACCAATTCATCGGCTTTTTTCTTCAAACCATCTTCGCCTAGATGGTTCATTTGTTTCTGAATTCGCATTTGTTCCTCTTCAACCATAATCTTTTGTTCTTCAATACTGGGCGAAGCTTTGATTGTAACCATGGGCGAGTCGATCAAGTATTTTTTGATTAAATTGACCCAAAATTCTCTAGGCTCGGATTTCATACGTCGTAAATCCTCAATGCTATTCAAACGATGCTTAAACTAAACAGAAATTAGTACCTATGCAAAACTTGTATACTTCTTTTTTTCTTACGTCTTCAACACTGTTTCCATACAGCAAATCGCCAATAGCCATAAAAGCGACGGCGTCATGAGGATCATTCTCTAAATAACTTAAGCGCTCTAAATGCTGTCTATGAATTACGGTATGTAAGCGTCGCATATCAATTTCTTCCTTTTCTTCAGCAAAGGCCTTCAAAATGTCAACCAATTTCGGTTTGATTTTTTCGATTTTATCTTTTGGAACATTTTCAAACATTAAATAAATCATTGATTCGGAATTTTCTGACAAACTATATGAAACCTACGGGGAATTTAAGTTATCAAATGTGAATACCAATGTGTGCAGGTCACTACCAGCGAGCGTACTCGTAATAGATTAACAATAAGTATCTATATCATTGATTGAAATAATTGGTTTGATTTAGTTTTCTTTATCCACTAACAATAAGATGCGTTAATAAAGTCAAGCAAATCCGATAGAAACCAAAAATCTCGCCAATAGTGAAATGCTGATATAAAATTTCTTACCGAACTGGCGTACGGATCCTCGATTTCCACGAATTCGCGTTGTAGTGGTGAAACAGAAGTATCGGTGAAATATTTTAACAAAATAGCGCAGGAACTCATTAGATATAGTTCTCGAACAGCAGAAGGTCCTCGCCATGCAATATTAACGAGACCATTATCTTCATCGTCACTTGGGTATCTAATAGATTTTTCAACCGATTCTTTTAAAGGTGGAACAGGACTTTGCCATGGACGTTGAAATTCTCCCAAACTTCCCTTTAATCAATGAAAATATATATCAACAGTTTTTAAGTTATACCTTATTTCGTCATTCCCTCATTTCAAATTGAAACGATGGAATGTCGATAAATGAGGTAATGGCTTTTAAACTAATCGAACAAAACTTTTTTTACTTCCTTGTTTATTTAATCCTTAAATTCATCGCCTTTTCCTGTTTAAAGTTAAGAACATCATTCATATTGACTTTAGTAAAAATTTCTGCTATAAGTACAATGCAGAGATAAAAGTTGTTCATTTTAATGTGGAAGGACAACAAATAAGACTTTACTGAAGAATATTATATTTACGAAACAATTATACTGTTGGGGTCAAACATTTTGCTCTTTATCAAACAATAACACACGATTCAATGACGGTATGGTCTATAAAAACCATTACCTCACTTTCAAAATTATAAATCATCCTTATAATTCGTCTAAAATAAGTTTATTCTGGGGACCACTGTATTAGTAAAATCAAATTATACAAATACTAAAACATTGACAAAAAAAAACAAATTATTAAAAATATTTTTTTTCTACCCAATTTCGGAATTTGCTGGAGCCACTCTTCAAAGATAAAAATACTCCTGTTAAAATATAGACACTCAATATTACGATTAAAAGGTTGTATATCGTATAAAATAAGGATTTTTTACCAGCGGTCAATCTATAAAAATATTTTTGTAGAGAATGGTATGCTTTACAAATGTTATCATTTTTAGAGCACCATTATATAGTATATTAAAATTAAGAAGGTAATCCCCATGCTTTGTATTTAATGCTAACACTAAACTTAAGGAATAAGAATTTTTCTGCATTAAAATTTTCTAAGACTACAATTCATCTATGACTTTCATGTAATAGTATACGTAATAATGAAGATATGAAAATTGAAATAACTGTAGAACAAGTTAATCGAAAAAATATGAGTGATCTTTTTTGTAAAGCATTCGATTCTCTACAAATATAAGTTTATAGATTTTTTGTATTTATTGTAAATACTTTGATGCGTAACTTCTTAATGTTACGTATCGTTCAAAAAAAGAAATTATTCTTCAAGTTCAAATATTCTTTGCAAAAATGAATTCGGAAACTTTGCCTTAATTTTGTTTATTTTTTACATTCAACTTACTCGAGATATAATTTTATCCTCCAGTTCTTCCAGGGCTTTGAATACATCATTGTGTTGAACAGGACCACAAATAATTACAGTCAAATTGTCCGGACGATAGTAAGATTTGTGAAAGTTACGACATTTTTCATTCGTTGTACTTTCCCGTAAATTTTTCATGATACCACCGGTTTCACTACTGTATCCACAATGGCCTGGATAGATTGATCGAGTCATTTCTAAATGAACTCGAGACTCCCCAGAGTTTTCTCTTCCTTGCATTTCACAATAAACAACACCAGCATCGTCTCCTTCGCCAGTAACGTGATGAACTTCAGTTATAAATGCATGCTCCTAAATTATAAATATAAATAAGCTGTATTTGATAATAAATAGTTACTTATACCGTTAAAGTAGGGTATAGAATATGCTCTAAATAAATCGGCATTAGTGACAAAAATCCTTCACTTCCTGCCGTAAAAATTGTATAACAAGTATGATCAACATCAGTCCAAGCATTAGTTCCTCGAGCCAAACATCTGTTAGCCAACAAATCTAAAACTCCCTTGTATGGATATTTTTCACTTCCCAGAAAAATCAAGTGCTCCAAAGTATGCGGAAGTCCATCATCGTCATAGGTTTCCGTAGCTGACGGTAAATTTTTTTTAACAATTATTATTTTTTAAAAAAAGAAAAGATTTAAAAAGAAACTCACCAAGACAAAAGTATCCATTAACAGTGGGACCTTCTACATCTGCAATAACAACGGTGAGGCCAGTTCGTAACGATTTATATTTATGGACTGGTATAAAATTTTCTGCTTTCAATGAACAAATTAAATCAAAATTATTATTTATCGTACGCGCTGGAGAACTGTCTACCGGAGCCATTTTGAGTGGAAGGGCTTTACAGTTAGTACAAATTGTGAAAAAAAATATGAATTAATTTTCACGGAAAGAGTAGATGGTATAAATTTTGGCAGAATATTTCAAGAATGACAACTCTATTTACTTGCACTCTCTGGAATCCAACCGGCTACAAGAAAACTTCATAAGATCAATTGACTGATATTTTCGATGCCAGCGTTCGGAGTGGTCGTACTAATAACTATAACACTTGAGCCAACTTGAGCGTTGTAGGCAGTTGTGCGCATGCACAAAAATTCAAATTTACGGCTCATTATGTAGCTAGCTTCAGTACAGTCGATTATAGACACAAATCGGTCAATAAATTTTCATTGGTCAGTTCAGTTTGACAGATCATTTTTGAAAGTTGCCAGTGATCTACCATGTCTACCATAAGCATTCTGTAAACATGGATTAATGATATTAAGTGATAATTTCAGCGGTAAAGACTAGAGAATGACTAGAATTATACAATTAGAAATGAGAAATATAAAGGATGGGTTTAAATATCGTTGACTAGGAGGTTTTCAAGATAACTATGAAACAGTTTTTCGGATCAAGGAATAAATCATGGAAAGGGGAAATCTTATATCCTTTTTTTTAACAAAAATTTAGGAATTTTTAGGGGTGCCTTGCTTTTATTATGCTAATTACCTTAATGGTTTTTGGTAAAATATTGCCATCTGATTATCATTGCAAAAAATATTGACCTGTGTGGACCGGAACAATTTTAATTCCATTCCTAAACTACGAAAGTCCAATATTCATTGGGAAAATAATAAAAATTGAATTTTCAACACTAAAATTATAGTATCTATACAAAATTGAATCAATTAATTAAGACATAAATTAACTAAAGTATATAATACTTAAACTCTAGCCAAATTTTTAAGCGTAGTTTGCTTTAGTTATGCAGTTAAATTTGCTATGATTTTTATTACTTTTTAATTAATTACATATTTCACAGACATTTAGAACAAATATTGTAAAAAAATAATTTATTATACAAGAATACTAATTTTGCAACATTTTTAAATGGAATTTCATTAATTTTCGGATATAAAATATGACTATATATCAACTCGGATCCAGTCGATTTCCAAAGATGACGGTCCACTCTGTTTATTGGGTAAATAAACGCCACCATAAACTTGAATTCCGATACTGGTAATATGGCTTCGATCTAAAGGTTCTGTATCATTCAAAAGTTTTCCTCTGTAATACGGCTGAAACTTATCAAGGGCCAATCGGGCAGTGTAAAACTCTCCCATTGGTGCCTCGAACATTTGCTCATACGTTGGATGTGGTTCGTCATCTTGACTTTTATGGCGCAAAACAATCTTATAGCCGTTGTTAATTCCTTGGCCTCGTACTTGCAATGTAATTGCATCGTAATTGCTTAAATCAAACATGGTATGAGTTCGAACTCCGGCAAAACCAGCCCCATTCGGTTGGGGGTTCAACAATGTGAACAAAATGGCACGTTGGAAACGTTGGGTTTTCTGTAGGGTAATTACGGCTTTCGACATTCCCTGAGCTCGAACTGTATCGGATTGTTCGGTCCAATCGGTCAGATTGTCGATTGTGCGAAAATCGAAAAGAGTTGCATGTTTATGGGATGAACTTGAATAACTGAAAATTTTCCAAAATTAATCACTTAAATAAAAAAAAACTGCAATAGTAAAAATAAATACAAGAATATGATATACACAACACATTTGGGTATACCATATTATCATACAATCAGGGTTAACGACTAATTCATAAAAAATCATAAGAAGACTTCAAACTCTTCAACCCAGTACTTTAGAATTAATGTGATCAATTATCTTCAACCTTTAACTAGCATTCATGAAAATATACCTTATATTACTTTATAAAAGCCGCTTTTCCCACAACCGTAGGATTCATAAATTAAACATTGCAATCCCTGTAGTACCATTAACCAACGGAACTTCTCGTTAACTTAGTACATTCTTCTCTGATACTTTCATATTATTATAAGTTCATCGATTTTCCCGAAACCTTCTCCATTTTTTAGAAATTAGTTTTTAAAGAGACAATAGTCTAAAAACTAATTTCACGGAAACTCAAGCTTTAAATAAGTTTTCCTAATTTTCCTTCACTATAGCAATCTATAGCAATCTCGATAAAAATGACAGTTTGGAAAAATTACGTTTAAAATGCCTGTTATTATTCCTAATTGTTTCAAACTATTTTTGTGAACATCAAATTGTTTTAAATTGTCTTTATAAAAGTACGATATATAGAGATATTTGTATCCTTTGTTTTACTCTATCAGGGGTTATCAATTTACAAGAGGAGTTATTATGGGCGGCAAAATACAAATTCAATCCTTTTTATTACTTGAAAACTCACTAAGTGTACACGTCCTGTTCCAAAAATTACATAAAATATTGGTTCAAGTCCTTTTTAAAACAATCAAATCTGGCAACGTTACATTTTCGACTTTGTTTTTAATTTAATTCGCGAATAAATCGTTCCATAATGCAAATTAAGCCACCAAAGAGAAAAGTATACTATATTAGAATATAATTAACGAAAAACAAAAAAATCGCAAATAGAATAAAAAATAAAATCAAAAATGCAACGTTGCCAAATTTGACTGTTCTAAAAGGGGTTTGAGCCAAAATATTTTTAAATGATTCAATTGCAATGCTAATCAAAGTAATTCTAAGTTAATGAAAGGCGTTTATTAGAAACTAAATAAATTAATTTAACCAGTGCGTGGAAACATACATAATTCTGTTGTAACGATGATAATCATGAACCGTATGAGTCACTAGCTAAACGGATATGAATGCATTCATGTACGAGTCATGTTTATATCTTTGTCTTTTTTTGTTACACGCATATCAACCTTTCTATCACTTATTTTTCTATCAACCTAGTTAGAATGCATCAACCTATTTTTAAGTATGTTCAAAAAGATCGTTAGGGGCAATTTAAAATTTTTGAATTTAAATTGTTTCTTTTTAACAGGGAATCTGAATGTTTTTAAGGGTACGAATCCCTAAAAAAATCATTAAAATTAATAAATAGGTTTCGCTAGAGAAAGAGTTATAGCCAAGGAAGTAAAAAAGCGGAAAAAAAACTTTGGTATTTGTATCACAGTGACCCAGTGGCGAGTACTTGTAAAACGTTTTATAGATAACATGGTACTTGTGGGCATAAGATTGAGAACCACTGGTCTAAAAAATTAGTACTGCCCCTTTTGATGATATAAAAACATAGTTTTTTTAACTGAGGCATTTCTGGAATGAACTATAAGAACGACAATTGGACGCGTCATTGTTTATTAAATGGGGAAAATACCCAAGATGGTAACCTTGCACAAGTGCAAGTGCACTACTTTTCTAATATAGAAGCTGTTTTATACTTATAATTTTTTAATCAATTCCTTTCCATGAAAATGTTATTTTCAATTAGATTCTAGAATTAAAAATTAACGTGGAAATGAGAAATGGTTCTAATCCATGATTTCTAGGTCAAAAATTGTCCAAAATTTTGCTTTATAACGCCTATTATGCAGGATTTTCCCATCTCAAATTATCCGATTGCAAAACTCTAAGATTTTTTTTTAGTTGTGCACTTTTCACCATTTAACTGCGACACAAAAAAGGGCTATTTTGCATTCGGTTCCTAAAGTATTTAAGAAATTATTGTCACCATTTTTATTCCATACAAACGAAAATTTATAGTTTTTGAGGCGACAAATGACTCTTAATTATTGCTGAGAAATATACAAAATGAGCCTAATTTTGATACACGGGAGATTTTGAAGTCACTATTCGTGAATATGTGGTACATTAAGTAATTAATGTGTCAGGAGGTCCCGGAATCTAATCTTTGGAGTTTGTTCAAAATATTTTCAAATTACACAAAAAAATCGGTGACTCCAAAAACCCAAAAACGTATATTTTTATTGAATTTATTTAATGCAAAGTTACCCTCGATAACCTTTCGATACGTCGGAGAACCTTATAATCATAATTAGAGACCCCAAAAAAACATTAAATAAGTGATTTGAGCAAATTTCAGAGAAAATTTTGTAGAAACTCTAGAAAATAAGAATTTAGGATCTTTCGGTGCATTGAGTTACTTTAATGTACCCCATATTCGTGAACAGCAATCCTAACAACCCCTGAGTAACAATATTTGACTAACTTTATGCATTTCTCGGTAGAAAATGAAGATTACATATCTCGCATCAATATTAAACCCCCAAAAAATACATTTTTTTACTACACAAATGTAACAACCGATTTTTGTAGAATAAAAAGTGCTAATTGCTTTTTTAAATGCAAAAATACTGCACTTAGAAGCGATTGGTTCCGTTTTTTTAAAGTGGAATGCTAGATTGCTTTGCCCAAAAGTATTTTCTAATTAGTCTAATGTTCGCCAACTGTTTATACTTTCGTTATATTTATAGATAAACGATAAATGCTATTATCATCACCTTAATGGAATGTTTTGAGGTTACCTTTGTTATAAAATAAATAATGATTCAACTTAGCGTTTATATGATTGTTGAATATATGTGAAACTAATTTGAATTAAGCAGTTAGTCTAAAGTCATTTATGATTCTATAAAAGTTGCTTTTATATAATTTACAATTTTGGATGACATTTGATCAATTTCCTTTACTTATTTATAGAACTATATGAATTAATAGCTTAATAAAATAGTAAATACCTTTCTGATTGTTGTTGGTCTTCCATATTGTCCATATTATTGTTGTTATTGTTATTATTTGAAACGACAGTGGGCGGCAAAAGTGCAAGTTGTAATAATATCCATAGAGCAATTGCTTGTATTGATAATATCCGATGTTGTTCCATTGTAAACTCGAAAAGAATAAAAAATTTTATTGCAATGAGTAATAAAAATATGAAGATTATTTATATTCTGCAACTGCAGTGATAAAAATGGCCACTTTATGGAAAAGTAAACAGTTGTACGTAACCAGTTTATGTTATATTATGCCTACCAATAATATTATTCTAATGAATAGAATGATGATGTATTGAGAATGAATGTAGATATACAATTCTTTGTTCGTCCAAATCACGTATGCTGTTATTATTGCCGACAAATATCAAATTGGAGGGATTGGATTATTCAGATTTCGTTTGAATTAATGTTTGCGCATTGCAACATTTATTATAAACCAAGGCGATTTTATTTGCTATGCTTATTTCGATCAATTGAGACCACTTGACTTAGTTAATGCATTCAAAAATTCTACGAAACACTTTTACCTTTAATAAACGCGAACACAATGTTTACACGAGACAATGTTGAGAGATTTTTTAATTAAGTAGTTTTCCTTATGCACTTATCATACAATGTGTAATGACTAAATATTTGAATAATACACGAAGAATTTGACCTGCTTGAACCGAGCCGAAAATCACTGGGAACTTTTAATCTATGGAAAACCGTTTTTCACGTTTTTATTATCAGTGACGGTTGTGAACTTTTTGCCCCTAGCCATTCATCTTTATACAATTCTAATAAGTATTATTAACTTTTACAACGACATGAAAGTGCTCAGTTGTTCTCTAAAATTAAAATCTAAAGATTGTTATTTTGTCAATGGTTATTTACCGTCGTTTTACAACAGCTAAAGTCGTTAGCGACTCTAGGGTCAATAAAATCTGTCAATTGAGAATATTGCAAATTTGACCGTTCAAAATTCAATCCCAGTAGTTTCTACTCTTTCTACAAGTTTCGGAGCGGCCATTTTGAAGCTATTTCATACGATATATACGTTCATTTCCATGTGAATACTATCGTCAACTAGAATTAAAAAGTGACGTAGAAATGTAAAATGTTTCTAATATATAACTTATGGGTCTAAAATTTTGCTTTATACCGACTATTACATAGAATAGATGATAAAACTCAGATCTCAGATTTTTATTAAATTAAAGGAGAAACTCTTGAAAGAAAGAAACTCGAAATATTTAATTATATTTATTCTATATTATTTATTATATTTATCTATTATATTTATTCTTATATTTATTTAGATATATTTTATAATTATTTTTATTTATTATATTTAATAAGAATGTCCTGTGTCCATGGTTTTTAATAACTTTATTAAAGAAAAGGTAATATATTCAGTAAATCAAAAAATAATAATGGCCCATTTCGCTTTGCAATTAAATTAGCTAAATCATTTAGCTAAGTCATCTATAAACCCTCGAATTTCCCAATTGGATGAATTTGAGATAAAAATATCCGAAGTAATTGAAGAAGAAACCTCAGGTTGTTTAAATCCGCCTTTATTATCAAATGTTTTTTAATTTTCCAAATTGGTGACGTTTCGTTACCTATCGCAACTTCATCAAGTGTCTATAAAAATTATATAGGTGCTTGATGAAGTTGCGACAGGCAACGAAACGTCACCAATTTGGAAAATTAAAAAACATTTGATAATAAAGGCGGATTTTAAACAACCTGAGTTTTCTTTTTCAATTACTTCGGATATTTCTATCTCAAATTCATCCAATTGGGAAATTCGAGAATTTATAGATAGTACTGAAGATGACTTAGCTAATTTAAATGCAATTCCAAAGCGAAATACGCCATTATTATTTTTTGATTTGTTGAATATATTACCTATTCTTCAAAAAAGTAATTAAAAACCATGGACATTCTTATTAAAGTGTTATTAAATATGTATAAATAATAAGTTGCCCTTCAATTATCTTTGTTTTATAATTTTGATGTTAATGGTTTTATACTGTACCATAAATCAAAATTAAACTGTCAACGTTAAAATTAGTAATTATGGTAAAGACATGTAAAGTACTGTAACAAATGATTAATATTGATGGTAAAATAATAAAATTTATTTCAAAGTTGTAACAATGGCTTCAAAAAATGAAATTTATTGGTGATAAGTCGATTATTGCATTGAATCTATACCAAATAACGTTAATGGGCATCCGAGACTATTGAATACTTGTGTTAAATATATATAAAAATGTATATGAAGTAATGAAAAAGTGTTTATGTCCCTTTAGGGACGTCAATATATAGCAACGATGGATTTGTTAATTTATTTCGGGAATACATTAGGTGCTAATGTAAATTTAGCAACAAAAGCAAGAATTATACGACATTAAAATTAAATTAACAAAAAAATCGCGAATTAAATTAAAATCAAAGTAGAAAATGCAACATTGTGCAAAAATGAATAGTGACTAAAATTTCTTTATTTGAATGAAAAAAGCAGTAATGGTAGATAGTAATTATATAGTGCTGCATCAGTACCTACTATTAAGCTTTACCTACTGATAGCTTTGATAATTTTGATATTTCAGAATACTTACTAATTATAACAAAAGTTGACAAAAATATAATTACATAAATGACGTTTACCTACTGATCATTTTATAAATATTTGTTAAAACATTAGGGTTCCATATTTCAAAAAAAAAAAGCTCTTCTCAAAAACGATCCGTTATATCTTATAAATTAATATCAAAAATCGTAAAGAATTATGTACTTTTTATATATAACTTAGCTCATTTTGGGTCTCCCAAGTAAATCAATTTTCGTTGATCTAGAAACATGAAATTTGGCATTTTGGTATCAGACGTAAGATCTCATATAACAAACCATGGAAAAAATAAAGAAATTTGTTAATTTAAAGTTATATATCATTAACAGAGTATTTAACATTAAGATTAAAAACAGAAAAAAATTGATTTGGTATTAAAAGAAGAAATTTACTATTTGTTAAAGAAAGAACTTATTTGGATATATTTGGAACTTTGATTAATTGGATTATTTACACACTTTATAACTAATGCAAATGCATACAATTGAGTTGTTGGGAATCAAATATACAAACGACCTATTTTTCATACTCAGTGACACAAATTGCTTTATTAAGAACAACATTTATAGTTTATGTATTCACATTTTTTTTCTTAATAAAATAATAATGCAATAATAAAAACTATTTACATTTTTTTTTTTTGAAAATAAAATATCTACCCTGATGTTTGATTCTTAAATAATATAATTTTTATAAAATTATATATTTTAAGTAAATTACAAGATTCAACAATTAATCATAACACTCATAAAATGGTAAAAGCACACAGTTTTATCATAAAATAGGTAATACTTTTATTCTTAACAATATTTATAGTTTTAACGTGTAGTACATTTAGCTTTTATTATATTTTCACGACGAAACATATAAATACATCTAGAAATCACAATATGTGAGTGAAATATAGTTTAAATCTCACTATTTTTTGTGTGCTATTTTTTTTTTAATAAAATTAAAATTCGTTTTGTTATATGCTTTACAGCACAGTAATATGGCTTTAGTTGAATTTTTAAAGTGAAACTTCTTTATATGTAATGATAATGTGCATTTAAACGAAGCAACGGATTCTAAAGAGCTACTAAAAAATTTCAAAATCTAAAGATCTTATTTCACATATATATGTAAAATCCAAAATCATTCTGTTTATCATATTTAGCTTAAGAAAATATAATTATCGTTAGGACCATTGTTATAGTTTACGTTGTTCTTCAATATTATAAATATAAATAACTTCTTTTAAATCTTAAATCTCCAACTTTTTTGCGCTTAAGGCAGCATTCTAGAATGTCAGCTGAATGATGCCATTAATTATTTTTCCAAATAAAATTGTAGGAAATTGTTAGTGAAAAAATATAAATTTATTTATGACAGTGATCCAGGAGGAGATGGACTTCTTGACTCAAAGATCTAAAGCGCTGATATGGTTTGTCTATAATATATATCTTTAATGCTGTATTTTCCAAAGCTACATATAAAGTGACCTGTTGGAACGTCAATCTTCGGCATAAAAAGAAGAAATAAGGAAAAGTAAAAGTAGCATATATTAGACATAGGGTAGAGGAACATTGCTCTCCATCTTAGGATACGAATGATCATACGATAAATAACGAAAAATAGCAAAACTTCTTCCGTCGTATTGCATAAACGATCCATCCAGTGAACAACGGAAACCCGTTGTATATAATTTTATTTTATATAAAAGGACGAAAATGCAATCAATTTTGTTGTCAAACATGTGCATCTTTTTATGAACTATAATAAATCCATAAAATTGCTGATTAACTTCCAAAAAGTACATTAAACATATTCATTTGTAGCTTTGTTAATAGTATTGAAAGTTGAAATATTTATATACATATATTTCAATATGAGAATTTACTAGTAAATCCATAAAATGTGTAATTTTAGTTCGAACTAAGAAACATAATTTTTAATAGAATGGTATCAATAGTATGGAGACATTAGCTATAGAAATAAGAGCAGACGACAAAAGAAAGGAAAGTACCCTCTGAACAGAAAAAAGTTTAAATACTCAGAAACATTTTAGGGTAGAAACTAAATCACAAGAAAGCCAATACAAATATAAGGCAGAAATGTTAAGTGGAAGATATATGTTATCAAATGAGGACATAAATCCAAAAGAGCTAGAAATGATTACGTTGACAGGGTGGCCTAATAAAAACTAGCAAAAATCGCACGAATCATTAGAGTGCTGATAGGATGATACTTAAGAAGAATTCCTAAGAGATCTCAACGAAGAAGAAGAAAAAGAAGAAGAGAAAAAATAATATCTACTGCCTTTAATTGAAGCTTATTATCCATTTAGGTTAAAATCTTACATTTTTATTAAAGCCGAATTACAGAAACAAATTATTAAGCTAATTGTTCGTAATTAGTACGTAAGGCAATAATGTCTTAAAGTTTACCAAAGAATTATGATTAAAAGAAAATAAAGTTCAGATGCATAGGCATAAAAGCAATCCTACAACAGTATAGTAGAGAAGTTTTAATTTTCGGAAAGTATGAAAAAAATAATAAAAAATGAAGGAATGTATATAAACACATTGTTATGATTATTCAAAATTTCGCGGCCTTATAAATATGTGGTAAATCATTAAGAATTAAAAATGGGTGAACTAGGAAGTGTTAAAGACTTATACAGCGGCAACTCTCTTAAATCTTTAAGATAAATATATAATACAGTACTCCCCTTATAACATGATACTTTTATAACACAATCTCATGTTACGCGATTTCATGTCTCTCTTATAACACGGGGATTTCCCACGTTATAATTCCATATATATTTTGTTCATCATAAATTTTTTTCTTAAGGGGGTCGTCTAGTGTGTCAGGTCAAAAAAAGCGATTTTTTTTTCCTATAAACCATGTCTAAAACATGTGTAGAAGATGTGAGTAAAAGCATTTTTAGAAATTCAAAGCCGAAAGAGGTCGTCGAGTGTGTAATTTCAAAAAAATATCACTCTTTTTCATAAAAAACGGGTAAATAACGCTTAAGCGATTTTGCCAGACAAGCCCGAATTTCAGACCGAGAAGAGAAAACGGCCTTGCGCGATTCTATGAAGAAGAGGAAGGTGTACTCTATGGTCCAGGCATAGCAGATTGATGGTGAGACCATTTTATTTTTATTTGTTATGAATTATATACAATAACTTTCAAACGCGTTTTTCTCAAAACACGATTTTTTCAAATTGCTGCCATAATATCTCAAAAACTAGTTGATCGATTCTGCTCAAATTTATAGAGCATCTTTAGTTCATATATAACTACAAGTTGACCTAAAATAATTAGGATTGTTTCGTTAGTTTTTTTTTTACCAGCTATATAAACCCCAAAAAAAATCGAAAAATTAAATTTTTTCTTCAAAAGCGCAAAAAATATATTAATTTTCAAAATTCTGATTTTATTCTAGTTCCATGTAGAGCCTCAAGTCTTACAATTGAAATGGCGTTTGATTTTTTGATTTCAGATAAGCAGAACGGCCGGAATCATGGCAGCAGTGGAGTACTTCGTTTTCATATGCGTTCCTGTTGTACGGTGTATCTCTCCGATCGCGTTAAATATATCAAGTTCAAAAAATACACAAAGTTTGTTCAAATGTTAATAAAAATGACATAAAATTTAGAAATTTTTTTATTCGAATGGTGCGTCCAAAAAAAATTCCTAAGAAAGCATTAAAAAAAAATAGCCTCCACACTAGACGACCCCCTTAATATTCAATTTATATCCTCTTTAGCGACTAAAGTTAAATGTGAATCGTTTTTACATTACGTGTTATACGGGTTCATAAAAGCGCGTTATATGAGAATGCTCATACGGATTTTTATATAGTACGCGTTTTTTACAACGTGAAACTAATGCTAATTATAGGGAGGATTAATGTACTTATTTTTTGCAACATTCACTGTGTAAATTTTATTTTTGAACACAGTGCAATGATAGGAAAATTAGCCTTCCAGAATAATTCTATTCAAACAATATCACTAATGTTTCTTTTAAATCAAACTTTCGTTACTGAGATATTATAAAAATATGTAAAAAGCTATTAATTTTCTGGTCATTAGAATAATTTTTCGTGAATTTTATTTTAGATTGTGTATAAAAACCTTCAATCAACACACATTAGAGGTGAGCGATTGTTGACAATCACCGGTGAATAGTACAAACTTTAGGTATTTAATGATATGTTTCACAAACTTTCATCATTAAAGTTGGTGTATACACCGGCGTATCTTTACTCTCGTCTTAAGCTTAAAACTTTATTCTATACAAAAATTAACTAAATTACTCTTTTGTATCATTCTACCAAAAAAGTTTCACTTTAAAATCATAGCTGACCACGCATCTTGTTTCCAACAATATTTCTATCACAAATGTATTCAGTAAAAACACAAATAATTTACCACAACAATAATCTAAATTGAGACATCTATTTCATAACAATCGTTCAAAAAGTGTTCCAAACTATGATACAGATGTCGTCGAACGCCCAACAATCCATGGTCTTCATCGGGATAGCTCAACTGTTGGAACATGATATCTTCTTTTTCTAAAACGCGAGCCAACATCATGGATTGTTGGAAATGGACATTGTCGTCCATAGTACCGTGTACCAGGAGGTATTGTTTGTTTCGCAGACCTTCAACTTTGTTTAACAATGAAGCACGTTCATATCCTAGAGCATTATCCGCTTTGGTCGGTTGGCCCATATAACGTTCCGTATAAATTGAATCTATACAATGGTAAATAAAAATATTACTTTCGAGAAACGGTACTTATGCACCTAATTCTTTTTAATTACCGTAGAGTGTCCAATCTGTTACAGGAGCCACTGATATTCCACATTTGAAGACATTTTTTGTATCGGTAGCCAAAACCATACCGGTTGCATAACCTCCGTAACTCCATCCCCAAATTGCAGTATGATTCTTGTCAATGTACTTAAACTCATTTTGCAAATATCTGAAGTAATAAAAATATTTTTATATGGAATTGATTGGTTAATTTTTTTTTGGAATTTATTACCTTGTTACATTGATTTGATCATAAATTTCTACCGTTCCGAAATTGCGGTATCCGGCAAAAGTCATCTTATTTCCTTTTAAACCGCTTCCTCGTCCATCAATTATGGCTAGTATAATGTTCCTGCTAGTCACCAAATAATGTTCCCATTCAATCGAAAATTTATCTTTGATTAGATTAGATCCAGGACCTCCGTACCTTAATCATTAAATCAGTAATCATTTATTTCAATAAATATTAGAAACTTCTGGGAGATATTTTGCTTTGAAATAACGACATTAAAAGGGACTCCATTTGGAGTTTTTTAAACAGGAATTATTTAATCTAAAGAACTTATATATTTTGTCCAAAAATTCTTCATACTTTCGATTTCTGAACTATTTCCACTAAATAATCTTTTCCTTGAATTTGATTCCCGAACAGTTATTTTTCCAATTGATTTTTCCCGAAAATTTTACGAATTTTATTTCCAAGTGATCATTTCAGTGTTGTTTACATGTATGTATATAATATAGTAAAATTCAAGTAATAATCTTCTCATCTTTTTTCTTTATATGTATTTAGGGAGTTTTTTAACACATTTTATTCCCTAGGGTTGGAAGATCCTAGTTTACGGATTCATTAGGCAATTTAGATGTTTCTCTTATAAAATTCTTTTTTTTCTATATTATATGTTTTTTTTAAATTGTCACTCTCTAAAACTTTGAAAGCTTTCGGGAATTCAGATTCGGGCAAATATATAAGAAACCAAATTTTACATAAAAATCCAAAAAGCTTTAGTACAGTAAATTATTCAGTTTAATTTTTTAAGATTTCTTTTAAAAATATATGGAACTTACACTTTTACTAGTAACGGATATTTTGTCTTTCCACTTGTATCAAGCTCTGGAGGTAAAAAAAGTTTCACTTGAGCTTTCATATCACTAGTAACAGGAACTTCTAGTTGCTTAATAATTGGAAGTGATTTAGAACTAATAAGTTGTCTAAGCTTGGCATTATCTTCCCAAGTCATCACTTCATTCAAACCATCCATTTTAATTAATTTATCTTGAGGAATATTCGATCCTTCACAAGTCCACATGAAATAATTATTATCTTTGCTGAAAGCTGCCGCATTGAACAGACAATCGTTTGAAGTGTCGTTGGTCTTTAATTTCAGATTACAAGTGATACATTCTGGGGAAGAAAAAGCTGTAATTTTCACTCTGTAAACGTGCTGTTCTGCAGGACTATGAAGAGTAGTTGCAGAATAGTATCTACAAAAATTAAAGAATGAATCAATCAGTTTAATAATCTAAATCTTTATAGCTAACATTTTGTCATCTTTGGGATTCCAGGATAAAAGTTCGACAACTTCATATGTTCCATTAGTAAGAACAATACTATCACCGTTTTCTTTGCGTTCAAAAACGGTGATATGTGGAAATATTTCTCCGGAATTTTGAACTTGGCCTTTAATAAGAGCAAAATGAGTTCCATTTTTATTGAATTTCAGCGATTCAAAAGTGATCCATCCTTTGTTTTCAACGATTTTTGCGACAGAAAACGAAGTGGTAGCATTATCGATTTTAAAGGAAAGTAAATCCGATTCGTTTTGGTTGCGATTTAATTTGACAACAACCAATTCATTATCATTTGCCCACGTTACAGATTGAATAATTGGATACCTAAAATAAAACAACCAGAAAAGTTATAGATCCTTAAGTTTCACTCAACCCAAATGTACTTGTTTCCAAAAGATTCCAAAACATTGATAGGAAAAATGTTCGGTTTAGCCGAAGTATCATTAACCAAATCTTGATCATCTAAGATGACAACGCTCAAGGAAACAATAGGATTTGGTGTTCCTACTTTGGGATACCGAATTCGTTGTTCTAGAGGATATTGAAATCGTATGTCTCCAGGTTGCCCATAAAATGGAATCGGCATAATTGCCGTTTCTGTATCGTTGAATGAAGCAAATGCTAATTTATTTCCATCGGGTGAAAACCATAATGCTTTGTTACTATTGAAAATTTCCTCTGAAAATATTCATATATTTCAATATTTTCAATATTTAATCATTTTAAAGGAGAGCTACCTTCATAAACCCAGTCGGGAACTCCATGGTAAATGATACCAAAAATACCAGTGTAGGTGATTTGTTTTGCATTACCATTATTTGAAGGGGTTTCCAAGTAGAAAATATTGTTGTCTTTGACATATACTAATGAGTGTCCTTTAGGAGCCCATTTTACTAACTGGAATTCAGAAGGTTTCTTTCCATGTTTCAAAGGGCCCAATTCATGAGTTTCGAGATTTAAAATCAGATATTCGGCTAAGAAACTGTATCTGTATAACTAAAAATATAAAAATTTGTTATTCTAGTTAACTGAAATCTAAAACTTTATTTATCATATTGTAAAAAAGCGAGCATCCAGGAGATGAGTCCAGTGATAGTATGGAAGGAATAATGGCCGAAATGGGTGTCTAAATATTCGAAACATTTAACATAGTGATAAAAGTTATAGATCATTCTTTAGGGGTTAAAGGATTTTTAGGATTTGTCTGAAGTAAATCAAATAAGGTGTATTAGAATATTCTTGAATTTTTTTTGTTCATTGTTCTAGTAATTATGTCATGGATAAATTAGTATAGCAATATTAGTAGTCAAGCAATAAGTGTTTAGGGTTTACCTTTCGAGGATTCTTTTCGATAAGTAAATATTTTTTGTCTGCAGATAAATATGTACCAGATGTTCCTAAGGGAACCTTAAAACATGAAATTTATTAAAATCCATTGTAAAATAAAAAATTAATAAAAAATTACCAATTGATAGGGAAGTAAGATTTTTTTCGTTTGCTTCAAAACATCGTACAAAACGATATTAGATTCTTCATCATGATACTGAATTTCTGTGTCTAAAAAAAATTATAAGAAATTGTTAATTGAGAAAACCAATTTAAGAAGAATGCAATATTTACCTGAAATCCAAGTACCATTGAATGGCCTCACATAAAATTTACTGAGTAAAATATCATCAAGTGTGATTGGATTTACCGAGGTACTTTTCCCTGTTTGTGGATTTGAACCATTTCGATTTTGCAATAGAAAAACTAAACCAATTATTACTATAACGGCTACTAGGACGAACAGTAATATCCACGGTGCCCTTTTCTTCCATTTTTCTTTAGTTTTATCAGAATTGTTAATGTACTGGAAAAAATAACACAAAACATTAAAAATTTGATTAAAGCAATTAATCTGATTTGTTTTAATTGAAATAATTAGTGGTTTAATAACGAACAATATTTTATTTAGGATTTGAGAGCATTTGAAGTATAAGTATAATTGATTAATTATTATTTTGATGCGTAAAAAACACAAAGATAAATTATTTACCAACCGAAACTAATTTTTTACGTAAGATATCAGATATTGACGATTGACTTACAAAATATTATTAATGGTTAAATGCTTTAAATTTCAGTCATTTGAAAATCGTAGGCTTGATAGTAAAAATTCTTTGGTTAATGACTAATTAATTTTTGAACAATTCACTATTAATTGATTAATAAAAAAATCGGATCAATAATTGCCCCAAAACTTTGGAAAATAAAGGACTTATTATACTAAAACAAATAAAAATTATTTGATTGTTTTAAAACGAAAATTGAAAGTTATGGAAAAACTAAACAGTTTTTGGGTTTTCAAAGAAAAAACTACTAAATTCAAAACAACTTTTTATACATAATTGTACTTTGAAAATAATGAATAAACTTAATGGATGTGGAAATCACTTTCGAATTTTCGATGTTTCGTCCCAAAGGCGGATCCAGGATCTTTTTTTGAAAGGGGCTCAAGGGGGAAAAAATCAACAATAATTTTTCTACAAGTTCAAGTAAGTATAGGAAGGTTTATGAAAATGTCAAAACATTAGAAAAAATGTTTAATAAAGACTTTCTTTGATGTTTCCACAGTACACAAGATTATTGTCGGGGGAGTGCGGGGGGTAGCGTCTTTCCATACAATAATTATAATGTTATAATTTTTTCTGTATCTGTATTTCTAACGTTGTACAATATCTTTTTACTTACTAGTTGTGTTAGTATTGGCTGTGAATATTTCCCGGGTAGCTACTAGTATGAATTATGATAATGCTTTTTATGTCATTATACCATGTTCTCAATTGATATTGTTCTGTTTTGCCATTCTTATATTCTGATATAATTCTATACATTGATTTGTTATGTTTCAAGTTCAAGTAAGTATAAGAAGGATTATAAAAGTATCAAAGCAATAGAAAAAATAAAGGTTTAATAAAGTTAGTTTTCTTTTATGTTTCCATAGTACATAAGAGTATCATCTGTGAGGGGATGGCTCTTTTTACAATAATTATAATATAATAATTTGTTCTGTATTTCCAACGTCGTAAAATACCTTTTTGCCAATTTTTGCCGTTTACTAGTTGTGTTTGGTTGTGAATATTTCACGAGTAGTTACTAGTTTGAATTATGATAATGTTTTTTATGTCGTTATACCATATTCTCATTTGACATTGTTCGGTTTTGTCATTCTTCTATTTTGATATTATTCTATACATTGTTTTGACTTATTTGGTCACGACAAGTTCTGCTTTTCATACAACCAATTGTTGCCGATTTTCATCTTAATTTTATTGTTCAATTCATTAAATTACTATCACTATAATTTAATAATACTGCAAAAAGATTTCAACTATTCAAATCATTGAGAAAATGTTAAAAAGTTATAAACTTCAGTGGCTTAAACTGTATGCTACATTAATACTGTTGCAGCTGGTTTATATGGATATGCAGGTATATTATAAAAAAGATATCTTAATATAATATAATTACTGAAAGAAAAGAAAATTTTGATAAAAAAATGTTAAAATTTATATACAATTTTTACAAGTTATAAATCGGTCTTTATTCTTTGTTGAAAAGTTTCTTCTCTTAAAATAAATAGCATGAAGTTTTTGAAGTATGAAATAAATCATGTCATTTGTTATCAAAACGGTATTGCCTAATTATGCCATTAGAAATGTAAATATTATTTCAATGTTGACTAAATATAAATTAAATTTGTCATTTGATCACACGAAAACTTTACTTTTATAGCTGGGAGACATATATTTATCATTCTTTATATTACCGCACTATACATGCAATTTTGTAGTTAAATTATGAATCATATGAATCAAACATTTCTTGATTGCATAAGGAAGTGGTGTTATTGATTACTTTTTCAATTTTTTCCCACATTTCCGTCTTTTAGAAATTCCTTTTACTGTAATGTTTTTTGTGTTGATAAGGCATTGAATAAAAGTTGATTTTTTATGATCAGTAGTTTAAATTATTGATTCAGGTAAGTAAAGGTAAACAATAGTATACATTTTCAGTAATATTATAAAAGTATGAATAATTGATAACGTATTTATGAGGAAATTGATTTTTGAAAAAATATACGAATCCTGAGAAAAGGGTTTGAAAAATATTGCTTAGGAAACTTTTCTTTTTTATTTTACTTGATTTATTATATATTATTTTCATTTTTTTTTCATTTTAGCATGTGTATTAACCATTTTAGTTTCATAGTAGAAAAATTCATAGGAAAATTTTACAAAACATTATTTTTTTTTAAGTAGGTAGAAACAATTAAACAATGCATAATTTGAATTATTTCCAACCACTTATCTCATTAAAAAATTGAGTATATAATTTTTTATCTACATTATTGACAAAATGGAATTGTATTGTCCTTATAACTTTGTCCTTACATACCTTATTAAATTAATGACTATAGAATATATCTACACTTTCTTTTTACTGATACAGGTAAACAACAATTTTCATTGTACAATTATATGTTTTTTTGATCAATAATAAAATTATTGTAATTATATATGAAAAAAATATATTATTTTAAGAGACCTGGATATTTCTTTACCACAAAAGATAAAAATAGCATAAACTTGAATATTTTTAAATGTCAAATGGCGAAAGTAAAATAATCGGACAGAAAAGCTGTGAAAAACAAAGAAAAGCAAAAATATAATCAAATAAGCAAACACTTATCTTCAAAATTTAAATAAAAAAGACTTCTTTAAAACTATAAAAAATATTCCTATGAAAACTTTTGCTCCATAAGAAAAGTTTTCTGATATCAGGACAAAAATTTCCATGGGACTAATTAGACTCTAGTTTAGGGCTTGAAATCTAAAATCAAAAGCCTATATTACGTCCGAAAATATGATACAAACTTGTAGTTTTTTTTTAAAAAATTAATGAAACATTAGTGAAAATTATAGTTAAAAAATATTTATTTGACATCATATATAACTCCATTGATTTAGCAGAATGTCGAAAAATAATTCTTGGGAACGTCATTTAGGTGAAGAAGTTTAAGCTCAATATAATACTATCGGTTTTAATGTACAAGGTAATGCCAAATTCCTACTAGTAACAGAAATTCTGGATCATGGTTCTATAGATGATTGGTCTATTCTAGGCCAGTCCAATAGGCCCGAAATCCCGAATACTTTTCATTCAATTGAGCTGAAATTTTGCATATAGGCTTGTGTCACATTAAAATTACATCTGTTAAAGTTTTATGAAGCTTTTCAGCTTGATTGAAATAAGTTTAACTAATGGTATTCCGTGGACCAAGCACGTTAGCGTGGATCAGTACCACTATGGCCCAATTTATTCGTAAGTTAAAGTAAAAACAAAGTAGAAAATGCGATGTTACTAAATATTGATGTTCCTAAAAGGAACATGATTTGATTTTATTGTATTTCCTAGTGATTTTGCTTAAATTTTCGCGAATTAATTGGACGATCCACGCTAACGTGCTTGATTCACGGGAATACCTAACTAATTTTTATGACATTTTTATATTTAGTAGTAAGTCACTAAAATTTTTTTTGTTCAGTTTTCTAGAAAACCACCAATATATCGAAAACAGAAAAAGACGTTAATCAATAAAGTGTGATCTAAAGTTAAATATAAAAAGGATTTAAGAATGAAAACTTTGTTTTCATGGGTTACATTTTTATTTAATATTTAGCAATATGTTTATAATCAATTGATGTGAGTTTAATTAATAAATTTAGGTATATTATATTTTTGGACAAAGGGAGTTTTATTTAAGCACAATTTATCAATATCGTAAAACAATTATATGTACAAAATTCTGTATCGGCTTGTTTTTGGTTAAAAACGACTCCCAACTCGATTATGTCTACACTAAAAAATTAAGCGAAATTAATGCAAGCTAATAAATGAACATAATTTTAAATTACGTTAAAACAAGTAAAATATACAAAATACTTGACTTGAATAAATCACAATGATCTAATTTTGGAACACCAAAGAAAATATAACGACAATTGTTCATCTTACAAACAAGCATATTAAAAGAAAGCAATATAATATATAAAGGTTTCACAAACAAAATGCATATACCTACATAATTTTAATGAGAAAATGAGTTTATTTTACAAAGTATTCATTCATTAAATACAAGCTAAAATGTCATGTAAGTCATTTACGAAAGCTATAAAATTCAGATTATAGAAATTTAAATACAGCACTTAATATTTTCTTGTAGCAATGTTTGTACAGTTTATCATCACGACTTAATAAAATTAAGTCTTAAGTCTTACATTTCAACAAATAAGTGTTAAAGAATTTCTGTTTCGGACTATTGAATGCAAAACAATAAAGATTCAGACCTTTCAGATACGGTGAGATAATTTCAAATTCTTTTCGCCAATATTTCCGCACGAGTTACCATAATAATCCATAAAGGTTTGTTTAAATTTAACTAAGATGTATTAACTAGGTGTATCTGTGATAAATCATTTTTAAATTAGCTGTTAGTGAAATATTAAATTTCTCACCATATTTTTGTTCATTAAAACTAAATTGAAGTGAATATATACTAGGTGTATTAATATGAAACCTGAGTTTGTCAATAGGTGGTGACCAATGAGGCTCTCCTAACGATGCCATTGAGGCATTGTTTTTTGGTTTCGATATTTGATAAAGATTTTCAATTTCCAAAAGTATAAGTTTCCCACGACTTCATCATTTTTAATAGCGTTGTACATGTCAACTTTTGTGACGAAAAAGTACGATTCGCAGACATCATTGATTTGCTTTTACCATTTAAACAAAAATTGCTACAAAAGTGCATCGAATGCTTGCCGAAGTTTACGTTGAGCATGCTCTTAGGAAATCTCAGTACTTTAAAAAAATAAAAATAGCGACATTGATATAGAGAATGAAGAACGAAAGGAATAGGTATATTCTCTATAAAAATTAATTATTTGACAATAATTAAACAAATAGAAAGATAATTTAAGCAAAAATTACTATTTTTGTAGTAGTAACATTAACGACCGTATTGTAGTAAAACTTACTATGATCCATGGTAAATGATTGAAATCTTAGTATATTTCCTCCAATAATTTCAATCTGTATTTGATTAAACTATAGTAATGATCATTAAAACTATAAAACGATTTTAATTTGTAATTTCAAGTTTCAAAAGAAAACATGAACACCATATGAACATGAAGTATGGTACATGAAGTATGGTACATGAAGTACTATAAACTTTTATGACAACCGCTCAATGATTTGTTTATATCTTGGTTTCAGTAAATGGACAATGACATCACATCAGAAGACCCATAAGTGCTTTCATCGTTTTCGGACTCAAAATTGCTAATTAAAATCAAAATTTGTTTTTCTACCAAAATATAAATTTTTCACAACTAAAAATTAAGTTTTCTTCCCTTTAATCATGTCCTTTGATCTGTTTACATCTTGGCTTCAATAAATGGACAGTGACGTCACAGAAGTTCTATAAGCGCACCTATCATTTTTGAACTCTCATTTGCCCATCAATATTAAAACTTTTTTTCAGCCAAATCATAAATTTTTTAGAACTAAAAAGTGGGTTTTCTTCACTATCGGTTAAAAAATTTTCTTTAAATTATTTTTAAAAAATTGAATAACAAGAGAGAAATAAGATTAATACTTATAATAGCAAAGTACATTGGAAGTGTGGGTCACTTAATGTAATACAACTTTTTCAATTTTGTACCACTTTTTAACAGGAAATTCTGATTTCCTCAAGTGCATAATTGACTAGTTACATATATAAATTTATCATAGTAACTTTATAAAAAATCCAATCGTTATATGCGTTCTTATTAAATTTATATATAAAAAAAAGGAAATGGACATTAAATCCCTGATTTTTTTAAATGATCCACATTCTTACAACGTGTAATTTCCCGTTACTAAATATTTAGGCATAATGGACCCAAATTACAATGATTTTAAATTAAATCATTGAAAAATAACCAAATACCGTAACTAGTTTTCCTTATTCTAAAAGCAATTCAAATTAATTATATTTTCGAAAATTAATTGCTCCAACCATAAAGCTACAATAATTGATTGAAAGAAATCAAAATTTTGTAGACTTTTAATTCAATGCCTCAATTTTGCAAAAAAATTTATATACGCATTGTGATTGCTTATTGCATTGTGCTGTGCCTTATTATTGAAAAAGTTGATAATTGAGTTGTGTTATTGGCAATAAAAAGCTCAAAATTTCAAATAAAATGAAATTTAAATGATTTACCTGTCTACTGCCACTGTTGGCCAATTCCAATACTGTTTCACTGTTGTAATTGTGATTGTTTTCCAATACCATTGTGGATCGTTGTTAATGATTTGTACAGTAAAAGTAACTCATTTACTTCTTAAACTTCGCGACTTATCTCTTCTTTTAATGCTCTTACGTTTAATGTTGATTTAACGAATTGCCGCTGTAAATATATTTAAGAATGCCTCTTGTTTGTTTAACTTTGTTCTCAAGAGAAAAAAAAAATTCCCTACCAATAAGAAAGTTTTCGTAATCTAAATCAGAGATTTTCTTTTAATTCTTCTAAATATTTAATGAAATATATTTTAATGAAATGTGACACGCGAATCAAATATAATAATGAATTAAATCGAAATTGATTGATTTTGTTTAAAAATAAATGGGAAAATTACAAGATTATATAATTGAACAAAACTCAAATTTTCTATAACTTTGATAAGTAAACTTTGGTAGTAGTTTAGTGGCACTTAAGAGGAATCGAAATTTACCACTGTTGATTGATGGCCAGGCGCGAGCTTACTGGTTTCTTCGATAAATGTTCCGTTTCCTCGTTGACTTATAAATTTCGTTCCGATAATAATAAATTATAATGATTTTGCGATTGAGTCGTGCCTTGGCTTTCAATCTTGCGCGTTTCAAATAAATTTGATTTTTATGGAAATTTCATTGGGGATTAAGGGTGCTTTTTTGTCCCGTTTCTACATATGTATTTCCTTTCGTACTGTATTGTCAATGACAAAAGAAATTAGAATTTGAACCTTTAACCCACTTTTACGTATTATGATTTTTTTTTTTGATTAAATAAGACATCGAATGACTTCTTCAAATAAGGAAATTCGAGTTCGGATGAATTCAATTATGTTGAATGAATTTAAAGTACTTTTCTTTAAATATAAAATGTGGTCCTGATTTTATACTAAATATGATTTGATTACAAAAGAAAATAATCTTTTTTACGCTAAAATCAACTAATTTTATGTAATATAGAAAATCTATATGAAAATATTATGTTTAAATAAAATAAAACGCAAAGTGTATACAATATATAAAATATATTGCAGTCCAATTTATGTAGTATAATTTAATATAATAATATATAAAAATCATACCACCAACATAAATTTGAACAGAAGTTCAAACAAAAATATTCGTGACGGATTGCCCAGATACGTATTTCGATTGCCAAGCAATCTTCATCAGTGGTCATCAAGTAGTTTGGATCACTCCGTAACTGCTTTGTGATGAAGCTTGTGATCACAATCGTGATCATCACAAAGCAGTTACGGAGTGATCCAAACTACTTGATGACCACTGATGAAGATTGCTTGGCAATCGAAATACGTATCTGGGCAATACGTCACGAATATTTTTGTTTGAACTTCTGTTCAAATTTATGTTGGTGATATGATTTTTATATATTATTTTATTAAATTATACTACATAAATTGGACTGCAATATATTTTATATATTGTATACACAGTATAACTGTTCAAAGTCAGCGAAAAAATCTTATTTTGATTAAAACGCAAAGCTTTCTAAAGATATGACCCTTAAACTTGTGCAAACTTATCAACTATTGATTTGTACAATAGTGGTCCCAGAACATATTATGCAATTATTGTTTATAAAAAACAATATTTGCGACAATATGAAATGAAATACAAAAGATATATATGGTCTAAGTTTTCATTTTTAATTGTTATTTACCGTCACTTTAACACTACTTAGGCTTTTAGCGACTCTAGGGTTAATAAATTCCGTAATCGAGAAATATCGAAAATTTGCGTAATACTAGGATAGAACCCAAAACTCTGTAAACTATGAACCAATTACGTTTCAACCTTTCTATTCCTATAATGCAGCACTTTTTAAATGAAGAATACTGCCATAATGTATAAAGAAATTGCAATCATTTGCAAATGTGAAATAAATTTAGAAAATAAACCAAATTCTAAACTATTGGCTTTATGAAAAGAGTTTATAATAACTACCTCTAGTTGACAAAATATGGTAGAAAAAAATGCTGCAATTAAGGGTGTTCGTTAATTGGTATTTGATCTTAAGATTTGCTTCATATATAACTATTTCAACACTAACAACCATTTCTATAATTTTCTTAAAAAGTTTTCTTTATGGTCTTAAATTTGATAAAATTTTAGTGCAATAGTATTAGATATTAGAAATACCCAATTTTTGCTTATTTCCATACATACAATATAAATTATACGTATTTAAATAACAGGAATTTTGTTGTGTATTTTGATCTATGCAAAAGGATCTCTAAGTTATTTTCTTTGATAATAACTTCCGTAATTGTGTCAACTAATTCTATAGGTAAACGACAAATTTCAACTTTAATAGGCAAACACTATTGTTAGCTTATGAGGGTGCCATTATAGGTACAAATCTACGTATATATTGCCCCGAAAATTGCCGACATATTTTCTGAAAAACTGGAAAATTGATTTTGATGAATTTTGTTCCATTTGACAAGTTTTTGGTTCCTACCAGGACAAAATCAGTTAAGTTTTAAAAGGATCAATTTTAGAAGAGTAAGGGGGGGAAATAGTCCTGGGAAAAATTAATTTTGGGACTTTTTAGTCTATCTAATGCCACTTTTTTCATACTTGTCGACAACAAAATATACACCAAAATTTGTCAAATTTGGAATTAGTGGTTCCTGAGAAAATTTAGCTATGCGCTTGAATATCAATATTTTGACACTTTGTACCTTCTTTAAAAAAGGAAAAATGTTTTCTATATCAGAAAAAAAAATATTATTATTACCCTTTAAAGAAACTCGAAATCAAACAAACTCAAAAATGAATAAGAAAATTATGGAATACTAAAATTGTGCCAGGTAAATTACCAAAAATAATATCAAATCGAATACCGGAATACCTCTTTGAGTCTTCGCAATAAAGAGAATATCAAATGGTCATCCCCTAAAGTGGTAGACAGTGACGGATTTAAAAATTTTCTGCCAGTAAGCTATTCAATTTTTGCCGCCCCTATGGACCTCAAAAATTCGATATCCTAATTAATTAAATTTATTCTATCATTGAAATCGCAATTTGCGCTCCATCACCGTTTTTACATTAACTTTTCCTGTGAGTCGCAAATTTTTAGGCTAAATTTGCCACCTTAGACAACCTTAGATTTCAGTCTACTCAGCCTACTAGTAAATCTACCACTGGTGGTAGATGTTTCTAAGGATTAAAAATAAAAATATATTTAGAGATAATTATGTTTGTCAAGAAACTTATGAAAAAGCGAGATTTTATGAATTTCTGTATGCATATTACAAAATGTTTAAGGTTTAAGGGCTTTAAAATGTTTAAGGTTCTTATACGTATAAATCTAAATATGTTATGATAAAAATGTATCTTTAAATATGTTCACTTAATTTGTTATAATCAAGCATATGTGCATTTAATTATATCCATATTAATAATAATTAAAAATGTAGAAATATTACCGATATCAAATAATTTTTGCAATTCTATTTTTGGTGGTACGAAGTTCACCGGGACTTCTAGTTTAAAATAAAAATAAAAAGTTTGTATAAAATATAAATAAAATTCAATTTATTAATTAATACTATTATAATATAGAATGGTAGTACGTCTGCCGGGTTCAGTTGGTATGTTAGGTATATATTATATATACAGCAGTTATCTAATTTATAATTTGTAACCACAATCGGTTATTTTGCAGATATTTATAAATAATGCTTTTTTACCAATAGAACAAGTATGGATACAAAAGAGGGTTTAATGGCAGCAATTATACCCTCTTGATTAATAATGCAATGCTTTAATTAAATCGACTTTAACATTTTGAAACCCCCAAAACGACTGCTAACTAGAATTATTATTTAAATCCAATATTACATGGATAATATATACTTCATTAATTTTTTGATTTAGAATAATTATTGTATAATAGATAAAATAATATAAAAATTACCCTCCTGATTTAAAATCCTATATCTTAGAGCCTAAACGTTTTTTAATATTTTAACCAAAATTTGATCTCTTAAAATTGTAATGAAACATTTTTTTTAGTTTTAAATCATTTCTAGTTGAATTCCTACTTTCTTAACAAACCTGAACCATATAAAAACATTTTACAGAATTTATATTAGAAAGTGAATTATATATAATTAATTAAATTTCAATAAATACAAACAGGTATCTGATAATTAACTGGAATATACCTACATTTTATCAAAGAGACGTTAGTACCATAAGTATGGTATATACCTAAGGTAGATTTAAAGTTTGCAAAAATAACTCCAAGTCTATAATTGAACAGTATTAACGACAAGTAAGCGGAGATTTAAGTTTCGAAGGAAAAATAAAAATGTGATCACACCGGTAATGATGTGGGCTCAAGTTTTATGAGTATATAAACCATTATAATGAATATCTTTTATTCTTATCAAAGTAAGGTGGTTTATCCGTTTTTTTATAAGATCATAAAGATATTCGGTTATTTTTAACAAATTTTCATTTAAATTTAGCTGTATCTGTATATTATTAAATGATATTAAATTCTTAGAAAATTAAAAGAAAATATATATTTTAAAAAGATTGCGATTTAAAACTTTCTTATTTGATTCTTTTCAACTTGTGTAGTGATAGTGGTGATATACCGTAACATTTATTTAAACTTTTATTTCACTATGTTTATAAACGAATGGTTTTAAATGTTTGAAACACTTTCATTTCATTAGCGAATCGGTGCGCAGTTCTTGGGAGAAATTTGTTTTTAAATCCAATATTATTTAGATTCATCCACGCAAAATCTACTGACTTACTGACCGGATTTGGAATGCTTAACACAAAACTGGTCACAAAGAAAAAAAACCAAAACACCGAACACTTGAAATTCCTTCGTTTATTCGTTCAAAGAGGAAACAAGTTTCATCAAGAGATTGATCTCAATAATCATCTTATTATGCTCGTCTTGAATCACAAACGGAAACCAAACACCGCAAAGAACACCGAAACTTAATACTCACTACCGTCTACTGTTAACAGTTGAATTGTTCAGTAAAACTGTTGTAAAATTTCGGGTTTTTCCAACAATGGGAAAATGTATCGCATTGCGACGTCGGCAACGATTGGAGAGATCTCTCCAACGACAGAATTTCAATGTCCGGATACCACTTGAGTTGACTTACCCGATGAAATGGCCAAGCCCCACACATTCACTTCTATATAATATTTGATTTATGAAACGAGTCAAAGAGGGGGCCCTTTTTTCTTTTATTTAATACTTATTATTGTTGTTGTGGATTAGCTTAAATAGGAAATTTTATCGCAAACTATAATGGGAAATTTGTTTGGTACCTTAAACCTTGACCGAACTTGGAGGATAAATAGCAATTAAACAAAATTAAGATCCTTCTTGCTCATAACCAATGGCACACGTTATAATGACAATCCTCTGCAGTTTCATGGTACCTGATAAATTTTTACTTAGCAATACCTAAAAGACTTTTAAAAAGGTTTAAAGTATTTTTTTGAAGCATATTGTTCGAGTTTTGAAATTTTACATTTATGATACATTTAACCCAAATACCACCATTATTAGACTACCTAGTTATTAATTATGACCTTTATGGAGCTCGTAGCAATTCGAAAAACAATATTTTTGAATCTTTAAATTCAAATTTAGTGGCCGAAACATATAGCTTATGGTACGTTCTCATTTATAGAAGACTATTAAGTGCACGTGCATGGTACGTTTTACTAATCACATTAATAACGAAAGCATTTTTTTTTCTCTTTGCACAATTGCATGAATTATTGAAAAGTTAATTGCTCTAATGTATGAAACGTGATATCTTCATGGGTAATTTTTATTAAGGGATGGCATGAGTATAAAATTTTCTTCTTTTTTTGTATTATTATGTAAAATAGTGAAAAAATCATCCCTTCAATTTGATAAATAATTGGGGTTAATTAATTTAAATTTTCAGCCTTCTGGTGGCCGAGTGGTCAAGGTGGCAGCTCCAAAACTGGTAGGTGTTGGATTTGAATCTTGTATCGAGTATTTTTTCAATATTTCTCGATTTACAAATTTTTATTAACTCAAGAGTCACGAAAGACTTTGGTAGTTATAAGACGACGGTAATTAAGGTTGTTTAGATTGAAATCACTAGTATTGAGAAAAAACTGAAATTAGTTCTGTAGGAAGTCAACTATTTATATCTCTGTAAAATTTCAATTCGATTTGGGGCTTATTATTGGAGTAAAAAAATCGTAAGGTTATGTAATTTTGAACCTCTTAACACAGGGTAAATAGAGAAAGTTATGCGTAATCGCAATCAACCGTGATAAACATGATTTTTTTTTCTTGAAAAAATAGCAATGTATTCTTTGAAATATTCCACGTCGGTCAATACCATAATCATTAACCTTTGGGGTTTCTTGTCAAAATATTTTAACGTAGGTAAAAATAGAAAAGCTTATAAAGTATAAAAGCTTTATAGAAATATCTACAACGCCTACGTATAAGCAATCCCCCATTTTCTCATAATTCCCCACTGCACTTCTAAACAATCCTTATTTGTAAGATCAATATGGCAATCAATAAAGTATTTTTCTAATATTAAGGCAGTTGTTGACTTTAAGGGAGTAAGTAACTAATTATGATGAAATTTGGCTGAAATGTGAATCCATATCATAGAAAGACATAGTGTGTTGAAGTATAACGACTTATTATCCTACTATAGTAATACTAAGACAGTGTTTCTTAACCTGTAGTACCCTTTGGAGCTGCGGTAGTAGCCCCTATAAATTTAAATTATGAAATTTTTGATACCAAATTTTGCCAAAAAAGTTTATTTTTTGAACTATCTTTTAACCATCTCTTTGACTATTTTGTAACTATCTTTTCATATTTTATGGTTATTTATATACCAGCTAGGTTAATATTTTAATTTCTTGCTTCGGACACAATTTTTATTTCTTTTTAAATTTCCCTTAGCTAAGCCTTATTACTCGTACCTACTGTTCTTCTCATTAAATAACTATAGCCACCATAGCCGCGCAATTGTTGAGAAACCTATTGGAAAAACTGGATATACCTAAGTCCTACATATATGTAAGCATCAATATAATTGCAGTTATGAAAATGGAATAAACAATTTCAAAAATTCAAGAATTCATTATACTTTTTTTTAATAAAATGTCTATTAATCATAGTGAATGGCACTGTATAAAATATCTAGAATTCTAGAACAGCTGACTAATACCACAAATACTGTCACTATTGCTCATTTAATTTTCATTTTTATAGTATCAGTATCAAAGGTTTTTACTTTTGAATGTTTTTTTTTTAAAAAATAGATAATTTTCATATATACACAATGCACACATGCTTTGGATATTTAAATAAACATTCTTGACTATTAAATATAATAGACAGTAGGAAATAATATTGTATTTCAGTTTACATTAATGTTTGAAATAAATTTTTCAATATAGCCAATGACGCCAGAAGAGGTGCTTGGGAAAATTACTATTTTTCAAGGCTAATTTTATTTGATATGCCTGTTAAAACATAAAATTATCGATTCAATTTCAAATAAATAATCGGATTGTCCACTACATCAGTGCTTCCCAAACTGGGCGGGGATCCTGAAGCACTGGGGCACCCTGGGGCACTGGGGGATCCTGAAGCTCCTACTAAGGAGTCGCAAAATATTTCTATAATAATAATTAGTAAGCCTACTGGTGGCCGAATGGTCTAGGTGACCACTCCAAAGCTTGTAGGTTTTGGGTTCGATTCTCTATTAATAATTAATATTTCTCGATTACGAATTTTTATTAATCCAAGAGCCACTAAAGACCTTAGTAATTATAAAGCAACAGTAAATAACAATTAAAAAAATAATTAATGCTACATAAATAAAATACTGTAGGTCGTTAAAGGCTAACCTTTTTGCGAAGGGATATCTGGAATTTCTTTTTCCGATTTAGGGAAGTAAGAAGAATGATTGAAATAATAATTCAGAAAGAAAATTATAGATAATAACTGATGATTTATATTCTTTGTAATTTTATATAAATCAATCAGAACTTTCATTACACCATGTTGCGAATTTGGGCTATATGAATATTTATAGCCTCAACCAGGAAAATTAACAGTTCTGTTAGAGATAACCCAAAAATTATAAAATGATAAAGAATACCTATGTATAAATGATTCATATTTTAAGCCTATTAATTATGACAAAATAAATTCAGTTTATCAGTAAGTTATTGCGAATTCATAATAACTAATGCAAAATTTTGTCATAATTTTTAACACTTTATGTTTGAAATATTATTATATTTTTTTAGAAATAAAGCAGGTTGATCATTTTTTGTGACAAGTTATTTAAATGAAGGTTTTTTCGCTGATAAAATTTATAATTGCTAACGGTAATTGGCAAATGATAATTGCAAACGAATGTAAATAGTCAATAATTAATACATTTCTATATATGCTGGTTAATTGACATGAGAACATCTTCATCGGAACCACCATTGATGCTATTTTCATTGAAAAATAAATAGATAGAAACAGACAAGTGCAATTCCAGAGAAACGTTTATTTATTTGTAAGGCAATTAAGAAGTATGAAATTAAACTTTATATATCCGCCGTTTATTTGTGTATATATTGTATATTATGCATGCAATAAAAATGATTTCGATTTAAATTTTAGACTAAATTAATCGTTTAGTATTCGATTCATATCCTATACAAGATTTTAAAGATAACTAACCATGATGTTCATGTCTTGGATTACAAATTTAAATTGTGTTCTAGGAATTTATTGCTACTGTGATGAAATTGCATATTAAGTCACAGGTTAGACAAGAAAAAAAAATATTATTATCTAACAACCTTCAAGATTCACATAATTAAATCAGCAATTATTTGATGAATCGTCACAATTTGGATTTTTTTTATTGAGCTGCAAAACCTATCTCAATTGTTGATGTCCGTTAAAGTATGCATAAACGTTAAAGTATACACTAAAAAGCAAATATTAAACATATTTTTTGAACTGTTGTTTCATCAGAGAAAAATCATTCGAAATATGCAAAACAAATCAATGACGCCACTGTATCGTAAAAACTAGAACTTAAAGGTCATTTTCATATTTAGTAGGTAAAAATACATAAAAGTTAGCTTCACCGCAGAGCTTTATGACGGTAAAAGTAATTGAGTGTCATTTTACCACCTTTGGAAATTAAATATTTGATGGTTGAACCTTCTACCCCTCACATTTCTTATATGAATAATAAAAAATATGCAAAACAGTTAATTTTCTATGTAAAATAAAGGTTTCCATTAGCTGGTCGTTTATGAAAAACGATAAATTCTTCAATAAAGTTTATTTTTTTTTTTACATTTCTTTTCGAATAAACCAAGAAATCAAATAACAAAATGTTATTAAGAAATCCAATTTGCAAACTCATCACATGGATTTCTTTTATCAAAGTTCAATCTAAATTTTAATTGTTATATTAAGATTCATTACTAATTTTTCTATTTCTTTTTTCCCCTACAAGTGAATCTATGGAATTAATTTTCTGGTTGAAACATTTTAAAGGTTTAATCAAATTATGAATAGATAATATTTACAAGCTTGATATAACTTTATATAAATTGATAAAACTTTATTTTTAGGTTTAATGTTATAATATAATAATAAAAATATTTATCTAGACATCTCCCATCAACTTTTATTTCAAGAGTTACTTAGCAGAATATTGAAATAAAATCATTTCAAAGTATGACGTTATTGTTTGTTTAAAATTTCAATACACTTAAAATAAAACGTCAGGGTAGTATTGTTATAACAATATATATTTTATATTCTCAAGTAGTATTGTATCACTCATTAATTGCTATGTGATAAATCTCATGGTAATAATTTTACTAACCAAATCCATTAAATTCGGGACTCATCACATAGTAGTAACGGAAGGATTCAATACTACTTGATAACCACTGCGGAAGATTGCTCGGGAATCAAAATACGTGTCTGTGCCATGCGTCATTATTTTTTCCTTTACTTCTATAAGTTAGACAAAAATATATCTTATATACTGTTAAAACTATATAAGTCAAGGCTCAAGTCTTATTAAGTCGGCCAATATCTGCCAACGTTACATTTTCTACTTTGTTTTTTTTTTTTTTTTTTATTCGCGATTTTTTTGGCAATTCATTTCTAATATGGTTTAATTTTCTTATTGGTGGCTAAATTTTCATTATAAGCTGATTTATTTGTGAATTAAATTAAAAACAAAGAAGAATATGAGAGATATCAAACGGTTAATTTAAACTCTGAAGAAGATTCTTCTAGTCCAACGAATATACCCTTCAGTGGAGTATAGGCCCTACATTGGAACACCTTGGGGTTGACTGTTAATTTATTTACATTCAATTTTTACGAAAAATATTAATTCTAAATAAAATTGTGATTATGAATTTTCCAATTTCTTTTCCAAATATTAGAAAATCTCAAACTCAATTTTTAAAAGAGCTGATCTTTACTACATTGACTATATCTGTTGGTATTATTTAAGCATATCTTCTTCATATAGTATATGATTTAAGCAAGGCTATAGATAAAATCTGTGTTTCTCTATTGTTCAAATTCGTACCGCTTGGTACCTACATTCAATAGGCACTACAATAAACCTTTAAAAATTGATTTGATTAAAACTTCCTGGCCAGTAATTCGCTTAACTTAAACTTTTCTCATGCTGTCCTTCTCATATACACACGTGCCTTAAGTCAGGTTCGTTGACAAATGATTTTTCGGTGCCCCCTTCTATCCAACGATGAGAATTGTTTGACTCTGTTCTATACTTCCAATTAGATAATTTTATAAATGAATTATTACATGCGTTTGCAATCATCCAACCGGTATCGATCCACTTCATCAACATGCTTCACAAACTAAATTCAAATCTTAATCAAAATGTCAAGCATATTCATAAAAACCGGAAAATCGGTGATGTGAATGTGAATAATATGTTTCCGTGAAGCGAATTTTAAATCAAACATTGAAATATCATTACAATTTTTGTCAAGTGGTTGGCCTTGTTTCCAACGGTTGTGATTTGGATTCAGGTGTTGTGAAAATGTGCAATCAAAGCGCATTAAAATCTGTTTAGTTTTCTAAAAATAAATTCATATGTTAAGCTATTAAATATTAGGACACATATTTCAACTATAAATGTGTATCAAACGTTTTTAGTCTCATTAGTCATTAATCATTAATCCGCGCCAGGTACCTAATCACAATTGTAATCGCTATTGTCTAATCGTTATAAATCAGTAATTACTATTTATGAGGCAAATATTATTCAAACATGGCAAATTAAAGAAAGAGCCTGAGGATCTAAAACTTTAGAATTAATTCCGAACATAAATTTCTTTGGGAGCATTCAAGATAAATTAAAACTTTTGGTACTTAAGTAGTTCTCATACAAGTTCTCATACAATTCCCTACCAGGCAACTTCTTATTCTCGTTTTTAATTCAATTCAGTAATAGTAACTACCGACGCTACCGTTAGAGTCAAAGAAAATAATTAAAAAAAAACACAATTTTTAGTTATCGATATCTTATTAACAAAGTGAGATATCAAAAAATTTAATTCTTTTTTTTACTTCATCGAGATCTATAAGAATCATTCTTTAAATCGTTATACCGGAAAAACCGTAGTATTACCAAATGCTCCGTTGTCGAGATATTTTGCGAGGGTTTTTTTTTAATCTTAGGGATATTTTGTCCGCTTTTTTGGGATATTTGGTCTGTGGATGTTTTGGCAGGGGATTAAATATCATGGAACCATTTAGTCAGATTATTTTTTTTCTTTTTATTAAATTGGGATTTCCTGGATGAAGTTAGTTGAATCTCAACTCTACAGCCACAAGGCTTACTGTGCTTCCTGGGTCTCTACTTCACCTAGTTAAGACCATGCAGCTGGGCACTAGGTACCCTTCGACTATTTCAGTTCCAGAGCTTGACGTTCCCAATTCCTCATGTCTATTCATAGCAATGAATTCCTACAAAACGTGAAAGGTAGTTTCAATACTTAGCCAAATTTTTCTTTTTTCCTCATTTTCTAAACCCCCATCCCCATCCCCATCCCATGAAGATCAACCCTTGATTTTCTCTTGCTCTTTACTTGGGATATTTGAGAGTATGAACCTACATTTATTTATTATAACTTAATATTAAAACGGTTCTCAAGAGTTTTTCCGACCTCCCTCTTAACTTTGAACCTAATTATTTCCCGAACCATGTATATAATTTAAAAAAAAAAGAATAAAAATAAATTCTTCTTCTCAAAACCAAGACCCGGAGGGTTCTTTATTATGATTTCCATGACGCTTTACTTACGCTCAATATTATATATGAGATAAAAATCATAATGCAAATCTAATAGAGTAATGAATCAAAAATACATTTTGTATTAAAAAAACTTTATTACTTCCTTTATTATTATTTATGATAATTTCGGTTATTAAAAATAGCATTTTTTTTCTAATGTTTAATTTTATTATTTCATATTTCTCTATGTGGTTTTTGAATCATTGTATCCAACACCCAACACAAAAAGATAAATCCGATTTATTCTTTAAAACGAACTTAAAATTTAACCCGTTATAATCCAATTATAGTATAATGTGTAACATACATTAGGCGACCCATATTTCTTAGTGTAATATTATAATTATAATTCAATGTCATAAATCCGTTGAACAGATCTATCTTTCAGTATACATAACAAACCATATTTCCCATATGGACATACTCAAAGACATTTGGAACTTATCCAAATCAAAGATACTAAAATCTGTTTTATTTGATTAATAAATGAGAAACTAACAAAAACATAATTAATTTTAAATTAATATTACATTTACAAACGCTATTTTTTAGTTAAAATTAGATTTAAATAAAATGAAGTAGTTGAGTAAATTATAAAGTTTTCTTTATTCATGAATAAAATTTTATTTCTTGCATTTGCGGGAAGAAAATTACAATTTGATTTTTAAAAAAAAATTAGCTACTTTTTAAAATATTAATTACCTAGTCCTTAATGGAATAAGTACATACCGGATAAAAAATGTCACGTTCAGAATCACTTAACATACTTTCTATTTCTTCATTATCGCAAATTAGATCACTTTTTTGGCTGAGTTGAGTATATGCTACACGATTGAAACTCGAATCACGTATGTATTTGGTTCGATTTATATTATTTACATTATTCTGGTCGTTATCCGTGATGGTAATCGGATTAGACATCCAAAACATGTCCCTGTTCAAAATAATATTATGTATTAGTTCATCGAACACAATTTCAACCAGTTAACAACCACTCGAAATAAAATACAAAAGGAAATTACAATCAAGCAAATCGCAAGTTTGCAGTAAAAAACTCAAGGATATTTCATGTTTTACTGTTCATCGTTTCCAATTAATTATTATTGTAGCAGGTATTTGATAAATAAAAACATTCTTATCGATTTCAACCATACTAAAAAATGAATAATTGATTTTAAAAATGTTAAAGAAATATTAAATGTATTTCACATCACTAACGCAACATAATACTTTCACTTTTTCACTCGGTTTTACTTTTCACATGGAATTCTGATGTGTTCCAGACAAAGTTCAAGCGAACAACTCTATAAATTTTTAAATGTTTACTTCCATAAGATGAAATTTATAAAATCTTCTCATTGAAAAGTAAAATGCTTCTTACATCTTCCATCCCTACCAATTAGCTATGTAGAATCTTCATTCTTCAGACTTTCTCTTCAAAATAGAAAGATAAAATACTTTTATGATGTATCTATATTTTTTATTTGTATTAAATTGAAAATATTCAGCACTTTGACATGCTGATAAAAAGATCAAATATTATTTTCGTTAAATGAGAAATTAAAATTGGATATTTTTTTAAGCCATTCGAGTTAATGCCAAGGTCTGTGTGTTATTTATTAAATTACTAATAATTATAGATTTGCATTGAGATTATCGTTAAAAAGAAAAAATCTTCTATTTATGCAATTTTCATTTTGATGGAAATTGATATTTGAAACAAATATGGATACTAACTATAGGAAAAGACTTTAAAATCCTGTTCTGGAACCTGAAAACTATTGGTTTTTTTGCCAGAGAAATATTTTCACCAGAGTGCAAAAATGCTATTCTGTGTTCTTCACATTGATATACTGTTTTTTACTAATACAAAACGGTATTTTGGAAGATATAAGGACGTGTGGTTTTATATTTTAAATCCAGCTATATTAATAGCCCAAAATATGCGACGGCCAGACCTTCGTTATTTTATAAAAAGCTGTAAGTTTATCGGTGCATGTCCTCAACAGGGGTAAGAACAATCAGCGACTATATAGTTTTGATAGTGGATACTTTGGCAGGTAACAGGTAGTAAAGGTACATAAAATAAAAGCATAGTTTCGTGAAAGTATAAAGGTCAGTTTTTTATATTTTCTTCGGAATTATGAAATCACATCTTCCAGTATCTTGCCGATCTTGCCAGATACTTAATATGGTTTCAACCCCTTGCCAGACACCCATATACAGTTACTACAATACATATTACTTTTGGTAGAAACATTTACTACAAAAAAAAAGTCCTTATTTTTATTTATGAATGCTTCTGCCTTACGGCAGTTTTTAATCAATATGGTAAACTTTTCTTCCAGCTTCTCATATTACTATCGAAAGCTTTTTGATCGAAAATATCATAAAATGTCCTTTTTTGAAAGCAGCGGATTCCTTTTTTTATCCTATTTTTTTATAATTTCTGTTTTCTTTTGTGGTACTTAATATAACTCAGTTTCCACTCAAAAGGTAATTTTACTTAAGGGCTTTTATTTTTCTTACTGCGTTGATTATTATTGCTCATTTTCTGACGAGTGTTGGTTCCTTCCAACGTTTATTCTTCTTCTGCATTATGTTTTGAGCTTAGTGTTTTTTTTTTCTATAAACTCATCCCTGTTAAAGAAAGGTATTTTGAAACCATTACATTTAAAATGCCTATAATAACTTTATACGACTTTTAAATACTTTTTATTTTAATATAAAATGTGATACTTTGCACAATACTAAAAGACTGTGAAAAAACACTTTCTAACTGTTTCTGGAATTTCAGTTTCAATTTTCCTATAGCTGATTTTATTAGAATTTTATTACTTTACTCATTCAAGACTTTGTGAATTGATATAGTTTATAGAATTTCACATTTATAACGTAAATCTTTGAAATTTGTAGGTATTGTGTTAATATTTTGGTTGGTATAAATTGTCAAAGTGACCACTCCAAAACTGGTAGGTGTTGGGTTCGATCCTCGATTCGAATAAATTTTCGATATTTCTCGATTACGGATTATTGTTTTGTCAACCCTCGAGTCGCTAAAGACCATAGTAATTATATAACAACGTTAAATAACAATTAAAAAAAATATGTTTTAGATAGTATAGATTTAAAATAGAATACTTTCGTCCTTCCAAGAAAACAATAATTTGGTCTGTTTCTTTTACGCAACTAGCAATACATAAATGATACTGTAGTTGCACTTAAACCTTTGTTTCTTGTTTAAGACTGGGATTCATTATTCTACGTTTTATAACAATATTCTAAATTTTATGAATAAATAATGCACTTGTTTTGTTGATATAAGCCCAACCAATTATTAAGTAATGTAACTAAGTATTATTTTAAAATTCAAGGGAAGTAATGATGCCTATTCCAATCCTCCGTATCCACATGTACTTACGAGCTTCATCAAACAACCGGCGCTGACCTTTCAACTGGTTCCTAAACTAGTTTTAATAGTTTTAATTAAAAAAAAAACATTTACACTTTGAAAACAAATTTTTATTTTTCAAAATAAAGACCTATAATATAAAAATATTTTAATTAAAATAGAACGGAACAAAATATGACATTATAAGAACTTTAAATTAACATTATGTTTTTGTAACAAAGTTGTTAAAATATTTAATTTCGGCCTCGTCGCTTTCGACCCCCGAAGTTTTTCTTGTTTTGTTTCGAGTGATGTTTCTTTTTCTGTGCCATATTAGCCCTAATTGTTTCCTTGTGTGCTTCTAATTCCTCCCCTTCAAGAGCACGAATCGTTACTGTTGCTCCGGTGATTTCTAACTTTGAATCTTTGCATTCCTTGACAAGTTTTTCACCGGAATCTTCACCCTGTAGACGTACAAAAGCTTCAGGCTCACCTTTTGAATATTCGACATAAGCTACTTCGGCTCCCAGCTCTGTGAGCTTGCTTTTGATATCTTCCCATGTGGTTTTATCTGGAAATCCAGTTAAGTGGACTACTGAACAGTCTGGGATTTTTTTCTCAAGATAATCATTCGCTTCTTTTTTGAGTTTATTCTTTTCATTTTTGTTTTCGTCACGTTGCTTTTTCTTCTCTTCCAAATAAGCTTCTTGCTCTTTGATGATTAAATCAGGACCTTCGTCGTTATATTTGTAGGGTCCACCTTCGATGAATTTCTTGCAATCTTCGACGGTTTTGAATGTTACAAATACAGACCCTTTGAAAACGTGTTGTTTGGTCGCTTTGTCGAGATAAGTTCGACGTATGAAATTTTCCACATTCGATTTGCTATCGAAAAATTGTAAAAGCTCATCGAAGCTTTTGTCCAATGGGAAACCTTTAACGTAAGCTGTTCGAAGCATAAGCTCCCGGCGTCGTTCTGGATTATTTTCAGGAACGGGTAAGTCGGGGTGTCGACGTACTTTTAGTCCATCCTCGCTAACCACAAGTAGCTGATTTTCTGATTTAGCCAAGGCGGCGATAATAACATCCTTATCTGTGGTCAAAGCCGCCAAACGTTTGAATGTTAATAAAGTAACGAAAGTAATCCACCCATTATTTTCGGCAATTTGAGTTTGCATGAATTTATCGCGACCCAAATTAATATCCCCAAAGTAATATTCAATTTGACGAATTATTTTTTTCTCCAAATCAGTTGGTTCGCTCAATTTTACAACTTTTGTCGGTGGGGATTCCTTAACGGCCTCTTCGGATGCGGCACGTTTTTCTGCTTTAGCTGATCCATTTTCCATGACAACTTCACTTTCTGCCATTTTTACTATAAATAATCATTATTAAGGTAAAATGATAAGTATTTTTCACATACAATAAATAATTTTTATAAATTTACCTTTGCCGAAGTGATAACCTCAAAATATATCGATTAGAGTCCTAAGAAAGTTTTAGGAACTTACAATAACTTCAATCGCCGTAGGATTGAAACTTTAAATAAAGGAAGCTCTTTTGAATATTTTAATGAATATCTTAATTTAAAGTAACTACCGAGCTTGGAATTACTTTAATTCGATTTTTTTAATAACTCGTGGTTACAGATCTTATGGCTCTTATGGGAATTTATAGCTTTTAAAATGAAACTAACAGATTCCTACCTTACCAACTAAATTTAAACAAAATTTCAACTTTAGAAAAATAGGGAAGGTAGTGAAGACAGCAGAAAGTATGACGAAATACGATTATAAATGAATATTAAATTGTATATATAAAATTGAAAATGAATTATTTACATGTTTTCATTTTATTATGAGAAAAATTAAAAAAAGAAATATAAACAATTATAGTTTATTAATGTTGTAAAATTCTGCGCATGTGTACAACCACTTCAGCGCACTGACATCTATTTTAGGTCCTTTTCCGTTTTGTTCTTCCCATTGAGTGGTTGGATTTATTAAAATTTTCCATAAAATAAATCCACTTCATCATCCAAAATGAGAATTTACAAGGATATTTTCACCGGTAGGATTCCTTTCCGACATTTCCATAAATCATTTAAAATACATATTTTTCATAAATGTCAAATCAATTAAAATATATTACTCTATTTTCGGCGTATCTAATTTCAATATTTAATACTTACATATTATATTTCCTTGTTATTTATTGCTATATTTCTGCTAATTAATAAAATATGTTTTCGAAATATATGTTTTAATTGTATTTATTTAGTCTGAGTCATTAATATTTATATTTTTTTTGACATACGTGCAAAAATGGGGTTAGGATCTACTAACGGATTTTTTCATTTTGTAGGAGATGAGATGTTCTCAGATTCGTTTAAGATCAAGTTAGTCGATGAAGTAGTCTACGAAGTGTACGGACGATTGGTTCAACGAAAGGAAGGCGATATTGAAATTGCCGGATTCAATCCTTCGGCAGAAGAAGAAAATGAATCAACAGATGCTTCAGTTGAAACTGGTGTTGATGTTGTGCTTAATCATAGATTAGTAGAGTGCTTCGCTTTTGGAGACAAAAAAGCCTATACCTTATATCTGAAGGACTATATGAAAAAGTATTAATCAAAATTGTGATTTAGTGCAGTACTTAAGTTTTTCATTTATTCTAGATTGGTAGCAAAATTGGAAGAAACGGCCCCAGACCAAGTAGATATATTTAAATCTAACATGAATAAAGTCATGAAAGATATCTTGGGACGTTTCAAGGATTTACAATTTTTCACCGGTGAAAGTATGGATGTTGACGGAATGGTCGGTTTAATGGAATATCGTGAAATTGACGGCAACTCAGTACCAGTTCTCATGTTTTTCAAACACGGTCTTGAAGAGGAGAAATTCTAATTGGATTTTTTTAAATTTTCTATTTGACATTTTAATTAATTCATTATATTTATAAAAAAAACAAATCAAATGTCATTTTCTTTTACTCCAAAATCTCATTTATTGTATAACTCATTAACAATTGCAATTGGTTAATTTTACATTTCTTTGCTCTTAATAAGGAATTATATGTTGTTTACTAAACATTTCTTATACATAAGTGATATTTGATTAATATTTATTATACATTTTTTTCTTTTATAAACTGTAATGAGAGAAGAGAATACGTTAATAACTAAATTTTCATATTCTCTTTTCAATTGTTATGTGGAACAAAACGGCTTCTCTTCTTGACTGGAAACAATAATTTATTATTGTGGAATAAATATATTTGATAAATCTCGTTTTTTATTTGATTTTACATTTGTTTCTGAATCCATCATATTACAACATCTACTATCGTAATAGTAACGGAACGTTTTTAATTTCATCATGTCACAATATTACTCGAAAATTAGTAGTACTATAAAGAGAAATTTTGCTGGAAGATGTATTTAATGAAGCTCTATTAAATGTAAAGAAATTATGAATATAGCGCCAGACCCACCCATAATACAAGCCTCTATGTAGGTCTTCAACATTTCAAAATAAATTTAATAATAATTTCAAAATAAGAGCTTATAATTTATACTACATTTTTCATTGTTAGGTATGTAAAATTGAAAAGAGGAAAAGTTAAAACTGTCGTAGTCATTAATATTGTAGTGAGTATATTAAAATTAAAAAAAACATGTTGATAATATTAAATAAAGTATCTTATGTTTAAGAAACTTCTTTTTAAAAATAGAACTAGAAAAGAAACTATAGAAATTATAATAACACTATAGTTATTTTAGTAATTTAATGCATATGCCACACTACAAAACCATTCGTTGTACGTGATCTGATATCTATGCACTTGACCGATTCTTCTAGTTTTCAGATAAGACGAAGTAATTTTAGTTCATTGATTAATAGAATTGCTTCGATATCCATTGAAAGATATCAAAATGTATTCACCAATGATTCAACAGTATGGTAAATTAGCTAAGAAAACAAATAGTTCACATTTCTAAAAAAAAAGTTTTCTTGTAACTGAGTGCACAAGGTGGCCACTGCACAACAGGCAGGTCCTGGGTTAAATTCGTAAGGAGAAAATTTTCAATTTTTCTCAATTTATGAATTTTATTGACCCTAGAGTCGCTAAAAACCTTAGCAAGAATATAAAATGGACAATATTGAATAAATAGAAGCTATAAATAGCAGAATTTAATCATGTTTTTCAAGAATTAATATCGTTGACTTATTGTTACTAAAGAAATACAAATATGGTAATTGCCATTGCCCCTTTAAAATTCAATGATCTTTTTTCTTTACACAAATATATCCATGTTAGGTATGTTTCTTTTTTTCAGATAAGACATTCGTGTTAAAAAAAGGCATTTTGAATGAAAAAAATATCCATTAGAAATTGCTTAAAGTTACTAAAAGCATTTTAAATGTTATTATTTCAAAATGCCTATTTTCAACAGGATTACGACTTTCAGTATGTAGTTACTTTTTTGGGGGTCATTAATTGGTAACATAAAGCATTTTGTGAAATTTTAGACCTTCTCCTTATACCTCTTAATGAAATGACTTCACATTTCATTGTAAATGAAAATAGGTTTCTAAGAAATTTTCGAATTTTAGAATGACCCTTACATTATTCCCTAATAGGAGTAAAGAATATAACAGCTTTATTCAGGGAACCAATTCATTTTTCTAAATTTTGTCTTTTTGAAAAAAATATATAATTTCTGGAAATATTAATTGGAATTTTGGCTTTTAAGCCTTCAATTAACGCAACGCTAGCATATGCAACCCGTAAACTATAAAGCCTTTTTAAAAACTGCTCCAATTTAGATTAGCGTTAATTTATAAAGCTATATTGAAAATATTACATCAAAAATATTAATAAATCACTTATTTTTAAAATCATTCCAAGTTCTGTTAGAGTTCTCATTTAAGTTCACAATTTATTATATAATAAAATACTAATTTATCTTCATCCTGCATATACTCACATTTAATGTATGTATTAGCAAACAAGTGTTCTAAATATTAATTACATTTAAAAGTTATAAAATATTAATTTACGCTCAGCCTAACTGTTTTTTTTTTTCGTCCCAATAAATTTTTTTCTGTTTTGCATTTTATTGTAATTTACAACCCACACAAGTGATCATTGTGCCAGCCTTCAGTACACAATTGTAATGAAGTTATTAAACGACAGTACAAACATTCGAAATAAACGCGTTTTGTCCACATGATCTTCAGCATAATGTGATCAATTCAACACAAAGTTAAAAATCCAGGATTTAATTTTATGTAAAACATTTTGCAGAACGAACGCACGCTAGTCACATACTTATCGGTTCTGCGAAATATAACTGAATTGTTAGCATATAACAATAAAAGTGTATCGTGTTTCTGTTACACTCATTGTTGAAGAGTATACCTACATTCTTAAATTAAACTTAACATTTCTGTTCTAAATTTGAAGAATACACATAAACAGGTTTCGAGTTCGTTGAAAATGTAAGTGATTTTATTGTTATTGAACTTGAGATTTATGAACAATTGTTTATTTTGGCTGAAGTTTTTTGGCAGACATTGTGGCTTGTACCTACATAATTTACAATTTTAACGAAAGGAAAAACGCGGAAATTTTAGACCTTTTACTCCGAATTACAATAAATCAATCGTATAAAATGTCAAGGATGGTTTCCTTTTTTGAAATTTTTCCTCAATTTAATGTAATAGAAAACGGTTGTGAATTTTAATTTTTGTCGTTATATCTCAATAATTGATTTAAACTATACGTATCTGTTGGACGCAAAATGAATTTAATTTGGAAAATTTTCATTGTTTCAATGTTTTTCAATTTGGTGCCGCATTCAACTGAGTGGTTATTTCGATTTACCAAACGTAAGTAAAGCAAACTTTTATATTTATCATTGTTTTAAATCGCTAATATGTTACCTATAAAACTAGAAACTAAAGGTTTAAGCCTAATTATGTTTACTATAATTTTATAGGTCCTAGATTTTATGGACATCGTTTACCTCGAAAATTACTATCGCCTAATCGCAAAGAGGTTCAAAAAAAGATTGTCGCTTACCATAATTATTTTCGAGCAAACGTTAGTCCTCCAGCCTCCAATATGCTAGCTTTGGTAAGAATACCTAAATTATTATATACAGCATCATTTTCCAAAATTTAAATTTCAAAACAATTGGGTAATATATTTTTTAATTCACAATTATACAATACATTTAACTTTATTCTTCGAGTAAACAAGCTAATTATACTTTTCCCATATACCTGAGTAAGTGCCGGTGATTTAAGATATATTTGCTAAAAATGCCTTTGATAACTTTAAACGACTTGTAATGACTTACTGATAGTTTTTTGAAAAATTAAAATACCCTTAAATGCCTTATTTTAACGGAGATAGTAAAAATTATCTATCTAAATATTCTATTGTATGAAAAAAATATTCAAAGTTTTCCTAAGAAGACTACTGCTTCTAGTGCCCAAGTGATCAAAATGCTCAATCCAAAACTCTTAAATAGAGGATTCGAATATTTCTCGATTTACGTATTTGTATTAATCCTAGAGCTACTAAACACTTTAATAGCTACAAAACAACGAAAAATAGCAGTTAAATAGCTTTTAAAAGTCAATAAATATTAAATATTTATTGTATTAACTTAATCTGCTATTATTTCAAAAAAATATCAACTTGTGAATCTTAATGGTAATTTATCTGCATTCTTAAGATTAAAGAAATAGTTGAGTTGTTTTATTGAAAGAAAGATGTAAAAGATCATTCTGTAGAAGATATTTAAGGTTTGGCATTTGCATTTCAAAAATTACGTACATTTATATTCATAAAACCTATTAAAAGTCTACGGGTGGTCAAGGTGGCTACTCCAAATTGGTAGGTGCTAGGTTCGGTTCCGGTATCGAGTAAATTTTCAATATTTCTCGATTTACAGATTTTATCATCCTAAGAATCGGAAAAATTTGGCCTTTATAAATGGACGGTAAATATCAATTAGAAATATATTGAGGAACCAGTAGATATATATTATAAACGGTAGCGGATTAAAATGTGCATGGCGCTTGATATTCTTTTGTTTTCATTTGATTATTTATCTCAAAATACAAAAAGTATTTCATTTTTAGGAAATGATTGAAATGATAATTGTGAAGTGATCTCTACTTCTTATTAATCTACAAGAACTTATTTTGATATATTATTTCAACAAAAAAAAAAAATTGAAAATAAATATAAACTTATGAATCTCAATAGTAATTTATTTGCATTCTTTAGAATAAGGAAATAGTACAGCCGCTTTTCTTGAAAGAAAGGTGTGAAGTTTCATTCTAAAAGTTTTGCATTTTATGAATTATGTAGATTTATATTGATATAAACTTTTAAAAGCCTATTGGTGGTCAAGAAGTCAATATGGATACTCTAAATTGGTAGGTGTTGGGTTTGATTCTGGTATCGACTAAATTTTCAATATTTCTCGATTTACAGATTTTATCAACCCTAGAGTCGCTAAAATTTGGCCATTAAAAATGGACAGTGAATAACATATAAAAATATGTTGAAAGAACAGCATAGACTATAGAAGTGTAGACATATATTATGAACGGTAGAGTTGAAATACCTATTAAAAAAGGTATTTCAAATGTTCAATTTTCAAAAAACACATAAGAAGTTGTCTAAAGTTATTAAAGACATTTTAATTACTTATTTTAACAGGGATAAGTATTGTGATTGATATTTTTTAATTGCTTATCACAAATTATAATAATTATTTCAATTTTAAGAAATGGTTGAAATGCTATGATAATTGTTAAGTGATCTCCACTTCTTATAAATCGACTTTTAATAATAATCAAAGAAGCAACAACTTTAGTTCGTCAAATGCATTTAAATCAGTTTTGAGAACAATCTAAACAATTCATAGGCTTATATTTCATCATTTTATTAAAAATAATCAGTGACAATTTCCAAGACTGAATAAATGACCCGAAAGGTCGTAAAGAATAAACGGGATTCTTGTGCTAATTTTGTCATGTCAAGCACCGGCCTTCACACATTATAAACGTTTTCAGCAATTCAATTTAATGAATACATTATCTATTTGAAAATTAATAAAGCCTAATTATTGTAGTTCATTCGCTTTTTTTGGTCCACGCAACTATGTATTTTTCCGGTTCATTTTTTTATGCGATTGAATTTGATGAGAAACTTCTATTGAAATAAATCAGTATTTTTAGATGTGGAATGAAGATGCGGCTCGGACGGCTCAAAATTGGGCCGATCAATGTCAATTTTTGGTTCATAGCAAACGATATGAAAGGGAATCGTCGCAGTATGGTGTGTGTGGACAAAACATCTTTGTTTCATCGACTCAGGTTCCATGGTAAATTTTAATTTTAATATTGGAAATAAAACCTTCAATCTTCAACAATATTAAACTGTTATATACTACACACAAGATTTGTCCAGTTTCCTTCAACAATTTCCATTGTCTTTACTTATATGCTACAATACTTATATGCATTTTATGTGTACTACAATTCAGCAAAAGAAATATTGACGTTTCATTATAATTGCTTATTTCGATTGCTTAGCAATCGAAGAAATTAAAATTTCGCAGATACATCTCCTTCTTCAACTAAAACTGTTTATGAATTATCACTTCGTCAAATTTTTTAAGAAATAGTCTAAATTTTAGATTTATAGTTATAGTACAATAGTTAATAAGTATCGCGATATATATTAACATATTTCAGAAACTAAAAGTACATAAATTTCTTTTATAGGCTCTTTGCCATTAAAACGTGGGATTCAGAAAAGCAATATTTTACGTATGGAGCAAAATCGAATATTTTAGGGGTAGTCGGACATTATACTCAAGTTGTTTGGGCTGGAACTAGTCAAGTTGGATGCGGTTTAACAAAATGCCACAAAGATTATGCAAGAAATGAAACTAAAACATATTTCAACTACGTATGTGACTATTGTCCTTCGTAAGTCAATCTTAATATTAACTAATTGTAAATTAGAATGACTATTAAGTCTTCATTGATTTGTTTTTAGGGGCAACATTGATATTAATCGTCCATATAAGTTGGGAAAACGTTGTGCTGGATGTCCTAAGAGTTGCAAGGCTAAAAAGCTATGCACAAATTTTTGTCCGGTTGTTGATAAATTTTCCAATTGTAAATCTCTTCGACGTCAGTATCGACCATTGTGTCGTGATAAACGCTACAAGGATAGTTGTAAAGCCACGTGTCTTTGTAGAAGAAAAATACGTGCATTTGATTCAATTTAATACTATGTGCTATAAATAAATATTTGTTTGGAGCATTAAATATAATTTCTTTTAAGTTTTTACTTGCAATTTAATATAAATACAATATATTTCATTTTTTCCTTGTCAATTTTCTAGCTAGGCACCAACTATTGTATGAAAGATCCTCAGTTTTTACAATTCCAATTTTACATAATCATATTTGAAAGTAAAATGTTTTATGAGTTTAAAGATATACATGGATATTTCTAAAGACATTTTTATTTTTGATTATTTTATGTCCTTTGAAATTGTATTGTTCTTTTGGTCAATTTGATCCTAAGGTGGCTATTAGTCAAGGAGTGGACGCTTACTGGGAATGTTCCTGTTTTCTTCAGTACTTCCTTAAACATAATATTTGTTTTTATGTGCCAAACGAAGGCATTTGAAAATAACTGTTGTATATATTTGAATGTTGACCAAGGAGTTTTTAGAATTATTTCTTATCCCATAAACTAATGAGCGTAATGGACCTGGTGGTGGGACCAATGGTGGAAATTTTCCTTTTCCACCAGCCCAATATAACTCAGTAGATCCACCGTTGTATTTTAACGCCTTACAATATTGACAAATGATATTCATTTTCTCGATTGTTATTGATTACAATAAATATTAAGTAAAATATGTAAATATAAGTAAATGGCAATACTTTTGTTAAGTCACAAAGCAAAGAAATGACATATTTGTTTGTTGTTAAATATTTACTGGTACCAGCGCCTGTTCTACCTATTTGACAGGTATTAACAGTTATTGGGTACATATGGGAAAAAATTACTGAATTTACTGTTTTCCTTACAACTTTTTCCTATTTTCTTACTTTTTGAACCTTCCTTTGCCTTCTACAAATATTTCAAGCCCAAAATGAGCCAAATCAGTTCAGTCGTCGTTAAGGTTTTGCGAGACCCACATGTCTCAATTCATTTTTATATAATAGAACATTGAGGTCTTAATTATGTAATATAATTTACATAAGTAAACTATAAACTTAAATTTAAACAAAAACTCATTATGACTCATTACATAGCCGTTACGGAGCGATCAAATACTACTTGATGACCCCTGAAGAAGCTTACTTGGCAATCGAAAGACGTATCTGAGCTATACAACAAAAAAATTTGTTTGTATAACTGTTCGAAATCAGGGGAAAAATCTAATTTGATTTTAGAGAATGGATTCTTAACTGGTATAAAGCGTTTGAAGCAAAGAGTGAACCAGTGAAAAATCAACAGAAAGACGAAAAACAAAATTGTATACATAGTTTTTGTATCTCAATGTCAAAGCTAGAGTAGTTTACTTACATATATCAATTTGGAAGCTCAGACTTTAAGATTATAGGTAATTATATAAGTATACAGGTACATAGGTACTTATATTATATTTTTGCTTTTCAGTTTCAGTATTCGACAAGTATACACTTATTCAAGAGTACAACAGTTCAATTCAATATTAAACCTACTTTTAGATTCCAGATCCCTTTCGGTGCCTTTAAATTAAAGTATTTATAAATTTTCATAACTTTTTTGTATAACGTTCCATGCCTACAAGAAATACAACCTTATAAGGTACTATTTATTAAAAAAACGGTAATTTAATCATTTAACCTTTTTTACCGACAATTAAGACCTTCGTCTTAACTATGATCATTGAATAGCTAATTTATGTATGTTATATGAAATTTCAATACTTCAAATATTTACAAAATCTAAAACTATTAAAGTTTAAATTATTTCTTAATGGAAGTGTTGCGTTTAATATTTCTTAAGCAAAAATAAAGAAAAGAATACAAAATCTTCTAAAATGGAAACAATTGACGCTCCAATCTAACAGATAAGTAGATTAACATCGATTATGTTATGAAATTTAAATTTTACATAACTAATGCTTAAAAAGACATGCATAATTCAGATTTTCTTTGCTTTTGGTTAATAAGAAGAATCGTGATTGGTAGACCAATTTTTCAGATTTTTTCAATTCAACAAAAGTTTTACAAAAATATTATTCAACTTTTACGAAACAATTACCTACCGGAAAATTCATGTGTGAAAATTAACTGTTGACAAGTTGATTGCATTAGTTTTCCAAAATAATTATAAAAGCATATAGGTGAGTAATAGTACTGAATTGAATCGAACTTCCAGTTGTATGCTAATTAATTAAATTGAAGCCTTTTAATCGTTCAACGAATCGAGAAGTTTCTTTTGTCTGGTAAAAAAAATATATATATAAGAGTAGATACAAATTGTTAGCCTTGAATTTAATCACATTAAAAGACATTAAAATTAGAGAACAGAGAAACGGAAAAATAAAACGGAAGACTTTGATTTCATGGTATTGTATCATACCTAGTTGCATTCATTTGTTGAGGGTTTTTTTGTGTTTGTTCAACAATTGAACCGTGGCAAAGAAATGTTCAACGAAAAGGAAATTTTGAAAGTGAATCGACCAAAGTAAACATTGCAAATCAGCATTTAGATGTTAAAATTGAATGCCTTTTATTAATTAATTAATCAAATTGTTCTTACATATAATTAATAGTATTACAATGAAGAAACTAAAATCAGAATGATTCAATAACTTCAAATGAATATTAGGTAACTGTTTTATACTTCTCAATTTTCCAAATCAGGAAAACATAAGCTCGTTTAATTAAAGGGTTGTTTCTTAAAAAAACCTCCTTAAATTCAATTTTTAAAAAATAATTTTGAGCTATAAATTGTAAAATTACTATTCAACTTCAAGCCTTAAAAGTTATCTCGAAGACCTTCGTCTTCTCGACTTATGATATTTCACCTGCGGATCTCAAGCAGATGTTAGATGTCGATTTATAAAAATCAATAGTTAATACGTAGGTGAAACGAATTAACTTTTGCTTTCATTATCTTTTTCCTTCTTGTTAAAGTTAATAGTCTTTGTGATGGTAAAAATGTAGACAAAGTTGAAATTTTCAACGAACATATTAAATAGAAATTAAATCTTCCTATGGTTTCAATAAACAGTGATTTTTACATTCATATGATTGCTGAAAGTTTGAGTTATATTTAGAATTTTTAAATAAAACCAAACAAAAAATATTATTATGAAAGATTTATAAATCTTCCCACATGATTCATTCATTTACAAAAATAAAATAATGTAAAAGTATCACAATGGACCAAAATGAAAAAGTACTATTTTATTTACATTGGAAAATGGAAGACCACAGACTAATTATCAAAATTGCACAAATGTAAGCTTCAAAAGCCAACATATAAAATCCTTTTAAAATTGTTAGCCCAGTTGAATTTATGATTTTCCGGTGTGAAAAAATAAGATTTGGGATAAAAGAAAAAAAATATAATATTAACTTTGAATACACTAGTAACTATTGTCTTTAGGTAGATCCTTAGGTACTTCTATAATTTTTTATTTTTTTTTTAAAAACCCTTTTTGAGAAACATGCGTTTAAAGTTTACATGTAGTTAAAATTTTCTGAAGTATTTTTGGTAATAGGTACATATATACTATTAATCTTTGAACACACCAGTTACCATTGTCTTTAAGCAGCTCCTTAGGTCATTATACAATTTTGTAAAATACATTTGGAAAAACCCTTTCTGAGTAAGACGCGTTTAAAGTTGCAGAAGAAGTTTACATGTATAGTTAAAATTTTCTGGAGCATCCTTACAAATATTGGTGTATCTCCAAAAATATTTACCGGATTGGTTTGAAATTTACAGTTTATATACTTAAGTATATGTGAATTCTGAAAATACAAAAAAAAAATATTTTTGAAAATATTAACAACGTATAATTCCTTGAAAACTACGCTTGGGATAGACAATACTGGAACGGAAAATTCAACTACTCTTCTGATAGAAAACAGTAAAGAATATGTAAAATTGATTTTTTGTGGTCACTCCTGATTGGATCTGCACTAAATTTTCTTTTTCCTTCTCTTTTAAAATATGATTTCTTAAAATAAACTTTTCCACTGGTTTCTTTACTGTTTTTTTTTTGTGTTCAGCACTTCTTAATATTAATATACTAAAAAATATTATCAATTTTGATTTCAAATGTTTTGTCAATCGGACATAAGTTACCAACAATTAATTAATAAACCATTAAAGAATAATCATAATTCCGTCAATTAATTTCAATATTGCAGAAACTGTGATTTTGGTTCATTAAACGGGAGCCTAAGGTAAATTTCCTTTGTATAAATTCAATTCTTTTGCTGATTTTTTTGCTTAAGAAGTACATTATTTTTTTTTCGGAAACGCCTGTATATGACTAGATATACCCAAATATAAGTTATAATTTTCCCATTAACCTGCATTATAAGTTCGATACACCTGTTTCACATGGCACTTTGGAAATTCCCACGGCCATTCGGTCGCGTGAATTCCACCTCCTATATCTGCCTTTTGTCAGCAAGGGGTTCAAGTCCCACTAATGATTTTTTTCCAAAAGGTGTATAATTAATTCAAACACATGTTCCCTATATTTTCGCTTCATCTCTTTCCTTCAACATCACTATGTCGGGTTAATCTCTGTTTAAAAGTTGTACATTTGAATTATCAGCGTAAAACAAGGCATTCGAATAGGTATATATAATGTCCTATGGTAAAAGGAAGAAGATACCGCCGCACCGCCGCGGCCGGCAATAAACGTCCCCCACATTTGCTTGATTTTAATTCACATCCGGTCTTTGTATACGATAGGTATAGGTATGGATGGATATTTTAATAATATTACAACATGCTGTTGTTGCTTTTTGAATTAATTTCTTATTTTATGCCAGTCCCTCCAGGTCCCAAACAGACCACGTTGATTGCAATGATCATTGGATTTCAATCTTTAGTTCAATCAACACCACATTTTATGCTGTTCATATTTGTGTCAATTTTCCAAGCTTAAATCAAATTTGTATTGAGGAAATCATAAGTGTTGTTTGATTATAATTGGAACGACTTAATGAGATTTAAATATACATATTTAAGTCTGACTAATGCCTTGTGTTTTTGGATGAGTGATTAAGTATTATAGTTAAAGTGCGTTCGTCTAAAAGATTTTAGTATAATACAAAGATTTTGTAAAAAGGTAAATTAAAATTTGTTGTTTTCTTCTTTATATTTCCCAATTTTGATCGTCAGGTAACTTTTTTAGTGGATTAATGAGCTGAATGATCTATAATTGTTGATTTTTAACCTTAGAAGCAAAACTTCAAAAAAATATTGTTAAACATTTTCTTTGCCTTTTGGTTATAAATAATATAAGTAGTTATTAACTATATTTATGAAAACTTCTTCGGAAATAATATGGAAAGTTTCACGGCTTTATGAAAAAGTTTAAACATTGCACCTTTTACTGTCATTTATTTGCTTATTTGGTATCTATCTTCTTTGATATTAATAAATTAATTCTTTCTCCATTGAATTTTGATTGTTCTGTTTTAAATTTATTTAATTTTAATCACAAATGATTTTCCCCTCAAATGATTAGATCATTTAAATAAACTCATTATAAAAACAAACAATATTACAATGTTTTGTAATCGGTTGTATTTCAAAGAGTTAAGAGCTCAGAGGGCTAGCTTATCTTGTTTCCTTAATGATTAACTTCTTATGAGCTTTATGGATTTTTTTTAACTTTTAATTAAGAATTGAAAATGGTTGTGGTATTTTTGAAACCTTTCATTAACTTAAAATATTCTTCAAATTGGAAAAATTAAAAAAAGCTCTTCTCGAAGTACGTAGATGCAAGTTATAAGTTTTAAATTTATGATTCAGTCTTATAAAATACAATATTTTAGTTTCAACTAAAATTTAAATATAAAAACGCATATGCTAAAATTATGTTTGATCAATAATCCTGAAGATATGCAAAGTTGATAAATAATAGATGATTGCTCAACAATCGAAGTTCAAATATAAATGAAACAAAGCTGAACAAAATATTATAGAGATATATTAGATTTGCGTAATTTGAATTTATGTCTTCTACTATAGTCGTTAAAAAACTTATTTTCGGAATGAATACAAATTAAATCAACTCCAATTAATGAACTTAGCTATTGAACTTCTTAGTTTCACATTGTAATATTTTTCTATAAATCATCATTTATCTGTAGTGCACTGGTGCTTTTATGCAAATTCGACTGCAGTTAGCTACCTTGAAACTAACGTTACAATTTTGCTTTAAAATGCAGCAAATTTTGGTTAATTCCATGTAAAAACAATTTGAATGAGTCAATGTTATTATAGCTACTACTGAGATTAGACTAGGGCCACTAGGGGCTAGAGTTCAATGCTAAAGATTCACAGGGGTGGCAATATTGAGAACTTCAAAAAAAGCTTCCTTTGTTTAATTAAAAAAATTTCACAAAAGGTGATTGTGTTCCATTAATTCAGGCATAAAAATAAACACAATATTTCTTCCATTATGACCAAATACATTTTGATCAAATTGTGCTTTTGTTTAGAAATTTATTCCAAAATCTTACCTAATTTATTTAAAATATAAAGGTGATAGGAAATAGTAGGATGACATTTTTCTTAATGCTCATTTTCGTGATGCCTCAGGAAGAAACTGAGGGTAAATCTGGTACTGATTATAATCCTTAATCAAATAGATAGTCAGTGCTGTCAGAAAAAAGTATCTTAGCTAATTTAAGTATCTAAAATACTGAATTATATTTCTTTTATTTTTCAATAAACAGTAGATAATATCTTAGGTATTTTTTAAAAGGAATTGCATTTTGTAACTTAAAAAAGTATTTTAGATACCAAAAATTAACTTAGATACGGAGAAACCGAAAAGTTTTATAAAAGTTTTTATTTTGTTTTGTTCTGTTTTTCTATAAAGTTCAATTTATACCTCTTATTTTAATCTTCTATCTTTTTTAAAGTGTATTTTGTTTACAAGGAACTAGGCATACATACTTTTATTTTTCCTAAATTAATAAAGATAAGAAATACATTATCAGACTGCCTAACAACTGTACCTAATATGTTACGGAACTTAGTACATTCATAGTATACAAAGTAACTAAAAAGTATATTTTTAAATACCTTAAAAAGTATCTTAGATAAGTATTTAAGTTGTTTTTTTAAGAGTAATTACATATCCAAAGTAACTCTGGATACTTTAAAAAAAATATTATTTAGTATTTAGATACTTTTCCAAAGTATCTTTGGAAAGTTCTGTTGAAAGTTCAAATAATCTGTTATCATATACCTTCGGCCGCATTTTCTAAATTGATTAAAATATTATTATAGGGTAGTTCAAATAGATCTGTTGATTATTTTTACTTACTTTATTTATTTGCAGTAACAGGTTTAATAATTTCAATATTAAATACTTTGAAATAACTTTAATAATCAAATAAATAATAATTAGAAAATACCAACTTAACTAATAATATTTTTGTAAGTTTCATTTTAATTGTAAATTATACTTATCTTTGCCTTATTTATTATTTTAAATGGATTTGTTTGTTATAATATATTACTTGAAACGCCGGTCTTTTCACTCTTGTATAAATGAACCAAATTTTTAAGATAGCTATTTAATAGATAGGAGTTTATCTATCAACTAAAACCAGCACATTTCTTCTATACATATCACTATTATTAGGTGAAAATAGGAATGTTTTCTCTATCCTCTAGATAAATTTTTATCTGAAAAATAAATATCACTATTTAGATGTGAAAATTCTGACTCTAATAATAATAGGATTATAATTTTTCAGTATAACGATTAAGACTCGCAAGAAAAATCGTTTTTTGAGTACCTATTTTTATATTAATTATCAGATTTTTATATTGTCTTTGTTAATGGAAAATAAAAATAGAACTTTAAGGAATTTTAAAAGTTATGAATTCTTAGTTTTGAATAAAGTAAATCAAAAGTACGTCATTTGCGTTGGTGTCTATGAAACTCTCCAGAGCTTTTAAATTCTATTGAACATTCAAATAAATTGCTTCACCTAACCGCGGAATAATTATGAGGCATTTTTTTTAAATAAAAATTCATTTTTTTGAAATTCAATTTAGTCTGAAACTTTCAGGATCTCAATATTTTGGTAGATCTACATTCTACATATCTTTAAAAACTTTACAATATTTAAAGAAGGTAAAAAACTTAACGTGCTTACCTATGGTTTATATATCCATAGGACTGGAAAACTATAAAATAATATTTTTGTCTAAAATTGGTTAAATATCTTGATTTTTGTATATGGTATCCTACAATAAAATTTGAAGGCTTTGAAAATGCTAAGAACTTGAAATAATGTTGCTTGAATATTATAAGTATACTTGCACTATATGTTAAGCGCATAGTCTTTGGATATTTTAGTACACTTATTGTTGTAAATATCTTATTAGATAACACTCTTTCGCTATCAGGAATTAAAAAAAAAAATCCTCAATTGAATAAATATACTTCAGGCAAAAGTATTTTGTAGTTGTGGTAGTATTTCTCCGTCTTTGGGGAGAAAACAACTATAATTTTAAACATCAAACATGATTTCAAACCCCAAGAAAACAAAGACGATTTCAAGAGGCCAATCAATATATAATTTGGATTAAAAACTTAAAACAATTTTTTAATTTTTTTACTAAGATAAAATAAGCATTGAACCTCATTCTTCTGAAAATAACCAAAACTACCAAATAGCGTCATTTTTATTGAAAAATACTTAAAAGAAAAGTTCAATCTTTTGTAAGGTACATGATTAAAAATTTTCTTTTTTTTTACAATGTTAAAGATCAAGTGTTTAAGGGAATAAGAAAGCCAATTTTTAGTCTAAGCTTATCAAAATCAGTTGAAAAGTTGCCGAGTAATCATGTTTAGTATTCAGAAAAATTCATTAAAGCTCAGCACTTATGAGAGTTCCAATAATTTTAAAAATCAAATTTAATTTTAAAAAAAAAAACAATGGAAATACTATTTAAAATTAAAATTGTCAAATTTTTTATCAAATCAAATAAAACCGTGAGACAAAAATATCTGAAGCGTAACTTTAGTATCTAAATATAATTCATTATGTATCTTCTCTTTCTGATTATGAAAATTAAAAAAAAAATAACAAGAAAAATGTGAAATCATTACTTATTTTTTTTATTTTTATTATTTCACTTGTCATTAACATTTTTAAACGTTTATTAACTATAAAATGGAACAAAGAATGATTTTTTTGTGTTAAAAAATTTCTAAAAAAAATCTTTAAGAAAACAAATTTAATTTATTTATTTTCTTTGGCTTTAAAATATCACCCATCAAAATATTTTGATTTTTTTTTAAATTTATTTGAATTTATAAAAAAAAGCTCTCCTCGTAAAGCTCACCAAAAAAATGTCTTATGCCAATTTAATTGTAAGTTTTTAAAATTATTGATATATTTTATAAGAGAACTTCTTCCACAAATAAAGTTTAAAATATAATTTCTTTCTACTATAAATAATTCGTAAAATAACATGAATAAGTCTATTTCCCTCGCTCCATTTCACCACTTGTACCATTCTCAATTTCCACCTTTTTCTCTTTTGATTTTCCCTCTCGTGTAGTAAATAATGATTATATGACTATAATGATATTCAAAACAGACATTAAATTTTCTTGTTCTTCTATTTCACCTCGTAAGTGTATGATCTTTTTCATGCTTCAGAATATTATGTTTAATTCTTCCACTTACGCATTCAATAATCATAACCTTAACGTGTATGTTTAACATAAAATTAATTCAAACCAATATCATTTATATTCATAACACGCTAATTTCATCAGTTTGAATTCTTACAAATTTTTTCACTTCTTCTTGCTTTTATTACAGTAGTGCAGCGATGCTAGTGCCATTTGAGTTGATATAATGAAAACATGATCGATAAAAGTACTTCGAAAATCGAAACGATCGAGAATGATCTAAACGGATTTAAACGGCGACGTTCGCGAAGATTGGCCTCAACACGTGGTATTAAGTGGCATAATTTCGATTTAGATGTATACCAAACCGAAGATAGTGCGGATGAAAAGAATCAATCGGGTTGGATTCGGCTTTTCGCCGGACCACATTTGTCGGATACCACAAATAACGATAATGTTTCCAGTTTGCTGGAAATTGATATGAATACAACAGTCGGTGATTTGGTAACATTGCTATGTTTACCGTGTGAACTTACAATTTATAAACAAATTGGCGGAGGTGAAAGTCAACGACTTGATGAAAATGTAACACCTTTGGCAGAACAGGACAACTTCTTACGAGATCTAGGATACACCGACCTATTCCGAAGACAAAGACTAGGAATCGATCCCGACCTATGCCATTTATTCTGCTTCCACTTAGGACCATCAGTACCAATCAAAGAACTCCACGGCTACAAACAAAGCGCCTCGATATTTGTTCTTAAAGGTCTAGTTTTTCCACAGTGGAAACTTAGACCGGTCGCCATTTTTGGATCTCTCCTCTTTATCTATCCAGGTAATCTAGCCCGGAATTCAAATATTTTCAGTAACCTTGTAATAATTTCCGCATTGATTTCTATCAGGAAACCTAGAAGGAAGTCCAGAAATAATCAACCTCACGTCAGCGACCGTATCTGAAAGTGAAATTCGAAGTGGTCGATTTGTGTTGCAAATATGTCCACCGGTTCCACGTACCGAGGAAATAATTCAAACTGTCCCCATTCAAAATTTGAAGCACATTTTTTTGGGATTTGATCGTATTTGGGAACGGGATTTGTGGCTTATTTGGTTGCAAAAGGTATGTTGAATTTTGTATTTTAGAATGAGGATTGGTTTAATTTGTTTTTCGATTATTAACATTTATTAAATATGACCTAAATAGTTTTCCTTCGATTGTTTTCCAATGAGTCATCAGCTATTTGGATCAGATAATTGGAAGTTCATTGAGATTGTTATTGTTCTTATTATTCTGTCTGTTGAATATGATTCTATTAAATCAATTTGAGCTTAATCGATGATTGATTGTATCAACGTTATGTTATTAAGTAACGGAAAATTTGTAACGGAATTTATACATTTTCTTGTTATAGGATATGTTGTGATCCAATATAACAATTATTCATTGAAAATAAATAAACAATTTTTCGATAAGAGCATTAACTCCAAACATTATACGTAATTATTTTGATTAAATTACGTAATTAATAAAAACACATATTACTGTAAATAATTCATCGAAAATTTTAAGGCATTAAGTAATATCTTTTAGTAGTTTCTTTTTAAAGGCAGATCTAGCTTCCGAATTCAGAGGTGTACTAGGACTTAATCCGTAAATTTCTTAAAACTTTTCAAAGTTGAAGCTTAGTTTGAGAAACTTTACAAGCCTGCAGGGAAAACTCCATTTTCTCTCTTCTGATTTTTCAGTTTCTGGAAAAAATATGTGGATAAGATAGATGTTGGCTTAAAACAATGCCAGTTATTTCATTTATTGCGATAATTATCCTTTTTGAATATATCAAACTTTTGAAACTAATTTTCCGATCAGCGCTTTTGTCTACCAAATAGTTATATGCTAGCTCTGCCTTCTGCAGACCATAAGGATGATTTTTTCAGGATAATCCTGTTACTTCCATAAAATGCTATTTTTTAAGATTCACTTTACATTAAGTATTTCGAAACACTACTTACCAGTATAAAAAATCTTATTTATTTCTGGAATTTTTCTCAAGAGCTTTACTTTGCCTTCAATGACAAAGTAACCATCTTGGCCAAAATTTTGGTTTTTTGGTGCCATTCCTGAAAATGGAAAAATTAAACCAATGATTTTATGAGCTCTTTACAAGATATGGTAATTCAATAATTTTCTTTAAGCTTTTCCGGTGAATACCATTTCATGATTTACTTGATTATTTTACTGGTTTTTTCTTGATTTACTGGTTATACCATTTTTTGATCATTTTTTTTTGTTATTGTCTAATATCAAAATTTTCTACAGTTGAATTTAACAACTTCTGATTTTTAAAACGTAGTTATAAATATTTGAGCCATTACCTTGGATTGTATGGCAGTTTTACCTCCACCAATTTCCAACAAAAATTTGACTACTGATATAATGATAAAGAATAATTACTATCTTATCATATATCTATGTAAGTTCCTAAAAGTTGGTTAAAATTTTTAATATTATGATCATAATTAACGTAGTTTAATAAGACCGAAACGTTGCGGATTTATTTATTAGTATATGGATTTACACCCATTTATGTCCACTTTCCTGCTAACAATTAAAAAATGATGATGCAAAATATCGACACAACAAATTTATCGTTAAATAGTTATCTTAAGTTACTTTTAGAGGTACTTAAAAGGTTATTTTTTAGTAATTTTGCATACAATGTATGTAACAAATTTAGTAACGTATTAGGTAAAGTAGTTTGGTAAGCACATAATATATTTCTTATCTTTATCAATTTAGGAAAGAGTAAAGTATGTATGTTTAAATCCCTGTAAACACACTTAACAAAGCAATAATAAATTGTTATAAGAGGTTTATATAGATTTTTATAACCGAAATAATACATCAAAACGTACCTACAGCCAATTTGAGTAAAATAAGAACTAAACAATTAAAAGTCAACACAAAAAAATCATAAAGTAAACATTATTTTGTTCAACCCAAAAGTTAGGTACTCCATTTTATAGTTGACTGCATATTTTATTCTTAGTTATCTACTTTGTGGTATCTAAAATAGTTTTGGGTAGCATAGTACAGTTCTTTTTAAAAAGTATCTAAAGATACCAGTTACTTTGTGCCAAAAAATAAAGGAACTAAGATACAGTAAAAAATTATATACTTTTAAGTAACTAAGTCCCATAAGAGTAACTATAAGATACTTTTTTCTGAGCTTTCTTCAGCTCTGTTTGTGGTCAGCGATCAAAAACTTTTAAAGAATAAAATTGAAGCATTTTATAGACTTTCTAGCGGAAAATTAAAATTCCATTTATCGTCTCAAAATATGCAGTGATATTATTTTTAAGTGCTTTTAGGAACCAGGTGCAAAAAATGTATATCACTCCGATTTGTCCTTTTTTTCGAGCTCTTTTTGTGATAAATTTACTCGCCCAAAAGATTAAGTAAATTGTTTTAGTATTGCAATTATTGTTTAAAAAAACATTTTTAAAATTTTCAAAAAACCAATATTACCTAATTATATACTTTCAAGTAGCTAAGTCCCATGAAAGTAACTAAGATACTTTTTTCTGAGCTTTCTTCAGCTCTGTTTGTGGTCAACGATCTAAAAATTTTGAAGAACAAAATTTGATCATTTCATAGATTTTCCAGCGGAAAATTAAAATTTCATTTATCATCTCAAAATATGCAGTGATATTATTTTTAAATGCTTTTAGGAACCAGGTGCAAAAAATATATATATCACTCCACTTTGTCCTTTTTTTCCGAGCTTTTTTTACGATAAATTTACTCGTCCAGAAGATTTAGTAAATTTTTTTAGTGTTGCAATTATTGTTTGAAAAAAAACATTTTAAGAATCTTCAAAAAGCCAAAATTACCTAAATTAGCTTTTCTGGAATAGTCTTCTAATAGTATCTTCTTGATTACAGAGCTTTACGTGTATAGTAACAAACTAAATGTATTTTCTTCTGAAAATATTCTTGAACAAGGTTATATACAAATATTTACAAAAGAAAATACATTTGGTATATGTCACTATACATGTAAAGCTCTGCAATCGAGAAAATACAATTAGAAGAGTATTTCAGAAAAGTTAGTTTAGGTAATATTGGTTTTTTGAAGGTTCTTAAAATGTTTTTTTCAAACAATAATTGCAACACTAAAAAAATTTACTTAATATTTTGGATGAGTAAATTTATCACAAAAAAAGCTCAAAACAAAAGGACAGAAAACCCTTTAAAATAGTATTAGTATCACTGCATATTTTGAAATGTTAAATTCTTAAAATGTTTTTTTTTTGGATGAGAATTTTTTTTTGTTCCCAAATTATTTTGACATTGAAGTGAAATTACCTCCGAGGACAATAAGACAACAAAGTCATTCAGATTCAAAAGACGATAAAAAAGGTCCACTAATATCATTGAAGATCATTTCACCGTGAAATCTTGCGGTTCTGACACGAGACCCTTACCACTTTTGATTATGAATAATGAGTAGATATTGCGGTTTTTTCTTACTTATATTTATAATGGTACAATTAGAAAAACGAAAATTATTTTTTATTTTATTATCTATATACTAAAGCATTGTATGCTTTAGACTAGTTAGCCTTCTGCCTATGAGATAATGCAAACCAGGCCGAGCAGAAAATATTTTGAATCAAGCATTAATACCGTAATGTTCATAGGAGATAATAAAGAAATAATTTTTCATTTACGGTAACCATGAAAAAATCCATTTTAAATCTAAAAAAATGAATTAGAAATATATATACCTACCTATGTATGCATGGATATGACATGTATAGTTCGAAAGTTGAGCATGTTGTCTTGGAACTAGGTTTCTGAACTATTAAATTTTTCATTATAATAAAGAAATAGTATAAATTTATATGAGTATGTATATACTTTTTATTAGTAAATGTGAATGTATATAGTGTGTTCAGTCTCTCGAATCTTATTCGACACGGTAAGATGTTTTCATCAGAACCATGACAATTTCAACATTTGCAGAAGAGGAAATTTACTTAGTTTAAAGACATTTTATGATATCACAATCACGCAGTTGTCGCAAAGAATTCGAATCGTAACGTACCTGTGAAATATTTGAGGAGAATATCGGTTTTTGTTAATTTTATTTGAACTTTTCTTCTGACATTAAGGAAAGTGGAAATCTAAAAATCTAGTTTTAGTTTTAGTATAGAATAAAATCAAAGTGAAAGCTTAAAGGCCCAATGGGCCTCTTGGTGTAATTTTGATGTGACAATGAAAATGGTAACATCCTGGAAAACGATGAAGTCCTTAAATGAATTTGGATCGTTTAAAAATTGTGTGGATTACGAATCACCGTCCGAACTGGATTCTCTGGAACCCACTTATGAAAAAGCTTCCGAAGAGGTATTTTTCGTTATTCAAAAAGATCATATTTTAATTAAATTTTCATAAAATAAATCAATTTCATGATAAACCAAATATTTTTTGGGTTAATAAGCAATTAACATACAACGTTAAATATAAAAAAAATAATTTTGATTAGCTATTAATTTTGCAGCAAAACTCTAGCGAAACTAATGAGAAAAATAATCAAAAAATCACCATCATTTACGTGGCCCAAATCCATTAGTACAAATTTTCATATCGAAAACGGGATGTGCGTTAATAGAGTGGAAAAAATTTCAAAAAAAATGCCACTTTTCTTCAACGTTATTTAAATAATAAATGATGTGCTTTTCTATTATTTTCACTTTTAATTTTTTTTTTGGGTTTTAAAATAAGATTTTTTTTCGTTTTAAGTATTAGAGTAACCAAGCTTGGTAAATGCATGCAAGAAAATTGAGTATTTCACGGACTGATACTTTGTCTAATTAAAAAACAGGAAATTGTCACCACCATTGTTATTTTTCTTTATATAATAACATAATTGTTTTAATAATCGTTGAGTTTTGTTTTCATTGTAAGTATGGTTCAGTTCAATAGAAATGGAATGGTACAATTTATAAAATATTGTTTTTTTTTTGAGAAAATAGAAATCGAAAATTGTCTTTATAGTTTATTAGATCTGGGTGATCTTTTATAATATCTATTCTCTCGGATTTAATGTACCTAAATTGAATGACCCGAATCAATTTTTCTCAATTCCTGAATGAAATTTAATGAATTGTAATAAATTACAAGCAAATAGAAAGAAATGAAAGAAAATCTAAAAATTTAGTACATAATGTATCATAATGATTGAAGACCAAATCCAAATTGCGTACACGGACTTACGAGTATTGAGCAAATTAAAATCATCTGACTCCAGCGAATTAAAAAAGTACAAAACTAAGTTACCTACATATATTTCAAATTGCATACAAGGAAGAGGGAGACGTTTTCTATGAAACTTATAGGTACTTATAGGTATTATTATACTATGTTACATAAAAAGTTATTCAAAAAAATAATCCTTTAGGACTATTCATAATTCATGAATTATTGAATTCAAGGGAATATCTGAAAATTTCTGAATAAGCAATTAATGTTCAAAACCATAATACTGATAGTTAATGTGGATTTGAATTTTTTGGTTGCGAAAATCAAAAATCAATAGCTTTCTTGGAATAAACGCTTGTAAATTTGTAAAATGTTTTTTATAAATTGTTAATAATTTATTGAATAATGAAAAACTATAAATTTCAAATGAAAAACAGGTAAAATTTTCTTCGTAATTTTAATTTTCAACGATTTTTATAGAAGAAATGATAAATTATAAATAAATTCAATTCACTTCAACCATTAGCGTTGTTTGTAATATTTGATGCAAAAAAATTTTTCAATTCCATTTGTTCTAGACATTTAGTAATTGGAAATGAAATTTTGCATCAGTTAAAAATTATTTTAAAGGTATTTTTATTGAGTTTACTAAATTTTTGGGTTAAAAATAGATTAGACAGTCATTATCTAGAATTGTTAGCATTGGATTTTTCAAGTCTATCCAATTTTGAACTTCAAGTGCCTGTAGTTGTGATGTAGCTTATAGAATATATATAGCGAATATAGTTTACGATTTAGTTTTGAATTGGAAATACCTCTATAATAATTGATTTGTTTTTGAAAGTGATGTAATTCTATTTTTGATAAAAAGTTAGTTAATATTATGTCATTGTTATGAATACCATAAGTTTGTATCTATAAACATCAACCTGGAAAATGCTTCAGAATTTCATGATTTTAGTAATCAACGTTTTGCATACCGTTTAAATTTATGTTATTATTTAAATAAAAATGCCAATTGAAATTGCGCCACTTTCAAAAAAGGGTTTTAATTTGGTTAATAAAAATAACTCAATACGCACTTTTTGGTACTTGTGGTACTTGCAACTGTTTTCTAAAATGCAAAAACCGACAAATTAATATTGTCAAAAAATTGAGATTGGCTTAGGCTTTAATCGATTGTTTGGGATATAGATTACAAGCTTTGAATATAACTGCTTATTTTTGTTTGAAAAACTTTTTTTTTTCATTTTACCAAAGACTTTTTATCTACCAATGATTGTTTGTTGAGTATTCTGCTATTACTGTAGCCAGGGTGCTAAATTAGGATAGTTAATACCAATGCAGATATGCCTAAAAGTTAATTCAATTTTATTAATAGTTTAACCAGTTTTTTTTAAGTTAATATCTTTTTAGAAAACCATTCGTCTTTTACAAGACCATATTGACCAAACCAAATGTCTTAGTTGACTATTTGATATTTAATGTGAAAAATATATATTCATAATTTATTGTCTATTTAAATTTTGATCCTTTTTCCCCTGAATTTATGTTGAAAGTGTCTATTAAGCAAAAATATTTGCATTTGATTTTGAAATTACCTCATTTTTAGATTAAGTCTTTCATCAAAATGATTTTTATAAATTTTCGAATACAAAGTAATCAATTAAAATACACTAACTTATTCATTGATGCTGAAAGTGTACCCTTTAAAAGAAATGTTATCTTTATTTGGTGTAATATACCTTTATTTGATATACCTTTATTTACCATATATCTTTATTTGGTATAGTTACATAACGAGTAAAGCTTTAGTTTGTTTTTATGTTGTGCATTTATCCACAAAATAGTTGAAAATTCTCTAAAAATGTTTTATAATTTCCAAAATAGAATTTGTTTATTAATAAATCCATTTACTACTCACACTGTTATATTTAATAAAATAAAACTCAAACTTTGTACCGCAAAAATTACAAACTTGTATATAAAGACAAGCTATAGTATGAAAGCAGTTTTTGGTTCTTTCATAGTTTTTCCTTTATGAAGGAAATTAAAAACATAGTTAATGTTTTTAAAATTTCAAGTAATTCTAATGCTTAAAATTTTTACAGAATGAATGAAAAACTTAAATAAATAAATAATAAATAAAATAAAAATCAATGGAAGAGTACCAGATCCTCCAAACATATCTAAGCTTGTATGTACTAATGCACATAGGCAACAAATCATACTTTCTTGTATTTCAGCTAAATTACATGAGCAAATAATGTTGAAGATTGAAAGTAAAAATCGTCAATGATTCAACAGTTATTAAGAAAAGACAAATTTTTATTTATTAATAATTGAATTATTGATTAAAAATTTATTTTTAGTTTCATTTTTTTTGGATATAAAATCGTTTTTTTTAATTGTCTTTCAAAATTTGCAACCTCCAGTAGACTAGCTTGATTGCTTAATTCTTTAAGCATTCATTGTTAATATATATTAAGCCTAATTAACAATGAGATGTAATGAAAAAAATAGATCAAATATCATCAAAGTTTACTTATAAATTACACGTTAAAATAAATAGAAAAAGGATTACACATGAAATAAAATTTCAAAATAAAAATAATTGAAAAATATTACTATGAATCATATCATTTTCAACTTAAATAATCGGTATTCCCGCGGATCAGGCACATCAGCGTGGATCAGAACCTTTTGAGCCAAGTTGATTCGTAAACTAAAGTAAAAACAAACTAGACAATGCAACGTTTTCAATTATTGATGTCCCTTAAAAGGATATGAGCCGTTTTTATTGTATTTTCGGTGCATTTTGATTGAATTTTCACGAATAAATCGAGTCAAAAAGGTTCTGCTCCACGCTGACGTGTCTGATTCACGGGAATACCAATTAATCGTTCAAAGCACTACTTGGATTATGAAAAATGGAGCTTAGTCAAGCTTTTAGTAGTTAATGTATAAAAAATATTAAATGGGGTCAAATTATTTTTAGTTTTCAATTTTAATTTTTATTTATGTACACTCAAGCTGCATTGAAATAAAACTTACGTAGTTATTTTCACATTTAAGAAAAATAATCATATGAATTTTCTTTCAACAAAGCTCTAATCAGTAAATAAATTGTTTGATTAATAATTAACAATGCATTTTTGTAAAGAGTAAAACTTAATAGTAATGTATTCTAAAATAATACAACCGAAATTAATTTTTTTTTAAGTTATTTCTTGTGCATTCAGCAATGTAAAAACAATAACTTAAGTATTCTTGTTTCCAAAATCCACCAATTTTTCGATTAAAGAAGCTTTTTTGTCGAAAATTTTCAATTTTTCTCGATAATGAATTTAATATACCCTAGAGTCGCTAAAGGACCTAAGTAGTGATAAAGCGACGGTTAATAACAATTTTTTTAAAAAAAAAGCTTTTTTCCATGTCATCGTTTGGCAATGAAAAATGACAAAAATTTGATTAAAAACAGTAATAGACTTAAGTATAATAATAAACACAATAGACAAAATAATAATACATAAAATTTATAAATTAAGCCTATAAGATAAAACAACTGAATATTAGGCGGCAGGTGGTAAAAATAATTTAATACACTAAAATAAAAACTTCAAAAGTAATGATTGATATCTGCTTTTTTTTTCTTTAATGCTTATCATTATCTTCTTTAGTAGCTTTGTTAAGTTGACTAATTTGATTAATACAATTATACATTAAAATTCAATAGTTGAATAGATCAATTGGCTGAAGAATAAATATCCTTATATATTTCACGTTGCATAAACCCTAAAGAGAAAGAAAAGGGGATATCGGAGAAACTTTCTCAAAAATGTTTTTTCTCAATTTTGAACCTGATCAATTTTAATACCATTGTTAGTTTACCAATGGATGAATAGTCTAAAGTTTAGATTCTAGATAACCACTATGAAACTATTGTAATAGTTATAGGTTCGAATCTCACGATGAGCAAATTATTAATATTTCCCTTATTAACTCTCTAGTTGCTAAAGACCTTAATGTGTATTAAAATGATTATATTAAAAGGAAATTCAATATACTCCTAATATATCTTTACTTCGTTCAAATCAATTAAAAACCAAAAAATGTTGGTTAAATTTTGAATTTATTTAGTATTTTTTTTTCTTTTCTCTAAATGTTTTAATTACTGATTTGGATTATTAGATATTAACGTTCAACTTCTAAAAATATAGAAGCAATTAAATAAATATCATAGTTTATCAACAATAATTATAAAACATAATGTAACAAAAAATTAAATTGGCAACCAAAATATTCGAATGAACGTTTAAAAATCTTTCAGAACCTTTAAAGAAGTTTGAAATAAAAATAAAATATATCTTTCTTATTTTGATGTTGTTTCCAAAAATTACAGGTATTTAACTTCAAAGTCCGCTTCACGCCCTAATTACTTTCAAAAATAAAAGAAAAATAAACAACTTTGATTTTATACATTAGTTGTAACTTCCAAGAATTTAAAAATGTTATTCTTTTATGTTAGTTCTCTAAAAGAAAATTATAAGGCTTAAATATCAAGTATTGATATATACTTTAAAGAAAATTTAATCGATCCAATAAATTTGAAATTAACTATGTCATAGTCGATTGAGTAAAAAATTGTTTTTTTTCCCTTGACTGCGTTTTAAAGTCAATAAATTCTGTGGTTACATCCAAAAATCGTCGATGGTACTTATTATTAAAATACTCAGTATTGATTGATTTTTTTTAATTGTAGGCGACAAAAGCCGGAACGGAAATTTCCTCAATTACATCATCATCGAAGATCGACAATCGATCATCACCCATTCAATACACAAGTGTAACAACATCGACAAAATGCGGCCGCCTCGACTTAAGCGGATCTGCACTCGAACAATTACCCGAATCTCTGTTACATTCATTAACGACAGCGTCCACCGCGGCAACAATCGCCAACAATAGCCTACCCATTTCCAATGCTATCCACAACAATGGATTAAGTATGAACTACACCAATGGAGGAACCACAGCCATGTCTTCGTTATCTTCAACATCTTCTTCGGCAGTGGCGGGAGTCGAAGAAGTCGATTTGGCGTTCAACCGATTGTCGGAGGAAGCCTCACTAAAACCACTTTCCCTATATTTGAGTGATTCCTTGCGCAGTCTTCGACTTACCGCAAACCGAATTGTTACGTTTCCTCTGTGTCTTCTCAACTGTAAAGCTCTCGTTAAATTGGACTTAAGTGATAATCAGTTACAGCACGTGCCAAAGGATTTATGCCAATTGGAAAGGTTAGTACTACAGTTTAACAATTTTAACATCTAGTTTCCTCTCCTTTTTATCTTTTCCATATCTACAATTAGTTAATGGCTTAATAAAAAATCTAATTTGTAAGCTTTGATTGTTAAAAAACCATATCTCAAATACTTAAACTGTTCCTTTATTGTTTTATAATAGTAAATTAATTATTAATTTCTCGAGTAAAAGGCAAATATTCCAACTATTGTGTAAAAGTAACGTTCAGTGATTCAATTAATTGTAAGTCAATAACATTCTTGGAAATTATAAATGTAAAATGTAATATTCATTAGTAAAAGGCTTCCAAAATTGATTAAACAAATAATTGGAAAATTCAGTTCCTGTTTTCTTGAATTTTTCTAGAAAGATTTTCTTTGTCTGAAGCCTTAATATCTAAATCTCTCTATATTCATTTCTATTTGATTTTTAAATTAATGATGTTGTAACAATGTTACCATTGCCTCACAAGTCGTAGAACTTCCGTTGCCCCGTTTCGGACTCTTGCTCGTCCGAAACCATATTTCGCATATATTAAAATCCAACTATCTTCAAACTACTACTCAAATAACGTACGTCACAACACTAAATTATCATTATTTTCAAATAAATCTAAAAACTAAACAAAAAATGTCCAAAAAATCGCATGTTTTCTACATCAAAATGAAAATCAAAAAAGAGTTGACACATTTCCTCTGAAGAAAACCTAGAAAATATTTCCAAGAGTTGATGGAAACTCAAACACGCAAACACAAGGAAAATCATCATAAATCATGTTAACCAGGAAAACTTTTCTTTTGTATTTTAAATCAACCAATAAATTCATTTCAAAATCTCGAAAGTTTTGATTGTTGTACCTAAGTGAAATCTCAACTCTTACTTTTATTATGGATCTTTGGCGATGAGCTCTGCGATAAGATCTAGATGCAGAAATGGATCGTTTAAGATCACTTATGTCCTTCAATCGGCGACTGGCCTGAAAATCTATCCGCCGTACAGCAAAAATACAATAGAGCATCATTTTCATTTATCAAGATCGAAGAGAAATGACCAATCGGTGAAAGGAATAACTGATTTTTTTGAAGTATTGTTTCCTAGTTAGGCAAAATACTATTCATAGAAACGGGAGGAAGTAGATATTGTAACACTTGAAATACATCACAGAAGCAAAATATCCAACTTAAATGCATAAATACTCAATTTATATCACTCAATAAAAGTTTGCAATCCTGAAGATTTTGGTCTTAGTTTCCATTGTAACTTAAAGTCAATTCGGCATACGTTTTCGTGGTACTTCAAGCTTCTGATGTATCTATGTACTTTCTCTGTGCTCCCAAATTGAGTACATGTACATCTTTTCAAGTATTTCAGTTCCAGGGCTTGATATCCCTAATTCTTCATGTCTTCATTTATTCAGAGCCCCGCATTTCCAAGCGTTTTTATCCTCTACCTGACGATATCTATATTTTGGATCATCGACATATAATCGCATTGTATGCTGATACTTCCTTATTCTACAGTGGCTGGTTATTAAGCCCGTTACCGCTATAACTTCCCTTCTTGTTAGACCAAGTATTTCAGTAGTTATTTTCTGTGATGGTTTTCCCATCATCCTTTTACTGTGCCTTTGTCCGATGGTATTCTTCCATGTTGTGTAGTGATTTTTATATACCCTTTCTTTGATGATATTTTTCTCTGCCGATTTTATAACGCCAAGTACAGGCTGTGGATTTGTGAACAATGTTTGAAATTCTTGCCGGGTAAGAGTGTAAGGCTTTTTATTGCCTTTGATACTCTTATGGCCTGGTATCCATCCCAAGTTGACCTTGTTTTGGTAGTCAGGCTTGTAAGGTTTTTTTTTACAATCCCAGATCAATTGAGAGCTGTTGTGGTTTTGCTAGTACTTTTAATATGGCTTGGCTATCGGTGAATATCTGAATCGGGATATTTTTAATACTCCTTCTTAGACATTCATGTAACACTAGTATTGCATATTACTTTGCTTGATATATGGTGATATCCCTCACCGATATGGATAATTTATATCCAAGGTTCCTCCCATAATTAAAGGCTATAGTAAAGCAGGCGTGCATTGATTTCCATTAATTTTTTTTAAACTACTTCCATCAGAATAATCTGGAATCACGGTATAGATCCAAACATGGAACATTACTTTTGGTATCCTTCGGATACATAAGTTTGTCACTAACCTTGATTTCAGGAAAAGGTCGCAATCTTTTTAACGTGATGTTTTAGTTTCATAACGTAAATCTTTACACAATTCCTTGCAAAATTCCTGATAAAATCTAATGTGTAATTTGCATTTTTATAAAAACAATATTGAGTATTCTGCTTTTTGAAACCAACGCATGGACATCAATGAAACCATTGATCCAGATCCTATCAATTTCCTTATCTAAGAATATAGTGATTGCATATTTTGTAATTGTTATTATGTATTATTTTTTCAGCCTAGAAGATTTAAAGCTTGACCGAAATGAACTTAGTGAGGTTCCAGAAGCGATTTCTACTTTGCCCAGATTATCAAATTTACAACTATCTGAAAATAAAATAACCAAATTTCCTGAATTTATGACAATGCGAGCAACAATTCTAACCGACTATCCTAATAACACGAACGATGAAGAAAAAACCAACAACAACCCATTAAATAAGGTCAATTTACGAGCCAATCAACTGAAAGGTTGCATCATTCTTGGAAATTATGGCGTAAGTATATCTTTAAACTATTGAAAAATGTAAATCATTTATGAATTTTTGTAAATTTTTTTTAGAATCTTACACATTTAGATGTTAGTGAAAATAAAATTGAAAATTTAGACCTAAGCGCTTTGGATAAATTGGAGATTCTTCATTGTTCAAAAAATCGACTTGTAGAACTATCGTTAAATGGAAAGTCTTTGACTTCAATTATTGCCGGAAATAATGGTTGGTATTTCACAATTTTCATGCAAAACAAAATAACCATTCAATTTTTATTGCAGAATTAAAGAAGATTAATATAAGTCCGGCTCCTTATAATTTACAACACATTGATCTCTCGCATAATTCATTGGGACATTTACCTGCCTGGATTAGTGCCTGTCCGAATTTACGAAGTCTTTTCGCAAGTCACAATCTTCTTGCCAGTTTGCCAGAGCATATGTTTTGTGCGGAACAGACAAACTTAAGAACGTTACAGCTTGGGTATAATAAATTAACAGCTTTGCCATCACTGCCGCGACAATTGCCTGTAAAAGAACTATTTTTGCAGCACAATAGTATCAGTTCTTTACCGAATAACTTTTTCATTGCCTTCAACTACATTTCAGTATTAAATCTATCGAATAATCGTTTGTGCCAATTACCTTACATGAACATCCGTTGCATGTCTCTGGAACGACTATACTTAACTGCCAATTGTTTAGTGGATGACGCCTTAAGTATTCTACAAAAATGCAATCATCTCAAAGTTTTATATGCAGCCTACAACTGTTTCACCAGCATACCCGAAAACTGTCTTCGAAATTGGTCTCAACTAGAAGAGTTGGTTTTATCGGGAAACTCAATCCAACATATTCCAGAAAGTATCACTTCCCTTAAGCATCTAGCAATTCTACGAGTCCATTCCAACAATCTACAAACATGTCCTCCACTGGCGAAACTTCCATCGTTGCGTGTTTTAGATTTGGCTCATAATCAACTTGATCGAGTTAATCTTTTAACGTTGGTTCCTCAAAATTTGCAGTTTCTAGATCTATCGTGTAATTCTAAATTACATGTGGATTCAGATCAATTTCAAACGTATAGAAATCATCGACCGATGAGTTTGATTGATGTTTCTGGACAAAATAGAACAAGTTTACCATCCATGCCACGACCATTTCATGAAGGAGGCGACTGCATTTTGGAACCACCGTGGAAAGTTGGATTTTCTGAAACAGCAGGATCCAAGTCAAAATTGTATATTTCTCAGTTACGGCTTCCTTCGTTTTGTAATACTGAAGGCTTATTTGGTATATTTGATGGCGAAAACAACAATACGATTCCAACGTTATTAGAGAAGACAATCCCAAGGATTTTATTAGAAGAAAGGACTATGAAAGAAACTGCTTGTGAGTATATGAAATATACGATGTTATCAGCCCATAGAGAGTTACGGGAAAAAGGGCAGAAACAAGGAGTTTGTGCTACTGTTGTCCATATTTCTCGAACTAAAGCTACGGCTGATACTTTTATTCCAAGTGCTCGACGGTATGTTCTTCGAGTTGCAAATGTTGGTCAAGCCAAAGTTGTTTTATACCGTCGAACGGGTGCTGTTTGTCTTACTCCAACTTCTACCAAACGCCAGTTAGGCTTTAGTTCTCAATTTCCTTTGGTGGTTCCAGACCCGGAATGTGCCGAAATCAATTTAGATGAAGATGATGAGTTTATAATAATTGCCAACAAACACATATGGGAGGTGATGAGTGTGGAGGCCGCAGCCGAAGAAGTCCGTGCTCAAAACAACGCAATTCTTGCTGCCAAACGTTTGCAAGATTTGGCTCAAAGTTATGGTGCTGATGATAATCTCAGTATTATTGTTGTGCGGTTCCACTTGGCTGGTTCGGGTGTGGATCAATTAATGCGTGAACTACGCCATACAATCCGAAAAAATAAGCACGCGTGCGAGATCATAAATGGACCCACTGAAGTGTGTCAATGTAATTGCTGTTGTGGAGATGTGCAACGATCTTGTGTCCATTGTTCGCAAATACCAATGGCTAAACGTGGAAGTAGTGGCGATAGATCATCCCCCAGTGGACAAAGCGATCAAGCGTCTAGTGAATTAACGGTTTCGGCTAAATCATTTCAAGCAATGCAAGCGGTAAACAATCACAACAATCTTCTCGATCGGCCAACCTATGAAAATCGTCCAAGAAAAATATCATCCGAACGTAGCAGTTGTCGAGGGGTAGCCAAAGCAGTACGAGCTCGGGTCATCGAAGAAAAAGACACCAAATCCCGAGAAAGCATAGATCACCTCAGTGATTCAGGACTCTCCGATGAACAATACAAATGCTGGGAGTATATGCTCGAACAAAACACCCAATTACTTTTCGATAAAGAACTAAACACGATTTCAAAAGGGGTGAAACGTACACCTCGAACTCGACTCTCGAATATGTCACTTTCGCGAAGCAATCCCCAATTGGCGGATTCAGTATGCACTGGAACACTTGCCCCATTTTTATCAAAGCATTTTGGTAGTGCCCGTTCGTTTAATCCACTTGTACCGAAAACTCCAACGCGAATCGGGACATACTTAAATGGGGGTCCAAATGCCGCGTATTTTGGTAGTTTACAACGATTGATGCCTTATAATTTGGAGTATGATTTTGCTGTAATGCAAGAGCGAGCCAATTCGAATAATATGGATTCGTTGGACTTTGATAGTCGAATGCAACAATATTGGGGTGTGGCCACAACAGAATTGTAAAAACATTTTTTGGGTCTCATTTTTGCAACTGTACAAATATTTATATATATAAAAGTTAAGTGAAAAAATTGATTTTTTTCTCAAAAATTATTAAACCTTTAAAAAAATTATATATCTTGATAGATACTACATTTAATTTTTTATTAATTTTCATTTTCTTTCATTGTTAATGATAGGATGTAAATATTTGTAATAAAAAATATTATCTTTGTATTAAAATATTTTTATTTCATTGTATTTAATTATCATTTCAAAATTTCCTGTTTGATATAATTTAAAATTAATTTCTGTGAATTAATGTTTTTAAAATGTACGAATTTTTGTATTACCATAATTTTTCTTAGATATGTGACCATCACGTACATATAATACAAGTTGATCATTAATTGGACCGTTTATCTTGGAAGTGGTGTAAGTAAATTATTTAAAAATGATATACTTCATAATTTATATTTAATTTAATGTAAATTTGCTATGTATAACTACTGGGTGTATAATCCTTACAAAACCCCATGTTATGAATAATTAAAATTGGTTGGTAAGAGAAATTGGATAATCATTGACTATGAAAGTGATGTAAGTCCATTTTCCAGTGGTTTGTGCCTTAGTGGATAGTTGCCGGCCAGTTACCTGTTATTTTTAATTTCTTTTATATAATACTGGCTGAACCCAGCAAACGTTGTTCTGCCTACTATGATTTTGATTGGTTGTTAATAAATAAATTGAGCTTAGGCAAAAAAAGCTTGTGAATTATTAGAATCACATCCCTTATTAACCCGCAGCATCCCTCGCTGTACCAATGATAACTTACCTTCAAGACATACATGTTTTAATTACTTTTAGAGAAAATTTGCTGTACCTCTAAAAATCACGCATTTCCGAAGTGGCCCGCAATATAATTTGGGTTGGCCATCCCTGATTTAAAAAATGCTTATTTTTTGGTACATTAAAAAGAATATAGATATTTAATTAAAGGGTTTAATTAATATCTAATTAACGGGTATCCATTAATTTATTTTAATCGGCCAACTTCTGATTGTTAATTTTATTGTTAATAATTAAACGTAAATACTTTAAATTAGAACCAAAAGTAAAATCAGAATAAAACATTGGTACACCTAACTGATTATATTTGTACCCTTCTTTATTCTTTTTTTTTGGCGAAACACTAAGAAGTACCTGAAAACAAAATATAATCAAAATCGATAAACCTGTTCTTGAATTGTACGATAGAATTCAAGGTGATAAATATTTACGTTCGATTGTGTTAACCTTTGATCAATAATGATCAATATTGTGAGCGAAATAGGTAAAATTTCGAAACGGTATGAAATTGCAAAGAATTGGACTCTGAACTGTTGATATGAAATAACATAGTAAAAGCTTGAAGGCCAAAATATGAGAAAAAGGCAGATTCAAAGGTGTTACTAATGGAATCAGAAACAGGTGTTAGTGTAATTATAATTGACAACAAATAATAAATACCTCAAACTGGTTTCAAATTCCTGAATTACATATTTATACCTGTCATTCTCTCGTTTAAATTTTGGACTTTAAGCTTTTACTATGTTATTTCATATTAACAGTTGAAAGTTTCGCATTTCACACTAGCTAACTGGTTTTGTACTTAACGTGTGGAATCCATAATGGCAAAAGTCATAACAAAAATGAAAGCTACTACAATTTTCATTTTATTTCCTATTATTAAGTAATCTATTTAAAGTAATTATAATAAATTCAATTCTATATTTTACCTACCCATTTACATTTAAATCTTCATAAGCTGTTAAGATTAAATCAGTTCATTTCAATTCGATTATTTATATCTGTGAACGCAGTTTTTAGTTAATAATCATTCAATTATCGTAGTGAACATATCAACAAAATGAAGGATATATAATTTTTATAGGCATATATTTGTATTTTTCGTATAGATATACAATTTAATAATATATTTAATGTTTTTAGAAACAACCCAAATTTCAAATTTCATTTCATGGTTTCATTAAATTCTTTTGTGTATGGTAATAATCTATACTATTATATAAAATTCTTACGTCTGTCTGTACATTTCGATTTTGAACCCAATTTTAGGGTAAATATTTGTTTCAAGAGACCCTTATTCCAAATTTAACATTTTTAAAATTTTTGTCTGTCTATGTGTCCCGATTTAACTAAAGAACGGAGCAACCGAATTTAATGAAATTTGGTATTAAGATACAACACAATTTCCCACAGACTATAGGCGACTTATCATTCCAAAAAAATAATAAGGGAAGGTATTCCCTAGGGATGAAAGCAGAAATTTTTACACTAGACAGGTGAGTTATATATCATTGGAAAGGTAATTTAAAGTTAGAAAATAATCTGTAAAAATATTTTTAGTTGAACTGATAAAAAGCACAGTAAATTCAATTTAAAGTTTAAGAAATTGTCTCTTTGAAATATAAACCTTTATATATATATAAGACAAATAGTTGATATATTAATAGCGATGTTAATAGAGATTCCTACTAATATTCCAAATCTAGACCCTAAAGTTCTGTTATTTTAACGCGAGTATTTTGATAAGTTTCGACTTTTTTTAGTCATAATTAAGACCGACTTTATTTATGTATAGATGCTGATTGATTTACGGATTATTTGGTCCACGGTAAACCTATCGTAGCTATGCGCAATAGACATACTCTTTTTAGATATATTTAGATATATATTTAGATATATTATAATATTTTTTGAAAATTAATAAATTAAATTCGACAAAACAGTGTTTTTAAGTATGATTATGTTTTTCGTTAAAAAAATAAGAAAAATAAAAATTTTCATATACTACCACTACAAGGAGCAACCCTAAAAAGAAAACAATCAACACCAACGTTACGCAGACGAAGTCGCGGGGATCAGCTAGTATTAAATACATTTAAAAAATAGAGCGTTTTACAAATTGCCTACGTTACAACTGATATATACTTGATTATATTATATGTAAATATTTTTTCTATAAAATATCAGAGGATCCGGTGAACTTCGTACCTCCTAAAATTGAATTGCGAAAATTAATTGATATCGGTAATATTGCTACATTTTTAATTACTAACAATAACAATTATTATTAACAATTAAATTGATATATATTGTATTTTACTTATTTTTATTTACACTTACAAAAGCATAAAACATGTTAAAACTCATATGCATACAAAAAATCCTTAAATTCTCACCTATTCATGAGTTTAAAGACATATATAGATATTTCTAAACTTATTTTTATTATTGAATATTTTGAATGTTTTATATTTTTTAACATTGTATTGTTCTTTTGAAAATTGATGCAACAAATAAACAAAACTAGGTGGAATATATTAATGATAAATAGTTAATCATAGGCCAAAATCGTAGATTAGGTAACAAATAATATAGCGAAGTGCTCTAACTTTAGGATTGCTTTGTAATATCGGTTTATTTAAATAAAGTATTTAACGTAAAACCAGTTTTCCTTCAGGGCTATATGATAAATATTGATGAATAAAACAGTGTAGGTATATAAATACATTGAATAACATTAAACGGATAGTTGACAAAGCTTCCAAGAGCTTTTTATGTAATTACAATTTCTTTTAAACAACACACACTTATTTAAAATACCCAAAATACTCAAATATGTTAAAAAATATATTATTTTGGTTCAAATATGTGAAAATTTACAAAAGCTTTTTTTTGGTTCTTTGTTTTTCAAATATAAGAGTATTTGAAGGTTTATAAATTCCATTAGTGCACACTGCATACTTATCCAATACAATTCTTTATTGCTTAACAGTTTTCTATTTTTTTCCTAACATCTTTTAATCATTGCTTAAAAAATGATAAAACATTGTTTTAGTGAAAGCGATGGTATTTCTTAAGAATTGTGGTCTTTGTATAAACTAAAAGTAATTCTACCAATCAAATATTTACGTACATTTCAGCCACATATTTTAAATTGTTAAGGTATCTCTAGATTTTTATAATTGATTAATTTACAATAAGTACAAAGAGGGATGTTGCGGGTTGCTAACGGAGGAGCTTTTAATGTTTCAAGAATATATTTTGGAACTCAAATTATTTATTTACAGCCATTACTATACTGTCGGGCTTAGCTAGTAAAAGTATAGTTTTTTGAAATTTATTACTTACCTTAGCTCAAAATTTAGCGATCCTATCTTCTGATTCTAATCCTATAAAAATCCTGATCATAATAAGACACCAGTTCTTGATTTCTGTAAATATCAAAGCGAGAAATGGAAATTTTATTATTACTTTGCTGACATTGACTTTTATGTAATTTTATTAATACATAGACTACATAATACGTTTTGTTTTATAAGTACTTTGATTATTTATATATAAAGTGTATTTATGACAAAGTTGAAAAAAAGTATCTTAATCAAATTAGTTATCCTTTTCTTCGATTGTTATCTACCGTGGCTCTATAACTGCTAAGGTCTTTAGTGACTCTAGAGTAAATAAAATTCGTAAATCGAAGAACATTGAAATTTCGCTCATTTTGATATTTGAACCTAACTAGGAATATTTATAAATTGGAGCACAACTTCCCTATTTCTTGACCAAGGCGGTATTTTGAATACGGACTTATGTAGAGAGTAAGTTAAATATATAGTAACCCTTAATTTGCTTAAAATTAAGTGTAGGTTTCAGAAGCAGAAGAACTTTAAACAAGGATAGGTCATGCTTAGTACCAAAATGGTTGAAGTGCACTGATCTAGAGCTTTCACTCGAATTAAAGATAGTTTTTATGATTAATTGGAAAATACTTACCATCCACTAAATATTTATTATTATTAACTTAATCAGAAGTTTACTTTAGCTGTTATTTTAAAAATCATTTCTAAATAAATTAAACTTAAAAAGAAAGATTTTTTTTTATTTAATTTCCTCTGAATTATCAACAAAGCCGGAAATTTTTGCCCTTACAAACCCTCTTTAACGACAGTTCATGAATCAGATTTCGTGATATCCAAAAGTTGTGCAAAGCAATTACGCTAAATTATCTTTTCATTCTAGATTCTGTAAAATAAAATAAAGTTTCTCAATGTTATATACCCGCAAAAGTTACCTTTTCATGAGTTAAATATAATTTGATCAATTTTATCCTTCAGCTAAGTTTGATTTTGTTATATTGTTTGTTTCACAAAATGTTCCCAAAAGAATACTTTACGATTTCAAGTACCAAACTTAATTTTCCAAATGCCCTAATTCTGACAAATATGGAGAAATTTTTAAAAACTTATCTGAAACCAAGCGAATAGAAGTCCTCAATTTTTTTTCAATTTTCTACCAATGATCTTAAGACCTCCGTTTTTGTACAGGAATTATTTCAAAGATATTTTTTCAATTGTTTAGACCAAAAATTAATAAAGTAGGTATATACATAGACAGCTATACACCAATTCTATTTTTCGAAACTTTAAACTCCAATAGAATAAAAGTGGAACAAGTTCTGGGAAAATTCAAATAAATTAGCCATTGAACCGTAGAACCACTATGGAAATTTTATTGATTTCTTTTTAAAAATGTTACATTTAAGCATGTTTATAATGAATTTAATGAAATAATTAATTAATAGACTTACCGTTGCAATAATATAATGCATAAATATTTAATAAACATATCCATCATATTGATTTTTCCACGAATTTCCCATTTCTCTCATTCATATAATAATATAATATCTCTTTTCATATAATCCAATTATAATTTAAAATATTATAAACATATTTATCAATTATTTCCATTTGTTTTTAAATTTGTTTTCGTAACTTTATATTTTATTATTATTTTGTTTTATAATTTTGGGTTCTGTTCCTATCGTAATTTTTTTTAAAATTTCTTTTACAATCTAAGTTTTTAATTTTAATAATGCACGCAAATGAATATGAGCATAACGCAGATTGATTTTTTTCTCGATTTTTATAATTTATAATCAATTGTTTTTCTCTATATATAATATATATGTAATATACATAATATTTTTTTTTTCATTAAAAATTAAATGAAATAAATCGAAATGTTCAATCTGACAACAATCTCTATGGTGTTTAATCGCGAATTATGGAAAGTTAAGAGAGAAAAAACGTTTTTTTTATATTATTATTAATTAATAACCCTATAAAAATACTACGTCTGGAATTGCGCTAAAGAAAATATTTGCGTATTGCCTAACAATAATAATAAATATTCAATAATTAATAATAATTAATTATAATAATAAAATTGATTTCATTGCTTGACGATGGGATCCATAATAATATGAAGGATTACATCTATCAAGTAACCGTGACATTTTTTTTTCTTCAAACAATTAAAATTGGCGAAAGGATACAACTAGGATAATATTTTTGTTTGAATGTTTCATCTTTATTCAAGAAGATAAAAATATGGTGCGATTCAAGATGAAAGCTTAAAATAAGATCCTAGATCCTTTTCTCTATGACAAAATATTTTTTTTTTGAATTTAAACATTTTTCCTAGGAAATTATTTCCGACTAAATTGTTAAGTTTTACTTGAGCTGAAAGGATTTTTAATGTTTAATTTGTTTTTATTATTTTTTTTTTCACTACAGAGCTAATATTTTAAATATTTTTTTAAACAAGTAGTTTCTACGACTGGATTTTATTGTTTTTTTATTTCGTTAAAATATATATATAAGAAAATTATATAGCTGGCGTTCGACTATAGCGATGGTTTAGTGGAGAAAAAACAACATTTTTTTCAGTTTGATGAAAAAAATTTATAAAAACCAACGCTATAGCTTAATATATTATTAATTTTTTACAGATTTGTGTTTTTTTTTTCTTTAAATATTCATATAGTTTGTTTAAATATTTAACCTACTGTAGCAGCATTATGATTTTTTTTTTGTAACAAGTTAAAAGGAATCCGGAAGTTTCCTTTTAACGAATTTATTTCTTTAAAGTAGCCACAGCTCTTTGATATGCCCGATGCATCCATCATTAATGTAACAATGTAGTAATAGTAATAATAATAATAATAATAATTTATTATTAATTATTTATTTATTAATTATTTATATTTTTTTGATTTCTACATAGCTTCAGTTTTCAACATGTGGTGACATTTTTTTTTACTGTTACTTTTATTGTATATTTTAAGTACTTTACAATATTTTTTTGTGTTTTATAGTGATGGTGGTTGTTTCATCCCTTTTTTTTTCATCCCCTAAAATTATTTATAGTAATATATGACTAACTATGTTTTGAGAGAATACAATTAACACTTAGTTGTATAATATTCCTATTATTTTTTTTTTAAATAACAACTTTTAAAGACTTGCATTAGTACTTATTTTCTCACGTCTTATATATTTTTTTTGTTGATTTTCAATTTTTATAAACTAGCGATTTTAACAGTGCTTAACATATATTTTTATCTTTTAAATTATTTACTTATAATTAATTTTTTTTATAAGATTTAACGGTGGATGGGAATCAATCAAAAATAGGGATAAAAATTAGTGACGAACAATGAGAAGTAATTGTCTACGTTACAACTGTAATATAATTATATAATAATATTAAACATCAACTTATTTTTAAAAATAAGAGCTAAAAAAAATACTGAACTTCTTAATTATTTTTTGAAATATTTGGTTTTTTCACACATATCACTGCTACGTTTATAGAAAGCGAAATATAGATATTGCAGGTTTATATTTTTCGAATTTGAACCAGAAACTTATTGTATGTTACAATCGCTACGCCACTACAATTTAGCAGCTGATTCAGATTATATTTTCATTATTTATTTTAAATTATGTGTGATAGAATGGATGTTTTCAATCTAAATCTAAATCATGTAAGTATAAGCCTGAAATTTTCAAACGTATTTCATATACTATTACAGCAATCGAATTAACAAATGCAAAAATTCAAAAAAGAAAAAGAAAAGAAAATGATATAAGAAATACGTTTTTTTTTCTCGAAAATTCAGTACCTACCTATTCATCTAATAGTAATTTAATATCATATAATAACGGCCTTTTGTCCAACAAAACCGTGGTAATCTAAAGACTTATAAATCCACCACGGTATTGAATAACTAATTATAATAAAATTCACTATATACAAACAAAAAAACGAAACCCGAAAAAAAATCGAACCGAATTTTTTTTTTGCTCTAAAATAGTATTTCTTTTTGTTTTTCTCATTAAATATTTATAAATAGATTTACTCTTAAAAATACACATTTTCGCGTCTATCACAACATAAAAGAGGGAGTGTTTTGAACCATTAGTTGTGATGTTTGTCACTTGTTTTTTTTCAAATTTGGGATAAATTTTATCATTTTTTTTTTATATTTTGCTTTTAAGAAATAATTTTCACAACAAATTTTCATTTCAACAACATTTTTATTAATTTTTTTTATTGCACAAACCACACAAACTAAATGATTCAACAAACAAGTGCACTACATCCGCGCAAATACTTAGATAATAATTAAAAAAAATGGTAAATGATGCTTATTTCTTATTTTACGTTCATAATCATTTGATCATTCTTTCCTCGAAGCATTATTGATTTCGTTAATAACTGAGGAAATGGGAAAGAAAATTGTTTTGAAATTCGTTTGGTTTTTGTTTTTGTGCATGCGTAGTAGAATATTGTTTTGAATCTACGCCATTTTATTGAACTTAAAGCTAACTTCTGAGACAAAATGGAGACGTAACTGAATTGAGAAAATTATTTACAAATGTAGATGAGGACGATATTCACGTTTTTTTTTTTATTTTGACAATCCAAATGAGAAGTAAAGCGTAATAATTGAACTGAAATTAAGCTGCGCATTTATGTGATCGTTATGCTTATTTTTACTTTTTTTTTTACAATTAAGGCATCTAATTATTTAAGTTTATACTCTTAACTTCTCTTCTAGAATATCATTTGAGGATAATTTTTTTTGAAAATCAGTTTGATATTTATATATTTTATATGTAAAATTGTCTACATTATATCCATTCCGGTTTCATATCAAGCAATGGATCTATACCCATTAAGATTTAAAGAGACACAAGCACATTCATTTATCACAAGACATTGATTTACAATCGTGATTTACAACCTCGACAATCATTCTTCACTCCCCTCAGACTCATTTCCGTTGTGTTAAATATAGAAAATAGGTTTAAAATTAGATAACATTTATTAAAATATAGACATTTATCACAAATCGGAGAACCCCGATTCAGTTCAAATTTGAATCAAATTTGAACAATTTCGTTGATGCTGAGACAAATTTTTTGGCAAATATTGGTTAAAAATTGTTCCAGAATAAGGACGGTTTAGTTTTATTATACTTTTTTTTTGTGGATATTTTTTTTTTCATTGTCAACGCCGTCACTATTACAAAGCTCGATTGCAATATCAATATTTGATTCAAATTTGATATCTCGCATTTTGTCTTAGTTGTTATATGGTTAAGATAACACATTTGTAACGGTTTTATTTTTTTTTTTCAAAAAAACAAATAAATATATGTTGAAATTGAAAATAAGAAATAAGAGAAATCAGGCCAAGGAAAAGGGGAAAATGAATTAGAATATTGCACGGAAAAGTGTGAATAACAACAATATATAAATATTATTTAGATTTGCTAAAATATTTTTGCTGCAAGCCCGCCATACTATATTTATATATATTTATAGTTAAATGACCGGATATAATTTAAATTTTGATTTTTTTTTTTGGTATTTTTAGAGATTTATATATGTATATGTTACGGAGAGTTGAATACAGATGTTGATTTTTTTTTAAAATATTTAAACAATTTTAATAAATTACCTACTTTTATATTTTTTTTTTAAAGTAGTCGTGCATTTCTTCTGATTAGGGTCGTTTTTGAAAATTAAAACTTCCATAACGTTTACTATTTTTTTTGGTATTTCTCTTTCGTTATTTGGGATTTAAAATTATTATTATAATTATTTATTATTTTAATATTATTATTGTTAAGTATATAAGTTACTTTTTATAATTTTTTTAAATATTTTTTTTTAAATTTTTTCACTGGTCATTTCTAAAAATGCAACGTGGCAACAGATGTTTGAATCACTACTTATTGATTTTCATAAACTAATTATTATTTTTAATTAATTAAATCTTATTATTTTTTTTTTTAATTTAATTAATTACTACGTTTACCTTCACCATGTTTGGACTCCACATTTAAATCATTTTTTTTATTTAATAATTTTTTTTTTAAATAAATAATCTCACACATTTATTTTTGTCTATCTACACATTCGAACCACCCAAACAAATGTTTCAAAATTTTACCGAAGGAAAAACCGAGATCGAAACAACCATTTTTCTTTCACCAAAATCGAATATTTTCCATTTTATTTTTCCCATCACATATAATATATAAGTTTAAGGAAATTATCAAATTGAAACATTTGGTTGTTTGTGGTGTTGGTTTTTTTTTTTGGTTTTAAACTTTTGGTTTAGTTAATTCAAAGTTTTCGAATGTTGGCTGCTTTACGTTTTTTATTATTATTTTTTTTAAATTTTTATTAATAACTTTTTTTTGGTTTTGTTTTTTTTTTTTATATTTTATTTATTTGAAATATTGTGACGTTGGTGGCAGTAAAAGTGAGCCCGTGTGCGCGGCGAGGTGATGGACACCGTTTCCGGCTTGATTTTGAAAAAAAAAATTGCGGAAAATTTAATCTACCATCAGCTCGAAATGCACGGAGCCGCGTCTTTCATGTCGATCGTGAACGATATTGTGCGCCCATGCTTTACATTCAATGTTGATCAATACACCGCCTGAAAATAAATAAAAAATTGGTCAAAAACCATATAAAAGTAAAAGTATATCCCTCAGAACATTCTTGCTTCCCCCAAACTAAAATTTACTAAGTTTTTAACATTTTCAGAATTGCCCTTTTCACCAGTGGGTCTGGATTCAAACTCCTAGATAACCAGAAAACTTTGATTTTCATAATTGTGGCTAATAGAGCTCAGACAAGTAACAGTTAAACCTTAAAAAAGCATTAGGGGGACTGGAAAGTAATGTCGTTTTTTTAATATAAGATTAAAACACAAAAGTTTAAATCAAGTTTTACTTTTAACTCAATGATATAATTAGCTTCCGTACTATCAACCTTTGGATAACACAAAATGTGCAAATTTCAATGCCAAATTATTAAAAATCAATTGAGTACCAAGGAAAATATCTTAAAATTACATTTTGAACATCATTTAAGTCTTTACCACATAGTAAATGTTAAAAATCCGATGGATCAACTTTGGAAGATTATGGTAGGGAAGATAATATCACCCTTCCCTTAATTTATCAATTTTTCTAGAGCTTTTCTTTAGTAAAGGAGTTCTGCATTATCGTGTTGCAGAATAACGTTTTCTCTGTTGACAATTCTTGCGAATTTTTGGGTACTTGGTCTACCAAGATTGGATTAAAAATATTTGACAACTTTTGGTATATAACATATAACATGGATTTGATACCACTTTCTCCCTTAATATCTTATTGTTTACATTTTTTGTCATTTTTTGTTGGTACCAGTTGAAGAATGGAAAATTATGGAATTTGATCTTAAAAAAAACTCATATGCTATTAATGGATAATAATATATGTCTTATGACTCAATTTCTTCTTTATTACGACGCGTTTCAACAATTTTTCACTGTCATCATCAGGTAATAATCAATTGTCAATTGTTATTAATTCATTTGCTATTAATGAACATTCAATGTCCTTGGATAAATATTTAAAACATTTTTGGTAACAACTATGCGTTACTATCAAAGAACAATACAATACCGAATTTGTATTCCTTCGGGAATTTGTCTAACTATTTTAATATAGACTTCAAAGTAAAAAATAGTTTCTAATTCTTTATGAATTAAAAAGTGACTCTTATTTTCAAATATCTTTAGTACCACTTTAAAATTACGTATAAGTAGATTAATGGCAATTAAGTTAGTTCAAAAACAACATTATTTTTCGCTATCCTTAATAAATGTAGGTACAGTAATCCCCAATTAATCAATAGATATGAATCACATAAAATTTCAAACCATTTTTTTTCTAGAACTAAGTTTATCATTACGTAGATAGACTTATTTTTTCGAAGAAATTCGAAGAAAACATAACTACTTTTTTATGCCATTACCATCATTATTACACCATTAAGTAGATCATCTACGACCTAAGTACGTATATTCAAATACGCATACAAAAGGGAGGCAACTGATCCTCGCAATTGATTATCAAAATTTATCATTATTCTATTAAATTTTTTTGAATATTCATAATCATTACGTTATTTTTTAAGCTATGGACATAAAAATATTTATTTAGAACCAACTTGAGAAAAGTTATATGAAATTGTTCAAAAATAGTCCCTTTTTAGTCTACTAGTAGCCGAATGGTCTAGGTAACTATTCCAAAACTGGCAAGTTTTGGGTTTGATTCTTATATCGAGCAAATTTTTAATATTTCTCGATTACGAATTTTATTAGCCCTAGAGTCGCTTAAAACCTTAGTAATTATAAAGCAAATAAAGCAACAGTTAATAACAATTAAAAAAGACCCTTTTTGAATTATTGAAACTTTCTCGATCAGAAGCAAGCTCTTTAATGATAAAGGTAACAATTTCTGCATTGTTTATTTTTCTTAAGGTACATTTTATAAAAATAAACTAATGAAATAGCCATCAGATTGAATAACTATAATAAGAAACCTTCATGCAGAATTCGCTACCCCAATTGGGGTTGTGATTCAGAGTTGGTTCTAAATAGTTTAGCAGAACGAAATAAATTGAACTTTCTTTTTGAATTTTGATGTAAGTAAACTTTTAATGATAACAAATGTTGAGGTAGATCTCAATTTTAAAAGAAAGTTGATACATTTCTGTGATACATTTTTGAAAGTATTTATAGAAGTTTAGACTAGACTTTATATTTTATTTAAAATGATTCAAAATGAAGTTGAAAGATTAAACGATTTTTTTCACAATGTTTTCTTTAACAATATTTATCTAAAGTATCGAATAAATTTCCTTTAGGACACATGTAAATACAAAACTTGATTCATCAATCATTCAGTTTAATGATGTTTGGTAAATACAAAGATACACAGAGTTGGTGGAAGATAGTTCAGTAAACAAATCAGAGAAATATTGATACAAAGAAGCGATCGAAAAAAGAAAATATTACTAATTTTTATTCAAAATTAATTGATCATTTTTTGTTCAATTCTGATCAGTTTTATCAAGGTGAAAATTAGTGTTTTCCACTAGTTTACAAATTCAGTGAAAAGTTAAGAATTGTTCTGTAGGTTTTAGAAACATAAACGGGCATCTAGAAATTAATTTATTTTTGTTGACGTTAAAGTATGTTAAGTAAACGTTAATGTAAGCAGAAACCGGTTAAACAATGCGACATCTTTGCTTTTCTTTTCCATACAGCTTTTCATTTGCCTTACTTTTTAATGCACAAAATTTATAATTTTTGGTTTTGGGCATGATTTTTTTAAATTAAAACTTTTACCTGTACTTACGAAATAACCAAAAGTTGTTCAAAGTAGTTATCAAACTATGCAATTACCATGCAAACTGTTCTTGGGATTATTCATCAACAGCCCATTTGAATCTTTATACTCCCCAAATGATACAATTAATTATATTTTATGCATCATTAAACTAATAATGCTTTATTAGTGCACACTTTAACGGTAACATGAGAATATATCTAAGATACTTGTAACGTAGTCAATCAGTAAAATCAAATTTAATACAAAATTAATATATTAAATTTATGCAAATATGGTTTTCGTCTTCTTTCATCTATTGGAAGTCGAGTATTCAAGGTGGTTGTTTTCCAAAGTGGATAAGTTCTGGGTTTGATTCTTGTATCGAGCAAATTTTTAATATTTCTCGATCTACGGATAGTTAAAAATTCTAGAGCCACTACAAATTTTGATACTTATAAATCAAAGGTGTACCTATAAAAATAATATCAATTTGCTATTTGTTAAAGGTTAGCGATATGAAATAATTATTGGAAAAAAAATCAATGATTTTCTATTTTAGGATTGTCATAGAAAACACTAATCTGATAAGGTCAAGCTTAATGAATAATAGATTTTATTCAACAGCTATTAATAGATTTTAAATTGTGTAGGTTTTGGTGTTCAAAATTCTTTTATGGAAAATTATAAATAGTGCATCTGTTTCACCGGTTTTTCTTGATTATATAGAACTTGTTGGTAGATACTTGGGGAGATGCTAGAAAAGAAAGACTAAACATTTCTTAGATTGGTACAAAGGCTGAAGGATACCAAAACTTTCTAAAAAAGATGTCATAATTTAAATTTTACTAACAATAGAACCACTTATAATACAACAAGAACCATCAGTAGTGTAGTGTGATGGATTCAAAGGGAGAAAAGAATGGTCACGGGTGGTACACGAAAATCGGGCGGCATATTGGCTTTGGTAGTTGCATAAAAGATTTGTCTTTTAAAAAAAAACACGACGAGTAATTTTTTTATGGACCATTTTGTGTTTTGCACCAGTTCAGTAAATTGCTGCTATATCATGGAGGAGATAGCTTTAACGGCTAATTTTCTTGACAAATGATAAAAATAGGGGGCGACAAATGTCTGATCGGCCTCGGGTGATGAAAGCCTATACTTAGAAAGGTAGGTAGGTAGGGCACTAAAGCCTGAAAATGAACCCATGAAGTCAAAAAATTCTTTGATGATTCTGGGGAATACGATATTATTTGGTACTTCAGGATGGTTCCAATTTTAGGTCAATGTTTATGAAGACATTAGAATTGAGAAATCAAAGTTTTCTGGTTCCTATTTAAACTCATTTATTTTCAATCTGTAAATTATTTTTCAATGGGATTGAAGGTTCAGTTTTGTAAAGAAAGTAATAAAGCCAACAAGAATGTTCGAATTTTCTGCTAATTGAATAACTAAAAGCTTACGTTTGGGTCTTTCGAAGAATACAGCTACGAGCGGGCTAAGGTATCCATCAACATTTTTAAATGGGAAAAAGTATCCAGGAAATCCGCGTTGTGGAATCAGTTGAATAGCGCCAATGTTTTCAACGTCTGCTGGATTTTCCCCTTCGCAACTCACCCAAACGGTTTCAGTCTAAAAAAGAAAACACCAAATCAAAAGTTATTTCACAAACGAGGATAATGTTAAATTCGCGGAAAATTTCCACTGATAGATACTTACTCGGCCGTATCGCTTTTCTTCTTTGATGTGTTCCTGCAAATCTTTCGGCATGTTTGCCGGTAAATTATCCGTATCGTTGTAATAGGCCGGCATCCAATTGAATATCTTGTTTAGTTTGAGAAAAATGCATGGTGCACTTTTGCCGTAATTGTAACGATTTTCGGATGTGCACGGAGCAAAGGCAGTCATGTTAATAACGCAGGTTTTTCCATCTTGCAGTTTCTCGCCGTATCTGCATATTTGTTTATTGTCATTCCCTTGCTGCATTTGCGGGGCTCGGTAAACTAAAATTATCGAAAACCAATGAAAATTTTGCTCCATTTTATTAGCTGCGCTACTAAAACTTACTTTCTAAGAACTTATCAAGCTCATCGGTCCAGTATTTGTAATTATTTTCATCGTTAGCTTTGAACCAAATCAGCGTACTTTCTACATTCGATTCTGGAGGCATAGGCCGAAATCCTAGGCCTGCAAATCATAGCACAATCGATTAAACAACAATTATCTTAATTTCCAATAAATTCAATAGTCATACCTGGATTCGATCCAATTAAGGAACTGTCTAACTGCCATTTTGGAATTCGTTCATCTAACGTTTGATAAAAAACTGCTAACATAGCCGCGAAGAATCCAGAAAGTCCCGCATAAAATATTATGTAAAATAATATGATTTTTCCTGTAACAATAAGAAATAAATCCTTTAATATAAGACGATTAAAAGAAGAAAAATGTAAACAAATATTGGAATTAGTATCAAATGAAGACAAGAATATAATCCAAATGCGAAAGAAGACTGTGAAATGCATAGCTTTTCCAAGCCAGATCAGGTCAAGAGTCTCATTAACATTCAAACGAAAAAAAAACATCAGTCTAATAAATAACCGAAAAAAAAAACATTTTTATGGGAAATCAAAAACAACAAAAAGCTTGATAAGGGAAAAAAATAAATAAGCTCTAAAGATAAAAGTCAAAACAATGACGTCTAGCACTCTTATCCGGTCCTTATAGCTAAAACATCCCTTAAATAGCTTTCCGGTCTCACATCGTTTTTCCCGTGCTTTGTCAATGATCAAAAACTTTTTTTGTTACAGAAAAAAGAGTCAAGTTCAAATATATAATTTATACTTTAGCAGATTTAAACGTGTTGAAAAAGACGCGAGGCATTTTAATTATTGCGACAAATTAATTGTTTGAAGATTTAAAACAAACTTTAATTTTTTATTAAGGGAATGGAGCACGTTTGTCGTTAGTGTGTATAAATACACTTACAAGCTTTTGCCTGAAAGTCAAATATTGATTTTCGGGGGAACAATGAGGGAGTGAAGTTAAATTGTATATTTTTTTAATGGAAAGATGAATATCTTAATACTTAAGATGCATGCAAGAATATTAATTTCGAAAGTTATAAGTGGCTTATGGTTATTTCATGTTTTGTTGATGATAGTTCTTACAACATTAAGTTATTTGTTGAAAAAAAATATTTAACAGTGAAAATTATATGTTATTATATATATCCGTTTTTGACTTTTGAATTAATTAGTTCAAAATTTATATTAAATTAGTTTGTAGGACTATTTTTTATATTCTGGTTTACATCTGTCGGTATTTCTTACGAATTGAATCTATATGAATAAATAATACATTAAAATTTAAGGGAAATATACCAAAAAGTAATTCACTTTTTTGTTGAAGAATATGAGTTATATTTTTAAATGTCTTCTTAAATTCTATTATTATTTTTGAATATAAATGTTATGTGTTATGAGCGGTCAGATTAGTTAAGTCAATCATGTTAAGGGGGTTCTCCCGTGTAAGGGCCTATTTTTTAAGCATTTTTATGGAGGAATATGATGGAGGGAAATTTGAAAAACACAGTTTAGAAAAAATGTGTTTAAAGTTTGTTTCAAATACGATTAAAACTATAACGACTTCTGTATCTTTGAAATGGCTATATTTTGTAACGATTTCAAATTTAAAAAGAATCACTGTACCACCATATTTTAGAGATGTTTAAAAAGAATTTATGCAAAAAATAAAACCAATTTTAACGACCCATCATACGGGAGAACCCCTTTAAAATTGTTAAGCTATACTCTTATAAAATTGCTTGAAAATATTGCAGATTTATTCAGTTGCTAAATGAATTTGCAAATCATTGATAATTTTCTCCCCATTAAATTGTTAGTTCCGTTGTGTCTCCGTTTTGATTTTAATTGTTTCTTGTTAATAAAAATACATAATGCATACTTTTAACAATTTAATTAGCCTACTGGTTGCCGAGACCACTCCAAAACTAGTAGGTAGTGGGTTCGATCTTCATATCGTGCAAATTTTCAATATTTCTCGATATCGGATTTAATTAACCCTAGATTCGCTAAAGGACCTTAGTAGTTTTAAAGCGACAATTAAAAAAAATAATTGATTATTTATAATTTGGAAAAAGCAATTTCCAATTGTTAGGTAATCGACTGTGGGATAACTTTGAAAAAATAAGGAGAGCCCCTTTAAATCTAATTATATACTGTCTATCTTTATTTGCTAATTTTCGAGTAAACTATATTTAAGAACTTTAATGAGGAAAAAATCCAGCCTTCCCCCTAAGTCTATAATGGTTTGGTAAACTAATTTCCTAAGAAGAAAAGAATAAAAGGGTCCTTCTAAATATTCTCTATAAGTTGTTCTTATCGTCTCGTTAGCAAGTTCTACCAATTCAACCACTGGGTCTATTTGGACCTATTGAAGGCTCCTCATTGGATAATTAAGCAAAGATTGCAATCAAATAGCAAGGGTGTTACAATAAGGGTGTAAAAGGGGTTGATGAAAACTTTTCTTTCATAGCTTTAGGATATCATTAATTTCAATACATTAATTCTGGTGCTGAAGATGTAAAATACATTAATTTTCTCATTTCAATTTCCAGAAAGCATCATTAAGATGAACATCAGCTGATTTTTTGTCGAGAAAAAGAATAAAATGAGCCTTCGTAATATCCCATTTATCTCTATGAGTTACTCCTACCGTCTTTATGGAAAATTTTATCAATTCAACCACTGATTTGGACCTATCAAGGGTTTCTCATAGGATTATTTAGAATCACGAGCACATAGCAAAAGCGTTGAAGTTGAAATAAGGGTTGCAAAAAAGTAGTTTTACTCATAGCTTTAGGACCTCATTAATTTCAACTTTAGTGTTGAAGATGTGAAATAAATTAACTTTCTCATTTCAATTTCCAGAAAACATCTTTAAGATGAAAATCAGCTGATTTTTTATCGTTACTGGAATCATTATTTATGATCCACGAATCGTAAGAAAACTGTAATGAATCATTCATGATGGCCAACTGTGACGCAGCGGCAAAAAATAAACGAAAAACACGACGAGACATTATAATTTTAGCAACAAACAAAACGAAATGAAAAAAGCTGTTCTAAAATAACTAATAAATATATATAATTGTCGAGTTATTTTTTTACTCAATAATAAACGAGTCTTGAAAGCCCAAATAACATTGCAAAAACAATTATGTAAGTAAGTCAGGATTGGCGTCGATCCAAGCCGAATGCATCTCACAAAATTGCACACTAATTGGGTGAAATTTCCGCGAAAGTTTAATTTTAGTTTTCGATCAATATTAATTAATAAAACCCAATTATGGCGAGGATATTGCGCGGTAAGTTCTCGCTACCTATGTCTTGGAATGGAAATGGAAAAATTAAGCACATTTCGGGGGTGATTCAATAAGGGGGAAATTTAATAAAACTCGAATAATAAAAATGGGAAATTTAATCATCGTTTCATTTCTTTATTGCTGTGTCATGTCCATTTTTCCTCGTCAAACAACAACCGATTGTCTTAATAAAACTTTTCTTTTACAGGAAAAATAAAAAAGAACCGCCAATTTATCGGATTTGTTTTATTTTTAATTGGATACCTATTGATTGGATTTGAACTTTGTGTATGGACCGTTTTTCTTTTCGTGACGAAACGTGAGAAAATGGAGACACAGCCGAACGGAAAGTTGAATTTTCATCATGAATTCAAGCAACTCTATGATAAAATTCTTGGCTATAACTTTTCAGCAACAAAACTAATCGTTGAGATTGACGCAGAGCTTTTGCCACGGGAAAAGTTATAAACAAGCAGTAGTGGATAAAGTTGGGAAATTTTTCGTCCTTTTGTCGAGCAAGGGTGGCATTTTAATTTTATTGTTCTGGTCCTTGTATCCTTTTTTTTAAGTTTTATGATATGAGACGCTATATACAAAAGGGTAATTCAATTATTTTTGTCGTTGAAAATCACAAGTTTTTTCTACCCCATAAAAATAAATTTGTGATTTTCTAAAAAGTTTTTCTTTAAAAATTATGTATCCATATATATATACACCAAAACTTTCTGGTAAGCAATTATCATAATAACCAAATATTTAAGTAGAATAGTTGAGAAGTCACTTTAAAACTAATAATATTATGTCACGTGCATATTTTAATAAGATCCGAGAATTAGTTCATAATTCCCTCATCATGAGACATTGATACTTTGATAAACCAATTTATCTTGTTATGAAATTCTAGAAACCTAATCTAATTTAATACTTTTCAAAGCTCAATTTCGAAAAATTAAAAGTAAGAATTCACTTAATTGCAATGAAAAGTAGTAAGATAACAATTTCACGATTGCAAATTGCAATTTAGCGAATAACTAAGAAAAATGTATACAATTGTCGATAAAGTATACCGAAAAATAAATAAAATAATTGATAATATTGATTTAACTAGTACGATAAGACAGAACATGAAAGATTTTGGTCTAATAACTTCAATTTCACTTGGAATTTCCTAAATTATTGAATCTTCCATGTGCATTTTTACATTTGAAGTGCTTTTTTAAATAGAACTTAATTCTATTGGTATTAGTTTTACTGGCATTTTGTTTTTACTTCGCTTCTAATAACTCACTTTATTGTTAGTAAAGAACGGAACTTTTAATCTCATTTTTCACCTACTTTCCAGCACTTTATAGTGCTGAATGTTGGCATACCTGATTACTCACGAAGACAATGTATGAATCCATCAATTGAAATGACAATTGAAATAAATGACAACTGCCAGTTAGTTCAAAGTTGAGACCAATTGATATTGAAAATATATTGAAAGACTAAAAGGGGAAAATTAAAATATTTATAAACCTCGCTTCTTTTGATAAAATGCATTAAAAAAGTAAAAAATAAATTTATAAACTTGATTTAACTATCAATATTATGGCAATATTAGCTATATTAAGCTATCTAGTTGTACATCAAAGCAAGAGGTGTTCCATATTACCAAATTGTTTACAAAATTGAACCCTTCGTTTTGATATACAACTAGATAACTTATGATTCTCATTAACTGGCTAATATCGCCTTAATATCGTAGACACAATCGATACGAAGAATCAATTAATATTTTATACCTTTTTAGTGCATTTTATCAATAGAAACTAGGTTTTTAAATACATTTTGTCCGTCTACGATTTAAATCATAAAGATTATTTCATTGGAATTTTTTGGCGTAAAACTTTAGTTCAAATTGCTGAATAAAGTTAAAACTGTTTCTTTTAGTAATAAAATCCAAAGGATATACATTGAATTATGATTCAGTTTTAGAGGTTAATTATAGAGAAACAAATACTATAAAGCACTTTTTCCATAATACTATTCCATTATTGAAAATTCATTTTTGGCATGAATATATCTTACGATTTTCCCCGATTATAAAATTTGTATGTAGGTACATTACTATGATGTCATATTGGGATATCTTTGGGGACATATAGGGACAAATAGTCATAAAGGGACACATTAGATATATGAGGTATTAGTCCTAAACTATGTTATCTAACATTTCCTTTAAACATAATCATAAAGCCGAAATATTTTACTTACAACTACCAATATATTTTTTGATTGTTCATAAACCTTAAAAAATATTTTTTTTACAAAATGCTTATCATTCTTAAGAGTAATATAAGTTTGCATTTGCATGAACTACTCGGACCTAAACAAATTTTTGCGTACCAAACATAGTTTGAAAATCAATGACATTGTGTAAATTTCTTTTAATCGTAATAAGCATTGACTTAATATTTTTCGGTACATTGATCAGCTTGAAACAACAATACACTTTATATTTTAGTACCTATCATACTTTATTGGGTATTACTAAGTCCTTAAATATTTGTATTAACATACAGAATTTTATTTAAGAGAATAAATCTAAGGCAAACCATTGAAAAGATTCGCGATTCTGAAAGAATATTTTTGCTTCAAAATATTCATTCTTAAGGATTGTTAAGTTTAAATTTGCATGAATTACACGGACCTAAACAAATTTTTGTCTACTGAACTTGGTTGGAAAATCAATTATAATCAGTAAATCTCTTAATCGTTATTAAGATTGACTTAATATTTTTCGGTACATCAATTAGTTTAAAATGCAACAATACACTTTGTATTTTAATATCCATCATTCCTTATTCAGTATACCTAAGGTCTATTATATCTGCATTGGCATATAGAATTTTACAGGAGAAACAAATTCTAAGGCAAAACGTTGAAAGGAAAAATTAGTTCATTTAAATAAAAAAATAAAATATATTTATGATTTGAAATACCTTTTTATCGCAAGAGATAAAGGAAAGAATTAAACGATTTAAATTTGATGAGCTTTTATATATTGTAATCCACAATTTGATCAGACGATAAAATCTGTTGTGGAGAGGTTTTATAATTTCAAATATTATTGTAATGCCATCAACGATTTCTTTTATGAATCTGTTGCTTCATTTTTCCTCAAAAGATTTCAATTTTAATATATTAATATTTTGCCGGAGTTGGATTGCTGAGATATTGAAAGAAACAGCATTGTCTGAAGTTGTGTTATATATTCACTAAAGGTTTATCATCTATGCAGTCTGTTTTTAGTTTCTAAAATAAATTTTATTGAGAAAATTTCATACGCTTCATGAATTTAGGTCAATATTGCAATGAAGTCAACGAGAGAAAATATAGTAACGGTTTTTTTTAAATTGAAAAAATGGGGGTTTAGAAAAATAATGTTTTATATGAGGTTTGCGTGTGGTTTTGGTTAAATAAAAATTAATGAAAAAATATTGGAAATTTTGTCAGTTTGTCAGCGATTTTGCGATGGAAGTATGGCAGTTGGTGGAGATTTTTGTGATTTTATTTGTTGGGAAATGGAGAGTTTGGTCGTAAGATATCGTTTTAGGGTTGGATTAAGGGTTGCTGGTTGGAAAACCATGAGTTGCGATGAGGTGCCTACGCTCAATGATTTAGAATTGTATGTGAATATTATAAAATTTGCGCGGTTCGAGGGAATGTGGAACGGCTGGCAAGGCAAAGTTAATGCAGGCGTCTGGCTGGCTGGAAAGTCGGGTCGATACGCAGACCTACATTCGACGACGCCATCCTCCAGCCCATCTCCGCCGATTTCCATCGTCATCACGACGGCCGTCGGAACCATCGGGAACGACGGCCACCCAACCAAGCAACCAACCGTCATCATCATCACCATCATCAGCAGCAGCATCATCAGCGCATTTTCCATTTTCCCTCGTCGTTCCGCTCTTAGCCACAAACACCATGCTCATGACGTCATCGTGGAAAACATCCTTCATAATCAGCACTAGCAACATCGTCATTATCCGCTTTTAGCTACATAACAGCACGCAATGATATTTTCATCCATTTTTTTGTTTTAGATCCTGAAAAATCTTTACCATTTCCCTCAACCATTTACATTTAGTAGCACCAAGGCCAAAGAAAAGCTCATTCGTTGCTCATCTCATATACAGTACAAATACAGTAGGGGTTTGGAGAAAATTGTTCTTAAGTGTCAACCTTTTGGAAAATATAGGACAAAGTTAAACATGTGATCCCAAATGCACGTTAATGAACGTAAATAATTAATCAATTAAATAAAGTTTCTTCAATCTTCAGCTACGCTTCGTCAATCTTTAAGACATTCCACAAAAGCTCGCATAGTCGCACAAAAATCATCTTCTTAAATTTTCATTTCCCTAAATTTTTGATTAACCCTTAAAATATTAAACTTGATTTAGGCCTACTTACGTTAAAATTCACAAATATCAACTATAAAATAATCTTTTTTTAATCCATAAGCTTCAAACTGGCTCCACTTAGTCTGATTTTGGTCTATCAATTTTATACAAAATATTCTCCAATTTTTTTGGTCAATTTTGAGTTGAAAATTATAAATTTTAATTCGATTTTTTCCGTTCATTTATTTAAAAAACCTTGGTTTTTCATAGGCTTACTTCATGCAAGGGTTAAAATCTTATTAATTTTGTAAAAATATTTACTAAGTAAAAGTGCTTTTTGAAATTGATCAAACGTTCAAATCAGTTCAAACGTTTAAACTCTTTGAATTTTACTTTTGATTTTTAATTGCTTGAAATGAACAATTTAGTACGATAAGTTTTCATCTGAATTTTCCGTCCATTTATGGAAAAAACCCTTGGTATTTCATAAGCTTAATTAAAGCAGGTGTTAAAGTGTTATTAATTTTAACCGTTTTGGTATAAATTTGAAAGTATTTACTAAGTAAAAGTGCTTTTTAATATTGATCAAACGTTCAAAGCAGGTCAAACGTTTAAACTCTTTAAATCTTACTTGTAAATTTTTATTGCTTGAAATGAAAAATTTTGTTTGACACGGCCTTGATCTTAAAGCCACCTGACGTCACCCGAAAGCTCTACAGTAGAAATGATTATATAGACATTTTGCAGAATGGAGCTTAAATGCTGTATTTGTTGTATTCTTATTGTTTTATGCCTTATAATTACAACTTAAATATCAGTTTAATGTACATCATCCACAATCGGAGACAAGGTGCCACTATTTATAGGATAAATATCTGCTTTTGGTTTATCAATATTTGACAAAATATTCACTAATTTTCTTTTTGATAAATTTTGAGCTGAAAATCATAAATTTTCATTTAAACTTTCCCGTTTATTTACGGAAAAAACCTTGCTTTTTCAAAAGCTTAATTAATTGTTAAATTGTTAATTTTTTTCCGTTTTAGTATTAGTTTGCAAATATTTACTAAGTAAAAGTGCTTTTTAATGTTGAACAAAAGTTTAAAGCAGGTCAAACGTTTAAACTCTTTGAATCTTAATTTTGAAGTTTTATTGCTTGAAATGAAAAATTTTGTATGACACGACCTTGATCTCAAAGCACCCGACGCCACCCGAAAGCTTGACAGTAGAATGGTTATAAAGGTATTTTCCAGAGTGGGGCTTAAATGCTGGTATTTGTTGTATTCTTATTGTTTTATGTCCTAAAATTACAATATGCAATATCAGTATTATGTATATTATAATCGACAACAAGGTGCCACTGATTACAGGATCAGAGACTCAGTACCAAAATGGTGAAATTAAATGGAATTTATGGTTCCTTAAAACAACTGTTGCTAAAATATTAAGATTGATAACTCTAATTTGCCTAAAGCTCCACTGCGGTCAAACTTATTTAAGACAAATAAATTTTTGTCATTAAATTTTGAAGCTTGCAAATGCTTATATTTTTATTTTTTAACTCTAGAAAAGGTAACTTATTGTTTTTTGAGACACAATCATTAAATTTTAAGCCACAATGAATCTTTAAAGCTCATTTCAACTGAGGTGATATCTACATGCAGCTATTAGATCATTAATTTATCATTAGATGTCGCTTAATGTTTTCACAATTTGTTGCTAAATTCTACTTAATATTGATTGCTTTAGCTTGAACTATTTACAATAATTTATTTCTTTCGAGAATACAGAGTTTTACAAACGTAAAAAGTAAAATTTATTAACATTAAAAAAAATCAGTTACAAATGGTTCTAATTTAAGTGACTTTTTTAACGATTTACGTTTTGGCCCTTTAGGGCTCTATTCTTTTATGATATTTCTGTGGTTTGGTAATGCAAATTGTAAAACTTGACATATCCTAACGTATTGTTTCAAATTTTTCTTTGACATGCCACATGTCGCCTAAATATCACCTCAATGAAAATGAGCTTTTACAATAGCGATTTAGATTCTCAGCTGAAAGCTTTCAAGGTTTGACTACTTTGATGTAGTGTAAACAAGAAAATAATACAAAATTAAAAAACAAACTTTTTTCTAGCCAAATTCATAAATTGTATTCATATTTTTGAAATCAATCAAACTTATGAATTCATGAAGATGAATGATAGATGCCTTCCAAAAGTGAACCACAATTTTCAGTGGTTTTGATTGCTCTACATAAATTGATGTCAAAATGGTCAGGGAGCTTTAATACCTCAAATGAATATTATATGAAGATTGTCGTTGATGAATAATAAATTTGATTCTTAAAGCTCGAATAAAGCGTGGAAGTTTTCACGAAAAAAAGTATAAGGGTTTCAAGAAATAAAACTTTAAATAAACTCAAGCTCATCAATTAACTGTTTTTGTTTGATAAAATTAAAAAGCTATCCATATAGTGGGATACAGTGGGAAAAATCTGTCAATAAACCCTCTATATCCCAGTCACTAGCCCAACTTTAAAGTCCATCCCAACATAATTATATTACCTCACTTTAAACATCATCGATCAATTGAAAAGTTTGTTGAATAACATTAGCCGAATAAATGGGGAAAAATTCATGCAGTGCTAACGAGATAGATCAATTTAGACAGAGTTGGCAAGAAAAAGTTTTTTTTTTGTGGTTTTGACTTTTTCATGGTCGGAGTAAAAGCGTAACTGTAGAACGAGTGATTCGGGTGTGACATACATAAAGCTTTCAAAGTAAATGCAGAATTTTCAATGGTGGTTTAAATGTAAAAGAGAAAATTTGTCAAAAAGTTTTTAAGCCCGGAATTTACACCCTAGCACTTCCTTACTTTCCAAATACCGAGTGAGCAAAAAGTTTCTGTCAGATCAAAATTTTAAATATTTATCTACCTAACTTTAGGAAAAGTTTCTTAAAGAAATTTTCCAATTTTATTTCGGTTTTAATTTTATTAAGTTACCAGTTAATACAAAAAAAACTTCAGACTTCATCTGCAATAAAAGTTTCGCTATACTTTTTGAGTTAAAAATATTTGGAATCATTTTTCTTTTCATAATATATAATCTTATATAAATTCTCATTTTCCATTTTTTTATTACATATTTTCCTTTTCCTGTTTTTCTGTTATTATTTGTTTCTTTTATATATATTCAATTATATTTTTTTCTTTTAGAACTACAGAAACAAAGCTGGGGATAATGTTTTAGGTAAGTGTTTTTTTTTAAATCAATCTTTAGTTAAGAAAAAAAATATCCATCTACACAATTGTATGTTTTACAGGCGAATATGTGGGTATGAGATTAAAGTAATATACATTTCTACTAGCACTAGTGAGTATTTTCGGGTATTCACTTCTAACCAATTTTCCAAATGGCTTTTTTCCCCTTAAAAAAGCTTCCAAAAATTGAAAAACCATTTTCGATCTTTCAATGTGATGATTTTATTGTTGTGAACTTTAATGTACTAGTAACTTTCCGTGAAATATTGACCACCAAATATTGATACAATTGGCAAATAACTTCCCTTGAAATATTTACTACTCAACACAAAAATAACCGACAAATAATAAAACTTGGTAATTGAATGATATCATTATAAACAGTTTGATCAAATTTGAGACAATGATAGTATTTCATTTACACGTATGTGTTTAAAATGTTTGTTCTCTGTCTTTGGCGATATATATATATATATATATATATATATATATATATATATATACATTCTTTTACCTTTTATCATTGTGATTATAAAGGAATACAAAATCATAAAAAAGGAAGAAATTGAAATTATTATTTATTGCAGTGGTTTAACGAACACTTGTCGGACCCCAGCAAATTATAAATGTACAAAATCGAATCACTATTAGAGAAAAATATTTTGGAAAAAAAATCTTTCAAGGAATTGCTAAGATTAGATAAGATGAGCCACTATTAAGTAGTTTAGAACAGTATTTCTCAAAATTTTTCATACCACGACCCTTAAATCAGAAAAAAATTCCAAGGCTGCCCTACCCAAAAATTTTAGACTTCAGTAACCAACAGTAGTTTAATTATGGGCCATTAATGTTTTGGCTGAATTTTAGGGTAAAAAAATACATTTAGTGCAGGAGTCATGAAAGTGGTCGATTTAAACCCTGTGAGGTTGATTTAGTTAAATTGAGAGGTTCATTTGAACTAGAGGGTTGATCGGGAGTCGAAGGGAAAACATGATAAATAAATATTTTTTTTACTAAATAATTTGAAGAATTTATAAATATGAGTAGATTATTTATCCATATCGGATAAAGTTTTGTTCTTCCTATTGTCCTTCTGATTATATTTTCATGTATTTTTTTATAATACTGAACTATTTGGTAATTCCTTGGCAAAAGCTCCAGAATCCTTCAGAGGTCCATACCTCAAACTTTAAGCCTCAAGGTTTAAAAAGCACTACTTTAGGAGATTTTTGTTCATCGTTGTCTTTTTGGTCTTATAAATAAGTATAGAATTGGTAATAAAGTAAGTACAGAATATAAAATCAGTATAGGAAAATTTTTGGAAAAAAATTTTAGACTCCAAAAATAATAACAAAATTTCTATCTAAAGAATTATGATTGTATTTCCGAGGTTCTTACGATGAAATTTTGGTTTTTTTCAAAAAGTGTGCCAAAACATCAGTGGCCTGGTGTAGGTTTTCGCCGCCCGAAGCCGGTCGGAAATTCGCTACCTCCTGTTTTCATTATTAGTCAAATAGTAAAAAATGAAATTTCTTTTAGTTATTTACAATTGTACTTTACGTATTTTTCTCAAAGGGAAAGCTTTTATGGAAATATCAATGTCAATATACCGTCTCATTTTCATGTACTGCCCGGAGGTTATAGCCCCACCTGTACTACGAATAATGAAAAAGGTAAAAATTTATTGTGGTATTCTTACGATTACATGGAATCCAAAAATTTTCCTAGGAACCAACTACAATCATTTGTAGTTCTTTTTTAACAGTCTTCTTTATTCGTTGATTATCCCCAACCACGTTTGATATAATAATCGGTTCACCGCATTTCTTAATGGTTGCATGGTTGCCGTTGTAAACTTTTATAGTAATTTTTTAAAGGATATTTCGACCAAAAAAAAATTAAAAATCCATTGAAATTTGAAAGTTGTTCGTAAAAAATGGATAGAACTATTGCAAAAATTTGTTTTCTTGATTATAAATCATAAATCACACTTGAAATTCTTCGTGTTTTGTTACAGGATCTAATTATCCCTGTCTCCCTATCACAATATATTTATAACCAACAAATTACCCCTAATATTTTATCCGAATTTAATTAGACCGTGTAAATATAGAAAGACACGCTCATATTTTCCCCGTCAACGAGGTATCATCTCACACATCGCCTCACCGAAATTTCTAATATTTCCCCTTTATTAGACAAGTTTAAATCGAAAATTTTCTCGCCCCGTTACGTTTAATAAACTATCCCATGCTTAACGTACCTTGACAACTAGATAGGCCACCGTGCAAAAACAAAGCCTCTTCCCATTCATTCCCGTGAATTTGCCACAATGACGAACTGTGAAAAGGGATCCGATTTTATATAAGCGATGGCATTGCAAAAGCTCCGCTGCTTATGTGAGACGTTTCACCAACCCCTAAACCTCATTTGCGGAACAACAAATTAGATAAATTTCGAAACGTGTGAATTTATGTGAACATTTCCACGGGAATAATCGAGTTTCGGTTGTTAATTTCACATTTTGATTTAACTAAGGGGCTTTATTTGTTTCAGAGAAAAGTACAAAATATTTTTTCTAAATCCTAAGGATTACAAATCGCTTAACGAATTTTTTTTATGAAATTTTTTTCATGCAAATAAAGTACATTATTTTCTATTTAAAAGAGGATAAAAAGACGAATATTTTATGTTCACACACCAAATCGATGAAAAGGCCACTTAGGACCCATTTACAGTCCAGGTATGAATCGTTACGAAAAATTATGAATTTTGCCTATACGAATGATGATAAAGCGCCATCTAGGGATGGATAAACGTGCAATACACTTATGAGAATATCCTTCTTTATTCTCTCACAAATATTTTCCGAAAAAAAAACGTTCATTTATAAAAGAAAATTTTGCATAAATAATAGCAATATTTACTTTGAATAATCCTTCAGGATAAAATATAGCGCACTTAGTACATAAGAGTGGTAAAATTAAAATTAAATCAATCATACTACAATGGGAATCATTCATCTCTATCCCTTCTATTCAACATTCCAGTGAATATTTCTGTTTTATAAACAAAACTAGAGCTTGATAAACCGTGAGCTTTAATATTTCATGCTAGTGTATACAAAAGCGTTATGAATAGTTCAGAGTTTATTTTATTTATTTTATCTACGATATTTTTTTCCAAATAAAACCGATTCATCGCAATATAATTATTTTATTTTTTTAATTAAATCATCATAATGCAGATAAACGTACAGAGTGGAATTCGTGTATACGTATGTGTCACTGTAGAAAGATTGTAATTTAATTTAATTAAGTAAGCTTGGAGTATTCAAAGAGCTTGAAAGTTAATTAAATTTAGAAAAAGAAAAAATGGATTTAAATTTTTTTGCAAAATATGTTTTAATTAATACAATCGAAACGGTGGATACAATATTTCAGGGGTTGGTTCAATATTGTGAAATTAAACATTGATTCAATATTTGTTCAAAGGGGTTGACCGCAAAGCTTTTTTATTTATTTTATTTTTTGTACGAAAAAAAACACATGTTTGCTCTGGAATTAGAGTGGTATTAAAAGAGAGATCCCAGAGTAGATTGGATATGAATAGACTAAAAAAAACTACCACAATATTTTTGCGGTGTTTGAATACCTTTTTTAAATAATTTAGTTGTTAAGTTTGTGATTTTGAATGTTAAAATATCTAAAGCTTTAAAACAAAACACAAATATCACGTCGATTTGAAATTTAAATAAATACAAAAACAATTATTTAAGCCCCTAAAATACCAATATTTGTTGATCAAACATCAACATTATTATAATGAAACCATTTAATGAATATTTAAAAATTAAATCTTTTTCTACTTTTGGCGGCTTAGGTCAAAAATCTGCTAAAACCGAAGATTTGTATTACCAACTAAAGCCAAAGTTTTACGAATACAGGTTTTATATTTTATGCCGATAGTTAAGTAAAATTTATCAGGAACCATTTTGAAGCACTATTGAAAATATTTGCCGAATAAGATGCCATCATTATTCGATTAACAAAAATGGTACCCTAGAATCACCCTTAATTATAAGGGTAAGAATAATATTATAATAATGTCTTAAAAAAAGTTATATTAAGTTCTAAAATCGTTCAAAATGTTTCAATCAATTGAAGTTATATTCAACCCTGCTAAAATAGAAACCTTAAATAACAATCAACCAAAGGGTTGTTTTAGGAAATAAATTGTTCTGTTATTGAATTACGTTTATTGATCGCTTTTTCTGGGAATTCAGTAACGATTCTTTAATGGAAATTAAAGTATTATTCTGTATAAATAGATTTTTTTGTAAAATAATAACTTACAATTATTCAAAAATTTACTATTAATAGTAAAGAAGTTAAATTTTTGTTATTAAAGCTTTCAAAATACCTCATTTTAAATTATGCTACTTAATCTTATATATCCATTAGTCGTAGATTTACTACCATACAGCTTTAAATTAAAAAAAAATATTGAAGAAAAATTTTCTAAAGGTTTTTGGGTAATGAATCCTAAATATGGTTTTAATTTCATTGGTAAAGATAAAAAAACATAATTTTATTTAAAGCATGTGGAAAATAAATTCTTTTTCTAATTTTTCATTGGCTGATGTTCCGCTAATTTAGTAGAAAAAAGTTTCTTTATTGTTTCATCAATAGTATTTGATTTCAATCGCGAAGGGATTTAATACTCTTTCTGGGATCGGGAAACTTTATTGTTTAAGGAGCCAAATTTTGATTTTTATTTATTTTCCTTGGAAAACGTGAGCCTTATATTAATAACCACTAAAATTGAAAATAGAGTTGATTTTAAATTTAAGTAAGACCGTATTTACTTCAGTTTATGCAAAATTCAGTTATTGCAATATTTTATTTCTACTTTTTTTTTGAAAAATTGAAATTTAGAGCATTTTAGGAGTCATTGGATTAGAGCCAAAAAGCGCCACGAGGCTTGCAAGCCGCATAATTCCAATGAGGGACCAAATATGGAGTAGGCAAACATTGCAAGAATCAGAACTTCGAGTAGGGAGCTCTTTTGTCCTGAGGTTGAGAAAGCAATCCCAAAGGCAGAAGAACTCACCCGCAAGATTCAACGGCATAAATATGTAAAAGATAACGGGAAATGAAAAGAGGCAAAACAAAGAAGAATGAAGATTGCCTAGCTATCAAAATACGTATTGTTAGACCATATACCAAAATAAATTGGTGAAAGATTGAATTTTAATGCTTTTAGCCCTTTTGAATAGCTAGGTCGAAATGGGCAATGTAAAATTGGCTCATAACCCTCATCGCTAGTGGAACACGAAAATATTGACCCTAAACGTGAACTTTGTGGTCGCTTAATCACACCCTTTAAATTGAGTAAAATTAAAATAATATTCGGAAAAGCCTGTTGGTGACCGAGTGGTCTAGGTGACCGCTCTAAAACTGGTAGGTTTTGGATTCGATCGCGCAAATTTTCGATATTTCTCGATTTCGGATTTTTTTTACTCTATAGTCGCTAAAGACATCATAAAAAGTAGTCATAAGGCGACTATAAATTTAAAAAAATAATTGGAAAATTGAATCTGAATCATTACAATTATGAATCTCACCATCTGTAAATCTTGGGTGAAATCTGACGAAATGATAGACAGAATGAAAAAATTGTAATAACAAATTAATTCATAATGAAAATCGAAACTTGAAACTACAAAAACTTTACAATAGACCATTTTTTAAATATTTATTTTTTGGTGTTTGTTTTCATAACACATTTTACATAAATTACGTAAAATTCAATAACTTAAGTTTCACTTCAGACCTGTTTACTATTACTATACGTATATTGGCTTCATTTTAATTAGTTGGCAAAAATTCAAAAATGCTATATTTCTTTTCAGAAAATATTTATTTGAGACATCTTTTTCAATGGCGAGAAAGCACAGAAATAAATTCGATATTGTTTGTAGATATTTGACGATTGATAGAAAAGTTATATAAACTTTAAAGTTATAGTGTTTATATAGTGAAATGTGTAAAGCTTGTTTTACTATATAACTCATAAATCGTGTGATTTATTTCATTCAGATTTATGAACAAAGTTGAATTTAAGGTACACCAAAAAGTGTTGAGGTGCATCATGAGTGTAGTTTCAACGTAGAAAACAAAAAGGGGTGAAGGATTGTGGAGGAAACGGGATGACGTGCGTATATGCAAATGATCCCCTTTTTGTCCTTCGGGAATTTAAACAAATCGACGATATCCGATCGTTGACAAGCATTTCCTTTCACAATCTGAATTGTTTGAAAACGATCCGAACTCCATCGAGACAATTTAATTAAAAAACTTTGCGGTAAATCTTGACAAACAAGAAAGCCCCGTGGATTACCCGGGCGAAATATACGTGGAGCTTTTGAGCTTTCCGTGGCACTCTAATTCGAATTAGAAAAAAATATTTTTAACAAATGCAATTTATCGTATTATTTGATAAAAGCAAACCGAAAGAGCGGCATAAAAGTAAACATTGACCTAATTCCTTTACACTTTTCACGCAAAGAATAAAAAGAAACAGTCTGCAAATGTACGATAAAGTCGCTGGAAAAACCATGAAAAGACCGAAATCACACGCCTAAATACATCGATCTTACGCCGAACTAGCGGCGAACAATTCCGAACAAGTCGACTCTATGTTTTATTGAAAGCTTTTTCGTTGATTCCCATTTTATCTATTCAGAGTGAATTTTCCACTCATTTTTTCACAGTTTACTAGCCTGATTTAGTGACTTTTTGATTCTTCACATACGCTGTTTTTATGCCTATATGAACGCACATATAAAAGACGTGAGGGTATAAACATAAAAGCTCAATGTAATTTGATGAGAAATTAATAGGTATGATATTGAGCTTTTCCTCATTTTCACTCTCGACTGAGAGAAAATTGGAAAATTATTTTTTGCTCAACACAACTATACGGGTTATAATTATTATATTGAGCGTGAAATAAAATTTAATGATCTATACGCGTATAAAATAAAAAATTATTTCTTCACTCTTTATATTATATATCGTTTACTATCTCTCATCTTACACCATTTTGTGTTATAAGTTTTCATTTTCTTCAATAACTATAATAAATTGACTAAAATTTTCTTGTGATTCTTGCTTTTTAAAAAAAAAATAGAATTCCCAATTACTTTAAGGGTTTTTAAGGTTTGTTTTCTTCAATAAAAAAGTCCTCAACCATTTTTCTAAAAGCGAAGAAAAATTAGTCAATAATATGGACAAATGAAGAAAATATGGAGTATAGGCACAAAACTTTGGATAAAAGAAAAAATCTTAATATCGTTATTGGTTTGAACCATTTAAATATCGCTAAATTAAATTATAGGTTTCTTCGTTATTTAGTTTAATTTTCTGAAGTTATTCTTCGACTAAAACAATTAAAACCATTAGTGACCATTAGGGTTTATAAAAATCAGTAAAATGAAAAATAGTTCATAACTTGTTCGTCACGAGATTCAAGTGCAGCATTTTCAAGTATCATGGCTGCTATCTTGAGCATTTGTCCACTACCTTCAGTTGTTTTCCAAGATTTCAACAAAACTTTATAATCTTAGTTAGCTTATTAAAATAAAAGGGATGTATAGATTGATCTATTCATTTAACTTATGCTCAATTCGAGGTTTACATGAGTAGTAAAATATGTTAACCGATTCATCGCTTAAAAATATCGATATTTTTTGAAAATCAAACACTTTCCTCAATAATTTGAATGTCAAACTTTCTGAATAAAACCATAAACTAAATATTAAAGTCCTAATAAGTCTAGAAAACTTAAGTTTAAGACTAACCTCTTAAATTCAAAGATATTTTAGCAAGCTTTGCAGAAATAAAAGTTAATTGTTTTCCTTTCATTCTATTCCTCTGTTGGCTGATTATTTGAGCAGCCTTTGAAAATAAGCGTTCGGATGGAACAAAAGTTCCTATTAAAGTTAAGGTTTTGAAGGTAATTTTATAAAACTTAGTAAACTTAACTAACCATTCCTGGGTTTTAATGGAATTTTGTTGAATCTTCTTCCTACTGGACTACGTAAAAAATATACAAAGATCTTTTATCGCTTGATTTCACTAGTTACTCACAGGTGTCACTTTTTGTTAAATGACATATATTGAAAACTAAAATAATTCAGATCATTAAATTTTGTATTTTCATTAAATCGATACATCGAATAGAAAAACTCTTTGTCAAAATATTGGGCTACTCCGATCTATCGTATAGTAAAAATCAAATAGATTCGATTAATCGATTTTTTGTGAATACACCTAATAAGTAGTTCATTAACCAAATTAGAAGCAAAAGTTATTGAGATGGTTATAGTTTCAAAAGCTCGGATTGATTTTAAATTTATTTAGGAAAAAATCAGATAAGGTAGATTTTACTTCGTTTACCCATATATCATTCTCAAAGACCCTAGAAGGGTTTTACTTGATAATTTCACATCTATTTTAAAAAAAGAAGAATATTTACCCTCTAAAGCAATGTTTTCTAACCTGGAGTGTCCTCAACTCTGGGGATGTGGAAAAGTATTTTGGAGGTGCGGGAGAAGCTCCTAACAATATAAATTTTAATTTTTTTAATTTTAAGTTTTTAAATTTAACACATTTATCAGTAGCTGGCGGACACCTATTTTAAGAGTCAAAATGATGCGGCTTTTTATAAGCTTCATAAGCCGATAGGTAGTATCCCAATTGGCGGCTTTATGCAGTACTTTTCTCAACAATTTTGAAATAATCTTTCTAAAACCCATCATTTAAGTTTCTTTAACGATAAACTCATTTTTTTACTTCGGAAATTATATATGTATTATGTCAAGGGGGCTGTATAGGAGTTTAAGAAAACCTTAGATGGGACGCAAAAAAGATTGGGAAGCACTGCTCTAAAGTCTACCACCAAAGTAAAAAATATCAATAGTATAAAATGAAAAAATAGATGACAATTTAGATTTAAAATTTCCAAGAATCTTTGCCAATATAGTTGCACTGCTAATTTTTTTTTTAATTGAATAATCCTCGTTTGATTCTTAAAGGAAAGCTCGTTTTTTATTTTGTAATTTATCGAATGAGAAAACAATTTGGAAAACTCAATTGATTTTATTTAAAAAAAATAATGACAATCAACAACGCAGCTGCATTTTTGTGTTTTTTGATTGATTTTCCTAAATGTAAACAATGACAATTTTTATCCAAATTGAATTCAACCCCTTTTTAACCCTTTGTGTATTAAGTAATAATCTGTCATTATAAACGAATTTGGATTAATAAATTTTGTCACTTTATACAAATCAATAAAATAAACGGACACAAGCTTTAAAAGCACACATTTGATATTTGTTTAATTTTATTTTTCAATGTACAATTTTTCTTTTTATTTTCCTGGATATTTAAGAACTTGTTAGAAGGAAGTTATTGTCTTTTTAAAAGTTTCGTTTAACATTTGTAGCTTTAAGGGTCATCAATTTGATTTTTATGTACAAAAGTTGCTTTTATGTATTTTTAAGTAGTACTTGTTTCGTGTTTGTTAATAGGTTTTTATTCACGTTTCCAGTTCTATAAAAAGAAGAAGGATTTTATTTATTTTATTTTTGTGATAGCCACAGAAAATTTGCTGATTGTCTAAGTTTTCAGAGCTTTAAGCGTTTAATAACCTTTTTTATCATTATATAAAATATTACCCTAAAAACTTTATGTCTAAAAGACGCAGTTGTAGGTGTCAGCTATTGAAATTTAAATTGAATGAATTAAAATGTCTATAAATATATTAGGAAATCAATCATATTGTAGAAAAGCTCCATTGACTTCATTTATTTGAGGAAATTATTAGGAAATTAAGTCCACAGCATTTACATTAACGCACACTTAATTGTTAATGTTTTTTTAAGAGAAGATAAAAAATTAAAATGAATAATAATTTTCATTGACATTTTCTCAATAATTTATTTGTCATTACTCTCAATAAATGTATAATTGAAAAAAAAATCGAATAAATAGTAATAAATTTCCCCGTTTTTATTTCTCAATTTTTCAACGTCACTTTATCTAAGGACTAATTTAATTCAATTTTAATTAATCACCCCATATTTTTTTAATAATAATCAACTGTAAACATAGTTCAAGTCTTCAACTACTAGCAAAACAAACATTAAATAAATAATGGGCAAATTTTCTTCGGATCACGTTTAAGTAGACAAAATGAGCAACCTAATCGTTTAATCTTAAATTAATGGCTGTTCAGATATAATCATAAAAATTCGATAAATTTTTCGAGGCGAAGAAAATGTGTCAAATAACAAGGGTTGGAAAATCAATAGATTTTTATCGATAGCATTAAAAGTAAATGACTTTAAACGAAGTGAACGGCAAAATGTGATACCCGAAAACGATCACGTTTGGGCATAAATGCATTTTGGCTCGTTTCAAATGACAAATGAATCGATGAATAACGTAGATATTACAGTTTGGAACTGCCAAGAACAATTTTTTGTGGAAATTTTTAAGATTTATAGGCTTTCGAAGAAACCAAAGTGATTAATATAAAATCGAAGGTTATTCGAGTTCATAAACGGGAGATTTTGAATAACTTTTACCGTAAATAGGACAGTCAAAGTAATTTCAGTTGATTGATGTTTTTTATATATTTCAAATGTTTGAAATAAGAAGAATGTGGAATCACTACATATTTATGGGTTAATATTGTTGGAATAGTTTTAGTTCAATAAAACGATAAGTTTATTACGTCGATGCTCGCAATGTACGATAAGAACCTGAATTCCAATGGAAATTCAAGACTTCATTCCATTAGTAATTAGTGTGAAACCACCAATAGAAATAGGATTTTCATTAGTTTAATTAAAAAAAAGTTTTACGTCGAATAAATCTCAGAATTATCACTCGAAACGTAGTAGAACTAGACGTGCACGATTTTCCATTCTTTATTCCATTTTATATAAGTTCTGTAACAGTATTACAAAGTAGCCAGAAACTTTAGATGTGATGCCAAAATGTTATACAAATTATGCTTTGAAAATTCAAATTATGCAGTTATCTTTAGTACATTGACAAAAGAATTTAGTGAAGCATATAATATATCTTAAAGTTTTCAAGTCTTTAAAGAATTTTCTGATAATAATTTGGTTTTCTAACGGCATTTTTTTCTAATAAACTGAAATTTTTTTGTTAAACTTTCAGTTCAACAAATAAGGAAACCTTTGAAACTTTTTAGTTAAACAAAGTGCCGAATAACATGCATGAAGAACCCTGAGCAGAACAGTCCAAGACATATGAAGGATCCATTAAAAAACAACGAAATTCTCTAAATTGTAGTAATATCAGCAGTAATATCAGTACCACCATATAGTTTATCACAGTAACCTTTAAAGGATATGCGCCAGAAATATGAAAGTAATCTAATAAAAGCTTTTAAATTTGCTTGAAGCACTAGATAACCAAAAACTCAGTAAAATCTTTTTACCCCTTTAACTCCTGCAGCTTTTGTTCCTTTTCTTACGTGTTATTATGCTCAGACTTTGCTGAAATTTCTTAAAATTAACAAAAATTGAATAAGTGAAAAACAATACCACAATATTGGCAAATGCCTACTGGTGGCCGAGTGGTCTAGGTGACCGCTCCAAAGTTGGTAGGTATTGGGTTCGATCTTTATATCTAACTTAAGGCCTTAGTTGTTATAAAGCGACGGTTGGTATTGATTAAAAAAAATACTGGCAAATAAATTATAAAAATTTTGCATGATTTTAAATTGAGGGTAACAAAAATTCATTTTTATGAATCCTAAAATAAATAAAAAATTGGCAAATCTTCACCTATTGCGCTTTACCTTAAAAACTGATCACCTTTTAGTCATTTTATTATTCCAAGCAGTCTTCTATTACTTTAGTCTCTACTGTTTAACGAAAAATTTTAAAAAGCACAAATAGAAGCCAACCAATTTTCAATCTCAATTTTGGTCAGAATTATAATATCATATCAGTAGAGGTAGCTTTAAACCAAAATTTAAATAATTTTCTCATTATACCTTTACACATATCCTTGAGATATAGTTAACCGAAAGCTACGAATCCCTAAAACGATCAACAACTATATACCACACAATTAACTATAGTTTTTAAAGGGTTAAAGTTGCGGTTGGCGTTAAGACAGGAAACCAGGCCAATATAAAACCATGTTTAACACAGGACACTACGACCGTATTCACCTACATAAACAACCCTTATTCGCAACCCTAAGATTCTAAATCCCTAACACTTAAAACAATAAAATCAATTCATCAACTATATACCATTGATTATTGTTTAGTCCAAATAAAATATTTTTTTTTTAATTTTGACTAGAAGTAGTATTCATAGTCTTTGTTAGGTAGACATTTTGTTTAATAATCCAACTTCAGTAATAAAGCTTCATCAAAAAGCTCAGTCCCAAGTGAAATCATATAAAATTTTAACAATTTCATTAGTCAAATTTTCTGCAAAGCTTAAGAAGTGCTGCGAATGTGCAAGCATTTAAAGTACAAAAGAGGAAGTAGAGCAGTTAGAAGCTGAAGATTTCATTTGTTTGCGAAGATTATGGAAAGCTTTAATACGATTAGTGGTGAAACTAAAATAGTAATGAAGCTTAATACCGTAATTATACTGTTACAAATGGCATAATAGATTCGCTTCATCGTACGATATTTACCTTAACTTTTGAAAATATTTCCGTTAAAATAAAACAGCTTTTCTTTTATCTACTGGCATTTTCTCTTTGAATTCACTTCTAATATAAATATTTAAGAATAGAGTCTACTATAGTTGCTACAGAAGTATAAGTTTGATGTAAAATAATTTAGTTTCAAAAGAGTGTTTTGTATGAAGATACGCTTTTCTCGAACTTATTAAATTTGCTATTTGCTTTATTTAGTAGGAATAAGCCGGAAGCTTTTTCAAATATTTGAAGTAAGATATTTTTTTTAGTTCTAGAAATTTTGATAAGAGGGCGTTATGTCTAGGAATTTTATTGAAAAGGTCATGGATTGTAAGGGTTGTAAAATTAGTTTAAAGGTTGTAGGTAACAATGAGTGGGGGAAAAAATTGCAAGTTTATACCTTTAATTTACAATGTTATCGTTTAAAGATCGTATTGATCGTTTAGTCGTAGACCAAAACTTGTATACGTATGTGTACTATTAAATCTTTGTTCTTTGTTTGGTGCTCTTGGAACCCGGCTCGGGAAAGACAGACAGACGTCGCCAGCCGAGCTTTATACTGGAATGGGGCAGGGTTGGAAAATATCTGAAAATATTATGTAGTTTATATATATACAAATGTTGGTAAAGTTGATTGTGCAACGAAGAGAAGAATCCGTAGCAGACGGTCATGACATAGAGATATCTCTGTCTTGTAAATGTAACACATTGAGTTCCATTTCAAATGTGCATGTGTTGAACAAGGATTGACCTAGTTCCTGCTTTTTAGTGTGACCCCTGTCAGTGTACACGGTTGGTAACACTGATTCAGGCAAGCACTCATGTACCAACTTGAAGAAGGTAAATATTTCGATAAAAGCACAGTCCGAGTAATGACATAAATTTTCCGCAAGTTATTCACTTATTATATGTAACATATTTTTACCCTGGAATGTCACAACAATAAAATGCACTAGAATTGCAGTGCAAAGCCACTAACGACTTCAACACGAGAAAAGCTCAAAAATAAAAGCTCGGTAATAAGGGACGTAACTCATAACGCGAAAAATCCTAACCGAGCCAATTCCAACATTAAGTAATTGCCAAGTTTTACGACACGTTGAAACTGATAATTTATGAGGCTTGAGATTTTCATCGTGGGATATTATGCAAAATTTTCCACGTGTTTTTCACTTCAATATAGGAATCCACAACGTTACGTTAAAAATAGAATTGAGAATTTTTTTTTTCATATTAGAAAAAAATTCTTGATACCATTTTTCCTACACGTGAAGCAGGGCATGAAAAACCGAATCGATACTAAGAAAATTGAAAAAAGAAGCTGTCATGTTATGAACGACAAAATGGAAACGAAAGGTTGTTCACAGTAAATGGAAATTGAACCGAATAATACGTCAAAATTGACAGTGACGTTGGAAAATACAATTTGAATGTGCAAAAAAGATTTACGATCTTTGCATATGAACCATTTTATTGACATTAATATTTTCTAAAGTAACAACAAAAGAATGAGGTCATTTCACAGGTGACTTTGATCGCAGAGATAAACTATAAACAACATAAAAGTTAAAACTACTATTTCGAGCTTTCATTCCAAAAGCTTTCCCACAATAAGTCCCACTTGTTATTATCAAAACGTAAGCCTATTATACCATCTACGGAGTTTCATAAAAGCGATTACGAAACATTAAAATAAAAACTCTTTACCACTAAAAATAAGATTTTCGATTTTCAATTTTAAGACCAAGCTTTAAAGTTTAGCTTTATTAAAGCCATTTTTCATTTTTTTCTTGCGTCTCAGCTTAATTTTCAAAGATTCTTAATGAAACTCAGTTTAAAATCATTCCAAGACTTTCGACCTCAGCGGAATTTTCCGACGATTTTCCCAAAATAAATGAACGTATTTTATGTTTGCAACTCTTGCGAAATTAAATGTAACAAATTACAAATTCGATTTATTCAAATTCAGAATGAAGAAAACATGTTTTATTTTGTTGAGATTGAAAGTTTTTAAATCAACTCAAATGATATTGTGGACCACTGGAAATATACCATAACTCCGGGGGCTACATATAAAATTATAAATCTTTAATTTTCTGTTTTGAGCTACTGGTGGCTGAATGGTCAAGGTAACCGCTACAAAAGTGATAGGTTTTGGGTTCGATCCTTGTATCGAGCAAATTTTTTATATTTCTCGATTACGGATTTTAATGAACCCTAGAGTCGTTAAAAAACCTTAGCTGTTATAAAGCGACGGTAAATAACATTTAAAAAAAATCCATATTAGAGTTAGATACACAGTAGGTTCATTTTGGATATTGATTTGTACCACTGTGACCAATTTGGAATACATTTATTTTGTAAAAATGTGATAAATTTCGCGGGTCGGAAACACAGTCAAAGAGGACCTCAAGTGGTCCGCGGGCCGCGGGTTGGCCACCTCTTATTTAAATTCTTTGGTAAAAAGTCTGACTAACGATTAGCAAACATAATTCGTAAATTTATTATTATTTTTGTTCCATTGGCTCAAAAAGTAAACTATAGCTAGGGCTTAAAAAAATAGTCTATCTTATTGAAGCCGAAAGTCGTGGGATCATTTTCATTTAAGTCTGATTAAATTTCATCAAATAATTAAGCTGTAATTAAGTTTTAATCCTGTAAATTTTTAGCCATTGACTTTATATAATTTTTTCCGAATTATTTTAATGGACTGCTTTTCAAATTACTTTAATCAAATTCATTTTGATTTTTCTTCCAACCAAAGCATTCATTTTTATTTCATTTATGGTTTTCAACATTTTTGACAGCATTGTTTTTATTCAATGAAATCATTGCTTTCCAAAATTAAATTTTGAACAACACTTTTACAAAATTGTAGGTAAACTCTTGTGAATATAAAGTTTTACATTATGATGTCCATATCTTTGGCTACGATTGAAGTTATCGCAAGAATGAAGACAAGTTTGGCAGGCATAACAAAAAAATTCCAAATTTGCAAACTTTTGCCAACCAAAATTTGTATAAAGCTGTACTTTTGGTAAAAATACTGACTAGATTTTTGATTAAAAAAAATCTACTGAAACTTTTAATAATTTTCATCCTTTAAAAATTTTGCTCTTTTAAAATAAACCAAGTTTTCTACAGACAAAAGTATAACTTATATGTTTTATAAATTTTTCAATGCAAAAACTCCACCGACCAACAGTTTATTATCAATTAAAAACTCTCCCCTTCCAATTCCTCTATATTGGCTTTAATGATCAACTAGATGGAAAATTTAACGAACAATTTAAAACTTCATTTCTTCAATTCCCAAAGCTTTCAGCCAATAAAATTCAAGCTTTGATTTATAGTCAAGCGTTTCACAAGTTTCACACTAAAGCTCTTGCCGTAAGTCCCAATTTCTGTACTTGTAAACTTTAAAGTTTTATTTTATAGCGACTCACATATACACACAAGTATAAGTAATTTTCACGATTTAAATTAACTATAAATCACACTTTTAGTAGAAATAAGTCGAATAATTTTCACAGTTGGAAAATAAGTCAGAGAATTTATAACTAATTATAATAAATACCATAAATTCACAAATCACGAATTGGATGAACTTCTAGTTATATATTTGTATATGTAATTTAATGATGAAACTTTAGTTTTTCATCAAAAAAATTGGATGAATTTATGGAAAATAGCATATTATAAAGGCTTACTTATTTGGGAGGTACTATTACATTACAATTTATAGGTAATAATGTATTTGAGCTACCATAAAGTACTCTCTCATAACAATTATAAAACTGCTAAAAAATATCCCACTAATATTAAAACATATTCTTTATTATATGAAAAATTATAACAAGGATAATATTAAAAGTTCGTAACCGAAATATCCCAATTTCAAAAATTATAAATCAATATTTGATAAACGGATTTCCAAAATTTTCCACCTATATTTCAAAATTTACAAAACGAAAAGGCTTTTCTTTTAATAATTTCTATGATATTTACATGGTAGTTTATAATAAATCTTTTACAGCAAAATTCTACATGATTCTTGTTAATTTTTTTTATAATTTTACTTTGAATTGTAGTGCTAAAGAAACAATAATGACAAATAAAGAAGTAGTATTAAAAGTTTACAAAAAGTAAGAATTGGGAAGAAGAAAAACTTACTTGATGAAATTTATTTTGAGAAGAAAATCAGGTGTCACAAGAAACCGTGGAAAAGAAAATCAAAAGGGTCAAGAAGAATGGAAAAAGAAGGATTGAAACTTTGCTTTTTTTAAGATAAGAAAAGTAATGCCTTGATCTAAAGGTAAACATGCAAGAAACTTAATCTACCAATACACCATTAATTAATTAATTAATTAATTAATCTACCATTAATCCGTTATAGAGAAACTTCAGAATATCTGCTTACTTATCTGCTTACTACTAGCACAAATAATAGTTTTTTAATTAACTACATTTCAAGAAGAAAAACAAGTGGCATAAGAAACCGTTGAAATGAAAATCAAAAGGTTTAAGAGGAAAGGAAGAAGAAGAAATGAAATTCAAAATTTTTTAAGAAAAAAGAAGGATATACCTTGATCTAAAGGCAATCATGCAAGAAACTAAATCTACCATTAGCCAAAAAACATAAAAAAAACATTGATCCATTACAGAGAAACTCCAGAGATTCATAGAGCATACTTAATAACCACCCTTTTGGTTTCAGTGTTAAAATAAAGTTTTAATTTATTTTTCACTTCAGTCTTTAGTATATCAAATTACAACCAAAATCTATGCAAAGTTTGATGACTTCTGTGCGATCTTCAAGAGCAATCGGTGCAGAAAAGAGCTTACTTTTTCTAACAGAAATATGTACTTTTTCAACCTTATTTTAACTATATAAAATTGATCATTTTTGCAAAACAAAAATTACTTTTAATTTTTTTTTCTGTTGATTTCGGTCAGACATCGGTAAATGAAATGGCTGCTATATCCTACCAAGGACCAAACAAGCCAGGCTTTTAAATCAAACGAAACCTAACCACTGAGATGAAGACTAGAGCGAATTTGGTCATAAAACTGTCGAAAATATATTGAATATTATCAGATCCGCACTTTTCTCTCTATTTTTCTTACTCAGCCAATTAAATTTAAACTAACAGAAATGTCCAAATGTCAATCATCACAATTTCAAGCCTTCTTCAAAGACGACTTAGAGAAGAAAACACAAATTTTATAGAAATATGCTGTGGAAAGGGTACAAAGACTCGAGAAATTGATGGGAAATTGCAATTAAAGTTTGACATTGGGCTTATGAAGCACGTTTACTCTAGTCTAAAACTCAGTGGACCAGAGCTGATAACTCCGTTCTATGGTTACGAAAACCGGATATTCATCAGTTCTCTGGAGAACTGTTCATCAGAACTCTGGAGAACCGAATCTACATGTATCCTGTGTAGACTGAATAACCAATGACGAGGTGCTCAATCGAAAAGATAAGAACATCGAGTTTATGTCTGCTATTAAAAGAAGAAAGGTCTAGTACATAGAATACCTTATAAAAAGGAAAAGCTTCGGTATCCCTCGAGTTGTCAGCCAAGGAAAACTAGAGGGCAATAAATTCATAGAACTTTTAAAGTTTTGACGTCCAGTTTTCCAGCGCTATTATACCGTTGTGCTTTACTATCGTAATGACGTCTATAAGATCAACAATTTATTAAGTTTCACGTTGAACGGTTAACGTCGCTATGTTGTGAAACCTGACGTAATTGTACACGCACACGACCGAAAATAATTTCATTTCCGCGACCCACATGTAGAACATTCGTGACGCAACGGTAATACGTCGAACGCATGTTTCGGGCCAACCGAAAATTTTGTTAATTTTAAAAAGATGATGAATATTTGTCGAGACGAGCAGACGATGGTTGGCATCGGCCGTTCATTTTGCACTCACTTCTCTAAATATAGACTAATCAAATTATGTGAAAATAAATAAATAGTCGAGCAAAAGATTCGAAACGCGGACAGATGCTATCGAAAATTTTCATCTAATAGATGATTCCTACACGAAAAGCATTTATTTTCAAACATTAAATTCATGCTCATCTAAATACAAGACGAACGGCACAACATTTCTCCACTACATACGCTGAAATTTCCCCGACAAAAGCACATTTCATTTGTAATAAAATTTTAAATTATGTTCCGTACTGAAGGAAATAAATATAAAACTTCATATTGTTATTACAATATAGAAAAAAAAAAGAAAAAAGAAATAGAAGTGGATGAGATGTTTTGTACGAAAAGTCATTTTGGAATGATCTCAAGAAAGGACGCATTTTACATTTTACGCTTGAGAAACGAGAAAGTTACACACACAAAAAAAAAACCATTATTTGGCCGTATAAAATTGGGGTTATGATAAAATGTATAAAACATGTTTCTAGTGGAAAATTTCAAGAATTTATTGGAGCGATTATAAGAATTTTTCTTATTGATAACGAAGAAAAATTCAAATTAAAATATGAGAACGAAATGTATGAGTTATCATCATATATTTCCCAAAACATATTTAAATTAATATCCTACCTACAGATAACCACATACTTTAAGTACTTCTTGATATATTTTTTTATATATTATATTTCATATTTTTGATTTTAATTGATTTAATCATGCATAACTTCAAAGCAACCAAAACTCAAACCACACGATTTTCTAAAAAGACTAGCTTTTCTCCAAAATTACTAAAAACTATACATAAGTTTTCCACTAAGACTCAATGAATATTCACTGGCTAAAACACATTTTACCAAAGAAGACGTACTGAATTGATTTCATTTTATTATTTTTAACAAGTGAACGTTTTCTTCATTTAGAGTTGATAGAATGTCTTTTGGTAACACAGGGGAATTACATTTTAATTTCTTTACATTTTCTCTACCATAATATTAGATTTAACTATTCTACTTTCAAATTGTGTAGGAATCTTGCAAATTGAAAATTTGAAAAGTATTTAAGTTTCTTCAATAATTTTAATTTGAACAATTTATAAACTTTATAAACAACAATAGTAATGTTAAACATTAAAAAACGTTTGAGAGTTGTGATGCTTTAAGAAGCTATACATATTATATTGGGAATATGACCTACTTGTAAATAAGTTTGAGTTTCAGCTCCAACTTCGACTCCAGCTCCTCTTTTAATTCTTACTACTAATAGGAATATTTTTTGAACTTAATTTTTTACAAGCAAATATCGATACAATTATATGATACTGGGACTTGGCTTATGTATGAAACTCCAAAAAAAATTTGCTTTTACTGAACTACATTCAATATAAGACTTCTTGTAGGTTTAAACCGACATACATTTTTATGACTCCGACTCCTTAGAGACTTTCCAGCTCTGCTTAAAACCTCTTTTTTTTGCCTTGGAGTTTTAAAAAGGTGTCATTTTTGCTTTGAAAAATGGGGATTCTCAGTAGGGTAGCGTACGTTTTCGCAGCCTGGGGATGATCGGAAATTTACCGTCCCCTATTTTCATCGTTAGTCAAGAAAATTGATAAAAATTCAAACATTTATAAATTCTTTAAATTTTAAAAAAAAATACTTTTCGGGTTTTTCTCGAAGAAAAATCTTTTATGAAATTATCAATGTTAATATGCCACCTCTTTTTCATGTGCCACCCGGGGCTATGCCTCCCTATACTCTTCACGTTTCGCTACTGGTGGTTCCTATTGTTTTACTGTATTATAAGTGGTCTTATTGTCAGTAAAATTTAAATTATGTTAAAAGTTTTGGAAAAATTTTGATATCTCTTCAGTATTTTTCAGCCTTTGTGTCAATCTAAGAAATTGTTGGTCTTCCTTTTCTAGCATTTCCTGACGAAATGTTTTGTAGAATTGGGTTGTAATTTTATTTTGATTAGTTACATGGAATGATAAAACTTTGTAAACATTGAACAATGAGAAGAAGACAAATTTAGCAATAAGTATAAATCAACTGAAGGTTAAAAATATTAATAATTATACAACAAATTAACCAACATATTGGCTCAAACGTTTGTGAAGTTTTCAACCCATTGAGCTATAATTTCTACCCCCAAAGTTCTTCCAAAGCTCATCAAAAATCATCCAAAGCTCTTCGGTCTGTGTTGAAAACCCGAAAAGTCTTTCCTGATTTTTTGCCTATGGTAAATATTCCAATACTTGAGGTGGCACATCAAGTACCCGTTTCTACAATTTGGCTATTAACCATATATGTATTAACCAAATAATTGACTCAAGTATGGGGGATTATAAATAATTATATAATAATTTCATTGTTTACAAAGATTTTAAATTTATTATATTCTTGAAAGAAAAAAAAACAAAACCACTTTTGAAATTTTGAAAATAACTTGAAGAAAATTTATATACTGACATCGTAGATGTCAGTAGGAGATTCAAAGTGATGCTCCTTCAAGTGGTATCCTCCCTTAGTATGAAAGAAATTACAAGGCCAAAACTTAAAAATTACAGAAAATATGGGTTTTGAAATATAAAGGTTTCCACGTTATTAACTAGCTTAAAAAATTTGAGATGAAATAAGTGTGAAATAAGGATTTATTTGGAAGATAAATGTAATCATATCTAAGGAAAACAACAAGAAAATTGAAAATTCTGTGAAATATTTGAAAAATAATAATTTTCATTTCTAATAATTAAATATCGAAGTTATTTGCTTTGGCGTCGATGTTATTACAAAACATAAATTTAAGGGTTTGGCGAAATGATTACTAAAATATTGGATTCTCGTTAAATGAAGATAAATACTATAAGTTCATGTCGATATAAATTTGCATTATTTCTATGTGAATAAATTATATTTAATCGTTACAATAATGTTTTAAGGCATTTCAGTGTTTTTCTGGTCTGCATGACTGCCTTAATCGATAATTTGTATTTGATGTAAAACAATAGGGAGCGAAAGTTTCCTGTGGGAGGATGCAGTCTAAAATATTTAGATGTTAAAAGAGAAGAATTCCCAATTCCTTATATCAAATCCTTTTTATTGTCTCGTGTGAAATCGATCCTACACAAGTCACATCAAATATCAAAAGTAGTAGGAAAGAGAGCCGAATATTCTCTTTCGGCTTTACGAAGACAATTTCCTTTCATCTGAGACTAATGTGCAGTAATCATAGACGAAAGGAGACGCTTTTACTTCACTATGGCGTCGTCGAAAAGCTCGACAGTACGCAAAATTGTTAGGGGGCAGACAGTGGCGGCTCGGGAAAAAAACATTTTGGGAACCAAGAAAAAAAAATATTCACAGTATATGTAATCATTAGAACCGGTTCTAAAGCTTACAAAACAGGAAATCTTTATTGTCGCCAAATCTATTGATAAAACATTTTGAAAATGTAGTGCTGACGCCATTTTGTGCTTTTTTTTAAGCTTAAGTTTCTGCTGTAAAATCTACTAATTATTTTAAACATTTATATATCCAAATGCACCATCATAATAGTTTTAGTAAAATATGGTAAGCTTATTGGACGTCCAAGTTCTGAGACCTAAGGCAAAAGTAATTAATATATGCATTAGCAATACTACTTTTAAATTTTACACAATGGACCTAATACAAATGTATTAAGTACAAATGTTCAAAACTAAAATCCAAACATAATGCAGCTGTTAATGTTAACTTTACTTGATTAAATCTAAGAAATTCTCATTTAAAAATGTAAAAAAATAATCGTTGAATTTAGACAAATGACTAAGTTGAGCTGCAATTGGCCTGGCATTAAAGACGTCACAGTACAGAAATTTCAAAATCCCACGGACGTTTTGCTATGACAAATGTATATAAGCCCAAATATTAAGGTTGTTTAAATCGTTGAGACTAAATGTTAATGATTGAATTATTAAAAAAATTTAAAATTTAATGTTACCAGGTATATTTTATTACACTTTGTAAGTTTTTTAAAGAAAAAGTATGTCAATTTATCCTTTATAAATCACTTAACAATTGGTCATCGGAGCAGAAAAGTAGAAAAATCATCTGTTTCAAATAGTTAATGCAGAATAAAGGCTTTTTTCTGATTAAAGCTTTTATATACTTTCATAATAGTCTCTGCTTCAAGTAGTAACAATGAAGATTAAAGGCGGTTATTTTTTCTGAGTAAAGCTTTTTTATATTTTCATAATAGACCAAATTTCAATCTAATTAGTTTACTCCTTGCAGAGGAAATATATATTCTGATTTATAATTTTTTTATTCAATTTATTCGCTAATAAAAACGCTGAAACTTGCAAAAGCTGCAACTTGGAATATGAATGTATCTTTTTGGTATCAACATATCCTCCAAAAATGGTCCAAACAATTTCCTGGTGTCGATTTTTCATTGCTATGGTCCTATGGTTTCTTTTACACTTTTTGCTTTAGTCAACATTTATAAACTATCGGAAAATTATTCACTATATTTTTCTTCAAATTTCCGATAGGATTTGATTGATTGCGAAAATTAAATTTTCCTTAAAAACTTATTGCAATTCCATACACAACGACACATGTTTATTATAAAAAATATAAATAGTTTTCCTCATTTTCCAGCCTTAATAATACTTTTTAAGTCTTTAGACCATTGTTCACTGGATTTTGCTTCAAATTACAATTATAGTTTGATCGTTCAGAAAAACTGGATTTCTTATTTGTATCAAAAGAGTCAGTACTGAAATGAATAATGAAAATTTGGTTTTTACATACACTAAACACAATTAACCTTTATTGCATAGAAAAAAATGAAAGTTGTTTTTAGGGTTTAAAAGCGTTTTTCGTGGTAGAAAATGTGAAAAATTGTGTTCATTATTATTGTTTTGGTTCAAGTCCATTTTAGCACACCCACAATCTGGCAATGTTGCATTTTCGATTTTTTTTTTAATTTAATTCGCGATATTTGTTCATTCAATTCTAATATGGTATAACTCTCTCCTTTGTGGTTAAATTTTCATTATGGACCGATTTAATCGCGAATTAAAATAAAAACAAAGTCGAAAGTGCAACGTTGCCAGATTGTGGGTGTGCTAAAATGGTCTTGAGCCATTGCTTTTTTGACAACCGCTCAATGATCTATATTTATATCTCAATTTCAATAAATGGACTGTGACGTCATAGAAGACCGATTGTTTCTGAACTCTCAATTCCTTATTAATATTAAAACTTTTTTTTCTGCCAAAATATTTAAAAATTGGTTTTTCCTCACTTAAATAATGCCTTTTATTGATTGAAAAAAATATCAAAAAATTGCATACGGTCTATTGAATATATGCATCAGGCATGAATAGTAATGGAGGCGAAAATTGATCAAGATGAGTGTAGTTAATTTTTTACTCCCAATAAAAAATCTATCCCCAATTTTTCTTTCAATAGGCACTACCCTGTTTGCCTTCATAGTTAAGCCGTCACTGGAATCAGGCGTCGAAACTTAGTCCCATCGAACGTAAGACGGATGGCGTCGTTCGGAAGAAATGACACACATTTACCATCATCACCATCACGCCTTTCATCTTTTCCCCCGTTTCGCATCCCTTTTTATCTGGCTACAAGTCTATCACACATTTTATTTGAAAAGATTCATTCCACATTCCTCCTTTCATTCCCGACATTCCGCATGTACACTTCCCGAACTTTTGCATTTCACGCGCAAAAGAAACACCACGATAGAAATACCTCTCCCATACATAAACAAATATAGATAGCCGCGAATATTTAAACGCAAACAAATGAACAAATAAACACAGCTGGCCAACTTGATCTTCCAGTTTTGCATTTGACCTAATTTAAATTTGCCTCATTGTCTAATTTTTTTTCAGCGAATACATAAAACCTATCATTTATAACAATTAAAACCAATCAGTATACAAACAATGTTTTTTTTTTTAAATAAAATTTCATTTCCAAGTTCAAGTTCTTCTGAATAGATTCTGAACATTAGGTAACATATTTCCACCTGTAGCACCTAGGCTTTTAAGGAAAGTTCCTACGTCTGATTGATTAATGATGTTACTATTTGCATTAAAGAAATACATAAGTGCTATATCGATTTAGTTGAAAAAAAGTTAGAGTCTTAAATTAAATTTGTAACTATTGCTATGTCTTCTATAGAAAGAATGATGATTGTCCCGAATGATTAATTGTTGTTAATCTAACCTTTCTACAGAATACACAAAGAGAAGCAACTCAACATTAGTTCAACCCATAATTCATGGAATAAAAAGGTTATTTATGGACTATTTTTCGTACTAATAAGTTTTCACAATTGAAATGTAGTTAATTAAAGAATCTTTAAAACATGTTTTATAGTTTCGAGTTGAATGAAACTACTTTGGTGTCATTAAAATTTACTCAAAGATTGTTAATAATTTTTACTGTTATTTTCTTGTTGAAACTTACTAATTGCTTATAACAATAGTATTATTTATTGCTAATGAGATACTAATTTTTAGGTTTTTAGTTAGCTAGTAAATAATAAATGTGCCAAACTTAATTTTCTTCCATTTTATTAAGTTTCGGTTTTTCCACTCATGGATATAGATGAATATAGACTCATGGATATGCCCTTAAAATACCTGCGAATAAAACCTTATCTGGAAGATAAATTTCACTACCTATATGTGAAAATACCAACTCTTAAACATCAAATGATAGCTTTTTTTACAAAATTCATACTATTAATATTACTCATAAAGAAATATAGAATTCCTTTTTAGGATAGGCAAAGAAAATTTATTTCCCTGGATTTTAGGAAATATTTGGTTACGAAAGTGGATTTCCAATATAAGCCGAGGAAAATTGAAATATGGTTCCTAATTGGTTAATTCTCATATTTAATTGCTTTAGATTAGTTGCATCTTACAATGTCAAAGGGGCCTTACACTGTTTTCTTTAATACAGACTTTTTGCGTAGAAGATACAAAATTTAGCAGAATTTTCATAGAGATTTCCCAAATCTGCAATTACAAGTACCGATATTTTTTTTTTCTTTTTCTTACAATATTTCCTTATTATATCTGTTTCTTAATCACAGAAACAAAGCGATATATTTGGCTACGAATGTGGATTTCCAATGTTATCAGAAGAAAATGGAGATGTGGTTGCTAATTGGTTTACTCTTATAATTCATTGCTTAATGCTAGTTGCATTTACAATGCCGAATGAGCTTCACACTATTTTCTTTACTATAAACTTTTTTGCATTGGCAATATTAAATTAAGAAGACCTTTCACAGAGATTTCCCATATCTGGAGTTACAAGAACCGATTTTTCTTTTTCCAATACTATTGATAAGTTTATAAGTCTATTTTATTAGCAGTCTGTAACTACATCAGTAACTATGGGCTTATTTGCGGGCGGCATGATTGGCTTAATGAAGGATTTACCAGGAATTATACTTTTAATTAATTTTTGACCATATTCACTTCGTAAAGGATTCTACAAAGTGGAACTTTAAGATTATGCCCATAATTCATCTATTACGATGCTTCGGTAATCTCAATTTAAAATCTTACGAACAATTACTGAAGTAAAGGAAATGAAAATAAGGACCATCCAAAATAGGATTCGTAAGGTTTCCCAATCTTTAATTGATACCCCATTTAGCTGTCCAGGTCTCTCTTAAGTTTAGGTAATGTTGAAGATTGAGTACTATGATTCGGGGATTCTCATTAATAGTTATTATGACCATGTTATCCACAAAAGCTCCTATTCCAGTATCATCGGTAGTTGACAAAGGTTTAATAAATTGATAAATTTATAAAATGATTTCTTTATACTTTTTGTGTATAAGTCAAAGCTTTAACTTTACAGTATGCAAACAAGAAAATAATCAATGTTTAGATAATAATAACAATGTAAAGACAAAAGGATTACAAAAGCCCTTGCTACAGTTGACTCTCGTTAAACTGGAATCCAAAATCCTAGCGAAAAGTTTGGGGAATTGAAAATTTTTCGATTTTTGTATATACTAAGATTAATAAACATTTTGTTAAAAGAATTAAATAACTTTTGAAAATCCATAAGGTCATGAGCTTGCCAGCATATATAAATTTTGTCTTTATTTGTCTTGACTGTTCCTATTTATCTTGCAAATGCTTCAAAGAAAAAATTTTAAATCCGTGATAAAATCAGTGTTAAATACAAAGACGTTCAATACTTATGTGCTACTTTCTTTTGAAGAACATAAGATTATCATTTTCATGGAGTTGCCAAGTAATTTGCATCTGAAGTCATTTGGAGCCTATATAGCCTACGACATTTCAAAGTATTACTCTAGTTTAGTACTATACTAAAAAATTAAATATTGGACCAGTCTTTATAAATAATCCCTTATACATGATTTTTTTCGTTATTTTTGACTTTGGAATTCTTAAATTTCATCAATTGATTTAACTTTAATCGAATAATTTTTATTAGAAATTGGAAATCAGCTGTAAGATAAAAAAAATATGTTGGTGTTTATTTAAGTAATTTTATTGTTGTAACTAGTCATAAGGTATCAAATTATAATTATATTTATTTAAACTTGAATCGTCAGAAGCACTGGCATGCTATTGCACAATATGTGCAAATTATATTGCACTCCAATTATATTAGACAAATTTTACTTAACAGCCCCCCAATAGCCGTTACAACAGCAGTATTTCATGCCACTATCTGATATTCTAATTTATGAGGCTTAATTAAAATAAATTTCATAATGTTTATTCAATCTAACACGTGATATATATATCGAAGAGTTATAATTATCAATAGTACAAATTAATTTGCAATTTGATTCATTGGCATTATGGTGTAAATTTTTTTGTTGTTCGCACATATTTATTCAGCCTATTACATATAAAATGGTGTTTTAATATAAAACATGAAATCCACAACGTTGTTACCTTATTAAAAATACATTAGTTTTAGAAAAAGAAAATTGAACCTATTGGTAATTTTCGATTTATGTATTTTTTACGGTGATGTGAGTATCGAACGAGAAAATTGGAAATTTAATAAATAATGTCATGAATTAAATGAAAAATCGATTAAAATTCTATGGAGGGTTGAACATTATGGTCCCCTAAGTGGGCGAGAAAATAAATTTTCTTTCAAATTTGATCTAAAAATAAAATATAATTAACTGTATCTTTAAATGTACCGTTGCGGAAAATGTATTTATAAATTTTAATTGGAAATTTAGAAAGGTAAGGAAAATGTAAAAAAAAAAATTAATCTACTTATTAAAAGCAGATGATAAAACTCAAATCTCAGCTTTTTATTAAACCAAAGAAGAAAACTCAGGTTTGTAAGATCTGTGAGATGTTTTATTTTTCAAAGACCCTACGTTTCGTGAATTTTCTTCTTTAACTTACTGAAATCTCCTAAAACTTATATTGAGTTATATTTGTCGGTATTTTTTAAACATTTTAATTCGCGATCTATCCTTGGACCATGGATATGTATTATAACAGAAAGGGACAAAGTCTGTCTCTCTCTTTGTGCCATACTGGCACGATTGGCTGAGTGACTTCTTTCTCTCTCCCACCAATGCGAATGCACATATAGATTGTTCTAGAAACGTCTAATAAGTGATGGAACATTAACGAACATTGGAGTACATTCTAGAATATTGGGTTACGGGTATATAAGGCGCTCATTTCAAGACAGTTGACAGTTCTGTATCGAAGTTCACTTTAAATTTCCGTTACAGTATATAAGAGTAGACCATGCATAAGGCCTAAGAAAAATCTAATGGTAACGAAAAAAAAACGATGAAAATTGAGTGCCGATGAGCGCCAATCTACACAAATAAGCGCTTGTATTTTACTCAAAGTTTTGTTGCTTCAGTTGCCCACACAAAAGAAGTAAGACTTCTATATACAAGTCTATCTTTAGTTATAATTTGATTAACGTATTTGCTACGCATAAGTAATGACAAGTTTTCCATTGTACCACCAAATGATTGAACACCCACCAAAAAATTTACGGAAAGTTTCACCTTAATCAAATTGATTATTGAGCACGTTTTAAAGGTTTTTTCAGCCAAAGGACAAAAATTCATCACTGAATTATTGAGTTTTAGTAAACATACTATAAATAGAAATTTAATTATTTGTCTGCCATTAGTATTGAAAAGGAAAACACATTTTACAAGTAAATATTTGATCACCTGCTTTTTAATTGAAATTTTTTCAGGATATTCTTGCGTTTTTCCCCCACTTAGTAAACAAATTGGTACAGGTTAATTAATTTTTTAATTATAACGCACATTATACAGTAAAAGTTTTATAACAATAAAAGATCAAGAAAGACAAGACATCGTTGTAAATAAAATGGAAATAAACGGCTTTAAACAATTTAATTATTTTTATAAAGATTCAGTATATTCTGGCCTATTGCAATGCTATTTTCATTCAAATAATTTTCTCCATTTTGTAAAACTGGTTTCAGAAATCTACACAAAGAACTATTACATGAGTCGGTTGGTCCATTTACGTTCTGTATTGTTTTCATCAATAAAAGCTTTAGTGGTCTATAACTAACTTCATTTCTATAAAGTTTACAGGAAATTTTTGAATGAAATATTTAAAACTGAAACAAGAAGATTTTCATTTGGTCACAACTTTCATTAACTCAGGTATTCTTAATTTGGAATACGTCTTAGAATGGGGAAAACCCTATTTGAAATTCAAAACCCTTAAATTTAATAACCAAAATGGTTTCCACGTTAATCATGATTTGCATTTATTGAAGGTAGGTAGTGCAATCATTTGATTATCTTGTAATAAAAAATATATTTATTCACGATTTGTTCATAATAATGTATTAAAGTGGTTATTGGTTTAAGATGATAAATCGAAAAGCTTAAAACCTTTTCTTTCCCTGCTTAAACGATACAAATTTTCAATTATTTGTAGGAAAGCATTTTCAATTTAGAAAAATATTAATTGAAAAAAACCCTGATTTTCCACATGAATGTATTAAAATTAATGAAACTCATTTAATTTTCTTATTAAACCAATTAAGTACCCCGTTTTTTTTAATCTACATTTAACCCTCGAGTTACATTCCGGAAAAGAAAAGTTATGACAAGTTTAAGAAAAATCGATTAAGTTTTTGTTGGTTGGTAAGAGGAAAATTATATAGTTAGTTCATAGGTTTTTATTGTTAAATTGATTTCTTTTTTTTTAGTGGAAAAAGAAAATGTGCATACTTTTGTAAAACCGACACGTTTCCAGACTGTTGTACGTTCAATTCTGACTAGGTTAGTAGAGAAAAAAAAATTATTACAGGACGAAACGGGTTCTGTCATAGTGTGATATAGTTGCCGCCTGGTATCCAGGCAAGGACTCGACTATATTCGCTCCTCTACAACACACTGTTCGAGAAAATCGATTTTCCAATTCTAAACGCCTTGTCGTCAACGACAACATTCGTTCGTTTCGTGGGTCGATCGGTCGTCGCGGCGTTTTCCAACCGGTTAAACGTCACTCTTTTCCCGTTTCTTTTTTCAAATAATTCAAACAAAAGCTTAGGTCATATTTGCAACGAATCCTTCCAAATTGGTAGATCAATGATTGGGTGTCCTACCCCGACAAATACTCGCCAGTATAAATCACAATCACTTGCAACAAATTCCGGAAAGCTTTCATTTACAGTTGCAAATCAGTTCCATAATTTAAATGTTAAATGTTTAAAAAACTCAAACAATTTAAATATCAAAGCCCACACAACACAAGAATGTGTTTAAAATTTATAATATCCAGCTAAAGAATGCAAATGATGTGGCATGATTGGGGAAGATGGCGTCGGTCTCCATACACGGTCGGTCGATATTTGAACTTTGTGTCTTTTATTTGCTCGTCCTAATCAAATGATTTGTATCGAATCAATTGCTTCAAATAGTTCATATGCAAAAAATTTGCTCTATATAAACATACATAAGTATTCAACCGGACGAAGTTCGGCACTTGATCGGATCTCGCTAATTATTACAACCAATTATCGTTTCCTTGGCAAACTATAAGAGCATTAATAATAACTATTTCAATATTGAGAGCTTTGTAATTATCAATTTGTCCCGAAGACGCGAAACACTCGATGACCGTTTTACGTTTATTATTACAACAATAATTGAAGTTACGTTTTATTTATAAACTGAACTAATAATAACTGGGTTGAGGCTATATTTATATAAATGATAATAACACGATACATTTCTCGCTGAAATGATGAAATCGATTTAAATCGATTTTCTATGTAATTAACACCAATACGTTACGATGATCATCATTTAATTGATCAAGGAAACAAAAGAGTTATTTCACTATCAATATTGATTAATTAATTTGCAGTCTAGAGCAAAAATAAAATAAAGACTATCAACTTGAATTCAACCTTTTAACTTGGAAAAATTATTTCTTTAATCAAAATATTTTTATAATTATAATAAATCATTCAATTCTCCTTAGAAATTATATTAAAACTTATTATATGATCATCAATCTATACTTTATTTGAACTGGGTTCTAAAAACACCATCAATTTTAATAATTAGCAAACGTATGTCAGCAAAGACAGAGAAAACATATACGTGTAAGTGAAAACCAAATATAATAATCATTGTTCTAAAATTGAGCTAACCGATTGTCATTTGTTGCAACTCTCATTTCGATTTTCAATTTTTGTTACTAGTCAGTGTTGCTGTGAATCTTTCACGGGTAGCTACTAGTTACTAGTAATATTATGCCTAGATTTTTGGCTAATAGAACCTAAATAATTGTAAAAACCGCTGCAAATATAAAACCAAATATTAACGTCAAAAAAATTAAAGGCTATTGAATAATACCTCAATATTTGGAATTTTTTCTTAATTGATAAATAAATTTTCCAGTAAAAACTCTTTTTAAAAACCAAATGATTATTTTTTTTCAAATTAAGCATCTCTTGATTTTAGATAATATAAAAATTTGTCTCCAATAGGAAATAAACGTAACTTAAGATGGATTCTTAAGAACTCAATTATTATAAATTAAGCAGTTTAGCTATACATAATTATAAAGAATATATGAATAAGGAAGAATCTCGACTATTGGTATAAAAGGGATAGAAATAACATGGTGGACAGTTGTTGTTTGACTATAAATGTAAGTACATTGTACAATCCCTATTGTATATGTCATTAAACGTTTAAAAACTCCAGTTATTTACAATTTCGAAGAAAATTACAAAGAAAATTGAAAAAAAAAATTGAAAGTTGTTATATAAATTATTTTTCTTGACAATGATAAAAGTCCCTATAAATTATTTGGATATATTTATGGGTTTGCGTTTGAACTTCCAATTTCAATTTCTTTCAATTTCTGTCTATCTTTTATTTCAATCTTATGAAAAATGCTATACTGATTTTTACGAAATTTGATATTTAGGTACAAGTCATTGTTTCATTTACAATAGGATCTTATATAAGAAGAAAAATAAAGGATGGCCCTTCCACAAAAATTCATACAACAATTTCGTATGGGATATCATTGCATAAGTCTTTAAAAATTATGAAAAAATATTAAAACTAGCTTACTAAATATTACTATAATTTTGGTTTTCTTTACACTTTAGTATATTATCTTCAGCAATCGTTATATGATCTTAACCGTTTATATGAGCTGCACCCCTTTGAATCTGAAAATAGGTCTCCGCATCCCACTGAAATATGTGTTAGTTTTTTCTAGAAAAATTTCATATTTTATATTGTTAGGGGCTCTTATCGCATCTTTTAAATTATCTTTCCGCACCCCCAGGGGTGCAGGCACCTTCGGTTAAGAAACACTAATCTACAATAATGATTTCCAATAATATCACCTTCTAGTAGGTGTTGGAGCATTCTTAAAGACGGCAGAGTTTCGAAAAAAGCATTTATTATTATTTTTTAAGATTGAAAGATATTCAAATACCAAACAAACAAAAATCAAGAACTGTACTTTGGGAAACATTGGGGGTACATTGAGAATTACAAAATTATCCACCTCAAAACAATTGCTAATAGGAACTATACTTAAATCCAAAAAACTTAAATCCTAATACCAAACAATCAAGTTTAAACTAACAACACCTAACTTCAATTCCATTACTCAATTTGCAGTTAACTTCATACTAATTCGATTGATTTTCCTTTATTTTATCAAAGTTTTTTTAATATCAAAGGAAAATAAAATGATTGAACCAATTTGATCCATACAAGAGTGTGATTTAATTGGGACATGCGACCTTACTTAACACACAACTGTAAGATTTACAACTGGAAGAAATAAAAGAAAATCTTCGTCTAAATGCGTGAAAATACGACAAAAAGAAAAACTTTACCATACGGCAAAAAAAATATAGACCGAGGGAGCGAATCACCAATGGCCGATGTAATTGTTATTTAATGAATAATAAATTTCCACTTTTCTTGTTTCGCAAGACAAAAGAAAACGATGGAAAACACATGAAAGAATGCGAAAAAGAAAATAAATGGCCTCTGCAAAATAATCACTAAATTGAATATATATGTGGACGGAAAATTTCTGGTTAGAAAAGTTGAAAAATTATAAACAGAAATTTTAATAAAATAGATACGTATAGAAAATATTAATAGGGAATTTTAAATTCTTAAAATAAACAATAACGTGACACTTTTTAATTAATGTAATTATTCTAGTTATTGAATTGTAAATAGAATCTATCGTTTATAATAATAATATCTAAGGCCGTTAACACTTGAATAAACAAAGCAGTTCATAAAATTATTATTTATATATTTACTTAAACAATCTTTACTTTAGACATTTTTTTAAATCAAAATAAATATTTTGATTAAACGATTAAAGTTATGTGAATAAAATAAACAAAATCTCAGTTACTAATGTAATATCATATTTTATCGATTTCCGTTTAGTTGAACTTAAACTATTAGTATTAAAAATTTTAATTTTGTTCAGTAAAACATCGTTTATTAATATCCCTAAACCCCTTTTTGGTATACATTTTAATGAACGATTTTTGATTTTCTTAAATTAGCATCTTGTGGAAATTACAGCGATTCTGAAATACTTTAAGCTTATAATAAACTAAATATAAAAAAATTAAACTGTACTGATTCATTACTGAACATTCAAAGCAAAATTAGGGATTTTTTTAATGTAAGTAAGTTCTTATTAAGAATATTGTAAAACGCTTTAATACAAAATACTTTGGATTTTATCTCAAAAGATTTGTCATCCCCTAACAACTCCACTTTTGCTACAATAAAAAAAACGGAGAATTTAATAATATATCTAGCAATATACCCGAAACTGGTACACCATTTTTTAGTAGTTATTGATTCATGTGGTTGCCAAATTTATTGTTTTACTAGTCTGTTTAAGTTTTGAATATTCAAAACAAACAAATAGTAAACCTTAATGAGTTTTATATGAAAAACTTAACAATAAACGAAACGGGGGGAAAAAAATTTTCATCTTCAATAATTTTACTTGGGGATTCATAAAAACATAATGCATTCATCTATAATAGCACGCAAAGTTGATTCAATTGAAAAAAATAAATTTCCAAATATTCCCAAAAGAATTTATATTTTTTGACGTTATTATCCTCAATATTTTTTTTCAGCAATCATCACGTTTTGCTAATTTTAATTAAGTTTCAACCTTTTTTTGAACATTTAATTAGTTTAGGGGTGACTTTTAGTGGAACACCGTCCCAGATGAATCGAGACTTTATTCGTTTTATTCGTTTTCTAGGAGTGCCCCACAGGAGGTGCGTGCAAATTCCAAATGTCCGGGTAACACAAACGTGATCCCCATTATGATGCTAGTATATAAAAAAGTAATATAATTTAGAAAAATTCAATAAATTTTTCAGGAATTTCTTCTTTTTTCCTCTTGGTTCTTTGCAAGAAAATTAATAAATAACACAATTTTTTTCTTCTTTAACAATTTTGTTACATGATCATTGCTTTGTTTTTAAATTTCTTGTCTGGCTGGAAACAATATAAAACCTACTGGTGGCCGAGTGGTCAAGGCGGCCACTCCCAAACTGGTTGTTGTCGGATTCAATCCTATCGAGCAAATTTTCAATATTCCTCGATTTACAGTTCTTTAATAACCTTAGAGTCGCTAAAAATCTGAACAGTTATAAATCGTAAATAAGTAACAACAAAAAAATAATGTGATTTATGATTTTTAAAAAGATTCTGGTAAATATTAGGGTCACTATAAGGGCAACTAGCAATCTCAGGAAAAAATATTAGGTAATAAACCATTTTTATGACCCATAAAAAATTTAACTTTTATTTTAAACAAAAAAAAAACATCTAAAGTAAAACATCCCTTAATTTCCCAATTTGCTGAAAAACATGAAAAAATACTCTCTTTTTTGTACGTTTTAAACATACGAAACAAAATTTAAAGGGACGCAAAAATGCTAATGAGTTTCAAATTAACTTTTAATTTAAACTTTTGATTTTAAATACAGTGAAATTAAAGGGTAAGTTTCCAATTAGAATAATATTAGGAAAAATAAAAAAAGCTGGATTTAAAATACGCAACAAGTTACCCAGAATCAATAATACTTGATCTGTTAATTACATTTTTTTTCAAATGAAAACTGTTGAAACTTTTTCCTTTTTCATCAAAGTAATTAAGGTGTCATTTGAAAAGTAATATTTGCCGAAATAAAAACACTTTCGTGAACTTTTTGAATCCGAATCGGGTAATTCAATAATCCAATATTGACAAAATCCTTTCTACAAAATTAAATTAACAGAGAAAAACCAGGCGTGGAAAATCTTCACTTTTATACAGACATTAATATAAATTTATGCTTTCGTAATGAATTCGTTTTCAATCACCAAATGAGCTTATTTAGTAAAAAAATAAAGGATTCATTAAAAAAAAGAATATGGCGTCAAAAAAGCTCAGATTGTTTTTTTTTTCCTCGGCTATAATTTTCTGTTGCAATTTCACGCATATTCTTGACGTTCTAGATAATTAACACTCATTTCATCCCTTTGAATTCCTTCGTTTCTTTGGCCAAAATAATTGTCTCATTAAAATAATTTTCTAAATTAAAATGCCATCAAATTGAGTTCATGAATAATTTATGGTATCAAAATAGGTCAATATTGAAACACACGTTTTATCCTTACTACGCTTCGCTATTTGTGTATCTTCTGTCCTATTGACGCACCCAACCCTTAAATAAACAGGAACAAAGGATTTTATAATGATTTAAGATGTAGTGGATGAATCTTAACAGTGCTATCAAGCAATATATAAGCATTTGAAATTGCATTTAATTACGCCATCTATCTGGAAATTGCGAAGTTAAAGTACAAAAAAAAAAACTAATAAACAAATCGATTAAATTTTCTGCTGATTTTGATGTTCGATGAAAAGTTATACAAACATTAATATACAAACGTTGAGAATATGCAAAAGATAAAGTATCAATCTTATCTATAAGCGTTTGATATTGATATTCGAAAATGTAAACGAACAGAAAAAAAATAAATATATATAGATACTGTGATTCTGGAATGGAGTTATGTACGAACTGATAAAAACAGGAATATGAAGATTGAATTTCTCTGGAAACGACTTATTGCTAAATAAAAACAAACGTATGAGCTCCAGACAAGAAAATAAGATTTGTTGCCTTTTTTTTAATTTAAATTTTTCCGAATAATTCAATCAGATTTGCAAAGTTGAAACTTTATAATTTAATATTCATGCATAAAATGAGATAGGAGTTTGAATTACAATTTGTATTCGTCTAACAATATATTTTGTATAGCTTTTGCTAGAAAAATACATTTTTTTCATAGCACTTAAATTTGAGCTTTTTGTCGGTAATAAAGGTAACTTTCCCCTATTTTATTCCTCAATGAATCATCAAAAATGAAAATTTATAAACTAAAGTTTGCAATAACTAATCTTAGCTTTATTGCAAAAAAAAAACGCTTTTTATACTTTAACTTTTCAACGAAAAGTTTAAAAATAGATTCGTCTAATAGAATCACAAATTGTTCTCTTTTTTTGTAATATTAGTAAAGTGAATTTTTCTGTTGAGTCGGAAACTTCTTAATCGATATCCGTACATTCGGCCACTTTAGCTGTTTCTATCAATTCCACAATGTAGGTTTTATGGAGGACAATTAAAGATAGCAATTTCCAAGTTTGTTTTCTTAGGTTGACCGATTAAGGAATTGGATCAAGTATTTTCATGTGATTGTTTACTCAACCACAATTCTGCAATAAAAATTTTCTCTGCATTTATCTTGGAATCTTTTATTTCAACACATACGTGATATCGGCTTAACAATTTTCTAATGAATTTAAAGTTTTCCGAAGAATCCTTCGGAAACTCGGGTTTTTTTAACTGCAAATCTCATTCAATTTAGTATATGATAATTTTAACTACCCGTGAAATATTCACAACCAAACAATGGCACAACTCAAATGACAAAAATTGACAACTGAATAAAATCGAAATGACAGTTGAAACAAATGACAACAATCAATTAGCCTATTATTATATTGATTATTTTAAAGCAAAAAGAATTACAGTAACTCAGAGTTTTTCTAAACTTTTTTTCTTTTGAAACTCTTACGAAAGTTTTTACGGATCATAGAACCGTAGGCCACACCTAAAGCTGTTATAAATTAGATTAGAAGTAGTAGATATTTTAGAAAACCAGTGGTATCATTTGACAAACTTATTGGAAATATACAAAATATTATAGTTTATCGTATGAAAATTTTAAAATTATACGACAACTTGTCTCATGGAACCCCAGGATTCCCGGAACTCACTTTGGAAAACAATTCACTAAATCATGCCAGTATTGTCTCACTAAAATTCCAGTAAATATTCCAAATCACTTAAGTAAAATTAATAGGATTTAAAATTTCTAGTCTTCTCTATTATATTCTTTAACCTAAACTTCAGTTAGTTATTCGGTAGATAAGTTTAAATAAGATACTTACCACCTATAATGATTTTTTTAAAGTTTAACTAAACGTCTTCATTGAACTACTTTATAATTATGAAAATTAAAATAACTTTTAATTCAATTTATCTGAAGAAAAAAGTTAAACCTAGTATAACTATGAATGGAAAAGTATTTTTAAATATAGTATGATACAAATTAGAATCATTAAAATGAGTCAATTGTTATAGAAATATATTCTCTGATATCAAGGAAAATAATTATTGAACTCATGAAATTTAAGTTATATTCGAAGATTTACTTTTAGAAAATAATGTGGGAAGATTCCTTTTGAAATTCTATATCAAAAGACAGTATTGTTTCTTGTAAAGATACCAAATGAAAACGTGAATAAATGTGAGTATATTGACATATTACAACATGTCTGCCTAAGAATAATATTAAGGTTATTGATTTTGTGTTCCAGAATGGTTTTTCCTCGATTTTTCCTATAAAAATTCTTTTAGACTTCAGAAATTGATTCAATAAAAATGCTTAAAAACTTATGAATATAAGATAAAAATACATTAATAATTACGTATATTTTCTTTTAAGAACCTTGTGTGATTCTTTTCCAATATTACCTTGAAAATCTTCAAAAAAGTTTATTTTATTTTTCAAACCAGTGTACTAATGTGATAATTTTATATTTAAGTAAAAAGTAAAATACTTTATCAATCCCTTGGTTTTTCACTGAATATCTAGGGAAATTTTCCAGTGGAAATTTATGGACTTTAGCTTCCATTTGAGTACACAAAAACAAGAAATATTCAATAATATGCATGCATATTCAATTAACTCTAGAGTTTAATTATTAAGTAAACCGAGAAACAAAAAGTTATGGAATTCAAAACGTTTTTATATTTTTTCCCCATTTTGGCAAATAAATTATTGTATTACCATAATAACTTGTAGAATGTTTCGTTATGAAGTAGAGAAATTGCTATAAATACTCATCTTTTTCACTTAGTATGCAACTTTTCGTCTGTTCCGTAACATAAATTTTGCTGAAAGTACCAAATTAGACATTAAAGTAATTTATTTTTGTGTTACAAAGATGAATAAGTCAAGACTCCATTTTTCTGCAAGCTTGCAATCTTTAATATTTTAAAATAAAAGCTCTTCTTGAAATTTCTTTTCCTTGCAATTACGACCGTTATATCAAATTATCTGGTTTTTACTTTTTAAGTATGTACAAATATTCTGATTAAATTTTCCTTCCGAAATTTTATTTGCTCCATTTTTAAGAAGATTTCATTAACGGTTGAGGCTTTTGTCATACCATTAAAGCTTATTTGTTTTACAAAAAATATTTTTCTTCGAACAAACGAAAAATTGAGCTGGAAATGGTTGAACTAATTTTATTTATTCTAAGGCCTTTTTCAAAAGAGTATCAGAATCCTATGGCAAGGTTGTACTACTGGGCATTTCAAGTAAAACTCATTAGTTAATTAATGTACAAAAAAGTACGTTAATATTACCGTTAAAGTATTAAATTCGTTAAAATATACACTAAATCAATGACAGTGATATAATTCATTACATCTAATAAATCGTGCGATGCGTTTTGTATTGGTACAAGATATTTCAAGTTTTGACGAGTATTTCATAATTCTACATGAATCATTTAACTTTTGAAATGAAAATTGATTATTTAAAATTTATTGAGTGGCTTCGTCAATTATTGAAGGAAAAAAACAGTAATTTATAATTGGAAAGCTAAGAAAGTAAGATTATATTAATATCTAGCATGAATACATTAACGTGAAAGTAGATATTAACGGAACCATAGAAAATTCTATTATTTTCGCTAAAAACATTGTATGTTTACCTCTATTTGATTTTTTTTAAACGAAATTCTACGAATACTGTTTTTTTTAATTTTAATAACTCATCCATTAAAAAAGTAACATAATCAACAAATTTGTAAATTGGTCATCAAAAATTTTACAAGTCTAATCAAAGTTGTGATTGATTTATGATTTTTTTGGAAATCTGTTACCAATCAAAAAATTCCACATAAATCCAAATGGATATGGGAAACCACATGGGAAAGGATTGATTTATGTGGATTCATATGGGAAATAAAGAGAATGAGGGTTAGAAACAATATCTCCAAGTAGAAAACAATGAAGAACCAAACTTTTACTACAAATTCAAATTTTGATATTTCTGTTATTCAATCACCCGAAATTGCATGATATTAGCGTTGAAGTTTCATTTTCCTCATCGGAGCCATAAACTTATTTACACCATAATTTCAAAGGAAAAATCGTAGTTGTATTTGTCATTGTTATAAATATGTTTTTAATTTTTATTGACAGCAAGATATCTTTAACGAAGGTGAGAAGTATAAATGTTTTTTGCTACTTTTAATCGTTTAATTAAGACTGGCGGACAAACTTAGTTTTATATTCCATAATAAAATATATGAAAATAAATAAATAACATAATTGAAAAAAATTATCTACTGTGTTACTCGAGTGCTCTGAAAACCCGTGTGGAAATCTTTTGATACTTCTAAATAGGTTCCAATAGGAATCCACATGAAAAACCCCATAGGAAACTCCATAAAAATTCACATGGATTCTTATTTGAAGGATTCAAGCATCAATTTATTCGAAATGGATAAAATCTTTGTCCCCAATGTTCACTCATAGTATTACTTCAAAATTTTGGAGCTTAACTTTTAATATAATAGTTTTAATCCAAATGGCTCAAAGTGTTAAGAAAGACTCGCAAATTTCAGTCCAATTGTCAAAAACCCGAAAAATGATTTATTTTTATTTAAATAATTAAAATTACGTTTGATCATGAAAATCGATTTTTATTTTAATAATTTTGAGGACATCCCAGTGAAAATTCTGGCACAAATTTTACTTTTAATAAATAATGACAAACATAAGAATTAATGGGGCTTAAATCCCCCGACATCAAGTGTAGTTAATATCTTAAAATTAAATATTAAATTCCAATTTAAAATTAGCAACGAAAATAAAATATAAAGCTCATAAAGCCCCTCCGCTTAATAAATTTTTAAATTTGGGAAACTGAAATCTATATGTGGTTCAATTGTTAGTTGTTATTCTTTTTGTAAACTAATTAAATGTTGAAATTTAAAGTTTATTTACATTTAATTATTAGGCTATATGATTCTTATAGAATTCTGAAAGTTTAAAATCGTTTTTCCTTTTAGTTCTAATAAAACTAATAAATAACAGAAGAAACGTTTTATTAATTTTATTGTTAACATTGAATTGAATTCTTCAATCTCATGCAATTCAAATGGGGAAAAAAAAAATAGGCGTTGTTGCACTCCATGCCAACCGTTTGCCCAGTCTAGACAATCGCTTCAAATCGATTTTATTTTGGAAACATTTCGGCTATAATAACCTTTTGACCTAAATAAAAAATTCACCCAATCATCCTCCCAAGGCATTTCCCTCAAGATAATAACAATATTCCATTTTGCCATTTTCAAATTAAACCGGGAATTCAACTCGAAACCAACCGTTTTATACGTAAACCATATTGCCGTTTTTCTATTGTATAAGCGTTGCATTCAATGTAGAAAAATGTTTGATTAATTAACACTCTTGTGTTCCAACAAGAGAAAAAAAGGGTAAAAAAGGGAAAAAATGGAAAAAATCAAAGCTTTTTTATTTCCCTTTCATTTTATTATTCAGTGCAATTAACTCATTAAAATAGCAACGAGGAAAAAAGGTATTATTTGTAATGAAAAGAAAAACGGTGGTAAGTCGAGTGACTGTGGAAAATTTTTATATGAATGAAGAGGAAAGTAATTACGTAAAGATTTTAAGCGCGAATTTTAAATAAATATTAATTTGTGTGTGGTCTTATGTACACACTGGACTATTAAAAGTAAGACATGAAAAAAGGTGATTATTTTTCTTTATGAGACTAATAATAATTGATAATAATTTATGTAAGCAAGTAATAAAAGTGTAGAGTTTTCTTCTTCGGTTGAGGTGTTTATTAATATATTGAATTTTGTTTTTATACAATGGTGTCAATTAGTTGTGAGATAATAAAAATTAATCATACATATGAACACAATTTCGCAATGTTTAGAAATCAATCGATTGAACTAATTGAATCAATTGAACAGAGTTCCTTGGTTATGTCTGGAAAAATCAGCTGATTTTTTTTCTTAATTTATCTAAAAATTGTTCATTTTATATATTGAATTTGCTATTTCGGTTGGTTTCAATTGAAAAAGTCAGCCATTAACATGTGTTACATATGGCTGATTGTCCCACAAAGTCAAGGTTATTTGCAACTTAATAATATAAAATAATGTCATTGGAATATATTTTTTTCGATAAACTTACTTGGATTTCTTGGTCTTATTAAAACCACTCGTTACTTCTACCAATTAAATAGTAACTAGAATTTAGAATTCGTACCCTTTAGTGGTATAGAAAACAAAGAATTTTCAACAATTTATTTTATCATATATATTTTCTATGGAAAGTCGGATGTGGTTTATTTATATCAGAAAGTACAAATGTGTAGTTCTTTTTTTCCTGAACGATAAAACTTTTATGTTTGTAATAAAATACAATGAGGCTGATAGAAAAAAAAAAGTTTCAAATATACTCGTTTATCCATTCGCTGATAATATTTGGAGCCAAATTCATAACTTCTGATTATAATATTCATATGGTGAAATATTTTCATTGTGTTATAATATTGTGAAATTGGAGATTCATTTCACGCTGTTACGTCATCGCGTTAAATATTGGTGACTTGACCCCATGAATTTTTGGAAAAGAAATTATAACTTATATTAGAAATTATAATATGAACTCTCTATTTTGTTAATTGTAATTCATAAGTTAAAAATTCTAATAAAGTAATATTACATGTTTTTATATTTTTAATAATGTTTAGTTGGAAATATCCGTAGCCAAAGTCTATAAGCAGCGTTATGATTGTTAAGTAGAACAATTATTCTTTAACGGAGGCTAATTATTGGTCATTTTTTCACTAACATTTATAAACTTTTTTTTCAAAAGCTTGTGAAATGCAAAACCGATTTTGATGAAAAAAATCACTAAACTTTATATACAATTAGTGCTGATCAACTTCAAAAAAGCTATTAGTTTTATGTTGGACATAATTGGGTATGATTAGTAAATCCAAAAAAATGCCTACATTTTCAAGTAAACCAAATTATTTACTACTACAATTAAGACAAAGAAATTTTCTCAGATTTTACATCAATTTTTATAATTCATAAATTTTCTGGAGTTCATGAATTTTTTCACAGGATTACCGATCATTCCCCATTATTACTCCATTTTATACTCTTTTTTATGCCAATAATAGTTTTGTACCACTCAAATAGTTATGGAAAAAAATGATAAAAAAATAAGCAGTTATCATAAATTTGTGCAATTTCTTTGCAATTTATTTTGGTATTTTTAAAAATCAATGCTTTTGAAGTAAGTAAAACTATTATTCTTTATTATTTCGTTCATTTTTTCAATTCTATTGGCTATTTGTACTTTAAATCAATGTTATTCAACACCCTAGCAAACACTTTTCAAAGTAGGTACTTTTCTCACGTTTCTTTTGTTTTAGAACTCTCGAAAATTCACTCTTTACATATGAGTGAAAAGCACATTTCTTTTCAATAAGTGTAATATTAAAACAGGTAAAACATACTTTAAAGACGTTTAAATATATTTCAAGGCATTTGAATTATTTTGTTTAAATATAATTTATTGATAAATAAATGCTAATGTGTCTAATAACACGACGTTTAAGCAGTACAAAAGACGACAAAAATGTTCAAAGATAAAAATTTTATTGATTTAAAAAAATTATTTGGTAAAGTAAAGTGAACTATCTTTGGAGCTAAATTTGGAAACACTGCTGTAAAAGAACTCAATAAAATGCATAGAACTTTCAAATATTTATTCATTAGATAAAAACTAAAAATCATTTGCAAATCTTTTGCAAATTTTCTAGAAATTAATCACTATAACAAGTACAAATTTCTAAAATTGAATTCAATTTTTTATTCTAATAATCAAAAAAAATAGGCTTAAAAGTTTTTGGGAACTTTATAGGACTAAAATATCCCAAAGAATTTTCAATAAAGATTCATTAAAAAGTGAAGGGGGGAGGGGTGAAACAGAAATATTTATTAAAAAAAAAAATTCATCATATTTTAAGAGTTAAAATTTCAATATGCAAAGTAATCAATAATGAAACTAGGCGCGTCATAGAATTTGAACTCAAGACCTATGACACCTATGAGCTTTAGGCCAGGAGCTTTTAAACCATATCTCAAAACCATAAAGCTTAAGTGTAGTTTAAAAATTTGTTTCTGATTAGTTTCTATACTTTATTATGTGAGACTGTTCTTCTTTTACTTTAGTGAAAAATAAAAAAAGGAACATTACACAAAATGCAATTTGAGTAAAATTATATCCTAATCGATATATTTATAGTAATAGTAATATTTATATCAAATATCGATCAATACCTTATCAAATTATATAATTCTGGTTTTAAAAAATCAATTGACCGTTTCAAGTATTTCCTTTCATCAAATAGCATTTCTTAATTTTCCATTTTTCAAACCAAATTTTTCCAGTTAACAACGAAATTGAAGTGATTCAGGTTTTAATCACTTTTCTAATGATGCGATAAGAAAAAATAAAGATTAATTAATTGAAGTTCAAACAACAATTTTTTGATATTTGACAACAGAAAAGTATATTAAAATTTTAGAGATGAAAATTCAATTATTAACGTATAAGGTGTAATATATAAAATTAGGTTTTCATACTATATGAAAACAATCTAATATTAAATCCAAGGTGAAAATTAATTTCCATCAATTATCCTTAACATCCTTTTTCGCCTATGAAATCCCTAAAGTCTTATTTATCCGCAAAGTAGGTATACCCTCGATCAATTTCGACTTTAATGTTCGTTGGAAACGCAACATTGGAAAAAGGACGAACGCCCGCGTTTCCTGTTCAGCAAGTTTGTCATTGACTTGAAGGATAACGAAAAGCACGAAAATCATATTACCTATGCATTTATAATATATCTTGGCAAGACCTCATTCACCTGAACATGCAAAAAGTCCTAACTGCGATTGCTACAATCCTGAATCCTGCATAAAAGATTGCGCGATCGACCGACGCTTACGGGCGTCGTCCATCGCCCGTTGTCCTGCGACGCCACCGACGCCATCATTAAAATGCCGCCGGCGCGTCGTCGCACGTCCTATGTCTACATACATATATTGCTCCTTTATATAATATTATTATTATTGTTATTATTGCTATCCCTTAAATGTTACAATTTTAAACATTAACACCGGTAATTTTTTTACCCTGCCCATTTACCTAATATAACATTTTTCAGATAATTTTTCCTACCGAAAAAATTTTTCTATAAAATTTTTTTGAAGAACATATAAGTAACACTTAAAATTTATCACTTCTTATCGAAATGGATAATAGAGATAAAATCATTTACGCTATAACATCAATCGTTCCAAATTAAAGTGACTAATATTTGAAAATAATCATAAAAATCATGATAAAATGTATAAATATAAAATAAGTTAGTAAAAATAAACATAAAAAGGTCGTTATGAAAATTTGTAGGCCAACGGTTGACGAATTTATTCTCGTCAAGACCTTCAAATTTTTAATATAGAGTAGACGATATTGATTTGGAAACTGGGAATTTAAATAAAAAAAATTATAGTTATTTGGAGCGTAAGTGGATTTTTTTGTAAGGGTTAGTCAAAGAAATATTAAATATTTTATTTTAAAGGTCAAAGTATACAATCGGTATAGTATGATTATTGATCGAGCCGCAATGGCTTGTTATTTAAAAAAACGTACGCTCAATTTACAATGAAATTAGTTTGGATTTGCAATAGTTTTAAGGGATGTTTTAAGTGGTTTGAACGATATTGATGCAGTTAATTGGGGATACTATTGGGTTTATGTAAGTAGGTGAAAATGGAAAAGTCAAACTTACCCCAACTTGCACCGGTTCGTCCCAGAAATTGATGCGTTTCGGAATTCCATACAAACTGGGAAAATCCTTCCCATTTGCCGAGTTTTGGTGGCGGTGAATAATACTGTTCGGCCTTCTTGTCTGCCATGTTTGTGAATCGCACCCTACGGAATCGGGAATGGTGTCCTGCAGGAGACCCGACGACAAGAAAGGGTGTTGGTGTTCCAAGGAGCCGCGTCCACCGCTCTCTAAGCCGGAGTCGTTGCGCGTGCGAACCGACGCTGCCGTCTCGAATACGGCGACGCACCAAAATAGTGGGGAAACGACCGTGCGCCGCGGTATATTGCTGGCCCCTCCACCCGCTAGCCCCAACTTTTCATCCACATCTACCCAAAATTGTTCCACACCGCTTATACAATCTTCCTCTACCATGTCCCATCGTTCCCCACAAACCCTGAATGTAGGTAAAGCATATTGGTAGGATGACTCAAAAGTATCTTCCCAATCCCATTCAACTTAAAAAGCAAGCTTTCGTCTTACGGATTTTCACGTTGAACTCCCGTATCATTTAACACTAGAAAACTCATTATTAAAAAATGTTCATTAACAAATAAATTTCAATTCATAAAAAAGCTCTCGAATAAACAACAAAAATGTAATTCTCTAATCTCTGGAGAAATATTTTCATTTTAAGATATCAGAACCATTTTCCCAACCAATATTGAACAACACAATGTATGTTAGAGTAAATTGGTAATAAATATTTATCAGAAGTGTAACTAGTTTATCAAATTATTCGCCGTTATTGAGAACCATATTTATTGGAAGTCAAAATCAATAATTTTCTGTGCTTTTGTTATAAAGTGAACAAAATTGTCTTTTTTTTAAGTTGAACACCTAATCAGAACAAAATTAGTTCTATAATCTGGTTAAAACTTTTGAGTTTAGAGCATTGGGTTAAAAATTGTGAGATATATTTATTTTTTGTATTATATTAAATTTTTATTATACTTGGTAAAAATGGTCTTAAAAATTTGGGCCTAAAAGGAGGTTGAAAAAAGCTTTCCAAAAAAATTATACTCCTTTAAGATAAAAAGTCTTAAAATTATTTAGAACCAAGTTTCAATGGTACATATTTATTAGACTGGGCCAAAAAAATCGACTATTTTTTTTTTGAAGAATATATCGAAAATATTTTTCAAGATGACAAAAAAATATCGGGAAAGTTTGAGCCCTTAATATTAATATGAAGAGGTCTATCATCTTTAATTTCGATTTTTTATTTGTCCTTTCAGTTTTGCGTCAATGCTATCAAGATAAAAAAAATCATCTGCACATATATTTATAGAAAATTAAATTTCCTACAAAAAATGTCTCTATAAAAATTTTTGCCAGAAACTCCGTTTCCGAATAATCAAGTTTTAAATATTAATTTAATTTTTAGATTTATCGTCTTTGTTTTGGAATTTTGTAACTAACGAACAATAAAATATATAGAAATAAACTATATAGATTCTTGATGGGAATTTAATGCTCTACAAAAAAGTCTCTTAACATATTTACATAAAATCATTTTTTCAAAAGTTATTCACAATTAAAGTTGAAGGAAAAATTAAATCATTGTTTTTTTTCGTTGTTGAACTAATTTTGAAAGAGTAATTTTATGTAAAGACGTTAAGAAACCTTTTTTGTAGAGCATCAAATTCCCTTCAAGAATCTATATTGTTCAATTCTCTAAATTTATTTGTTTATTAGTTACAAAATTCCAAAATAAAGAAGATATATCTGAAAATTATATCAATGTTTAAAGCTTGATTATTCGGAAACGGCGTGTCTGGCAAAAATTTTTAAAGAAACGTTTTTTGTAGGAAATTTAATTTTGTATAAATATATGTGCAGATGATTTTTTTTATCTTGATAGTTTGACAGCATTGACGCAAAAATGAAAGCATAAATAAAAAATCGAAATCAAAGATGATAGACCTCTTAATATTAAGGGCTCAAATCTTCCCGATATTTTTATTTGTCACCTTGAACAATATTTTCGATATACCTACTCTTCAAAAAAAAAAAAAATAATCGATTTTTTTGGCCCTGTCTAGAAAATCATATTTATTGGAAATCAAAATCAATAATTTTCTGTGCTATTGTTATAAAGTGAACAAATTTATCTTTAAGTTGAACACCTAATCAGAACAAAATTAGTTCTATAATCTCGTTAAAACATTAGAGTTTAGAGTATTGGGTTAAAAATTGTGAGATATATTTATTATTTGTATTATTTTCAATTTTTATTATACTTGGTAAAAAATGGTCTTGAAAATTTGGGCCTAAAAGGAGGTTGAAAAAAGCTTTCCAAAAAAATTATACTCCTTTAAGTTAAAAAGTTTTAAAATTATTTAGAACCAAGTTTCAGTGATACAAATTTATGTTCCATCTGCCCTTACTGGCATTTTTAAGTCCTGAAATTCTTGCGTTAAAAGAGTTTAATCATTTTAAGGAAATTAAGGACATCATTAAATTGACCCAGCTTTTGTTCAACTTTTTTACCCAATAATATACAAGCATTGTTCTAAACAATTATCTTCATTTTTTTGGTCAAGTTTTAGACCTTTTTTCGGATGTCTCTCCAATATCCAGATCCAAAATCCCATTGTCCGTTTAGTGTGTACTTCTTAAATTCCCAGATTTCCTCCCATATAGCAATATCGACCAGTTGTGTGTCCAAATCAGCCTTTGCTGCAGTTGAAGGGTAATAATATCGTTTCTATTTGACAATCGAGATACGTATCTAGAGGCAATATTGCAAAATCATTTTTTTGACTATTAGTCAATATTTATGTCTACATTTCATTATAGGAAACTTAATAAATTATTTTGATTTACCACATTATATTTTTATAAACTGTAAGTAGAAAATACATTTTCTCTTGCTTATATTAAAATGAAAGATTTAGTATTTTCCTTTAATTATTCCAAATAGAAAATTTTGTATATTTCAATTATTAACTCTAACATTTCCGTTTAGTGATCAGAATTTCTTTCAAATTTAACAGCCAAAGTCGAAGAGCCATTAGCGTTACGATAAGTAGCATATGAAGAGCAAACTCTATCATTGCACCCCTTAATATACTCAACTTGTTTAATACGAAATATATGAACCCCAATTAATTAAGGAATTCGCCGTTTATCGCAATACTCATTATCACTACTTTGAATATCCAATTTAAATATCCAAAAGCACCCCTGCTTGGTAAAAGAAACTAAGTCTGCAATTGTACTTCCAACACTGTTATTTGTTACTTCAATGCACAAAAAATTATGGTTTTTAGAATTCTTTTTAGTAGACTTAAGTATTAAGTCAATAAAGCACACAAAGATATCTTTTCTTAAGTAACAACATTTTTGTTGCAACACTTTAATACCAAATAGAACATTTCTTGTCGCTAATTCCCTCTGAATATACTCCTAAAGTATTGACCAAAATCAATGAAGAAAATAAACATTGATGCAGCTACTATAGAAAAAAGTTAACTACATAATATTCTAACTAGAAAGGAATTCATATTGGGTCTGATAGAAAAATAAAGGAAGTAGAATTATTGACATGCAAATTCTATGAGGTTGAACTTTCGGTCCTCGTATTGAGCAAATTTTTGATATTTCTCGATTACGGATTTTTATTAATCCTAGAGTCGCTAAAAGATCTTAATAGTTATAAAGCGACTTAAAATAACAATTAAAAATCTTTTAAAAATAGTAATCAATCAGTGGTACATTTAAAGGCATTTAATATTTCCTCAATAAAGCATTAAATTTTGTAAATTTGAGAAATGCTTACCTTCATAAAGAGTGCCCCAATAGTTTGGTATAGTATAGTTTGATTCCCCAATAATGTCCGAAATTTATATTTATAAATATTAATTCTGTTTGAGGTGTTTATGATAATTAGTTGTTTCATTTGGTATCACAATTATTTTAACTGTAACTAAAACAATAAAACATACGCATATATTTTTTCAATCGATCCAGGACATTATTAGAGTGGGGAAAAATCAATTGTTAGTCTGAAAAAGTTATATTTTGGCAGAAAAAAAAAGTTTTAATATTAATGAGCAAATGAGAGTTCGAAAACGATGGGTACACTTATGGGTCTTCCAATGGGAACCATTTTTGGAGGGTATGTTGATACTAAAATGATACGTTCATACTCCAAGTTTCGGCTTCGATGTCTTTAATTTGCGAATAAATCAAAAAAATTATAAATCAAATAATTTTTTTCTCAACAATGAGTAAGCCATTTTACTGACATTGGAACATATTATGAAAGTTTATAAGAGCTTTCCTCATACAAAAATAACGACCTTTAATCTTCGTTGTAACTTTTTGCAGCAGATGATTTCTCTACTTCTCTGCTCAGATGACTAATTGTAAAGTAATTTCTAAAAAGTAAATTATCATACTCTTTCTTTAAAAAATTACGAATTGTAACAAAATACACCTAGTCACACTAAATTTCAATTATTGTAAATGGTTTCAATCATTGATATTAAGTTTGAACGATTTAAATAGCTTCACTATTTGTGCTTAAATATATTTGCCGTAGGAAAACGTCCATGGGATTTTGAAGTTTCTGTACTATGACGTCATGTTCATGCCGAGACAATAGAAATTCGATGTAGGCATTTTGAATTAAACGGTTTTTTTTGCATTCTAAATGAATATTTCTAAGATTTAATCAAGTAAAGTTAAAAATCATCGGGTCAATATGTTTTGATATTAGATAAGAACACTTTAAAAACATTTCAAATTATTTTTAGACCATGTGCATTTGGTTTATTGGTTGATATCAACCAAATAAAGATAAATCATTTTTCATCGTAATATATTGTCCTAACTTTCAAAGACCTTAGAATGTTCCGTTCCCTTTGTTTTAACACTAATCTGACTTAATCTATATGACTATATCTCTAATCTTTAAAGCTGTTCCTTCTTTTGAAGTAATTGTTCAAAAAATTATTACTCAAATTCCAGAACAAATTTAAAACTAATTTTCGCATTAAGGACATTATTTTTTGCAATTTTTAAACAACTATTTTACTAAATTTTACTTACATACTCAATAAATGTATCTATGAATGCTTGTGAAAAACTAATAAGCATCCTATTACACTAAAACTTAAATTATTATTTCTAGCATTGTTATATTGATTATTTCAAAATTATAATTAAAATTATCTTATTTCTAATAATCGTATTGAGTTTTTAAATATGTTGAATTGACGAATATTATGCCAAATATTATCACCAAAGTTCTTAATGGCAGAATATTGCTACTGACAACAATTATAAATAATAATCAATTTTAACCTGTTTAATTTTACGTTAGTGTCGGTGAAATTAAACAAATTTAAATAGTACCCTGTTGAAAAAGGAATAAAGGGAATTTTGAAATCCCTACATTTAAAATTCCTTTAATAACTTTAAACGACTTTTTATGATTTCAAATGGGTTTTTTGATCATTTAAAATGCCTTTAAATGTCCTTTTTTTAACAGAGTGTTAGATTTAAATTAAAGCACCTCTAAGACCTCTGTTAATTACAAGAACGTAACGTGGGTTGCCTATGTTTGATTTTATCGTACCATACCAATGAATGGCAAACAAAACCATGATAAAAAAAAAGATCAAAGGTCAAATTGTTTCTGAGAGAGTATAGACTTATATATTGATCAGTGGTTCTCAAAGCGTTTCTTAGGGTTCCGTGAAACCATGGGTTCCATGAAAAAAATTTGAGGTTCCACGAGACAAATTGTCAAAATTATCATACCTCTAAATTATAATATTACAATATTATTATAAAAATTATGATACAATTCTCATAAGACATTTCTAATAAAATTGTTCAACTCAGTCAAATTTTCTTACCAAAGATATTACTATCTATCTGTTGTTTATAACGGCTTCAGCCATGATAACGGTTCCATGATCCGTATAAACTTTCGTAAGGGTTCCACGGGGAAAAATTTTTGGGAATCCCTGATATAGAGTTCATATAGACTTATACTATTGCTTTTACTGATTAGTGGTATGTGATGATCGTTTTAGTAAATTTTCGTAAGTGATAGTAGAATAGTGACATTCAACATATTTTTCTGGATTTTTCCGGTATTTTTTTCCCCATTTTTGTGCAACCTGAGCAGAATTTTCACCATAATTCATAAAAATTCAAATTCAAATTCATCTTGGTGGTTCAAAATAAATAAGCGCTATCATGTCTGTCTTCTCTTCAGCTAATCTTTTTGTTGTAAGTAGTTAAATATTTTCAATTTATTTAAATACATGTTTAATAAGAAAAGAAATTTAACATTATTATTGAAATAAGCGAATAACTACTAATAGTTTAAATTCACCACTCAACAGTAAAAATAACTCAATGTATGTAAAAGATACAATCCTGGTCAACACACAACCTGGTTGTGCTTTGCACCCATAGTAGTAATATATTTTTGCAAAGAAGCAATCCTTTTAGATAAATTAATCAATAATTTTTGCCTAGGTTAAGGATACTTTTCTATAAACCACTCTGTGTATAATAATGTCCGTAACTCTTTCCCTAGGAATACATTACCTTTCCCCAATTCATATTTGAACCCCAGCTATAGATCCAAATCATCGAAAAGATTCACCGGGCCAGTGTTTCTTTTATTTCGTAAAATTTATTTACATTTATTGATTTGAAAAAAATGTAGTTTAATCAATTTTCTTACATTCAGAAATACGAATGACTAAAGCGCTCCCAGACTAAATCCTCACGACTAATTAATTACATTCAAGGCATTTACGAGAATCTGGCAAATGCTTCGAACGCATCCTGAATAAATTATTTTTTTAGTTCTATTGACAAAAATCGATAAGTAATTATTTTTTCCGTCACCCTAGCTAATATATGTATATAGATAAGAACACCAACAAACTACGTTCCGCTTTTTAATTTATAAATGTAATTAATATTTTTTCAATCAACCAACTATTTTGATAATGTATTTTGTATGGTTTTAGGGAAGCTCTATAATAAAGCAAATTTGAATATTGAATTTCGATTAATAAATTTTGGAAATTAGTTTAATAAAATCAATACGGGAGACATCTGTGTGAGAAAATAAGAACTTTTAGCTAGGAAACATTCGTGTATATAAAATTGCCACCATTGCTGCAATGACTTACATTGTTTACTTAATTAAGCTCCCTTTGCCTAAGCTTTGATAGCTTTGATAATAGTAAAAACATAAAAAAGCTTTACTTTCGATGAAAGCTTCCTGTGTAAACGAATTGTATTTTAATTTGAGCCGTTTTAAAAATATATCCAGGCGGGAATACAAAAATGAAGCAATGGGTGAATTATTTTATTTGAAATCAAATATTGAATTTGAAATGCGTTTTAAAACTTTGGTAACCATCAAAAATCATAATTACCTCTTTATAATTTGAAAGTATTAAAGCATTATTTAATAACCATGTACACAAAAATGTTTATAAAGAACAAATTTTCTCAAAATGACATGAAATTGATCAAAAATTATCCCTTTTTGAGCGAAATTCTGAATCCACGCCTGGTTATACCGATTAAAATGGAAATTTATTTTATTGTGTTTTTCACTTTCTTAAAATTTGAATAACAACTTTTTTAGTATACAACTACAATATTTCCAATGGTTCAAAAATATGATAGTTTCCTTAGAAGAAAACGGTTTCTAACGATTGATACATACATTAAAATGTAAATTATTTGATTTTATAGCTTTGGATTTTATAATATTGTTATATCAGGTGCGGGTACAGCCTCCGGTACAACCCTCCGACTCAAAATCTAAGTGCTTTATTGAAACCAATTTATAGATCTTTGAAATCGGCACTTTTTATTTGAATTATTATTTAATGGAAGGTAAACATTTTATCAAATTATTAATTGAGGTAAATATTAATGAATTTTTTGCAAAGTAGAACTCCATTCTATAGGTACCCTTCCTTAATCCTGCAATCTTGCAAAGTTACTTGCAATGTTACTTTTGTTTGTAAAAAAATATGGACGGAAAAATCAATGGAAGTTTTTTCTTCAGATAAAAAGTTACGAAAACAGAAGTGAGACGAAAAAAATCAGAGATGCCAAAAAATACTTACTCCATTTTCCCTACTAGACTTGCCAGAACAATGAGACAAAACAGAACAAATTAAGAATGCTAAAAATTATTGAAAACCGCTTTATTTGTTACGTAGAGTGAAAACTGTTTAATTTAAAATAAAACTTATAACTTCTGTTTATAGCCATTGTCTCATAGTAATCCGTTTGCCTTCGATTCCCAGCTACATATAGTTTTGTTTTCCTATTTTTCCGCTACTTCAATTTTGTCGTCACTCTTAAACAAAAATTTGCAGGGAAGTTATTAAAAACCTTATTTTCAAAACTAATATTTGAAAATCACAAATATGTTTAATTTCGACGAAAATTTTTCCCTCGTAATTCGATAAAAGTAATCAAGTTTTGAACTTACTTTAAATATATGTATATCAAATTATATTCTTTTCTTTTTTTTTAATATCATCTTTTAAACATATTTTTAAGTCATTGTATTTTAAAATTGTAAATGATTAATTTCAAACTTCCAAAGAATAATTGGAGACAAAGCATTTTTAAGAAAACGTATTTCGAAGAAATGGTCTTTCGGAGAATTGCATCCGGAGAAATAATGGGAAACAACAAAAACATAACATTTGTATCAAAAACATAAAGCACTCCTAATATTTTTCTATGATCGGAAAATTTAATATTTTTTAACTTTATTTTGTCAAATTTAATTTCTAAAGAATAGAGAATGAATATTATTTAAACTTTTGGCATTTTTTTTCAAATTCTAAGTAAAATTTAGAAACACATTTATAAAAAAAATATTTTATAGCTGTTATAATAATGATAACAGTTAAACTCCTTCCATTGTCATTTTATTTTGTACAATTCCTGTAACTTTAGCATTTAATCGAATCAATAAAACTGGAAACTCAGTTTTATAAAGGGAAGTAATAATTTATTATACTCATAAAATTGTTATTACCCAATTAATTTTTCGGAAATTATGAGTCAATTTCATTCCACTAAATTTCGCATCAATTTAATCGATCATCATCCAAAGATATTGTAATTGTTTTAGTAAGGAAATAATATTTTATATAATACATTTTTAAAGTTTGATATTAGTTTTATAATTATAAATTAATTTTTATTGCATTTACAACAGTAAACTTATTATAAATCCGAAAAAAGGTCTACGATTTATAAAGAATAACGTTAGGTTTATATAGCGTATATTGTTTTAAGCCAATATCAGCCTCCATAGCTCAGGGGTTAGAGCACTGGTCTTGTAAACCAGGGGTCGAGAGTTCAAATCTCTCTGGGGGCATCTTTTTTTTTTTAATTTTTAATATATTAATTAGTAAAAACAAACAAAAGCATAAACTACAACTTTTTAATTTTTTTTCTTCAATATTTCACCTAATTATATGCTACATACTTGCACTATAAATTATTAATTTTGAATTTATTGATTTTAATAATTAACCTTCACTTAATAGTAAAAAAGTATTGTTAATCATGAAGTATCAATTTTGTTATTTTGAAAAAAATATATGTATTAGTGACTTGCAAAATTATATATTTGCTAAAATTATATAAACTATTCTACAAGTTTATAAGGTACGTAACTGTATAGTGTATTCGGTGTATTCTCATAAAGAAGTTATATTTGGCAGTTAATATATTTTTAAAATTATCAACAAACTGAATTTTGCTCCGAAAAGAACTCAAAAAATAATTAATTTTGAGTAAATAAAAATAGAATGGTCAAGAATTTCAGAGGAGAACAGTTAAGGCTCTGTACAAGTTTGCACAAATCATTACCTATTTAATTGTAACTAGCGTAACTAGTGTTTGATTTGGTGATTTTATGAGGTAAATTTTTATATTAATCTACATTAATTATAGAAAAAAAAATCCTTATTGAATTATTATTTTCCAAATTTAAATTACATATACTAATTTATCAATTGGAACAAAAATATTTTTTCTTGATTATATAAATATATAGCCAAATATAAACTCGTTCCATAAGTTTGATTGAGTTGATCGAGTTTGATTCATTCTTATTGCAACATTTTAAGCGCACTTACAATATAAAATACAGAATAATATATGAAATTGAATGAATAAGCTCGAGATCTGAAGCTAGTGGAACGAGTCTATTTATATTGTAATTAGTTCCATCAATTCTCACGATCAAATAACTAGGGATCCTAGGGATTAATAATTACGCTTGCGCTTTTTATGTCATTGATGCCATTTTACATTGTCCTACTTTGTACTATATAGCATTATTTTCTAGGAAAAAATGAACTTAAACTGTTCGACAGTGCAACTGAATGAAAACAGTAGTGAAAAAGGCCATCACAAATTATTAAACCAAAGAACTGCACTGTAAAATACAACAATTTTTCATTTTTAGATAGCGGCACCCGCAGCACCATAACGAAGTAATAGGAAAAAGCGCAAGCGTAATCACTAATTATTCGTCATTGCATTGTGAAAACTGGTGAAAATAGCGTCATAGTTGATTTTAGTGACATTTTACTTGTTCTAGGGACGTTCGTAAAGTTGGCAAGCTTAGGCAAACGGAGAGTTCATAATGGATGATGTGTTCGTGAAAATATGATGAATTTTTATTATTATTATAATCGTAAAATTATTTAAGACATAACTTGCATTATTGGATCCACACCACGATTAAAAGCTGCAAGGGTTTCCCCTTGCGTTTTCCAATAACACATTGATGTCATGGCGATGTTGAAATTATATATGTCATAAACATGAAAAAACTAATTTATAAGTGCAAAAATTGACAGATATTGGACAATTGTCCATTTTATTTAATCAAGTGAATGTTTGTGAAAGTGCAGGAAAATTCTACAAAAAGAATTCAACGATGATGAAAAATACGAGCACGTCAAATAAAAAGGAGGGCAAGATGCGGATCCGAGCTTTCCCGGTAGGTTTTTCCCACGACATTTTACTCCAATACTAAATAACAGATGATTTGATGGTCTTATGACCAACAATTAAGTCAGTTGTTATTTAATCTTAATAATATATACTAAACATACAAATCCTTATTTTCCTTTATACTTATTCCACTATAAGCAAATACTATGTCCATATATCTAAAGTCTTAAACATTTTACTGTCACTATATTTACAGAAGGCAAAGACTGAGATTCGCAAGTTAAACGTTTTGACCCAAAATGGAGCAATTTAACTTTCCGGTGAAATAGCATATGATCCAAGTGGTTACATTACAAGATAGTTCGAAGAACTAATTCACGCTAGAGTAAATCAGCAGTTTATTACAAAAAAACAGCACCAGGCCTCTGATAGCCATATATATTTCTGTTTCCACATGGTCTTTTCTCCAACTTCCGACGTCTTTACGACCAAACGTAAAAAAATCACCTTCCGGAGAAAATAAATGGCGGGTCCGTTGAATTGTTCGTTTCATTCAACGTTTATCGTTGAATATCGTAACGAGGATGGACGTAACGATGGACTCCGTTTTGCTAAAAGTTTCGTCATATTGCTTAACTTCCGTAAAGGAATTCAACGTCACTCGTTTAAGTAAGCAAGCAATTCAACGGACTGAATAATTTTTTCCTTAAGTTAACTGTTCTTCAAGCTCTTAAGTTCCTACTGAAGTTATGGGTTCAATTTTTTAATCTCAACCTAAGAAGATTCGATTACCACTAACATTTTCTTATGTTTCTCTAGATATTGTCTACAAAACGTTCGGTGCAAGATTGTAGACCAAATATATTTCGAGAATAGATGGCCTCATGGCCTTATTTAATCAATTTTAAACAAATTTAAAATAATCAAATAATTTAAAAATTATGTTACTTATACGTATAGAGGTGAGTAATTCACTGATATTTCCCACAACAGGCACCATAATCTTCAACACTCAAAATCGATCCCATATTAATGCAATTGGAAGCCTATTAATGAGTAACTATATTAATATAATATTTCAGCTATAGTTCTCGCTTTTTTTTTTTCAAAAATTAGATGAGAATATTTATATACCTTGATTAATTGATACTTTATTCGGCCATGGCAATGTTTTCCTTACATAACCACTTTTGCCTAATTGATTTACTATATGCTACATTTACAATTTATAAAAGTACAAAATATATACTATACTATTCAATACCTAAAAATTTATATTTCTTATTAAAGATTGTCATTGGATGAGTATATGTATAGGCCTTGATTAATAGGTACTTTAGTCGGATAAGACAATGTTTTCATTACATACTCGGTTTCACCTAATTGACTTACTACATAAGAGTATATTGCTTAATATACAAGAGTATATTGCGATTTACAAAAAATATACTTTACTTATTTCTCTATGATTTACAACGGAGAGATTCAGTCACCCAAGACTACTTAATTATCACTGATGATTGAACCTGAAGCTTTCGGACATTAGTTTAATATTTTTGTTGCATATTTTACTTTTGGTAAATTATTCTGCAGTAATACATACTCTGTATATTACTAATATATTAGTATTATACAGAGACTATTACCCAATTGATTCTATTACCCAAAAACCCACGTATAAAGTAGATAAATGCACTACAATACTGTAATTGATTAAACTATTAGTAAGTGTCTAAACGGTCGATATCTTACTTTTTATCAGCCATGATGTTCGAATTTCGCCCCAAAAAATTGCACATAAAAACAAATCACAGAACTATATATGCATATGTTGTATTCATTTTATTTTTAAGTAACAAATCATTTCTTTGCATCTAGTTGAGAGTTATACCAAGAATATCTTACTTTATGCCAAGGATAGGCAGTCTATTGATTCATGGGTTATGGATTTCATACCCGTATGGTAATTTCAAGTGATTCACTTGAATGCCACAAATATATTTAGATATATAATATCTTGAGAAGGTAAACTTTAAACTAAAAAAATACCTCTGAACACTGTTTTACACTTGAGATTAGTTTGTTTTAAGCACTAGCGTTATTTTTAATGATCAAATTTACATTGATTCCATCATACGTATACACGGGTCATAACTTTTTAAGGTATCAAATGAAACCCATGGAACCCCTTTATAATTGAATTCAAAGATTCCCCGTGTTAAATGTGAATCCCCCAGTGTCCTGGGAATCCCCATGAGAACTATTCCTTACAGAATATTAAGTTCGTTTCTGCTAAAGTTCAAGACGAATTGGCTTTTGAAATTGTTGATCATTCAAAAATCGTTTTGAACTCCAGCAAAAACGACTATTTCATCAAAAATGTTTAGTTTTTTTTTTTTGTGGCTTCTCTTTCTGGTTTTGTTTTTATTCCTTAAAATTTGGCCCCCGAAGCAGAATAGACTATGTAAATTATAGTGCAAATATTGATTGGAATTTTGATTTTTAATTTTGTCCAATGTACAACAAATCGAGTGCTTTTTTGTCGTCGTATTTCAAGGTATACTTGTAACTCAAATATAACAACAATCATTTAATAAAATTAGAACTAATGATAAATTAATGAATAAAACTGCACTATTAAATTTATTATATAATTGCAATTAATGAATTTAGAAATATTTTTAATAATATTTGTCTTGAAAGTACTTAAAGAATGCGAAACAGAGTATGGTTATCGTAACTCATTATGTACCTGTGATTCAAATATTGAAAATATTTATGAATTGGTACGATCATATATTTTTTATTATAACTTCTTTCTTTTAAATGTTTTTGGGTAGCAAAATACTATAACTTTTAAATGCATTTCCATTCCATTAAGTTTTGAGAGCTTAATTTCGAGTATTGGTGAGGTAACTTGCGCAAAAATGACGTCACAAGAATAGTTTTTAACATCCTTTTCATGCCTTTGTTCGAATGCTTTATAAATTCTAATTTACCCTCTTTAAAACCCGTAAAAATAAAATAGTGACTTCACGATCTTTATTATTCCCTCTACCCTTTATCGCATTATTACCTTCGTGACTTAATGTGATATATTGACCAATTTGTCCCAATACTTTTAGTATAATGATGATGTAACTATGTATCTTTAAAGATATGAATATTCCTTTGATGCACAAAAAGATGCACAAAAAAATCAGTTTAAGTTTTTTAAATGAATAAAATGAAATAGGAGAATTATGAAAAAATATATAGTTATGGCTAATTCTATGGAAATGTAGTAATATTGTAAACATGTAAATGAAGCTTATATTTTGTTTTTACATTTAATTTCTTGGCCATAAAAAATTTTATATAGTGATATTCAATTTCAAAAATAGTTTACATAATTTTTCCTATTTAATGACCTGATTTAAAGGGAGTCAAACATTTTATTTATACATATTTTAAGGAGCTTTCAAATTATTTCGGCTAAAAAATTACCCGTTTTATGTTGCAATGAGTTTTGACATTGACAGTACGTAACTCTTTGATACTCATGAGTGGACGTGATAGTATGTTCCATGCCTGGGGTTGGGGACCCCCTGGTGACTTGGCCATACGAAGCCAATTAATGAGTCCCGTACGAACAATTAACCGACTCCAAAACTAAGTAACTAATCGAGAAATTCATTTCTTTTTTTCAGACGAATATGGATGAGAAATATGTGGAGAATATTTGGATATTACTGAAAAATGCTATTCAGGAAATCCAGAAGAAAAACAACTCCGGCCTTAGTTTCGAGGAACTTTATCGAAATGCTTACACAATGGTGTTACATAAACATGGAGAACGTTTGTATGCAGGACTTAAAGAAGTCGTCACTCATCATTTAGAAGCTAAAGTTCGAGAGGATGTTTTACGTGCATTACATAACAATTTTCTATTAGTTTTAAATCAAGCTTGGAATGACCATCAAACTAGTATGGTTATGATTCGAGATATTCTCATGTACATGGATCGTGTGTATGTTCAACAAAACGATGTGGATAATGTTTATAATTTGGGACTCATCATTTTTCGAGACCAGGTTTCTACTATCATTTCTCACTCTTAAAAGAACAGAAATAGATTACTATTCTTTTAAGTGTGCGATTTTTCCATGAACAAATTATACTAACTACTAAGTTTCTAGGTTGTACGGTATGGATGTATTCGTGACCATCTTCGAGATACCCTATTAGCAACTGTGATGCAAGAGCGACGTGGTGAAGTTGTAGATCGTATCGCAATCAAAAATGCATGCCAAATGCTTATGGTCCTGGGAATTAACTCACGAACCGTCTACGAAGAGGATTTCGAACGACCATTCTTACAACAATCGGCAGAATTCTATAAAATGGAAAGCCAAAAGTTTTTGGCTGAAAACAGTGCATCTGTGTATATAAAACGAGTGGAGAGTCGAATCGGGGAAGAAGCAGAAAGAGCTAAACATTACTTAGATGAGAGTACGGAGCCTCGTATTGTTGAAGTTGTAGAACAAGAACTTATAAAAAAACATATGAAAACTATTGTAGATGTAAGTATAATATGTTTTTATTAAGACACAAGATAGTTGATGGTTTACGTTACTCCATAAGCTAAATTGTAATTATTTTGGAAGAGTAGAAAATTAAGTTTATATAAGCTAAAGTTATGAATGATAAGCTCCAATATCTTTCCTTTTTTGTAGATGGAAAACTCAGGAGTAGTGCACATGTTAAGAAATCAAAAGACTGACGATCTGGCGTGTATGTACAAACTATTCGGTCGCGTTATGGATGGTCTTCGCACTATTTCCGATTGTGTTAGTAATTACTTACGCGAACAGGGCAAAGCGCTAGTGCAAGAAGAAGAAAACCAGCCAGCTACAAATGCCATTACATTTGTGCAATCTTTATTGGATTTAAAAGATAGATTCGATCATTTCTTACACAACTCCTTCAATAACGACAAACTATTTAAACAAATGATTGCGTCAGATTTCGAACACTTTCTCAACCTAAATCCAAAAAGTCCTGAATATTTATCACTCTTCATTGACGATAAATTAAAGAAGGGCGTCAAAGGAATGACTGAGGCTGAAATCGAAGGTGTATTAGATAAAACAATGGTTCTGTTCCGATTCTTACAAGAAAAAGATGTTTTCGAACGTTACTATAAGCAGCATTTAGCCAAACGATTGTTACTGAATAAAAGTGTTAGTGACGATTCGGAAAAGAATATGATATCGAAATTAAAGGTAAGCAATTGCTTGGTGTTGACAAATTTTCATAATGTATAAATCTTAGGTTTCGGAAATCTGAATTCCTTTAATCCTTTTATCCATTATCAGACCTGTAAAATTCTCAAATTATGTAAGCAATGAAGTTATATTTCTTTGACATACATTAATAATTTTTTCTTTATCTATTTGAAAAAATTATTTTGAGAATTTTGCAAGTCATGAAAAATTGTTAATGTATGTCGATTTTAATTTTGTTTTAATATTAATAAATATCAATTTGTAGACCGAGTGCGGCTGCCAATTTACATCCAAATTAGAAGGGATGTTTAAAGATATGACGGTATCTAACACGATAATGGAAGAATTCAAGGAACATGTAATGACGTCGGGGGTACGGACATTAAACTTGATTCATATTTTTAATGTTTTAATGTTATTTTATTTTTAGGCAAGTTTGCATGGCGTTGATTTAAGCGTACGTGTTTTAACCACTGGTTTCTGGCCAACTCAAAGTGCAACTCCTAAATGTAGTATCCCATCGGCACCAAGAAATGCTTTTGAAGCTTTCCGGTGTTTTTATTTAGCGAAACATACTGGACGTCAGCTGACGTTGCAGCCTCAATTAGGAAGTGCTGATCTGAACGCTGTTTTCTTTGGTCCGCGACGAGAAGATAGTGAAGGGAAAGATGGAGCTAGTTCATCTACTAGTCTTACATCAGCCCGATCTCAAGGTCCTCGTAAACATATTATTCAAGTATCCACGTATCAAATGTGCGTTTTAATGTTATTCAATAATCGTGAACGACTTACGTATGAAGAAGTTCAAAACGAAACCGATATTCCCGAGCGCGATCTTATTCGAGCCCTTCAATCGTTAGCCATGGGTAAAGCAACCCAACGTGTTCTCATCAAACAACCCCGAACAAAGGAAATTGAACCCACACATGTGTTTAGCGTTAATGATTCGTTCACTTCCAAATTACACAGGTAAACAATAGAAACCATAAAAGGCTATGGTATAGTTTAACGTAGTGTTATACAAAATCAAATTGAAGCCATAAATTGAAGTACTGTGTTACTAAATAATCTATATTTTCATATTGTTTTAACTAAGTAATGAGAAAATTTAAATTTTGGTTTTTATCTATGGGTTGAACTATACTTTAGCTGATATATATAATAGGTAATATAGTTTTATTCTTTAATCTTTTCAGAGTTAAAATTCAAACGGTTGCGGCCAAAGGTGAATCAGAACCTGAACGAAGAGAAACTAGAAATAAAGTCGATGAAGATCGAAAACATGAAATCGAAGCTGCTATCGTTAGAATTATGAAAGCGCGAAAACGAATGCCTGTAAGAAAATACTTGCCCAAAAAAAAAAAAAAAAAAATTGTGAACTAACAAAAAAATTATTGTAGCATAACGTATTAGTTGCTGAAGTAACCGAACAATTAAAAAGTAGATTCCTCCCATCTCCTGTGATCATCAAAAAGCGAATAGAAGGTCTCATCGAACGTGAGTATTTAGCTCGGACTCCTGAAGATCGAAAAGTGTACACCTACGTCGCCTGAATGGTTATTTTCTACATAAATTAGTTTAAATTCCTATTGATTAATAACATCTATTATTTTCTAGTTTCAAGCTGGAAATTGTGCTATCAATGTCCAAATCAAGCACAAACAAACGTCTCCTTTACATTGCATTATTATGGTTTAGAAGATTCATTATTAAATTATTCCAAAATAAACAAAAATAATAAAATAATTAATTATTAATAATAGTAATATTACAGCACAGCGCCTGTGGTTGAAAAAACGCAGGTATACGAAATTGGTAGCAAAATGTTCGGGAAATTTAAAATTGTTATATTTTATTGGCGCTCGACTGATTTTTTTAGTTTTTTTTTTTAATGAAATAGTGGAAAAGTATCACGTTCCACAGAAATTTTAGTTAATTTTATTCTAAATCACACAGCATAAGCTGTTTAAAATTAACTGTAATTTTTCTTTATTTTTTATTTCCAAAATTCCTTAACAATTAAGCAATATCTTGATTACTTTTACTGTTTTTCTTATTGAACTTTCGCGAGCTAATCGAAGTTTTCCTTGATTCTTAACATTCAAAAATTAGCTTTTCAAGTTCATTTAGTGAATATAACTAATTATATCTTATATAACACTAAATTTTAACGAATATCTCTATGTATTATTTATTTGTGTTAATTTTAAAGCAAAAAAGTAATTAATTTTGCGCTTTAATTAAAAGCACACTATCAAATTAATGATGACTGAATCAATTGAAATATTTTACAGCGATGCTTTCTTTTGTAACTATAAAGCAAATCAACCGGTCGTTTCTAAAATTGTACAGTTTTAATTGGCTTGAACATTTTAACTATCAATTTTGTGTGCCTAAGAAATACTTTCAATAGCAGGGGTTATACTGTAAAATTACCGAAAGTAATCACAAATTTGTCAAGTTATCATAAATAAATATTGTTTGTGATTTAATGCAAAGTTGATTTAAGTTTAATATATAATCTTATTCTTCAGAAAAAAACGAGTTGGTATTCTTTAAATATTCTCTTGTTTCATTTCTAAGCGTAATAAACTTTTGGGCGTCTTCCCAGTGAACACAACAAATTAAATTTCTATATAATTCATATTATATCATTATCTTCTTAACAGTCAACGTTTTTGTGTTATATCAAGTTTTAGATAAATGGGATAAAAATGTTATGCTCGATAAGTTATATCGTTGTTATCTAATGATTACTTAAAATGTCATTACTTTTAGTGACAACTTTAGGGATCAGTGTTTTATGTAATATTGACGTAAGGGGATCGATTTTTGTAATGAGACGTAAGGAAAAACGTGGCGTTTTTAAGGTGGAAACATGAAGTATAAATGACAGGAGAATGAACGTTGTATTACAAAATTGTTCACGAAATGATAGCATAGTACTCTACAGATTTTGAATATAAGCACTAGAAATATTTTCATATAATTCATATGAGGTTGATAGTTTTATAGATAAAAAATGATTTTTTATTCTATAAATAAATCGTCAGTGTCAATGGATTTTTTTTTATAATTATGAATTCATGTTATATTCAAGTATGAAGAACATGAATGTAAACTTTTGGCAGCTTTGGCTGCAAGTTGAATATTAGCAAAAAAGCAAACAACTATTAAGAATTCAGTTCGTCAAGTATCTTCTCGACAATGCGCTAATAGTGGTCGAAAAAATAACTAAGCCTATCCAAATTATTACAGATATAAACAACACTAACAAATTAACTATTTCGTTCGTTCTTCTGTTATTCATTTTTTGTACAAATAAAACTTGTGGTAAGTAGTGGTGATTCTTTGCAAGTCTATGTTCTGTAGCTATGTTACTTTAGTACTGTGGCATTTCATTGATAAGTATTACAAAACGCAGTTAAATATACTTCAATATTTTATGCCTTTTTATCAGTTTCTTTTCATGATTAAGTACGCTTCTCAACGTAATCCAAAAATGGCGATCATCTGGTCGATAATAGTTATTGTTTCACTTATGAAATATTTAACGATTATAAAATGCATATTGCATTGTCCAATCAAGTCGAAAGTCATGTTTAGCATTTGTTACCTGTTTAAAATTAATGCATCCACAACAATTTTAAATAAATTACGTGAAATGTATAATTTGTGCATAAAGATAAAAAACGTGATACTGTCGAAGTTAACGCTCTCTTGTGATTAACTTTAAAATAAATTAGGGACAACTATATTTTCCTTTAAATGTGTTCCTTTGACTGCAAGTCATTTGAATGGTCATATATGATGGGAGCTAATTACATAAAGTAAAGAGTATAATTGGATATATCAAAATATAATTGAGCAAAATTAATAGCGATTGAATATCAAAGACCTTAAGGAAATATTTGCAGCAATAAGAACAAAAACAATTAAAATAGTATAAGTGCAATTATTTTGCATTGTGTTTCAAATGAAAACATAAATAAAATGCATATATTTATAAATTATATAGGTATAGGAAACAATTGCGTTGAATGTGGAACTTATATTCGACTTTCATTCTCAAGTTGTCATTGTCTCAAAAGATAATTTCTGAGTAGATAGAATGTTTTAGGATTAACGATTCGACTCTTCGGAAATGATCTCTACATCCCTTAGACAACTTAATTAAAATTATTTTATTCCATAGACAAAAAAAAATAAGGTAGACTTTTAAAAAGAGCGAGAACAAATTTAAAGGAGATATGATATAGTTAAAAATTCAAAATTAAATATAAGAGCAAAAAATATGAATAAAAAGTACAATTTTTTTAATCGCCAGAGATAGAGGAATGATTTCGTATATCCTTGATATTGATGATAAAACTTTTATGAATCTATAATATTCAACTAGTTTGCATATGATATAATTTATTTATTTTTGAAATGGTCAACAACCCTTATATTAATTGAGCTAAGGATGTTGCATATACGAAAAAAAACATCAATGTGATTACAAAGAATAATTTGTTATGTTTACTAATGATAATAATAACTAGCCTAATTTTATATATTCCTTCTATATATTAATAATATTTGTTTTCTTATTATTAATATTTGTATCATGTAATAAACATATTAAATTTAAAACACGATCGCAAAAAAAAATCGATAATTTTCCAACATCCCTAGCATAGGCCAAGAGCGTAACATCTAAGAAAAAAAAATAGAATAATTATTTTTTTCAAAAAAAGAATATTAAATTTCATTTATTTATGATCTCACATTAATTTTGTTTTGATCTCGTGAGTGCCGTTTTAAGTAGTTAATTGTTATATTAATTAAATTGAAAAGTTGCACTTAAAAAGAATATATTTTTGAATTCAAAAATATTACAAAATTTTGAATTTCTATGCCTAAAATATTTTCTTTTACGTTAGTTCTTTCAAGGTAAGGAATTATTACAAATTACTTCGTAGGTGAATATTTTTACTCTTTAACCGAAAAGTATAAGAGAGGAATGAACGTTTTTCAAGCAAATATTCATAGTCCCGACTTAATTAATGCTTGAATGTTGTGATTTCTGATCAATACTTTACGACTAAAATGCAGACTACTCTTAGCTTATATTGCATATAGTTCGTGTTGAAAATTGAAATCAAATACATCGGCACGTCTTGTAGCTTGATTAGATATTATTGTTACTGTTTTTTTATATCTAATAAATGTCGCCAAATGTGCCAATTGTATTATTAAGGAAAATAAAAAAAAAAAACTATTAAAGATATAGGTACTATAAGTTAAGAGTACTACTGTGTTACAACATTGCGACGTTTATGGTACATAGGTTTTACCACCCCGTTACAGATATAAACCCTATAAAATAATAGTACAATTACCTTGATATCGCATTTACATATTTGTGAATATTACCTTCGAGTTATATTTCTCCCGTGTTATAAAGTATTTATATGGATGTGTTCACTGGGAATTTGATTTCAACTTTCAAAATTTTAATTTTTGAACATATTTGTAAAAAACATAATAGATTTTTTTTTTCTTAATAAAAAAATATTATTTTAAAATTTTTCATTGGTTTGATTATTACATTTTATTTAATGAAAATGTTTCAGCTTTTCTTAACACTCTATGAAGAATTGTAAAGTATCGTTGGAGAAGTCTTTAATTCCAGAAAATTAAAAGTTAAAATAAAATCCACCGCTAATACGAAAACTGCTTTATCCTACATTTATTTATTATTTTAGATTCTATTTACAATATTACTGTTAAAATAACTTGTCATTCCCTAAAAATAACTATAAAAGTGTTTAATTAATTATTATTGACAATAGCTAGTTATTGATAAGTAAGAAATTAAGACTATTTTTGAGTATGGAATTTCGGAAAAGTTACAACACGCATATTGTGGTAAATACGTTTTTCAGATAAATATCTTTTAAATGCTTCCTTTTACCTCCTACGATAAGAACAGGAACATCCTTACAATTCACATGTGGCCTTGTTTCATAATTCGATTAGAAACTAGGCCTCATAATAAATGTTCACCCCTAGAAATGACCCAATTTCAATCGAAATTTATCACATGAATTTTTAGGTCTTTAACTAACCGTTTTCATTTCCCGGCACACTATCCCGTAAAAACCTATAATTTTATATTAGCTACGTTAATGGTAAATTCAATCAGTTATATTCAGCTCAAATTCATTGAAAAAAACCATCTCATTTCCTTACTTTACAGTTTAACATTGCCCTTTTTGAAATGGAAAAAATGTCGTGACGTCACCATATTGCCGTGTTCCTAATATCATATCATTTTTAGCCAATTGGAGCAGAAATCCAATATCGTAGTAAGATATTACATGGTCAAAATGGGCAAAACGACGAATTTTGTTTTTTTATGCTCACCTGGTTGCATATAAAGCAAACCAAAACCAATTTTGACAGCTGTCAAATGTAAATTAAATTGATTAAAAATACGATAAGAAATGATGCATAAGTGTCGAAAAAGATTTATTTAGTAACTTTGATTGACTATTGATCGCTTGTAATCGATATCAGTTACTAAATAGAAATTTTTTTGACCCAAAATGTTGCATATTACAGATCCCTGAAGACGCTAATTTCTCGAAAATTAGTCGTTTTATCGCACTTATGTATTTAGATTTAGTTGGAGAAACATAAATCATCGATCATTTCCAAATGTCGAAGGCTGTCTTTGATCGCTTGAATACATGGTCCTAAATTTCGGAAATGAGGGTTCATGTTATTAAGTGATAATGTAAGCCAACGTAAGTTAAAAGGAATAACAACCATTTATTGTGGTTGAAAAAAATCCTTAAATTGTTTTCAAATAGAATTCGGAACCTCCGGTTCTAGTATAGCCGTCCAGTAAATCGTTCCGGAAAGTGGCGGAAAGTAGCATATTTTCCGATGAAAATGGAATAATACTATGAATAAGAACGATTTTTTGATGAAATTTAAACTAAATATTCTTTAGACCTATGCCTCAAAGGTAGTTGCAAACTGTTTCAAAACGGAAACAAAAAATTTTAATAATCGCTAATTTCTCAAAAAGTAGCCGTTTAATCGCATTTACGTAACCAAATTTCGCTTTAATGCAATAATTGCAATAGTTGTTAACTGAATTCATATTAAAATTGATTGTAATGAAATCAAATTTTTAGAATTGGTCGTGGTTTTCAAACCTTCTCGACATTGTCTCTACAGGCTCTTACAGGACTTTATTTACAGCATTTAATAGCATAATTCAAATCCAATCGCATGAATTTATCGTCCTTAACGTACGATCGATAATCTACGTAAAAATCGCTGTAAAAAATTTGAAAATTTCAATTATTGATCTTATTTTTTCAAAATTATAAACATCATAAAAGATGAGCAAAAAAGAAAAATAAAGCTGTAATTGTCTAAAGGAAAATTTATCCTTAAAAAACTCAGCAATAAGGATTATTGTTATTCCAGGATACTATAAACATTAAAAAATAGAAATAAATTGTAAAATAAAAATGTCAATTTCGAGGTTTGAACCCCGAGATTGTTGCTTTACTTTTCCTCACCATATCTATTCGGCTACAACTACACGTCGTTGCTTTCAATAACAACTAGTATATCAATATTTAACAAATTACAAAATTCAATTTTCTTTCACGATCGAAATAATTGGAATTTTCCAAAAAAACTTGATACCATAGCTGCTCCATGGTACATCCGGAAAATGTGTCAATACACATAGTAACATTTTGATGCTTTTCCGCATTTTTTCGATATTTAAAATTTTTTATAAACGGTAATGCATTGTTGTCGTACGGACAAATACTATTCTTCTTTAAAGATAATCAAAACCAACTATCGACTTTAAGAATTTAATTCCGAAAAAGGAAATAAAATGTTTTTTCTCGTAAATTCCAATCAAGATTTTCAACTCTTTTGTTGTTGTTGTACTATATTTGTACAATAACAAAGGAATTGATATGAGAAATATCGTGAACGGCCATTTAGCTTGGTAGGCAATCTGCTTACACCAATGTATATAAAAGGTTGCATAAAAGTAACATTTAATTATTTCTCATATCATATTTCTCGGGGAATTTTAGGGCTGTTTAATGGTTTAATTTGTTATTTGTAAGAGTAATTTGAAATTTCTCATAAAAGTATAAGTCTAGTCGTACATACTGTGCAAATTTTTCCGAAAGCAAACAACATTTAAGGGATGAAATCGTCCTTCAAAGTGGCAGAAGAAATCATCAAACCATCTAAACTTCAATCGCATGTAACATCGTTAAGATCAGTTAAGATCGTTAAATAAGGCATGATTTTCGAACAAAGTACAGTTTCGGGTTCGTTACAATGTATTAAACGATAATATAACAACCTATTTCAAATTCGAAAAATAAACAGTTTCGTCAAAAAAAAACCGTGGGTTAACCATCGTTGATTTTTCACGAAAATCTTCAAATTTTCAATTTGGTTTTTAAGTATGCTAATCGATAGCATAAGTCAACCCGTGCTGTGCAAATTTTTCCCAAAACAAACCACGTTTAAGGGATGAATTGTAATGGAGAACAATTCACGTCCTGTCGGCAACAGGACAGTCACAATTATTTTCAAAAAGGACAATTTTCAACAGAAAAATAGGGATACAAAGGCTGGTTTTTTCCATGAACTTGAACCTAATATTATTGATTGAGTCATCCTTAACGTTGCTAACGAAAAATAATTTGTTTTTACGGAAAAGATTGTCGGAAAATGAAAACAGGAAAATAAGGAGCTAAATATCCATGCGCCAAATTTCGACAGAAATCAGGCCATTTTAAAGGGTGGCTTTTCATTATGAGGCTTAGTTTTCTCATAGGATTATGAAATATGGACTACATGTGAATTGTAATGTGAAAAAAATTTCGTCCTGTAGAATACAAAGCAACCACAATTCCAATCCAAAATTTCAAAAAGACAATATTCAAGTGCTTATAATATTCAAGTGCAATATAAAGAAATATTTTATGGTTTGTTTTCGATGAAATTGAGCTTAATATCATTTATTGAATCCTCTTTAAAGATTGCTAACGATAAACATTTTGTTTTTACGAGATAGTTTGCCGGGAAAATAAAACGGGAATTTAAAAAGCTAATAAAAACCCATGCAACCAACTGCACTTTTTTAAACACTTATTAATTTATCAAATAAAAACGATAATTTGGGTCGGTTTTTTAAAATGTTCCTTAAAAACCTTGGAAAAAAATTCAAATAAATTTATGCAAAATTAGTTCCCAAAAGTTTCAACTATATAGTTTGAAAGTAACGGATGCCTGGTTGCATTTTTTTTGCGAATAAAAATATATTTAATCTGTTCGATCACCGAATCTCCATAAGATTGCGTGCAAAATCATAGTATTTTTAAATTGCAATAATATTTTAACCACTTATTGAGTCGCAATAAAATTTTCACAGGTGCTTTAGCAATAAATAAGGAACATTCTCTTAAATTTTTAGTTGTCTGGTAGTATTTTGATATATCTCCATAACATCCTTAAGGTACTCTACTCTCTTTGTGCTCTACCATGTATTCGGTTGCTCGGGAACCATGAGTAATTATTTAATTTAAATAAAAGTTCGGTGTTCTAGAAGCTCAGTTTCTCTATTAATTATGAAAATCATCAAACGTAAAGAGATATGAAATATTAAAATGATGGGGAAACAATAGATAATATATTAAAGATCAAATAATGAATATGCTGAATATGTATTTTTTTCTTTTTGTGCTTTTAAACGAGATATAGCAGTAGAATAAATAGTATATTTTACTAATTATAATTACATTTTGAGAACTTTTTAATTATACTTTATTTACGGTGTAGAACTTAACGAATATATAATATATTTTTGTAAGTTTATAATAAATTAATTTTCAAATTAATGTCACGCGCTTAAATTTGAAAAGTATTTGTTGCCAAGCTCAGGTTGGTATATAATTTCAAGTCAACAAATGTCATTGAATTATTTGATATCAAAAATCGATCAAAAATACAAAGAAATAGTAAGTGAAATGGTGTTTGGCTTTAATTAGCCGTTTTTCTTGTGATATATTCAATCAAAAGCCTCAAAATTACTCTGTTTTTGACGTCTATGAAAATAAAAAAGTCGCATAATCCTGGCAAAGAAGTTAGAATACCGTGCCGTGTTAACATGCTCAGATTTCCTCATTACAAAAATGAGGTAACACTCGCATCCAAAGATGGTACCGATGGCACATTTTCGGATTTGATGCAAGAATGCAAACATGGACTTCCCAGTGCTAAATTGTCAAGCAATATTCGGTTCCGGCTGGAGAAGATGCCGAAGGAAGTTCGATTGGAAATCGTTAGTAAAGTGAAGGAAGGATGTGCACCTTTGTTTGTTGCTTGTAAACGGGGCCAGACCGAAATTGTTGAGTACTTGTTGAAAATTTGCCATGCGGATATTGAACAAAGGGGCTACTATGAAGTTCCCGAGGATCGCACCGTGCATTATGTGACTCCGTTGTGGTGTGCCGCCGTCTCCGGTCGGTTGCAAATAATTCAAATTTTAATTGAAAATGGCGCTAATATAAATGCCGTTTCCGACACAGGCTCAACGCCTGTTCGGTCGGCTTGCTTTATGACACATTTGGACATTGTTCAGTATTTGGTTGAAAAGGGTGCCGACATCAAAATAGCCAATTACAATGGAGGGACCTGTCTTATAAATTCAGTTCAAAGCGTTCAACTATGCAGATTTTTACTGAAACACGGTGCCGACGTTAACGCTCGTGATATCCAAAACAAAACTGCCCTGCATTACGCAATTCAAGAACATAGGTAAACTTTCGGTAGTTTCGACTTCGGTCAAAAAACACTACGGTTTCGGCCAAATTTCAGCCAAAGTTTTGACCGAAGCCAAAACTAAACGTTTAAATAAACATTTTTAAATTATTTACTTTAAAAAAATATTTGTAGACTTGAAACCACCAAACTATTGTTAGCGTACGGAGCCGATCACTTAGCGAAGTCCCGATACAACGATGACGCACTTCAAATGGCTTGTCTGAGGGGTGCCGTTCATATTTTCAAATATTTGACCACCGAAATTCAGTATAGTGCTGAACGTTTAGCAAACGCCCACGAATTAATCGGAGCAACTTTTGTTGACGAACACAACGAAGCGGTTAAAGCGTTGGAATACTGGAAAATGGCGGCACAGATCCGAGCCGACGACGGAAAATTGTTACCGAAGGAACCGGTCATAGAACCCCGAGCTACGTTTCTTTTTCAACGGGAATTCGAGACGATGGAGGATTTGGAGGAAATTTCGTCCGATCTAGATGCAATAAGAATTCAAAGTTTACTGATTTGTGAACGAATTTTGGGCTGTTTTCATAAAGATGCACTTTTTAGGTATATACTTCTTTCTGTTATTACTATTAAATATTAAGTATTAAATATTCCAACCATATATTCTATTTATATTTATTGCGGTACACCGCTTAAGTACAATAATTTATCAAATGGCAATTGACTTTAAATTTAAACAATGGTACCGGCTGCTACAGCTACTATTAATTGAATTCTTCAAAGATAAGTTGTCTTTCCCGACTATTGCAGCAAATGGAGGGCTCGATATATCTCAGTGTCCAACGGTCAGGGAATTGCATTTCATCAGGGAAAAAGCTAGGAAATTTCAATATTTGAAAATTAATAAAAAATTAATTTAAATAATAGTAACTGATAAGTTTTGAATTGATAGCGACAATGCCACATAGTCCGGTCAATTTAGCCGAAAAAAATAGGGGTTAATTGCATAAATTGCCAACAAACTGAAAGTTTGCATGCACGTTAGAGACACCATTGTCACGAAATTATGAAAATTCCCCATCGATTCCATGTGTACAAAATTGTTTATTCATGTTCAAAGTTCGTCAAAATGGGTCTTTTGAATTTTTAGCTCCTTTGGATTGACTGGACTAACAATATGGTAACGTTTTTCTAATAGTAGATTTGTAAAAAATAAAGAAATTACTTTTACATATAGTTTTTTTACACTTTAAATTTTATATCTAAATTATTTACACTGTACAGTAATTTCGTTTCGTGCCAAAAATACACTGATAACGCACCTAAGGATGTATAACTTTAAAAAACATGCCTGTTTAAATAATTCATTGTATTTTATAGTATTTACATTTCATAATTTTTTTTAGATTAACATTTCGTGGGGCTGCATGTGCGGACGCACTACAGTATCAAAGATGCATCGATTTATGGAAACGAGCTTTAGAAATTCGTATTGAAAAAGACTCTTTACTATATGGAGACACTTGTTTCACTGCTCAAGCCCTCGTACGATTGATAATTGATGTCAACGAACGCCACTTAATTGATTTAACCGAACCAAATCATCTTTTCCAAGATTCCGTCGACATCTTTGTTTTATTGACTAAAAATCTGATGGAAACTCGACAGTACTTGAAAATTCGTCCAGTTTTCAAACGACAGTTGGAAGGATTTGATCGTATTTTAAAATGTATTGCTCATTTAATATATTTGATGATTTCAACAGCAGTTACATTCGAAGATATGCAAACGGTTGTGACGTTGGTTAAAAATTTAATCAAAGAAAATCCACGGAGTGCTTCAACAGACGATTCATTACTACATTTGTGCGTCTCAAAATTAAATACGATCAAATCGAGTAATTGTGCTGAAATGACTATTGTAAGAATTCTGTTCAATCTAAGTCAAAATTTTCCTATTTTATTTTTATTTTTTTAGGAAATTTTTCCGAATATATCTGTGATTAAGTTGTTATTAGAATGCGGAGCGCCCGTTAATGCAAGAAATGAATCACGGTCAACCCCTCTCCACATTGCTACAAACGATTATAACTTTGACAGTGATGTAAGTCAACCGTATTATATTTTGTGATCATTTTTAAATTAATATTTTCTTAGCTCATCAAATTATTGCTGGACAACGGCGCTCATTTGGATATGCCGAATCGAACCGGCATCATACCATCAAACGTAATTTCAGCGAGTTTTCTCAACCGAATTAATCTTGTAAATTATTTATCTTTAAAATGCCTGGCAGCGAGTGTTATTGTTAAATATAATATTACTTATATTAATCAAATACCGAAAACGTTAGAAGAATTTGTCGCTTATCATGAATCTCAATAATTAATTCCTCTTTTGTATGTTTTTTTACTATGAAAAATATTGTTTTTTTAATTGAAACTCTAGTTGTGGTAACCGTTATGTCACTGTATACCAAATATATCATATTCCATAGTTATTAAGATACATTTCGAACTAGCATTCTTATAAATGTAATAAATTATAATAAATAATAGAAGACTGAAATGTTGAAAACATTTGTTGGACCTTAAGTCCTAAAATCACTGTTATTAGTTTCGTAAAAATGTCTATTAATGAATCTTAATATATATAATATAATACTATACATATTGAATTTAAAACGTATCTACTAGGAAATTGAAAATTTTTTGTTACGCAAATGCAATATGAATTTATAAAATATTATCTACTTATTAGTAATTATTTACTTTAATGTTAGAATTATGTAGTTGAAAGAGTTTTATAATTATTTAATAATCGCATATTAAAAAAAAATATTCACTATATAACAGAATTCAACATTCTTAAAACATTACTTGGTGTGTTTTTTTTGTTTATTCCTAATAACCATATCCCAAAAATCATTGAAATTTGATTTTAACAAAATAAGATTTTTTTACGATTTGGTGGAAAACAAAGACTTATGTTTTCCTAAATACATAAATCCTATGTATTGTTAATATGAAATCTAAAAGTTGTGCGTTTACAGAGTAGAAACTCCTAATATATACAGTATGGTCTCACTAATCCGGCACTTCGATAGATCGGCAAATCCAATAATCCGGCACCTTCCACCCACGCCTCTCTACCTGTGCATACATTTATTCCCTCTATGAAATGCTTTATTTTATTCATTACCTATGACTTCACTATAATCCAGTAATCCGACACTCCGGTTTTTAATAGTGCCGGATTAGTGAGATTACACTGTATTTTATATTTAACATTCAACTATTTTCCTAAGAATTCACAACAGTAGTGCGTAAGTGTATTTCGGTTGCCTAAATTAATATGGTTACAATGCTCTTTGAAAGTTTAAAATAGTCTTTATTAATCTAAAAGTCATAATTCTTTAATTAAACTTTCAAAGTCTCATAAAACATTATTCTACTAATGTACAATATTTTCCAAGCACATTGGATTTATTATTCTTCACAAAACGTTGAATTTAAATAATATACATTTGAAATTTCTTTCAATCAATCATCACACTAATAAGTTTATAATAAAAATAAAGTCGATATCATTGCAATTTTATATTCTTTTTTATATATTCTTAATATATTAGTAAAAGTCTATGAGCTTTTCAGTTTTCTAGATTAAGTCTTGAGTAGGACATTGATACAATTTTTTATATTAAAGAATTGATATTTTTCTCTTTGTCATTCAACACTCAGGACAACTCAAAAAATACAATGAGATAATTCTTGAATTTCCGACGACAAATTTTCATAATGAAATCTAAATGATAATTTTCATAGTTAGAAAGTTCTTCAGTAGATGTCATGCTTGATTCATAGCAGGTTTGTAAATAAAAGTTTTCCACAAGCTTTAAAGCTCACGTGTCATGCAAACACGAAATAAATCTACCTGCACTACATTTCCACGTTTAGTATACTTTCCGACTCTAGCGTAGAAAGCACAAAATTATTAAAATTCTCTTCAGTTTTTGTAGTTGTTTAAACAATAAAAACCATGTGATAATAATATAACCAGTGATTTAATTGATTGATAAAATCAAATTAATGTTAATTTTTATTAATTTGTGTTAAACTTAAAAAATGCTCTTGTTTTAAGTTGATTCATTCGTATAATAAATCATAGTTTAATAATGAAAGCGTCAGTCTATGAAATAGAGGCAACGACAAAGCTTGAAGAAAGCACGAAGCTTTTTCTTAGCTAAAGAAAACTGGAGTCACGCGAGCATTTGTAATTGTAGTAATGTGAAGGCATCAATTTCAAAGTAAATTAGTCTTTAAACTGAAATTTCTTAAGGTATTAAATGAATAATCGTTTATTTCGTAAATGAAAACAATATTTTTAGCTGAAATTAAAAAAAAAAACTAGGCCAAATGTCTATCAGTTCCGGAACTAGAACAAACTTTTCGCGGACAACCCTTTTTGGGATCACCACATTTGAAATTGACCTCAATCTTTGTTTATTCGACAGGAAAATCGATCTTTGCTCGAAAAACTTTCCCTCGTATGAATAGACATGGATAGACCTATCCTGCATTGTTCGTATTTGCTTTGTGAATATTTCATCGCGTTGTGACAAAGCATAAATTATTGCGGTACAAAGACGGACAATTCGTGCAAAATAATTTTATTTATTAGTTCTTCGTAACATTCAAGTTCATATTCTGGTGGTTGGACACCCTTTGTACCAAATATTGATTCCCGTTTTACATAGATTCAATGAAATTGATTCAAAAATAAACGGAAAAAACAACGGAAAATATTAAGCGTGACCGGATTACGTTTGGCTTTCAATGAACACGAAACTTTTTTCAATGAATCTATGCTTACTTGTTTATGATATTTTTTTACAATATTAAAAGTGCTACATCAATTTATATATACACCAATACAAATTTATGAATCCTGAAAAGATACACCCACATAATCCTTAGTGACATTTTTTGTAAGCATACAGTTGGGTCAATTTAGTCCTTTTACATTTGCCACCTCTACATATTGAGTCAATATATTAGCCAGAGGATTAGATCTTTGGTCAATTCAAAACTTAAACCAATGCATCAAGGTCCTTTTCCGGTACTTTCCAGCCGTACGTTTATTGACCACTGCACTGGCCATATCTATATATGACCCAAAATGAAGTGGTGATTTTAGTTGGTCATCGATTAGAATTGGTACTTTTACATAGTTAGATCAATACCGTGAATCATTGTAAAATCAAAAATTTATTGAGTATTAGACTTATAACCGTAAACCGTGTATCTTTATCAACAGAGAAACTGAATCTACCTACAAAACTTGAACTAAATTTAAAAATTTGAACTAAATCCGTGACCCAAAGATCTTGTACTCTCTTTGTATGTTTTTTTTCCATAGATTTATTAAAGTCGATAGAAATTGCTGAAGATCTTTAACTTTATATATGAAGCCTTTATAAGAAAAAAAATCCATATCTTGTTGATATATTTGTAAAATTGTAACTACATTATGCTTCTATTTATCAAATCTTATGGAAAAAGAATTCCATTTTAGAGGAATTAAACTTAAGTCTGTGACATTCTTTGCATTCCAACGCTAGTCCACCCTTTTAACTCAGACAACTCCTATCAGTTCTTTGATTCATTAAAAAAATATTCCAGAACTTCGACGTTATCATATATCATTTATAAACCCCCTACCCATACTTTTCAAGTCGACTCTATGCAGTTTTATTTCGAAAAATGTAGAAAATATAAAATTTTCAACGATTTTTATCAAAAATGTATCAAAACCTATTGGTGGCCGAGTGGTCTAGATAACCGCTCCAAAACTGGTAGGTGTTGGGCTCGAATCTCGTATCGAGCAAATTTTCTATATTTCTTGATAACGGATTTATTAATGCTAGAGTCGCTTAAAAACTTCAGTAGTTATAAACCAATAGTTAAAAAAAATGAATAAATTTTCACATCTGAAATAAAAGTGCACAATAAAACGAATTCGACCCTAAAATAATATTGGACTCTTTTTTAGTCTTCAACGAATAGATTTCATTACTCATTTTATGAGTAATTATGATCTAAGAATAACTCATTTCTCAATTTCTAAAAAAAATGACCAATTTTTTTTGTGAAAATTTCAATTTTGAGGGAAATACTTATACAAACTATGTAAAAACAATTTTTATATTTTTAAACTTTACAAGTTTAAGTTATATATAGTCAGATATGTAAAATTTAAATTTAAAATTCTAACAATGATTTATATCTTATAATATAAATATATGGCATAATTGTTTTATCTTTTCAAGCTATTAATTGGTAACAATTAGTTGTAAATGTTATGGTTTGACCTACATTTTACCTACCCCTAAATAAATTCGTAGCTATCCCAAACATTATTTTTATCGCATAATTATAAACCACTATTATTTAATATTTACATTTTCCCCATTTAGTTCTTATTGATTTTACAAACCTTGAAATTTCTTCTAGGTTTCCAATGCAGCTTTAATGCAGCTTGTTGCAGAACTTTCCCATTTGCTATTTAAACAATAATAAGTTATGATATTTGAAAACTAATTTACAATACACCAAAAAACCAATTCAAAATAAATTGTAGTGTTTGCCGATGGTTAGCATCGTTAATAATCTCGATTTCAATCTACCAACTGCGTTAAGCAATAAAATATTTGAAAAAAAAATACCGTTGCGTGTGTATCGTGCATTAAAGTATTCCGATTTCTGCCATAAAAGTGTTATGATTTCGAGAAAAAAAAACGAGCGAATTATCAATGCAAACACGCTTTATAGATAGTTGCAAACGTTCAGTAGCTATTTCATTTTCGGGGGAAAGATAGAAAAACTCTCTCTATGTCGAGAACTGTTATGAACATAGCCAAATGGTTGCCGGTTGAAACCGATGATAATAAAAAGCTTTTTATCGATTGTCGACAATTAAAACGAGAAGCGGATTATTTGATTGGAGATCTAGATGCGTTTTTGGTGAACCTTAACCGAGTTTCTACAGTTGATATCCAGGTAAGAGTTTAATTCATTTACATAGGTTGTAATTAGTATAGCTTCAAAGCTGCGAAAATTTAAAGCAATAAAACTATTTTAATTTGTAAACTATTAACAAAAAATAAATTTTAAATTCAATGTTAATAATTAGGCAATAATGTGCTAAAAATGTTATTGTTTTATAAAATTCCTAAACTTGCAGTTATTCTAAAACTCTATTTTGTTGGTGTTTGGATAAAAAAGCTTCCCTGTTAAAAAAGGCATTTAATGGCATCTAAAGACTTTTTAAATGTTCAAAAAACTTTTTACATATTATGATTTCAAAATGCCTTTTTTATGCTTTTATTTATGCAATATAATTTACAAAAGTAAACTATGAATATAAATTTGAACAGAAGCTCAAACAAATAATTGGTAAGGGCATTGTGAAATAATCCGTTGCTAAAAATAGCCCTCATAAGGAAAAGTACCCTTATGAAAATTGACCAATTTTAAGGCAGATTCGGCGTATGCTTTTCCACCTCCTTAACTTCCCGTTCAAATTTCCAAAGGATCTAGTCAATAATTACTTATTATTTTTATGCGATATTATTAAGTATGATTCATTTTTAAAAACTGTACTCAGTTTAATTGAACAAAATCATCCCTTATATCCTTTTTATGCACTTGAAAATAGTCTTTTTTGGAACTTTGAAATGAAATTGCGGTTGTCCTTTTGCACACAGGACAACAATTTTTGCACATAATATTTCACATACGGGCATTGTTTAATAAATCGTTGCTAAAAGGATCCCTCATAAGGAAAAGTATCACCTATAAAAAATTGATTAATTTTTAGAGAAAATTAGGCGAATGCTTTTTCACCTCCTTAACTTCCCGTTCCAACTCCCAAAGGATTTAGCCAATATTTGCTTATTATTTTTGTGCAATATTATTAAGGATGATTCAATCTTAAAAATTGTACTTAAAAAAAAATCTTCCCAATTTTGTTTTTTGACGTATTGCCCAGATACGTATCTCGATTGCCAAGTAATCTTCCTCAATAAATTTGAGCTTTAGTTCAAGTTTATGTTTATTGTTTACTTTTGCTAATTATGTTTCATAAATAAGATCACAAACTACTTTAAATACTGTTTAAGCGAATGAGTTAAGTTAATTAGGTCCATAAATAACCCGAATTTATGAATTGGATATTTTAAAGTTATTTTTTGGTTTTTACATCCCCAATTGAACGGTGCTCAGGACACGCACCTTAGCTGTCCCATTTTATTGTTAAATTCGCTACTTTTTCCTAGTAACCTCAGAAATACGAGGTAGTTATTCATATTTCAATGAAATGTGAGGTAAAAAGAAGCAATCGTGTGCTGCCCATTCCACCTGTATTTGTATAAATTTAAACCGATTGAATCTCTTCCCACGCTATTCCTTTCTTATATCATACTCCCACTTGGTATATTTTTTTGTTAAAGCTTAATAAAAATAGACTTTAACTGGTATCAGTTTATAAATAAAAGATGCTTTCACATCATGTTGTGTAGCAATTTAGTTTGCGTTCATTTCTAGAACTATTTTCAAAAATTATTGACATTTTCTTTTTGTTCTTTTTTAGAAATTTGAAAATTTAATGAACTCTTGCCAAAATATCTCAACCAAATTCAAAATGATGAATGTCCGAAGCGAAATTCAACCATTTTTACAGAGCACAAAATTTCGACACACCGTAGAAATTCTATGGAGGGTTAAATTAAAGTTGACTTATTTCTTACAACAATTAGTTTTTGAAACGCTCAAACTATATGAAAAGGATAATGAAATTTTACTAGAACATATTTTCAGGTAAATAAAAACTTTAATAGGTAGTATTGCAATAGCGTTTATAGCGTAGAATTAGAATCATAGAAACGTAGAAAATGAATAAAAGTTTATGTTTTTTGGACGAAAATTGGTGAATTACAGATTTTGCCATTACAGGATTTATACCATCAATTGAATAACTATTTACAACAGTCACCTTAGGTTCATTTCATTAAACGAGAATTGTTTAACAATCACTGAAAAACAACCCTTAAATTTATTATGCTTCTGTTGAAAATTTCCTTTTTTATATTAACAGAATTGGTATAAATAAGGTTGTACTTATACCTACAGAACACAAATTTGTTTTTCAAAAATCATTTGTACAAATAACCCTTGTAAAGGAAAAACAACCCTTGAAATTATCCTCCGGTTTGAAAAACTTGAATAATTTCCTTTTTTCTAGAAAACGTTAATTGTTGCTTGGGTTTTCAACAGATTGTATTTTTCACATTATGAATATTGTGACGAAAAAAATTTGTTCTATAGGTAGAGTGTTCTCTAATTACAAAATGGCAAAATTCAAATATGTTTTTTTCGGATAAACATTCAAGCAAAAATTTTTTGGCCCAAGGAATAAATTCTTGGAAAAGTAAAGCTGCTTTTTCCGTAAATATTTGAACATTGTTGTAAAAAAAATATCCTATAAATAAAAGAACAACCCCAAACTTTCCAAAAGTTCTCAACTTTCCTTCCATTATTATTCCTTTGGATGCGTAAGCTTTGAAGGGTTTTCTCCAGGTTAGTTTGTTGCCAATGGTGACCCCCAGGAATTTTCCTTCGTTTACCGCCGTTAATATTTCCTCAAATAGGCTGAGAATTTCAATGCCACATCAGAAATAGGTAACTCTAAAGGAAACAAGTTAAGAAAAGAAACTTTGGATTTAAATTAAGAAATAAGATTAAGTTGGACAGATTTTTCATCTTTCGTTGGAATAATTTTAATGTTGCTATTGCAGAAAAATTGTGTTTAAAAATAAATACACCCACATATCATTTCGTGGTTAATATAGTATAAGATAAAATAATATAATCATATTCGTTTATCATTTTCTATGATTCAAAGTTCTACATCAACGTTTATTGCGGTTTCAACACCTAATCTAAAATAAAAGCATAAAGTTTATCTTTTTTAGAATATCTTTAAACGTAAACGATTTAATAACACTGGATTCAAAATTTTCGATGGGACGGAAAACGCATATTTCGAATAACAATTGCCCTTTATTATTGTATCCAATGCGAAAGATTTCTATTACAAAAATTTTACAAGCCATTGCTCAAAATCGGGCGGAAAATTGTTGTCATCAATTAATAGATTGTTTGTTGGAAAATTATAAACGAGACAGTGGATACCATCATAACGGGGATGACGATAGTTCGGATAGTTCCAGTATTGAAATTTACAAGTAAAATGAAAAAGAAATACTAATAAATTCAATTGGAAAATTAGAAGAATAAAATTTGCTTTCTTATAAATCAGTAAGAGTAATGAAAGGCAAGGGTAGAAGTGAGCTTTTTACGCAAAAAGTGGCTGATTATAATGCTATCCAAATTTTCTTATATTTTGTATTGAAACCTGGTTTATAAATATCACTTAAGTTTTACTAATTTGATATATTTTACTGTATTGAGGTAAAATTAATTATCATTATAGGCTTTATATAACTTTTGTAATATACATAAATATTATACTGCTGTTTGTAATAGGAAAAATATTTGAACTTTTGGGTATCAGTGGTTTGAAAAAGAAACATTCAAGTACTACAAAGATGCAGTTAACGTAAAATATTTACAAAAAAGGATTTGGTATTGCTTTTAGCAGAAGTTAAATATATTACTAAATATTTGAATCAATTTAACAAATGGAGACGAAAGGATAAGTTTCATGTTTAATTTGATTTGAAAGTTGAAATATTTCATTTGAATTTTCCAATTGAATAAAATAGTATAAGTAATTCAATTTTCGAAAAGCCATAGACAATAAATTACTGATTAATAGAGCTTTAACTCGTCACATGACACCCCCGATTGAAGGAAAACCAGCCCCTCAGTCTCGTTTAAAAAGGACCGATGACACGCAACTTTCACCAAATGAAGAAGTCCCCGACGAAGAGGATGGTGAAAGCCTCGAAGCGCTTGAATTATTAATCAGCAATGAAGAAAATCAAGTAATGACTCTATTAAATACAGCGATGAAAATCGTTCCGAAAATGTTAGGCCCCGATGGCGTAAAGAAATCGAAATCCACAGGTTAACAATAAGAAACTAGGCCTTGTCAAGTTAGCGTTGAAATATAAATAAAAAGTCATTTTTAGGGGAACTGCGTGTCAGCCAAAAAGCTTCTACAAAAGTCATTGATTGCTATGAACAAATTTTATGGGGCGAAGTTGGAAATTACCTTGAGCATGTGGTGCTTTGGTGGGGTGCAGCACCCCTTGCCTTACGACCACCTCATTCTAGCCAACACCTACGGGAATGGATTGTCCAGTTTACGCCAACAGGTTTAAATAATTTATTTAAATTTTTGAACAGAGAATAAGTTTTTGAAAACAATTGTGTAGCTCCTGTTCCGCAAGTAATTGTTGCGGCGTTGCATAGTTTGGCTGATGCACTGGGGTGTCATGTAACGTCCACGTTATGGGACCAGCAGTTTCGATTAGCTTTGGTTTCAGCTTATAAGCCAAATCAGCCACAAACGGGAAAGCTTTTTTCCGAGCTTTTACATGATTTAGTTTCAATGAGTAATCAGTGTGAAGTTACGAATGAATGGATTGTTGGAGCTCCTTTAGAAGAATTACCGTTGGTGGAACAAATACCAGTTTTACATAGGCTAGGTAAGTCATTACATTTTCTTTTATATTTTCCAAAAATGGTAAAAATTTCTACCATTATGTAAAACTTTGTAACTTCACTGAAAAACGTAGTGAAATTTAGTCAAAATTTAAACAGTAGTAAAAATGGCGAGAAAAAAGAAAAAGGTCAATCTTAATACATTAATGATTCTCATTTTCTGGATACTTAATATTCGATGTTTTTATTAAATTTTTCATACAATGTTTCGCCACTTTCGCAGCTTCTCCAGCTAAATCCTCTGATGTCGTCCAAGAAATCTTTAATCAATACATTAACATTGCTGGTATTCTTATCCATGGTTATTGATATCGTTGACCATATAACTCTTTTTTTATGAACTCAGAAAAAATATTTTTCCCTCCTTATTAAGAAGAAAATAAGAAAACTTCGAAAAGACTGTCTTCTTTAAAAGAAAATTAAAGCAAAGATTTCCTTTAATTTGAAGAAACTTAAGTTATTGAGATAATAATTTCTTATGTAAATTTATTCATTACTGAAGAAATTTCTTCCAAATTAAGGTTGACATTGGTATTCTTATCCATGGTTATTATACATCAATGATTCTCATTTTCTGGATACTTAATATTCGATGTTTTTATTAAATTTTTCGAACAACGTTTCGCGACTTTCGCAGCTTCCTCAGGTAAATCCTCTGATGTCGTCCAAGAAATCTTTAATCAATACATTAACATTGATGGTATTCTTATCCATGGTTATTATACATTAATGATTCTTATTTTCTGGATACCTAATATTCGATGGTTTTTTTTTTAAATATTTAATAAAAACATTTTTTTTTTAAATTTAATAAAAACATCGAATATTAATTATCCAGAAAATGAGAATCATTAATGTATAATAACCATGGATAAGAATACCATCAATGTTAATGTATTGATTAAAGATTTCTTGGACGACATCAGAGGATTTACCTGAGGAAGCTGCAAAAGTCGCGAAACGTTGTACGAAAAATTTAATAAAAACATCGAATATTAAGTATCCAGAAAATGATAATCATTGATGTATAATAACCATGGATAAGAATACCAATGTCAACCTTAATTTGGAAGAAATTTCTTCAGTAATGAATAAATTTACATAAGAAATTATTATCTCAATAACTTAATTTTCTTCAAATTAAAGGAAATCTTTGCTTCAATTTTCATTTAAAGAAAACAATATTTTCGAAGTTTTCTTATTTTCTTCTTAATAAGGGGGAAAAAATAATAATTTTTCTGAGTTCATAAAAAAAGAGTTATATGGTCAACGATATCAATGATTATGGACCAATTTCGAGTAGGCAAACATAAAAGCCAAATCTCATTTTTACTTTCTCGATACTTGGTAGGCGTATTAGTTTTCGCATTAGTATTAGCGTTGTTTCTGATCTTTCCTATTGATTGTACGAATTATTGTTTTAATAAATAGAAGAAATTCTTAAAATTTCAGATCATTCCGTACACACAACTCGTTTATGGGCGGCAAACGAAACCAAAAAATTAGCAAACGCCTGGAATGTGGAAAGCTTTTTTTCGGTAACTCAAAACGATGTCACCTCTTGCCTAATACAACTAAACGATATTCGTTTAGCTGATAGAAATGACGAAATTGCCAAAGGAGGACTAAGTGTTCATGTACAAGTTTGTGCTAATATGCGCGAAAAATTAGTTTCAGAAGTTCGAGTTAACGTTAGTAAATTAAAAGTAAGTTCCACTGTTACAAAACAACAAGGGGAAACTTTACGCTTTCAAATGTTCTATCGTATTACCAATAAAAAATACGATTATTGTTTTCTTTATTTCATGAATAATTTGTTAAAATTTTTCATACAATTTAATTTTTAGGAAGTTTCACGAGAATGTTTAGAGGTGCTAGCAAAAATTTGCCGAACAGTTAGTTTGGCGAATCTCCAAATGGTGTTTCCCGACGCGAAATATTGGCGGAAAACTATAGCAGAAACACCTGGAAGTCCTTCTTCATACGTTACAACGTATTTAGGTAGGAATCTAAGTATAATTTTTGAACTCAATTGTTCGAAAATTAATTATTTGAAAGACGAATTACAGCTTTTTTTTCTGCATACTTACTGCAACACTTTCTCCTGCATTCAATATGAAATATTTGTACGAAGAATGTTTTGGTTGTTCAATGAAAATTTTAAAGGCGATTTTTTATAAAAATTGTTGTTTTGGAGTCTCCTAATGTATTATTTTTTCTTTTAAATTAATTAGATCGAGTTTTACTGCCGGTTTTGGAAGCGACCAACGATCACACCACCAGCAACATGGTTCTACGAATTATGGGCGAAGCTTGGCTCGATCATATCTACATAAATAAAATTAAGTTTACCAATCATGGAGCATTGCAACTGTTGGTGGACTTCGCCAGCGTTGGTGACTGGCTGATCAACTGCCCAATTATTACGCAAGAAGTACGAAAACATATGCTAAGAAATGAAGTATTGCGGCGATGTGAAGGTGTGGGTCGTCTTCTGCTGCGTTCACCAGGAGAACATATTGAAATGGGCAAGAAGAATGTAAAAGGTAGGCACAAATTGACAAATTGCAAATTTTACAAGGTTGTGATTTAATGGAACTTATTTGCGAGGTTTTGAAATCAGTTTATGTATAGAGACCGGAAATATATTCTTCGAATGAATGAATGTTGTAATTATGTTGAGTTCATTGAAAACTATTTTTATTTGCTCAAGTACATTGCGAATTCGATTCAAATTTCAAACCTTGGTTAATTAAATATTAAAAAAATTAAAGAACTTTTACCAACAAATCACAAAACTCTTTGAAAATTATTAATTATATGATTCTAAAAGAATGTAAATTATTTTGGAGGTTTTTCACATCAAAATGATTAAGTATTCATTTCTACTATCTAATAAGGAAGCTGAAAAGTATATAATGTCGTTCTCATCTGTAAACATCAAAATTTTATTAATCCCTAAACTAATGAGTAGTTTCCGTGGTATGGTTTAAGACTTTAATCTGTTTTAAAATCATTAATCAGAAAAAACCTCGTATGGTTCCCTAAAATAAGGTAAATGTAGATTCTTCTACAAAAGAAACTATTCTTCAGTTCCATCTTTCAAAGTAGCTACTATAAATTTGAACTTGTAAACTCCTTGGTTTATTCTTTAAGATATGATCTAACTATTTAACTTTGTATTGCTCTTAAGGTAATGTCCGAAGTACATTAATTGTTCCTAGCAAATTTTTGATTACTAATCTAGCAAATATTGATGTAGCTGCAAGAAAATGAACCCTAACATATAGTATAACCAGGAAGGCTAAATTTCATCCCTTAGTCTTTTCTGGGTCACCTCTCCCCCATTAAGTGGCACCAATATGACTTCCAAACCAAAATTTGCTTTTTCCCTGACTTTTGATCAATTTTGTAAGGAAGTTATGATTTGAACTTATTCAACGTACCTACAGTTTCTTTACATAATAACTAATATATTAATTTTCAATGAAAATTTTCCTATTTAAACAGTAATCAAATTATGAAAAAAATAATTCTTAGAATTTTGGGGAAATTCTCTGCTCTCGTGAAATGCCCCGACTTTTTTTGACCTTTGGATACGCGGTTTGACTATGCAAAATTCAAGCCCCCCCCCAAATTAAAGTACCATACAAATTTGGAAATTGTTGCAAATGAGTTTTTGAGTTCTCTGGAGATTTCAAAATCACTGGGCACGTTTCGGCACCAATCAACTTAAAGCAGGGGAGAATACCATTTGATAGATCTTTGCTATCTTCCCGTTTTTGGGTCTTTAATCCAGAAAATCGAAACATTGCTGCTTTTATTGGGTCTATGATACCAACAATTTTTCGCTACTAGCTGCAGGATAATATCGTATTACCCTTAAATTATCCATTTTAATTAATTCTTGAAAAAAATGTATACATAAACTCTTGCTCTTTTTCTTCAAATTATCAAAACAGGAATATAGAAATTTTTAATACAGTTTTAACAGAAATATATTTTTATTGCAAACACATTGTGACAAAAAAATGGGCACTTCGGTTTCGAAAAATGTATTCTGTGTACAAATTGATAGTAAACGTATTTAAATATTATTGTTTATAAATATTTTAAGCTTACAAACTAATAATTTTCATTTATCCATCTTTTACATTGGCCGCTTAGTTACATCCCTTTCCTAATCTTAAACTACTTTAAATAACAAATGATTGCCCTTTCTCATTTAAGTCAATGTTGACTTTCGTATTTCCGCCAATATAAAAAAAGTTAAATTTCATAGTTGTTTTCTCAATAAATTGTCTTTTTTAGGAAAAATATGTTCAAATATTCAAATCATTGGCCTAATTTGGGCGTTTTATGATACTTATAAAAATCTAAAATATATTACAAAATATATTTGGTGATCAATATTTGGAGTTTGAAAAATTCCGGCAAGTTTCTTGGTTTTTCTAGTTATTATAAATGCCTTGATTAAATGTATAAATTTATTTAAACAATTTTTATATAATTATATAAATAATAAACTCTTTAAGAAAAACAAACTTTTAAAGTTAAATAAATACGACAAATATATTAAGCTGAGCAAATGAAATACTAATCGACTCAATCATATTTTCTTATTGAATTTATTTGATTTTTTTTTAAAGCAAACAGAAAATGCACTCCATTATTTGTGTTTTGGGCGTGATGCGGATAATTTTCTTGGTTGAAAAAATATGATTTTATCACAGAAGATGTTGAGTACGATTATAGTTATTCTCCGTTGGTTTGTCGCTTGGAGGGTGGAATCAAATGTGGGGGCAATTCAGTCGGCAAATCGTTTCCATCGAGTTTTATGTTGACCAGATGCATTGCCAGCGCGAATTCATCATCGTCCAAAAAGCCATCCTTGTCCACGTCAGCCAATTTCCATATTTTACTAAGTACAGAATTAGGCAGTTGCGATTTCACCAGTTGAGATTTAGCAGCTGAAAATAATTAGTTTAATGTCTAAACGTAAAATTAAACAACTTACATAATCTAAATTTTCCTGCTTTTAGTTCAAATGTATGACTAATTTATTTGCAAGTACTCGAGAATTGCTTTTAATTAAAGATAATCAGTGACTGACTCATCAAATCTTTGAAAATCCTAAAGCAAATGCAAAAGTAATAATTTTATGATCGGTTTGTTAACCTTGGTGGAGTAATCAAAAAACACTTGAACATTTTATAGTAAATTGAAAATTCTTGAAAGATCTAAGAATATATTTAATTTTTTATCCAACAATGAACTCTTTGATAATGACCGAAAAAAGGCGAAGCTAGGCTAACTGAAGCGATAAAACTAATCTAAATATGAGGTATTCCACGTCAAATCGACCACTTTGAAAACCAGTTCAGTTCAATATTTCAATTTTAAGAAAATTAATATTAACTTCAATTAAAAAAAAATCCTCAAAAATTTGTCTACACTGAATTTTGTGGATTACGTATATGTAGAATAATTAATGTTAAAAAATAATTTCAAATCAAAATTGGCACTCTTAAAAAACATGTCAGAAGCGAACAATATAAAAACAGAACAAAACTATGTCAAAACAGAACATAATAGAAAAAAAATTGCATATTTATTTTGTACAATTTGTGGAAAAAATACAGTATGAACAAATTATTGGTACTTAAAGGGGATGAAGATAATTTATACTAAATAAATGCCAACCGATTGCGATGATTAATGTAATGTCAAATCTATTAAAGAGTCCTTTTTTGCTTCTTATTCTTTTTTAGCATTTTTGTTCTAACATAAAACCAATTTTTCTTCCAAACTAAAAAAAATAGAAAAAAAATTGATAAAAGTTAAAATAAATATTCGGAAGAGCAGAAAATAACATATAAAACTTATAGGAAAATGCTGAATTCAAAATTAGTAACTTAACATAAAATGCCTCATATGAACTAATGATATCAAGGTCTAAAATTTTTAAAAAAAAAATCGTATAATCTAAACTATCTGATTAAATCAGGCAATCAATTACTCAATAACTTGCGGATTTACAAGTGTAATTTTAAATTATGCAAGCTAAAGAAATAATTGCCGTTATCCATTGCATCAGACCATTTATCCTAATAATCCTAAATCAATTCTTCTTGTTGTCCAAACAACCTACATTTTCAGGACTATTTGCATTTGTATTACGAACGGAATTTGTCCAATTTATTTTCAACTACATGCAATTATGTAAAGCAGTTTTGATCGAGGCGTATTGAATTAATAGGTGTAATGTAGAACATTTTTCTCGATAAAAACTTGTAATCTTATCAATTTTGAAGAGCTAACAAACTTATTTTCATTGATATACTTACAAGAACCGGTAATTTTTCCATCAATTGGATCTAAAGTATTGAATATTTCATCATAAATGTGTTTGTTTTTGAGAACGATCCATTCGGGCTCGCCAGAACCAGCATCTATTCCCTCCCCTCGACGGTATCCGAAGGGTGAAGTCAAGTCTGCTACCCCATCAAAGGCACCACCTAAGAAATTAGTAATATTTTTTTAGACCAAGAATTATTTAATTTATTTAAAAGAAAACCACAGTTAGTTGGACTAATTTCATTGTACCTCAAATATGGATAATGTACCCTCGTTTTTTTTTTCTAATGTGTTTTAACAAACTGATAAAGAAATTGTTTTCAGACTATAATTATCAGGACATTATTTAAAAAGAAAATAATAACATGACCTTTTTTAATGCAAATACAACCTTGAATCATAATACTATAGAAAACCCTGAAGCCCAAAAATTGTTTTAATCATTGATAAAGTACAGTTTTATTGTTAAATGTGTTGAAATATAACTATTTTGCAGTCTACTGTTAGACGAGTGATCAAGGAAGCCGCTTTTAACTGGCAGGTACTGAGTTCGAATCTCGTAACGATCATATTATCAACTTCTCGGTTTACGAATTTTTAAAAACCCTCGAGCTACTAAAAATCATGATAGTTATAAAGCAACAGTAAATAAATAATAGAAATTTTTGGTTTTATATCCTAACAGTTAAAAATATTGTAAGAAAATTTATTAGAAAAATTTAAAATTCCATTGGGGGAGGATTCCACTTAAAATTTCATAGAGAGAAAGAATTTAAATTCAAATTTAAAATTCCATGGGCAGTTGGAATTAATAACTATTTTTCTTATTTTTGTTTTAATATGAAGAAAAAATAAATACAACTACAAAATGTAATTAAGAGTGCACAAAGTATGTATAATATGTGCAGTTCTAAGGAATTCTTAAAATAGTAACGGAGATAGTAATAATTTAAACATTCTATGCCAACGGAGGCCTGAAATTCCACAAAAGGATAACTTAATAGACAGTGAAACAATTTGAAACGGAACTTTAGGATTGAAATTAACGTTATTAAATAAAAACAAAATTAGAATTTTTATCAGTCTTTGGTAATTATATTTATTGGCCTACTGGTGGCCGAGTGACCAAGGTGACCCTTCAAAAACTGGTTGTTGTAGGTTCGAATTTCGTATCGAGGAAATTATCGATATTTCTCGATTTTTATTAACCCTAGAGTCTAAAAACTTTAGTAGTTATAAAGCGACGGTAAATAAAAATAATATATCATTTGAATATTTCTCGGAAACTTGAATAAATTATAATTTGATGTCAAATTTTCAAATTTAGCAATAATAGTGTAGTCTCAGCATTCTGGAGAATCAATGTATTTTTGTAAGAGGTAGTGGAAACCGCTATTAATTAATATTAGTAAAACCTTATAATACGTAAATCGATTTACGTTTTTTTTTAAATTGCCTCATAATTAGTTAATTTTTTAAAGCAAATGCACAAATATTAAATTTGTATAATCTTAAATTATGATTTATACGGTTTTGAATAATCCGAAACCAATTGACCATGTTAATTGAAGGATGCCCATTGTCCATACTAATATGGTAACTTTGTACTAGTTACTAGTAATTATATATAGTTGCAATTAAATGTAATTTGTTTAATAATAAAAGGAGACCCAGAAAAAAAAATCTGAAATGAGGAATTGAAGTACCTATTTACTAAAATTTACGATTTTTTTATTTTCGGCATGAACTAAAATAAGGAAGAATTTCCAACAATGTAAGGAATAAGAAGTAGGTTATTGGGTTCTAATTATTTATTTGTATAAGAGGAGAAACCTAAATTTTCATCCTTCTTGAGTAGGACAAAAGTTAAGGGTTAAGTTAAATGTTAGGATTATTTTATGTAATCGGGTTAAATAAAAATAGTAAAAAGGTAAATATAAATCTAATTACTAAGTCTAGGTCGAGTGGTCAAGGTGACCGCTCCAAAACTGGTAGATATTGGGTTTGATCCTGGTATCGAGCAAATTTTCGATATTTATCGATTTACGAATTTTTAGAAACCCTAGAGTCGTTAAAGACCTTAGTAGTTATAAAGCGACGATAAATAACAATTAAAAAAAAATCTAATTACTGACTTATCATTTAATTTTGGCATACACTAAAAGAAAAGTTAAATTAATGGATTATAACAAGTTACGAATTTTCATTCGATCGGTGACACTTGCTAATGCTATTAATGCTATCATATTAAAAACGTTACAATTTGATAGATTGTATTATAGTTTCCCAGATTTCTGTGGTTTGCTTTTATTAAATCATTGTTGTTTTAAAATATTTTACTAAAATTTGTATATTACCTTTGACTGCCGGTTCCATCGTCGAAGTTGATTCTTCCTGTGGAATCATACTCATCAACTTCGAAATATCCTCCGACAACATCTTATTAACTGTCTCCAACAATTTCGGTTTGATCAATTGAAATTTAGAAAAATCGTGAATTTGCAGATTTTCTTGCATTTTCTTCAAATCGGGAAAATCACCCGGTGACACCTGATGTTCTTTCTGAATTTTGTCGTATACTTGTCCCAAATTTTTAATCAGTTCCTTCTTTTTGCCGTCTTTTCCAAATACTGAAGGCATTTCTTTTTTTAGTTCACTAATTATATAGGCATGAACTTTGGCTAGTCGGGCTCGTTTGATTAGATCATTTAGTTTTCTAAGGGCTGCGTTTCGGGGCAGTGATTGAAGATCTTTGAATAGGTCCTGTTCTTCGTCTTCGAATAGTTTTCTGTTGGCAGCATAGCGTAGCGGTTGGTCCCAAAATGAACCGATGTACACTCGGGCGACTTCTGGGGATTGTAGGATTTTTCCTAGTGACCACATTAGGGCTCCGTAGACTCGCATTAGTTGTTGGTGGTCGATCATGTCGGCTTTGTTGAGGACGATACGGATTTTGTCGTCGTGGCCTCGTAACGCCTCAATCGATCGACGAAATTCATCGGAAATATCTAGTTTATGAGCGTCGAATAGTAAAATAATTCGATCTACTCTTTCGGCAAACCATTCTAAAACTCCTGTGAAATCATAGCCTCGGTCGACTCGTTGTTTTTCGCCGGAAAGAATTCCAGGCGTATCAACTACTGATAAGGTTTTTAAAACGGGTGACGCAACTGTTGAACATTGAAATCGATTTAGGAATGCGTTTCCAAATTTAGATAATGGACGAAATTGTTTTTTTGGGTCTACAACTAAAGCATTGCCAGGAATAATGCCTTCTTTTTCATCGTACATAACAGCGATAAATCGGTCGGTGGTGGGCTCCGGTCCGATACGTATTCCCGGAAAATCACGTTCAAGCAAATATTTAATGAATGTCGTTTTACCAGTGGAATACTGTCCGACAAGAAGGATCATCGGCTTTGCATCGAAATCCGCCTCCTCCAACTGTGGTGAATGGAAATCATGAAAGAAGTATTGTTGTTCCAATGGAAGTAATTTATCCTTGTAGATCTTTTTCAAGCCATTTACAACAGAATCAAACGCCTCTTGTTTTTCATCCGATTTGCTAAGCCAACTAAACATGGTTAAAATAGGCGAAATATGGGATTTTACACAGCACGAAATATGTTTCAAGGGTGGAATAAATCGAACACTACACGCTTGACGGTGGTGACGTATAAACTGTTGCAGTCATAGATGGTACAATACTTAATTAGCGTTTTATGTTGTGTTCAAAGTTATAAAAAGTATATCAGACAAAGATACAACAGCCACGCCTACGTCACAACATAATCAAAAAGTCACTCACGACAAAAATGAATGGTCGAGTTTTTGAAATGACTCATTCGACAGAAGAGGGCCTTGATGGGGTTCGAGTATTGAATAATTGCGCAAGACAAACAAAGCCACATGCAACTAATACAAATTGCGCACGAATTTTTAAAAATGCTAAAATTATTGCAGGTGTAGAAAGGAGTTTATTGAAGAGAACAATAAAACAAATATGGATTTATTTTATAAATAAGTTAGGCACACAATATTTCTAATTAGTGCTGAAAAAAACTTGTTAAAATACATACAGTATTATCAGAATTATACAATTTCTACTTTACACTTGAACGCAACAAATTAACACTTAATTAGTATTATGGCCTTAAAACTTAACATTAATTTAAATTCTCAGCTTATTAAAATGTATCAGTTATCAGTATTAGATAATAAAACTCATATCTCAACTTTTGGCAAGACTTCGATTCTTCCGGTGCTACGATTTAATGACAAATTCTTGATCTCGACAAAATAAAATGAAAAATACAATTTTTCGATGTCTCGCTTCGTTTACGAAATATCGATACTTAAAAATTGATTATTTTTCACTCTTGAAGATGAGTTTCTTTGGATTTTCGTGAAAAAAAAGATAAATGCTTACAACCGTATCGCTACCATTTTTTTTGTGCTAAAATACTACAAACTAGGGGTTCAGGGGGAAAGCCTCGGTGAGGATTGGGGAGCGTCGCCTATGTCTGGCAATATTACATTTTCGATTTTATTTTTAATTTAAGTCACGAGTAAGTCAGGCTATAATTAAATAAATATCTCATTTTTTGGAGAAGCCTTACCCCCCCCCAACCCCTACTAGGGCTTCGCCCTTGGACCCCTTGTTTATAGTTTTTTTAGCATAATAAAAATTAGTGGAGCTACGGTTGTAAGCATTTACCTTTTTTTTCATGAAAGTTCTGAAAAATCCGCCTAAAAAAAATTTTCAATGTTGAATTATTATTGAAACATTTTATTCTTCATTTTCGTTTTATTTCGTCGAGATCCACTAGAATCCGTTGATAAATAGTAGCACCGGCAGAATTGTACTATCAACTTATTAAAATGTATCAGTTTTAGATGATAAAACTAATATCTCAGCTTTTTATTAAATTAAAGAAGAAAATTTAGACTTTCTAAGATCCATTAAATGTTTTATTTTCCAAATTGGCAACGTTTCGTTGCTTATCGCAACTTCATCAGGCGTCTTGGATCACAAAAACGATTTAGTTTCTGTACTCGAAATATCCTATTCCGTGCATATTGCTCCTTAACAAATATATAACAAGTAATAAGATTTGTTAAAATTTGGTTTTAAATCCCCTGGTATTTTTTTTATTCCCTGATATTTTAAGATTGAATTAAATTCCCTGATAATTCTAGATTTTCCAGGTCTATGGTCACCCTGACCAGTAAAAGCTAATGCAAGCGTAAAAATTACGCAATCTGCTATTAACTTTATTTTTGTGAACACATTAGTGCTTTTTTCGGGTCAAATTACATACACGTACAAAAATCGAAGGCTTTAACTATATAATCTAAAAATAAACCTACCTCAAATAGTAAAAAAATAACTTCTTTTTTTTAGTTACAGAAGAAACGGAAAACGCTTCGGAAAACGAAAGTGGAGAAATAATGCCTGCAGAAATGTACGTTCCAAACCAAGAGCAATGGCTGGAGCTGCGAGCAGTTAAGAAAAAAACGTATTTTTTGCTTCCAACTTTATGCTGTGGTGTCGATTAATTATAGTATTTGTGATATTTTTCTCTCATCAAATTTAAAATAAAATTTTTAAAAGGTATATCTGTAAAAAAGGAAAACAAAATATCAATAATTCTGTCGAAAAATATTTATTGACTAATAAACAACGAAATAAAATGGAACAGAATAGCTTTTTTTCACAATATACTTTCACGTCTTGTTCTTAATTAATCGACTGAAATATAAATTATTCTCTTACCTATTCCTTAAACCAAAGTAAATGAGAAAGGAATGTTTTTGTTACAAACAGCAAAGTAAATTTTTATACATTGATGTTAGACATTCTTTGCAAGAGTTAATAAAAATGCGTACAGTCTTTTTCAGTTAATATGATAAAAACTAAGTATTACGTTAAATTAAATTCACAGCGCTATTTAATCGCATTCATTCAACTAATTATTAGAATTGACTTTTATTAATTGAAATTAGTCTTAATAGAGGTATTGATTATAGCATTTTCAATGACATTAGCTTAGTTAGCACCATTTTAGTAAGGCTGCTTGATGATAGTATTGAATGTTATAATCGTAGGACTTTTTATTTCTCAAGTTAATCACGAACACGTAATCCCCAAATTGAACTTTTTCGACTCCCAACAGTTGGCCGAGCTACAGAACTAAACATGAATTTGTTCACAGTAATACGATCGCCTAGTAATTCTCTTAATTTCTGTAGACCACTTTCATGCATATTCCCATGAATATCGAAAAAAGATAGGGTTGACATATCCTTCAACTTTCTAAAATAAAAATATCTGGCATTAATAAAACATGTGTTCAAATATCGTCAAATGAAATGAATCGTCAAATATAAAAGGGTATTTAAAAATGCACTTTCAATTTTTGGAATCAATAACTTGAAAAAAAAAATATATATATATATAAATGTATCTTAAATACCTGAAGTCTGTTAGTCGAATTGCATAACATCTTGACATTGCCAAGAAATTGAGATTTTTCAGTTCTAAAATAAAATTTATGGACTCTGACGTCAGTACATTACAATCTGAAAGGTCCAATTCTCGTAAATTTGGGGCAGAATTAACAAGCTCTTGAACCACTAAAATCCAATGACGATGAAATTAACATTTATTTGTTTAGATTAATTTCTTTTTCTTATACTTACTTTTATCAAAAAGAGTTTTCCGACATCCTGATAAGTTAAGTCGTGTCAAGGAACTAGGTAAGTTTTTACATAAAAAGCGCACTGATTCTGTACTCATATCGGCCCATGCCAAATTTAATTCGCTTAAACTAAAAAAAATACCATAAATATATACAAATAAAAGAAATAGCATGTTTTAGCTATATGGTCTATACCCGTTATTTCTATTATCAAATAATTTAAGATTAAAATACCTTTTAAAAGAAGTTATAAGTGCTTTGACTCCTTCAGTAGTTAAGCCATTAGCCATTGATAGATTTAAAACTTCTAAATTGGTGTTTTCACTTAAGTGTTTACAAATTTCTGTGTTGATGTTCACGTGTTCTAAGCTTAATTTTTTTAATGATTTACAACTAAAAAAATTGTTAAAATTTAAAACAACTTAAAGAATTAAAATATTTATAACTTACCTCTGAAATAATAATGCTAATGAGCTGCATTCAACCAACACCATACTAAGATCTAAATACTGTAGTTTACTTCTGAAATCATTTATGAAAACTTTTGAACTCGGAATAAATGCGGGTTCCTCAATCTGAAATAATAAAAGATTCTATAAGAAGAACTAAAACTTTATATGGATTGTATTTTCATATTTTCTTGATGGTTTCTACTTTTAAATAAGCATTATGATTCCTCTTCTCATTGGCCAGAAAGGTGTGAAATTGTCTATACATCGATCTCTTATACCGTACAATAAATGAACTGCTTAAAGTCACCATTTAATAAACAAATATAGTAAAAATGTTAATGAAATTATAGGACAACTCAATCTGAGGATTGTTGCTGTGGGTTTACCGATTGCATAAAACATATATTAACAGTAAATGAAACCTACTGGTGATCAAATGGTTAGTGGCCACTGCAAAACTTTTAGGTGTTGGGTTCGATTCACGTATCGAGCAAATCTGTAATATTTCTCGATTTGCGGATTTATATAAACCCTAGAGTCACTAAATCTTGGCAGTTATAAAGCGACGATAAATAACAAAAAAAAAATCAAATAGCAGATTTATTGCTTTGCGCATCGATAATTTCGATAATTATCTGCGACTACTAAAACTTCAATGATTTCCTATGCGTATGAGCAATTCATGTACTGTATGGTTTAAGATAAGCCATCATTTGTCAATACATCAATACATAAGCAAAACCCTATCACCTTGATTGAAAAGCTAACATCATTCGAATCTCCTGGCCAAAGTAAAGAAGAATCATGAGGTTAAAATAAAATATTTATCTACCCTTATACAAGCTTTCCCTCCCCTTAACGTTTTAATTTGGAACCATAATATTTAGATATGTATTTCGATTGCCAAGCAAAATTCATCAGTGGTTATCAAATAATATTGGATCGCTCTGTAACTGCTATGCGATGAAGTTTGCTTGGCAATCGAAAACCGTATCTGAGCATTACATCAGTATTTCATTTGTTTGAACTATTGTTAAAATTTATGTTTACAGTTTACTTTTGTAAATTATTTATTACATATATTGTATCAACAGTATAGCTGTTCAGTCAGTGAAAAAATCCAATTTGTTAATGGTTGAAGTTTCCCTTAACCAATGAACACTTATTCTCTATACTTTTACGTATGATGGTTTACCTGTGCTTGAGAAAGTCTTAATATTTGAACTTGACGTTCTACAATGTGTCCCAATGCTCCTGGATACAATGTTTGATTAGATAAATCCAGACGAGTCCATAAAAATTCATCACGGGATAGTCGACAAAAACGTTTTGAGACTAAAGAACATTTGGTGAGAGTTTCTTTTGGTAACCATTTTAAAATTTGGAGTATCACTTCATCCGATAATGAGTTGATGTAATCTGAAAAGTTATTGAAAATGTAGTTGAAAAATTATGAAAGTATATAGAAATATTCTTATAACTATTAAGTTCCGTAGGAAATTGTAAAGAAATAGTAATGATAAAAGAAAAATGTGGAGAAATAAAGGTAAGTCTACGAAGGTTAGACCATATGTTTTAAGTTTTTGGCACTTCGGTGGCGAGGAATCCAGGTGCATAGACTAGGACATAAAGTGTTCAGACCAAATTGACCCAAATGACGTGAAGAATTCCGAAATTATTCAATTTTGGAATTATTAGCATCTAGTTGTATTTTCGTTGTGGAGAGAAATACAAGACTTTTACCTGGTGCATCAAGAGAGGAAGTTGGACGGCGTTTTACAATTAAAAAATCGTTTATATCATTGACTGCTTGAATTTGCTGCCGTAGGTTTGAGTTTTCATCTTCGATTTTCTTATTGGATCCGGTAGGGGTAATATTTATTTGTTGGTGTAACGATGGCGAGGTGTCGACTGCAGATTTACTAGATGAATTAATAATCTCGGAACTTAATAACATATCAGATAAGTATCCATCGTGACTTGGGGAGGAGATAGAAAGACGATCATCGGTTGCGTTGGATGTTTCTTCGTTTAAATCAAATCCACTAAAAATTACACATTCGCTCGATTTTTTCGATATTTCATTTTCCTCGAGCATCCCCAAACCGAGATCGGCTAGCTCATCCCTTGCATCTTCAACACTTGTACTTAAAGTCCACGGTTTACTCTTCTTTAGTGGTCGATTTTCAATGTCCGAATCGTCATCTTCGTTTGTATAATTTCGTTTACTAAAAGTTTCAGTAAGCATTGTAAATTAAACAATAGAAATGCAATAAAAAAATAATTGAAAAATGAGAAATTCGCGAACTTCTGCACACGTTTCGATTATCTATGGTTCTTAAAAAGTATTACCATAATTCCCGCTAATAACATTTCGCTAACCTCAAAGCAGAAAAAAAAGCGGAATGTTCAAAAATTTGAATAATTTTTGGTGACATTGTTTGAAAACGGGTTAATCACTTACGTGTTTCTTTTGGGTGATGGACGATGCGTGTTTGGATCAATTTCTTGCAGGACATTACTTGATTGAGAATTCATTTTCTTTATACTGATTTTTCATATTTTTGTTTAATGTAATGCACTTGCTGCGCATTAGAAATCATCTGGTCCGCCCAGGGCCTCGGCACTCTTATGGGAGACCCAAAAATCACCAAACAGCAGATGAGAGGTAGCCTTATGTAAATGTCCATATGTTAAAAGAGATAGATTTCCACAACAGGTCTTTCATTTTTTCCTATAATACGATTGGCGCACCTGGGGTCATGGACGAAGAACGGTTTTTTATTAGTTCTAAGGGTTCTAAACGTTCCTTACTGTTCGCGACACAATCACCGCAGGACGTACAACGACTGCGTTTATGTTCTGCTTTTAATTGATAGATGGTGTTAACAAGCACAGACAAGACAGACAATGTAATTTTGGGGTGTTTCAAGGCCAACTATTCTTTCCTTTGTAAGTGGTGAAGTGGGGATAGCTTAGTGAGGAGAATTGTCTCCCTGTTGTCGTTGTTGACATTGCAAATGAATTTAAAACTAGCAGACTCGAATATTAAGATTTTTAAAAATATTTCACTTCTTCAACGATGAAAAATTTATATTTTTGAAATTGGAAAAAATACTTGTGGACCTTTTTTCATTTTCCTAACGATTATTATTTTAACTTGGTAAAAAAAAAAAATTTCCGCGTCATTAAATTTTAAATTTATTTCATATAATTCATTTATAGGATATCGGTTATTTTAAAAATACAATATTTCCATGTCAGATGTTAGCCGACAACTGGCGATTGGAAATTTAAACGATCTTTAACATTAAAAAAAGATATTTAAAAAATTACTCTTACGTATTTCTTCATTTTCTTACACTATTTTTTTAGTATAATAATGATAATTACCCTAGACACAAATTTAAAAAGTCTTTTCCACCTAAAAGTCATAACAGTATTTTTCATTAGAAAATAACAACCAGCCGCAATTCGATTATGACTTTATTAAACTATAAATACCTGTTGATTCGTTTTTTATGTATTATAATTTTTATAAATAGGTTCATACAACGTAATCATACAATGTATGATCGTGTATGATCGTGTATACATTGCAAAGATTTAAGCTTTGTATCTATTGATTTATTTCTCAAGCAAAAAATTTATCTCTCTTGAGTGGTTCATTTTTTATAACAATTAACATTTTATTCGAAGGACCATATTTTATGATCGTGACAAAATATAAGGTTTGCGTTATTGACAATGGGGGTCCATTTATACATGTGGGTGCATTAGGTTTTTGTTTATAGCGAAATTTGGTGCTATAACTAAAGGGTTACGATCGCCGCAATTATGATTATTAATTTCTTATTTATTTTATTTTCAATAATGTTAACAATGCCAATAACTTCGTTACTATTTGTTCTCCATTATACAATTCATAGCCACTATTCCAAATTAAATTTTCAATTCATGGCCACCTTCAATTTGAACCAAGTTTCTTAAACATCGATAATAGTTTATATGTGACTCATTGTTCTATAGCATTGCTTATGAACGTTTTTTGCTCCAAAAATAAATCTTTTTCTTCAACACTTTTACGATACTTATTAAAACATCGACTTTACTCACATACTCTTTCTTAAAATTCATTTCTAATTGTTTTTTTTTTTTAATTTTCATTTCAGTATCGCACCTATGTCTGCAGAATGACGTAACTCAAAAAAAAAAATTTTCAGCCAAAAATGATTTTTGATCACAAATTTTTCATATCTACTTTCACTACGAAATAATTTTTTTTGGAAAACAATAATATTTCACTATTAAGGATATATACAAGTGTGCATTAAGAGAAGTAATGAAGGCAGAAGTTTATTTTGGCTTCAGGAGTAATGAGTAAGGAGGTAGGTAGCCTATTATAGGCTGAAAAAAAGCTTCGGGGTCGAAGTGGAAGTGAAGATGTGACGCCGCACAAGGATAGATTTAAGTGGGGTACGGGGGCATGTGTCCCCCAGGGTATATTTGTGTATTGAGGAGATCCCGTCACAGTACTTAGAAGCAAATGAAATCATTAAAGTTGTGAAAATATATGAATAAAATAACAGAAAGAACATTAGTGAAACTCTTAGTCTATTTCTGGCCGGAATTGCGAATTTTTTTTCGTTACATCCCTTTGTAAACATATATGATTAGAACCCTACATGAAAGATGATACCGTGCCCCCCCCATAAAAAATAAATCCCGAATGTGCCCTTGACGCCACAAGTACCAATGTTTGAAAATTGCAGCCATGTTTTGCTTTTTATTTGTTTAAAATGATCGTAAAAAAAAAGAACAAAAATTATTTGTAGAAAATTACTAAAAGCCTTTTGCCTTTAGATAGCAAAATTTGGTCATTTGGAACGTAGGAAAGTAAAACTTAGTCGGAAAATGTTATGAATGTTTGTAAGTTAATTTGTATGTTAAACATTTTTCCGAATATAGACAAGTTGTCCGAAGAGAAAAGTAATAATTATTTTGAAACATTACTAAACTTCTGCACTTAAAAAATATAAAATAAGAAGAAAACGTTTATGTACTCCACACGAGAAGGAAGTGAAACCTTCAAAAATGTGAACTTGAAAAAAATTAGAGGAATGTAAAATTTAAAGAGTAGGATAGTTGTAGGGTTGAGTTATGATTACATAGGTACAAAGTATGAAAAAAAAATATAAAATAAACACATATATGAAATATATTTTTCCAGGCATGGAGTTTGTATTTTCCATAAATGATACGAAAGGTTTATGCCGACTGAAGTAAGGAAAAAATACTTAACTTTCGTTTTGAAGAATATATATTTTGGGAATATAAAACGTAAATTAGATACTAGTTTTGATATTTTCATTGATACCGTACGAATGTTGTAGATTGTTAAAATACATATGGTGCCCAGAAATAAAACCAGACTTACTGGGGGCCAAGTAGTGTAAGTGAGCTTTCCCAAACTGGGTTCGAATCTCGTATCGAACCAATTGTTGATATTTCTCGATTTACAGTTTCCTATTAACAGTACAGTCACTTAAGACCTTTGTAGTTCAAAAGCGAGAGAATTAATTAAGTAAGTCCTCTCCGATTTCTTTGTACGGAATCACCATCATATTTATTTTAAAGAATATACATATAAACTTTATTAAAAATTTGGATACTTCTTTCAAACATTACAATATTTAATTATTATTACAATATTTGGACAGATATTTGAACCAAAAAAAAAATTTCTAGTTCCAATTAAATTTTATTAAAAATTAAAAGTATACTTTGTTAGAAAGTAGGTATAATTTATTAAATAAGAAGGAAGAAACAGTCGATTTTAGATTATTGTCTTAAAAAATCCACTAGGAATGCAGAGAAGCGTCATTCATGGCTGAAGTGAAAGATTTAATTGATGCTCTAATTTCTCAAACAAAATGGAGGTAAAAAAAACTTCATGATATATCGTAAGATTTAGAGTATTTAGAAGAAGAATTTTGTGGTTTACAACTGAAAAATTCAAGAGACATACATTCGGTTGAATTTTCTTCAAAAATATGAAGTTTTAAATATCATACAACGATATAAATCCAGAACCTGTGAACAGCTTCTTACTTGGATATTTCAAAAATCATACACAATTATGGATTGATAGAAACCAAAGCAAACTTGGAAGTCGCTTAAGTGAGAGAGGTAAAGTAAAAGTTTTTAAATAAATTTAAAATAATTTTAAAATTTGCCGTGTTTATGTAAATTATCACCTCATAATCTGAAATTAAAAGTGGGATGAGTACTTAAACAGAGTAGAAGTAGAAGATATAAAAAAACAATGTCTTTAGGAAAACACCCGAATTGTGATGGAAAAATAAAGGAAGGACGTTATTGAAGCTTTCACTATGAAACGAAAAAACAAAGGTGAAGATGTTTTGATTACACAAATCCCAATAACCTCGAACGACATGCCGCGCGACTTAAAAGAAATGAATTAAAAATGTGGTACACATTTGCAATGTCGAAAAATAAATTACAAAAAGCAGTTATAGAATGGTTGTGGTGACAATTTTGAAAAATAATAATTTTCACATTACTTATTATGTATCGATTGTAAACACAAGTACACACGCAAAGAAAATATTTCGTAAAATAAAAAAATAAATCGCACTTAATAAAATAAATCGCAGGCACTGATGCGATGTGGAACGTAACAAATGCAGAATGAAATATAAAAATTACGTTAATTGTGAAACTCTTCTGAATTAAGAATTAAATAATGATATACATAATGATAACACATAAATGAAATAATTAAGAAGGTCATATTGAAACGGTAGCTACGCGTTATAATACAGAAAAGCAGAGCCTAAAATGATTAGAAAAAATGTATCGAAATAAAATGTGAGAAAAATATGTAGGTAAATACCAAAGGAAACCGTAATCTAGTGAAAGTATGAAATAAACATTACGTGCGATTCTCCAGCCTACCGAATATACATAGAAAATATAAAGTATAAATGTAAATATAGAAAATATAGAAAAAAATCGGTCGAGCCCTGTCGTGACATGAAATTTGACGTAAAAGAAGATGAGACAATTTCTGGACAAATATTCTATTAATTTCTAAGATAAATTGTTATATTAAATAAATGAGACACAGGGGAACGTGTTTCGTACATAGCAATACATTCATTACTATTTAGAAGTAGTATGTATAGTTTGATATGATTGGTTTTTAAAATTTTTATTTGATGCATATGTATGTACGGTTTATCTATACACAAAGATTATTGAGTCAATCAATGAAAATACGGAGGTCACTATTGCTAACGTACAACAAACATGATGTGCAAAAGCCGCCGATTTAAAGAATTGGATTTTGTAAATATCAAGACAGATTAATAAAGATAATAAATGAAACTAATATATTAAGAAGGAAGTAAATGAAATAAACTAAACAAAAAAGTTTACCTTACTTAAATAAAGTTACAATTAGTAAAAAAAAATTTAGAGATGTATCATAATTTCAATGATAATCAATGCGTTTATGTCAATGTGAAATAAAATTAATATTTATTGAATATAGAGCTTAGCATGCTTTACAATGTCAAATATTAGTATTAGGTAATGGAAAATAATAAAGTATTAATGAAGTAGTGTAACAATGAAGTAGAATATGAAGTAATATATGAAATGCAGTAATTGAAGAACGTGATCTGCATAAAATAAATATTTCTCCACAAACACAAAGAGGAATGCAAACCCAATGAAATAAGTATCAACATATTGAAGCACCATAGCAGTTGATAAGAAAAACGTAGCATGAAAGGATAGTTAAAGTATGCAGTAACAGTAACAATTGAGTTTTGCAAAAAACTTGTTCTTCTTTATAATTACCTTAGACAAGAAGTCTTCGAAAATTTAACGTATATGGAAATTCTTCATTGTAAAATAAATGCAAAGCAGCATATAGCTGCCTAGAAAGAATAAGACGGTATAGGGGCATTTTACGTGAAGCGGACAGCGAAAAAAAGTGACGTTCTGAAATTTGTTAATATTCGAGATAATTATATTTCTAGTAAGAATGAATGTGTATGCAAAAAATTTTTTTCGAGTGATGATTCTTTGTCAAGTTAAACGCTTCTAAAGAATTGTCGTTTTTGAAATATGTATTTTTTGAAAAAATAAATTTCCAATTAATTTTTTTTAAGATATTAAATATGACGGTTTAAATAGAAAATTAAGTGTTCTTTCTAAGTAAAAAATAAAACTGGACATTTTAATTTTTTTTTAATATACAAAACTGGAAGTAAACTTTTCAAATTAGAATTATAGTAACTTCGACCATTTTGTTTTTTAATTTTTTTATTTCAAAATATAGCCTAAGTAAAGTACATTTATAATACACCAGAAGTTTTATAATGGAATCTGCAATAGTATAGAATATAAATGAATTAAAGTGCATACGTGTCGTACTAAGCGTCGTACAATGTCTTCCTTAGGTCAACGTATGCAAAGTTAGCACCCCATCGAAGGATTTGCGAACTGGTAATGATCTTAATCGTTAGATCTTTGGTAGGTCAGTTGAGGTTCGATATTGTTTTTTAATAAATAATTGTTGAAATGTAGGAAAAAAAATTTGCATGTTAGCACCTCATTTGAAGGAAATAAATTTATTTTGATGTTTTTGCATTCTTTATCGTTAGGTCAGTATTTGTCCATCAATTTTATTATCATATTATCACATTCTAATTTGAAAAGATTACTTTCGGTTTTGTATATAAAAAAAAATTGAAATATCTAGTTTTATTTTGTATTTAGAAAGAACAGTAAATGTTCTATTTAAATCGCCTAAATCGCTATATTTATATTTTAAAAAAAAATATTCGAAAACAAAAAATTTAAATGTAATAATAAAAATAACGAAAATTCTTAAGAAGCTTATAACTTGACAAATAATCAGCATTCGAAAAATATATTTGACACACACATTCATACTTACGTATAATTATGCCGAATATGAACAAATGTGAGAACGTCACTTTTTTTCGCTGTCCGCTTCACGTGAAATGCCCCTATATTCATAAACCTATGTAAGTGTCAAGGTGGGAGTTGGAATATTATATTTCTCAAGGAGTTAAGGGGAAGAAATGTATGGTTCACCAACTTTTAGTTTTTCTGCCGCGGCAATACTGGTAAAGTGGAAGAGAGAGCGATGAAATGGGCGTTATTAGTGATAGTTTTGGGGAGAAAAAACTCACACTCCACAAAATTGCACCAATAACGTTGCTCGTTTAGAAATGACGCGCAATTCAACTTCAATCCAACGTTGAGAGAAGTGGAGATGTTTAGTATCGTACAAGTCGTGATCAAGAGTGGTGTGTTTCAAAGTGTAAAGTGTATCAAGTGTTAACAATGAGAGACGCTAAGAATTTTGAAGAAAATACGATGAAAGTAAGTTTATTTAGTGGAAACAACAGTTTTTATTTTCTTCCTTTATATTTATTTTCTTGTTATCAAGAGGAAATATCGCTCTTGGTAATAAGAAAATAAATATAAAGGAAGAAAATAAAATAAAACCACCTCTCTCCCCGAAGGGAAGCAGGGTGCGCTATGGATGGTGCGCACGTTTTCTGTCCCTTATCTGCTGTAATCTCGTTTTGAAGTGGAAGAGAAAAAGATATACTGGGCGTTCTTAATAGTGTTTCATGACGACGATCATCATAAAATTGGAAAATGGGTTGTAGAGTCGCGCAATCTAGCGGTAAAAAATTGAAACAAATTGTAGATGATGAAATATTGTGCAATCTAAACAATTACTTAATTGTGGAAAAAGACAACATAATTTTCAAAATTTTATGAATTATTGCCAATTCCACATTAATTTGAGAAATCATGAAATTTTGTTTTCTAAATTTATAATAATAGTAACAAATATTTAGTGATATAAAATGTATAAATAAATTTAAAAAAACATATAATAAAAACGTTTTACATAAATAGCAATTAGAAATATTGAATAATTGCATGAAATTGTTTAATATGTAAAATAAAAATGGACTAAATAAGAAGAATATATGAAATTGAAAGGAAAAAGTAGGATTAGAAACAGTATTATTTGTAATCAAATAGTAGTATAAAGGTAGAAAGTAGTGGAGTTATTGTACCCTTATACATTTGGCGTTGTTTAAATGAATATAGAGAAAGCTGGTTTGTAATCAATCATTAATGCACGAAAATTTTTACCAAATAATGTGAAACTTATATGTAGTTTTTATTATAATAATAATATTAAGTAAAGATCAAACGAAAGAGTTACTCCAATTGGTTTTGGTAGATATTGCACAAATATTTAGAGTACGTAATGAAGTCAGGAATACCGGTTTTCCATCGTAATTTATTAACTATAGTGAACTATAATAGTTTGCAGTATCTAATAATAGAAGTTGAAGTGGCATAATTGTCGTACGTAAAATTAAACCAACTAAAATCAATATTTTACAGCAAATGCAGAAGCAACGTAGGAGAAATATTGAGAATGGCAAATGATTTCATAATGTTCTACGGTAAAGAAACAATCACGAATGGAAACGAAAAAATGGAATGGAATGCGATTGAGATTTGAAAGATGGAGAGCCCTGCCTGAGTAACGCTGGATGCGGTGAATATACAAAACAAATGTAAATACTTAATTTAAAAATAATGATTAGATACTTTATTTAATTGCAACTCATGTATATGAAATAGAAAAGATTTTCAATTGTACCAAACAGGTAGCAAACATTTTATTTTGAAAAAATGGTAAATGAAGATATTTGTCGAAAGTGAAGAATAGCTATTATTGGTAAAAATGATTGTAAAGTTTTTCATTTTTTTTTGAACATCAGTTATCTGTGTGGTAACTGTAGATCACAGAAAGAAGTTATTACAATTTTTGTTGTCAATCAAGTCTATATTTGTGGTAGAACGGAAAAGAACAAAACTGAAAATTACGAATAGCGTTTTCCCATATTTTATTTATTACAATGAAATAGTAATAGCTGAAAATACGAAAGTAGGAGTATCATTTAAATACGTTCAATAAAATTAAATTTTATTAAATATTTTACAATAGATGCAGTGGAGGCATTGGCGACGTGGCAAGAAGTTCGTGTGCAGCAGAAGCGATTCATAATGAACACGGAAAACAATCGCCCGGAAAGGGAAAACCACATCATTCAACAAAAGGCGTTTGGGATTAGGCAGGTGTACGGTATTCACTGAGTATTATTTGCTCTGATAAAATTGAGAACCAAAATAAATTTCATTGCAAGTCATGAACGTAAAGTATAAATGAATTTAGATTAAATAAAACAATAATTGTTAAGTAGTTTGTAAGTAAGGCATACGAAATAGAGACGGAGAAAGTCGTAGAAAGATTTCTAAATGCTTTTTGTAAATTTGAATTGAAGTACAATCCCCGGCTATATTAATAGACGCACCATAGATTTTGAGGAAAATATGAAGTAATAGCTATTTTATTTTGTGTAACAATTTTTTATTCGATTTAACGTTCTTATAAAGATATAATTTTTTACACTTATTACCAAATAATGTGGCAAAAAAAATTATATTTACAGAAAAATAACTTTTACGATAATTTAAAATATCTTCTTAATTATGGCAAACTTAATTGTTTAATATTTAATTAAAAGCTCTTTTACTGCTATTAAAGCTTCAATCATTCGCAGCGTACTGTATATGTAGGAATAATGTCCACTGCATTTGTGAATGTTGATTATATTTATGAATATTTTTCAAAGGGTTATTTTTCTGATGTTATCACTTATTTAACCACGTTTCTCGCCATCAAAGCCCACATATTTTGAACGGGCTTAAAATAAGGGCTTTTACCTAACAATAGGGTAATGGGGGTAATAAAGAAGACTATACTGTTACGTAGAAGAAATATTTCCTAAAAACCTACTACTTTCAGTAATGCAAGAAGGAAATATTATAAAATTAAATTTAGTAGAAGATATAAAATTGGAAAAATACTTAAGTACGTCTAATAATTTCATCAGGGACTGTAAGTTAAAGCATTTGTATGAAACACAGATTTGAAAGACTAATTATTGGAAAGAAAGAATGTAAGTTGATAAATAGTGAATTAGTTAAAGAGAATTCTATAAACGTACGAATAAAGTAAAAAGTTTTGGAAATATAAAAATGAAAAGAAAAACGTTAAAAATTTAAAGCACGAACATGAGAAATTTAATCGCATAGAAAATGATAAAAATGAAACAGACTAAGATATAAAAAAAATTTCTCTGTGTCTTAAACATTATTTAAAGTTACAAGATACGGTTCGTTTTTAAAAGTATCAAAAGTACTAGTAATTTTTTGTTAATAAGTAAAAGAAATAAGATGGAATATATTAAAAATATTTAAAAGCAACTATAATACTTAAAGAAAAAAATATACCTAGTTGTTTGTAACAGTTGTGATGGAAAGTAATAAGGAATAATATGGTCAGTGAGTTTTGTCACAGCAAAAGTAAAAAAAAAACAATGGAAGTAGTCTAAGCCTTGAATAAAGTAAAGTAGTTTAGAATATAAAAAATTATTAAAATTGTATGTAATGAAAATTAAGAATGTAACTGTTTACCAAAGGAAAGTATAAAATTGGACAAAATGCATTTTTAAAAGTAGGAAGAATAATGTGAAATATATAATTTGTATGTGGGAACGATTTGGTATAATAAAGAATTGGATTGAATTTTTTAAATCGAACTTTAGAAAGTGCAATTCGTTTTATGATTGAAATATGATATTATTGGAAAAATGCATTATGTGTAATTTGTAGATTGAAAGTAATTTACGTAAATGTTACGAATAGAAGTAGTGTATTATAATATATTCCAAAAAATTGGAAATATGTCATTGCTATAATAACGTACTGTGTGGAAATGTGAAAAGTGCAAAAAAAAAGAAGACAGTACAAACACTTAATTAAAAGAAGCAATTGAAATTCTAATGAAGCAATTTACATTAACGAAAGCAATAATATTGTTCAGTTGCAAACAAGATATAACAAATTTAAGGAATAATACTTTTGAGAAACAGAATCAGAAGATGGCTGTTTCTTTTACAATAAATCATATTTAATGACTGTAGAAATAAGAAATAAAAAGAATTAATTGAATGATTAATTACTTACTTCAGGAAGGATGATTATGTGTTAGTGGATGTAGAAGAGGAAATATTTTAATAAAGGAAATTGATTACGTCAAATTATTTGTAATATAAAAGAAGAAACAATATGGTTTTGGAAGCGTAAATGCTTGGAAAAGTGTCATTGTGTATTAGTTTTACAATTTAAATCGTATATAAGTGTATAACTGGAGCCATAAAGTTAATATAGGAAAAAAAGAAAAAATTAAACGATGTACGAACCGAATAAAGAAAATAATAACGAATGAAATAAAGAAGAAAATAGAATAAAATACTTTGCCTGATTTTGGTGCTTCTGAAAGTAATACACGAAAAAAAGAAATAAATAAATTGAAAACAAAAGTTTGCGAAAGTTAAAAAAAATTAAAATCAACATTAACATTTTGAAAAAGGGAAATGGAATGCAAATATTAATTGGCTCATGAAAATGCACAGTAGATGTTAGCGTGGCAGCAAAATTTTAGGTTGTGTAACAGTTTCTCATCACTAAGTAACTTTGTTGTATTATTGAAATTATGTCTCAAAACGAGGAAGGTAATAATCAATTACTTAAATTTTGTGTTTTTGGAATTGGAACGTAAGTAAACAATGTTTGCCATTTTACTACTATTTGAATTATAAATATTGAAAAAGAAAAGGCGAAAATTATGAAAACTCAATCTCAATTTAAAAATGTTAAATATTTTTATAATTGCTAACGAAAAATTTCTTCAGTGCATTTACTATGTAGATAACAAAAGGACCTTATGATAACATTATTTGTAAGGCAAGATGAAGAAATTATAATTTATCTATTTTAGGAAGTAATACTGTAGTATATAATCAAGATTATTTAAGTAGAAAGTTATGAAATAAATATTTTCGAAAATTAGGAGGTTCCTATATGAGGAAATAATAAAGAAAACTTTTATGTTAGCATTTGTAAAAAATTATCTTGACAATTGGAGGAGTAGTTTAAAGAGAAACTATGAGAAAAATTATATATTAATAACTGAAGTAATGTTAATTTTAACTACAACCAATTTTTACAGTATGTATAAAGAACAATGTATAATGTAGTAGTAATGTATGTTTGAAAACAAAAACGTATAATAATAGTGTACGGACGGTACTGACATATTTTTTGCAGAGATAATTTAAAAAATTGCGAGAAAAAAATTGTTTAATTTTATATTTTATTTGAAAGAAGTAAAAATAAGTACCTAGATTTGTACAATATTTGTTATTACAAGATGTAGAAGTAAATTTACGCAAATGTTATGAATGTAAAAAATGTACTTGGGTAAATAAGAAAAAATGAATATATTTGTAATTTATTTAATAATATTTTAAAAACTTGAACAGCAGTGTAAAACAAAACTGTATGTTTTCTATGAAAAATAAAGAAATATATATATTTAAAAAAAACATTTTATTTTATTATACCTGTAGAGAAATACAATAAATGAACTTGTAAAATTTTTCATTTTTAAAGTCATCAAAGATATAAACCACCTGCAGTCCATTCACTTCTATAACTGTTTCCTTCCAATTGTATGTACTAGTCCGTCGAAACTTATAAAGTAGTGATACGAGTTTAGTAAAACTGCAAAAAATGGTATAGAAATGTGGGATCTGCTGCGGTCAGCTGATTTTCAAATAACATTAGGTGCCGAACCCCTGGGTCCGCCTGTTCCCGCCGTTCACACTTCGCATAAGCTACATATGCATCTACTGAAAACGAATACAAACGGAAAAACACGAGTAAATACTTCGAGTTCATTGATATGTTGGATACTATACTATATATACTATACGTACTATACTATATATAGCATATATTATCGTATGCAATATATACCAACGGAGTTAATGCTTTATTTGGAGCTTTTACAGCGAACCGTAGCGATAAATTAAATATTGTTTATATTGTTGCATATTCAAATCGAAAAATAAAGTAAGCCTCTCTAAAAAAACCTCTAAAAAGCCCTCTATAATTAGGCCTCTCTAAAAATTAATAGTGCCCAACCGAAGCTAGTTTTTCCGGCCGAAACCGAATTTCAGCATCAGTTTCGACCGAAACCGAAAGTCCAGTTAGACACTTAATATTAAATTTATTTCAAGTACTTTTTTCCTCGATATTCGCGCTATTAATTATATAGTATTACAATTGAAGATTCTTTCGAAAAATATGCCAACGTTTCGATGTCTTCTTAACGTTTTTTTTTATCCTAAAGATTTATCCAATTATCTACGAATGATGCAAGACAATCCTTTTAAATTAAAGGTTCGTTTTATTAAAAAAACGAAGGCGAATTTGTCAATTTTCCTGAAAAAGGGATGCAAGGATTTTATAAATAAAGTACACATTAGTAAAAAAATCGGTCTTTATATAATATTTTTATGAAATAAAGCACACTTGGTACAAAATATGCCTGTCATATTACAATATTATTTTTTTGTGTTTTTATTTACTTTTTTAAATTTTGTAATTGTAATAATGAAAATTTTGTAGTATTACAATAAACGAAAAATATTTATTGTAAAATCAAATTATAAGAAATATTATTAGCGTTAAAGTAAATAGTACGATCGAAACCTAAACAAATATTATGAAATTCCTATCAAAATATTCGATAAAAAATTATTTGGAGTAAAATAGAATAAGCAGCAGTTTTCCACGCACTAGAATACTTTGACACCAGAAAAAAATAATTTTAATAAGTAGGTGGTAGAAAAGTCAACCGTTTTAAATAACATTATAAGTTAAAAAGTGGATTGTACGATATTTTTGTTGAAAACTATATTTTTTTTTTTGGTTTTATATGTATCAAATGGCACCTCACAGCTAATAACTCCGTGTTTTTGTCGTCAATTTGTAAAGTGTTTTTTTTTTATTGATGGAAACTATTTTTTGGCAATTTTTTTTCCTAAGTTTATTAAAAAGTATTACTTACAAGTATTATATTAAGAGTAGTAATCTTTTCTATTTGTTTTCCATACATTAATATGTGGATCAGTAAAATATATATTTTATTATTAATATAATATTTTTTTCTTTTTCTATTGCCAATATACATTTTTTTAAATATTTTAATAATCTACTTAAAGGTTGCTTCACAAAAGTGGTGTTTGAAAATTTACTACATCCACCTCATTCAGTCTCACATTTTCAAGGTATCTTAGTAGCCGATAATTTTTTTTTCACTCTTAATTTATTGTAAAAAAATAAAAGATTTCAAACTCTTACCGGCTAAATTCGATCATTCTTTTACGCTACTTATTAGAAGAATTAAAATTTTGTAAGAATTTGAAATGATAACTTTTTTTATAAAATATCTTGGTTTTAATACTAGTCGGAAGGTTTAAATTTCACAAAATCTACAATTTATTGTAATATTATACGTCAATATAGGATTTATAAAGTATAAGAAATCTACATAACTACTAATTGATATTAACAAATAAAGCTCTTTAAACGAAACAGAGGAAATAAAATTTTGAATAATTCATAGAAAAAACGTTAGTATTATTATATTTCTTAAAATTTATTAGATTAAAGCTTAAAAGAAGAAAAATCTAGTTGGACTTTAAGTTAACGTTCTTTCTACATATGTATTCCAAACATGTGTGTGACAAAACAGAACTTGTCAATATGTATTTTGTTCTTTTTTCAAACTATCCATCTTTCAAATGTATGTTTTCTTGGATCTTCAATGTCACGACATGTGTTTTCAAGATCTCTTTATGGTGTTCTGTTTTGTCCAGTCGCAATCTCAAATCTATTTGATTATTTTTTTACAGACTAGAAATTAGAAATATTAAGAAGTTTTCGTAAGACGATATATAGCAAATTACAGTCTAAATTGAGCTTAAGTAGTTTGAAATAGCCGTTATGAAACAGGATAATACAGCTTTACTTTATAACTAAATTAATAATTCTTTAAACACTGACAACCTATAGTACATGTAAGTAGATCTGCTTGAAGACAAGATGTTTTTTTCAGCATCATGTAACTGATATACAAATTAACATTTCATGAAAAAGTAGAGGCAGTAAACTTATTTTTTAATAAATAATTCATTAAAAATGAATTTGAAAAAAAAACATAGTTGCGTTACAAAAATTAAGTTAAATAACAACTTTGATTGTAATCATTAATATATGTCACTATAATTCTTCGGCTATCCATTAATTATCCTTACTCATACGTTCGAACTATCGACAATTTTCTCAATATTACCAATACAAATATTTAGATATTTTTGTTAATCGTTTAAAAGTTGATCAATTAAATCGACATTGTGATATAATAGAATAGTTTACCCAATAGAAACTGATCCACATATACTAAATCTAAACAAATATTATTATTTAATAGTTTACTTTGTATCAAAAACATAGTTTAATGTTCAAATTCTATAGCTCAGGGTTTTAATCTCTATTAATTTAATCGATTGAATAAGCTCATACATTCATCAAAAAATTCAAGCATCCAAATTACCATTTATTCCTGCAACAATATTCATTAAATAAGGTAGTTAACAGTCAAAAAACAAGGATAATTTTATGTATATAATAAATCTGGTCTCTTCATTTAAAGCTTCGTAAATTATTCAGTGAAAAATTTGAGATTATTTGTAATTCTAATATGGATAACTTAGATAAAATATTATTTTTCTTTTTAAAAGTAACTGCCAACTAACTTATTTAAAACTTCTGCATATCAATCCGCGGTTTGTCTTTTAAACGTTTCAAGATCCAGTTTTTTTATACCCTGAGATTTAACATCTAAGTTGTTTTCAGTAGTAATAGGATTATTTTGATTGTTCACTAATTATATTATTTATGTTTTTATCAATATCATGTAATCAATAAGCTTTGGATCGTATTGGTGAAAAGCAATGTAAAAATGAGCATAATTTAATAACTAATAATATGTGGTATTAAGTCCATAAAAAATAGAAACAAGGAATCTAAACTTTGTTCTTACTATTGTTAATAGTACGAATGGGACCAAGAAATAGTTCTTTTGGTAAAAATCGTTGTCAACTTTTATTTTTTTTTACCACAAATAGCGGCTGTAAAATAAATGGAATTGAGTCTTAATTTTAAATCTTTATAAATAGAACTATTCCTTGGCTTCAGCTTATATGCAAGATATGTACGATTCGACTCGTTTCATATGTTTTTATGATCAAATAAATTGATTAACGAACCCACCTTAAAGAATGCATTTTGAGATATATTTCCTATTATATCCAGTATTAAATAAATGCTGAAAATTTCTGATATTGTATTAAAACTCAAAGGATAAAAATGAATTTTCACAAAAATTAAGTAAATAGTTTATGTATATAAAATGCGTCCAAAGAATCACGAATCCTCATCACTAACATTACAAGCAAGTTATTATATATATAAGAGTATGTATAAATATTTTTCATATGTGGACAACAATTAATTTTAATCAATCATCAAAAAATTAGAATTTCCCCGTTTGAAAAACTTAATAATGCAGGTACAATTGTATATATATTTATATGTATATCCAATTTTCCAAACATGGCGATGAAAGTTAAGATTAGAACATTTTGTTTTGAAAATGTAAAAAAGTGAAAAAGGTTTACATACTTCATTTTTTTTTTTGATTTTCTTTTTTTTTTTTTGAAAATTGTTTTAAAAAAAGATTTCATTAAGTATAAGTTCTTAGATATTGCATATGGTACTTACATCGTTGTTACTCATTGGGTTTTAAAAAAAAATCCTAATAATTTTTTTACATTAAATTTATAAATCAATATCTAATTCTATTAGCATTTATGTAAACTTGTTTCATTTTTTTAATTAGTCATTTTACATTTGTAAATGATATTGAAAATGGTTTCTACCTTCATGTTTTTCTAGAATTTCAAATTTTACATTTCAAAATTTTGAAAATTGTCTTGATTGATGAAGTTATACTTCTTTAGGCATATTATGAGAAACAGGCTTGAAAGTATATATTCAGCACAAAGTTAGTTCTACGCAGTATTCAGAAACTTTTAGCTGAAATATGATCATCTGTGATATTTAAATTATAGTCTAGCTAATAGACTTTGAGGTTTAAGTTTGTAGTATTATTACTTGGATGGGAAATAAATCGAACAACGGAAAATATTGTGGAAAAACTTAGGGAAATATTAAGTCTTAGTCACTAAGAGCAAAATATTGTATGAATGATAAAAAAATTAAATTTTGTCTTTAGACTATAGAGATAATGCATACGTTAAAGGAGCAGCCCTGCTGCCAAAAAAGCGCCCTCTACTGCCTATTATTAAACAAATTTGGTTGTAACAATATTTGTATTGTAAATCAGGAACCAAAATTCTATAGGAAAATATAATCCCCACAATGTTTTAACAAAAAGTTAAATTGAACTATATAAATAAACTGAAAAGTGTTTTAGAAAAATTGTAATTTAAAAATAGTTATTTATTAACCTTTGCTTTCTAAACACAAACGTCTTCAATATTTCTAGCATTGAAGAAAATTCGGAATATTCATAAACTGAGAAATATCGAAAATTTGCTCATCATAATATTTGAACCAAGTACCTACCAGTATCGGAGCAATCATATTGACCTCTCGCTCACCGGTAGCTTTTTATTAAAACTGTTTGAGAAAATTTATCAACTTGCAAAATGTCCAAATAAGTATAACTTCTTACGCGTATACATACGTATTTTTTTTAGTTTTTCCACAAAACAATAAATATTTCCATTTTGATTGTAAAATTTGAAAGTGATTTTAAAATTTTTCAGTTTATTATCGTAGTATTTAGGTATTTTTAATATATATTTGTATCGAGTCTCTGCTTTTTATGCTTTTTAAATATAATATTAATCATATATATATAATATAAATGTATATTTGCTATTTTTACAATAATATATTATCACAAAATAGATTGTTTGCTCTAATAAATATTTTAGTTAGTACATACACAAAACTGTTAATTTTTTACAATAAAATGGAAGATTAACTTTTTGGTTGATATTTAAACAAAAATTATTAGCGTTGTGTATGTACGAATTTTATTTTGAATAAAATCAAATACTTTTGAACTGATAGATTATTTATAAAAAGGACGTTACATTCACAAACAATCTATAAAGCCAGACTTTTATTTTTTGATCAAATTGATCAACAAAATACATTCCGAGCAATCCTTTAACAATTATTTTAATAATAATATCCAAGTCGCAAGCAATTTGGATCATATCATTAAAATGTTATTAAAATCTCTCTCATGGTCTCTTCTTTTTTTTTCAAATAAAAAAATGATTTGCAAGTAAAAAAATAAGTTCTTGTAGTTATTCCAATAATTAATAGATATATTCATTAATGATAAATGGTATTTTATGATGAGAAAAACACAAATTATTGCGCGGAAGAGTATTGAAGTTCGAATTGAAGATGTTTAGATACTGCTGCTGATCGTAGATTTATTTTCTTATTAGTATTTTTTAGTAATTACCCAATTAGAAAAAAAAAACTCTGTCGACTGGTGCACATTTTCAATATTTTTTGACAAAGAAACTTAAAAAAAAATAAAAATAAAACAGATGTAATGTGAAATGTATAAGTTCTTAGCCACTGGGACTGGCGACGGCGATCGGTTGATTGGACGTCACCATTTTTTGTTCATATTGACATGAATTACGGGCTTGCATACGTCTTTGAATCAAATTACTTTCACTCGGTGGACTAAGACCGAATATTTTCGACGGCTTATTGTAAATCGGCGGGATTTGTTTTGGAGCTGATTTGTTGGATGATTGCGATGTGCTATCGTTTAACTCCATGCGTTTTATCGAATCAACGATCATTGAGGCAGAATGTTTTTGTTGTTGGGTAATTGATGATTTATTATTAGAGTGGTCACGATTTCCATCACAATTTGGTGCATAAATATTAGGCCTTTCCTGTACCATATAGTCTAAATTCATACTGAAATGTTGTAACACCACTCTATTCACAGCCATTGCAGACTCGGCGAACTGGGATAGTTCTCGTGCAGAGTTATTGCTGAAAAAGAAAAAATATATGATAATTTTGAATTTAAATTGCAATGTTTAAAGCGACAGCTTCTTGTAAAACCGTACACAAGGTGGAGAAATGACCGTCAAGTGCATATGGTTGCATACCTCAATATATTTTTTTGCCTCTTTAATCTCAAACAAAATAGCCGATTCTTTCCTTTCCTGTTTACCTCTTTTTTCTATTGCTTTTATTAATTGAGTTACGACTTTACAATATGCCCTAAGCTTAAAAACTGTTTTTCGATGCTCAAAGACTTGAAAATTATAAGGTACCATACGTCTACCAAATGGCATCCCTTCTCCAAAAAGGGTAGCAAATTGAAATGTCGATAAGCATATATCGATGTTTGGCTGAATTTTGTCTCTGGTTAATATCATATATGTTAAAAACTGATTTCAAAAAATTAGATACTCGAAAATTTTTCAATACCCTCAGACTTTGTTTCCTCAATAGTGGGATACTCAAAAGCGACGATAGTAAAGTCGATATTTCTATCCGTTTTTCAAATACGGCATCAAAATGATACCAATGAATGGCCCAATGAAATTTGATGGATTTTGCGATGGTTTCGATTAACAATCGACTTATACAGACACAGTTCTATGCTATTTAGATGAAGTCGCGGGAATTAGTGAGCTTTTAACAATTGACTAGTTATTAGTAAGCAATAAACTTACCGTTTTATGACGCTAGGTGTGGTGAGGGGTCGAGCACGAGATGATGTTTTCTTCTTAGATGTTTCAATTTCGCCGTTACTGGTATCTGAATCATCTTGCGAAGCCCCCTCATCATAATTGGCTTTACTAGCATGGTCAATGATGCTAAGCCAAGGGTGTGCAAGCACTTCTGCTGCACTAATACGATTGTGTGCTTCTTTGACAAGCAAAGAATTGATTAAATCTTTCGCTTCTTCAGAGATATGCGCCCAATCACGTTCCGGGAATTCATACCTTCCCTCTTGGATGGAAGTGAACAATAATTCCTAAAAAGAACATTAAAAAAAATAAAAATTTTGAATAAAATTATGAAATAAAAATCATACTTGACAAGCTTGGCAGTTGTCTCCACGTTCCCATCCACATGCATTACCACAATTTCCGTAAAAGGGCGGATAACCACAAAGAAGTATGTACGTGATGACTCCTAAACTCCACAAATCGCATCGTTTATCATAATAAGTTGCTTCTCCAACAAATGCGTCTACTACTTCAGGTGCCATGAATTCAGCGCTTCCCACAGGTGTTAATAATTGTGGAGTAGCAACTGGGCTAGAGAGGCTAGAATTAAACTTAATTCCCGAACCAAGATCAAAATCACAAATCTTAATAGGACACAAGGAATCTCGGTTCACGCAAAGAATGTTTTCTGGCTTTAAATCACGATGAGCGATTCCTTTTGCGTGGAGGAAATTAAGAGCACTAGCCACTTCTTGCACAATTTGAGCTGCTTCTTGTTCCGAAAAGGATACATTGTCCTGAATACGTCGTAATAACTGACCTCCGTTAATCTGCAATACAATTGTTATCATTAAAAACTTACACAATATTCCAGAGTAAAGTTCAATGTTTAAGGAGTATGAAAATATGCAAAAAAATTGCTAGAAATGTATACCTTTGGATTTATGATAATTGAGTAACAGCAAATTTGAATATCCTCTTTCTTAAGTAGTTCATAAATATAGATTCTCTATGTAGGTTTTTCACAATAATTTTATCCTTTTGCAAATTAAGTTTATTTAATTACACTTTATTAACAAAATATCATTCATTTTTATAACTTTTGAAGTGAATAGCAGCGCACTGTTACTCTTTTTCTTTATATATCGTTGGGGGTATGTGAATAGTCAAAACATATTATTAATGAATATGCGACTAAAAATTGTTAGGAGTCGTTGGTCCCCATTAGTTTGAATAGTTAATTTTATACCGTTGGCCATTAAAATGAGTTCGTCTTGGATAAAATAAGATAGATATATGTTTAGCTTTGGACAAAACGAGCCGAATGAAATTGAATAAATGTAAAACAAGCTTACGATACGCAGTATTGAACTATTTCATTATTATTTTTTGGTATTATTATAATTTCACTGAAAAATTAGTAAATGAAACATACCTTCTCAAACACAAGATAGAATTTTTCATCGTCCTCAAAAAACTCAGTTAGTTGGATGATATTTGGATGCCCTTGACAATGATGAAACGTTTCCACCTCACGGAAGACCTGAAACGATTGGAAAAAGTGAATAATTGTTCCTTTTTTAGGATTGGAAAGTCTTCCATTAAAATTTTAATGACAAATTTATCGAAGTAAAAAAATCGTAAAATAAAATGAATATTTTGCATTGTATCTTTTTGCTGATTATATGTTCGTCAGTATGTGCATATTTAAATTCTATTGTTTTCAGTTTTGCTTATATTTAATGTATTCGTTAATTACTTACGATTATAAAATTTAATTCTTATGATTACTTTAATATATAGGAAAAGCGATTAAATGGTATAATTATATGTGCGATAATTATACTTTTTAAATTTTAGATTAAGTATACAATCCTCTAATAGAAAAGTGAATAGCAATGAATAGTTCATTTATATTTTTTCGTTGAGAAAAAGTATGTAGTAAATTGTGTTGAAAAGAATTATTCATGTATTATAAAGGTTTGCAGTCTGGGGGATATTATATTTAGTAAAACAATCTCAATTCTCTTCAAAATTTTTTCCATCAGCAAATCGAACAGAAATAGTGATGATTCTCTGTTGAATTAATTTTAGCTGGCACAGCTTGAAAGATCACCTTGAAATCATTGAATTCAAACGTAGTAGAAATTATGACCCCTTATCGTTACCAAGGCGAGTCTTAAAGAAGACTTTTGTTACCGAAAATAAATATGGCAAATAAGAAAAAAAATGAGTAAGTACTCATATTGAAAATACAAATAAAATAGTTGCGAGAAACAATACAGTGGTGAATAATACATAAGAAATGTTTTCAGTAATCATCGGTGTGCAGAGATAGAGAATTGAGGATTGGATTGCGAAAAGAAGAAGTTAAATAATTAGCTTTCGTTTATTTTGTACGGAACGTAAAGTAAAATAACCTTGACCGTGACGGGCAAAAACATTTGTGATGATGATGATGAAGATTTGCTTTTTGGCAATGTTTTTCAATGGAAATAATTGTAAATTTATTTACAATTTATTCCACGGATCGCTTCGCTAATTTGAATTGAAAATCACGGAATTTTGACGTCAAAAGCATAAATGTTTTCGGTTTTTTTATTATCTCTATTCTTGTACTTAATGTGATGAGTTTGTAAAAGGAAAAAAACATTGGCTATTTTTAGATTTGTTGATGCTTTCTTATGGAAGACAAGTATTCCAGAGACAGAGACTGAATAAATATGCGTTTTCTATTATTATACATTTTTCTTTTAAAGCGACTTTAGGGTTTATAAAGATTTGTAAGCCAAGAATTATTGAAAATTTACTCCTCATAAGATTCGAATCCGGCAAACAGGTTTTAAAATAGTCACATTGATCTACTGTCAATAGGTTTTTGGCTATACAGTTTTGATGGGATCATTTTCTTGTTTCGTTTGGAAGAAATCTTCAAGTCTCTGAAAAGCTTTGATTAGTATCTTTACTGCAAATATATAAGCCATAATAAATTTATAGTAAAATAAAGAAAATATTTTTAATAATATACCGTACATATAATATATCCTAATAAATAATGGTCTGTCTTATGTGAACGAATGCATTTGTACATGGCGATAGTGACTAAAAGCATTTGAGTTATTTAAAGCAATCCAGGAAACTTCTTCGAGAACAATTTTTCAAAGCAAATACGTCGACAATGCAATTCTTCTTTTGCCAAATAGTTTGCGTTTATCTTTTTCATTTTTCACAAAATCAAAAGCCAAATAACTGAATAGGTGGTTTAACAGTATTTATGAGCTTTATCTGATTGGGATAAATTGTAGCCACTAAATTTAAATAAATTTTTAAAGAACAATTGTGCAAATTTTTAGAGGAAAATCTCAATGTTAGTAATCTGATTGTCAATTATATTGTAATATACTTCGTTTGATTTTATTCGTTTAAGACAAAAATTAAAATCTTAATTTCTTTACCAGTTATGGTCATAGGTATTCGTAGTAAAAATTTGTAATATTAGCAAACATATTCTGAAGATACAACTACACAACAACCAAATGGTTTCATCTAGATTACTAGTGACCAACCCACAGCCCACAGGCCACTTGGGGCTCGGTTTGACCATTTTTTTGATCCGCCGGATTCATCACTTTTTTACAAAATAATGACCGAAGTAGTGAAAACCTATGCATATCTATGAGGATATAAAATTTTATATGTGTTCCGCGGAGTTATGATGAATTTTCAAAGTGGTCTACGAAATCATTTGGGTTGGCCGCCTCTACTCTAGATTAGGGGTAAGAGACAACGAACATAACAATAACCGTAATTCGTGGAACACATGCATAATAAAACTATCAGCAAGTCTTTGCGATGAGATACTACAGGAGAATACTCCGGATATTTCGAATGGAAAATGTTACCAATGGTAGCATCATTTAATTCCCTTACACTAGTATGGGAAGACTATAATTCGAGAATAATCCAAAGGAAGAAAATCCTTTTCATTTTGCAAAGGGTTGTAAGTGTTTTGTATACTTTAGGAAGAGTGTAGATCCTTTAAACTTGGCGTCGGGCAAAACTTAGAGAAAAATAGAGGGTTTTGAGTAAAAAAAAGACCAAAGTAATTTTCCTTCTAAAATTTTATCTCCGTTTTATTCAGTGACGGACTAAGGCTAAAACTAAAGGCTAAAGGCCCTAGGCAACATTGCAATTCCGAGCTTATCACACTTGTTGACTTTATCAATCAACGATTCGGCATAATTTGGATACGTTTCAGCAATAATTATGAATATCATGTTTTTCTGTTAAATAAAAATTAACTGAAAAAATTAAAAACCTAATTTTCGGGCCTCAAAAATTACTAGACCCTAAGCATGTATGTGCAGGTTGCCTAGGTCTTAGCCTAGTCGTCCACCTCTGGTTCTACCCCTTCTTATTTTTCTATTTGTTTATTAAACAAAGCCAAAATCCAATGATCTACTTAAGTATCACAAGTTTTCATTCTTTTGATTAGCAATTCGTTTCGAAATTGATGGTTCCTGATATATTTTCATAGGTCGTTCTTTTTCATATGCGCCGTGATATGTTTTTCCCAGGTATCGTAGATTTCGGCTATTAGTGATCCGATTTTGATGGTCACCATTTGGAACAGTTTCCTCGTTTGAGCTTTACATGAAGTTGACCCAATAAGAAACGTTTTTTTTTAATCCTTAGGTTTATGCAAATCAAACCCTTTGCAATACCCATTTGCCTACAGCCTATTATTTGTAGAAGGAAATTATTGCAATTAAAACACCATTTGAGTTTCAACAAAAGAACTACTATCGAAAAAAAAGTTTTGTGTAACTATTTGGTAGCGACTGATTCGCCAAAACACATTACTTCTACTTGTATAGTTTAAACCAGACATGAATTTCGCATATAATTTTGAATAATTCCAATAGATTGAAGTGAAAATATTTATTGTAGAAGAAAATTTTCCAATTTTGCTTTCTATAAAAATATCTCATAAAGCTATTTGGATACTAAAATTTGACGTTGAAGTAATTGAAATCAAAATCAAATTGAAGCGATAAGTTGTTATATAAAGTCCAGACATACTTTTTTGAGTCAAGCGCACTATATTTATATGCAAATGTCTAAAAATGTTGGCAAAATTACAAAAATTTAATAGAAAATGAAAACGGTATGAACCACAAAATGCAAGAAACATATTTCTTGGTTAAATAAATATTTCAAAAAAAAAATCAATTTTATCGCTTGTTTTCAAGATCTTGAAATAGCATGAAGTATTAATACTCTCAATTTCAATTTCTATTGCAAAGCATCTCTTATAAATTAGTGATTTTATTATAGAAAAAAAAATTGCTATGTATTTAACTCATGTCCTTCAAAATGTGATCGTGCTAGAATTAGAAATAATGTGTTCTAGATGCAAACGATTTACCGGTCATTGATTTATTCTCTCATTTTCTAAGATATACTAATACATACTGAAATGCATTCGTATAAAATTACATCACATCAATATAATGCAGCATAAGCATTATAAGCGTTAGTCGTTCACACATAACAGTTTGTGAACATTTTCAAATGCATATTATAAAACACAATAATAATAATTATAAATAACAATAAATACAAGAATATAAATATGTAAGGTTTATTAACCCATCAAGGACTTAGTATATTAGTTCGTTGTAATTATTACCTTTTTATATCTATTAATAAATAACAAATGGGAAACTATAAGTCGTACTAAATTCAAAAAATGACTCACCTTTAAGTATTTATTATCGGATCTTATGTAATTTACTTCTTTTCCACCTGACCATATTTTAATTACATACAATATACATATTTTTTTCAAAATAAACTAGCGATAAAAACGCAATTATTGTAGGTAAAATTGTAATGCTTAGAGATATGTTCGAGCATATTTTACCTTGATAACACTTAAAAATATTTAAGTAATGAAAAATATTATTAAAAAGAAAATACAACAACAATTTAAGACAATTTGAATATAAATTATAAAAAAATATATTTTTCACTTCTGACATAAAATTAGTATTATATTAGGAGCTAATATAGTTCAAGTATATCTATAATTATATGTACTATATTTTGAAAGTTATTATCAGAGCTGTCGGTCAAGTATAGGTATTTACTTGTAAACAAATTAAACAAATTTCTAATGTTTTCAATTATTAAAGTAGTTATTTTTGAAATTTATGTTTTAAAACTTTTTATTTATAACTTGATATAAAGTATGTCGAAATTACTAAGCCCAAATTTTATAAAATGACTCCTTTATACATCAATCTATTTATCTTAAATGTTTAATTCTTAAAAATAATTAGTTGATAAAATTTTACCCCTAAATTTTTTTCTGAATGAGTACTTCAAAAATTCCAATTATATATTTGGGGGAGTTTTTAATTTAAAAAAAACATAGGTATTTTGCTTTCGGCAGTGATTTTTATTGAAATGAGGATTCCCTCTCTTTGCTGAGTCATGAAAAATACTTGGGGGATTGCAAATCAAAACTAGTACTTTTGAATTAAAGTTGTTCTTAATTTTGAAAAATTTAAACACACCCTTAGGTCCGTAAGGTTCAGATTAAGAGTGCTATGATTTTAGGAGCCAAAATTTTAGGAATACTACAATTTTTAAGGTGGAAAAATGTAAGAACAATTCAAGTTTCCTGGTTTTAACCAGGGATTATATGAGGTTCCCTAACCGTAATTAAAACTATGAAATATTCGAAATGAAAGTCGATCCAAAACTGGAACCGAATCCTTTTTAGAGGTTCGAATGAATACTTTTAGATAAAAAATCTTAATAAGATAAAGCCAAATCGTTATTTTGTACTTATTTGAACTATCCGTTCTATTCCGATTCATAAAAATCTAATGTCCACTTCTGAATATCTCCAAAACTCATAAATCTGTATCCTTATCCAAATTCAAATCCAAAACTTCTTATCCTTAGCATCCCTATAATACTAGCAATTAATTGAAAAATTGCAAAAAATAAGCCACAATGAAACTATTTTAGGCCACCTACCGGTGGCCGAGTGGTTAAGGTGACCACTTCAAAACTGATAGGCGTTGGATTCGAATCTTGTAGCGGGTAATTTTCAATATTTCTTGATTTAAGAATTTTTACTAACCCTAGAGTTACTAAAGGTCTTGGTATATATAAAGCGATGGTAAATCATAAAAAAAAACTATTTCCATTGGTTTACAGGACTTATTCCGAGATGCTTTACCAGTTTTACTATTTATTGTTTTCGATTACCAACAGAAATCTTTACTGAGACATATCAAAAATATGAAACATCTTTTTATGCTATATACATCATATTTCACTTACTCTTGCTCTTGCATGTCCCGGAACTTTATCAATGATTTTCACAGCATATTCCAAATCCGTGTAGATGTTAACACATGTTTGTACGCTAGCATAAGCGCCTTCTCCCAAGATCTCTCCGGTCAATTTATACAGTTCTGAAAGGAAAAAATATATAAATCAATTAGCGACAAATCAAAAACTTATTAAATCTACCGAATATAATTCGCAATTTATCCAATAAAAGAGAAACTCGGTAGAAGTATGAAATATGTTATTTATTGAACAATGTGCATACAAGAATTGTTTTTACTTCGGCAAATATTTCCGTTTGGCGGAAAAAAATTATACAAACACAAACCTTGCCCCGTGTCTATATAAAACAGTAGTGGTCGGTTTGGTTGCACAATTTTTGTCTTTCTAAGATGAATGACCGATTACGCAAAAGCGTTTATATAATAATAATAATTGCATTAAATACACACATTTTGTCGTCGTGAGGTTATTGTACTCGAGGTCTAGCTCGAAATTAATTACAAGAATTGATATGTGGGATTGAAAAATGAGTTGCATATGAGCTGAGAGATAAATCAAAAAAACAATATATGCGTGCATTTGCTCGATATGATGATGATAATAATTGTATTATAATAATGATAATAATATGCTCTTGTAATAATAACTTTATATATTATCAGTGATGCGTTCTGGTAGCATTCGAAAAAGATTCGCTCATAGTTATATAGCTATAATTGTGATTAACGAAATGTGAAAATACATGAATGTGTTCAATGTGCTAATTGATAAAAGAAACAGTTTCTCCGTTGAAATTATTCAACTGGGCTGAATCAATATTTAATATAAAAATTATTATGTAATTTTACTATACTGAATTGTAACTAATCGGAAAATTCCTATTTTTTTTACAAAGTTAGAACAATTTGTCATGTTTGTGTTTCACAAATTTAAATATTTGATAAGATGTTCTTATCGCAAAGCTCAGTCCTCTTCGCAGTTTACCGGAACTTTTATGATAACATTTACGCACATTTTTTTTTAATATTTGAATTGCGTTGTTGTTTTAAGGGTCCGTCTTTGTATGATGCAAAACATGTGGGAAGAACTTGGTACTTGATGACGGTTTTGAGGTTTGTAAACCGGTTTGGTATATGTTTTCCAGTAGTCGACGATTCAATGATCTTAATATTTCAATTGGTCCAAAATTTCGTAAAACTTAAGAACAAATTTGTTAAAAAGAAAGTTTAAAACTGTTGTGAAAATTCCCTATCGTTATGTGGCCCAATTTCTAAATTTTTAAAGTGGAGATTATTCCCACAAAGTTCCTCCAAAGTAATACGACAGGGTATTCAGTTTTTGGCTTATGGCCCTTTTAAGGACATCAGTATCTGGTAACGTTGGATTTTCTTCTTTCTTTTTAATTTAATTTGCGTTTTTTTTGTTAATTCAATTCTAATATCATTAAATAATCATAAATTTTCATTATGTCCCGATTTATTTGAGAATAAAATTAAAAACACTGTGGAAAATGCAACGTTATCAAACGTTCCTAAAAAGGACAAGAGCCCTGATTTTTTTTCAACACAAATTTCCTGATTTTCCAAACAAACATACAACGTTATAGTTTTCCACCTGTCTACTGAAGTTACTGTTCTACAGATAGATTCTCTACATCATTGCTTTTCAAACTTTTTCATATCACGACCCTCTAAATCAGAAAAAAATACAAGGCTCCTATTCCCCAAAAAGTTTAAACTTTAGTAACCAACACTTCTTTATTATGTACCATTTAATGTACCTTAACAATTGTTATAGAAATATTTCTCGGTTTCCTGGAAAGTGTTGCATGACCCCCTAGAGGAACGCCCCCCCCCCTAGTTGAAGAAGCACTGATTTACAAAGTATTGTTAAATTTCAAAACAGAGCCGACAAATTTCCCTGACTATCCAGATTTTCCTGATCGTTGAGTACCCTATGTAGATATTTTGACAAAATTGTGGGAAGTCAAGTGCTTAACATACAACAGGCAAAAACCCCATACGGTTTTCTGGTAAAAGCAAACTATAACTCTAGAAAAGTGTTTCCTTTCTTATTAACCCAATCTTACCGAAGAAATAAAAATTTTAAGTCAACAATCCTGGCTAAATTAGGGTTTCCATGTATTTCGAAAACGTATGCATGCATTCGAGATTCAATGGGTGACGAAAGAATTTACTAAAAGAATGTAAGTGGAATGTTACATTTGAAACATTTTTAGTGTTTTATAGTGTTTTTTCTTTTCACTCAGACGTTCGCTTAGTGAAGGAAAACGTAAAACAGTTGCACATATATTCAATATCTACGTATCGTTATATAATCTTTTTGAGACTCAAAACAATGAGCAATTTCCTTATCAAAGCCACAGAATTTCATTGAAACATGATTTATATGTGTAAGCGTCAAATCATAATGAACCTACATCAACCACTACCACACGAAAAATGATAAAAACTCGGTTTGTATTTTTGAACAAAAGAAAAATTCTTTTAGATTGTAATTTTTTAAGTGATATTTGTTTGAAAAAATCGAAAATATTTGTACCTACTTACTTATTACTCATTTATTTCTCAGCATATTTTGAAGTGAAAAATATCTACTTTAAATTTTAATTACTTACAAAAGAACAATTGAATATTGAGGTACCTAATTTAAAAAAAATACCGTTGGATTACTACCGTGGAAATATTAAGCAGGTACATTAATTTTCTTTGAATATTATTTTGTTATAGGTCATTTAATATCTAATTATTTTAGAACGAGTCTATACGCATTCAAAATGCGATTAAGCGATTAAAATAGGACTGATGAATTTTAACCATTAAAAGAGTAACAAATAATAAAATTGATCAACATAAATTAAGAAATTTATGTTCATGAATAAAAGGCATTAATTTTACCTAGAAAAACATTACTTTTATAGTCAAGGTGGTTGCTCCGAAACGGGTAGGTGCTGAATTCGAATCTTTTCGAGAAAATTTTCAGTATAACGGTTTACCGAGTTTTACAAACTAAAGTGGCTAAAGTAGTCATAAAGCTTTACTAAACTATCACTGAAAAAAAACAAAGCTTTTGTTTTAAGGCAAAATAATGACAACAATTCTGGGAAACTGAAGAAGCTTCACGATAGAAAATAGAGTTTAGATTATAAAGATCATAAAAGATTTTTTCAACACCTAGTACATCGGTTGCTGAGGGAACTTCAGCAACTTGGTCTTAACTAGGTGAAATAGGGACCCAGGAAATACAATAAGCCCTGAGGCCTTCAACCTCATCCTAGAAATCCCAATTTCATCAAAAAAAACGAATTTTTTGAAATACAAAACCTATTTTTTTCAAACTCTTCAGTATCTGTACCAAGTGTAGCCGAAAAGTAATCCATATAAGCCATATAGCTAGTATTCGAAAACCCTAGTTGAAAGCAATGTGCATAGATGGCACCACATTAAAGAAACACAAGTTATTCAAAAAAAGCGCTAAATACTAGCAATTTTAAATGCTTTTCAATGAGAAACACGGCTTATTTACACAACGAAGATAAAAGATATTTAACCAAACCGGAAAAAAGGGCCCAACCATGTATTTGATGTATTTAATGTTATAATTTATTTGTGTTACATTAACAACATAGATCAGTGGTTCTTAACCTGTATTCAATCGAAACCTAGAGGTTCGGTGAGTCAGTCTCACGGGTTCTGCAAAAGTTAAGATACACCCTCGACTCATATGACCTACAATGAATAACTATGTACCCATATAACTATGTTTTGAACTTGAAAAATCTTATTTTATTTTTCCAACTAAGAAGGGTTCGGTGAATACGCAAATGAACTGGTGGGAGTTAATACCCCCAATAGGGTTAAGAACCACTATCATAGACACTCTTTAGTGAAAAGATTGTGGCTTTTGGGATTCAAAGCCAACGTTCTGAAGATACAACCCGAAGAGGTTGCGAAACTTTGGCGACATCGTTCATCAAGTTACACGGTTAGATTCGAAAGCCACAATCTTTTTACTAAAGAGTTGTATTTTGATTAAGACTGACCGTGACCGCCTTAAGTCTAAAAATCATAGGCACTATCAGAACCATAGGCACTGTAATACAGTTTAGAACAGTGGGTCCCAATTATGAAGGTTTCGCCCTCTGCTCCGTCGAAAATTCTTGGCTTTTCAGCCTAAGAAGGCTATTCTAAGAAGTCAGAGGCTACATGTAATAGAAAAAATGTGGTGTTGTTTAGAAAATTGATATGATGAAGTATTATCGGGAAAAGATAGTTCTTCTTTCTTTTTATCGGGAAAAAAAATACTAAGCACCTAAGATTCTGAGGATACCAAATTAATTGATTTTCCGGAAAAAAATATTTTGCTTTTATTAGGTGTATTCAACTAGGCAGAACAACATTTACAATGGAGAGAAAATTTTATAGTTAGAGTACCTGGTAGTTGAAGACAAGGTACAAATAGGTGAATAAATGAAAACTAAGGTATCAGTAGTTTTCCACAAGAATTGTGGAACATAAATTAAAGAAATCAAAAATCCTGGCTACATCTAAGTTTCACATTCAATATAGGTACCAAATGGGGAATATACCTTGAAAACAGGAGGACACCAGGGATGATCCGGTGCGTTTCTTCTTTCGTCGCTTACGACGAGCTTCCTCCTTGCGTCGGTTGAGTTCTCTAGCGCGCGTCTCGGCATCCATAAACTCTCCGCTATCGGAGGCACTTCCAGGTTCACTGCTTCCCCCAGGACCTCCTAGCACGGAGCCGCCATTAGTGTTGCCGCCACCGTTCACATCTCCTACAGTTGAATTTTCTACAAAAAAAAAGAAAAAGAAAATTATTATCTATATTATCTAATCAATTCGTTAATAATATCAATTACTGATAAAAACCACCAATCTTAACCAAAACAAAAAAATAAATTTACGTCGTAATAACATTCAAGGATCATTTCCTGACTATCTAATAACAAATTGAATAAAATTAAATTTTAACTGTTTTTTTTTATGGTGACTTCTCAACTTGATAATACTTGTACCAATACTAAAAAAGAGGCTTTCAGTAATAATCGCAATATTATTGCGCATATAAGAAAGAAAAAATTAAAATACCAGACCTTACTTAATATAATATTTATGAGTTAGAAGTGAAGGTCGTGAAAAATATTATTTCAGTCAATGATTAATTTTCAGTTTTTCTATAAACAAAAAACAATAGTTTTCAATTTTATCACAAATCAATTATTCATCGAACCACTTTCGTTTTATCCAATGAAAACCGGTGATATTTGTATTAGATAATTTTCTCTGTTAAATTTTCCATTTGATATATCAATATTGACTTATTTGAATGTTTATAAATAAATACAAATATGAGTAGGATATAATGTCAACGTTGTTTACTCAATTAATGGTAATGTGATTTTCCAAGGATAACGGTTACTTTTACTGAGACCAAATTTCTAGGTTTTAGTGCCTATAAAAGAGATGAATGCAAGTGCAAGTGCACAAGTACTTAAGAAAGAAGTTGATTGCTTTTTTTTGCAGAAAATACAAAGTAATTCTTTGGTGTCGCACAATGTTTTGCTGGAAATTGAAATCTTTTTAAGGCGTATTTTATTAACTAAGAAACAAAGTGCTATTCTAAAGTAGTACTTGTTATAATTTATGGTTCTTTTGGATCTTTATCAATGTTTTTTCATATCAAGGAAAAGTTAATAAAACCAGGAGTTCCAGTTGTTTTTTCATCATAAGTTCCCGAATTTTCCGGATTAAACATCAGAAACTTTACTAACAAAAACCATAAAAACTAGAGATTTTGACCAATTTGGATGAACATTATAATTGTTCAGGTAATATAAATATATTCGAATGTATTTCCAATGTATTGATTCGTAAATAACATGGTTATTAATAAAAACGAGTATATTTTTAATATTCAAATTTTTAGTTTTCCAAATCTTTTAAGCGAAATACGATTCCCGAACTCAGGGAAATCCGCTGATATATATTTATAAAAAAAATACAGTTGTCTGCTGTTTCTTAATTCGTTAAATTCTAAATTGGTTATTCTACCCTAGTCAAAGGTTGGGTATCACTGGTGTCTGGCGAACATCATTGATTTCCATTTATGAAAACAAAATTAAATATTAAAAATATCCTGTAAGTTTAGAGTACCTGCATATTATTGTCATTGAAAAATGCATTTAGAGAAAACTTTTAATGATTGGTGCAATTTATTCAAAAATAATAAAACTTTTTGAATTTATCATTGTCATACTAAAACAATGCTATCTGAACATATATTACAAATAAAAATGAACAGGTTTATAATTAACAAACTTTTGTGTGTTTACATAATGAAATGTAAGTTAATTAGTTTGGAAATTTCTCCATGTCGAAGTCACATGATTTTATGAAATAAATACCAAATTTATTCCCCATGGAAATTTAAAACTAAAACTAAAAGCGATTTTTCTATAGAAAAGTTAGACAAAAATAAAGCATGCTAATATATATTAGGTGAACTGGAAAGTAATTTCTTTTTTAAACCTATCGTCATTCAATTACCATTTATCTGCTTATAAGATATACTAAAATGGTACTAAAGAAATTTTATGATTAGTAACTTATTTACTTATAAAAAATTTCAAAAGTATTTTTTATTTCGAAATCTCTATTGAAATGGTAAGACCAAAAACCCGAAGGAATGCAAATTCGCTTTTGTATGCTCTTCGGGTTTCATAGGGGAGCAACGCAAAGTTGTTATTAAAAACATTTTCAATGTTTATCTAAGTGCATTAGATGCTCATTAAAGCCAAACGAGTTTTTTTAAGTTCAAATTCGATAATTTTCAACTCTCCAACTGTTACCAACGAAGAATGACAAAAAATTTAACCAATAAGAAGTTAAGGAAGGAAATGGCGCCAAATGTATTCCAGAAAGTCGAAGAGCTGCCAAATATTCCAAATCTATTTTGATTGACCAACCAATTATTTAATAGTGCCTAAGAATTGTTTACAGAAAAATTTCTATGTTGCAATATGGTAATACAAGACTCCGCTGCAGAAGAAAAACCCTGGAAAAACTAATTAATTAAGAAGGAGGTAATTGCCGTACCCACTACAATCGTCCAAAGTTATTCCATCGAATTTCTATTGCAATTATTGATATTATTGAGGCTGATTAAATCATTGATTTATAATCAAAAATTGTAACAAAATTTTGTGTTTTAATTGTATATTAAAAAAAACGAATTTTTACGGGACACTTAATACAATTTTTGATATGTCCTCTTATCCTCATATTAAATACAGTAATTCGATTTTTAAGCTTCTTTTTTTATTGAATAAGGTTCATATCAAAGTTTGCCCCATTTACATTTCGACATAGAAAAGACCTATAAGGTTTTGCACACTAAATTTTAATTAAAGTCCATTACTTAATTTGTATAAAAATGCACGAAATTTAAGCTTTTGTGCCGTTTTTTTTCACGTTAAAAGATCGTTTCTTATTAAAAATCGTCGTACAAAATCAATATCATATCAATACCTAGAATTTTTAAGATAATATTAAAATATTTGTTATCTAAATGGCCTAATTGTCTCAAAAAATTAACATCGGGCGTTACAGGTGAAGATCAAATTGTTCCTTAAGCCCCAAATAAAAATATGGGTTCAATTGTCCTGTATCCAAGAAAATTTAAAAGGTTAAATAAATATACAGAAACGTTTTTTTATATGACAGGATTATTAATTTTATTTTGATCACAATTAATCATTGAAAATGATAAATTGTGTGAAAAATAAAATAATTATTTTTCTTATAAAGTCCATTGAAGTTTTTGAAGATAGTCAAAATTCAATTGGAACTCTTTACATTTCAAGGCTGCCACTTTAAATTTGATCATAAAAAAATAGAATTTAATTTGAATTAAGTGAACTTCGATTTCTGCCTACTGAAAAACAACTAACACATCTAAATATTTCATGGATATGGGAAAAATGATATGTTTTTTATAAAATTTTCCACAAACTCTTCAAATGGAATCAAAGTTTGTGGAGAAGTTAATTAATCAGCAGTTTTGGAAAAAAGAGACAATGTTTGAAACCTTAGCAGTTTTTCAACAGTTCTGTTGTGTTTTAGTAATCGTATTACTTTTACATTGATCTTTTAGAATTGACTTTATAACTGAAGTTATAAGGCATACTTTTCAAAATATTATTATTTTAAAAGCAGATATAGTTTTTGGTTTCATTTTACAGTGAAATTTAAAAATTTTTTAGATCAAAACATCAGAAATTTGAGATACTAATGAAGTAGTAGTGAATTATTTCACGTTTTTCATAGAATCTAACAGTAAACTATAAATACATAAATTAATATTTTAATATCATAGATAAGATAATAGATAATAAATAATTACACTCGAAAAAAAATAACTTAAGTACAATTTTTTTTATTGTTATTTATCGTCGCTTTATAACTACTAAAATCTTTAATGACTCTAGGGTTTCTAAAAATTCGTAAATCGAGAAATATTGAAAATTTCCTCGATACAAGATTCGAACCCAACATCTACCAGTTTTGAAGCAACTACATTGACTACTTGGCCACCAGGAGGCCTAGTACGAATTTACTTAGTACGAATTATTAGAGAACGGTAAAAGAGGAATATTTATCAAAATTTTTGCATTTGAATAGCAAAAACTTATAATTAAAATAATTGGCGTAACGCATTGTTATTTTAGCATAATTTTTAATTTTTTCGTTTTTTTTTTTAATAGTAAATGGTAGGGTCTAGTATTAAAAACATAGTTTAGAGTCTCATTTTATTTGAGTCCAACCCTGTAAAGAATGCATGCGTAAACATTTCCTAATAATTCAAATAAAAATATTGATTTTAGTTCCGTTTTTCATATTAAGACAGTTTTATTTAGGTAATATGAAGAATTTACGTAGGAGTAAGCATTCTCTTGACATAAGTTAAAAAAAGAATTCAAATTAGTCTATTTTTCCCGTATGTAAAAATATTTGAATGTTTTGTAAATGTAATATCTTTTCTTTATTTAGAAAAAATTTCAGAATTTCTTATTAAATTTCAGAAATGATATTTTATGAAAAAACATTCTTTTTATCAATAACTTTATTTGATGTTCGGTGAATTCCTACTTCATTGACTCAATGTTATATTTTCCTTTGTGGATAACTTTTAAAGTTAGTAAATCTTTATTAACAATAATAACTATATTTTAACCAAAAATAAAAGAAATATGTAAAAAATAATAATATATAAGAAATTTATAATATTAAGCTTTTTTAAATCGAATTAACCCCTAAATTCTTATAATCGAAAACGCAAAGAAATAAAATCTGAGGAAAATTTATATTATTTTTTTAAGGAAACTAAAGTATTTTACATTGTATTAAATGAATATAAAGAAAAATATCTTAAAATTTATTTTGCTTTTGCGTCAAATTCATATTTCTGATGATGAATACTCTTCTATTGTTAAGAATAAAATTCGACATAATTCAATAGAATATTTGTCGTTGGCTTTAAAAAGAATGTTTTCTTGCTGATATTGTTGTTTTAGTGTTTGTATTTTTTTTTCATGAATAAGAAAAAACGTGTTTTTCTTATTTATGTTTATTAAAAATATTTTTATTTTCTAACAAAAAAGATTTTGTGATACATCGATGTTTGGAATTTGGAAACCATCCACATTTACACATTATTACCTCAATAATTTACCGTTCTTTTCAATAATATTACTTAGTTTACAAATTTTTATAAATACTACAGTCGCCAAAGACCGGCGGTCGTCAAAGTGGTGGTCCACGGACCACTAGTAGCCTACGAAATATACTTATAATAGATTTAACACTAAAAAAGTTCTTTTAAAAGTCTGCAGAATTTAAATTATGAATTTGGAGATTCGTGATGTCAAAAAATTGGGCGATTTGCTTAAGACCATGATACAACTAGACGATAAATAACCATTAAAAAATCAATTTTCGATATTTTTCTAATTCAAAATAAAAAGAATTGAAAAGTTTAAAAATTATTCACTCAGAATTTGAAAAAGCTACTTGAAACCTGCTATTTACTGTTTGTAAAACTAATGCAACTTAAAAGCAGTAACAGTGTTCGACCGAACTTTCGGATTCGGCTTAGTTTCGGCTGTCGTCAAGCTGAAACTACGACCGAAACGTGAGATGAAAATGTTGTTAAATTATTGTTCCTTACTTATAGTATTAAATTCTTTAATTATGAATACTGATAATTATCAGTCCATTAAAATTAATATCTGGTTTTTAAGATGGAAAAGTACTTTCTGTTTTGAATACCTACCTAAACATATTAAGTAAAATTTGTTTTGCAACTTTTTTTTAATTTATGTTATTAGTAACTAATATTATAAAGAAATATTATATGCATTTGTTTAAAATCAACCCTTTATTTCCGCAAAATTTTTTCATTTTAAATTAGAAGTGATAATATGTTATGTTAATGATTAACTCAAATAGGGTAATAAAAGAAGATAAAAATCAAAAATAAATACCTATAGAATTTAAAAGTAAAGGCTGATTAATAATGATTAACTTTTATTCCTACAAAAACATAACGATATATGGATGTTTCGGTTTCGGCTGTAAAAACTACTTTCGGTCGGACACTAATAAACTTGAGTTTTAATAATTAATGTCTTTCAATTAAAAATATCTAATAAGCGTAAAAAGGTTACATTTTATTGATTTTCATCATAATATGGAATTTGTTTTTTAAGTTAAGTTAAAGTATAAAAGAGAAAAAATGACCTGAAGATTTGATAATGTATAGTTTTTGGATAAAACTATTATATTAAAGAGATCTCAACAATTACTATTTCATTATTTAAAAATAATTAATTTAAAAAAATGGTGTTTCCTATTGCTGCATCTAGTAAAATGCACCAAAATTTAACAGTACACCTAATAGATGATAAAATTCGGATCTCAGCTTTTATTAAATAAAAAGACAATTCAGGTTGTTTAAGATCGGTTTAAAAAACCGATCTTAAACAACCTGAATTGTGTTTTTATTTAATACACCTAATCTTTACAATAACCGGCAATTAATACGTAGTATCTTATCAATAATGAAATATAAAGCATGTAAAATTATTTTCGTTTAATTTTTTTCTCTTAATGCAATAAATGATTGAAAAAAAATTAATTTGGAATCAACGTGTTTACGGTGATATAAAATACAATTTTTAATTAACTTTCTGAACGGCACTTGTTAATGATATACTACATGTATTGTAATAGTATTTGTATGATTGTATCATACGTTTACCAGACTACTCGATTTTGAATACGTGGAAGTATTTTTTTATGATAAGACATTTAAACAATTCAACTATTATATAAAATATTTTAATCTAAATTTTGTTGAAAAATAAGGTACAAAACATTGACTTAATAGTGGCAACAATAAGATAAATTTGCAAAGTTGAACATGTTTAGTAGTAACAGAAAATATGATAAATATTTTTCAATTTCCTGTTATTAAGAATGAGATTTGAATAGACAACAATTGGTAAATGCTTACCATATAAAATCGGTTCGTGGTAGTCAACAATTTCGTAGCATGCCATTGTGATAGGAAAATGGATACGGGCGAAATTCGCAACAATTGACTTTGGATACTACGTGGACCAATATTGCTTGTGACGATAGTTTTCGTGTGATTCGAGCCAAACTCGGGACCAGTCATTGAATTTTTCACATATGGTAGAATAAACCATGAGATAGTGCAAATGAAGACAATTTGCAAATGCGATATTGGAATTATTTGGCCAATATTTTTGGCCGATCGAGAGTGAAATTAGTTGTACGTCGTACAAATCGCACTTCACAACTGATCCAAGTTGACTTGGTCGTCGCGAAATAAACAAAACATGAAAAAAGAAGAAAAACGACGCACCATTCGCCGGCTCGGTCGTTGTTATTGTTCGCGTCTTAGTCACACCACCACAAAACACCAACATCGCCATTTCCGTCACACTAACCAAATATTCGCAGACATTTTACGATTTCGTTCTATCATGCGAGGAAATTAAACAAAGATCGCCACATTCAATTTCCATTGAAACATACTATTTTCCTCTTTCGACCCTGAATTTACGTTTATCGACTCGTGGTCTCCGAAGTCGTTTTGTAGTATGAACAAAACTCTTCACTATAGCCTATCAATGGGAGTGATAAGGATAGAGAAATTGAAAATTCATACCGGCCGGCCGGCCCGGCCGGCTCTGAATTCACATGTGTGATTACTTCATCTCTTATTTCACATTAATTTAACCTTGGACTAAAAAAAACAGCAAAAAAAGTGTACAGTTTTACGAAAATTAGAGAAAAAATTAACCACACAATGTAAACGAACAATTCACCAAACATAAAGAACGCAGTAAAGAATCCAGTAACAATAACGCCTCTCACACTACAATGGAAACAAACCGGCAAAAGTTTAAAAAAAATAAGTTTAAGAATTTGAATATTTCTGTAACAATAAATACTTGCATACTGTAACTTATCTCCTAACTTAAAAACACCAAAAGTTTAAGATTTTACGTACATAACATCAACTAACAATGATTATAGTAATATACAATGTTTATGTACATCTTTCTTTGCCTTATTTTTCATACAAATATTGAAAATATTTTCGTTATCCGGTAAAGTATAATCACACCGTCATACCCATAGGTACCAATTTAATTAATTCAATGAATGTTTTAGTATATGCTACCAGCAACAACGACATTAATCCGTTTTACTAGAAAAGTACAGTAATACCTCCTTTAACGTTACCTCTCTTAACGATACCTCGCCATAACGTCATTGTTGGAAGACCCGGTAATTTCTGTATTTATATAAATTGTGTACGAAGCATTTACGGGTTTGGGATAATAGTATGGGCCAACGTCACATTCCAGTGAGTCAAATGTTAAGTCAAAACAAAGCCATAAGTTTGTATAACTTCTTAAAAGACTAAGAAGGAAACAATGAAGAAAATTTGGCTCATGTCCCTTTTCAAATACCGTCAAATCTCGCAATATTGCATTTTCTACTTCTATTCGCGATTTTTTTGTTAATTCAATTCTATTATGGTATAGTTTTCGCTTCTGTGACTAAATTTTCTTTATGAGTCGATTTATTCAAGAATTAAATTAAAAATAAAAAGGAAAATGCAATGTTGCCACATTTTACGACTCTAAAAGGGACATGAGCCGAAAGTTTTGGAGCATCACATGAATGGTTTTCCAAATTTAAAGATAGTGATGAAATTCACAAGAGGTAGTACTAACATAGAAGAAGCAAACTTCCGAAACAATTGAAAGAGGTGGATATCTTCTAAATTTGATATTCAACGTTATAAAACTGGTCTATCATGGAAATGTTTGTCATCTAAAATATTCCTATTACAAGAATTTTTCAATTTAGTAACCTATCCCTATCCATCCGTCCATTTCTTCCTTTTCTTCCTCCTTATTTCGGTTAACGTAAGGTTCTTGAAGAACACATCCCAAATGTTAAACAAGGTACTACTGCATTTAAAAACCGAATCATGATTCGAAAAAGTATCTATTCTATATATATTTGTGTGCAATTTTTTCTATAATACAAAATCCCTGACTTTTCGGGTAAAAAATATGTTTTCCCCTGACTTCGACTAAAAATTGATAATTTTTTTGAAATAAAATTAAATAACGTTGAGGTTTTGCATATACATTCTATTGAACTTATTATCTGCGTATAGGTTCTTTACATAATATCCTTATTTGTACAACCTATCCTTACGGATTATTCCAGGTGGTCCCCAAGAACTATGGTTGGGAGAGGGTTCCCCCGTACTACATTTCATGCATTCATATGGATCAATCATGCCGATCTTATCCCAATTATGTAAATAAATTAATGGTATAAGATTTTATACTTCATTAGACATCAAATTTATTATTAATCCTTTTAAAATATAACTTAAATTTATAAGATGAGTTACAATAAATATCTGGAAGAACTGTATATGCCTCGAAATTTACCATTTAGTCAACGTTGGTAAAAATCACTCGGTGGTGATTTCAAAGTTGTTAATATTTGACATTTATTAATAAAATATGTATTATCAACTAGTTCTGATAATACTTTTATTTTGTAAAGAGTTCTGCGTCATAATTTGGTCCCCAAATATTTTTCGTGAGCCCCTTATTAAGTCACTGTATTATACTATGAAGATAACGCCGGGAAATTCAATATCTGAACTCTTCATTATCAACGTTGTAAAACAAAGTTTTTGTTTCAAATTAAATCATTTTGGGTCTATTTTAGGAAAGTTTTTGGATCTCACTTAGCTTCTAGTTCTAGTATACATCTAGATAGAGATTCTCATGCTAATTGAAGCCACAACTACGAAATGTTGATAAGGAATAAATTCACCGCTTTATCAGAGGCCAAGGTTTTGTCTTCCATTATATAATTTTGCCAAATTCTCAGCTAATGGCTTCCAATAACAATTTTTCCATTCTTCTTCCATCGTCATATTGAAGGCCAAGGTTAAACATGCATTGTATTAAGTTTTTTTCGTGTTTTGATTGGATGAGATCGGAATCACGTGTCGGAATATTAAAAGAATGAGAAACCGGAGAGGTGAAATTTTATATAAATTCTATGAGTAGAAAAACACGACGAATACTTAAGGAAGTAGAATATATGAGAAGACTTTATAGTACCTGTATCTTTCGATACATAGGAGTGGCAAAAAACCAAACAAAAAAAATATGATTGTATATTTTTTTAAAGGTTTATAAGACGAACCACCAAAACAACTCGGGTTCATTTCTATAGGCAATTAAGTTGTTTTGAGTGTTGGGTTTTTTGCCGAAGTTGACTTTTAGGAAAAACACTAAAAGAATCGTTTTTATCTGAACGAAAAAAACATATCAACTTTCACTGATTATGTCGTTTTTTTTATAAATAAAAATGTATTCAACTTTGAAACCTGAATCATTTGAATAACAATGAAATGTTAAACTGAATTTTAAATTAGGATTGAAGTACAGCAAAAATTAACATTTGCTTGCTATTAAGTTGGGTTCAAGAGCAGATAAAATATGTTTTAATGTTCCACTTGGAGCTAAGTTATAATTCATCAGAATATTACAATTGCCAATTAGCAACAATTTAATTTTGATTATAACCTAGGGGCAGAAAAGATTAATATTTTGATAAGAAAATTAATTTGATAATTAGCTAGCACGGACAGTATTGTATGTATCGGTATTGATTGTCTTTTATTTGATATAGATACTTAACTGGCCATCTATTATTGCTTGAAGGAACTAATACCCAATTTTATTGTAAAGAGAAGAAGGTATAAAAACAATTTTTTTGCAGGTTGAACACATTTAAATTTTCAAATCCATTCCTTGATGATTTCAAATTTCTTCTGCCTCAAATTTTTATCTAAACTGTTAGTCATTTTGAACTATAAATGTTATATGGATTTCATTTATTTATCTCTTAATACCTATAAATTATCTTTAATTGGTAATTGGCAAACTCCCGTAATTTTTTGTTTAAGGCTGGCTAGGTCTCTTTACTATTTTAAAGTAACCGAACCTAATTTCGGTCACCAAAAGTTAATTATATGAAGGATATTAAATTTAGATTGTACAAAAGGAAAAACGGCAGTTACTGGTAAAATAACTTTTGCTCTATTCACCACTATTTCTTTGTTATCCTTCTTAGAACAACAGGAATCAAATCCCTAAAAGTGTTTAGATAATAGTTACTTTAATAAATAGTTTTTAATTTCTGATGGTAAAAATATCGACTAGTCTTTTTATTACAGAAGAGTTGCCTTATTACATTTCTATACCGAATAATTTCAACCACTATTGATTCTTATGATCAGAAAATATTTTCAGTTTCAAAGTTTTCCTGTTATAATATTGAAAATTGACTTTGAAATTTTAATTTTCGGTATAAGTTTGTCACCAAACTTTCCAATATTCTGATAATTTCCAAAGTGAAATTTAAACTTTAATATTCTAGACTTCACTGGACAGTTTTGGCCCCAAAAAGGCTTAATACAATGCAGTTTTATTTGTAAACAAAAGTTTAAACATCAATTTTCATGTTTCTATATAAAAATAGCGAATTTTCATTGTTATTAAACGGTGAAATGAGAATTGCCTATACTATATAGTTTCCTATTTTATTGTTTCATATTATTTTGCCTAAATTGGTTTCGATTATTTTAAAGGTAGAAAAGAGATAAGTAAATCATTTCTAAGAATTTCTCTCTGTTTATGTTTAACAATTTGATATACCATAGCTAATTTTCCCTTAAAAAATTGCCGTGCTGCAGTATATAAAAATGACAAAGCAATAAATTTCAGTTGAATACACTGACCTCTTGTGGCTCAAGTATAAAACTGTCAATTCAATTAGTTATCAATTCTTCATGGTTCATAATAATCACATGATTTTATTGAGGAAAACAAAATGATTTTCTGATATTTAATATTCTAAACGAGAGATCGTCGTTGAACACATTAGAATATTAACTAAAACCACAACTTTGACGTCAAATTATTTTTCCATACGTTTTAATATTCTTGATACGATCGTTTTAAAATAGTCTTCAGGGTGTGTAGGAGACTCATTTTTTACTATTACAAAAAAAAAAAAAAAAAAAAAAACAAGAATTTGATAAATTCTTTCTTTCTCACGCAAATTTCAAAAAAAAAGACCTCGTCTATATGTCTATAGTTATGAACTATAAAATTGAATTGACCTGACATTATTTATAACAATTCATAGTTCTGTTATTCGAAAGATCTGTTAGTGACTTATGGAACATATATAATGAGTAAACTCTTATTTCGTCATCGTTTCATCGGCTTACATTCTCTCTTAACCTTCATTTCGAAAAAAATATATTTCCTGATGAACTGGCTGACCAAACTATAACAATGAACATTGAAATACCGTTACTGAATGTTGCTTGTTACATTGTATATAGAATATTGTGTTGTACATATGCCAACATATACTAAGAACACTTAAGAGTTCTTGATTGAAAAAAAAAATGGTAAAGGCAAGAAATATGTTTTTAAGAAAACAAATTTTATTCATAACCCATAAATATAGAATGTTTAGACTATGCACACCTCTGTAATCATTAAGAAAAATTATGTGATATAAATTATATCTATGTTGTTCAAATAGTTAGGGGGTAAAGATTTATAAAAACTTTCATAAAAATTATCTAAATACTGCATTATGACCGCAATCGTGACTTACCCAAAACTATCTCAAAAAATTATAATATGGTATATCGTTTTATATTATGGTTATATCAACATAGTCTTAATCATTGTTCAGCCATAGATTTACACGGTATTATCGTTTTTGTTGTATTTATTAGATTACTCACGATTTTGAACAACTTATTTGCGAAAAAATCGTTTAAAATATTAAAATAATAGCAACTAAAACTATAATCTATAACACAAAAATTAGAGTGGAAGAATTTAGTTCCCAATATATCTATGAACATTTAAGTTATTTTTTTAATTTTTTAATATATAAATAATACACAGAAAAATGACTAACAATTAAAACTTTTTTACAAATTTGACCTAACAGTTAAGACTAAATTTTTAATTTGTCGAGTTAAAGAAAACCTTCAATACATGAATAACATCTTGACCCCGATTGGAGTCATAAGACCTACAGGAGTCATCACTTTTTTATACGTCACGTATAGGGATGCAAACAATAAATCGATTTTTTCAAACATCGAAATATCGTTCATAAACATCGATGTTTAAACCCAATAAAACATCGATGATGCATCGTTTTTCATGAGCGATTATTTATCCACAATATTGGGCTCATGTCCCTTTTAGGGACATCAATATCTTGTATTGTTGCATTTTCTCCTTTGTTTTTAATATAATTCGCGATTTCCGCGCTAATATTGTCAAGTTTTATCTTTCGTCGCAAAATTTGCATTATGAAAATGCAACGTTGCCAGATATTGACGTCCTTAACAGAGACATGAGCCCGATACTTTATCATACAGGGCAGTTACTATAAGTTAATATTAACTACTATTTGAACCATAAACTATACTGTTAAACATGCTAACTTCAACAAGTACGTGAAATTGACTCATTTTTACCTGCGCCTTTGAAGGTAGGCAACCAGAATTTTATTAATATTTAATTAAAGTAGAAATAGTTGGTGGTTTTTAAATTTTAGAGTTAGCAGGTGTTTGAAAATTCAGCATGATAAGTGAAAAATTAGATTATAAGTTCCATACCTTGTAAACTAATAAAATTACTGAATAGAAGAAAAAATCAAGAAAAGGACTCGTGTTGATGTTATAGAAGGAACGCTGGTTTCCATTTAAAAAATTTGGCTAATGTTGAGGGGAATCATGAAGACCAGTGCTTCTCAAACTGGGAGACACGGTTCCCTAGGGAACTCTTACGAAATATTTTATAATAATAATGCTACATAAATAAAGGACGGTTGGTCATTATAGTCTAAAATTTTTGGGGATTTTTTTCTGATTAAAAGAGCCGTGATACGAATAAGTTTGAGAAGTACGAAGGGTAGACAACAGAAAAAATAATTATAAACGTTAAACATTTCAAAGCTTTTAATTACATATGACTAATGAGATTTAAATACAAGTCCGACACTAATTTAAAACACTCCTATTTCTCTATAATTTCTATATAATTAGCCACTTGAATAAAATCGTAACGTTTTTATTTTTAATTCGAAAAGATTAACATTAAACTTTCTTAATTCTCGCTCCTGGAAGTGACTTGTCTAATTTTTCATCCATCACGATCTATTTTCGAACAATTTAGTAGTATCGAAGTCAATATGGCTTTTCTCTAAATTCATTTTCTAATTTATTTCTAAAGGCAACTGAGAAAATAAAAAAAGATTTTTATTTTCTTTTAGAAGAATACTCATACGACGTATATTAATAATGCAGTTTTTTTCACTTCGATTGGAAACTTGTCTTCGATTAATATTTCAATAGAAAGTTTCTTGTCTTGATTCTTGATCAAGCCAATATAAAACACTGACAAGTATCAATTTCATTTCATAGCATATAAAAATTGGCTTTGGGTCAAATTATTCTTATTTTTTTTTTGGATAAAATGTCATGTTTTTTGAAAAGAAAGGATATTTTTTATTTATGAGTTCGGTTGAGAAAAAATATTTTCAATTTTTATTTAAAAATATACTTAGTAAATAAGTGCTTTAAATAGATATACGATGTGTTCTTTACATTCCCTTCAAAAAATCAATAGTAAACGGAAAATAAAAATTTTGAAATTTTGCCAAAATTGTATGTTTTTAAGTTTAAAATTAGACTGAAAGTTTTAATTTTAGTTCATAAAAACAATTAGTACAATAATTTTAATATAATATGCATTGCAAAGAGTTACGTGATAATCTATCACGTGATCACTATATTTTTAAATCTTGTGCTTTTAATCGTCATGTCAAGTGTTACAAACGTTTTATCCATGTGCTTTACTAATGTTTCTCATTATTTTGATGCAATCATTTTTGCAAAAAAACCTATAAATATTAAAATAAAATAAACATAGACAGATAATTTAATCCTACGTAACCAACAAGTTCATGTTTTAAGTACATATTCACGTGGATATTCCACGTTTCTCTTTCGTTGCAAAAAGGAAATGTATAACAATCGCTTTAACCGACCATTAAAGATATTTTTCCACATCAATAATTACCGAGTGGTATTTGAATTTTTCATAGAGGAAGTGCTTTACTAATTATTATTTGAAAATAAGAAATATAGATATTGCAACCTTCAATAAGTGCAATAAAATGTTATCATTTTTATTGGTAATAAGTAGAGCACTATTAAACTATTATGGTAAACAAAGTCATATAACTGTAATAAAAATAAATCAGAAAAAAATGGTTTAAATATTTCCAATTCTATTAAACAGATTTTTACATTATGACTTGTAAATATGAGACACAAATAAGGAGCTTAACTTAAAGAAAAAGCCTTTTTTCCTGACTCCAAAATATATCATAGCTTTACAAAATATTTGGGCTTATGCCCCTTTTAGGGTAATGAAAATTTGGCAACGATACATTTTTTACTTGGTTTTTCATTATATTCGTGATTTTTTACTTAATTCAATTCAAACATGGTAAATTGTTTTCTTTCGTGTCTAAATTGTCATTATGGATCGATTTATTGGCGAATTAAATTAAAAACAAAAAAGAAAATGCAATCTTGCCAGATTTTGACGTCCCTAAAAAGGACATGAACTAATATTTATAGTTTCAATCATTTAACTCTAAATAAAGCTCCTCCAAATATGTGCCCTTAACGTTTATATTTACCACTACTTCCATATAGTTTTCTATTTTATCCACAGGAAAAAACGGAAAAATAGGAAAATATAGATAACTCAATTAATTAACATTATATCGCTAATTAAAACTCAAGTGAAAAAGCTTGAAAATTTCATCAACCGATTTTACTGTTCATGTGAAAGGGATGGATAGGATATCCTGTTGATGCTTATAATTCATAAGTGCACTTGAAATAAATTAATGACATCTGCAATATCAGAAATGATATAGATTTATTGTTCTATTTCCATTTATCTGTTCAGTGTTGGTGTTTAAGTATTTAATTAAAAATTAAGTTTTACTACGAAAATGATTTCATTTCTATTTGAACTCGCCTACATGTTTCTCGATTTACAAATTAAGTATGGAGAAAGTATCTACCGTCTATTAACTTGATGGTGAATGATAGAAAAATAAATCATCAAGTGTAAGTAATAAGTATAAAGGTAATATTTATATTTCATGTACATAATAAATTAAATGAAAAGGTAAACATTTTTTTTGGTTTTCTAAAATTGATTTGCTGTTTCGTTTTATTTTAGAAAAGTTATTTTTTTTGATATTGTTAATCTTGAATGCAATTATAATAGGTTTATCGATAAATAGGTTCCGATTTCAGCTCAATGAATTTTCGGTTTCAGCAAACAAATCGCTGTCTAATATACTTTCGTGTGGCTTTCGAAAAATATCAGAATTTAGTGATGTCTTGAATAATATAGCGACAGAATGGCTTCTTAAACTTGGGAAAAGTATCTACCTAGATACTATTTAAGTTAATTTTTTGAAACGTATCCGAAGTTACTTATGATATTTAGTTACTCATAGAAAAAAGGAACTTAAACACTTGTCTTAACATTGATAAATATTTTATTTATTTCCGAGTCACAATTAATAAATTAATGAATAATAATGTATATTTTATGACTCAATTTCTCATAAAAAACATTGAGTCATACGACATACATTATTATTCATTAACTTGTCTTAAGTTACTTATTACGATACTTTTTTAGTTACTTTGTATATTTTTTATATACTAAGCTTCGAAAGGTATTAAGTAAAGTTCTTAGAGGTAATCAGATAATGTAATTATTATCTTTACTAATTTAGGAAAAAGGATGAATGCCTAAACCCCTGTAATCACAACAAACTTTAAAAAGATAGAAGATTAATATAAGAGGTATAAATTGAATATTATGGAATAAAACAAAATAAAACTCTGTATCTAATATCTCGGTATATAAGATACTTTTCGGTATCTATAATACTTTTAAAGTTACAAGATACAGCTCCTTTTAAAAAAGCTCCTTTTCTACAGTTCCTTTTTACAAGAAACAGTTCCTTCTAAGATACACTTTAAAAACGATAGAAGATTAGTATAAGAGCTTTAAATTAAATATTATGGAACTAAACAAAATAAAACTCTGAATCTAATATCTCGGTGTATAAGTTACTTTTCAGTATCTAAGATACTTTTTAAGTTACAAGATACAGCTCCTTTTAAAAAATTATTTCTTTTATACAGTTCCTTTTTACAAGAAACAGCTCCTTCTAAGATACTAGTTACTTTTTACCAAGAAATAAAGGAACTAAGATATAGTATCTTAAATACTTAAAAGTAACTAAATGACTTTAAGAAACTTTGAGATTACTAGCTTTAAATTAATCATTACGAAACTTATTTTAGTAAATAGAAATCATCCCTTGCAATTTCCCATAGGTGTTTTAATATCTCATATTTAAGCGATGGAACATTAAATCGTGCTTATTGCTAAGCAATTCATTTTTTTTGGTTTTAATTTATAAAGTACAAAATTTTAGGAACGAACAAACGAAAATCTATAGAAATTAAATGATAAAAGATTTCAATATGGAGGGAAGGAGACTAACTTTAGTTTTTTTTTTTAAAACTAAGATAGATCAAAAAACAAACAAGAATAAATAAATGGGCAAAAAAATTTGAAAAATCAAAAGGGGGCTACAGGTAATCCTACAGAATGTATAGAAAATTTCAAGTTCTTATTACAAGTTCCAAAATTTTATTAAGCATAATCAAGCATTCGTTAATTAGGAAGGATTTTAATTTTTCACAAGCAAATATTTGCTGACACAACACAAATAAACACATTTTCTTTTGATTTTCTTCCGTCATAAACCAGTGCTAATTTCCTAGATAAATCATGGAAAATTCCTCTGCTTCCAAATAAAATGTTTCACTTGTATATTAAAAGTCACAAGTAAAAAATTCCATTCAAAACAAAATTTCAGGTAAACATTATTAGAGAATATTAGGAAGATTTGATAAAACTGCATTAAACTATTTTCGCCTAATTCTATTCGCAATTTATCATTTAATTTCGGGGTTATCTAAGCCTAATAGGACCTGAAAATAAGATCATAATTCATGCTGGTTTGAGCATTGCCAAAATTTGTATATGTTACGATAAAATTATATTAGCACAGTTAATTTTTTCAACGAGATAACAATTGGACACAAGCCTTGAACTAAATTGATTTATTACTGTAAAGAAAAAATATAGCGCAAAATATATACCAGTAAGAATCATTGGATTTTTTGATGTTTTAAATCCGCAGCCTGAGAAAATCGAAACCTTGACTGCAAACATGAGTGCATTAACATTAGCAACTATATCTAATTTTTCAAACAAGAAGCAGCTACGCCTTGAATACTTTCTATTTTATTTTTATTAAGCCGATCTCCATAAAATGTGATTTTTTCACAGTTACAGCCCATCCCGAGATAAGCCGCCAGAGTTATGCAATTTGATTTCAGGCAATGTATGAAATTTTTCCATATTTGATTTTTCTATGGTAAGATTGAGAAACGTATCGTATCGATTCTAACCAGAGCCGTATTTATTACAGTAAGAAGCCTATCGGTATAAATTGTATAAATTATGGGAAGATATAGAGACGTTTTAAATTTTCCAGGGTTTTTATATAAGAGCTATGGAATGTAAAGCTCGGGGAAAACAGAAAAAAATTTAATGGATTGAGCCACAAATCTAAGAAAAGTCTACGAAGAAAGAAAGATTACGGAGACCAGAAGGAAAGCTAACTGAAAATTGGAAGGGTTACGTTCTCAAAGGGAAAAATCTCACATTTGTTGTTGTACTAAGAAAATTGGAAGGAACCAAGTAAAAACTAAAAACAAGGATTGAAATCCTTGATCTGTTGTTAAAGCAAGCCATTCACGCTCCGATTTGCAGTACTGCTAGTCGGATCTTCTAGTTGGATCGCCTAAATGATCCGACTAGACATCCAACTTCCAACACCATTCACGGCCCGACTTTAGATCCAACTTCGAAAGTCGCACCACAATTTGGAATGCAAGTCGGAGCGTAAATGGTCTGCTTAAGAGGAATGGTCTACTTAAACCTAAAGAACCTCGCCATGGATAGACACCACCGAAATGCAGAGTTGAACCTTTGCAAGAACTCATCCACTATCCATCGCCTAAATCCGGTGCTGGTTCTACCATCAAGAAAAAGTCACGTCATTCAATTAATTTCTTCTTTCTGATAAATTAACGTTTCGATTGTAAAGTGCGTTTGAGACAATATTATTTATTGTAGGTGCCCAAAGGAGTCTCGTTTCAAATAACCGGTTTCGTTAGTCATCGTTCATAGAAAAGATATTCTTTTCGTGACTACGATACGTAAATGTAAATATAATTCTTTTCCATCATCAGATAATTGAAACAAATCCAAGCCTAGATCCACTGCAACTCAACCATCAATGCATCTCTTCTTGTAAAACCACCTCATAGATCATTTCCTCTTCGTCAGACTTTTAAATGGAAAGTGCCGGTCTAATCTTTCGAAATTGGAACGAAAAAATATATAAATATAATATATATATATAAAAATTATGTAGATCCAATCAATGGGTGGTAAAATCTAAAAATATATTTCCTTCAGTTTCCAAACACATATTATAGTCGTCAACACTGTTGCAGTAAAAAACGATCACATTTTTCACCATTCGATTTCATCGGAAAAATATGTTTATTATTTAATTAAAATGTTTACATTTGCAGATTTATTTAATATACTTTTGCTGAGTATGCAAATTTAAATAAATAGTGTACGCAAATTTTTAAATCGAGATGATAGTTATTATACAGTAAGCGTTAGCCAACTGCGTCAAAACTTACAATAATAAACATTGCACGTCATTATAAATCATATCAAAATGATTTTTTTAATGGTTTAGGCTTTCCCCTAATAGTAACACACGTATTATACGTATTTATAAATATTGAGAATAATATTTTTTTTGATTTGAATTTTGGCGCTGGTTCAGAAATACGGAAATTGTTTTCCATATAATTTGATTAATGGATAAAGTTTTAAGGTCTAAGTTTTGGAGAAAATTGGCAAAAAGCTTTTTTTTTGGGTAAAATTGTTTTTTTTTTTTATAATGAGCTTTTACTTACAAAAATCTCATGAAATTAACGACTAATCACAATTTTATGGTTTTATATTTATCATTCAGTAGTTAAATATTTAATATTACATTACATCATTTTAACAATCATTAAAACTTTAAAATTGTTGGTTAACCATTGTAAATTATTAGTATTTGTAAATAAATGAATCATACTTAAAATTGAATGAAAAATTAGCATCCAAACTCAAATCACAGTATTATATCCAATACTAAGTAGTATATTTTTCATTACTTCTACATGAAAATACTTATTTTAATGAAAATAATTCCCTCTATTAACTATAAATTGTTGCCATCTTTCCGACAATTTGTGAAATCCATTTAAAAAAAAATTGTTCATTTTTTGAGTAAAATCCATCATCGAGTCATTTCTGTAGACCTTCGTAAGATGTGAAGTGCTCCTCAGCAAGTACATGTCCTATAGATGCAAATAAATAGTAATCTGAAGAACCAAAGTCTGGGGAGTAAACCCTATGCGAAAGTATTTCCAAATTGAATGCCTCAATCATATCTTTTACTCGTTTCTCTGGATGGCCAGGGGAATTACCATGTAGCAAGATCATTTTGTATGACCTATTTTGATATTCTGGTCTAATCCATCAACTTTTACAATTCGTTGGATTGAAACTTGTTCGGTAGTTTTCCATGTTCTTTGTTCTCCACGTCAATATTGTCATTTTCAATATTTAAAATCTCTTAAAACAATGAGATTTCCTAAGAGCAGGCTCAACGTAAGTTTCGATAAGCTGCCGTTTGGTAGTAAAAAATTAATGATGTTCATTATGAATTGTACTTTTCTGGCACAAAACTCAACATATTCAATGCTCTTAAAGATGATGAAGTCGTAGGAAATTTATATTTTTACGAATTAATAATTTTTGTCAAATATTAAAACAAAAAAATGCCTTAGTGACAAAGTTTAGCGAATCCTTTATTGGTCGCCACCACCACTAATTGGTAAATGCCGGTTTCATATTAACAAACCTAGTAGATTGTAAACTGTAGAGATATATTCAATTTAATACTTAAATTTAAATAGATTTATATTTTTTTGGGTGTATTAAATGAGTTAAAAAGTTTTTTCAGTCGTCGCCATAATACGTTTATCGTTATTCTTTAGATAAGCTATACTGAAGTAACAACATCACACAGCTTTAAAATTTTCTATGATTTTTACAAACTAGGTCGAAGATATTTTTGTTGCAGATTTTTCAATTAACTTACTTAAATTCAATTCTTTTGCGAGGAAAATATCAACGAAATATACTTGTTAAAGACAATTAAAATATATTTTTAGAGTACTATAAAATAAGTTTGTTTGGCATTTCATACACTACAATTAGCTTCAATATCAAATCAGAATAAATGACACTAATGTGTGCAAACAAATTAACAGGAAATATTTTCCAAATTATTACTAGAGCAGTAAATAATAAACGAGCATTAATGGTGTGACCCAGATAGACATTGTTCGGAATCAGAACCAAAACCGCATTGTGCTTTCCAAGTTGATAAAAATTTCATCGCGAAAACCGAATGAAAATTGAAAATCACGCGATTTTATATCTTCCGCCCACTCATCATGGATTTTCCCTAGTCACTTTTCACGCATAGTGAATACGCAACCCACGCGCAAAACCGTTAGGAAACGTTGGAAATGTATTTTTAACGAAATTTTCGAATTTCATGTGGCTAACGCACGCAATTGTGAACAAAAAGTTCATAAATATTTTCAAAACTGGTTTATTTTTAAAAATAACTAAACAGGAACGAGTGTGCATACAACTGAGTCAACGGCTTTGGGGAGATTTCGGGAAAAAATATACTCATCTGATGCTCTATGGCTTGAGGGAAGGTAAAGTCTATTTTGGGAATTAGTAAAAGCACAACAAACATTCAACGATCAACAATATAATTAGCGGTTTTCGCCTTTGTGTTTAGATATTTTTGGAAAGGTCCCTTCAATTGAAAACACAAAAATGGTGCATTTATTGTCGTGAAAATGTAAATAAAGATAATAATTTTCGCAATGAATGAAAATCCTTGCCCGTTGTTTGGTCTTCACCAATTGAAAAATACAAAAGAAAAAAAAAACATATATTGCAGCCAGAAATTTGTAAATTTATGGGACACGCACGAAAATATTGCATCGTTTATTACACTTATGACTAATTATAAGTGAAATGCATTCTAAGAGGAAAATATTTGTGAAAAAATACAATATAATTATTTCAAGGACACATTCCTCATATGTCGTTAAAATTGTTTGTTCTTCTTTCATACAGTGTGTACTTTTAATAAAATTAAAACACGTTCATATGTAATTCCATCGTTTTTTTTTTAATATTCCTCCAACAAATAACATTACTCATATGTTTTGAATCACAAAATATATCTACGTGTGGTTCTCCTCATATTTACAACTTCATTATCTTTATTTTGCCTCAATTCTTTAGAATAAAAACTAATTAATGGGCTTACGCACTTAAAAAATGTTTTTAACAAATACCTCTATATATAGGCTGTATGTTTGTAAACACATTATTAGTGGGTACTAGAATAATATCGTAGAGAAAATAAATAATTCCATTACTTTATATTCTTTTCCCCCCTTAAAATTGCAAAAATGATATATACTTCTTGTTTTTAGGATACTGTATCTGCTGCCAGCCTTAGACGACCATTGAAGATTCCATAAGTTACCATGGTAGGTTTTTCCAATAAATCCTACGTTAGCCTACAATTATGATGGTTTACAAAAGTCACAGTTTAATCTTATGCCAGTTTATTTAGCCAAAACTAATAGCTACTTATTTAAAGATAAATAAAAAATCTAAAACTAGATCTACTCAATAAATTTTCCCTAAATATTTATCAGCACCTTCTTTACCAACTTAATAGGTTTAGTATGGTATATAGCGTATATAGCAAATATCATCAATCCTAAAATGAAATTACAAAATTAAAAGATAAACCCTAAAACAATTGCTGAAGTGTTACGCAAGTATTGAAAATATTGAAACCACAAACTTTTAGGAAACAAGAAAGTATTTAGAACAGTGGTTCTTAACCTTGTTGAAAGTACTGATCTCCACCAGTTTCGTACACGGATTCACCGAACCCTTTCGTAATTAGAAAAATAAAATATGATTTTTTCAAATTCAAAATATAGCCATGTTTTTATAAGTGCATAAAAAAATGAATAAAACCATTAATAACCCGTCAAACCCGCGAGACTGACTCATTGGAACCATTTGGGTTCAAATAAACCCAGGTAAAGGGCTACTGATCTAAAAAGTTTTAAAATAGAGTGAATGGATCAAATTACGAAAATATAATGACAAATTATGAAAATATGCACTAAAAAGAGTTAAAGAAACAAGAACAATCATCCTCAAAGATAAATGGATAAGTCATATTGAGTATTGTACTGGAAAGTACATTGGAAGTACCCAAGAAAAATGAAGAATTGGAATGTAAAATCTGTGTAAAAAACGTACACCCCGCAAAAATCTGTAGATCTCATGAAATCCACTAAAAATTGGTATATAAAATTACTGAAAAACTTACCAATAAACAATTTTTAAATGTATTTTTTAAAATAAGGCCCGAAATAGTTTTAAATTGTAAATAGTCATTATACCTGTTGTTGAATTTACCAGCGCATATTGTTTTAGGAACAGTTATGATGGATTTTTTATCCTCAATATTCTTATTATTATTTGAAAAAAAGTAAGTAGAAATAATGTTTTGCATATCAAAGAGATTTCAACTACTATTAATATAGTACTATTAAAATATAAAGTGATCACTATATAGGGATATAGTTTTATTAATTTGGCAACCTTTAAATTACCAATTTAATCGACTTGATTTTTTATTATCACCATTGTAAAATAATTATAACAAAGAGGGAGAACCATGGCTCATAGCTCGCAAGGCGAGCTGTGAAGGATTTTCTTCATCAATGCTGTTTGAAATTTGTATAGATTCTTCAATCTTAAACAAAATATGATTATTCATAGCCTTAAACATTGCTAAAATGAGTTATTTTACTGCAAAAACAAATTTTTTGGAATCAAAAATTCCTTCAATTCATGAACATTATTTTGGTGAATATTTCTTTAGATTTAGTGTTGGACTTTTTTCTATTAATTTGTAAGATGTTATCTTTTAAACCTAAGACGTATCGAAAGTTATGGAAAATAAAAAAAAATTGTTGTTTTATGGTAAAAATATAAAATCTAGCTGTTTTACGCAGTAAAACTTAGGTATATAAATTGTAGTTGAATCTTTTCATAGCTTTAGCTGTATAAAACATTGGAAAGCAAGGGGAAATTAATTAAAAAACTTAGTTATAAAATATATTAAACAAAATGATATCTACGCATCATTGAAATTTGAATGTTTAAGTCTTCCGCTTTAAAATTTCGGTGGCCATTAAATGTTAGGAAATACAATGTGTATATAGAAAGTAGGGAGAATCTGACCTTCATAACAAAAGCTTTGTTAAGTAGGGAGCTTTGTAAAGGGAATTTCTGCGTTTGTAAGTGACTTTCGATTGGCATTTAAAGAGCTTTTTTGCATGGATAAAAATTAGCAAAAATTCATTTTTACTTGGATATGGTACAGATTTTATACAATTATTTTAGTATTTATGTTAATTTAATATTATTAGGAGAGCAAATAAATTAATATTGACAACCTTGATATAAGTATTGGTTTGTCCTTGGCAAAATTTAGTGGAAACGTCTAAACAAATATTGGTTTCGATGTTAGATAAACGTAATTTGAACAATTCAAATAAAAATATTTAAATGAGTTTTGAACGACGATGGAATTATTGCGACGCAAATATGAGAGATATTCGTGACTTGTGATGTGATTTTTTTCCTATAGCAAATTCGCTGAAGTTTTCGATAATGAAGAGATGTGTGGGTGGTTTTTGTGTGCATGATTAAATATGCTGTCTCGGTTTTTGTGTTCCTATTTTCTGGAGTTGGCCTGCCTCAACGATTTATTCCTACAACGTCACCAAATGCCCTCTGTTCGTCCCCGATCCAGCACTCACACCCATTGTCAATTCTTCCTAAAATCCCACACGACAAAACTACGCCGGCTACTACGTAATTCAACATTTTAGTATGAGTAAAAGCAACCCTTCTTGCCGCTCGGTACCCCGATTCATCCCGTCGAATCGCGTTTCCAGCGGGCCAAAACACATAGAAGTTCACAAAACTACGTCGCAAATTTTCCACGTGCGCAGCGGCATTTTGACCTTGAACGTTATTTCACGAACTTGCAGAACATACCGATCTCTGTCACACACCCATCACAACATCATTCTTTTTCTTTATCAGACGCCCCTCAATGAAATCCCCATTTGTACCCCATCACACCAACCGTTTAACCCCCATGTTATCATCATTTTCAAGAGCAGGCTTTCTCTCTTAACGACGCTGGGAGTTGGGACGAATCGATCGATCCCTGGAATAATAGGGTTCGCACCAAAATACGTGAATACAGGACTAGTCAAGGGACATTTTTTCAATTAGGGTATATTACACACCTGGTATTTCAACGACAAAATATAATTTCACAAATATCAACAAACTGCAAATTTCCTTTAAAACTAATTAACAATTCTATATAGTAAATAAATAAAGCAGCGAAACGTAAATATTACCTTGAATATAGTGTTACGATTATTTAATATTAAAATTATATAATTATGATTTTTAATTAAAAACATTTTTCACTGAATAAAGTCTTTATTATGTGTTTAATGCATCATAATTCTTAAGATCAACAATATTTTCCCAACGAAACATAAAATAAATGTAATAAAATCACTAATATTTTCCACATAAAATGAAGAAGTCACAGAAAATATTAAACTAAATTACATTTATTTTAAAAAAAATGGTCATTTTTTACACTAATTTCAAATAAGTATTAGATTTCAGAAAACAATTAAAAGTTATGGAAATAAAATAATTTTAAAATTAATAAAAATAGTTATATAATTTAATATTAAAGAAATTGCAGTAGAAACATACTTTTTGTGTTCGATTTTCGATTTCGGCTATCATGAAGCCGAATCACGATCGAATCTGAATTCGTAAGATAAAAATGTTTAAATAATTATTGTTTCTTACTTATAATATTAGATTTTTTAATTATGAATACTAATAATTATCAATTCATTAAAATTATTTTTACTATTTATATTCAGTTTGAGAGAAAACTGGCCAAAGTTTATAAGAAATAATATTTTTTTAAAGATAAAGGATAAATCAGGATGTAGTAGATCAAACAATTTAGCAGTGTTTTATTTTATTTATTTCAATTTGCAACATTTCGTCGGTGTGATTCCAACTTCATCAGGCAACCTTGTATCACACCGACGAAACGTTACAAATTGGAATTAATAAAATAAAACACTGCTAAATTGTTTGGTCTACTACATCCTGATTTATCCTTTATATTACATATCGATTTAGACTTGAAATAATGGAAATATTTTTTAAGATGTAAGAAAGAGTACTTTCTGCTTTATATGCCAAAACATATTAGATAAAAACAAATTTTGTAAGGTATTAATTTTATGTTATTCGTAATTAATATTCGAAAGAAATTCCAAAAATTATAGAAATATATTTCTTTCAATCAAACCCTTATTTCAGGACAAATAATTTATTTGAAATAAAAAGTAATAAAAATCTGTTATGCTAATGATTATCTCAAATATTAAACTCTAAATCAGTAGTTTTCAAATTTTATTTTACTACGGCTCCCTTACAAATAATTGATTGATATGGCGTTTCCCTTCCCATTTTATAAAATACTACAAACACTAAAATTTTTAGTTCTAAAAAATTTATTAAGATAAACTCTTATACACAAGAAAAAACTAATAACAATTATTATTGTCGCTTATTACGATGGATGTGCTTGCCTATTAACGCAAAGTTCCTGGCTAATATTCGCGCCTCCCCTTGGACTAGTCCACGATTTCCAGTTTGGAAAACGCTGGACTAAAGGATTAATAACTACCTAGGATTTGAAAGTAAATTAGGATTGACTTTTTTTCTACGAAATCATGCGCTTATATGGAAGTTTCGATTTCGGCCGAAACTAAGACTGATGCCGAAATTCGGGTTCGGCCGTAAAAACTAGTTTCGGTCGAACCCTAGTTGTATTATTTTATTTTTATAAGTGTTTAAAAGTATTTCTATAAATTAATTTCGTAAAATAGAAATATATATGAGACGAGACGATTTTGTACAAAATTGGAATTTTGAGATACTAAGATTCAAATCTCATTTCTATTTCAAAACTACAAATTTTAATTGGATGTTTCCAAATCCTTCATTATAAATCGATAACTAGCCATTTTAAAATATTTCCAATTAAGTTCTTAAAAAAAAAACAATGGTTTGTTTTAATCGCATAATTCTCAAGGACTTAAAACAATAACAAGGTAAATTTATTTTTTGTCTACTTATTTGCTGTAGCAAAATTGCTTTTATTTATAGCTCAATTTACGTGATTGAAATTTCAAGAGAAAATGATTGACGAACCGCTACAGTCACGCCATCTTGTGACATTTTCCTCGGTTATTTTCGCAGGATAATGCAGTTGTATGTGATTTTATCCTGAACGTGGTGAAAATCGTAAGTTAGATTTGCCAACGCGGTACACTGGAGACTTTATAAAACTATTTATACATATATAAGCTAATTGAAAAGAAAATATAAATGTAGGATGAATCAATAATCCAGCGAAAATAATAAATAAGAAAAAAAATGTTTGGGTAATTTTCCTTTGTTTACAAATCGCAGCGATACGGGGAAGGAAACGTAGAAAATTGATGGAAATAAACCGGTTTCCATTCGATAACAAAGATAAAAATAAGTTCATTGAAAACAATTTTTCGGAAGGAAAATGCGATTTTTTGTCTGTGGTTTTATTGAGGGATATAAATAGGTTCATTAATACGAAACAAGGCCAGACATTAGCGCCTTTATATCATGTATTTTCATACATCCTTAGTTGATATATATACAACTGTACATACATATCAGAAGTTGCAATATACGGATATAGATAATGGATATTTCAATTTAGAAAATCGAGTTTCCCTCAGAATAAAAATAACTTTTGCTCTTGGGTTTTAATATTCCAGGAATTTTGCCGGGATATGAAGTTATTTTATTTTATTTTATAGCCAGTCAATTGATCAATAGTCCTTGAGATGACGATAAATTTTGAAGGCTATTCCACTAACAAACTACTAAAATCAGTTTTGACCATAAAAGTTTGAATTTTCCTGTCAACAAATACTCAAAATAAATTGAAACCCACTCTATCACTAACTAATCACTTCACTATACACATATGAGTCTAAGATTTACATTTAAAAGGTCTTAAGGTCGTGAGATTTTGATAAAATTGTAGTGAAAAAAGCAAGTGTTAAAAATATCATTTTGAACCGATAATTGATTTCAATTGGTCTCGAAATATATGTAAAGATCCTTCAAATAGCAACAAAAATAAATATATTTTTATTTTAATAAAAAAGGATTTTTGATGACTTAGCAATAGATTAATACTATAATATCAGTAATTCGTTTATGCAATTTGTTTCTAATTGACTTTGAAAAAAGAGGTTCTAAAATCGTTTATATCTATGTATATAATTCATATTTAATTCTAGCGATAATTTTTTACCACGTAGACCAGACCAATTTTGATGATTTTTTTTAAGTAGAAAGAGGGTACCCTTATAGTATTGGGAAGTGTTGATAAAATAAATAATAGACATAACGGAAATTTTCAATTTTTATAGAAATACATAAATTATAGCATACATACGTAAATTTCCAGAAATAGCTTTATAAGGGATAGTTGGGTTAAAATTCTAACAATTTAAGTAGCAAATGCCCCAAAATTCAGCACGATAAAGTGCTGGGAAGTAGGTGAAAAATAAAAAGCCAAATGAGCTAATAGAAGCGAATTAAAAATGTTTCCTTTAGAAAGGAATGGTTAAAATAATATAATACTTGAAGAAATAACTCAAGAAAACACAAATATCTACCAATTTTTTTGAATTTAAACTATTACTATTTGAAATCAAGCAAACTTCAAATTAGTAATTTAGATGATAAAACTTAGATCTCAATTTTTTATTAAATTAAAGAAGAAAAATCAGGTTATTTAAGATCCATAAAATGCTTTATTTTTCAAAATTGGCGACGTTTCGTCGCCTATCGCAGCTTCTAACGTTTTTGTGATCCAAGACGGCTGATGAAGTTGCGATAGGCAACGCAACGTCGCCAATTTTGAAAAATAAAACATCTTACGGATCTTAAACCACTTGATTTTCCTTATTTAATTTATTAGTAATGTAGTAAAGATATTCAAATAATGCAACAATATGAACTTTAACTTGCAAAATATGTGATACTTGATTTATTTTCTGTGTGTTTTAATTTGTAATCCACTTGAACAATGTTTTAATTTTTAGTGCCATTTTTAGGTCGGTTAAATATTGTGAAAAAATAAAAATAAATTAATGTTTATTCTAATTTATAAAGTGTGACTAATGAACAAATACAGTTAATGCATTTTGTTAGGATAAACCAGATATTTGTTTTAAATTAAAATCGTTAAAAGTAACCGTTTTTTATTCTATTTTTAGATTCACAATACCACGAAATAGCCAATATGTGCAACAAACAGAACGCAAAACGTGTTACATGTAACAATTTAAAATTTTCCTATTGTTTATGTAAAAATCTAAAACGAATTTACGTGTCCTTAATTAAAAATAATAAAAATGAAATGTCTAAAAAAAACGATGCATAACACACATATAGAGAAAATGAATGAATTCAATGCCTATCAAATAGAAACCATCTATACCGACATATGTAACAATCAGTGAATAAAATCTTTTTCTCCCATTTAACTTCGAAAACAATGGAACACATTCTTTGTTCGTTGATTTTTCCAAAGCAAACACTTGATCGAAATGAATAATTAGCGATTACCAATTAAATATGACCGTAACAATTTTTCGTGTCTCATTTATGTAAATATCTGTACTTTTTTAAAAGTTATTTTTCTTTTCATTTGGATAAATACATTTTCTAAGACAATGCAACCAATTTATAAGTTCCCAACGCACTAAACAAAGCCGAAACTTTTTTTCTTGTTATTTATATGCACTTACATGTATTTACAACTGATAGTATATATAGAGTATAGCAATCTATAGAAAGCTTTGTTTTAATGGAGTTATCGAACTCGTAAAAACCAGATATGAAAATGTTCTTCCTGTATTTAATCAAAGTACGATTGAAACTTAAATATGTACTCAATTAATAGAATTAAGACGCTTTATTGGTTATAAAATTAAATAAATAAATTACAATTTAATGCCCTTTTCAATAATAAATTGGCCCCAATAAGAGTTAAGATTGCCGCTATATATGCTAAATCAAAAAGGGTATAAAGCTGAGGATTCCTTAATTCCAAATTTGCAAGTAAATGTGCGTAAACATATGGGTAAAAAGACTTCATATGGTAAATATTTGGATACTATGGCATATTAATTTTTCCAATTTAAAATAATGATTTTATAAAACTGTTGTACAGTAAGCAAATATGTCAATATACTACAATAGTTATTTATTTGGACGTTGATTTTTGTACAAATAAATTTACGAAAACCCACATTTAGGGAAAGTATTGTTCTATTCATGTGATAATATTTCTAATAAAATTTTCTTCGATTAAACCTCTACATGTTTATTTTGATCACAGTCATAAGCACTTTAAAACATAATCTTGAAGTTACCAAAAAATTTAATTTTAATTGGGAATGAGAAGATTAATTTAGTATGAAAGCTTTTTTAAATCTAAGGGCCTATGAAAAAAATTCATGCGAATTCATATATGTTTTCGGATGGATTGCTACGTGGTTTCTCATGTGGATTCCTATGTGGTTTCCCACGTTGATTCTCGTGTGGATTCATATAAGAATACACATAGGAACATCCAAATATTTTAACAGTATTTTTCTGTAAAAATTAAAAGGACAGCGCTGTAAATTACTTATCAGCAATTAATCATAGTTATTTTTCTTGTTAATTTATTTTCATATATTTTGTTACGGGATGTAAAATTAAGTTTGTCCTACAGTGTTAATTAAACGACTTAAGGTCGCAAAAGACATTGTCGTATTCTCTGTCCATTAAAAATATCTTATCATTAATAAAAATAAATTAAAAGCATAAAAGCAATAAAAAATAACACAAATACATTTTCCAACGCAAACGTTCCTTTTGAAATGTGCAAGTGCTTTAGCAGATAATATATTATAATCGTGGATGAGTGAATGACAGAAATATTTAAATTTTAATTTAAAAATACAGTTATGCTCTTTTATAATGAAAATATTGTTTCTAGCCCTTAATTTGATCTATTCCATATGAATCCACATAAATTTATGCTTTTCTATATAGTTTATCACATAAAACTATCCTTTCACACGTGGTTTCCTACATAAATCCATTATTTCCTACGTGGTTTCCCACATGTGGATTTTTTTAAGATTTTAAATCAAGTGACACCATCCATGATAAACAAACTTCAATAAGAACAAACTAAGAGTCAAAACATGAAGAAAATATATAAAATAATTTTCACTAGTGAAAAAGTCAACTTTTCCTATCGTACTTTAGATTTGTACTAAAATGTCAATTGTTTGTAGATTTTTCTTTCGATTTTAATGCAAGTTTAGATTACCATTGTTATGGTTGATGGGTGGATTGACCAGATTTGGCTTATAAGTGATTTTTTGAAAAAAGATGTACACATTGTGGATATAGAGGCCACATCTAACCTCTTGAATTTTTTCAAATGAAATTCAATGGTAGAATATATACTCTTTTGCTTTAAAACCATTAACGTACTCGGGCTTAACACAACTTGCTGTTTGAAGTATAGAAATCTCTAAGCACCGAACTTCAAAGTTTTAAATAGTTTAATTTTCTGATTATCAAAATGAATACATTTTTGAGATATTATCGTTTCACTATGGCTTACAAAGACTTGGAGATTTCTTTTAGAAACTATTCATGAATTATGATTATTTATCTCTTTGCTCTTATAAACGTATGTATAAGAATGTTAATAATATTATGATATATGCCCACAATGAACTCAAATATTACTAAGCATTAGCATTGGACATTCTTTAAACTTGTTGCCATTAGTTATTTTTAAATGACTTCTCACTGTGGATTTCATTAAGCTTAATTTAAAAGTTCGAATTTTTCTTGTTTCCATTTTAAATATGTATCAAATAAATCTTTTCCAAGTGGAAATTGAAATGCAACAAATTCTTAATTCGTTCAGCACTTTTTGTAATGCAGATGAAACCAATGTTCAATATTTGAGTTTATAATGGACATTAAGTGATATATATATATATATATATATAATTTGAAAATCAAATGCTCAATTTAATTGGACCATTTATTTTCCAGGAGATTTGACTTTAAAATGGAATTGGTATTAGCTTGGTTTATTTTTTCACAGTGCAACAGTCATAATTTCTAGTCGCTATCTCTTTGAATTATACAAAAACGAAGAAATCAATCTTTATTTTTTTATATATTTTTTGTGTAATTATCAAGTTTTCACTTAATCACACATATTTATTTTCATTAAAATATAATTCAAGGTTAAATAAAAATTACGCCGTATTAATTAAACGAATATTCAACTTCGTTCCTCGAGCCCATTACCATATTAAAGTCATCATTAAATGTTAAGAAGTATTTTTTTTAAAAATCAAATAAAACGCAAAACTTTCACAAAAGTAGATTTTCTATTTTTTTTTGTTTTTGTTGGAATAATTAATGACTTTGCGATTACAATTAGATCCTTTTCATAAGATTGCAAAGTTAATAGCAGTAATGTTAATAAACGAGGAAAAGAGCTGTCCTTATTTAGCGCGAAATTTAAAAATCGTATTAATATGTGACTCTCTTGTGACCTGAATGTTTGCGGTCATAACACCCACATTGTAAGCCTTTTATCTTCTGCTATTATTCATAGCAGTAATTGGTGTATCTCCTTTCAGCACGTTTTTTTTATGACAATGGACTATTAAGAGTGCTTTCTTTTTTAGATCTAAAACAAGTTTGGTTTAATAACAACAAAATAAAAAAGAAAATTTCATATAAAACTTGGTATTTTCACAAATACGTTTATCAGACGATAATTTTCAGACTTTGCTTTTTTTTGAAAATAAATATTGAAAAATGGCTACCGTGTACATTTTAAATAATATATACTTATGAAAAAATATAACGTACGATTGCATCATTTTTCTTCAGATATTAACTATGCAAAAATATGACTTTCAAAAAATTTATACTAATTTTTTTCATTTTGAATTGTAAAAATGCAAATATTTCAAGGCCTCTTATTTTTTCGACGTGGAAATTTTCAAATGACGTAAGCCTTTATGAATTAGAACTCATAAATATCAATGCTTCGATAAAGAAAAAAAAACGGTAATTATATAAAAGTATAGGGATTTAGAAGAAAATTTACTTAAAAAAAAAAACAATATAAAATTTTTAAGATGATGCCCTTCAAGATTGAAATTCGGTGAAAGAATCGCAATAAAGTTGAGCAAAATAATCGCAAATTTTAACCTTTTCTTTGGCATTTTTGCCAAAAAAAATGTTTTACAGCCTTGAAATCGTTTTCAAGATATAAGATTACTGCCATATAACATTCCACGTGGAAGTTCTAACTACGTATTTTTAACAGAATTTCAGTAAAAAAAAAACGAATTTTTGATATTTTATTTTTAATATAGGACTGTCATACTTAGGTATAGGAATACAAGCTTTAAATTCCAAATTAAATTATTGGATAAACTAAATTCGCAATCCTAGAATTGAGTATTCGATGAAGGATATAATATTCTAAGCAATCCCAATTTTTTTAAGTGTAAGAATATACCAAAATGCTATTAATTACAGCCAAGGAGTAGTTCCTTATCTAACATAAATGTGTACTATTAGTTTTGGGGTATGATATATGTTTAATACCATAGTATAGTATCTCATATGGTTATATAGTGTGTTCTATTAGACATTTACAACATCCCTTTACCCGTGGTATGTTGTGAGTCCAGTGTCTAGTGAGCCTAGTTCAGTGTCTCCCAAACTGAAGGGCCCCGAAAGAAGGTTCTGTAGCTTCTCCTAGGGATCCACGAAATATTTCTATAATAATAACTAATGGTACTTAATAAAGTACTGATGGCCATTAAAGTCTTAAATTTTTGAGAAAGAGAACCAAAGGACCGTAGTATGAAAAAGTTTGAGAAACACTGGCCTAATGGACAATAGGATACCTACAATAGGATATCTATTGTAGCGAAAGAAGCAAAAGAAAAATAAGAGATAAAAAAAACCAATGTACATAATCCTGTGACGTATCGTTGGAGAGGAATTTAAAAACTAATAAAAATTGGTTGATTACAACTCTTTATTTAAAATATCAATGGGTGAGATATACTCTTTGTATATCTACTCGTGTTGAGTTGGCATTTTTTTTAAATTATCTTCATTTATTGTACAATTTGCACAGTAGTGCAATAAGTGCATCTAGTCTATCTCATAAATGTATTAGTCCTAGGAGACCAATTCATATTCATGATTCAGTGCTGAAAATCTATCAGGTAAGTCATTGATATTCTATCTTTGAAGTTTTTTTTCGGTTCCAATGTTGTTCAATTGGTTAAAGGCAAGGTTGTTAAGATGTTCATCCAGTCGTTCCAGATATTTTTCACTGAATCTTTTTATCTTCTGTTTTACGGTTAGTATTTCCATTAAGCTGTTGTTAATATAACAGAGACCATTGATGATTTATCGTAGTGATTTTTACTGGAACCTTGGAAGTGTTTCTATGTTGGAACTAAAAGCAATTCCTTATAGATGAATTTCATACGTCCATACCGGGCTCAGCAGGATTATGTAAATTAGGAGTTTATTTTCGGTAGAAAGAATGGATGATCTCGTGAAGAACTAATACATCCTTCTGAATTTCCTATTTAAGTGCTCTCGTGTTGACTTTATGGGTGAGTTCTGGTAAGACCTCTATCAAGATGCATACCCAGATATTTTCTTTTTCGCGTGATAAAGGTAGCGTGCACTGGTTTCTTGGAATTAATTTTTATTTTCTAGTTTCCAGGCTATTCGTCGATTTTGTTTAGGTAGTTATGGAGTTTCACTGACTTCTTAAAAAAGGAAAATTGCAACAGTTCTCAAATTTCTTGGCAAAAGTGGCAAGTCTTAACAAAAACTACTGTGGAAATTCTAGTGTATCATGATAATAACGTCGCGAGTATAAATATTTCGTTGTCATACGGGTTGGAGGAAGAAGAATCAAATGTTTTGAAGCTTTTTTGACTTCAATAAGCAACTTTATCTATTATATTTCTTTCAAGTTTTCAAAATACTATTTTAGCTGTATTATTATAAATTTTTACGCTAGGGACATTACTTTTAACCGAATTCTTCAAAGAATATTTACAAGGATCATCCAGTAAACTTCATAGCCATCCTAACATCATATAGAATCAATAGCTATAGTCAATAAATCAGTCTACTTAATCTCCAATTAATAAATGAAGACCTTGGAACATTTTCTTGGTATTAAAGTAGACTAATGCTGATCGAGTTTTAGTAACAATCTCTGGAAGCAAACTATTACCTGGTTCCAGTTTTAGGATAACGATTAAACGTCCATATCGATTAAAATAGCACAGGTTTGAATTTTCTTTGTTATATCAGCGAAAAAAATGCATTAGTAACTGCAGATAAACTATTTATTTTCGTTTAATGCTTAAGAAAACCTCAGAAATGCCGGTTGATAAGACGCCTTTAAACATTTCCGTGAAAAATCAGATTGCAAACTATATGGTCGAATATATCTAAACAATTCAATGCAATTAAAGTAATTCCCACGTTATTCTGTACAAATAGTCGTATCACTCTTAAACAAGCATCTGTCGTCGCAGTAGAATATTCAGATTCTAATCCAAGGATACCATAAATGGAGAAAAAAATAAATAAATGCGCCTTGCTGATCGCTATACCTTTATTTCATAACAAAATAAAAACAAATGAAAAAAACAAGTTCTATCCTTGGACTTTAATGAACAAACAGCTTCGAAATAAAAATGCTAATATTTAAATTAAAATCCAATCAAGTCGTATCTTATGAATTGCTTTTTCTTGTTTTACAGCAAACACGCAAAATTTCAATATTTATTCAATTATATTTTTTTATATTCTAATTAAATGCTAAATATAGTAATGATTGATAATCACAGATGGACATCTTTTATTAAAAGTTATTGTTCCGATTAAAGTGTTAACAATAAACTATAATTATTTATAATTTTGATTTTTGTATTAGTCAATGATAAAACACATATGTAAAAACCAATAATTAAATAATTTCTTATTGAGTGAAACTATGATGTGTGACAAAATTGGGTTACAAAAGGTTTTTGACATTTGCTATTTGAGTATAGTGACAGACAGACAGACAAAACGTAAGCACTAGTCCGTCCGGATATTTTCTAGCGAACGTCCACGTCACCTACACTTCCAACCGATATGGCGTGTAAGTGGAACAAGAACAGTTCGTTTTCAGATAATACATTGCGAGAAAAAAAGAGACAGATATATAAACAATAACGCAACGATGAAGAACATTAACTTACATGGATTTTTCATGCAAGACAAAGAAGCAACCATAACAAAATGCTTTGTTCGGATATATCCTCTTCACCGAACAAAACATAGAACCCAACAAAGATCGCTTGGTTTTTATTCAGCGGTTAAACAAGGCGAGGGATATAAACATTCAGTAGTTCTTTGTTAAATATCCTTGTTTCGTGGGTTTATATATATTTGCTTATAACTAGGTAACTGTGCTAGTGTGAAACGGGCTTACAGCTCGAATATTCTCGAAATGTACAAATTACACGATAGAAAAAAAAATAAATGAACCAGCTGGCAATGACGTCATATTTGAGGAGAGTTTTTTTGGAATATAAAAAAAAGGTTTGAGAGATTTTTTTTTTTGAAGAATTTGACAGGTGATACGCATTTTGGATCATCTTTAGAACCAGTTTTTGAAACTTGTTCGTTCCTTTGTTCGGTTTTGATGTATTTATGCTACTTGATCCTTATCTAGATGTGATTATTTGCATATTAATATGTTTTATATTGCAGATTTATAGGTCCAATTATGCACGTATTGTCTTTGGTAATTGATCATTTATTCATGTATGTAACTTTTATTTCCGTGTGGAAGTAAGTGCCAAAGGGTTATACATATAGAATGTGTTTACGTGTGGCTCAACAAGGACGAATATAAATCAGGCGATTTTACAAAGATGTATAACTACATTGGCAATATGATAAATACCCTCCACGACGGCACATTTATGAATTATTTTCAATTGCTGTTTAGTCTAATTGAGTCGATTTATTTTTAAATTGGAATAAAGGAAAAAACAACAAGTCAGCGCATTTTGATTCGGTTTCATTACAAAGTTCAATTATTTAATTGAAACATAACATTCGTTGAACAATAGGTGGCATTTAGTCTATGCAAATTAAAAAGTTAACCAATTTTAGGTATCAACCAAAAGATAGCAAATGAGCAATTTCATCTCATTATCGACTTATGTAACCGAAAACGATTGACGAAATCGGTCATTGACTTGGAAATTTTCGTGTTGCAATAATTTGCTTGGAAACATCGACCGTGTGTAATATCCTCTTGAAGTCTCGAGTTTGTCTTAAGAATAAAATTGAAAATTTAAAGTTGCATCGGTTCGTTAACAAGGCCTTGTGGAGGAAATAAAATTTAAATCGTGGTATATCAGTTTTAATATTGAGCACTTAATACTCTTATAAAAACGAACAAAACTTATCTTCCAGATGGTTTCACTTAAAGGCGTTTTTTTTTCATTTTAAAATTTTAAATATTCCAGTATCTTTCGATAATGGTGGCAACAATATTTAAAAAGAAATAAACAACTGTGAATTTAATTAATTCTAATACTATTAACATTAAACTATAGCTTATATAGCTTAAAACCTTATGCGTTCGTTAAGGTCAAGTTTGTATAGTTTACCATTTCTTGTACTATTTGTAACAACAATAACCATAAAACTAAGTCTGCAAAACGCTTTTTATAGGGCGATAGATTTCGAATACAAAACTCTACTAAAAGTAATAAAATTTGAAGTATGCTTGTGGAGTATGTCGAATTTGTTCTGTTCTGTTTTGTCACCCAATCAACTGAAACATCCACAATAGGCTGCATAATTTAAAAGATACTAAAGAACATTCTGCCAAGTGAAAGACTAGTTTTGTTCTTGCACCAAGTGGTGTTTCGCAAGCTTCATGCAGCTTTCCAAAAGATAAGTTATAGTTCAATTTATAAATGAAAAATCGCTATTATATTTTCAATGATTTAATGAGAAAATCAATTCTAAACCATCGACTAGGCTTGTGGTTTCAAAGACATTAGGGGCAATTTTCAAGATTTTCACAAATAAATTTCGGCTCCTGTTGGAAAAAGTTTATATAGTATAAAAGCTACAGCGATTCCAAAATTACTCCATTTCTCCATTTCCCTAATTCTAAATACAAGTTTACCTTCAAGTATCAGCTATGTCAACTGATTAAACGTATGAATTATGAATATAAGTTGAAAAAATATTTTAAATATTCATGATATAAAACAAATATGACGTAATTTATAGATTCTTTCCCATTTACAGCTATTTTTTTATCCAATTTAATGAGATATTATATCGTTTACTCATTTTATGTGTAAAAACAAACCCGACGAAAAGAAGAGTCCATAAAGAAACCAGAAAATCAATACCAAAATACAAATTAAAAAATAGGTCCAGTGCGTATCGAAGCACTTTTGATGAAAGGTTTCGTAGTGGGGCAATAACAATCGCTAAACAAATGTTTGCATACTTTGATAAAGCTTTGCAAAATTTGTTAATACTTAAAAACCTACTTTACCGATTTTGATGGAAATGTTGAAGGTTTTGATACCTTCTTGAAAGTAAAGAAAAAACTTATTACGGTTTTAGACGCTTCATAATTATTCATCTCATTTACTCGAATGGAATGCTACTATAGTTTCATATGAACAAGCAAACAGGATGAAATTAAAAGAACTTCGAAAAAAAATATCAACAATTCTGACTAAGCATTAAATGCAATGTTGACCATACCCCAAAGAATTAAAGGAATATTATACTCCCAGGAATATTAAAGGAATACCAAATTACCCCAAAGAATATTAAATCGGAAATAGGTTTTCACAACAGTTTTGTTGTCTATATAGAGCAACTTTCCAAGTGAAATTCGGCTAGTAAGTTCCTATTGAATACTAAACTTGAAGAATAAACAAAAATAAAGCTAAAAAAGAATCAATTGTACTAAAGTTGGAGAACAAAAAATTTACTTTTTTCTTTAATTTTGCCGTTGAAGTAAACTAGAAATGTACAACAATAGAATTATCTTAGAAAAATTCCTCTACAGATAGAGCAAAGCTCTACTGTTACATGATGGAGTAGAGGGAACAAAAATGTTCCTTCCTTTTTTCGCGAATCAATCGAAAAAAGTTGCAACCCCTATATTTTATCAACTAAATGGGAAAATCTATATTTGAAAGCTTTGGCATACACCTACGACTTGATAATAATAGTCCAATCGTAGGAAGTAAATCGCTGAATAATGAATCTTCATTTTTCAATGGGAAATAATTGGTTACTATTACATAAAGTAACCAACTTTTTTTATAAACTAGAATAGTTCAACAGTTCTCGTTCAGGTCTCAAGTTCTTGGCCGGTTGTTAAACTCATCCACGCATATATGTAAGTTTAAAACGGTCGAAAAAATTCGTTACAATTTATTACATCGAAACCAAAATATGCATTCACTGCACTTTTGATTGCCCCCTTGTGGTTTGAAATAAAATTAGGAAAAACTTTAATTATTTTTTTTTAAATAGATCGTTTTAAATGTTTAAGTGTTATACATTTTAAATTATTCGACCGGTAAAGTATTAATTTCTTTTTTATGATCTAGTGAGTCAGGTTTACGTCATATTTGAGATATATTTAGTCAGTGATTTTGATATCATATTTTTGTCAAGAATTTTTTTTTATTTAAATGCTATCATTAAAATATTAAAACAAATAATAGGTCAGCCTAATCTTTAAATTAATTTTTCAATATCGAAAGAAACCATATAGAAATCCTGGTGAATATAATTAATTTATGCAGGACTATATGTATAGAAAGTTTAATTAATTAATTAATTAATAAAGAAAAAAATTTTAAAAGAAGACTTTAAAAACATCTGTGGACCAAATCAGAAGCATGATGGCTGCTCTTTCAAAATGGTGTCTGTTGTTTATAAACAAAGGAAGTAAGGATTAGGTTTATAGGATGATGCAATATAGGCCACTTCCTTGTTCCTTAAATCTACTTAAGAGCTTTAATATAAATTAAATGCAACTTACCACTATTGGTTTGTTCACCCTCTTCTAAAATTCGCTCGACCATTTTTCCGTTTGAATTTTTGTTGATAACGTATTAATAACACCGAATATAAAAATTTAATATCAAAATTAAAAAGAACGGAAAATCGCACGGAAAAATCGATCAAATCTTCAATGGAAAAAATAAAAAACCAAAAACAAAAGGAAAAATCCGGTTCTCTCTTATTTTCCGGCCGTTATAAACGGTGTTGGATGATAATAAAAACAAATGAAAATTGCGATAATTGGCCGATGAAGACTGCTTTTCGCGATCGCTATTTGTTTTTTTTGAGTCAGGTGAAGAGAGAATTGTTTTTTTTTTGTTTGATTGATGTAATAAAGAAGAAGAAAACTATTATTCTTTCAAAATACTTTACTATGGCTCCATGACAGACATACACACACGACGACACGTCTTTCCAACAAGATGGTAAAATTCCGACTGAATTCTTATATTTTTGTTATGTTCATCGTCACGTAGCCCATTGAAACATAGGCCGGCGATGAAGCTACGCAAGCGCCATGATCGCCCGTCTTTCCGCACCAACCCAAGTTCATATCCACAAGAATAAAGTTGAACCACATCACACCACAGGTACGAAACACGCATGATTCATTCCAACGCAATTCTACGGAAAATGCGTCGTATCCAACTATACATTTTCGACTCACCGATTTAACCAACCAATTTCCCATATATCCCATTATAAAAATATCGTATGATAAACATAAACACAAATGCACACAAGATTATAACATAAAGTATTAACATTTTTTTTACATATGTACATTATTGTACACAGAATCTTTCTAGAATTATCCAACCGATAATCGAAATTATAAAATCATTACAATAAAATAAAGTCTCTATTACTTCATTTTATTATTTTTTTTATGATAATTTCCTTTAAACTTGAAAAGCATATCAACCATAAATTACTGCAAATATTAAAAAGCTATATTATTATATATATATTATATATATATAAAATATCATACTACAAAAGAAAAGTAAACTGAAAGCTTTCTTCCTTGTACTGCACCGCATACCCGGTATTCTTATTCGAGAAATTTCGAAGAGGTTATCGAGCTTTCGGAAAGTAGAACAGAACAAAGAACATATCGAACATATATTTTGTAAAAGCAAGAGAATACAATTTTAGTATCAAAATTAATTTTTTATGACCAATTACTTTCAAAATATATATTTTCGTTAAATTTTATAGGTAGTTTCTTATGGTAACAATATTTAGGTCATTCTCATGAAATCTCGAAATTCTTGTTCGCTTTTATCGAAATCTAAGAGACCTATGATGGTAAATTTATAATCCCTGAAAAGAGCTTTACTAGTCTAGGGTTAATGATGTTGGTTATAAATTTTGACCCATATGGATATATCTAAAGAATAATAAATAAATAGTACCCTGAAAATCATTTCCTCACTATGTCCCAAGCATAATATTAGCACATTTTTGAGCTTTTAAATCAAACAATTTTCAATAAAACTGTTTGCAAATTGGAATCGATTAATAATACAATAGATTTTCAAAAATCTTTTGAACTTTTAATCAAAAGAAAACAAATTTTCAAATATTTTTATATGGGTCCCATTAAAAAGAGTCATTTCCTTACACCTTTTTTTTCCTATGATCTGGGGGCCTCTCTTGCGAGTTCCTCTGCGTTGCATCCTTAAAGGACTATTGCGCCCCAGTTTAATTTCGGTTCCAGTTGGTCAGGTCTGCTGCTGCTATGAATCTCAGCAGACAGTCAACTGGATCTCTGTGTATGTTCCCCAGCTCAAGTCCGGGTGGACCAAGCGAGTTGAGACGACTTTGAGTCATGGCTGGGCAGTCAAATAGTACGTGGGAGGCAGTTTCATCTTCCACGCCACATTTCCTGCAAGCTGCTGACTCTGTGTTCTTCCCTATAGTTTGGAGATGTTTCCTCAAATTGCAGTGTCCTGTTAATAGGCCTACCAGCGTTTTGATGTCCTTCCTTCTTATATTTAGAAGTCTTTTGTTATGTTCTTTCAAAGGTTTCTTTATCATGACCTTTGAGAACTTGCCTCCTGCATAGTTATTCCAGGATTTTATTTGTTCATTCTGCGTCCATTCAGCTATTCTACCCAGTGTTATGCACTTTGGTAGGCCTATAGCCGGCTCTGGACCCATGAATGACATTCTTGAATCCGCCTTTGCGAGTTCGTCTGCCTCTTCGTTGCTTTTGATGCCAGAGTGCCCCGGTACCCAAGCAAGTGTAACCCTGTTGGATGTCGCCAACGTGGTCCTTACTTTTTTACTAACAGTCGATATATGAACGCATCTGTAATCAATTATGAAAGCTCTCATCGATTTTTGATTGTCGGCAAAACTATAAATTATTTCACATACTTAAGTCATTATGGTAAAACTTCAGATCCTTGATGATGACAACTTAATACAAGTTTCAGAGGACTAGGATCAAATCAATAGTTAAAACTAGATGTTTATTCGCGACGTTTCGGCTTTTTATTAAGCCTTCCTCAGGCTTTCATAAACAATCACTTTAATTTTGTCAACAATAATCCTTGTCATAATCAATTTTATAAATATGGTAGAGTTAATAAATAATAATAATAAGAGCTTCCAGGATACATACAATTCAATAAATGATTAATATGATAAAGTCAAGAATTCATTGAATTTTATGGATCTCTTATTATTTTTTTAACTGTACCGTATTTATAAAATATTTAAGTCATCTTACACATGTTAAACTATCTTTCCAAAAAAAAAGGAAAATTATTACCAGATTACATTTTCAGTCGCCATTCCCTCACATTAAAGAAAAATAGAGGTATTTACTATATCTAAATAATAATTGCACAGTAAAGTAGGTTGTCAAAGACAAGTAGCTTGCACAAAAATTTACTTACCAAGGGTTTAAGTTATACTTCATTTCAAATTTAAGCAAGGGAATGACGATATGTGATATAATGGCTGTTTAACTAGTCTTTTCTTAGACTTTTTTTGTTTCTTTGTTTATTTAATCCTTAAATTCACCGGTTTTTCCTGTTTAAAGATGATAACATCATTCATATTGACTTTAGCCAATATTATTACTATAAAAACAATGCAGCGATTCAAGTGGTTCATATTAGCGGTGCAGGACAACAAATAATACTTTACAGAGGAATATAATATTAATGTAACAATTACACTATTAGGGTCCCAACTTTTTGCTCCTTATCAAACAATAATAGACGTGATTCAATGATGATATGGCCTATAAGAACCATTCCCTCACTTCTAAAATTATAAATCATCCTTATATTTCGTCTAAAATAAGTTTATACTAGGGACACTATATTAGTAAATTCTAGTAACACAAATATTACAAAACTGACAAAAATAAAAACCTATTTAAAAAAAAAATACACATTTTTTTACCTATTTCGGAATTCCATGAGAATTACTCATTTACTTGATATTATACAACGTACTCTACCCCATGCTGTGGTTTAATAATGGACACAATGCCTTAAGAATTATATTTACCTACTACTAAGTGTTTGGCGTTATAAGTTAATAAGATTTATTTTTAAAAGATTTACAATCTATTTAAACGGATTAAGACAAAGGATTAGATCAATATTGGATTTAACAATTGGAAACAAAAGTTGGAATGATGCAACTGTATTATTCTCTTACAATACAAGAACAGGTGCTGGATTAAAAATAACGCTGTTTAACACTGAAATTTGTTCCTGAAACTTTATGTTTTCTAGAACTCCTACGGTACTAGTTACGGAAAAGAAAAGTTTATTGCATCATGTTGACTTTTTCATATATTTAAAACTATAAACTTTAAAGAAAGCGTTTTTTTTATAGTTTCTGTCGTTAAAATGTTAAAATGATGTAATACTGCTTTTATGGATGATTTTCTTGAATGGTGGTAGAATTTAAGAATGCTTTCTTTGTAAAAATCAATGGTTACTTTGGTCAAAGTTCTAAAAGTAGAGAAGGGGGCTGTTTACGGAAAATTGCATAACTCTGAAAACTTATATCGTTATTATAGAAGAAAAAAAAAATGTACAGAATTAAAGCTAAAATTAAAAGTTCAGTATTGTCTGCAACACAGGTTTCTTGATACAAATTCATTTTTTCTTTTTCTCTGATATAGACTTTGAACAATTTGGTAAAAAATAATAAGTAATAAAGTCAAAAAAACGTTATAGTTTTTCATACTTCATATTTTATAGAACTTATAGTTCAACGTGCAGATTTTTTTTGAAGAATATGCATACTGTTAATGTACTATGACGTTAACGTATCTGTTCCAATCTAAATACTAATCAAATTATGGAAAATTCACAAATTTTCTGACTTTCCTTACTCTTTTATTGACTCAATTAAATTTCCTACCGTTTCGTTAATGTTTTGTAAAAACCATAGTTGGATCGTAAATCATCTTGATTGTTACTTCTATAGTTGTTAGTTAGTTTTATAACTTTACAACATATAATATTTAGTACTACGTTTCCAAACTTGGGGCTCACACCCTCAGGAGGGTTGTTTGATAACCAAAGGAGGCAATACGGAAATTATTCATCCAGACTTTAAGTTAATCATGTAGTCAGTATCAGTATTCACTTAAAGTTATGTATAGTAATAATGTAGGGATGCAATATAATTTCAGGAGGGCTTACTACAGAGATGTTATCACGATTAAATATCTTGATTTCAAGCTGTCTATTCCGTTACCTAAATCAAAAGTTTACTGTTTTCCCAAACGGTTTACTTTACATATTTTAACAAATAACGATTCCCGTTCGGACTTACAGATTTAGCTGATTAGGCTGCAGCATACAAATTCCCAAACATTTTAGAACTCCCGCCCTATTTATTTACTCAATAAGAAAAAAAAATTATGGAATTTCGCCATTAAATCTGGATAAAATTAAAAATATATCCACTTGATAAAATAAAAAGTTTCAACAGTTTTTATGTTTTACTTTACAGTCTTTTAATACAAGAACAGTAGCGTAGTGTGGAGGCTGCCGAAGGAGCCATGGCCCCAGGCGGCCCATGAAAATGGGGCGGCATATTGACAAAAAGCATATCGAGAAAAACACAAATTTAAATACAGTTTTAAATAATTTAAGAATAGATATTAAAGGGGTTTGACTTTTACCAATTTTCTTGGTTAATTTTGAAAATTTTGAGGACGGTAAATCTCCCATCGGTCCCGGGCGGCAAAATTGAAATCAAACTGTAATTGCTCGAAAACTGTTCGAAAAGTCAAACTGCAATTGTAATTTAAAGCAAAATCCAGTGAATAATTTTCTAAAGGATTAAAAAATATTACCTAGACTGGAAAATTATTTTAATTTTTTTAATTAGCATGTGTCATAATATTGTGTATGCATTTATAATATTTTTTAAGGAAACCCATATTTTCGCAATCAATTAAACAATTTTTCAAATTTAGAAAAAAACTAGTAAAGCAAAAAGTGTAGAAAAAGCCATTGAATAATAACATTGAAAAATTGGTCCAGAAAGGTAGTTATTTGAACAATTTTTGGAGGATATGTTAGTACTAAAAAGATTCGTTCATACTTTAAGTTTTAGCTTTCTATGATACAATAAAATCACAAATCTTTTTTTTCTCAACAATGAGGAACCAATTTAACCAAAATTTGGACATTATATGAAAGCATATAAGGCCTGAAGTCAGAAAAAATAACAGTTTTTAATCTTCGTTATAACTATTTGAAGCAGATGATCTACTATTCTTCTCAGATGACTTATTGTAAAGTGATCTCGAAAGGGTAAATTACTAAATTATAAATATTGTAAATGAATTAAATCATCAACTTGTAATTTGAACGTTTTAAATAACCATACTGTTTGGATTTAAATTCATTTCTAAAAGGAAAACATCAGTGGATTTTTGAAGTTTGCTTACTGTGACATAATTTTGTTAACTCAATTTTGGCATTTTGATTGAAACGATTTTTTCGCAATTTTAAATGAATATATCTTAGTTTTTATCTAGTAAAGTTGAAAATTAACAACTGTATTATGTTTGGATATTAGTTTAGAATTAATACAAATTCTTAAAGGACTAAGATCAAAAATAAGCCGTTAAAACTTGATTTTTACTCGCGACGTTTTGGCCCCTTTATTGAGCTTCCTCAGGGGTCCATTAACAATCGATTTTACTTTGTTAACAATAATTCTTGTCATGGTTCATTTTTCTAGATACGGTACAGTTGATCAAATCAATTATATATAATTGTATACAATATATACAATATATAATCAACTGTACCGTGTCAATAAAAATGAACCATGACAAGGATTATTGTTAACAAAGTTAAAGCGATTGCTTATGAACGCCTGAGGAAGGCTCAATAAAGGGACCGAAACGTCGCGAGTAAAAATCAAGTTTTAACTGCTTATTTTTGATCCTAGTCCTCTGATAATTTGTATTAATCTGTTATCACCAAGGATCTGAAATTTTACCACAATTATTTTTGAAAATGTGCATTGGTTTATTATACTCATCATATTGTTTTTTATGTTGCTTTATACTAAATTTGCTCAAATTTTCTAAGCATTAATTCATTTCTTTTGATCCCAAACTTTTCTTCTCGATGATTCCTCGACCAATTTTAGCAATATGGTGTTTTGTTTAATAAAATCAATTTAATGGATCTTTTTACATTATTTGCGTGTTCACTATATTTTTCGTAAATAGTCTTAGATACCAATTTTCTTTAGTCTTATTTTGTACAGATTTGAATACATTGTAAACATTTGTCTTCATAATTCTAATTAACTGACTTAATTTATTACTTTTATTTTTATTACCGTTATTTCTTAATAAGCAACTTAAATTGTTAATGACTTCAACCAAACGCAACCCCTATTAGTTGTAATATACTTTTAAAATTAAAAAAGAAATTAAAACGTTAATGGCTCATTCAATATAAAATGAACTGAAAAAAAATGATATAGAATATAAGAATATAATGCGGGTAGAAAAAGCTTAAAAGCTGCAGCAGCCTGAATCCTTTTAGAGCCCAAACATTAATCTTGGCAGCCAATCCGACAGAATTCTCGGAAAAGCTATTGAGAGAATGACATTTACAGTATTCAATTAACGCACAAAGCCATTTAATTCAAATGAGAAAAAGTGGCATGTCATTGACAGCACCCTCCTACAATTTTTGCAACAATATCGATTATTTGGAGCAATGGTATTAGCTGAATATAATAGCAATTGGGGTTGAATTGTTCGATTGTTTTGAATAAAAGACATTGATTTGAGCATTTAACAAACTCAAATGTATTTGACACATTTGTCTCAAATGACGTAAGAGGATTTTCATTGCAAATATTATACAGAATGATTCAAAATTTAATACCTTTATGTTTTGAACGTATTCTTGGAAACTAAACCGTTTTTTTTCTGGTCAAAAAAGGGCCCTTAAATACAACTTCTCCGTACTATACTTTAACTACATTGTAAGTTAAAAATTGATACGAAGTTTATGGAGCAAATCCCTGGAAAATTTACAAAAGATGAAGTAGATTGGCTAATAAAAAATAAATAAAAAATTGTAGAAAATTTGCAAATTAATACAGATTTATCGTCTGTGGAGATAAAGACTGTGATTTGACCTTTTTTCTTATTGCTCTTTATTGAAATAATAAATTAATCATTCATGAAGGACTTGATTCGTAACAGAAGTATTTTGAACGTCTCTATATACCACATCCACCACATTTGGTATATTCCCAAGGGTCGAATAGCCTCCCTTATTTTTTGCTATGAAACCAGCTCTGTTCTTTTCTGCCCATTTTCCCCTGCTGAGTTTTGAATCACCTCTATATTCTGTATTCACAAACTAGCTTTATCACGCAAATAAACTGGATTATTTGCAACAATTTGGGGTCAAGTCAAATTAAATTAATTTGTCCGATAAGAGGAGAGGCTGAAGGCTACTGATTAGATTGACGTAAATATTGGCGACATTTTGCGTATAATATTTTTAATTGACAAAATTTGCCAATCTCTACCTCCACTTGGAAAAACCTGCTGTTAAATTAGAATTTCAATGTATGTAAATATTTATTTTTTTACCAATTACATAACACATTTTTATGGCTTCAATTTCAATATTAAATTCTTTCGAACTCTACTTTAATAGTCCTACTCTGTAAAGTGAAGAAGTTAAATCATCTGATTATTGAACTTGACATTTTGATCTCAATCAATTTATCACAAGTCGGGTTTTATTTTAATTAAAAACGGTTAAAGTTTATAAAGTATGAAGATAAAAAGCAAACCGAAAATAATTAAATAGGTTTGGAGACAAAAGAAAAAAATACCAACAATATAAACTTAATCACTTATAACAACAAAAGAATACTATAAAGCAATGGCTTCTAACGACTGTAGTATCCCTCTTGTTTTCTAGTGGGATGCTGGAACATCTAAGGAAGCGATAACAGCTACACAGGAATGAGCAGTATGGGAAGTGCTGAGGAATTGTTTTTTTCTTAAAGTAAGGCAAAGGATTTGTTCGTAAAAGATTGGAAATTGCATTTCATTGCATTTTATATTGTATAATGTTATCTTTTCCCCCACAATGGATGTTGAAACTTTCGAAGAAGAAAACAGTGGCTACCTAGTCAGATACAGAAGAATCACTGAAAAGGATTAAAGTGTTACTTTTTCTTTATGTCTCGAAAATTGATATAATCAACGCTTATTAAACCTCCTAGAACTACTTGCATATGACCTAGGAAATATATCTAGGAATCTAATTGGTACTTGCTAGAATTCATCACGACAGATCTGATTAATTGAAAGTTGGAATAGCACTGGGACGTTATAGGGCTTCAAAGCGGAACTTATAAAATAGGACTTTAAAACTTAAAATACTATAAAATATTACTTTAAGAACGAATGACTAAGAAAAACTACAACTATTGATTAATTGATTAACAACTATTGTTAACTTTCCAAAATAATACCAAACGTGTCAACTGGGAGCACATCTGAAGCTTTTTATTTATTTAGTTTAACAATTATTTTTTTCAATTTTTTAAACAATATCTTGTAAATTTACAAAATTTATCATCTTTTTGATAAGAGTGGTTATCAAATACGTAATAATAATGTCGACTATACAGTTAATCAACTTTTTAACAATAATTGAAATATTTTTAAAAAATTGGTATGATAAGCGAAATTGGAATTATGTAGAGTTGATAAATTTTTATTGCAGGTTCAATTTTCCGCTTCGTTTAACTCTTCCTTCCAACACCATTTATAATTGGCGAAGTTCTTTAGAACGAGGACGATCATTCCTATTTCTTAAATGTCCAGAATTCCAGTTCTTCTTTCTTTTGTACTAGATTTTCCCAATTTTTCTACTTGTTATCTTAAAAGGGGTTTTCCTATTGTGCATACCCGATTGGGACCCAATGAGGGCCAGATGCATACTTTCGGCATTTCTAAAGTAATTTTTAGTCAGATATCTATTTATCATTAATGAATATCTAATGCATTTAGATAAAGATTGAAAATGTTTTTAGTAACGACTTTGCGTTGCTACCCTGTCACACTCGAAGAACATGCAATACCGAATTTATATCCTTTCGGGTTTTTGGTCATATCATTTCATTATAGATTTCGGAAAAAAATTTTGTAATTTTTAATAAGTTAATAAGCCACTCTAATCATAAAATGTCTTTAGTATCACTTTGAAATAATTAATAAGTAAAAAAATGACAATGGAATTAGTTTTAAAACAAAATTACTTTCCGATACACCTAATAACACCATTTATCTATCAATTACTTACGATGTTCCCTTGGTAATTCCAATTATAATTCCTTTTATAATGAGGCGAGGATATCGGTATTTGTCCTTCCTCAGCATATTCCTGTAAGCCCTCTTGTGAAATTTTGTTAAATAATAGAGCTTGCGGTCTCTGTTCATCCTATACAAGACTTATTCCATGTTTTTTAATTTCTAATAACATTTATTGTTTTTCGTTGATTTTCTTCAATATTTTCTGAGGTTCCATGTTTCTATCCTTATAATGCTTCATTGAACACATAGGTACAGAAAATAGAGAGGTACTCAATACATAAAAACAAAACATGATAAGAATTAAAAATTAAATTAATTAGTGGTCATATTACAGTAGCATAAAGATTCAGTATTACCAGAGAACTCAGAAAGTTTGCTTGGCAATCAAAATACGTATCGGGAGTTTTACGGCAACAAAATTTTTTATGACATTGGTCAGTATGTGTTGCATAGTTTGCTTTTGGTAAAATGTACTACATTATATTTGTATTTCATTATACAAATGTGTATTTAAAAAATGATGATATATAATTTATTTACGGCTGAAAATAGTCACCAAGATATTTTCTTGTTTATTTATAAGCTCAAACTTTTCATTGAACAATTGACACTTATTGTGGGTAATATTTTCAATGATTAATTATTATCATCAAAGTTATTTAATTTCCTTCCAAACAAAACCAACAATCAAAACAAATGTTTATTAACATAAAAATGACATACTATAAATTATAAAATATAGTTAATTAACACTTCATTTATACTTTTTATAGTGATTATGATTTTAATTATTTATTGTCAAAGGCAAAAATGAATGGTTACATAATGTAGCAGCGGTTCATAACCTTTTTGCCAATACGAATCGAATTCTCCTTGTAGATTCCTTGACCCAGTTTTAGTTCATCGTGAATCGTGAAAAGTTCAACAAACTTGCACACTGTAGTACACTTTTGCAAATAAATAAATTATAATTATGGAAAATACCTTGTAATGACTTAATTAAACAAGAAAATAAAAATTGTTGGAAATAAAATTTATGCACAATTGGCGGTTATTTAAAGGAAAATAAGTGAAAAGGCTCAAGGAAACAAACAATGCGAAAAACAAGTTATTTGCATCCTAATAAACTATTTATCTATAATTTTATACAAAAAAATTAATTTAATCGACTTACTTTCCATTTTAAGTTAAAAACCATTTCATTTTACATTTATGAATCAAAAATGGGATTAAAACGTATATTATAAAAACTTATTTTAAAGCTTTCCCGATGATGCTACTCAATACTTTGTGGATTTAACAGTACTTTAAAAATCATAAATTCTATTTTGATTATTTATTCTGTTATAGATAGCGTATGCTTTTATAGTGCAATGTTTAATAGAGCCATTTAAATTTGAAGCTTTACCGAGCATGCGCAATCATAATAGAGCTATTTTTTGAAGCGTTTCAACGTGGGAAAATATTTGACAATATTATTCGAGAAATTTTAATGTTTCAATAATTGCACCATCAAATTAAAATTGAAAAATTTCTGCTGTCAAAAAAGATTAACGATTTTATTTCCATCGAAAAAATATGTAAAAGTAGGGAAGTGAGGGTAAAAATTGTTATGAAGTAAAAAATTAATAATTGAATTTTTAATGATTCCTAATACCTGTTTGCTTTACAAAAGTACTCATTTCACGAACAGGAATCCTTTACCTTCAAATCGGTTTATGTTATTTCATGTTTGTATGGATCCAATAATGCAATTGTTTATTTACCCTTGGATTAAGGGAGCCATGGTTTGGGGTTGTACAAACTGTAAGTGGTTATTCTATTGTGAAGTCTTTTTTATCGTTAATTAAAGGGAAGGTAAAAATTGTATGCTTGGGTCGATAAATATTATATGTACCGTTAAAGATTTTAGCATTTAATTCATAAGCTGTAAGGTAAATTAGGTCATTTTGGAATCCCCTTGCAAACATCCTTTTTTTAATAAAGAAAAAAAAACAACAAAAATATAAAAAAAGACATTATAGGACTTGACAGATCAGAACAATGACAAAACAGATCAAAATTAAATAAAAAATTTGACCTAAATAACATTTAAAATGTTATGGGAGGTGTTTTTAAAGTTTTACGAATAAGATTGAATTAAATGTTTTTTTTTTAATTTAGAATCATAAGGAAAAATCAAGAGGAACTTACACGGGTTGTAATAAATTTATTTTATTGGTAGAAATTAATAATCAAATGAATATTTTTTGTTTTATGAATCAAAGTGTGTTAAAGTGTAGAACAGTTGTTATAATAACAAATAGAATAGTAATTATGACTGATAAGTATTTGGTAAGTAACTTGAATTATAATAAATGGTGAAAATTATTAATTTCTGAGTAATTTCATTAACTACAAATAGTGTCTAAATTTTAAATTGAAGTGCAAAGAAATGCATAAGCGTTAGGAAATCAGAAATTTAGTCTGTTATATAAAAAAAAAATCAATTTATTTTTTTACTGCTGTTAAATATAATATAGAATGACAGGATTATCTACCGGATTCAGCTAATTATATATAAAGTTGTTGACATAATTCTGTTCTGTAAATGTTCTGTTTTGTCCCAATCACGATGGCTACTATATCAAGTACTATTGTGTAGAAAAAAAAACAGTAATTTTAAAAGTTTTTCTTCATAAATTGGCTAAATGATTTTGGTTGGTAATTACTTATATACTATAATTCTCAAATTATAAGATTAATGCTTTTATATGTTGAAAAAAATAATAATGGAATCCGTAAATGAAAATTTATGTTAGTGTTTTTTAGATCAATTCCCAAAATAAATAATTTGATACCTTTATCTAAATATTAAAGCATAAATACATATATTTCATCACTTTTGCAGTGCTCTATCATTTATCACAAGTTATTTTTGTGGATCATTTTTGTGTCTAGATCTCTCCTTAACCTCATCCAATAATCTTTAGTTCAACCTTGACTAATTTGGCTGATCATGCAGAAAATTTTTCCCAAAATCAAAAAACTTATCAAATTTATCAATTTATTCCTTTTTTTTTAAATAAATTCCATAAATTAATAATTTACTGCGTATCATCAATTTCATCGACTCAAATAGCGACTAGCAGACGAAAAAATGCAAATAAAACTTTGAAAATATTAAGTCCTGATTAATTTATGCAATCTTTTTCGATTACGGTTTTTAATCGAAAATTTATATGATAAAAAAACCTTTAATAATTGCAAATTATAAATTATAATGGTTGTTTGAATATGGGTTGTCTAATTAATAATCTTCAGACATTTTAAGTTTCAAAGTGTTTATTTTGTGTTGACAAAAACACTTTATTGTAATAAAAAGGTTAAAGGCGAAATACGTACAAGTTCGAATGATTGCTTTGTATAAGTCAGCAGGAAAATGTTTTTGAAAATATTATTTCATTGCTGCTTTGTTTCAACTTTATATAATTAATTATTAATTAAAAAAACAGAAAATTGTTTTGTTTCTTTAAAATATTTTATAAATTTGAAATTTTATGCAAACAACATCGCTCGTTATTTTGCTTTTTAAGTAGTTAAGTATATTATTTTTTTTAATTATGAAACTTCAATTAAAAATTGTAATGGTTTTGTTATCGAGCAAGAAATTAATTTCATTTTTTTTTTTGGTAAATTTCTTCCCTATTTCACATGAAAATCGTCAAGAATTTATGGAAATTTTTTAAATTAAATATTTAAATAGAAATGCCATACTTGGTATTGAATGAATGTTTAATCACAACCATATAATGTTAGTAAAAATTAATACGTGTCTGTAGTTCATAAAATAAAAATAAAATTATTTTTTGTACAATTTTTTATATGTACCGAAGAAAGTTTCTAAGGGTTTAATTTATTTTTCTTGTAACTGGCTTTCTTAACTTAATTTCAAACTTTTAGATCCAACAGAAGAGTCTAAGCCAGTTTAACTTTGTTGGAGGTACTGATCTCTACCAGTTTCATATACTCATTCACCGAACCCTTCTTAATTGAAAAATAAAATGATTTTTAAAAATTCCAAACAAAGGTATATTAACATACATAGGTAGTATGAGAAGAAGGTGTGTCTTAATCTCCGCCGAACCCGCGAGACTGACTCACCGAACTCAAGTTAAGAACCACTGGTCTAAGATGGGTGTAGAAGCATAAAGTTTTCTTCAATATTTTCTTTTATTGTACATTTCATAAATCTTTACGAATCAATTATTTATTTGTAGTAATATTTATATATTTAAACTTCTAACTTAATAATTAAATATATCTAAGACTTCTAATATTTGTTTATTTACCCAAAAACTTATACTAAACACTGGTACTAATAAACACTGGGATAAACACCTTCTTAAATTGGTCAGGCTAAAAGTTAGTCATACCAAATTAACCTATTCTCACCTGATGACCAATGAACAGAAGCAAACTAACGGTAGACCATATCCTTCTAGAATGCTAAAATTACTGATAGAAAAGGAAGCTATGCCAAATATCGTAGGATATCGAAGGATCGAAGGATCCTGAATACAACTAGAGGGATCCAAGCGTCCATCAGATTTCTGTTTTCAAGTGCTCTAGATATTGTGAGTTGGATAAATCAGAAAATACTAATGTAAATGAAAAATAAAGGTGAACATAAAAGATTAATAAAAAGAGTACCTCCTGGTGGTCGAGTGGCTAAGGTGACCACTCCAAAACTGTTCGGTCCTCATATCGAGCAAATTTGATATAATTCTCGATTTCGAACTTTTACTAACCTTAGAGTCGGTAAAGATCTTAGTACTTATAAAGTGAAGGTAAATAACAAATTTAAAAAAAGAAGAGTATGGATAAAGTTATGCAAGACCTTAGCTGTTAGAGCAACTATGAATAACGATATCAAACAAAAGAAATACTGAAATTTTTCGATAATAAGAATAGTAACGAGAATAGCGAATATAGAGAGAAGTAATAAACATAACGCAAAAATAGAAGTCAAGTGTCTATACCCTATTTTCGTATCAAAGAAATTTCAATATTTCTCGATTTACGTTTTTTTACCAACCCTACAGTCGCTAAAACCTATGCATTTATGAAGCAACGATAAATTACAGAAAAAAAACTACTAATTAGAATTTCTTATTTATACATTCCCTTAAAAATTACTTTTATAATCATTTTTTATATTTAGAACTATTCCATTAATCACTAAATATTTACCACCCTATTGTTGTTAAATAACTAAGTTCTCTAAATTTTGTATTGAATGTGAAATAAATTCCATTTAATTGAATTAAATGTCAATCAATTTGTAATATCCACCTACACATATTTCATTAATTGGTTTAATGGTTAAACTAGTTTGATCAAAAAATAAATCTAATCAATATCCCTATACGTTTTAAGTTTTCATTTAATTAGTAACTAATTAATTAAATTTGTTTATTTTCATCTAAATTTTCCATAACATGTATATCTTTCGACCAATTTTCCTAGTGTTTCATGATTGTTATTTACTACAAATAACTAGTGTAAGCTAAAACTACCCCAACGTTTATATAACCAAAAGTGACGCACACATAAAGTTAGTTTAGAATATACTGATTATTTTTGTAAAAAACTTTTATCACGAAGTAGTTTGACCTGAAAACTTATAACATTATAACATAATAGGGAACTGCAATCATTGCAATAGACTCAATTAACCCTCGTGTGGTCAATGGTGTTCTAAAGGGGTTAGGGACACAAGAATAGGAGCATAATTATAAAGCACAATGAAATCAACGGCATATTATTAAAAACGAGTACAAATTTTAAATTTTTATTCACAATTATGTGTAATCAAGTAGTTACTTGTAAATTTCATTGCAAAATGATGTCATATAGCAAATGGTTTATAAATTTGATCATAAAATGTATATGAAAAATCTTAACGTTATAATTATTTTACATGCGATTAGTAAGTAGCTTATAAAGTCCGTTAAAATAATCCCACATATGCAGGTAGGATCGAAATAAATTTTTAATCCTTATTTTTTGATTGATTTTCTATACCTGACTTCAAATTTGATTTACCATTGAGAACTATTGGAGGAAAATGGAAAAATGGATGACTAATAGAAATTCTAACCAAAATCTTAATTATTTTAATGAAAGTTTTGGATTTTTTATTTCTGTTTTGAAACAAGTTTAGTTTTCCGTATGGTTCTCAGTTTTTAGCGCATTTTCTCCCTGACAATGTTCTTCAGCTTGGAGAATTCGACGCGTAATTAATTAAGTGAAAATTGCACTATTCTTCCACACAAAATAATTTGATTATAATAATAGATTCACGGGTTCCTTTTTCTGCATAAATTTTCATGTAAAATATCTTTCAACGTATTTTGAATATCTTTTTTCTTTTTGTATAAATAAATTTGAAGAAAGTTGAAAAAGATTTAGTTTAAAACAATTTCACTTTGTAACCATAAGTCTGCAAGTAAGAAAAGTGTTCATATGAATATTTTTTTTTCGACAGTATAGAGAATTGTATGATAAATTAGTTCACATTTTGCAGTATATAGTTGGAAGTAGTGTACAGTTTATTTTTACTAAGAACGACTGAACTGATTTTGCTCTACCTAATATTGAAGTACATTCTCCTTTAAGGTAAGGGTATATTTATTACAGAAAATATTATAGAAGATATCACCTACGATTAGAACTTAGGGGTAATGAAAACAGCTATTATAATAGTGCAAATAATCATTGGATAGTTTTTTTTTTAATTTCACTTTTAACACTGTACAATAGTGCAAAAATTTTGGACTCAATAGCTGCTGATTTTTGTGTATTTTCAATTCTTATTTTTTTAAATATAATGACATATCCGATATTAATATCTAAGGCTTAAACAAATACTGTTTTTATCAGTTTGCACACCTGAATTTGTCGGTTACCTACCCACTTTCTATAAATATATTATTTCCATTTATCGTTTCAAGTTTTACCTTGTCCTTGTTAAAATTGATACATTTTTCCTGTTTCTAAAGTACTCTCGAAGTCAAAACTTTGATAAACTAAAATGTTATCAAGTTTTGAATCGAAAAGGTCTGATGTTCAAATACTTAGTTTTTTTTGTTGATATTTATTGTCGCTTTATAATTGCTAAGGTTTCAGTAACTCTAGAGTTAGTAAAAATCCAAATCGAGAAGTATCGGAAATTTGCTCGATAAGAGAATCAAAATTAGTACCAACTAGTTTTGGAGCGGCCACCTTAACCACTCGGTCACTAGTAGGCTTTCTAGTACTTAAGAGACAAATTTCACAGAAACAGTGAAGCAAAAGTTATTGAGAAAATTTTAATGGCCTACAAATTTAGAAACATTCTACAAAAATGTTTTTATTGTGCAGTGTAATCTGAGAAAAACGGGTGTACGTATTGTTACAGACTTAGAACATTTGAAAGTTCTAACAATGAGAGAAGATTAAAGATAGACGGAAGACGTTCCCAAACACTTTTCGTGAGATTCTAATGTGAGGTAAAAAGATATAGAAATCATTCGAATCTACAAAAAATGCCTGGAACAATCTGGAACCTTCCAGAAGTGGCAAATGGGTATATAAATAAGGCGATCGACTGTCTCCAGAATAATTATGAACAATTACGAAAAAGTTACTATTAGTTAACATTTACGGGGAGTACAAGCTACAAAGTTCGAAATAAATCGCGACAGCCGTCAAAATAATTGTTAAAATAAGTAAATAAATGTGTAATAATAAACGTGTGTGTATTAAAATAAATTGTGTTATTGTTATGTCTTGAAATAAGCCGTAATGAATCCGTCAAAATAAATAAAATAACCGTAAAAACGGAACAGTATATAATTTTTTTTAGTAAAGGAGGTTCTATTATAATATTCCCAATATTTTACAGCAGGTAATAAATAAAAATAAAAATACTGTCGATTTTTAATAAATAAAAAACTATCGATATTTAATATTCGATGTATCAAAAAAAAAACCCTTTTAAACCATATTTTTCAGCAATTGATGTTCAGGATAGCTGTGTGTACACTTAATCTATCTAAATCCAGCTTATAAAGTTTACATCTTAAAGTCCTTGTCTCGATTAATCGTAGAAATGTAAGTTTTAAAAATTGGTTCAATTTTTTTTGTCCACAAAAACATCAAAATAAATATTTTTTGAAATCAGATTATTAATTCAGTTGTTGCTCTTTTATAAAGGTGCATAATTATTTATCAAACGCCTACGTGAAATATTTTGAATTGACTTATCTTTTATGAATACCTAAAAAAAACACCGCTAAATTGATTAAATATTGTACTAATATTAGGTGTATGACACCCACTTGAGCATATTCACCTTTGATTGTATAGGAATTCATGAATTAATTTTGAAATTTCCAATGAACTGTTCCATTAAATAGGTAGGATGAATTATGAATTCCTACCTACATTTAATATAACGTTTTCTGGGTCTTACTCTAAAAAATTTTGGGAATGGCTCATTTGAAATTTTTAAAAATGATGATTTTTCACACCTGTAAGCCCGCTGGAATGTTCATAGATACATTTTGTTATAGGTCTTCCTATTTATAAAGATGACCCATTTTTTCTTTTAATTAAATTAATGTTTGGATATTATCATCATGTATATATCCTGATGAATACCCCTAACCATTTTTTTCATAATTAAGTCGTGTTTAAATATAGTTTTAGGTTTTGCGTGCTATATTTTCCGGTGTTCTACATTCTTCCGAAAACGCGGAAATGAACTATAAAAATTTGAATAAAAACAGGTATGAGGACATGTAATATCTGCGTTAATTTTGCCGAATTCAAAATTGGGATGGTGTGGAATTATTTCCGCGTGATTTCAAGTGATGAACCGTGAACGTGCCGCTCTGTTTTTCCTTTCATTACACTGTTTCGATAATATAGTGCTGGTGACCCCGTTTTTCGTGCGATTTTTCCTCAGATTTGGCAGGGGTTAGATTAAATAGACAGAATACATGGCATGGGACATTATTCGATAGAGCGACCAGAACTTTTAATAGATTTTTGCAGTCATACACGAATACGTCAATGAATAAGCGGGGAAACCCAAAATTAACGTTTCGAACAATGGGGGAGGTAATTTTCTTGACGCACTTAGTGTTTTTAGATTGGGCTATTTTTGTAGCAAGTTCGAAGACTTTAGTAAGACTTAATTTTAAATTTCCACTTACCAAAAACACAGCCAAGTTCAACTTCTCGATCCTGATGGCGGCGGCGTTGTGATGAATCTTTTTCACGCTCTGCTACGTTCGGGGATAACGTAACGAATCCTTGTGCTTTTTCGAGGTGTTTCAATTCCAAGCTGTTATTAATCTCCTAAAAAATAAATTAGAAATAAAACTAAAGAAAATTGTAGAATGCAACCAAATTTAGAATCCTCAATGCTAATTTTCACAGTTCTAATCATCAAATTTTATAGTAATCCTAATTAAGTTCAAATTATTTATTTCACAGGAAATATTACCCTGAAAATAGTTTTGGTAAGTTAAATATAGGAATTCTTGCGGAATTATACATATATATTATATTCATAGGAACCAGAAAGACTGAACTTCGTGCCAAGTACGCAGCAAATGTAACTCATAAATATTTTTCCTGATATTTTTTTTACAAGCGTTTGTTTATCTAAAGATCAGTTTTAAAAATGTGATTACATTATGCAATTTTTAGAACCTCATTATGCTATTTGACGATCACTTAAAGAAAGGCATAAAATGAACAATTTTCGACATCAATTGATTTAAAAATAAAAATGTATAAAAATTTAATAGTTGAACGCAATTAACTTTTGAGGTGACCCGCCTCGAAATAAATCCTTTTTTTTAAGAAGAAATAAAGCTTACATATAATTAACTATATAATTTCAACGATTTTTGTACAACAATAAACGAAAATCTGATATAATTGTGGAAGGAATTACCGTATTTCTTTAGCTATAAGACTTAAATACAGAATCGAGGGCTAGATACACCAAAATTGAAAAAAATGAAGAATATACATCTTATAAGTACTTGAAAAACACAATTAATAAAAATTAATAAATAACAGAAAAATTTTAGATTGGTTTCAGCAGAAAATCTGTCGTCTGTGCTTTTATAACATTAACCAAATACTTCAACTAAACAATAACCAAACCTTTCAGGATAATGAATTTCAACCAATTGAAGATAATACATGCACTAGATATTTAAAGAACGAATAACCTACGGGCAGAAATGGGAAAAATTGATTCAAGAAGAAAAAGCACAGAAATCCTGAAAAATAAGCGAAACATGGGCTAAGTAGCAGGGGTAAACTTGCTATTTAAATTAGATTGTTCGAAAGGGATGACGACAAGAGGCTTTTGGTTTCGGGTTCAACTAAAAGAAAAATCGAAATTTTGTATCGATTTCGAATGTATTAACTAATTTCAATCGAATACTATGGTATTTACTTGCAAATATATACTATACTTAGACTCAAGATTTTTGGACCCTTAAATCGCACATAAATTCCTTCTTTTATTATCCCTTGTCCCATCAAGTAACGGCACTTTAATACTTCTTATGGTTTAATAATTGACAACAAATTTTGCCTACAACAAGCCAAGTACCTAACAGCCGATTCATAAAAAAATAATTGATTACGTAACATCATAACATTATAAATCATTCGCAGAAAAATCATTAATACAAAACTCATATTACAATATCATATCCATTTTGTCATATTACATCAATAAGGGTGGTTCAAATAATCAATTAGGAAAAAGGTTAAATTAAGTGATTAGATAAAATTCTATAAACTTTATTTTTATATCCGAGATTTGCATTTTAAGAATGATGGCTTTATATGGCGATATATGAACTCGAAAAAATGAAGGAAATTGTTTTATTTTCTTTACATTAACATATCTTTGCCAAGGTTTTTGTATTTACCTTTTCTCTTTTGAACCCGAAGGGTTCCTAGCCTTAATTATTTCAACTTTTGTACTATTGTAAAAATGCATCTTTGACCAATGCTAAAGAACAGTAAGTGATAAATAATACAATAAAAATAAATAAATTAGGTATGTATCATTTTATAATCACTAGCAATGAACACGTGTCTAAGTGATGTCCTTAATTATTAAAGAATATCACATAATAATAGTTTCTTTCTTCTTTAATATTAATAAATGTGAGTATTTCCATATCTAGAGAGTGACATTTATCTTCCAGATAAAATTTAATTCTGAGGATAGACAAAATATGCGTATTTTCATCAAAAAGTGATATGTGTATGATAAAGATGAAGGATTTATTTACCACATAAATTTTCCTCTATCAAAAGTCAGTATTTTCCCATAAAGATCGGAAAATTTATCCTTCAGATAAAATATCTGGAAATTAGAGAACACGTGTGTATTTCAAATTAAATGAAAATTTAAACTTATCTTAAGCAATAAGTTTTAATCTATCAATTAGGTATCTTAAAATTAAAGTCTATCTATCCATAAGTGAAACTAGTGCCCCTAAATATAAGTGGTCATCATAAGGGTATGATCTATCCATTTATGAGTGAAAATATAGACCTTAAGTGTTGTAAATAATGGTTAAAATTTATTTTTCCAAGGCCCTTGGAGGTCTTTTAATTTGCTGGAAATTTGCTGCTTTTTATCTTTGAAGATATTTTATAACTACAAAAATCTTAAGCGACTCTAGGGTTAATAAAAACCCGTAAACCGAGAAATGTTGAAAATTTGCTCGATACTAAATTCAAACTTAACCACTCAGCCACACCAATAGGATGGTTTTTCGTTTTAATTTTGAATAATTTTTCTTGTAAACACACGATTTTTTTTATTAATTGCAACTTGCGGATTTAGTCGTAAGATCTCCGGACTTTTTGAAGTTTACAGTGGGTAACTCTATGAGAAAGGCATTCTTTAAGGTTTACAATTATTTGCAAACATTGATAAATAGTATATTTATTATTTCCGAGTCACAATTAATAAATTAATTAAAAATTATGTCTATCCTATTATTATATGTTGAAGCGCGTCATATTCAATAAAGAGATTGAGTCATAGGACATACATAATAATTCATTAATTTACTTGCAAACATTTAAAAACTTTAAAAAGCTTCGAAACTTTTTTAAAACTTTTGAGGATCTTAAGCTTTTTGATGAACAAATTCAAATATTCGCAGATTTTATGATATTGCAGGTTGAAGATTGAAAAATACTATAAAAGTATATGGATTTTTATAAGCAATTGACTTTTACAATTAACAAAGATAAATAAGTAATTAAAATGGAAAATACTTAGTTAATAAATGAGTGATGGTATTGTAATTTATATTTTAATTAATTTTGAGCATTATTAGGTATATTTGATTTGTTCTAATTCGTTTTTTTTTCTCTTCTTTTGTTATTTAGTTATTGTTTGGTAATTGTTTATTGAATTTTCTCATAAAGCACCAATAAACACATTTTGTTATTATAGTAATAGCTATTTCTTTATATATTTGAAATAAAAAATATAGTAATCAAGGGTTTATATAAAATTTTACAAGTTTTATACTTATAATTTCAAAATTAATATCCATCAAATGGCTATTTTATATATTTTATGTATTTTATATTTTTATTATAGCTGTCAATTGAAAAATATCTCAATGAAAGATTTTTCTATATTTGTGAAGCTTGCAGGAGCATAATAAAATCGTTACATTTATACGACGCAATAAGGAAAATTCGCCGGGAAATGAGAGAAAAACCGGCCGCTTTCGATCGGAACCGCTCGTAATGATTCGTCCTGTGTCGGCTCTAGTGAAGGATAGAATAGGATAATAAATTTGACTGCGGAAAGCTCCAAAGCTCCCGCCCAAACATACATAGTGAATAAGAGAGATGAAACAACGCAGTGGGCTATCGCTTTTCTAAAAACGAAAGTGAGATGAATCGACAAAAGCGAAAGTTGGGAAAATCATAATAAACATGAAAGAAAGTAAGATGGAAAATAGGGGAAACTCTGTTGAGTGAAACTCTGTATGTTCGTATGAAAGGGTGGTCAGGGTTGTAAAATGCGTAGTAAAAATAGGGAGAACTGTTGCCACGTGTAATCAATACAGGAAAAACTAACAAGTCTTTGGATTGAAATAAAAATTAAAATATTATTTTTTAAAAAATACGTGACTTTATGCATGTATTTTGGCACTAAAGAGTTACATTTTGGATTGGGAAAAGTGCGAATAAGTATTATGGCTACCTTCGGTTCTACCCTTGAAAACAATAATAGGAATCTATCTAAATCTCACACTAGTATATTGACGCAGGTCATTTCTATTAAAGATTGTTGAAATGTCTCAAGATCTAGGCCACAATATTATTATTATTGTGAGGAATTAAATTACATGATTGACACTTGTTTATACTCCCTTGCTGATAAGTTAAAATAAAAAAAATAAAAATATATGTTAGTATGAACTTGAAACATAATATAAAATGAAAAAAACGAGAGTTAAGAGTGTCTCTGAAGTCATTCCAGAGCAAATAAAAGTTAATTGAAGAGATAATTTTTTCACAAATAAACCTAAGGGTTGGTACAGTAAGCTCCAAAAAAAGCAGGCTTCTTTAGAAAAATATCAAACGATACATTTGTATTATACGATAATTGAAAATTATTTCAATGAAAATTTACTAATATAGAGCTTTTGTGTGAGAAAAATTCTTGGAAATTCATCTTTTGTTAATGTTTTCTCCCTTAAATCGATCGCCTACTGATGTTATGTAATACAGATAACAAAATAAAGCACTGTGGCGTCATTCCAACTGTCAAAGCTTTAATGTATCCAAGTTTATAACTTCAAAAACAAAATATTGCGTCTATAAGTTAATACTAGCAAATTTTCAAATTTGGGTATCTTAGTAGAATGATTACTATTCTATGTACTAGTGAGCAAAGAATATCTAATGTAAGACAGTTTTTATTTCCTCGAATGACTAATTTTTTGAATAACTTTTTCCTCGAAAAAACTTTCTTCAAAATTGAAACATCCATTTTTGAACTTAAGATATTATATGATAATCTCATACGATTACTATTGCAAATCTTGACATATATGAAAGAAATGGAAAATAAAAATTAAAATATACAATGCAATTGATCTTTATACCTATCATAATAGTTAGATGAACATTCTGAATTACATATATTGAGCTCTACGTATATTAAGTTAGTCAATTGTATGGAAAAATGCTTAAACTGAAAAGTAGAGATCAAAAACTATAGGCTCACTAAAACTCAAAATAACGAAAAATCCGAAACCAAAAATTCCAAAATATGAATTATGAAATTTTATTAATCAATCTTCTTACTTTCACATTCGCTAAGTATACAATAAAAATATATCTTTATTTTTATTTTGCGAAGATTCAGAATCTAACGCTTTGTCATTTTCTTCATTTAACCGTTATGAAAATGATACACTTTGGATTTTGCAAATTGAAATTTTTGGTCTTCAATTACGTCAGTGAGCAAAGAACTTCCATACCCCGCGAATTAAAAATGTACAAAATTGAAGATATATCTCAAATCATTAAAGAAAATACAGTGCGTGGAAAAGTATTTCAAGAAAATGGTCATTTAGAGAATCAAATTAACGAAAATGACTGGAAAACTCAAGATTTAAAAAGATACGTAAATCATGAAAGAAGATTATGATGTTTGAGATTTTATTATATTTGTTTATTTTAAAAAGAAAACGAATGAATACCAATTTTGACTATATACTGATATAGAAATTTTTCTCAATTGATATTTTCACGGATGAAAAAAAAATTTGTATTGGTATTTTGACATCAAATTTAATTCTTGTGTAAAAAAAAATATCCGAATTAATTATTTCTTAAGTCTACTGATGGCCGAGTGGTCAAGATGACCACTTCAAAACTGGTAGGTGTTGGGTTCGAATATTTCTCGATTTACGGATTTTTATTATCCCTTGAGTCGCTAAAGAACTTGGTAGAAGAAATTACAATATCGGACCAAAAGTTTAATACCGGTATTCGGTATTTTCGAGATCCTAATATCGAAATATGGGTTTTAATACCGATAATAGGGTGTCTCTTTGATTAATTTTCCAGTTTTATTAGAAATAATAAATATCTCAAAAAATTAGTTATAATTAAAACATTATGTAAAGAATCACAAAAAAGTAAAGGACGAAGGAACATATTACGTATTTAAATCCCAAAAGAGTGTAAATATTACTATTTAGTCTGTGGCAAGATTACATTTTTCTAAATGAGATCGTAAAAACATTCATCTATTGTTATTAAGCTTGTCATTAAGCTTGGGACGTAAGCTTTGTATATACTATTTTGCTATGATGGTGACTTCTGAACTTATAGTGGAGAAAATTTAAAAACTTTCTAGTAAATACCGAAAAAACGGTATTTAAACTTGTAAATACCGGTATTACAAAATTGTAAAAATGGCTCAAAATACCGGTATTTAGAATTCCGGGATACTGGTATTCATAATTTTGTAATCCCTACTTGGTAGTTATAATGCAGCACTAAATAACAATTCATAAAAGTTTTTTTGTTTCTAAAGTTAATAAGTAGTCATTTTGTTATTATACCTTCGAAAATAAAGGAATTTTATTTGAAGTAACCCAATGTACCCCCTTCGAGCCTTCTCTCTATTTTCTGTATTTTAATCGAAAAGTGACGAAAAACGAAAAATTTCCGTGAATTTCGTACCAGTTTTCGTATTATATCAGGAAGATCGTTGAGAAAATCTTTTTTTTTTAAAGAACTTTACATTTCCAAGCTTTCTGAGGATTTCATATTTCCACCAGTTAAACACAATTCTCCAAAAGTGGTGGAAAATAATGAGTATTGTTTCTTTGCCCAGCTCGATAAAGCAAAAATCCTTATTCTGAACTTCTGAAATGGTGGTTAAATAGGTAGAGGATCGAATATGAGCCGGGATAAGCCAACACTAAAAGAACCAAGGCCTTGTGTTGAGCACTGTTTTGTTCTGGAGTTGACAAATCGCCCTTAAGGTGGAGGAATTTATCAGCAAAAGTAAACGACATACGGAAGTAGCAGGCAACGGGAAACCACTGCATTTAAGGCCCCTTAGGGCATCCTTTCTAAATACATCATGATTCATGATGCTTGCTAATCATCAGCGTTGAAGGGGCACGAAAAAAAGAAGATTAAGATTTACAAATTTTCTTCTGGAAAGAGAATGCCACTTGGAAGATCTATGATTATATGATCTCATGATCATTCCTTAAACTTTAGGAATGTTGTGAACTCGTGACAAAATTTAACCTTACCATAATTACTTATAACTTCTAAAGTACTTCTAATTTTTTACAGGAATTTGCATTGCTGTTTACAATGCCGAGCCTGATTTGAGGCATTAGTTTTTCGAAAAAAATCAAATAAAAATTTATCTATGAAAATAATCTATTTATCATACTAACATTGCCCCATATTTTAACTAATATCATTGATACATTGATAAAATAATATCGGTTTTATAATTAAAAAAAAAATGATTTCAAATCAAATAGGACAGATAAATAGTTAAAATACTAAAAGATATTAACTTTAAGATATTAAAACGATTTTATCGCTTGATTTCCAATTAATACAGTTTGTACCTATACAGAAATAGAACTTCAGACACATACTGTATAAAGCTGTCGATTATGTGTAAGATATGAAAAATATAAATAGTTTACTTAAGCTTAAAGACTCTAGATCGAATACAAAATATAGGTTGAAAAACACTATTGGGTGTTATTGATAACTCGAAAAAAAAAATTCATGTGCCATCATCATAATATCGTTCAATCATATGCCAATTTCCTTCTTAATTCGTGTGACATAATACATTATTAACAACAGTGGTGGAATAGTAATCTCAAGGTAAACGTCTGAGTAAATGTGGTGATATTTTTATATCGTAAAAGTAAATATTTTTCTCGTTTCCAAAATAACATTTCAATGTAAATATTTAACAGACAAGATAAATAAAATGACGCAGAATGCTTATGGCTTAACCATATGAGTTCTTTATTGGATAGAACCTACTTCATATTTCCTCTACGGAAATTTTGAATACTTTTATGTCCCAAAAAAGAAAAAGAACACATTTATAAAAATAAATTTGAGAAAATGTGTATATCATAAATTATACAATCCAATTATTTCTTTTATGTTTATTATGCTTTTTAAAGCTGTATGATATCAGAATTTTAATGGATTCAACTAATTAAGTGAACAGAAATAAAAATTTAACAAAGCATTATTATTTTATAATGTTTGTTATATACATGAGTAATTCTTCGTTAATACTTCCCAAGAAACGGAAATAGGCTTATTGTTGAACGTGGAGCTTTTGGGCGCTAGTTACATCAATGCATTGTTAATGGTTAGTTACTATTTGCTCCGTGCACGATGGAAACGACATCTGACGGCTGCATTAAATTATGCTAAATTATCCATAATGTGAATTCGTTACCGAACTTTTGATTATTGTCGTTTAAAAAAAAAGAAATATGGATACAATAGGAAAAAGTATTGATATATCAGTGAATTCTGTTTATTTTGACATATATAAATATTTTAACCATCAGTAATTTTAACTTTAAACGTCTTTATTTACAACAATAGTAATACGAGCATAACCTAATGAAATTTTGACTACTATTAGCGTTGCGATCAATTCAGTTCGCTCCCGGTGAATACAAATTTTTGGAAAAAAATCCTGTCTTTCCTAATAATCTCCAAATTTTCCACCATTTCTTAGTTCTCATTACTGTGGTCAATGGTCATCCTTAAACCTTATCGTTTTTAGGGGCTAAAATTTTAAGGGTGGTTTTCAAAAAAGAAAGAAAACATTTTACTGGAAACTAAAATTTTATACAATAAGTAAAAAAATATTTTATTTTACGACAAAAATGTAAAAAAAAATGTAGTAGGTATTCGTGGTCTCTTATAATACCAAATCTAGGAATCTCTTATCAAATAAATGATGAGACTATGTGGAGACTGTTGGCAAGTTATTATCAATCTAAATACTACTACTGAATAATACATTCATGACAATTATCACAATATTACCTATGGATTAGTTCAAAAAATATATTGAACTTTTGACTTTCTAAAGATATTGTTGATGTTAAGGAGGAGTAGAAGAAGGAAGAAATTTGAAAGATAAATTTTTAAAAAAAATATATAATAAAGATTTTTTCTATGTTTTCCCAAAGTATGCTCAAACCTCAAATTGTGTTTCTTGTTCCAATAATACATTTCTACTGTATCCATCGCGTTGCCTTTCTTTAATTGATTGTCTACCATTTTTCTTTACAATAAATAAAAGTTAAGGAAAATTCTATAAATAATATCGAACAACAAAAGGCTTGTTAAAAGATTTGTAGCAATTTTATCTATATTATTTATATCGCAGTAATTAAATTATAGTGTCAAGGTTCGCGTTTAATACAATAAAGAATAATTGATACTTATCACTTCCTAATCTGAATTATCCTCACTTTACTTAGTTTAAAAATAATTACTATGAGTCGTAATAAGCTAATAGCGATAAAAAATATTTTTATAGTAATAAGGTAATTGTTATACAACACATTATACATTAAATAAAATGTTATACATTAAATAAAATATGACAATTAGGTAAATTTTTGGTAATTTAAACAATTGCATTAATTGATTTCATTTAAGAAAAAACTTAGCAGAATTAATGTTATCTCCCTGGGATAATAAAGTATTATAAATGTTAAACGTGGGTTGGTAACCGAAATTGGGTGACCTTAAATTTTTAGTTCAGCAAATTGATAACATTTATGTTTAATTTTACCTAGAAATATAGAGGTTTCATGGAAAAAAATTACAACCAAAGTTATAAAACGGTTTAAAAAAATAAACTTTTATAGGATACATGTAATTTTATTTACTCGTCCTCCATCCGAAATTATCGTTATGCATCCAAGAAAACTGCTAACTACCCCCATTAACAGTTGTAGAAAAAAATTCCCGATAAAAAAAAGAAGGAGAAAAAATTGGTGAACTGGACTAGGCTCCGAAGGGCTTTCACTAAACATCGATGCATCGTAGCTACTCGATGTTTTCCAGACGATATATCGGATTAATTTGATATTTTGACAAAGAGTTTTTCTATTCGAAATATCAAAAATATCGATTTTACAATGATGAAAATTTAACAATGAAAATACAAATTTTAACATTCTAAATTATTTAAATTTTCACTAAATTTAATTAACAATTAACGGTCTATATATTTACGTCGTCCTGTAGAAAAGATACAACGAAAATCTATTCAAAATCTGAAGTGAACTAAGTTCAATTTCCTTAGCTTTACAAAAGTCCATTCTAATCTTTGGCTACTATTGGTACTTCTTTTTCATCCGAAGGATTATTTATTATTTTATTCAAAGGCTGCTCAAATAGGCAACCAGCAGAGGAATGGAATGCATGGAAAACGATTTAGTAAAATTTTATTTCTGCAAAGTCTGCCTAAACATCATTGATCTTAACTAATTAGTCTAAAAATAAAGTTTTTCTAGATAGATAAAAACCTTTTCTGTATTGTATTTGTCTAAAATTCTAATAAAATATTTCTACTAGCCGGTAGATTTTGTTTTTATTTAAAAGCTATATCTCATCTTACTATATCGCTCAATCATTGCTGCTTTTAGTCCTATTATTTTGACTTTACATTCTCTGCATTCAAGTACTAAACTAAAGATAGCGAAAGTTTGATAATCAAAGTATTGAGGAAAGTATTCGATGTACATCGATATTTTTAAGCGATATATCGATAAACATCGATGCAAGGTTTCGATATCTTTCATCGAATAAAAAATTTATGTTTTTTTTTGTAAATAGACACTCCTAAATTGAATCTATTGTAAAGACTTGAAGAATTTATCGAAAATATAAAAGTTCATCACTTGAGAAATTGAACTTGTTAGACAGATAACGAAATATAATATTTCTTTTTAATAAATTAAGGAAGTAATATCTTAAAAAGACAAGAAAGACAAATAGGTTTTAAAATCCAAAAAATTAAATTTGAATATTTTATATACAATCCTAATGGTATTGAAAAACCTCAAATATTCAGTTTTAGTTCCGCTTTACGAGAAGAATTTATAAAAAACAGAAAACAATAAATTTTAATTAATCGCTACGGTTGAATTAACTTGCTAACAATCATAAATTATACAACAACGCAAAAATTGTATTAATCAATTTTAAAATATTTTTTTGTTTAAAAAAATCGTTTACTTTAAGAATGAGCTGTGCTTCAATTAAACAGAGTACAGAATATATAAAAATTAAAAAAAAAGCTATTTACGTTAAATTAATTGCTCTATTTACGGAACTGAAAACAAACAAAAATTAAAAAAAAAATAGCAAGAAATCATCAATCTTTCCGCTGCTTGCTTTTTCACTGTTTTTTTTTATAAATCATTCCTAATGTTTATTTTCTTTCAGAATTAGTTTACTAGGTTTAAGTTGTATCAAATGAAAAAAAAATAGAGCAAAAAATTAACAAATAAACATTTTTAATTATGCTGTTGGAATCATTAAATCCTAAATATCCCCGACAAAGATAGATAATTTTTTTACGTCGTTAAAATAGCGAAAATGTGAACTAATAAAAAGAGTAACCTTGGAGGAAGTTTTTGCCAAATTTTTTTAAGATAGCGAAATGTTTACTATTCATTTACAATCTACATAATAAACCGATGGTATTTATACGTTGATGATTACATCACTTTTAATTGAATATATTAAACGTAGAATATATTTAGTGCGTAATTAGCGATTACTTCACTCTATACTTACATTCAGTGGGTTTTGGCTAATTTATTTATTGTTTTTTTTTTTCGTTGATGCTAATATCCTCCCAATCCTAAAACTATAACTACAATGTTCCATACCTACATAATATGTTGTTAAAAGCATTTCCGATTTTGCAATTACTCAACAAAAGTTTTATACTTCCAAAAGGTATTACAATTTTTTTTTAATTCCCGCAATCATGACGAAAAATTTGGACGAAATTTGTAATGGCTTGGGGAAATTGAGAGGGGGTATTATAAGTTATGAAAATACTAAATTTATTTTTGTTGCCTCATTTATACAAATAAAAGCTATATAATATAAAAGAAGAAAAAGGAAAGATTTAACATATAGGGGAAGGTAGTACGAGATGATCCCCTTAAACGGGAACCGCTGTAAGATATATATTCTTCAAGGTAAACTAAAAATAAAGGCGATTATAACTAGTATATTTATCTATCCAACCAAAGGTGGTTTCAGGATTTTTTTCTGGGGGGACACAAAATCATCTTTCATTTACAAGTGCGTGAAAGGGATGCAACGGAAATTTGCAATTCCAGTCAGAAATAGACTAGAGTTTCCCTAAATTCTTTCTGTTATTTTATTCATATATTTTAACAATTCTAATAATTTGATTTGCTTCTAAGTATGTACTGTAATGGAATCTCCACAGTACACAAAAATACCACCTTAAATCCACCCTGGTATCCAACTTTCATAATACTCAAAACCAGAAAATAATTGAGGTTTCATTGAAATATTTCCTTTTCTTTAAAACCTTACAAAGTGGTCATCTTGGAGACCCCTGTGGGCAAGATGATCCCCTAGAAAGAGATAGCTAACATAACTTAGTACCACGTGACTATATGCACGTGGCCCAAATACTAAAATTAAGCATAATAAAAAGCTTCAAACACAACAGTAATTACATTTAACATTATTTGAATAAAAGTAAAATAATCACAAAGTCATGTATACCTTCGATCAGATGTATTACTCACGTCTCCATACGATTTGATTGAGACGGGGATAGGCGATGAGGGTGGTTTGGGGTGTCCAGAGCTATGTTTACTAGTGAAATAAACTAGATAGTGTTAGTGGTTTCAGAACAATCGCAAAGGATCATCTTACCCCAAGGGATCAACTCGTACTACTTCCCCCTACATTTGCGGCTTTTAGTAAGTCGTAAATCTAAATATTTTTCTTCAATTTCAAAACATAGACTTATATTTATACATAAGTAATATGAACCTGGGATATGTTTTGGCTTGCACCAAACCTGCGAGATTGACTCACCGAGCCTCTGGGGCTCGATCGAACTCAGGTTAAGAATCACTGGTTTAGAAGGTTGATCAGAGTAATGAAAACTACCAAAATCTAATGATTTAAAAAATTTTAACCAAAAAGGAAAAACTTATTTTTCATTAATCTATCCCCTAACGCCTCACTCTCAATTTAAAAAAAAAGGGTTTTATATGTTTATCCTTAATTTTAAATATTAATTGAAATTTAAAGTTTAAATTTGTTAACAGTAAGGTATACAAAAATTTGATGAATTTTTACACAAAATATAATGAGTTTTTAACTAATAAAGAGTATAGAAAAATATCGAAATATTAGCAAGAACGGAATTGCAAATTTAAACAAAGAGCTGAGTTAGGATGGACCGTTTCATATGCCATTTATAAGTGCTAAGTTGAAAAAACTTTGCAAGGCTTAAATAAATCGTTTCTAAGGTTATTTCCGACCAAAGATATTCGCTGTTAAAATAAATTGAATCATTTCGCTTTTCAAGGTGCATAATATTATAACGGGAGTGGAAAACACGAGGAGGGAGCTCGATTTAATTTGTAGCGATCCACGAATACAACATATAAATAACCATAATATGATTTCCGAATTCCAATGCGGAAATTAATGAAAGAATATAAATTTAAACGTAATAAATTAGTTACAATAAGACTTCTCAGGGTTCTCCATTAAACAACAACGCTAAAGACTTTCTTCAACATGTGTAGGTTTGAGTCTCGAACAAAGCGAAAAGAAGAAAAGGAACGAATGAACTAATTTTTTTTAATTTTATTTTTGGTAAATGCGGAAGTGTCATAAAATAAACGATTTATTTTTATTCTTGCTGATATTTTTATAGATATTTTTCTAAATTAGACACAGAAAAAATTGTTTTCGCTCGTTATTTTTAATAGAGTATCAACATTCTCATGTTTCAAATGCTTCGGAAATATATAATTTATTGAAACGTGAGAGGAGAAAAAGATGACAAGTTAAAAATTGAATAATATTATTTTTAATCGACGGAATAAATTATAATAAAATCAATAACATGGGCCAATTATAAACCAATAAGTATCAAGAAGCAGGGCTGTACTAGCATTAGTAGACAATTTTCGGAACAAATATTGTGTTCAAAGACAAAAAAAATACAAAAACTATACCAATAAATTAACATTTGAATCATTATAAAAGTTTCACTTTTTGATTTTAAATACCGTGAAAGAATAGAGGAACCTATTGTTGGCCGAGAAGTTAAGATGACTGCTCCAAAACTAGTAGGTGCTGGGTTCTATTATTGTATCGAAAAATTTCAAATATTTCTCGATTTTCGATTTTTTATTAATACTAGAGTCGCTAAAAACCTTTGCTCATATAAAGTGACTACAAAGAAGGACAATAATTTATGCTGTTAAAGGGAAAATGGAATGAAAGAAAAAAGACTATTAAAAATTGACTATCCCGATTTGAAGAACTTAACCAGGAGTAGACGACGCTGGGAGGAAGAATAAACCACGTGGTAAATAAAACCTTTCATTAGAGAAACAACAACAAAAAATATAAGAATTTCTACCATATTTTCTTAATTCTTTATAAATAAATCAATTTAGAATGTAGTTTCACTGTTTTAATGATAATTGATCTTTCAACAACCACGGTTGTAGCGGTTGTAGCTATGATATGGTCAAGAGAGGTAGTTGCCCTTGTCTAAAATACTATTTTAAAATTTTTTATTTCGTCTATACTAATAAGTATTATTGTTTTTCAAACCTGCTACTAAAAATCCTGGCTACGCTCCTACAAACAAATCTTTCGATACTTATACATATTAAATATTGAGTAGATAATTACCTTTATGTCGACCTTTATTACCTTTATTATCGACCAAACCTTTATAAAATTGACCAATTTTCCAAGGTATTCAGGGGTTTAAATGTTGAAAAATCGATCATTAGATCATTGATTGGTAGAATTAAGTATGGAAACCAAAAAATTATTTAATTTTGGTTTTCTTACTTAATTCTATCAGTTGATAGTCTGATGATCGATTTTTTGACATGTGATCCATTTAATACAGTAAATACGAATGTAAAACGTAGAAGTTAATATTTTTTCGTATAAAATACCTTTTGAATACCTTTGCTATTATATTATTTTAATATTTGATTTATTTTCCTGAAAAAAATGGTACAGTATTGTATGATATGGAATGTAAAATTTGTACCAATAATCCTCAAACTACGTGGCAATCCTTAGGAGAGAAAGGGGTAACAACTCTGACTAGGGAGTGCGAAGCAGAGAAAAGTTTTTCAATTATATAATAATTTAGAAAATTATTATTGCTATTTGGAGTTCTTTTTCCATTTTAATCAGACATCAATATTCTACTGAGAAAAATGGTACATTATTTTATGATATGAAATGTAAAATTTGTACCACCAATCCTCAAACTATGTGGCAACTCCTAGGGAAAAAGGGGGTAAAAACTTTGAATAGGGAGTGCGAACGAACTAGGAACTAGAGAAGTTTTTTTTCAAATGACATTAATTTTGAATATATAATTGGTATTTTGAGTTCTTTTTTTATTTTAATCTGATTTTTTTAACAAAACAATGATTGCAGAAAAATTTACGAAACACTGGTCCATATTATTATAATTTTTTTTATGTTTTAATTTCTAATTAACCTCCCGTAATCTTACATTTCAAATTTCCGGTAATTTCCCCGGATCAAATTCTCCAATTGTCCAATGACCATTTCCCTGAATTCATTTTTGTAATTCACACCACTTTGATATCAATTGATTACCACTTTGGCGACCACTGGTATACACAATATAACATTTTACTTCTTTAATTTGCTGGGGTCGGGAAATTCTGGGTTACTCCATATACGTAAATCATGAATTCATAAATGCAACTCGAATTATTCATTCAACTATTATGAAGATCCTACAAAAAATTATCATCTTTTTTTTAATTTCTATTTCTCTCTAAGTTATAATAAAATTCAAAATACACAAAGTTTAAAATCATTCTATTTTTATTGTGGAAATATTTTTTTTTAATTTGAACTAAATTCCTTTGAGAAACAGTTTTTCAAGGAAAAAGTTATTTGGGGAAATGGTCATTCGGGAAATCTGATTTCTATTCAAACTAGACCCTTATTTACGGACTAGATTAAATAAGCAGCAGCCTACAGGCGTCCCCTACTTATTCATTCAAAAAGATCCAAAAACCATGAAATTTTATCATTTAATTTCATTCTCCATAAAATTGAAAATTTAAATATACCTACTAATATTACGATTGGATATTCTTTTTCCCAAATAGAACTTATAAAAAATGCCAAGACTACATCTTTTCTATCAATTTAAAATAAAAATAGGATGTATAAATTGTAGACATAGACTTGACTGAATTTATCCATGCATTTACTAACAAAAAAATTTCAAAAATTAAAACTGCACTAATTTTTTTTTGCTTATTATCGATATAAGAATTCAATGTACTATGTACCTATAAGTAATAATCGTTGGATAATCTCATTAATAAAAAAGTTTTCGTGGCTTGTCTTATTTGAACTTTGCCATTAATTGTAAGAACCTATACTTGAGTTTTAAAAGATATGATCCTCATCACCAATTTAGCCTATAGAATCCAATAGTTTTAAATCTAAATCTAAACCCTTTAACTCCTATACAATAAAATGAACTTTAATCACTTTCTAAACAAACGAAGTAATTGATCTTGAACAGTATAATAATAAAAACATTAAAATTTGATTAGAACCATATAAACAACCCTTTCAATATTTCGATGTGTCTCAATAATCTCAATACCAACCACCATATTTATTCGTTATGACCCTCACGTTTAAAGTTGACCCTTCTATAGCTTGTATAATTTATAAATTTTCAATTTTAATAAGGAATGGGGTGAAAGAACTGATTTAAATCATTTGATCAAAATTTATGTTTATTATAATTTTATGAGAAATTTGTTTGTTCCCAAGAAATTTCTTAGAAGAAACATATAAACGTAACTTGCGTCCCATAAATCAAATTTTATCCGTAACAATTTTAAATTGATAGTTATTTACACGTGCATTTACGGATGTTGATTTCCTTTTGATAATAAAAATTTTATGAATGAAACATATATTAGTGAAAAGCGATGGATATTTTAGTCTTCAATGGTCGTTTACCTAATTTAAATTGGCTTTCTAATAAGAACAAATAGTTATAGTTGATTGATAATATTTGACGCCAATGACTTAAGCTATACATATTTAAGCACAAACAATTGGTAATACATAGGGAGATTGATTGCTGTATGTACCCAACATAAATAAGTGATTGCTAAAGATGAAAAAATGTAAATGGAAATTAGCATAATTTACGCGAATAAAACATTTTTCTTTTAAAAATATTCATGGTACAATTGAAGGATACATCAGAGTTTGAAGGGCATCTAAAGTCAGATAGTGATTTTTTTTAAAACTGCGTCAAAAGTTTATGTAAACTATAGTTAATATTCAAAATGTAGCATTATAATAAAAAAAATAAATAACGAATTTCATAAATATGGATGGAAGAAATAAAAATCTATTTAAATAACTTATTGTTCTTAGAATCGCGACAGAAAATAAGATTGGAATTAAAGACAAACTTGAATTTACATAAATCGCTTTAATGTCCCTATTGGAATGATTATTGTGGTCGTTTTTATTGAGTAAACTATAGCTAACTTTCAAGAGCTGAAGTCAGTCTTGAGAGGTATAAGATGAAATCCATTTTTTTATAATAGAATTGCTTTAATTCTCAGAAAACTTTCTTTACGGAGTACCCAACTCTATGGACACTATAAAATTTACTATACTCCAACGTATAGTAAACAATTTTCTCGTGGAAAAGTTCAAATTTTCCGTGGTGGTTACCCAATAAATTATTGTCAATAAAATACCTCGAAATACCAACTCAAATTCATATATTGTCTTACTTAATTCAAAGATGAAGTTATTAATCGTTAACATCATTAAAAATTATTATGCCAAGTTACAGTTATTGTTCTTATAAGAAAATCGATTTACATATTTTTCTGTTCATTTAAATAATAATAAGCATTAAGAATGATTGCTTTTTTATTATATTGTAGACACTAAAGAAAATTTATTGCGAAAAATCAATTTTTACATCTTTTCCCGTTTTCCAAACAATTTTATCGGTACCAGACAATTTTATCAGTATTCAGTAAAAATATTTTATTGATGAAATGAATTTACAACTACCTGAAAATAGAACCTATTGTAAATTTTCTTTTTATAAACAATTTGTTATGAAATTGCGTTTACAGTACTGAGTATATACAGAACAAGGCCGACAACTATACAGGCAGTTTATCGTTTGAAATGCTAGAAAGTTAATAATTAGGCATATTTAATTGTAATAATTCTAAAAACAACACAATCTAGTAAAATCTGGTGTTAAATCTGTACAAAAAGTATTTTTCTGGATAATTTTTAAGAAATTTCAACCTTGTGATTATATTTTGTTGTCTTTAGAAAGAAATGAAAATGCAATGGAAGGATAATTACTATTCCAGTGATTCTTAAGTACACTCAAGAGTGTAACACTTCCAGAGTGGTCTTTATACCAAAAGCAGGAAAAAGGGATTATGGGGAACCAAAATCCTATCATCCCATTTATCTCAGCTCCTTTCTGCTCAAGACAATAGAAAAAATACTGGATAAAGCAAATCAGGAGATGATAAATGGGAACGGTTCTTTTCACATGAATTAATTTGCTTATTAATTCGGTTAATCAATAGAAGCTGCACTCCATCAAATAATAGAATGGGTTGAGGACAGCTAAAATAACAAGGAAATAGTTATAGGAGCATTTCTTGGCATAAAAGGAGCTTGACAAAGCTTCCGTTACTTTTATTATCAAGGTTGCTCCTGAAAAAAGGAATTGATCCAATTATTTACATGTGGATCAACAAGCAGGGTGGATCAACATACAGGCTAACTTTTCCTAACATGTTTAAAGAAATTGATGAATAAACAAAAGGCAAACAACTTTCATGAGATATTGATTTATTATAGATCAATAAACAAAAAATGTTTTCCTCTGTAGAAAAAAAAAATAATTTATTCAAATATTTCAAATGAAATTTAAGAACAACATAATACGTATCATAACAATAACATGTAATGTTTATTTTGCTGCACTTATTTATAAATTTATTACTAATGTATAATAAACTTTTAAGAGGTTATTGCGTCTTTAAATGGATAAAAGAAAAACATCACTTACATAATTATAATAATAAGTCAAATAAAAAATGCATAAAACACTAAATAAAAATTTTTTAAACAAAAATAGAGATTTCAAAGAAAAAAAGTATGATTTTTCAAATATTTCAGTCATTGACCCCCTTCAATACTGTATGTTTTTTTCGTGTTTATAATATTTACATTTACACACTTTATTGGGTATGCTATTTGATTAGGTTGAAGAATTAACATACTTAAGCAAATTTTATTTGAGTCTTTATTGGAATAAAAATAACATTTATTAATGTGTGTATCTAGTTTTGAGATATGCTTGATTACAATTTGATTACAATCGAATTTTTAAATATTTGTTAATGGTTTTATTTTTAATTTTTTATTTAAATAAAATGAAAACCTTGTTCCAAATTACGAGTTCAATGACCATTCGAATGAAAATAAATACTTTGGCATGGGGCGAGGGGGGGGGCAAATATTGTAAATTTTACATTTGGTTATATTAGTTTTGTAATGCAAGTAGGTAATAACAAAAAGTTTCCACAGCAATATCGGGAATTAAAATAATAAGGGAATAATTAGGGAATTGAAATGATCAAATCCCAAAAGTAAAGGATGGTTAAGATTTTAAATCATTAATTTGAAATAATTAAATAAATTAACTGCATTAAAACTATTATTAATGCCTTAAAATTAAAGCACTAGGTTCAAATCTGGAAACTCAAGAGTCGCTAAAGATCTTAGCAGTTGTAACTTTTGCAGTGGAAATTTCTGTAATATGTCTTTAATAAAAAGCTTAAATATCAAATGCTTTAAATTGTTAAAACAAAAATTATTAGTTCGATTTTCACAAATAATCAAAATTAAGGGAATATGAAACGGTATAAGGTAATTTTCTTTTAAATTTTCAGGTGATGCGTTTAGGGATTCAATAAATATACCACTTTGGAGGCAAAAGCTCATATTTTTCCTGTTGCTCTAATTGTAATGTATAAAAAGAATAATGTTTAGTCTTCCTTAGGGGAGAAAAAGTCTAAAAATAGTAAATTATTCTTTACTTAATTTACAACAACCCTCTTCTTAATGAGGGTGATTAACTGTCTTTTAAGTGTTTTATAAGTAGTCAATCTTATTTTGACTGACAACATTAAAATGTATCATTATTTTTTTAAGTGTAAGTGTTAAAATGGGATGATGATAAGTTAAGGGTTGAAAAAAAACGAACCCAGGTTCTTTGATATCATAAAAGATGTTTTTTAAATATTTTTCTATTAGAGTACAAAGAATATATCAGGTTGTATTCTCGATGTTCATAATACAAAAAAAAAATATTTTTGAGAACAAGGTGAAGTTTTTTCTAAATATAATTAACGCCATTCTATAATATTACACATTTAAACGTAGTTTTAAGAAGACATTTTATGAAACGTTTATTGATATCGGAAAAGCCAGACTAGTATAGGTGCAAACGGGAAATGGATTTAATTGCAGCCCCCCGACTTCCGGTTCACAAATGAACTAAATCGGAGGATATAAGAGGATTTTTCCTCAAATGTAAAATGCATATTGATTTTTTTTGTTGGAGAAATAATATAATACTTTGAACAATGTTATTTTTCTGTCTTAATTTTATTCGTCTGATTTATTTTCAATGTTGGAGCCCCTACCTTAGTCAACTATCCACAAATTTAAAATTTAATTCGTCATAATATTATCACTAATATTTTTGAACACCTACTTTCAAAGCATTATTCAAATACAATATAAATTGGAGAACATACTAAAAGTTCATTACATTTTTTGAATAAAATGAGAAATTACACAAAAATTATTCCCTACTTAAGAAAATTGTAGATATCCTCCTAACTAAAACATTCATAAACTTAGTGTTCAATAATTGTAAGTTGTTGTTAATTAAGATATTTCAACAAATAAATGTTTGATGTTTTTAATTTCTGTAGGACCTACACCTAATATAAGTATTAAGTATCTTCCAATTGATAAAATAGTTAATTTTCAACATCAGTCGTATGATGCACGAGATTTATTTTTATTTTTTTTTTCAACTTCCTATTTTAACTGCCAAGCAATCTTCGTCAGAGGTCGTCAACCAGTGGCAATCAAATACTTTTCATGAACAGGGGAATTACATATTAGCGTAACAATGTATATGTTGAACCGTTAAAGTATGGAAGTAGTTAATTAATGCATTTGCGATAATGCATTGTTTACACTAACGAAAAGTACCGACAAAAATGAATACAACTTAAAATTTATATTATGCCTATTTAGTGCATACGTAACTTGGTTTGTTCATTCTTAAAACTGTATTGTTGATATTTATACTAACGCCTAATTAACTTGGAATCAATACGCTAACGGATTTAACATAGAAAAATATACCTAGACATTTTGAAGATTTAAATACTTTAACGAAAGTGTAACGTTAATGAATACACTAACTTTTTAGAAAACCAATTTAAAATATTTTTTATTATTGTTGAGATAGTGTTTGATAATGTTTCGCGGAAGTACATATTTGGTTTTTTTCAAAACTTTTGTGAAATTCAAAACATTGGTATACAAAGCTCATAAGAATGATATGAATCGGGGGTGTCTTTTGACCTCCTCCAAGGCCCATGGCTTGGGATTCGATTGAACCCAAATTAACGACCACTGCATTAGAAGGTAGTATTGGTAGTATTCATAGACTCGATTCGATTTAAAAAATACATTATTGAAACGAAAAATCAGGATTCAAGAAGAATTGGTTAATTAAGGAAAAATGTAACCAAAATCTTTCATTTAAATTATAAATCTAGCTTTCACATTGGAATATACTATGGAGAGTAGGTTTAACTTATATAATCTTTATATAGCTAATAGGAGTACCTTTTACATAATTAAATGCATTTAATATTTAGCTAAAAACTTAAAGAAATACTCCTCAATTTTAATCGTCTTTAAATCAGGATTCAGGAAGACTTGGTTAATTAAGGAAAAATGTAACTAAAATCTTTCATTTAAACTATAAATCTAACTTTTACGTTTGTAAATACTAGGGGGAGAGTAGTCTAACTTATATAATCTTTATATAGCTAATAGGAGTACCTTTTACATAGTTAAATGCATTTAATATTTAGCAAAAAATTTAAAGAAATACTCCTCAGTTTTAATCGTCCGTGAAGAAACCTACACTGACCTATACATTTATAAGTTTGATTGATTATTTTCTTAAATTATCTAGGAAGCAATGAAGTGAAAATTGTGTCCGTGCAAAATATCATGTTTATGTCAAATCAATCTTTGAAGCATCATAAAATGAGGTCAAAAATATAACTTCTATGATAAATACACAGACAATGGACAAAAAGGTGAGGGAACTTGTTATGAACTACATTGAATTATATTTTATGTAAACGTTATTTTTAAATAAGAATTTTGGCATCGGCCTCCCATCAGGATGAAATAGCAGCTTTAATACAATCTCAAGTGAATGCATATTTATACAACAGAAACAAAAAATGTTTATTTAAATTTAAAAAAAAATGATAGCCCATAATTTCGACGCTTTATTTTCACAATATGACAATAATGATGTAACAATGAAACAGTTTCCAACACTTTAGTAGTTGAAAACTACTGAGTTATGCTTTGGGAATGTTTATATGGGGAAAATCGATACGATTTCGTGGCCTAGTCTCGTTTAACCTTAATTTGGAAGTAGAAAAGCCGCAAATCGATAATCACTTTTACTTTTTAATTGGAAGTCGTTGGACGCGCATTTCGGTAAACTATTTTACCATATTAAGTAAGACAAGTAAACCATATAAAACAAAATGGGGATCAAGATAAATATAATTTCTACTTAAAATAATTAATTAATGACCGTAGGAGATAATAATTGTAAAAATATATTTAATTTTTTACCGAATCACAGCAAGCACGCACAACCGCCATCTTTAACACACACTACCACCACTGTTTACATACATTTTCATACGGTACAGTGCTGCTGCGGTGGTGGAAACTAAGAACTATTTTGAAAAGCTCACTTAAAAGCTCTCGATTTCGATGATAAATTATATTTCCTGAATTAAATACATTCTTTAATAATTTTTTCGCTATTACGGCATAATTATTTATTTATGCTTTTGAACCTTCTTAAAAATTTCGTTTTTCTACTACATAACAATGATTATCGATGAGCTTTTTGTACGATACATAACTAGTACCTAAAATGATTTTGTCCTAGAAAAAAATTAAAAAAATTTAAACTCGTATCACAACGAAAAGTTGACTTTTAATACTATTAGTTTTATTATAAATTTGGTTAAACCAAAGATGTTTTGATAAAAAAATAATAATTTAAGGCACCGTGTTCCACAGTAGTTTATTGTATCGTTTCTTAAATACGTAGGAATGTCACTATTGACTTCTTAAAAAATTCCAGCACCCTTTGAGAAACGATATCCACCCGTTAGGAAAAACCGGTTTAAACCAAATCAAAACAAATGCGGGAGTAAATTTTCTAACAGCAAAATATTAATTGTATGAATGGAAGTTTTATTAAAGTAGTAAAGGCGAAGAATGAAAGTCAGCTATTAATATTTTTCCATCACAATTTCTTCTGGTTTCCTAAGTCCTAAGTTTTTAATCCTTATCAAAACTAACAAAAAAAGCCCGTTTATCTGAATTTATGAATCAAAAGCGTAACTATAATCACAATAAAATTTAACTTTAAACTAAATAGTATATTTGCTCAGTAATTGAACACTATATTTGTTGAGAATAAAAAATATGATAAATATATTACTACTTTTGGAGATTTTTTTATAAAACAATACGTACAGAATATTCTAACGTAAATTTTAACGCAAAAATCATTTGGCATATTTTCCAAACGTATTCGCCATTAGTTATCTAATAGTAACATCAAGTGGCAAATCAGATAAGAATATGCAACTAAAAACGTGACTCAATTCAAATATTTGAGAAATATAATCCCCAAAGACTGAAAATTCAAGGGTGAAATTAAAGGCCGTTTTGCTATAATCAAGATAGCATTCAAAATCAGAAAGAATCTATTGATTGGAAAATTGGAACTAAAACTTTGGATGCAGTAGCTAAATTGCTATATGAAGAATATAGCATTACTTGGACCAAAAACCAACACTAAAAAAACATAAATGCAATTACATGAAGAGGTTCAAATTGTGATACTGAAGAAGAATAAAGTAAATTAGACTGAATGAAAAATAAGGAAGTTTATCGATGTGAAAAGAAAAAGTATATTACCAGTATATCAAGTATACTATAAAATTATCAATTAAGCAGAAAAGTTAACTAAATGAGCAAGAATTTTCGGAGGAAAAATATTTTTTCTTGAAGTCATGGAAGGGAAACTGGAAAGTTCAAAAGAAAAAAGAGAAAACGGATTGAAATCCTGGATTCATTAAAAAGAGGAATGGACTATTCCGATTTAAAGAACCTCGTAAGGGATATTATCTATCCCACTAGGGAGGAAATAATTTAATACAAGTAAAGTTCGTTTGATAGGCAATCTATTTTATATAGAAATAATTCAAAATATGTAAGATAAAAATACATTGAAGGACTTTCTATCTCCAAACTTCGTTCCCTATAAAGTTGTATTCTCTTATCGCAACTTTTGAAATATAATGTTAAAAAATCATTATCATTATTAAAATCAACTCACACAAATTTATTAAATAAGTGTAAATAATTGAATGACAAGTTTTAAAAAGATCCTTTGAATTGCTTGAATATGTGGCGTCGAATTCTGTAAAGCAACATCAATCGATTGAACTTTAAAAAGATATTTTAAGAATTAACATTCTTTTTAATAATTTATCATCACTTTATAACTACTAAGGTCTTTAGCAACTCTAGGGTTAATAAAAATCGGGAATCGAGAAATATCGAAAATTTGCTCAATACGAGGATCGAACCCAAAACTTGCCAATTTTGGGAGTGACCACCTAGACCACCAATTTACTTATTAACAATTACTTGAACTTTAAAGTCAGCTTTATCACCCTGAAACTTATAGTTTTAAAATTTAAAATAAAAGTCAGAATTCATTTCAAAAATTATAAAGTATATTTTTTCAAAAATATTATATTTATTATAACACATATACTGCTAACAACGCAGTATGATAACAATTAAAAATTAGAGCTAGAAAAACAAAATATTTTTAATTTTTTAATTATCTCGAATTTTTCTATTCTCTTTTTTAGTGAAAGTCTCCTCAAACATTTGTACAGATTCGGCAATTATGCGTTTTTGTAACCTAGTTTCATCATCGTCCGATGAATCTGATTTTTTCTTTGATTTCCGTACGACTTCCTCATCTTCGGCATATTTTTGTTTTTTGCTATAATATTCCATTTCTTGATCGACATCATCGTCTGAATTGCGTTTTCGTTTTTTCTTTGATTTTTCCGAACCAAGTGCTTGCATTTTCTGTAGAACAATATTTTCAAGAATTTTTTGCACCATTTCCTTGTCTATTAAGCTAGATTTGTCCTTATCTTTGCTTTTCTTTTTCTTCTTTTTTATTGGAATTTCATCCTCTTCTTGAATTTCGTTCAAAGCACTTTCAGGAGCTTCGGGTTTTTCCTTGTCCTTTTTCTTCTTTTTTGACTTTTTCACGTAGTCCGTTTCGTCGGAAATTTTATCTTGATTTGTAAAATTTAAAATTTCTTCATTATTCTCAGCGTCGGAAGTATGTTTCTTCTTCTTTTCTTTTTTCTTAGTTAAAATGGAAGTATCTTCAATAATTGGTTCAATTTCGGCCAATTTGTCTTTATTTTTTTTCTTCTTCTTTTTACTTATTATTTCTTCGTCAATAGGCACTTCTGTGGAAACTAATTCTTGATTAATTTCATCAATATCTACTTTTTCTTTATGTTTTTTCTTCTTTTTACATTTTTTAATTTCGTTAATATCCTCCAGTTCTTCCACGATTGGTAACTGGGTTTCTTCATTATAAACATGCGGTTCCTCCACATCTATTTCTTTGTGCTTTTTCTTTTTCTTACTTTTTTTAATATCTAAATTTTCGTTCTGGAAATTTTCTTCCAGATTTGAAGATATTACAGTCTCATTATATATTTCTTCTAACTTTTCTTTATCTTTCTTCTTTTTCTTGCTTTTCTTCGGAATAATTTCACTATTTTCGTCTATCTTCGGAAATTCTTCTATATGCGAAAAATCAACATTTCCCTCGTTTCCACTGATTGGTTCTGGTTTTTCTTTTTCAGATTTTTTCTTTTTATGTTTTCGGGGTTTATCTGTTTCATCATTTACTAGTAATGCATTTTCCGATGGTTTTTCTACGTTTGAAGAAATCATACTGGAATTTTTACTTTTCTTTGATTTACTACTTTCGATTACTTTTGCAGGTTTCATATTTTTTTGTTCGTTTAACAATTTTTCAATTAAAGACTTGGAATCATCACAAAATGATATATTTTCAATAGATTTATTGCTTTTCTTCTTTTTGGTTTCAGAAAACAAATCTGACGGCTTTATTTCATTGCTTTCCTTCTGCTCGATTGATTTCAATGGTTTCGTGTTTCGTTTTTCGTTCACTAATTTTTCAATTAAAGACATAGAATCTTCTTCATTATTATTTTGAGAAATATTTTTTGAAGATTTATTCTTTTTTGGAGTTTTGTTTTTATCATTTTTACTACTATTAAGAAGAGAATTGTCTTTAGAGTCTTCAACATTTGATTTTGATTTGTTGTCAATATTTTTTTCCGGTTTCATATTCTTCTTTTCATTCACCAATTTCTCAATAAGAGACGAAAAATCTCCGTCAAATTCATCATTTTGTGATAAATTTTGAGTTTTTCCATCCTTATTCTTTTTAATCGGTGAAGTTGATTTTTTTTCGGGAGTTTTCAATTTCTTTGATTTATTATTGCTTTCGTCTTCAATGGCATCATCAGATTTCCTTTTTTTCTTTTCATTTAACGTGATATTATCACCCTTAATATTCGGCGTTGGGGTTTTTTCTTTTTTGAATTGAGAAGATTTTGGTGTTTCAGTTATACTTTGGCTTAATTTTTTAGGAGTTTTACTTTTGTCTGCTTTCTCTGCAAGTTCTTGGCTTTTGTTTGAAGAGGGATATAAATTTGCAACTTGTTGTAATAATAAATCAGAAATGGAGGTTTCTACATCAATTCGTTCCTTCTTAATGCTTACATTACCAGAATCGTTTTTAGATTTGCCTTCGTCAATATTTTCTGAAACACTTGAATGCTTTTTTCGTTTTTTATTCAAACTTTCTGTTGAATTAATGATAGATTCTTCAATTGGCTCTTTTTTAATTTTTTTAACTAAAGGTGTCGTTATCTCTTTTTTCTTTGCCTTAGATTCGGAAGATGTACCAGCTTCAGTACCTGATTCTTGGCTAAGTTTCTCTTGTTTCACTGTTCTTTTTATAGTTGATGTCAGGTCATTTGATAAATTACCAATAAATTCATCATATTCAAAAGAGCGTTTCGTTTTTTCGTGGTCAGGGGTTGGTTTTTGAATTTGCAAGCTTCGACGTTTAATTTCTTTTTTCAAAGCTTTTTCCTTAATTTTGATGGCGTTATTTAAATTTTTTGTAATATCAGGATCTAAATTAGCCAAATTTTTATATTCGGTTCCCAGTAGCGGATGTCTTTGTTTGTTTAAATTGGTTGGAAATAAAACTTTATCAGAAGGAACATCTACAGTTACACGTTCTGGTTTTATTATAGTAAGGCTTTCGGATATTGATAAAGTTCCTTTTATTGGAACTCGCTCTAATTTTGGATTCACCCTTTTGTTTGTCGTTGATGCTATAATATTGACCATTTTATTTTCATTATCAATTTTTTTGCATTCATATCCAATTTTATTTACGAACAAAGGCGATTTAATGTTGTTAAAGTCAATTATTTGATCGGTAAGGAAATGTGGTTTGAGCTTTTTTGGACATTCGATCAAATAAACTTCATTGTTTGAATCAGTAAGTTGATTTAAAATTAATTCTGTATTATAAGACATTTCTTTGTATTGTGGGTATAAATCTTTAAATTTTTTTTCGTCGATTACAATATTGGATTGAGGTTTTTCATCGTCTTCACTTTCTTCATCGCATATTGTTCGGAGATGTTTCAAATCGGCTTCACTTTCCGATTGTTCCGTCTCGGATACTTTTTCATTTGGTCGGCGTTTAATTTTTGATGAATTTAACTGATTTTTTTCAGAAGCTGCACTTCTCATTGATTCATTTGATTTGTACGATTCGTTGTCAGAATTTTCTTGATTGGATTGATCTTTTTCTGATTCAGAGGATGTAGAAGGTTTATGATTTTTGGGAGCTTGAGAAGATGGGACTTCATCGTCGCTACTTGAAGATTTTTCTTCTGTTTTCCCTTGACTTGATGTTGGTTTTTCATTTTTTTCGGTCGAATCGGATTCAGATTGACTTGAGCTACTTTCACGTTTTTTTCGTAACGACAATTTACTGTAGATCGGTTTTTTCTTTGCATTATCTGAGGAAAATTTCGACGGAGTTTCTTGAGTTTTTCCTTTATAATCGCCAGATGATTGTTTTACAGGAGTTTTTATCTTTTTTTGAGTTTTATTCTCGTAAAAATCATGTTCTGATAATGGTATAGAATCGTCCACAGCAGCTTTTTTTGTAGTAATTAATTTAATTTTCGGAAAACTTGATTTATTCGTAACGTCATCATGATCATCTTGGTCAGACGAAGAGGATAATACAGAATTATCATTTTCTTTAGGAAACGCTTTTCTAGGTTGTGTTGATTTTGGAGAGGAATTTTCTGAGCGTGTGTTTGAAGAATTTTTACTAGAACTAGTCTCTTCAAGACCACTAACATTAATGCATTCAATATTCAAATTTTTACCCAAAACATGAGCAGTCATTTCTTCTTCATCACTAGAAGCGGAATACGCATTTTTAAGATTTTTCGATACGACTGTTATAGCTTTTTTAGGACTTGATTTTCCCGACTCCATTTTCAAACTTTTATTTTCACCTTTCAACAAATTAGGAGCAATAAAATCTTGGGAAAAAATGTCTTCATCGGATTCGTTTAAAACTTTTTTGTCGATATTCCCATCTTGCGGTAAATCTTCTTGTTGCAAAGGGTTGTTGGAAGTGTATCCCGATTCACATTCAGGAGAACCAATTTTTTCTTTTTTCTATATAAAAAAAAAATAAATAAATTAGTAAATCCTATTTGTTCCTATAACTATTTGAAACATCTTACAATTTTATCTTTTATTTTTAAAGTTTTTTGGGACAAATTTTTCGAAGAGCTTTCCTTTAATTTTTCATTTTTTGTCGTTGAATTTTCTCGTAGAATATTTTCAATAGCATTTTCCTGGTCGGAATCTGCATCAAAAGTCATTTTCTTAGTAATAGAATTTGAATGGGAATCAACGATAGATTTAGAACGTCTTACTACGAATTTATCCATTTTTGCACCATAACATTAAGTGCATTATACTTATTAAATTGTAATTTATAAATAAAAAATTAATGAATAATAAAATTCTTACAGTTTTCACTATTATTTAATTTCCAAATGTCACACATTCAACACGTGCAAAGTTAGGTTATGTTCTCTGCTTTTCACAATTCTTCACGCGTAGCATTTGAAAAATGCCAACGGCGCCAAGAAATTATAACACTTTGGTTAGAGAGAGATGGAGAGAATTGTCGATAGAATGTGAGAGAAGAAAATGAAATTGAATAGCGCAGGCGTTAGATATTTTGAATTAATCCAATTTTCAATTAACCCAATTAATAAACAATCTACATTTTGCACATTTTTTTTAATCTCTTCTTAATTACAATAACATTTTTGCGATAGAACTTCACATAAAACCTAAATTCCATTCTCACATAATTATACGGAATGATAAAATTTAAAATAAAAGAAAAGTCTATGGATCCACTGAACATTACTATTACAAAGTATTGTTGCCATTGTTGCAATTATATATGAATTTTGCGATGAGTTTAAAACAAAATTGAAATTTTCATGATCATATTAATACTTATATAAATTTTAAAAAGTATTGATAACATAAACATAAAGAAATTAAGCTAATATTATAAAGATTTGGAGTTCTTAAAGTATTTTATCAGGGTGTCTAGTAGCCAGGGAAATCTGGAAAAACAGAGAAGTTATAATTACAGAAAAATTTATAGAATTTCTTGTCCAAAAGTTTTTCTATTTTTTTTTTTTTATAAATAAGACCAAGGAAAAGCGCTAATTTTGGTTTGGAAAGTCATAGAATTGGTTTCGGACTGAACTACACCATTGTTAACAATTATTTGTATCAAATTCATAAAAATTAAACTACGATATTAAAATTTATGAAAAGCTTGAGCAATTTATTTAATTTTGATAATCTCTTCCATTGATTTCTTTTGTTTATAACTACTGTACAATTCTTGATTATTGTGGAAAAAAAACTTAAGTTTTGTTTAAATTTTATTCTAAATTTTGTTGCACTTAACTTTTTTGTCGAAAAAAGAATTATTCTGTTATGAGCATTTTTGGTTAATATCCATTTGTGTTCCTGTTGCTTTACATTTCAGAAGAAAATTCGTTCGTTTTTGGTATAAACTGTAATCAAAGGGCGGAACTCTCTGATATACTCATTAAAGTAAAGTAGCTCTATGCCTTCAAAGTAACCCCAGAACTTTTCACTGAAGCAAACTTATGAAACTTACCGTTCATTTTTTTCATATGTTACTAGAAATCATTCTTTACAAAAGAATTGACTTAAAAGTCATAACAAACGGTACGTTGAAAAACGGTGTAAGTTATAAAAGAGTAGCCGAGCACTAATTTTCTTTTCAATTTTAAAGTGAAACAAATGTAATAATTTTAACGAAGTTTTATTTAAAATGTATTAACTATAAAAAACAATTAAGGACTAATAGACGTTCTTTTAATAATTTATCAAAATTTATATATATATTTACAAATGTTACAATATTTATTGATGGAAAATCATGTTATCCATTTTATAAGCAGGACTGTCTCGAAGACGTTTTCCTCGTAAATTAACTGCAAACGGGAGAAGTGATGGTTGACGAATATAAATACCTCGCCCTTCTGGAGTCCAAGCTTTTATTTTCAATACGATTCCTTTGGGAGGTGTGATTGAGATCCATCCTAATTTGAAAAAGTCAAATTTTTAGTACTTTTCATATAAAAACGTTTTTTGAAAATGAAAACAAGTCTTTATCGCTATTATGCGGTGAAAAACATATTTTTTTGCCAAATAATTGGGGGAAAATTTTATAATAAGAGTACCCAGCCCAGCACTAAGTTGTGCATGGACCTGTACCCAATGAGTATTCTGTGCATGATACAAGGTATATATCATATTTGCATGTAGTTAAAATTGCTTTTAATATTGAAATTAAAGTTAAATATATAAACTAAATATCGCTACAATGAATAAAACGAAGATCTATAAAAACTTTATAACAAGTTTAGCAAGGAATTCTGATTACCAGAGCATGTTTCCATCATTGGGTATGCAGTTGATTGATATTTTAATTACCTGCAGAAGAAAGAACTATATCAGCGACTGATTTATTCCAATCAGATCCAGTAACTTCAAATTCTTTAAAATCGAAATCTGGCCATTTAGAAAGGCGCTCCTCTGATCCCTGAGGCACGGCCAAAATTTCGGTTCCTAACAATTTTTCGTATAACAATTCAGCATCAACAGTTTCACATATTGTAATTGGTAGTGATTTCGAGGCAAAAACTGTAAATCTATTTTTAAAATGAAATCTTTGAACTTGATTTTTTTTAACCAAAATATACCTTGCACACTTAGTACTTTCTAGAAAGTCTAATCGTCCCAATCCAGCAATAAATAATGATGTTCCTGGTTTAAGGTAAAATGTCCGCGGTTGTATAATTTGTTTCGGTAAAGTTAACATGAGTTCGTCTGTTGTTAAAATATTCAAAATTTGATCAGGTTGTAAAACTCCAGGAGTATCATAGCACCACTTGCTTTCCTTATATTCATCAGCTTTTTCGTTGATTCCTAAGAATTTTTCGCCTCGAACATGAGAACTTAGACCTACTGAAAACGGATCTTTTTTTGGATTAGGCGGTTCCTTTTCAACAAACGTTTGCCCAATATGTCCAATTAGAGTTGCGAAATCAGGGTTTTTCGTTTCACGATATTGAATGTTTCGTAGAGCTCTTTCAGCCACATGTTCTTTACGCTGAGCAATCAAACGACGAGTTCGGACATACATTCGCCATCCAGATGGGCGTAAAATTGGAAATTTTAACAAATTTAATGTAGTCCCCGGCCATGGACTGGTGGTTGCTCGCTGAATTAAATCAACAGCTTGAATTTTACAATAATCTGATTGTAATAAAGCGTTAAATAAAGTAGATTTTCCGGTATTTGTACATCCAATAAGATAAACATCACCTATCAAAACAAAAAACAATAATAAAAATACTTCTAGTATATAACATTGAAATTAAGTACCTTTATATTCCCAAATTGTGTGTAACTTATTGATTAATTCCTCAACTCCATACCCTGTTTTTGCAGACATCAATCCAACATGTTTTATATTAGCCGTCTTAACACTAGAAGACTTAATCATATTTTTGATTTGTTCTTGAATATAAGTCAAAAAACCTTTTGAATCTTGAGGAAGTAAATCAATTTTATTGGCTGCTACAATTACTGGACGTTTAGTGCCAATAATATCAATAATATTTGGCCATAACGAGCAAGGAAAATCAAGCAAATCAATCATGAGTATAACAAGGGCTCGCTTATCTTTGATTTGCGATAGAATTTTTGGATATTCATCAGGAGATACACGAACTTGTAGAGCTAAATTGTAAGATTTCAAAAAATGACATCTTTGGCAAATTATTGATCGTAATTGTTTTCGTTCTGCGTTTTCAAATATTTCGCGTGGGATAAAACCAGGAATTGCAGTGTCCTAAAATTTTTATTAATATTAAAGCAATCTTAATAAGTACAGCCGAAAATATTTTCTATAAAAATAAGTATATACTGAGGGATAACTTATCCTATTGATAACTTTGTTAAAAAAGGCATTTTAAATGTAATGGTTTCAAAATGCCTTTAGTAACTTTAAACGACTTCTAATGAGATTTTTAATCATTTAAAATGCCTTTTTTAACAGGTACCTCATATGAAAAATGTAAATCGAACCAGAAGTTCATAAATCATTAATAAATAGATACATAGGTAAACCTTCAGTTATATATGAGGGCAGAAGATTATAAATGAAATGTTTTAAGTTTGTATTTAATATGATTTTGAAATCCACAAAAAAAAGTTTATATATAAAAATATGCTTAAGGGATGCCAATTTTAAGAGTAATATAGTGCTTATATAATATTCTACGTGAATCGACTTAGCAAAAGGTCGATCATTTTGCCTCTTTCTTTTTCTCACTTAAGTAATACAAATAAAAAGAGACATATTATAGAGGATATATCAAGGTGTATGTATACTTTAACGGTAATATTAAATAATATAATATACTCCTTTTGAATGTAACAAACTTCTTACTTTACAATGTAACAAAGCTCCGCATCCTCCACAAGGAACATCACTAACTTTAGATTTTGGATTTGTGGTTCCATAATTAAATTTCCACGATTCGGTCTCGCCTTCATTATCGTAATCTTCATCATACACATCATAATCAGACATCCAGTTCTGCGGTATTTTTTCTACAGGTTCTATCTCATTGCACTCAATCTGCACATTGTCTTCAGCAATTTCTGACTTTTCAACAACATCCGTTTTTGCAAAGGGAAAATGGGTAATTTTAGGACTTTCTTCTTCCGTTTCTACAGACTTCGGATCAAATGAATAACTCGTATCCTCGTTCGATATATATTTTAACGATGAAGGAAATGGTTGAATGAGCCGCATTTGTAACTCTTGCTTTTTCAATGTGTTTTCAATTTTATATTCAAACGCTCGATTTTTATGATAGCCTAATTTAAGTTTGGTATCTTCTAATACTGAATTAAATAGAATTTTTCCTTCCAGCTCATTTAAAACTTTGTCTGTTTTTTCTTGTAAACGTTTCGTTTTTATATTTACTTTATTTGATAGAGTAGATGAAGTGGATAGGTATTTTAGTCGCTTAAATATAGTGTCTGATTGCACTTTTTTTAAATTACATAGTTTAAACATTTTTAAAAGTTAATAATAATGTTAATAATAAGTGTCAATAAGTGTTTACAATCACCACGTGAATTATTTGAAATGCATGACATTCATGACAGATGACTTTAACGCCACCCCCCGGGTATTTTTTAAACTACACTCTCGTATTTCTCCGATAAAAACGAATATTGGCGATATTAGCTATCTATTTCCAAATATGAATGAAATGAACGATAACCATTTTAATACACAAGAGAGAAATAGGTGCATAACAAACTGTTGATTACGCCTACGTTCCACTTAGTCCCACTAATATTAAGAAGAGCTTAGTAGACAACAAAGGCAGATATATACAAATATTACAGTAGAAAAAGATGTAAGAATCACTGTATCATATACAAGCGGATCGAATTCTTTAAAGTATATTAGGAATTCCGCGCAACCGTAGTAGTTCAGTTCCATATAAACAAAACCCAAGGCTCGCCCAAGCCACAAGCATTCAAAAAAAAAAACTTATTAACTTCTAAAAAATGCTATAAGTTAATTAGCTTTCTGTGTAAAATAATTCTTTTGTGACAAAACTCTAAATTTAAAAATGGGGTGCTGCTCTGAGGAACCTGAAGAGGTTAATAATGAACCGGCAGTTCGAAGCTGTACCGATTTATTATGGTTGTGCATTTATGTACTTTTTTGGTGTTTAATGGTAATTATATATTGAATTAAATTACTCAATGAAGCATTAAACTTATATGAAGAATTTAGTTTGGAATATTCAAGCTCTTACATTTTACTCGATCAAGTATATTAATTGTGTTGGGTGTTACTGCCCACAGTCTACCTATTGTGTTATGCAATTTTAACTATATCCTGTTAATTAAACTTTCTTTTATTTAGATCTTAATCGCTGCATTTTCCATCGTTTATGGAAGTCCATTACGATTAATTAACGGTTATGACTCTTTTGGCAACACTTGCGGAATACAAAACAAGCCAATTGGTTCAATGGCATTGTCTGGATTGGATATGAGAGAAAAATCGTTAGTAATTTTTATACACCGTACCTATTAATTATAGTAATTTTTTAATTAAGAAAATTAATGCAGTAAATTATTCCTTCTTTTTTAGTAATGGTAATTAGGTGTTAACTATTTTTAAGAACTTTTCATGGAAACTTTTTTAATTATTTCTTTGAAAGAGAATACCAAGATTAGTATTTTTTTAATACTTTAAATTTTATTACCAAAAAATTATCACACTAAGTTGTGACTGATAAAGCGTGATAACTTTTTTATTCTGTTGTTAATTACTTTACGAATATGATATAATTAACATCTAGGGAATTGTAAGTGCATGCAAGCCACCATTAATGTAAATAGTATTTATAGGTTGGGTTGGAAATTTTTACTTACAATGTATTTTTTACTATGGGTTATTTATAAAAATGTATAGCAGTATTTTTCGTTCTTTTTGTCGCTACGTTCTACTTAAATTTTTCTAAAAAAAAAGTCTTCGTAAATACAAAAAGTTTAGACCTGTTTTCGAACTACTCTATTTAAGTATCAACTATGTCCCTTTTGGGGGTATATTCGTTAAGAAACATTAGCCTATTGCATAGATTTTCTTTATAATAAAAGATCAACACCAAAGCTCTTCTATCCCTCCCATCTATACTCGTATAGCCACTGTCCTCTTAAAAAGTTTCTGCACCCCCTGGAGGGTAATAATGTCCACATTAGGGACTACCGATCTTCAGTTTAAACAACCCAGTATTTTTCAGATGTAAATGTCCGATTTTTTTAATTATTTAGTTGTTTTTTTAATGAAAAAAATAGAGAAAAAAAAGCAGTTGTATTCTCTAGCATAAAGAAATCAAGCACAAAGAGAAACCCACTCATTGTTGAAGGAGGAAAATTGTTTCGATTTTTTGAAGTATTGCATGTGGATTAAAGAAAAGAAGTTCAAACACGCCACCAAATAAATCTGCCCTGAATAAAGTAATGAAACTTTAATATTCTAAAAGTAAAAATAATTCTTCATTCTTTGTTCCTATAAAAAAAAAATAGTCAAGAATATTAAATCTTCATAAAAATTGATTATTCATTAAGTCATTACATCAGACAACATCAGATACCCAATTTTTCATTAAAGACAAATGTCATTGAAATGATTATTTCCCTTTTCAGCTTTCCAATACTCTACGAAATAATTCCATGAATTTTCTCATTACCCTCATTACCTTGGCTTTAAATAAAACATATCGTGTAAATGAAAATTGATTTTTTAAATCTCTTTGTTTGTGACACGTAAATATCCTTAAATAATATATGAAATAGTATAGAAAAAAGCTTCAAAAAAATAAAAAAGTTTCATGTTTTTTTTTTTTGCAGCCATTTATTTTTCATGGACGTGAAAGAATTAAGAAAAACTGTGCAAATTTGCGTGAAGAAATGTCCCAACAAGAATTTGAATAGTTTAAATGATATTAAGGCTTTTTACGATGAAACTGGATCGAATTTATGTCGTTACGACGTAATGTTTAATGAATTGAACAAATTTACGCAGAATAATGTACCTGTTAATTCTCCAATGGGGCCGTGTCCTGCTCTTCCTGTTTATGATAGGTAAGGATTTTTTTGCCACAATACAACTTTAAATAACATAAGATTAGAAGAACAATGTTTTTATTGATACCTATTAATTAAATTGAATTTATTATTATTTTCAGTGTTCCAGTTTTAAATCGCTGTATTCCTCGTCCCGTTAAAGAAATCGCATCTCAAGTTCTCCATTTCTATACATTACTAAACAGTTGGGATACTCTAGAGCAAATATTAGGAGACTTATACAACTCCTGGAAAGAACTATTAGGGTTGACCTTTTTCTCATTAATTGTTGCATTAGCTACCGTGTCAGTTTTACACTTATTGGCTTCCATTGTTTCCATGATTATTATGGTTCTCGTGTCAATAAGCAGCGTTGGAGGAACTGCTTTTCTTTGGTACACATATTATGAAATCAAAACCAATCTAGATAAAACTCCGAGCGATACTATGTTGCTGGAGTCTGTTCGAAACGAAACCGCTTTTTTCTGGTATTCCATTGTTGCAACCGTTATTACAATAATTCTCTTACTATTAATGTTCGTTATGTGCAAAAGAGTTGATGTATTAGCAGAGTTGTTCAAAGAGACTTCAAGATGTTTAATTTCCGTTCCGGCACTCTTTTTGCAACCCTTAATTACTTTTGTTGTTCTATTGGCGTTTTTTGCATTTTGGGTTTTCGTTCTGGTAAGCACTTTAAGTGAATTTATACCGTTTTAATTTGTTTTGCAACGATTATTTTAATTTTTAGTTATGTTTAGCAACTGCTAATCAAATGGATATAACAAAATTAACGCCATATAGTGACAAAACGTTAGAAGAAGTTAATTCAGGTGCTTCGTCTCGTGCTTCCAACGTTGGATTTTCATTATCAAAAAATATAAGCGCTTCAGATATAAAGAGTAAGTAACTGTCACAAAAAAGTAATATTAGAGAATTTTTTTAATACTTGATCACACTTGAAACACTTCCTTAGAAAAAAAAGAAGTTATTCTGGAAAAATATGAAACTAACAAAAGAAAATGCGGATATCCTGTAATAACTACTAAACCAACTACTGATGTAAAGATTATGTATCGAAGTTTGATTATATTAGCACCTAATTTCAAAATGGTCACTCTAGACATGTTTTAGTCCATTAATTAACAAACCAACTTACGGAATAAAATTATAAGTTTTAGCAAGTAGTACATGCTAAGTAGTCAATTTAAACAGATGATCATATAATGAAGAATCTTATATGGAAATTACTTGTAAACTTTTGTCGCTTTATCTGAAAGTAAGCACCTCTGCAGATAGTCATAATATGATCAAGTCTTTCTTTATTTTCCTGTTTTCCCTAACTTCTTTTTGCATTTTTTTAACAATTTCTGTTTATAGCGTACACTTTGGTACAATACGTTGATCCTTCATGGGTGAAATATATGTGGTGGGTTTATTTCATTGGACTTATTTGGACATCTGAATTTATAATGGCTTGTCAATCGATGGTTATTTCAGGAGCAGTAGCTCATTGGTTTTATCGGTTTGTATTTCATTTATTTTTTTTTTAAATTTATATTTCATTTATCATAAATTATTTTAGCTCTCGTTACAAGTCGAACGATCATGTATGCTACTCAATTTCAAAATTGCTCAAATATCACATGGGCTCAATGGCAAAAGGATCATTCTTGATTACAATTTTCAAAGTACCTCGTTTAATTTTGACTTATTTTTATACCAAGTAAATGGATTTGTTTGAATTTTGTTTTAAGCAATTTATATTACGGGTATTTACTTTTCAGGCTGAAAGCTAATGATAATGCTGGTAGTGAATCAGCTAAGTGTTGTCTGAAATGTGGAATTTGTTGCTTTTACTGTCTGGAAAAGTTTATTCGCTACATAAACCATAATGCGTACACAGTGATTGCTATTGATGGTGTCAGTTTCTGTACAGCGGCAAAAACGGTTAGTTTACCTTTTTAGTTTTTGTATAGTATTAATAGGGAGGTATGGTTTGAAAGGTTAGAAAAAGCTCTAGTTTTTGTAAGAAAAAATCAAAAATTTATTCAAAAAATGAACAAAACTTATTGAACTGGTCATATTCCAACCTAGTGTGAAAATGCAATTAACACATTTTTCGAAGATTAAAATCAGGTAATAAAACCTTGAATACCGAAATGTATAAGACCAGTTAAATTCCAACCTAGTGTGAAAATGGAATTAACACATCTTTCGAGGGTTAAAATAAAGCAATAAAACTAATAAATTTATGCAATCGTTGATATTGCAAGATTTTACTTCTATTTGTTTGAATAGTTAAAACTTAGAGTTTGGCATTTAAAAAGCTATTGGATAAGGGCCAAAGAGCCGAAAGTTCCCGACCTCTGGCCTACAGGAACGCCCATTTGACCAAATACTGGTCAAATTTATTAAGTATAATATCATACTATTATAATAACTACATATTATAACACTATATAACAACATACTATTTTGTATAGGGAAATTTTAACGGTTCGTTAACCGAAGAATCGTGGCGCCCTAGGGCGGCGCGATGCTTAGTTTGGGAAGGACTAGTATAGGCAATATTTTTTATATTTTTCTAACGTTTATATTTCTATTTTTTTTTTCTAGGCATTTGAAGTTCTTACATCTCACAGTTTACAAGTTGCTACCATCAACAGCATAGGAGATTTTATTTTATTCTTGGGAAAATGTTTCGTCACAGCCATTACCGGAATTGTTGGTCTTTACTTTTTTAAACACAATACAAAGCTAACTTTCTACGCAGCTCCCACATTGGTTACCTGCATTTTCGCTTTCTTCGTTGCTCATTGCATCTTATCTTTATACGAGGTATAAGATTTTAAATTTATAATAAGAAAAACCTAGTTTTTAAATATTTTAACAAATTCAATCTAGCAATCGCGCAATTTACGTTTAATTAAATTGTACAACTGTTCGAGCGGTAAAACTACTGGTTTAGCAGTTTTATTGTACTACTTTCACCAGAATATTAACAATTATATATTTTTTCCTTTTTTTAGATGGTTCTTGATGCTTTATATTTATGTCGGTGCCAAAACGGTGACTCCATTGAAGTTGCTGCCACTGCTTCGAAAAATGGGAATGTTGAAGCTGTGCAACAAACGGAAATGGAACCTATTAATGCTTAATTTTATCTCTAAATTTTAATGTTTCGTTTTTTAAGTACTTATAACGTATGGTCCAAAATTAAGTATTCTTAAGAGATATCTCATTTATTTTTAACGCACAAACAAATATTTTATCTAAGTACAAATGTTTTTTTACGATAAATTTTATTGAAACGACATAAATCTATTATACAAGTACACTTTTTATATGCAAAAGAAATATTGAGTTTAACAGTTGAATCATGTCTGATTGATTTGTGATTTTAAACATATATTTACATAAACCAAATGTTTCATATTTTATTATACTGTAATTATTATCTATATTTTTTAATTAAAGTTAGTAAAGGAAAAAAGTATTTTAATGTAATTTTTGTAGAATTTATTTATAAAAGTTTTATTAAATACATTTTACTGACAAATTATTTATTTATTTTATTAACTTTTCCAATTTTATTTTTCTTAATTTTTTTAATCTTTTTGTCTGGGGATACCTTGTCCTCGGAATCTTCGATTTCATTTTCGTCAGTTATTGGCTTTTTTGCAAGTTTTGTGGCCAATTTAAGGGTGTCTTCTTTGAAGATGTTGCGAAGGGGATCGATTTCAGCATAGGCACGTTTAGGTTGTGTTAATTCTGCGTGAACCTTTTGTTGTTTACGATTAATATACTTATTGTTAGCTTTTTTCGATACAAGATGTCTCAATTTTGCTGGCGTAACAAATTTTGGATTTTCCCAAAGTGTTTGTCCTCCGAAACTGCCACTGAAAATTTTTACGGGATTGAAGACCATACGAGGTCCAATTTCAGCCAGAGCTCCGTCTTCACTGAGAATTTGGAAGTTGCGAAACCATATTCGGTTGTCGAGAATTGTAAAAGTGAAGACATGGTCGAAGAATGGTTGGCTTTTAGGGTGGTGATTTGGGACGTTAAATATTCCTATAAATAATTCTTTGAGGACTGCATAATGGGGTGATTTAGGATCGTTAAACGTTGGATCAAATGACAACAAAGGTCGAGATCCTCGTAGACAATTTCCCGTTAGTTTTAATTCAGCCATTGTGTAAATGTTTTGAACTAAAAATTTTGCACTAGGACCTTTAGGTACATTCGACATCCATATATACAAGTCCCTTTTTTTGCGTCCTTCAAACATAACGGCTTTGTTACAATTTCGAATTTCGCACATCTCATTAACAACAAAAAGATTTTTGTTTCGTTCCATTTTTGGCTCTGGTTTGTGGTGAGGCATAATTTTTTTTAAGTCTTCCATTAGGTGACGATCTCTATGGCAAATTCCTCGAGTAGAAAATACTAATACTCGTTGCTTATTAATCCATTTAATCTGAAAATCAAACCAAGAAATTACTCTAAGAAAAGTTAAAAGGAGAAAATAATCAACCTTTTTTGTAACAGGCTCGTCAGATGTTCGAGTAGCAGGAGGAAGTTTTTCTTCTTCATTTTCTTTTTCACTTTTCTCCAATTTTCTTTTTAATGCTTTCTTTTTATTTACTTTCATATTAACCATTATTTGAAAATATATTTTATATGCACGTGGTTCAAATTTGATTTTTCACAGATTATTTTGGTTAAATTGCAATGCATGCAACTGTGTAGTTGGCAGCAATTGTCCTACCTAATATAAATGTAATTCAATACGAGCCAGGGCCTCCCAACTCTATACCGCCACCTAAAATAACCAAAGTTCCATTAGAAGATAGCTATATATAAAATTACAGCATGTAGAAGAAGACGGAATTTTCGAAGTAAAACTTTAATTTTTTCCTATATTACAATTGGTGCTACTGGTTTAAAAAACGAAGAACAATCGGCTTCGTTCGGAAATGTGAAATTTATGATTCCCAGTTTGTGTTAGAACCATAATCACCATTACGAGCATGCTAATGAATGTTTTCTTCTTCATTACTGGATGGCGCTCACAGGCCTATACGCGCCTATACGTGTGTGGTTCAGCCGGCCTTACCTACACAAGGGCTATAAAACTTAGGTAGATACGGCAGATATAACTTTGATACAAGGCCACACGAAGGGGGCTTAGAAAACAGGTTTTGGGCAAAGAGATTGTGTGACAAACTCATCGGCTTAGGGTGAAATAAATCTTTTGTAACTTTACTTACAAAATAAAATAAATTCACCAGCAAGCTGGAAGATATAATTTCTACAAATATAAATGGTCATGGGCAAGAACGTCACATACGATTTAGACGACTTGATTATGAATTATTTACAAATGCGTTACATCACCGTTGTTATAATAACGACTTGTTCCTTATAAAAACGACAAAGTAAAATAATTCCTATTTCCTTTTTCACATACTGCTCTTTTATTTTTTATCTTTTTCATTGTATGTAAATTATTTTCGGACACAATATTTTGCTACCCTCATTTTTGTTTTCATAAAGAAAAACAAATACGATAACCAAAAATTTTATCTTTATTTTTGTTACCAATTTTTATCCATAGGATTTCTTTAAAATATCTTTTGAATTTTAAGAATATTCCTCACTTACAATCATTATTCCCGTTACTTTTTTAAGTACGCATTTACTCTGTCAATGCCTTACATGTGGCTTTTTTGTACTAGTACTGTTACTTGTTTTTCCAAGGGGGTTAATTATATCTTCCACTTTTAGGTATAAGATAACTACCATAAATGTTAAATATTTTTATCTTTCGTGGGCTATTAGTGATGCATTTGAAAGTTTAATGTAATGTTACTGTTATGTTGCAATTATCCATACTTTCTTACTTCTACGTTCTACTCTGCTAACAATTTTCTTTTTTTTTACAATTTTTGTTAAAAAGGAACACTTATTGTATTGGTTAAAGTAGGTGTAGTGAAAATTGTTTAAAGGTAAAAAGTAAATGTTAAAGAAAAATAAATGTAAGATAAACATATACATTATTGCTTAAATTTTTGTAAATTTTTTAAAAGTTTGCAAGATAGAAAAGTATGGGAAAAAATTATCGTATAAATAAAAAATATAGTTGAAAATATCACCCTATACAGATGAGGTAAGAAATTCCAAAGTGTGAATTTACCGAAAATTATTTTTGACAATAGACGGGAAATCGTTCGTCAAGCTTTGCAAAAGAAACCGTTTCGTTTCAGGAAAAATAGTTTAGCGGAAAGAAATGCAAAAAACAAAATAAATTAGTCATTGATGAATTAGAATGAAAAAAAAAAGATTTAAAGGAAGTAAGAAAAAAAGGGCGGGAGAATATAGGAAACATTTTCCGAAAACTAAAGTAAAAAAAAGAAGCAAAAGAAAGAACCCCCCCTCAAAAAAATAATGGAAGGAAAGGCAATGAAGAAATTAATTTAGTTCCTAAAAATATGTTTCCCTAAATTTTCGGAAAACATTTTCCCAAATTGGAACATAACAAAACACGCTTTTCTCCCAATTATTTCATCGTTCGTGAAAATAAAGTAATAACAAAAAAAATGTTTGAAGCAAAGTAATATGAAATAGAACAGTAATTGTTGATTGAAATTCGGAAATTATTTAACACAATTTCAGATACAACCAATTTGAGAAGTAAAAATCTACACTAAATTGAAGAGGCTTAACAGATATAAATTGTAATGTTTAGTGGAAATAAAATATTCAGAGAAAAATGTTTTTAAATTTTATTAGGGTTGTACCTAAATGTGTACATATAGAAATGAAAAATTTATTGTAGAAAAAATTGATATTCACAAAGGATGAAAATGTTTGTGTGCAACGCCTGGTGATTGATGTTCAACGTTTGGTTAGTTTGAAAAAGTTGGTTGGATTAGAAAGTGTGTAAAATATTTTTAAAATGCAAATAAACACTTGACGTGCTAATATACATAAAAGTATTAAAAATTTTTTTGTCGGATAAGTTGATTTTCACAATCGATGAAAATTTTTATGTGGAAACCATCTTATATTTTGTTTACATTTTTACTAGTTTATAAAAGTTGGCTGAATCAGGAAGTGTGCAAAATAAATCCGAATTAAAATAAACACTTATTGTTTTATTTCATATAAAATTTAAAAAAAAGTTTTGTGAGATTAGGTACTTGATTTTCACAAACGATGAAAAATTTTGGGAGAAAAGAATTAGAGGAAAATTTTTATATCATAATCGCCTTATTTTTCGATTTACCATCGATTGGGTGAAAAAAATTCAGGAAATTCAAACTTTAAAATTTTCTTTGCTAATCGGTATAGGGTTCTAAGTAAACATATTTATATTAAAAATAGTTATCTAAGAAAAAAAATCTCCAGAAAGGATGAAGAAGTGTTTGTAAAAAGTGACTTTATTGTTAAAATTTTCAGTTTCAATGGGGAAAGGAAAAACATAGCGCATAGAAACACGGAAGACATACCCATATGAACAAAAGGTTTGTAAATCACACCGGTTGCTCCATTAGAAAAAAAAATTACGTCATAAGAAGAATTTTGAAATTGATCAGCTGAAAATAAGTACGAATTTCTTCTGGATACGTGACGTATCCATCACGCAGTCACCATGATGCCTGTGTATTTTATAAACCTTGATATAAACAAGTATAATGATAAAATTGTTCAACCTTGTTTGTCTAATTGTTATCCTAATTAGTTGTCTTTGACGCACGAATGGTACTTATTAAGGTCCAAAATCGCGAAGCAAGTTTTGATGAATGTATATGTCTGTAAATACAAAACGCATACACAGAACTAACAAGATAAAGGAAGGGATTGTTTCATCTTGTTAATCTTATATATATTTGGCTACCTGTCTCGGTTACACAGTAGAGAGCAAAAGGCACACATATGGTGTTATGTATGATAGAAAAGAAAAAGTTAAAAAAAGGGAAATGTGCCTACTTCTTCACAAATGTACAGATTAAACCAATCGCATTTCACGTTTTGTCAAACACAACCCCCAAGAGAAGGGGAAACGATCGTAACTAGAAAGTTTGTTGAAACTTGTTTGTTTGCTTCAGTTAGAAATTGTTATCGCAAGTGAAAAGTGTTGTTAAAAATTATCGAAAATAGTAACAATTTACCGTAAAATAAGCGAAAAAAGTGGCGTAAAAGCGATATAGTTTTGTGATATTGCCAATCATTTGTTTACCAGAAAGAAGATTTAGTTCTTTGGACTGGAGAAACAAATAATAGCAAGGAAAATAAAAAAATAAGCAGTAGCAAAATCGTATGAACACAACGCACATACATACGCTCATACATATGCACATGCATGCAACACCCCATATCGGTATCCTTTTCTATCTATAGTACGTGCTCTGTCCAAGAATTGGAACTGAGTTTATTCGGGGTTTGTGCCAAGTAAATCAACACGAAGCAGCCAGAAGACCGGCCAAAAGCAAGCGTTTGAGAAATGGTAAAAGTGGGGGATGTAGATTTTTGATTTTGTTTCCTTAGAATAACGAAATAAAGAAAAAAGTAAAGAAATTATGATAGTTTTAAAATATAGAAATGAGGTTTATTTTTGGTTTTTACGACATAATGAAATTATTTTTTGTTTCTTTTGTAGTTGTATAAAATTAAAAAAATAGTTGTTGGTAGCGATAAAAATGTAGAAACAAAATATATGAAGAACATGTTGTTAAATTAAAACAAATTAAAAATTGCACTTACATAAAATAGATTTTATAGTTGTAGGAGATTTGTAAATTGGGGCTTTAATTTTCCTTGTTAGAGTTGTTAAATAATTAATTTTCTGCAGATGCAAACAAAATTCCTGAAGATCAAAAATTTTGATAATGTGAAGAAGGGAAAACAAAGAAGCAAACAAAATAGCAAAGCTACTACGGGGGAGTATCGGAAAGCAGCGAGAGAAATGTAAATGGTAAGAAGATGGGTAAAGAAATGGGAAAAAAAATCGTTTTACATATGAGTATATGAAATAATCAATATTTTTCAGGCGGTACAGTGGGGTGGCAAACCGAGGAAACCCAGATTGACGAACAAAGTTGAAAACGGTAGAGGCAGACAGTGTAAAACGCAACACAATGAACACAATTGAGGACGTCTACAATTTGGAAAAAGTGTGTAATTGTAAAGTGAGTAATTGTTTATGTAAGAAAGTAGGAAAAGGAATGAAATTATGACAAATTCCATTACGAATAGTAATTGTGAAAGTTAAACGAAATATAATAAGGAACATAGGCAAAAAAATGTAATTAAGTTTTTATAATTTAAAGAAAACATAGACAACGACAATATCGTAAAAAAATTTGTAAAATATCACAAAACGCATAAAGTATTTGTTATTAGTATTGAATATAATTTTTTAGAAAGTAATTGTAGTCAGGAAAATATCCGCATCAAAATTGTATTTATTTTATTTTGGAAATATGACTTGAAAATTTAAAAATAATAGATCTATGTCTTACTTTAGTCGGAAAGTAAAAATGAAAGAAGAAATAGGTATACCTTAAAAACAGAAACATAAGCAAGAGAAAATGTATGAGAAATGGAAAACAAAAAGTAAAGAGAATAATATGGGGAATGTAACAATGATAGAAGTTTTAAAATTTATATGAATGAAAAAAAGCGAACATATAGAAATTAAATTTTGTATAATATGAAAAATTGTAAGTGTTTAACATATTCATTATGACATGTGCTTTAGTTAAGTAGAGAGAAATGTAGATAATCAATTATTTTTTAATTTCTGGAGAAATGGAATCGAATTGTCTAGTTGTTTATGAATTTGTGAAGATAAAAATTTTTAAGGAAGGAAAACATTATTATGCCTATAAAGTTTTTAATGCAAAAGGATTTAAAAAATGGGTATAATCTCGAATCAGGCGCGTCGGATTTAGAGAACTGAAAAGAGTTGTTTACAAATATTATCGAAATTATTTCTTAATTCTTTGTTAACTCGAAAGAAAGTTTACGTAAATTTTTACATTTAATGTCAATGATCATTTTGAAATATTGAAATTGTAGTAGATGGAGATTTTTTCCCTTAATAAATATAACAGCTCAAGTACTGCAACTGCAATCTGTAACATACTGCAATCTGGCAACGTTGCATTTTCGACTTTGTTTCTAATTAAAATCGCGAATAAATTGGTTCATAATGTAAATTTAGCAGCAAAAGGAGAAAAGTATAACACATTAGAAATAAAGTAATAATAATACGCGAATTAAAATGACAACAATGTAGGAAGAACAACGTTGCCTATATTTGAGCCTAAAATAAAAATATATTTGAAAATGAATATCGATTTCTCAATATTGTAAAAAATTTCGTAAAAATTACATTCGAATAAATGGTTCATTCAAAAACCAGAACCAAACTATTTCAAACAATTCTCAAAATCGGACATGCCTGATCCAAGGTTATACCAGAAAGAAGGAATGAATGGTACCTGTTGGCAATGATGATATAAAAGATATAAAATTTAAACAACAATCGGTTGGTGTTGATATGTGGGGAAAAAATAAGTAAATAATAATAAAAGGAAAGTGTTAAATAAAGAAAAAATCTTATTTGGATAAAATATAAAATTAATATGAAATATGGACATTGAATGTGAACAAAAAGGTTGAAGGAAGCGATTGACCGACGTAAAAAAACATCTGAAAAATAATAAAACGGTCCAAAATACAACAACTGCTTATTCTAGTTTTAAGGAAATTACTTGCTGTGTGTAACAAAAAAAAAAAAAAAAAACAAATGTTTTATTGAAGTATGTATGTGTAAGATCAGAAGGAAACATTGCTCAAATGTTATATATAAAAAAATATATATAAATGCAAAGAATACCGAAATGTAAAAAAAATATGTAACAGAAATAATGTTTTAACGATTTGAAAAGGAAAGTAATCATAGAAAAGGAGTAAACAATGTTTAAAATTAACAAAATTCGTTTCATGAAGCGAATGTTACATTGGAAAATTTTAAATGGTTGATTTGTACAATATGAGGTATTTCTCGATTTTAAAAATTGTATATAAATTAAGTAAATGTTACAAATACAATTATTATAGTTTGATAAATTGAAAGAATTGGAGATGTTGTAAAGATTATATATAAAATAAGCTGTAAATGAAAAATAAAAACGAAAATATAAATGTAGTAATGATTTAAGAAAATAAAAAGATTTTTATATTAAAAAAATGTATCTTTTTCACCTTATCTATACAAAATATAAAGATTTTTAAGCCATCTATCAATCCTGTACTTGAAATTATATAAGTTAGCCAAGATAAAAACCAAAAACACCGTTGTCCCATCACTTCTATAACTCCTTTGCTTCGGGTTTTGTACTAGTATCCTCAAACGGTGAAACTGCTCTAGTAAAATGATATAAAACCTATGATATTGGGAAAATTGGTACCTCAATCTTATAACATGGAGTTGGGAGGCCCTGATACGAGCAAACGTTTAGTGAGAAACACTAAGTTCCTAGAATTGTGAATTTGACACTTGACAGAAGGAAAATTTTTCTTTGATCAAAAATGATATAATTTCGAAGGGTTTAGTTAAAATAGTATTTAAAGTTGTAATCTATAACCACCTACAATTAGAATAGATTAAAAATGAGTGAATTATTTAAATCGGCCATGGGCTATTTTGGCTCAACGAATAATGGAGTTATTGACAATGAGTTCGTTGGGCAAGTTGCGGAAATAGGGGATGAAGAATTTCGAATTAAAAAGGTCATTGCTGAAGGTAGGTCCACCCACGTTTTTTACACTTTAAAGGATAAAGGATGATATGATTTAACGTATTTTTAGGTGGATTTGCGTTTGTTTTTGTTGCTCAGGACAATAAAGGATCGGAATTTGCTCTCAAGGTTTTTTTTTATTGAAAATAAATTAATACCAATAAAAACTAGTAATGTTGTTTTCATTATAGCGTTTATTAGCAGCTGATAACGAGGCTAATGAAAATGTCCGACGGGAAATTAATATATTAAAGAAACTCAGTGGTCATCCTAATATAATTAAATTCATTTCGGGATCTTTTAAAGATCGGAAACAAACTACACATGGTCAGTGGGAATATTTAGTCCTCACAGAACTATGTACAGGTAAACACATTTTTACATAATACTATTCTAACTCATTAACTTATACTAATATTTTAAAATAATGTTGATTTTTTCTTCAAATTATACTAAAAAAATTGATATTTGGAAACATGTTTCATTTACTATTGGTATTGTATCCATTTTAAAACGTGAAGGAAAGTGGACAAGCTTCATATTATTTATACAATTAGTTCTGTTGGATTTACATATTTTCCTGGTAAACCACATTTCGGTGAAGAAAAAAAAGTGTAAAATAAAATTGCACTTTATAGCAAAAGTAGCCAATATATTAAATCAGTACAAAGTCTTTAGAACCATTTTTAAAAAAATTGTTAAAAAAATGTTTATTTTTACATAATATTAATAGTATTTTATAAATGCCATAACATTGTAAATTACTTCAATTCAGAAAAAAATTCAAATTTTATTCAGGTTTTTGAAAAGTTTTAGATGATAAAAATAAGACGACCAATAAAAGCAATCATATTGTATTTAACTGGTCATAACTGTTAACTTATCTAGTAGTTTAATTACTATAGTTTTTGAATATTATCGCACTTAAAATTTCGCTTTTTCTAGCTTTAGCTTTTCACTATGTTTCTATTACAATTTTCAGTTATAGTCATTAATATAAAGCATCAAACTTCAAAAGTTACCGTTGGTATTTGCAGTTATTTGCGTGTTTATTTTATTAGGCTGCATCCTTGAAAGACGTAGTTATACGTCGAAAAGTATATTATTATTTTTTCTTCAATCGTCTTAACAATTTATCTGTTGGTATGTGCTTCATTTGGAATAAAATATATTTTAACAATACAATGAAGAGGTTGGCCATCTAGAGTGAAGTAAAGGGTTTCTGTGTTTGTATCAAGTATAGGAAAGAAATGAATTTGACTTGTTTATGAGTTGAGTAATAAATCGATTATTTAAGTTTTAAGTTGAATGGGTTAGTCGAATAATTAAGTTCAGATTTTTTTATTTTTTCAAGGAAGATAGATAATTGGTCTAATTGGTGTTTGCAAGTAAAATTCGTTATGCGGTATGTACGCATTGTTTTACATTCATGACAAAATATCGTGAGGCAATAGTTTATTTTAAAGAAGTGTTAAATGCATATTGAGCTTCTTAAATATTCCAATAATGTATATCTTAGATCTGTGCAAAAGATGTGTTTTGCCATTGCCAATATCGCCAATAGATTTAAATTCTTTGCACTGACATATAGGCAACCAAATTTACTTGTATGCATTAATATAACATAGTTTTCGAAATGATGGAAAATTCAATAAAGCTTTAATATTTGTTTTTCTTCAGTTATATATATATATATACTTATCCTATATTTTCCCCATAAAACATCGATATATAGAAACTAAAAATATGTGATTGAAATTATTCAATATTATCTTAAATCAGTAATGGTTAAGAGTTGAATTGATAGTTGAGTTTTTTTCCTCTTCCTATTTTTATATTTCTAAAATCTTATATTTTCAAGGTGGATCATTAATCGATGTGCTAAGAAATCGAGCAATTCCATTGGAGCCCGAAACAATTTGTTCAATATTTTATCAAACATGTCGAGCCGTAGCTCACATGCATAATCAGTCTCCAAGTATCATTCATCGAGATTTAAAAATCGAAAATTTACTTATTTCGAGCGATGGAGTTATCAAACTATGTGATTTTGGATCAGCAACCACTGATGTTTACTTGCCCGAAAACTCTTGGACTATATCACAACGTACAAATCTCGAAGAAAAATTAGCTAAATTTACAACTCCTATGTATCGCGCTCCGGAAATGATTGATACATGGGACAATCGTCCTGTTACCACCGCCTGTGATGTATGGGCTCTTGGATGCATTCTATACATGCTTTGTTTTATGCAACATCCTTTTGAAGATGGAGCAAAATTAGCCATTTTAAACGCTAATTACACTCTACCTTCTGGCGACTCAAAATATTCTTGTTTTTATGAGATTATTCGTAAGTAATATATTTTGTGTTTTTAATAAAAAATAATTAAATTGAAATTAATGTTTAGGTGGTTGCCTACAAGTCAATCCTCAACAAAGATTAACAGTCACAAGTATCTTAGAAAGATTGGCCGCTATAGCAGAAACTCGTAATTATAATTTAAAAGAACCTCTGAGACTGGAAGGGAAACGTATCGAAACTAATGTCAATAGTAATCATAATAGTCCAAGTAATTATCAAGTTTTTACCTTATATTTTTCATAAGTATTCAAAAAAAAATACTTTTAGTGCACAACAATGGTGCAGTTCAACGACCAGCCAGACCACAACCTCCTCGACCTGCCGAACCACCTCGTCCTTCTCCACCTAATATTCCTCCACCTCGTCCTGCGACTGCTCCCACTCATCCAGCAAATATGCAAGGATCAGTAAATAAAATGCCCAGCAATAATGCTGGCGGTGGTGGCTTGTTTTCATCAATCAAAGGTGGAGCTGGAAGTTTTTTGAAAAATTTAAAAGATACTTCTTCTAAAGTTATGCAAACTATGCAACAGTATGTATAAATTAATAAAGTTGATCAAATCCAAAGAATTAATTTTAATGTTTCTCTATAGGACAATAGCACGAACTGATTTGGATATTAGCTATATTACGTCTAAGTTAATTGTAATGCCTTTTCCTTCTGAAGGAATTGAAACTGCGTATAAAACCAATCATTTCGAGGACGTAAAATTATTTTTAGAAACTCGGCATCCACATGGAAAATATTCGATTTACAATCTTTCTGGACGAACACATCAGTCTAGATTTTCACAAGGTGTTAGAGTAATTGATTGCGGTTTTGCTTATTCACCCAATTGTAAAGCACCATCTCTGAATGCTCTTTATCAGTTATGTGAAGACATTTACCAGTATTTAGAAGCAGATACACGCAATGTTTGTGTCATTCATTGTACTGTAAGAATTTAAAAAAAAAACAAGCGGTTTTTTAAAAAGTACTAATAATTGATATATTTTAAGGACGGGAAAGCAATATCTGCTACATTAGTTTGTGCTTTGATGTTATACGCAAAATTGTTTGTAATCCCAGAAGATGCGCTGCAAATGTTTGCCGTGAAACGGCAACCGCCCAATATGCGAGCAGCTGAACTTCGATATTTATATTATCTTTCCACTATTATAAATCAACCGGGAATTTATCCTCATTATCGGCCAGTTATTTTAGTTGGACTGTCTTTACAACCTGTTCCTTTATTTACAAAAGTTCGGTAAGATATTTCCCATAGAAAATATGTAATTTTTTATTATTTTTTAAACTATTATTCTAGAGACGGATGTAGGCCTTATGTGGAAGTTTATAGTGGTGATCGATGCATTCTTACAACTTTGAAAGATTACGAAAGGATGCGTGTTTTTAATATTGCCGAGGGAAAAGTAAGTTTTTAATCTACTAAAACCCCCATGGTTAAATGCAATGCAGATTTAAAAGGATGTAGGTTCTTACAATATATTGAGTTAATGTATTACTCAATAAATACATTGAGTTTAAGTCATCTCGTAAAAAATATTTTAATTATTAAAATTGTATAGCAAAACAGCTAAAATTGTTTAGCATTATTGAGATAACATGACAAAAAACAATAACAGAACCAAAAAGTAACAAAACAGAACAATGATAGAACATACTAGTTACAAAACAGAACATTTTTATTTATTTGAAAGGCAAAAGTTACGTGCTTTTTCACGTACAAAACAACTGACTATTCTTATGATGTTTCTGGTTTTTTTATCAAGATTTTTTATTATTTCTTTTTAATGGAAATTTATAAGAGTATATAAAAGATGTACATCTTTTTGTATTTATTAATTTCAGGTGGTACTACCATTGGAAGTCACTGTTTGCGGGGACGTCAGTATTATCGTTTATCATGCAAGACATTCGTTAGGTCGTCCAGCTGGGCATAAAATTTGTTTTTTGCAGTTTCATACTGGATTTATAGATCCAGCAGAAACTACAATAAAATACGACAAGTATGTGAATTTTTTTTTCTTTCCTTGCTTTTTTTTCAGCCGGAGGGTAGGTTTAGTTATCTTCCAAAGTCGTCTATTTCTGGTGAGGTTTTTGAAACCTAGATAATTTATTTCTCTTTTTAATAAGTTTAGGATTTAAATCCATTTTCTTTCTTTTTTCTTAGAATTTTCCACATTCCCTTTTACAACATCAAGTATACTTTTCCTTTCGGATGTGATCTATTTAGTTAATTTTTCTTCTTCTATCAAATAAAAAAAATATTTTTCTCAAAATTTATTTATAGTTACTCTATAATTGAATAGCCTTTGACGAATTTTTGGGTTTTATTATATTAGTAGCCATTATTCGGGAAACAAAAATTTCTAGTGGTCGCAGGGTCGAACTCAGACCAACTGGCGTAGAGAGCAGTGATTATGACCACTATGTTATTAATTATATATTATTTTATATTTCAGATCTGAATTGGATGATTTGAATGAAAGCCACCATCAGGAACATTACAGTGGAAATTTCCATGCATTGTTGGACATATCAGTATCGGATGGAGAAAGGAGACCAGGCAGGGCTGCTCCTTGGGAAAACGATACAAAACCACGAACCGCGTCGACGTTATTTGGTTCCCAAATCGAGCAGGATGAATGTGTGGAAAATTTTGGTAAGTTATACTTGATATTGTTACAGTATATTTTTCTATGGCTATCATATTTGTTTTTACTGAAAAAATATATGAAAATTAAAATATAAGTTTACCGTTAAAAGCTTTTTTAATTAAAATTGCAGCGAATGAAGCGATATGTTTACAATTATTTTAACATTCATACATAATTCTTTGCCTTGTTAATTTGTTTCTATAAAGTTTTTATTTTAGTTCGACCACTTTAATATTAAATTATGTAGCTCATGTTTTATGCTATTTTTTTTAATTTAGTAAGTCGATCTCCTCAAGCTGAAAACACGGAAAAGCCAAAACCAGTGCGACCAGCTCCACCATCTCCACGACCTAGTCGAACTAGTCCCGATGCAAGTGAACAAAGTCTGAATGAGGAAGAAACTGATCACATAACGGAACTAAAGCCTCGAAAAATATCAACGTCCGTTGAAGAAACAGCCGATTTACTAAACTTAAACTCCGATACTCCTCCTCCTAGTGCTACTCAACCTCCTCAATCGCATTCCCACACTTCCCTAAGTAATTTAAAACAAACTAGTTTCGATTTGTTAGGTGGTTTTGCTAGTACAATTAGTGATACGTTTTCCGCATTTTCTGCCACTCTGCACCACCAACCCCAACCAAATCAAAACAGTCAAGCTGATCTCATTACTTCAAATACCAACGATATATTTGATCCATTCGGAAATGCAGCCGAAACTGCACCAAAATCGGCCACCGATAGCCTACTCGGCGGATGGGATAGTTTTATTTCCGGCTCAAACAACAAAACTAAACCCGCCAATACAGTGCCAGCAAACGATCCACCAAAGCCTCACGATCCATTTGCCGATCTTGGAAATTTAGGAAATTCCCTGAATAATACTACTTGGCCGAATCAGACAACTAGTCCGGCGCATCAGCCCAACAATAGTGGATTTCCCGGACCTGGCAATGCGACATTTTCACCTCAACGAGCTACCGGAGCTTCATCTTCGTCAACGTCTCCTCAACACCAACAAAATGCTACAAATCGATCTCCGTCCGACTCTCAACGTCCTGATTACAGCCGATCTCATTTCGATTCAGCGTTTGCTAAAAATGACAAATCTGCCGGTGCACAAAATCCAGGAAAAGTGGCTGGAGATATTTTCGGAGATCTGTTGGGCTCGCAAGGGTATGAGTTTGCAGCAAAACGGGATAATTCGCCGCGGACTATAAATGATATGCGGAAAGAAGAACTAGTTAAAGATATGGATCCTGATAAACTAAAAGTTTTAGAATGGGTAAAAAGTTTTGAGAATTTAAAAAAAATTGATAAATTAGTATTATATTTTATAGGTCGAAGGAAAAACACATAATATTCGAGCACTGTTATGTTCGATGCATTCTGTGGTTTGGGACGATTGTAAGTGGAATAAGTGTGAAATGCATCAATTAGTTTCGCCAGCCGATGTGAAAAAATCCTATCGAAGAGCCTGTCTAGCTGTACACCCTGATAAGGTATTTTATTTTAGATTTAATTCTTTTTAAAACGTCTTTAAAATAGGCATCACCGATTGCGGTATCTGAGCACCAAAATAAATAAATAAAAATAAATAAAAAAATTTATAGTGGTCAAAAACTCCAAAATCAACCCTTATCTAGAAATTGATCCTTAACTTATGAAATCTGATACAAAAGTTTAGATTTTTAATGGCAAATTGTTGAGAAGTCAAACATTCGTATATATTAGAATCAGAAGTTTTGATTACGTCCAACTCTAAAAATTTATGATAGTTGATTGGTACACCTTCAAAATAAAATTAATGGGGTCATACTTGATCAAAATATCTGGTTTCATATAGATGATTATTTGACTACTTAAAATTGTCCTATAAGAAAGCCAGAAATGTTTATTAAGTTTCAACAGTTGAGAACTAATTTTTAGATAAGGGTTGCTTTTCATGTTTTAAGCCTTTGATAACTCAAACTGACTCAAACTATCAGATAACTAAATGTACAAGATCATTTAGTATGACCGAGTTTGGATTTAGTACTGATTTTTTCCATTTTTGAAGTACTCATTAACCCCCGATTTTGTTCTGGTCTTTATTAGGGCTATTTTGAGAGTATATTTGCTCATTTAACCAAAATTACAAATGGTTCTATCGATTTTTCACCTATCTCCTCTTTAATTTTAGCACCGACAATTTTCCATTCCATGTATACTAATAAAAAAGTCAAAAATCACTTTACCTTTTCAAATAACAAAATCCAAGGTGGTTCTATATTTTGGTTTTCATGACGTTTTACATCCATTGAATAAACCCATTTTCCCAATTTATTATCTCTAAACCCTGAAACTCAAGCCCTCGCCATTTGCTCATTACAATATTATATGTTTTTTTCCGTAAATTTTAAGAAAATAAGATTGTGAAGCATTATCTGTTCTTTATATTATATTTATATGTATCTTAATTTTCAGCAAATGGGAACAGACAATGAAAATATGGCCAAACTAATTTTCATGGAGCTAAATAACGCGTGGACTAATTTCGAAAGTGATGCAGCTCAACAAAATATGTTTTCCAGTTAAAAAGTAGAGAAATAAAGATTCAAAATCACCAAAAATCTATTTATTGCGTAAATGTGTGTTTCAATCCAATTACTTTTATCTTTCACTACTATTGTTGTTAATTACTTAAAAAGAAAATTAAGACGAAAAAAATTATACTCTTGATCGATACATTCCAAGTAATATTGTTAAAAACATATATTTACTATTATGAGATAAATTAATTTACTCAGTAATTTAATACGCTGTATGGAAAAAAAAAACTAGAAAATAGTATTGAGAAAAATATTAGAATATTTTTTCTGATGTCCGAATTATTTTACGTTTAGTTTTTAATGATATTTTATTTGTCCTAAGTAGCACAACTTAAACAATAAATGATTGAACTGGTTTTATTTTTCAGTGTTATAAACAACGATCAAAGAAAAAGATTCTAATATTTTTATAGCTGAAACTTTCAAGCTCTTTATTTACTTATTTAAATTATTTATTTAAAATAATTATCAATTTTAATTTAATAGTTTATTCCAAAAAAAAAAACAGTAAGTGGTTAGAACAAAGAAATATCATTCTCAAATATATACATATTTAAATCCACCAAGTGCTTTAAATTATATTTAAAAATGGGTCTAAATTGGTGGTTATTTGGTTATAAAAGATATATTGGGAATTTATTTTAAACTGAAAGAAGATACTGCTAGAGTATTAGTTATTTTTTTATTTATATATTATTTTTACATGTTTTTTAAGTTCCGTAAAATTGAACTGTTATCGTAAATTATATTATATTATATTTTTTTATGTCTTATAATATAATATAATCATATTATCTTTATATTTTAGGCACATATATTTTTATTAGGAAATCAAAAAAAATATAAAATAATTTACGCAAAACGCTTATTAAGAACAAATATGTATGAATTAAACAGATTAGTTTTCTTCTGAAACATTAAAAGGAAAAAAACAAGTTTAAAAAAGTTAGTATTTTGAGAAAAGTTTAATGTAAATTATATGCAATATTAGCTGATATTTAATGTATACAAGGAAGTTTATGAAAATAAGTCGTTCAATACATATGATAATGTTAAAATGACTTTTTTCTTTTGTACCCATACCTTGCAGGATTATCAGTGGTTCAAAGACAAGAAAATAATCGGACGTCGTAAGTTTTTTGTTTAAAATAGCCCCATTTCTAACAAAATTTGGCGCATGAATTTTTAGCTCCCCAACTTCCTGTTTCGATTTCTCGACCAACTATCCTGTAAAAATAAAACATATTTTGTTAACATTATTAATGATGATACAATCAATAATATTCAGCTCCATTTTAGCGAAACAAACCATTCATTGTATCCTTTTTTGCCGTTGAAAATTGTTCTGTTTGAAAATTTGAAATGGAATTGTGGTTGTCCTGTTTCCCACAGGAAGAAAACTTTTTCACATTACCATTCACTAGAAGGTCCTTATTAAGAATCCGTCGAGAAAACTATGCCTCATAATGAAAGGTCACAACTTGAAATGGCCCCATTTGGGACCGATATTACCGCATTAATTTTTAGCTCCTTTACTTCCCGTTTTGATTTCTCGGCCCACTATTCCGTAAAAAGAAATTATTTTGCATTAGCAATGTTAAGGATGATTTAACCAATAATATTCATCTAGATTTAAGCGAATAAAATCATCTCTTATATATTTTTTTAATGTTGAAAATTGTCCTTTTTGAAACATGAAATGGAATTGTGATTGTTCTCTAATCCACAAGACGATTTTTTTTTTAATTTTTTTCATTTGATGCCTTGATTTATAATCTGTGGAGAAATCAGACTTCATAATGAAAAGTCACCCCCTTGAAATGGCCCAATTTCAGACGAAATTTGTCGCAAAGACTTACAAATCCTTAACTTTCATTACATCATTAACTTTCCGATTTAATTTCCTAAGGATCTAGCCGTTAAATTCGAATTGTAATTATGCAGTTTTGTTAAGTATGATTCATTCTTAAATATTATGCTAAATTTTAGCGAAAGAAACCATCTCTTATATCCTTTTTCTGAAGTTAAAAATAGTCCCTTTTGAAACTTTGAAACGATATTGCGGGTGTCCTATTGCACACAGTATAAATTTTTTTTCACATTTCTTCTCACATTATAGCATTGCTTGATAATCCGTTGATGTTATATATTCTTATAAGGAAATCACACCCCTCAAAAACGACCAATTTTAAGGGCAAATTTGGTGCATGTGTTTGTACATCATCAACTTTCCGATTTAATTTCCTAAGGATCTAGCGATTTAATTCAAGCTTTGTTTATGAAATTTGGTTAACCATGATTCATTCTTAAATATTCTGCTCAATTTTAGCGAAAGAAAACATCCCTTATATCTTTTTATGAAGTTGAAAATTGACTCGGCTATCAGATGATATATGTAAATGACGTTTAAACTTATATATAAACAATTCTTATGAGATTTGTAGAAAATTAAAATATTTTTTCGATCGAAATAATAATTGCTCGACAATATTCGAAATATAGCAATTAAAAAGTTTTTCAATATCTATCGAAAAACGTTATACGAACCTTACCTACCTAAACGTTGTATTAAATTAATTCTTCAATGTATTCTAACTGTAAAAAAGCTCTGAAATATAAAATTCAAGAGGATGGGTGCGGAAATCGAATTGAAACAATGTAATCTATTAAAATAAATTTATTAATATTAAATATCAATTAAATTTATACAAATATACTTATACAATTACAATTACAGTGTCTTTTCCATATTTACAATTGTTTATATAAATTTTATAAAAGAATTTATTGTTACAATCTTATAAAAATCTTATGTTAATCAAAATGGTTTGAATTTTCCGATATTTTATATATTTATCACTTTAACAACTTTATCACTTCACATCACTGATTTAATGAATCACAATTTACACAACTAAATATTATAGAAAATCCATTCGTGTTTTTCTCGGTAGATATCAATTGAAGAAATAATATCCTTGAAGCTTTTTATTGATGGTTCTCGAAGGATCCGAATCAATTCTTCAAAAGTCCACTTGCAAAGGATGAACACTTCAAATCAATTTAAAAATTTTAAGTTGTCTTCCGACAGCATCTTCTGTAGCGAAAAATTCAATTAGAGCAATATTTACAAGTTTCAATAATACTACCACTTACTAAACATTTGTCTCCCAAAAAGATGGCACTTCCTTCAACCCCAACGAAAACTGCCCTGATTCATAATTTTCAGTGACGTTGAATCTATAAAAAAAACCATAATTAAAATTTATAAAACAATTCATACCTCCAATTTATATCGAGTTGTAAAATTGGAAGATTAAGCCGCAACACAAAATCATAAAGGCATCAAAGGTTGCCTAACTTCAACATTTTAAAAAAACGGATAATTGCAAAGATGGCAGTTCATGATAAGAATAATTTTTATCAACGATTTGATAAATAGGACTCTTACTTGAATTGTAAAATGAAAAAATTTAGGTCCTATGTGCAAAAGGACACCCGCAATAATGTTTTCGTAAGAAAATTTCAAAAAGGACAATTTTCAACTTCATAAAAAGATATAAGGGATGTTTTCTTTCGCTAAAATTGAGCAGAATATTTAAGAATGAATCATGGTTAACCAAATTGCATAAACAAAGCTTGAATTAAATCGCTAGATCCTTAGGAAATTAAACCGGAAAGTTGATGATGTACAAACACATGCACCAAATTTGCCCTTAAAATTGGTCGTTTTTGAGGGGCGCGATTTCCTTATAAGAATATATAACATCAACGGATTATCAAACAATGCTATAATGTGAGAAGAAATGTGAATAAAAATTTATCCTGTGTGCAAAAGGACACCCGGAATATCGTTTCAAAGTTTCAAAAAGACCTATTTTCAAGTTCCTAAATAGGACTTAAGGGATGTTTTCTTTCGCTAAAATTGAGCAGAATTTTTAAGAATGAATCATACCTAATTAAATTGCATAAACGAAGCTCGATTTAAACGGCTAGATCCTTGGGTAATTAAATCGGAAAGTTAATGATGTTAAAACACTTGCACCAAATATGCCCTTAAAATTGGTCGTTTTTGAGGGGTGCGATTTCCTTATGAGATTATATTTTACCAACGGATTATTAAGCATTACTCAAACCTGAGAAGAAATGCGATTTTTTTTATCCTGTTTGCAAAAGGACACCCGCAATTACGTTCAAATTTTCAAAAAGGACTATTTTCAAGTTCATAAAAAGGATATAAGGGATGGTTTCGTTCGCAAAAAATGAGCAGAATATTTAAAAATAAATCATACTTAACCAAATTGCATAAACAAAATTAGAATTTAATGGTTAGATTTTTGGGAAATTTAATCGGAAAGTTAAGGATGTAAAACACATTCACCAAATATGCCCTTAAAATTGGCCTGTTATGAAGGGTGCGATTTCTTTATAAGAGTATACTTTTTAAACAGATTATCTAACAATGCTCTAAGGTGAGAAGAAATGTGAAAAAAAATTTGTTCTGTGTGCAAAAGGACACCCGCAATATCGTTTGGAAGTTTCAAAAAGGACAATGTTCCAGTGCGTAAAAAGTATATAAGGGATGTATTTTTTTTGTTCAATTTGTGCTGAACAATCAAGACTAAATCATCCTCATCCGTATTTCATAAAGACAATTAGCATTTATTGGCTAGATCCTAGGAAAAATAAAACAGGAAATTAAGGAATATTAAACACATGCAAAAATGATTTATTCGAAAAAATGATTTATTTCGATGGGTGACTTTTCCTTTTAACAACTTATTTCCCCACGGATGATTTAACGTTTACCTAACGTGAGACGTTAAGTGAAATTTTTTTTGTCCTGTATGCAAAAGGTCACTCGCAATATCGTTTGAAATTTTCCAAGGACAATTTTTAAGTGCATAAAAAAATATAAGGAATGATTTTATTCGCTGAAAAATAGCTTAATATTATTTGTTGAATCATTCTTAACATTGCTAATGCAAAATGTTTTGGTTTTACGGTTCAGAGTGCCGGGAAATTAAGACGAGAAGTTAAGGAGTAGAAAATTTATGCGACAAATTTCGACTGAATTGGGTCATGTCAAGGGGGTGACTCTTAATTATGAGCTCTAGTTTTCTCAACAAATTATGAATCCAGGTCTTAAAGTGAATTTAAATTAAAAAAATATTTTCTGTGGATTACTGGACAGTCACAATTCCATTTCAAAGATTCAAAAAGGACATTTTTCAAGAGTAACAAAAGGATATAAGGGATTGTATTATTCGCTGAAAAATAGTTGAATATTATTTGTTGAATCATTTTTAATATGACTACGGCAAAATACTTGGATTTTACGGGATAGTTACCCGAGTAATCAGATTGGGAATTAAAGGAGCTAAAAATTCATGCGACAGATTTTATCCAAAACAGGGCCATTGCAAGGGGTGACTTTTTATTATGAGGCATAGTTTTCTTGAAGGATTGGTACTAAGAGCCTTCTTGTGAATTGAAATGTGAAAAAATTGTCATCCTATGGGAAGCAGGACAACCACAACTCCATTTCAAACTTTCAAAAAGGACAATTTTCAACGGCATAAAATGGATACAAGGGATGGTTTGTTTCGCTAAAACTGAGCGAAATATTATTGATTGTATCATCAATTACAATTCTAACAAAATATATTTCGTAATTACGGGATAGTTGGCCGGGAAATCAAAACGGGAAGTTAAGGAGCAAAAGATGGATGGACAAATTTTGCTTGAAATTTAGATTATAGAACAATGCGTCTTCCATGAGTAGTTGTGAGAAAAATTTTATTTCGGGTACAAGACTTCATCATTCTTAACCGACTGCATAAAAAAAATACATTTTGTGGCTTGATCCTTTGTAATAAAAATAGGAAGTTATTTTGGTGGAAATACGTGCAGCAAAGTTACTTTAAAATTCCTCGTTGTTGAGGGGTGACTATTATTTCTTACGTAAAAGGTACCTTTATAAAAATGAAAAACTTTTAAACAGGATACTTATTTGAACAAATCACACTTTTTGGTTGCATCAATAAAATTGTAAGATCCTTTTATTATAAACTTAAATAAATATTAGAGGATTGATGGATCATAAAAACTCAGATGGATTATTTGTTAGCCATCATGGCGTTACAATGATAATGCAGATTATACAAAAGTAAGAATTGTGGGTATGGCATTATCGACGTTTCCATCATCTGATCATTTTGACCAAAGTAAAAAATAATGCGGCCTTCTGCTCTTTTGCTTCTTACGATAATTTTTTTTATGCATACCGAGTTCCATATACAGCAAAACAAACCCAATATAAATTTTGACAGGTCAATAATACAAATAAGTTTAATTTTATCGCAAGAAACAGGGAAAAATTATCGCAGGAATGTTCGTTACCATATCCTCTCACAATAACCGTAACGATTATCAACTCTTTTAAGGAAATAATAGCCCCTAAAAATGTCCTGCGAAATGTCATTAAATGTTATAGTTATGCAACCAGTGATGCATTGGTGTAAAACTATTGCCATCCTAGTTAATTGGTTTTTCACTATTCACTATTGTTCTATTGTTGTTGCACAAAAATCGTATAGTTGTAAGTCTTTTTCGGATTAAAAAAACACTTAATTGCTATTCTCTTAAATAAATTTATCAATAACAATAATTTGTTCAAATATATATTGAATATATATTGTAGTTTTTGATATACATTTTTTCTCTACATCTATACCTACTAATATAAATAATTCTTACATCTGTCTGTTCATTTTAATTTTGAACCCAATTTTAGGGTAATTATTTGTTTCAGTAGTCCTTATTCCAAATAAAACATTTTTAAAATTTTTATCTGTCGATTTGCGTGACTCTTTATAACTTAAGAACGGAATAACCGAATTAAATGAAATTTGGTATTAAGGTACAACACAATAATCCACTCACATGAGGCTATTTATCATAAATTTAAATTTAATAAACAAAGTGCTGTTAAAAACGAACCTTAATATCGCTTAATAGGAAACAAAGTTCATTTGTGTTTATATTTAGAAATAAAATTTAAGTGTCCGTTTTTTTAATATAATTTTAATAACAATGTTTAAAATAATGTCATTTCACTAAATTAGTATGAGAGTTTAATGTGTAGTATGGAGCTATTATGTATTCTGCTGAAAAGTACTAAGGGAGCAAATTTTTGTCATATATTTCATTATCAACTAAAATATAAAATCTTCCATACTAACTTGTCTTCGATATTTAGAACATTTTGAAAACCAATTATTGTTATTGAAAATAAATAAAATATTCAAATTTATTTCCACGCTTTCCCCCTGTTTTCAACAACTTTGTATGTATAACGTCCAAATGTGCGAAATCGAATAGCTTTTTAGTCATGATAATTAAAATAAAGAAGGTCAAAATTTTATTCGTTTTACATTGTATTTTCCAATATAAATGCTTATTTGTGTCGATGAAATTTGAAAACTGTTTTTCTTATACAATGCAGATATATAATAAGAAAGGATTTTTGAAAATTCCTCTCCTAAAAGAGTGAAAAATGGTGGCAAAGTTTGTATGGCATAATGCCTAATAAATAATCGAAATTTCAAATTTCATAAAGTTCCGTTGTAGACGAAACGTTTTACCGTTTAATATAAAACAAAGTTGGTTTATTGTTAGAAACAAAAACTTAGGGTTTGCTTAAAATTTACTTTGATAGATTTATCTGAAAATGTTTAAGTTCAGTTTATAAGTGAGCATTAATTTTTTTGGCTTTTACGTATTGTAAACCTGAAAATCCGAAATAAGTATTCACAAATAAATACATTAGTGAACAAGTACCCTTTGAAATTTGGCGAACTAAAGGAAAATATCTACCGGAATTTTTGTGAACTAAAGTTAGTGGGTCCTATCGTCAAAGAAAGAATGAAAATTTAAAGGGGGGGGAGTTGCATGTTAAATATACGGTAAGTCATAATGATAAAAGAAATGTAAAATACTCTTTCAGAGCATAAGGAATACAACAAATCGTGTATGGGGAACTCGAGACTATCCAATATGGTTTAACTGTATAGTTGAAATTCAGATATTTTAATAATAAGTTTATAGTAACCCAATGATTATATAATGATTATGGGGGAACTGGTTTTCGTGCAATTGTACAAATTTCAATTTCGCGGAAGTGTTGTTCATTGCAGGAGGAAAATAGTTTTGGGAAAAAGGTTCATTCGGGAATCGAAACAGTGAGATGGGATTCCTACCAATATTCAAAGATCTAGACCATTAAATTCTGTTATTTTGACGCAAGCATTTTGATAACTTTTTACTGTTTTGAAACATAAATATGACCGACTTTAATGAACTTGACAATATTTTTTATTTATGTATAGATCCTGATTGATTTACGGATTATTAGGTTCACGGTAGGTATACCTACCGTAAGTATACGCAATATACCATACTCATTATATATACTGTGCAATCTCACTAATCCGGCACTATTAAAAACCAGAGGATGCCGGATTATTGGAATGTTCGGATTACTGGATTATAGTGAAAAAGTCATAGGCAATGAATAAAATAAAGCATTTCATTGAGGGAATAAATGTAGAAGGGCGAGGGCGGCGTGTGCGGAGGGTGCCGGATTATTGGACGTGCCGATCTACCGAAGTGCCGGATTAGTGAGATTATACTGTATGATTAAAAATTTTTTGAAAATTAATTGATTATTACATACAAATATTTTATTCTAAGCAATAGTTTATTAAATGTATTTTAAGTATGATTATGTTTTTCGTAAAAGAAATAAGAAAAATCAAAATTTTCATACACCACTATAAACAGCAAATCTAAAAAGAAAATATAACCACATCTAGTTTCGTAGACGAAGTTGCGGGTATTACCTAGTTGCATTATAAAATTAATCGATTTACAAACACACCTTCACGTCTATCGAAATCGAGCAGACACCACGTGGTCGCTATTGAGGAATACCGTAGAAATAGGAATATTATTGCATCGGATTTAGGGTATGTGGTTCTCGTATATAAGAGCCAAATATTTTTAATACGAATTCTGGTCAATTCCGTAAATATTGGCTCGGAACAAGTTATTTATATCAAGTCTTTTAAAAATCTTATTCGAATTAAGTTTCGACTTAATTGAACTTTTGATGATTTGGAAAAATATTTTTGACTTCAAGCTACGATTATGAATGTATAAAATATAATAATAAAATAATAATGACGATGCACAATGTTTATAAATACAACAGACACTTACCGCGTCATTTTAAAATAATGAATCTGTATATGCGTGCCAATGTAATCAACGGAATTGAGAATAAAATGAACGGCCGGTGGTCTCCAAGTAAACGGCCAGTATTCCATCATCAGTCCAAGCAATAAGCTACTCCACTAAACTACTCTTCGTTGTATTGTTGGACACGTGCATTGTTGACAATTTGAAAAGTCTAACAGTCGGCGGAAAACTCTTCGCGGAAAACTCACTTGATTACAATATTATTCGCATGATCTTTCCATTTGTGTGTTTTCTTTTCGATTCATAACTGTCTTTATCAAAGTTAATGTTAAGTGATTTGATTTTTTAAAAAAAACAAACAAACTATTGTCCAAATAAAAAGTGTCAAAATGATGGCTTCAGCAGCTCGTACACAAACTAGAATCAGACAAGAAAGTGCCGATAGTTTATCAGATTCGCAATCAGTGACAATGGATGAATATTCGGATGATGAAAAAGACTGCGCTTTTGAAGACTTCCAAATTATCAAAACTATTGGTAAGTTTTTCCCCGGTTTTTTTTTTCAATTTAAAATTCCTCGGTTTAATGTGGAAATCCCAGAGATTCAACAGGTGGTTCTTTTGATATATCTATTGGTTCGCATCTCTGAATCAGCTACAGACATATAATTAAAGAAAACTCCATTATTGACCTTTGAAATATCTTCTCTTTGCCTTTTATTTTTTGAGAAAAAAATAACGATTGTTAGATAAATTCTTACAATTATAAAGTTTGTAATTGTTGAACACTAAACCCCTGCATTAATTGTACCAAAAAAAGCTTTGGCTCCCAATATAATATAAGAAAATATTTAACCGTTAAGAGAATAAAATTTATTGGCTTTTTTTGAAATTCACAACTTAAAAAATCATTCGCGAAAATTTAATTGTTAAATTCTTTGGAAAAAGTAAATAGGTAAATAAGTCATTTATTTTGAAAGTGATATAAGTCTATTACAAAGACTGAGGCCGTAAAGTATTACAATTTTTAACTATAATCTAGGATTATTACTTAAGGAATAAAGAATTATTGGTGTTAAATATTGTCATGATTTGTTCTACCATAAACACCGTCCATGAAATAGACTTATACCTCTTTCAAAAAATAGCTCATTTATTGCCATTTATACCTATATATCATAAAAGAAATTAATCAACTTACATGAGAATAAAATTTATTTGCCTTTTTTTGACATGCGCAAATTTAATAAACAACTTGAACAATTAAATTGTTTTATTTGTTAGAGAAAGTAAGTAGGTAAATAAGTCGTTTATTTTAAAAGTGGCTTAAGTCAATTTCAAAGGCAGAGCTCATTATCCTTAATAACTATAATATAGTAATATTACCTAAAGAATTGGGAAGTATTAGTATTAAATACTGCCATTATTTGCTCTACTATATGGATCATCCTTAAAATGAACTTTTACTACTTTCAAAAAAAGCTTATTTATTGCCATTTAGGCCTATATAAAAGAAAAATATTCAACCAAAATAAGAGTAACATTTATTTGCCCTTTTTTTTGGAAATTCGTAACTTTAATAAACAATTTCAACGGTTAAATTGTTTTATTTTTTTGAAAAAGTAAATAAGAATATAAGTCGTTTACTTTAAAATGGCTTAAGTGTATTTTAAAGACAAAGCTCACAAAGCATTACAATTTTTAACAATAATATAGCATATTACCTAAGAAATAAAGAATTATTAGTTTTAAATACTGTCATAACTCGCTATACTATATGAGTAGTCCTTGAAATGGACTTACACCTTGTTTCAAAAAGCTCATTTATTGTTATTTATGACTATATAAAAGAAAATATTCAACCAAAATAAGAGTTAAATTTATTTGCCTTTTTTTTGAAAATTCTCAACTTTAATAAACAACTTTAACAATTAAATTGTTTTACTTTTTTGAAAAAGTAAGTAGGTAAATAAGTTGTTTATTTTGAAAGTGGCTTAAGTCTATTTCGAAGACTGAGCCCACAAAGCATTACAATTTTTAACAATAATATAGCATATTACCTAACAAATAACGAATTATTGGTTTTAAATACTGTCAAAACTTGCTATACCATATGAGTAGTCCTTGAAATGGACTTAAACTACTTTCAATAAAAAAGCTCAATTATTGTCATTTATGTTTAATAATTCCTGTGTATAACTTTATGATCTTCCAGTCTGATATCAAATTGATCTTAAGGGAAGGTTTTTATCCAACTGCTAAAAAATTAGATGAATTTATCATTTAACTACAATTTATATATTATAATATGTGCTAACAAATTTTGGTTGATTATATACTATTCCTCTGGTAAGAATCCTAGTTCTCCCCTGGTGTGGTATTTGCGAAACATGTTAAAAGGGCCCAGTTTTTAAAATAGATTTAAGCAAATAAATAACTCAATTTTTTGATTTTTCTAAATTAAATTTCAAATAAAAGAAAAGAACCTTGTAAATAAAATAGTTAGTTATAACATATTGTTTTTGTAGGGTGAAACAGGATCCATCCGGAAAATCGTTTGGCTAATCGGTTTTTGTTTCATTGTAGTAGGTACTTTAAAAATTACTTGGAATCAAACCAAAAACAATTTTCTTAGTAAAATATTTACTGAAGTATAAATTTCTATATAATTTCAATAAAAGGACCAAAATAAAAAAAAATCAGACTTAATTGTTAGCGTTTTTCAAAGCTTTTCTAAAGTATCTATAAAATAATTATATAATAATATAAATATAATATTATAAAATACTATATAAAGTAACAGAGCAAATAGCTTATAGTTTGGTAAAGGCTTCAATTGTAGTTAATTTGAGTTAAATTTTCTATAAAAAAGGCAATTTAAATAGAACCTCGGGAACCTCCAGTTTTACTTGATAGTACCAGATAGTGCTATGAACACAGTTCTAGAACTGGAATTAGTTTGATATTGTTTGTTTAAAAAGATCTAAATTTTAATTCTAATTTTGGGACAATAAGGTTCAATTCAACTATGTCTTGTTTGCGAATTTGGAACAAGAAGATTTGGAATACTTATTAATTTATTTTGATATATTTTTCAACTAAACCATGAAAATTTATAAATAAATATAATGGCAATCCTATAGTTTTTAAAACTATCTACCTAAGTGTTATGAGATTACTGTATATAGTTATGATTGAAAATTTGAAGCAATTAAATATAATATATTATATTGTTGAATATTTTAATAATAATTTAGTGAAGTATTACATAAAAATAAAAACATGCATAGAAAAAAAACAAATAAAAACTTTCCATTTCTTCCGGTATTGTTAACCAATTGTTCAGTGGTATTGAAAAACTAAGACAATTCCATTTTCTTTCATCTACATGTTTTTGTTAAAACTCTTCGTTATGCTTTCATGCTTTTTCTCAAACATAGTGTTATATATATTCTTACATAGAAAAATTACGAAAGAAAAGGGAGGATGGTCGTTTTAATTAGTTGTCAAAGATACAAATTGATAAATTAGAAAGAAGTAAGACATAATGAAGAATGAAGAGTTATTTGAATTTATAATAGCTTCTTAATAAATCTATTTATTAAAATTGATAAATTTTATCAGTTGTATAAGCTATGAGGAAAATTGAAGAGTAAACACTTTAAAATTCAAATTTAAAGATAAGCATTTTGTAAGATTTTCCTAACGGTTATCATTGAAAAAAATGTGATTTGATTAATAAAAGTTTATTGCTATGATATATTTTGTTAATAAGTAAATTTTAAAAAAAATGTTAAGCAAAGTAATTTTGGTTCCATTTGTAGTATTGATGAAAATATGTTAATTAAAAAAGGATAAGGAATTAGTGATTCTTTTATAATTTTATACCACAAAAAGTGTTAAAAGTTTATAATTTCCCATTAAAAGATGTTAGTAGAAGGAAATTTTCTGTAATTATTTCATTAAGAAGGCCAAGCGTGGTCTCTTAAACAAATAGATCGGTAAATTAGCGTCATTTCTCTTATTAATTTTTATTGTTTTAAGATTTTTACTCAAACAAGTATTTATTTATCATTATTTTCAGAAATTGAGGCTATATTTTTCAACTTCAACTGTTATCTAATTTTTATAAATCTTGTATATACATTTCTGCCAAACATATTTTTAAATTATGTATTACATAATTTGCATTTCAATACAAACAATGTAATAATCTTTGTTAAAATTACAATAGAGAAAATTTGTTAAGTTTAAATTTTCCAATACATTTTGTGGTGGTTTAATTAAGAATGTCCAGTTGACCTATTTCACACTGCAGAAAAAGTAATTAATAAAGATCACGAAGCTGAACAGAGTTTATTTTTGAAGCATTTAGTTCCATTTTGAAATTGTTAAATGGAACACAAATATTATTTTATGTTTTGCTTTTAATCACTCGTAATATAACATTTTAAATGACATTAATGTATTGCATCATAACCCGCTTGCAGTTGCCGTGTTATTTTTTTTATTCTATTAAAATATAAAGTTATATACAAAATATATACATATATATTATATATGCATAAGTGTATGCGGTTTTTGATTTTTATTGGCACTTATATGAAAAGAAAACCTGCTTGTGTGAAGTAGTGCGAAAAAGAAGTAGAAAATTATATTTCTCGACATTGAATATCGATAAAATTACTATGTTGCCAAAAATATATAAAACTAAATATGCATATGAAACATTTTAGGGAAAAATAAAAAAAAAATAGGGTGATTAGGTCTAAAAATATCGTCAACGATTTTTAGTTTGAATAAAATTTGGTATGTGGTTTTTGAGGCTTAAAATATTTTCCGATATTATATGCAATTTTTGATTTCTTATTAGGCTTCTAATGGAATTTAGATTTTTTAATTGGTCGTGAAAACGCCCTTTTTCATCGTTTTCCATTGAGGGTTAACAAGAATTTAACGTTTAATAAGACTCCAGGTGATTGAAAAATTTTATGCAATAATTATGCAAAATTTGCATAATTCATTTGTAAAGGTAACTTTACTACAGAATACTTTTAATTGTAATATTTGCGAAATTAAAAAAAAATGATTAAAGGCTGGTATTTTTACATCAAGAGAAGGTCATTTATTTACTACAGAAAATTTTATCCAAAGGATAGAGAATAGATCATTTTCACCTAAAAATAGTGATATGTTTAGGGTAAATATGTAGGATTTATCTAACTGATAAACTTGATCAATTATTGAATATTGATTATTTATTTATTGATAAATTATTGAAAATTACGTTTGTTTTGCATTGAATAGTGAAAACGTAGCTTAAGACCAGGGAAAATATTTTTAAGAAAATATTCTATTTCATCAATGCAAGTTTTTGGCCCTTTGCCTCTTATGATACCCATATTTTCTTCGGTCTAGCAATAATTCTTCCATAATATTTGTTGAATATCTATTGTTCATTTTCTGGAGCAATATTTTTTTTTTTCTTTTTTCTGAACATGTGAACCGTATGGTTATAAACAATAAAATTAAAATAAAAAAATCAAATTTAATTACATATTATTTCAACTTCTTTAATAGTTGAAACTTAGAGTTTGAACTTTAACAAGTCATTCAGGTTAGGGCCAAAAAGCCGCAAATTGTCGCCCTTAATTTAGTTTATTTTTTTGCGTGCATTTTTTCTACGTATTCTTCTATTTTATTTAGTCAAATGGATGAAAAATTGGGGCTTAGAAAATCCACGAATGATTCATCAGAAAGCAATGCATCCAGAACGGGTCACTGTAAATCCATGCATTATGGTCTGGAGGAATAATTAGACCCAGTTTTCAAGGTAATGGTGAATGGCAAGCGTTATCGTGATATAATTACAGTTTCTTCTAATGCCTCATTTGAAAGCTATTGATCTAGACGACATGTGGTTTCAGCAGGACGATGCACATACCATATCGCCCGTGAAACATTGACGATCTTGCACGAGTTTGCTCCTGGTCGTGCCATTTCCCGATTTGGTGACTAGAATTGGCCTCTATACTCTTGCGATTTAACGCCTTTAGATTTCTGGCTGTGGGATTGTCTGAAGTTAAAGGTTTATGCCAATAAGCCTGCAACCATCGAAGCATTGAAAGCCGAAATTAAATGTTGTATCAATGAAATACCACCACATGTATTTAATAAAGTTAATGAAATTTCATCAAAAGGGTATGCAAATACCAGCAAAGTCGTGGCGGATAATTAAAAAAAATTGTTTCATACATACCTAATTCCCAAATGCATATTTTTTAAATCAATAAGTAGTTCAATACTTTGCTAAAGAAAACCATGTTTTATTGAACACTGAAATCTTGCGCTCTTATTGAAACACCCGTTTGGATAATTAATTTAATAGAATTATAATGATGGTTTAACATCACAGCTTTTTTTTCTCCAAAATCTATCTAAAGAAAGCGAATTAGTCTAGAAATTCAAGAGATTCGTTTTGAAGAAATGGACACCTTGAATATTAACGGACTTGATTACTTTACGGAATTAACAGTTTTATGAATTTTTCCACATTACGGATATATTAAAACCTATTATTCACCCATTACTATTGTAAATATAGAATTAATCTTCAAGTCTCCATCATATCTTTTGATTGTATGCAAACTGCATTTAACGTACTTTGTGATTTAAAACCTACAGCATTGTTGAATTAAATAAATCAAATTCCCACTTTAGTAGGTAGCAAGATTTATTATCTTTAACACCAATGCCTTGATCTCACATCAGTTTTCTTGGACATATCTTAACTTTGGCCACTTTTATTAAACCAAAATACAGTAGTAGTAGTAGTAGTAGTCCACTGATATCAACTTAAAAAAAGAAGATAATGTATAACTAAAACCTGTTCCATTCTATTTGATAACCACTAAATCTTTATTTTATCAAAACATTCTTTGATGTGAATATTTGAGCAATAAAAGTGAAATTAAAGTGTAGGTGGTACGACAGAGCAATGACTCGACGACTTGTTTAATTTTTAATATTCAAGTAACTCCTTTTTGATATTTTTTAAAGTACACTTTGTGTAGGCAATGTAGGCATGGAAAATATTTTCTTTCAAGATCAATTCACTTCATGGTCATTGAATTTTTTCTGAATTTTATGGTTTACACAAACGATTTTAACGGTTTTGTAAAGTAAGTTTAATAAATAATAAATAAAGTTTATAAAATTGGCCACCAAAAATAGTGTTTAATAAAGATATTGAAATTCGTTTTATAAAATTATTCAAATATTTACATTAAGCAAGATTAGCTTGACTTTAATCACCTTAAATTGATTTGAAAATTGAAATCTATTAAATGTAATTATCTATTGAAAAGAAAAATTATTGAATGGTTTATTACAAATTTATATTACCAATACCAAATGATATTAATAAATTATTAGGAAATCTCTGATATTAATAGTTTACTGTTAAAAATAATATGATGTCTTTATTAGGTGCTTTACTAGAAAAATAAATTTTGAAAAAGGACTAAAGAAAATTTTTGGGGTAACAATGCTAAATTTATACAAAATTATAAAAAATTTTTGTGGAATTTTTTATTCTTTTTAAAAAAAGTGCCATTGACTTGCGATTTCTTCAGCTATCCTTGGAGTATTCACGCACGATTACTTCAAACAAAATTCAATAGAAAATACAATGGTAAGGAGTGGGTAGTTAAGTTAATTTCTCGTTTGATAGTTTTGATATATTAAAGGAACTATGAGTAATAAATAAATGTGTCAAATGGATAATGTAAATATGATAATTATGATCTAATTTGCAATTCTATAAATCAATTTATAACTGTGGTTACTAATAAACCAGAAAGTTTTGACAAGCTATAAGTTAATGTAGTATTCTATGTTATGTATAATCTTAAGTAGATACTTGATTCAATTGTTAAATTGTTCTAGTTATTATCCAAGCGTTTTATCGTTGATTGCTGGAGTATATTAATAATTCATAACTTATGATATATCTACTAAGTTTTTGCCAAAATTTATTTTGATTATTTTATGAAGAATAGAGATTATAAATAAGTCAAATGATAGATTTCATTGTACTTTTTGACTCACGTATAAATAAATTGAATTCTTCAACTAATGTCCAGCAATAAAATGCAAAGAAACTTTATGAAATTAATTGAAAATTTTCTCATTTCTTGATCGCTAATCTCCAATCGTATAGTGTTTCAAATTGAAAATTTTATTATGTTGTTCGATTGAAGTATTTGGGCGATGAAGAATTGGCCAGTTTTGTACGAAATGTTGCCCAAAATTATAAGAACTCTTCTGCCTAAAAATGAGGCTAGTGACCCATTTGTAAAAGTGAAACCAAATCTTTCACAAATTGTCGTTTGCCCCGGGCATCGCGAATGAAATAAGCAAAAGTTAAACATATGCTGCATGATTGAATTTGAGCACATCACGAAGACAAGAAGAACAAAGATGAATTTTAAACACGAAGGACTGGTTCCAAAAAATCTTCATTATTACGCACCTATATGCTGGCCTACCTATTTAATTGATTCATCCAAACAAAAGCCACGAAATTTTTTCAGTATCTTGTCCTTAATTATTTAGTAAAACCATAAGAAATTTTACATTTAGTATGTTTGAAAAAAATAGTTTGGTTTATAATCTTATTTATAATTTAAGTACCCACTTTGGAAGTTCAACATATTAAGATGTCTAGTAGCCAGGGAAATCTGGAAAATCAAGCGATTTTGTTAAACCAAGGGAAAAATCACAGAATTCTATAAATTTTGAGTTTCTTCGGAACAAAAAAAATCGACGCATTTTCATTAGTTTTTGTAATTATTAACCAGATTTTTTTTTATTTAATCGATGGATCGAAGAGATAGAACAACTCTTGGTTAAAACATTGAATAACTTCGATCTATCGTACGATAAACGCCGAGTAGATTCGATACATCGATGTACAGTGAATGCCCTTAATGAGTAATCCATAAACCTAATTCAAAGTAAAAACTATTGAAATGATTAGAGCTTTAAATATCCTAATTAAAAATTTAGTTTGGAGCAAATGCAATGAGGTAGAACTTACTTCTCGTACCTATTATTTCTTCCCTTGGGAAGGTTTTTCTTAATAAGTACACGTCTATTATAAAAGAAAAGAATATTTACCCTCTAAAGCCATGCTTCCTAAGGCTAGACGTATGCCCCATTGGGGGGCAAATTGATTATTAATGTTGGCTCATGTCTCTTTTAAGGATGTCAATACTCAATATCTGGCAATGTTGCATTTTCTCCTTTGATTTTAATTAAATTCGCGGCTTTTTTGTTAGTTCAATTCAAATATTATATAGTCTTTTTTTGTTAAAACGAAATAGGAAATTTAACGTTGCCAAATATAGACGTCCCTAAAAGGTATATAAGGTAAAAAATTTGTACGTTGAATTAATAAATTCAAAAGAACATATCGAATTGATAAGTTATAATCATGTTGCTTTTATTTTACAAAATTAGTCAAAAATTTTAGTTAAAAAGCTTTTATAAATTAGGTACAGAAAAAAAGCGAAATTTTGTCAGGAAACTCGAAGAATTTTAAAGTAAAAAGCAAACATTCTGTAATTACTAGTTATTGTTAATTGATACTCACGTTTTCCCCTGAGGAACACAATATTTCTCCGGAAATTGTGTTTTATAGTTAAGAAAAGTTAACAACTACTAAAAAACTTGTAAACCAAAAATCAAATTTTTGTAATTAATTTTGGATAGCCCCTGTAAAAATGTACATTTTGTTTTCTTTAACTAAAGTATTAGTCTGTAAGGATAATTATTTTTAAAAAATCTATAATAATTTGAATTTTAGGTCTTGGATAATTGTAAGTATTGTAATAACTTATTACATATTACTCAATGCCTTTTGTTAAAAATGAATCGAAATTTCTTCAGTAGTTTCTGGGCTTAGATTATGTAAAGAAATACAATAAAGGATTGAAATTTATAAAAAGTATAGATGACACGTATAGGTAAAAAATCATATTGGAGAAATTAAGAGATTTATCTTTGAGTGACACGAATGAAATAGAAATGAACTATTAAACTTCAAAAGTTTCAAGATTTATTTTTGTGATACCGATGTGTAATTTATTTCAGATTATGTACTTTTGATGAAATTATATTTAGATCATTTTACGACGTATGAAATAGTGAAGATGAAGACGAATCTGTAGTTTTTTTTTCTTTTATTTTATAAATTCCGATTAACTACTTGTTGCAGAACTCCACATATGTTATGTCTTTGGCAAAATTAAATAAACCTTTTCGACCATATTTCTCAGATCTTACGAGTAAATCTTCAAGCAAAAATTTATATTGGTTTGTGCATTTCTCTGCATACTAATATACAACTTCAATAAAATTAAATGTATAAGGCCTGGTTGCCAAATATGAGGCCATCGCATTGTTGAAAAATCACATACAAGATAAAATGTATCTAATTTATCTTGATTTATGATTTTCAAAATTTAAGATATTACTTCGTTTTTTTCTGATTTTTCATTTCAAGTTGGATATATGCGTGCATAAAATGCAGCCAAATCGGAAATAATTTATTGGTTGCAAGCTATAAGCCTTTATGTTTTTATTGAACTACCTAAACTATTTAACTTTTGATGTGTTTATTATTTGCAACGATTTCTATTTAAGCGAACCAAACGTGTTGTAAATCTTTGTCGGTTTCAAAGTTCAATAATTTTGTGTTCAAAAAATTATATGTAATAATAATTGAACGATAAAATATTATTATAGTGAATTAGTTTTATGCAGTAAAAATAAATAAATTGTTTATATTTTTCTTTGATCAAGAATTTTTGGTCAATAAAAGGACAGTAATTAAGCCTTCGTAAAACTATAAAACAAAGAATTAGATATTCTCAAATAAAGGCTTTACCTGTATGCTGGATCATCCATAATATTTTGTAATTGGCAGGATATTTCTCGGGAACTTTGATTAACAAATAATTTCATGTTAAATTTTCAAATTTTGATTGTTTCGTCACTATATTTTTCAATTTCGTCTTTCAATTTGAAAATATTTCCTAAAGAAACGTTGTAAAATTTAAAAAATTAACATCAAATTATTTGTTAATCCATGTTTCCGAGAAACATCTAATCAATAGTTAAAAGGCCTTACTTTTCAATCTAGAACTCCGAAAGACTTTGGAGTACTGATCTGTATAAATTTGATAAAACAAACTTTATAAAAGTTAAATTTTTTTTTTATAATTTGATTAGAACTTAGATTGGAAAAGATGTATAAATAAACTTCAATAAGCATATTGTGATAAAAGGCTGTACTTAGAATAAATATTTTAATAGAATGTAGAAGAAAAATTGATCAAATTAAAACTGGAATGTAGAAAACTATATGTGGTTCATATGGAAAACTTTACATTGACCAAACTGGTAGATCTTTTGGGACTAGATACAAAGAGCATGCATCCAGAAAATCTGCAATTTTAAACCAAAATTTTAATATCATCATATTTGAAAGAAAGGATTACATATGAACTCCTTGGAAGAATATGAAATATAAAAATACCACCAAGTGGATCTAATCAATATCCTTAATGCCCAATTATTAATTACAAACACCTTATATGAAAAATGTTTAAAAATTGACAAAACATATATACCACCTGAAGATGACAGCTTAGGGCTGTTGAAACGTGTTGTAATAAAGAAAATGAGTCATGTGACATTTAATTCAATGATCAAAATATTTAGTTGATTTTTTTGTATACATTAGGCCAGAGAAAAAAGCAAATTTTAATCAGGAAAGTCAGGGAATTTGCGTTGAAGGAAGAATTGGGACCCCAAAAATCTATTTCCATATTTGAAACAAAGGATCACACATGAACTCCCTGTAAGAATATGAAATATATAAATCCCACAAAGTGATAACAAACACCTTATATGAAAAATCAGCACTATTTACGTTGTTATTCATGGTTTATATCATATTACAGTAAATGAATCTCTTTTTTTGGAAATTAAATACTTGATGTTTTCATTTAATCTTTGTAAAACGTTTCTTTACTTTTGTAGCTTCATCAGGTACTCAATTATAGAACATAAGTTGTTAAATTAATGTATAATTATTTCGGAATTAATAGTACAACTGTTTGTTAAACTGTACAACTGTAATGCTAATTTTTTTTAACATATTATAATTTCACAAGAGGATACTCTTAACATATTATTGTTGTTGCCAAAAATGTACTCTAATTTAACAATTGATGTTTTATAATTGAGAACCTGATAAAGTTACGAAAGTAGCGAAACGTTGTACACAGATTAAATAAAAACATCAAGTATTTAATATTCAAAAAAAGAGATTCATTTACTGTTATATTATATAAAAAATGTTTAAAAATAGACAAAATATACCATCTGAAGATGACAGTTAAGGACTGTTGAAACTTGTTGTAATAAAGAAAATAAGTCATGCGACATAAATAATAATTCAATTATCAAAATATCTAGTTGAATTTTTTTCGAATACATTAGGCCAGGAAAAAAAGCAAATTTTAGTCAGGAAAATCAGGGAATTTACGTTGAAGAAAGAATTGGGACCCCAAAACTCATGCATTTGGTCTTGAGTTTCAATGATACTGTAGAATACTATTTAAACTGTTGTTCAATGGTTGGGACTAGTAACTATGAAAATAAACTGTATAGGTTTTAACAGTAAAACAAATTTATAAATTACAGTTTTCAAATTTTTAATTAAATAATGCTTAAAATGTAAAAGAAGATCTTCAATGGATATTTTAGTCAATGAAAATCTTCATCTTTAAATTTATATATTTTACTTCCCAGGCCAAAATTTGAGCTGACTTTTATTGTCGTTTTTTCGAAAACACCTCATTTTGGTAGAAAGTTTTCAGATGCAAAACCAGTTGGTTATTTGAAAAGCCAAAAAGTGTGATGCAACTTTCCCTATTTTTGTACGGCGTTTAGTGTGTAAATAATTCATATTTCAAAATTTTTTGTGTAAATATGAATTACTGTAAGTAGGTTTACACAATGAGTATGTGCATGTGTAGGTACAATATTTTTTTTACCGTCGAGTTCATGAATATTATACGCATTTTGTACTTGACATTCATAACTTACATTTATGGTCATTGGGAAACGTTCTTCTTTGAACATTCTCAAACTTGAAGATTATAGAACGGTAATGCCACGGTGCATTGAATTGGGAGAGAAAGTTTTCATTTTTAACAAGTTACTTGATTTGTATTTGATATAATATGAAATGTTCAAAAGGCGTGTCCATCGTCTAGTGACCAGATAAGAATATTTCCAGACGGTTTACGATATCGAAACTGAACATACGGAAATCACTGGTTTCAATGGAAAACATGTCGAGTTAAAAATCGCCCCCGGATATTTATTCCACATTCAGTTTCGTTCGATTCAACTTCACTTAATATTTAGCATTAAAAACTTCCTCAAGATATAATCGATGTTTTAAACGAATTTAATAACCGACTCAATGTAATAATTAAACCAAAAAAAACCGAATTAAAGTAACAAGCAAACTCAGCATGAGTACCAACAATCTTGATACAGTTAGAGGAATGTTGAAGGTGAAGGAAAAAATGTGCACATTCACAAATGTCTTTGTTTCAAATCGTGTAATTCTGCTAAAATAATTTTGTATGATTTTATGCCACTTCTGGTTATTCATCTTTGGGTTCGTTGGCTATTCTGCTTTTCTCTCGGAAAGGTAAATCCGTTAATCAAGGCCACTAAACTTGAAAAGATTTGAATGAGAAATGATTGCATTTCCTTTTGACAAATATCATTACTCATCCCGTAGTAATTTAAATATAATTATTTATTGTTGTAAAAAATTAAGTCAAATATATTATACTTCTAAGTGAAGAGAACAATACACTCGTCAAAAAGATGAGTAAACTTCGGTGAAGGTGGTTGGTCTCAGCCAGAAAATCATAACCCATAATTAATTTAGGAACAATAATCATTGACTTGATTTATTTTTTATTTGATTAACGTTTTAGTGTATTACTAACATAGATATTTCAATAAAATGCTCAATATAAATATATTAATAATTTTAAAACTTGTAAACTTTATCCTAAAAAACTTATGTCTCAAGTACCTACATTAGATTTAAAATTCCGAATATCTATTTTATTTCTATTCTTTGATTTCAATTTATTTTTTTAAATACAATAGCGAAACTATAATTTTTAGGTCTACAAGAAAATTCTAACTATGGGTCCCTGATTAATATTTTCTTTATATTTTTACAACTTATACAACGGAAAATTAATTTTTAACTCAAAAGTAAAGACTGAAATACCTATATATATGAAATGAAACATCTATATGTTTAAGGAGTTATGCCTAGTTGTAAGTCTAAAAAAACGTGTTTTATCCGGAATTTTTTGTGAAAAACCATTTTATTATATAAATACATCAAAAATATGTACATTTAGAGAAATTAATGTGCTTTTATGCTTTGCAATTTGTTTTTAAAATATTGAGTTCTCTTTCTCCTGTAGACGACCTCCTGAAGGGTCTCCGTAAAATGGTTCCTGGCGGTGAGGATGAGAGGAAGATATTTCTAATCTAAATTAACTGAAATTAAAAAAACCGGACAATTTATTTTAAGAAATGATAATTCAAGTAATTAACAAAGGAATAGTCAAAATTTTGATTTTTGACAAAATGGCGCCTTCCCAAAAAAAGATAAGTTTTCATCGAAAAAATTCACACTTTATATTGGCTTGAAAATATCGAAGTAATTGTAAAAATTTTATTCCTTCGTTCATTACCTGACGAAAGTACCTCAGAAAACTTTTCTGAATTTATAATCGCATTGTTTGTTAAAAGCTCATAGGAAAATTCCTTTATTATTCACCAGCTATAGACCCAAAGACCAGCTTGTGGATAGCTAAAGATGAATCATTTCGCTTTTCCAAAGATCTTTTCCTCTCAATATTATTGTAAACAATTTATTTTCCAACATCTTATTCCTTCGTTCATTCCCTGACGAAAGTATCTAAAATTTTTTTTCTGAATTTATAATCGCATTGCTTGGTAAAAGCTCATAGGAAAATTCCTTTATTATTCACCAACCCTAGACCCAAAGACAGGCTTGTGGATAGCTAAAGATGAATCATTTCGCTTTTCCAAAGATCTTTTCCTCTCAATACTATTGTAAACAATTTATTTTCCACCCACCCCCACACTAATTAACAGATTAGTTACTTTAATTTGATTTTCGCTGCTGAATGCTTTGATTTTTCTTTGTAATGGAGGATTTTCCCTACTGTTCTTGATTTTTTAGACTGGAATTGTGAATTTTAAATTTAGCCAATCGTTTTGGTAATAATTTTCTGCTATAGCATATTTACAATAAACAATACATATCTGTTTGCTGCCTATATAATATTTTAGTCTTTTTGGCATTAGAAAAGTACTGAATGTCAAAAATATCCTATGTTGTCTTTTGTAATCAATGGCCTATAAAATTTACAAAAAAAAAAAAATTTAACCAACTTTGATTGGGGAATTTTTCTGGAACCCCAGAGAATATATAAAAATATATAACCACCTAGTGATTTGTTTATCTCGGTATCATTTCTCTTTTTTTATACGCAGTAGAGCTTCGATAAATTGGGTTAATTAACGACTGTTAATCTTCTGGTGTATAAAAATAAACATGATATTGGAAAAAATCTGGACTAAATTTCGATCTTTGAACCTTTCTTTGGACTTTGATGCAGATGGAGACTTTATGGCTATTCCATATATCGAGGTGTTATTGTATTTGTGTACTTAAAATTTTTTTATATAACGTGCCGAGCGCAATTTGCCTACAGGTCCATTATTTTCTTAAGTTGTTTTAAATTTACAAATATTTTGAAGTCATTTAAAATTTAAAGCACGTTTGTCATTTTTAAACGATACCCAATTTATGCAAAACTATTCAAAAACTGTTGGTAGGTGATCAAATTTTACTTTTTCTATTCAAGGCTAAGTTTAATTTCCCTGATATTTTAGTATCATATTTCCGTAATATTTTTTTTTTGATTTTATGAATCTATCGTATTCAAATATAAATTTTATTATTTGTTTTTAAAAATAAAACACAATTTTATGTAGGTAATTTTATTTTTAATGGGTAAATCATTTTTTTACAGTTTTTCCCATTATTCATTTCGATTCTCTGTTGGCTATAAACCAAGAAGTTTTCCACTTTACTCCGCAAAACCCAAGTCACCATTTCCTTTTAAACTTCATCATATCCCGATCTAATTGCACTGAATAATTGGACATTCATTAATCTTGACGTATAATGAGGTTTAGAAAAAAAGGTTACAGTAATTGATCTGAATTTATAATTATTCATAATAGTCGTGGACATGTTTAACGGTTACCTACGTATATTTGTGCTTGTATGACATAAGATCTGAATTTAAATTTAGCGGAGGCAATGCAATAAAAGTTTGTATATTAAGCCATTTGTTTGAATTTCTATTTATTTTAAATTAACTTTTGAAATTTTGGCAGATGAAACAATCGCACGCTTTTTTCTCCTTTTCATTTCGTCAAATCTTTCTCGAAATGTAATCAACGGTATGGAGTTGATGAAAAGAATATTGCTTGTGCAAATTTGAATCAATAATGAGCTATTTTATTTTGCAATTTTGGCTGAATTTATTGAGATTAAAAACGATAAAATATCAAGAATAGCCAAAGCAAACATTGGGTTTGGATTAAACATTTGTGTTTTTAAAAAGTCAATAAATTTTTATTTTACAACCATTTATTTTTGTTTTTGATAAGTTATTTGATTTTTCTTGATACAGAAAAGAATCAATAAAATTTGTAAAAGATTATAGTTTGATAAAGAAAATATTTAAGGAATTATAGTTAAAAAAATAAACTTGCCAAAGAATCATTAAATGTACAATTGTAAGAAGGATTCAGCAAAAAACTGTTGAATCAAATACCCTTTATATTGTCAACCCCCATCAAACTACCCCAATTGCAATGTGTTTTTGTTTGTGCCCTATAACAATTAAAAAAAGCCTTGAAATATGGTTTTAATATAGATAGAAGTTAACTTTTTGATAAATTTTTAGGTAGTTCAAATGAGGGTTGTGTTAATTTTTGATATTAAGCCCTTAAGCAATCAACATCAATTAAGATACTTTGATATTACTTTATTTAAAGTAATCATATCTATAACACGGTACTTTTATAACGCATTTTCATATATCGTAGAAAATGTTCCATAGAAAATGATGGAAATCGGTTTCGAACAACAATATTTGATTTTCAACCTTATTTCGATGTCCTAGGGTTTCTAACCCTTCCACAATAGAATGTTGATCCAAAAAATGACAAAAAAATATGTAAACTAGCAAACTTTAAGTCCGATGGTAATTAAATTCTGCAAAAAGTAACTTTTTCACCAATTTTAATATAAAAAGTAAAGTTTGATTAGTTGATTTCGCAATTATTTTCCTAGTTTGGCACTACCATGAGAAAATCCAACAAATATTTTAGCGTATTTCCACAAAGTTTCGATATTACTTTGGAAAAACGGTTGTGGGTATATTTGGGGAAATTTATATAAGGATCTTTTATTCTGTGCTTGACAGAAGGTAAAATATTTCAAGGATTATATTTTCTGGATATTCACCCGAATTTGATTTACCAAATAATTGTCCTTTCGAAAGATTGTTCCTTAAACTGTATATTTTACTATTTCAAGATTATGGTATATTGATTTTGTATATTTTTAATTCGATGGGATGTAAAGACTTTTAGTCATAAAATACAATTCGGATTGTCCTCTTAACCTATTTTATTATCCTATTAATTTTTTATTTGTTAATTTCTGTTTTTCTTCCGTTAAAAGAAGGTGAAAACCATTATAATATTTATAAAATCACAAATGGAGAAAAAATTTCGTGGATTGTTTATTTGGCAAAATGGCTATTTAGAGAACCAAATTCGGGGATTCGAACTCATAAAACTTTATTGTTTGGGACCAGTTTCCACCATATGCGATGTGAACCAACACCATGAAATGTTATTTAATCTCACCCTCAAATTTTAACCCTGTCATAAGAACAATTGCAATCAGATAGATATATATTGTTTGGTAGTTTTTGATCTTCCGCAAATTTGTGGTATCCCATACAAAAAATGAGGATCGGCTCAATACTGGGCGAAGACTGGCAACTTATCTTTAAGCATCCCCAAGAATCGGAAAATAAAGCAGCGGAAAATCCGTTAAAATTCGTAACAAATGTTTTCTGGATATAAAAAAAATATAGCCAATATCCAAAACTGTAGATAATAGCTTAAATATAAAAAAATTACCATAAACCAACAAATCAATAAATTGATTAATTATTGGAACACAGTATAGAAAAAATATCTTTTTACTTTTTAAAAGAAACGCCAAAGAGTCCAGAAGTTTTTCCTGTTTATATTTCCCACTTTTCCCTGATTATAGAATTTTCACAGCTCTAACATTTATTTAAATAATTTTAAATTACAAAAGTACAAATAATACCAATTTTATTGACCATAGAATTTTGTCAAAAAGCTTTAACAGTAAATTAGTGTTTAAAACCGGCTCTTTGAACATATACGTAAATATATTGCCCAATTACACGTTGATGAAGTAATATTATACTACAAACATAGCATTTTGTTTTATTTTTAGTTTAGTGAAACGTTACTGGAAGCTAAATTCGTAATATTTTTAGCAATTTATATGAGTAGTTTGAACGGGTGGAAGTTGTAATTTTACAACATTTAATCAAAAGATTAAAATGTCTATGACCAATCAAAACTATTTTTAGCCACTCATTTATTCAATGTAAAATCAACTTATTAAATCATTAGTTTTATTGACGTTATTTAATAATTCATAGTTATGTATTATAATAAATAAATATATTGTATATTCCATTTAAATTTTTTTATAATTGAACTATGTTATCAAAACATGAGTCATATAAAGAGCAGTTTGTTATTTATAATATAGAGAATGTAAATATGAAATTTTATTGCATGAAGAGAAACATAATGCTGTGGTTAGTTAATATTTGTAATGGACTTAACATATATGATAAATTGAGTTGGGTAAATTGGAAATTGCATAAAAATACTAAAGTCATTATGGCTAACTGGTTGAACTAAATAAGTCTCAATTAAACTACATTGTTTTAGAAGAATCTATTGAAAATTTTACACTTAAAAGATGATAAAAGTTTTTAACCGTTTTTAGTAATTGTTTTTTTAGACAAGAAAAACATATATTTTTTTTTGGAAAACTTGCGTTTTGTAGATCTTAATCACAGCAGTTATTTACTCAATATGGTAAGAAATAGCAAATATGTTTTTAAGTTTCAGTATATTATTACGAAGTTGAAATATAAAGATTATTATGTATGTATATTTTGATGACTTGGTTTGACTTTAATAATATTTTTTGTTTGCTTTTAACTCCGAGATACTTGCAAAGAATTGCAAGGTCTTTAGAATGGTAAAAGTAAGTTTAGTGTCTTGATTCTAGAGCATTAGTTGGGTAAATCAAATCGTTGTAAAGTAAATGGAACTATCGTATTTTCAATATTAAAAAAAAAAAACAAACGTAGCCTGGAAGAATATGAGAAAGATTATATCATTTTTGATATCATAAAATTGTATGTTCACTTAAACTAGCACACGCAAGTATAGTTTAAATTACTATTGCGTTTTAGTGCAGAGTTATTTAATTTAAATTGTTATTCATTGTTTGAACTTTAATCTTAGTTATATTTCTTAGAAGTTTCAAATTTTTCCACTACTTCTGCTTGAAAATTGAAAAGATATTTTTATCACTATACTTCCTTTTTGTTTTGGTTGAGACTCAAAATGAATAAAGACTTTATTTTACAAAGCTAAAAAACCGAATTATCTTCAATTTATGGATTCCATTGCATTCTGGTCTAATGTACCGCGATGTACCAATTCTCTTTGGTTTTTACCAATCCAAAAAATTCCGTAATTTTGATAGGTTGCATTGTTCTTTTAAAAAATGTCTTAATAGAATGCACTGCTTTGGATTTAAGCATTGGCTCCTCAACTGTTAAGAGTAGGATTAATATGTCGAGGATTTTCGGCAACATAACAATCGGAATTTTTTCCTATTTTGTTTTTGGGTTTTACCCAGGTCTTGTCTATTCTTTTTTGTATACAATTTTCGGATGCTTACAATTCCTGGAAAACTACAGAATAAGATTTTTTTCGGTTTGGAATGTTTTGGGATTTCAGGAAAATTATCTTCACCGCAATTTATAGAAAAACAAAAACAACATAAAACCTATTGGTGATCGTTTCGAAATTGGTAGGTGTTGGGGTTGAATCTCTTTTCGAGCAAATTTTCAAAATTTCTCGATTTCCGAATTTTTTAATTTTTTTTTTATTTATTATTACTTTATAACTACTGAGATATTTAGCGACTCTAGAGTTAATAAAAATCCACAATTGAGAAATATCGAATATTTTCTTGATACGAAGATACCGGTTTTGGAGCGGTCTAGACCACTTGACCCCCAGTAGGTTTGCGGATTTAGTTACTAAAGACTTTGGGAGTTATAAGGCGATGGTAAATAACAATATAACAAGAAAAACTTATCTGTGGTATTCAAAATGAATTCGACCACTTTTGAACTCAAATTAATTCGAATTTTCTAATTTTTTTAACCCAATTAGAATAGAACTATAGAGTTTTAAATGTTGTGGTTTTAATTAAACAAGCTTTGATTTTTCAAGTTCTTCTAAAAAACAACTTAATCAATTTTTCTTAAAAATATTATCTGCTTTCAATTCAGTATTGAGAAAAACACAAAATATAATAAACCTTTTTTTTTTTTGGTAAGACAACTTTCAAAAATTGCTGACGAAAAAGTTCCCCTAGAAAAATAGGGAACTTTTCTGAAAAATCTCGATTTTTCACAGGAATATTATAGAAAACGTAATATTTTTGGTCGGAAAGAAAATGGATTAAATATCGAAATTTTTAAAGTTCTTTACTACGGTATTAATAGTACCAGAAGTATTTGGATAAAATAGAATCCAGAATTATGAGTTTTCCTGGTCGTATACCTTTAAATATCTACAAAATTTACGACTTTTAAAGAGAAAAACATAAACATTGGGACTTTTTTAATAATCAATTCATAACAATGCTATTAAATATATTTTACCTAAATTTTCTTTACTAATCTCACTTCTTCAGATTTACGATTTGCTGAATTTAAAAGTAGTTTTCCGAAAGAAAATGCTAGATTTGCAATTCATATATTTTTCTCTATCTTCTTTAATCAGGATGCATCCATATCTTATTAAGAGGAAAATTATTTGAATGATTATCCACTAAGAAATTGCATAATGAAAATTCCTCGAATCGGATTACATTGTAATTTTTTTCAAATTATCAACAAAGTAAATACGTGATATATGTATTTTCTATTTTTATAATATATTGATTATATACAACCAAGAAAATTAAGTAATTTTTTAGCATTTTTCCTTTTCATTTGTAACCAATTTATTGAATTATTAATTCGACTAATAATGAGCTGTAAATTGTTACCGGTGCAATTAAAAGACATTAAAGTCACGAATCTAGATAATTGATTGTTTGATAACTATTTTCAATCTAATAAATCACAGACAATTTTATATATTTAATTCTATTTCTATTTTTATAATTAAAAATCCTTTGTGTAATTTCGTACCTTACGACATCTGAATTCCATCTTGTATTGTCTTACGAAAAAATAACCTTTTGAACTTGAAACTACTATTTGGTAATGTGCCGTTAGTAATTTTAGTTTGTTGGTTAGTATTTTTATTTTATTGCATAAGTAATTTTTAATTTTCATGTCATTTGAAAATAATTTGTGGTCAAAGAAACGAGGAATAAGTGTTTAAGAATAAGAAAAGAATGACATTGCTTGAACTTGATTTTTATAAAGGCATTGTATGTATTGTGCGTGCATTGAGTCGTAGATGTATTATATATAATGATTTAATATCGTAATCGTTTTTTTTTTTTGATTTCGACTGTAGATTTTATAAATAGACTTTGAAAGTTTCAAACGAATAGATTATATCGGCATGTAGTAAACATAGAGTTCAAATAATCGAGAACATAGGTCATCAATAGTAGAATTGAAATCCAACGAACGCAATGTCGAGAACTTATAAATTTACCAACTTTATTTAAACAAAAATATCCTCTTGGTTCAAAGTTATATTTATTTATTGTGATGTGTTTATTCTTCGTTTAGCATTTTTCTTTTCTATTTAACAAAAAAAAAACTATGTAAATGGCTTCGAGTCTTTGAAGGGATATGATGGTGGCTGTGAACAAAAAACACTAACTTTTCCATCGACAATATTTTATTAGAAAACTAAAGTTACCGGCCGGTTAAACGCTGTCCTACTTTCTACCTTTAGTCGTCTGTATAAACATCGGTATACCTCCACATTTATACATAATTTTTACAACGTCTTGAAAATAAACTTCTCCATCTGCAATTACAGTTCGGTCCACACCACTGATTACTTATTTTAGAAATGGCAGATGTTTTCATTATGAAATTATCATTTTCCTCGTTCGCGATATAATAAAATACATACCTATTTCCCTATTTAACTAAAAACGTTCATGTATTTTTATTCTGCTTTGATTTCGTATGATTTAAAAATATGTATCTTATTTAGAAATGTTGGCGTTATATACGTAAGTTCTACCCTTGAACTATTTTATCAATGTTTTCTTTTGGGCCATTTCAAATATTATAAAAACGTTGTGATTTATAAATAGCTGGAATTGTTTTCAACACATTTTTTTCCAACTGCACACTGACAAAAAACGTGGTTTTCTGTTGAACATACGATTTATTTTAACACTAATTAATTTTCATTATCTACAAACTAAGGAAATTATACTTTTCATTTAATTATTACAAAACAAAAATATGTAGATACTCGTACTATTATTAAGAAGATAAAGATACAACAAAATATTCTTTAATATCATTGTAATTTATGACTTTTAGTACTCTGTTTTGTAATTGTTTTCATTTTGATTCTTTACGTGGTTTTTCAGTGCAGCCAATAGACTTTTCAATTCAGAAAAAAATCCATTCCATCCTTCTCTTCTTCTGCCCGTTTTGTTGTAGGTGAAGGCTTTTTTTGAAGAGGAAAAGTTATTTCTTAATTATCTTCGTATCTATTACTAAAGATGTATGTCAATAGGGATGAAAATCTGAAAAATTTAGAAGAGTTGCGGTTCCTCCGAAAATCGTTTCCAGTTAGCCAAAGCCAAAGTTGGAACCACCAAAAATTATGCTGGTCCCAACTTCAATTAATGATACATTTAATGCAGTTTATTGAATACGTAGAACTTAAAATTCGTAGAAATATGTCCACAAGTTTTAAATCAAATCTGGGATCAATATTTGACAATTATTGATTTCGGAATTAAAGCTGGAATCCTAACTAGTTTTAATACATCTTCCTACTTTAATATTGCGATCTTATCAGTTCCACTAAAAATTACTTCTCCTCATTATGATTAGCTTCTGAAGGAGGTTATCTGCTGTGACGTGCAACTTCTAAGAAATATTGAGATATTGTAAGTTTCCATTGAATTTAATTTCTTTTCCTAGTGATAAAGTAATGCTTATATCCTATTTTGCTTATTCTTTGTCTTCATTACCGTTAGAGCTTTTTGGTCTATTACAGCGGCGTCCAACATGATTTAGTGAAGGACCAGATTTAAGATGGACCAATGGCAATTTTCCGTTGTAAAGCGAATTTTTCATAGATGATTTAAAATTTAACAAGTTCGCGAGCACGATGAAGAGCTTTCGTGGGTTTTGCCCGCCCGGAAGAAGAGCTTTCGTATGTTGGACATATCTGGTGTACCACTCTCCATATTTCAAAGCTTAAATACTTTTTTTCATTATTTCCGATGAATTTTCTGATATAATTTTGCCCCAGTTCCTTTGGCAGTTTAAAGAAACTCTTGATAAAACTGGATCCCTGCTTATTGCAAATGCATAACCATATTCTGGCTATATCCTCAAAATACTGTTACTTTTTAACGGTTATTTATTTTTCTTGCGAGTTTTTTAGGGTTTGTTTTTGGACCTACAACAATAAGACCGTAACAATACCATTATTTTCGAAATTTCAATATTTTGATGTACATATTCAAGAAGACATTTTGGAACTTTAATCAAAAAATATTCCAAGAAAGTCTGTTCTGATGCATTTTCTTGACCACATTGACCATATTAAAGCATACAGTTCCAATGCATAAACTTGCCAAAAATTCCTGGATTGGCTTTTCTTGCTTCTTTTCAAACTATGTATCAATATTAGGCACCTTTTTTGCCTTTGGTATAACCAGCTTTGGCAATATTCCATAATTCCTCATCGAATTTATTTATCGTATTCCTTAGTACCACATCCCTGCAATGCAATGCTCTACATATTTTTTTCCGAATTTCAGTTTAGTTCTTGTCCAGTCAAAGATTGTTTTTTTACTCTTGAAAGCAAATTTCAGACGTCCCCTGCTCTTTATTTTATTGATGCTTTCTTCAACTTTGAAGCTGAGGCTTCTTAAGTCCTTACTGCTATTCTCTTTTTATAATCTTTTTTTTAAAATTTATTTCACTCTCCTTGTTATTATTTAAAACTTTGGCTATATTTTTCAAAATTAACTATAGTTCTTTTTGGTTTTCCCTGATAATTTATTAATCAATGAATCTCAATATTTTTGGTCGAAAAAGTCGAATTATTTTTGAAATATTCCAAATACACTCCACCTAAACTCAAACAATAATATTAATAAACGCAGTTAATGGTTTGGTAATCGGTATACACACTAAATTATTACCTTAAATATTTAATATATAGAATTATAGATATCAAAAATGAATTAAATTAAAAATCAAATCGAACAAAGACTTGATATTGCCTGTAGGTGATAACTATTAGTATCTAGGTATAAAAAATGCATAATATAATTTCACGCCTTTTCTGATGATTCATAATTTCTTCGTATTCTACCTTTGCCAATTTTGTTCAGTTGAAAGATAACAATGACCTCCCAAGTTTATAACAATTATCTGACGACTGAGGTGTGATCCATATAAAAGATCGAACACAAAGAGCTCTTTAAAGAGGATTTACTAAACACGGTTCGTCGCCATTTAATAAAGATATTATACTTAAGATATGTATGAAAGGTGAATTGATATTCCAATATCAATCAAAAATATAGCAATACAGTAAGCACTTGAAACTCCATAAAAGGAAACCATTCTGGTCGAAGTTGGTTTTTATACCAAGAAAATCGTCAGTTTTCTTTGTTAGTCATAGATCACAATAATGTATAGACCTATACTAATCAGCAGTTTTAATAAACTAAAAGTTGTTACATAATTTTTTTTTGATAAATCCATGAATCGAAATTTCAAGGAAACTGTATATTTTAGTATGAAGATTTGCTGTGAAGATCTAAATATGTGGAAAACCAGAAAATGTCAAAGATTTTTATTTATATCCAGAAAACCAAGGAGTTATTGTCTCTGAGAAATATCTTTACGTTTCTCAGTACAATTTGGTTCCAAAATTTACTGCAATTGATAAAAATAATTGATGAATTTAGTTACGCAAATCAATCAAACAATTAAGAAACTTACTACGTTTTGTTGACTATTTGTCGACTTCTTCAAATAAACCTGAAATTTATTGACTCGTTTAAAGAACTCCTTAAAGGTAAATAGGGCTGAAAGAATAACTTTTTATTATATTACTATAATAATAATATTTTCCCGTGTGGTTGAACTTTTTATTTCAGTACTATTAACCTTTAACGAGTTCTTTTAAGTCAGATAGTCTAATCCATTTTTGATACATCCAGAATTACAATCCATCTTTTGGTATAAGCTTGGATCAGGAACGTCGAAATTTGAAAATTGTTTTTGAATGGTTTCAATATTATTCCTGTAGGTATTATTCACTCGAATGCTTTTTGTACGTAAATTTTGACATGCCAGAAATAAAGTAATGATTGTTATTTTCAAATATGTATTTATATTGTATTATGTAAAATTAAATTTTCTAAATAAAGTCTACTTTGGGCAAGTCCCACTTCAGCACACCCACAATTTGGCAACGTTGCATTTTCGACTTTGTTTTAATTTAATTCGCGATTAAATCGGGCCATAATAAAAATAACCGTAGCTTCTTCATTTCTGGCTTGTCAAAGTTTACGTACATATTGTATTCGAGTGAACAATACGTACCCATTCGGAATAGTTACCTACAGTTCGGAATATCTCAACGTTCCTGATCCAAGCTTATACTCATCTTTTTTTTTAAATTCTTCTTGATTTTTTTCTGCAACATCCAATATGTGCAAGTGAATTATTAAAATATATAATCTACTATTATAAATTATTATTTTCACCTCCAATAAAAGTTAAATCAATATTTTAGGGATTGCAAGTGCTGGTTTAAAATAGGGATTTAAAAAATATGTATTAATTGTTTGAAGGAAATCTAAAGTATGTTCCAGGATCCGATTTAAAATTTTTGAGAAAGTAACTAAAAACTAATATTCCATTGAATCTGTTGAAACAATATGTAAAGTATAAGCATTTAGAATTTCTTTGTTTTCATAACATACCATATTAAATGAGTTACAGAAACAGTTACAAAGGGCATTTTATTTATAGATATCATACTACAAAGTTTTATACAAAGATATTGATACTGCTGATGGTAATTGTCTGGAATATGAACAACGTCGAGGTTGAATGCATAATGTTTGCCAAGATATGTGCTATGTATGTTCCACTTGATTACAAAAGTCAAACCATTCATTTTATTGTTCACTAGACTATTAAATACGCCACAGTACTTACATACTCTACATAGGTTAAACGATATATACATAGTACGTATACGTATGATTTACACATCTTTACAAAATGCATTTCGTCCTCCACTCTTTAATAGAGAACAATTAAAAGAAGAGTTGAGAAAAGTCGCTATTAACGTCTAAGAAGGTATAAGTGGAAAACGGTGCCAATTTTTTTCACTTCCAGAAATACGAAGATGATATTTTCGGTTTGAGATACGGCGTAATATCTAAATTTATACCAGCGATTTGTAACAATGCATATATTTCATTATTGAAACGATTATAACGGACGGCAAATGTGCTCCAGTTTGTCTCTTATTTTGCTTTGATCAGGAAACGAATAACATAACATCGTTTTGGCAAAAAAGCACATTTACTCAAAGATTATAATAAATATTCCACTTAAAATAATAACATTAACGCTGCCGTCACGTGAAAGTTTTTTGCTCGAAAGTATGCATGTATACCTAAATATAAAAAAACAATAATAGAACTTGCGTCTATTTGTCAACGTAAATATTTAGTAAGTTCATTTTTTTAAAGCACTCAATGAAAGCAGCTGCCCACAGATACGTTTTGGCTGCTCTAATTTATTGGCTTAAATAGAAAACGGCAAAAATGCTGTATGATTAAAAACAAAGTTTAATTTTTTGTTGACTTCATTATTGCCTGGTTGAATACTTTAGTGACCGTGAAAAATTATAAGACGGTACTCATACTGTGAAAATAAGTTGTTTTTTTTTGATTTGGATATTTTTGTAAACAGAAATTTTTTAAATTTATTGCAATTTGAATGTTATTATGCAATAAGTATTATGCCGTATAAAAAAGCTTTTAAAAATAATATCCAGTATTAAATTTGTCTTTCTTATATGAATTCAATGTATATAGTAACAGGTGTGATAAAAAAGAATGCTCGTTTTTTAAATTTTCACCCTTTTAGCATTTTTATACCGATATAACAGTTGTATGGATTTTGGAATGCTTGGTGACTTTGTTCCACAATTGCTTAATTTTCACCAAAAAGTTGTCGAATGAACATTGGTTAAACGACATTAACCATGATACAGGTTTAATCCAAAGGGTTATAAGATATGATGGAACATGGTTCTATCAATATAATGTTGAACCCAAAGCTCAATCATCCCAATAGAAGTAACCTAAAAAGCCAAGACCACCAATTGATTAAAAGTGTATACTTTGCTCACTGTTTTCTTCGATAGCGATAGTTTAGTGCATTGTGGGTCACTTTTAGAAGTTGTTACTACTAATAAGGATACTACCTACTAAACAGAGGGCTCAAGTTCCCTCTTAACGTCAAAGCACGTGAAGAAGAATTTAACAATTTTACAAAACTCATTCACCTGGAATAGATCGAAAACGACAAAATGCTTAAAAAGCTCTCATATTGAGCAATGTCATTGATCTTTCTCTTATTTAACGATATAATGAGACACAAACATTGGTCCAGTTCTCTAAAGACCTCAAAGTAATAATGATTCAAAAACCAGGAAAGTATCCAAATTACACACATAGGCGTAACCAACAGCTAAATTATAGATAAAATTATAGCAAAATATACCAAAATAAAAGAAAAAGTACATAAAAAATCAAGTTTCAACAATATGCTTGCAATCCCAAACGCCAATTTCCTAAATAAAAGTAATATTAACTTAAAATTTTCAACAAATAACACTACATCCCCAAAATACTCAAACCACAGGAGAACAACCAAGTAACAATGGAAAATAAAACCAGAATACTTAAAATTAATAGTAGTTTATTAGAAAAATTCTATATTCACCTAAAAATAAAATCAGCATACACCCAGAACACCTGATAAACACTTCGAAGAATATGAAACATATAAAGTCCAAAACTCTATCCAATCAATATTCTTGACAACAAATTATTTACAACAATAATTTTCTATGAAGTTTGTTTACAATTGACAAAATAAAATACCACTTGACGATGGCAGCTAGTCGCTGTTTAAAAGCGTTGGGAAAAAAATTGAGTCACACAAGAGAATGGATGTTTATTATAATTAAGGAAATGAAGATCTTATCGCTGGAAAAGCTCAAAACCCTTTCAAAAACACAAAGTAGAAGTACTTAGAGTGTTTAAAGAAGCTCTAGCAAAAGCTCTATGCGTTATATCTGAGGAGGATTGCCTAAAAGGGGATGAAGTAGTCGAATAAACAAATATTTTTGTTTAAAGATACAAAATCACATTACTTTGTGATCATATCTTGTATATTTTAATTAAACCAAGTGGTTTAGTAAAAATAATGACGTTATAATATCTACACAACACGTAAGGTATCTAATACTTCTAAGACTAAACTCAGTTTAACTTCAAATCTACCAAAACAGCTAAAGTTAATGCTCAAATACTAGAAATGATTATTCATATGACAAAAAAAGATAAGCAAAAATTTCAATTTGTATTCGTCAAAAATGCCAAAATTTTCGATATTTCTCGATTATGGATTTTTATTAACTCTAGAGCCATTAAAGACCTTAGTAGCTATAAAGCATAGGTAAATAATTAAAAAAATTAATTAAATTAAAAATTTAGTCTTAAATAACTATGAAGTACATATTATTTTTTGGCTAATTTTTGGAGAAATATTTAAGATTTAAACGAAATTATAAAAACTTTGTTGGTATTTTCTCCCATTTAATTATTAAAAATTTCCCTTGACCGTAATTTGATCCTAGTTCTTTGAACAAATCTTTATATATTCGGATCAAAATTTCCTTTATCACCGAAATTCGAATTGATTTCGGAGAATTTTTTCTCCGTAATAATTTTTTTTTAGTTTTTCTGTTGTAATTTAAAAAACAAAGCCGACAAAACTGCTTATCACGCTAATAATTTTCCTTAATTTTCTATCATAATTGAACGGCGAGAAGAATGCTTAGCGAAATATAACTAATGAACAACTTTTGGAATTTTTTCCGGTAGAAAAATAAAGCTTAAAAATTATTTAGTACCTGAATATGCTTAATATTCCAATAATATTCAGAAATATTAACAATTTGGTAATATAATTTTCGAAAATGTAATGTTTTGCATGTTTTCAATCGTCATAGCTTTGTTTTCCATAGCATAGGTTGGAAATTATTAACGACCCTTTTTTATAGGAAATTTCCTTAACTTTCTTTTTGGTAATAACTATTTTATTTATATCTATCATAGTTGAGAAATTATAATGGAATATTTTTTTTTTCTTTGAAAGAATAGTTATTTTTTCTAGGATAATAGACTCTATGGTTGAAATCATTTTTGATACCTTATCTAAAAATATATAAAAAAATTGATTTTTTCCTATTTAATCGAGAGTTCAGTTGTAAATTTCATTTCCACGACTGTGCTATAAAAGCACATTAGAAAAAAATAGAGTATTGAAGGAAAACTAAAATTTTTTATAACCGATTAAAATTAGTAAGCTTTTGTATTTTTTTCAATTTTAGTTTCTGAAAAAAACTAATTCCCAATGATTGATTAGATAGTTCAAGAATTTTTACGAACTAATGTGTTGATAAGAATAAACTTTAAATATTTATAAATAATTCTTCAAAGTATTTACAGTAACTTTGCATTTAGTTCAAATAAAATCAATGCGATTATGTGTTTTCCTCATTCCTGAAGATAAATATAAATACAATATTTAAATACCTACGACAAGCAAAACATTAAGATTCCTCCTCATATAAATAGCCTTCGAAATTAGGCTTCAATGTACTAATCGTGTACAACATAAAGTTCAGCGCTTCGAATTATAAAGTGCAAATAAAATGCAAACTTTATTCACAGCACCTAAATTGCATAATGCAACTGTAAATTGCTGTCAAAATAAGATTAACTGTTCGTGGGTTTAATACTATGTAGTGGCTAAAAATATTATACGTAAAATTAGCTCCAACACTCATTAATTAATTGTTTTTGCATATAAACGCTACATTAATTTCATAAAATATTGACTGCGAATGTATGATGGGTACTTTGATTAATTATTTGAATATTATTTACGTATTTACTAGATATTTACGTTTGCAATTTTAGCATTGACACACTTAATTAAGTTTTGATTTTCGTTTGAGAAATTATCATTATGGTGATTTCTCGCCCGATGGCCCTTCAAATTTAGTGTGTTAACGACATGATTTCTACTAATCTATTAAAATCTATCGCTTAGAGATATGTTTTATTAAAATTTCCTGTCAAATCTGTATCACTTATAGATATCTCTTAGATTATGATCAAAAATTGCGAAATAAGTTTCTTGTACTATGAATATTAAATTATTATGGAAAAAATGGTGAGGAAGTTAAAAATACGGAGATTTGGTTTTAGGATAATAAACTTTGGCTTACTCCCCCAAGATAAAATTTAAACGATGATTTATAGTACAGAACCTGAAGATGCCAAAGATTTTATACATTTAAAGCATTTTAAAGCACATTCTTCGAATGTCAAAACTATACATTTGAAGCTTCTAAGAAACTGTTCCATAATTTATTATTATTTATTTATTATTTTTTATATACTTATTGTACCCGCACTCCTGGGGGTGCGGAAAGGTATTCTTGAGGGTGCGAGAGAAGATTAATAAAAATTATAAAATTTTTGATAGTAAATTTTGCAAAAAATATATTTTTTTAAACTAAAAAATCCACACACAATTTTCCATGGGGTGCGAAGACCTATTCTCAGATTCAAAGGGATGCGGCTCACTTAAAATATTAAGATGCATTACTCTAAGATATGAAAATATATTATCGTTTGCGATTACGACTCAAAATATCCATCCTAAGCTGAATATGCAAACATTTCATTGTATCTACTTTTTATATACCAGAAATACGAAGTTCTTACACATAAAAGGAGTAACAAAAAATGATTTATTGTATTCTTTCGGAACTAAAACTCTTTCTATCCAACAATATTTTAGGTAGTGGTTTCTATACTATTGGTTCTAATTAGTCTTTCATAATGAAGGATGGAAGGCTACCGGTGGCTGAGTGGTCAAGGTGACCGCTCCAAAACTGGTATGTGTTGAGTTTGATCGAGCAAATTTTTATGGATTTTTATTAACCCTAGAGTCGTTAAAGCCTTAGTAGTTATAAAGCGATTGTATGAGATGGTATGAGATTAAGTTTTATTTTTATAATGCATATGAAAATAAAGAAGTAGCAAGATCAAAATTTAAATCATAGTTTTTAATTTTTAATTTTTGTGTTTTTTTTATTAAGGATCGATATTTCTAATCGAATTTTCCACTGCACCCTACGGACGAAAAGTAAATCATAATCTAATTCCCTATACACAAAAAATTTTCCACCTCTGTCCTAAACACCATTTGATACCACCATTTGAAAAACCATGGTTTTTCAATCAACCCCAAAAGTTGTTAAGAAACAAGTCTACTTTTGGATGTCAAACAATTTTTTGCTTAATTTGTTAACTTAAAAATTTGCAACTATCTTATGCTAAACTGATAAAAAAAAACGTTGAATTATTATGGAAATTTAAGAAGAATGAATTGAATTTTAATCGCAAAAAAATATTTTTTAAAATTCTTTGTTTATAATGTGAGTACCTACATATAAATTAACTATTCAAACTTCAGCAATACTTGACTATTGTCTTGCAGATATCCATAGCCCATCCTCAGAAATTATTCGCTCAAAAAGAATTCTATCACATTAACAATGCAGTTTTCAAAAATAAACGAGTATTCACAAAAAATGTCCATTCCAAATGATGTGCTGTCGTTTTTGATTCTCAACTGTCAAAAAATGGTCCAATGCTCTGATCAGGAATTTCAAAAGAATATAATTGAAGATTTCATGAAACTTATTGGTTCTGCAAAGAAAATTGACAATGACGTATTTAACACGATCATGATAAATCCTTTGGACAATGTAATTAAATGGGCGATTCTTATATTATTGCGATTTCGAAAAAGGGAAATGTCTAATACTGCACCAAATAAATTAGCAAATTTGGCTAGTATAAATGCCGCCATTGACTACTTCAATACATTTCAGGAGAAAGAACATCTAGCAATCGAAATAATTCATCCCCAAATCAATAATGAATCAAAAATTGTGTCCCAAGACATTTTTAAATTGAAATCATTTCCATCGAACAGTAGTGAAGACAATGACTTGATCGCTCCAATAAATAATCGAATTATTGCAGAAATATCAGAAATCGAAACCAAACCAAATCATAAAACCAAATCGAAAAAAGAAAAAGACTCTAAAAATAAATTCCGATTAACCAAAACCCGTGACACAAATTTTCGATGTTCCAAAGAACTTCAAACAACTTTCCAAGCAAAACGATTTGTTTCATCCGATTCTTTTATCAAACCAAAAAAACGACAAGTAAATAGTTACATCCGAAATTTAATTCTCGATTCAGTCAATCGACACGTTAGTCGAATTCGAAAGGTTGTATTAAAAAAAATTGTTGAAACAATTACAACGAATAATCAACATAAACATTCTGGGAACGGAAAAACCGTTGTTAGACACAGTGTAAAGACTTGGAATGACAATCAACCAATAAAATCCGAAATGTCTAAAAATGTTACCACCATTGCCGTTACAAAGGATCACAACTACAATGCTCCATTGATAAAAAAATCAAGTGCAATATCGGATCAAAAGGCGCCAGGAATCATTAGTTTTTCTGAGTTAATCAAACTACATTTACTCCTCAATCGAATTAATAACCAGTTGCGAAATGGACGTTCAAATATTGGTTTAATGGTTCCACAAACTATTAAAAATATACTTCAAGATCGAGTTATAAAGCAATTGCAACAAAATGTGCTAGAACACATCCAAAATAACTATTTCATATCGATTCAGATTGATTTAAACGGCAGTGTTTCCAGAACAGTTGCTACAATGTTTATCAACTTAAGTTCAGAGAGTGAAAAATCTTTGACTAGTAAAATCGATGAGGATAGCGATGAAAACATGTTAGAAATCGAAACACCAGAAATTGATTTCCAAAATGTCATAAATTTAATTGTAGAGGATTCCAGTATGCTTGAACAAAGCAAATCAAGGAATACAATGGCTAAATCGGTTGTAAATCGTGGATGGTTAATAGAAAAAAATAAAGACATTCCTGAGTATAAATATATTAAAATCGATTGTGTTGAATCTGAGACAATTTTAGTGAATGTTGTAAGATCTACGAATAATTTATTGATTCCATCGCAGGAAAAACTATCTTTGTGTATCAATCCTTATCCATTTCAAGGAAGATCATTCAATGTTTTCTTTATTTTGGTGTCTGGATCCTTAAAGTACATTTGGAATTGCATCAGAAAATTTTCGCTCTTTTGATATCAAACCATCTGGTTTTGTTCTGTTTTTTTTTGTGATTGCTAGAAAAAAATATTCACAAATTAGTTCACAAGTTGTAATGCTGAAAAAAATAAAGTTTTTCTTTTTGCTCCCAATTGTGTATGTTTTGCATATTCTATCGTAACCAAATGTATCCTTAAACTTAAGACCTGGAGTCAAAGTTTGGAACCTTTAAATCGAATGATTTTGGCTTCAGTTTCATATTATGTTGCATAAAGCATAAGAAATCTTAAAATTGCTCATTTTTTATGATCAAAATTCAGCCGATTTCTAGGCAGGAGCTGGAGTCATGGTTGAAAAAATAAGCTCTGGAATTTAAACTTAAGGGTTGATCAAAATGAGAACAAGGAAAGTGAAGATCAATTTGATGTGATATAATTGTTTGTCCTCTATATGCCATTTTTTGAGTTGAATTTTCCCATTTATTGTTTTGGGGTAGTATTTGATTGAAGACTGCATTAAAGGTATTAAAGAACACTATAAAAATGGTAAAAAATAAAAAGCTCTTTTAACATTGATAAGTATTTTAATTACTTCCGAATCACAATAAATTAATGGATAATAATATATGTATAAATAATTTTTTAAAAAGACTTACATATATTATTATCCATAAAAAGCTCGTTTTGCGCACTTAATTATTATTTTGGTGGGTATAACCGCCAAAATGGTTTCCGATGAAGATGGACTTAAGTCTGGCAAACCAAAAATGGTTGCATTTAGTAGGTAGAACATTGCTGTTGTGAAGCAAAGTGTAAAAGATGATCCAAAGAAATCATCAATACGTTGATCACTTGAATTAGAACTAGTATATTGTAAATAATTCAAAAGGACTTGAATTTTCATGCATACAAGTTTCAAATAATGTAAGAACTGAACCCAATTTACCACCATTCGCGAGGTGTGTTTACCAATTGGCTCTTAGAGCACCGTGCGATTGATCAATTTTCATCAAAAATCATCTTCAGCAATGACATGCATTTCACATTAAATGGGACGATTAACAAGTAAAATTTCCGCATTTGGATCGATGAAAAATCACTTGAAAGTCAAAAGCAACCCATGTATCCCTAAAAAGTTTGGCGTGCTTTGTGGCCAAAATGGCAAAATGGGGTCTTATTTTTTTCAAAATGACTACGGAAACACGGTTATCATCATTTTATTGAATTGTTATTTACTATCTTTTTATAACTACTAAGGTCCTTAACGAACTCTAGGGTTAATAAAAATCAAAATCGAAAAATCGAATATTTGGTCGATAGGAGGATCGAACCCAAAATCTACCAGTTTTGAAACCGTTACCTGTACTAGTCGGCTACCAGTAGGCATTTACCATCAATTCTATACGTTATCATGCAATGATAACCATTTTGTACACCAAATTTACGGAATATAAATATGAGGAGTCCGAACGCAGGGTTAAAAAAGTGGTATCAATTTGAGGCTCATTACCAGTAGAGCTCGCTAAACTTCACAGAGTACGCATATGGCTCATCACGCGGGAAGAGTGGCTTTTATTAGAAACTTTAAATTACAGTCTACTGTACGATGAAAAATGTGTTAAGATATGGTGCTGCCACAAGTGTGTGGAATACTAACTTATGTTACCTTACAGAAAGTCCATAATTTCGATTTAAGTTAGTACTGCAAACTAATGGCAGTGTCACATCTTGACACATTTCCCATCATTCATTGCAAGATTGGAATACATTCTTAAGATCGTAATGACCTTTGGTACGTTCTGAATACTTGCGCTGTTAGCGGCAGAAAAGTGAACTATCATTTAGGTCTGTTATTGTGTTCATGAATATTGTGAAAAAGCCTATACCGTTTGGACTTCATCTATCTATACTCTGTGACCAAATCTATGGAATTGATTTGAATGATGTTTGTTTTCAACAAGATGATGCAACTTGCCATACTACGTGTTGTTTTGAAAGTCGCTGAACTTTGCATAGAAGACTTGTGAATTGGTCTACTCAATTATGATTTAACATTATTGGACAAATTCTTATGGAGAATTTTGAAGAGCAAACTTTACGTTGATAAGCCAGTTAATATTCAAGATATAAAAATCAACACCATCATCGATATAAGTACCATAGAAAATCTTGAAATAAGTACCGTCGTATCGACCTATGGAAAACTGGTCGTTATGAATATTTGAATAATATAGTTTTTGATAAACCTTCAAAGTAAAGTACTTAACAAAATTCAAAGTTTTAATTTGCGTTTACTATTCTGTGCCTCATTTGGTCAACCCCATAGTTGTCTAACTCTGCTTAAGTCTAGAAAGTTACTCATTTAAGTACTAAAAAAAGAAAATACATAAATTAGATCAGTAGTTCTCACTAAGAAATAGACAAATTTCGTATTTATATAGAGAAGTCCAAGGTAATCTTTTGTAAATCGCCAATCTATTGGCTTGAAAACCAACACAAATGGACCATGTGTTTAGCTTCATGATAAGAATGAAGGATTAATCATGAGATATTGATACAATTTTGAGTAGTTGAATGATTTTCAAAAGACGTGTTGTGAAACTGGAACGTTTCTGTCAAAACAATTCTTTTAAAATAAGGCCGCTCTTGAATTACATTATGACACATCTAAATAGATGTGTCCTCAATAACTTTCAAACATGAGAAGTAAGACTTTTTTCGAAGCAGTCGCATTTTTAAAAATAGAGCGTAGGATTTGAATCAAGAGTACAATTTCATTCCAAATGGCGAGGCTGGTCGTTAGATGTTCGAGCCTCCGATTATGATTGCTATCTTATCTGAAAGAAATGTTAACGGTTGCAAATACATTAGTTTCAAAACCTTGGCGTTTTTGCGAAAAAAAAACATCTGATAATTTCATTATTTATGCATTACTGGTGTAGTTGTATAATATTTTCTCCACAAAAAATCTTGTGAAATACGAATGGATAACCACCGAGTGTTATCACCTTTCATAAACAACAAATTTTCATAATTGACAATGTTCTGAAACATGCAATGAATTGTGCAACTCCTAGTATTTCATACTTATAGTTTTCCTTTGCACCTCCGCTAATTAACGTTTAAATACTTTTCTATGTAAATTTTCTCTATATTGTCTTAGTCAGTCCTAAACTTATGCTTAAACTTATTTTCAAATGGTGGATTTAAGTAGAAAATATTTAAGTATAATCATATTCCTGGAAAATTTCTGGGGGTACAATAGTGCCCCGCCAAGAAATGTTTCTTCATATTTAAAGACCTTAATAGCATCGACCTGAACAATATTAGAGAACTGGTATATACAGGTTAAGATGAAATTGTTAAAAAATCAAATGTCTTAAGTCTCTTAATTCTAATTTTTACACTTCAATTATTATTAATACCTGAAGTACTTTGATTTTACCTCACCTTCTCTTCAAAATCTTTAGGATACTTTCAAAAGTCTTAGAAGACTGAAGTTTTGTATGTGGCTTAAGATTTACAAAATAGTTAAAAAATCAACAATTTTTACTCTTCAATACTATTTTTACCCCCATTAAGAAGGGTGAAGGACAAGCTTCTCGTAGTTCTGGAAAATTGCAATTTTGTATAAAAGCTAGAATTGAAACAATTAAGATATTTATAATATTTACTTTTTAACCCTCAGAGTGGGAAAGTTATAAAGCGAATCCAAATATCCAATTCAATAATTTCAATTCAACTATCCAAAAGTAATACAAAATACATCATTCAGATTTACAATTTTTTAATCTCTTGTTAATATTTGTTCATAACATATATCCATATATGTTAATTTTTGCCCTTATTTTTCTTGCATTAGATCAGGAATATCTAACATGGTTTTATGAAGGGCCAGAATTAAGATTTTTATGTCCGCAGCGGACCAAAAGAAATGCTCCATAGTAAATCAATAGCGATAATTGAGCCGCCTAAATTCAAAGTGGTGTAAGTCATATTATTTTGGTTCAGAGATGTAATAACTTTTATCCAAATAGCTATCGAAAAATTCCACTTACGAGATATTTTGGCCAGCTATCTGCTGGTATAATAATGAAGCTTTGACTAACTTCACTTTTCTTATAAGTAGTTAATTACCAAAAGAATCGTTACAGCTAATAAAGGCGGAAAATTCAAATTAAAAGTTATTATTTACACCACTTTGGCTTTAAGCGGCTAAATTATACATAAATGCCTTAAAGTTTCCAGATCATATGTTGGACAGGGCTGCATTAAACTTAAGGGTTTATTGAAAAAGTGAAATAAGTCAAAGCTTCATTGTTATACCGATAGATAGCTAGCCAAAAGTACAAAGTTTAAGCTCCCTTATTATGTCGGTAGATAGTTGGCCAAAATATGGTGTACGTGGGATTTTTCGAGAGCTATTTGAATAAAAGTTATTTCATCTCCAAATCGCAATACTTAATATGATTTACCCTACTTTAGCTTTAAACAGCACATATAAAGCTGATGTACAAAAACTAGTTTGACGGAATTATACGAAAAGAAGTCTAGGAAATTCTACTAAAAAAAAAATAAGTAGAAAAGGTTGTTAAGATTTACAAGTTCGTAACGCTTTTACTGTTAAAAGTGATCATATCGCATGAAGAGTTAAGTCCTTAGATTCTAACTCTATAAATTCTGCATGCTAATTAAAAAGTATAACTAGGGCATAGGTCGATTTATATAAGAATTACGTGATAAAATTTCAGACTAATGAGTTAATTTCGTACCATGTTTCCATGGGAGTGTGTGCAATGTCCACGAAACAGTTGTCGGCTATTGGGTTAAAAGAGTGTTAAACTTAATAATATTTTGATTATTTGATTTATTTAAGTATTTAATGAAGTATCATGCTATAGCTATATAAAACGGTAAAGTCATACTTAAGGTCCTGGTTCTTCTTGAGTTCATGAGATCTGATCAATTTTTAACAGTAAAGTGTGGAATTGTAAATTTTGCAACCTATTTTAGAAGAAATTTTTTTGGTGGATTTTTTTTTCATATAATCATTGACTATATTGTTCATAACAAAACCTGTGTTAGTAAATATATTTATGAATAATTATCGTTCATTTTTTTATCTTACTAATCTTTATTCACCCTAGAGTCGGTGAAGATCTTAGAAAGCGACAGTAAAATAGTACTCATTAAAAATAATTTTAGTTTCAGAAAACATACATTGAAAAAGATTCTTGTAAATTACCGAAAAAATGTTTTTTTTTTATTTGAAGTCTTTTGAAGAAAAAAATGTTAAGTCCTTTGTGACTTTTACTTGAATGTTTACTTTTAATTTTAGCATGGAAAAATCTTGAATAACTGTTGCTGCTTAAAAAACAAACAAATTTAATTACAAGTCTGAAAGTTTCATAAACATAATTTACATAATCTTTTACCAATAATACACAAACGGCAAAGCCAAGGTTATAACAATACAGTTCGATGTGTTACAAATCTAATAAACTTGATTTACATCTACTCCTATATCAATGTCACATATTTACACAAAATACATTTTACCACAGTTGCAACATTATCGATTCTCAATGTACCTAAAGCTCTAGTTTGGGAAAAGTTTATGGAGGAAAAAAAAACAGTCTTTTATGTCTTCAAATAGCGTGAGCGTGTAGAAAAACTTTTTGCAATAATTTTTGAAATTTATATCCAACGAAAAGAATATAGCTTTCACAAACGAAAATTGATAAAATCTATGTGGAAAAAGTTGCTCGTTTTTATTTATTGGACGTAACGAAAAATTTCACTGATTTTCACATACATGTAAGCTGATATATTTTATCTCTGAGCATTTCATATGAGCCATGAAAAATAATAATTGTGAAGAGAAAAATACGTTTTTTAAAAATACACGTGACGCAAACGGGGTACTTTTTGAAACTGCAATTATTTCCAAACGCAAAATATAGATCAGTCGTCGTGAAATGAAAGTGATAATTATTACAACAGTCCAGACGTTAATGTTAACAAGTTGACTCGGTTTTATTTTCTCTAATTTACAAACATATTCGTTCTCTCATCAATAAACTATATGAACCTAGATGAAGAAGAAGAAGAAGAAGAAGCAGTAGCAGAAGAAGTTCAAGATCGTTTCATTACAAAATTATTCATGAATGCCCCAAAGCGAAGCACACATGAGACTTTCCGACTACACATATGATAAATATATGAGTACGAATTCGATGCTTCCAAATCACAAAACTTGTCCGACTTGTATGTCTCTCGTGAGTCATTTCGAACATCATAAAATTCTTCGTACAAAATTTCAACTATTACGCTCACGTTTTTGTGATTGATAAATCTATTTAGCCAATATTTGTCCTAGAAAAAACCATTTTCTTCAGTCTTGTTTTAATGCACTTTTACTCAATATCTGAAACTTATTTGTACAGCTCTAAAATTTCTTTTATGAAGTTTTACTTTTTAAAATATTTTGCCAAATGACCAAAACTAAAATCTGAATAATGAGGATGAATTCGGGTAGAACAGTCCCAGTAGCGTAGCCTGGTGAGTGCTGGAGGACCATGGCCCCGGGCGGCACATAAAGTTAACATAGTTAAAGAGCTTAAAGGTATTTGACTTTTTACAAATTTTCTTGACTAATGATGAACATAGGGGGTGGCGAATTTAAGATCGGTCCTGGGTGGCAAAATCATACGCTATTCCTCTGACAAATCCGTCCATTGTCCGTCCGTCCATTTGTTTCTACTATCACAGTAGTTTTATTAGGAGAATATTAGCACTATATTAACTATGTTCAATGGTGTAAAACGTGTGATAAAAGAGAGGTAAATAAAGGACAAAAAAGAATGCAAAGAAAAACATTTGCTCCTCTTCTTTATTTTTCTGCATAGATAGCAAAATTTTGAAATAAATGTTTTCGATTTTTTGAAGTTTGGACTATTTTTTATTACCATACTAGCAACTATTGATAGTATAGAAATCTGTTGAGAAGAGGGAGTAATTAATACTACAGAAGCACTATAAAATAATATTTTATCTATTAAATAAATGAAGTCACGCTAGTCCAGAAAATCTTTTCATTAACGTATGGACGACGCACTACGATACCATGGAAAAACTATTGGTACAGGGTTGACCAGAAAGGAAAAGGAAAACGGATGATCATCAATCCGTTGGACTGAAATAGTGGATAAATTCGTGAACTTAAGTTTCGGAAATGAGCGTAATCGCTGGAGAAAGACCATTCAGAAAATTCTGAGAAATCTAGAACACCCAAAGTGGCAGCTATATTAATCACCTTAAATATATAACGATATTAGGAATAAGAAGAAAACTTCACAATAAGAATTATTTTTGCCCAGAAATTTCATTCTTTTTTTTCCCATTTATTAAAGTTATTGTTTATTTAACAAACCTCTTCACTGGGTATGGTTTAATATATCCTTAGCTGAGCTTTTTTCTTAAATATTCAGGAAAACTGGTTCCCAGTTACATTTACCTTTTAAATGCAATTTTCAGAATGACACGGAAATGGTTAATGTCTATTTTCCAGAATATTATCCAATAATATTTATTTTACCTTAAACATTTCTCTAAATTTATTTCGAATATGATTCGCGTCAATCACTACATGTTGACCACAAAAGAATTATAAACTCATAAAAACTCCCAATTATAATCTATGTGCTGCACCAGTTTACTTTCTATTTTCCAACTGGTGTCCTGGAATCTAATCTTAGCAAAGGTATTTTTAAATCCTTCTTTAAATTCATTTCTCTGTTTTCAAACCCAGAAAATCCAGGATTTTAATGTCTTCTTTCTTGAAGCTTCCCAGTTTCTGTTCTTCAGGATCACATATAAAATCTTTCCCATTCAGAATAATTCAGTTAGCTGAACATTGTACCACCACATAGTCGTTTTTTTTTTCGTTGGGAATCCTCAATATTTCAAACGCTTGTGACTTAATCTTTGATTGTTTTCAGTACCACAATTCAGAAATCTTCAGTACCTACATTATGGCGGTTCACTATTCATAAGGTGTCGAATTAGCTTAGATGGTATATCAATATACCATGATATATGAAATGGTACATCGGTACAAAGGTATATAAATGGTATATCAAACTATATCAGTCATCTTTTTAAATCCGAGATACTCAAAAAATATTGGCGTGTAAATGAAATAATCAGGCCAAAAAATAAATCAACTATAAAATTGGTATAACAAAGCTTTAATTTCATTAAATTTTAATAAAACTTTTTAAATGATTTAAGTTATTATTTAATTTTTAGTTATTTAAGTAAGTAATTCAAGAAGTATGTATCTCAGTTTTGTATAATTTCAATTTGCTGGATTCGGTCCTATGAGGCTGGTTCTTTTAATAAACGTAAATCCATATACGAAACTTGGAATGTTCATTTAACCATTACGATTAATATCAAATTCTATGAGTTTTTTTTATTTGTTATTGGAAATTTTCTATTTTTTCATAATATGAAAAATTTCATATTTATTTTTTTGGAATCATCACATTAAAAAATCGGTTTTCCAGGAAATCGAATTGACCAGGAAAGGAAAAGAACTAGAACAACTACACAATGTGGTCAGAACTGTATGGATATTTGTTGAAGCTTCTAAAAGTGTATGAGTAGTTCTATATTTTTCTAAAATAAATATAATGATGTTTTTTACTAAATTTATTTGAGTTTCCAACATAATATATACACAATACCATAATTGTCTCTACAATAAACATACAATAATCTCAAATATTTAAACCCACTTGAACCAATCAAACAAACCATGCTCGTTAAAATTATCTTCACTAAAGTTATCAACTTGAACTTATCTCAACCATTTCTTCCATCAAATATTCCGAACGTAATTTTTTCTCAAACGACCATTAAATTTTACAATGCCAATTTGATAGCATTAATTTAAATCAATATACAAACGCCAGTAATTAGTAATTTATCCAAAGTGTAATTGTAGAGTAAATCGGGGACATTTCTTCATGATGATTTTTTGTTCTTTGATTCAATTGCGTTTTCACTGACAATGCGAACAAGTATAAATAAACTAAAAAGTTAATGGATTTCATTTATTAATTAAGGCCAATTTTTTGTTGGTGCAGGAATGTTTGGAAAGTGAAATAAAAAAGGACAGTTTATAAAATGTGTGTTGGACAATTGCAAAGCAATTTGTAATTGTATTTTGGAATTCCTTTTTAAATCTTCTTGACCTCCAAAGGTATAGGAAAAAACTTAAAAATTCCAAAATTAATGCAGTTGATTTAATGGCACTAAAATCTTCATGGATTTTGGTGAAGTAGGTAATTGATGTAGGACAACATTTCGTTAACTTTTAACATCTGTGCTTAGCTTATAAAATTTTTATTTTAGGTTCCTCTTTTGACAAAAATTCCAAAATGTCTTCTAAAAATTTAAGGGTAATAAATCAATCATCCATTTTCCAATATCTTTTAATGCCTTTTTCCAATCCATTGACGTAAGAAAATCGACACCTACGATATTTTTTCAAGTCACTATTACAAAAGGTTACACTATATGAAGTCGTTTTGTTATATGAAGAACAAAAAAGATGTTAAAATCGAAAAAGGAAATGCCATGAGTTCATAACTATCATAATTGTATAACTATCAAGAATCAACTATTTTGAAAAAATTGAATAATAAAAAGAAAATGTTTACAGTAGTCATCACTTCTTAATATTTATTACACTGATTTTTATGAAGTACAACACAACACATAAAATAGTCAAGTTTTACACATGAAATATATCTTTTTTAATGCAAATTTTTCTCGAAACCTTGATTCGAAAAGGAAGGAAATCTTATACTGATGTAACAAAAGAAACCGAGGAAATTCATTCGATTTTAATACGAATTTCAGTGTGTAAACCGAATACGTAAATGTTTAAATTAAGTAGGTACTTATTTAAATAACGACAAACCAAATTTCATGCATTTTAGACACAAATCATGAGTAATTATTTCACTAATAATTCACTATTGTGAAATCGTATTTGTTTGATTAATTGCTTCTTTTTAACCTACTTTTTCTAACAAATGATGAACAAATTTTGAAAAGTATCAATGAAGGAACCTACATGAGTCTGTGATTAATTGAAAACATATTTCTTTGAGATATTAATGGAACTTTTAGTTAAATAAATTCAAGATACTTACGATTATATATAACCGTCGACTATTACATTATGCAAGCATTTTCTTTGTGGTTCCCTTTTATAATTTTTCACCAAATAAACTTCATATCGTAAGTCTGAAAATTCCAATGAACTACCACGTATTAACTGATGTTAAAAAAATGTGATGAAAACGAAAAAAAATTTTTTCTTATGATATGATTTTTTTTTAAATAGAGCTGTCGACAATTACTCATCAATATTTTTCTATTATAAAAGTATATAAATTTAGATTCAAATTTATGTACGAGTGTTCTTTCAATGTAAGTAGGTACACCTTATCCCATGCTGTTTTTAGACAATTAAAAAAGAAAATTTTATTTTTTTCATTTTTAAGGTGTGCCTGCGTAAATTCATTTTTTCTTACATGATTGTTTTAAAAAGGACTCCTTGATTAATTGGATTGTTTCAAACTATTACTGGAGAGAATCTTTTTGCAAGAAGTAAAAATAGAACTAGAAATTTGGAGCTCGAATTGCAATATGCATCATTGATTTCCATTCTTTCAGGTCTAAATCGATGTATAATGTAAAGGATATATCAGGATAAGATAGACCAAACAAATTAGCAGTGTTTTATTTTATTTCAAACAAATGTATAACTGACGCATTGTCCAAATACGTATTTCGATTGCCAAGCAATCTGCCTCAGTGGTCATCAAGTAATATTGGATCGCACGTGATTTAAAACAAAGCGATATCGAAGCAATCCAATGCTACATGATGACCACTGAGGAAGATCGCTTGCTATTCAACAGTAAGTCCATTCAAATTTAGCTCAACTTATTTTAATATGTAAGCATTTAGAAAAATTAATGAAAGAGTAGACAAGTTTTATAACAAAATGTGATAATTGTATTGTAAAGTATATATTTTTTTAATTATTCTAATTGCAACGTTTCGTTGATGTGATTTCAATTTCATCAGGCAACTTGTAAATATTAGATAAAAACACATGGTCCCATGATTTAAAATAAATTCATACGCCAGACTTGTTGGTGAAACATACCGGAGATAAAATTAAGTATTGGCATGTCAATTACCAGTAGCTATCAAAACAGTTTTGTTTTAAATCATGGGACTATGTTTTTTTTTCTAATATTTACAAGTTGCCTGATAAAGTTGGAATCACACCAACGAAAGTTGCGATTGGAATAAATAAAATAAAACACTGCTTATTTGTTTGGTCTATTACATCCTGATATATCGTTTACAATTTGTATTATGCTTTAAGACTTTTCCTCTCGTTTATTAATTTCCGAAATGCTTATATATTAAAATAAGTTTAGCAAAATTTGGATGGACATTACTTTCGAATGCCAAGTAAGCTTCTTCATTGGCCATCATGTAGCATTGAATTGCTCCGTTATCGATATGTTTTAAGTCATATAGTAGTTACGAAGCGATCCAATATTCCAATATCCAATCAATCCAATCAATATCCAATATCCAATTACTTGATGACCGCTGAGAAAGATTGCTTGGCAATCGAAATACGTATCTGGACAATGCGTCAGTAATACATTTTTTGAACTTTTTTTCGAATTGATGTTTATTGTTTTCTAAATTATAATACATAAATAAGACCACAATTAATTTTATGTCATATAAACACAAGAAATGAATCAATTAATAGAAATTTAGCTTATAGATAGCAACTGAACTTTCTGAATAATGTTTTTTAAATAATGGTATAATAAACACCTTATTGTTTGATGTATATTTTTTTCAATTTCTATTTTTAGTCTAAAAGACCTAACTAACATTCGACTAATTAAATTCATAATTAAATGTTGATTAAGTTTCTTCATTCGGAACAGTGTATGTGTATTTTTCAAAAAGCCATGTTTATGTTTATTTTGTTAAATAATGTTTAAAAAATTTATGCAAATAATAATGTGAAAAATGTTTAAACTTTTCACTGAAACTTTATGCCTTTACTCACACAAAAAACACACCTTTAAGTAAATTATTAACTTCTCAATAAAATGTTAAATATTTACTCAAGTAAAACGATTTATATATTTAAAAAAGAACACAAGATTTTATGTCCATAAAAAAACCAAGAAAAAAACTTCACTTTTACGGTTTGAAATGTGGATATGTGGTAAGCTAGACGATTTTATATCTGTCGAACTTGAAATTTTGAAATGAGTTTTCGTTAAAAATATATTTCGTCAAGAAATATGAATGGATGAAAAGCACTTCACGGCTCAGTGACGCAAAAAATGTATTTTAAATGCGGTGAAACTATAGTTTTATATTAAAATGAGCTAAAAATGTATCATTGGTAAAATTCAGACAACACCCACAAGTTAAATTTACATTGGTGTCAGTTTTGTTTATAAACAGACCAAGTTGTTCGTTTACAGTCTATGTTTTTTTTTCTTAAGCAAACCAACCCTAATCATACGTTTTATTTCGAAAATAAATTTTCTGTTTAAAACATTGATTGATTTATATTCTACAAAGATCTTTAACTTGTGATATTATTTAACACTTCCGAATGTATTCGTTTTTTATGGTTCCCAAACTCTTTCGACTCTTTTTGATTTAAAATTCTATTTTAATACGTATTTTTCTTAGACAAATTGACGCCTACGTTATTATTGTAGTAAATTTTAGGTTCAAGCACTTATTTTTCTTACACAAAAGTCGTCAAATGCGAGGAAATAAATCATTAATCATGCAGCTTTTGCAATAAAAAGTTATTTTTTCGTTTGACAAATTATTTTTGTCATTGAAGGTAAAATTTCGTAACAGTTTGTTTATTTCCATTGCAGTGAAAATTAATATTTTCTTTATTTGATTTTAAGTGCAGATTTAATTTTTATTTTTAAGTGCATTCTTTAGTCAATTCATAAACCTTTTGTGGAAAATTAAGTGCAACAATGATCACTGATCAATGATTTAATCAAAAACAATAGATTGTATTAATTTATATCAAAACCAAATCGGAAATTTCGTCATTTCAATTAATTATTTTTATAGGAGTTTGGACTTAAAAAAAATATTTGACACTTGTGCCACGTTTTGTCGCCTTCAGCGACTTTATCAAGTACTCAATCATATATTCTGAATGGCGATAAACGTCGTCCGAAAGTCTAATAAAACCATTAAGAAAAAAAATTAAAGTTTTCTGTAATTCAAAAATCCTATGGAAATAACTAATTTATCTAATAATGAACATTAACCTAGTAAATCTGTTGGACCTACTTTAAAATTTCGGGTTAACGTTCAATGGTCTGTGAAATTGAAGCACTTTTATTGAATGAATTTTGTGATTGGTTAAAAAATTTTACAACTACAAAAATTTAACTGTAAAAATAACAAAAATATTTATAATTTATAATTTATTTATTTATTTATTTATTTATTTATTTATTTATTTATTTATTTATTTATTTATTTATTTATTTATTTATTTATTTATTTATTTATTTATTTATTTAACAAAAGAACGCCAATCGGCAGTGTACATAATTTATAAAAAAATTATAATCAAGTTTTTAATTAGCAATTGTTAAGTTGAAAAGCTCTAGGAAATTCGGGAACCTAAAAACTTCAAATCTTAACGGGGATTTGATAAAAAGGAGATTGGATTGTGGAGTTTTGTAAAGAACTTGTGGGAAAAGTACATGTTGATGGGTGAATGATATCTGATGGGATTTCGGGACTATCTATAATAATTAAGAGCTTTACGTGGACCAGACTTGTAATGGGATGACGAGATCACGTTTCTGAATAATTTCTACTGGAAACAATAACGGTGTAGATTAATCAAAAAATCAGATTAATTAGACAACAAAAATCTAAATAGAAGTTAGGAGTCAAAGAAAAGGATTGCCAAGCGTGAATACTTATAACAGGTTTCTTCCAAAATAAAAGGGAAAACTATTCATTAAATTGGTAAGAAAATGATACAATAATTCTTGCCGAGAATCTCCCAAGATCTTCAAACTTTTGCGTCTCAAGTATCGGATTTGTCAGTAAAGAGTATCTTAGTTACTTTAAAGTATTTAAGTTTATAGTATTTAAGTTACTGTATCTTAGTTCTTTTATTTTTACCAAAAAGTAACTAGGATCGTAGGTATTTTTTTAAAGGAATATGTATCCTGTAACTTTCAAAGTTTCTTAGATACCATTCGAGGTACCAAAAGATAAGATCCAGTTTTTTTTCCATAAGATTAAATTTATACCTTTTATATTCTTTCGTTTTATAAAGGGTTGTGTTTACAGGAGATTAGATAAACATATTTTACTTTTTCTACAAAAAATAAACATAAGGAATACCCGAGAAGAAAAACTTATATAGAAGTTCAATTAATATGAACAAAATTTGGGCTTACGTGTTGGAAAATCTCAGAGCTTTTGTTAGCCGACCGCTAGTTGTCGCTGTACAAAATAAGAGTTGGTCAAACGTAATTTTGTACAGTGACAATTGTAATCGGCTATCAAAAGCTCTAAGATTTTTCGATATGTTACCCAAATTTCATCCACATTTTCACCACAGAATTGAACTTCTTTACAAGTTACTCTTGTTTCAAAAAAACATTATCTGATTATTTAAGAATTTTACCTAATATGTAACAAAACGTAGTCATAACATAATATATAAAGTAACTTTTAAGTATCTTAAAAGTGACAAAAAGTTCCTTTTCTTAAGAAAGTAACTTATCTAGTATCTAATTACTTACCCAAAATATCTTTGAGAGCTTTGCACTTAATATATTAATCTTCTATCGTTTTTATACGTGCATTATTAATATTAAGATATATCTACAAACTTTCCTTTTTCCTTAATTAATAATGATAAGAAATACATTATCGGATTACCCAACAACTCCATCTATATGTAACGAAACTCAGTACATGCATAGTAAACAAAGTAACTAAAAAATTATCCTTTAAAATATCTTTAGATAAGTATTTATGTGTTTTTTTTTGAAGAATTACTAGATATCCTCAGTAACTTCGGATACTTTTTAAAAAAGTAACTTATTTAGTATTTAGATACTTCCTAAAAGTATCTTTGACAGCTCTGTCAAGCATGGATAAATTTGCAAGGGATACGGGTTTTCTTACGTCTAAGAAGAAAAAAATATTCTGGAATTATAAAAATGCTTTTCTTTGATTTTTTTTCTGTTAGGAAAAATAAAGACAGTACCGCAGATTCGTTTTACTTGCCCGTTTTAGCTACTTTTCCATTAAAAAATCCTTCAACAATCGGTATTTTTGATATGCTAATGGCTTCCTTGTCTTTAATAGGTCGTTAAAATATATATAACACTATGACTGAATCTCTTAAAACTATTCTTAAGAAATTCATGACTAAGAGGTGTATTATTTTAAAAGTTTGATTATTGGAGATAAGAATGAAATTTCTTTTGTAAATGAATCTAATTTTAAGATATTTATAAAAAAAAATTAACGCTGAACTATTTTTATGCCGTTTTACATTTACCATCTGGTCATGATGGAAAAGAAGGTGTGAAAATCAGGAAAGAAAATTTATTGGTATTGAGGTGGGCATTGAACTGATTAAAACGAGTAAAAGCCTCATTAATCATTAAAAAATATAAAGAAGAACTTCTTTGACTACTTATTACCATGCTAAGTAAAAGAAAAATGTTAATTTAGCCAAATTTGATTGGTGAAAATGTCCATTGAGTCAATTTATTATTTGCCAAATAGATATATTGAACTGAGTTCAACTTTTCATTGGGACTACACGTCGGTGGATTGAATAAATTGCCACGAGCAGATAATATAAATGCCACCTTACCTTTCGAACCCCTCTTATATCAGCGGAATTATTCAAAATTCGTTTTGGAGATTGTGCTAAAACTTGTTAATTTCATCTACCCACATTTGATGATTCAGAGGGAAAAAAGAATTTTTAACATAACTTATTGAAATGGTTTCTTTGATCGTTCCTCGCTGTGTCGATTATCATTCAAATTTATTCATTTTCTTATTTCCACAAACAAAGCGAAATGTAGGCCGGAAACTTTAGTATGTACAGGCTTAACACTCCATTCAACTAACATTGGGTTGAAATGAAAATTATTAAAAAGCAAACACGGTTGAAACATTATATGGAAAAATCAATTTAATTGTTAACAGTTTTTTTTTTACAGTTATCGATTTTGTTACCTTGAATCACCATTGAAAATCATATTACCTATATATGCTATATATTTACTAGCATAGAATATCAAAAGCATGTTTTTTGTATACAAATAAATAAATTAATTGTACCGTTTCCAAACTAAATTAAAACTTTTCCATTTATTTAAAACACGTTTTTCATTTTCAAAGCGTTTTTTTTCCACTATTAATTTATCAAATTTATTAATTTCTTAGTACAACGACCTAATAGAAATAAAAATAGCAATTGGCAATCGGTTTTCTGTTAAAAAAAATATGTCCAGTCGTATAAAAATCTTTTTTGAAATGAGTACCTATAATATTATATTCATTAATTCTAAATTTCTAATTTGGCTATCTAATGCAATTTATCTCACATAAATTTTCGCTGATTTAATAATTTAAAATTTAATTTATTAGAAAAGTTTTAAATAAAAATAAACCATATTATAATAAAGATTTTTTTAAAATCTTGTTTATATTTTGTCTACTTCGATTAGTATGTTATTTATTTATATCTCATTAAGCGAATTTCAAAAATTAAATATAAAAAATTGAAAATGAGAGTTTAGTATATCGATCGTTATTGTACGACCGTCTCGTCCGAAATGATTACAATTCCTCCCACTCCCTAACAATCCTCAATATATGTCAAGAAAATATTCTTGTCCCTTTTATTTTCAAAAATTATATTTTTTTCTGCTTTTAATTAGCTAGAAGAGGTGATACTACAAATTGTATACATGTAATCATTTCGGGCAAGACGGACATATAATAACGGTCAAACTTCACGTACAAGTAAGTTCGTTTGATCCTATTATAAATTATAATTTCCTAGCCTTTTAGTTAAGGATGATTTCTGGTTCTTTAATGGTCGATTTCACCCCTTAGTTGGGGATCGGTTTTGAAAAAATTATACGGGCGTATTTATACTTTCGATTTTCTTCATAAAAACTACCCTTTGATTATGACAGCTTTTTTAAAAAATCCAACGATAAGTTCACTTTTTGGGGGGGGGGAATTTTTTTAATTGTTATTTTGAAGTGAAAACTTCTTTTAGTTTGGAATTTAAAATATATTTCTTAGCATTTACATTTGGGACGCCCCTATAGCCATGAATTGGTGCTAGAGTTGTCAATTATTTCGTATTTAATAAAATATCCAAGCACTTGAATTTGGAAGGCCAATTTCATCCCTTATTTGTGATTTTCTTTTCGAGAAAAAATCTATGCAATTCCAAATTTGAATTACTCGTATAATTATTTTATTTTTATAATGAATTTTGTGAAATAGAAAGAAAGCAATACTATTCTTAACCTATTACATATCGTTGTTTTGGATCAAATCATGAATTTTTCAATCCAAAAAGGAAACCATAATTTATTTCATATTTTATCAAATTCATAATTTAAGAAAAATGTTGTTAACGGTATTTTAAGTAGAAAAGTAAGTTTCTCCGCCCTCAGACTTTTAGCTCCTTATCGCAATCTTATAATGTCAAGAGTTAGATTTGTATACTATTATATTTAATATCTGAACTTTTTTAGATGCTATATTTTACTTCATAGTATTTAAGTGTGTAAATATAGCATTCATTGTTTTATAATTGAGTTGAATTTCCACTTGTTATTGTGGCTATTGTGTAACAAATTCTTCTACAACTAAGCCAAAAGGTATTTATTATTTATACATTTTTTCCGTGATATTTACCTACTCCAAGTTTTCATAACATATTTTGTACAATATAGTCTTGAAATTCTTTAACAATAATAATAATAAATGCTACTTAAATAATGAAAAATTATTTCTAATTTCAAGGTATAATAATTATACAAAGAAATTCAAAGAAAATATATCAAATTTTTGATATAAAATATATAACTTATATTAATTTTAGTATGGGGTAGTTGATTTTCTAGGTATTTTGAATGCAAAATTATATGAGTTTTTTTTTTGGGGGAAAATTATAAAGCAATGAAATTACATAAATAATAAAAAAATATTTACGAAAACGTGATATTTATTTAAATAAACGTTGATGTAATATAGAGAATAACGAATTCCTAACTTTATTATGAAAAAAGAATTGTTTATTTACTTTATGAATATTGGCAGAATTTCAGTTTTCAATTTGAAAATACGTTTGGGATAATAATTGTTAAATACTTACTGTTGTTTCGTGCTGAAATTATACTCGTTTAAAATAAATTATTATTAATTTAATATGGAAAAATTAAAATAATAGTCAATAGATCGTTAGAAATACTTTACATATTATATAATCACTGAGATCTGAGAAGTATTCATACGTTATTAACTAGGAATATAAGATTATTTGTATTCAAAATAAGTAGGCCATCTAGCGATTTCTTAGCTAACTAACGTAAAAGCTCTAACTACAATTGAGCCATCTTATGCTTGCTATAAAAGCCTTATTAATCATAAATCATTTCATGAGAAATACATTCAATGCTTTAAGGCGATTAGGAACTAAATCAGTATAGTGTTAGCGATTGTCTACAAAAAAATTGAGTTCCATAAAATTTGAATCATGAAAAGTGCTCCAATTTGTATAATTGCCGTGGAAATCTCAAAAAATATTAGTTGTGTCTATTAATAAGACGACAATAATAATCTAAGATAAATGAAGAAAAAAATATTTTTCAGAAAACATAAAATAATTTGTTTTATTTAAATAACTAATGTTTTTTTGGCGATAAAGTTATAAATGTTTGATCCATAATTTTATGTCTTAACGTATGTTTCATGTTTATTCTGGGTTTCCTATTTATTCTTTTTTGTTCTTTAAGTTTGCTGAGAAAATTAATGGTTCACATTATTTTCCTTTTATTTTTACACTAATTTGGGAAGGAAATAAATAATTATGACCATGTAAACGACTTTTTGAAGAACATTAAACTTAATTTTATGCTAAGTTACATGTCTCTTTGATAAATTATTGTTGCTGCTGGTAAAAATGAAATTTTTAGTGTTTGGAAATTTTAACAACTTTGAACTAATGCACTTACACATTACTGCGCAATGTATATATAGGGCGTTATAAATTTCAATTATGAAAGCATTTAATGAGGAATTTACAATGTTTAATTAATATTTAATAATGATATCTTTGTTGTCGCGACAATATAATTACCACTTAGTTTTAGATTTTTTTTTTATAAGAGTTTTACAACTAAATGAAACTTTTTTTTGACTTTTGTTTATATTTTTGCAATCGGCTATTTTTAACGATATAAATGTAATAACTTTATTTGAAGAAATTGTCCATTACGTTGGCTCAGTGCCATATGGACATAAAGACATTAATTATTGTTGCCTATTATATTGTGTTTTATACTAACTAAACATGTTTTATATAAGAGCAGAGAGAAGTCGTCGCGGAAATGAAATTTACTTTATTTTATTATTATTTAAAATATAAATAGAGATTAACAGACCGTAAATGATAATACAGTCCATTTCATTTTTGTTTGTGGTTTACTATTTTAACAATAATTATTTCTTATGTAAGCATTTAAATTTGATAAATTTTTGATTTTGTCTATGATTACCTTAAAGTGTACTTAAACTCTTCCAATTAAACAATTTTTTTTATACCAATATCGAATTTCAATAAGAAAGATACCAATAAAAATAAAAATAAATATGAGTCGAATTTCTATAATTGCATCGTGTCTAAGCCACAAATTTTCAAATCTCAGGATATCCATAAGGTCAGGGAAACCTGAAAAACCAGAAAATTTCATTGGGTCTGAATAAAATGCATTGCATTCTGAAAATTTTATATTTTTTAATAATTTGATAACTATTTAGATTAGGAAAGATGTAGACGTCAACGATAATAAACATACTATATAAAAAGTATTGGATTAAAGTATTATACTCTTTACTGGAAGTAATGAGTACAGAATTTCTACTAAATATTTTTTTTTGCGGTATCAACTTCCAAACCTATTTTGTAACTTTCTTCTGTTAGGATATAAAACGAATTAAGCTGCTGAAATCTTTCAATTAATGTGATTATTTCTTGTTTATATTATTTGGGTCATTAGAACGATGTTAGTTGAACTTTACATTGTTTTGACGTGGTGGTAAAATATAATGCACCAAAATACTACCAATATAAAATTATCTTCCAAATAAATGTTTATCTCATAAATTTTCTTTTCTTTTACAATTTATGTAGTATTATTATTTTCAATTTGATGGTTTGAAAAATTTGGAACAAATACATAAATCCAATTTCGTCCATAACTATATGGTACATAAATTACCCGGTATGATCATTAAAGTTGCTTTTTCTTGATTTGTTGTGTAAAAATGACGTTTCCAAGTTTAATATGAATCTTTTTTGATATATGAAGATTAGAAGTTTTTAAAAAAAACCTATAGTTATGGGGAGAAATTGTTTACAGCGGAAAATCGTTTCAACAGTGGTGAAAACCGCTTTTCTAAATTTGAACTAAACTCTCACAAAAATTGGTTTTTCAACAATCTGGGCTGGATTATAAGGAGGAAATTTCAATAAGATTAAAATGAAGCAATTCCACGTCATACACAAGAATATCTTGCCATGTGTCGTATCTGGACGAAATTCCCACGTAGTAAAGGAACAGGTGTAATTCGTAAACTTATTCATATGTCGCCGTTAGTTACAGCTGTTTTGGATATTAAGATTTTTTCTTTGTCGATCCACTTTAATGTCTTCTCAGCATAATCTTTCATAAATTCATACTGACACATCAAATACTGTACAAAAGCTGCCAAAAAACCTATTCAAATTAAATAAACCAATCCCAAATATCTACAGCTACCGAATAGGCACCTTATTATCAAATTCCATGGTGTGACTTTTGTTAATTGCTCGAGTTAATTGCTTCTTTTTTCAACTTCAAAGCCAAAAAAATATATATATTATATTTTTTTTTTCGGAATAATTTGCACAATCTGCGGCTAAATTTTGTCAAATGACACACACTTCGTTCCAAAAATGGCAAGTTTAATTGCTTCATAACTGGTCGTCATTTGAATAAGAAAGGTTTTTAGACTTGACAAGGCCTATTTTAATTTATGTTAATTCAAAATTAGGATTTTTACGCATAAATATGACAAATTTAAATGAGAAATGGTTTAACAAAAAAAAAAAAAAAAAAACATAATTCCCGTGTTTTCACATAGTTAATGCTGTGATTATTTCTTTGTCAATTTCTTCTATTTTTATGGTTTTCTTTTTCGTGACAATATATTTTTGGCGTGATGACTTTAATTATATTAATCACCATGGAGTAACTGTTGACGTGTGTAGGTACCTATATTCGTTTTAGTTTCATCGAACCGACTTCTTTCTGTGAAATTAGTCTGCAAATAGACGGATAATATCTAGAATTTAGACGAAATGACATGTTTTTTTTTGTTGAGATTATACTTTGAATTACCGTTTTAGCAATTTTAATCCAGACTTAAATCAATATGTAAAACGTTTTTGTGGATTTTTGATTTAGAAGTTTAAAAACCCACTCAATGGACATTTTCATGAAGAATGACACGTGTTAAAATTAATCTTAATAGTTAATGGTCTTGTCAATTTTTTCGTAATGTTCTTAAGTAATGTAATGTATTTTGTAAAAAGTTGACTTTATTTTAACCTAAGCATTTGATTAAGATGTTTCTTTTTCGAATAATTCAGAAAACAAAATATTTCGGGACAACAATGAAAGAGTGCCTCCATACAGAAGAAGGGATTAAAAAGACTATAGAATTTGTAAAAAAAAAAATTATTTGAAAAAATATAAAGTACAAAAAAAACGATAACATTGTGCTGACATCTTACGTGTATTATCAATTGCAACAAGTAATTTATTTTAGTCATTAATGATCAAGCCGTTAAACAGTGGCTTAAAATAAAATAAAAAAAGAGTATTTCAATAATTTTACATTAAATAAGTTTATAACGCTTTAAATGATACCTTTGAGACTTGAAATGGTTTCTTTAGAAAAGAAAAACAAAATTTGATGAATGATGCCGATTAAGTTATAAAAAGACAGCTTTTTATTCGATTTATTAGTTTGTTACTTTATCACAGCCACAATCTTTAGCAGCTTGGGTTATAGTTAGTATAACTCTAGGAATATTCATTTTTATGTATTTTAAAGAACTCACACCAAATTTCGAGCTTAGAAAGGTCTAAGAAAGATTAAGCTTAGATAATATACTAATAAGTATTTATACAACAAATAATGAAAAAAGGTTTAATTTTTCCAGGATAAGTTCAATGAGATAAGCACAAACTTATACAAAAGTTTTTGGCAAAATCGAATTTCATCTCAGGTCAATAATTTGACTCAATTATTTACTGAGCTTTTTACTACTATACAAATTTTTTTGAAGGAAAATTGCAAATTTAATAATTACAATCTATTTGCTTAAACTTGATAAAAGAATTGTGGTGCAAAAATTAAATTTTAGCGCTACAATTTGTAATTACACCAGTTTGCGTTTTCCTTAGAGGGCGGAAAAACGAAGCCTAGGTTAGCCTAGGTACCCCAAACGAAAAATGAAACAATGGGCCCTGTATGAGCAGCCAAGTAGGCGAACCAATTGTTGTTCAGATGTTAAATTGTTGTGAATTATTAACTTACCAATTGTGAATTGTTTACAATCCAAGTATTAGTTGAAGGCCTGGTTCTTCAGCCTAGAGTATCGCATTATTCTTTTTAAAAGGTCTAGGATTCAAATTCCTCTTTCTTAAATACCCCCAGTTTTGTTTCTATATAATTTAAAATGGACCCTTTTCTTCTCAGATTTGAACCCTTTTAGTACTCGTTTTTGATGATACTGATTTCTATTCGAGTTTAAATTTTAAAATTCTTTAGATACAGACATGTAAAATAGTTTTGGTGATTTTTTTAATCAAAATATTTTAAGCCCTATTGTTACCATGGGGAAATGTGTTTTATTTCCTTGACAAGTTGTTTAACTTCTTCGTTTATAATACTTCTTAAATATTTAAATTTAACCACGTTTTCTTGTCCCATGTTTTCCCATTAATTGTTATAGAAAAGACTTTTATATACCATAAAAGCATAGAGATGATTTTTTTGAAAAATCTTTAAAGCTTTCAATCTTGAGGAATGATTTGAGAGATTTGTTTTAAAAGTTATCAAAAACCAGAACAATTGGCTGGAAATACGTGAGAAGAAAACCTAATTTATTTTAATATGATAATTGGCTTATAAACTAAAGCTAAATTTTTGAACTTGACACAAAAATTGTATGGAACCTAATATTATGAAGCATTGATTAATATTATTTTACTATCGGATAATCATATTTTGAAAATTGTGTATTCTTTTGGTTTTAAAATATGATATTAAAAATAGTATTATAACTTCATGTTTTCATTACAAGCCTGCCATGACTGGCTTATAAACTATTTAATAAGCCGTATTGAGGTGGAAAACTTAGTTTCTTAAGTACTCGGAAAATTCAAGAAGAATTAGAAAAAATAATCAAATTATAGTTTTTTATTTTATTAAAGCATATTTTTGGTTACTATAACGCGTAAAGCACAGAAAAAGTACAAACAATATATTGATGTGTTTTAAAAGAAAAAGAAGCTGTAAATTTTGTCATTGATTTCATCATAGCTTTTATAGTTTATTAAGTTATTTTGTATTGTATACTTTAACCCTTTTTTTCTTGCTTTTTTATAGGTACTGGAACGTTCGGACGTGTGTGTTTATGCCGACATAAACTATCCGACAAATATGGAGCAATGAAAATTTTATCGATGGCTGATGTGATTCGAATGAAACAAGTCGAGCATGTGAAAAATGAAAAATCAATTTTACAAGAAATCCGACATCCGTTCATTGTAAATCTGTAAGTGAATTTATCTTCTTTTTTCTTTATACTCATAGTTAAATCTTTATGCAAAACGTAATTTTATTGCATTGTTGCGTTAGTTGCAAAAAAAAACGAGCTTAATTCATCGATTTGGCAAAGGTTTCCATAAAAATACGAATGGGGACAATGTTTTCTTTGTAGCAATTTAATTTGATTATAATGAATCGCCTGTAGGTGTGTGGCTGCTATTTCATTTATATTTGTCAAGTACCTGTTCGATGTGGAAATGTGTTCTAAGATGAATTTTCATAATTTGGCATAAACACCAAAATAAATTTATAATATCAATGATTAATTACGGTTATGTGCGTCGAAAGATTTATTACTATTTTAGAATTAGAAATCAGAATTAAGGTTTCAATTTTGCTTACAATCTATATTGTTTCATAATTTTCGAAGGATTTCCAAATAATATAATAACAGTCGTGGTTTTTTCTGAATTTTATGTGAAGGATAGAAAACAGCCATGTTTTCAACTTAGGATAGTTAAAAGTATAAAATTTATCTTACAGATGAGTTTCTACTAAAAATCTATCTAAAGAATATGGTTTACCTATCAAAGAGTGAAAATACCGGCCTTTATTATCATATTGTTGTTCTAATGTTGAAAGTGTTTTAATGAATTATTGATAACTGTAAAGAATAAAAGTTTAATTTCAAACAAATAATTTTGTAATTGATAACAGTATTCAAATAAAATTTTAAAATTTACCATCGCATCTCAAATGATTTACCGAGTTATACTTTTGGTTTACGAAACATCCATATCTTTTAGTGCAGTATAGGAAACTTTTAAGTGAGAACAACTCTTTAATTACCTTTACTTATTTTTAAAAATTTAATTAATCATGTTTTAAAACTATTGAATGTTGGCTAATATTATTTCATTTACAGCTACTTTTGGTAAATGAAACTAAATATTATTATTATTATTTGTTGGCCAACCTACATGGTTTTAACTAGGTGCAATAGGTACTCAAGAAACACAATAAGCTTTGAGGTATCATTATGAGCTTTAGCTAAGAGCTTTTATATCAATTCAGTTCAATGATTTTCTCGCGTTTTCTGAATTCATATTATTGAAGAGATACATGATATCTTATCTTTTTGTAGATCAAAAATCAACAGATTATTATTACCTTGGAAGTTCTGGGGATTTCAGGTTGCTAATTACGAATATTAGACCCGTTTAGCTCTAAAATGTATTTGATTCCAAAGAATCTTATCTATTAGATTAATTATCAAAATGTGTAAGCTAAGTACTAAATTTAGTAGTTCTGGGAATCGCTGATTGCGAACATAAGGTATATAACGTTATTCTAATTTTTTGTAATGAGTTACTTGATAAAAGTTCTAGGATAAGTGGTTTCTAGAAGCTAGACCCTTAGATATGTCGAGAAACTTAATGAAGCTTATGTATATCCGTAACTATCGACTCCTAAGACTGCTGCATTTGTTTTGGACTCATTATGGGTAAAATTTAACTAAATCTCCAGGAGATGAGGTGTTTAAATCCTCAGATATATCAAAGAGCTTAACAAATCCATATAATCGTAATCAGTGACCCAAAAATAAAAACATAAATATCAGCTGATTTGGTAAATTTTCATTTATCTCTTAAAATTGGGCACTAAAACATTTTTCGTTACACCAATGCAATATCCGGTTGTAAAAAATAAAAATTGGGAATATTTTTTGATTGGTTTTATTTTTAACTACTTATTAAACTACTAAAGAGTAAATAGAAAAAAATGATTAAAATTTCATTTTAAAGCGGTATTGTTTTAAAATTTTTTTTTGTTAATTAAAGTTTATTCCTTTTATTAGTATCTCATCAGATTAAGATGTCCGGTTGAATACTAAGATTAAATTTCATTTAGGTTCGAATATTTTAGGGGTTAGATTTGTAGGTCTTCAAAAGAGCAAATTCTGAAAATACGAAACTAGAGCAAAAGCTTTTTACTATTTTCTGGTGGTATTTTTTCAAATTACTTTTTAATACATTATGTAGACGGGTGGTTCTTAACCTTATTGTAGGTCCTGATCCCCATAATTTCATTTGCGTATTTACCAAATCCTTCTTCATTGGAAAAACAAATTATGATTTTTTAAAATTCTAATCATAGATGTATATTCTAAATATAGAAGAACTAAATGAAAAAAAAAACTTTAAGAACTCGCCAAACCCGCGAGACTGACTCACCGAACACCGAAAACACCTAAAGTTGTACTCAATTTAAGAACTAGTGTTGTAAACTACAGAAGGGTGGAGAAATGAACGATTTTTTCATCGGTGATCTTAACTTTATGTACTATCAATACTTAATGATACTATTTGAAATAGGCATAACTGTAGATTTTCAACAAGAAGTTAAAACGGAGATATTTTTAAAAAATATATATTTTGAAATTGATTTCATTAATAAAATTCGATAGCCTTGTGCTTTGTACATATTGCATGAAATTATGTTACTAAATTAAGCGGGCAACACGAAGATATTACCATAAAACCGATAATAGACAAGGGCAGATTTTAAATGCAAAACTTAAATGCGGAAATGAACACATCTGGCGATCACACTTAGACTAATTTAACTAAAAATTGGCAACGCATTTGATTCAAAGCAAAAAGATACGACTCCTCCTCTATAAGCATTAAAGAAAAAAAAAGCGTGCAATCAATTTGGATATTAGCAATTTATTTAATTAAATATTTTGATTAAATTTATTTTCATAATTGAAGAAAAGTTAATTTTCAAGAAAAATATCAAGTTTCCGTGAATGTAATATTATTAGAATGGGAATTGAAGTGAATAGAAAAACGGGGAAGTGGAAACTAATAAAGTTGGTATTTATTTCCTAAAGCTGAAAGCTTGAAATGTTAGTTTTAACAATTCAAGATCGAGGAAGCTGTAATTGATTAAAGTTGAAGAATATGAATTGACGTAATTTCCATTTCAATAAAAACATATCTGACATCGTTTACAGAATACCAAATAATGTGAGAAATTCATTTTCCGATGTAATATTTTCTTTCGCTCCGAATTTAATATATTTACATATCCATTGGAAATTTAATATTATTGTACTACAATTTGATTTTGTTATTATGCGAAGCACGTTTGACGTCACTAATGCGATTGCCAATAAAAATTGACTTACTCAGTATAGTTAGCGATTTTCACCGAACAAGTTTACGTTGATGGAGACCTTGACCTGCCAGATTTGATTTATATTTTCATATAGGAAAATCAAAAATAACATTACACAAATTTATTGTGTGTTTGCGTTGTGAACTAAAGCGAATATTAAAAGCGGAGACGTTTGCTTGGCACATGAGAACTTGCAGAATAATTTATGACGTTTTACTTTCCAAGTTTCGAAATTCGATTGAGGAATCTTATGATTTACTTTAACTAATTAGTCGTTCTAGAACAACAGCAAAACGAGAAGTAAATGTTCGTGAACAATCTATCAATAGCTGCATTGTTGGAAGGAGCTTTTTCTTTGAAGGAGTTAATATTTTCTTTTTCACATTACTTAATTCACAAAGGAAAAATATATACTTGCAGTATGCATCGACCGTTTTAAATAAAAAGAGAAACATTTTTTAAACAGAAGTAACTTTTAATTGGTTTTCATTGGTGTTATATTCTTTGTAAAATGCCATATTTTTTTATCGATTTCTCTATCCTTTTAAGAAATTTGAATTAAATAACTCGGTTCTAGAAAATCGACCAAAGGCGTGTTCAATCATACAAGAAGGATGATTCCGTTGTATTAACCCTTAAAATTTGAAATTGGTTACAAACTATAAATTTATATATATATATATATTTTAACGAAAAACAAAATTATTTCTCGTAATTTGTCAAATATCAAAAATTGCGTGGTAAATCTTTCAATTTTCCTTGAGAGTATTAAAGGTCCTACTGACTTTATTTTCCAAAATTTTTCTTCCGTTGGTTGAAAAGTTGATAAAAGGGAAACCAGCTTTTAATTATACTAAAAGCTCGCTAGCTATTGGTTTAAATAAACAGTTATATAGTAATGGTAAGCTTACGGGTGGTTAAGGTGGCCGCTGGAAATCTGGTAGGTGTTGATTTCGGTTCTTATAAAGAGCAAATTTTGAATATTTCTGGACACGATTTCTTATTAACCCTAGAGTTTTTGAAAGCTGTGGCCATTATAAAGAGATGATAAATGATATAAATAACATTATAATGAATTTGTTTTTTTATTCCTTTGTTATATTATGTGTGGTACTTAAAGTTCAATTCTCAATTTTTTGTTAGTTTCACTACATTAGTGTTTCTTAACCTCGGGGACCCGCATTCTTGGGGGTGCAAGAGAAACTCATAAATTTTTTTAATAAATTTCGAAAAAAGATATTTTTCTAACTCTAAAAAGAAAAAAAAAACACATTTGTCAATTAAGTTTAGAGACCTATTTTGGAAGGGGTGCGGCTCACTTAAAAGGTTAAGAAACACTGCATTTCATCAAAGGTCCCCAATCTTTTACGAATCATCGCCCTTTATATGAGAAGAAAATTTTAATATTCCTCTATCCCACAATATTTTGTTATACTGATTTCTTAAGAAAAAGAAGCACCTCAAAATTATCATCGACACCTCCTTTTTTTCGTCTTTTAGAAAATCCAAGCTCTAACTGGAGGGTGATATCATCCCGATTGAAACCCGAAACAGTATATCATTGAAAAGTGGTTTATTGGAAAAATTAGGTCTAAAATTAGTTACACAATTGGTCTTATACCTAGTTGGAATATATGTTGTAAAGTTTAAGGGTTAGATGATAAACTGTCCTTGCTTAATTGTCATGAATTTGTATAGTGGTGAACCATAAAAAAACACCCGTCTTAGAAAAGAAATGTAGATTTCGAAAATTTACCATATGGAAACATGGGGAGGCTTCGGAATGTTGTTTTCTAGAAAAAAATTATCGAAGGCTTTGGATGGATGTAGTAAATAGGGTGAAAAGTTATGTTATAGGAGTGGGTCTTCAAATTTTTGGAATGCACACAAATACTAGTACTTTTTTTGGCCACGAGACGTCGTGACCAAAGTTTTTAGTTCCTAATAGCAATATGTGAGTATATCTATACATAAACAGGAAAAATAATTAATTTTTCATTAAAACAATTTAAAATAGCTAGGAGATTAATGCCCCAGAAATTGGACAAAAAAATTGCAATTTTTGCAAGAATTGATTTTACAAATCAATTCGCAACTTCTTGTCAGTTATTATCAGTTATAAGTCACCTAGCTGACGAAGCTTTGAAAATTAAGAAATTAGCGAATTTGCGTACCATATTCCAATTCCTGTGTTAATGTTTTTTATTCATACTTTGAAATATTTCATTTTCATTTAATTTTTGAGAAGAATAAAATAATAATATAATCTTATATGAAAGAAATGCAAACATTTGAATTTCTTTAGTCAAATTATGTTAATTCTGTTTAAATAATTACTAATTTTATGTTTGCGAATTTAATTTATTCTTTGTTTATAGTAAAAATAGAATTAAAATCGCTTAAAATGATAATTGGTTTTCTTTCGGTTGCCAACCGGAAGATGATGTTTACTCAAAAATTTGAAACTTAAAAAAGTTTTACTGATTTTCGTTTATTTCATTTCGTTATCGTAATCTTTGCTAATTTTAAATCGTTATTATTATTCTGCTTATGTTATGTAACAAGTGTTTGTTTAGCTTTTAACCATAAAACGGTATTTGTACTTAATAAATCATACACAATATGAGTGTCTATAATTTTTCTCATTTAAAAAAATCTTATGAAAACATTGTTTTTGTGGCAAATTTATAATTAATATTTTGAAAAATATAATTGATAATAAAACGTTTTAATCATACCATCAGATACTTAATGTCATGCTAAAATTGTAGGTATATATGTTGACGATAAATTATCTTGCAAATAGTTGAGATCTCATTCCATAAGTACTATTAGTAAATTTAAAGTGAAATTGCTAAGTGTTCACTTCCTTAATTTGCAGCATTTCAAATAAATATTTATTAAATCGTTTAAAGTTAAACTCAAGATAAATATGAGTTATGGCTCATAATCTTGTCGATATCTTGAACAAATGTGCTAAATGGAAGATCACGTTTGCATCTGAGTGCCACATTATCCTATCACTAAACGTTTTGATTGAGCTTTAAGTATTTGTGGTAATAGATCTCTACACTTTATGATTATTTTGAGAGGAAATTTTAAATAACGATTATTTCCAGTCTTTATCCCACAAAATTATATTTTTTGCCAGAGCAAATTCCGGGAATATAAAATGGTTGAATTAAAAATGTATCACTATTTCCAATATGAAACTTTTTACATATTATCTTTAAGTTATTATTTCCATTCATTTTCTTGGCATTTTTAAAGGAAAACCCAAAACCCAATTACCCTAAGGACCTCTGCTAAGAGTTCCTCTGCGCTGCGGCCCAAAAGATCTATTGCGCACCAGTTTTGTTTTTAGTTCCAATATATAATTAAGTTTCCGACATATATAATTATTTATTAATTAAATGATTATGATTCGGACACAATAAATAAAATATTTATCATTATTGAAATTTGTTTGTTATTCTATTTCTCAACTTCTTAAATCCCATACAATCTTGATTTAGAATTTTCGGACAATTGTAAGAAACTTCAAATAAGCTCATAACTATCATAAAAATAATGCTCTTGTTTATGACCTGTAAATATTTTAAAGAGCAATAAATGTTATATAAATAAAACTTTAAAAACATAATTAGATCAATTAATTAAGAAATCAACTTCCTTAAAATTATAATTCCTTAATCTAAATTATCTACTAACAGAAATACTCTTAAAAATGTTATAAAAATCCAATTGATTTTGATAAAATATGTATAAAATTATCATTTAAAAAATTATAAAATTAATTTTTATTAACTAAAAAAATAATAGTGCGTTTCTTTAATAATTAATTTTTGCTTAAACGCCAATATTTTACATCGTAAATGGTCTTATTCACTAATTTACGTTAATCACTTATATTGTAAAACTAGTTGAATATTTTTAGTTTATAACGTAATTACTTAATTAACTATACCATTAATTAAATTATTTAATGGATCAAATTATAAAAACGAGAAATTTGTTCGCTAAAACATACATTTTAAATACACAGACGAAATGCGTTATAATATTAACCATACAAAAACTAATTATAAAGTCATTAACGTTTTGGCCATAACGAATTTTAATTTTCCGATTTTTTCCGAAACGTAAAAAGTTTTTCTCCTGTAAATCAATTATTTTTTCCTATATATGAATGAATACACAACATATTAATTTAAGAAATGAGTGATACTGTTGTTGATTTTCTGAAATAATGACGTCAATAATTTTCGAAAAAGAAATCATCACGGGAAAAACATATTTAGCCTTAGATACGCTTTTGGATTTTTATGGTCCATAACTTAGTGATTTTTGTTTTTCGAGGTGATTTATTTTTATTATGTGTTATCAAATATTTCAATTGAGTTTACTACAAAAAAATATTTTCATTAAATTGAAAATATTCCAAATAAAAAATAAGCTTCACAAACTTATTACTTGTTGTCCTTTAAGAAACATATTAAAATGATTATGACTTTAACGACTTTGGTGTTTGTGGGTTGCACTTAAGAAAATCTATGTTTCGTTTCCAAAAAAGCCGATTACGTTAAGTAAATAAAATATTTTATTTCAAAACTGAAAAATATTATTATTGTTAAATCGTGAATATCATTTAGATTGTAGACTTCAGATTCAATTGCGTTTTTCAAACGCTTTCGAAAGAAAAGAAATATAATTTTATTTTTAACCATGTTTTGAAAGGAAATGACAAATATACAACGCAAACGATCTATGAGGTGCTAAATGATAACTTTACTCAGAAATGTATTATTTTTGTAAATATTAATCAAGATCTTAGACAAGTGTATTCAACTTTCCGCGAAACAGGTATAAATCAAAAGTTATTGGCTGCGTATACTAGTAAATAATAATCAGAACTGGTTCTAGCTAATTTGGAACTTATAGTGAAGTGTTTTATTAATAAAAGTCATTAAAAACTCAAGAACATACAATTGGCTTCCCACTGTCAATTGAATATGAATAACAGTATAAATAAAACTATCAGATAGGCCAATATAGATCATAGGTTTAGGGATAGCTCCTTTCATAGAACAGTGATTCTGATTGGCAAAAATTATTTTTAATTTTCCTTTGTTTTAAGAAGGGATTAGTTTTTAATAATTAAAAAATGAAAACTCAAAAAAAATAGAAGATTTTTTCACTCTTCTTTATTATCGCACAATTTAGTGATCCGAAATTGATCATATTAGTAGTACCGGAAAGTAATTTAACTTTTTTAAAATACAACTAAAACACAAAATTTTGTTTCCACTTTTAATTTAAAAGCATTGATATAATCAGCCTCAATAGTATCAACGTTTTGACATCAAGTGTGAAAAAAATGAATACCAATTAATAGAAAAAATTAATTCGTTACTAAAGAAAATATCGGGAAATTAAATTTTGAACATCACTCTAGCATTTAAATTTTTTATCACTTAGTAAATGGTGTAACGCTTGAAATAAAAGAAAATTTGATGGAATAACTTTAAACGATTATAGTGGGTGAAGTAAGATCTCATCCCCCTTAATTTATTAGTTTATTCTAGGGCTTTTCTTCTGCAGAGAAGTCTTGCATTACCATGTTGCAACATATAATTTTCTCTGTTAACAATTCTTAAGTTTAACATCCTTAAGTTAACAGTTCTTGGTTAACATTTTAGGTAATTGGGTGGTCAACCAAAATTGATGAGGAATATTTGACAACTCTTCAACTTTCTGGCATACATTTGGCACCATTTTTTCCGTTACCTTCTTATGAGTAAATTTTTTTGCCATTCTTCGTTGGTAGATCATTTTTAAAACATTTTCTTTAATTTTTTTTTGAACATATAAACCTAATGCACGTTTTTCATAAAAATTAAATAAGAAATCAAAGTCAGTTTCGTACTCTGAATGGTTGGTACAGAAAAGTGTCTAAAGCTCGTTTTTATTATTATTATTATTTTCTCACTAATTTTGATAGCAAAATGGAATTTTCTCTTAATTCAATTAAACATGAGATACACTTCAATTGTAGTTCATTTAACATTAAGTAATTGCCTATAGTCTATTAGGCAAATAAACTTTAACGTCAAAGCATTATTTTATAATGTTTTATCAGTTGTAAATGACATATTTGTTGTTTTCAAGTAGAATAATTGCCCTTTAATAGTATTGAAAACTACTGTAAAAGAATAATTCACCACGGATAGTTATGTGATTTTCTGCTATTGTTCATTTTTTACTTTTAAATACTTTAAATATTTGAAAAGCTCATAAAATTTGCAATTGTTATCATCACTTGGTGATAAATCTCGGTTGAAAATTTTTCTTCAAGGTGAGATAACAATAATAATTAATTATTAGAAATAGTTTGTATCCACTCCAGGGGAAATCCAAGTGGAAGTATGCTAATTTCTGATGGAATTAAGAGTTTATTTGGAACCTTTTTATCAATACATATATGAAAAATGTGCCAAGAATGGGAAAAATAAGTTCATTATTATGATAAGTGAAGAAAATTTCGATCCAAAATTCTGGTTAAATGAAAATTCATACTTTAAGCATACAGAATAGTAGAAGTATGAATTAGTCAAGCAATGTTCTAACGTCTGATAACAGCACACACTGCAATACAAGAAGATATTAGCCAATGGGATTGAGAGATTTAAAGATGTTCATTTGTTTTGACTAATGAAATTTTGAAAGTTTTGTAAAGCCATTCCCAAAATCAATATTTACATTGTTTACATATTCAAAACGATTGGCTTTAAGCATAAAAGAGGTTTTACTTATTTTTTTCCCAGTATACTACATAGCACCCTTTAAAAAATTTGAAAAAATTAGGCACTTTATGGATAGTATGCAAAACTTAAAACTAAAAACTTTTTAAAGCGGTACCAAATTTTTTTCATGAATAAAAAATTAAGCTTTTATAAGATATAATTAACACCAAAATCATATTAAAATTTTAAATCAATTGGATAGGTAAGTTCTAAAAAAAAATTCTATCTTTCACATAATATTTTCTTAAAATCAATTTGAGATGGAAATCTGAAACTTCCAGGATCATAGTATTTTATTATTACATATACACTTCTATAATTTCATTAAAATATCTTTTCGGGGTCGATTCATAATGCTTAAAGCTCTGAACTCTTTTAGCTTATTTATTTTGGAATTTATAACTATATAGTTGACTTGTATTTTTTTCCATAGAGCTTTTATAATAAAAAGCTCCATTTTTTCATCTGTAAGGTGTTTGTAGAAGATATTTTATTAAAGTTGAACCTTTGTTAACATTGCCTTGTATTTTATTTTTGTGTGGACATCTTTTATATTGCTTTAATCTTTCATTATCTTTGACGGTTTTTTTTTTTGAAAATTAAATAAGAAGTTTTGTAACTTTGTTTTGACGTTACCAATAAGATACTGTAACAAACACATTTGATTTATACTCGTAAAACTAATAAATATTTACTGCTTTATTTTTTGTTTCAATCCAATTATGAAGTTTTATGTTTGTATATGATGTCTAATTCAAAGCTTTTTTTTAAATGATTATAGCAATATTTATGACTTCTATTCTCGAAAAAGAAATGAGAGATTAGTTGAGAAAACCACACACAGTTACTCATGGCGGAAACGGAAAATTTATGAATTTAATATCTAAAATTAACTGTTCAATTTTTTTTTATTTTCAGACGATGGTTTTCTAGAGATGACACATGCATTTATATGCTATTCGACTACGTCAGCGGGGGTGAGCTGTTTTCATATTTGAGAAATGCCGGAAGATTTAGCAGCTCAACGGCAAACTTTTACAGTGCCGAAATTGTATCAGCCCTTGAATATTTGCATTCGAAACACATCGTGTATCGAGACTTAAAGCCAGAAAATCTTTTGATTGATAAAGATGGTCATTTAAAAATCACCGATTTCGGATTTTCAAAGAAGTTAACGGATCGTACGTGGACGTTGTGTGGCACACCGGAATATCTAGCACCGGAAATCATCCAATCGAAAGGACATAATAAAGCGGTTGATTGGTGGGCTTTAGGTATGTTTTTTTTCTTCTCATTTTCACCATGTAAAATGTTTAAAATTAAATGCAATAACTGATCGTAATATATCTAACACGTGTCAAAAAGAAATAGAAAATTGTTATAAATAAACCGTTATACATTATGGCTGGTGCAATTATCACGTTGTTAAGTAGAGACTTTTCGGTCGTTAAATTGTATTTGAACAATTTATGACAAACAAATAATTCTCTAAAGTTCGTATTTAAGTTATAAAAGAAGCCATATCTCATGTTTTCTTGGACAATTTTAAAATTATATACACCAAATTTAAAGTAAATTTTATTTTTACTTTTTTCTTATCGCCTAGTAGTTAAAACCAATTTTGTAAATCTTGAAGAATGAAAGTTCATTAGAAGAATTTCTAAGAGTTTAAGGTAGAAATTAGAAAAATACATTTTTGTCATATGGATTTCATTTTATTATAAAAATATCCAAATAATTCATTTTACAAAATAACAAGAGTAGTAGAAAAAGGATATCCTTTATAAAGATACGAATTGTACACTAAAATTATTGTTTGATGTTTTTCAAACTCACCTCCATGAATTCCTCTGATTTTGAATTATTCAATAAAACCATCAAAGAATCAAATGATGGATCTTTCTAGGAATTTAAGAGGTCTCCGGGTTATAATTGAATCTTTAAAGATGAAATTATAGTGAGAAAATTAAAGATTTTCTATTCTTGTTAGAGATCCCTAAATTTTTTGTTTCATCGATTGTTTGTGATATAAGGCGGTTTTGGGTAAAACCCTGTTTAACTAATATTGAATCTTTAAAAATTCATCAATGAGGATCCAATTATATTTTGGATTAGTAAAATCTATAGGTTTTATTGATATTTTTATTAAAATAAATCAAATTAAAATTATGTGTATATTTGGTATTTATTAAAAATCATCCAAACAAAAAATACAAGGCTAAAAGGGGTTCAAGCACTTAGTGGATCGGTAAAGAAGGAATCATTTTATAGTAAAATCTGGTATAGAAAATACGGTTTATACTACTATACATTACTTACTATACATTGTAATATTTTATTAACAATTTTAATCTGTCGTTTTCATAGAAATAGTATAGTAATGTTATCATCATAATAGAATGGACAGTTGAAGGTAATTTTAGGATAGTTGATTATCACCTCAAAAAAAAAAGATTTAGTGTAATACTTAGACTTCTTAGAAAATATAAAATAAAATATACCTTCGTTGTTTTAAAATACGTACTTCTGTGGCTTTCCCAGGTCTTCATTGTATGTATACCATTGATTTAATTTTAAAAAATCATATTTTATCGAAAAACTTTTGTCCATTTTTTTTCATCATCATTTTTTAATTGTTAGCAGGTAAGTGGCCATAAAAGGATGTAAGTCCATACACCAATAATTAATTCCGCAACGATTCGGTCCCTTATTTGACCTTCATCAGGCTTCGAAAAATTGTTTTTTTTTGCTATGATTTTTTAGAAGCCTGATGAAGGTCAAATAAAGAGCCGAAACGTTGCGGAATTAATTAATGGTTTATGGATTTACATCCTTTAAGTCCACTTTCCTGCTAATAATTAAAAAATGATTATCATATTTTATTTTTCCAATTACAAAGGGTTAAGTTAATGAGAATATGAAACTGTTGAGGTCAGTACTTCCAACAAGGTTAAGAACCCCTGATTTAGATGTTAAATTTCTGACAAACCAGATTTTTTCCACTTTCCTGGTTAACCCCTATTTCCATCTAATCTTATTTGTTTTTTCACTTGGGCTTCCTCATCAACATCAAGACCATCATCGACTTCTGGGGGTTGAACGACCCACTTTGGGGATTCATTTATATTGAATTTTATAATATACAATTATTTTAGCAAAAATTTATTTGCTTAACTTTCTTTGTCACTAAACTATATGATTCATATTTTATCTATTTTACTTTGACATCATTAGGTAGTTTTGCACTTCAGTATTGATGATTTTAGGTTCAATCGATATGAATGAGTCGATCTTTAATATATAATTGGCAATTAAAATTGAATATATTACTAACTTTATGCTAAACCACAACATATTACCAAATTTCACTGTTTATGAATAACTTTCATAAAAAACACGTTTAATATTCTAAGAATTGAAATTTTAAGTATTTTTGTATATCTGAAATAAAACGTATCGTTAATATTTATATCGTTACTAATTGTGAAAATCTTATGCCATTTTCCATACTTAACTCAAAAAACAATAGAAATCCAATACTTTGCCTGAAAGTTGCAATTATTCTCAAGTCGTTTGATATGCACATTATTTTTCACCATTAAAATGAAAATTTATGTTTAGTCTTAATTTATGTGAATGATAATAATTTATTTTTAGTCAACAGATGTACAAACGCAAAAACTCATTTCGTTTAAACTTAACTTAAAGATTTCGTGACTTCAAAAAAAAAATAATAGCAAAACGTTATAAATCACGAGATGCAAAACAATTACATATTTTCATTTTAAAAATAATATACACAGGTAAATTTATTAGCAGATAAAATTTCGTAACTGGAATTATTTTTTCTGTATTCTATCAGCAAAAAATAACGTAAATTAATAATTATGTGCGACTAAACGTCTAGTTGGAGGAAACAATAATTTATGCTTTTAAGCCAAACCGCACACATTAATTTTAAGACAAGATATTAATTCTGAAAGTAGGTTAAGTCTATTCTTATTACTTTCCTCGTACGCATTAATTTTTCTTGTTTCTTGTTTTAAGCTCTTTTTCTCTTTTAATATTATTTATAAAATTTACTAAAAAACACTTATTTTCATTTCCATTTAAATAAAACCGTTTTGATATCATCCCAAACAAAATTAGTGCATATTTCATCACATTTATTTTTGGTGCATCCTAATGATGTAATACAAACTAATTAAATTTCCATTCATTAAAATTTGTTTTAAAATAAAAAAAATGGGTCACATTAGTTTCTTTAATGCTTTTTTGTAATCATTTTATTTATAAAAATAATAACTGGTTTACGCTTTGTAACACAAAAATCATTGAGTTAAAAACTGAAATTAAAAAGGTTTAATTTGGGAAAATATTCAATCACTTTTACTTAATTAAATTCGTATTAATGCTTATGATAGTATGTGGCGAAAGAAAGCGTTAATCTTTAATGAAATGTTTGATGTTAATTAATTTTTAAATTATAAACTTCACGAAAAACATAATGAAATTTCTAATTGATGGGAATACGAAAAATGATAGAAATCATTTTCGATTTGCTTTCATTGATTTATTCTTACAAATCCATTGAGAAAAATTCCGCGGAGATAAATATTATGAATCTCAGTTATTTAAAAACGATGTTTTTACACTAAAGTGAATATTGACGGATTCTGTTAGTATTTCTATTTTAAGAATTATAAATTTAATTTTATCGAAGATAATAAGTTTTGATTTTTTAAATAAATATATTGAAATAAACGTTTTATTAGATGAATAAATACTGAGAATTTGTACAGTTATTAGATATGAAGAAGTATAATATTTGAAGTAATTTTTATTTAAAAAAGATCAGATAACGTAACATTAAAAATATTGTGCAATAAGAAACGAATTATTTACTTTTTTAATTTTATAAAGCAAAATAACGATTCACATTGAAATGTATATAAGACTAGACGCTGCTTGGATTTTCATCAGAGATAAGTAATGGAAAACCATAATAAATACTCTGATTTATGTTTATTTTCCGATGATAACCTTTTTACTTTTATTTAACATTTTTGAGAATATTTACAAAACTTTTTTATGGACATTAATTTGTTACAATATTTTATTAGTTTGCTAACAACACGTTTTTATGTGAACTATACCTACATAGATCCGTTAGTCAAGAACAGTGATTCTTATCCTTGCTAGTGGTACTAACTCCACCCTTTTCTAGACTATTTAACTTTTAATTCATTTTTAATGATTATTTCAAATTCCAAATAAAGGCAATTATTTCTTGTAAGGTGCATTAAATGGATAAAAAGAACAAAAACAAAAAACCGAACCCGCGAGACTGACTCACCGAACTTCTGATGTTTGATCGAACAAAGGTTAAGAACCACTGGTCTAAAAAGAGGAGGCTCCTCCGGTACTTGCCAACATCCATAGATATGAGTCAATAGCAATTGATTATTTTTTGAAGTACATACTATTATGACTGGTCCTTCGGACTAGTCCTCATTAATTGGTTTGTCATGCAAATATTTTTTTTTAGATTGTAAAATTGCAAGCAATAGTGGCAAAAGAATAACCTGATTATACTTATTCACGAACTCCCAATGAGTTGGTAGGCTTAGAAATGATTTTCAATGGTTCAAGGACTAAAAAAATTCCTTCTATCATGGTGGTATTCGCCTTCCAGAAGGTTGGTAGGTTAAATAATAGAACATTGAAGATGCGAATTAGTCGGTGTGGAAGTTTTATGAAGCAGCTTGGTGAAAACTAATTTTTGAATAAAAACGAAGGACCAACATCCATGGAAATAAGTTTAAGGAAATTGATTATTTCTTAAAGTACAAACTATAATGGCTGCTCTTAAGAAAATTAATCCTCGTTAATTGATTTTTCATGCGAATATTTTTTTTTGATTGTTTAATTTTAAGCAATAGTGGTAATAGAATAACCAGGCAGGCTATATTTTTTCACAAATTCCAAATGTATCGATGGTATTAGAAGTGACTTCCGGAGTTTCGAGAATTAAAAAAATTCAGACTAGTATACACTTATGGTGGAATTTGCCTATCAGAAGGTTGAAAGGCTGAAAATTTGAATATTGAGTATGAGAATTAGTTGGTATGAAAGTTTTGTGAAGCTGTTTGAACACATTTTTAATTAAAAATGAATATACTATATAAGGGATCTGGTGCTTTTTCTACTTCCTCAATAGCGTACTATTGGTACCAAGTGCGAATTTTAGGTCGGGGGGGGGGGGGGTACGTGCCCCTAGGGTATTTTTGTGTACTGTGGAGATTCCATAATAATACATACTTAGAAGCAAATAAAATTATTAAAAATGTGAAAATATATGAATAAAATATCAGAAAGAACATTAGTGAAACTCTAGTCTATTTCTGGCTGGAATTGCGATTTTTTTTCGTGATCCCTTTCACGCACTTGCAAATGAAAGATTATATTGTGCCCCCCAGAGAAAAATCTTGAATCCGCCCTTGAATGGTACAATGACGAAAAGACGACGTAAACCCGAAAATGGTACTTCGGTACAAAAAACTTATGAAAAATAAGTTCCTCATCAAGCCTGGGAAAAATAGCTCATATAATTAATAAAAGCTGATTTTGCCAGCTGTTTTTCCTCATGAAATTTTCACTCCTATTTGGAGGAGAAAATTTTGCTTTTAGGGTAATTGTGCCTTGTTGGTTTTCGGTTTTTGAATTATCGATAATCACCCCCCAAACCATCGGTCTAAAAATTATGGTATTTTTTTTTAAATCGATAAGACTATAAAGTAAGTTTAACTTCAATTGTATTTATTCTAGTCGTAAAGCATCCGAATATCTAAGTGTAAACAATATATTAAGTAAAAGAAAATAAAACATACTTAATTTTTTATTATATTTGACAAAGTTTGGAGACTTTCTATCCGCAGACGATTTCTGAAACTGTCATAAACCATGACTGCGTATATCTTGAAACGAATCTCTGTTTTATTTTTCTCAATTTTTTCATTTTGCCAATACAATAAATTAAATCAAACACACAATATTACTGAAAGAGAAAAGAAACTCTCGAAAAAAAAATACTGACTTGGAAATTGTTAATGACATTAATTTTTTTAGCACTGGCCTTATTCCAGATTATAATGTGGTAAGGAATTAATTTCAAAATTTATGTTGGCTAAAATTATTTGGCATAATACTGAAATATCTTGAATAGCTGGAGACAACGTTGAAATTATTGCCTATTCTATAAAATAAATTACTAGAATCTGCTAATGGATGCGATTAAGTTATTGCGATTTCATAGAATACTCGTCTGGACTTCCGTGTAGTTAGGCACAGTTGTAGTTGAACCTCACTTTTCTTAATGATTTTAAAATATTTGCATAACATGCATTTTTTATACTCTTACTTTTGTAACGAGTAATTCGTATCTTTCTCACTTTTATCAGATAAATAAGTATAGAAAATAAGTAGATCTGATAAAATCAAGTTATTTATGCATACACAATGCAACAAGCTATAAATTCAAAATATTTAATATTCAAAACTTTTGAAACATTTAATTTTTTGGAGTTTTTCCGAGATTTTTCCGACAAAACAGAACATGATAAAAGAATGGAAAATTTAAGTACCTACATATGCAGTATTTTTTGAAATTGTACACTTGCAAAATGCAAATATAATTTAAATGACTTAAACCTGATATCTTTCCATACTATCCTTGTTCTGTTTTGTTAAATAATCAAGATATTCTATGGACAATATCAATAATTTCAATCAAGTATGATTAAAATAAGGAAAGTCATTGCATTATGCATAGCTGCATCACCAGTGTTGGTTAGATGTACATAGAAAAAGATCAATAAATAATTAAAAAAAAATGTTATGAAGATCGGAAAGAACAGAACATGAAAAAAAATAATTCATAATCAGTACAAAATTGTAATACACATGCAGTGTTATTTGAAACTGAATTTAAAAACAGACAGGGACGCAAAGTAGCTACATTTGCTATCTTTATTAAGTATACATAGAAACTGGTCAGCAAATATTGAAAAACATGTTATGTATTGATTTTCAGAAAAAGCCCGAAGATGAATACTAATTGATCCAAATCAATAATAGGCTAACATATTCAGGCTTTTATCGTTAAGATTCTTTAGTTAAAAAGACCTTAAATTAATGGAAAAGAAAAACATTAAGTTTCCCCTACCAACCCTTCAAATCAAAATACTAAGACTTTTACGACTATTTCATTGATTTTTTTAAAATTATATTTAAATTATGATGCTATCTTACATTACTTTTGAATATTTCGTAACAAATATCATAATATCACATTAAATTTACTTCAACATCAGTCAAAACGATTATGTATAAGGTCTTAATTTCGGAAATACTTCAGATGTATAAATATCTACTTTTACGTTTCAAACTATTAACCTGAAGTTCCTTAATCAATTTCTTTTAAATTTTAATCCTCGATTTATCCTTTTAGTGCTGAATATCCAAATACGTAAGACTTTCCTAAATAATTTCTTGATACTTGATTTTTACATCAATTGTGTTTTGTGGCGAAAAGTAGTTTTAGTTTCGCGCGTGATTGAACTCGTTTCTCAACGTTTCTTCGTTCGCTCTTGCTGAGGTTTTAACCACATACAATATTAGATTTTCGGCTCATGTGTACTTTAGCACACCCACAATCTGACAACGTTGCATTTTCGACTATTTTTTTAATTTAATTCGCAATTAAATCGGTTCATAATGAAAATTTAACCACAAAAGAGAGAATTATACCATATTCGAATTGAAATAACAAAAATATCGCGAATTAAATTAAAAACAAAGTCGAAAATGCAACGTTGTCAGATTGTGGGTGTGCTAAAGTATACTTGAGCCAGATTTTCTTTGCCAAAATGTAGGGAAGAGTGGGGTAATTGGAGTTATCTAAAGTTAAGTAAAAAATAAAAAATAACTTAGGTTACAATAATTTATTTTTATTACACTACTTAACATTTTAGTTACTTGACTTTCAGTAATTACCAACAAATATTAAAAAACATATCTTTTGGTCGTTAAAGTCACCTTTTTTGTAAATGTTACTTTTGCTCCCATTACCCCGTATGTTAGGTATTAGGAGTTAAAACCCTTCATTTGTGTATTGAAAGCCATTTTAATTGAAAGTCAAACTTAATTTTATCTAATCAAAACTATAAAGAAGTCCCAAAATATAAATTAAAGCTTTTGGTGTTGTCCATTTTCTGTTTCGAAACATTTAAAAACTAAAATTAATCAATTTTGTATGGTGGGGAAATGGAAACACTAGTAGCTTCAATTTCCCAAGTGGTATCCTTCTTGAAATAATAGATCTAGCTTAAAAAAACATCGCCATACGATTTATACTCCACTTCAAATCTAAGGGTTGTGAAATTACACATATAGAAACAAAATACAAAAGAATAATAAAAGTTTAGCTTTCTGGTAACCGAGTGGTTTTTCCAATATTTTTCGATTACGGGTTTTTATTAACCTTAGAGTAGTTAAAGACATTAGTAGACACCCATAACGCAATGCTCCCCTACATCCAAACCATTTTTCCTGAGGAATTGTTTTCGATCCATATAGCGCTATATTTCACGCATTAACAGTTCTTGCCGGAGTTTAAGTCCCAATTTTCACTTAAACACTATACCATAAGAGATTTGGAATTCATTGGAAAATTTCAAGTTTCAATATTAATATGGGTAATATTTGCATTAGTCAACACTTTGTATTAGAAAGTAGGAAAAACTAGATATTTTAAACGGCAAAATAGGAAAAATAACATTCTGCATTCTGTGGGGTAAATAATGAAAATCTTTCAATGTTAAATAAAAAATTATTAATAAAAATAGTTCTTAAAATATTCTTTAATTGAATAAAAGATGTTTATTTTTTTTGAAGTCAAACTTAATATAACACAGAAAAAAATAAATTGCCGTCTATAAAACTTAAAAAAAAATAATTTGGCACTTTCGATAATTGAAAATTTTGAATAAGAGCTTTCCTTTCTTTATCATTGCCGATAGGATAATCAAATCAACATTTTCTCGAACTATCAATATTAAAACCCTAATATTTTAAGTATAGGTAGAAGTTAAAAAATAAAAAAAAATTCTATAGAGTATTTCTTATATTAAATCGTTGGTATTCTTTATTAATAGAAACAAAAGTGTTATATATATTGCTCCTTATATTGAAAGTATAATTCTTACAAAGTGTTATAACCAAAATTGTTGTTTTCTCAAAAAAATTAAGTAATTTAATATTAAAAATAATCTTTCAAGAAAAAATAAAGTAGCTATAAAAATCACTAAATTTCTAGCGTCTCATCAACGCTTTTTCCTTTTTTTTCGTTTCCTGTTTTCCTGGATTTTATATTGTGTTTCATATCCTCGGATTGGAAATTGGTAGGAAACCTTGAACGTAACAAAGCCTCGGTACTTTACCGGACTTAAATCTGATCCAACTATTTCGAAAAAAATGCTTTCGCAAATTGTACAAATGCGTAATGTTTTCTGATATTGCACCACCATTAGGGCCATTTGTTCTTGTTATATTTTTTCCCAACGGTTTTGTTATGCTTCTTTGAATTTCACACTATCGCACAAGTTATTCATGTGAATCGTCATATGATTATGAAGCAAATTGTATGACATTCATAAATATGGTACTTGAATTATAAATTTATTTGGGGGTAATCTCAAAAATAGACGTGTTAATTTGGAGAGTTATGCCAAATGAATTTTAATGTTCCATGAGATAGATTTATCGGCAATAAAACTCATTTTTAACTATTTTAAATAACTTTATTCAAGTGATGTGATGTCCTCAAATGTAAATGTTGCCTTGAAATATTTTTTTTGTCGGGATTTTTTGTTTATCTTGCAGTATTAATATATATAGTTGTGCTTTGTGGGGTTTGTACTATATAAATGATTTAGAAAAAAAAGGGGATATAAACAAGTAATCACCTATGATCGTGACCTAGTTGGACCAGAAATCATAACATAAATATCAGATAGTGGCTCTTCATTAAAACCAACAAAATTAGATCCACATATTTTATTGTTCCATTATAGTCTAGCGTTAGCGTAAGCGACTTGGAGCAAATAGAATCGCAAATAAATTCGCTTTGGGCTAAAGACTTGGGAAAGTAGTGAACGGAGATGGATTTAATTTTACTGCCTTGTTTGTCGGGTAATAAATTTCATCCAAGACACGACGTACTAAAAAGAATCAACGAGAATAATTGATATGTAGACATTAGCAGAAATTAATCTAAATTTCAAACGAGAAATACCTATCGTTTTTCAAGAAATTAATAACTGGAGAAAAATACATGAAATTGAAATTGTAATTTTTCAAAAAAAAAAAAAAAAATCTTTAATATTCATTACTACAGGACAGTAAATATGCCAATTACATTATCTCGGTAAATATCGAGGTTGAATTCTACATCCGTAATGAATTATCGTTAAGAGATGACATTGTTTTATCTTTCTATTTCTTTGTAAAATGCAAGAAGTATTCGCAACTATTACGACTAATGTCCAGTGGTTCTGCGACTAGTTGTCGGGTGAGTGAACCATGTGGTTGCAAAGAAAAAAGAACATAAATTTCATGTTAACGCCTACAAAAAAATACTGGTCCGTACCACTTGTACCTATCTGTCTCATCTTGATTGACAACTGCACTTGACATGAAATGTCTTTAGAAAATATGCCCTCAACAATCCGACTCAATACAAATTTCTATCGTTACGAACACATAAAACACAAACGCAAAGTTTTAACATTAACATTTTTGAATTTCTAAATAAATATTGGTATTAAGTTATCCTTAGTACAAATTTATAATACTATTTTTAAAATTTTTGTCCGTCTGCTTTCTTATAACACAAAAATGAACATCGATTTGGGTAAAATTCAAAATATTCAATGATTCATATTAAAGTACAGCTCATTGTTCCGTGCATACTAGGATAACACTTAGAGATAAAATTCTGTTAACAAATATGTACGGTCCAGGAAAAAGGACAAATTTAAATTTGATAAAGAATTAACATACAGAGGAGTGAAAATTATTAGACTCAAGCCAACTCAAGAGAAAAAAATCACATTTTTATTTTTAAATGTCATAAATTTAAAAATTACAATAATTTCAACTCATCTAATATTTTGTGTGGTTCCCTTTATTGGGGTTATTTTTATATTTATTATTTATATTATTATATTTATCGTTATATTTATTTTTCTCATCCTGGCATGCTTTATACTATTTTTTCATTTATATTTTATTATGATGCCAAATCTTAATGAGTTCGGTAATCAGATCCACCCGTGTTGTAATAGTTTAATTTTTTTATTTTTTTCTTCACAATGGCCTAAAAAATTTTCTATGGAATTAGCATCAGGACTATTTCCTGGCCAAGAAGGCACATTAATGTTAGAATTTTAGAGGAAATCCATAACTTTTTTGACTTTAGGGCAAGGAGTTCCATTCTGCATGAAGATAAATTTTTCTTCCGGAAACCACTCTTTAGTTTGAGGCAATAACCTCATTTTTAAGACTTGTATATATTGGTCTTGCCTCATAGTACCTTCCACAATGTATATCCTACCGGTCCTTTGTTGACATGCAGCTCCAAACCATAACTGACGTTGGATTTTTTACAGTCTGGGCGATACATTGCTGGAAGAAAATAAAAATCTTCTTTTGAGCCTAATAATTTTCACACCTCTGTATATTAAATTAGTTTAACGAAAAGTATTTTTTTTTCATTTAATAATTAATAATTATAATATTTCTATAAAACATCACATCCTTCACATCCTTCTCCTAAATTCTATCTCTGTTTAGATTAATGGGTTTAATGGCATATTTCGTCACAATCTGTGTAGTTATTTTGAGTTTCCACCCGGATATTTTACTACCCTCTGACGATTTAACGTCTACTGAGGTTAGGGAGCCAAATGATTTTTCTGTACTGTCATATTGCCAATACTTATCCACTTGTCTTTTTATATCCTATGCCGTTGACGATTGCAAAATCGTTCAACCACCTTTGGGGAATATTTCTCCTTCCAAGGACTTGGAAGTTCCTTTCGTCCCTTAAATGTGACGTGGCTTACTAATACCGGCAGACATTCGGTCCCCCACTGTGTCGACCACTTGATCGTTGGATTCAAGTATTGCTTCCCTTTTGGTTTTTTTTTTCATTGGGCTGTAAACCTTTGAGGCGTTTTTTGAGACTCTTCTGTAGTCTCCTGTGAGTCTCCTCTTTCTTCTTTCATACGACTCAAGATAAGATTGTAGAACATTTAATTTAAATAAAACTCAATTTAAGGAACTTCGATAAAAATTCCATTTGATGATTTACATAAAAAGAATTTGGTACTTTTGTGGCCACAAAATCAAAAATATTATGTTTATGAGAGTATAATTTGAAAAATAATTCTGTTAATTTTATTGAATCGTTAATGATCATATGGTTGTTGATTTTAAAGCAATATGAAAATAATATTATTTATTTATTATTAATTTTCGTAGCAAATTCTTAGTAGATATCTTATCAAATCCTAATATTTTTAACTGGTTATCGTAGCAATAGTAATACAAAACTTAAGGTTATTCCTCGGTTAAACTCATGTTTATGATATTCCCTAGGTATACATATTCTAGCAGAAAAATTGGAATTAGTTCACCTAAAGTAGATATAACTTCTAAAACGGTGAATATAGTTAGCTACCGATTAACTTATTTAAACCTAAAGGCAGTTTAAATGTTTGGCTTACAAAAAGTATTGCTAAATATCATTAAATATTTTGTAGTTATAAATAAAACCAATCTTGTTAAAGGGATATTTTTTTTTCAATGCAATTTAAAGTTTTCTGAAATTTTTAGCGTAGTTTTTCAGTTTTTGAATAATTTAATATTTTTGGGTGTTTAACTTTTGTCAGTCTTTCGGTCATTTAAATCGAGTTTATCGATATCAATGATTTGTTGAGAAATTGTGAAGATATTTATGTACAACTGTCGTGTTCACTATTATTTGAAGGATGAAAAATTTAGTTTTTCATTTTTAAAACGTTGTAAATTCGTTTTTAATTTAAATGAAAAGTATTAATAGAAAAAATCGCAATGAGTTATATATTTCAAAACCTAAAAAATGTCCATATATTATTAGACCATATATTATTAGGATGTCATGCAGACGAAGTTGTGAGTATCGGTTAGTCACTCTACATGACTAAGCTTCATCCAGAACCTTGCAATCACCGTTTGCAAATTTCCCCTCGCTTTGCCTTGCAATTTGGAAAATATTTACCGATATATCCCACAAATCCTACTAATGCCCTTGTTTCAACACCAACAGGTGTTTATTTACGACATAAGGTTATTTGTGCATTTATTTTCTTAGTAATCAAATAAAACGCAATGTTTATTGATTTATTTCATTCGGTCACTTTCCAATAAAACTATGATATAAAGTTATTAATACATTTTGTTCTTTCTGTTTATTTTCTGCGCCAAACACAACGTGAAAATTGACTGGAAGATTAATGCTATGAAGTCAAAATCAAGGATTTTCTTGCTATTTATGAGGATTAAATATTTGCTGAAGAACTTATTTCAATTAGACTTTCAATTGCTTCCTTTATTTATTCATTCGATTAGATGTTATTTTTAGATGGTGAGAAATACAACTGTTTATTGCAAGAAATTATTTCAATTCTGTTCACTATTTTGTCTGTATTCTAATATATGGAACAAGTAGTGCACTTTTGTAGAAGTACTTGCACCTATAAACGTACAAGTTTTTATGGAAAAAAAATAAATATTTAATATCTAAAATCTTAAAAACTTATGGTAGTCAAATGGCTGAACAGATTTTTGATTATTAGTTGAAATTATTCTCCGGAAACTTTATCCTCCGGATAAAAATTTGCCTGAACAACAAATTTCTATTTAGGTGAGAAAATATCAGCTTTTAAAAGCTCATGTTAACCATAGAATACTCTGGTTTCATATTAACACACCTAATACATTGGTTAAACTAGTACCCCTTTTATAAGTGTAGGGGAATGTTATAGTTTCTCCTCAATTGAGTTTTTAAATAAGATTTTAGATTTTTATAAGTCCTTGAATTAACACTAATCTATTTCGCTTAAATCTTTTGCAGGTATTCCCGTGGATCAAGCACGCCAGCGTGGATCAGAACCATTACGACCCAATTTATTCCCGAATTAAAGTAAAAACTAAGAAAAAAATGCAATGTTACGAAATATTAACACCCTAAAAAGAGAAGAAAGCCAATTTTATTTTTTGTAGTAGATTTTAATTGAATTTTCACGAATAAATTGAGCAGTAATGTTTCTGATCCACATTTACGTGCCTGATCTACGGGATAACTATTTTGCAATTCTTCCATTAACTGGTAGGAGTAATAAACAATTTGTTGCAAGAAATAAGAAATGTTATGCTGAGGAGGTCAAAAATATTAGCATTGGATTTATTTATTTTGTATCTTCCCTAGTTATCCATTTATATCGTTAGATAGGCATGATAGAGGAAAATATTGCAAGTATAATTATTGAAATAAAAATATAAGAATACTTTGTCCTCCAGTTGTTTCTTATCTGAGTAATCTCAACGCCTTGCCAAAAAGTAAATTTAATTTATGGTGTAAAACCCCTTCTTCACAATGCCGAAAAAATATTTTTCAAGCACCTAATTTCCAAAAGTAATTTTCACAAGGTTGCGACGATAACACGTTGGTAATTGCTAATTTATTATTTTCATGATGCACTTACGTTTTGACTGACAGAAAAGTGTACAAACTAAAAAAACTTTATCTTTCGCCTTTTTTTCACATCGTTAATTGAAATATTTGGCAAAAAACGTGGCAATCTTGAACTAAATTACGTCTATCGGCTAATTATTCCACAATTACCCAGAAACAACTATTTTTGAGTTGCGAATTTATTATCCGAACAATTTATTATCTAGCTTAATTGTCCTCTGAAAACATAGTTATTTGAAATAGATTTTGAAGTAACAATTTTCCATTTTTTCCGTGACCCATTTTTCTAAATGTCATCATTAGTGGGAAAAATAATTTCCCGGTACCCACGCATTTTCTATCAAAAACTTTTCCCAAACTCAACGGAGCAATTCGAATTTTCATTGTTTGTTTTCATACTTGCTTAAAAGCCACGAAAAGCTCGAAAGCTTTTGTTAATTAATGTAGTATAGAATTTCAAAAACAATTTAGATCAATAACTTTTCATAAGTGAAATTAGTCATCATCTCGAAACTTTCCGTTGAAATTAACAAATTAATTCGGTTGGTATTTGATTTATTGCCTGTAGTCTATTAATATAGACGTTTTTGAACATCAAACTGAATTTTATTGCTCTAATAATTTTTGGTTTATCCATAAATCTAATAATCTGTAATGTTTTATGTATGGAATTTTAATAAATATTTTCAAAAAAAGTTTATCATAAAAATTCAGTCGTAAATAATAAATCAAGAAATGTCTTTATAAAATTTCGTGGCAATAAAATGCTTGTGAATTCTTATTGCTTTTATCTATTTTAGGAAATTTATATTTTATGAAACAATTATTTTTGAATTCCATCAAATTTCCTTTTGAAAATATAAAATAACGAAGTGATTTGGAATAAATTGATGAAATATTGTGAAATTTTCGGTAAAAAAAAACCCGACCAGATATAAAATCAAGATGAAAGAATTAAGTTCAAAGAATTATATTTTTATCGAACGTTTTAATATTCACCGATTACTTCTTTCATTTATTTCGATAAGACTATATTTCTTTATTAAAAAAAAAAACGTTAAAAGCAAAATTTACCTTATTTTCACTACAGGAAAATCGTACGAATATATTTCATTCAATACGAAATAAAACGTATTTTTTGTGAGGACACATTGTCTATTTCGTTTATTTCTTGCAAAAACGACAATTTATTACAAGAATCATGTAAGATAATCTGATTAATGATTATTATTAGTTTAAAAAAGCTTGCTTAAATATTTGGCACATTTATCAAAACTTTAAAGCCACTTTGCGTGAATAGATTGAAAATAATTACGTCTAGAAAGTTGGAAACATTCGTAAAATTCGTAACTAATTCCAATTACCGAAAAATTATTTAAATTGTAATGGAAATAGGTGTACTTTTTCTTTTTTTAAAATTTTTCTTTTATTTGTTTCAGGTGTATTGATTTATGAAATGCTAGTTGGATATCCACCGTTTTACGATGATAATCCGTTTGGAATTTATGAAAAGATTTTGAGTGGAAAAATCGAGTGGACTCGTCATTTGGATCCCATTGCCAAGGATTTGATCAAGAAATTGTTAGTTCAAGACCGAACTAAGCGTCTAGGAAATATGAAAGTAAGGATAATATTTTTAAAATTTAGGATAATATAATCATTACATCGGGCATCGATCTGACATCGGATTATATGTGTTTGCATGTTTGCATATGCTAATGCATAAAATTCAATTTTTGTAGCGTTATTGCGTATCTTGATACTTTTTCATTGACAAAGCTTATTTTGGTAGTTATACGTGTTGACGTGTTGTATTATGCCGTCGACATGTCCCCCTTACGTCAAGCTCTGAAAGTATTGCACCCAATATTGCTTCACATCACCTGTTTAGCCCATGGATTACATTGAGATGCAGAAATGATCAAAAACGAGTTAAGGATAGTCAATAAATTGATTTTTTTTACAAAAAAGTGCTTTTAAAAGCACTATGGTGACTACAAGCATATAAACAGCAACTATCAAACGTAGCACTATCCCCAGAACCATTTGTAACATGGTAGGGAACTTGCTAAAAAACTGTATTGTTTTATGCTGAAAATTTCTAAGCCATAAAAGAAGTAGTTGGAAAATTTTAAAAAATTAGACACCATTGCAATTAATTCATGCCAGCTTTCATTTGAGAATTTTTCAATCAAAAAAAATATCGCTCTTAATGCAACACATTTCAGCATTATACTCGATTCAATTGAGAAACTAGAAACATTCTTCTGTACAAGTCCATGGAAATATTCGAAAAAATTATTAAACAGAATAACGCTCGTTCTAGTTAACTATTACAATAAGTTCATGGCAAATTAAATGCAGTTTTGTATAAAAACCCCTGTCCTGAAGGAATAAAGAAAACTGATGCATTTATCAACGGCAGTTCTGAAAGGATCTCCGAAAATTCCGCCAAATTTCAAATTCTGTCCGGTAACGTAAGTTGACGTTGAAAGTTTATTTTTAACTTTTCATCTTTTTCACCGGTATGGTCCAATTGTGGATCTAAACCATCCAGAATCCCATTCAAATACAAACTGAAAATTTCTATAGAATAGGCCTGGTGGCTTAGCAGAAGTTCAGTACTATACATATGTACAGAAGAATTATATATATCAAGATAAATATAATGAGAATATAAATGTGAATTCTAAAATAAATAATTTTTTAATTGTGCATATTTTGCCCATTTTTAGTGTATATTTTGGCATTTTGATAGTGCATATAATCCGATGTCTTGTTATAACAAATAAACTCAAGAAACATACTCAAAAATCTATTATATACTTGGAAATAACTTAGCAAGGATACGTATTTGAAGTTTTGTATACATTAAATTGTCAATGGGATATATTTTTTCACCAAAGAATACAATTAGTCCTAAATTATTTTAAAATTTTTCTGGAAAAAAACAGTATTGGTCATCTAATTATTTTCTCCTAAGAATAGTGATCCGTGTAGGATTTATCTAACAGATAAATTTTATCTATTAAATAGCTAGCTTAACGATGTGATATCTATCCATTAGTGAAAATAAAGTCTCTAATTATTTCAGGAAGTTCCAAATCCAATTTTATAATTATTTCTTTTTGCATTGTTTTTAGTGTGGTGCTGACGACGTTAAACGACACCGTTGGTTTAAAGGCATTGATTGGCAAGATGTAATCCTTCGAAAACTCAGACCTCCCATCATACCAAGGATAATGTACGAAGGAGATACCAGCAATTTCGACGATTACCCCGAATCAGATTGGAAAGCTGCAAGATCCTTAAATGAAACAGAATTGAAACAATTTGAGGATTTTTGAAAATCACTTTATCCTTAGCACACATTTAACGATGAATATTTTCAAAGTATTTAGGAAAATTCCAAGTAGGAAAAATGAGAATTTATCTTAGAGTTATATTGTAATAAATACTTGGTGCCTTTAACAAGCATGAGACGATTTGCGAATTAAATCAGTTGCTGAAATTAGAATATTCCTATTTTATTTAAGTATAAATATTAACTTTAAACTAACTTCTATAATATTTTTAATCAAATGAGCAAATCTGTATTGGTAATGGAAAACTAGAAATCAAGAGATTTGCGTTTTAGGTGAACTTTTTTTGACAACTTTTTTAAACTAAAATATTTGAATACATCTTTTTTGTCTTAATTATTTTGATGAAATCGACCTTAAATCTAATATTTATTTAAAATTATACGAAGACAATATAAGAAAGACTCTCATATACACAATAAATTATAGTCCTAACTTTTATAATTGTATTATATAACACAAAGTGACTAAAAAGAACTTTTTTTTCGTAATATGTGGTTACTAGTCAGGTTTCTAAAGATTTGAAAAAAATATCGCTATATGAGGGTTGATTGTATTGAAAAATTCTTAGATCTCGTCAATTGGTTATTTAAGTTTCAATATATTTTTCTTTCTGTTTATATAAGAATCATTTTAATTTTTAAGACATTGTGATTATTTTTTAAAATATAACTTAGGCTAAGATATTTATTCTAAAGATGTTTGTAAATTAAAATAGGAATCAATTATATAACGTAGTTCAGTCAGAAAGCAATAAATAATTTTGTATATAATTAACATTAGCAATAGTCTTACTATAATGTATTATAAAAAAATGAAAAAAAATTTGAACATATAAAAATAATGATTGTTAAAAATTAAAAAAAAATAAAGTTATAATTTTTATAAAAATATATTTTAATTATTATTACACTTTTATTTGCATTAAATAATTTTATAAATATTAAGATTTTGAAGAAAAAGTACTAACGATGATCAAGAAAGTACGGTTTTTATGTGAGGTAATTTGATTACACCATCGTATAGATCAGGGGTGGGTAAGCTTAATACTGGTATGATCAACAATAGTTTTTTTTTATTCATACGCTATCGTCTTCGGAAAATGGATTTAAATTAAAAACAAATCCAAATTTAAAGAGAAAATGAGCTGAAGCCAGAACTAGAAGCAATATTTAGGAATCAATAATACCCGTAGTAGAATAGATGCGTATTTAATTGTAAATTCAAGTTTCATTATCAGTTAAATTTTTAGAACTCGTTTTCAATTAAAATCTTTGAAATTAACCAAAAAAAATATTTTAAATGCCTGCAATCGACGGACGACCTGTTCGCGATCGACCGTTTGCCTACCCCTGATTTTTTCTGTACTACAACTTCCTCCATTTTTTGGGTATAAAACGTTCTAATTGTCGACGTGGTGTTATTTTACATTAAAAAAAATCAGTGAAATTCTCCATCAATACAAAATTTACATGAAATCTTCAAAAATTATTGGATTAATAAAAAAGGGGGAAATTTGAAGAGATACATTTTTTGCACTACTTAGATTACCCATTTTACCCTTGAAATGGATAATCTTCCCAAAGGCATCACATTACCTTACCCGTGGTCAAATATTTAAAAATCATAATTTTAGCCAAAATTTATGGCAATTGTCTTTAAGGACCCCAAATACATTGTTTTGTTTAAATTTTTACCTTAAAATGAAACCATAACGACTTAATAGTAGTGCAAGCTCCTAAAAGTTATGGAATGTAATGCATAATAAAAGAAGAGTGGTAAAATAAAGTCTACTTTCTGTACAATAATTTCTAAACTCACGAGGTAACTTTTATTTTCGTTTGGATGAGATTCATTTTTTGTCTGGAATCATCATATTGCCATTGTTAATTTTATTGAAGATGCATATAGATGGAAAATATTTTCCAGTTGATTTTTGCAGCCAAGGCCTTAAAAATTGACCTCTTATAACAAAAGAGATGATAACAATGCACTTTTTGGTACACCAAGAGGGATGAAAACTATTCTAGAATAAAAATATATTTTATTGACAAAAGCATTTTAAAAGCATATTTTTTGGATATCTTTCGAACTCGTACTGAAGGAAGTTTTTCTCTATTGAGAATTATTTTTTAACCCAAGCTTAACTTATGTTAAAGTTAAATGAACATAATTGCATAAAGATTATAACTTAGAAATAGTTTCAATTTCAGAATTCAGTTAACATTTGTAGCAAATGTTGGGAAATTGTAGCAATATTTTACTTAACTGTTATCAACAAAAGTTAGTCTATGCAATAATAGGGAAATAACTATTTTTATGCCTTATTGTATTCAGAATTACTTAATACGTAATTTGGATTAAGGCATTACCATTCTACTTCGCAACAAATCTTAAGACTTTTAGAAATAAGTGAAAAGGATTTTGAAGAAAAAACACTCGATAGGTCTTTTCTTTAGTCCAAAATCAGCATGATCATTATGTACTATATTCATTTAACTTTATAGAAAAATCATGCCGTAATTCTGTACGGAAGTTGATAGGTTTTAAGGCCATAAAATTTATCTCCCATTTATATGCTATTTCGGTAGCTGTAGAAAATGAAGTTCAATTAATTTTTCTTTCATCCCAAAGTCTATGGAAGTAACATAAATAATATTAAAAACTAGGTTTTTATGATTTTTCTTTTATATTTTATGATATTTTAAAATTTTCAAAGGCAAGTTTGAATCGGAAATTGAAAATTAACGATCAATTCTTTTTGCCAAAAAAAATAAACAATTACTATTATAGATTTTTGTAGAAATCGATAGTTTTGTAATTCTATTTCAATTTAATTGCTTTGTTGTTCACATTGCAATCCTTGAAAATTGATAAAATTTAAAAATGATGGTTTTAAACTTTATGTTATAGAGCAAAGATGGCCAAGCTCCTTGATAGCCCGAGCCATTTTTCAAAATTTACTGAAACTACAGAAATTTTATTCATTAAAACATATCAATGAAGATACAAAATATGTGTATTTAATTTAAACATTAAGAACTAAACACTTTTAATTTAGTTCCTTAAAATTTGGGGAATAATTGGTGACAGCACTTCTTAGTAATTCTTTGAGATACGGGTTAGTTAATACTGATCGATGTTTGAATTTCACGAACTTTTAAATGGAATAAAATAATTCACATAAAAACATTCTCCAAATATTGAAACAATTCGACTAGCAGCCTTTTAAAACTCTGGATACTTCGATTTTGGTATCCAAAAATCAGTAATCGGTGTCGACTTATACTTTTATTGTAGATCCTGATCTTCTTGCATCTCTACTAATTTTAATTCTTCAGGTTTTTTTTGGATCATAATTAAATCGGAAATGGGAAACTCATCTTTCAAAAGACAGTTAAAAGTAATTTTACAAAACATATACGAAACGATAGTATTTTTTTAAAATAAAATAACATAAAAATGAAAAGGAAACTTGGATACATTTATTGAGAACCATAAATAGTCCTTCAAAGAGCTGCAGGTCCGCCCTATTAAAGAATTTTACTTCTATTTCGCAACTTTATCAAGAGTTTAACGTATGTTTTATTATAATAATCAATTAATTTTCATGTTTATAATACTTTCATAATTTATTTTCGGATTCAAATTCATTTTGCTATCAAGGAGGAAATTTCTATATACTTATTTTAATTTCAAAACAACAAAACCATGCGGAACAGCGTAATTGAATGACTCCTTGAGAAGATATTCTCCATAAATGAAATTTTGGTGAATTAATTAAATAGATTTTAGTTGTTCAGTTCGGCTCCATAAGCAACTTATATGTAAATTAGTTCAACATAACGAGCAAACATAATATTCAATGCACACATCATATTTATTATTTCCTCAAAGAGAACAAGTAGTTTAGAGTGATAGTGAAACTGCAAAATGATAAAATAAATTTACCCCCATCATATTATTAAGATAGCTTTGTCGTTATTATAAGACTATGCTAACAATACGATAACTAAGGTGTTCAAAATCTTAGAAATTCAAAAATCTAACTGGTATATGTAACTAGAAATATGATCATCGTTGTATCTTTATGTATGATATTCGCAACACCCCTTAGATTAGTTTCACAGAATCTAGTCAAAGATGTCGAACGTCTTATACAAATGTTCGACTTTCCGATCACGTTTACAATTTGCATGTAATCAAATGATCTGCGGGATCTTCATTGGAGATAGAGCTTTCGTTGACAAGATGTACGCGTAAAGTCCATCCGTCTGTCTATCATTTTGCACTCGACGCTTACAAACTGGAAAGTTTATAAGATTAACATTAACATCAATACTATCATCTCTGAATTACATTATCATGATTATGTCGTAATTCAAGTAATCTAGAATGATAGTAGAGGACTTGCTTGCAAAATTAAGATAAAAGATAGAAAATTTACGAGTGGAAGAATTTATAGATGAAGAAACAACATAAAAATAATGGAATTTCTTAAATGTTCTAATAACAATCGAAACAAGTCAACATTAACTATTTTTATTAATAAATTTCAAATACATTCATAAATTCATTTTTTTATGATATCTTATGAAAAATTTTTCAATAAAGACTAAAATATTGGGAAAACTAGAAAATATTTTCCATTCTCAAAACACAAAACAAGTTTTTATTTGTTTTTCCGACAATATTCTTTTGACTTAAATTAGAATTTATGTTATTATTATTTTTTTTCAATGATGAAAATATTTTTTGAAACACTAATCTCTTTCGTGTGTTTGTTTTATGAATAAAGAAATACAAATGTCTGAAATCACGTAGATCGGTATAGTCTGGTTCGTCTTTTTGAAGACACGTTTTCATTTACACGTAGCTGAACACATTCGTTATGGGGTGGATGTAACTGAGAAAATTAGAATTAACTTGTTGACGAGTAATCATTCACTGTAGGAAATGGGAATTAGGCTGCGAATTGTAATACGTTACCAAAATATTGATGAAGGTAACCGCATTTCCGTCTGCATAAATTTTAATGATTTCCAGATAATTATTTTTTCCTTGAAGAATGGCATTTGATAAAGATAATGAAGTACCAGAATTTTTTTAAACATTGAAAATTAAAATATCAATGCGTTTTAATTATAAATTATACAATAGAAAATTAAAGCCTATAGGTGACCGAGTGGCCAAGGTGACCGCTCCAAAACTGGTAGGTGTTGAGTTCGAATCTCGTATCGATCAACTTTTCGATTTACTTATCGGATTTTTATTTACCCTAGAGTCGCTAAAGAACGGTAAAAGGCAATAAAAAAAAAGATGAAAGTTTAATAAATACTTTTGGTATCTTTTATGCCACGAGAGTCGGTTTTTTAAGGTCAGTCTTTCTTGCCTCATTGGTTAAAGGGAGGAAATCATTAACTTATTTTTACAGGTGTTCTAAAAGTTTCGGAAGAGTTTTTATCGGTCGCTAAATGTTTGGTGATTAAAAAATTATTAATTTAAAGCAAGAAAACACACACCTTGGAGTTTTTTTTATGCTAAGTACGAAATATAACATCTTTTAAACGTTTTCCATTTTCTATTACGCACAAATGAGCTTTTTCGACGATATGGTTCATGATAGATCTTAACACTTCTAGCTCTATTGCCTTAATGTTGGCAAAAATTTTTCCTCAAATTGTGGAATTGTCTAAGATTTATTTAAGAAAACATTTCCTTTCAAGTATCCCCATAAATAGAAATCAGGGATCGTTAGGTTCGGTGCTTGTGGTGGACAATCCATGAAACATTTTCTCGAGATTTGGTCGTCAAAAATGCCCCTTAAAACTTCAAATGTGGCTTCAGCTGTATATCAGGTAGCGACATCTTGCTGAAACCAGATTCTTGGTCTACTTTCTACTGCAGGTCTTACAAAGCATTACCCAATATCGTTCTCTATTTTCGGTCATTTCATTAAGAATGTCATTTTGAAAAAGAAAAACGGTCTGATTATGTCTTGTGATGTTAATTCACACCAAATTGTGCATTTAATAGTATGCAAATTTGCAGGTATACCACTCAAGGATTTTCAGCAGTTCGAATCCTGAAGACTTGGTTGTATCTCTAACGTTAAAAATGTCAACAAATGTTATAATTGAATGTTGGTTCTCAAAGTAAAATTGAACGATTTTGGTGCGTTGTAATGTGCTGTATTTATTCATGTAAAATTTTCACCCTTACCAAGTGTAACTTCGGGAAAATAGAAAATGAAAATTTGATTATTAAAATTTTTATAGAGGGTTCAAACCCTTTCGTGACTTTTGGGCTATTCTGTATAATAATTGTACATAATTGTCAGTTTAGTATGTAACACAAAATATAGTTCATAATCTTTCTTTTTTCAAGGTATGAAAGAAGAGCATAAGTAGTTATATTTTAGACGTTGATATTGAAAATTGTATAAGCCAAAAATTACAGGAAATGGTACAAAATTTTTCTGGACTAATTCAATCAAAAGATAGAACTTAAATTCAAAAGCTATATAATTTAACTTTTAAACAATTTGACCGACGTGTATTCCAAATAAGCGTTTTACTTTTGGGCGATTTTTAATATTTTGATAAATGAAAATATTTATCGTATTTTTTTTTTAATTTTAACAAAGTATAAAAACGGTCAATCGATTTTTTTTAAAAATATATTCAAGTCAAAAATATATTTGAGACAAATATATATCGTTAAGATATTTACCAACATTCAACATTCCTATTCTGAGAGCTTCTAAGACCTTATAAGCTTTTACTTAAAGGATATATTAGAAACCCAAAATTTTAATTGTTATGAAAATGGATAGATTTGGTATGAATCTGTTATAAATTAAAATGCTTTCGTATTAGTAGTGAACAAAACCATTGCATTTTTTAAATTATTTCTAAAATGATTGCAACTTAACTGCAATTAATTGTACGTTTGGTACTCAGAAAATATTACCTCTGTTGTACAAAAATTAGAAAAAAAGAACACATTATTGATGATATTGAATACTTCTTCTGATATATATAAGATATTTTCTTACGGCCAAAAATTGTTTTTTTTTTAAATTGAATACTTTAGAAGGAGAAAATTTAGGTATGCATGAAAAATAAATCTCTGAAAAAATAATTTTATTTAAAAGTACTTTCGCCTTACTTTGTTGTTGAAACTAAGTTGTATTTGTTTATTTACCTAATTCAAAGAAAAAATAAATCATTCTTTCATTGTTTTAATAAAATTAAAGAAACGTTAGGCAGATTTTTATACATTTAAGTACAAATAGTTGCAAGAGTTTTATAACAGTGTAAAAGTAAATGAGGCTTAAACACAAATGGATAATTATTATACTTAATTAAAGAAAGATAATTTTATACGATCCAAGTTGTAAAGCAGATAGCAGAGGCAAGTTTCGATAAGTAAAGTATAAAGTGTAAATAATTATACTTGATTGAGACATACAATTTACACTTATACAACAATTTTATACTGATACAATAGATTGAGAAACTTTTATTATTATCCTTTATGTCCTTCAAAAGTATAATACTTAAGGTTCTTTTTTAAAAGTTATTTATCATTAAAAGCATAATTTGTCAAAATGGATTAATCATTTCAGCAAATATTCATCGCATATGGAGTTCTAATTATATTATGTGCAATAGTAGAAGTATTTTTGGGAGTTTTTTTCAAAGATTAGTGTTCCAGAACTTCGGAAAAATAAGTTTATTGAAAATAAAAAACAGAATGGAGTTTTTGTTATTTTTATATAGGTACAATCATTAAGTATTAAACTGGATAAATTGATACCTTCGTTTTCTCTTTTTTTGTTCTAATATTTAATACTGATTCGATATTTAATAACTCTACTGATTATTCTTAGCATAAAAGAATTGTCTTTTTGGTTTATTTTTCAAAATTTTAAATTGATTGCTTTTATAAATTAAAAAAAAAATGTTATCAAATCAAAAGCTAGTAAAAAATCTTCAAAAATAGATCGTTTGAACTTGAAAACAAAGTAATCAAATTTTTTTTTATCTCTTTATTTAGTATCATTTGAAAAGTTCATGAGTGCAAATGCGAACGGACACTGTAGGTTCATGCGTCCTTAAAATGGGTTTATCTAAGATTTTTTTTTGGCTTATAAATTTTTGTATACTATGTAAATAAAAAACAATTGATGATCAAATAAACATCTCAGACCATTTGTCTTTATTTTTCAAAAATAATACTAACCAAAGACATAACTAACCACAATAATTAGTCCTTGATAACATTGATAGTTTTCCATGGTCATTGTATTTTACTTTACGTCATTTTTAAAAATAAGGAAAAAAACGTAATTTTATATGAATAATGGGCCTGCCCATTTAACACATCTATTTAAACTGATTGTAAAACAGGGTTGTACTTAAAACTATATAATGTTTTACCTACTAAATCTAATATTGATGTTTGTTCAAATTTTGTTAGTACGTCTACAAACGATAAGGTAGATAAAGATGATTCATAAAAATTTGAAATTTAATGATAAAACTACTTAAGAATTTATTGATAACTTTAATATCAACATATAAAAACAATGAAGTAACTGAAATAACGTAATTTAAAAAAGGAAAAAAAATCAATTAATTGAATTTAATTACATTCATGATAATATTTATACAAATATCTAGCAATTTTCGCTGTCAAATACAAATCATCAAATAATATTACATTTATCAATTTTAAAAACCAGTGTCACATATCTAAAGCTATTGAATATCAAAATGATATTAAAATATCACAAAATATGATATTTTGTGAATATCATACTGGTCCAATCTATGATATTTTAAATATCATAGATTGGACCAGTTGAACACAATGACAACAATTGAATTTTATCAATATGCGTCGGCTAAGTTCGGCTAAGTAAATTTAAAGATTATTAAAAAAATATTTAGCATCGCTTTAAACTGCCAAAGATTTTAGCGATTCTAGGGTTGTAAAAAATCCATAAATCAATAAATATCGAGAAAATTTATTTGATACGAGACTCGAATGCAATATCTATCAATTTTGAGGCGGTCACCTGACTCCTTGGCTACCGGTAGGCTATAATTTCAAAATTTAAATTTTTAAATAATTCAATTGTTCCTGGAATATCATACCGAAACGATTTTGGGAGCACTGAATCTATAATTCCTATTCTATTTAATTGTAAAAATATTTATATCTCATTATTGAAAAATTGTAAGATTAAAAATTTAAAGACAAAGAATCGATAATCCCAAAAAAATACGGAAGCTATTTATTTTCCGGTATTCATAGTCCTAAAGATAATAATATTAATCAGAAGCAATTATTGTAGACTTATAAATACTGCCAACTTTCTATACTTTCGGTTTTAATATCTTTTATGTTTATAGTTTGAAGAATAACATTCAATCGGAGAGACTATTTGTAGTCAAAATTATCGAGGAAGATTAAATAAAAGTTATACAAATAGGGAAAAAAACGATCTAAACTATTTTGGTCCTCAATATGCTTTTATGGCTCGGGACCCAACCCAATGTTCCTTGGTTATTGGCACTTCAGATATTAACTAGTAATAACAGTAGACAATTTGGAATTTTTCGAGAATCGTTATTATCAGTAAGAATTTAAAAATGATAACATTGTTATTTTACGCAATCTGAACAATTATTTAACTTCTGGCCTTCCATCCAGAAACTTGTACCATACAATTTTTAGCAAATATTTCGTTTAATAAATAATTATCATGAAAATATAAAATACAAACATATCATATTTGCATTTAATAAATCAATACCATAGGTTATTTTTCGTTGATATATTAAATAATTTTTTATTTAAAAAAATTATTTAGTCTTTTTTTCAACGCGAAAATATTCCATTTTTTAGGTTGGTGTTGTAATAGTCTCATTAACATGAATTATTGATAAGACGTACCTGGTCGTTTTGAAATGTGTGTTACACAGAATATCTTATCTTTAAGTGGTGATAACTTAGTATAGATTACATTACAATAATTTATACTTGCACTTCGCATACGTTACTTTTAGACTAATTACCGTAAAAATATTTCAAATTTAAAATCTAACCTAGTAAACGGAAAAGTTTTTCAATAAAACAGTAATGGCTATTCGTAAACTGTGTCCCGAACTAGCACTAAAAGCTCAACTTGAATTTGACGAGGATGACGATAAAATCCGAGAATCTATTCGAATTATCAAAGAATGGCTGGAAAAACAACCACATTTAAATGTTCGACTAGGTAATTACCTGTGTTTTTTTAATGATTCATCAAAAAATTAACAAAAAAAAAATTCGTAGAGGATCAATGGTTGTTAACTTTCATTAGAGGATGTAAATATAGTTTGGAAAGAACCAAAGAAAAAATAGATATGTTCTACACAATGAGAACGTTAAGTCCAGAATTTTTTCGAGATCGAGATCCGACTCAAAAAAAATTACGAGATTTAGTCGATAACAAGTAAGTGATATTTTTTTTTAGTCAAATAAATAGTTCATATATATTTTTAGGCTATTTTTAATGCTGCCAAATGACATAGATCCTGCAGGCCCAGCCATACTATTGTTCCGACAAGGACAATACGATGCAGCAAAAGTCAACATAATTGATATTTTAAAATTCAATTTTATGGTTTTGGAAATTTTACTAAATGAAGTCGACAACGCAATTATCGCAGGACTTGTTGTGATTTGTGATTTGGCTGGTGTAACTCTCACCCATATGGCCCAGTTTACTCCTGGAATTGCTAAAAAGAGTATCACCGCATTTCAAGAAGGATATCCTGCGAGACCTAAAGGAGTCCACTTTTTAAATACTCCTCCCGGGTTTGACACCCTCTTCTCAATATTTCTCCGCTTCTCATCGGAAAAACTGAAAAAAAGAGTAAACTAAATTTATCGAGTAACAAAAAATAGGACTTTAATCAAATTTTAATTTTAGTATTTTGTTCACAAATGTTTGGATTCATTGTATCGGCACGTTTCTTTGGCATCTCTCCCGAAAGAATATGGAGGTGAAGCAGGAACAATCGAGGAATTAGGAGGTAAGTTGATACTCGTTTTTTAACTTTTAAAATATAAAAATAATATTTTATTTCTTGTCATTAGATAAAATTGCTAAGAAGTTTGAAAGTTACAAGCAGTGGTTTGCAGAGGAGGAAAATTACTTTTCCGACGAACGTTTACGACCGGGTAAGCCGAAAACTTCTGCTGAAATGTTTGGAATTGATGGATCTTTCCGTAAATTGGCGGTAGATTAAAGACAATCGCAACTTTATGATTTTGTTCCTCTGTGTACTATTTAATTTGTTTTTCTAATTTCATATGACATTATTATTATCTGTTTTTATATAAATTATAAAATCACTGTGACAAAGGAGTCCGTTATTAATCTATTGTTGATCAGAACAATAGAGATTACTAAAACTAAAGCTCCTAAAGTTCCTAAAAATATGGATAATTTAAATACCTAACATTTTATTTCTTTGTCAGATCCGTAAATAAAAAAACAAAATTTGAGATTTAATTTAAATTATATCCAATTGTATAGACATCTAATGGAATCGTATAGAAAATTCAACAAATTCCGAATACTTTATATTACTTTTTTAACTGTATAGTACCTAAGCAGTAGCCAAATTGGAATTCAAAATTCTTGATAATCATCAATGGTAACAAATATGGATAGTTTTAGGCCTTAATTTGGAAATTAGTGGCTTAAGAACCTTAGGAAAGTTAGGAAGTATCACATTTTAAGACCACAGAAAACAGCAGAAACTTTTGCGACATCTATAAGAGAATTTTCAAACTTCTAGCTAATATTTAAACCACACTATTTCAATGGTTCACTATTCATTGTTGTAAATTCAAGTAGAAAAAATAAAAGTTATCATAATTTCTTAACTATAAAACTTAGGGCTCATTTTGGTTTTTGGTAACGTTGCATTTCCTACTGTTTTTTATTATACTCGTGATTTTTTTGTTAATTCAATTCTAATATTGTCTAATATGGAATAATTTTCTCTTTTGGGGCTAAATTTTCATTGTGGACTAATTTATTTGGGAGTTAATCTAAAAACAAAATATAAAATGTAAGGTTTCCGGATTGGGCGGGTCAAAAAGAGACAGGAGCCAAACTTATACTAACTAGACTAACTAATACCATAGTTATTTGAAAATTTATCGTCATCGATTTATGACAACAAATTAACAATAACTTTCATTATAACGGCCTTTTCCCACACCAATTTTTTGCATATTAACTATATGGAGGCTTATTGTACATTATAAAAATGATATTTTTATTTTTCTTCATCAATTACAAATATATGTTTTTCTAATTGCTTCCTCCATTCAACCTTGCCACCTTTTCCATAATTTTCCGTTGAACTCCTTTAAGATTAATATGTTTGACAATAAAAACAAGAATTGATTATTGATTTACAAAATTTAAAACTACTGCGAAATATTTATTACTTCATTAATTAAATAACGGACATCCTGATGTAATAAAATAAAATAACCAAAGACAGCTATTTTTAATTTTTTAAGCTTTTTTTCTTCACTCTTATTACCAAGAAATTATTGCTTGCAGATTACATATCAATTTTTCTTAGAATTAAAAATTTATTATCAACACTCAACAAACCATATTTTGTAATGACTAATTTAAAAATGTATTTTATTTTTAAACTATTACTTTTTCTTATATGAAATCTGTAAATTGCAATTGACAAATAATAAAATATATTGTGGAAGTTATTTTTATATATATATAAACTTTACGATGTTAACAGAATAGTAATATCACAATGACATTATCTTGGTATTGCTCATCCGAATCATAAAGGATTTCCAAGTACATAATATGTATTCATGCATTCATTCATTCAAACATCGTCTGATTCATTTTAAAATATTGCACACTTGACACTGACTTTTAATTTAGTTTTCAAATGTAAATTAGTTATCCAAAAGTTTCGAAAGTATTTGACAAAATATCACTGAAAGTAAATAAAAGATTGTCAGTAATGTTTTCAGTAATTGATCATTTTTAATCGAGAGAATGCAAAATATTTTAGCATTTAATAGTTGAATATATTTATTAATAAATTAATTATTATAAAACTTAAACAAATTGTTTCACCAAGCGTAAAATTGCAATTTTTTAAGTGTATGGTTTTTATTCAGGTGAATACTTTTTAACATTAAAAAGTTAATTACTCATTATGAATTAATTGTAATTTTTTTTAATATTTTTATTTTGTATCGTACGTTTGTATTCTACGATAAACACTTGCAGAATTAATGACTTAAGAAAGATATTTTTTTTTTTTTGAAAAAAATAAATTCAGTTTTTATATGGTACATTAAACATTTTAATATATAAACAGGTTTTAATTATTCTTCCCTAAAAGTAAGATTTTTTTTGAAGGCAATTATTTGGTTAGTAGCATTATTAGAACTTTTATTCCAGAGTTGATTTTAGAAATTCTTTTTCTGTTTTCCTTTGGGTCTTTTGGGAGAATAACTTAGCAGACATGTGTTAAACATTGGCTGTCTTCACCATCATTCTTCACACAAGATAATTGTCTTCCATTTTTAAATGATTCTAGGTCTCCAAATCTTAGTTTTCCATCTACCACATTCAACATATGCATTACATTGATGATCGTTTATTTTTTCTTCTTTATCTATTTTGGATATTGCATCTTTGGTGGCAACATTTTAATCTAGCCTAGTTTTCTACCATTTAACAACGACTTATTCAAATAACTTAAGAAATACAAACACGTTCTTGTATGCTCTTCAAATTATTCAGGGTAATAACAAAAATTGCTACCAAAAACCATTGCAATATTTACCCAAGTGCATTAGATATGTGTTAACGCTAAATGGAATCTTTTAAGTCTAAATTCGATCATTTTTAGTTCTTCAATTTGTAAAAACCAAGGATGATAAAATCTTTAAACAATAAGATGTTATAAGAAGAAGTGGTACCAAATCCATGCCAGGTAGCTGAAGGGCTATCAATATTCCTAATCAATCTTGGTCGACCAAATCATGTATTCAAGTACTCCCAAGAAGTGAAAACTTTATTCTGTAGCCGAAAATGTGGTCTTAATATACTTTGCTTTGCAATTAATTGATTTTTACTAATTTGGCATTACAAACTTACGCACTGGAAGTCAAAAAGTTGACTATATCAAAGGAGAGAAGTTCAATGACATAAAATGATCACTTGTTTCAAAATTTGTATTTTTATTTTATGTTAAAAACGATATTAGTTTCCGGTTCTCTTTTTAGTATAAAACAAGTAAATAAGGATGCTTCTCAATACAGAGTAAAACAAGGACCCAAAAAATAAGGCTTTTAAAGTGTTTTAGATCTTTGCTTACAACTTTGGCTTACTCGAATAATTAGATAATCTGTCGAAGTTGTAAATGTCAGCTAATTGCGAAAAAAATCAAATCTAGTAAATAATTACTAAAGAAGGGAGACGATTTGATTTCTGCCGTCCTTAATGTTTCAAAATTTTCCTACGGCGTTCCATATCAAATCGTAGAACCAACCGCACTTGCGCCCTTAGCTTTCCCATAAAGCTCTCTTGCCAAGTTATTCACTTTAATTTTGAAAAGCGGTAGTATTAGGAAAAAGTGAGTTTCTTGTTTATTATTACTGAAATTAAAAAATAACAATTTTAAATTTAAAACCATTTTTAGACCAATCGGTTCTATTTATAAAATTTTATTTTTATTTTTTTGAAAAGTGGCAACTTAAACTTTGACACTTAAAAAGTCATTGGGTAATGACAGTGGTTCTTAACCTGGATTCAATCGAACTCCAGGGGTTTGGTTAGTAAGTCTTGCAAGTTTGAAAGGTTCTTAATAGTTTTGAACATTTTGTACATCCATAAGTAATTTTATTTTATAATAAAAGATAAATTTGCTGTAAAGTAAATAAAAATTTACAATGAGAAAATGTTAAAGTGTAAAGTTAAAGTGTAGTAACTCAATAAAAAAAAATCAAGTTAAATTCATCAGGTTTGAGGACTTGATGAGAACCAATCATTAATGGTATAAATATATATCAATGTTTGAATTTAAATTTTCAATTCAGAAGGATTTGGTGAATGCGTTTATGAAACTGGTAGCGATTAGTATCTCCAATAATGTTTATACAATAAATAATATTGTATAATTGTTTATACAATATATAATATTGTACAAACATTTATTATTATTATACAGTATAACTGTTCAAAGTCACCGGAAAAAATCTTATTTGATCTCTAGTAATGTTCAGAACCACTGGGTTAAAGCAAAGGAGCCGCAGGTTCCGACCCCCACATTTACTTTGGTCAAACTAACATTTTACAAAGTACTTATATTAAAATCATGCGATTTTTATTTTTTTTAATTGTTATTTACCGTCGCTTTATAACTATTAAGGTCTTTAGCGATTCTAGGGTTAATAAAAATCCGTATTCGAGAAATATAGAAAATTTGCTCGATATGAGGATCGAACCAAACCTACCAGTCTTAGAGCGGTTATCTAGACCATTTGGTTACGAGAGGCGACATAATAATTTGTATGAGAAAATTTTCACGACGCCTTAATAGAAGAATAATGGCGTCTTAGGGCGCCGCGGCGCACAGTTTGGGGAAGACTGTTAAAAAATAATAATATATTACAAGTCACTGATTTTAAGTGTACACAATTTAAAAATATTTAAAAATATTAATTTTTTTCCACTTTGATGCATAAGCGTAAATTAATAACGAAAAAATAAATGTTATTAAACTGTTTTTTCGTGATTTTGATTTCTTTAATTTTTGAATTATTTCTAATTGTCAGTAATTAACGAAAATAATAATTAAATAAATTACTCCAAATTAAAATAGAGAGTATCTACTAGAAATTTTATTTCCAAATCACTTTCACAAGTCACCAACAATGGTGGTAGGAAAAATGAAAAATTGGTTTGATTTACGTTTTCCGGTGACAAATTTGGCCGTTTTTGTGCTTCGAAAAGCTTGAATGAGCCATAAGAAAAGATTTCTTTATTCCTACGGCGTCGACAAAAGCAATTCCCATGAATTGGACAATAAAAAACGAATACAAAACAAGAAATGTAAGATTGAAAGATCAACAACCGTCTTCCTTATCCACTTATAATGTGATTAATAAATCCTCAGATTAACGAACAAATGGCTGAAGTGAGAGCGATTTTTTGTGGTCGCTAGTCGGGACAAAAAACTGTTATATTATTCGAGAGTGAATTGGAAATTGTCATATGTTCATTAAGTAATTTAAACATATGCATTTGTGAGAGGCTGAATTTAGTATTTAGTTGCGATTGGAATTGTTGCTTGAAAATGGCCATGAGACGACCACCACCATTAAAACATATTATGGCCGAACTGTGCAGTGTTGTCACGATCTTTTTAATCAGTTTCTGTTGTTCAGTACTATAAGTCGCGTTTAAATATTACGTATTAGATTACGTCTTCATGGTGGTGAAGAGTGCAATTTGTAAATTTAGATTAAAAAAGTTTTATCGTCAAAGATAAAGTTAATAGCGAAGTTTTTCTCAGCAACGATTGAGCGACAAAAAACCGAAGCTATTTTTGCAGAATCGTAAAAATCGGTGTTCATATTCAGGTGATTGTGAAACCGTTGCTAGAATGTGTGCTTCAACTTGATACAGTTACGGTTCTTTTTTGGAAAATGTAAATATTTTTTTATTAAATTTAGTAAGTACATAACTCAAAACTCTTATTAGAAATCATTTACATAACATTCATCAATATATATAATTGATACGCATTTATTGGAAAATCATAAGAAAATATCGTTTTTAGAGACTATATCAAAAGTATTGGGTCATGTACAACAATTTTTAATAAATTTTCTAAAATATTCCGAAAGACTTTAAATGTTTTTTGAAATTTTTGTTTAAAGAATGAATGGTTTTGTGGCTATGTTTGTGTAAAAGATAAATTCCATGTTGTTGGTCAGTGTTGAGAGATGACTCACCGTACATGAGGAAAAATCAAAGTAATTAGTGACCAAAGACCAGTTTGACGTCATTCAGACATGCTACACATAATAATCCACATTTTTTTCTATATAAACATACAATCGATTTATGTTCCAATACAAACATCTAACCAAACGCCAATATTTTCAAATATTTATCGATTTTGTTTCTTCGAATTTTATTATCAACTTGATAGATTTCTTATTAACTCATTTCTTAATTTATCCATCATATATAAACATTATTAATTGCGTTTTCGTAAGATAGGAAATTAACACATTTTAGACCTATAAAAATGAGTAATACAATTTTAAAAATACGTTTCATGGTTGAACTGAGGGTTAATTGATTATTATTTTAATTGAATATGATAAGAATTCTTCAAAGGCTCGTGTAGAAAAGCAGATGGGAATAAAATAAGACGAAGAAAATATTTTTTTTGCTCTATGATTTTTGTTTTAATTGCTTCAAATTATATTATCAAATATACAATTTGGAGAATATTTTTAAATGTTTTTTATGAAGTCAATGTCATTTGAGTTTCAAAATATCATTCAAAAATAACCTTCTACATTTGTTTGAAAAATCAACTGTTTAAAATTTAAGGTGGTACAAAAGAATGAATGGAAATTGAAAATGAAAACAAGAATTTGTAACAAAAGAGACATTTTACTGCGCATTTTATTCCTATTTGACTTTTACTAGTGTGTTGAAAAAAATTGGTTTTTCATTGATAAATATTTTATTTTCGAGTCTTAATTAATGAATTAATGTCGTATAGCTCATTTTTTTTCAACAGTGACTAGCTGTCATCAGCAGGTGGTATTTATATTTTATCCATTGTTAAGAAACTTTATACAGGTGTTTGTTGTAAATTTTTTGTTAAGAATATTGATTGAATTGATTGGTTGGTAAGGATATACGTTTTTTCTTGCAAATATTCAGACGTTTAAAGTTTTTTTTAAAAAATATTCACTTATGATTTTTGTGGTATAGATGTAAGTTTCTGGGTTTTCTGGGTATATAGTCCTTGTTTCAAGTCCCGAATGATCTACCAGATGAGCCAATATAAAACGATTTTCATCAACCAAATTTAATTTTTAAATTCCTGTTTTATTTTCTAGTGTGATTATATTGTTCTATCGTGGCTTAAGAATTTTCAGGATGTCGTTATTTGTTGAAAATGCGATGTTAATATTATTATTTTCATACATTTTTTGTAAAATTTAAGGATGATATTGAATCAGACTTTCTGGGTGTATGTTTTCTGGGTGTATGGATCAATACCCAAAAGAGCTACCAATTTGGTCGATATATAATTTATAACATGAAGCAATTTTCATTTTTCATACGAGTATTCCGGTCTTATTTTCCAATGAGATTTGGTAATTTTCTGTTAACATGTGATGTAAATATTATTTTTCTTTAGGGAGTAAGCGACTGTGATTGCAAATATATTGTTAAAATTTGATTTTGTGTACTTCTTTTCTTTGGATAGAACTGAAAGTAGTGACTTTTTGGTAAACTTTGATACCATTTTATTTATAATTGAACTAGTTTTCGTTGGTTTCGGTTATTTGTATTATTATGTTGAATTCTTCTTATGGTTTGGTATTAGGAGGGAACTTAATTGCTTTGTATACTGTTGTAAACATAAAAATGTATAAAACTTATACATATTGGCAGGAATGAATCACTTATGGGTTAATATAAAATATTTAAAGCCTAAACCTTCCAATTCTACCTAAAGATAAAAAGAAGAATATATAATTAAGTTTCCACCATATATTTGCAATCACAGTCGCCAACTCCCTAAAGAAAAATAATATTTACATCATATAACTACAGAAAATTATCAAATCATATTGGAAAATAAGACTGGAATACTCGTATATAAAATTAAATTTGCTTCTGGTAAAAAATTATATATTGGCTAAATTATTAGTTCTTTCGAGTTTTGATGCAGGAAATATACACCCAGAGATCCTGATTCAATATCATCCTCAAATTTTACGAAAAATATAAACGACGGTTACTATAAGTGCATACATTATTAAGGAAACGTTAAACCTCTACATATTTGCAAGAAAGGAACTCCTTAGAACACCCTGAAAAAATATGTAATATTTAAAGCCCGTAAACAAGATTCAACCAATAACCTTAATGACATTGGATTAATAGAAAACATCTCTAAGAATTTTGTTTAAATTAAAAAAAATAAAAATACCACTTGACGATAAGCGCTGAAGAAACACGCTGGGGAAAAATTGAGTTAGTCGATATCAATACTAATTAATTAATTGATTGAGTTTTCATTAAAAGAAGTTTTTTCTAGTTTCTGTAAGATAAAATTTAAATTGGTTATATGTTTAAGGCGGTATAAGTAGCGAAAAAACTACGTCTAAAAATAGATTTTACAAATTTTTACTGATAACCGATTATTTCTACGAATCATATCAGAAGTTTTCCGGAATCTGAATCTTTGTTTTTTCTCAAATCGTTTCTCTAAAGTTTATAAATTCTTGTGAACTTAAAATAAGCTTATATTTTTTTTTGGGGGGAAATTACGTATAATTAAAAAAAATAAAGAAAAAAATATGATTTGCTATAAACTAATATATTTGAATTGACTATCTGAATCCAGTTATAATGAATTATTTACAATGAATAATATGCGAAACTATGATACATTTTTTCCAAATTAGTCAAAAGCAAAATTACAGGAAATTGTCACTCAGGTAAAATGACTGGAAATTGATTTTTGCCTACCAATTTCAATTATTTATATTCTTTACTGATTTTGAAATAAACAATAACTACTTCCCAAACATAAAACTGGCATTTACATAATAAATACGATTTGCGTTTTCAAAACACAGAGAATGATGCAAAGCAAAACTTAAAATACTGACCTTGGTATTCTTTCGCGAATTCTTCTACCAAATAGGCCACGGATATTTCTGAATATTATAAATTCTTCATTGATCCTTTTTTTGCGGAAGAATAACTCATTAAAAACGCAACTGAATTAGTCACATGCATTCGGCTAAAGATAAACTACAATTTTTGAAAATAAGACGAATTGAGTCTCAGGGTTTATTTTTTATCGAAAAAATATTTTCTTTAAGTTTTATTTTCTTTAGTTCTATAAAATTCAATACATACATCTTCTATTACTCTTCTACCGTTTTTTAAGTGTGTAGTGTTTGCAATGGTTCAGATATACCTACTTTTCTTTTGCCTAAGTTAATAAAGATAAGAAAAACATTATCTAGTATTTTAACAACTTTACTTAATACGTTACGAAACTTAGTACATACATATTATACAAAGTAACTTAAAAATATCCTTTAAGTATCTTAAAAAGTAACTAGAGATAAGTGTTTAAGTTTTTTTCTTGTATGAGTAACTTGAAACACATAGTAACTTCAGATACTTTTTAAAAAAGTAACCAATTTAGTATTATTTTAGATACTTTCCAAAAGTATCTTTGACAGCTCTGCTAGTAATCAAATATATATATTCTCTCTTATTGCCTTAAACTTTTTTTCATCGTTGAATAATATTTTCAATACATTGATGATATAAAGCAATATAAGTCAGTGATAGAAAATTATAAATTTTGGCTTACAATTAGCAAAATTCCACTGTATATTGAAAAATAGATGAGGACTTTTTGGTAAATTAAGTTTTCTTAAAATTTTTGAAGAGTGGGACTCCATAATATATAATTGAAAACGGAAATGAAAATTTTAGATAAATAACTAACATGAAAATATTTGGCGATCTACATAGATTTCGTGATCATAATTGAAGTTGCGTCCTATTGCTTAAAGATCCTGTTATAAACTAGGAATATTAAAATTGTTTACAATCTATAAAATGTTTATTTATCTTTTTGGGATCTTCTTAAAGACATCTATTTTAAAAAAATTTGCAATTTCTTTTCACTGAAGTTTGATTTCTTAGACCTTTTCAATTTTAGCCTCTATATATACTTACTTTATAAGTAAGATAGTTTATCAGGTTTGGGAAAACAATAACACATGCTTAAAAACAATTTTTATAACCAAACGATTTGAGAAATTGGGTATATGTAAGGCTTCTATAACATATAAAAAGCTTTAGGTCCCTTGATATTTCCATTATACAGGTTTCACTGAAGTAGTAAATGTTCTGCATTTAAATTTTGCATACTTTCAGTACTTTTGAAGAAAATTCTTTTTGTTTTGATATTAAGAGTAATCCAATACACAACTTTCTTTAAAATATTATATCTAATATTGAAAAACTAGTTCTTTTTTAAGCTTACATGTATTAATAATTAATTATTTTAATGCAAGAAAAAAGTTGATTAAAATCATGATTCAAATAAAATTTATGCAGAGTATTAAAATTATTTATAGATTCGTTTAAATCTAAATTTAAATTCAACCGTGATATGAAAATGAAAGATTGGCTATGTTTATTGATATTTATAGGAATAAAATATTAAAATAACAAAACTTATAATCGTAGAAGAAAAATAACAGTGAAATAAAATTAAAACGAAAAATAAAGTTGGTGAAAATTTGAAATGAACTCACAGGAAGTTCGATTTGAATACTGAAATCGTTTTTTCGAATGTAAATCGTTAACTTTAAGATTAAGGAATGAAAAATTTATTTATACATAAATAATTTATTTTAATTTACGAACTTTCCGAGTTGAAGATAATTTTTTTTACGGTTCAAATAAAAAATTTTCATTGGGAAACTTTAGAAAATCGTGCAAAAAATATTTTCAAACTCTTCTTTGTGAGAAAATTTTGAAAATATCCATGATTTTAAACCAACCATCTCCCTTAAAATATGACTTCTACAGACTAAAAAAGAAAATCAAGTTTTATTTTCGCCATTATAAAACGATGAAACTGAGTGAGATGTAATAAAGCAGAGCAATTAAAAGTAAAAAATAAAATAAAAAACAGATTTAATCTTAATTCACAAAGTTACAAAGAGCCATTAAAATAATGTACATCTGAAATTTCAGGACATTTTTTTAGTTTTATTGTTCTACAATGCAGAAAAATTTGCGTATGTCTTTCACCATGATGTACATACATATATTACTCTTTTCTAGTTTGTCATAAAACCCTCTAAGTATATTGTACTGGGCGAAATGTTACGAAAATGCAATGGAACAATGCACAACATTTAGGGAAATTATTTGGCATTCGACCAATATTAATATTGCATGCTAATACTTTTGTAATATTTTACATTTTATTGATATAATGGCCTTGATGAATTCCTGTGAAAATTTTATTGTTAAACTTCTATTTGGATGCAAATTGCAGTCTATCTCCATTAATGTTACTCCACAAATTTTACTGGACTATATAATTTTGTTAAATTGCTTGTTGAATTTTCGTATACTTATAGTTCCATCTAGCAGAAAGTTTTTATAAAGCCTTAAATTTATTATTTCCACGAAGGATTAAAAGCATTGCAAAGAAACAATTTCATATTTTAACTCTTTTAATGTATTAAATCCACCTATATTTTAAACCACAAAAGTGCATCATAAAAAAATCGTATTTTTAGTATTTTGTAGGTGTTTTAATTATATATGAAGGTAAATTATTTCAAAAAATCAAGAATAATCTTCTTAAAGTGTCGTGTCTAATGCCAGGCGTAGGCACCAACCACGTAGTCCTTGAAACTCTTTCATTTGGTAACTATTTTGAACAGATCTTCCACAATTAGGCCAGACCTAGACCAACAGACCAGACCATTTTGACCTTTCAGGTTGTTCAAAGCAAATATAGGAACAGTGGTTTCCTTCATACTTTCTGAATTTGTAGTATCCCAGCTGGTTCAGAAGTTACTTCTGGCTTTTGTGGAGATTTAGTACCTAGTATAAAGTATCTGGCTATCAAAAGGAGTATTGAATGTCGTCCTGCCCTAGAACTAGTAGGAGAATTTATTGATTTCCCGGTATTTGGGTACATTTTTCAACCCCAGGAAAAAATTGAAAGGGTCTGATTGCTGGGTTTGATTGCTTATCCCGGCAGTCACTCGACCCCCATTATTTTAGCCACCTTTTGAATTTTCCCATCTTATACCATGTCAAAGTACAGATGGGAAATTTCCTTTAATTTATTTTTGTTGAAACTTTATCTCGAACTATTATGTATTTGGCAACCGGTTATAGTTTTAGACTCATTCCTATAGATAGCATATTTTTAAGGAATTTATATTTAAAAGTCAACTTATTATTCTGCCCCGATTGATTGGCTTTGATTGAAGTTCAATATTTAATTGTGACGTTAAACTCAAGGTAAAATTTATTTTTATCTATAGGAATGTGAAACCTATAAATTAATTTTTTTTTTTTTGAAAATAATTTATTTCCTTTTAAAGTATAAACTGCAAAAATTACGAAATCTATTAGTTTTCACTATAATTTTCGCTTTGGCCAAAAATTGAATTGCAAGTTATCCGATTGTGATTTGCCGATATTTTGACCAATTTATGCTTTTTTGGTATAACATTTCGATGTTTGAACCGTTTATTTTAAAAGTGGTGTAAGCCTATTTTCTCTTAATTTGAGAAAACTGAAGTTTAGCATATCTTTTGAATAAAAAAAAATTGGTTAAATGTATTTGTTCTATGTACAGATGCTTTGCATCTCTGTAGAATGCCTACTGGAAGTAAAATAATAAATAATAATTATAATAAATAATAAAAATAATCTTAAAGATTAATTTAATATTTGTAGAAAATATTCATTGATTTATGCATATATATAAGGCTTCGGAGTAAATATTAAAGAAAAAAAAATTAAACCTGGGAATGTTTCTACTGGTTTAACAGTGTGTTATTTGTTTTAGACGAATTTAACTAAAGTAGTGCGTATTTACGGTTTGTAAATGGACTTACACCATTTTTTAAATTAGCCAACTTTAAAAATCGTGTAATTTCAATTCTGATAATTCAAATATCATTAAAAATACAATTCATACTTATCCAATTTTGTTTACAAATAATAATAAGATATACAAAAGAAGAAGCATTTTTAATGTTAAAGAATTTTTATATTTCTGAAATTAACATAATAAATAGGTAATATTTACTTAAGATCTCCATAAGGGAAAATTTTGAAATATTCGTGCTGGACAGAAAGTATACAGGGAAATAACATTTCTAAATCCTTATAGGTCTGGCATTGTATTACAAAGACGCATGGGTAGTTTTATTCATATTTTTAAATCACAATTACTCTTTGATGTATACAGGAATTATTTTTTCGTAATGTTTTTTTTTGTGATATCTGATATCTATCAAAATTTTACATCGTTTGGAAGCTATAAATGCTTGGAAAGTAAAATTTTGGGGTCAATTATTTCAATGTTATTTTCCAGTGAGTGGACAACCCTCAACCAAATTAGTTCCATTTCTAAATTTTGACTTTCCTCAGTACTCAAAATATAAAACTAATATTTTGAATTGACATAAAATAAAATGGATCTGCCATATTTTCTTTTTATCTATATATTTTTATACTTTTTACCTATGTAAATTTTGCGTGTATCACTATTATCTGTTGTCAATATAGCAATATAGAATTATTGATTTTAGAAAGGAAAATTTAAAAAAATATTTTAAATAAGTAACTAGACACGAGGAATAAAGCAAATATAAGACGACAGCATATTGACCGATAACATAGTGCTAAATCACCTGTTTACAGAAATTGAACTTGCATTACTTTTATAATCAATAGTTATCCAATTTCTATTAGTGACCAACTTTAAATTGAACAAACGATCAGCATTTTTCAAGTTTACAGTAAAAGCATAATAGCAATAGTAACAGCAATTACAGTACAGCAATTTAACACCATAAACTACGTAATATAACTTTTTAAAATGGATTTCCACCACTTTCAAAATTAACGGTATTTTTGTCCATTGTCTAACAAACATTTTAGTTTGCACCTTTCTCTTGCAAATGGTCTGAACTGGAAAATCCACTTGGCTTGCATCTGGGAAATTTATGAATTATCGTTTCGCCGAATTATAATTCGAACTGCTGCTTTTCTGCCATTTTTGATTATTATCAGCTTTAAAATATGGCACCGAAACTTCATGGGTTGTCGTCAAAATGCTTATCTGCTCATAGTTTCAGGGGAGCTTTCGAAGCTCCTTAGAAGAGCTTTTATTGTTCAGGAGCAAGTCTCATTCACTTTGACCCGATGCTTAATGAAAATGATTGGAGAATCATTTTCAACGGTAACTGCTTTTCACACCTTTAGGTACATTAGAGTTTAGGCAAGTAAACAGGATAGTTTTTGGGATATATAAATTGCTCAGTTGGGAAATATTCCTCAACAGAAAACACAGTATTTGGAAATTGGTCCCTTTCGGCGAAGCGAAGCAAATCCTGGGCTTGAACCTAATATATTTTAAGCGATCATATATCGTCCCATACATAGTTTTATTCAATATTATAAGCACTTCCTCATTTAATTTTAATATATGTATTGGTTTGTAGTTGGTTATACGTCCTTTTAGTAAACCTGTATTTATGCCTAATTTTTGTGTTTTTTTTTTTCAATAACTGTTAAGTGTTTTAAATGAAACTCTTATAATATTTTAGTCTTCAAGTTCTAGAATATCCAAAGCAAATTTATTACATTAGTACAATGTTTGTCTTTCGAAAAAAAATCCAGATAAAGTGATGATAAATTGATTGATAAGCTCTTTCAGACCTATCTTTTAATTTCTTTTAATTTGTGTATAATATAGATAAAATCTATAGCAAACATATACATATTTAAAGAAATATTAAAATAATTAAATCGAACAATATATCTAGCACTAGGTGTTACCGTTGTTGTCTTCATTACCTTGAACTAAATTGTTGAAGGTTAAATTATTTAACTGCAACCGCTATAAAATATACTGAATAACCCATGAACCATGAATAAATGACAATTCAATGAAAATATTTTTTCAAATCAACTCAATGAAAAATATTTCTTTTAATTTCTTGTAATCTGACATACATAATTTTCCATAAATAAGATTTACCTTTGCCCTAATTACTTTTGTTGTTGATCGCTGGGGTCGTTGACATTTAATGGATTACCAATTTTTGAAATTAATTTTCTTGGATACTGCTGAATTTGAACCTAATCCTATTGATGTTTAAAGCGGTGATTATATTTACTTTTCAAGTTTAGTTTTAAAACCTTGATTATGGTATTTGTTTAAAAATTCACCTAAATTTACACTGTGAAAATACCCTAACGTTGTTATCTAAAGATAACGATAATAAAAATGAAATTTAAAACTGAAATATATGGTGTTGTACTAAAGAAAGTTAGGAAAGTAAAAGTAAAGTGAAAATTAAAAAGCAATTGGCTAAACAATCAAAAAATTAAAATTAGCAAGTCAGTAGTAATAATTACTTCATGAACATATTATTTCAAACGAATAAAAATATCAATTATTTATTTTAATTATCATATTATATGCCAGATTATATGCCAGGAGTTGATAAGATAGTAGTTATATTGATTACTGGTATATTGATAGTATAAGGGGAACACTTTAACTGTGAAGTTAGACGTAATTACTATTAATAATTAAAAAAATACTAAGAAGTACTAATTCCTTTCTTCTAATTTTAGAGATAAATTAATTCGACAACAATGATCTCCGGAATGATAAACCTCTTCGAGGAAGATAAACGCAGGAAAAAGAAACCAAATCATGTTGATATAATTCGCAACCAACTTCCAAACGCCAATTTACGAGCTTCCATGAACGAAAAACATTCCCATTCAAATAAAACAAATGGAAATGGAATGAATTTCAACCACCATATGGAAAATAAACCGTTGCGTTCAAGTGCACGACACAAAAAAACTAACATCCAAGTACTAACAAACACCGAAGAATATAAAATCGAAAAAATTCACCAAACAAATCACGAAAATTGCATCAAACATGACTGCCAAAACAAAAGTGGCTTTAACTGCCCAATTTCGTGTTCCAATGTGATTGAAGAGTATAAATTGAAGAAAATGAATGTAATGCGAGAAAAGTGTGATCACAGTAGCTTGACAACAGAATCAATCGATGATCGACTACAGGACGATTATGTAAGCCCCAAAGAATCCGACAGTGAGGAAATTGCTGAAAGTAGAACAAAACTTAACATTACAAAATTGAAATTTCGGTTTGAAAGAAACGATGCAGTGCGAAGATCTCAAATATTTTCCTCATCCGATTCCAATGAAGACAGTGGTGCCGAAACCAAAACGGCAAGTGACAATAATTTCGAGCGAAGAAAATCACGAACTTCAATTAAATCAACCAACGCTCATCATAAAGAATCAAAACTAAAAATCAAAAATCCCGAAACCAATACATCTTCAGTTAGCCACTCGGATTTTTCCTCGTCTTCTATTGATGTAGTTATTAGTGATGAAAAGTATGAGGACGAGTTCGAGAAATCTGTGGATTCATTGTCCATTGAAAACTCTCAAATTCCATTGAATTGTATAACGAAGTCCAGGGGTAGTGAAAGTGAAAAATTTGTGGATAATCAAACATTTCGAGAAGAAAAGGATGATGTTTTTAAAGATTTTAGTGCAGTTGAAACGCGAAGTGGACCGTCAGTGTTAAAGTTAGTGCCTACTCTATCGGATAGAAGTAGTTCGGATTCGAATTTAGGCCGATTTTCGGGGAAAATCGAACGAAATAGTTATGCCCAGATGAAATCAAATTTAACTCAAAGTGGCTCAATTCCTAAAAAGAATAGGTGGGTTGATTTTACTATTACCAATTTTCTGTAAGGACTTCTGAAATCATCAAATACCAAAGTACCAATTTATCAATACATGTTCTTTAGTTAGATAAGTGTTTTTAAATGAAGAATATAGTTGAGAAAATCTTAGAAAATATTAATTAAGTATGCCAGTTACCAGTTATTTCTCTAAGTTCGATCCCAGGAATGATAATTTTTTTGAATTAGTTTGATTCTTTGTTTTTGGTTCTTAAATGTTTTGATTTTAATAAATCTTAATTACGTTGTTACAAATTTGTACTTTTATAAAGTTCTATTTCTAATTTTGTAGCAAAATAAAAAAAAAATTTAAATAGTCGCTATAAAATATAATAGAATATGTAGAAATCTATAGAAGTCAATAGGAAAATTTCGTAGCATGTTTTATAACTGGCCTTATTTAGGTCTTTGTCCTTTTTTGTTGCATTCATATCAGCTTTTCTATCACTTATTACTTCATTAACTTTGAGAGAATGCAACCTTTTCTTAAATTTTTGGTGTACCGGAAAGTAATTCCGTTTTTAAATCGATAGTCATTCAATTACCATTTATCTGTTTATAAGTTAAATCAAAGACATTTTATGATTAGAGTGACTTATTTACTTATAAAAAATTACAATATATTTTTTATTCCGAAACCCATATTGAAATGATTAGACCAAAAAACCGAAAGAACACAAATTCGATATTGTATGCTTTTTGAGTTTCACAGGGTAGTAACGTAAAGTTGTTACTAAAACATGTTCAATGTTTATCCAAGTTCATTAGATGTTCTTTAATGTCTTATGAGTTTTATTAAGTTCAAATTCGATAATTTTCGTTTCTCTCACTGGTATCAACGAAAAATGGCAAACAATAAACAAATAAGAACTTAAGGGAGGAAATGGTGTCAAATATATGCCAATAAGTTGAAGAGTTGCCAAATAATCCTAATCAATATGAGTTGATTAACCAAACACCTAAAAGAGCACAAAAACGGTTAACAGAGGAAATTCTATGCTGCAAAACGGTAATGCAAGAATCTTTTGCAGAAGAACAAAAAAAAAACTAATAAAGTAAGGGGGGGGAGTATTGCCGTACCCACTATAACCGTGCAAAGTTATTCCATCGAATTTCAATTAAATTCAATTCTTTGATATTTGACTTAGTATTCAATTGATTTTTACAAATTTGACATTCAAAATTTGCGCAAAAGATGTCAAAAGATTGATGATATTATGGGTAAATATATAATTCAAAATATATAATTAAAATCAAAAGTTGCAACATCATTTTGTGTAAGTTGTAACATCATTATATTGAAAAAACGAAATTACTTTCCACTACATCTTATATGGTTAAAATAACAATTTGAGGCATTTTTGTTAATTTAAAATATTTTCCTTTTTTTAAAAAAAAAATATCGTTAGAATTGACAGAAGGGGATCCTGGAAGAAAATAAGAGGGTGCTCCATTGGGAACATTTGCACATGTCCTCAAATTAGCTTATAGGTAGTATATATTTTTGTACTAATGGCTTAAATTCAAAAAAAAATGGAAAAAAATCTTAACAACTCTAGTTGCTAAATACCTACTGTAAAATAACGGCACATTACCGTTTTGAAATAATATAAACTTATAAATTCCATTTTCCTAAACAGATTTAATAATTTTTTTTTTTTATCTAATTGCAAAGTTATATTTCGAAAAATAATATGAATTTAATAAAGATGTAAGTTCTTATTGAATTTATAAGCTATGTAAAGAAAAATGAAAAGAATTCGTAGATTACAAAATTGAATGAAGTCTTAAATGTGCTCCACATGCATTTACAAACAGAATGAGGATATGAGTAGTGCACTACCATATGTGTTATTTACGAATACATAAATAAATGTACATTTACTTCCAATTGAGACCCTAAAATTGAATCACAAATGGCTTTGTTAAAGTCAAAGAGATTTTAGAATTACAATTTAAAAATTAAGTCATTGAACCCATAAAAGATAATGCAATCACCAATATTGAGATTCTTTTCGTCGCTTCGCATTTTGAATAACAATTTCACTGTTTTTTAAAATTTATTTCTATATTTTTATCTAGATCGCTCGATGTTGTTCACGAACTAATAGAAACCGAAAAAAGTTACATCGAGTCTCTTCAATGTATTGTGGATGATTATATTCCAGAGCTCAAACGTAATGATGTTCCTCCAAGTTTACGAGGACAAAAATATGTTATATTTGGTAATGTGGAGAAAATTTATGAGTTCCATAGCGCGGTATTCTTACGTGATTTGGAATCGTATTCATCTAATTGGATGGATATTGGAAAATGTTTTTTGAGACATGTAAGTACAATTGTATTCTTTGCTTAAAAGTCAGTTGTAACCACATTTTGTTTTAATCGTTGGCTTAAAAAGATCATTAACTTAATATGAATATAAAAAAATATTGGATATGGTTACTGGTGGCCGAGTGGTCAAGGTGATCGCTTCAAAACTGTTAGGTGTTAGGTTCGAATCTTATATTGATCAAACTTTTAATATCTCTCGATTTAGGAATTTTTACTGACTCTAGAGTCACTTAAGACATTGGCAATTATAAAGTGAGCAGTAAGTTGTTTTTTTGAATGGTACCAGCAACTATTTAAATCTTTTCTAAGTCTACATACAACAAATTGATTAAAACTGGCTTTTAAAAAGATGACAAAAAAAATGTATCCTAATAGTAAAAAAAATCTTTCAGGAAAAATATTTCGATATTTACTCAATGTATGCCAAAAACAAGCCCAAATCAGACGAATTTATGAACGATTATGGCAATTTCTTTGAAGCGAAAAGAATTTGTTTAGGACATAGTTTAAATTTGTCTAGTCAGTTACTGAAACCTATTCAACGTCTAGCAAGGTACTCATTACTACTACAAAAACTATTGGAAAACTGTGATGTCGTATGCGACGCATACAAAGAAATCAAAGCAGCCAAAGATATGATCGTATTTCAATTACGCCACGGCGACGATTTACTCGTAATGGATTGTATTAAAAACTGTGATGTAAGTACCACAACGGTAACGTCAACCGATAATTTCACAAAACTCATTCTTTTTCTAGGTAAACTTGACGGAACAAGGAAAACTTTTGCGACAAGACGAATTTTTACTCTTTGAGGAAAATGGGAAAACTTCCACGCGACGAGTGTTCTTATTTGAGGAATTAATTTTACTTAGCGTTCCAAATAAGGTATTTGTGCTGGTGTGGTAATTTATTGACTCAATATTTACATGGAACGTATTTCAGGGAAATTCGAAAGAATTTATTTGTACAAATAGTATGAAAATGAATGACGTGGGCGTTACAGACTATGGAGACATTACCAAGTTCATTATTTGGTTTAGGAAATATCAATTTCAGAAGTATACGTTACAGGCGTTGAGTCCAGAAGTGAAGACTGCATGGGTTCAGGAAATTACAAATATTCTCCTAAAACAAGCAGAGTCATATAAAAGTAAATATTTTTTTCTTATAGCAGTATATAGTTAAAATATACAACAGTAAATGAATCTCTTTTTTGGATATTAAGTATTTGATGTTTTTATTTAATCTTTTTACAACGTTTTACTACTTTGGTAGCATCATCAAGTAATACAACATACAGTTACAAGTAATTATATAAATATACACAACTAATCAATGAAAATTTAATTAACAGATTAAACTAATGTAAAAAAAATCATATCATACCTCAATTATAAGACATCAATTGTTAAATTAATGTATAATTATTTCGGCATTAAGCCAATAACAGTAATATGTTAAAGTATATTTATACAATTAACCAGTTATTGTATGTTGTAGTATCTGATGAAGCTACGAAAGTAGGGAAACGTACAAAGATTAAATAAACAATCAAATATTTAATATCCAAAAAAAGAGATTCATTTACTGTTATGTTAATATATATATATTGCACCTTCGTATTTATATCTTTCAACATTAATTCCCAATTATTTTAATAAGATTAACTTTATCAGATAGTTGCAGGCAGAATTACAAAGTTAGTAATAATAATTTAGCCATGACTTAATTTTGTTCCTTTTTATTAATATTCCTAGAAATATTTGACAATTTTGTGAAAATATTCGTATTGTATCTCAAAATACCAAATTTTCTTTTTGTCTTAAGGTATAGTGGTAGGAAAGTATCATTTAGCTTTTATTTTTATCAACGCAGTGGTTCCAAGTATTCTTTAATACCTTTTTAGTCCACTGTGTTATCTTGTGTACTACCGTAATGTTAAGCAGCATTATATATTTTGAAATGTGTTACATTTTTAAGAATAATTTATTTATTAACAATTTTATACAGTCCCTGGTCCAAAATTATAATTACTTGTATTTCTGTACAAATCGTGAATTATTTTTTTAATGATATAATCAACATTAATCAATGTTTAAATGAATTAGAAAATCTTTTAGTGTCTTATTTAAGTTATTTAAATTCAAAGGAAGACTCATATAATCGTCTTTAAAACGATGAATTATATTATTAAAAATTAATGATTTATTAAAAACGCATTGACATTCTTAAAAACCGTAAAACCTTTTCCAAATAAACTTGAACCAAAAATGACTAAAATTTAGGAAAGCCACCCTGAAGTTAAAACAATGATTCCCCCGTGCATCAATGTAGTATACTTATTACAGAAAGGACTCACAAAAATATTGAGTGATAGGACAAATACATAGAAATTCCTATAATTTTATCATCATTACAACTATTACCTTATAGTTATCGATATTATATCTATGAATTATATTATCAGAAAGAAAATCACTCAACAGCAAAACAAGTTTATACTGTTTAAATTGTTCTTTTTAACCCCACTATTTTGCTCATTTTATTTTTGAACATTAAAATATTTAAGTCGTTATAGTTTTATAACTAGTTACTGTACAATAAACACAAATTTCTTTCATTAAAAATATACTGGTAAAAGAAGCTCAAGAGTTGCTTAGATGGCAAGGTCCATTGTCTAGTGGGAAATAGCAAGATAAAATCAATGCCAACATAATAGTGAAGAACTGCCAAAAAAATACCCTTTAAGACCTGGGCATACATCTGATAGGTATCTTACATAGACAGTTCTTATAGAATAAACTAGAGAAATGCTAAGTAAAAGTACAAAAAAAAAAAACTATTGTCTAATATGAAAATCATCTCAATATTAGCGGGGAAAACAAGCTCTTTACATATATGGTTATTCTGAAGCCCAACTAAATCTATGGTATTCAACTTTAGAGCCCTGCATCTAATTCTAAGGTGGAAATTGTCGCGCGACGATGACGCCACAATTATTACTCGCAGGCTTAAAGCCGTAAAATAATTATTTATTTTATTAATTAATTAAAAACGATTTTATGAACAAAAAATTCATCATTATTATCAGAAAAAAGGATGAGCAATTTTTTGGCACCAATTACAATAAAAATAAGTCCATATAATTAGAGATAATCGGGAATTAAATTTTGGTTTTTTAATTACGATTAATTTATTAACGATTAATGATAGCAGGGGAGCAATTGTGTATTTCGGAAGAGCAATTCATGAGCAATTTTTTGGCATTCGGTTTTTTAAAAAAAAAAAATATTTGGCGTCAACTTGTTTACGATAAAATTCTCCCGAGGTTCCAATCAAAAATATTCCGACAAATAATAAATGCTCCTGGATATATAAACAATACCAAAATTCATGACGATACAAATATGTTAACAGTGAGGCGGGAAGCTCAAAATATATTAGAAAGTATCTGGAGAACCTCAGTGATCATCCTAACGACTTAGCGGTGAACCATTTGATAATAGCTTGACCACAAGGCGACTTAAGAAAGAGGACCACATATATCTGTACCAGGTTTCAGGATTAGCAAAAGAAAAGCATTAGTAGTCCTCTGGGATTGCTTCCCAAGTCAATAGGACAGAAACACTTTTTTCAATACAATGCTGATTTGGCTTAAAAAATAAAAGATATTCTAGAATTTGTTTAGTTTTTAGATTTTTTTTAGGTAAATTATGTGTAATGTATATTATTTAATTAAAATGCAATATCAATATTGGTTCTAAAATTCAATTTTGAATTTTATGGTTGAAAGAATTTTGCTTTTCTTTGGCTATTGGTTTGGCCCAAACTCTCCTTAGATAAAATTGACATAAATATTCTATTATCTATTTTCTGCCTAACGGCAGATTCAATTTTCCACGTGGTTAAACCCCTTTTCTACTTTGACTATTTCTGATGAGGTCTTTCAGCTCGGTAATTCCTTCTCGGTCCAAATCTTCAATGCATCATTTTTTTCTTGGATTTTTGGTTTTTCAAAATTTATCTAAACTAATTGAAAAAAAATTAGATCTTTTTTCAATAAAAAAAAATTGTTCATATACTCGCATGAAATACTTAAATCTAATATTAAATAAGAAAATTTGAAAAATTTAATTTAAATAAGCAATATAATAAGGTAAATTGTAATTTTTAGGGGCTAGAGAGGAAGAGTTAGCGAAATGTGGTATGGCTCAGACAAGAATTCCGATAACAGAACAAAAAATTAGTGAAGACGATGAAACATCAAACAAACAGTTTTGTAAGTATACAATTGTGTTCTTTTTAAAATAAATATTATTATTTTTAATTTTGACTTTAAAAAATGAATTTTAAACTTTGATATATATAAACTTAAATGCAATCTTCTGAAAAGGGATTTATTTAATATTTCAATCATAAATTTCAGAAGTGGAATTAGTGTAAACTATCTTTACTATAAGAATCAAGGAAATTTAAAGCTTTCTGATTAAATCAAAAATGAAGAATAACTAATGAACTTAATGAAAACTTCTTTGATTATTACTGTACCAATGTTTTTGTGGTCACAAATATTTCTGATGTTTTATTTTTTTGCAGATTCCATGAGATCTTTGCGTGGTGTTCCTGGTGAAATAAAACCAAAAAAGGTAAATGAGCGGACTACTTGGTATTGCACAGTTAGATCAGATGATTCAGATGCTTCCTAGTCTTTTGTAAATACCTATGCTGATGAAGGTTGTTCTTTCTTTCGTTAAATTGCTTTTTTTCTGTCTTTGTTTCAAAAAAAATCCATTCACTAATAACATTCAATGTTTCAGGTGCTTAGTAGTCCGACGATTCCGATTATAAATATTTGAGGGTTCAAATAAACTGTTATTTTCTCTAGGCGGGTGCTAAGGCTTCAACTGTAATTTCGGGTACTCAGCAATATTTTAATTGAAAGAATAATCTTATACTTTTGGTTAACGTTAATTTTAAGACTGACAATATTTTTTATATTATGTAAATATCGAAGATTAAGATAGTGTAATTTTGCATTATGTGGTTTTATTGAACATAATACATATAGTATTTATAACAAATAATGGAAAAAATGTATTATAATGAAAAATTACATCGCTGATATTTGTGATAAAATAAAAAATTGTACACAAAATAAAGTATAAGGCTTTAATTTCATGAACTTTTATTATTTTATTTACATTTGTTCAATATTTTTATAAATATCACTACCAGGGACATTAGCGTGTCTCTGAAAAGGGTATCTACTTAAATCGAAAAATGCACTACATACCTTTTCTCGAAAGGCTTTGAATTGAATAATCTCGAGAATTTAAATTTTCATGATAAGATAACGCAACCAAACTTATAAAATATCTTAGATATGGTTTTGTTTACATCTGAAATTGTCAATCATCAAAACTATCTTCCTGAAGGATTCTTCCCGAAGCTATAGAATACTAAAATTTAGTATACTTACATAATTTGTAAGCAAACAACAAAAGATTAAAGAAATTTGTTACTTTAACCATCCAACCTTCATAAATGGCGAAGATTGGAGTGGAGATTGGTGGGAAAATCAAGAAAATCAATTACTTATTTTCTAAAGTTCTGGAAAGTTGAAATTTAGTATACAGGCTAGGATTTGCTAATTACAGTATTTTCAAGCAATAAAGAACAAACACATCTGTAACTTTTTCTTCTTCTTACTACTATTTTTAACTTCCATAAAAAGAGGGGTGGACAGATCTATAAATCGAACTCAAATATCCAAATCAATAATCACAATATCAAATAATCAATTGATATCAAAAGTTTGATATTACATTAGTTTTGTAATAAAATTATCTTGTCCTTTTCAATGGCATTACTTTTTTTCAAAATTCATTCTTTATTTTATTTTTCTAACTTCCTGTCTTTCTTTTATAAATTTTCCTTAAAAACATTGTTCACTGTTAGTCGTTATATTTTCTATATTTTTTTTCAATAATTTTCCATTCATCGTTTATAATTTGAACTATTCATTATATGGGTTCCAAAAACATTTTTATACTGGAGATTGGTCTAATTTTTGAATCTTCAAAAGGGTGTTTTACTTTAACTTGCTGAATTCTTCCGTTAAACTACTATCGTTTTATATTCGGTTCTTACGGCAAATATATAGCTAACGCACAAAAACAGTAGTTGGGAAAAATGAAAAGAATTAAAGCATCTTATAAAAAGAAATTAAATCCCACTAAATATTTCTTGTACAATAGGTTGCCGAGACTTACAAGCCGTCGTTCTTAACAGTTTATCATGAATAACAGTTCATCATCAAACTTAACAGTTTATCATAAACTCTTCATCTTGATCGGAAAGTATGGCTGGGTCGTTTTATAGAAGAATTACTTGACACTACATTTCATATATTAACGAAACGGGAATATGCGCAACGACCATGAAAAAGGTTAAAACTATAGAAGAAAATTGCAAATGGAAACTATTATGTGCCATGCAATAACTCTATAAAACGGTTAAGTCATACTTTTTGATCAAGATTCAAGGTTTGTAAAGGAAGGACTTATAGAATTGAATCTTTATGAGATCTGACTTATAAAGTGGAATTATTTTTACAAAAAATCGATTAATCGTTGATCACCCAAAAACTATTGTTTCCAACATATCTTTCCCAGGTCCAAAGTATGGTCACTTAGGACAAAAAAGATCAAAAAACAATCAGGTTTCTAAGCAGAAAAGAAGAAAGGAGTTTATTTAAAAAAATAAAAACCTTTTAAACCTTTTTTGGGAGCATAGAGAAAAATTAGAGATAAAATAACAGCCCATTAGTAAAATTTAATTGGTATAATGACTTAGGCTTGAAAAGCGTTAATATTTGGTCCACGTGGTCTATTAAGAATAGCAATTTTGTCATCGTTAAAATTAGTCAATATGAGATTAATGATCTCGTAATATAGCCTTCAATGTATACGGTGTATATATATATACTTTTAGTAATAAGTTGAGTGTTTAACGGTCGGACATGCCTATTGCATTATTTTTATTTGCTCCAAGTCGACGGCAAGCCTCATAAAAACATTACGTCTCGAGTTCTTACCTCGAACATATTCGATGGGGTGGACTATAATATGACAGCTTCGCACGTCCAACAAAACACCCACTTCACCCACAAGGGTGGTTTCTATAAGATTAACAGTTCTGGGTGATGAAATAAAATTAAGTTCCTCGTAGGCAGACAAAACCTATAAAGAGATATGTATTTTACTGGGAAAACTTTTTCCTCGCTTATTTGAATTTGATCAAAACTTAATTGCAATTTAAATAAATTGTTAGAGCGATTCCGTGGCAGATTTACTTGCTGAATTACACTGTAACGATGTTGAATTTATTTGTCATTTAATGCTAATGTCTTGGGCGCAAATATCCATGTACTATATATGCGTGCTATTTGGTAGGACGATTGGCGACGTTGATAAAAGCAGTTGGTTTTTAAGTTTCGTCTGATTGGCGCCAAATAAAGACAATTAAGCAATTAATGATGAACTAATGAGAAAACTTTTCAATGATTGTACGTTGAAAAATTCAAGTTTGACTCAAACAAGTTAAAAATAATTGAATTGTTATCACATCTTTAGTCGAATCACTTCAAGTAGACTCTCCCCCTGTTTTCCCGTACGATTAATTTTATATATGTTTTGTCAAAACATGTTATTGCTAACAATTATAATCTTTAACTATTTTATATCATTTTCATTCTGAAAAACATGGAGATTTCTTAGCAATGATAATTTTTGATACTATAAAACCGGCATGAAAAGTTACCCATCTAAGAAAATGGTGATCTTTTTTAATTTTTGACTAAAATATTTTTTTTTTAATCTTCGCTTCTAAATAATTTTTGCTTAAATCAAAATACTTTCGACGATAAATATTTCGAAGGATTTTCCCAACGTTTTTCAATGAATTTTCCTTTTATAGGTATTGAAACCACAGCTTCTCGATAATAAATCCTGAAAAAATTTCGAATACATTAAAACTTTTTGATTTCCCGATTTTATAGTATGTGAACCAGTAATATCGAAAAACTTGATAAAGGACTTCAAAAAGATAACATATATTGGTTATTCCATAAGTAGTTTCCTTTTTCTAATATGAAATGAATAGACAATATTTACTGTTTCAGTACATGTTATTATTTAAGTTGTTTTATAAGAACCCGTTTTAATGTGCTTTATTACCTTCTTTCATCCCTCAGAAAGTCTCATTATGCCTTTTTTCCAAAAATTTTATATTTGGGACAACAAATAATATTAGAGGTGCAATTTTATTTCGCCAATGGATTTAATGATTTTATCAGGATAAGAATTTTTTGTATGGAAAAAAAAAATAATAATTGGAAGGAGCAAGTTTAGGCAGTATGCGGAAAAACATTCCCAGCAAACTGTAGGAGCTTTTCACTTGCCGTTAATGCAGTAAGTGGTCATGGGCTGTCATGATGAAATTCACATCTCCAGGATTAACATTGGTTCAAAACTCAAAAATTTTGGAAAGAATGCATAATGGGACTTTATGAGAAATGGAAGAAGATAATAGAGCAAAAGGGTTTTTATATACCGAAATAAATCATATCGAAACAGTTAATACTGTGTGTTTATTTCATATTACAAAAAGGAAAGAATTTATGGGGCATAGATTGAATAGTTCGGCTTTAAAGACTCTTTAATTAAGGATTGACCATATACAATAATATGATAATGTAAACTGTAAAGATTAGAAAAATAATTGAAATGTCAATTTAAAAATGAAAAAAAATCCTTGGATTATTCTAGAATCGAACTTGAGTATTCTAGTTACGCCTTTACTGCTCATATCCACTCGGCTATATTACATTATTTAAAATTAAGTAATAATGGGTAATAAGATGTGTAATTAGTATTTAAATTTTTTTAATACATGTTTAGAATAATTTTTTTTAGAAATTACATTCAAATGATGGATTTATATACATGTGTCAATTAAATAATATGTTTTTTGCTGTGGCTCCAAAACCTTACAAAAATCACATATGAAACTTGTCAGGCGCAGCGACGGTATATGGAAATTTCTCCGGCAATTTTCCGATTTTTTTTTTTTTTTGGTAAAAAAAAATTCAATTTTTCAAAAAAATTCAAAGTATTTTTACTTAATGGTATAAAAAGGGCGATTTGTCGAAAAATACCGAAACTTTTAAATGTCCCTTCTTACTTTATTGGGATAGTAAAGATCTTTATTAACTGTTAATGGTTTTGTTAAATTCAATGAAATATTGGGACAAGGTAATGAATGGATACTATATACTATTCCAATTTATTGAACACAAAAACCAAAGTTCAATTTTATAAATTTCATTTGTAGATTCCAAACAGGTTTACAACTTCTCAAATTAACATTACAATAGCAAGACGTACAATAACAAGAGTGATGTCATGTGAAAATATTAACACCTAAGACGCGATCGTTATACTTGGAAGCACCAACGGTTGCATCACTGCAACATTTAATAAAATATTTCGGGATATAAAAGTATTTTATCATAATGATTTTCTAATGAAAACAATCGTTTGAATTTGATGGTAAATAAACTTTTGTTTGCATAAAGTGAAAAAACTCCAGTTTTATCCCAAAACTACGAAAAGATCCATTTTTATTTTTTATATAGCATAGACAACTGGCAGATGCTCTATGGAATATGGAACATAGCGAATGAAATCCTACAAACAGACCTGTTAATTTCAATATTTACCGGGAAAATTGTAGCTCAAATCTTCAAATACTTTGATTGCATCAAAATGCAATAAATTGCATCAAAATGCAATAAATTGAATCAAAACCCCAAGCCTTTGATGACTCCAGTCCTGGAACTTCAAACTCCAAGACGGTTGAAGATGCAGGTACCTTTTAATCAACTTATAATTGAAAAGACACCCCAATTAGAAGTTTTCTCTATCATACCAGATTCCTACCACCAAATTACATAAAAGGGCTACGCTTCTGATAAGCAATTATTAAATGCAAAAAAAAAGTTTGTTTTGTGAAATATGAACAGAAGATATTCTCTCCTTCCTTTCTTTTTAATTGTTATTTATCGTCGCTTTATAGCAACCAAGGTTTTAAGTGACTTTTAGGGTTAAAAAAATTCGCAAATCGAGAAATAATGAAAATTTCCTAGATACAAGATTCGAACCCAACACTTATGAGTTTTAAAGCGACAACCTAGACCACTCGGCCCCCAGTAGGCTTTTTTCTTTTTTCTTTTTTCCTTTTTTGTTAACAGAGTATTAATTAATGAATCAATCTTAAGGTAACTGTATCAAAATATTTTCTATTTGAAGGATACTTTCTTGAAAACAATGAAGTCTGACATTCTTCGATTAAGGCCAATAATATGGATTATTTAAGGTCATTTGTTTGTTTGAGAGTTGGTTATGACACAAATATATAATGAAATTTAAGAATAATTTAAGTTAATTAGATGAAAGAACTATATCTGATATATTAAACGAGCTATTCTTGTATTTACGCATGTGTTTTGGTATCTGGAAACGGCTCAAATGCTTTTGATGAAAATTTGTGATTTAATAGAGTTGTGTTTTTAAAGTTTATAAAAAACGTAATTTCCCACGAAAACGCAGAAATTAAGAAAAAAAGGGGCATCATTTGTGGTTGGAATTTTTCACTATGTGCTGGTATGAAGGTAGACTAATACATCAATCCATTTGGATTGTTACTCATTTTTTTTTAAATATCTTTAAATAACATTTTCTTCCTTGCAAAAGGGCAAAGGATTCGTAAAATGTTTGGAAATTACGACCAGTTGAATAAAATAGGTTTTTTTTCCAATTCAATTGGTATCTTAACTAAAAGACCATGAGATAACAAAAAAACAACGCCGAATTGAAGTCGGTCGTTTAGGTACTTTTCATTAAGGGTTAATAACCAATTTATAGTTTCAACTGTTCTTCGATGCAAAAGAAACTGTATATTGCTATGATTGATTTTAAGGTATGATTGTGGAAAATAATTATTTTTGATAAAAATATTGATGTCAAATCAAATTTCACGATTATGTGGCAAATTTGACGTGATTTGATTCATTGATTTTTTTTTTTGTTACAGTTAATTGGATTTAGGAGGAATTTAACATTTGTTCAAAACACTATTGTGCAAAATTCGCTGATAATGTTACATATTTTTCATCGTCCGAGATTCATATAAAATTCACGTCAGCTTTTTCACTAAAATGAAAGCGTTGAAATAAGTATACTTTGGCAGAGCAATCCTTGGGGATTTATAATTTCATGACTGCAATTTTAGCCGTTTAATTTCGTTAAAGTCAGTTCTTCTATGCTCACCGTGTGCCATTATTGTATGTATATGTGTGCATAATTTCGTTCGTACAAATACAACAAATCTACTATTCCATTGTGAAACGAAATCATTTGCCTTGTTTGCTCTTAAATATTGAATTTATTGTTTGAATTTTATTCAATCTTCACACTTTTCGTTACTGCAAAAACCCGGCAATAGTGAACATTCATCCAAAAACTTTCATTTACTTCTAGCCGCCATCCGTATTAACGCAAATCACATCATTTTCGGCTTGCGAAAATGAATTTACCCGACTTGTTAAATTAAAAGCGTATAAAGTACTCACCGCTTTTTATTCCCCAATAAACTTGCCCGCAAAAGCAGCTCAACCCATTTCCTTATTAAACATTGAACATTAAGATAAAAGCTTCTAATTTTTACAATAATCGTAATAAGCGAAAAAGTACTTGTGGCGATATTTAATACAAACATTAAAACATGCTTATTTAAGAGGTGAAGTAATTGCCTCTATTTAATATAGAGCGATATATGAAAAGAAATTGCTTCCCTTAATTGTACGACTTACGGTTTATTAGCCGCCTCCTAACGCCTCATAAAACAGTAATCTTGGATTAACCTGAAGTTAACAACTTGACGTCTTTTTATGAACCTTCCAGTCGATTTTAGTGTCACAGAGTTTAATATTTATCACTGTATCTTTATGATTTAATTCAGATGATTTTATCAGGGTTTATTTGGGTGAAATGTGCTTTTTTTACGCCGCTTTTACATGCTTTTATTTAAATTATTCTGTCTGGCGATTTGATTGTGAATTTTACGCAGAATTTTTCACTTAGATATTTCCAATCATTCTTAAATTGAGAATTTTTGCAAACACCACTTAAATGAACCTATGAAACATTTACAACATTCTTCATTTCTACGATGCTTTTTTTCGAACAATATTACATATCAACGCTAAGTTCTGTTCCCAGTCCCTCAATTAATCGAAAATAACGAAAATATAGTATAATAAACTTCAACTATAAAATTTTGTAAGTTGTTATTGAAAATTATTGGATTTTTTTTTATTTCCACTTAATTTGCACAATCTGTCCTATGGCAATAATTGGAATTTGTAGTCTTGTCCTGCTCTTGAATTGGTTGTGTCCACCAACACAACTCAATAATTGGAAAAATATATGTAAATTATAATAAAACGTAATACTTTATAGCAAAATATGTTCAATTTCTTTATGTTGAGTCCTTAATGCTTATTTTTCTTGTGTAGCAGAAAATAAAGTGATATTTCAGAGACATCTACTGATAAATTTGTTTAAAAAAGATGACCATTTTGAAAAATTAAACAACAGAATGATAGCTGAGTTACTATACCAAAGCCATATATCTATGGAATGTATTACAACAAATAATTTCACCTGATAAAACAAATGGAAAGTGTGAAATATTGAATTAATATTCTTCCGATTTCGAAGGACTCTTTTTACGAATTTCTTTGCACGGTATCTTAGAAGGGCTATAAGATCCCAGCATTCTTCGCAGTTCCAATTGGTTAAATCTGTATTTGAAATAAATATAAGCAGGCAGCCAATTGAGTCCCCAGCTGAATATTATCCAGTTCGTACCCAGAGTGGTATTTTCTTTTCTTCATTTTATACATATACTTGACATAGTACTTAATCCAGGACAAAGATGTTTCCCCTGACTAAATTGTCTTAAAAACTTGGAAGTCTTTTTGTTGTGGTTTTTCAGTGATTCCTTTCTTAATGGTTGTAAAATTGACAATGAATGCGTAGGTACTAAATAATTTTTTTTTTATTAAGGTTTTTAATTTCTTGGTCATCTTTTTCTTCGGTCAAGCGTCATTCAAAGACGAAACACTTCATCAAATTAATGTACGGGGAGATCCTCTATCCTGAAGATCAAACTCTTCTTTTATTAATACAACGAAATGTTGTATTTTTGCCATTAGATTCATTATCAGTGACCCTGAAACAGCCAAAAATAAAATTTTAATCATTAACATTAACTTTCAAGAAAATATTAAGATACCAACTTTAGTAGTTACTATAGTTATCACAGCTGTCGTTATCATTTGAGTCAGCATCATTATCATTTTAAAATATTCAAAAAAGTAGTGTATAAAAGTTTTAAATAAAATTATCGGAAAAAAACTAAAGAAAAATTAAGATAAACCTCAAGTAATTCCCAATTATACAAGTCATTAATATTTACAAAGATCAGTGCAAGATTTATAAATTTGCCGCCAGTAGGTTATTTAATTTATGTCGCCCTAACTGACCTCAGAAACTCAAACGGTACCCAATTTTTCAATAATATTAATTGCATTTATTCTATCAATGGAATAGCAATGTGTGCTCTGTCACCGTTATTACATCAAATTTTCCTGTGATTAGTGAATTTGTAGGCCAAATTTGCCGCCCTAGGCTTCAGTCTACTAAATCTGCTGGCAAATCCACCCCTGACATAGATAGAATTACGTTTGCATTATCGAACAAAAAGAAACTGGCATTGTATATTTCCCGTATTTTACCTATGATTTTGAAAATTTCCTTCTTTTAACCTGTTTAGACCCTTTTCAGCCTTATTGCCCTACTACAAATAGGGATGCAACATTGCTCATAAAATATCAATAGTAAAAAATCGGCATTTTTAAAAATAAAACATCGATGTCAAAAAATCGATGTTCATGAACGATATATCGATTTTTTTCGAATATTTCTTAAACAATAAAATACAATACCGTGAATATGAAAACTTCATCAGTTTATAATCTAACGTCGTTAAGTTTCAATTAGAACTCACCTAACCTATCGTTTTATTACCATTATAATCTCACTTGTTATTTTATAAACTGATGGAATTCACAAATCCGCACCTGAGACTGAGAAAGGTATCTGTTGATGTGAGTAGCTGTAGAATGTAGATCATGAACCGGACTATAGAGTGGTGCTATGATAAAATATCATTCATAAAACATCACTCATGAAGAACGATATATTATCGATGTTTTGGGTTTCAATAACGATGTTAAAATATCGATACTTTTGAACAATATAAAGGATATTTGAAAAAATCGTTTGCATCCCGATCTGTTGGGATTTCTAAACTTGTATCAATCTTTATCAATCTCTCTATCAATCTTCCAATTGCGGGAACTCTTTTGAATTTCAGATAGCAATTAAATCAGAATAATATATCTTCAGCAAAATAGAAATTATTAATTAACGCCAACTAGAAATTTTCGATATAGATATTGGGCATACTTTTTGGACCTCAGTTTAGAGCCCCAATTTTGAATGTAACGCAAATTTCAAACTTCGGGCTTCAATTGGGTAATCCCAAAGAGCGCCTAATTGGGTTATAAAACAATTAATTATTATCTTGTAGTGCAGGTTTAATTGTAGTTATATTTGATGCTTCTTCCGAATTATCATGTGAATATTTTGTAGAATCATTAGATGTTCGTACATTGACAAATTATTGGATTGATTTACTATATTTTCTGGCTCGTAAACGTCGAAATTCGCGAGTTATATTCGACTTATCAGTATTAATCATTAGTAAACAATTTTAGAGATACATCACATAAATATTTCGTTTATTATAATAATATTATATACTTACCCGGTTAGAAAATTTTCGAGTGAGCCCTATGAAGGGCTTAGGTCAAGTCTCGTTAATTTTGATTCTTTTCTTTTCTCAATCGAATTCTTCAAAGATAATCTTTATCGTTCCCAGAAAATAATTTTGTCAAAATAGTATTTTATTGTCTAAATACCTTCGTTCATCAACTTTTCTCCTATTTTCACGTCTTTGCCTATTGTCACATGAAATGTTTCCTTTACAGTATTAAGTTCATTCCCCTCATTTATAACATAGATAATACTAAATAAATAAATAAAAATTAATGTTACCTTTTGGTTGAAACTTAAAGTTAGTTTAACTTTATTTGTGTAAATGTTGGAAATGTTTTGTAATTGTCGTTTTATGAATGTATCTTGTAACAAATTGATTGCACTTGAGACGAATGTCGCTTGTGCTTTTGTACGTGTTCAATAATCATTGCTCAGGATTAAAATGATTGCGTGCCATTTACTGTTGTTTACATTCTTAGATTTAACGACAGTTTATATCAAAGTGCAAATCGTGGTTGATAAACATTGTAGAGGAAAATGTAAGAACATTTCAAAAACGACTTTATCTTAGTTAAGCATTTGTTGAACGTCTTACATACTTATGTGGGGTGTACCAACTTCGTTGCACTACAGGGTACACACCTAAGATAAAAAAACCTTCTCCAGTTTGATACTTTGTTGTAAATTTGGCTATGTCTGTTATTTTTTGTCATTAAGTTAATGTGCATTTTATATGTTTGATTTGAGGACGATAAATTCCCCCCTTAGTAAAATATGTTTCCTTATCGAAAGTGGTGATTGTGTGCGTGGATTTGTTTAGATTTCTATCATTGGGCAAATTGGATAAACATATTATAGATTCTGCGAGCGTAGAAAATGTACATAGAGCAGAAACAACAATTATAGGAAGAACTTGGTGAAGATTGGAACTTAATTAGATTCATGTCAACTTATTGGTCAGGGAGATGCAAGAGATTGAGTTGGGAAGTAATAATGATATACGACGTGACTGCTTCATTGTTTCTGATCATCAAGTCTAACCCTAACCCTCAACCCTGCCAATATCTTATTAATTTTATAGTGACATATCTATTGATTTTCTCTATTAAAACTTAAAAATAGATTGTGTTGCTGCTGTTTTTTTGTTTGATTTTTTTCTTCTTTTTCCATTTTACTTACATAATATAATGTACGGGAAAATATGATTTAACCCCTGAGGTGCAAAACACTCTCGTCTGTCCAGCTGAGATAATTTTATTGCTTTACACAATTCTCGATGGAAATATATTGAAAATTACATTAGATAAATTGCAATTTCTTTTAAGATAGAAATTTGTTCCTAATTATTTTTTACTAAAGAAAAATTGATGATTCTGTTCACTATCTAATCAACAACGACTTGATATCATAATCAATGTAATATTTTTAAGTTACCACAATTTTTGTACTGCTCTTAGAAGATTTGACTTTTAGATAGATAATTAAATCAATAATTTTAATCAAAATAAGATTTTTTCGCTGACTTTGAACAGTTATACTGTGTATACAATATATAGAATATATTGCGGCCCAATTTATGTAGTATAATTTAATATAATTTTAAAATGATACCATAAACATAAATTTGAACAGAAGTTCAAACAAAAATAATTGTGGTGTATTGCCCAGATACGTATTTCGATTGCCAAGCAATCTTCCTCAGCGGTCATCAAGTAATTTGGATCACTCCGTAACTGCTTTGTGATGATTTACAAAATAATCACAAAATAATCAATAATTAGTGATTATTCTGGACTCATCACAAAGGAGTTACGGATTAACGCAAACTACTTGATGACCACTGAAGAAGATTGCTTGGCAATCGAAATACGTATCTGAGTTATACGTCCCAAATATTTTTGTTTGAACTTCTGTTCAAATTTATGTTTATGGTATGATTTTTAAATTATATTAAATTATGCTACATAAATTGGACCGCAATATATTCTATATATTGTATACACACAATGATTTTAGTTTATACTTAAAATTTAGTTGAAATTATTATTTGATCAGTCTACTAGTGATCGAATAGTCAAGGTGACCACTCCAAAAGTGGTAGGTGTTGAGTTTGATCCTTGTATCGAGCAAATTTTTGATATTTCTTGATTAAAGACTTTTTTAACCCTAGAGTAGTATTATATATATATCAAAATTTCTCTAAATACCTTTTTAACAGGGTAAAGTTCACATACTGCAACGCAATGTTTCTTAATCAGATTGGTCCAATTACCACTTTAGTCTATAAAGATAATCCCACCGTATGATTTTATTATTTATTGGAGACAAAAAATTTAGAATAAAAGTATTTTAATTTAAATATTTACATAACTAATACAATTTTTGGTTACAATATTGACATAAATGACTACTATATTAGTATGAGAATAAAGTTTCTTCCATGGACGATATACGTTCGCTTCCTCTACTTTCTCTACTATGATCGGAATCAGCATTCTAAAACAAAGTAAGAAAAAATTAAATATGGTAAATGGTAAATGTAAAAGAAGTATTGTAGTAAAAATAAAGAAGACAATTTTTGTAAGTGGTCAATAACCATTTTAGGAGATGAATGATGATAGCTATACTGTATACACAATATGTTTTATACTGAAGTTATAGTAATATTAAAAGGTTCAACTATTGAGGCACAGGAAGATACAGGTCAATATGATAGGGACCCCATTTTTGTTGTCTGTCATCTACATGTCATTTTATTAGTTGGAAATTCGCAATTTTTTGCTTTGAAGTCATAATCGATTAAAGACCGCAGTAAAAATATTAAAAAAAATTGTTAAATTGGTGAAAAAAATTGTTTTAGTTATTGTTTAGTTTTATTGTTATTGTTTAGTTATTATTGTTTAGTTTTAGCAATTGTTTTTGTTGACATAAACGCTCAATTAAAACAACTATTCTATTGGTCATTTGGTATATAAATTCAAGGCTTCGGATTCTGTTGAAGATGCACTAAAGTTTGGGAGACCAAAAACTATTCCCAATCGGAATTACATTGGTGTTGTGGAGCAAAGTGTGAAAGATGATTTAAAGAAATCATCATTACGTTGATCACTTGAATTAGGCATTTCATGGACCATTTTTTGCGGTTAAAGTATAAGGACTTGAATTTTCAGACTTACAAGTTCCAGTTAACGAAAGAATTCTATCAAATAGACCATCATTTGCGTAACTCTACATCAAATTAGTCATTTAGTAACCAATCTAATATTAATTTAGCTTAATTTTTTATTTGAAACATTTCTCTGCAATTTTTCGCGTCGTTATTATGGCATCGAAATTAAAGTTTACCACTACAGTTATGTCTAAGACGATTTGGTTTTCGTTTCCGATAGAGAGCAAGAAAATGTGACATTTAACTGGATTTTCCGAAAGAGGCAGTGATTTTCATCCATTTTTAAACTAAACTTTAAAGATTTATTTCTAATTATTAACGAAAAGGAATCCAATAGTTTTCTGATTTTCTTTTATTAAAAAATGAATTTAAATGAGAAATACTAAAAAAAAGGTATCAATTGAGCTGTTTATTTTGAGACTGGTCTAAGTCAATTGTAAGAACAGTCTATAAGACTACTTTTGATATTAGAACTATTAAATTTTTAAAAATTAGCATTGATTTGATATTCGTTTTTGACACATTAATTGTAACTTCTTTGAAATTTAGGTATTCATTGTTGAAAGAAATAGTGGATATATGAATTAACGCTTTAAAAAAGGTGCTTAATTATGCAATTTTAGGAAAATTTATCACAGTTTGTAGAATAGAACGTTCTTTTTTTATTTTTTGTTGCCTCGGTGAAAATATAAGGAAAAAGAAACAGTGAGTTAAAAACATTTATCAAAAAAAAATTATGTAACAGGATTCAAAGCGAATATTAACATCATATTTACTATAGAAGCACCTGTCCTAAGGTGACCCTTTGCCTTTCTTGCCCTCAAATTAAAAAAATTCCTTTTGATAAATAAGGAATAGTATATTTTTTCAACTACCAATTTCAATTGAAAATATTCGTCCGAATGTGGATCTTCACCATTTTCACTAAAGATTAAATTTTTTAAGTCTTTCATTGTTAATTAAATGAATTGATAGGATACGGATTATACTTTAATTGTTCGGAACCAGAACTATAAGTTTTCCCAAATATTTATGAGCTCCTAAATCACGTTGGTTTCCAATAAGTTGGTAAACTATTTGACATACTAAAATGTAAGATTTATATTCACCAAAGCAATAAGAAATATAAAGTAAACACCAAAATTATAAAGCACAACTACTTGGTATAATTCTCCCAAATTCTTATATATCAGAATCAAATTGCCTAATTTTTCCTCCCAGTTCAAATATTTGACTTTTAATTGTCCAACTACTATTATACTTGATATAAATAAAACATTCACGAAAAATTAAAATAATAAATAATTTTTCTAAGATAAATTGAGAATGTTTAGTTCTACCCGCCTTTACGAAAGTAGTTCTTTATTGACCCTTTTTGTAATCACTGGAGCTTTACACTAACTCTTCATTGATTTTCTACAATGCCAATTTTTCGGGTTCTAATCTTTTACATGATTTAACATTAATTCATAGTAAATAGTTATAATATTGAAAGAAGAATAAGAAACCATAGGTAAAGAAAAATAATTCAAAATTTCCAAATAATATCGCGATTGGGCATAATTTTAGTTGGCTGCAAATAAAAATATGAAGAAGTAAAATCAATAATTGTCCATAAACCTGGAGTAACATAAGTTTGAACATTTTAATTCGCACAAATCAATTAGGACCAAAGTATTCAAGTGATTTGATTCGAGTTTTAAGAATAATCATGATGGAATTTTTGATATTTCAATAAACTAATTTTTAATAATAGATATAATTTTCATACCAAATGTGAATCTTGTGTTTCGGCTGCTCTTTTCTGTTGATTAATCATTGCCGTGTATGGGTATTTGCTTATCTGAAAAAGAAACCATTGAAAACCATTTAAATTGTTTGTATATAAACAGAAAAGCTAAATCGTTAAATGTTTACATTAAGTTGTCTTGTAGTTGGTTGAACGTTAGATGTCGGAAAATTGGAATTGTGTAATCTTTGTAGTTGTTTAATTTGAGTATGTTGCATTTGAGATTGACTATTCCGATATTGTTGAGTCTGTGATTGCTTAGATTCAACATGTTGCAACTGTTGTGGCTGTCCAAACGGATAATTTTGATTTTGTCCGGTTTGTATTTGCAAATTCTGTGATTGAAGTCCGGGAAGAGGATAGCCATTAGAACTCTGTGATTGCGATTGTTTAACTTCAATATCTTGAGTCTGGAAATGTTGATAAGGATATTTTTGCGAATTTTCTTGATGCACCTTGACTTCTTGGGTTTGCGATTGCCTACTAGAACTCTGTTGTGTCTGGGCTTGTTTCAATAATTGTTGCAAGTCAAACTGTAGTTTTTCGTGGTTGTAGTTCTTTGTTGCAATTTGGTGACTTTTTTCACAAGGCGTTTGACCACTTGGCTATTTTTTGAACAAAAGTAACAATTTATATTTAAACCAAATTCAAATTTAAATATAAGTTACCTCAACAATTAGTGTGTTTTTTCGTAAACACTTATTACAAACAGTTGGTTTTCTAGGGGGTAACTTCATTATTTCTTGCCAAGGCTAAAAGAGTTATCTCATATAAAGCAGTGTCATTTTACTTACACATTGAAAAATTATTATGTCCGTAAAATCAAAAAGGGTGTATGATATTTGAGAAGATTGACCTTTTTAATAATTACCTGGTGTGGAGTAATTATTTTATTTCGATGCCTACACATAATTTGTGGATTTTCACAGCAGTTTGGATTCTAAAAATATTTTTTTTAAACTCAATTAATTAATTATTTTTTTTTATTTACCTGGCATGGATTAATTTGAACTCTTGGGGTTTCAATTCGAGCCGAACGGAAACAATTACAGTCGGTCTGTAATTAGACGAAAAAATTGAAAAAAGTATAACAATTTTTTTCCTAAATAATTACCCTAATTGGCTGCTTGCAAGGTACTGATAAATGAATTGGTTGAATTAAGGGTTGAAATTGTACACGCTGTTCTCTACACTTGCATGGAGGCTTGATAATTCAAAAAATATTAATAAAAAATCGAAAAAAAATGGTTTTAAAACTTACCGGTTTCGGTATACAATTATCATATTCACAGGCTATGCTGATGGTCTACAACAATTAAAAATTATTAACACAAAAATTAAGATAAGTAATAGAGAGATTTATTACTGGTAGAAGGAAAATAAGCGCGAAAATCCACAAAAGCATATCCATGTGATTTGGTTTATGATTCCACCGACAAACTGTGATTGCTTGTTCATAGTGAATGGTATTTATGGGAAATTGGACGTGACATTACTTTTTAACAAGATACTGATAATGTGTTATACTGAAATTCATTTTTGAGAGTTCATTTTTTCGTCGGTTTCCATTAGTTTTGTCGCAATTTTTTCCACTGATAACAATGAGGAAATTGTTCAATGATGCAATATTTTTAATTATTTTTTTTTTCTCCAAAACATCAAGTAGGATGTCGGAAGCTTTATAAACATAAACTTAGTTCAGTGTTATCTTTAAGATTAAATGTTTAAATAAAAAAATCTTGCTTAGTTTTACAAGATATGTTCAAATTTTTTTTATCTTGAATTAAGTGTTGGTTAACAATATATAATTTGGTCATTATTTGAATTGGTTTTTGGGGCAGAAGAAAACAATATTGTTTTTATAAGTGTAGGATGGATTTTATCGATCTAATAAAATTGATAATGCACCCAGCGGCGGGTACAGAAATAATTAAGTGAATAATTGATATATTAATAAATATCCAAATAAAAATAAGCCGATGATTATTTTTCTTGTATTGGGACCACAGAGCATAGATAAAAGGAGTACAAATAGTAAAGACTTTATCACAATATTCTTGAAAGTTTTTCAATGCTTTTATTTCCATTTTTTGAGCATTCTTTCCTCCACCAATGGTACTTTGTTGAAAGAAAACAATACTTAAATTTACCAATTAGTTTACCAATTAGTATGCTTAAGATATAAAATATTTATGGTTACCAAATAGCAGTTTCATGAGTTTTCCGATAGATGGATGACAAAGTTATGAGTTTCAAATAATTGCATGTACAAATAAATAATACAATGAATAAATATACAATGAAATGTAGTTATCATTGAAAATCAGGTTTTGTTCTTCATCCTCTTAAACCAATCTTTTCAAATACTTTTCCTTATTAAATGATGGTAAATAGTAAAGATTTGTTGGACATATACCCATAGAATAGTAAGAATTTGTTTTGAAGGAAAATTTCAGGACAAATTTAATACCTAACTTACATCAAATGAAAAAGATTACTTGGTAATCGAAATACGTATCTGGGCAATACGTCACAAATATTTTTGTTTGAACTTCTGTTCAAATTTATGTTTATGGTATGATTTTTATATAATATTATGTTAAATTATACTACATAAATTGAACCACAATACATTTTATATATTGTATTATATATACAGGATAAAATTAAAACTGCTCAAAGTCAGCGAAAAAATCTTATTTGATTATATCAATTGAGTTTTGAGTTCTTATTATTTCAACCCTTTGATAAATGGAATACAAAGATTTACTGTTAAAGAATCAAAAATTAAACACTAAACACTAAGCACATGTTTGGAGCAATCGAAAAAAAGCTTTTTTTAAAATTTAAGAAAATTTTGATTTTGAATATTGAATATTTAAATCTTACGTAGGTAACGTATTAAACGGCTAAGAACTGCATTGGGGAAAAACAGATGTAAATACTATAGACTAAAAGATATCATTAAGTTTGAATTTAGCTACTAAAGAGCTTTTGGGTCAAAAATTAACAAGTACTCGTATTAAGCTTTGAGAATTTAAATACGTCAATTTATTACTAGAGTTAGCATACATGGAATTCATGAATTCGATCTTGTGAACTAACGATAGGTGTGAAATAACTCCAGGTGAAAGATTGAATACTATTTCACAAATGGAAAATCAGTAGAAATAATCAAAAAAGAAAAATCCCTATCATTGATTTGGGATTTAAAAGAAGTACTAAAAGAACGTTAGTAATATAAATCGATATTTAAGCTTCAAAATCTTGAGAAAAGTACTGAAATTATAAAAAGAACGAAATAAATGTGAACTAATTTATAGAAGAATCAATGATTTTGGCAGTAATTTTTCAAAGAAAAACAATTTGTTTTTTCACTAGTTTTCTATGCATTAAGTATTACTCGTTTAATATTATGACCCATACATACGATAAGTGTGCAAACTTAAAAAATACAATGAAAGTAAAAATTGTTTTAATACCTATATTCATTTTTAGTTATAAAATTTTATCAAAAATTCCTTTTTCAGTACCGCAAATATTTTTTAAATCAATTTCTATTTTTAAACAAATTCAATGAACCAATTTTTCAATAAAAATATTTTTCCGTGCATAACCCAATGTCTTTGACGACTTGTTGGCTTCAAATTTCAATTTACATAATAATAGAGGTGCTATGAATATCAAAGTTGACCAACGGGTCGAAGTGTTATCCTCCCAAGTTCAATTCCTGCGGGACTCTCTTATGTTTCATGTATTAATGCATTTTTATTTTACACCAACAAATATCGAGCCCATAAAGAAAAAAAAAGTTTCGATTTCACAAGAGACATAATATGTCTTTCGAAAAGAGAAATAAAACGGAATTCCAAATTGAAATAACACAGAGGCACATATTTTATCTTGAATTCAAGATGAAATGTTTTTAACAGTTTCAGCATTTATTTGTCTGGTATGAAGCCATGGTACCAATATCAAGCACGTATTAGATGTAAAATAAATATTTTTTATACGGAAATGCAGCCGGTTGGATTTTGCAAGGTGTGTTTTTACATTATTTTTTCTTCACAGCTTGTGCAAAAAATGTGAATTGTTCGTGAATGTGAGTTTTTATCTTGGATAACAATGGATTATTTCCTATTGTTCTCATTTCTTTTTCATTATTTGTTTTAACAATTTAAACGTGTTTTAAGATCAGTTTCGATCTCTTAAATGAAAAAAAAATTAATATTGCAATTTTAAAGTGATGTTTACTCTATTTTTATCATTTTTGATGTTTCTTACAAAAAAAAAATACCAAAAGAAATACAAAACCTAACTGAATGGTACATTAGAATTGTCCCTAAGATAACTACTTATTTTATTCCCTGGGGTCCAAACACTATACGCATCAATAAGTTGTGTATTCCCGATTCGGTTATCTAATTAATAATATATTGGCTTCTTTTCTTAGCGACTCTTTTACTAGTTAGGGAAACATAGAAACTATTTAGATAAAAATCTTATTCACACCGCAGGCGTTAAAATAACTCCAAATAGTTTTAGAAAAACAAACTCTGGTTTGTTTTTAAATATAATAATCGAAAAGATTATTTAAAAGCTCCTGTAATTTGAACTTCAGTAAATAAACAGAGAACCAAAATAAAATAAAAGTTTACTTTACTCTTATTACTAAAATTAATATAAAGTAACCACATATTTAGGAAACTTGGAAGTTTTGAGGCAATACAACAACAAAAACAATTTTATTAAAGTTATGGCCTCCCTAACTAGGGAATAGAAAGAAAGTGTTTATTTAACATATACAAAGCACTCACACGTTCGAAGTAAGACTATGGATTAAGCTCTAAAAGCTCTCAAAACCATTCAAAACTATGCTCTAGATGCGTAGACGCATCTAGAACTAACCTTATTACAACATTACAATATCCTGGCCAAAGCAGAAGATATTCCATTGTAGCTTACAATGAAAACACTGGTTATGGATACGGCAGTTTGCAATTAGATGACAAGGTATCTAATAATGATTATACCAAAGCCATCAAAACTTCTCTAAATTCGTCAAAATAAGCAAGCAGTTAAAGCATAAAGCAGCTAAAGCATAAAGCAGTTAAAGCATAAAACAGTTAAAGCATAAAACAGTTAAAGCATAAAGCAGTTAAATCATAAAGCAGTTAAAGCATAAAGCAGTTAAAGCATAAACAGTTAAAGCATAAAGCAGTTAAAGCATAAAGCAGTTAAAGCATAAAGCAGTTAAAGCATAAAGCAGTTAAATCATAAAGCAGTTAAATCATAAAGCAGTTAAATATCATAGAGCCATAAAAAGAGCGTCTCATGATTCAACAATTCATTGCTGGTACAATGAGTGAAAAATCAAACAAACTCGCCTTTATTTTTGTCGAATTTCCACCCAAAAAAGTGCCCAATAGCAGCGACCAGGAACAGCAAACTACCATAACCCGATTCTCAAACATTAATGGTTATTATGGATTTGATTTGGCACAAATTTTTAACGAAATTGAATTCATAAAATCATTTCGTTAAAACCATTGAAAGTGTTGGTGAAATTTTATTCTAACACCCTTTTAAATAGATACCCGCGATGTCCTATTTTTGTCTTGTGAGAATGTAAACTTGGGTCTTCCAATTCTTTATTTTTATTATTTACTTATACCCAATTGCAAAAGTTTGTTTTTTTTTCACGGTCATGCTTTTGAGAAAAGAAAAGGGTTAACTGGGGATTTATTATAATAACATTATTCAGTTTAAATTATAAGCCCACATTCTCTGTACTTTTTTCCATTCTGGCATCTTTCTGATCCCATAAATCATTGCCAGGCGTAGAAAAGCAGGAATGATAAATCCAAATTTTTAATGGTTATGGCTTAGACCAGAGATGTCCAACATGGGTATGTGAAGGGCTAGAATTGTGATTTTATTTCTGCAGTGGGTCATGAAAACAAAAGAAATGTTCAGTAGTAAAGTAAAACCAATAATTATATATACATGGCTTCAAAGTTAACAAGTTTGCGAGTCGGATGAATGGTTTAATGAACATATTCAAAACTTATTTTGACTTTGTTTATCTTTTTTTTCAAATATTTTTTAATGATTGAATAAGAAAAAACCGTTAATTGTTTTCGGCATTATTTTTTATTATATTCATAAGTAAAACATGCAATCAATAATTAATAATTAACATCACGAATTTCGATGGAATTAATGATCAAAAATTAATCCAAACAAATTTAAAACAACAATAAAGCCTTTGAAATATTTCTTAATATTGATTCCAAACATTATTAACATTACTTTCAAAGACAAAGGATAATTAGTTGAAATTTGGTATCAACAATGCAAAATGTATCACTGAAACACAATGCGTCGCTACACATTTAAATTTAACCATGAAATTTTCGAAGCATTTTTTTTAAATAAATCAAATTGATTAAAATAAAATCCCCCTCAAATTTTTCCTCAACTCATAATAAAAATTAATTTGTTTCCTTTCATTAATTTTAACTGAATAACTTAATTGTATTTAACTATTTGAATAGGCCATTAGTAATTAATATTAATTTTTTCAAGGTTTATGTACATTAACAAGAACATATTAAGGTACCGAACACCGAACAAAGATGAATTGAATAAAGTAAAATTATGCAAAAAAATATATTTTATTTCTAATTTGGTATTGTTTCAATTTTGATGTGTTCTTTCTTAATGCATATTGATAGGTTATAATTTTTTTTTTACATTTTTAGCTCATTTTGTTTACCTTCTTATTTAATTTAAAGGAAAAAATTCCGATTGAATATTCGTTTTGATTTAATTGAAAAAAAAAAAACACCGTCGCTATAAAGAAGGCTAACACATTATTATCAATCTAATACTTTACGAATGTCGCTGAAATGCTTTTATCATTTGAGAAGCATATTCTTTGTGTTACAAGCTACTTCCATTATAGCTAATATATGAAACTAACTAAATAACGTACTCTTTTTGACACAGCATACCATATTATTGTATATTGGGTGTACCACGTGTATCCTTTGAGCTTTTCAAGGCGTTCGTTCAGAGGTCTAGTTAACCTTAAATCGGGGATAGAATGGGTGTGGGAGAAATTATGTGAATGTGTATGTTTGTGTAAGGATGTTTAAGGAGTTGGGACAGCGATGGAGGGCAGGAAGTCGAACACTGAGGACATGACGACACGTCCTTTTGCCTGCTATAACTCTCCTGAAAGTGTAAGGGGGCCAAGCATCTAATCTTGTTGTTGCTTCTCTTTACGCTCTACCAACGCTTTTGGTAAATTCAAAGTGATCTTTGAAAACCTCCACTCTTATTTTCCATTCTGTTTTTATAGAAGCTAAGTAAAAAAAGAATTAGTTTCCCAAAAAGCTTCCAATATTAACTATTAATAAGAGCTTTTTTCAATAAAAAAATCATTTAATCATTAATCTAATTTTTTGCCATTTAATTATGTTAATATATACTTAAAGACTGAAATAGTTTATAATTCACCAAAATATCAACCCTCATTACATTTTACGTCCATCTTGAAAATTTAAATAAGAATTATTTATGAAAAATATGTGACCTGAAATAACGATAGCTTGTGAAAAATAAAATAATATGGATCCACGATTGCAAAGTGGCATGTTAACTAAAAGTCAAGTCTCTTTAATGTGATAAAGTTTCTTCGTTACAAGGAACTGATGCTTGCATGGGGTTTTGAGTGAAGATTTTTTTCTAGTACGTGATCTGGGACCGACGAGATAATGAACTTCTGGTTTTAGCTTAAAAGGCGTAATTCGTTTTATTTCGATAACGAACACAAATCTAATTAAGATGTCTTCATTTGTGAATAATTGAAATAATTTATCACTTTCAAAAGGGGTTAAGTTGATGTCTTGTACTTTAACTAATATATCAAAATTTATATGAAAGAATGATAATGTTAATGGTGAAAATAGATTACATACATATTTTCATTTCAAAGAAAAAAATTAATGTGATTTTTAAGCCGGAACTGTTGACATAATTATTCAGCTTTGGAGACGTAGAACTACCCTACTCATATTAAAGTTGCTAAACTTTCCTATAAAATTGTAGTGTTGGTAACTGATATAAATAAATAAAATAAAAGAAAAATTATTGCTCATAGTGGCTCATAGTAGGTATGTAGTGGTATGTAGATAAAGGTATTTTTTTAAAATTTATTTGAAATGTGATGTACCTTGCATAAACCATCCAAGCAGCTTCTGTAGATCCTGATCAAGGATAAAAGAATTGGAATTGTAGACAATATTGTTATTGATCTTTGTGTTAAGAAAAAATAAGTGGCAATACTTACAAAAGAACGATTATTATTTTTGCTTTTGATTTACGATAATATGTCTTTTTCTTTAATATTTGTATTTCTGTATTTATTGAATAAGTCTTCAAGGGGGAAATTACTGAAGCTTCCAATTATTTGGATAGGACAATTTTTGTAATTTGCGAATAATTTTTACGTTATTTTTACATTTGTTACTTTTAACTTAAAAGTACCTCTTAGATTTATGAACATTAACCATCAAGTTTCCAAACGCATGCGCATTGAAAGAGTTTTCAAAGCTTTTTTGAACAAATTGGCTACCTTTAGTTTAATAGTTTTTTGGCAATAATTTCAATAAATCAACCTAATTGTTGATTTTTTTGAAATTTTTAAAAACTTATCGACAAAAATAAATTAGCAAAACTATGGTAAACCTCGACAACTGTTAACTTATTGGTCCGAGAGTTTCGTTGAAAATCTTTGTAATTTTCTAAGTAGAAAATCGATTATGTGAAAACTTTAGAAAATATATCTTTATCGACGCTTTCAAAGAGTTGTTAAATTGGAACAAACTCGTGACAAAACTGAACAATGTGTGAGTCAGGATTTCAAAGCTTTGAAATTGTGAAAGCTCTAGTAAATTACCCAGTTACTCATATTGTTGGACGATTTTGAGTCACCAATCAGTAAAAATTAGTGATGAAATAGCATTTTTAAATTATTTTGTGATGAAAATTCTAATCTTACAATATTTTTTATTTATTTTATATCTAAACAAGCTGGTATTGCAATTTTTTTTGACGTGACACTTTGTAAGGTGTACAATTTTTCTATTGTAAAATATAATTTAAAGTAGACATAAAATTACTGTAGATATTTTGTGAAAATTTGAACTTTCTTTTAAAAGTTATTTCAATTTAATTACCGTTTCTTTTATAAGGTTTTTCAGGAACTATTTTGTAGTATTACAGTTAACTAATAGTTAACTACAGTAAAATAGTTAATAAAATTCGATTTTAAATTCTGGAAAAATTATTTTCAATTACTGTCCTTCACGGTACTCATTAAGAAATTTGAAATCCAATATATTATACAAAAATCTGAGTTAATGAATAAACTATTTATTTGAAAGATTTTCAATTCAGAAAAAAAAAATGAAATTATCATGAGCAACGTCGCGATTGAACATGTTACATTTAAACACGCATGATTAATTACGTGGCACCTCAAAACTTATACATTTACAGTTTTATAGTGAAAATTTATAATGCACTAAATTTTTGTCATTTTTATTTACGAAATCTAACATATTATGTATTTCGAATATGCCTTCTAGAAGGATTAGTGTCTAGGTGTCACACGATTAATTGCTGGTGTTTAAGGGTTGCATTCTGCAAAGTAAGATTCAAGGAAAAAGGATTATAGAACTGGGAAGGACTCATGGCTAAAATTTTACGAGAATGGTTCAACTGCTATTTAATCGATTTTTTTTGTACCTTACCTTCAAAAACCAAATTATATTCTCATTTCCATATCCATTTCACAGTTATTTAATTTATTTATTTTTTGATAAAATCAATTCGTTTTTGATAATTGCATTTATTGTCTTCAACATTCAAATTTATGAAAATTATAGACATTTTAGCGATTATAGTGTCTAATGTCATACATTTAAACCAAGTAATCCATTTTTTTATTTGAAACATTAACTTTTATAGTAGCTTCATACTGACCTTAAAGGGTAAATGTAGCGCTATGTAGCGCTTGTAGCAGCCCTTATTTAAGAAAAAATAAACCTTAATAGTTTAGTAAAAGTTATACTCGTCGTTGATAGAAGAGTTGAATTCTAAAACAACTACAAAATTCTGTTATATCCTACATAATGCACAAAAATTAAATTAATTGATAGTTGAATGTTCTTTGGCGTTAATTCTTTAATTTGGTAATAAATTGTATCGTTTTTTTAATTGTACAAAATTAAATATGAAACAAAATTAAATCTAAGGCTTGTCATATTTACTTTTATGACTTTTTATTAAAACGAATATCAAATAACGAATATCAAAATCAAATATGTCGCTCTTTACTAATCTTTTTAACAATAAGAGTTCATTTTGATTAGGTTTTAAAATTCTTAGAACTTCAAATACACTAAAAAACCTTTGTAGTATTGCACAACTGCAAGTTTTAAGAATTGGATAATTATAGAGAATCGGAAGTATTTGTTTTATGATTAATTATTATTGTAATCATAGAACATATTATTCTTTTATATGATTAGATTAAATACTATCTCAAGTTTATAACAATAAATTACCAGAAATGGTTAGTTGAAAACTGAATTTTATCTGTGGAGGTACAATTCAAATTTCCATTAGTCTCGCTCTTTGATCTCTTCTTACATCTTATTTATATTTATCAGGTCTAAAAAATTCAAAATTTCAATACACAAATATTAATACATAAAAGAATATAAAAAAACGAGTATTACGACCCTTGATGCTCATGTATTCATTAAAATTGGGTCCTAGCAAAAACGAGTTGGACAAAATTTTTTCCTATACGATACACATTAAAAAAGCAATAAAAGCTGCAAATTTTTTCTTGTGGCACATTAAAAGTAACCTTAAGGTATATTTATATTTGATTTTGAACAATGAATATTTGATATTGGAATTGAATAGTTTGCAGAATTTTGTAAACGAATTTTCAACATAAATCATGATAAATAAATAAAACACAAATCAATTACTTTAATCAAGTAGAAAATTTATTAGTTTTCACTTATCAGAGTTATACAAAACTGAAAAAAACAATCAATAAGTGAAGTGAAGACTATAAACTAAAGGTATATAAATATGAATTTAACCAATTATTTGAGAATCCCCTCATAAAAATTTGTTTATGAATGATTGAAGAAAAACTACATTATTTAAATCATTGGATACAGTTTAAGTTCAGAAGGATAAATTTCATTTAAAAATTACGATTAAGATTTGAATGATTAAAAACAGTTATTTTATTATATTAATAATAAATAAAAATATATTAAAGTCAAGTTTTAAGAAACATTAATAAAAAGTTGACTATAAATATAAATTTTGAGCCAAAGTTTAAGCAAATGTATTTTAGAAGTTTTCTCTAGATACGTATTAAGATTGCAAAGCAATCCTCATCGGTGGTAATCCAGTAGCAGTGAATTTCCAATCGAAATACGAATCTTTGCAATATTTTTATAACTTTTTGTATACTTATTTAAACAAACACAATTTGTCTTCAATAAATTCATATTACTGTTAACATTGGTCAAGGAAAAGACCTTAATTGAGCTTTTTAAAGCTTTTCAAATTAGTCGTCATTAGTTTATGGGTTGATTAACTTGGGTGTATAGTTACTTTTATTTTTAAATAGCTCTTTATTCTTTAAGTTGAAGATATACTCGAAATAGTAATATAATTATAAATAAAAGTTTTCCTTTCCATATTAAAATTAGAATTAAGTTAATTAAAAAGAATTATTATTTTCGAATCCCAGATTTTCCCGACCAAAATACCACCGCAAATCAGTATTCATTTCACTGGCTTTGCATTGAAATGTTGACTGGTGAAAATCAGCATTCATGGCCCCATGCGTGAATTTTTAATGGAAATTCTTGAAAAGTAAAAGAAGCCTACGCATTCGGCTGAAATGATTATCAAATATTAGTGTTGAAGTTTTTGAATGTATGACATGTTAATAATTAAAATGAGTGACAGCTTACATAACAATGTTGTCGGATATAGAAATGTACGCGCATGAGAAACGTGCGCCTAATGCCCTCGGTTGCCACTCCCGGTATATCCCTTTTGTGTAGATACCGCCTCCAGAACGTGTAACGCCTTCCTGTTTTTCCAACTTTTCCGACCATAATTTATTTATTGCCTTTCGATGACACTTGATGATACATTCCTAAATTGTTGTAGACTTTACAACATCCACAAAGCTTCAACTACTTTCTCAATACCCTCAAAAAACTACCCTTAAAAATCAAAAGCGTACCAAACTTTAAAAATCAATTTTATTTATGATTCAACGAAAAAAATGCAACCTAGGGATGCTATTAAGAATATCCAATATAACAGGATAAAATTATAACTGATAAATTACTTAAGCTTAAGTCTATTGAAAATTTTTCATGGCCATTACTTTCTTTATGTTTCCGTCTTATTTCGTTTTTATATCTTTTGCTTCTATCCACCAATGGCTAATATCATAAAAACACATTATGTCAAGTTAGGTCTATTAGAAGATTTCGAGTTGTTTTCTATTTTATTATCCTTTTTAGTGTCTCAGATGGACCAGCATTATGTACCATTGCTGTAGTCGAGACATCTAATCTTTCCTATGCTTGTAAAAATAAAATTGAATCTAAATTAAATTGGCGCTGGAAAATCTTTTTCCGCGAATATTACAAAATAAAATATTAACATTTTCATTACGACGGAAAAATTCCTTAAAATATGATGTCTAGCTATAAATTACTAGTTTAAGGGCTGAAAATAGTGGCGGCTAGTATTACGTTTTTTATTTGCATGTAATTTTTTATACTTAATATCATTGAATAAAAGTGAAATATAGAAATATAAAGCAAACTTTAATCGTTGTTTACTCTGTAGTCTAATAAAATATCTTTGAATCCTGATTTTTCCACTATATTTTGCTACTTTTTAACTTTAGTCCTTTTATTACAGTAGCAGCACTCAATATATAAATAGATGCATTTATGACCTCTGTCAATGTTTTTATTTTCTAGTATAAACCTTTGAACAATGGAATTTCTCCTATTTTAATTAATATAAACCTTTAAAATTTTACATTTTAACTCTTCAAATCAAAAAATGTTGTACATAATTTTCGTAAGAAGTAATTACGATTAAATGTACAAGTTTTCAATATTGTTTTATTGATGGCAATAGAATATAGTTTAAGCTTATGTACGAAAAAGTTTATTGATTTATACACTTGCTTGTTGTGTTGGCATAAATATACGGATACTTTAGTTGAAGATTTGTACAGTTATTCTTCATAAATTTGGATTTTATAGACACAACAATTAATTTTCCCCTTCAAAGCATAAATGGTCATTGAGCTTATTGATAGTTATCATTAATTTACAAAATGTCTGAAGAAAAAAATTTTCCTTTACATTAAGAATTTTACATTATAGCTCATACATTATTTTTGAATATTTTTTAAACTATATGGTTAGTGGCAGTGCCTTCTTAAAACTATATTTTCTCCATTTCCAATATCCATATTTTATGGTTTTGATATAAATAACTAGAATTATTAAACGTAATATTACAACTTATAATTACATTTTTATCAGTTGCAATTTAAGGAAAATGATCAAACAACGTTATCATCTTCAAATATACACTTAGTAGAGACGTTTTTTAGAAGTCTTTGTTTTCAATAATTCTTCATGGATTTTTTCAACCCAAACTGATGCAACTTTATTGATATATAAAAATATCGACATTAAATTGACATAAAATTAAAAATCCCATTTTTGTTGTTGCGTCTCCTGTAAATAATCCTTAACCATCAACTCATTAGTATAGTTAAGGATAATATCCCTATTGCACGTGAACTACCTAATGTTCTGAAAGAAGTGGGAAAACTTAGGAAAAATGTTCTTTAGTCGACAAAATTGCGTGAAATTTGATCAAAATTGATTTAAAATGGGAAAATCAAATATAAGTAAGTGAGAGGAGGAGTTATATCGTGGTCTCTAGCTGCACTTATAGGTCAGCTATTTGGAAAAAATAGGTTGATTTTTTAAAATTTTAACGTTATTGTACAAAGTATGCATATTTTTAATATTGGGTAATTTCAAGAATATCATTTATATACACTATTAAACTTTCACGTAAAAATTTAAAACTGCTTTTTTACAAATCAAAGATAATCAAAATAACAAGTTGCCTATTGTTAAGTACGATGTATTGAAAAATCTCAATTCTGGATTTAAAATCACAAAAATAAATGTTTTGTATGTAATATGTACGAATCACAGGTTCAAGTTCTTTGCCCTTCTGCGCAAAGAAAGAAGTATTAATATGGTATGCTTGCAATAAATATAAAATTGTAGAGATGTACTCAAGAAAAAGCAAACTATTAGAGCTTTAGATAAAAGTAGAGGGTAAAATTGATTATTGCAAGAATAAACCGTTGCAACTAAGACGATTTGAAATCTACTAACAAATAAATGAAAGCACTTATATTTGTTAAAAAAAGAACGCAAAAGCAAAGTATAACAGCTTAAGATAATGGTTTTTAACCTTTTTGGAACTACTAATCCCTACCAGTTTCACATATGCATTCATATGTGCATGCATATATGCATTCATTCGAACCTTTTTTAATTGGAAAAATAAAGTTTATATATTTATAAGTGCATAAAATGGATAACCCGTTAAGATCCCGTCGAATCCGCGAGACTGATTCACTAGATCCCTGGGGTACAATGGAATCCCGGTTAAAAATCAGTATCTTAAGATAAAAGAAGAGGCTAAACTTGATAATTACAAGAGAAATCAACTGTAATTACCAAAACAATTTTAAATACTTCATTAAGCAAATATTGGCAATTAAATTAGTTAAAAACAAAAAAGAACTATTTAATTTCAGTTTTTGTTTAAGGAGGTACATTTTCGTTGACAATCCACCACTACTTGTAAGATTATTGGTTGGAAACGTTAATCCTGAAGTTTTAATTAACATTTTTTAGTTTAGGGTTGATAAGTTTTTTTTCATTTTTGTTTTGAGTAGATGTAGTCTGGTTTTAATATGGAAATTCATGACAGTTTTAAGTTGAACATAGAATAGTTGTACATACTCGTACAAGTTCCATAATATCCAACAATAATTTCCAACAAATTGTTGTTTAACTGTGAGACTTTCATTATAGTGTGAGTTATATTATGATCCAATGGGTGTTAGAGACGTAGTTTTCTTCAACATAACGGGAATATGCTCACGTATTGTACCTGAGAACTAAAACAATTTGAGTAAATTTTGAGAAAATCGGGAAGTCTACGAGTATCGTATGTGCATAGACGAATGTAGACATTGGTATTTGTACGTTGGGATAGGTAAATAGCGCTTTCGGTGGGTAGGACGACGGTTTATGTGCGGCCGCGGCAGCTCACTTGGTACGAATGAGTCCTGTGGGACTTTGTGGTTTGTGTATTGGATAGATTTACGTAGATACGTGTTGTTGTGTTTCACTACTAAATAGATTTATTTTCTAGCCAAATATGATATGCTAACAGTTTCCAAACAAACTTATGCATTACAAATTGCATTAATTTTCCGGGAAAAGCCGCAACAGTTTCATGGGAAAAAATGTCCCCGGAGAAAGCGTATTCAAAGCCAGCCGTTCAACGGGAATCAAGCAAATTGAGTTGTTCGGTTAAAAAAATGTCACGTAACGGCTGTTAAGTTAATTTTTTTCTTTCTTTTTTTAGTAGTGACCTGTTTGAAATATATGACACGTTCCCATCGTAAATGTAATTTTAAACGGCGAGAGAAAAAATAATATGAAAACTAGGAACACCACAATATCAGCCAATGAATAGTGGTTATTGTTGACAGCGCCTGTTGGAAATACAAAGAAAATCCAGGCGAAGCACGTGCTTGCCAAACTTGATGTGTATATGTTAGTGTGGGTTTGTGTCTTTTCCTCAATATATATGTGAATACTGTTTTGAGCTTGTTTAGGAGTTTGAGTGACGTCTTGTTGTTGATTCTGAAACAGACGCTCGATCAGAACCACGAATTTTCCCCCGAGCTTTGAAGTACATTGGTCGAACCATGTTCAATCCATCTATCGTATTTTCTATTTTTTTTTTCATTTTTATTGTTTTATTAGATTTTCGATTAAATAAAAGGTGTTTTGCACATCCAGCACGACAATCATTCTCACAAAAAATATTTCAAAAAGTATCAAGGATAGAATAAGGGTTTCTATTTACTTTAAGCCACGTTAAAAAAATTATGAATTCTCCTTTTTGTATTATAAGTTTGACTAAAATCACTTGAGAGTGTGGTTGTTTGTTAATTTAAGATTAACTATAACTAATACCAGTATTTAAAATTAATAAACTGACCTGCAATTAAACTAATTTTAAGATGGTATTTTTCAGAAGATAGAATATTCCTATACATTCATCTAAAAGCGTCGCCAAAATTTTGTCTCTAAGACTTTTCTCCAACTAACTGGAGACTATCGTATTGGATCACATGGAAATTCCGTGGAGTGAGAAAAAAACGCCTGTTAAATATCTAGGCATACTTCTGGATTCGAAATTAATCTGACAAAGTCACATTTCTAGTAAAATCAGAGAAGCCAATACTCGACTCATCCAACTATACCCACTAATCAACAGAAGGTTGTATGGAATAATAATAAGTATGGAATGTTCTATGATGATTTACAAATCAATCATTAGACCACTTCTCACATAATCTTACGCAATCTGGCTTCCATCCTCAAAGAAAAATCACAATGACCGACAGGTGTTCCAAAATAGAGTCTTGAGAATCATCAATAAAGCTCCATGGTATGTGAAAAACAACCAAATTCATCACGAAATGAACGTCCCATACATAAAAGACTTTCTAATCCAACTCACAAGGAATTTCCTTAAAGGCCTGGAAAACTGTCCTAGTGCAGTGAAGCAAACGTAAATGTGGATACCCCACGAATTAACAAAGCGGAAGAAGCTGGATCGGTTGAACATATGCTCATCATTACTAACCAAATTTGATCGATAATTCATTGAAAAATGATTCAAGTTTAAGTTTTGCAGCACCCATGCATTTTTTAAAACATTTAGATCGGTTTTAACGGGAAAACAGTATAAAACTTAGTTTTAAAACTTTGATATCAAAGTTTATTGATTTTAAGATTATTTTCTTTTAAGAAGAACATGTATTATTTAAAATATTATAAGGAAAAGTGTGTTGAAGTAAATGTAACATATTTTGATTGAATAAATAGCTTTTGGGAAAATATATTCAATTTAATATATCCTCATTAAAATCCTTAAATCGTTCAATGTGCACCGAAAGCAGATAGAGGCAAGTAGAGGTAAGTAGTAGTTATTTCGATATCCCGACGACTAGGGGCTGACTCTTGAAATCATAGTAGTCTTTTAAAAAAGAACTTTTTTATTTAAAAATTAGCTTTTCAAAAAAACTACCCTTCGATCTACGATCGAACAATAATAAAAGATATGATAAACTTAATTTAATCCTGTGAGTCTACTGTGTATACAATATATAAAATATATTGTAGTCCAATTTATGTAGTATAATTTAATATAATAATATACAAATTTAATATAATAATATACAAATTTAATATAACAATACATAAACTTAATATAATAATATATAAAAATCATACCACCAACATAAATTTGAACAGAAGTTCAAACAAAAATATTCGTGACGTATTGCCCAGATACGTATTTCGATTGCCAAGCAATCTTCATTAGTGGTCATCAAGTAGTTTGGATCACTCCGTAACTGCGTTGTGATGATTCACAGAATAATCACTAATTAATGATTATTTTGTGATTATTTTGTGAATCATCACAAAGCAGTTACGGAGTGATCCAAACTACTTGATGACCACTGAGGAAGATTGCTTGGCAATCGAAATACGTATCTGAGCAATACGTCACAAATATTTTTGTTTGAACTTCTGTTCAAATTTATGTTACCGTTTTTTATGTTAAATTTATGTTTAGAAATTTAGTTACCGTTTCTTATAAAATGGCTGTAAGATTTTTTTTTAAGAATTTTTGTTGTTAAATGATTTTGAATTTTAACTTAATTTTTATGTATAGAAATGATAAAATATAATTTACTTTACTTCAAAGCGTTAGTATTATTAAATCATAATTTTGATTACCAATTTTCGAACCGAAATACTACAAAAAAAATATTTTTAGAAAGAAGTCAATATTGTAGTCTAGAATTAAACATTTGACACAAAGTTTATTTTATTTATCCACTATTTTTTATGTAATTTTTTTGCGATTATAAGGATTATTTTAAAAAAACGAGAACGGTTTTTTGCATTTTAGAACTAAATCATCATGACCCTTTTTTCAAATTATCATATTTGCATTGCTTTAGAAATTCTTTTTTTTTTGGTATATTGGCCTAAAATCAGGTTAATTATTAAGTAAGTACATATATGTCCCTATAGAATATTTTTCTTACCATTTCACTTAATTATAATTTTACTTCCATTGGTTTAAAGAACTAAAAATGCAGTTAGTTCATATTATAAAGAGCTAGGATTTTTTACATATGTCACTGTTACAACTTTGAATAAAAGAGTTACAAAACTTCTTTTTTAATATCAACAAAAATATAGAATTTTATTTCATTTTAATCAGATATCAATTAAAAATTGAATTTGGTACTTTTCTTGCCCAATACCATTCCTCAAGTAGGTGGCATTTTCTTATTATTTAAAAAAAAAAGCATTAAAAGGTATCATGCTAATAAATTATTTCAAAACAAAGTTTTACGCAATCGCAAAAGTACGAAATTGTCAAAACAAAACTTTAAATCCACATAATGTTATATTTTTAATATGCTTTTCTATTTAAATAGCAAATAATAACAATTCCACGAAACGTACAATGAATTGATTTACGATGCTGAAGGCAATATATTAAACGTAAATTACAATTCATTTTCTCATATTTTAAATAAAAATGCGAAGCTAGTTTCACACAATAAATTAAACTCTCGTAAAACCACCAACAAAACAAGACGATAAAAAGCAATCATACTTATGAATTTTGGAATATTGTTACATTTGATTTCTCGGCTCCTACCAAAATCTTGTGATGAATTTGCTTTGCGTTAATTGCAATGGGAAAATTAATGGTTGATACAGAATTTTTGAAATCGTTAACATTTTACTACCGTAAAATTAGCGGAAATAATTAAACACGTCATTGATAAATTATTAATAAGTACACATTTCGTTAACAATCAATAATTCAAAAATCTTACGCAATTGATAAACTTATAAGCATCTACTACTACTTGTATAAATTTGTAGGCATTTATCTATAATTTTTGTGTTTTAAGGTAGTTAATATTTATTATATTGCTATGGTATTTAACCTGACAATGAGTGTAAGATTCATTTTATATAAATTTTCATAAGTACCTAGCAAAAATCAATTTTCAATTTAGTTTTTGTTCCATCATTTGATCAATTGCTATTCATTTGTATGGCCAACTAAAAATGATTAGGTTTTTTTTCTCAAATTATCGATAAAATAAAATTATCGTTATTATTGTAACTGAAGAAATATGATACCCATTAAAATTATATCAAATCGTACCACGCTTTATTACAATATATAATTGGGTATGTAATTTACTGGGAAATTCAAACACATTTTTTAATAGATTTAGAATATTAACTTATTGTTTTCAAATTTAAAAATATAAGCGTAACGTTTCCGAGTTAATATTATATTGTTTAACGTTCAAGTTGGAAATTTTATATTCACAAAAGTCTAAAAAATGAACAGAATTCTCTCTAAAAATATTCAATGAATATTTGATAATGAAAGACTAAAAGTTGATCAATACTAATTGATTGATCATGATTGCTTTTCCCTTGAAAATCAGGGAATATTTACCAAATTATTTGATTTAATTCTATAATAAATTTTATAATAGTAACCAAATAAATTCAATAATAAGTTTGTATTTTGATCGGAATTCTCAGGGTCGTTCTTTCTATTTAACATCTCAGACAAAAAATGTTTTCTTAAGCTTGAAATCTAGACAGTAATTTTGATTATGTATTATTATATTAATTACTTGCCAATTGATAACTTTGAAACTTAATTATTCAATTGTGAAAATTTTAACCAATAGAAACTACAACGTATTCGAAGTATTCACTATTTTTGTTATTTTTTAAAGAAGTTATAATTAACTCAATTGGTTGAAAGTTTTGTGAAATGTGTCAGTTTTGGTTTTTCTACTCATCTTTAACTATCAGTGGGTACATAGTATATGTATATCAACAAGATTAATTTCACTTAGGTCGGAGTTTTCACCCATTGATATATAAACTTAGAAATTTCCCTCGACCATAAAGTTTTTCTACATATAATAATAATAATTACAATTTTGATATTGGGCATTGAACTTTTGGATTCTGCCAGTAAACTAGCATAAGAATTATAAAACGAATTCAATGAAAAGTGCTTTGACAATTAGCAGATACTCCATGGTAAACTAACCCTGCTAATAAACTTGGTAATTCCAACAGTAGCCAATAAAGTATAGCCACGTTTCAGCTCAGGAGCCTTAACTTACAAGACGAACCTACAAACGGAAAGTGTCGCATGACGTTTCGAATGCTTAAAAGGCACCCCAATGGGAATTTTCTCTATCATGCTCGATTCCTGCCATCAAATTGGATGAAGAAACCATAATCCTGAAGGCCAATATAAGTATAATAAAAAGAGAATAGAGATAGATCATATTCTTGAGATAGTTATTCAAAATTTATCTGCCAGATTAACCCTACAAACATCACTATTTCTAGGTAATTATGCGTATGTTTTCTCTATTTTTCGGATCAAATTTTATCTGGAAGATAAATGCGACTATCTTGATGAAAAAATTGGAGCCCTGTATGTCTATCATTAATCAAGTTAAAACTCCCGGAAAACTAAATAATGATTTAATGGTTAATATTTGAGAAAAGATTGTTTATAATTTTGAACTAATTTCTACCAATATAAAACAGCCAATTTAAAAATCATTTCAGGAAAATAAGTTGCTGTAACATGGACCAAAAAATTAGATATTCATATTGGATATTCATGAATGTCTTAAATATGACAATTTCTACATATTTGCAAATAAAAGTTTAGATTTATTAATGATTAAATATGAGTTTATCGTCATTAGTAAATTTTAGTCCCTAAAATTAAAAAAAAAAACTTTGTAGTCATTAAGTAATATAAGTAGCGAAATAATACAACCTATTATTCGAAAAATATTTAAATTGTAACAATAAATCTGTTGGTTTATGGCTGCTTTTTGAACTTAATATTCTTTATTTAAATATCCAAAAAAAAAGATTGTTTTTCTGTAAGTAAAATGGAACACTAAGATTAGAAGCTTCGTTAAAATGACATAAGCTTCTTTTTTTTTCACTTTTTGGTTCTTTTTTTTTAAGTGATATATTATGGCTGGGTTATTCATGTCCTTTTACTGTAGGCTTATCTGTCAATGCATTCAATATCCCCTTATCTAAGTGGTCGGAATATGCACAGCCTCTTCTATTCAAATATCAATCTCACCTTCACCTTAGGGTACCCTGATGAACAAACAAAGCTCTGGCAACCGAGCATGGGCGGTGTAGTCCTACACCAAAGATACATGAAATTATATCTCCTGGTAATCAAATTGAAGGAAAATAAAGGAAACCCATCTTTGAATTATAATATAAAATTTTGCATTTCCATGAAAATCATAGCAACTTCCAACTCAAAAAAAGTCCAGAGCTTCTAAAATTTCTTAGTTGTATTTTTGGAAAGAATTGATTAAAGTACAACCAGAAAAACTCCAAAAAATTAAAAAGAAAAGGCTGGTTTTATAATATTGGTGTAATATTCAAAATAAGATTTTTTCGCTGACTTTGAAGTGACTTTCATTGTATCGTCAAAAAGTAGTTACGAAGTGATCCAAAATGCTTGATGGCCACTGAGGAAGATTGCTTGGCAATCGAAATACGTATCTGGGCAATACGTCACAAATATTTTTGTTTGAAGTTCTGTTCAAAATTATGTTTATAGTATGATTTTTATATATTAATATAATAAATTATACTACATAAATTGGACCGCAATATATTCTATATATTGTTTACATTGGTATAATAATTTGTGATGTGATTTACGATGCAAATTGTGAATAATCACGATTCTCAGTAATGAGAAAACAACCAAAGAAGTAAAATTTTAAAACTATTTAAACTTAAAATATTATTGAAAAGTAATACTTTAAAATTTTTGAGAAAGATATTCTAAGTTCCTATCCAATAAGGACTTATTTGCTGTAAAATTTTCGGTTACCAAATACTAAAATAAAAGTAAGGCTGAATAAAGTAGGAATTAGGTGATTAGATGTTTCAGCTGTAGTGTTAAGATAGAAATTAAAGTTTTGATGATAAAAGAAAATAAGTTTTTAATTTGAAAATAGATGAACAAATATTGGTCATTCATAAAATGTGCATTAATGTCTAACACCTTAAATTATATGACTAACAATGTTATTTGAAATACACCAAAGAAAATTATTCACTGAGGGTGTTAAAATTTATTTGCTTAGCACGTAATAAAAATAAGGAAAATATAAAACTACAGGGCAATTTTCTTCTTTATCCTAGCTTCTGGAATATATAAGATGTGCAAGACGCAAAAGAAAATGTGAAAAATGTTTAGCAAGTGACAGAAAAAATGGGAAAAAGTTCCAATAAAGACACGGGAGCGAGTGACGCCAGCGTCTCGACGTCGTGACTGCCATGTTGATTAGCACAGATGCTAAACTTCAATAAATACACACAAATACCAACGTTCGCCATATTACAGTATGTGTAGCGTAGCTTTTATGTATGTGACCATCTTCTAGGAAGCATGTTTGTCCTTGTATATATATTGTACAACGAACCGTATGTACATATACATATATATATTTTTGTGTAGAATTTATCTACTTTTACTTTACATTAAACTTGCCTTGGTGATAGCTTTATGGTCTATGTAAAAATAATACTTCACGTTCACATATTGAAATTTGTCTAATGTCTTACATTTAACTAAAACGAACTTCCCATAAATACACTTCAAGTACATCCACCATTTTATTAAAATCACAAGAAAATATGCCAATAATTTCAAACGGAGCTTTGTGCTTTGAACTTTGCGATTTTCTATTTTTATTTACAGTGGAATATTAGATTTCTATTACGTTTTTTGCTTACTGTCTCAAGATTTTATGAAGCATACAGATGTGATGTTATCTTTTGTAGTACTTGTATAGGGTATAATACATTGAAACTATTGACTTGGATTGCGGACTTTAGGAAATTGGAACGCAGAGTGTGGTTGGAAGCGAGGGAGACATCTAGAAACCTTGACCCTATTTTCGTAACATATTGTCTACTCTCCACGGTATTCACTACCGCGATGCAATATATTTGCTCAGGTGAACTGGAAAATGCGTATATTCCTTGTTTTTCTGCACTGAAAATCCATTCGTTTCAAGAGGAGTTTTCTCGCCTTTTTTTCCAAAACACAAGAGACACTGTAAATGTAACAAATTCTCGATTTTATTTTCCCTCAGTTTCAACTATGGATTAACAGAAGTATGATGTTTTTTTGGAAAATTTAAAACTATTTTTACGCACTTGAAAAATAATGAAATTTTATCTAATAAAAATCATAAAAGATCGATATATAGGGTATATCGAATATGGGTATTAAAATTGTACGCAGGTTTTTGAATTCATTAAAAATCTTATGATAATTGTATTAATAAATAATTGGCGGTAATGACACTAGTGCGCCAGAAAATCTATATTACTTGTTTAATTCTATCTAGGCAATTAAAAAGCTCACCCTTTGGAGTATTTAAAAAAATTGAAAATTAATATTCGAGGGTTTTAACTACAATATATGTTATAAAGTGTTAATATAAACTTATATATGTACACTCTGTTTAAATACTAATGATGACTAATGTCATAATGTGCATCCTGGAAACTTTGGGTACAACGTGTTCTTGTTCAAGAACATCAAATATACTTAATAAGTTTTTATCTTGGGATTTGGATTTTATAAATAAAAATCTCAAATTAAAAAAATTGCGACGTTTAGCAGACTTTAATTCTGCTTCTTAAGGCAAAATTTAAAGTTAACATATAAAGCAAGACAGCATGTTATTCGGCTGTACTCTTCCTTGTAAATGTATGGATATTTTAAAAAACTTTCTTTAATTTTTTTCCAAATATATAAAATGATGTATAAAATAATAATTTCTATGTCTATTTTTATAAATTTATACATTATAGTTTATTATAATTAATCAATAAAGTTTTTTAAAACATCCATACATTTACAAGGAAGAGTACAGTTGAATAACATGCTGTCTTGCTTTATATGCAAACTTTAAATTTTGCCTGAAGAAGCAGAAATAAAGTCTGCAAAACGTCGCAATTTTTATAATTTGATATTTTCATTTATAAAATTCAAATCCCAAGATAAAAAAACTTATAAATTATTAAATCAATGAACGAGATTCAAAATTATAATTTTACAACCAAATATACTGTTGCATTAAACTTTCAAAAAAACTCCAGAAGATCAAGTTAACCCCTAAGTAAGCGGGTGCTTTGATTTTACCCAAAATTTAAAAAAAAAACCAAGAAATGAAATCTATACTTACTTCCCGATATGTCGAAAAACCAAACAGCTCGTATATTTGTATTCACAGACTTCAAAAAGATCCCAATAACAATTGTAATTCATTTCAAAGAACATTCTTAATTTGTATCAAAGGATACGATTACTGAACTCCCAGAAGACTGGAGAACTGGAGAACTAAATGAGCCCAATATTCCTGTTTAACAATCCCAAAAACCATCGAGTATCAAAATTTGGTGTTAAGAAACTTGGCTCAGGGAACAAGGGGGCCATGAAGTTCGGGTTTTGATTTGAAGCGGTGGCGGTGGGTTTAGCAGTGAAAACAGTGAAAATAGCAAAATTGTTTTTATTGTTGACAATTTTGAAAAGTGGAACAAAAAATAAATTATTTAATCATTATTGAACCGATCGTCGACCTATAAAGTAATGTTACCAAGTTTCTAAAAAGTAAAGTAATGTACCAAGTATACTGAAAATAAAGTTATTGTACTAAATTTTATACAAAGAATCACTCAAGTGATCGAAACACTCAAGTGAGATTAATTGTTTGCTTGAGAAAATAAACATTTGGCTTATTATTTAATTTTTTTAGCCGGCAAAGACAATTTAATTTACCATTTCAAAAATATGTAATCAAAAGCTCCATTAATGCGTGGCGAAAGTGCAATAACCCGTTAGTACATCAAAAAATTTGGTAAGATATTTTTCAAAATTTTTTAAGCAATCGAACCCAAAAAAATATAACTGGTTTCTACCATTCCCTTTTTTCTGAAGCAAAATACTCTACACTGCCTCCCCTAAATAGAAATTGGTTATAAACGAAAAAAAATAATACTACAAAAGTTCCAAAAACCTTCTTACTCTTTCTTTCAATAGTGAGATGTAAAGAAAAAAAAGTAATAATTGAAAACATCATACTAAACTTGCAAATTGTAAGCTTGATAAAAACTTCTAGTATAAAATGACCCATTAATTAATCCCGAAAATAAAGTTTCCTACAACAAAATCGAATTTTTCTTCCGTTTTTCAACATTGATCCAAAATTATCGAGGAAACTATTACGACATTTACGGCAACTATTCTCATGGGTTTCGGTGGAAAATTAATTACATCAGTTGTTTTATTTTTTTGTTAATTATAGTATTGTTTCGGTTTAAAGAATCATTTAAAGATTCAATTTGATTACACTCTATCGAACCTATATCACATACGTAAAACTTTGTGACGTCTATCAATTAATCAATTATACATTTGTCAAAAACGATTAATGATACATAGCGTAATTTTTAAAAAAAAAATTGAATAGCAAAGAAAAGAATAAAAATTGCTTAATCAAAAGAATTGGAAAAATAATACTTTGACGTGATTAATGCTTCGTGTTAATACCGGCGCATAAATAAATAAGCATACATCTAAGGTTTATGTAACGACGTACGGTTGATTTGAGTTACAATTTTTGAAACAATTATTATACAATTTTTTAAAACTCATAAATTTTTATAACGCTTATTATACCATATAATGGTTTGTATTACATATAAAATTTTTAATTTTGAGTTTTTTAAATGAGATTTACGTTATTTCTTTTGGTATGGAAACCTTCAAACGTTTACGAAATGCATTAATGTAATTTGAGTTTAGTAAAATTGATTGTGCTTGTGGGTGTTAAGAATTATTGTTAAATAAATGAAGAATACACCTAAAATAATGAGTAGGTTTGTAGTATAGAATTTTTGTCATACGTTTATTGTTTGGAATCCGAGTTTAACTATTTGCAGTTATAATAACGAGTAACATTTCGAAAAGCTTTTGCTTTTGCAACTCCTTTTTGTAGAAAATGTTGAACTTTTTGAACTCAAGTGAAAATTTTACAATAGACAGTATAGTAAAGATGTTTTTCATCTTCATATCTCAATTTTATAGGGTGAAAGATGAAATTGCAACGTGGAAGAAACCTTATTTTGCCTAACAATAAAATCTTAACGTTTTTCTTTTACGTACCAACCAACAAGTACAATTTCTTGAGTAGAGGTAAAAACATGTGATTTAATTAAATAAAATCGTACTGTAACCCCATACAATGTACTCCCACGACTAGAAAATTGTTGTTAGTAATCTCAAAGAAATTCCCTTTTAATACAATTCATGTACTACATTTGCGTCAGTTTATTTCCCGGAGTGAGACTTGGTGCAAATAAAACAAAAACGTAAGAGGAGCGTAGGGGAATGAGATAAAAGGAAATGGAAAAAGGAGTCCTTGTATCTCATAATATGGAAAAAATAGAATAGAGATTCCACGAAAAAGAGATGGACGGTGGACGTACATAGAGAAAATGGAAATGGATGGTTGGAAGGGGTCAATGAATAACTAGTGACGCAAAGAAAAGGAAGATGTTGCTAACAATTTTACGTCCTTAAGTGAAACATCCGGGTGGCAAAGGTGGAAGTGGTTGCAAACGAGGGAGACCGGAAAGACTTGTAGAATGTAAGCTTTGGGTATGGATACACCATACATATATATATATATATATATATAGTTAAACGCGTGAAAGGACGACGACAGGATCGACGAGAAGCATGAAAGTAGAAGAAACCTCTCATGTTGGTGTCGAGAAATGGTAACGTTGTGGGGTCGGTCGCTTGGTGCAGCTATAAATCTCCAGGGAACAGACCGACATGCACATAAAACCATAGGACATGCCGTAAATGTTATATTCTGGAGGCTGTATTTCTTAAGATCATCTGGACCAACGGCATCATTTCTAACCAACACGGTAACGAACTCACCACGTATAGCTTTATTGCCGGCTTCTGTCACACCACAAAATACCAACGACAAAATATGATGGTTGATCTGGCGTCTACTGGATTACCATTAGATTTACTTGATTTTTCAAATAAGTACCGGACCACAACTTTGACTATCCAATTTTTGCCACGACTACCCAATCATTCGTCATTAAATACAAACATATTTTTTTTTTACTTCTTTCGATATTATATAATACTAGCTAGATAATTGTATCAATAATAAGGCTCAAGTGTACTTTCGCACACCCACAATCTGGCAAAGTTGCATTTTCGACTTTGTTTTTAATTTAATTCGCAATATTTTTATTAATTCAATTCTAATATGGTATAATTCTCTCTTTTGTGGCTCTATTTTCATTATGGACTGATTTAATCGAGAATTAAATTAAAAACAAAGTCGAAAATGCAACGTTGCCAGATGGTGGGTGTGCTAAAGTACACTTGAGCCAATGATATTACATCAAGGCACTACACATTTTAAAATTTTTCAATTGATGTAACTTCATGATTATTTTTTTCCGATTTCCCAAAGCAACAATGATGGTTTTATGGCAATAAAAGTTGAGATGAATGATTGCTATTTCTCAATTACAATAATTAAAATCAATCTTTGTATCTTATCTCTAATCAATTTCAAAATTCTTGCTGATGTTCACAGGATTAAAATTATGGGCTTTTTCACTATTTTCACTATTTTCCTAATTTTATTGTTTAATTTATATTGTTGGTATACCTGTATTTCACTTTTGGTAAATAGGTGTTTTCACCGTAGATTTGAAACAAGAATTTTCATAACGCGATTGGATTTTTTATAAAATTCACCTTATATGCAAAAAATATAATATTCTTTTGTCCACCTGTTGGCTTAAGTAGCCTCCAGATCTACGATTTTTTCAAACCGGGCAGAAACTTAATAGAAGCAACCGCCAGAGAAAAACGCACGAATTGACAAAATCATATTTTGTATTAAAATTTTGATGTTCCCCTGCAATTGTCGCCTTGGGCAGGTGATCTAGTTTGAATCTCCTTAGATCCACATCTAGGTCTTAGGTTCGATCAATTGAAATCAATTGACACGATTTGAATATTTTTTTTAAGTTTGAAGATAAAATATTCCCAATTTCCAACCTTTATTTTTATCAATAAGAACAAAACGTAGCGATTACAACTTTCGACCAACAATGTTCAGAATTTTCTACCGTAAAAGACAATTTTTACTTCATTTATGCAAACCAAAAAGCTAAAATTATGAGTTTTACAGAAAATAAACATTAATCTCTCCAATCAAAGAATGTTTTTTGTATCTTGCTGCTGATTTATAATTCGTTGAAATAAAATGTCCTTATAAGGTAAACCCACCTCTTGAAAAGGAACAATTTAAGGGCAAATTTTATTTTCAAGCAATTCATGCATTTCCATAACTATCCATCAACTATCCATAACCTCCATAACTATCAATCAAATCAAATTTGATTTTCCTAAAGAATTTACCGCTAAATTCAATTAAGAAGTTTAAAGATATCGGGAAGCCTATCTTCTTAAGTAAAATATTTGCTATTTTTCTAGATCCATATGCTAATTACTTAATTTTTTGTATAATGATCTAACGACCCAATAGATCTTTAAATTGCTTAGATATAGGCATATATCAAATAAGATTCTAGAAGTTTCTATTTCTTATTTTACATAATAAGCCATCATGCCATACTTCGTCAAACGTTTGACTAATATCTAAGAAAACCGATGGGTAATATTTTTTATGTTTCATAGCTCATTTATAGTGTTGACCGTGTTGACTATCCTATGACATTGGTAGATTTTAGAATGGCACTTTCTAAATCCAAACTAAGGTTAGAGATATCTGTTAAGGGAGGTAGAATTCTTTACAAGAGAAATCTTTCAAGAAGTTTAATGATGAAAAGAAACATAATTTCTTAAACAAAATCTTAGGTAAGTTTATGGACCAATATGATAAAAACTCGATTTTTTGTGTTATGATCTAACGCTCAAATTGATCTTTAAATTGCTTAGGTGTAAGTATACGATATATTTCTCGGCAGCCAATAAAATTATTCGGTTATATTGTTGACGATATAGTATGTCACGCAAACGTACTTACAGATATCGGTGAGTATATGATATGGCATAAATCATTAAATGAAGTTTTAGAGTGCAGAGCTTTTTGATTCATAGATATAAACGATTAAACTTAAGATCGTATTGCATAATTATTTGCACAAATTTTCCAATTTGATTTTGCTTAGATGCTACGCTATGTTATGGTAAAGCCCGGGGGTACAATTCTGTTCTCCGCTTTTTGGTTCACCACTTCCTCGATTATAGATGGCGTAAAGCTCATTTTTCAAAGAAACTTTTCGCGAATAAATCGCCATAATCTTCAGTCGTCTCTAACGTCTGCTTTATCAAAATTTAAAATCCATTTTTCATATTTTCTATTATGAGCAACATCTGAAATGTGTTTTTATTGTTTTATTCTTCTTTTTTTAACTAAAAAAATAGTTGTTTAAACGACAAACTTTGTTTAAAGCTTTCGAAAATTGGCCTACGGCCAATTATATACGAATTCGAGAACGTTACAAACGTTATTTTTGATTAGTCAGCGACTTCTTGACTCGTTGAACTAAACCATGTTATTTATGAGGTCGAACATCAACGAGCAAATGCCTGAAATCTTGTTTTTCCCTAAAGCTTTGTCGTATCATATGACCCACTTACTTTCATTACGACATTTTGGAATAATAATTTAATTTTAGTGATTTTGGCACGATATGTTTAGTATGACTTTTCCGTTTTTAACATTTGATGAAACGTGAAAATTTAATATTATATTTTCTTTTTAAACTTTTGTTGATTTTAGTTGGTATGAAATTCGAATATTTCTGGCGTAGGAGATCACATTTATTGCCAAATGAATTATATTTATATTACTAAAACTTTTAAATCTAATCTGTCCCAAGATAAATTAATTTATGCTGCGAGCCATCAAGATCAATTTTTATTTTCGCACTTAATTTCTTCTAACACTAATAAAATTCAGACGTAAATAATAAATGATGAAATGATGGAAAGAGAAATTTAAATAAATATATTTGTTTCCAAAAGATAAAAGACTTACAAAAAACATTATTCCACTAACTATGAATGATGGCAAATCAATATGAGCTAGTGATGTAGAAATGCACTTTCACGTTGAATGTCGGAAAAAGCACTTTTTCAAATACATTCGTTTTTGTCATCAAAAAATGCAAGAAGTCAAACTTAATAAAAAATGAAATATATTTCTAATAAATACTGAGTCGGAAAAAAAAGCTCTCGCAACAGGAATATTATAATTTTCATGATTCCTATCACGTAGCTGTCATCAATAAAAATGAAAAAAAAAAGAGATGATATCACATTTAAATATAGATTACAAAATAATTCTGTAATTTATTTTCAGTTCATAATTTACATGATGATTCTTTTAATCAAATGTCATATTGTAACAGATGCAAGATTTTGTAAGTCTGTAAAAGTAAAAATAAATCTTGCCACATGGGACATGGGATTTGTGCCCATTCCTTCCGTATTTCAAGTCTCATTAAGACATTTATCTGAACTTTTTTAATTAGAAAAAAAAAATCATGTTTTTTGATTAAAAATAATACATCAGGCGAGGGATATTATTGATGGTTTTGCTGATATTTGATGTTGAAATAAATGAAAGATGTGCCGAAAGATGATAGGGGATATAAATTGCGTGTACTATATTATCAAAGTTAACGCTTTGCGTTATTAGATAATGTAATGCAATATTGGTTGACCGTCCACGTGTTCCTGTTTGTAACACGTGTGTACAACCACAGACTATGCCTTTGGTTGCGTTTGGTTTCCATCCGTGTCACAGTAAAACATTTGTAATAATTCTGGCCACAATTATTATTTCTGGGAATAAGAACTTGGAAAATTGTTGGTGAAATAGCTTATTAACGAAATGATATTTATCAATAATAATTAGGGAGTACTTTTATAAAAAAAATAATATATTTCCGAGTCAAAAATGGTTAAACAACTTTCTTTAATTACCCCCAATACTTTTTGCTTATACTGAGAAAATTTCTGTAAAAATTTACTTTTTAGTGGCAGATTTATATAAGAAGTAAATACATAAGAGGTTTATGGTCAACAATTTACCCTTATATTATAGTTAACTTTAAGCTACTGAAGTTTGATACACTCTTCTGGTAATATGTTTGTAAATTATTGAAAGGATTAAATACCTACTTTTATTTATAACCAATATTGTTTGACTACAGGACTTCATACAATTAATCACCGATTTTTATGGAACTTTTAAATGAAGAAACTCATTTTTATATGTAGAAATTTTTAAGTTTTTTGACTTTTACAACTCATAAACTCTTCTGGATTTAATTACGATAAATATATCTGCAAACGACGAATATGTACTTACCAATATTTAAAGGATATCCTATTTTTTGCAAGGTTTAATTTTAATAGAAAGACCGATTTTTTTTTGTTCAATGCTATTATTTTATTGACATATAAAGTATATTGTTAGGGTTTTAAAAAAATATATTGGGCAAAGAACCGTAAGGGTTTGTTGGCAGAAACACACTCTTTTTTTGAAATTTTTCATGACTATTTTGCATGTATTTGGTTGAATTTAATTAATGCATGGATGTTGGTCTATTGACATAGACCATTGACTTCAAATAATCCCATTAAAACAAATCTAAAGGTGATAAATCATATGATCATGGGGACCAATTCTGATCACTGAAACAATAAAGTAAAGAACACGGAAATGTCTCATGAGGTAGTTAGATTGTTTTTCAGGCTGTATGGCATATAGTACTATCTTGTGGAAACCACATCAATAAAATCCAATTATTTAGACAGAAGAAACTCGGTTGTCATGCCATGATACCAAGTACCAGTAACTGTTTTATTAACTTTATTGTCGAAGAAGAATAATTCAATGATTTCTCTGCCCCAAATTTCGCATCCCACAATGACCAATCATGGATGCATATATTTTTTAACAATATTATGAAAGTTTTTTGAGCCTCAAATGTGGCAATTTTGTCGATTAATCGAGCCATTAAGACAAAAATGAGCTTTATTGCTAAGGATTACTTTGGTCGAAAAATTAGCATTCTTTTTTAAAGTATTGTTAAACAATAAAAATGCGTTATTGTGTAGTGCTTTATTTCGACACATCCTAAATTGTCAACTACTGATTTTTTTTTGGTCGTATCTTTTTACTGAAGAAATAGAGGCAAATTTAAAATTTGAGTCAGTTATGGGATATCATTATTAGTCGGGTTTTGTGGATTTCGATATCTCTTTTCTAGAATTTATACTTCAGACATTCAACACTCAACATTATCTGGATAACTGCAAGGGGATTTTCAGAGTACGTACGTTGATTAAGTAAAACTTAAAATATGTGAAGAAAATTTAACTTTTCTAGTAATTTTAAATCTAAATAGTATCAATAATTTTACTTCGGATAAAAAAGGTTCAAAAACTACCCTACGTCTCAAATACCAAAGACTATACGATTTTACATTTGGATTTTATGACGCTTTATATCCCTGATCATAAGTATCTGCAGTTCATGAAGTATAAACCAAAGGTTAGTTATACAAAAGTGGAAGAAAAATATTTGATAGGCTAGAAATAAAATCTTCAGTATATTAATTGCTTGAATTTAAGTACTTTTAATATTCAAAGAGATGAATCTACCAGAGGTAAAAAAAAGGTTATGAAATATTAAAATTTTTGACTTCAAAAGGTAATTTAATTTTTAACTTCTCCATTACGGACAGTAAATAATTACACCAATTCAGAAATGAAAAAAGTACGGAAATTTTCGGTACGTAGAAGTTTTGTTTTGTTTTCGGTGCAAATAGAAACACAAGCATATCCCACACAAATAAAACATCATCTACGTTTTTATCGCACCACGGGGGTAATTATTTCACTTTTGTAAACAAGTTCTCCTCGTTGTTTTAATAAAATTGTTAGTTCTGAGATCGTAAATTAGGTAGCCATTGGCTCAAAAGGACGAGGCTACCGGAAAATAAAAGGATACATAGAGTATATCCACCTATTGGGGGAGAGATGAAACACTGTAACCCTATAACCAATTAGCGTTACTCGTCTATTTACGATATTTAGCGGTGGCAAACAAACGCTAATGTTAAACTTTGGTAGATCGGTAAAGTGCAAACAGGAACAATCTACTACAAGTTTTTATATTATCAATTTATATGAAAACCCCCACTTGTACGTCTATATCTACAAAAATATTTGATACCTAAAATATATGTTTTTATAATTGTTTATGAAGTAATTATTACTTTATAAACTATACTAAAAGTCTAATATATACCCAACATATCGATAACAATGTTATCATATAATATAAATCAATGAAAATATAAATCTTGGCTATTTTTAATTCAGTAAAATTAAATTACTAAGCATAGTATTATGATTTTATGAGTACTATCTGATAGCCGATAGAAAATGAATAAAGTTTTAATGAAAATTGCCAAAATTTGATTGCTAATAAATAAAGGCTGATAGTTGTAAGATAATTCCGTGGGAAAATCAAAAGGTGGGAAAATGAAAACCTATTTTTGTTTCTAATCGTTCTTTCGATAACAATAAGCAAAATAATTGTTTTGTTTGATTAGTTATAGCTTACTTTTTCAAATATTTTTTTTTTGATTCCTTAATAAAGTGATGCAATTTAAACTAACAATTGATTATAAATGTAGGAGTAATTAACTTTTTTTCTTAGATCCTTGGTCCTTTGGTTCCTTAGGTTTTCCTTTGTTCCTAACGTCAATTATTCCAGAGAATGAAAGTGAAAACTTATATTTTCATTTAATTTATCAATTAAAACTTTTAAAGACGTTACATATTAAAACTAACTCAAAATAAATCTAGGCAGTTCATAATTTTAGACACTGGATTTTTTGAAAATCCCTATACAGGTTAATTGATCCATTCATCTATGATAAGTGTAGGTGCAAAATTCTAGCCTTTATTTCTTTATTTTCATTTTTCCTCTCATTATGTATCCTAGGTGTTGTAAATTTCTTAATATTACTTCTTGGATATGCTTTGTAGTCTTAACAAGCCACTATAGTACTCCCTTGTTTGTAATTCTATCCAGGTATGATATTTTTAAAATTTTGTTGTAGATCCACAATACCTGGGCTTAATTCAGATAAGTCTGATTAAAAACAATGACTTTAATCAGTGAATCTATGAGTCGAAGCTACGGAGAAATTTAATACTACTTGTTGACCACTGAGGAATATTCCTTGAGGAATCGAAATGGGTATCTGGAAAATATGTCAAAAATACATTTGTTTAACGTTGGTTCAAATTTATATTTAAAGTATACTTTAAATATAAATCAAGGTATGATAAAGGTATGATATTTTAGCCCTAAAATTTTGATCTTCGGGAATTCGTTAGTAAAATAGTTCCGGTGATTGATCTTGTCCATAGTCCATAACAAATATTGATCAATGACTTCTGTTAATATTTAATATAATAATGTTTGTACATAGTACTTTAGGTAAAAATAAAACGTTATATAAAATGTCAAAAGAAAATTTGTTTATTAGTGTTTACTAGTCTGAATTTGATTTTTTTTTTCTGAATCTCTATTGTTGAAGCCTTTCTTTTGTGACAGCCCTGGGGCAGTAGCCGTCCCCTAAATTCGGCCCAGAGCATTCCGTTTATAACGACTTTTGCTGTTTTGTTTTCTTACGTTTTCTAAAGTTTTTCTCACTATTCTTCCCTAGTACATATCAAGGAGTAGTAGAAAAAGAATACATTGGATTTACCTTTGGCAAACACCGCTTTGTATTTTTATGATAACTGACAATTTATTTTCGACTATTATAAAGATATAAAGATATATAAAAATAACGCAAAGGAGTAAAAAAAAAATAAAGTTATCTTCAATTATAGTCAAACTATTGCCTTTAACAGAAAGTTTCAATACATATTCGCTATATAGCAAATAATTTTTATATTGACCAAACATTTTCCTAAAACAGTTTTTCTCAAACTATGGATCGTGAGCAAATATATGGATCGTGAGCTAATATTGAGATTGAGTGGACCTTAATGGAAAATTCACCATTGTACAAGACATAAATAATAAAAAAGAAAGTAATAAATTTGATATTGCCATTATATTTTTTTAAATAAGAAGAAAATTCAGGTTATTTAAGATCTTTTTGTTTTTTTTTTTATTTTTTATTTAATATTTTATTATTTCAAAAAGCAACGTTTCGTTACTAATCGTAACTTCCTCAGGCTTCTTGATTTACAAAATTAAATATTTTTTATTTTTTTTTTTTTTTGTTATTTTTATTTGCAAAAATATTTAATTTTGTAAATCAAGAAGCCTGAGGAAGTTACGATTAGTAACGAAACGTTGCTTTTTGAAATAATTAAATATTAAATAAAAAATAAAAAAAAAAAAACAAAAAGATCTTAAATAACCTGAATTTTCTTCTTATTTAAAAAAATTTCTTAAGTATATCTTTACCTTCCAAGGATCGGTTTTTCTATGCTAATTGTTACCATTTTTTCTGATGAAAACAATTTCAAAAATTATCGTTTAAACGGTAGGTACCCAATTCAAATTTGTATATCTGAAAATATAATAAATTTTTCTTGAATATAATACATACTTTAAATTTGGTATAAGAATAGTTTTCCTATTTTTCTACATTAAAGTATCCCTTAAAAAATTTTAAAGTCAGTATACAAAACTTTAAAAAAAAAGTTCATTATTGTCAGTAAACAAGTAATTAACCAAAAGGAATGTAAAATTCTCTTCAATCAATTGTACTCGATATACAATCATATTTTTTTGGTGGAATAGTGGATTGAAATAATTGTCATATCGTTTATATTTTTTAGATTGGAAATTTAGAAAAACGATAGAGCTTACAGGATTGGTTTTACTCCCTGATCTGAGTTTTATATTATCTACTATATTCTATTTTATGAACTATTATTATGATTTAATAACACCCATTAAATAAACTATAACTTCTTACACGTCTTATAAGTTTTGAATAATTTCGCAATGTGATAAATAAATTGACCGTAAAATCGATGCAGAAAATTGAAATTTGCTTCGATGCACCCAATAAAGACAAAAAATAAATCTGGAAAAGCTTCCTGAAATCAATTGAACCGTGTCTAAAAATAGCCGTCGTTAAAGTTTTTGAAAAGATTCCAACAAGACGATTTTTCCTTATTTTCTAGCAAAGTGAAAAACGCAAGACAAATTTAAGTGATGCAACACAAAAATGAATTAGATATATTTCATATATACGATATATACATAAGACCAGTATCATTTTATGTGCTAGAGTTTTAACATTTGGCAGTGAACATAGTGTGAAAAATTGACCTAGTACCCATGCAATATGATATACGGCATTGTCGAGATTATAATATTAATTTTGCACTAAGAACATTGTCTAGATTTGTGCGCGAAAATACACGCGAACTTTATGGCATTGCGACGGCTTCTTTATGAGCCGTGTTTTGTATTAACTTTTAAACCTGGCGTAAATGTTGCCTTTTGCTTATATATAAATGGATGTATACTGTATATATGGAAGAACTGTTCAGTGCCGGTATTTGTATGTCTATATAGGTACTACGTTCGGTACACACAAATAAGAAATGTGTTTGTAACTTGAATGTTTTATTAAAATTTGAGATTTAAAACGACACGTGTGTTCAACAACGTAGCCGTTTTATAAAAATTATATTAAAAAAATAGTTCAAGAGCATTCTAAAGACGCTCTTGTTTTCAGAAGAAATAAAACTTTATTTCTATCAAAATATTTTGTTACTTCAACGATATGTCCAAAAATATTTATTTAAGACAACATCTTTTTTAATAATTTATACTTCCATAACAAATAAAGGATACTTATATTTTAGGTGTAATAAACTTTATTTATTGTTTAAGAAATCCATTTATTTATTATTTGTAATCCAGAAAAATAAGTTTGTCAGAAATGTACTGTAGAAGTACTGAAGAATTTTTGTTCTTATAATTTATATTTCAACGTAACAAAAGACGCAGCTAATAAAAATATTTTTTGGTATAAATACATTCAATTTTTGTATACACTTCAATATGGTATCAGTCAAATTATCCACTACTAGCCCATATCCGCAATGATGGTAAGTTTTAAAGATAGGCTTAAGCATGTGCGATATTGTTCTGTGCCCAAAGAATTTTTAATTCTTAAAATTTAAGTTTCTACGCAACAAAAGAAGCTCTTTTTAAACATATTTTTTGGTTTAAATATATTTAATTTTAGTATTTACTATTTTGCAGTAATAGTTAAATTATCCTCTACTAGTTAATACCCGTAAGGGTGGTAAGTTTTTAAGATGGGCTTAACAATGTGAAATGCTTTTCTATCCATTGATATACCAAAGACTGATTCGTGATTGAGAATTCAAATCACTAAATTGATGAAAAAAAAAATCAGCAATGGATAGGCTTATTAAAATCATTGCTTAATTGTTTAGTAGGTAATTAAAAGAGACAAAGAAGAGTGCCCCAAAACGCCAAAAGGATAAAGATAAAAAGACATACGAATCTAATTGATAAAGAATTAAGTTTAGCAAAATCTCCAGCCTTGATTGGTAACGATTCAATTTTCAATGAACATAAACATTTTTTAATAGAAAAATGAGGAATTTTATCTATATAGGCATTTCTAGTTGCGCATTGTATGACGTTGTTGCATGTTTTTTAAAAAGTAATGCGCTTTTTTATCGTAAATGTAGTACAAACCAATTTGATAATTCCATGAAATAGGGTTCGAACCTAGACACTCTAATTTCATTAAATGTTCAATATGATTTGATTCTATAAAATTCAGATATTAATATATACATTTATTGTTATCCAGTGCTTTAATACATATGGTAATTTATAGATGAGTATAAAATCGTGATAATGGAAAATTAGATTCGAAAAATTGTCCAAATTTCTAATTTGAAGCAATACCCAATAGGGTAGTGATTTTGGGAGAAAATTCATTCATAAATTGAAACAATACGTGGGAATCCTACATATATAAAGTAAAAAAAGTGTATATGTACTTATGAAAGCACATAAGAATCAATACTATAAGTCTAGGCTACTCTAGTCTGTAACTTTAGCCTAGGCTTCATAGATTTCCTTCTTTGTGGTTATCATACTATGTGTCAAATATACTTTTCATTTCTTTGGTCATTCTGTAATAGTATCTTCATTTGCATTTCTATATAATTGGCCAAAAAATGTTATGTTTTTAGGATCACTAAACGATCTAGATGCAAATATTGTTGATAGTTGTATAACCAATACAACACCAATAATTTATATTTAAACCATATCTTAATATAGTTTGAATTTGATCAAGAAAATGGACCCTGAAAGAAGAAAACTACTCAATATTTATCACTTTTGAAATTCAGTTTTTAAAAAAGAAAAAGACAAAAAATATTTAAGAAAAATTAAAATTTTGAAATAAAAACAACAAGAGCTTTCTGAGCTAATTGTTAAGGTAAGCAACCTTAAATTAACATATAACTAACAATTTGACTATTGACAATTAACATTGACTATTGACAATTAAGTCGAATATTGTTGCGTTGAAATATTTTAACAAATTACCTGAACTTCTGAAAACACTTCCACATAACAACAAAATAATAAGAAGGAGGCTGAAGGGGTGGTTGACGGTTGGTGTACCGGATAAGATTTAAGAAAAAAAAATAGTTACCGTCCTTTTCCGAAAATAAGACACTGTCTTAATTTCTTTTTTGGTTCAAAATACGCGCCATGGCTTATTTTCGGGGGAGGGCAAGTACTGGCTGAATTTCAAACTAGTAAACCTATATTTCGAACCCTCAACAGTGGTAGCAGCATATAATCAACCCATTTTCTTATAGCTACGTGGGTGCACCAGGTTTTTTTACTTTCAATGACATAAATTCCTGAAACGCGTTGAATCTGATCTGTTTTATCTTTAGTGATTAAAAATGACGAATTGCCAAAATACAGGTAACACGTGCACTATCGTAACCGGTAGAAGGAACGTAAATTGAGCTCCTTTCTTTTTTTCACATTATTGTAACTATGGCTTATTTTCGGGAGATGGTTTGTATTAAAAGAAGTTCCGAAAATCATGATATAGCTTATTTTCGGGAGATGCCTTATTTTCGGAAAAAGACGGTAAATATTTGTATGATTTGTAAGATAATTTTAATTTTCAAATGTAATGATTATTTTTAAAATCTTAGCTCTCTTTGAATGAGAGTCTACTGTAAGTTCAAGTATATACTTTCTTTTTTGTAATAATCAACTAATTATACTGGACCTCTGTACATATGGTTTGTTTTATCTCTATAGGTGCAAATCTATGCATAAATTTTGTAAGTAAATATGTATGTATTGATATATTGACATCCTGGTTAAATAAAAAAAAAACAATTATATCGATTGGAATAACAAATAAAAGCAAAACAAAAAATTTGAGTTTGAATATTTATTAAGGTATTTATATAAATATTTATACCAGTCAATAAAAAACTACTTATTTAAAACTAAATTCACGAGATTTTATACGTAAAGTTCGTTAAAACGGCATCAAAATTCCGTATACAAATACTCACTGTATAAAGTTTGAGAATCATTCTTAAGCTCTGTATATTTTAACTTATGTATAAGACAAATTTGTAACTTTGACTTCACAATTGTAAAGTAAGACCGAAGCAAGTAGTCGATAGTTTCAATATTCACAATTACCGTAACCGATATAGCGTAAAATCGCTTATATTACGGAAAGTGTAGAGTTAACTTTCAGTTATCAATATTAACAAGGAAGAATTTGTGCATATATTTAACTGAACTTGGTAAGATTTACGAGCGTAATTTATGCTTATTGACGAAAATTCACTTCAATATCATTAAAGAAAAGAAACATTTAACAGTAGAAATGATTGATCAAAATCTTTAAATGTTATTTGATTTTATTTAATTAGTTTTATAGGTCATAAATATTTTCGAGTAAATCATGCCCACATATCTTTCAACAAAAATCGTCTAATATCCATGTATGAAATAATATGTGGGTAGATTTATGTTTTTATAAAAATTTATTAGTGCAAGCTAATTAAATATTCCAATTAAGAACCAATTATATATGAAAGAGTTCTCTGTTATTTATGTTTTAAACTGCTCGTAAACTTTTAAATTTTTTTAAGGTTCAGGAATTGGAAATTAAAATATTTTATTGGTTTGTTGTAAGTCTGCAATAGATTTTTCAAAAAGGATTTCCTTGGCATAAATTTGCTTGATTCTTCATCGAAGGGGAAACTTTCAATCGCACGAAAATTCAAATCTAAATAAATTGAAAACTGTAAAATTGCTCGATTTTCCAAGTTTTCATATTTGAAATTTCCCATGCCGGTATAGTAAATGAATTTCTGAAAAATTACTTCCTTGCAGAAAGGAAGAATTTGCAGTAAATTGGTTGATTTGCTCTAATAATGCGAGTTTTGATAGTTTCGAAGAAATAGTTTTGCGATAAACGTGTTTAACATCGTTATAAGTTATGAATTTCATAAACTATATTTGACTTGTTTTCAATATAAAATATCCAATATTAGAAAGGACGCTAATACACACAAAAAAGTTAGCAGTTTTAATTTGAAAATAAACTTTTTGGAGATAAAAGTTTTCCAAGTTGGAGAAAATTTTGGAGCAAAAAGAAGAGAATCAATAAAGGAAAACTTTGAAAACTACAAATCGACAAATGCTGAAACATTTTGTAGTTGAGTGACTAAAGTAGTCGTACCTTCTGTTCATTTTTAAATTTAAGACTTCGCTGAACACAATGAGGAGTATAATTCAAGATAAAAGATTAGTTGGGAAGACTTATTCCCGCTGTTGTGGAAATTAATCTGTTGAGTTTTATTTTTAAGTTCAGAAGAAAAGTTTTTAAACAATAAAATGAAATTAAAATATGATGATTTATTGACTTACGTAACCCAATATTTCGGTTGATGCCACAGGTGGTTTAAGATAAATCATTTTTTAATATATATTTTTTATAACGTCAAACATCAAATACTGAACTGTCTTCAAAAAAGTATCGATTTTTGTGTGCAAAAATAAGAAGCTAAAACTATACCAAAAAGTATTTACGTCAATAGCACTATGCAAAAATTGTATTGAAATAATATATGAGCTCAAGGCTGGCAATATTTTATACCGAACCGATACGTCGGTATCGACTGGTGTAAAATAAAATATCAAAACGTGTACAATGTGATACAATGAAAGTGGATATATTTTTCAAAAATTAAAATTTATTCTTTTTCGCTGATAAATTGATCTACGATCGAATCTATGACACCATTTTTAGTTCAAGCAATAAATAAAAATTTGAGTCGACATTACCAAAATAGGGCAAAATCGATAAGTAATTACCAGCAGGAATAAAATGCAAGAGTTTAATTAAGAAAAATGTTCTTACATGTAGAAAATTATCTAAATTACAGTTTGAAAACTTTAAGTGCAAAATTTATAGTTTCATTCATAAACTATAAGTCAAAACCGACGTCTTCGCTTGTAGAATACAAAATTGCGACGGAAATATTTTTTTAAACTAAAAATTATTTTTATAAGAATGGTTTAGTAAAACATTTATCTAGTCGTGGGTTTGTTTCGTTGATACTTCAGAAGAAAATAACCAACTTCGCTGGATAAAATAATAATTATGTTAAATTTACCGTATTTAGAAAATATCCCATCATTTTACGTATTATCATGTCAAACTTTCAAACAGTGGTTGTCAAAAAGTGAAGATTCAGCTTATATTCAAAATTTTTACTCATTTCAAAAATACTTTTCTCTTTTGGCTAACAGTTCTACGGATTTATGTGCAATAACTAATCTGGGTCATCCAATACTTTTCGCGGAGCTGATTAAGGTTCTCGATTGAACTGAAATTTTTCACAAAAGAAACTTTCATCATTTTTAGTGATAATAGGGATGTCATGGGATTTTTAGTGGCACCCTTGCCTTCCGCAACCTATACTGTTAATTCTAGAGGAGTTCTTCCGCTTTCGAGGATAGTTTTCCAATTCTATGACCAAAGAGTGCACTACAAAGCATACACTGTGCCCTTTATCTGTTAATTGAAAAGTTAAAAAAGATAATGTACAAATTTCCAGACAAGTGGTCATTAATTAAAAAGTATTAATACTAATTAAATCTCCACCTTTTTGATAGTTGCTTGGACTTCAAAAAATTATTCACAATTTGTGTTATGAAAAGAAAAATATTTTCCCCCTAAAAACAGTAGCAAACAAGTCATTTCTTTAAAAGAATTAAAAGAATGACGAATTTGGTCAACATTTTCTTTTAAGTGAGAAATTAATTTCTTTTAAAAATATGTTGGGTGAAAATTAAAAAAAAATAAGACTAAAATATATCTATTTTTAGCTAGTCGATCAAGGTCACTTAAGGTATGAAACCGTTTAACGTTAAATAGATTAAAATTTTTGAAGTATTGCGAGATTTAAGATCAAGTCCTATATAGGCAAAGCGAAGAAGTTGCCACTGTGTTATTAAGATATGCAACACTTATAATATTAGTTTGTTTATATAAGTATCTGTCTATATAATTTATACACTTTCTAAAGTATATTGTGGTTTTATGTATGTTATGTTATTTACAAAAGTAAACGATAAACATAAATTTGAACAAAAGCTCAAACAAATACATTTTTGTCCTGATACCCAGGTACGTATTTCAGTTGCCAAACAAATTTCTTCAGTGGTTATCAATTAGTATAAGATTGCTTTATAACTGCTATAAGGTGGATCCCTGTGATTTTATGGGTCGCAGTTACGGAGTAATTCAATACTACTTGATGACCACTAGGGAAGCTTATTTGGTAATCGAAATACGTATCTGAGCAATATATCTAAAACACATTTGTTTGAGCTTTTGTTCAAATTTATGTTAATAATTGGTTTTTACTAATATACTATATAAATAAGGCCACAATATATTTTATGTATTGCATAAATAGAATCACTGTTCAAAGTCAACGAAAAAAAAATTTTTAATTCATCCTATATCTAACCGATATTTTCTGTACCTTTATCCCAAAAAGATAATTTTGAAACTTTAACAATTATTTACTGCGCTAATTATAAGTTTAAATAAGAAAGTGTAAAAAAATATATCTAATAAATTTCAAAGACTTTCTAATGATATATCACACGACTCAGTCAAATAAAATAATTTTTTCATCCTTTAGTTTAAAGTAAATGATGTCTTCCCTTATTATGTCTAAGCAACGATGTACATAGTTTATAGTAAGAGGATCATTTTTTCCATTTTAAAACCAAATTTTGTTAAAATCGGATAATTTACTTTTAAGTAAAAAGAAAACATATAGGCAAACAAACATTTAAAAAAATTGGAAAGGGGCTTCAACAAATATTCATTCTGAAACATGGTTTATAATTAAAATGTATTGACAAATTTTAAAATTGTGTATATAAGTACTGATTATATGATGATTTGTTATTATAAGTTTTCAAATTATTTAAATATATATAAATATTAACTCTTTAAATCAGGGGTGAGCAACCTTTTTAACCCACGGGCCAATTTAAATTTTTAAATTTTGTGGCGGGCCGCACTTACTAATAATTTACAAAGCTTTATATATATACTAATAAACATTATAATATAAAAATACAAATTAAAAAAAATTAAATATTTCATATATAAATTTTAATGCGACAAGAAAAGAACAAAATGCAAAATTTAAAAATTAAATATTTTATATAATTATAAATGTATATTATAAGTGTATATAAATGTTAATGCAAAATAAAAACAAATAAAAGAAGAACAGAAAAACAAATATACTTGAAAACTTTAATTAATTTAATAAATTAATAAATAACAAATTATTATTGCTTATAAATAATCAAGACGAATAATGAAATTCTATTTTAGAAATGCTCGGCGGGCCGCAGAAAAATATTTAAAGGGCCGCATGCGGGCCGCGGGTTGCTCATCCCTGCTTTAAATATTTATTATTAGATGGTTTTTTTTCAATTAATTAATTTAAAATAATTTCTTTAGCATCCAAAAACACTTATTACCATTCCACAAAAAAATGGTTCATTTTTACATTGAGTTTAAAAAATCTGGATTAATTTAATTTTTGGTAATAATGAGCTATTCTTAGCAAAAATTAGTCCTTGATTTTAATATTAATGATACCCTTGAATTTTTATGTAACTCTTAATTAAAATTGCCCCAATTTTTAACATATTTTTACTGTGACTAATAATATTGAAGAATCAATAAAATTTTCATTAAAAATGAAGTATGCTATTTGATTCAGTCTGGTAAATTATATTGTTTGCACGTTTTGAAGCGAAAATTATTTTTTCATGGAATAGTATTTTACGAAAATTTGCAACTGAAGAAATTGATAAATTTTTAAATATTTTCTCTGGATGTAAAAAGGCTCACTTTTCATGTAAACGTGTGTACTTGGAGTTTATTGCATTCGTTGAATTTTCATATTTAGTGTGTCGTTGAGTGCAACGAATGCAATGAAGCCCACCCAGTATGAACAGGTAAGATATCTCCACCTGAACGTTCAGTTTAAAACGTTAAAAGATATACAACTTAGCTTTGGGTCATACATCAACTGCATAATATATAGATATATAGATGTATAAATGTGAGTATGAATATGTGCACATTGCACTGTATCCATACGAGGAAGAATTGTTGAAGTCAAATGTAAAATATATGTACATAAAAATGGGTGAATGCTGCATGAACTTGTATTAGTGTGCACTTATATTCTTAAGTAGGTATATAGATGAGTATGCGTTTGGATACATAGCACATAATGCATACAATTGTATAAAAGTCTGTATAAGGAGAACGAAACGCCAATTTATTGTATTAAAGGTATGTATTTATGATCGTTCTACGATTATAATAATATTCATCTTTGGGTTAAATTGCTTGTAATAGATTGTCGATGTCAGAGAATGATTTTAATTGATTTTCTTATACATCATCTTTAACCGATCTGAATAATTTAATGTGAGTTATTGATGTTCATTTTCTATAAATGGAGTTGACTGGATAGGCAAAATCAACTTGCTACGGATGAAATGTTCGAATGTGTCGTTTGCAAATTGCTTCTTTCATCGTTATGATGAAATGTTTTCTCTTTGATTTATAGAAATTCATAATGCAATCTCGCTTTTTCCTTAGCAACTACTCTTATTGATCTTAATAAATATGTTTGCAAGCTCAATTTTTTCGATACTCAATAAGAAGTATATATTCACGTTTCATTTATTATTCCGAGACGATTGATTTATTGCTGAAAGAAAATAATAGCGTGGAATAAATGAAACTAATAAAAGTACAATTAAGTTGACTTTTCTGATAAATTACCTTATTCTGTACACTTCAATAACAATCAGGTATTTTATGAAACGGTAATACAAAATAGGAATAACTGTATGTATATATTTATATCAATCAAAAAAATGAGCCAGCAAAAATGCGTCAATGAAAGTAAAATAAGTAAAGTAAAATAAGTTCTTATAAGGCTTTTCGAATCTTTGCGATTTTTTAGTGAGGTTGTGAATTAATAAGTCACTATTTATATCCTAAACAAGACATTAATTAAAACAAAGACAAAAATAACTACCACTACTTAAATTTAATCAAGATATTAAGCCAATATTTATATTTATTGTTGTTCATATAGAAGCGTGTAACTTTTACTCCGACTTCACTTTGACTTACATTCTATCGCTGATACTGCTTTTTATGTTAATGCCTAAATATCATATCATTCCTATATAATTCTAGAAAGCCCAATAATCCACTTTTCAAGAATTTTCAAGAAAATTATTTTCTAGGATATTCAAAATCCCAACGATTTGGAGGTAACAGTTTTATGGCTCTTCTAGAATAGTATATCATCTATAGACTGTTTAAGAGCTCCCTGTCAAAGCCGTAACGTGGATTTTGTGGGCCCTGGGCAAGACCTTCAAATTGGGCCCCCTCAATAAAAAAAAATTGAGAAAAAACTTACCATGGTTATAATTCCTGTTTTTTCACATTCTCCCACTAAATTTATTATTTCATTTTGAATTTTTGGGGAAAAATAGGAAACTGTACCCTTTTTATGAGTCTCAATTAAATTTTTTAGCTATTAGGCTATTTTTTAGTAACTCCGCGATTTTTCTTAACAATTTTACAGCAAAAGAACCCTTCACTTTGAAAGTCGACGTCTTTCTAATATTTTTTTTCTCAATATTTCAGGAGACAAAACATGAGCCTGTCAGCTTATTTATTGGGTGCTATTTAAAACTGCACACACTTTTTTTTAAGATAAGGTCTGTAAACAATAAAGCGAATAGTGTTTCAAGTGCGTACAATAGAATATTAAGTATTAAGAATTAAATATATATGTTTTTTTTAAATAAAAGTTCTAATAGCATATTCTAGCCTTTTTGGGCCCCGTCTATCTGAGCCACCAGTGGTGTTACTTATATATGTGGTTTTGAATATTCATTAAAATACGAATGAAAATAATTGAGATAATTTTTTATCGGGGTCTTCTTGGGCCCATCCGGGGCCCCCCTGGGCCCTGGGCAAGTGCCCCTATTGCCCCTGCTTAGTTATGGTCCTGCTCCCTGCTATGACAACCCACCATGGAATGAATTCCTTGATGGGCTAAAATAGTTTATAAACTTGGGACTACTAGGCAGATTTGGAGTCTAAATTAACTAAGACTAGCTACCCAGGTCTGGTATTACCATTTCTTTGGACAATTGCTCTCCGTTTTGTGCAATTACACGAGCGTTATGTTTCAATTTATCAACCACACTAATAAAAAATAAGAGCTTTTCTATTATTAAACACAATCAAGAATAAAATGTGCATTTGGCCGAAAAAGACTAACAATTACACAAAAAAGGTTTTGAAATAAACATTAAAGAAAAAAAACAAGGAAACGTATAAATAATGCAAAGAACTTGAAGATTTCTTAACAAAAACCCACAGACATAAGAGTACTTGTCGATATATGCGAAATATAAGCCAAAGTTTTGTACTTAATATTGTATACACTGTAATGTCACTTAATAAATTTAATGTTTGCCTGAAGATGTTCCATATATGAAAATTATTTGAATGACTTGCGAAAGTTGTCCCAATTCCTGCGATAATTTCTGTCAGTTCTAGTCTAAGGCATTACTTTTATATTGAGGGCTTAAAAACTAAAAAATAGTGTCCGACCGAAACCGAAACCAATTTTTTTTCTAAAAAAAACCTTAATCATTATTCAATCTTTACTTTTTAATCTTATAGGTATTTATTAATCATTTAGTCCGTAATATTTGAGCTTTTTCATTAATGTAACATATTATCACTTCTTATTTCAAATAAATTATTTGTGCTGAAATAAGGGGTTGATTTGAAATAAAAGCACCAAATATTTCTTTTTAATATTTGTAACAAATAACAAAATAAAATAGAAGTTATAAAGCAACATTTATGTTTACCTTATATATTACTTAATAGATTACTTCCTGGTATTGTTGCAAGTACAGATAATTTTCCTTTTTTTCTTTCATGTTTCATATTATACCTATAATCATAACTTACTTTAACTGTAAAGGAATAACTTATGTATAACATTCTGTAATTATTGTTCTCTTTCTTCTTTCATATATTATAAATTTTATTACGAGAATTTTATATTGGAATGGCAAAAATTAACATGTAAAATTGTATGTGACCAGACCTATGAACAGGTGATTGCATCACCTCTATAAGATACTAAAGATACTATGTATTTCTGGTTAAATAAATAAATAAAAAATATCTCTGTGAGTACACTTTCTTTCATCTTAAGAACAAAATAATTTCTTATAAACTTTGGTTAGTTTTCTCTTTATAAATGAGATACAATAATTTCTAACCATTTTCATATCATGAATTTTTTTTCGATTTCGGTCGTAGTTTCGGCTTGACGACAGCCGAAACCCGTTTTTTTTTTTTTTGGTCAAAATTAGGTCAAAATATTTTGTCAATTTAGTCGGTATAAGCTTGGATCAGGATCGTCGAAATTTGAGAACTTTTTCGAATGGTTTCGTAATTATTCCTGTAGGTATTGTTCACTCGAATGCAATTTGTACGTAAATTTTGGCATATGCCAGAAATGAAAAAGCGACGGTTATTTTCAAATATGTATTATCAAATATATAACAGAACATAAAAATTGAACAGTTCAATAATGCGACAAAAAAATATTACTTAAGTATATTTTTCATTTCGCAAATGTTTTGGAGTTTCCCTTCATTAATACACCACAGTTTCTCACAAGTGTTTGCTATAAGAAAGTAAACTTTATTTAGAAAATTTGGTTCAAGTCCATTTTAACATACCCACAATCTGGCAACGTTGCATTTTCGATTTTGTTTTTAATTTAATTCGCGATTAAATCGGTTCATAATGAAAATTTAGTTACAAAAGAGAGAATTACACCATAATAGAATTGAATTAACAAAAATATCGCGAATTAAATTAAAACAGTCAAGTCGATGGACTTGAGTCGAAAATTTAAATTTACATATTACAATATAAGCACATATTTGAAAATAACCGACGCTTTTTCATTTTTGGCATATGTCAAAGAGTATGTACAAATTGCATTCGAGTGAACAATATGTACAGGAGTAATATCGAAACCGTTCGAAATAGTTCTCTTCAGTTCTGAAAATTTCGACGTTCCTGATTCAAACTTATACCATTTAGTCTTTACCTTAAAGCTAGAAACAAAAAAAAAGTGAAAAAGGATTCATGTTAATTGCAATTATTTTTTTCTAAGTTTATTGGAAAAATCAGCATCATTTGTATATTCTACCGTTCCACTATATTTATTGCTTATTTATCCTTAAAAAATTCTAGACTTCTATTATTGTTGTCGTAATGTTTTTAATATACCGAAATGATAGCTTTTGACGTTATGAATTTTTATCAAATAACTATTATAATGAAAAAGAGTGTAGATATTCTAGTAAAACACATTCGTGTCGGTTGAATCATAAAAATATTTTTACGAGTCGTACATGAAAATAATTCCATTTTAATATAGTTCAAATGAGATTTGAGAGTTGTTGAGTCTATGATATCATTGGAAAAAGCCAGAGTGTAATATCGAGAATAAATTTCATTATTCATTTGGCTTAGTGATGGTTGGTACATTTACCAATATTGTGAGTGGGTGTGTGTAGGAATAACTCTAAAAGGATAATATAATCAGTGCAATAATAACATTGATGTCACCTGGTGTTACGGTGCACTATCCTCATGCACATGTAGAGACGTGGATGTACATGAGGGTACATGCATGTACGTGAATGTTCGTCAGTGCTAGCGATGGTGCCGCCACCTTTCTATAGCACAGTATACATAACTCGCATCGTCTCCCCAAGCGCAACAAGAACTTTCTCATTTGCATAGAAATAGCCCCTCAATTCAGACAGTCTGCTCGATGTTGGCTCGCTTCGTTTACTATCGAACGCATAGCAAATGACTTTTCCTTCCACTATATTATATACTTCCCATACAAATATCCACACATCCGTTCAATATAAATAACTAGTGAATATTGTGTTATTTAAAACTTGATTTTCAGATGAATATTTTCCATCGGCAAGAGTAATATTCCAATACTCTTACCCAGTGGCGGCTTGTCAATCGAACCAAGGGAGGCAATACCTCCCCAGAAGAAAAAAAAATAAAAATAAATAGCTATTTATAACTTAAAAGTTTTAATTTATTAAAAAGAGGAATTCAAATAAGTTGGGTAATAAAAAAGAGTTAACTAAATCTTGATCAACTTTTATCTTAGTCTTCATGATAACCACCTATTCTTATGGTACATACTATCCTCTTTGAAGCCTTACTCAATTGAATACATCTTCACAATCTCTAAGTTCCATCTGTAAAATTTGGGATACAAGCACAGAAAATGTATAAAGGTGTAGTTTTCGTCTTTTAAAGAATAATTTTGGACCTATATTTTCTAACATAACGATTCTTAAATTTCTTTATAAGTTAATGTGTTAAGATTTCTTAAAATTATTTCAGTGCTTTATATGAAAAAAATAAAAATATATATGTTAAGATGGAAAAATAAATTTTTCTTTCCTTCATAGGATACATTTGTATTTTAACCTTAGTAAATACTAAGTTAGCCGTCAATTTTGAGAGTGGTTTAATTACATTTTAGGAAAAATCCTTAAAGCAGTGTTTCGTAACCTTTTAAGTGAGCCGCAACTCTTTGAATCGGAAAATTAGTCTCCACACCCCATTGAAAAAATTGTGTTTTTTCTTAGTCTAGAAAAATACAATTTTGTGACATTTACAATCACAAATTATATAATTTACATTATTAGGGTCTTTTCTCAGGCTAAGAAACACTACCCTAAAATATTATCATTTGTAATCATAAGGTAGTAATGTTCTTTTATTACCAGAGAATTATTTTTTGCGAAAAATTATGATTTCAATTGGAAAAAAATTATAACAATTGGAAAATCGACGTACTTGGTTTCGGTTCCAAATACAAAATTTACCATATAGACCTATGAATTCTTGAAATGGATTGAAGCCACTTTCGAAATAAACGGTTCAAGTATGCTTTTTCATTGCGTATAAAATTAAACTAAAATATCGACTTCTGATAAAAATCACGTGAAGATTTAATCGAAATCTTTAAAGGTTTAGTTATAAAAAAAGGAGAAACTCTTTATACGTAAGTTATTTGAAAAGTATGTTAGGTAGTGAAGGATTACTACCAAGACTAAGGAGCTGGAGTTAGAGTTTGAAGCTATGAAATAAAAGGATTATGAAGGAGCTAAAGCTTCAATATTTTCTTTTAGAGGAGCTATCAAAATTTATATTGGCTCTAGTTTATAATAAATAAACACCATTGTGAAACCTCATTAATTTAGTAAAGTTTCAATCAAATAAAGTTACATTTAAATTGCCGTTTGAGTTTAAAATTTTAAAACCAAAAAAACGGACAAAGTTATTAAAATTTCTAAAAAAAAAGTTGTTTAAACAAGCTGAAATAAAAATAAAAATCAAGCTTTGGAACGACAAAGTTGCAAAGGGAGTCGAAGTTTTACGATATTTGAACCCAAAATCAAAATCGGAGCCTAAAGCTATTTAAGCCCCAATCGTTGCTACGGTTCTTAAAGGTTCCTATTGGTTTTCCTTATACTAATTTATAGGTATGGATAGCCAGAGTTCGTACTCGAATTTATTTTTGATCCTTAAGAGATGGTCAATCAGATTGAAGAGATATTGTATTAAATAATTCCTCTTATGGTCTATGGTTAATTCAATTATTTCAAACTTTTTTCCTTAAGTTGTATCTTGGCTTCCACAAAAATTTACGGTTAAACCTAAGCAATCAAATTTAGCCTAAATCTGATTTTCGATCAATTTATATGACGACCTTATTATATGGACGTAAATAAACGCATCTAAATGGTGAGAAGCCCGGGAATTTTCCGTCCGTCACTCTGTAGAACTTTAGAGGCTCTTGTTGTTTGGAGCCTCAATCACCAAAGACTTTCTCAAGGACCAGACCCTTATCCGGCTTACTAAAAGTTGATAACTAATAATATAAAAAATTGCTTATCTAGAAAACCGGTGTTGTTTCTACTGCCAGTAACGACGGAGGGAATGGGAAAACGAGTAATGTAAGACGCAGATGGAATACAGAAAAAAAGCTCCTAGTTCTGGAAAAAGCGCTCCAAAATTTTATTCCTCATAAAGTTCGATACGAAAGTTATCAAATTATGGGGAAAAAAACTTTTGCTCATAACTTAAATTGATTTAAAGATTAAGGCTATTATTATGGATTCATACTTGGAAACTTGTGGCAACTATGGCAAATATCCAAAACATGATATGTAAATAATCGATTTATCGACTGAACGATCAAATAATAATTTTTTTCATACAATGGATGATCTTATTTATGTAATATAATTTACAAAAGTAAGCTACAAACAAAAATTTGTGAAAAATTACAAAAAAATGTATTTTTTACATTTTGCTGAGATCCTTCTTTTGACTCCCAAGCATTCTTTATCAGAGGTCACCAATAGTATTAGATCGCTTCGTAGCTGCAATATGATGCTATTTCATTATCATACTTACATAAATAACACTACAATATATTTCATTTATTTTATAATCCGAATAAAAAATATTATTTGGTCTACGTCCATGTAATTTAAATCACGAACAAAATCTACTCGTAAAATTCCCCGATAATATGTATAAAGAACCTTTTGGGGATCTTGTTTATATTTTCTCAAAAAACTAAACTGCAACAATGTTGCAGCACAACTACTAAGTATTGAGTGCTTTAACATTGATAAGTATTTTATTTACTTCCGAATCACAATAAATTAATGGATAGTAATATATATTTGTCTTTGAGATTCAATTAAAAAATTACTTTCTTACGACGCGTTTCAACAGTTTTTGACTGTCATCATCAGGTAATAATCTGATTATTACCTGATGATGACAGTCAAAAACTGTTGAAACGCGTCGTAATAAAGTAATTTTTTAATTGAATCTCAAAGACATATATATATATATATATATATATATATATATATATATATTATTATCCATTTATTGAGTGCTGTTACGTTGGTTTCAGGAATTAAAATTCCGAAAAAAAAATGCTGATGATGCAAATATTATATTTTAAAGAAGATTTGTTAGAGTAAAAATTGGGCAGTTTTACTTGACTTTAACTTAAAATAGTTTTGAAGTTAGCCAGGAGGTTTTAATTTCCCCCATAACGGTTATTAAGATGATTTATAAAACAAAACGATAGCCAGATCAAATTTTTTTACCATGAGCCGCCACTGTCTAAACCTTGATTTTCAAATGAATATTTTCCATCAGTTAGAGTAATATTCCAATACTTTTACCGTAATAAAGATGGAAAAAACAAACTCAATTTATGTTGATTTCACTTCTACATTTTCTTTTCCAACTAACTGTTTTATTAATATAAAGATTTTTTTTTATTTGAAATGGTCTTGTATTGAAATAGGAAAAACGCATCACTTGTTTAAATCTAATTCAATTTTCTTTATCAATTTAACTAAACCACACCTTTTTGAAAATGGTATTGGATTTCCATGTACGTGGACTGGCATCACTGTGCAAATATGGTATAAAAATTCAATTATAAATGTCCTCGTGCTTGGGGCGCAATGTTCCATTCTATTAGTCTGTCTCGTTTAAGGGTTCGTTTGCAGAATGTGGATGGATAGATAGATGGATGGAAGGATGAATAGATAGGTGAGAGATGAAATGTGGTCGGAGGGAATTGTTTTGCATTTAGAAATAGCATATTCCCACAAACTTGATAAACTGATGGAAAAATACGAAACGATCGATGAGCTTACCCGTGATTATACTTATAAAGATCGTTTACTCTGCCTCGTGCTTTTCATTTCTTTTTAATTTAATTTTTTCCAAATAAATCCGAAACTTAATTGTTTTTAGCGCTTTTATTGCCCTACAGCGAGGTTGGCAATTATGTCACTTGCACAGAGACGAGGTAAATAGAACTTTGAAAGGATTTTCAAGGGTCGTTGTTAACGATACTCTGCGGTATTGACTGTTTTTGCTAGTTCAAGGGGCGCTTCTAAATTGTAATAGTCGAATACTATAGTTTTATACACATTTTATATGGTTTCACTTCTTTTATCTGTTCTTTTTTTTTTCAATTCAAGTGGATTTTTTTCCCCGAACGGAAAAGTTTTAATGCGAAAGTAATGAATAGATATTTTGAATTTACTAATGAAATTAGTCAGATTACACACTCACTTCTCTCGTTAATGGTTTTAAATAATTTTATTTTAACGTTTCCAATGTTTGCACAAACTTTTCGACGAAAATAAAACCTTCAACGGAGTTAAATGTAAAATTAATTCAATTTTTTGTTGGCAACTTTTTATTATTCAAATATTTTACTTGGCATAACAATGCCATATTTTTTATTGGAAAGTATTAAAAGCTAGGTTTTGAACAAAAAATATTTGTACTTTTTTGACAAATATTCATAACATTAGTCTGTAAACTGTGCTATTGGCTTCAGCTTTGTAATTTTTAAATGAAAGCTCTCATTGGAATTAACTAAAATGCTTTATTGCGGAAAATATCTAAATATGTCTATTACATAAACAATTTTTACTAGAAGAAAGAAGTAGTAAATTTTATACAAAAGATTAATGTGAAAATGCACACATTACATTCACTACAATTTTTGGAAGTTTTACTGCAAGCCGGTTACAGAAAAATTGGCCTAAAACTAGTTTAATTTATACTTGACAATCCGATAGATTTTATCATAGTCAGTGCTGGATTTACTAGCAGGCTAAATAGGCTGAAGCCTAGAGTGTCAAATTTCAGGGGGTGACTAAATTGGCCTAAAAGTTATTAGTATCATTAGGACCAAACCCTACCTTATAATTAGTATAGAATTAAATTTTTTTAACCTTAAAAATACACCCAAAAATAGTCTAAAAATTGTCACAACGATCCACTAGTTCTTAATTATGTTAATCACGGGAAACTTTGATGTAATAACGACGATAGAGCACATATTGCGATCGATAAAATGTAATTTATATGATTGCAAAATAGGATATCAAATTTCAGAGATCAGTAGGGGCCAAGGTTTATAAAATACACAGGTGGCCTCATGCGCTACGTGACGTATCCAAAAGAAATTCATACATATCTTCAGACTAATGCAAATTTCAAAATTCTTCGTATGACGTCTTTTTTTTCTAATGGGGCAACCTGTGAATATATAAACCTTGAGTAAGGGCGGCAAAAATTGAGTAATCTACTGACAGCAAATTTGTTAATCCGCCACTGATCATACTTGCTAAAAAATTACCATTGCTTAGTGATTGGCTAGTGGCTGGTAAAACTAAGGAAAAAGACTTTTTCTTGTCCACAGTTTTGAGATTGCACAACGTAAATCTTTTATTCTTAAGAGAAGTAGGAACAGGAAAAAGAATATAAAAGAGCAAATTTTAATTCATAAAACTATTTGGCTATCTATTTTGCTGCTGGATTTCGATTCATTGGATATAGTCATCTAGTCAACGGAAGCAAACAATTTTTACTACCAGTATTGCAAAAAAAAATGTGAAAAAGATAGTGGATATTTGACAATCGTATAAAATGCATTATATAAATGCATTTCCTTTAATTGAACTATCTGGTAAAGTCTTGTAATTGCATAACTTAATAGCTTCTATATTGGAAACCCATACTTGGAGCACTTTACATCATTATTCTTGATAAAAAGCAACAAAATAATTTCATTTTGTATTTTCTTTCTCTCTTAACAAAAACCAAACAACGCGCTTAAAGTCCTTAAAAAATTGAACATATTAATTAAGAAAAAATATTACACTATTTTTTTATATGTTAGTTTACTTAAGTAAAATTTAGTTACTATTTTTAAATGGATAAATACTTTAAGTGGTAAAAGAGAATTGTGGTATTCAAAACAGATCGAAAACATAAACTATCAAGAAATAAGGAGGGGAAAGTGTAACGGCATTTGAAATTATGATACCAGAGAAAAGGAAAATTTATCGAAAGAAGTAAATAACAAATGTAAAAGTATTAAAAAGAGTAAATTTTAGGAAGAAAATTATCAAAGTGGCTAAAAGAAGAAAATATTACAAAATTGGAATAACAATAATTCGATAAAGTGGAAAAATAAGATATGAAATTCTAGATTCTGCTAAAAACAAGAATGGAGTATCTCGACCTTAAGAATTTCACCTGGAACATTGCAAAGAAGAATTGTTTACCATATACCCTACGTTTCTTTATATAAGATGTTCTTCATCATTTGATTTTTGGGAACCTTTCTTGTGAGAAAAACTGTTATGTCCCAGCATGGATATTACTAGTTCCAGTTGATGTTTTCCAAGTCTTGTTCAGGTGAACCTAGGAAGCAAAGGGAATTACTACTCAGAACCGGGTAATTGAATATTTCCACTTATACATGTACCTATTATTAAAGCTTTGGAATAATTTCTCAGATAATAATGTCCTATGAACAAGTCTATCGATATTTCTATATTTCTTTCCTTTTAAAGTTTAAAAGTCATTTGTTGTGCTCTCAAAGGTTTCTTTGAGAAAAAAAAAATTAACAAGAATGTATACAATGCATTGTAGCTTGGTTAAGGTATTTTATTAATTAATTATATGTTGATTTGTTATTTTATAAAATTTTTAATATATTATTTGATATAACAACAATGCAAATGATAATTAAGTAGATATTACCTTTGCAAAAAAATCATTAAAGATAAAACATCATTCACTACACAAAATAGAAAAAAACCATGATGCACAATTTGTATTGACTTTATTCATTTTATTACTGAACTATATGCAAACTTTAACATTTCAATACATCAATATTTGTTTAAAATTTATTAAATATTAAGATCGGTAATTAAATTAAATTTTAAATCTTTTTAAAATACATAGTACATTTGTTATATTTAAATAAATTTTTCTGTTTTATCCACTAAATTAATTGTGGCATAACTACTTCATTAAAATACTATTTTCAGTATTATTTACAAGTAAACAATATCATTTCTCTGTAAGATTTAAAAAAAACAAGGTTTTTGTTTCTTGAAAAATGATAAAATGTTTATTGTTAGCAATTCTTATACATAACATGATAATGCAAAATGAAAGGAAATATGCAACGTACATGTCTACCTTGACTCGTCACCCTGTCACTCGCATATGTTACCGGTGCATGGGGTTGATTACACTAAAATCCACCCCTTCTTCCGTGTTTCACTTCCCTGTTTTGCTTTTGTTTATGCCGCATACAGCCCAATTCAATGGAATTAATTTCTTAGAAATTTATTCAAAGACTATAGCAGACAATTTGAGCGAATGCAATTGACATTACTTTAACTTAAAGTGGAAACTCAAGCTTCAGAAGAATAGACTTTAAATTTAGATATACGCAACTCAAGTGTATACCTACTATACATTCAAGTTATACAAATAATATTGTTGAGAAAATCAAATCTTGTTTTTCAAGACAATTCTGCGTTTTTTTCTTCTTCTCGTATACTTATTTTTAATGGCTGTTTTTAAGGAATTTATTTTCAGATTGAATTCGATTTTGATCGAATTGTATATTAGATGAAAAAAGATGAGAATTTATTCAATAAATTTATTAAAGTCATTTTCATATTTATTGTTATTTGAATCATATGTAAATTTAATATTTCACATATGATTGGATGAGCATCAAATTTACGTAAGTGATCTTTTGTAAGAAAATTGATGATGTATTGTGCTTTATATTTTTATGATTGATTGTAAATAAATTTTCATAACAGTGGTTGGTACGTAATAAATTATTAATAATACCCTTGAAATTTCTGTTTATATCGTTGAAATAATAGTTTTATATCAGCATTCGTAAATTTGATGACTATTTGGATCGTAATAAAATCAGGAAAAAAATAGTGAAGAAAACTCATAAAGGGCCTTGGAGTATAAGCATGATGAATCGATCCCGGAAAGGTATTTCAATGATACTTTATGAGTATCAAGGAACTTAAAAAATTCTAAGATCCTAGAAGTTTCAGAACTCGACTAAAATTAGATTTCAGGAAACAGAAATCAGAGTTTTCTTCTTAGAATTTACATTATCAATTGATGTAAAATTTTGATAAGATCTAAGGGTCACTAATATTTTTTTTTGCCTAATGTGTTCCGTAAAAGATAATAGTTATTTGGAAAAAATAAATAAATAAAGTCATTCGCTTTAACCTAACCATATATGTAGATACAAAATGTACACACAAAAAATGAAAATAAATACTTAAATACTAAAATCCATTTCATCTTGATTTCCTATTTTTATAAAAAAAAATCAAGAAAATATTTTTTATTTTTGTCATTTCAATAAGCTTCAATAAGCTCAATATGCACATGCATAATGAAAAAGCAATTAAAGCTTAGTTAATGCAAGTATTATATGATGTTTCGAGCAATGCACTATACAATAAGTGATAACAGTACACATAGAGAGAGGCTATCTTCACTTTCAAGACGCTATTAGCCAATGGGAATGCGAGATTTAATGATGTTCATTTGTTTTGATTATTGAAATTTTAAAAATTTAAGGAAACCACTCCCACATTCAATATCATTACATATACGAATACGTTAACGCAGCATTGACACGTTTTGTTCACTGACGTCATTCGAAGCCTATTGATATTGATGTATTATAATTAAATGGCTAATTTTAAATAAAAAATTAAGGAAATAAAAATTTACAGTAAGGTATGTTTAATTGGGAAAAAATATTTCAATAAAATTAAAGGTAAGAGAAATAATTAACTGATAATATAATTACAATTACCTAATTGAAGTATTATAATGAAAATTGTAAAAAAAATGGAAATATTTTGAAATAATATTCAAATAAATAAATTAGAATATTTTCCGGATTGATTTTTCTTAAAACTTTGCAGGCAAAACTGAATGAAATGAATTATTCATACACCTGAAATTATAATCTGTTTGTGGGTAGGTATATTTATTTTCATATTCAGGTTTAAAAAAGCTATTGACCCAACTTGTTAATAGTTTATAAGAAAGATTATGAATCCCTAAATTATATTAAAATATAAAAACAATCATTTAAGCAAATTCTTTGAAATTTTTTTTCTTTCCGTTGTCTACTTGCTACATTTTTCACAAAATATAATTTAGAAATTGATCAAAATTATCCCGGATCTTATTATTTTATTAATTCCTCCACTGCTCACAAATTTAATTAAAATATATTTTCAGGGCCGATTCACTAGGTTCGTAAGCCCTTGACCCATTAATAATTAACGTTTTATCATTTTTGGATAGGTAAGAATTTTATTTGGAAATTATACGTAATTAAAATTCAAGAAAAAGACCAAAGAATTGGAATGCTTCTTAAGAGCTTTATAAAATAGCTTATGAAATTCTAAAGATGAAAACTAACATTCTGTAACTTACCGGAAAATATTTTAAAGGGGTTTATTAATTTGATTCTACTAAAATATAGAGTTTTGGAAAAAAATTTGAACATTAAAAAAAAATGTATTTTCACTCATAATTTGAGACAAAATTGATGGATAAATGAAGGAAGGAATAAATAACGATTTGTGTACAATTTGTGTGATTACGATTTGTATATAATTGTATTTCAGCCTGGAAAAACTATATAAAACTTTCCATTTTCCTTTTTTAAAAATTTGAATTTTTAATTTAAGTGATTTTCTTGCTAGAAAATGTATAAATGTAAAATAATCAACAGGAAACCATTGGTATTTAAAATCTCCAGTTTTTTAATTTCATTTCTTACTAACTTTGAAAATTTAGGTTTAAAAACGATTATTTGGATGACTTCTTATTATTTTCTTTCGAATCGTCCAACGATCATTTCTACAAATATTATTCCTCAATGCCTTTTGTCTGGAATTCTGGATTTAAACTAATACATTTTTCATTTTCTGGTAAGATTCTGTTCATCGAATATACTTAGAGTAAACCCAATATAATTATTCTTTTTATATTTTTTTTGTAATGTATTCATAATGTGTTTGAAAAAAAATACTTTTAATCATCTTCAATTTTAAAATCATCAACAAGTTCTAAAAAGCCGTTTTGAGAAATCAATAGAAAATTTGAGGATATTTTATTGCTCTCTTGCTAAGAAAAGCAGGTTATTAGGACCATACATTAATAATTTTCTTCCCAAAGCATTTCCTATAAGTACTTTTAGTAGTAACGTCTCAATCAATTCCTAATGATTATTTTCTAACATTTAAAATTCATAAACCATATAATGCTATAATGAATGTATGGGAGCCACCGTTTAATTATTAATGTATAAAATCGATCGACTGGTATTTTTCTATACTCATAAGACAAAAATTAAAAAAATATTTTTCAAACCTTAAATTCAATTTGGATTCAACGGAAATGAAGTTTTCCCAACCGGAAAACACATATGTAGAATATAACGCTATACTAAATGTATGTGAGTACAAATTTAACTAACTTACTAGTGGCCTAATGGTCAAGATGACCTTTCCAAAACTGGTAGGTGTTGGGTTCGACCCTCATATTGAGCAAATTTTCCATATTTCTCGATTACCGATTTTTATTAACTCTAGAGTCGCTAAAGATCTTACTAGTTATAAAGTAACAGTAATTAACAATTCAAAAGAAATATAATAATTTCACTTGACAATAGGTTGATATCAATTGATTAATATTATGTAGATATCTGAGATAAAAGTTTTACTTTTTTGTAGTGAAGTTGGCTCATCTTTGATCACCGTATAAAACATTGATACAGAATATAACCTAATTAATCCAATTGCTTGGCTCATTCAAAAGAAAAATCGAAGTTTTTATAAATTGTTATTTACAATCATTGTATAACTACTAAGGTACTCAACGACTCTAGCGTTAATAAAAATCCGTATTCGAGAAATATAGAAAATATGTTCAAATCGAGAACCGAACCCAACACCTACCGGTTTTGGAGCGGTCGCTTTGACCAATTGGTTACCAGTAGGTTCACAAAGTTATTCCAAAATAACCACATTACATCATATTTTTTCTTATTTCTTATTTTGATCATTACTTGATTATTTTTACCTTTGATAGTTACCAGTACTTGTGAATTAACATTTTATTAGAATTAGAAATTTTGTACATTCAAAAGCATGTAGATTGTAGGTGTTTTGCGATTCAAAAATGTAAGCAAATTCTTAATTGTTATTTTCGGTATAAAAATTAACTTCTGTTTAATTTGTTAAGTTATTTTATCAATGATAGGGAAGAAAAATTGTAAATTCCACTTTTTAATTAACTAAAGATATTTTGTGGTAAATAGCTATGCTGTAATAAAAGCTCCGGGCATATAAAAAGAGGTAATAAAAGAATTAGAAAGCACAGCTTTTCAATTTTCTCGATTAACTTAAAGTCTTGATATTGCTGGTTCTAGTATTTCTAATCTTGAACATAGCCATTGCACATTTAGCTAATAACCACTGGATTGAGTTAGGATATTTAAGAATGAAATAATCAGTAACATTTGTGTCAAATGTTCCTTAATCGGCAACAGAGAAATCCATTCCATCGTTATGTGTTGGGCTCGTTGATGGTCGGCCGTCGCCCAAACGACGTAATGAAACCACAGATTTGGGAAATTATCTTCAGATAGCTCCACCGGACCACTATCACTTATATCAACAAACTTTGAACATTTCCCGTTTCCGTTTGTACACATCACAATGAAACTTGACTCGTAACAGCCGTGTTTGAAGCTCCCGTTTGGATATTACCACGATTGCTATAGATATACGGTATACAGTATACAGTCACACTTTAATACAAACCCATATTCGTCTCTCTATTTCTCACTTTCCAGATCAATTTCAGATAAATCCCATATTATTTTTGTTTTCTTCAACAAAAGTTTTTTTTTCTTGCGTTGCTCTTATATTGTTTGGGTGGGTAAGTGAGAATGTGCTTTTTATATACGGTTTCAAATTGCAGGCGACTATTTCTTATCAAACGGGAAAACTTTTTAAGGAAAACTTTCTTTCTTGATTGTTCGAGAAAATGGGAATTCAAGGGATTTACTCTTCCCAGGAATACGCATTGCCAAATCATATGATAATTACACTATCAATATTTCATCAGAAAATGAGTCATGGTGAGCGATAGTTCTTCGAAATGTCGTGCGTTGTTTAGTTCCCCTAACGGAAAAGGAACGCCGCTTGCTATTTATTCGCGCAAAACCTACGTTTATATCTATCTATTATTCACATAACAATCTAAAATATGCAGTTTCCCCTACAAGACTCCATACAAATGGTGTGCATTTACGACTGTAATATAATGCAATTAAAGTGCATTATTCGGAAAAAAAAACATCGAGACACGTATAGCGACAGGTAGTAAAATACAAACATCCTTCCCAACCCCCTGGGTTCGTTACAACTGTATGCCGTTCGAAAAATGCAAAATTAATCCATTTTATAGTACCCCAATTTTTGCACACGAGTCTCCCCGATAAATGACGTGTTTACTGGCAATATTTGGATAAAAATTCATTTTAATTATTTTTAATTTTTTTGAAAAAAAAAAATTATTTAAATTTTTTTCAAATAATGCCTTAAATCACCATTGATCACGAATTACTTACACAATACCTATCATTAATTATTTTAAAATTCTGTTAATATTTCAATATGTAATTATAAAACTTTATGATTCTAATTCTAAAAACTGTAAAATCTGCTCAAGAAGTTAAGGTTCTCACGGCAAAAACCAACAATCGATTGATAAGAAAGGGAAAACTTATTGTAATACAAGTTGATTGATACATTGTTTCTGTCAATTTGTTTCATTAAATTTCTTTAATTGCTTTAGCCAAAAAAATTTCCCAATAAAATACTAAAATTTCAATGAAGTAAAAAGTGATTTGAATTTGTATGGTAAATTCAAATATTTCGTTTAGTTTTATTTTATATTAATGCATAATAGGTCCTCTGGTTGCAAACGCAAGCAAATTCTAACTCATTGGCATGCAAATTTTTTCGACAAAATAAGCCATTTTTATTCCATTTAATTAAAAAAAAAACATCCATTTTTTTTGGTGCGTATATGAATTGATGACTTGCCAGATTTAACTATGCATAGGATATTATGTTATTTATTGTCAAAATAAAATATGGTACAGGAATGTGCGAATTAATATCAACATGACCGAAAAATAATTGTTTTGGTTGATTTTGACCAGAAGATGTTACTTATTCTCAGGATCAGGAAAAGGATATATTACTTATGAAATAAAAGTTTTTGATTTTTGTTTATTCATACTTTCATACTTAAAACAAAAGTTTTATTTCGAATTAGCTGAACCCCAAGGTTTATAAAATACACAGGTGGCCTCATGCGCTACGTGAAGTATCCAGAAGAAATTAGTATATATCTTCAAACTAATTCAAATTTCAAAATTCTTCGTATGACGTCATCTTCTTTTTAATGGGGCGACCTGTGTAATTTATAAACCTTGGCTGAACCCGGCAGACGTTGTTCTGTCAGCCAATGGTTTGATAAATAAATACATTGAATTAATGAAAAATAAAGCTTCTAAATTATTAGAATCGCCAATTATTATACCTTACTTTCAAGATATACATTTATTAATTACGCTTTGAAAAAATTCGCCTTACCTCTAAAAATCACTACACGATTATAGCAATGAAGTAATGACTATAAATTTATACCCCAAAACTAGGTTAATATACTAATTTTCTATTAGAAAGCGCTCTATTTATCATATCAATCAATTCAATCGATAGTAGGGATTCCAATGTTAAATCAACCAATAAATCAGAACTTCGGAGAAGTGGTTTTTAACTAAATTATTTTTATAGTGTTTATAGATATTATGCTAAAAATACTTTGACATTTTCAAGGCTGATGTTTTTGCTATCCATATCACCATCCAATGCACTGTTAAGAATATTGTTAAAATTTATTGAAATTAAATTTTCTTTCTTGGTATATGATCTTGTCAATGTAGCAACTTAAAATTAATGACGAATGTTTAAAGCTTTTCAAAGTTGTTTCTTTATTTCCCATTGTTTTTTTTTCAATGTCCGAATTTTACTTTTTATTGATTGGTCAAAAAAACATTGAAAAATATAATTTAAATTCAAAAGAAAAGAATAATTTCCTTTCGTTGGTAGCGAATTGCAAAGAAATGTGGTTTATATGGGAAAAGTCGGATGTTCGTATACTAAGTTGAAATTGAATTTTTCAAGATTAATAAATTATAGAATTTTCGCGTTTATATTTCACTAGCTAGAGTTCGTTACAATGTCTGTATAAATTTTGTAGCCATCCATACATACCTATAACAATCTTGAGTTGTTGCTATTCGTATTCATTTATTTGTAACCAATATCAAAAACAAACACCTTTTATGTCCAGTGCCATATTTTATTCTGTTTTCCTGACATTTCGTTTTACTACGGCTGTACTTTACTACTCTTATATTATTGCTTTCGTCTTTTACGAGGCCTCGTTATATCTAGTTATTGTCTTATTTTCGACCCCTTAGTGCGAAATAAAAACAAAACTAAACTCAAATGTACTGCAGTCAAAATCGCAACGCCATTACGAAATCTTATGCTTGAGAGCTTTACATTTTACTCTTTATTAGCTAAGAACCTATGGCTCCGATATTACGACTATCAACAACAATTTCTACTTATTTTTCTCTCGTATGATTTTTCTAACGCTTATATTTTTATTTCTTTTTCTAAGAAAGAATACCTCGACTATGGTATTCATTATTTATTTACGTGGAACCCGAGAGATACGACCAAGAACTTCCTTAACCTGCAAGACCAAAGCCAACTTGCACACTACCCCATGCATTTTTTATTTTCACTTTTTTTACAACAAACATATATATATATATATACCGTACATATACATTGTACATGCACACCTGTATACATTTTATTCGTTTGCATTCGTAGCAAAACCCAAGTGAAACTAAGTGGAAAGTTTTAAAGTCATGTTCAAGTCAAAACTGCATTGACATGCACTTTATAGAAGCTGCATATATACAAATACGAATACCTACACCAAATAGAAAACATTGTATTATTATTCGTGTGGGAAAGAAAGCGTAGTAACTATCTTTTATTCAAATTCTATGCGGAGCTCTTTATTTTTTAAACCTACACTTCATACCTAAGCTCAACATGAAAGCAAACGTATCAGCTTTGTGAATGTATGCGGCTCAAATTTCAAAGCTTTTGTTAGCGAATCAATTTATGTTAGTATTATATTATATCTCTACGAAATTAATATTCGTTTACCTTGATAGTTTTATTTCAGTGAACCTGAGGTTAATTTCAAATAATATTTCATTATGGTAAAATAAGACGTAGGTGTGCAATGCTAACAATAACAATAAGCTTCTCTATAAATACAATATATATTACCTTTATATGACGCACATGAAGTTCATTATTAATATTCTAAACAAAGAAAAAACTTGTCATTGTTTGTCTATAAAAAAATAATAATAACAAATTTTGGAAAAAATTAAATGGACGTTTTTTTTTAAGATTCTGTAACTAAAAGGCAAATACTGATAAGCATTTATGGGGTGAAGCCTTAACATTTTTTCTTTTGTTTATCTTTAAACTATAGTAGTTTTAAGAAGAAACTTTTGATGTATTATAGAGAACACCAAATATAAAAGATTTTTGTCATTTATAAACTTTGTAAAAATTAGTAGACCATACCTTGGAAAATTCGAAACATGTTCATCAAACTTTGAACTTTGTTTTCCTAGAATCCCATTAACCAGATTTTGATGTCTATGTAAAGAATATGTTTAAAGAAATAATAAACTTAGGTAGTATAGACTAAGTTTCAATTATGTTTTAACTTAACTCAATACTAAAAAACAAAAAATAAATCTAAATATTTAAATGATGCATTCATCTGTTTGAATACACTTTTTTATTAACAACGAAAAAAAAGCGCAAGGGATAACAAATCTGGGAAATAAACGGTTACGAAAAAGTCTCAATGACCATATACTAAGGACCAATAGTCACTAATATTGGAGGATGCAGTGTAAATCACCTCAGGGCGCATAACAATAGACAAAACAAAGATGGCAAAACTAACAAAAATATGCAAACCCTCCATTCGTCCCATTTCCAATCGTCCCATACGCTTACGAAAATTCCCTATAGTTCTAAAATCCCTAAAAAAACAACTAGCAAAAGCTAGAAACCTTTGAACTGTGATTATGTACAATATACATACAGACCTATTATGAGTCTTATGGACGAAGAAAAGAACTAACAAATCTATTTTGGAAACTAAACATACTTTAAAGATTCAATTGTATAATTAAGAGGCATATTTGCGGTACTTTGGTCATATGGCTAGTAGAACTGGAACTACTACGTGGAACTACTTATAGCGGAAGGAAAGTGGAAGACAAACATAGCGGCGGAAGATCTTCCACACGATGGTTTGGCCATGTAAAGGAGCTAGTTGACCACAAAATACCAAAAGCTACACATCTAGTAGATATAGGACAAGGAAAAATAGAAGATGATACCACCAAATCCATAAGGGAGGAAGGGCAGAAGAAAGATGATAACAAATTTTGAAAGACATTTTTGTCTTAGACATTAACATACCTTACATTATGGCAATATTTAAATAAATTAAGTTTTAAATAAATTTTATACTTTTTCTTCCCGATTTAATAAAGTTTTTTAAATTACCATATTTAAAAACTAAAAGAAATATCTCTGATCTTTGCATATGTAACTAAGGGATGAAATAAAAATTAATTAATATAATTGGGCAATGTGTCAAAGATCTCAAAGATATAATGAAAAGTCAAAATTACTGGTTTATTGATTCAATTGATTGGGATGATTTACGTTAGGAAATCGATAAATTTATTCAACCATTTAATGGTCATCTTTCTTTTAGGGTTACCTATTGTTGCTAAAGTTCATAGTCAAATAAAACCTATCGTTCTTTGGTTGATCTTGTTGCTTAAATTCTAAATTATTAACTTTATGAAGAAGAAATTCTGAGAATACTTAAGTGATAGAATTTATTAAAAAAAAACATCCAAGCCAAGTTGGTCGAAAATTACAAAATGTACAAAAGAATAGTGTTATCTTTGAGGTTAATTAAATCATCAGTTTAATTTCAAGTAGTTATAATAGAATGTACTGTCTTTCAAGTATGGAGATATAACTGGAAGAACCATGATGCCTCTTTCGGTAGTTTTTGTGATTGAAATTTTCATGGACCATTTTTGCAATAACTTAAACTAATCCAAGCTAGTTTTTTAAGCCATAGAGCTTTTTCCCGTTAACCGTTTTATTACTTCTTATTTCTAATTTCTCACTTTTTCAGGACTACGGGAAAACTCCATGTTGGAGGATTCTTAACCTAAAAAAATGGTAATTTAACATAAACATCGAATCACAGTCGTGGGTGTATACACAATATGGTGAAATTTGAAAAAGAATAGATGGATTTACATCAAATATTATGATTAAATACTGGAAGAATATAAAAGAAGTTTAAGCAAAATTGGAAGAAAAAAAACCTGAACTTATTAAAGGAAAAAATGTTTTTTTTTATCACTTACTAAACATTAAAGAACAGGTATTGCCAAAATTCAGAGTTCAAAAATATGGGGAACTAGGCTTTATAAAGATTAAAAAAAACAAGGATAAAAGTAAATTATATATAAGAAACAAGGAATATAGATTATAAAATATGGAAAACTCATTATTTTGAATAAAACTTTCAAAGTTTATAGAAAAATAGACGTATATGAATTCTAGTAAGTAATTTTTATATACAAATGGAAAATTGTAGAAATAAAAGTAGCAAAAGTAGAATTAGCAGAAAACCATCACTTGTTTAAACAAATAATTGCACATATTTACAAAAATAAGAAATGTTATTATTACCTATAGACTAAACTTTTAGCATAACGGCAAATCAATAATTAGAAAACATTTTTCCATATCGAATAGATAATAAATTCAAAGCAAAATCCCCACATACGTTGACAAACATGAATAGGAGCTTACAAATATTCTAGTCATTCTTTTTTCTTTGTATAAGAATTTCATCTTCCTGTCAACGAATATAATACACAGTCGAAAATAATATAATCTAAGGAATGGGAGCTTCATTATTCATGAAACTATTTTGAATTTGTGCGACACGTGTGTGCTTTTATACTGGCATATACTTTTGAAAATATTAAAATAATAAAAAAACATTTCAGCCAAGCAATGCGGATATGTGTCTTAAAATCTAGAAAAATATACGACAAAAGCTTTTAGCTGTGCTTTATTCTGAATGCCATGAATATAAAAGTTCGAAATATAACTTTTTTATATTTTTGACAATTCGGATGCATTAGGTGTATTTTTTTAAAGATAGTCATAATTTTTATGTGATTTTTATTCGTTGGAGCGATGGGAACAAGTATTTTTAGATTTTTTGAACTTGTATACAGTTTTATGTGAATATATTTCAGGATATTCGCGTATGAACTTGACAAATAAGACCTTTGTTTGAATCCAATAAGATATACGAACATACCATATTATGTGCTCATATGTACGGTACGAGTATGTGGCCTTTATATATATTATACCTACATGGATATGTTCATGCACTAAAGAAGTGGTCGGACAGATATGTTACAAAAAGGAGGATAATATACAAATATACACAAGGGTGGTGATGTTCAGGTGGATTTGATGGGGTTGGAGAGACTGAGACAACATGACAACATTGCACGCAAACACATAAAGCACACGCTGTCGCCTCGTTGGGAACTAACAAGAATTAGGAGACGGGAATGGGGTGGATGGCAATGGGCTAAATTTGCCCTAAGTAGAATAGCATTGTGGAAGATGGTGGATTTACGATCGTAAGACTCACGTATTACATGGTTACCTATAACATTCGCTGGAGGAATCCGGAAGACGGCTCCAATGTCTGTGCTTTTCGTGGCTATTTTCCGCATAAGATTATACGCTTCATGAATGTAGTAATATTGAAATGATATTTACCCTTTTGTATGTGACATGGAAATTATATCATTCTTATCTAAATTGATTTTTAAGCCGCTTTTCGTCTTCTGCTTTTTTTCCCCCAATATATCAAAAATGTTGACTATATTCCAGTTTCAAAGGAACTTTCTATACTGCAAAATTAAAAAAAAAATAACTGCGGTAAGAAAATCAAACACAAATCACATTAAAACTCCATAATTTCAAGTTATTTTCTATGCAATTATATGAGTTATCTTAAAGGATAAAATATGTCAATTCTTTTTTGCCATTTTTATTATTGTGTAGTATCACTTTTCTGTCAATCAAAGCTCAGTCTAAAATCCCTGATAGTTTCTATTTTGGTAAAAAATATTAGTATATTTTTTGTGGCTAAAGAATGGACAATTGAAAACTTGTTTAAATATGTTTTTTTTCAATAAAAACGATATGATACGTCAATACTTAACCAAGACTTTACAAGACAAAACATAAGAACTCAGAAAAAATCTTTAAAAAATGTTTCTAAGAAACTTTTTTACAAAAAATTTTAGTTTAATACTTATTAATGAACGTTTGGTATGTAATAGCTTTTAAAATTGGAGTAGTATTAACTTTAGGTTTTGATTTTCTATCATTCCAATCCTGAGGAAAACATCCGTTAAGATGGAAATAGTTCCAAACTCTTTTAAGAAAATTTTGCCTAAAATCAAATCATCTTAAAATTAATATCATATTTACATCAATTTTTGTATATTCTTTGTGGCTAAAGAATGAACCATTGAAACTCATTTAAGAGTAATTTTTTTTTTAATAAAGATTATATGATGTGTCAATATTTAATCAAGGGTTTGGATGACAAAACATAAGAACTCTGAGAACTTTTTGTAATAAATTGTTATTAAACATTTATTAATGAAAGTTTGGTAAGTAATAAGGTTTAAAATTGGAGTATTAAATTTTAATTTTGATTTTCTATTTTTCGAAGCCTGACAAAAGCGTCCGTCAAGATTGGAAAAGCTCCAAATAAAGCTCGTTAAATAAAGCTTTGCCTATAATTAAAACCATGTTACATTCTATGATATATTTATTTATTTATTTATTAATTAAACTAACGCCAATCGGCAATTAACATTTGATTTTATAATGTTTATATCTAGTTTTAGGGAAAAATTAACAAGATAAAGAGTAATAATATCAATATGAATGTTCATTAACTTGGTTAATCAGTGGTAGGTGAGCTTTTATATATTATTTGCTTTTATATTGTAAACAAATTATCTAAAAGATACTTAATTTAACTTTGACGGTTAAATTATAGCCTTTGATTATTTCTTAAGATTGTAGGCTATAGTAATCCAAGAAGTTACGGGATTTATGATGAAATTCAGCGGAAAGGACTTCTCTTGATTTCTTATTGTTTTTATGTAAGTTTTCCCCTATGGTTGTTGAGATGCAAAGTAATAATTCATCAAAAATCAGACAAAAATGGTTGCGATAAGTTCCAAAGATCAAAGACCTATTGACCCTAGTCCCTAACACCGAAAGATGGAGTGAAGAAATCAAATGGTATATAACAATAGCCATAACGGCGAAACTAACAAATATGTGGGAAAAGTACAACATAAATCCATTATGAAAGAATTAAGCATACTTAAGCGTATACTTAGAAGTTAACTTATCATATTTAATATAAAACATGTGGAATTTTGTTCTTATGGCTAAGAGAACTACTAATACTTGAGAGGAAAATAGTAGGGAAATATAGCAAAGGAAACCCCCTACACGATGGTCTAACCAGCCAAAGGAGCTGAAATTATCAAAACGCTAGTAAAAAAAAATGCAATAAGCAAAATATATCAGTTTTTTTCTTAAAATAGTAAGTTTTGATATTTCCTTTTACTATAAAAGGGTGTGGTGTATAGTACATATACCAGTTTTAAATATCCTTTAACGAAAACCGACTTTAGTTTGCTTGTAAATGGATAAATTTTTAAGATTAGAATATAGATTGGTACAAACATGGAATGAATTCCACAATAAGCATTAAGTTTAAAAAAAATGGCAAAGATAAATGTTAAATCTCATAGCTTGCAGCAATGATTACTTAATTCATCTATTGTTATAGTAAATCCATTGGATCAAGATCGCAAAACGTGTTCAACTGGCATTACCTGATTGGATTACAATATTCCTCACCAAAATTACTCTTCAATGATTTACGAAAAAAGAAATGAAACATTTCATTTAAACAAAATCATTCAAAGCAGCTTTTATTCAATCACATTCCAATGCATAAAAAGAGAATTTCCATTTAAAATAACGAGGAAAAAAATCGAGGAAAATTTATTTGATTAGAAGCTTGTTTTTATTTTTAAGAGAAAAACTTTATTTGATAAGTTGAAAAAAGCTTTTTCTCTTTTAGGTGTCGATTATTTATGTATCATTTTTTATAGATAAAATTCGAAAATTCATTGCACGTTCCACGAAAATAGGTAATATATATTCAAGTTTAGTTCAGCAAATATATTTTTACTCTGTAAATGACACCTGCAAAATAATGCAAATTATTGAATAGTCAAATAAATGGTATCGAAAACTCATTTTCAACAATATTTTCACTTGGAAATAGTATTTTTTTCTGTTTTTAAATTGTATGAATTTATTTTTGAAATTAAGCCGTGTGACGGGTACGGAATTGAGAGGAAATGTTATTGGATGTAAATTGGAGATTTTTATTAACCCTTGAATTAAATTACGGTCAAATATGTTTAGGTAGTGGTTATATTTGAGTTGTCTCGTTTAAGCTCGTCTTGGAAGTTTAATTTTATGTGTCTGGATGTAAACAACGTCCATCAGTAAATAGGGGATGATCAAATTAGTTTTGGGTTAGAGTTTTATAAACATTATTTTTTCCAATTCCCTTCAATTTTATGGATTGTTGGTTGGCCACTAAAGAAAGATAGACAATGGCATATTATTTGGAAAAAAATGAAATTATTAGATAACTATTAAATCTTTGAGGGTAAACAACCTTGAATATAGTATTTAACTTACTATACACTTTGTGATATCTATCAAAATTAAAGATATTAGGCAGATTCGACTACTGTTTCTATCCCATCATTAATTTTTTTTTTAATATTTATACCGAAAAATATTCTTTCAGTTATTCTTTAGGTAGACATAAAAAATATTTCATTTTCCCGATGGTTTTTCTCTAACACTATAACTGTTGGTATATTGAATTTGTGGGTGAGATTCGGTTCAAACTTGGGTCTAAGTTTTATGTAGCTAAACATCTTAAATATCTGTACTTTTAACCATATGATGTTTATCACTTTTAGCAACTAAAACTAGTTAAGCCCTTAAATTTCTTTTAAATCTTTCTATAACAGATATTTGGGCCAATGCATATGAATTTTTGATGCAAACGCCATCTAAAATGGCAATGAAATCACAAGAGGTACAAAATGAAGAACAAAAATTTGTCAAAAAAATTTCACAAAACCATCACTTAGGGATGAAAATTATAAATGTAATACCTTATTTAGAAAAAAGTTGCAGAAAATTAAATTTTCCGCCTGCATTTGGTTGAACTTCGAACTCTATTATTTGATAGATAATTTTATTCGTTTATTAATAAAAATAAAAAAGGAAGTTATATCTTGTCTTTTATAAACGCTTAAAAACTATTTTTATGATTTTTTTTAGTATTTTGAGTGAAACTTATGGAAATTGTTGTTACAATTACAATGGTAGAATTTATCAATATTTTGTGGCTACTATGGCGTTTCAAGTCTATTTATTAAAGACATTAAGAACTTTCAAAAAGGTATCTTTAGTTGCATTCATGTGATGTAACTAAAAAATCAATCAATTCAAGAAAAAATTAACTAGACTTAAGAAAAGCTAACGAAATAGCAAATTTTTTATTTAATTTTTAAATTTTTGATAATTTCTCTTACTTCGACACTGATGTGGGCCTAAACATGTTATTATGAAATATACCTTTTAGTATCTGAACTCTTTATTAGTTAATTGGCTTACTAGAACAAATCAAAAACACTAAATGACCTTAAAATCGAGTAAATTTACTTGCACTATAATATTGCGGATTTATGAAGAAAGTAATCGGAAATTAGCATTTTTAATGCGAACTGAAAAAGAAACAGATCGGTTTTTTTGAAGAAATTATTAAAAAATTTAAAATTCCTATAGGCCTATAGGCCTTAGGTTAATATATAGATTAGGTTAATAAATAGATCTTTCTCTTAACTATATTATAATATAGTTAAAAGAAAGATCTATTTATATTTTTTCGCAGACTTCGAACAGTTATACAGCTTAAACATTTGTATAAAATATATTGTGGTTTTATTTATGTTATATAGCTTACAAAAGTAAACAATAAACATTTTGAACAAAAGCTCAATCAAATGTTTTTTTGTCTTATTATTCAGATACTTATGTAGATAATTACGTATTTCAATTACCAAGCAAACTTCTTCGATGATCATCTAGTAGTATTGAATTGCTACGTAATTGCGTAATTGCTGTGATGAGTCACGTCATAAATACTTATAACAAACTGTTATACTTTTTGGTGACGATACCTACATAATGTTAAATAGAGTTTTCATTGTTAAATTTTCCCAAATTAAAAAAAAAACATTTTAAATTTTAAAATTGTGTTGATATTTATAGTGGTTTTGATCCATCAATATATTCAGAATATTCCAAAAATTTTAATCTACATAAATAATTGGTCTGCCACTTGTAAATGACGCTGGGAAATTTGGTAACATAAAAAAATAAGTCGTAGTTTGTTTGATAGGAAGAAAATATAGTATTATTTACGTATGTATTATATAAGTATTATATAATACATTGTAAATGTACGTACAGTGGAAGTTTGGGATTAAGTATTAATATTATAATAGAAAGACAAGTAAATTAAAATAATAGAGAATAACTTGTAATTATACAAACGAGGAATTTTACGATTTGAAGAAAAAAAATAGCAGGAGATTGGTAAGTACAATATTTGATATTATATTGACATATGAAAATTATCATAAAAAATTTCAAAATTTTATGTTTTTTGGTATTTGGATTCTTTGGCTCTTCTAGTGAAGCATATTGTTTGAAATTGATACCTACTTTGATACATCAATGATTTTTCAGAATGCTTTTTTACTTTTGGTCAGATTTTGAAATCAAATACTACGCTGTGCAACGTTGGTCAGTAAATACAATATAATATACGTATATACATTTGTGGTATCTTTCAGACGACTTAATGCGGAAAAGTATTTCGTCAAAGTGGAAAATCGGAATAAATAAGGAAGAAAATTGTAATCAGAATGTTTAGAATATATCAAACGAAATATGTAATAGCGAGCATAAATAATAAAGATACGGAAATGGTCTGTTGCGGAGGACATAGGGAAATAAAATTAGGCCATAGTATCCGCAATACATTCATGTACAATGTAGTACGACAGTCTGGATATATATATATGTATGTATGTATTAAAGTGGAGACATAGTGGTAGTTGGGGATATGGGGATATGGGGAGGCAGTGTTGTGCGAGGTTGCGACGCTGCGTGCGGGTTAATGAGCTGGAGGCGGCGGGCATGGGCGCCGCGACGTCGGCGGCCCCATGGCGCCGCCACGACGGCCACCAGCTCCAGCTGATCTGCCCCCGGTCGATCTCGTTCAACATCACCTATAAACTATGCAGCTTTATGTTTTCTAACCAACAGCTGATTGCATGTTATCGAATTCATATAGCATCAATTGTTACAGACGAAAGTATAGCGTGCTATTATATCGTTTCTCCACCAATATTGAAAGTTATAAAGTTTACTGATTTGAAAATCTACGTATGAAATTCGAGGGTTGATTATTTCGAGATTTTTTACCTACCACCGAAAAATATTTGCTTTTCAATACTTTATTGAAAATTCAATGTTTTTCAAATAAAATTCGATTCAATAACATTTTTATCATATTCATACTGAAGGAAAAGTGGGTAATAACATTTACATAATGATTTACAGATTCGGGCTGAATCAATTCTTTTATTCAAATAACATAAAAAAATACGGTGGGTGTCCTGACCTTGTCAGCTAACCTTGTACTATAGGAAAACTTCTTTATGAATATATATTAAGACTCCTTGATTTAATTAAATATTTTGAACTTTTTATGTTCCGGAAAATCACCGTTTACGTTTAGGTACTTCATATTGGTACATATGGATACTTTACTATTTAATTGTGATAGTCTAATGTATTGAACAATTTGATATAAACAAAACTTTACTATAGTTCTATAGTTAAGCAGAGATAAAAGTTATAATTTTTCAAGTATTTATCACTGATACAATTATACAATTAAAAAAGGAGAAAATTTATTAAGAGAAATAGTACAAGTTTGCCTTTTTGCTATTGCAAATGGATGAGTTACTTACATAAACACATTTTTCTGAACACTTTAATAAATTAGGCTAAAACTTTTTGCAAGTTTATTTTCCAAAAGCAAAACAATGAAAATCTGTAGTCCAAGATTTTGTTACAGTATATTATTTTCATTTAACAACCAATAAAAATTATCTTGGTTTTAAGCAATTATATTAAATAATGATTGGTTTTAAGTGCCGTGTGCCTGATTTATGAAATTGTTCCGTGTAATTTTTTTACGTGTAGCAATATCCTTGTAATCCTGTCAATTAAATGGCATGCCATTTATTTATTATCGAATACATTATCATACTCATTATTTATAAATTAATACAATAAGTCTTTCTTGGTATTATTTCAGGATATGTGATAATTTTCACAACCTTAATATGTCATACCTTCAATACAAGTTTTGGACGTAAATCTGGTAATTTTGATGTATTTTGAATATTAAAAATTTAACCCTTTTGAATTCCAATTTGGATTCAAAGAAGATTAGAGTCCATAAAATGAAAATAAGGTTTGGTTATTCTTCTAAGACCAGAAAATTTGGAAATTAGTTATGTAGGTATTGAGAAAGCTTTCAATAAAATGAGATAGCTTTTACTAATCAAACATCAAATATGATGATATAAGTTTCAAAAAGGATACGTATTTTAATTTGGCCTACTTTGAGGATTGGCGCCGCAAAAATGGAAAAAAGAAGCGCAAACCGGAGGACCTTCTATTAATAACGTCCAAAGACGATGAAGAAATTCTTCTCAAGAGCCTTCAGGTGCAATAAGGTTTGGATTCAAACATCCAAATAACGATAGTCAGCAATAGTCACAATTCATAATGAAGAAAAAAGGGAATGGAGTATATTTAAATACTGTTACGTTTAAACTTTAATTTATTTTGACGGGATTGTTTGGATTTGATTGATTAATACCTAAGGAGTATTATTAGTTATGTGATTTAACTATAATTTCAAATAAGAAGACAATTCAGGTTGTTTAAGATCGTTTTTTTTTATTTAATATTTTTTTAATATTCTACGTTTCGTTACGTATTGTAACTTCATCAGGCTTCTATAAAATCGTTACGATACGTAACGAAACGTAGCTAATTTGAATATTAAAAAAATATTAAATAAAAAAAAAAAGATCTTAAACAACCTGAATTGTCTTCTTATTACTAATAAAAGCTGAGATCTGAATTTTATCATATATAATTTTAAAGAAAACATTTGTGGACTGAAGTAGATCAAAGCAAATAACATTTATAAGAAATAAAAATAATTAAAGGTCAAGGTAAAAGTCATTTTCAGCCTAAGAATAATCACAATTTTTGATTTTTTTTTTTTTGTAAATTGATTACTATCCTCATTGAATCACTATCTTCTTATTCAAAATAAATGTTTGATTATCCTTAAGTTTGTATTTCATTTTCAAAATCTAATATTTTCTTTAATATTTTTATTGTTATTTCTTTTACATGTACAGTTCATGTGTTTTTCGGGTCGTTACCATATGGTTTTTGGCACATAAATCAAATGTAAATTACATAAAGTTAGAAATTAGAGTCAGACTTTCCTCGAAAATAAACATAAAGAAAACAATGAACCCGGAAAATAGGCCGCGGATAATTCAAGTGATGAAAACAATTTTTAAAAAATTAAGGATAATGTTTATTGCTAATGTTCTATATTTGGAGGAAAAACTTTTATAAACTTGTGGGAAAAAACTTTTATATTTAATAGCAAAGCAAAACAAGTACTTGTTTCAGCAGTGAAATTTATAAATGCTTTTATCCACATAAATAGAGCACATGATGTTGGTATGAAATCGATTTTTCTAAACTATGATAGTCCGTGTATTAAGGACCTTGGAGACAACCCAACAACTTGAATGCACAACTTTTAGCGGTTCGTATTGCCTTTACCATTTGGTGCCACAATCGAGCTTTGTGCACTGACTTCCACCTAACCTACCACCACCTGCAGCAACCCCAATCGCGTGATAACTAACGGCAAGTTATGGCGACAGCATCCAAATTGCTTTTTCTAACAACTGAACATTTCTCTACTTTCCTAGTATTTTATTTACAATTATTCTAAACAAATTGGAAATAAGTATTATGAGCTATGTAACCAGTAATAACAGGTACTTATGAAATGTTCAAATAAGGCAAATAAAATATGTAAATTGGCGGAAAATCATTCCATTCAAATTAAGTAAAAGAAAAATTATGTTTTCAAAGAACTGAAGCACTTTTGTAATTTTATAATCTTTGTGTTGAACTACTAATTGATACTTACCATCAATAATGAATCACGAAAATAAATCCTACTAATTTTTACCATAAATATCTATTTCCTCTGCTCACAATTTTAAAATGTTTAGAAGTGCATCCCTCACTATCTGCTGATTAAACAAAACATTCATTAAACTTCTTTTTTTTTTGAAAGATGTATCCAATTATACTCCATCCGATTGTAAAGTCTAGATATTTTTCATTTATCAGACATAAGTGTAGAGTGTTTCTTTTTGTAACGACTGCTTCTAAAGTTGACCTTTCGTGCGTTGTGTGGCGGGGGTAAAGAGCCGTTTTCTCATCGTGGTGGCAAGCGTACGCGAAAGTAGAGAAATCGTGTGCAAAAGTAAAATTAATTGATACCTAAATAAACTTTCATAAGAAATAATTAATATAGGTAATTATTTAGACTGTAGTTTAAACTAAAATGTTGTTGTTATTCATAAATTTTCTATAAATTATTCTAACTATAGAGTTGAAATTTTTCATATATAAATAACAATAATTAATGTCTCAATCTGTTTCTGTTGAACTTTAGAAGCAGTCGTTACCAAAAATTTTGTTCGATACTTATGCTTAAAGTGAGGTACCTAGTAGGACGAAATTGAGACACTTGCTAAAGCGACTCATCATACACAACTTGATCTCGTGCGCCTACGTGGCCTCGTGGGGGTACACAGCGCACTCGATCTCGTTGTGTACGATCAGTCCCTTCAGCTCGTGCATCAATTTCATCCTACTAGAAAACCTCACTTTACGCATATGTATCGAAAATTTGAAAAAAAAATTGATGTTTATTTCGGTATGATATGATAAAGTATTGTCATCTAGTTAATCAGTTGAGGAACCATCAATTGTATAAAAATATAATTAAAATTTAACTGTATATAGGCAACATTTTTGTATAAGAAAATTTGAGGTAAGCATATTTGGAATGGAATAAATTACTTTTAAAATGAAATTGAAGTTTTTCGAGTATTTAGATGCTCATTTATTATGGCAGATATGTTAGATATTTTTTTTCCCACCGAATCGAGGTAGTGTATTTTTTATTTCAATAAATCTAGGACCTGAAATTTTTTCTTGGTCAGAAACAGACCAGTTTCTTTTTTTCGTTTATCATTTCTTCTTGTCACCATTTAGACGATAGTTCTTTCTTCATTGGCGCAGCTAATTGATTAGTGTTATATTTCCATTTTTATATTGTCCTTTAATTTCAATCTCTTTTGAGTATGTAACCGTAAACTAGAAAGATTTGATATTCAAATATCGAAATCTTTGGCGTTTTAATTTTTTTATTAGGTACTTGTTTTTTTGAATGATTTTACACTAGTGGCCATATTTCATTTTTCGGTAGAAAGAGAGAAAGTGGGAACAAGAGAAAAAGAAAGACCAACAATTTCTGTTATTACTGCTTCAGCTCACAACACGAATTTTACACTTTACACTCGATTAGATAGGAATGTTTTACTAAGAAAATTAACCAAAACTTTTGTAACATATCAAAATAATGTATAATATATGTGGCAAATTTGGCTAAGAATAGCGATTGTATTTTTTTACTTTCTCTCTCTTACTCCACCATTCTTAATCTATTTTTTAATACAAAAGTTGCAATATGGCTGCCTGAGTGCAATTTTCAAAAATGGTTGCAAGAAAAAAATATTTTTTCTTGAAACTTTAAAATCTTCATTTGAGTAACCATTAGTAAAATTATTTTAAAGTTATACTGTTTATGCAATTTATAAAACCTATTGTGGTCGTATTTATATTAACTAACTTACAACAGTACACTATACACAAGAACGAAAGTTCAAATAAATGTAATTTAGACGTATAGATACGTATTTCAATAGCCAAGCAATCTTCCTCAGTGGACATCAAGTAGTAATGGATCACTTCGTAACTTCTATGCGATGAGTCGTTTACGTATTTATCCTTTATATCAAACTAACTTCTATTTATGAAAAACATAATATCAAACCACCAAAAAGTGAAATTTTATATTTGAAGTATTTAAGGCGTGACTCATTGCGGAGCAATTCAAAACTACTTGATGACCATTGCGGAAGATTTCTTGGAGATCGAAATACGTATCGGGGCAAATACGTCAGTAATACAATTGTTTGAACTTTTGTTCAAATTTATAACTATAGTTAACTTTTGTAAAGTATATTTCATTAATAACACGACGATATATATCATTTATTGTATAATCAACATATAGAACATCTAGAAAGATTAATAATATCATAGATAAATTTTCACTTAATTAAAAAGTTAATTTTTAAAATGTTTATGTAAGGATTTGAGTCTTTCCTTTGTGTTTTGTTACGAATAATTTTTGAGTTAGTGTTATGGAAAGTATCCCAATGATTTTAAAGGCTGCAAAAGTCACCTGTTTATTTTTTTTCACTACTTATACTTTGCAGATAAATTGCATTATAGTTTGGTTCCATGGTAGGTATTAATATCGGCGTGGCACTTAGTTCGAGAAGCTATTCAATAATAGTCCCAGTGTGCCTGTTTATCTTGTATTGGAAAAAAATTTAAACACTTTAAGCATACAAGTTATTTAGTTATAAGTTTTGAACGTAAAAATATTTTTAAATGTTTTTTGTTTATGAAAAATTAATAACGTCTAGCATTAGTACAAAAGAAGTTGTAACTTTTTCAGTGAACTGTTACTGGTTTTCTGTTATACGATGAATATTGCATTATATTCAGAACAATTAGATATCAAATTTTCAATTTCAGACTTACCTAAAGACAAATATCATGAGAATATTTAGTAAAAATGACAAAAACAAAATGTTAGTTTATTAATTAATTAAACAATTAATTGTTCATATAGAACCAAAAAAATTGATATATTTGTTTAGATAAACTGTAGTTTTACTTTGTTAATTAAAAAGCTCTCTTTAAGTATTGAAACAAGTTTTTAGTTTTTGTTTATCGAAGGGAAAAAGATTCCAGTATTGTGTGAGTGGAATTTACAAAAGCCACGTGATGGCCATTTTGTTGAGGCTGTTTTATTTGCGCAAATTAAGAGAAGATTTACAAAACGTTTTATTGGGGTTGTGCAAAAGTTGAATAGCTGAAGAAGAAAAATAAGCACCTAAGTAATTATTTCTTACATCGCCGTTTATACCCTTGGCCTATTTCCAGCTCTAAGTAAATAACGTTAGATAAATCGAATTTGAAAAGTTTTCCGAAAGCTCATCACGTACTGCTGACCAGTTAGTTTTAGGCAACCATAGCGTCAAATGAAAGCAAAAAAAAAAGACGATATACAGAAAAAAATATCTATATAGAAATTTACCACAAACTAATCTGTGGCTCATAAAATTTTTATGAGAAAAAGATAGAATTCCGAGTGGAATTCATAAAAATATTTCTCGTTTTGATATTAAATTTTTCACAAGACAAAAATGTCAACTCTTCCGTTTTGATTTAAAACAGTCATGTTGTTGTAAAAAAAAATATGCAACGTATGAAAAAAGGAACGGATAAAAACGTAGCCTGATCAAGAATTCACGCGGCCAAAATGTAATAAAAACATCAAAATCACAAACAAAAGGACAGTTGTATGTGAGTGGCCTAAAGGGCAATGCGACATCTGCCATAACAAATCTATTCTATTAGATAGAGGAAAGAAATCATGGACACGAGATTGCTGTAATAGTGTGGTGGCAAAGCCAAGGTGCACTCTCGTACAAAACATATAAATCCAGACAACATAGATTGAACCGTGAGCTTTATGGAGCTTTCACGGATTTTTGTCTCGTTTTGTGTTCAACAATCAAATATTAAGAAAAACTAAACTCTTAACCCGAAATTTTTCATTAATTTCAACCACTGAAATTATTTTCAGGATATAATTTTTTCGAGGAAAATTAACATAAGAAATGTGAGCTTCGGTTATATTTGGAGGAAATTGATATACCTTTGTCGAGCGCCGGAGGCTAGGTTCAATAAGAAAATCAACCTCCATAAAGACAACATGGTACACACTCGATGAAGCAAAAGAGGTTTAGAAGAACAGATATTGGAGAAAGACGACATGGACAACCACTTTAAGTTAACACAGAGGCGCATTCCACCCTCTTCCGGACAGACCAACCCCATACTAAAACATTAAACGAGTTTGGTTGTTTCTTCTCTTATAGCCGCTTTCTGCTAGACAAATAAAATAAAACGACACCAAAACAGACACACATACAGAGTTATAGAGAAAATTAATTTTCTTTATAGAAATTTTAGGTTCGACCATTCTTGGTTTTATGTATATTTTTATTCCCATTTGGAAGGCCTTCAGATAGTTAAATTAAATTTTAAAATAAAATAGTTTGGTCTCATTCTTTTCAAAAATCAATGACCAAATATTCAAAATAAAAAGTAAAAAAAAAATCTCTAACTTCCTACTTAAAGGATAAACGGTAAAACAATCTTAACTGTATTGATGTTCTGATGTAATAAGAATGTTGGTAAAAACCTTAATTTATATGACATCACATATTTTTCTTTTCCTTTTACAGTTATTTTTCTTACTTGATTGTTGGAAAAAGGGTAATATTAAGTAGTATGTATGAAAAAAAATACTATAATATGAACACTAAATTATAATCCTGAAATCATTGATAAATTCAATTTTTCTTTGAAGCTTTATTTGAAAACATTACAGGAAAGATAAAATAATCGGATATGAGTTCATTGAATCAGTACTTTGAAAAATTAAGGTTGAATTTTTTAGTTGTTATTATTTTTATAAAAATAATCCAAAGAAAATGATTGTTTCTTTTTTATTTGTGCTAATTAGCCGATTTAAATATACCATTAATATATCTTTTTGAAGGTTTCAAAGTTTACTAAGTTTTCACTCCTCAAAAAGGCACAATTTTAGTTGAAATTTGAATAATTTTTTCTTTGACTTCTTTTTTCTGTAGTCTGCAAGATGATAGGCTTAGTTTCCCGCATGGTTGATTTTATCCATCCAATGTCTACTTCTCGTTAATTTATGATTTTCCTTTCTACAACATCAAGTATGCAGAACCTATCCTAAAGTGTCAGCTGCCCTTGGGCGAAGATTTAATGTGCCGCCCCTTTAGATAATTTTTCGGGAAAATTAAAACTTATTTTATTTTTTAAATCAACGTAAATAAATTCAAATTTGCAATTAACAGACCCTGGGCATATTAATAGAAGCGCTAGTATAGGACTTGTATAAAACCTGAAGTATGAGCTATTTTATTTTGGGTCCATATTTTTGATTGAGTTTAACTTTAATATACAAATTTTATTTATTACGCTTATTACCAACTAGCGTGACCAAAAATCATATTTACTAAAAATAAATTTTTACTATCAAATTACTTAAACATCCTAACTATGGCGAGCTGAATTGTTTAATATTTAATTGAAAACCCGTTTACTGATATTTAAATTCCCATTCGGCGCAGTATGCTGTCTATGTAGGACAAAACCGTCTGTTGTATTTGTGGATGATGATTCCATCCGTGAATATTTTTTCTAAGGGCAATATTCTGTGACCACTTCTTTTGCTATTTTTTTCAGCAACTTTTACATATTTTCAATGGGTTTCAAATCAAGGCTATTATCCTAGTGTAGGGTAATAGGGATAATAAACAAGGTCTTACCCTTGTCCAGAAAAAATATTTCTTAAAAATCAATACAACTTTTTATAATGTAAAAATTAAATAATATTAAATTTAATTTAGTAGAATATGTACCTACATTAGGTATAAAATCTTACGTGCGTCTAATAATACGGCCAGGGACTGTACATTGAAGTTGTTCCTATTAAAATTGAAAATTCAAATCATCTTTTAAAAGAAAAATACAGAGGTTGATTAAGTTTTGTACACTAAATTTGTTTAAAATTCCTACCTCAATCGTTCAACTACGTCGATTTGAAATTTTTTTCAAAATGGTTAAGATCATTAAGCACTTCTTAACGACAATTAGATTTTTTTTCCCCCGGAAAACTCTAAAAAACCTTTTGTACATGAATTTCGTTGTTATAAAGATTGACTAAATATTTTTCTTTTTAAAAAAATCGGTACTATCTTTATTTTTATAATATTCTATGTAATTTTTTTTCCTGACTTAGGTTCTTCTACCGATTTTTGATCATTTAGCTGTGATTGCCTGTTGGTGGGAACGTCCTACCTACATTTTCCTCAAGGTTCTTCTCCTGATTTTCGATCACCGGAACGCTTTCTCTATGTTTTCTGCTTGAGTCTTCCACTGATTTTCATTCACTTAGCAATGATTAGTTGTTGATGAGAATACCCTCTCTTTATTTTTTGAACAAATGTATTACTGATGTATGTATTACTAAGGAAGATTGCTTGGCAATCGAAAGACGTATCTGGAAAATACGTCAGTAATACGTTTGTTTAAATTTTTGTTCAAATTTATATTTATAGTTTACTTTTGTAAATTATATTTCATAAATCAGACCACAATATATTTCATATATTGTTTAACCACTATAACTATTCAAAATCTGCCAAAAAATCTAATTTGATGGTACACAATGTTGTTTTAAAGAATTATTTAAATCTTGGAAATTAATTTGATTTATTAAATACAATTAGTCATTATTGTAAGCCATTTGAAATGTTCTTATAAGGAAGATAAATATAATCGAACTCATCATTGCTGACGCGTGAAAAATAATATAAAAATGAAACATTAAACCCATTATCGTTATATATACGAATACATCCCCCGGGAATGAGGGAGAAATGAAAAAGTGTTCGTCATGAGCAAAAAATTTACCGTTTCATACGTCAAGTCATACATTTCCTTCTCTATAGATATAATTAAACACTTGAAAAGTCAATGAAGTGTTGGAAAAAGAGCAAAATATAAATACCGGCTATAAAAAAGCTTAATGTCTCCCATTTATTTAACAACGATATAGCGATTTGTTTGTTGCGACATGAAAAAAAGATAGTACGATTTAGTTTACGAGTAAAAAGTGTGTGATTTCCTTTTTATTGCAGTGACAAATATCTGTCGTGTGTTTATTTTTGCAGAAAAAATTTGCGTTCGCATTCGTACGTGTACATGTATGCAGTTAGCACGCATGCATGTGTCACGTTGAGCATGAAATACGTGGAATTGCACGATTTAATGAAGCTTTCGTCATAATGTTTATTAAATAATGTGAGACATCGATGCATTCAATGTCGTGGTTTTTACTCATTTTAGTTTATTTCGACTTGACAAAACATTTATTATTTTGATGGTTGTTTCGAATTTCGTCACGTTTATTATAATAGTAAACTCGAGAAATGTCTACGCTCCTGTTTTAGCTGCGTTCTATTCTGTACGAACATATACGAACATTTTCCTCTTATATATTTTGCAAAGAGCCGGTGAAAAGCTCTTGACAATTTGCGTGAAGTTTTTCATGTTTCCACATTTATCTGGCGATAGCTTTTTGACATTTTTCCAGATGTTAATTTTATACTTTGATAGGTATGTTGCCTTTGGAAAATTGACCTTTTTTAAATTTTAAAACTCGATTAATGCTCCCTTACTTATTAACCTTTTTTTATTTATATTTTGCACTCCACCTGGCGTAAATTGCAATGAAATATTTATCAATGTTTCCGGCATTGAAATGGCGCAATGGCTTAGTTCCAAAAACTTGATAATGCAAACCTTGACCAAATTATCTTGAAATTGGATACTATTTTCATGTTAGCGACACGATAAAACATAATTCCAAATAAAAGAGAGTTGTTTTATACAGTCGAATAAAAAGTAACAAAATGTTTTTGTTTGTAACTTTGTAACGATTTATTCATTTATATTTATTTTTCAACGCTTAAAAGAACACAATGTAATACATTTTGTAAATGTGATTATGAAAAATAGTGTTTATGAAAGACGTGGATTTATTTCCGTTTGAAAAATATATCTTCAAACGTAGTGAAGGATGATTTTTAAAATAAAGTATATTTTTGTGTCCTAAAATTTATGATCTTTTTTCAATGAAAATAATTTTAAATTTACAAATATATAAAATCGTTTGTCCTGACTGACTAATGGATGAATGCACGTGAAATTTAGAGAATTTTTTTTTATACAATTTAAGCATTCGATATGCAAGGCTTTTTAAAAATTCCTCCTCTAAACAATGAAAAGCGATGGCAAAGTTTGTATGGGATAACATTTGGCCTTATCTACAAACGAAATTTCAAATTTAAAAATCAAAGTGTCCTACATCATGAAAGATTAAACGATCTTAAAAATTGAATAAATTTTTTGATTTAAATTGTTTTTTTGAATTAGAAATAAGAACAAAACATTACCACTATCAAAGCAAAAAATTTGCTAATGAAACTTTGTTAATGTTATTTGAAGAATCTCAAAAACAGCACAAATCTGTGGACCGATGATGCCGTACGCCATTCCGTGGAATTTCTTTATAAACTTAACACACCTGTTCTTCCGTTTTATACACTTATTCTGAAAGAAAGTGCTCCAATATTTCAACACCAAAATTTGAAACCACCAAAGCTATTCAATGGAACCGGTGCGATTCGTACGAAAGTCATACATTAAAAACTTGGTTTTTTAGGATAAATATATTAATTTATTGTTTTCAGTTTTACTACGTTTCGTCACGTATTGTGACTTCCTCGGCACATCCTTGGTGGAAGTCAGGAGATACGCGATGAAACGTAGTGGAATTGAAAACAATGAGTTAATATATTTATCCTTAAAAGACTAAAATTTAATTTTGAAAAAATACTTTTTTTTCCAAATTCAAAACAAAGGTATATACAGAAGTCTTCAAAATTAACAAAACCGTCAAATCAGTGAGACTGACTCACCAAACTTCTGGGGACAGATCGAATCTAGATTAAGAACCATTGACTTAGGTTATCAGCTATAACAAACATAAAAACAATAAAAAAATATGATAATATTGTTAAATGTTTACTCAGTAGAGGATATTTAACAAAAAAAATAAAATATATTAATGCGATTAAAACCGTCGAGCATAAGTCCTACATACTAAAATAATTATAACAAGTATATTTTAAATATTGATTTCAAATTTTGTGTAGCGAAGCGGCCGAGTAATGGCTAGTTATACATTTTAAATATCTCTTAATACAATATTGGAGTATATTCATAATTAGAGTTCTATTTTGATGAAGGATATAATCTTCATTGAAGTAAAAAATGATCAAACTTCAATACGAAAGAAAAGCTTCATGAAAATTCGAATTGAAAACAAAATGATGAAGCCAAGATTCTGAAAACCAATTACACCATAGTGGAAAATTTTAATTAAGAAATTCAAATGTGCGTAATTTCACAAGAGAAGAATATTAATTTAATTATATTATAATTATAGTAAGGAGATAATAGTTTATAATTGACACAGATGTGAATAGTTTAATTAGATTTTCTATAAAATTACCTCTTCAAAGAACTCCTGTGTTTATTTCACCAAGTTACTTTGCTAGTTTACGAAGATAATAATTTTCGAGAAGTTTTAACAAAATAATCAATTGAGAAAATATATTTGAAGTGTATTGATATTCGTATAGGTTTGAATTTTAAATTGAACCCATATAATCCGTAAGTGGAGTGCAATTTACTTTGAAATGTTTCAGAATCTTTGAATACACATGTAATTTACATATATGCATGCGAGTATGAAAGTATATATACACACTTGGTGTATGTGTGCAAATGTACACAGTTGAGTTCAAATGGTTGAAATAACTTCAATGAAAATTTGCAACTCTTTGTGCACTTCTGCGATTGAGGGTAGCCAGAGATTCAACTTGTGTCTGTTTTGCTAAAATAGAAAAGTTACGTTTCAAGGCGAATATACGCTTGATGAAATATCGTTATTGCACTCATCTATTTTATTGCGAAACAAAATCAGATTGAATCTTTAAATTTGATAGTTTTTTATTCTAAAATGTTCAAAGTCAATTCATAACTAATATCTACTGAAATAAAAGTAAGATTTACAGGTAGCAAAAAAAAAAATGAGTTAAGAAAAATGGCAATTATTTTGAACTTTAGTTTATACAATATAGTTCCTAGTTACGAATCTGGTATTTTCGTGGAAATTGATTGAGTCAAAACTAAAACTATGAATATGAACGCAAAATTTGAAAATTAAAAATTTATTTTTTCCGAGCTGATATTTAAGCTGGCGTTAAAATTTTTTCAATGGTGCTTAAAAAAGGGTGGTTTGAGTCTTCTCGAATGCCTTTTCTGAAAGTATGATAATGATGGTTCACTTGCTCATTCGGTAAACTCCAGTAAACATAAAAAAGAAAAAAGCGGTTCTAAATTTTATAAGTGCCATATTAGTGTCGTATTATATAAGATGAACCAAATTATATAGCTAGAGAAGGAACTATTTGGTATTTAAGGCATCCATATCGTTACTTCGCAAGCAAAACCCCAAGTTAACAAACCCAAGAATCTAACTTTTCCAATCGGATTTTATTAGACGTATCTTACGATACGAATCTAAAATATCTATTTTACATCCAATATTGTCTTGAGGGCTTCCAGGGAAACATTTTGGGATTTTTTTGCTACGCATTATGCACTTACGATTTCATTAGAACGGATTCACTAGTATTGTTACAGTTTGCAGAAGATGTAGGTGTACTAGTCAAAGAAAACAGAAAAGAGTGCTACTTAAGGGATTCTAATAAGCCGCTATTATGATAGTGAAGAATAGTAAAAGAAACCGGTGATTAGACTCAATCTAGATAATCCTAAAACTCTAAAATTTACTTTAAAAAAAAACTATTTTAAACTCCATACACCACAATCTGCTTTTCACAAGATCAAGAAGGAAATATTAATAGTTTAAATTAAAGTCGGTAATGTCTTCGATTCCCCCCAGTGCCCAGAAAACTTTGATAAAACTGCCAGTAGCCTAGAAGTAGAGTAAGTTTAATGAAATAGCATTATATTGGACACCGTATTTTCTAACCATTAATGAAGACAATGTACATTTTTAGTTATGAATAAGGAGAATTAAGTATAGTGAAAAGAAAAAAATTATGATTTTTTATTTACCTAATAAATTATTTTATGTGTTAATTACATTTTATGAATCTCCAAAAGTAATGAAAAGTAATGAACCAAGCTTCTTGGCCTTAGCTCAATGAAGAATTAGTGAAAACTAGGGATTACAATCCCGCACTGTTTCCAATCCCGCGGGAGTTTTGCTGGTTTAACTTCGTGACAGCGGAATCCTGCAGGATCCCGCAGAGCCTAAAATTAAGCTAGATCCCGCTGGATCGTGGAATCCCACTTTGCTGGGTTGCAATCCCTAGTGAAAACCTTAATAAATCTATACCTAGTGATGCCGATTGGGAACAGAAACGCGAAATGGTGGTTAAATAGATGCGAAATCAAGCAAGCACCACAAAGCTCAATGCCTCGTGAAGGGCACTCTTTTGCCCTGGGAAAGAAATCGGGCCTAAAGGTGGAGGAAAAAGCAAAAGTCAACGACATAAGGATGCAAAAGGCAATTGGAAACCACTGCATTAAAAGCTTTTCGGGGCATTCGTTTTTCATGATGATCACCAATCTTCAGCGTTGTAAAAGCACGTTTAATTTCACTATTGTTTGTAATAATTTAAAAGTGTTTGTTAAAAAAAATATTCAGCTAAAACATTGTTCTTATGCATCAATCATTAAGGAAAAGTAGAAAAGCATTTTTATATACTTAATAAGACCAAATCTATATATTACAAAAGAATTTCGATGCATTCGAGTCATGGTTTTAATAAAGAAAAAAATGGAATATAAAACTCATTAAAAGAGGATTTAAATATCAAAAGTTAAATATTTCAAAGAAAACCTTGTTTTTTAAATGCTTTAACAGTTAATACAAAGTGTTTGAATTAAATATTGCAATTCATTTTATAGTAATTGTATTAATGCTTATAAAGAGAAATGGTTTTCAAAAGTATTTCAAAGATTTGAATTAAAGTTATATTATGTTAGTATTCCCTTATAAAATAGGGTAATTACTTTTAAAGAGTCGAAACTTTTTGTTTTAAGCCATTGATTAAAGCTGAAACATAATAAAGACTTTGCAGCGCAGGCCGTTAAATTTTCCGAATTGTATTGAAGATAATTACGTAATTTGAAAGACACTACGTTCCTGCATGCAGGGCATTGTTTCTTTTTTGGTATTCTCATAAATATTTTCTATGAATCTTTTGTTAATCATCGTTCGAGGCAAATGGTCCGGACTGTGATAAATTATTTGCATGATGTTGCAAAGTTGATGATAATTACATCTCAATGATTTATCAACAAAATCAATCATACAATCGCTGAAAGAATATAAACAACCGCACTTATACTTTAAGCATTTGCTATGAAAAGAGAACGTTTGGATCTTGTGACTCTTATGTGCATCGTCATTCTCATTACTCATTCTTTATAAATGTTCATGCATTTCATATACGAATATATGCATAATACATGTATATTACATAGTTTTTATTTCTAGCTTAACAAATACCAATATTCAATATACTCGCATGGAGATTGTAATAACAGCGTAAGGGTTTACCGTATACTTTAAATCAACTATATAGTTTTTTTTTTCGTAGTGTATAAAAGTAAGATCGATTACGAAATTGATGCAAGAAAGTGATCATATATGGAAAACTCTTTTGTTTAATACAATTAAACTTAGAGAACAAAAACAAATACTATTTAGTATTTTTTTCACGCTATATTTTCAGTTTACGTCGATTTCATTTACGCCGATTTACAATAAGACCCCTTGCAAAATTCTCGATTTAACTGGGTAAGTACTGGGCTTTTCCGGAAGCCGGGGAAGTGCCAAAACATCTAGCTCATATACAATTAATTTATAAACTTCAAATATAATAATGTAATACCATCGTATATAAATAAAAGGCATTAGAGGTCTGCTTCATCAGCTGATAACAAATTATTTCATTGATAAACAACAATATGTCAAAGTTAATAATTATGCAAGTGATTATAATTTTGTGAGGAAAGGAGTACCACAAGGCACAATTCTTGGGCCACAATTCTTGATATTACATATTGATGATATATTTAATGTAATACCGCAGAATAATCTCCATTCCTATGCTGATGATACTGCTATTTTATGTAGTAGTAAAAAATTTATACTATCGAAATGGTATTGATATAAAGCTTAAGGCTAATTAACTTTTCTTGAGTGTAGGGAATTGGGAATGTATAGGGAATTTTTTTCACCCAAGAAACCAAAAAATGGCAGCTTACAACAGTTTACTGTACAAAGCGATCAAGTTCCCTCTTAGCTTCAAAGCTCGTGAAGAAGAATTTAAGATAATTAAACAAATTGCCATTACTAACGAATACAACAACTCATTCGTAAACAAAATAATATCAAAATTTACTAAATAATCCATTCTTCCAACTCCACTAAAAGAAAACAAAAAATATATAAAATCAATCTTCAATAATATATTTAGTTTTACAATCGCCAACTTCCTAAAGAAAAATAACTTCAAAGCGCATTTACAACAAACGACAACATGATAAAAATTCATAAGCCATTGAAGAACAACCAAACAGCAACGAAAAATAGAACCGGAATATATAAAATTTAATGTAGTTCTTGTGGAAAATTCTACATTGGCTAAACTGGTAGATCTTTCGGAACAAGATATAAGGAACTTACATCCAAGAAACCCACTTGAACAACAACTTAGAATTTTACAAAACACCTTTATGACGAAAATCATCAATGTCTTAATTTCGAAACAAATTTTAAGCTACTACAAATTTGCAAGAAAGAATCACATATGAACATCCTAGAAGAATATGAAATACACAAAGCCCAGAAACTAGATCCAAATTACATCATTAACGACAAATTATATAAAACAAACAACCTATATGAAATTCGCATACAACTGACAAAATAATCATTACCTGATGATGACAGCCAAAAACTGTTGAAACGCGTCGGAATAAAGAAGAAATTGAGTCATAGGACATGCATTATAATTCATCAATTTATTAATTATGACTCGGAAATAAATTAAATTCTTATAAATATTATTATGTTGTATTATATCTAACTATGTACTCCTTCTGGTTCTATGCACAGGTATACTACCTCTATAGAACTCTGACAGAAGTAAAAATGATAAATAAATAAATAAATAAAAGTATGCCGATATCTTAAGGAACGGAACTCCGACGTAAATCGAGGGCTACCTGTATACCGTATAAAGGTATTTCTTTTAAAAGGGATTAAACTTTAAAAATATAATTTTATTTATTTTTAGTAGGATAGTGGACAGTAAAAAGGATGTAGATCCATGTACTAATTATTAATTTTGCGACATGTTTCGGTCTTTTATTAGACCTTCATCAGGCTTCTAAAATCATACAAACACATGTACAGAATACTTCAAACATTACTAATTGTTAAATTACCTTAATATGAAGTACACAATATACATCACAATACAATTGAAAATTGTTCCTTCTTTATCGCACACATACATAACAAATTTTTTTTTTATTTTAATTAAAAAAAATTTATATATTTAATTTTATTTTCATTAAAATTATCAAAATTATAATCATTATAATTATTAAAATTATATTTATATAATTAGTAATGTTTGAAGGATTCTGTACATGTGTTTGTATGATTTTAGAAGCCTGATGAAGGTCTAATAAAAGACCGAAACATGTCGCAAAATTAATAATTAGTACATAGATCTACATCCTTTTTATTGTCCACTATCCTACTAAAAATAAATAAAATTTTGTAAAATATGGACACAACCAATGTATTGATTTAAAAATATAAATACTATATTCTAATGCACCCAAAAATATTGCATTTTGTTCGTGTTTTTCCGAGGTTTTTAATCTGAAAAGGTTTTAGACTAATTGTGATGTAGAATTTACTGTTATTATCAAATTAAAGATCATTTCTATAATCAAATTCTTAATTGCACGGAAAACATATCTTGGTTCTTGTCTAAATTTATGAGAAATGTTTAAATCCTATTCCATATTTGGAAGCACAATCATTTTAAATTTAAATTTTGTTAATGTAAGTAATCCAAAGCCTGCGGTAATTTTTCATTGCCTGTGTTGCTTAAAACTAATTCCCGTGTATTGAAATTAGGGTAGTAGTAGGAAATACTTCAAACTTATAATTTAAGTTAACGAATTTATAACTTTTTATCAATGGTTCTTACCAAGTTTGTGTATAAGAAATATCGGAAAGAGAAATATAGTCTATTTTTTTTTTTTGAAATTTTCCATTTTAGGAAATAGATTATGGGGAAAAAATCAATACATTATTTTTTTTGGTGTAATTTTGATTTTAATAAGCATTCAAGCTCGTAAATACAACATAATACTTTCCCTTTAATTTTTGTGAGAATAAATGGCAAAACAGTCCATTGAACTGTCGTTTAATCGTTCACCATTCTCTATTTATATGTAAGCATCATTTTATAGACAGAAACTGCGCTAATATTAATAAATTAGTGAAATCAAACATAAATAAAATTACGTAGTTAAAGTCTTTACTTTGTACGTAAAGACCAAACGTTTATTTACTTATTTATGAGCCACTCTCACTACTTTATTGAACCGACGAAAAACTTGATGTTGGTAGTTATGAGACGAACTTCTTAGAAGTTCGAGTGTGTGACACTTCACTTTGATTTGTCGCTGTTTTTATAAGCGCAGTTGAATTTATGTTTGACTCGTTAAAGTGAAGTAGGCAACTAATCACAAGAATTTGAGTTAGTAATTTTCCAAAGAGCTCAAAAAGTACACAAAAACTTGCAATATTTACCTGAAGCATTACACTTGGATGCAAGGTCTGACAGATTGACAACGCGAGCGTAAAAACGACACTATTTTTCAACTTTGCGAAGAAATTATACAGAGGAATATAAATTATAATTTGCAATCTTTTTATTATTTTTTCTTTAATTCGCTTGGCTTTGACGAATGTTTAAATCTCGCAATCATTTTTCCAATCAAACCAGATCTCGAATACTATTCATAGACATATTTCTAGTAACAATATTTTTTTTAACTTCAATATATTTTTTATTTAATTTTTTGATTAAACAGCATATTATTCATTATTCTCTCTCTCAACCCAGTAAAATTTAATTTCATTCGATCAATCTGATCGAAAAAAATTTAAAACTAATAATAAAAAATCGAATATATAAATTCAAATATGTGTCTAGAAATTTCTAATCCGATTTCTAAATAATGATTTGATTAAGTTTTAGCAGATTAATTGACATATTTTTAAATAAACAATCATATTTTTGAAACGAAACTTAAAATAGTTTAAAGTTTAAGAAGAATGGTAAGGTAGCAGGGCAAATATCTCTTTCATAGCTTCTTGTAACCCGAATCCAGACTATGTTACTTATTGAAAGAATAAGTAATTCCATCATAAAATTTTAATAAGTTTTGCAATAATTTGAAAAGAATAGTTTCTATTGACTAAATTTTCAAGATGGTACGAGTTGTGATTATCGCGAAATCCAAATATTCGATGGTCGAATGCTTGACAAAATATAATTCATTAGCGAAGGGTGGTAGGTGCTGGAAGGACCATGATCCCGAGGGGCATATTGACTTTTATAATGCTATAAAAGATTTTGCTTTTAGAAAAACATGATGAGTATATTCTTGATAATTAATGAATTTAAACATTTTTGATTTCTTATCAATGTTTTAACAAATAATGAAAAAAGGGGGTTGCAACATTCCAGTCGACCCTGGATGGCGAAAACGCACGTTTCACCACTGATATAATAAACAAAACTATTTTGAAACGCTTATTATAATATGAAAACACTTTTAACACTTATTAGTTCTAATTAGTTATAAGAAATTCACTCTTTAAGATTTTATGTTTTTTATTTATTTTATACTAAAAATAAACCAATAAAAATGATAGAAACATAGAAATTTATGACGGAAATTTATGGTTTTAATGACGTTGATGCAGAAAATATGCAAAATTGTGAGAATATGGAGAAAGTTTTTGAATTTTATATATGAACGGAAGACTAGGGATGCATTAATAAAAAAAATTAAACCTCATGCTGGGCCTTCCATAAAACGAAAGGTAAGTAGTTATGGGTCGTACAAATCTAATACAAATTACGCAGATTTCTTTAAAAAATGTATCCAACAAGTGGTCAGCAAATGATCTACAAAAAAAATATACAATGATACTCAAACACAATTTTTTTAAATTAGCAATTAGTTAGTGCAAACTATGAGCTAATGTGTTGTCTTGGCTGGGGCTCTTGAGCTTCAAATGGCTTGATGAAGAAGTTCCCAGTGGAACATCTTCCTGCTACTTTGATGTCAGCTCATATGGAGTTCTTTTTGATTTCAGTCTCCTAATGGTTGAGTGCTTTTGAAGTGGCCCCATCAACGGATTTGTGTGTTCCATGTCTCCAGTCTAAAGTGAGCTTCACTTCTTTGTTTGACCATTTCTGAGATCGGACATATGTGCAGGTCTTTATGCAGCATATCGTTGGTGACATACCATGGCGTATCCGCGATCGCTCGTAAAATTTTTGATTAACATCTTTGGATCATTTTGGTACTTGATTTGCTGGCACAAGCCCATAATCCAATCCCATAGCTCCATATCGAAACTATTATGGTCTTTTATAGGAGCAGTTTATTTTCCAAAGACATTATGGATTTCCTTCCCATAAGCCAGTATAGTTTCTTGAACCTCTGCATGGTTTGGGTTCTCTATACTGAAACATATTTAAAATTGCTATTACTTCACTTTTGACAAATTTACAGTTTCTAGAGGGAGAACATTAGAATAAAGGAACTAGATTCATCAAATTTTTTTCTAAAAATAGAATAGTGAAAGCTTATAATTTACTATTCAGTGTTGCATTAGTCTTCATGCCACCAAATTACAGGTAAATTTGTTGGTAAAGGCTTATAACTAAAAAGTTTCTTCTAAATTTTAACTAATTAAACTAAAGTTGTAGGCGAAGCTAGAATTACAATTGGCTCCGGAACCGAAGCCGTAGCCAAAACTAGTTTGTACCAGCTTCCTAACCATACTGTATAAAACTGTTGTTTCTAGAAGCTTAGATAATTTCAAGAAAACCAAAAATGCTGAACAACAAATGCTGAAAAAGTAATTTCAATAACTACAATTTACCACTGATGGATTAGTTCATATAGTACCAGAGCTCTCAATGGTCAATCTTTCGTTATTTTATAAAAGCTGAAAATTTTTCTGCACATGTCTTCAACATAAGTAAGAACGGTCAACGGCTATGGAGTTTGGATGGTACTTACTTTGACAAGAAATAAGTAGCAAAAGAATATAAGATAAAAGCTCACTTTCGTCAATTGTCAAAATTGAGTTTATATTTTATACACCTTCGCTACCTGTTTTTTTTTTCAAAGTAACTACCATTAATGCTCCATAGACCCTGACTGTATTGGGGATATATCCAGAGAAATTTTCAGCTTTTTTTATAAACGTAGTTCTAACGGTCGCGGACTCTTCCTCTTAGAGGCTTATACTACAAAAATAAAATATATTTTCTGTTGCATTTATGTGTTTTTAATTTAGTATTCGGTGTTTGTCCGAAAACTGCATACTATTCAATCGAATATCTAAAACCATCTCTTTTAAACACTTCAATTAGAATATTACTACCATATAAATTAAGTATTATCGGAAAATTACTTCTCTAAGAAAATTCATTCTCGGTTTGTTTAAATGGACAATATTTTGAGTATGTTTACATTACGTTTACACAGCATATGGACTTATTTTCGAAGAAATTTATTTGATATATTAATTTGAAACAATGTTATTAGAAATAGATGGTATAGTGGTTGAGAAAAACTTAACTTAGACCAAGAAACTTTAAAATTCCTGTTTCAATAGTTTGAAATATTTATGAGTCTACATGTCAGTGAAAATTCAATTATCTAAACGGTGAAGTATTTTTTAGAAAAATCACGAACAGTTCAAATTGTTTCACTTGAATCAAATCCAAGTTTTGGAACTGGTCTCGATGATTTATTTAATATTAAAATATGTATGTCACGCTGTATTTCGTGTCAAGACATCGTCAGAATATCCGACTTGTGGCTGATTATAAATTAAATATTTATTGCCGCAAGAAGATGAAAGCAAGCACAATAATTTATCTGTCCATCTCTTCAATTCGTTTCTAAAAAGGAATGATTTTTTACAAAAGTATTATACATATATATATTATTCACTGGCCAGATTGTGTTGGATTATCTCCACGCGAAACCCAAAAGGAAACAAAATTCGTACACACATAAATATTGCTACGAATATAAAAGCGAAAAATCGATTCCATACTGAGCAAAAAGGCAGAGGTGGACGTTGCAGACAATCAAGCAGATGGTCTGATTTATTAATACCGCGTCTTAATCTTTCCGTATCAAGTAATTTGTGAGCAAGTAAAATGATTTTCTATTTAGAAATAACGAGTTTTTATTTTTCAAATCTTGTTTCTTCTCCCGATATTGGACGATTCATTTCAACCAATTACGGGTGTTATTAACGATGTTATACCGTACGGTGTGTAGGAGTAAAGCAGATAAGTAGATTGCGAGCAGATTTTGAGCCGTCGGCTGAATGTTTTTACACTGTGAACAAAACACATTATTTTCGGTTTTACGGCTTCCGGCAGTTTTAATGTAGTAGCACTTCAATTTACGAAAACCCAGTGTTTTCCAGCTAACATAAAACATCCGGACAAGTATCCAAGCTGAATTAGGCGCTAATTTCATATAATATTCTGTTTTATTGGTCTCGTGCGCCACTTCTAGAAATGCAAAACGATTTCACGTGCGGGGGAGAAAATAGATGTTGCTTAATACTTGAATATACCGAAATGAAGAAAATAAGATGAGTACAAGAAAGCAGGGAGAGTAGGTAAAACAACAAATATTTTCACCAAACCATTTAAATTTTAACCGTTATTTCTTTCAAAAACTGTGTTTGGTTACATTTGAAAATGAGAAAACATAATTTGTACCCGTTTATAATTTTACATGAAGCCATTACACTTTATTAGATTATATGTATCCACCATAAAGTTACTTATTTATCCAATAAAATACTTTAAATTATTAAACACAATTTGTTTAAGAAATTATGTAAAACCTGTCTGATAATTACCATGTATGAAAATATATGTTTTCATTTCCCAAATGCTTCCAAACACTTCTTTAATTCAAAAATTTATAACTTTAGTTATTTGAAATTTCTACCGATAAGGATTGAAGACTGTTCCAAAACGATTTAAAATTTTGTCAATCATAAATTTTGCGAAATTATACAAAAAAATCATAACTAGTACACTGAATACTTAAAATGGCGTAGTGGTAATTATATCCGTCGCCATTCTTTATGCCAGCCAACACTAGATAATCTGGGATTGGTCCCTGCAATTTCTAAAAACTGTTATTTCTAGCAGTTTGGTCAAAAGGAATATTTCTTCATTAAGAACATATAACTTTTGTTAATTGAAACTTCTTCCGATAAGGATTGAAGACTGTTCCAAATTTTGCGAAATTATCAGAAGAAAAATCGTATCCAGGACACTTAATATATAATGGCGTAGAGGAGATTATCATCACCATTCTTTGGTGGCAAAAATGAACCAAAAAGTCGTTAAAAGACCACTACTGTTATAGAAAATAACTAAAATATGATAAAATTATATTCTTTTGTTTTTTTTTTTGTTACTTATTGATCAAATTACAAAAATGGTATAATAATTTGTATATATCTAGTTTGCAGAGGTTCAGGTCTTATATACAATTTTTTTGGTTTTAATAATGATTTGAAAAATAGTCCAAAAGACATATTCCAAAATAAATTCCCGAGAACTTCTTATTAACTAATTTTAGGATCAACAAAATTACATTACGAAAAATTAATCTAAGTTTTTCTTTATAAGCATTTTTGATTGTAATTATTCAATGAACTATTTTTTATGTGGATCATCAAGTGTTTTGCACCAGTTCAGCAATTAGCTCACATATCATAGAGGTGATAGAAGCAAGAAGAGTCGAACTTCACAATTGTCTTTTTTTATTTGTTCTTTGTGGTAATGTAGCTATTAGTTCTTGGAGCTCTTGAGGGAGTTTCCGATAATTTTCAGTTCTCCAACTGAGTCCAACAAAAAATGGCAAAACGTTTAACCAATAAGTAGTTAAAGAAGGAAATGTTGCCTATTTTATGCCAGAAAGTCGAAGAGCTGTCAAATAATCCTAATCAATCATAATCGATCGGCCAAATACCCAAAAGTGCCCAAGAACTGTTAACGAAGAAAATTCTATGCTGCAACATGGTAATGCAAGTCTCTTTTGCAGAAGAAAAGCCCTGGAAAAAACTAACAAATTTTGAGGGAAAGATGATATTGCCGTAGCCACTATCATCGTTCAAAGTTATTCCATTGAATTTCTATTTATTTCAATCGTTACAACAGTTACTAAGCGGTTAAAAATTAAAAGCTTTAATGATAAGGTATTTTTTTGATATTTTCCTAAGTAATCAATTGATTTTTACTAATTTGATATTACAAATTTGCACATTAGATGTCAAAACGTTGATACTGTTGAGGATTATATCATTGATTTAAAATCAAAATTTGTAACAAAATTTTGTGTTTTAATGGCATATTAAAAAAACGAAATTTCTTTCCGGTACACTTAATATAAGAGAAGATTAAGATTGCAACATAATTTGAATACTGTTCAAGTTTCTCATTGTGCTTATTTTTTATATTTACTCGAACTCTTTTCTGCCTAATGGCAGGTTCATGAATTTGGGATAGTCCATTCGTCGTTTCAAAAAATCGAGAATTTCAATCCTTTTTTTCCCCGTTTCTGTTGGGACCAGCTAGTTTTCCGTCTGTAATATTAAGTGTGAAACCTTTTCCTCGTAGAATTTGATCAAAACAGTTAAATTTTTTTCTTGCCATCTTATCGATAATAGTTCATCCTTCGTTGACTCATCTCAACACTTCCATATTTGTGACTCCATTCATTTATTTTATTTTATATACTCTCCTAAATTAATGATTCGAAAGTATTGTAACTTAAAAATTTAAATGATACTTTATTGATCAATACTACCTTAGTTTAATAATAAGCTTAGATCAATACTACCTTAGATTATCAATACTACTTTATTGATATCTTTGCCATAATTTGATTTAAATTTCTTTTTATTCACTTCAAAAATAAAAGAAGTGTGAAACTTGTGCTTTGAAAGCTCAAATCTTTGAAGCTTGTTTTATGATAATTTTTTTTGGATTGAAAATACCGAAAGCTTTGGTGACGTGAGAATTTGTGTTACTCAATATGGATGTGTATATTAATGTCACTGTGACAATCTTACATCTGCCTAACTAAATAATACAAATGTCAGTTTAAGTCTGTCGGATTTGAATGAGTTTAAATACAATGTCACACTGATAAAAAGCCTACAGCCTTTTTTGTCACCTAGTTTTTAATGTGACAGGGAATATTTGACGTAAAGAAGAATTCTAGTCGTAAAATGAAATGAGGAAAAAGTAGGAGCTAACTTAAATATACTTGTAACTTTGAAACTTTGATGTAATTTGTGTTACTATCTCATACTTCTTGGGATAAATTTTAAAAATTTCATTACAAACTTGAACAAATCGTAACAATTTTTGGCTGTGGATATTTTTCCGATTAAGAATAAAGTTTTCTCAAACTACTTTCCTACAAATTAAATGCGTCAAACTGGAATTATAATTTCAAATTAAAATTTTCTTCGAAAGACAATAATAAGTGGGTTTTTCAAAAAATAATGATCAAAAGCTTCGCAGGATTGAACGAAAGAGACAAAATCAGATTTAACTTGATTTTTATTAATTGCAACCAGAGAAATAATTTATCCTTTTCTAAAGTCATTTTTAACTTTATATTTAGTATAGTGAGTGAACACCAAAAAAAAAACGAATGTTAGTTTTTATGTTATAGAATGTTAGCAATAAATTCAAACAAATCCACCAACTATAAGAAGTTCCATTTCTTTAGTTTTTCTAGCCATACTGCCGAAATACCACACCTGAATCCTTTGTGCTTATGGGTCTATCATGTATGCTTAGCTCTTCTAATATGGATTTATTTGTCTTTTCTCCGTTCATGAGATCACTATGCTGTACCATTATCTGTATGCAAATCTGTATCTACTTACACATAATTTGAAGAATGCAATCTTTTGCATGTTGTTTTTAAAGGACACAGGCTTATAAATCAATAGAAAAGCCAGTGCGTTAACTAGAGTTATTTAAGAATTTTTCCAGCTAGACCAAATTTTCCATGCATTTGTATACCATATGTATGCTATATCCTGTTTACTTCCTTCACTACATCCTCTGGTGTTAATGAATAGGATTCTTTGGTCCATGATATTTAGGACTTTTTTGCAACCATCGCTTTATACAGCACTAGTTGAACCCGGTAGACGTTGTTTTGCCAGCCTATGGTTGTGAATGATTGTAAATAAATATATTGAATTTAGGGAAAAAAATCTTGTGAATTATTAGAATCATCTCCCTTGTCAACTCGCAGCATCCCCGCTGTACCAATTATAACTTAACTTCAAAATATACATTCATCAAATCACTACACGATTGTAGCAATGAAGTATTAACAGTTAGCGGCTAATGGCTATTGTATTAACAGTTGGAAAAGCCATTTTCTTGCGGTCGTAGGTATGTTACTGATGCAAAAAAAAAAGATAAAAAATAATTGAAGCGGATTATAAATTCAAAAATTAGTTGAACTTGATTACAAAGTGTCTATCAAATCAGTAATGCTGTCTTTAAATTGGAACCAAAAGTAAAACCAATATTAAGTATTGGTACATCTATTTAGATTAAACTTGTTTGTGACATTCTTTATACTTTTTGTGGCGAAACACTAAGATGTACCTGAAAGCAAAATATTATCAAAATTAATTAACCTGTTCTTGAATTGTACGATAGAATTCAGGTAGACAAATATTTGCGTTCAATTTTATCAACCTTTGTCCCATAATGATCAATATTGTGACTGAAACAGGTAAAATTCCAAACTGTTGTTGGATTGCATACAATTCGATTCTGAACAGGACATATGAAATAACATAGTTAAAACTTAGTTAAGGCCAAAATGTATTTATAAATACAGCTTCAAAGGTGTCATTTATGTATTCGAAAACAGTTGTAAATGTAAATAAAATTTACTATAAATAATAAATACCTCAAACTGGTTCTGATTCCTTGAACGATATTTTTATACCTGCCATTCTCTCATTTTGGCCTTCAGGTTTTTACTTTGTTATTTCATACCACCAGTTAAGCTAATTCTTGAGTTTTTCGTATATTTTCAATTTAATAATAATTTTAATATATTTAATATTTTTAAAGATTTTAAAAAAATATTTTTTATGATTCATTTGATTGGTATAATTTTTAACATACCTAGCAGGTTAATAATTTTTAGACAATACATTAAAGATATATATTTGTATGAAAATAAGCCCTACACCAAACTAATTTGTTCTGAGGAAATTGTCAGTTTAGCTTTCAAAACTGATCTTCAATATTTAAAGAACATACAAGCAAAGATCAAATGTAGAAATTCATCATTATTCTGAAATAGAAATTTAAGAGCAATAAATATATTCCCAATATTACGTCCTTAAACGTGAAAGTAGAAACCGGAAAAGTTTAAAAAGACATTTATTATATTTCAAATTCATATATTCAAATACATTTTGAAAATTTGAATATTTTCCGTTTGCTTCGGGATATTTTTCAGTGGTAAAATAGCTGTTTTTATAAACAATTTATTATCAATTTATCGTATAAGCGTTTCGGAAAAGCATTATAAACTTTATTATTTTTGGATTTTTCTTTAAAATTCATAAACCCGAGTAATTGTATTTTCATGTATTTATGTGAAGGTAAAGGTATTAAAATAGCAGAATGTAATTATATAATTAAAACATTAATATTAAAATGGCTTTTATTTGAAATGTTTAAATTAAATATAAATTTAAATTCCAAATAGTTAGATTATATATAATTACGATGTATATACCTACGGTAATCTAATAGGGGCATTGATTGATACAACATAAATCTCCAATTAATTAATTATTTATTAATTTAGCATTTATTAAATTCATTTGAAATAATTTATTTTGAATTTGATAGTACCTACAGGTAATTTGAATAAATTTTGCAAACAAATTCAAATTGATAATTTTCGATTTTTTTTTGTTGAAACTTATTTTTCAAAGGACGAACACAAACGTTGAAGGAAATATTGATTAAAATGTTTTGCGCCTCAATGAAAATAAAATATTGGTATACTTTTGGACTGTTTCTTTTTTACGACAAAATTATCACTCAATTTTTCATGGCATAAAATGTATATTTTAAGTCGACAAAAATCAAATGGATATTTAAAAAGCGTAAAATGAATTAATGAAGCATTCAGTGGTGACGATATTGTGTTCGTGTGAAGTATGGTTGTTTACATTGAGAGAATTTTAAATTTGAATATATTGCCATTTTGAATATATGCACGCCACGTAAAGTGCGTAGACATATCTCATTTTGCTAATATACAAAAGTGTTCTGTAACCAAATTACATATAACAAACGCATAATTCTCTGGCGAAGCGGGAAACGAACAACAATCCCTCCATCGTTAACCAAAACCATTTCTCAACTCATCCATTTTCGTGCTATGGTACTCGTATCTATATACATAGTGCTATATACCCGCTATAGATATACGAACAAAGCATTGTCTATATGCATATTTACAACGATGTGTTTTGTATGCATTTGATATAATTTTATATCTGAAAATGAATTGTATTTTATTCTCGACTGGGAATAAATGTTAGCTGAAAATTATGTTTACCGCAAAGTATTGAAATTGTTCTTTTGGGTCATTATTATTTACAATAATAGTTATTACAGTTATTTCAAGTTGGTCATAATAAATAAATATGAGCTTTTTCCAATAAAGTGATGTGCAAACGCTTTTTTAAATTTTTTCGAAAACAAATAAAATAGACGAAGTTATTTGTTATAGTGAAACGTATAAAAAGATGTTTATTGATAATTTTTTTATCTTCAACCCTAAAATATTTGTAATATGATACCACGATAACATTTTTTCTACAATCGGCGCCAAGTGCGGCGCCCATTTGCTAGTTTTTCCCACCATTCACATACTTTTTCGCGTTGATTGCCATTTTTGGTAGTTGTTTTAAAATATTCATTATATCTTACTTATATAAAACATATACTTATTAATACTAAATATATATATATCATACCTATACTTATTTGAAATATTTTTTTCTGTTAATTATTTAATTCGCTTTTTACTTTAATGAACAGTTTTTATTTCTAATTAACAAAATTAAGTTTTTAGCCTATATTGTCATAATTTCTACGGGGATGGAGTAAGAAGTATTTTTTTTTCGATACAATTCTTAGCAACACATTGTACCGTTGTTGGATTTAGAAAATCTATGAAAGAAAATCTGTTATTTCGGAAAACTGCATTTTTTTCCGGTTAATGTACAGACGAAAATTCAACCGGTACCATAAACTAAAGACCAGCACCCGGAAGAATCCTTAAAAATAACGTTTGTTCTTCAACAGAATCAAAATTATGACCGTTTTTGCAATTTCAACATTGAAATAATGAGAGTCTAACTACTCATACAAAAACCATCATAATTACCATTGGAATAGAGTTAGAAGAAAAATATTTTCGGTAAAACCCTCATAACGCAGTAGCTAGATTTTATCGTTATTGAATTTGGAAAATCTCTTAAGAAAAACCAGTAGTAGCCGAAAAACTCGATTTTCTTTCCGGCTTTGGTACAAACGAAAAGTCAACCGGTTCCATCAACTAGAGACCAGCACCCGGTAGAATTCGCAGAAAAAATCGTTTGTACTTCAACAGAATCAAAATTATGGCCGTTTTTCTAATTTTAGAGCTAGAAGGATTTTTTTTTGGTATAAATTCCTATGTACTAACGCCCAAATTGCACTGTAATACAATTTGTTTGTACTATAGTTGAAAAAAAATAACAGTGATTACAAAATTCAACATTGGAATAAATGCATTTACAAAATCTCTCATAACTTTATTTGAATTAAAGTTAGAAACAAAAATTTATGAAAAATCTAACAATAATGCTATCAATTTTTAAAAATTTAATTTAATAAGTGTTTTTAAATCTAACCTTTTGATTGTAATTCAAGTATCGATAGGTTCCGAATGACGTCAGTGAACAAAACAATTCATAGCTGCGTTTACGTATTCGTATATGTATTGGCATTGAATTCTAAAAAGTGGGAGGTGCGTTTGCAAATTTTTAAAATTTCAATAATCAAAACAAATGAACATCTTTAAATCTTGCAATCCTATTGGCTAATTGCCTCTTTAATTGGAGTGGGTAGACTGTCATTAGATATGAGTGCATTTCTCAAAGCATTTACGTGTATTAACCTTGCCACTTGTCGCTTATTTCATTGAACATATATGTTAAGCTTTTTGATACGTATGGGAATTTTTTTTTCCTGAAATATTTGTGAAAAACTATAGGACAAACAGTATGAAAAGAACATTTGTATACCAGAAATTGTTTTTTCTTTCTTATGTTTGTAAGTTTATATGCATATTTCGGATAAATAGGTTAAATAACAACAATTAACATTAAGCTCCTTTTTAATGTTTGTTTTCACTATTTTGTATGCTTTCAAAAAATCGTATACATCCAGAAAGTATGAAGATAGTATTTAATACTTAAAAAAAAATGTTCAATATGGTACTACAGTTGATTAACGTTAACAATTTTTTTTTTCATAAGAATTCATAAAGCTATGTAGTGATTAATTTTTAATTAAAGTCGTTTACTTAAAATCCCAGTTTTTAGTACAAACTTTTAAAATATATTTACGTTTATTTTTTTTATATTTTGATTATTTATTTAATAAATATGTTTACTTTTTATCATATTTTATTTTCCCAATTCAGAAGGGTTCGAAGAATGCCCATATGAAACTGATGGAGGTCAGTAAATCCAACAAGGCTAAGAACCACTAATCAAAACTCTTTTTATTATAGAAAATGGGATTAATTTAGTTTAAATTGATGAGAAGTGAATTCTTATTAATCAATAAATAGCAGAAAAGAATTTTGGAGAAAGTATTGCAAAAACTGAACTAAATTTCATGAAAGATTTGATAAATGCAAGCATAACGCAAATCCCAATTCATCAGTTATTGCATTCGTATTATCTATTATTGTTTTTGAAAATCATTAAGGCTGTATTTTCAACAATTAAAACTTTAAAAATGTAATCAAAAGTTATTAAAAATAAATTGTACGAAACGATCAATGCTAATTATATCTCAGAAGTCTAAATTTAAAAAAATCGAAGATTTTTTTTTTGTCCTGATAATAGAAAAGTCCAGCTACTATCTTTGCTAATAGATTAATTGAAACATAATTTGCAAGGATTCTCTCTTTTTGTAATCAGTTACTTACAGAACTCCATCCACGATCGCTGGTATAAAAATTGATAAAAAAAAAGGTTTTGAAACTTTTGGTGAATAGAATGTTTGGCTTAAAACCTTTACCTTCCTACTATGATGACTAATCTTCAATGCAAAAAAGTTTGTTCAAAATTTGTTGCCAGTGTTTCAATTTTTTTTTTACATTTCATTTTTAAATAAAACACAAAATTTTGCAATTACCTAACACATGCATATCTCGACTTTTAAATAACTTTGTTTATAAATACTTGTAATAAATACTTGTAATACTAATAATTGTTTATAAAGCTGATTTTAAAAAGTATTTTTATGATTTCAATAAAAAAGGAAGTGCTTATAAAGTTCTAACAATTAGGAGATCAATTTTTTTTAGGTTTAAAACATTCAATGATTAAAGAAGCATTTTTTTTCTTTAAAACAACGTTTATGTAAACTTTTCTTCTTTACTACATCTTCTTTATTATCTTATGTCGATATGGTATCCGAAAAATGCATGATAGTCCTTGAAGAAGTAATGATAGTTAAGTAATCGATTTTTCTTACAGGTTTTATGTTCATTTAAAACTAAAGTCGTTTTTGGTGTCACCAGTGCTTTGTACAGTCCTTGGCCATATTAATAGATGCACCATAGATTTTGTACAAAATATGAAGTAATAGCTATTTTATTTTGTGTTTAAATTTTTGATTTGAAGAACTTTCCTGTAAAAATTTAATTTTTTACACTTATTACCAATTAATGTGACAAAAAAATATCAATTGTTACTGAAAAATAATTTTTACGATCATTTTAAATATCTTGTTAATTATGGCGAACTGAATTGTTTAATATCTAATTAAAAGCCCTTTTACTGCTATTAAAGCTTCAATCATTCGCAGCGTGCTGTATATGTAGGACAATAATGTTCACTGCGTTTGTGGATGGTAATTCTATTTATGAATATATTTTTCTTAGGCTTATTTTTCTGATGTGATCACTTATTTATCCACTATTGTCTTCATCAAATCCCACATATTTTCAATGGTGTTCAAATTAGGGCTTTTACCCTAGAGTTTGGGCATTTGGGTATTAATAAAGACAATACTCTTATTTAGAAATTATATTTTCTAAAAATCTTTACTACTTTTAATAATGTAATAAGGAAATTGCCTTAAATTTAATTGCGTAGAATACATATAATTGGAAAACATCTTAAGTACGTCTAATAATTTGACTAGAGACTGTATATGTGGATTTTTGAGTTAATTATTATTGATTTACGACCTAGAAAACCAATTTAGGTTCATAAAATTGTTGATTTTGTGACAAATTTTCATTACACCTATTATTATTTTTAATATATTACTATCATATATAGTTGACGACTTATTTCTTAACTTAGTTTCATTTTTGTTCTGTTTTTTTTTTACTGAATGAACATATTGAATGTAAAATTAGGTTTAAATTCTCAATCTATCTTTTTTTAATTGATGAAAATTTTTAAAAGTGAAAAACCAACAATTTTTTATTTATTTATTTTCTTTTGTGGAAAGTGGTTAATATCTTAATAACACCAAACAATTATTTTTAAATTTAAATCATCTAAAGTGTTGAAATTATCTTCATATTTTGTAACTAAAACTCCATTGATTAATTATGTATAGTATAGAATAGCAACCGAATCATATTTTCCATGTAAATGTGCCATAAAGAGCTTTTGAAAATATGATTTTTTAGTTTGTGGAGATAAAACAATGTCGAGCTAAATAAAATTTATTGATATTAAAATATAAACTTTGTATAAATCTATTGTTAAATATGTAAAGTTATAATCATAAATTTCCATCTTTGTAACAAGGAGCTGATAACTCGATATCATAAAATTGTAAAAATTGTCGAAAATCTATAGCCCATTCCCGAATATAGAATGATGATATTGCAGGGAATGAATGAGTAATGTTTAGTTGTCAGTGGCGTCGTGAAAATTTATCATAATGGTTGTCTCGCAGTGATGAGCTGGCGGTGGATGGTATTGTGGCGCCCCCTTGACTGGTTATGTGCTCACATAAGTGCACCACGAGGGGAATAAAACGTCCCGTTGCATACCCAAACCCTATAAACTATCCTCAGAAACTCCAAGTCCTAATGACGATTAGTTACATGCAGTTTACAACAACTATAGTCTGTAAACTGTAGAATAAATATACGGATGAGTCGAGTTGAACCAAATTGTGAGGTATATTATGAGGCCATGCAAGAGGGCACTAATCGGGTTTTATGAATTGCCTCTGCAATCACAATTTTAGACTTGTTAAATAAATTATAAATGATTTATTACGATAACTTAATATCCCTATGTGCAAATTATATTCTTCGTTCTAGCAAAATTAAATCATTGATTTTTAGCCTCGATATCTTTCTTTTTTTTTATAATTTAAACAGCATGTAGTTATCTGTAGAAAGGTAAGTTCAGCAATGCTCGTTTATTTTTTTCTAAATGTTCTATGAAGAGAAGAATAAGATAATAAAATTATATGGATGCAAGTTATGCAAAGAAAATTGCATACATAAACACGATTCCTCTTTTTTATCAGCATTCATTAAACGAGTACGTAGCATTTTTATTCAGCTATAATATGACTCAATGAGTGCATATAAACACGATAATTATATATTTTTTTTATTTAATAAAATATCAAACAAATTTATGAAGGAATATTTTTTTCATTACTTCTATGAACTTTCAAGAAAGAAAAATGTCTTCTGTGAAACATTCCGAAGCTGAAATTAATTTTAGATTTTATTTTAACTATAAAAAAGAAATTTATAAGTTCCTGCTCAAGAAGAGAAAACACATTTGAATAAAAAACTTTTATATTGCAATGGACAGTCGGGAATTAAAAAATAAAAAACTATTTTAGCTATAAAATGAATTCCATAGAGAAAACCATAAAAAATAATTAAACAAATATTAGTGTCAGAGAAATCAAAATAAAATTGATATTATATTCATCTATAAGCTTATTAGTTATAGTATTTTGCAGAATTTTGAACCCTTTTTAACCATCAAACATCCTAAACACATTATATCATTCAGAAGAAAGTATGTTTTTCTAACTTAAGGGGGGAAGCTGGTCTAGAGCGTGAAAAAATGGGCATAACTTATGAATTTTTTGTGACTCAACAAAAAGATCAATCGAAAATCTGTGAAAGAGGTTTTATAATATAGGTTTTAATATACAAATACAAATTTTTTCGTGTCAATTAAATTCAAAATGGCGGCTATCCAGCATTTCTTCGGAGGCGCCTCATTTTTTAGACGGGTTCATGGCCGAAGATGTAACCTCCTTAATTTGTGTTCTGGAACAAAATCCTGAAATTTTTTAGTTTCTATATAACTACAGGAAGAGACGTACATAGGATTTTTTCGATATTTTGTTTTTTCGCGAAATGGTGCACGTTTGAACAAAACATTAAAATTTTCACTATAAAAAAAAAGACAAAATTTTTGATTAAAAAAAAACTATGCAATATAAAAAAAAATCCTACGTACGTTTCCGGAGAAAGTTTTATAGTTTTAAGTACTATAAAATCATATTAAATGCGTGTATACCTTTAATCTGCGAAAGTTTGGGCATTTAGACATTTTTGCCGGCATCCATCCTTTGGTATGTTATTTTTAAAACCCTAAAGTACCTTTTAAGACAAATAAAAAAAAATCGGTTTCTTCAAAATTCTAGACCAGCTTCCCCCCTTAAAGTAAGAGGAAAACAAAATCAGTAATTTTATCTGAAAAATGTTCGATTTATAATGTATTTTTGAAAATGACTATTTATTTTATATCATGGAACAAAAAATATTTTCTAAACTCTGGCTATTATTCCTGATTTTTTTTACTTTCGATAGGCACCACTGTGGTGAAAAATTATTTCAACGTTTTTAAGGTAAAAATATTAAAGGAAATCGAATACGATTTTTTAAAATTTTTAAATTCTTATTTTAAAAGGGTTTTAAGAATATTCTTTTAAGAGCTTTTAGGAAAGAATGCAAGTCAAAAGCAATGGCTTTTACTAAGTCGTGTTATGTGGATGTTGTAAGGAGCATTGGGTGTACTACTGCATTTGAAATTAAGTCAATAACTTAGTTTAAAGCTTACCATTGCTAAGCCAAATCCTGGAACACCTACTGCTACCTAAACTACTACCATTCTTAAATACTTTCATCCCAGATATACTATACGATTTTCGTTCTCTCTAACTCCATAGATTTTCCGACCAAATCGTGGCAGCTTTCAAGGATGGTGAGTATTGTATCAGAATATTTGTTAACTCAAAAAAGGCATTCGACATGGTATGCCAAGAGCATAATCCAAAACAAAAAACATCTTCCCCGATACTTACTAAGAAGTCATTAAATCCTTTTATAAGCATCTTAGCTTTTCCATTAAATGTGATGGTGAACTATCACCCAGCAGACTAATCAAAGCTGAGGTTCCACAGAGAAGCGTCTTGGGGCCAATATTATATCTTGACTATGTAACAAACCAACTATCCCTCCTAAAAATTAGTAATAAGCAGGTTGTGGACGACGCCAAATTTAAAACTAGAAGTTCTAGCGAAACAATGAATGTGTTTCGGCTTTCAAATCTTACAGCAAACCTGAAAACATGGGCTTGCAACTGAAGGGTTTCTGAATCCAAAAAAAAAAACATAGATATCATATTCACACTAAGGAGATTTGGCCCAGCGTCCCAAGAGCAGATGTATGGAGTTCCATTTAAACAAAAGGACTGAATTAAACATCTTGGGGTTACTTTTGATAGATTAGATTTTCACCACCACATCAGTGAAGCTCTCCAGAGATGTAGAAGCCAACTAAGGATGAATCTTTGGTCATAAAAAACACCGATGTTAGAATGTCGATAATTTTAAAAGTTGATCTTAAAAACATCACTTATGAAAAACGATGCATTATTGATGTTTTTGGTTTGAACATCGATGTTTGAAAAAATCAATGTATCGTTTGCATCTTAAAGACGACTGATCCAATTAAGATAACTTTTGAATTCATCCTTCAAAGTCCCCATAAGACTGATGACTCTGGATGTGCCTACGTATTTCCCGTATAAGGATGTGTCTGCTTCCCCAAAATTAAAATAATCCAGGGGTTTCAAAACCGAGTGCTTTGGTTAATTACCGGAGCTCTATGGTACATGCGTGGATCACCATTCCATAAGAACCTTCTACTTCTAACTATAGAGATGATGATAAACCGGAGATATGCAGCATAAAAAGATACAATGGTCACACAAATACCTTTTTATGGGCAATAAAAATTCTTGTCACGAAAAAGAAGACACTACTCATACTAAAATTTACTAGGTGCAGAATACAGATGTTTATTTTTAAATTTAAAAAGTATATATTGATTAGTTAACCTAGGTATTCTTAGACTTTTCTTTAATTAAAGACTCTTTTAAACTTGTCAACTGGTCCATAAACAAGACCATAATTTTTACCAGTTTTTTCGCATAGTAATAATTTTTGAGTTAAGAGTTCAATTTAATTATAATTTTGACAATTTTTCATTGTTTATGTTGGAATTTTGTTATCATACTTAAGAGAAGAACAATTACGAATTGTAAAATCATAATTTTTGTAAATCTTATATAGAAACAGGAAGGTTTCAAGAAAAGAGGAAGAAAAGAATCTAGATTCTGGAATTTATTGAAAATTTATTGAAACGAGGAATGAACGATCTCAATTGGAAGAGCCTTACTTGGGGTGGGCGACGCTGGAAAAAATTAAACGACGCAAGAAACGATTTTATCGATGTTAAATAATTAAGCTCTTTTAAAGTCCTATGCAGTTAAAAATCATCACTTATTAAAGCAACGACTTCTGTATCTATGCATTGGAATATATTAATGGCAGTTTTTATTGCGTTTTCCAAATTATTTTTATATAATTATTAACCTTTTACAAATCTTAAAAAATAAACGCTTGAACTTGAATAATGTTGAAGAAGAGAAGTGGAACTTTAAAGTTTGGAAAGCCATTATTTTTTTTTTTTAATTTTATTTGGAAATGTTTATAATCTGCTTCTATATTGCAGGAGCAATGAGTAAAAGTGTTGACTTGGGGGAGGGGATAAAGAGTAATCAAAAATAAATAAAGTAATTCAAACAAGGCTAGACAAAATAAAAATCACAAGATAACAAAAAAATATATAAAAAGTTAATAATTTGAAGTAGGGTCATAGAATCGGATATCAGCCAACGCTGAAGATCACGAGCGATTATTGAGTTCAATTACTTTTGTTTTAATAGAATGAGCAATAAATAAACTAAAATAAACATAAATGGGGAAAAAATGGAATGCTCCAAAAACAATTTTTAATGATAATAAATTCTGAGAAGGTAACCGAAAATATAAATTGTACTTCCCTCTGATTTATGCAGCAAATACTGTAAACTTCCATGAAAGTTACGAAGAATATTCAAAATACGTACATATGCACATAAGCAACAAATTTATTTCAGTTCCGACATTTTTTCCCCGTGCATTTACCTTCTTTAAATTCATTGTACACAATCGACATGTTCTGGAAAATCTTTTATAGGTGTAAGCTTTGCCCTACTTTTAAAATTAGTTTCATTCGTACAAAAGCACTGATAATATCTCGAGCATATTACGGCTTTCCGTTCCACAGTACCTAGCGGTACCAAGTTTATGCTAAAATTTTTAGTATAATGAGTCTTAATGCCAGTGTTTAATGTTTCTTAAATTGCCAACCACTAACACAGAAATAGGAATGAGGCAAAAAAGCATATTGGCCCGAGTTAACCCAACGACTATAAAACCAAAACTGGATTAATCGGCATATCAACAACTATAAACACGAAATGGTGAAACGAATAAAATAATAAAAGAAACAAAGGATTACTTATAATTTTATTTATGTCTTAAATTTGTATGTTATATTCATGAGTTATAATTTCAGTTCATTACAGTTTAATTAGAACAAATTGATATGTATGTTTGTATTTTTTTCGCTATAATTTTTCCAAAGTTTCAAATTATATGTAAAGAGAAAAGTACCTTATGTATTTATTACCTATTTTGAAAGGGGAAAGAAACTTTTGCATTGATAAAGCAAAAGTAAGTTAAATGAGTTCCAAGAAGCGAAAGTAAGGATAATAATAATAGCTTTGCACTAGAAAAACGTTTGATAAATATCGCTTTAACAAACTTTGAAGTATGCAAGTATCCAGCACGGACATAAAGAAGCTTATTATTTTATGCTAGACAATTATAAGCAGGTGGCGCCGCCATGCGGCATGTGGTTTGTGCCTTAACTGTCTGATACACCTGCGAGCTTTGTTCGTTATATTATTCCGAAACAGTAGAATGTGATCCAATTAGTAACATTAAATCATTAGTGAGTTAATTAGCGAATTGTTGTCTTTCCTGTGTTCATGGAGCTCATCCTGGATTACGTTTTATTAAATAAATAAATCAAATACGATTGTGCACGAATGGAAATAACTGGAGAATGAGAGAGAGTGGAAAACGTTCTGAGAATAATTATAGAATTGAAATGTTTTTATTCGTCATTTTTTGCTTCAAACTTCTTAAATTCAATTTAAATTTGAACAGCCAACCTATTTTGACATCATATTTGTATTTGTTAAAAAAATCAATAACTTCTTAATTCAAAATTCTAAAAATTATAAGTTGTTAGTACTAACGAAAGTATGAATCTTAGAAATATTATAATTGAAGTATTTCTTTGAATCCTTAAGGTTTGCTCGTGAAATCAGAGATTACAAAATGAATTTAATTCATTAATAAAGAAACATTGTACGAAAACAAGTGGAAAGAGGAAAAAAAGTTTATATTGCATTAGAAAAACTTAAGCTCAAAGTTATTCTAGATAAGGTTGACGAACTTATACGAAATCAAGATTTTACTACTTAAATTACTGTTTTTTTTTTTTGAAAAATAGATGAGTTTTACACTGAAATCATTAATTATAATTCACTAATTATAGTTTGATTATAATCGACAATCGTTATGGTATTAAACTATTTCAAAGTAAGAATTTGTAAACATTGCACTATCCGATGCCCGCGACTTCGTTTGCATCATGTTTATGATTTCGTTGAAGATTCAAACTTAAAATTTGTAAATCAAAAATAATATTTCCTTTCGTAAAACGTAATCCTTTAAATCTTAGCTTAACAATGGAAATCTGGCAATTGATTTCTGGACTTAAGAGTATTACAGTAACATCATATTCAAATAACAGACAAATTTAATTGCTTACAATTATTTTTTCAACATAATATTGCATTTGCCGCATTGTTTACAACAATGAAAACCCCTAGCATTAATAAATATGTGTTTGTAATATAACATATATATCTATATGTCAGCTTAAATAAAATTAACCATCTTACGATAGTTATTTACTATTTTAGTTGTACAAATAACATGTACAGAAATAAATGCAACTTTTACCAACAATTGGATTGCCCGTACACTGACCAAAAAAGTTATAGAAGCTATATAAAAATATTTTTTCATAAAATTCTTTCCCGAAAACGTTTCTAGGTCCTATTGTTAGACAAATACACTATATATGGTTATTGTTACTTAATTTTTTTTTCAATAAAAAAGGAAGTAAAAGAAAACACGACATATAATTACATTTTTTATCATATAAATTTTAATTTGTTTTCCGCAACTACGTTTATACAATTCAGAAGTGGCCAACTCACAGTTTACGGGAAATCTTCCTCTCCTATGTTCGCTTTCCACTTTTTCTTAACTATAAGTATTTCCATTTATCCAGTTTTGTTAGCCATATGACCTTTAAATATACCAAGACCATAGACCAAGTAAACCTTTGAATATATCATATATCACCTATAGTTCGAAGGGGGTTCCATCTTGCTGGTTAGTTTTTTTAAGAACCAAATTTTACAAGCGTATTTGGTGATTGGAAAAATCAACGCGTTGGCAAGTTTTACTTCAGAATTTTTCCGAAGGGTGTATGATATATGCCGTTTAAAATCTTTATTGTATTCTGCGGTATTGGTGATTTGTGTTCCTTGGTATATGATCTTTCAGACTATGGTACTTTGCAACCGTTTCCTCAATATTAACTATTTATAAAAACAAATCAATACTTAATATGTCGGTAGTAAAGGCCAGATTCAATCAATTTACTTGTTAGGGCCATCTTCTCATCATTTTATTCAATAAATTGTTGTATTTCATCATAATTTTATACTATTATCATTTTAAACTTTTTCACTTCAATAAATTAACAAAGTTTGAGCATCAATTTAATACCTAATACGCCTAGTATTAGTGATGGCCAATGGGAGAATATAAATACACAATTTTATTTATGGACGGCATTAAAAACATATATAAGCTATGTTACAATTATTAGTATTACATTTTTCTATTTTTTATCTATATTATACTTTATATTTATTGTAAATAATGTTGCGTGTTTAACGAAATAATTCGATAATTAAATTTCAAATTTCGTTTGTTTTACCGTTTGTACGATGATATAATTAACATTTTTGTGTAAACTAAAGCTAAGAAAAGAAAGTTAATATCTTAAGTGAAGCAAGAAAAAAGCTGCGCCTTATATTAAGCTTTGAAAAAATTATGGAAATAAATAAGTAATATTTTAAAAAAACTATATGTTTATCCATAAGTTTTGTAAGAACTAATATAAATTAATTTATAACTTAATTATTTGGTTTGAAAATTAGATGTTTTATCTTTATAAACTATTTATTACGGTGCAAAACGGGAGAATTATTGAATGGGGGCAAGGACAGCTTCGGACTTAAATTCACCACTGCTTAGGGTTGAATTTATTTGGCAAATTAACGAGTTTTCATAACTATGTTTCTTTTGTTTTATTATGGTGAAAGATATCTTAGTTTCTCTTAGATATCTCTTAGTTTTAAAGTTTAATGAAAAAAAAAACAAAAATGAATTGAATACACTTTAAAAGTACTTAATACAATCACTAATTTAGTTTTTTCGTTGAAAATCGTTGAAAGTACTGAAATATAATTTTTCTTAAATAAGTAAATTGCTATGTTTCCTTAAATTTTAGTTTGGATTACATATTCTCCATTTATTTTAAATGAAAAGAAGACATAACTCCCAATTCCATTTTCTAATTATAAATGATGTCATAGGTACAAAGGTTCCTGATTTTTGTAATGCAAACCCTCTTTACTGTTTTGAATCTTTACTGTCTTTAAACGTCACATGAAAATAGCGAAAGTTGAAAACGATTATTTTTCTTCATCTGATATTCATCCGATTCTCTTTTCTGAAATACCCCAAGGAATGCGTATGCATTAGAAAACGCATTTAACTGTTCAAGGGTTGCGACAACGCCATAAATCATTGCCATTGAGAAAGATATAAAAAATAATTCAGCATTGCAGTATATGGATACAAGTAAAATGAATTTTTCAGATGAAAGCATTTGAATAAAAAATAAAACAAATACACTTATTTCTTCGCTTTATTTTTATGCCGAATGAAAAACGCTCTGAATGCGAAAATGAATTGGAAAGTTCATTTAAGGTTACAATCCCTTCATAACTGTATAAATTTCGGTTCATCTATCGATTATTGAGAGAGTGTTTCGATCTGATAATATCTATTTTCCATTTTACGCAATTCATGTAATATGTATTTCGGGAGATATAACACTAAAAATGATTTTAGTTCCTGATGTGTGTGGAAATAGTTTTCGCGGACGTGTGAGCTTATTTTTGTGTGGAGATCTCTGTTTATGGATATGTGGAGTTATACGAATGTGTTACTTCTTTGTATTTGTTTCGGTTATAACCATTTCAATGGAAATTATTACATATAATACGGTTTTGTATCTTTGGTGGGTAACCTTTCACTCATATCTCTTTTCGTTTGCGTTTGCAAGGAGGAAACTTATATTATTTCAAATAAAATGAATACAAAACACTCAACCATATATGACACATTGCTTGTAATATTGTTTTAACATTTAAATCTTGCGTTGGTGGATATAGCCAAGCAATGAAATTGGAGTCTAAAATTGCAACATTTATAACAACAGATGTTTAAAAAAAATGTTTTTCTTTCTTTTTTTTCAATTAATGAATCTATTTTTGTATAAAACGTAAATGGTGGGCTTGGAAAGAAACGAGGATTTACTCTGGTGGATTTTTATTTTGTCTCTTTGACTCTTTATCACTTTATAATTTCAAATTGACAGGAAGATTACAGAGATATTATTTATTAAGCGTAATATTTTCTTGTTGAAAATATAAGATGAAAAACAATGATTAATGATCGATAATGATTACGATGAAGAATAAATCCCGACACAGTGCATATAATAAATAAGCAAAAGATTAAGTGACATCAAATAACTTTCTCAAGAAATAAAGCATAATTGATCATTTCATGGTGGATTTTTTTCTTCATTTTTGCTCTGAAAACATGTTCTACTTATTCGTATGGCATTTGGTTAGCGTATGTGGTGTTCGTTTCGAATGCACTTATAAATATTATATAAAATAGGAGGAATGATGAAGCATGAAATGTTTTATACATTGTAATCTTCTGTCTACCAAATACAATGCAAATTTTCTCTCCCGTCTTCAGTTTTCTAACTATGAGGTTGGTCGGTATAATGAAGAGGGCTTCGCAGCTCTTTGTAATGAGGCAACTTGAGCCCGCTTTCCCTCAGAAACAACAATTATTGATATTTATGATGGGCGTTGTACGTTATGTTGTTATTATGTTCACAAATCGTGCTCTTCTACCACATAAAGACCATGTGTACGGGTTTATTTTCGTATATATGTGAGGACATTATAATGCTCTATCTAATGTATAACAAGATTCACATTGTGAAAGTATGCCAAACATAAAGATATAACATATAAAAAAGTGCATATTTCTAAGCTAAACTATATCATTCAACCTTTCCCATCATCTCATTTTCATAACAACAAACGAAATCATTTCCCATTTAACAAGACCACATTTAAAAAAAAAACACTGATTTACAATAAAAACTTTCTTTTTTATACAATTCAATATCTCCACCTATCTTCCACCCACATACCTCATCTTGAACAGAAGAACTATAATTACAAAATTATTTTAAACTCACCAATTCTTTGTATAGGCTAAAATGGAAACAGACCAGCACCGCAAATTCAATACGATTTTTCTGATATATCCTCCGATATTGAAACATTGGCAGTGATTCTTGTAAAAGATAAAAGAATGAAAAACCACGCCTCATGAAATTGCAAGTAGTAATTACAGTTATCTCATATTTATTAAATCATTCGCTATGCTGTGATATTTACATAAAAATAGTTTAATAAAAGGTCTCTTCTTTATTGAAGTGCACTCAGATTTCATGGCAATTATAATATTAGGTATTCACATAGAGGAAAATCTTTTTAAAAGGTTCATAATATCATAAAACCGTTATAAGGTCTTATATTTTTAACAGCGAAATGACGATAAAGACCAGAGGGATATTTGTTAAGTTCGCAAAATGCAGTTAATGTTTTCAATGAAATTGAATTTCTTGGAAATTTTAGAACATTTTTATATCAAAGGATATGAAAATAAATTAAATTCAAAGAAGTTACGAATTATTTTAATAGATTTTTATTAAGAGATCACTGACAAAAATGATGAAAATATGTACTGTAATGTTTGAGTAATAAGCGTAAAAAGAATCAGTCTTTTAATTTCTAGAATCAAATACAAAAATAAATGTTTTTGCTAAATGATTAAATTAATGCTTTTAAAATAAACATTATTTAACACTGGATTTCTTTTTCCCCTACCAAATATTTTGCCTGGTTAATACCCTTACCTCGCTTATGTTTTATACATGTGGATCTTATGAATTGAGGTCGTTATTGATATTTTCTGGATTCAATAGATTCAGCAGATCTTTTCATTTAAAATTAGCAATTTTGTTTATTTTTAGCATTCTTACTCATAACAATAGCGGATGTCAATGCAAAAATTTATTATAGTAGTGAGACTATATAGTATTTTAAATTGAGACACGGAAACCACCAAAAGACCATATGAAATCAATAATCTCTATTTGAAGCAAATATCTTCTTTTTCAGCATTTAATCATTACGTGTTTTTATCAACCCTCTTCTCTTAGATCTTCATCTGCTTACACTTGTCCAATGTAGATTTCATATCTTAGAACTGGTCTTCTTGGTCTCTTTTCCTGAAAACCGTATGATTCTCATTTTAGTAGTACTCAATATTATCGCCATCAATATTATCGCTTACATGATAATGCCCTATTTTCTAATGTCCTTGCAAATCTATATCTTGAAAACTTTATTGAAAATATGTGGCTTCAACTACTCAAATGGTAACCAGAGTTGTGGATCCAGGTTAGAGTTGAAGGTCATAATCATGGAATTAGAAGATTAAAAAAGCACTTTTTTTGGAGGCTCATATATAAGATCAAATTTGAATAGTTTAAATTGCTCTAAATTCGTGATACGACTTGCTAATAAAATTTCGACTGAAACCAAAACTAAAACCAGAACTAAGCACTCATTTTGTAACCAGTAATACGTAAATAATCGAAATTGGAGCAAAAATTAACAATTAATAATTTTTAACAAAAGAGAATAGTAAGCGAAGGATTGAAAATTGAAAATTTTATATTGATGCGGAAGTACCAAATTGAAACCCTTTTTTATTTTCTACTTGATGGAAGATCTAGTTTTGCACGTATCTAAACTTTTCTCCTTGTTTATCCTTTACAATGTCCTTGAAATCTAGTTTCCTCAACCAAAGAATGGAGGTATAAAGATATATAGAATAAAGCGCAAATGTATCCAAGCATCTAATATATTTTTTTTCTGTTTCACATTTTTGTTTTTATTGAGCACTCATTTAGTCACTTTCCTTTTTTCTCTGCAATAAAGCGCAGTAAAGTAGATATTTCTAGATAACCCAAAAATTTCTTCCTGATCCAACCACTATCCACCATGCATAAGTGATAACCAATTGGAAACTTAGAGGAAGCTTTATGCTTTCCTGGAATTATCCTTTTAATTTGAGCATTCTGTTTCTTCCTTTTGTAAGTTAGATTTTAAATTTGTACGACTAACTAAAAACTAAATGTTATACTAATTAAACATCTGTTTTCTTTAGCAGCACGTTAAATTAGCAACACGTGAATATTGTCGATCATATTTGAGTCAAATATAGATTGATAATGAACGTAGATAATATTAATTTGGTGATTATCAGCAAGTGATATATTTATCCTGTATAACCCTAAGTTTGAGAATGGTGAAATAACTAAAAAGCATAGAAACATAATGAAATTATTCAGCAAGCCCTGTTGAAGAAAAATTGTAACTAAAATTACGGAATATATTAAAGACGTCTTAAAGATGTACATTCCTTTCGAAGGGTCTCTTGAATTTCTTGAATTATATAGAGGAAATCCAAAATATTTACGAAATTTCTGTGATCCCTAAAAATTAAATGTTTTGACGTAAAAAAAAAAACAATCCTAATTTTTGTAACTTTTTGACATAAAACATTTTTAAAATAATATAAGTCCTGCTTTTTTTTGTTGATCTTGGCTGTAAGTCCTGCGATTCCAAAAGGATTTTGTGGTCATAAAAAAAATTGGGGAAATATCACAATTTTCATTCCTTTCATACGATAAAATTTTGCTTTTCATCAATCTTCCGAAAAGTTTACTTTTCAAAAAGCCAGTTTTATTATAATTTGTAGTATGTGCGCAATTTTCTTAAGGTATTTATTTATTTGATGATTTACATATTTTTTATATTTAACAATTTCTCAAACTCTTTTTTATTTGGGGACATAAATATCGGGGACTAGACTTGAAAGATATAAATATTTGATGAGAAATAACTTTAAAAATTTTTTAAATGTCTTTCATTGATTTCTGATGAATAACTCATGAAAATTTATAGTTATGTTTTTTCTGCCATAAATTCTACAAAAGTTTGTTATCAATTATATGAAGTGTAAAAAAACATTTATTTACTAAGATGTTTCCAAGTTTCTGAAATTTTGCATTAAAAGTTGAAGATTGCGGCTTAAAGATTAACTATTTGAACAATATTGCACCAAAAATCTTAAGAACTCAAAATTTGTCGCTATATAAAATGAATATGTGCACATACGAGGATTCCACATTATATATCGTACAACTACTTGGTTTATAAATTTATCGTATCTCAAGTATGTTTTAATTCAAAAATAATAACTTGCATTGAAAATTTAATTAAAGCGAAATTTTCACAAGACAAATAAAAGGAATTCACAAAATCGTGACGTGAGCTACAAAGATGTCGCATCGTGTATCTTCCCTATACTATGTGAGAGTTTTGTGTGGACGAACGGGAATCAAGTGTGGATTGGGGTAAATAGGGTAGGTTCGCCATGTCGGAACTACTGTATACAATAGTTAGCTTTGCTTTGCTCCCCGACTATAAATCTTTGCACTAATGTAGCTTGACAGCACTTTGTGAGCCTCTATCTTTAGTATGCTAATCATTACGTAACCATTTTCTCTTTCCCACCTACGGTCATCCAACAAAGATACAAATAATTCTTATGGCGACTCGAATCACTTATCTGTTGATTTGAAAATTTAAGAACATTATTTAACATGAAATATTAGAGTGTCCTATTTAGAAAATTTAAAACCGTCTATTTGACGGTAAAATTCACAACAGTAGTTCTCTACACATAAATAAGATTAAACTGTAATTATATATTTTTTGTTAGAATATATTTAACTAATTAAAAATTTCAGGAAGAATTTTTTTATACTTTCATCAAAAATGTGAATTTATATAAAATATATTTTTAAAAGAATATTAAATAAAACTTTTACAAAAAACCTTTTTACAGAGAGAAACTTTTACCTCGGAAAGCTTACAAGGATTATAAATTGTGTCATTTATTGAAAGCCTATTAAACTTAACGTAATAATTACCATAATAAAAAGAATGTCAAAGAAATAGGAACGCGAAGAAAAATTGTAAAGAGAAAATTAAAAAAAAATGTTGAAAAAAAAAACTTACAGAACTTCTCATTTCTTAATGGAAAACGACAATTAGCTTATATTTAAATCAATTGAAAAGCTCCGAGAATGTGAATGTGTTGAAGTAACTACACACATAAAACGTAACTAAATATATCCATTGAATGCTTTCCGAAATACACAGCTCGTTCTATATAGCAGTTGGGTGTTAATTCGGATCATTTTCCACTTCATTACACAGCAAGGTCGCGGCAAGATGCCAATGAAGTTGAAAGGATTGTTACCAATTGAACAGTTGATGTCATCCTGTTTAGTTTACAGAATTTGACCACTAATACAAAGTAAACGTTGAGACGTTAAGTCGCAATGGGATAATAAGCTTTTATGTGCTTACTTCCGACGGAACATTTTGACTTGATTAAAGTTGAATTTATCAGGGAAACTCGTCTTTTTTTACAATGTATTCTATATTTGTCCACTTAAGAACATTGATTCAAATCAAAAATAAGATTGTTTGGTTCTGAAGTGCTTATTGGAACTTAGAATTATTAAAATGTTTAAGACTACTTTACCCAGTAGTATAACGCATAAACTGTGATCTTTGATCAATTTGCTTAGATCTTTTAATACTCATTATTTTGTAAAAAATCTTAAAATTATCCTTAACTTTTAAGCTTAAAATAACATTTCTTTTATATATAGATCCATTTCATTACCTTATAACTTTTCTGTTATATACATTAGGGTGATTTTTTTTTTACTTTTTTTGGTCCCATCGTGAAATTTTGTTGGAAATATCAAAAAAAAAATTCCCTGAAAGTTTGAGCCCTTAATATTAATTTTAAGTCCTCGACCAAGACGTGTAAAGATTTCCCATTGAAAATACATGGAGACTCTGATTTTTTATTTTTAAATTTCTATATCTCAGCGGCATTTCATGGGATCGCTTTTACCGAAGATGGTTTTTTCTCAGAATTAAACGCTCTACAAAAGTGCCCATTGCGACAAAGTCGTAACTCACACCGGTGAGGTAGTACGGGCCACTGAACCTGATTTTTCCATAAAATTCGCCTTTTTTTTTGCATTTATCTCGTAAATAACAAGAGCTACGGAAAAATTGTAAATAAAAAACTTGTAGAGAATTTGATTTCCTACAAAAAAGTTCCTGTAGACCAAATCGCGAAGATCAATATTAAAAGAGATATTAAGTCTTGAATTTTATGGAAAAATCAGGTTCAGTGGCCCGTACTACCTCACCGGTGTGAGTTACGACTTTGTCGCAATGGACACTTTTGTAGAGCGTTTAATTCTAAGAAAAAACCATCTTCGGTAAAACCGATCCCATGAAATGCCGCTGAGATATAGAAATTTAAAAATAAAAAATCAGAGTTTCCGTGTATTTTCAACGGGAAATCTTTACACGTCTTGGTCGAGGACTTAAAATTAATATTAATGGCTCAAACTTTCAGAGGATTTTTTTTTTGGTATTTCCAACAAAATTTCACGATGGGACCAAAAAAAAAAGTCATAAAAAAATCACCCTAATATACATACTCTACTGTACCAACAAAAAGTTTACTAGTGGATGTATTTTAGTTCTAACTGGATATAGCACCAGTTTATGATAAATCCATTGATCATTAGAGGACTTGGTTGGTAATTTCAAGGGGTCAATTTATTGCAATAAAAATCTCTTATCTATTTAGTAGGCATTTGGTTTTATTCTCCATTGTTTCAAGTCAAAGTTAATATATAATATTTCATACTCCTGGAGAGCTGATACAGTGGCCAACAGAATAACCAAGACCTTAAAAAGAAAAATTTTATTTTTTAAAAATGGAAAATAAAGGCTAATGATAACAAAACTGAAGCTATCCTATTCACTAGAAGAAGATTCAATAAGCATAAAAAGGTATTGCTAAATGGGAAAAATTTAGAATGGACAAAAACAGTTAGATACTTGGGGATGCAACTGGATTGCAGACTTTGCTGAACACATCAAACTTGCCAAAAACAAATTAATGGCCTGAACTTACATCTAATATCCATTGCTAAACAACAATCTAGGCTGTCTACTAAAAATAAATTAATAATTTATAAAACAGTGCTTACATATGCATGTCCAGTCTAGAGTTCAGTAAGCAAAACCAAGTATCTGACAATACAAAGAGTCCAAAATAAACTAATATGAATGCTGGAAAACTACCCAGCCATTATCAAGGTAAACGATCTTCATGAGGAATTAAGGATACTACCGCTAGACTTATATATCCTCGCTTTGTCGCGAAAATTCTACACAAATTGGGCCTAGCCAAATAATTAGAACCATCAATGACTACACCCTGGATGACCTACTCCACAAATACAGAAAATACAAACATTAAAGAATAAAATATATTGTCTTGTAACAAACTGGAAGCAGAAGCGATAATCGGTGTTTTTTAAGAATTGCCATCAATTTTTCCCTAACTCAAATAAACAACTACAATATCGTAAACTTATCTCTATCCTAGATCAGGATATACACATGCTGCTTAGATGGTTTATGCAAGGTACTTCACACTTAAAATTAAAAAAAAATTGCAAACAAAAGTATTTGTATCTATATTATAAAAGCAATAAATTTCATTTTATTTATCTTTATTAATATATAATAATAAATTAATTCAAGGTGTCGAAACCAAATTTATCAATGTTTCCTTTTTATTACTTTTAATATGTAATCTTTCGTCAGTGTAGTTTCGACTTCAGCAGGCAACCTTAAAATATTCATTGAAAACACATATTCTTGTGGTATCAAAATCCCGAAACTTCTGCCAGGCCATTAAAGTCATCTTAAATCTGACATTTTCCTTCTGGAACACAGTACTTCTTCTGTTCACATGCTATTGACATAAGGCCTTATTTCGGGCAAAAAAGATCGCAATAAATTTTTGAACAGCAACTTATAATACAGATATTACATAAGTTTTATCATACCCATAGGAAGATTTCTTAAAATACTTATCCTTGTTTGATCACCATTTGAATCACAGTACTTGCGATTAGCCATTAAATTTTTGGTTGATGTTTTTTTAGAGATACCATTTGTCGTCCCTAGTCATGGTTTTTCTTGAAAAACGATCGAATTCAATACTTTTGACCAAAGATTCGCAAATGAAAATATGGTTCAGCAAATTTTGGCGTTCGATTTATAAAATTACTATATGATCAATTTTCAGATATTGTCGATACTACGACAGCATTTATCATTATATATTGATTATATATATTGATTTTTTCGATATTTTTAAGTAGGTCTTCCAGACAGTAATAAAACTTTGACATTGAAATTACTCGATTGGAATGAGCGAAACGAAAAAAGCATTTGATTAACTACTTCTGTATCAAAGCTATACAAATAGCTTGGCCTTGATTTTATTACTTTTTGGAAGGAAAATTGGATAAAATATCGATTTTTCTTTTGATCATCCCCTTCTTAGATAATTATTTCTCACAACTAAATAAATCAATCACCAAAAAGATCGTAAAATCTGATAAGAACATAATTTGATTTTAATGAAAAGTTAACTTAATTTTTTCGATAAAATAATTTATGGAATACATTTACTCCAGCCTTAAATTAAAGTTAGTATAAACCAAAGTTATTTATATATAAAGCATTAATCTATCCAGTTAATTATACATACTCAATATAAATTAATGAAGCCTGTAATTTGAGTTTTTTAATTCTTAAAAATTTAAGAACAAACCTAAATTGCAGAAAAATCCGGTAGGTATTATTTATAAAAGTAAAAGTTATACTTATGCTCTAATCTAAAAAATCTACCAACTTTATGAATATTGTAATAAGTTTCCGTGCAAAAAAACAAATTTTTTTCATACAAAAGTAACTTAGTTTTTTTTTCTTGGAAATTTTATTTTAAATTAGATAAGTTAAAGACATAAAGCATAAAGACAGTAATCTCGGAAAAGTAAAGAACACGAAAACGAAAAAGAAAACTTCTGCAAACAAATGTAGTTGAATTTGTATAAGCTTTGAAAACGTTATAATAATAATAATATTTAGAAGCTTTCTTTTCGTCACTGAAAATAAATGAAAACAGGTAATACAGAAATAAATTACCTATGTAAATTACTGTTGAAGAAAATATAATTTTTGAGTTCAACCAAGAAAAAAAAAACGAAATGTAGAAGAAAAATAATTTTATGTTTTTATAAAAATATAAATGTAGGAAAATTCATGACAAAAAAACAGAAGTGAAATTCGTGAAAACAAATTATCTGTATACAAATATAGGTGTTTCTTTTATACCGCGAGAACTTCTGAAAGCTCTACTTAGTGAAATATGAAACGTGCTATTGAAATATCTTGGCAGAATTTATTCGAAATGAATGTAGATTTCACGCCTCGTTTCTGATATATGAGAAGTTTGGTTAAAATTTGCTTATCACCTGTGAATAAAGTCCCGTGTTGAACAAGTACCGTGTTATGAAAAGTTTACTTGTAAATAGACTTAATGCTCTGAATTATTTCCGAGTTTAATTTTAATCAAAAGTATATGGAGTGAAGGTTTTAATTTAGGAAAAAAAACATCCGTGCTATCATATTTGAAAGTATGTATATAAACGAAAGCTTATAGACATTATTTACATAACGATGCAAATATTACTTTCCTGAAAAAAAAGTCATAAAAATGTTAATTTTTAAATTCTTATTTTGTTTTTTGTACTTTGATCAAGAAACATAACACAATACAAGTAAATTTTGTTCTTGAATAATTTTTTCGTTGAACTTATTTTTTAATTTAGGTTGAGTTCGCATTATGTTTTCAATTGCGTTTTTATACTTTTTAGAACAGTGGTTCTTAACCTGGACTAAATCAAATATAATGAGTTCAGTAAGTCAGCCTTGCGGGTTCAGCAGGTTCTTAGTGGATTTGTTCATTTTGTACACCTATGCACAAATATATTCCCATATTTTGAGTTCGAAAAAAAATCTAATTTAAGTATATGAGGGTATGTTTATTAATATTTGAGGATCTTTACCTACAATAAAGTTAAGAACCACTGCTATAAACAAATAAAAAAATAAAAACTGGTAAAACCATGTTTTAACAGCAGGGACTTGCAACTTGCATATACAAGAGACACTTTATTTTTTTTAAGATTTTAAAATCTATGAAACATAAGCTCTCCAACATTAGAATTATTGTCAAAATAAAGACCTTATTTCAAATAAAGTACTTAGAAGAAGACAGAACATGATACAAAATATTTCACTTTTGCATTAGAAGAATTTTGTATTTGCTATTGCCTCCCTAAGATTCAAAATGAAAATGTATGGTCTAAAAAAGAAAGAAATAAACGAATTGATATCTTGGATCTATTGGAAAAAGGAATAAATTTAAAAAATATAGGCCAGAGATAGGCCAGAGATAGGCGACACTGGATATAAGGCAAGAGAATTTGATAAAATTTTGTTAATTTGACACATCCATATCATAAAAAAGCTGATTTATTTTAAACCAAGTATACTTAAAAATAGGGTGTCATAATTTTTTTTAATTTTTTAACAGGTTACAGATAATTTTTGATAGGTTCCTAGCATTATTTTTAAGGATAGCAAACGCTGTTCGGATTTTATTTTCAACTATTAAAACAAGAGAGATATAGTACCTAGATCCTAGGACAAATTCTGAGAAGAGGCTGACACAAAATCCTCCAGTTCACAATCAAAGGTGAAATTGATGCATCGATTCGTGTCATTGATCTTCAATTGTTTTTTTTTTCCGAAACGAAAATCTGTTGGTAGTGTAATGGGGGGAAAAGGTTACTAAAAATACAGCGGAACTATTGATAAATTATTTCCATTTTTACTGATATTTATTTAACTTTACATTTTTGATTTTTTTTTATTATAATAACAGATGTTTTAAGTATTGAACTATCGAATGCAATTATGAATGAAAAGCGTATTCTTAAGAAAAATATGCAAAGATATATTTGGCCGTAGGAGTCCTAGATATACAATATTAATCTCTATTTCGGATTTTTTCCATAAAAACTCCAACAATCAACGTAAAAAGTGCATCAAATGCATTTAAAGATTTCAATAAAGTATATGACCATAAATTAATTTGTATTTTAGAAAAAATTTCTGATTTTTTATTCAAAATTAAATCATCACACCGAATACACATTGGTTTGAGTAACTCATTTTCAATTGATTTTTCGAAGTAAAAATCTATGGGTAATACATGGTGGAAAAAAAAAGTTTCTTAAAAGTGAGACCTTATTCAGTACGAAACAATTCAAAACAACCAAAATGAGGTTATAATTCATTAGTTAATACCCACGACTTCGTCTGTATGGCACAATAATATTAAGATAGTTATATCATGATGAGGGCACACCCTATTCTGTTTCACATCATCAAAACAGCCAAAATGAGAAAACAATACATTTACTAGTACCCACGACTTCGTCTGTATGACACAATAATATCAAGATAATATTATAAAGAATGTTGACATAAAGAATGTTTGAGTTTGCCACATTATTTTCTTAATCTTCTTTGATCTTCTTATTATCAGGTTTCCCTGAAGTTGTCAATTATATTGGCGATTTGGTCGTGGTTTTCGGTTAATCTAAATAATTGTTAGACACAGCATTTATCAGTCCAATTGCTAATGTTCTTTATCCATGACATCTACTTTCTTCCAATTCCTTTGTGGTTTTCGATTTTATTTTTCATTAGATTAGGAGTTGGAGGATTTTGAATCGGTCTTTTGTTAAAAGGAGCCCTAGGTACGATATCTCATTTATTTTAATAATTGTGACCACTTGCCAAATAGTATTGCTCTCCTCAAGACTAAAATATTTCTAATTGTATATACCTTTATATGCATACCTCAAAATACCATTTTATACATTTGGGAGCTATATTACACCAATTTACTAAATAAGGTGTTACGTTTATTCTACTCTTAACAGATGATAAGTTCAGATCTCAGCTTTTATATTTTCTTAAATAAGAAGAAAATTCAGGTTATTTAAGATCTTTTTGTTTTTTATTTTTTATTTATATAACCTGAATTTTCTTTTTATCTACTCTTAACTTTAATTTCACATCCACTCTTTACTTTTTTTTTGGATCTAACCTTATTCAATTTTTGTTTTTGGTTTTCGTATTATTACGTTTTTTAGGATATTTCATAATTATATGATTTCATTTGATTCAAAACATACGATGTATATATTTTTAACAGGCCTAAGTCCCTACAATCTTAAGTGAAGAGGAAGAAAATTTTGTTTTATAAAAAAAAAACATTTAGATATCCTTTAATCTTTCCTATCTTACAAAGGCTAAATCGATTGAAATCGAATAAACGTAAAATAGATCTCAGTCAAAGATGTTTTTGTCGAAAATCATGGAAATCAAATTAACAATTTTGGATGGAAATGGAAGAGCTTTAAATGAAAGTGTAGATATTTATTATTATTTATACATTTAGAAAATGGAATTATTAGCTAACATAGCTTCAGTGGCTCGTGAATTGAGGCGGATTGCGTGCTACAAACGATACCCAGCAGCTTGTTCTATGAAATACACAAAACTATAAAATTCATATTAAAACTTTATGGTCTAGAGAAACATGCAGATAAATTAGATTTTAACATATTGCGGCTAACAATGGGTAAAGTATTAAACAACTTGGAACGCCGCAAACCAACATATTTTTTACCCATAAAAAACTATCAACTATACCTTTCATTATTAAATGTATTCTTTTTGCAAATACCGCAAGCGTTTTTCATATCGTTCACGAATACTTCGATTTAACCATGCAGTTCTTATAAATTGGAATGCATAAATCTTTTCATATACCTACAAATACAGAACTTAATTATTTAAATAAAAGTGGAAAATTATAAATTTTTTGAATTACTTCTTTATACATAATAAAAAGTCAATCAATTGATTATTATACATTTTTTGTTTCCAAAAAAGCTTTACTGATAAAAGGTAGACAGATTTTTATTGTTCATTTGAATATCGCTATTAGCTTTGGCAAACAAAATTAATTTATTGCAAAATGTAAAATGAATCCGTTAACAAATATTTGCCAACTCTGATTGGAAGCCGATTAATACATTTTTATTAAGGGTTAATATAGTCAGTAAGGGTTAATATTGACACAATTTACTTTCAATAACACATATTTGGTTACAATGCTTTTTTTCCAAATATTTCAATTAATGATAAATTCATTAATTTGCACAACAAATTATCTGTTTAATACCTGACAGTAATTATCTTTTATACGTAATTAAAATATTCAATCATGCTTTCGTGATAATAAATTACGTTACTAAGTGCATTTTATGTGTGTTCACCTATGTGAATTGGAGAGATAACAGCAAATACGGAATATAGGCGTCTACTTGTAAATTTTCGACGGGGCGAGAATTGAGGCGCAAGTTGAGGGTGGGTATCGACAGCTGAACAATAGATTACCCAACACAAATTTAGTATTCAGTCAATGTAGTCACTACGTATAGTACATATGCATGTCCTATATAATATTATATGAGTGTATTACATATTTACACAAGGGTGAAATTATGCGTACTCCATATATCAACCCTGAACGCATCTATACACTTATACATGTGCAAGTTGAGTTATTGTCGGATGAAATGCAGTTATAATGTCAATATCATATTCTGAAATACGATAATAATTTAGCTCAAGTTTTCGTACTTTAAATATTTCATATAGATGAAGTACTGGATGCAATATACAACATGGAATAGTTGATAGTTAAAATCGTATCACTTATATTATAAGAAGAAAATTTTAATTTTAAGAAATAATTGAAATGTCCTTCACTTTCCACTTTTAATTAATAATTTATATAAATAAGTATTTGTTGAAAATTTAAAGGCAATTTACATGAACATGACCAAACAAAGCACCACTAATAAAACTTATAGAACGCATTTCGAGTTGTTTGAAATACGAAATATAAAAATTATACTTGGTAATAACGTTTATTAGAATAATTGGAGTTTAAACAAAGTAATTATGCATTTTCGGTTTTTTTCCTTGTTCTGTTTTGTCAAATAAACTAAAAACCAGATTTATTATTTTCAAACTTGATTGTTAAGAAATGGAACAAAAAAAGCTTACAATAGAAACATACTATCTCCAAAAATTTCTGGGAAAACTTGCCAAAAATCGCTACACTAATGTAAAAAATTGATGACAGTAAGATAGGTACTTATTTATTGTTTTTTTTAAGTAAAACAAGTACTTGCAAATATAATTGTAATTAACGATAGAATCAGGATCACGGGTAATTGAATAAAATAGTTAGATCAGTTTAAACTATAATTGATTTGCAACGTTTTGTCTTTATTCTTAAGACTTTATTACTCGTGATCCTGGTTCTATCGTCATTTATATATCTGGAATTGAAACTTATAAAGATAATTGTTACTAAATATGTGAAAAATATATTTTTTTTAAATATTTTGTCATCATTAAGGATTGAATTTCATTGCATGTAACTAATAGGTAATAAATTAAAAATATAGCATAAAATATTATATAATGGATTTATTGAAAGAAAAATTATAAGGCTTATTTCCAAAAACATATTTCGAAAAATCAAGGTGATGGAAAGCTTGTCGTCGATTCAGCGCACTTATGCACATCATACAATTACAGGTTTATCAACGAAACTTCGGTTACACGATGTAAAAGATTTGACGAAAAAAGGGACAAGTTTAAGTCATTCTTTTCCCTTCAAAAGTATCGGGAAGGTTCACAAATTGGAAATACTGTAGAGATATTCTTTTCAAAAAAGTTACCCAATAAAAAAGGTTAAGAAAATCTTACCAAAAGGAACAAAATGTTAAAGAACTTAATGTTAAGTAACTAGTTTATTGTTGTCTGTTAATTGATCAGATACAGAAAACAATGGTAAAATAAATTAAGAAAAATCAAGTGTTGCTTTATTATCAAGGTTTTCTCAATCAATAGAAAAGCACTGGGAACTAGTAAAGAGAATTACCATTAGGTAAGGGTGTGATTTTAAAATTTTGAATCAATATATCAGTTCGGAAAGTAATTTCGTTTTTTCTCGACAGAGGTGTATTTTTCGCACTAAACTTATAATTAAAGCGTATATTCAATGTATGGTTTGAGAGCTATATAGCCAAGCTTGTATGTGAAAAAGTGCAGTAGTTTTTGGGTGGTGTCCTAAATATGGAGGACAAAAATCCAGCATCTTCCAAATATTTAATATTTTCATTATAGAAAAGGTAAAATGCTGTTCAATCCAGCAAAAAATGAACCGATATAAAAATGATACAGAAAATGTATTGACAGCACGTTAGTGCCAAAAATAGTAAGCAAAATTTCGATTCGGCAATTTTTATGTCGAAGATGCACCATGGTCTGGAAGGCCGGTTGAAGCTGGTAAAGACCCAATGAACTAGTGAGTAACAGCATGTGAGATTGGTGAGAGGTAAAATTTATCAAATTCAATTGTTTATGACCACTTGAAAGGCCTATATTTAACATCAAAGCTTAATATATGGGTTCCCTATGATATTATGGGGAGAAATTTGACCTCATACTAGGTTTTTTATTCGCTAAATGCTTTTACAACTTAAATGGAATACTCTGTCATACCTATTATTCTATTTCCTGATTCTGCAGGTCTCCATCGGCTTATTATTTTTTTTGGTCACTGAAAACTCTTTTAGACGGTAAAACTTTTATTTCAATTAAGGAAGTCAAAAATCCAGATCAGTTTCTGGCCAAAAAAAAAAACTTTTTTAAGTGAAAATTCTGCCAGTATTGAACCCGAAGGGTCAATATAAAGTTTAATAAAATAATTATATGCTATACCAAAATTATCTTTCATTTTAACGAAACAAAATTGAAATTACATATTAAGACCTATATCAAATTAATTACTTGGGAAAATACCAATTTTTGATTCTAACCACGTAAACAGTTATTGATATTTAAAAAAGATGTTTCAAAACATAAAAATATAAAAATCAATAAATATAGTTCCACAAAAATAGATTTATCTACTGTCTATTATGAAACAAGTTAATTACTGTAATAGTGATCCAAGAAATACTTATCTAACTGACCTTTCATAAAATATGGTTAAAACTAAATTGTATTCACTTGAAATTACAGAACTGGAGTCCATGAACACTTAAACAATAAATTTTATACTTTTATAAGTAGAATTGCATCAACACTTTCAACATAACTACAAAATAATTGAACGTTATAACGTTAAATAAGTGTGAGATACTTACGACGATACGTCGTTTACTATAATACATTAATAATATGACCAATTGTAACTACATAAAAAAGGAAAATAAGCTTTTTATTAATAAATTTAATTTAAACTCAAAAAAATTAATTAATATGTCACAACAAACATATTTTTTTTAGTAAAATATTACCAACTCTTGATTCACTTCAAACAACAATTGACAATTTCTTCCACCGCTTACGTTTGGTTAATTAATCGTGTATTCATATAAAATGAAAACTCATTTTCTTTCGACGTTTTAAATTCACGTAAAAATAAAAACGTATGTGGTATTAGGTATTTTAAAATAAAATAGACGACCCATGTCATTTCCACACTGACAACACTCTATCCCAAAGTGTATGTAGACAAAACCAAAACTAATTTGAGAGTACTTGAGACTCTTTGAAAATAAACTGCTGAGAATAATTGTTCCGACTTCCTGAATTGTTCAGGATTAATGAATAACGTACTCAATCTAATCACATGCGATGTGTAAATTTAAAGTATAATAATTTATAAAAAACGAAAATGGCTGATTTTTTTTCTTTTTGTGGTGAATAATTTAAATGGTGAAAGCGTTTTAGTTGGGCTTATGTTTCTTGAGTTACTTTTGGTGTTTTCTTAAGATTACAATAAAAAATGATGCAACAGATGTTTGGAGTGATTAATCAAATTAATTTGTGTGAATTGAAATATAAAGTGCTTGTTGCATCGTTTGCCAAGAAAAAAAAAATAAAAATGGATTTTTTTTGTCTACCTTTTAGATATATTTCAGTATTCACCAAAATTAACATATCAAGTTTAGTTAAAAACATCAAATTCAACTTCCAAATTCAATTTTTCTTTTAAAATGATGTTCTACAATTCTTTTAAAGTCGAATAATAACTTCTTAGTTACTTCTGGAAGCTTATCACATTGCAAAATTTTTGAAAAATATAATTAAAACTTAAATACGAACTCTTAAAACTTCTCTATTCTACTTGCTTTTTGAAAATTTGGAATTTTCTTTAACAAGCGTTTACTAATTTGTTAAAAATTTGCTAAGTGGATAATCTACTTGTCAAATTGACTCAAAATTTTACTATGTGCCAAATAAATTAGCAACAAAGAGCCAAATTAATTTTGTCGTTTAATTGTGTTATTCTTTATCCTTCAAAAAAATTTATCCTAAAAATATAAGACTAAATCAAGTGTTTCGACTATAAAATTGAACTATTTCAATAAATTTAATCGCTTTGAAAATGAAACATCCAAATATCTTCATCGAGATGCGATTGGCTGATATCTGATAATCTCTTAATACACTCAGGTAATTACGCAAAGTAAATAGACATTGTTAACTTATTGATATCAAAAATTAAACATTTTGTATAGGAATCTTCCTCTATATATTCTCTTTGTATATATTTTCCCTCGGATATGAAATATTTTACGGACATGTTTCTTTTTTCTGTTTTCTGCTTAATAGTAGATTCAGTTTCCTACGTTGTTGAATTCATCCCCCTAGCGTCGTCTATCTCTGCTATAGTTCTTCAAATTGTGGTAGTTCTCTCCTTACATCCAAAATTCAGAATCTTAATTCCTTTTAAGTATGAATACTTTTCTTTGGAGAATACGACCCTAGTGTTAGTCTTTCTTCTTTTTCTTAGTCATATCGATTATAATTCTTTTTTTGCTTAATTTCCTCAACATTTTCAAGTTTGTGGGTCAATCTATCCATTTAACTTTATTTTTTCTTCAATACCACATTTGAAAAATCTCCAGATACTATTAGGTTGACTTCTCGACTAGAAAAACCTCATAAAGACTTGTTGGGATCCGATTGGGTTCCCAATTGGGAACCCAACATTGGGATGTAATGCAAAACTGAAAAAGATCCCAACAGGACTAGTCCTATAGGATTTCACTAGGGTAACCCCAAACAGTATCCCAATTGTAGGTATACCTCACAGAATTCTATTTTCTCACAGTGTCTATTTTCATCAGTCCGTTCAGGTAAATTTTCAGTACCACTAGAACTAGATGATGAGTCTCGAACATCATTAGCAGCTTGATTATCTTCATCTTGTAACTGAAATGTTTCCCGATGCCGTCTAGTTCTCAAACGTCCTAGCTCACGTCTAACATATTCACGGTCACCAATAGACATTTTTTATACACACTATTTACACAGTTATAAAAAGTAAATAAAAAAATTACCAACAACTTATAATAATTAAAAATAATAATATTTGTGGTTTAACAGAATAGATGATAAAATTCAGATCTCAGCTTTTATTTTTTTAAACAAGAAGACAATTCAGGTTGTTTAAGATTTAAATTTTAAATGAAAGAATTAAAACTATAATAATATATAAGAATAATAATAATAATAATAATATATAAGAATTAAAATTTTACTTATTTAATTTAAATTGAAAATATTTTATTTTTGTAAATCAAGAAGCCTGATGAAGTTACGATAAGTAACGAAACGTAGCTAATTGAATAATAAAAATATTAAATTAAAAAAACGATCTTAAACAACCTGAATTGTCTTCTTGTTTAACAGAATGTTTAATTAATATAATAAATGATAATATTAATTTATAAAGCCACAAGAAAATTTTAAATGAAGGATTTGACCACTTTTACTACATGGTTTAACATAAATTTTAGGTTATAGTCATTTCAGAGAAACAAAGAGGGGAAAAAGAGCGAGAAACCCTATTTAAAATAAAATATTGAAGAGATCACTCAATGTTTTTATGTCTATTAGTTTATCTAAACATTAATATAATGTAAATATACAATTTGAATAAAACCAATACTTTTCAATTTTTGTCAACGGTTTTTTTAAACATAGTATTAAAAATAATTGTAACGATATAAAAGTGATACTTATGAAAATTAAATAAAAAACAAAAATATGAAAAAAATTATTATTTCGTTAAAAAAAATTGTATTGATGCGTTAATTTTTATGTTAGGGTATGCCGATGAGTTTCCAATCATATCCCTATTGGGTCAACTCGAGAGCGAGATATTAATTTTAACGTTGATCTTGCCCAACAAGTTCCCAATTATATCCCAATTGGGTAAGCCCAACCACAATTTTTTCATCTTCATAGTGAGCTTACCCGACAGGTAACCCAATAGGGCTTGCCCCATCAATGCCCAGTTGGGTCCCTACATAAGCATGGGGACAATTTCTAGTCGGGTTGATTGTGTATTTATTCTATAAAGCGTGAAGTTTGTTTCTATTTAATGGTTACATTCTGCTATGAAAAATATGTAGCAAAAATATATTGATCTAAAATAAACATCAAACTAATAATATTATGAGATAATGAACGTAAAAGGTATCGGAAAAAGGACATCTTTTTACCTAATTTTCTCTGAGAAAATCATATTGTACATTCGTTGTAAGATTTGTCTTGGAAATCTTTTGGTACCACTAACAGATCTTATTGTTTCTCTTCCTCTACGTTTAAACTACTCTTATAAAATTTATCATTTAAGACATAACGATGGCTATCTCCTTTGTGAATTCAATTGAATGTTTTAAACGTTATTAAATGTTATTAAATGTTATTTAATGTTATTAAAGGTCACCTAAAAGTTTAGAAATTATTTTAAACATTTAACTTGGTTGTTGTTAAATTTTTGGAGATTTCGTTATAAACATATTTGGAAAGGAAATTGGTCAAAAAATCATAAGAATTTGAGGACTTACAACTACTTCAACTGCTTACAAAAGAATTAAGCATAACTACAAAGCAATATTTTGGAAACCAAACTAAGTTTTATTTTTTTTTTTTCAAAATAATTAAAGAAAAACATGAAAACAAGTTGTCAATGTCATAAGATTGCAAGGGATAATGCTTGTACATTGCTTTTATTTATTTTTTTTACAATCCATGTACTTAATACCATGTATAACTTTGAAATTGAGATAAAGCTCAAATGAAGTATTGACGTCAACAAAGGGTGTCTTGTTCACGTCGAATTATAACAATATGTTGAATTTCAAATTATATTGATCAATATGATATAAATTAGCTCATGGGTTCTGTAACTGTGCAATACAGAACATAATGAACTATGAGTGCAACGACAATATCTCGATTAATCGGCAATGCATCTATTGAAAGCTTTAGGATGGATTCGCTTATAGCCGAGTTCTCTGCGGACATTCTGATAGTGTCAGTGATGTCACTCCTTTGTCTTCCATCACATGAAGGATATTATTCCCATATACCATGTTCTAAATATTTAATTAAATAAACAGCTCAAGATGAAAATTAACACCATACAAACAAAGCTTAATTGAACAAACTACACCTATATTAAAAATATTTGCGAAAGCTCGTAACATATGGGAAAAATAGATTATATACATATAAAATAAAGAAAATCCTGATTAAAATTGTAAAAATATCGTCCATGCGGCTTTATTTTCCAATAGTGGTAAATTGTTTGTGCACTCGATCGTGAAATGAGAATCGCTTTTAAATTATCATGGATCGTATGTGGTGTAATGAACATGTGTTGTAATAACTACTACTGTAACGATAACGTACATATCACATATACATATTTCTATTATCCCGCGAATATTGTAAAATGTGCAAACTCGTAAATGGACGTTAAAATCAGAGGAGAGAAAATCACATGGATAGTTTAAGGCAAAAAATAATATTGTGACTAGTAAATCGGGTGATTGATAATAAAATGATTAAAGTAAACGTATGCATAATTACAATGCAATTATTTGGTTATTCTCATTTTTTTTTATGCTTTTATTTCAACAATGGAAAAAACAGATTTCTGATGCATTGAATTATAATAAAAGATGGTACATTTATTGCGAAATGAAACTTTTCATATACAAACTTTTAAATTTAAATCCCATAATAAATACATTTATTTATATGGATGTTCTCGTAATAACAACATATACTTTTATTATTAAAGTGGAATTGTTAACAATTAAAACTTTTCTGCTCACGATATTCCACCAATTAGTTGAAAATTAAAAGAACAAAATAAATACGAGTAAGGTATTTAAAATCATTTTAATAACTAATAAAATCATCATTTTGTTTATAATTTATGTGATTATAGAAATGGTTATACCTGATTTACTTTTTTACATTTATTAGACAAAGCAAACAATTTTATAATTAAAAAAAATTAAATTAGTGAAAAATAATTTATTTTCGCAATCAATGGAAATTGAAACACTTATTTTAAATACCATGATATTGGTAAAATTCTAATCCAATTAAACATTAATATCAATAGATATACCTAAAATACAAGTGATCAAAAATCCTATTAGGTTTGTGTTATTATACTGTAACGTGACGTCTCAAAACTGTATTGAAATGACGTTTATTCGTTCTTTTAATTTCTTTTGGAAATAAATAATCACTTTCATACTTAACAATCACTTTTTTTATTACACTTATATACACTTTTTATTACACTTGTCAAAACAATCACTTAAATGACAATAATCACTTTTAATTCAAATCACACTAATAATCGCTTTATTGTAATGGAAATTCAAAATGAATTTCGATACAGAATTGTCAACTGTCTTGAACTGAGCGCCTTATATACCCGCAACCCAACATTCTAGAATGTACTCCATTGTTCGTTAATGTTCCATCACTTACTAGATGTTTCTAGAACAATCTATATGTGAACTCGCATTGATCGGAGAGAGAAATAAGTTACTCAGCCAATCGCGTGCCGGCAAGGCACAAAGAGAAAGACATACTTTGTCCTTTTCTGTCACAATACATAGCTGAGATTTGAACTTTAAAAATTGCTACAATTAATCGTCTGGGGGTTTTCGAAAAGAATTTGCATAAGAGATTGCTACAAGTACCTAGAAAATTGATGCAGACTTTATGCTGTTCGGGAATCATTTACTACCATTAAGACAAGGAAAATATCGTACCTAGAGCGCCTTATCAAAGAAGATTGATACAAAAGCCTCCCGCTCATAATCAAAGGTAAAATCGGGGACCATATAAAATGAAAGAAATTAGATGTCCTTGTTGAAGAACAAATGCATTTATACTTGTATATGTAGTGCTAAAAATTAAGATCGTTAATTTAGATTAACCGAAGACCGCGGAAAATTCGCCAATGTAATTGCTATCATTCGAGGGACCTGATATGGCATTCAAAAAGAAGAAGTAGAGTACAAGTTCCAAACATAAACAATGTTCTTTGTCTTTATTTTTTTAAGCATTTGTTTATGACATTACTTTTAGATTTGTAAGGACTATGAAGAGGTCCCAATGAATATTGAGATTCAATTACATATAACCTTAATACGCCCAGTACAAACTATAGCACATACGTAACTCGGGACGAACTAATATGGGTTCTAACTTTTATGTATATAGTAATGTTTAAATATAATTTACTTATTATGGAGTCTTTTTTGGGTCCTTTTTCCTAACATAAAAATAAAACAGTGAATTTCATAGTTGTTATTTGAAATTTGGTTTTATAGGAGGAAAAGAGCTACTTGGAACTTCAACTTTTAAACTCATGTAAATAATAAATGATAAAAAAAGTTCCTGGATCTGTAGGAATTTAATATAAGTTCCAAATCAAATTTCTGATCCTTGGTTTGTCCTGAAGTTAGACAAGGGGTACCACGAAAAAATTCATATTTATTAAAGATGCCTGAAACCGAAAAAGTTTGGGAACCTTTTCTCTTCACCATGTTTGGTATATCATAATTTAGTCTACACGATTTTGGTTGGAGATTAGTTCAAAAATATGACAAAGGTTGTAAAAATTCTACTAATCGTTACCTTAATCATTAAACTGGGAAAAAATTGTGTTCATATCGCTTTAGTTTAAATCTTTCTAACATAAATTTAAACAACTATAAATCCTTATATTTCGTTTTGTAGAAAACGCAAACGGAAACAAAATTAATCTTCATAAAGATAGGAGTTGAACCAAAAGTTTTAATGATAAAGTTAGCAAAAAATAAATAATTTACTCGCTAAGTTAGAGTGTTTTTTTAACTATTCTCGAAATAAATATAAATGATTTTTTTAATTAAAATATTATTTCCTTTGAGTTATTAGTTCTTAGCGAAAAAAAAATGCATTAATTAAACGAAAATATGAAACTTTCCATTAGTGCGAGCGGAAGTTGAGAACTTACACTTGTTCATTTTGATTCATGAGATTTAAAATTAAATTATTTGATTATTTCATTACTTTTTGTTTTGCAAAAGTGTACAACTAAGAAATATAGCAGTAGCAAACGATTCAAATACAATAATTTAGTTAATCTTGCGAGTATCACAACAACACAAAGAAACTACACATTCATGTCTCCATTACCCCTGTGTTCGGTTTGAAATATAATTAAAATTAATGTGTAATTATTTACGTTAATAGTTAGGGGCTGCGAATCGATTGGCAAGAGAACGCAAAAGACGCAAGTGTAGCTTTAATATGGACTGGAATGCCAGACAATACTATTTAGTTTATTTCAAGTCATTACCCGGGCCACCAAGTAAATTCAAAACGGAATGTCCGGGAGCAATCTCGTCATGGAAAAATGCATTCCTCTTGTAATGAAACACGACCCTTGGATCAAGTTACGGTTTAACCTGTATCGTTTATGCACTAATTCGTTTCTGTAACAATTGAAATTTTTATGTGAATTTATAACATTCCAACTTTTCCGTTAGAATCGTTTTAACTTGGAACTTTGATAAATTTGTTTTCCTTGCTTAAATTAGGATGATTTAAACTTTGGTGATTCAATTGTTGGTGATCGCAATTTTGTCAGAATAACTACTAATCTGTGAACTATATATTTGGTTGAGATATCCCATTTTCCTCAAAATATGGAAATTGTTACATTTTACATATCTATTCGCATTTTTTCTTTTGTAGAAGAAAACCTTATAATCGCCAACTATGAACTAACCTATAGGCACTTAATATACTTATCAAAAAATATTACAATTATGTTTATTTTTTGTACTAACAATCGTGCAAAATATACCTGATGAAGGACAAATAGCTACAGTGGTAACTCCATAATTAGGAGGTAAAACAGGGTTCGAATTTCTTATCGAACAAATGGCAATTTTTTTTGATTTTTGGATATTGATGAATTTAAATTCATTTTAGATTTTAAAAGCTCTAAGAATAAATTAAAAAAGTTTAAATATCCTTGTTTTACCGTCGATTTTATATAATTGATGCAAAATAATTTAGGCAAAGTTTTGCTTTAAAAATAAATTAAAGAGTACTGCGGTTTTCGAACTAATAACCACCGTGAAAAATCTACTTAAAGGGAAGTATAAGTTCATGATTAATATAATAATACGAATTGCTTTTAATAACGTTTCAAAATAAAGCAAAAATAGATTTCTGGGTTCTACGGTTTTGAAGAATTAATCTGACATCTAAGTAAACCTACCAAACCTACTATGTTTTACGAATGGTCTAATTACAAAAAAGTGTTTTATGAACTATAATTTGCCATGAAGTCGTTGACGGCCATAACGTGAAACAACAAAATGTAAAGAGGCTAAAAAATTCTCATATTAAAACCATTAATAACATCCTCCATATTTTCAGCAAGTGTGATTTTTTGTTTGGGCATTTTAGTGTTGATATCTGATACTTTCAAATATTTTGGTACAACAGTAAGAGATACAAATGAGTAGAAAGAAAAAAATTATACTAGAATAGGGAAAGCTAAACTTTCATTCAATAACATGAAAAACTTCTTTAGGAGTGGGACTCAATCTCAATTCTAAGGTAAGATTCTTAAGGTGCAATGTAATTATTGTATTGCTGTATGGCATAGAAACCTGGATATACAAAAACCCACGATTAATGAGGTAGAGGTATTAGACATAATAAATATCGGTGGACTCTGAAAATAGGCTGGGAGAAGAAAATTTCAAACGATAATGCATTTCAAAAAATGGGCAATAAAAAGGAAATTCAGAGGCCTATATCGATGCGGAAGCTTTAGAAGCTTGGTTATAGTAAATGGTTTAAATCATAATATAAGGCACAAATTAAGAAAAAGGAAGTATAGAACTTACAAAATCGACCTGTTTCGTGGTGCAACTTCAAAAGTTAAATTGGCCGTAATGAATTTCAATTTTCTTCCTCCAATTTCTAAAAAAAGAAACATGAAGTAGAAGATATGAAACGTGTGTCCACAAAATTTCCAAACTATTGAACTTCTTTTAAAAACAGCATAGAATAAGGGTATCTGATGAAAACTTATAATAAGACAAAGCATTACATTGCTTGCTCAAAAGTTGATTCTGATTGGCCATAACCTAAGTAATGATAATGAAGTCATATAGTGGTTCTATATGAAATTTTCTGATCCTACACAATGTTTATTAACGCCAGTTGCGAGACGCAATTTGCAGCTGAGCAATATGGGCTAAAGTGCAATGAAAAATATGGATAAACGTCAGAAGAAGCAATATTTCTCAATCACACTGTATAACTCTATAAGATGATCAAAGATAATTATAATTTTCTGTGCTTATGAGAGATTTGTATTGTATAGTCTAAGAAGCCAAAATAAAATACTAAATTTCTTAAAATGGAAAGCGTTAAAGCATAACTTCCATTCATCCTTATTTATTTCCAAAGCTGACGAAAATCACGAAAAAACAAAAAATGCTGGCCAAATGTGGGTTTCGGGATTTATTCAAGGATTGATTTTGATTCATAATTTCGGATACTTTTTAATCATACATTGTATTTGAGAATAGTAAGTTTTAAATTAGGATATTTGAAAACGAAAATTATTCATATATTATGTGAAAAATTTGAATTTATATGAACCGAGTCTAGAATTTTATATATTAATATAGATATGGAATGTCATTTTTATATAAGCGTAGATATGGGTTAAACCAGAATACAGATAGCATGCGGTCGTCTTAACTGACTCTTGGCATAAAATGTATTTAGAACATAACGTCATTCATTCAAAAACTGCATGCTAGAATAAAACATGCATTTGCCATGAAATTGATATTTTGCATTTGTTGACATTTATATAAACTGCATTGTTAAAGCAGGTCAACAATTTAAATGACATCATAGCAGGCGAGAGTCCACGCCCGAGAAAGGAAAAGGTTCCATAGATGGTACAAGAAAAAAATGTTCTTTCAATAATATCTTATTACCTTTTAATAACAATTTTTAGAAGTAATTATATCGATAAAGTATTAGTCGTTCATTTTCAAACGTTTGCAGCAATTGAGCTTATTATTGTGTGGGTTTTAAAGAGACAGGTTCTAACCCACATCAGGGATGTACGTTTTTAATTAAATACTTCGCGGTACAAAGGATTTTTTTTATTCAATCTAACGCTGTAATTAAAAATGTTTTTTAATTTAATTTAAATTTGTCAACTTACGTAGTTTGCGTGAACTGATGAAAGTCGAACTGTTCCCGTAGACATTTCGCTTGAACACTATTGTTGTATGGGGAATTTCGTAGGCTTTACATCGAAGGGATAATAAACGGTGAATGTCAATGGAATGAATAGACACCATTATTAGATATAAAATGCCCCATAACCCTCATGAAGTTTACCTCGATTAGTTGTCTAGTCAGAGGGAATTTATTGAGTAACGAGAATTCATTCACTATTACAATAAAATTGCAGCGAAAATCCAACATTTTTTTTCGAAAGATTCCCCCACCGTTATACCAATTTCGTTAATTATAAAACAAATAATAAGAGTAATTTAATTAAAGTTTTCTTTGAAATGTTTAATTGTAATAAAAATTAAATGCCTGTAATGCCTTGTGATATATCTAAATGGTGCTTTACGGAAGAAAAAATATAAAACCAATTATTTTTTACGCAAACGGAAAGCTCAGCTTGAAGCGATGTAAGCACTTATTTCCCTTGACATTGATTCTTTGTTCTGGTCTGACACCTTATTATATTAAAATCTTATTCTATATTTGCTTTCGGAAATGTACCCTTGAGAAATTAATAAAAATGACAATGATATTTGGAGAAAAATCAACATTTACTTTGTTGGCAATTTTAATACTCTTCAATGCAAGTTTCTATATTAGATGCTCATTGCGCTTAAGAGTATTGCTCTTTTAGAACTATGTAAGAGTTAAACTTTGTAAGCATTGAATTTTATATTTGAAAAGTTTGATTTTTCTAGCGCATAATATTTGTGAGTATTTATCGTGCTTAAGGTTTCAACTTTAAATGGCTAAATTTTTAAATCTCTTCAACGAAAACAATTTTTATCGCTTTAGCAGTTTTTATCTATACTTAAGGTTAGTGTTTTATTATCTACTCATTTATAAGTTAATTTGTGTTATGAAAATATAAAATTTATAAATACATTGATTTTTTTTTATTAATATCATAGTTTCTGATTTTGAAGGTTCCATAAGTAATCTATTTTAAAACTTCAATTATTACAGAACTAAAGCAATAATTATCATAAGACCTACGTAATTAACGTTTAAACTCTTTTCAAATATAAAACATATTGACGAAAAACTATTATTACAGTGCTTTTCTTTTATCTATAACTAGGGTAGCCCAGCAAATGTCTTACCATCGGCTTACATACATATATTATAATAGTTGCAGACAAATTGAATTTTTTATTTATATTTTCAATAGTTAATTAAATTTAATCTTATATATAAATTGACTATCTTACCGTCCGTGCGTGCAGAAATTTGGCTATGCGCATGCGCTCTGTTATCCCCACTATCCAAACATGCCTATTTGCTCAAACCGGCTATTTACCAAATTTGTTATTATTTTTGTATTTTTGTATTTTTTTCATAACAACTATTTACGTTTGTCAAAATATTATTACTCAAGCACATTAAATAATTATTTACACACCCGATGGTACAATTTTTTATGAATTTAAATTTATATTATTTGTAATAAAAGCGCGACAAATAGTTAGCCAGTTGTAAATATTCGCTTTTAACGGACTTTGATTGATTATTGATAATTTCGATTGTTTATTAAACATTATCCCTTACAAACTTTGCTACCGTTTTTCACTCTTAGGGGAGAAATTTTCAAAAACCCTTTCTTATTATACATCTGCATCGTATAAGGAAAACACTTTCCAAATTTCATCGACACAAATGTGCACTTATATTTGAAAATACAATGTAAAACGAAAAAAAATAATGACCTTTATTTTTTAACATGACCGTTAACATGACTAAATAGCTATTCGATTTCGCACATTTGGATGTTATACATACAAATTGTTGGAAATAGGTGAAAAGCGTGGAAGTAAATTCGAATATTTTTTTTTTCAATAACAATAATTGATTTTCAAGTTGCTCTAAATACCGAAAAAAAGTTAGTATGGAAGATTTTATATTTGCATTGACAGTGAAATATATGGCAAAAAATTGCTACCTTAATGCTTTTCAGCCGAATATATAATTACTGCAGATCACAACCATTGGTTCATAAAAATAAATTTTAAAAAGTTTGATTGTTGAAAAACGAACCAATATTTAAAATCGCCTATTTGGTATAAGTACTACATAAGTATTAAACTTTCATACTAATTTAGTGAAATGACGTTATTTAAAAAGTTGTTATTAAAATGGTATTAAAAAAAAGACTTATATTTTATTTCTTAATATAATTTAGGTAAACTTTTTTTTATATTAACAACACTTTGATTATTAAATTTAAAATTTCGATTGTTGATAAACTCTACATTATCTCATTAAACATTTTATTGAGATAGAACCTTTAGTTGCGAATGCAACGGGCAACTACTAGTTTAAAATAAATGATTAATATAGATAATATTTACTTATCCATACATTTATATATTTCTCTTTAAGCCTCAGTAAAAGGATGATGAGAAAACTATCCCTGAACCTAACTACTGAAATAATGGATCTTACAAAAAAGCACCTAAATATAAAAGGACTACATGTGGATATTCCAGGATGCAGATTCTGCTAGGCAGAGGATGAAGCCACTTCTCATATCCTGTGGAAATGCAGTGGTCTAAATGAATGGAGGTATAAGAAACTAGGGATAACAAACCCTAGAACTGAAATAGGCGAAAAACACCTAGAACGCCGATTTCTGAAAATTGCATAGCTACTTGGCCTTAACTAGGTGAAATAGGGACACAGGAGACACAATATGCCCGAATTTGCAGAATTGAGACTTAACTAATCTCATCTTGGAAATTTCCACTTAATAAAAAAATAAACTTTGATATTTTTGGGACAGATATCTTCAGGCTCCTCATTACTAATAGGTGAAAGTATAATTCAGAGGTGATTGTATAATTAAATATTTGAATTCTGAAAAGTTTACAGATACATTTTCAGCACGCAAATGATTGATATTATATGGCAAAAATAGTTCTTTTATTTTGAGAAAAAATTAGTAAATAAAGTTACTACTCATTTATCACCAAAAAACTATGGTTTGTAAAGCAGTTGAATAGTTTTAGTGACAAAATATTTTATGAAAAGGGGCCGCCATAGGTTATTAAGAAATAGACAAGATTTAAGAGCATTACTCACACTCGCATATATTCGATATTAACTTTTAATTACCTTACAAAAATTAAAAGTAATTATGTTTGTTGGGAATCACAAATTTTTATTTAAGTAGTATTAATTCTAATCAATTTTTACTGTTGATTGTTTCGAGGATTCACCAATAATTGCATGTTTGTACAAGGGAAAAAAACAAGCAAGTAATAAAATGATTCATTGTGAAGATAGTTATGTAATAATAGCTGAAATTGTTCATATCATGTCACTGAAATTCCGTATAAGAACCTTAACAAGACAAATCCACAAAAACTTACTTTCTGGACACGGACAAGTTCAAATGTCGTGCACTACAATCGCAAAAACATTAAGAGCTATATTTGGCTAGATTCTAGAATATCAAGGGATGATAAAACAAGGGGTATGAACGACGTAATATTATCTTCGTTTTGTATCGATTTGTCTGACAGTTTTACGTCACGATTGCATTTATAAAACTTGAAAGCAAAAACTTTAAATATGTACAACTTTTTTTAGCAAACGGTTTTTAATACTTTCCGTAAAATATCATACTTTATGCACACTATGGTGTTTTTTTATTTAAATAACAATAACGCAATATTTAAGAGTCAATAAAGAATGGAGAAATAAAAGAAAATAATTTATAGAATATAAAATATGGTCACGTAAAGAGTTTAATATGAAAACTATAGCAGAATGATTGATATAATTTTTAAATATCGTAGAACAAAAAAAAAGTTCAAATGGTTAGTGTCTGGAACGGAAATATAACTAGAAAAAATAATCCATTATTTTCACGGAAACTGTTCAATAAATGTGCTAGAATTAATCACCGGAAAATGACATGAGCACGCACAGTCACCAATTTTTTATAGATGACACCACAAAAATGCTCAAAATAATCAATAATGCTAAAAGTTATAAAATATTTACAGCGATTTTATAATGGGAATATAAAGATTCAATTCGAGCACTTTTAATAATAATCGTTTGCGGAATATTTGATTGTTTTATTTATATTAATTGTGGAAAAGAGCAGAATTTTCTAGATTTTATTGTTATTTTCTTATTTGGACACCAAATTTTTCATACTAACCACTATACCGATAAATGTTCCAATTTATACAACGGTCAGTACTTATAACGAGGATTTCTCATTTTTCCAATGCAGCCATTGGATTTTCTTCTGGTTATAGCTGATTTCATTAAGCTAATTTTGAAAATCAAAAATAAAGATTTAATTATTATTCAAAATTTTCCTTCTCAAGTCAGTCACCTAACAAAACTAACTAAACTAACTAACTAACTATCCAAGTTTAGTTTTTCTATTTTTTTCATGTTAAGTAATTGGAAAACCAAAATAAATTGTTTTAAAACCAATATTTATTTCTTATTTATTATTTATAAGTTATTTACTGTCGTTTTATAACAACGAACATCTTTAGGGAGTTTAGGGCTTAATAAAATCCGTTAATTTAGAAATACTGAAACTTTGCTCGTTACAAGATTTGAATCTAATACCTACCGGTTTTGGAGCGGTCACCTTGACCATTCGGTCACCAGTAGGCTTATTAAATACTTTTGATGTATTTAAAATATTATTTATTGTTTTTTATAGTTAAAAGCCACAGAATTTCATAAAATCGATTTTAATGGATAAGTCGTAAAAAACCGCTCATTTTTCCATTCCAATCAATTCAAAAGATTTCATTCAAAATGTTTAGAAATCTTCCATAAACTATTTGAAAACTATTTTTAAAGAATTTTTTTATTTTTTCCTTGCTTAATTTTGATGTGATTGTTACAATTATTAACTTAGTAGACATAAAAAATCAAATATAAAAAATAAGGGAGATAGAAACTTTGTAGACAATACTTTGCAAAGTTATAAAAAGTTTAATATATGAAAAGATTTTCATTGTTATTAAACTTATTTTATAATGATTTTTTGTGTAAATGTGTAAAAAATCAACAAGGTAGGCAATACAGGTATGAGAAACAAAAACACTTATACAGCGATTTGGAATCTTCTAAAGTTTAGATACTATTTGTCATTATTTTTCCTAGTTATTTGAAATCCTCTCTTTCTGTTCTAAAATATTAAGATGTGGTGGTTAGAATCAACTTATAAAATAAATTTTATGACTCTTTTAAAGATTTTATAGTGGTAAGGAAACATAAAAAATATAGCAGAAAGTTTATACTAATAACAATTAAATTAATTTTTCATTTTTTTTTTTGAAGTCTTCAGCCTAAAGCTTACTGAATTCCGTAAATCTCTATTGGATTTCTTGTAAGCCAGGAAGCTTATATATTAGTATATATTAATATATTTTAGCAATTAGCGAACATTATTCTGTTCGATTAGTTTAGTACTTACCTAACTCTTATAGTCACCATACTGTCATATTGCATTTCAATTGAGAACTGACCAGTAGACGGGACTTAAAAATCATGGCTACGTATTGTGTGCAACTATAGAGTTGCCCATAAGTTTACGTTAAGTTAGTATTATAATTTTAATATACCAATTTATGATTTGAAAGAAATTTGAAATTACTTTCCAAACAACCAAATAATAAACCACAATTGTAAATCATTGAAATATATACTATGTTAAAACTCAAAATTACTTTACTAAGTATCAAAAAAAAACTTATTTTTATTCATAATTAAAAAAACAATTTACTCATTTAAAAAAAATGAGTTTTGTAGCACTATGAATCTTTTGGGGAAACCAGATGATGTTACAGATGCTACAGATGAAAATTACAGCTAGCTAACAAAAAACTATCCTTTAAAATTCTTACTTTAAACCAATTATAAATTTTCTTTGAAAATAAATTCCCAAAAATCCAAAAACGTTCCCTATTTTATAGTGAGTACATTATGTGACCTAAAAGCTCTATACTGTATTTGCGATTGTTTTTTTTATAAAATAGTTGTACTTGAAATACTCTTCGAACATAAAACATACATTTGATCCGTTGTTTGTATTTAAGTCCTTTGATACTCGCGTAAATCATTCACATACATTCGAATTTATATCATACGATATACAAGTTTACAAATCTTGTTTGAGTTTTGTGACAAACTCGAATACACAATGAAGTTTATCTTATTTTTATAAAAGATTCTTTGTTATACTTACTTTATAACTAAATCAATGCTTATGTACATGAAATACTAAAACAATATTATTTATCAAAATCACAGTACAAGAAATGACTAAAATTTCAACCAAAAACTATATTTTTTCAAGAAAACAACGTAAATTTCCAAGAGCTTAAAAGCTTTGGTATTTTAAGTGAAAGTTGTACTAATAATTTATATCAAGTTTTACTTCTAGTGTGAAATTGAAAAGGCATTTCGCAGTAATATGGGAGAAGAAAAAACAAATCCCATTATCATATTAGATACATGGAAATGTAAAAAGTTTATAATATTCTCGAACGAAACTGAAAGATGATCAAAACTGGAACGGCGCAATAAGAAGAAAGGAAGAGTTCCGCAGGAAAATAGGCATCGCAGTTTCTATATAAGACTCATAAATAAAACACATATTTGTATTTAGAATATTCTATTTATTTCAATTCAGTAAACTAATACATATTTATGTAAATAATAGAGTCACAGTCTAGAAGTTTCATTTATTGACTAGAAACAATAATGTGTTTTAGAACATATATGAATTTATTTCCAGTAACTGTGGCAGAAATTGCTTCCTCTTCTGTAATAATATCACAAGCCCATCGTCATCATCATCATCATCACCGTTGTCGTTATTATTACAATTTCAATTCTTATTGCGCCAGCCAGGAAATGCTAAAATGTTTTTCATTAGACGATTCACTTATCTTGTCTTTTGCATTGTTTTAGTAATGGGCTCGGGAGTTGGTTTGAAGGGTTGAATTTTTGGAAAATTGATAAGATAAGCGGTGAAAATTTCGTTGTTCTCATAATGGGGAGAAACGTTCCGGTTCTTTAAAGCATCATGTGGATCCATATTCGGTTCGTTAATTACAAACGATTGCGTACTTTTTAAAGTATTTTGAATGTTTAATAACATTTTCGGGCGGTGGTACTAATTGAAAATATATTCAACATTTAGCAAATCGGATTTAATTAACTCGTTTTTTGAAGGTTGAAGTAAAGATTTAATTAAAACTTAGAATATCAAGTTTTACGGTCATAAATTGATAATTAATTTGTGTGCATAATTTTACACAAGGTATCAATTTTTAGCAATTGTATTTTTAATTTTAAACATTAACTTTGGGTTTTCTTTAGTCTAATTTCAAACTAACGGGATAGCTAAAGTAAAATTCGAACAAAAGATTTAAAAAAAATCTTGTAAAGCAAATTTTAAAATTTAACAGCCAAATTAAAATGGAAATTCAACTTAGAAATAAAACCAATGCTAAACATTTAAATAAAGAACCACTGGTTTTACAATTTATTTTTATTCTTAAGGTTCCGTACCTGAAGAAAGTACAAGGAACTCTTATGCCATCACTTTGTTGATCGTCTATAAATCTGTCGATCAAGATTATATTTACCTCAAAAGATTTCATTTAGTATCAAAATGAAATTGATATCAGACACAACCAGCTATTATCTTGTAAATTTACCAAAAAAAAAATATTTAACACAGTCGAAAATTACGTTAATTTATTTCTAATTTTATCACTCAAAAGTAGTTCAAAATCATCTGAGTAGATATCTCAAAAATTTCACGATTCAAATATTCACCAATAGTCTGGCCGTATTGAACGTACTAGTAAAATCACAGATCTGCTCTAAACTAACTTTGGAGAATAAAGAAATCTTCAAAACCAGGCTACCAGAAACAAGGTTAACTTGGGATGAGTACCTGGCCATTAGAGCTTCAAACGTAATGAAAAAGCTGATGCCTTTGCCTAGAAAAAATCCCAATCACTCTTCACAGGTCCACAACCTGTACTTGGAGTTAAAAGAAAAATTATCAAAATGAAATACTGAGTCCTACAAGAATACAGGTCAGAGTGGTAACGGGTCTAATAGCCGACCACTGAGGAATGAAGAAACACCTGCATACAATTCTTCCGCCCAGGAACTGAAATTATCGGAAAGCACCAAATGCGACGAGTGCTAAGGTTTGCCCAGCTGCTTGCTCTTAAATAAATGTAGGGACCCTGGAAGTATAAAAAGGCCTATGGCTGCAGTGTTGAGACTCCACTAACCTCATCGTGGAAAACATAACTTAATAAAAAAAACTTAATATCATAAGAGAGTTTCCGTTTGCCTTTAATCATAAAATTTGATAAATAACTAAATTTTGCATAAAAACATACTTCAAAAGAAACAGGCATAATTCTTCGAATTGTGATTCTCTTTGTAAAACAATTTGCCTATCTGTATACTTTTTTAAGAACGTTTAAGAACTCTTAAGCCCCGTTGTTCATTATTCTATGTAATTGATACACTAAACTTAAGAATATTTTGGTTTTTATTCCATAGGGTGAGCCAATAAGAGTATTACTTTACCTTTCATAAAACCTTCGGTTTTGACCTAAATAAATTCAAGAACTTTACGTATTTAAAGTTGAAATATGCAACTATTGTTTTAACAAACTGTAACTCTAATTGAATAAAATAAATGTTGTCAATTATGTAAATAATTTCTTAGAACCAGAACATTAGTTTTAAGGAACACAAAAGAATGAACTTTTAATAGTGTGAAATCAAATATATTCCAATTAGCTAGAGTATACTGAACAAATAAATCAATGAATCACTAGGATTACTAATAATTTCGCTAATTTAATTATAGAAACAATTCTCGCATTATTATTATACAATTAGAAAATCAACAACAACGAACACAACCATCCATAAAACATCATTTCACCCAAGAAACCAAAAAATGGCTGCTTACATCAGTCTAGTGTACAGAGCAATCAAGTTCCCTCTTAGCACCAAAGCTCGTGAAGAAGAATTTAAGATAATTAAGCACATAGGCACTACTAACGGATACAATAGCTCAATCGTAGACAAAATAATATCAAAATTTACTAAATAATCCATTCTTCCTACTCCACCAAAAGAAAACAAAAAATATATACTCGTAAAATCAAACTTCAATAATATATTTAGTTTTACAATCGCCAACTTTCTTAAGAAAAATAACTTCAATATGGCATTTTCAACAAACAATAGCATGATGAAAATTCTTAAACCATTGGAGAATCGGAGAATCGCAACGGAAAATAAAACCGGAATATATAAAATTTAATGTGGTTCCTGTGAAAAATTCTACGTTGGCCAAACTGGTAGATCTTTCGGAACAAGATACAAGGAACATACACCCAAGAAACCTACTTCAACGACAACTTAAAATTTTACAAAGCACCTTTATGACGAAAATCATCAATACTTAAAATTCGAAACAAATTTTAAGCCACTACATATTTGCAAGAATGGATCACATATGATCACCCTGGAAGAATATGAAATAAACCAAGCCCACAAACACGACCCAAATAACATCCTTAACGACAAATCATATAAAATAAACAACCCATATGATTTTTTTTTACAACTGGCAAATAATCATTACCTGATGATGGCAGTCAAAAACTATTGAAACGAGTCGTAATAAAGAAGAAATTGCGTCAAAGGACATATATTATTATTCATTAATTTATTAATTATGACTCGGAATTAAATAAAATATGTATCAATGTTAAACAATCTCGTTTATTTATTAGATTTATTTAGCAATAATGGATTTTGATCAAACCCAATTGGAAGCAAGTTTATTTTGATTGAAGGAAGAAATTAAATATTCGCAAATCACAAAACAGTAGGTACGTATACCAGCGCCATACATTCATATGGTATTCGTATGAATCAGAATATATGGCAAATAGAGTTTCGTCGTATACATTGGCTGTGTTTCCCAATAGACAGTACCTACCACCGAATAATTGTGATGTGGAATATCCAAGACAATTTAAATTCAACAATAATGATGACATTTTCGACGTCAGCAACTAGTGAATGAGTCATTTTCTCTCGTATGAATGTTGACTGCGAAGCCGAAAATTGTACGGTAGATTTGTCATGAGTTTTGTCTGTCTACATAGAATGTCGCGCAGAAAATGAACGAGCAAAGATGAAGAAGAGGAAAATAAGGAAGTCGACAAAGGAGATCTTAGAGATGATGGTGGCTTCGATGACGATATAGAGGAGGTTGGTTGTTATTGATGATGATGGGAAGTCAGATGATTTCTCCCTTATTCTCTCGAGGGCTGTAAATTTGCTCCGCCTAGCGACACTGCCGCGTATACATCATAAACTATCGATAAAATGGACAATTTTGCTCGCACTTTGTTCTCTTACTATATAGAAAGTAATAGCCAAATAAAAGTGTTTTTAATACAACCATCAACGGCCACAATGTCTATGCAGGTCTTATATTTATGTGTGACTGCGGCGACATAATAGAGCTTTCAAGCTAATTCGCAATAGTTATTGATCTTAAAGTCCGCCAAATGGAAGGTATATCATTTTGTGACGCCTTGGAAATTCATCATTTATTTAATAAGATTCCACCGACAAACTGGCTTTTAATTTAATTAAATAGAACAAATTCTCCTCTAATAAGAAAGAAAAAAGCTTCAAACAAACAATTTATTTATAATAAAAAAAAAGCATTATCAACTGGTTGAAGCAATGACGATGCATGAGCTTTTCAAGAAGCGTTGCTGCATAATAAGATAAATTCACAAATAATTTTAATATTTATATAACATCCAAGCGATTTTTCGTTGCATGAAACTTTTATAATTCTATTTTATTTAGAACCAATCTTTGTCCAATTATTTGATACATTTTTGTTGTTATATATTTTGATTTAGGTAATAATTTCTTGTATGGTGTACCAGAAAAGAATGTCTTTTTTTAATACACAATTCAAACACAAAATTTTGTTACAACTATTGACTTTAAATCAATGAATTCTTCAGCCTCAATAATATCAACGTTTTGACATCTAGTAAATTTATTTCCATATTACTAAAAATCAATTGATTAGCAAGGAAAATACCAAAAAAATACATTTTGAACATCACTTAAGCTTTGAATTTTTACCACTTAGTAAATGTGGTAACGATTGAAATAAATAGAAACCCGATGAAATAACTTTGGACCATTACAGTGGGTACGGCAATATCACCTCCTCTTTAATTAATTAGTTTTTCCAGGACTTTTTTCTGCAAAGGAGTCTTGAATTACCATGTAGCAGCTTAGAATTTTATCTGTTAACAGTTTTTGGACACTTTTGGGTATTTGGCCAATCGATTAAGATTAATTGGGATTATTTGACAGGTCTTCGACTTTCTGGCATACATTTGGCACCATTTGCTCCCTTAACTTTTTATTGATTAAATTTTTTGTCACATTTTGTAGATACCAGTTGGAGAAATGAAAATTATCGAATTTAAACTTAAAAAAACTCATTTGGCATTAATGAACTTCTAATGCACTTAGATAAACATTGAAAATGTTTTTAGTAACAACTTTTTGTTGCTATCCTGTGAAACTCGATGAACATACAATACTGAATTTATATTCTTTCGGGTTTTTGATCTTACTATTACAATATAGATTTCGGAATAAAAATATTTTGTAATTTTTACTTAGTTGAGACTAATCATAAAATGTCTTTAGTACCATTTTGAAATAACTTAGAGACAGATAAATGGCAATTATATGACTATTGGTTTAAAAATTACATTCTTTTCAGTTACACCTATTATATCAGAAAACATTCAAAATCGACATTTTTTAATCATTTTAGTTTTGTATTAATGACTCGGACAAAATTTTTATTAACCTTTAATCAATCAAAGATTCCAGATTCAAAATTAAAAAACAAAAATAAAGACAAAGTTTAGTATTAATTAAACTTTTCAATATGAGCTGAAATTAATTTTAAATCAATAATTCGGTCTCTTGTTTAATTTTTTAAGCAATACTTTATTTTTCAATCGTCATTGTTACTATTTTCATGCTAAATATACATATCTTCTGCACTTAATTGCATTACAGTTGTTTCATTGTAAAACAGTTGTTCAATATTTAATTCGGATTCAACAGTATTTCTGTTTTTGCGGCATACTCGTACTTATCGTTACCATCTGAACCTTACTTCTTCAGGTTATCGTGATGACTCCTTTTCAAGCATCTGCACTACTTTGATGGAGAAAAGGATTCGATTGCATCCGTTATAATTGGATTTCTGTGTTCTTCCATAAATTAATGTAGATCAGGGGTTCCCAACCGATTTTAAATCATGCCCCACGTAGGCATTAAATCCATTAAATCCTGATGCTCCTTCGTGATATTTAAATTTTGTTATTCAAAATTTTTCGAACTTTCGCGGGAAGCAACCTTAAAATACCATTATCTCGGTATCTTAACAATCTTCTTAAAAACAAGTCATCCATGAAAGAGAAAATTGTAAAATGAAAGATCAATTAAATAAATAAAATTTCCATACATATTACTTACCTTTACTAATTACTAATGAACTATTAAACAACTTGCATTTAGCATTTCTCTGTTAAACATTGTACTAGGGTAAATTAATCCTGAAACAAATATATTCTACACCACTTATAATTACCGGATAAAACTACTTTTCCATTTGCTATATGCACTTTTGATTCTTGGGGATAATAGCCAAAACTAACCATTTTGTATACAACCAGACACTGTAACAAATATAGTGTTCAGATCAACATAGAAATGTTTGTATAAAATAGTATCCAAAATAAATTATGTTTGATATTAATAATATAAACGAATGGTTTTCTTTGGTAAAAATTAATTGACATTCATTTGCATTCCGAAAAAAATTAATTTGATTTTGGAAAATAACGTAATTATCGCTACTTAAGTCTCTAAAAAGTCAACAACAGAATAAAAAATATTTTTATAATTTATAATACTTTTTAGAAGTGTTATAGCGTCGTAGCCGCTATAACTCTTTTGCATCAATCGGTGCTGAATTGAAATTGTAATAACAATAGCTAATTAACAAAATATCATTTATAGTTAATTCGTTTTAAATTATAATGAAAATATTAGATTTACGCATTAAACAAATAATTCATGGATTACCAGTTAAATGTTCACCATATATTCATGAGAATTTCCTTCAACTGGATACTGATATATTTAAAACAATATTTGCATTAATTTGCAATTTCATTCCGGCATTTTATTATGTCATAAAATTTGCTTAACTTATAAATTACATAAACTTTCCCAACAAAATTGAAACGATCCATTATTTTCATAAAAATTTTCCAATTAAATGAAAAACGTTTTCAAGTGCAGACAATTGCCAATTTGACAATTTTTTTTTCCGTTTTAATGTTACGTTTTAGTTCAAAAGTTTTCAACTCAACTTTTTTTTTTTAATATTGGAAAAGTTTGTGTATTATAAATAAATAGTATCTATAGCAATAACCTATGGCATTCCTGTGCATGCCACTCATCAAACAGATTTATAGATTTGATTCGGTTTGTGCACAAAAACTCTATCATTGATTTTACTATTCTCTTGTATTTCAATTGAGCTAATGGCTTTTTCAAAGCTTTGCATACAAGCTGATACGTATGTGGGCAATTTTTTTTTTTGTAAACTCTTTATAACACATTATGTACGTATAGGCAAAAGTTAATGATATTACCTACATGGCTGTTTTCCCTACATAAAAATGACCTTATAAAAGATATACGTTTGCATACATTTAACTTTACATACAAATTGAAGCATTTATTTATAAACATATACATATTATAAACATTCATTTCTTTTTTGCCTCATTTGGCCTCAACGCTCAATGATATATTTAAAACTAAATATTTAAACGATTTCAAAATATTTTACAACTACCAAATACATTTAAATTAACAGTTGTAATAAACTTGATTACCATTTCAAATAGAAAATAACTAAATCCTTGATATAATCCGCACAGTGCAATTGACGAGCTTTTGAAAGATGGAAAGAAAATAAATTGAGATAAAATGAAAAACTTTTATTTGTCTTCTCTTATCTTCATTTATTCTTATAATTATAACATTAGAGACTTTGTTTAAATGACCAGAAAAGAATAAGAAGTCATTTTATTGGAGAATAATAGGGAGGAGGAGGAGGAGGAAAAAAGTTGAAAAACTACAAACTTGACATGTTATTTAAGATCACATAAAAGTTATACGTTTTCTTTACTCTAAGAAGATAAATGTCTTTGGTATTATAGTTGAAATTGAAAATCAAAATTCAAAGCAAGAAAAACTTATTAGACTTGGAAAATTTTGTAATTTTTTTAAGCAATGCAAAAATTTTAAGTTTTGATTCAAATAGAAAACAATATTTTTGTTTATGTAAACAAATAAAATTATTTGCAATAAAAATTAATCTTCTATACAAATGAAACTTTACTAGAATCAAGTAATCAAAACGGGCAACAATAACTAATTAACAAAGTTATAGAAACCAGTGAACGTTCTGGACTTAAGCTAAATATCCAAAAGATCACAATGAGAAAAATAAACAACTCGCAATTAAAAATTGGGTATTATAATGTTATATCTTTTCTGTTCTGTTCTATGGGGTAAAATCCTGGATTTTATCGGAGACATTATATTTACTGCCAACACTTCTCCTTCCTTATATTTTCTTCTGGATATATGAGATGAACTTTGCTACATTTTTCTGGATTCCTCAAGTCATGATCTAGGTTTTCCAGCTTTTTCTTCATAATAGTGGATGGATAATACCTCTTTTTCTTAACTTAATGTTCTCAAGAGTTCCTCGTTTTATGATCCATCCACGATAGTATGAGGACACGACAATAAAGTCATGGTTCGAAGGATTTTTTATCGGAGACATTATCCAAAAACGAAAATCCTTCGAACCATGGCTTTATTGTCGTGTCCTCATACTATCGTGGATGGATCATAAAACGAGGAACTCTTGAGAACATTAAGTTAAGAAAAAGAGGTATTATCCATCCACTATTATGAAGAAAAAACGGGAAAACCTAGATCATGACTTGAGGAATCCAGAAAGGTGTGGCAAAGTTCATCTCATATATCCAGAAGCAAATATAAGGAAGTAGAAGTGTTGGCAGTAAAAAAGTATCCTGGCTAAAAAAATTAAAGACTTGATACAACACAGTAATGGTCAACTTATTTTCAACAGAAGTTAACAAAGTAAGATTGGTCATCATAATCGATGACATATGGAACCTTATGAAAAAAACAGATACTTATTTGCTAGCTAGCTATTCCCAAGATTAAATAGATTCAATGGTAGTATTTGGAAACCTTTAGGGGTGACGACCAAACCAATACTGGTCATCCATTGAAAAAGAAATCCCATCTGCAAATACATGAATTTGGAGAGATATAGAAATGGTGGTACTTTTGCAAAGTATTTTGCTATAGTGTTCACGCCTAGGGGTTTTAAGAAACTACACTGGATATTGGGAAGACATTCTAAATTTTCTCTCGACGATAAACTGTTTCTGTACAAAGTAAAAACAATTCCAATTTGGACATACGGCATTGATTTTTGGGGCTCTGCCTGCAAATTCGGTATATAAATTATAAAACGAACTCAATTGAAAGTGCTTAGACAACTGGCATATACTCTTTGGTGGATATGTAATAAAATTTTGCGAACTGTAGTAAAGTTAAGACTCGTATCACCAAATACTTAGACAAAATATATTATCCTCTAAATCCTTGGATGACGTCAGCCCTGGAACTTCAACCAACCAGACGATTAAAGAGAAAAATACCACGTTACCTATCCAATGCTTAAAAGGCATACCAATGGGAGATTCCAGCTATCAAATTAGATAAAAATATCACAATCCTGATGGTCCATTATTTGTATATTAACAAAAAAATTGCTATTCATCAAAAATTATTTAAATTGTTAATACTACCGAGAAAAGTAAATTAAAAAAGGCAAAATACTTTTTTTATTCTAAAAAAATGAATATATTGAACCGTATTACATTAAACGTTGATTTAGTCTATTATCTTAGACGAGGATACTTAATAACGAATGTAACGTTACAATTTAAATTTAATTAGAAGAGAACCATATAAAAGAGAAAGTAGATAAAGGTAACATTAAAGGTAATAATGAATATTGAGTACCTACGTTGGTATAAAGTTATAAATTCATTATACTTGAAATTATCTCAATAAATTATAATTAATTTTGGTACACAAACGTCGTTTTTGCTAGTATGGTTTCATTACATTTATTCCTCTATGAATTTGATACAATGTATCAAAAAATCTTCCCTTTATATTTTATTTTCCATTCCTACAAAAAAGTATTGGCACTAAAACTCGTTTGAAAGGAGCTGCTATAAATTAATGAATAATAATATATGTCCTATGACTCAATTTCTTCTTTATTACAACGATTTTGGTTGTCATCACGTAATGATTATTTTGCCAGTTGTAAACAAATATTTTTTTTTATTTCCACTTAATTTGCACAATCTGCCTCTTGGCAATAATTGCAATTTGTCGTCTTGTCCTGCTCTTGAATTGGTTGTGTCCACCAACAAAACTCAATATTTATTTTTTAATTATTTGTTCTTATTGACCAAAATTAGTTTTATCTACCTTTAATTAATTAAATTATTTAATTTGATTCACTTTTTATTAGTTGGTTTTTATTTGAATCGGTTTGTTAGTTCCAAAATTGAGGGTCTTTTTAGTCTTCTATTCTCGGTGCTATTGTCGAGCAAATTGAGGGCTAGCTGGTTAGGATGATTGTCCAGTCTCATTTGGTAACTTTTAGCACGCTTTGAAATAACATCCTTAACTTTATCAATTTGAAGATCTTCGTGTATGCGGTCGTTGTTGATATACCATGGTACGCCTATTATTTTTCTTAGAGTTTTGGATTTAAATCGCTGGATGATTTCTATACTGGAGTGAGATGCTGTACCCCGAAGTTCCAGTCCGTACGTCCAGATTGGTTTCAATACTGACTTATAAGTCACCATTTTGCTTTCAATAGATAGTTGCGACTTGTGCCCAATCAGCCAGTATAATTTTCCAAATTTTTGTTTCAACTGTTTTCTTTTTTCCTTAATGTGATATGTCCAGGTCATCCATCTATCTAAGTACATTCCCAGGTATTTCGCTTGTTTGAATTTATAGATTGTATAATTTGTCGTTAAGGATGTTATTTGGATCTAGTTTGTGTGCTTTGTATATTTTATATTCTTCCAGGGTGTTCATATGTGATTCTTTCTTGTAAATATGTAATGGCTTGGAATTTGTTTCGAATTTTAAGTATTGATGATTTTCGTCATAAAAATGTTTTGTTAATTTTGAAGTTGTTGTTGAAGTAGGTTTCTTGGATATATGTTCCTTATATCTTGTTCCGAAAGATCTACCAGTTTGGCCAACGTAGAATTTTTCACAGGAACCATATTAAATTTTATATATTCCGGTTTTATGTTCCGTTGCAATTTGATTGTTCTCCAATGGTTTAAGAATTTTCATCATGCTATTGTTTGTTGAAAATGCGATATTGAAGTTATTTTTCTTTAGGAAGTTGACGATTGTAAAACTTAATATATTATTGAAGATTGTTTTTATATATTTCTTGTTTCCTATTGGTAGAATTGAAAGAATGGATTTTTTAGTAAATTTCGATGTTTGTTTATGATTGAGCTGTTGTATCCGGTTAGTAATGGGTATATGTTCAATAATTTAATTATAAAGTTGCTATAACAATTTAGATTGATTTTGTGAATTGGTTTTGTTTAATTGTTTGAGAATTTGAGAATCTCTTATTCTATTCAAAGCCAAAACCAATTCCTCGAATTTTGCCAAATTGCTGCCAATGTTATGAAAATCCTTTAAAAAATCCGATGTTTTCAAATAAAATTCGGAACTCTACTTGGAAAAAGCTCATAATCCTACTGTTGCCATACAGAATTTAACCAAGATTTTTATTTGTTTTGTCGCAAGTAACTTCCCCCCCCCAAACTGTTAATAGTTAACCTTAAATTGTTGGACGTAATTGTTTTTGGCAAACAAGAAAAGTTACAATTTTGGCAAGAATTTAAATAAAAAATGAGCCCACGTACACCCGGATAGATGTAAAGGCAATGGTATAAAAGAGCCTACGTCACATATCATCAATTATTAACCTAACGATTACGAGTTCGAGTCTCGCGTGTCACCGATAGCGTCTATCCACACACGAGCACCATTTCCCTTTATTTATGTATCAGGGATATATGTAGATACCTACCCGTTTTAGCCGACAACAATATTACGATCAATATTTCTCCCAAAGAGTAAAAATCCGAGGCTAATCCAATTTATTATACATAGCCTGATCAAATTTTGAGTTGGTAAATATAGAAAACGATGGAACGAAATCGAAAATTTCAAAAAATGTTTTATGGCAATAAAATGTTATTGTGCAAAGCTTTTTGTGAGCTTTCGTTAATAAAGGAAGCCCATATGCGTTTTATAGAGGAATAACGATAGTTCTGTTTTTTAGTATTGTTCGTAGTTATTTAAAATGGACATTAGCGTCACAATGGTCACTAACGGTGTTCATATAACTTCGACCACAAAAGAATTTCTCTTTTTATATCATTGTAACATTTATTTGGTTGTCGCACTTGTTTCATAATGGGCAGTTAATTTGATGCGATAGAATCACGTAGCTGTGGAATTAGTATTTAAAATAAAAGCTATATTTTAATGGATTGTAACGAGATTTGAAACAAAATATGAATGGAGCGTGGCGTTCGGTTGTCGTTGAATGCAAATGAATTTGAAAAAAATTCCAACATTTTATCAGCTCTAGCTAATGTTAAATTGTTAATCCCATTTAACCCAGTTTTTGAGTGATTTATAAGAAAGTGGCGGTGTGTGAAGAAAGAGGAAGAATAGGCCAAAGAGAACTACACAGACGTTTAACGAATTGTATGATTGCAACGCATATGTTCGAAAAAATAAATGGGTGCAAGTGTAAGAGGAAAATTGGAGACATTCCAGTTTCTAACATAGACAATTCATTTTAGACGGGCTTACGACGCCACTAGGTCTATGACGCAACCACAATGAGACGCTTAGGCGTCGAGTCCCTGTGTTCATATGTATGTTTATCGGTATGGTAGCAGCATTTCAACTTTATCTGTTGCGGTAATTTATATAAGTTTTGTGTTTGCTGCTTTGGAAACAAATTGCTTTTTATAATTATACGACCGAATCAACTTTTCAATGATATAACCAGGACAAACAAAGTTGTAATAACGCATTAGTAATTTTTATATCAGACGTAAATTGTATGGAAGAATATATATTTCAACATTTGATTTCTTACTTTATAGAATATTTCAGCCTTTAGCTTAACATTTTTAGTATACTGCTACCATAAAATTGGTTATGTCTAGTTCTTCTTCACTAGTTAAATTATTGTACTCTGAAAATTTTAGTGTCACAAAAAATAATGAATAAATATTGTTTTGGTGGTCAACAACAAAATGAACAGTTTCCATTAAAATTTATTATCGTTTTGTTTTAGCTAAAATAAGATTTGCCAGCAAGAAAAAGTATTTGATTGGTAAATTGCAACTTAAGCTCTCAAAACTGTCGCTTAAGTTCTATGTGTAGAGTGTAGCACTGTATGAATCAAAAACATGAACTCTTAAAAAATTTTAAAGGAAATATCAAAGGAACTTTCAAATGTAAGGCTACAAAAGATTTAAACGGAATAAATGGACAAATAGTATTTTAAACGTGCAAATATAATTTGATAATAAGACGAAAAGCCTTCGATTTTGTTGATATTTAAAATGGAAAATATGTTATTCTGAATGTTGCAAGTACTGATAGCGCTCTGTAACGAATCTTATAGAAAATACGATTTTTTTATGCATTGAAATGGAACTTATGATTAATAATAAACCAAACTTGAGTCCAAAAACTCTAGGTGTACAAATACACAACTTGCAATTTGCGTCCAAATTTGGTTTGAAATCCATCAAAAAATCTGTGGTTTCCCTTTAGAAGCACAAAAAAAGCAATTTAATATTTGCCATATGGATACCAAATTCCAAAAAAGCTCTGCAAAATTAACGTTCATGCACGAAGTATCTCGAAAGTTTTTTTATAGTTGAATCAATGACACAAAAAAGGTGTTCAGCAAAGTTTAGTAGAGATCAGAAAAGATGAGTTGCTCCTCTTAAAACAGGTCGAGTCTTAAAACCAAAAATCATCCCTCTCTTAAATTCTTAATTTTTTTCTATTTATTTGCTCTATCTACCTTTAGTTCTATGCTTTTCAAAGAATTGTCAAGAATATACCCTTAGCAGCTAGAGCGACAATAAATAAAAAAAAAAATAAAAATAAAATCTACCCAAATTATTTGGTGGTTTGAATAATATGAATTATTTTTTCCGAAATTCAACGAAAATCTCATGAGACCTTAATAAGGAAAATTCCATTGGCTATTCCATCAACTGCTTCTTTTAAAACATTTCACTAAAAGTTAATTCTTTACACTGAAATTCCAAAAGAAGCTCTATAGTAACAGTTCGTTTAAGCACGAAATATCACAAAAGCTTAAAAATAGAATCTATATAGTAAAAAAATATGTTAAGCAAAGTTCAGTAGAATTCAGTATAGATGAATTTGCTCCTCCCAAAACCGACCGTGAGTTTTAAAACTCTGCTAGAATCATCTCCTTAATTGCTCTATCAATCTTTAGTTCTATGTTTTTCAAAGGAGTGACATGCACCGACTGTGAACTGTTTTTTTACTACACTTTTTCCTCTTAAAAATGAAAACTGCAAGAGGTAAATTAGGTCCCATCATAAAATTTTTTGTATGCATATATGGAAAAGATTTGATCCAGATGTTGCTTAAGTTGGAAAAATTAAACATATCGTTACATAAAGTGGATGCTGACATATAAAGAATAATAGTAAACTAATTAAGAGTCTTTCTTTCACTACAATTGATACTGAATATTTTTTCAAATAATAGTTAATTCTAGTATTTTTTTAAAATGAACATAATTAACCCCATTGTCTATTTATTGTTAACACTAAGTAAACTTTCATTAGTTCTATAAAATTATTCAATCATGGTTTTTTAATATTAGTATGAAATTATGAAACTATTAATATGAAATGATGATCCGGTATTACAATCCCTACTTAACTGTAACGTAAAAAATTATGTGATAACAATTACGTTGATAACATTAATCTTAACAACAACAATAGCTCTTTATTAATATTCTTTATTCGCTTTTCATTTCCTAAGGTTTATTTAATAATTTGATTATAAAAAGTTCTAAAAAAAACTCATTTTCAATCCATAATGATGGTTTTAGACCTAAAATGAAAAAGAGTTCAAACTGTAGAAAAAGTGTTTTTAAAAAAAAATTCGTAAAATAGTTTTAAAAACAATTTTTCTAGACAGCGAAAAGTTATAAATAGTCTCCTCAGTAAACTTATCGATAAACTTGTTTTGTCTATATTTTACATAACCATTTTTCAATTGTTAGCCGGAAAGTGTAATTAAATCCGCCACGGTCCTATATTTGACCTTCATTAGGCTTCTAAAGTATCATATCAATAAAAACATATCTTTACAAAACTTTCAGAGTATTATTTGATACTACATTGCTAATTTTCCATGATATACAGTATTTAATAAACATCACATATTAATAGTTTTATAATAAGGTGCTATAAATTATAAGTAAAGTATTCGTGTAATCACTGAGTAATCGCTGTTATATACAGCGATTATCTTCTTCTGAATATAATTTTTGAATCCTTATGTCTAATTTTTCTAAAGATTAATGATTTATGATAATGATATTGGAAAAGATAGGGACACTGCAATTAAATATTAATGAAAATTTCACATTGTGATAAATTGAGGTTTACAAGTAAAAATTTTGGAATATGGAAGCTTGCGAAGTAAGTTTTGAAAGTTGTAAAAGGATTTGATGTATATTTGGAATTTAGATCAAGTTGACGCATTACACGACTCCAGAATGTGGAAGTACGCGATGAAGATGATGAGAATGAAGGCGGTTGAATAAAGGATATATATATATATATATATAAGCAGAGGTGTCAACACCACAAAAACGAGTGGAACAGAACGAAGCTTTCGGTTTGTATCTGAACGAGGAGGAAAATAAGCAGGAATGAGCCGTGTCGCCAGTTGAGGAATGGTGTATGGTTGTAGTATAAGCCAAGGTAATTTCATATGGTGGGTGGGTATGAACTTACAAAAGAAGCGACTTCATTCGCATGCAGGACAGATCTGTGGACGCAGCACAGCAGATGCGAAGCGGAGACGCCAGCGTCCCAATAACAAGACCCTACAATGTGTTGTCATGCATTTTTATTCCCGAGTGAATGTTTTAAGGAAGACGCCCGCTACCCCATGCCAAGGTATTACAGCGACATCTAGAACCAGTTGAAAAGAATAATGACTCTTAATTTTCATTTTCAGGCAAACGTGATCGGAAACTTTGCACATCATAATATCAGCGTTGTCGTACAACGATGACGAAGTTGATGTGAACGAGTTTACCAGGGGGTGAAGAATTTTTTATACTTATATATAAGTTTGTTACAAGTTCTACCATTTGTTAGCGTGAACGAAATTCAATAAAGTTAGCGTCGTTGTCACCTTCTGTACTGGATCATCGCTCATTGTGAAATATGGCTTTGTCTGACGCATAGCACCAAAATAGTCCTCACTATTGTCTACAATTTTCCTGTTTGATGAGTTTCCACACGCTACAGATTTATATCAGCATTTATTAAGCCTAAATTTATTTACTTCAACTTTTATTTTAATACGTTTCTGTAGAAAACAGAAGGAAGTGAGTTGACGAAGAAGTAAGAAATTATTTTATAGGATGTCCCGGATAAGCGCAGACAAAAAATACCGTCAAATCTAAATCAACCTAAACGTTTCGACTACTTCCCTTTCTCTTCTCCATTACGCTTAATAGCAGTTTCTTGTAGTCTTTCAATTATAATCTTTACGTTTTTCTTCTCGTTAAAATATCACATAGCGATTAAACGATTTTTTTTTATAGAATAAAAATTGCTTTAAAGGCCAAATCATATTTTATAACGAAAATTTTCTGAAGCCTTGTCTGAAAAGGAATTTTCCAACAAAATACTTTACTGTTTTTCATAATGAATTAATCGACTTGAGAATTTGAATACATAGATTCATGGCTTGAAATCAAAGATATTGAACCACGAAATTAAGAAAGCTGGAGACCAAGTGATATAGGTAATTTTTAGTTCTCGCATTCTAGAAATTTGAAAAAAATCTTAGTTATTATTTCGGTCACTAGCGGCACCAGTGTTAATAAGGTACCGTATATATGAGGGTATTCCAATTTTGCAATGCATGATGGAAAATTTTTCAAGATGTGACGCCACCAACAGTGTTTCTGGACTACTAACCTAAACTGGAACTATGTACGCTATATACTTTTATCCATGGTAACCAAATGTAACCAAAAAAGTGCTGAACTCGCGGGAGGGCATCGAAAAGACAATAAAGTTCTTAAAATCAATCGACATAATAAATAAAATTTAAAGAAATGATTATCATTTAGTTGTTATTATTATTAAGTTATTTATTATTATGTTATTATTATTAGTATTGTTGTTAAAATTATCTACTACTATAATCAGATAATAATTATAACTTTGATGCTTGCTGTTAATGTTATCGATGTTATTATTATACGCTTTTATTTCTATGGATTCTGTTATTGTTTCTATTGTTACTGTTTTCAATATTTATATTATTATTCTCATTAATTTACATTATTATCATTAGAGCTACTTAAAATATCATTACTTAAAGATTTACAACGTTAAATGTATATGTACTACATAATGTAGTAGGCATAATTTACACTATACCCCACAATTGCTAATAACCTGGGAAGTTGAAGCAACTTTAAATAATTTTAATAAAAAAAAGGTGACAAAGTATTTTTTTTTATATTTTTTTTTATTTGGTAGGAATTGAACCTGCAGGATATCCGGGAACTCGTGCTTAAATTCATACTTATAACATATACTAACGCAATACTAGAGTACTCTGCACTATTTCATCATTTTGTGGACGACTTTGTAATACTGCGTTCATGGCAAAAAGCATAACAACTTTACATACTTTACACAAAAAAATCAAAACAAGGCATCAAATTTAATACTATACAACAGGTTGACCAAAATTTGTTTAAATTTATTTAATTAAGATAGATCCTTTACGTGCCGTCTTTTAAGTCTCTTGTGGGGGAGGGAGATTATTTAGTGTTTCCAGGGTCAACTTGTTTGGGTGTTCTTCTCCTCTTTTTGCCCTTTTTTGATACTAAAATGTAAGGTCCGTAATGAAAAATTTGTTAAAATTAATATAAAATTAATATTACATTAGATCATTGATGTGCCCTCTTTTAAGTCTCTTGTGGGGGAGGAAAATTATTTTGTGTTTCCAGAGCCAACTTCTTTGGGTATTCTTCCACTCTTTTTACATACCGAGATATAAGGTCCATAATGAATTGAATAACATCCTCGATGTTAAGGTCCCGCTAAATGATGGTATTCCTAGTATATCGACCAGCTCCTAGAAAATGGCCGAAAGATTTTACTTTGGAATCTTCTGATCATTTCAATGTTACAGGGCTTTGCCACTTTCCTGGATTTCACCCCATATGCCCATGTTGGTCAAAGCACTGCCTTGTAAAGCATCACCTTGGATTTAGCGTCATCCAGGCGATCTTACGGACTAAGGTAATTTAAATAAGTACTCGAGGCACACGTGTAGTAGCGCCACATTTTGACTCATTTTCCATGGTGCATTGCAATATTGGATTATCATTGCATTAAGATATCGCTAATATTGACTTTTAACTGATTTTGTCTTAAATTTTCGTTAGTGTTTCACATCACTAAAATCGAAAGCTTAATAAATATGTTTACAACGACAAAAAATACGGCATTATTAACTTAATAAATTTCATTTTGAAAAGAAAAATCATTATCTATAAAACTATTAAATCTCGTACTTTATAAGCAAATGTTTAGAGATATATCCTTCAGAATTTTTCTATTATTTTGCGACCGAAAATTTAACATTTCATCCGGTTTTCTATAAGTTACACTTAAAGAATCAAATACTATTCGGTTCTGCATAATATAGGGAATAGATCAGGCTTTTGTTAGAACTTCCTGATTGAAAATTTTGTGTAGAAGTACGTTATTATTTGTCTGTACTTAACCGGGACATTCTGTATTTGTCTGTTACTTCAGAGAAATCGTGAAGCTTAAAAGTAATATAAATTCTGCAATTAAAAGAAAATTAGATTGTTACTACAACGAATTGAGTCTTTATATATTAACAGGATTACTAAAATTCAACGAGCGTCTTAAACTGTAACAATTTGGAAATTACCAAGTTGTTTATTCAGCACTGTATCCAGGGAATTCAAGAGTTGATGCTCAATATAAAAACATAATTTTGTTTGTGTTGCCATCAATATTTAAAGTGACTGTAAATATCTCATTTAAAGCTATTCAATTACGTAGCAAAGTATACGATTATTGCAAGAAAAATCCAATTTAGTTTTCCTTAATACAAATAGGTATGCCGTTTCGCCAAACGAAATACCTGTAGTACAGTAAAGAGTGAATTAACCGGTTAACGCACATTCCCCAAACACGCGTTTATTTGCTGCGGCGTTATCTAGTACTACGCACCGTAGAGCGGGACGTTTTATTGTAATTGCTCGACCCATTACCGCACTTCCCAACAATACCGTACGCTCTTTATACAGACGCAATGCTAATTTTTAAATCTCAAAACATCCCCTGCGCATTTTCCTTATCTATGTGCTCCTCAACCAGAACAAGATAATGCGATATAAGAGAATGGCCATAAAATTTCAAGGTTCTACATAATAGCGTTACCTTCATTCATTGAGATACAAGAAAAAAAAATCACCAAAACATTGTCAGATGTGTTCTTTGTTCGAACGACATATGTATGTGATAAAAATAAATCAGACGAAAATGCAAATAAAGGATATTGTATGTCGCAATGTGCGATAATCTCAATTCCTGAATATGTTTTTATAGGAAACGCTCAACTTTAAATATTTCAAACCTTTTGTATTTTTTTTTTCGTTCGTGTAAAATAAAGCTTATTGTCTGATTTACAACTACGGAAAATTGAACATTATCTAGTCATTTCAAATACAACATTTTTGCGATAAAATTCTCCATCCCTTAACATCAGAAATCGTTGGTTTCTTCACTTTTATTAGGCAGTCTTTGTCTCTTTTCAGGCGATTTATATAACTCTCCTAGGATAGCTGTAATTATCCTTGGTTTTCTTTTTCAAGTCGCTCAAATAGCTTAAATATATATCCTAGGAGAAATACAGGCCTAGACCCTACAACATATACAAAACATCCCATTTATACAGTCAAACTATTAAAATATTGTTGAGAAATAAATATTGTTTGAATATTGTTAAATTATAAAACATTTACAATGACTTTTCTTTAAAAAAAAGCGACATTTGTTAAAGTATGCCTGTTTAAATAAAGGAGTTAAAATGTTAATTTTTAGATTAGAATACGTTTTTTGAAAGAATATGAAATTTCCGATATCAACACCTATTATATGCAAATTTCAAAAGAAAATAATACCATTCTAGACGTCACGCAGACGAAGTTGTGGGCATCAGTTAGTAAGGAATAAAATTAAAATAGAAGTTTTCACTTTTCATTTTTGTTATGGCTTTTGTCAATATAGGTGCCACACGTTATGTGAGAAACCAGTTTAATTGCTATTACATCGCTATCCTCAACTGGTGATATGAAATAACATAGTAAAAGCTTGAAGGCCAAAATGTGTACGGCTGATTTAAATATGTAGTTTAAATAGGTATTTATTTTTTGTTGTCCATTGTATTTACATTAACAATGGTTTCCGAATCCATAAATGACAGTTTTGAACCAATATTTATAAATACATTTTGGCCTTCAAGCTTTAACTGTATAGTATCATATCTCCAGTTCAGAGTCCAATTGTTTGGAATTCTACACCAGCTTAAGGAATTAAGCCGGTTTTGCTCCCCATATTGAACATTATGGGACAAAGGTTCATAAAATTGAAAAGAAATTTCGTCTACCTGAATTTTATCATACGATTCTAGAATAGGTTTATTGATTTCAATAATATTTTGTTTTCAAGTAGATCTTAGTGTTGCGGCAAAATAAAAGTATAAAGAAAGTCACAAACAAGTCTAATCTAAATAGTTGTACCAATATTTTATGCTGGTTTTACTATTGGTTCTAATTTAAAGACTTTCTTGATTTGATAAAAACTTTGAAATTAAACTCAACTAATTATTCTTAAAAGAGTAACAATTTAGTTACAAATAATAAAAGTAGCATTCAGAAGAAGGTCAATTATAATAAATAAATGGACACCTATTAATTAAATTTTAATTAATTCTTTTAATTTAATATCTTTGTTCTATTTTAAGATACCAAAAATTACCATATTTTAAATAAGGGGTGGCCAACCCAAATGTTATTGCAGGCCATTTTGGAAATGCATCCTAACTTCACGGGCCACCATTAAAGTTATATATCTTAAATTCTTCATACTAAATTTTGATAAACTGTTAACATCATAATCAGTGAATGTTTTTATTTATTTTTTGCGTTAGTAATGTGCCTGTGATCGCAAAAAACGGCATTTTCAACGATCAATACTATAGCCACTATTACTACGATCGTATAGTGATTTTTAGAGGTATAGGAAATTTTCTCAAAACTTAGTAGAAAAATGATTATCTTGAAGGTAAATTGATAAAGGTATAACAAGGGATGCTGCGAGTTGCTAAAGGGGAGGTTTTTAATGTTCCAAGAACATATTTTTAAATCCAAGTTATTTATTTAAGACTGACAGAACACCGTATGACGAGTTCAGCTAGAAAATGATATATAAATCATTCGGTTTTCTAAGTACTTTTTCTACCCTAGCAGGGCAGTATGAATTACACAAATCTTTATTATTTGAATTAAAATCAATAGATAAATAATTTATTATGCTGTTGTTTTCCGCTTAATAAAACCATAAGCTTAAAGATGGTAGGAAGATGATAGAAAATTTAGAAAGAACTGTGTGAAATACTTAATTTTATAAATGAATTTTTAGTTTTTCTGGATTTATATATTTTATTAAAGAACATCAATGATTTCAGCAGGGATATAGCGATAGAAACAACAATTAATCAAACTTTTTTTAGTTTTCGTATAGTTTATATCGATTTTCACCAATAACCAATAATCAAAAATATAAATACTTTTAAATTGTGAGGTAAGAGTTGAGATAATGAGGAAAACAGTAACTACGTAATAACTTATGAATGACTTATCCGAAAGTTTAATAGAAACAAATTAAAAAATTATAATCATCCTCCCTTATGCTCATTATTTAATTATTAAGAAATTGAGTAAAACCATTTTCCCGAAAATGCACCATTTTGAATTTATACAAATTTATTTTGCAAATGAATTTTCTTTTGTTGTTACATACATATGTGTGCAATGTGCATTATACAAATTGTATTATTCACAGTTGTCGATTTAATCACTATAATAGCTATAGACACATCTTTGATTATGAAATAGAAATTTTCTGCTTTGAACAACCCTGCAGATATACACCGAGTACAGCTTAAATCAAAGGACTAATATCCCTTAGAGCTAGTGTCACAATAAGCTAAAGCTACCCCTTTGGTCAAAGTATTGTTATCCATAAATCTAATTGTCATTTGCAGTTTGTAATTGATTAAATGTTACTCTTGGGAATTAATTATTTGTATAGGCACCTATAATTTGTCACACAAAACAAATGTACTGCAATATTTTATATGTGTATTTTTTTAATTTTTTAAATTATTTGTTGATAAATGTTACATTTTTTACAATTGTTTTTCATATGGGAAAGAAAACAGAGCGGAAGAGTAACAATAAATAATTGTTTTTCTTGATTTCACCTTTTGATTGAATTGAGAATTTGGGTTTTGGACTGATTAATAGATTGATTGTTGTTAGGTGGGTGGCTTGAATGCTATTAACGAAATTGGTCGGCATTAAGTATTAAGAAGCCTAAAGACAATGGTTAATAAAGAAGTAGATTTTTTGTACATTTAAGATTTAGTTTTATTGAGTGTAAAAGACAGAAGAAGCTTTTCACATAATACATTAGCTAGCCATAGTTGTAACTTCGAATGCGTGTGACAAAATAATATATGGACATTGGACATAGATTTTGTAATTAAAATATTTATACTACTGTAATGTTTTGGAGCATATCAAAATATAAGGGAAAATGTTTCATTTAATTTTTATGTGGGAAAAGCCGGGAAATCATCCAAGTTTTCTCTTAGCTGGCTTTAAAATTATTCTTTTAATGAAGATATTTTTTTATTGAAATTTAAAGGATATTTTTTAATAACTTAATCGACTAATTGGTAAAGTGGGTTACTATAATGTGCCTTCAAAAACTCATCTCTTATATATTTATTGTTTTTACAACAATGAAATCAATTTTACAAATTTCATGACCTTTTTTACGATAATTGTAGTATTGAATTATCCAATCAACATTGTCTTGCAAATATCAATGAATTTTCTTACTTCAAGATCTATATATAGAATTAAAAGTTATTAAATTTCCGAATTTTGAGGTTGTAAAAACTTTAATCTGGTTGTTAAAAATCTTATGAATTATATTTTTATGAGTATAACTTCTCAACAAAACATAAATTTTCCGTCTGATATGTTTATACAATTTATTTGCATATTATGTCTTTGGAACATTTTCGTGACAGTTATATTGAAATCATCTTAAATTTAAATATAACGGATAGGAGAATTTATGAAATAATAAATGTTGCACAGAAAAGTTTTGAGGAAGTGAACGATTAAGTGTACAATGACACTGTTTTATTGCAATTATTTGCGTAGTTGTTCGCGAAACTATTGTATCTATTTATATTTTGATATTTGTAATTTAAAAGTTTCGGTTGGAAAAGTGATGATGCAAAAGAGAGAAAAAAGGAATAAATGTTTTTCAATGCGAAGAATAACTTTATTATTTAACAATTTATCCAAATCCGTCTTTGAGAGAACTGAAATACAGGATGTCATTAGTCAAAAGTTTTATACTAAGAAAATCTAGAAAAATCCCTTTTCCGCCCATCTTTTTCTGGATTACTGTTTTCACTTGACATCCAGATCAAATTTTATATGGGCTTAAGTATAAGTTTGATCATATTTCATTGCGGGTGGAAAAGTTTAATGTATATACAAATATTTTTTGCTATTGATTTATGGAGAATATTTGACTATTTTTGTAGTAGTACAGTGAAGCATAAAATAAAAAAACTATTAAAGCGAAAATATCCAAGATCATTCATACACTATTTACGTTTGACGTATGGAAATGTAAAAGTTTCGCGAAACTTTTGGCAAATCGATCACATATAATTTTCTCATCATTTTTGCTTGAAAAATTTTAAAATCGCGTGATGCAGTTAAAGCTGCTTTCCAGTTGGATGGTGCAGTTTTTGTCGCAATCGTAGGCACAGTTTTCCCCGCTTTACCTTTTGGTTGGCTGTCATGTTTAAAACAGTGCTGCATAAAGAACATGATAGATGACATTGCGAGGTAGTTACTACATTTGCATATGCCGAATGATATATTGCCTCTGCGAAATCAAGCAAGTTTAAATGTGTATATAGCTGGAGCTATACGAAAGCTACGTCACTATATCTAGGAAGGTATATGTATAGCCAGTATTCCCTACACTCATTGCAACTTGAACGTATCCCTTCTGATCTCCACCACTCTCTGAGCGAATTATTGCCGACATAACTCATTGACATCAAATTTACTGTTTAAATTCATGTCGACCATTAATTTGCCATTAGACATAAATTCAGATAGTCTTACGAAATTGTTGATTCTCTCCAACAAGAATAGCATCTTCCCTCAAACACTTTCCAACAAACCCCCGTTCATTTTCTTAAAAACATCCGCTTTTTTTCTTATGAATAATTAACAGAGTTCAGTTCCAATCCCATTTATAGACGTTTAAGTTTGAAATATAGTTTTAATAAAATGAGCATAATAGTCGCTTCAGCTTGTTCCACATTATTCAAATGCACGTCCAGAACTTATCATAATTCATCAAATTTAACGGCTAAGGATCTAGAATTTAATATTATGAATTCATAACGTCGTTCGTTGAATAAAAATAAAACAAAAATCTTGAGTTTCTCGTACAGTCTCAAGTCAATGTGCCGCTGTTATATAATATGCCCCATGAAGAAGCAAAGATATCTGAGTGGAACCTATAAAACACATTTGCACGCACTATAAACATTAAAAAATATTCTTGAAAAATATCATATTGATATTGTGATTTGAGGTCATTAAAGAATAATTTAAACGCATGATTGTTTTACGATGAAAATTCAGAAAAATTAGATGAATATTTTACAAGGAATTGTAAATTGTGAATAACAATAGTTAATAATTGGACAAAAGCTTGTGCTTTGCCCACATAAAATTCCAAAAGCTTGAAAATTATAAATATTTTCTCTGGTGTGTATTTTTTTTTCATTTTGTTTTTATTCAAAGTCCGTAAGCTTTTATATAAGAACCAATGGACTCAGTTAAGTACGCTAAAGCCTACGTAGTTCCATCAATATGAGACTTTCATTACTCGTTTACTCAATAACACTCGAAAATGATGAAGCTTTATCATTAATTTTCAATATCAATAAAATTAAAAATATCAATACATACTCATATTTGAAATTTAAACTATTTTATTAATGAATAAAGTATAAAATATTTTTGTTAAATTCATTTTTAAGAAAATCTTACCTCCTTCACTGATTAATCCCCGTCCAGTTCTAAGATTGTGTGTATCCCAGAGAAAACAAATTTTGGCAAACAATATACAAATTTACGACAAATTTAAAAAAAAAAAACAAATAAAGGATAATTTTTGATTCGGTTTCACTTAGACTTGACGCCCCGGGCGGTCGCCCGGCTTATTCGGCCCTTTATCCTCCCCTGAAAAAGGGTTAAGAACCCTTGGATAAATAGTCCCCAAACATTTAAACCCAGTTCTGTTTTAAATGTAATAATACTATTAATTTAACGCATTTTGTTGAAGGATAAAAACTGTATAGTAAACAACAGTGGTAATTTGTTTTGTCAATCAAAAAAGAAAGAATTCTTCTACAGCACTAAATTTTAGGTGTAAAGCCACTCGTGGATATTCTCCAAAGAAAGTTTATGAGACTTTGAATTAAGTTTCTAACCAAAGAAATAACTATATTTGTTTTTATGAATTTAATTAATAAGAAACGTAAAAAATATAATTTTAAGTTAATAATTAATTTATAAATTGCCGTTAAACCGTGCTTCATATAAGTAGTTTCCAAGTTACTAATTTTATTTAAAACTTTAAATATATTCCCAAATATACTATGGTTGATTATTTAGTCTTAGAAAAGTTAGGGAAAACATTGCCAACCTATTGAATTGCTTTTTCCTAAGAAATATTTTTTCCAAATGAACTTTCTACGAAAGTTAGTATAATTTTCGAGTTGAATTGTATGATTGATTCAATTATGAATTATCTCAAATTTAAAAAAATTAAAACAAAAGGATTAAAAGAAATAAATATTATTTTTAATAAATTTTATTTTGTATGGCATATAACTCAACTTTGTTTTTCCACTACACGTTTCAACAGCGATAAGCTGTTATCCTCAGGTGGTAATTTATTTTATCAACTTTTAAAAAAAATTATACATAGTGTTTGTTGCAAATAATTTGTCGGTAAAGAAATTGGTAAGGCCAAGTTTATGGGCCGTATATAATTCATATGTATGTATCTAGGGTATTCATATATTATCCTTTTTAGTAAATATGATGAGATTTAAAATTTGTATACTTATGATTTTCGTCGTATAAATGTTTGGAAAATTTGAAGATGTTATTGAACCTGGTTTTCTGAATGTAGGTATGCTCCTTGAATCTAATTCCAAAAAAGCTACCATTTTGGCAAAAATAGAATTTTCAAATGAACCACATTTAGTTTTATATATTCCGGTTTTATTAACCAATGTAATTTTAATGTTCTCCAATGATTTGGGAATTTTGAGGATATTGTATTTGTCGAACATGAAATTTTAATATTATTTTTCCTTCAAAAGTAGGCAATAACTTTGGTTAAAATAAGTAATAATCCAAATGGCATATATACTAATTCGGCATAAAAGTAGGCACATATATGGGAAACCTAAGATGTCCTTATCATAGTGTATTAAAAATATACCATACATGTACGCATACTCTATTATACGGTTCTGTATGTATTCTTTGATTAAACAAACTCTAAATGATTTAAAAATTACTATTTAGAGGAAAGTTTTGCAGAGCAAATATTTATAGCGTAAATGTTCATTTTTTAATTTCGAGGGTTGTTATAAATATTATGATTAGAAATCGTACTACAGTTCTTTCATCAATTTTTCAAAAGGATAACATAAAAAGAAGCCAATTTTTTCTTAAAATCCCAAATAAATTAACTTGTTTTGGGCACAGTGACATAATGTGCAATTTCACCGCCCTAATAATCAAATATCCTTGAATTCTTTAATTATTAAAAATTGTACTCAATTGTGTTTTTCTCAAAGCGAAATATTTTATGGAACTAACAATACCAATATATCGCCCCCGTTTTATGTACCGCCAGGGAGCCACGGCCCCCTTAGCACCCACCATGTTACACCACTGTCTGGGCAAATATAAAATTTTAAAATAAATTGAATGATGTAAAACATAGCCATTTATTTAGTGTGCCACGCACATGAATTAGTGTGCTTTTTTTCTTAAAATTAGTTGAATCAATAAATCATACCCAAGTTTAATGTTTTGAGATAAAATTTTTACTGTTAAAGAAAGTAAATAAGTGAATGGTTTACTTTTAGAAAAGATAAATGATTGATGATGTCAAAAGCATTACGGTGAAAATCAATTAAGAATTAAACTTCATTAGTTTCAATTGATTTTTCAAGCGAAATAGAATTGTAGAATAAAAGTGTTTGTTCTCGGGTGTATTTATGGAAAAAAAGCGCTTCCCAAAAGGGAAAACGCAGCGCTTTCGGTTAAAATTATGTATTTATTTTTCCAAACGATGAAAATTAAGTTCGTGTTGGCAGACGCTAATTTTCCCAAGAACACTCTATAACTATTTACAATGTGACAATGGATTGTAATATTTTCCTCGTAGATTATCAACAAAATAAACAATAAAGCCGTGTGTTTACGTCACTAAGCGTTCACCACAACAAGAATGTGACGTAGTGATGTATGCAAAATACATATGTTCCTTAAACATATATAGAGGAGTATGGCATATATACATGACCCATCCTTACGTAATCACAGGACCACACATGTTACAAATAACCGTTCCTGGAGCTGGTGGCGATGTTTTCGTTGTATAACCGCCATCGGGGATGGAGCTTTGAAGGAGGCCATCATGACCATGTTGTTTACCAGACTTGAATGAATATATTTCTCTTGCTGTTCTTGGAACATATTCACATCAACATAGCCACATATAAGGTCGCAACTCCTATCCGAGTCCCCATTCACCCTACTTAAACCCCTAAAGGTTTGTACACAAGTATATACCCTACTTCAATTCTCCGATTTTACACACAAAGTAAACCTACAAGTCGTAAAGTTATAGACAGACAATTTTCCAAGCCCTTAGATCGGTTCTGCTATAACGGATATTTCGTTTCACTGGTTCAAGATTAAAAATTCAAAGATGTGCACTACATTCACTTAGTCCTCCCTTTAATACTTGCATTCATACGTAGGTATCATCATGAATAAATCAACAAAACAAAAGATGCATTCCCCCCCAATACTTATGTGATTGAACTGATGGAAATATTGTCGTTCCATTTTTTATTAATACAATATTTTAAGAAGTATTTCGAGACTAAAACAATGTCAACGGTTTCTATTGTTGGGAAAAATATACGGGAAGATGGGGTAAAGAATAGATAAAACCATTCTACAGGAAACTGAATCAAAACATTTCCGTGTTTTCGGAAGCAAAATGTTTGACATAAAATAGAGGCAATAAAATTTTTATTTTCATTATTCGTTTTTTCTTGAACTTATTTGTTGACTGGAAACATTTTTCAATAAAATGTCGATAATATAAAGTTTTGGGTTTTAGCAATTAATTGTGTAAGCGTATCGCAATAGTCGACAAAAAACTTTATGGTTGAAAAAAAAAGCACATAAATTAAAAATTTAGTAACTTCCTATTTGGAAAAATTTAATGAAAATCAAAAACTTATCAAATAAAATATCAGTAATTTAAAAGACAATTGTAAGATAAAGATTTCAATAGATCTGAAATGGTTTTTGTCTCCGTCATACAGTCCCTGGTCAAATTATTAGACGCACTAAAGATTTTTTCCAATTTTATGTAATCTACAAAATTAAATTTTAAACAATTTCCTATAAACATAATTAAAAGTAGTTAAAATTTTTAGGAAATATAATTTCTAAATAAAGGTATTGTCTTGATAACTACCCCCATTTCCCTACTCTAGGGTAAAATCCCTGATTTGAGCCCCGTTGAAAATATGTGAAATTTGATCGGAAGAAAAGTGGTAAAATAAGTGGCCACATCAGAAAAATAGCCCTTAGAAAAAAAAATTCATAAATAGAATCACCATCCACTATTGCAGTGGACATTAATATCCTACATACACAACACGTTGCCGATGATTGAAGCTTTAATAGCAGTAAAAGGGCTTTCAATTAAACATTAAAAAATTAAGTTCGCCATAATTAACGAGATATTTAAGATGATCGTAAAAGTTACTTTTCAGTAAATATGATTTTTTTTTTGTCACATTATTTGGTAATAAGTATAAAAAATTACATTTTTAAAGAAAAGATAAATCCAATCAAAAATTTAAAGATAAAATAAAATAGCTATTACTTCATATTTTGTACAAAATCTATAGTGCGTCTATTAATATGGCTAGGGACTGTTAAACAATTTATGGAAATTTGCGATAATATGGACATTTATAATTTGAACGATTAAATATCAGGAAATCGAAAAATAGATTGAAAGCATGATTAAAGCTTTCAAAGTCTTATGCTTAAAATATTTTAATTCCCTTTAACTCATTTATTTCAATTATTGTAAATTAATTCGTATATTTTTATATTAATGCCTGATATATTCTTATATTAATGAATTTTGGAACTCTTGTTCCAATTACTCAAAAATTTAGTTCATAAAAATAAATGATTTTAGTCTCCAATCAAATGTTTTCGGGTGCTTCTTCAGAGGGGTGCTTAAATCACTTTACCTAATTAACATAATTTTTTTATATTATTTTTTTTCTTTTTAAGATTATGAAGCATACTCTTTGGAAATTTAGCCATTAATTAATTAATAACCGAAAAGAAAATGAAGATAAACGATTTTTTTTTTGAAAATAACACCAAATTATTTTAACATAGAGATTATGCGCCATTCTGTTAGTAATAATAATATATCATTGGAATTCTATATGTATGGATTTTTGTACACATCAGCTTAAAACAATTTGAATATAAATAGAAGTGAACATTTTTTTAAAAATATAGCGTTAGATAAATAATGGTTTTCTATATATTACAGGAACTAACAATTTTTAATTAATTTTAATTATATGATTTAAGTATTGATAAAACCTTTTTATAAAAAAAATATTGTAATATTTTTGTAAATATTTGTAAAAAACAACTTTCAAGCTTTATAAAATTAACAAACTTAAAATTTGTTTAATAGAAACTCATTAGATATTACATAAGAAATCAATTGTATTATAAAGAATATGTGTTTAAACGGTGACTCATATAAAAGTTGTAAAATACAAGCCCAACATATTAAACAATTTTTTAAGATAAATTATTATCAATTAATTCTTTGATTAAATAGCGAACACTCAAAAAAACGAACTTAAGATCTTTTTTTTTCCGAAACATTTCTCAACACAAAAGTACATAGAAATTGAGAAATTCAAAATTCATTATTGCAATGCTCAATATATTATTACACTTAATTGCAATGATATTCTCAATAAGTTATTTCATTTGCCTTTAATTATAATGATTTCTTTTTAAATAAATAAATTTTATTATAAGCTTTTATTGTCAATTTTAATTTATTTTTAAAAGCAACCCTTTAATCATGTATTGATAGGCTCCGAATGACGTCATTGCAGAAAACGTTCCAAAACTGCGTTTACGTATTCGCATATGTATTGGCAATAAGTGTGGGAGGGGTTTCGCTAAATTTTCAAAATTTCAATAATCATAACAAATGAATATCTATCAATCTCACAATCTCATTGGCTAGTAGCCTCTTGCATTGGAGTGGGTGTGTTGTTATCAAATATCACTGCATCGCTCAAAACATACTACTCATATTACTGAGCGCTTATCGCCAACTTCACTGATTATATATTAGGCTTATTGATAGTTTAGAAAAAATACTTTCTTGAAATATTTTTAAATTAATAAATAATACCTAATATATGTCTTACGACTCAATTTCTTCTTCAATACGACGCATTTCAACAGTTTTTGGCATCATCAGGTAATGATTATTTTGTAAGTTGTCAACAAATTTCATATAGTTTTTTTTTATATAATTTATCGCTAAAGATCGTATTTTGGATCTAGTTTGTGGGCTTTGTATATTTCGTACTCTACCAAGGCGTTCATATTCTTTCTTGCAAATATTTAGTGGCTTAAAATTTGTTTCAAAATTTAAGCATTGATGATTTTCGTCGTAAAGGTGTTTTGTAAAATTTGAAGTTGCTGTAGGAGAAATTATACTAGAACTTACTTTGGAGGAGTAAAATAGTGGAATTAAAAATGGTGGAAAGCGATTTTCCTATCTTCGATTCGAAGACGATACAATCATAAATGCGAACAGTGAAAGAGAGTTATTGGAATGCTTTCGAAGACTTCAAATGGTAAGTCAAAATTTTGCTTTAAAAACAATAAGACCAATGATTGCTGATCGCGATAATGATCAAAATTAGAATACGAAAATAAGTTGCCAAAACATGATAAAAAAGATCATTTTATGGTTTTCAGTTTACGGATCTTTATTAAGACCGAACGTTTTAATTGTGCGAAGAAAAATAACTCTTACAAAATCAACGATCTTCATCCTCAAAAGTAAATTTTAAATTGAAAAATATTAATTCTGGATTATGGAGATAATTAAGAGTTGTATAGAAAAGTTATTTAAATAACAATCATTTTCTTTGCGATATATGAATTATAAATCGAAAGAAATATCTTTCCAAATGTTCTGTACTCAAAAGTCACTTTAAAGAAATACTAAGCATACTTTGTACAAATCAAGGCACTGTACTTATTTTAATGGCGCAGGATGCATGGGCCAATCATAACACATCGGACAAAGTTCAATCTTTAATTCGACCAATCAGTGAATTTGTTACTAAAACTAGAGATTTTAACCAATGACATGATTCTTGTATCTTCTCTTATATCGTATGTTCCTTATTTCTTGTTCCGAAAGATCTATTAGTTTGGCCAATGTAGAATTTTTCACAGGAACCACATTTAATTTTATATATTCCAGATTTATTTTTCATTATAATTTCTCCAATGGTTTAAAAATTTTAATCATGTTATTGTTTCTTGAAAATGTGATATTATTGTTATTTTTCCTTAGGAAATTGGCGATTGTAAAACTAAATATATTATTGAATTTTGAGTTAATATATTTTTTGTTTTCTTTTGGTGGGGTTGGAAGAATCGATTTTTTAGTAAATTTTGATATTATTTTGTCTACGATTTAGATGTTTTATTTGTTAATAGCGGCTATATGTTTAATTATCTTAAATTCTTCTTTACGAGCTTTGGTGCTAAGAGGGAACTTGATTGCTCTGTGCATTAGACTGATGTAAGTAGCCATTTTTTGGTTTCTTGGGTGCAATGATATTTTATGGATGGTACCTAGTGTTCGTTTTTGTTGATTTTCTGTATATATTGTGTGACAACTTTCCATTTTCATTGGTGATTGTTGTGTCTAAACAGTTGACTGTTCCATTTAGTTCGTGTTCTGAATTGAATTTTATTTTCAGGTTAATTTTGTTCAAATCGGATAACATATGGTCAATCTTTCGGGTAGTTCCATTAAATATTATAAATGTATCGTCTATATATCTTCCATAATATATAATTATATTTTTATAGGTATTGTTCACAATATATTTATTTTCAAAGTGATTGATGTAACTAACGGCTAGTAGTCCTGATAAAGGGAAACCCATGGCCAAGACTTCCTGTTGGTGATAAAATTTTTAATTGAAAGTGAAATAGTTTTGTTGTAAGATGGAGGTAAATAAGTTCATTATATCGTCGATTACCATATAATTATATATTTTTGATGACATTAGATTATATTCCACAATTTTGATTGTTTATTCAACAAGGATATTTGTGTATGAGTTGACAATGTCAAGTGATGCCATTTTGATGTTCTGTGGTAGTTTAAAGTTTTTCTTATTGTTTATAAATTCATATGTGTTTTTTAATGAATAATTTTTTTTCAATATGATGCCTGATTTGATGGTTTGTACCAATTTTTTGGCTAACCAATATCCAAGAGCAAGTTTCCAATTCACTACTGGTCGGATTGGCATATTTATTTTATGGATTTTGGGTAAGCCATGAAGTATTGGAGCTAGAAGTTTTATTGGCTTGAGGATTCTTTTTGAAAATTTGTTTTCAAAAAGATATTCGCTCTCATTTATGGTTTTGTATAAAGTTTTGATGAAGTTCGGAGTTGAATCTTCTTTCATTTGAATTAAATTATTTTTAAAAAAAAAATAAGAAAAATAGTATGAAATAACTCTTTTTGTATGCCTAATATTTTTCCCGTTTTTTATATATACTTTTTGTATGTATATTTATTGATAGATTGGTTAATAGGGTAATTGATTTTCAAAAGCTTTAATTTCTAAATAGTGAAACGTTAAAATTTTCATAAAATATAAAACGCTTCAACTGCATCGTAATGGAATCAACAATTTTTGTTAAGAAAATTTCAAAGTTAAAAATTTGCATATTTTCAAAGTTGCTTACATTTAATTCGATTTGGTAGTTTGTTTTCATCTTGAAAAGTTATAAGGTCTTAATTGAGTACTTACAAACAAAACAAACTAATAATATAAATTTACTGAATAAAGCACAGATCGACATAAACATATCAATAAATAATTTCATCAGTACTCAAACGAACATATTTCTCACCAAATGTGACTGATCATTACCGGAGTTTCAACCGGAACAGTTGCTGTGATTCTCTTAAAAGGACTCTTGAACTATTACTCTAAAGTACTTAAATGCTGTATGAGAACTGAAAGTGGAAAGCTCTGTTTGAAACTTAGTTTAATCTCAACCAACTTTGTATATCTTAAATGAGCCAAAAAGAAACATGTAGTGGTAAAATGCAGTCCTGTTTGTTCCATATAATAGTTTCGGGATAAAAATGTGGATATGTTTTGTAAACAGATTAAATGTTCTACGAGCAGTAAAATTCAAAGCGACAAAAATCGTCCGTAAACATTCTATTTAATTGTGAAGAATGTCATAAATCTTTCATTGATGTTGAGTTGGGAATTTTTTGATTGAAATCAAATGCAACAGTATGGTTTTATAAATAACGTTTATTGAATGCGAAGCTTTTAAAATAACGTCAATGTACGATGAAATGATGACGCTTTTCTTAGAAGAAAATCGTAAAACTTGTAATTCGGCTCGATTGGTAATGTGTCTGCTCAGTTATATTGCACACCCCATCGCTTGCTTAGTGATATGAAACTACGAGTAAATATTATGAAGTAATCGTTTTCGATACAACGACGTATTCGATATAACGACCGCACTAACTGTTGAATCATATTGTTCAATATTACCACATCGTTATCTACACTTGTATTATAGATGCAAAAGGTTCGCCTTCACGTCTAAAACAATAAAAAAAAATGATTAAATTTATTAAAAACTTAGATTGACCTTTAAGGGTAATAATAATGTCGCTTTTAGTTGATGATAGGGGTTACTAGGAATCAAATTTGTCGATCTGTTGTTTTGTAACACTGACCAAATGGTTGGAATACTATGTTAAATTAGAAGAAAAAAAAAACGTTGGCCATTGAAAAAACTAAAGTGAAGTTCAAAGATTTGAAATAATGAGAACTCATAAAAGATAACCCGTTTTTAATGGATTTAAAAAGAGTCGTTAACAGAGCGCTAAAAGCATCAAATTCTCTCTATGGTTGCGGTATAACATGTTTATGCCTTGTCATAGTTTCGTTGAGTGAACAAATCTATTGTTCTTGGTTCTAGCGATTGCAACAATTTAACATTGGTAGCAGACATTTAAAGCAGCCAACAACAATGGCAGATGTGCAGTTAAAAGTTGAGCAGACATCATCTTTTGATTCCCAAACAGGAACAAAGATCTAGTCGCGTAAAGGAGAAACATGCTAGAACGTCTGGAGGTATTGTACCGTGTTATGTCCATCATTTGAACATCATGTCAAATATGTCAGACATCCTACCATTGTATTTTGTTGATAACGTGGATGTTTCTCTTTCTGAATGTGTAAAATTTAATTTTTACTAAAAATCATAGCATGGTGATGAAAATATCTTCAACTTGATGTTACCGAGGAAAATGTTTTATGTTGTCCTTTGAAAATTTTATGGTTCTAATTATCTATCTAAATTCGGTGCATAGCTTTTCTCGAATGATTTAAGTTCATAATAATAAACAAAAATGCCTAAAAATTAAAGATTGATAAATGATCATCTAAGCAATAATAGATTGATAAAAATGCTCAGAGGACTAGGATCAAAAATAATCGGTTAAAATTTTATTTATAACATGCGACGTTTCGGCTCCTTTATTGAGCCTTCCTCAGGTGTTCGTGAAAAATCGTTTCAACTTTGTTAATAATTATCGTTGTCATAATTCATTTTTGTAGACACGGTACAGTTGGTAAAAACAATAATAAGACTTTGAAGATAAATTAAAATTTCAATAAGAAATAAATAATTTTTCGATAAAAAATAATAGTTAAAAAATTTAGTTAAAAATTCAGTTCAAATGTACACTAGTTTAAAACTCAAGCGCTGACTATGCAATGTCGAGCGGTTGAGTTTTAAACTGGTGCAAATTTTTAATAGAATTTTTTAATTATTATTTTTTATCGAAAAATTATTTATTTTTTATTGAAATTTTTATTTATCTTGGAAGTTTTATTATAATTTTTACCAACTGTACCCTCTCTTCTGTACTGCAAACAAAATATTGCTTAAGAGCAACCTGAAACTTCTGCAATATGAACAAGTATTGCAATAGATAGAGCTTTTTGTTAGTATATTCAATTGCTTATCGTAATTTGACACTCAATACCTGAAAATTTCTACTTAACAAGTTTGATTACTATTTTCTATACTACTTTTACAAATTTTTCAGTTTTAAAACAGAATAATCTTAAAAAGAAACGATTTTCCTTTCTTATTTTTTAATTTATTCATTTCAATTCTAGAATCGATCTTTTTTCCTTCAATCGATTTTTTTGTAGTGAAAAAATATTCGATATAAGTATGAATCTATCCTAGTAGTTTTAATGATAAAGAACCATGATTATTTAACAGCATTAACCTTTAATTTACATCGTTCTAATGTAAAATTATCTTAAAATATGAACAACATCGAAATATTATAAGTTGGTAAAAATGTTTAAATTTGCAGTTTATCCGCCAAATTAAGGCGGTTTTTTTATTATAAATTAAAATCGATAAATTGATATTAATATACCTAGCAAATTCATTATTTTGTAATAAGCAAACAAATTGATTTTAAAAACGTACAATTATAAACATACACTTGTAAAGGCAGCAGTACTTTTCGTAGAAACAGTGAAAAGAAACAGTTCCGGAATTTATTCGTTATTTTAATACTACGTTGCTAAAAGCATATCAAAATTGGATGAAATTTTGGAACAACCTCAGCTTTTACTTATATCGGATTAAATCTGTATAAGTGATTGGAATCATTGGAAGGAAGCATTAGACTATCCAAATATCCAAGGGTGGACCCAGGATTTTTTTCTGGGGGGGCACAATATCATTTTTCATTTACAAGAGCGTGAAAGAAATGATGAAAAAAAATCGCAATTCCAGCCAGAAATAAGCTAAAGTTTCACTAATGTTCTTTCTGTTACTTTATTCATATATTTTCACAACTTTCGTAATTTGATTTGCTTCTAAGTATGTACTATTATGGAATCTCCATAGTACACAAAAATAACCTGGGGGAGGGGGCACGGGGGCACATGCCCCCTAAATCTGCCCTTGCAAATACCAACAATGGGATTGAATCTACCAATTCCATAATTAAAAAAGAATACACTTTAAGACATCGTTTATCTGTTTCTCAACTTTTAAATAAATTAAATGATTTTCTAATTAAATGGTCTATGGACAGAGGTGTAGAGCTAAAAAATATTTACCGTGAAACCAACAGATACTTTAAAAGAATGAACCGAATTTTACCATTGGGATTGCAAATCAAGAAAATAATAAAATTGGATAATATATACATTGTATGTACTTCAAATTCGAATTATAAAAGTATAACTTCAGAATTGATAACTTAATATACTAATGAAGACTGGGAAACTTTTGAAGATTTTGAACAGAGTTTTTATGGCACTTGAGCGTTTAATTAAGGTGCTGATGTTAATTGATTAAAAGGAACATGAGCTGATAAAAGGAACGTCCATAAGAGGAACATTGTTATAATACACATATATTGGCCATCAGGACCGTGGTCCAGAAGGAACATGGGCCGATTTTATTATATTTGCTATAGATTTTGTTTGAATTTTACGAATAAATTGGACCAAAATGGATCTTATCCACGTTTACGTGCCTGATCCACGGTAATACCAAAAAAAACTTTATTATTAAATAGAAAGTTGTAAGTACTTATATACATAAAATAGCTCTTATTTAAACCGAGTAAAATTTAATTAATATATGATTTTTTCTTATATTCAGTAAAAGCAAACGTTGATTATACTATTTAAAAGAATCAGTAATGAAAAATTGTATACTTTATATGTTAATTTATTAGAAGAAACGCATTTTTTCTTCTATATTTTCTAAGAATCGATTCCTTATTTCAAAGTTAATAAGCATTGTGGCCAAATTTAATCGTAAATGTTGCGGAAAATATTTCGATATTTATGGGCAGATCGTGCTGAAAAGTCACTTTTTCAAGCTTAATGCTATCGAACTTAACTGTAAGTCAATAATATTACGTCCAAACACTTCGTTTAGGGATCGCTGCGTGGAATGGCTATTGAAGTAAAAGCTTGCGAGATTGAACCAGGGGATCGATACAGATTTAATCCGATATAAGTGAAAGCTGATGTTGTTGGTTGGACTGGAAACCGGTCATTGGCAGATTATGTTCGTTTAGGATAATGTTTCGTATCGTACTTGTTTCATAGGCTACGTTTCAATATTGCCTTCATTCTGTCATCAATTACTTACTTGGCCAACCTACCAATTGAACATTTCAGATTCATCATTTAAATTATTTACCTTCATAAATTATTTAGTTTTCACCGAGGTCGGATAATGAACACCATTACACTAACTACACTTACATTTTCACGATGAAAATTCGTTTTATCCAAGATTTCTCAAACAAAACGTAAGTATTGCGAACTTGATTTATTTAAAACCCATATTTTTTCCTCCGGTGAAACTTTTTCTCATAAAATATCTGCTGAGAAATAATTATAAAACTAGGATAAAGTTCAATATAAATCTTCGATACATAAATGCCTGTAACATACTTTGCTGAAACTTAAAGCGCACCTACCTCGGGAATTTCAAAGCTTATTTTGTATCATTTTGTACGAGAAACTTTCTGTTTCATTTTCCTGAAATATACAAGCTCTGGAAGTGATATAAATTATTGATACATATTCGATTGCTTTATTGGCAACAGAAGATACTTGATTCGAAACAAAATAAAATATTCACTGCTTATTCCCCAGTATTTTATTATTTGGTGTAAATTAAGAATAAAATCAAAACGAGATTTAAGAAACAAGTTTTGAACAGTAAAGGCTAGAGTATAGGCACTGTAAATGCATAACACTTGCACCAAATATTTGGTACATCAAAAAGTAATTTAGATCTTTAATATAAATTTAAAACACTTAACGTCGTTACAACTTTTGATTTAAGATCAATGATATAATAAGCCTTAATACTATCGATGTTTTGACATCTAAAGTGCAAATTCTTAGTGCCAAATTAATTAAAATCAATTGATTACAAAGAAAAGTATCAAACAATTATATCCCCCCCCCACTTAATTTATTAGTTTTTTCCAGGTTTTTCTTCTACAGAAGTCTTGCATTACCATATTGCATAAAATTTTATCTATTAACAATTCTTTGTAACGTCTGGGTATTTGGTTGGTCGACCAAAACTGATTAGGAATATTTTACAGCTCTTCGACTTGTTGGCCTACATTTGGCACCATCTCCTCCCTTAACTTCGAAGTAGTTAAATTTTTTTATTCTTCGTTGATACCAATTGGAGAACTGAAAATTATCGAATTTAAACTTAAAAAAAGCTCATTTAATATTCATCTAATGCACTTAGATAAACATTGAAAATATTTTTAGTAACAACTTTGCGTCGCTATTCTGTGAAACTTTAAGAGCTGACAAAACCACATTTGTATTCCTTCGATTTTTTAGTCTTATCATTTTAATATAGATTTCGAAAAAAAAAATATTTTGTTATTTTATATAAGTAAATAAATCACTCCAAACATAAAATATCTTTAACACTACTTTTAAATAACCAATAAGCAGATAAATGGAAATTTAATGACTAAAAGAATAAAAATGAAATTACTTTCCGATACAACAAATACAAAAAATGATTCTTCTTTATATTGATAATTTTGACAAATTAAGTGCTAATAGTTAATACTCATTCGACCGAATGCTATTTTTTGCGATACTGATTCTATGGCACAATTTTTATGAGTAACGGATCCCTGAAGGATCTTAGGGGTCCAGGTTCTCTTCACCCCCCAAAGATTACAAATTAATCAAATTATTGAAAAATTAGTGAAAAATTATCTGAGGAAATTGGCCATAGATTTTATTACATAAAACTATTATTGTATACCATGATTAAATCTTTGGCCAGTGCTGTCAGACCACATCCGTACTAAAATCCTACATATACCATTGCTTTTATCTAAATTTAAAAATTCCAAAGTTTTTAAAAAAATCATATTTGCGAGACACTTCACACTTGGTTCTAATAGTGTAACAAAGTTCTTTTTAAATATTGATTCTTAGAATAAAATATCAGGATTTAAAAAAAAACGTTTTAAATTTCTTTCTTTTTTTAAATTTATTTTGAATGCAATACTTCCATTCGGTAAAGCAACAAAACAACTATATTTTTTTTTAAATGAGTCAATGTTTTTTTTTTACGTGAAACAAAAGAATGCTTAATGGTAGAAAGGTTTTTTGCAGCAATTTAAAGCAGTGGTTGATTAAGTTAAGATTGGAAAAGGAGAAGAAGTTTTAGTCGATTTATTAAAGAAAACAATCAATGCGTACAAACTGATTTCTTTTAGTGTGGAGAATAAAGACTTTTACGGTTTACTGGAAGGATTAATATACGTTTTTATGGATGAGTTTCCAATTTCTGTAAGTAAACGATACATCAGGTACACGTTGAAACACCGCACGTATGAATAGATTTTGAAAAGGGGTGGTTTTTTTCATTTATCAAAATGTTTAAAGGATATTTTTTATTACAAGTTAATCCTATTGAAGTTCATTCGTGGATAGAATCTTTTGTTTTACTATAAACGCAGACAAAATACGATATAGATTTGTGAGCTCAACGTATTTAAATGAAAAAAAAATACATTTGTGTCAGAAGGGGGAATGAAAAGTAAACGATGAGGTTCTACGACGGGAAAACGTGTCTTTTTTTGCAGGAGTCTGTTGAAGATAACACGTCCTCGACCAAGAGAACCCGATTCAAGGAAGGAAAACGGAAACATGGGAAGCATTGATAAATGAACTTTAGGTTGATGTTGTAGTTTAACACCCTGTATGTATCTTTGAATCGCTGAAATACCTACTCTTATTTACCCACCCAGTGACATGCATTTCAATGGCAACTAAATTTTCAGGATATGTTTGCAATTTAAAACGAACAATCAATACAATAATAGATTCAAGTTTCATTCTTTCATTGTCGAATATCTCTACAAAATTATTTCATACCTAATTGCTTTTTATGTGAAGGGAAAATCATAATATCAGACACATGGTTCTACTGCTATTATAAAATGTAAATAAATGTAATTATTTAAATTCACAAAGTTATAAAAGTTAGCATACATTGAAGAAACTTATTCGTCGTTCGGCATGTTTTCAGAATGTTTGCAAACTTTAAATGCATTTTCAAAACTTACTTTCTAACCAAATCAACTTATCCTTTGAGAGGTATGTTTTTGTAAAAATTTCCCTATCATTACAACTACTAATACTCACAACATATAACTTAGTTTGAAGTAAAATTTATTTGGTTTTATCAAAAGTGAAAGTATAAGTTTTATTTGAACTTTTTCAGGCTTTATTTCAAGGCTTGAGAAAAACACTCCTAATTATTGAAAGTATTAAGTAGTTACCAACATAATCGCAAAAATAAATTTTGAGATTGGTACCTTTATAAGAAATACAATATTGATTGCATGTGAGTCAGTGTTCACGAATGCTTTAAATACTTTACCATAATTAGTCAATATATGGATTGGTCTATGGTGGTAAATCTAAAGATTGTATAAAACTAAAATTTCTTCGAAAAGTAGAACTGATAATTAATAAGCAGTTATAATAGCTTTAAATTTATAATGCACTTCAAAGAAATCAATACCAATCAATTAATACGATCTGGTACATACTTATATGGTAATACCAACTGGGGAAGAAAAATCGTAAAAAGTTATCACTTTCAAATTGATTAACCATTTCTTGGTCCTTCATTTAACCTTCTAGTTAATTCCCTATGAACTATTTTAAACATTCTAAATCTTCAATACAATCTTAATAAAGTACTTTGTTGCCAAAATATGTTCTTAAAATCTATAACAATTACCTTTGTATTTAAAAAAGAGATTTTGCTCTTCTTAATAGGGTACCTTATTAATTTCAAATCTATAGTTCTATTTTTATTTATGTCAACTTTTACTATGAACTGTATGATGAATAAAAGGACAAAACAGAACAAATCTTATTATATTATTTAAATCCTTAAAAATCGAAGCATGGGTATTTCAAGTCTTAATGGAGGTGTTTTCTTCTGTCCCAATTTGAATTGTATTTTTTGTGAAAATTCATAAGTAAATTATTGATCTAAGTCTAATTTAAGTTTGTCAATTATTTTATTTATAGAAATATACAAATATCTGTGTCACAATCTTAAATTTGGGCATAAAATTTCAACTTTTTCATCGAAGATATTGTAACAGAAAGGGACAAAGTCTGTCTCTCTCTTTGTGCCATGCTGGCACGCGATTGGCTGACTGACTTCTATCTCTCGCCCACCAATGCGAATGTACATATAGATTGTTCTGGAAACATCTAGTAGCTGGTGGAACGTTGGCGAACATTGGAGTATATTCTAGAATGTTGAGTTGCGGGTAATTAAGTCGCTCAGCTCAAGCCAGTTGACAATTCTGTATAGAAATTCAGTTGTGAATTTCCGTTACAACAAAAATTGTTTTGTTGTCGCTTTGTAATCGCTTTGTAATTGTACAAAGCGATTATTAGTGTGATTTGAAGTAAAAGTTATTATTTTCATTTAAGTGATTGTTTTGACAAGTGTAATTGTGTAATAAAAAGTGTATACAAGGATATTAAAAAAGGTATTGTTAAGTGTGAAAGTGATTATTTATTTCCAAAAGATATTAAAAGAACGAATAATGCCATCTCTATACAGTTTTGAGACGTCACGTTACAATATTTTTTTAAAGATCTGCTTGTAAATTATAATAGAAACCCTTCGTTTGCTATTTCTTTAAATACTTTTAAAAATGAATGCTATTCCCAATTTTCTATATTCTTCATTAGGTTTTTCTAAATTTTCTGTTTAAATTTTGAATTATAAATATTTTAGAGTTGTAAACAAAATCTAAGCAGCTCTCGAAAAGAGCATTATTGCTATTACTGGATGTTGCACTAAAATTCACAAGATCCTGGTTTGTTATAGATTTATGAAAAATCCTCCCAATTCATTACTACTATTACTACCATATCCTTAAGTTATATCAGCCCAACCGATGTTTTAAATAGTTTTCTAGTTATTCTTAATTAGAGTATGGTGTCATTACGAAATCTCTTCCAATACATCTATTTTGGTTGGGGTTCCTCACGGCAGTATACTGGGACTATTGACTTTTCAGTTGTCTCTTATAATCCAAATACTATATTAACCACCTTCATTATCCATCATATTAACCACCTTATCCACGTCATCCTACATTATTTCCGAATTTTTAGTTCGAATTTTTCAGGAAAATCGTTCTGTTATTATACACATTCTTTATTGTAACTTTTTTTAAGTTTTACTAGATTAGCCTTCTTTAATAATGATACTTCTTTAATATTTGAATTATTAATTCGAATTGCATGTATCTTAGAATTTTTAAAAGAATTTCTTTGAATTTATTTCCGCTGTATATGCTGAATTCAGTATTAAATTGAGTAAGTTTCGTTTTGTAGATGTGAAATATTTTATTAATATTTAAAAATAAAAGTAACATTGGCATCCACCTCCACATTGCACGCAAAAATATTCACCTGATTTACGTATTCATTATCGTAAGTTGGCCATTTAAGAAAGCTTCTTAATTACAACATTATATCATAAATAGAAATTGGCATAAGCGACGCTTTTTCCGTCAATGTAAATTCCAAGATAAATGCGTATGTAACATTGTAACAATAACTTTTTGTTTCATTTCTTTCGGTAATTTATAGCTTTACTCATATTTTATTGTGACTTTGATAGACCAAGTGAAATTTAGAGATTGTGGGTGTTTTTTTCGGTTATCTTGATAATTATCTTATGGATGTGAGGAAGTATCTTCTTTTTTTATAGTCTGTGAAATTAATTTAACATTTTCTTATCTTTTGTACAAATGAGACCATGTATTTTAGAAATAAAAAAATTCATTTTCTGGAAAAGCGGTGAAAATTTCTTGGGAATTAATCAATTGAATTTTTGCTAGAAAATATTTTCCACGTGGAAATTGGCTCGAACTGGGAGGTAGTATGGAATTATTTATTTCAAACTTAAATATTTAATTTTTAATACGATGAAAGAAAATGAAGTTAAGTTTTCATTCTCAATTTGCAACGAAAATAACATTTTTATCGCGAAGAATGAAATGAATGCGCAGTAATAAATATTATTAAAGGCAAACACAATATTTAAGTCAGATTAATAAATTAAATGCTATAAATATATTGTTGAAAGTCGGAAAATTTGTTCTATCTCCTCAAGACAAACAACATTTCAACCGCTAATTCATAAGGTTGTTGGTTGGAGGAAATAAAATATTGTATTATTTTCCATTTTGTTTTTGCATTATTTTTGTTATGCAAGAAGATTTATTCAATGCTATTAAAATATACTCTGTGAATGAGCAAAACATCGAGCTTAGAGATTTTATGCATTTTTTTTCGTATAAAATTGGCATTGAAATGACCACAAATCAAATGGCAGGACTCTTATGTGTCGTTTGTACGACCTAAACTAGTTACAAATGCTCAGCTGTTATGGCGACATATGTTCTCTGCCAAATGTTCATTAAAGTGTAGGATAATAATTTTTTAACATTTCAACTTATGAATTATGTGTACTGAATACTGGCTTATTGCAATTATTTAATTTATTGTTTGTTTTTCGTTCGATTTTAGTGTTTCATTTTAATATTTGGGATGACAACGTCGCCGCTGTTATAATTCAAATATTTTATACTAAAAAGTTGGTATAAAAGTTTATGCGATCATGGATTTCTTGGCAAAGAAAACACATCAAAGCTCAAATGTAATAATAAAAGAAATCCTTTTTTTTGATCGTCATCATGTTCTTCACATAAAATTTCTCGTGGAAATTTGTACTTCAGATAGTACAAAGCCCACAAGTATCCAATGTATGTATATATGTGTCGTATACAAATATATATACATTTATTAATATTTTAGGAAAACGTTTCATGCTTGTTATCTTTAAATTTATCATGAATAATTGAGAAATTTATCAAGTCAAAAAATAATTCATTAAATATATCTTAACAATGCAAAACATGTCTCAAACAATATTTTTAACATTCTTTGATATGCGGACAATGAAAAAAAGTTATCTGTTGTGATTTTTTTTTCAAATTAATATCATCTTTTTTTGTTGGTAAAAACATTTTTCATCAAAAAAAAAAAATAAATAAGATGCAAGAAAAAATTTCTATCTTTAAGATTATAAGTAAGATATAATATGAAATGATTTAAGATGAAGTAGAGGGTATCAAGTAGTATTACGATAAAATAATCAAACAATTTCAACAATTTCCGTATTAGCTCAATCATATTATATTTTCAATGTTATTGAAATATATATAATTGAAAATTGGAATGATCAATCACATTTTAGGATTAAGGAATGTATTAATACTTGATGGCCGAATGAGTGGTTATTGATTAACCGTAATAGAGCAGCGTTAATATTATCTTGAATTAGTTCGTAGATTTTGTTTTCTATGATTAATGATGGTACAGCGTTTGCTGTTGAAAGGTATGAAATAGGTTTTGCTATACACATTTGAAATATACTTTTCTTTTGTGCAACAAATACGAACTCCAATATGTATTTACTGTAGCTACATTTTAGATAAATGTTGAAGAAAAAAAAATTCTTTGTTAGCCTGAACATATGCATTTTATGTAGAATAGGTAACGTTAAAGTTACAATACGAGTGCATGTTATACACGATTTTTCATTTTGCAACTGTGCAACGATGGAATCAATAAGAAAAATATTACGCCAAGAATATTTGTCTATGTATTATTGTATTGTATCCATATCAATTTTCCTATACGTTGAATTCTAAAAAATTGAAAAGTTTCCTTTTTTCCAAATCTTACGATATTAATAGTAATTTTGGTGTTCATCATTTCTGCCCGAAAAACATTCGAAAAACAACCAATTTATGAGTGAATATTTTTTACTACTAAATATATGTCCTAAAGCAAATCCTAACGAACCCGTTAAAATAAATAAAATAACCGTTAAAACAACAATATTTTGTCCAATCTTATCCAATACCTTCTGTTATCTTTTTGGTAGAAGTGTTTATTTTCTCAAGCAAAAAAATTAATCTCATTTTAGTGTTTCGATCACTTGAGTGATTCTTTGTGGTAAATTTGGTACAATAACTTTATTTTTGAGAAACTTGGTACATTAACTTTACTTTTGAGAAACTTGGTACAACAACTTTACAGGTCGATGATCGAATCAATAATGATTACTAATTTGTTATTTGTTCTATTTTCAATATTGTTAACAATGAAAATAATTTTATTATTTATTGTTTTCACTGTTAAATTCATTGCCATCGTTCCAAATCAAAATTTGAATTTCATGGCCATCTTGTGATTTCAACCAAGTTTCTTAACAAGGAGCATAATTCCACGATCTGAAAGTTTTTGTTCTTTGATTACAAAGAACTGAACCTGGTGATTTTTGACCCCTCAATTGAAGTATAATAAAAGTTTTGTCCTTTAAAAAACTACCAAGAGACCGAAACCAATAATAATCTGAAGCTACTCAATCTGAAGATAATATTCAATGTGGAATTACATCTCATTCAAGCTGCAAAAGCTTTTGGTAAACTATCAAACTTACGTGGGGTTTTCTTAGTCTAAAGAAATTAGTGGATAACTGCTGATGGAAGTCAAAAAAAAGTAGTACCGTATCTTATTCTGCTAATTATTTGTAGAGTAAATCATAGTCATTAAGCTATCATACGATAAGTAATATATTAGGAATGGTTTGATTAACTGATTTCTCTCCTTTTGGTATCCTATTTGTTAATCCTCTAGTGACTCTCTTGGTGACCTAGTACCCATAATAGTTTTGGTGATTTTGATTTTTTTCTAGTATTTTAATCATTTGTAAATTTTATTTCAGAAGTTACCTTTTGTAAGGAAAAATATAGTGGATCACTAATTTCTATTAGTAGAGTCGAATTTACGTTAGTGAGGCCTAAGGGTAGAAATTTTGTGGGAACTAATGCGGAGGAATATATCAAAAATTATAATTCAATAAAATATATAGCTTTGTAAGGTTTGAGAATTCCTCGGCTTGGCTTAACCCTGTTACCGGAAAACCTAAATCTGGAACTATTCCTTAGTATTTTCGCAATTACGCGATGGTATTAAAAGGTTATGATTTTATAAATAACTTCTACCTTTTTCCTACTCTTTACCCTTTTTATTCATTTGCTTAATATAAAAAAAATATTCCTGAATTCCTATCAATATTTCGGTCATAATTTTCTAAACATCAGCATGAAAAATATGACGAAGATTGATTTTATTTTATTGACATATTGGAAACAGTAAAATGTCATAGGTCACGGTATTATTTATAATAATACTTTCACAATAAGATTTATTAATAAAACTCACACAAAATATGAATTAAACTATAAATTTGACACTTAAGTTTAAACGGTTACTCTGCGTTTTTCGCAAACCACAGTCATCAATGATAACAAATAATGTATAAGACGTGAGGAAACAATTGTAGAATACGTTAAATCTTATTTATTTAAAAACGCATTACATTCATAATTTTTCAGATAATTTAATAGTCATTCTGTTAATTTAGGCGTAGACGGATCCAACAAATCATTGATCATGAAAATCGGTCCAGCCATTCTTCAGTTATAAATAGTCTAACTGGCACGACTTTCTTTCATATATATATAGATAACAGATCAACGAATTTGGTACAATGAATCGTAAACTTATGTTTCAGACCTTTTTTTTTCAGTAAATTTATTTTCGAAAATTTCATTTTCATTCAACCAACCCATCTTTCAGATCGCATCTTAAAGCAAATAATTGGCAACAATTTTTAATGTGAAAACATGCCAATCACCATCCAGGATTACAGTTTTATTTTTCGAAGAACTGTGTTAACTTAGTAAACTGATAATCTTTTTTAAAATAGATATACCACACAAACAAGAAATAAAAGTTTTATTTTCAACGTAAAATTGAATATGTGTTGTCTTAAACATACAATTCTATTAATTAACATACGAATTTTTCAAGTTATTGTTTGATGAAAATAAATCTTATGAAAAAAATTTTTTTGTTTAAATATAACCCATGTTTTATTGCAGGATGAAATAACAAATTATTTTTTCAATTGTAACATACAATTGAAGACAGATTTCTGTTATTTTAAAAAAAAGCACTACAGAACTTTTCTCACCCATAAAAATATCAGCATTAAACCTGTGAAGTTTATAGCTATTTTAACATATATACTATAATTTTAACTGGCACAAGGTCTTATAATTTGATTTATTAAACAGGTGCAACTTTTTTTAGGGTGAATTATTCTTAGAATTATGCTAGCTTGTAAAATAAATCAACTGTAAAAATTAAGTTAAATCTATGTCAATTTTAAATGTCGCACAATAATTAATTGAACTTACAAAAAATATAAATATATATAAGACGCAGCTTTTCAGATTACTATTTAAAGAAATCAATTCAAAGAATTAAATCTTCAATTACTCAAATAGGATTTTTGTGACAAATCACCGAAATATTGTAAATTAATTGTTGGTTTTCGGAAATGGTGCAGTAAAAAAGCGATGAAATGAAATCAGTTGTTCGATAAATTTAAATGAAAGTAGGACTAAATTATTTATAAGAAAATGAAACATATTACATGTAAAATACGCCTACAAAATTGAAATTCTTTGGTATAATGAAGCACCTGTTAAACATGGGATTCGTTGCCAAAATAATCAAAAGTACGTATGGCGCTTATATTTTATTACTTGATGGAATTCAGGAAATATGTGCAAACGAAAATATTTTCGTAAAAAATAACTTTTAATTGGATACTAGCTGATACCCGTTTATTCGTTTGCGGGACATAATATTATGCAACCTACATTATTCTGCAATTAAAAATTGTGTATATAAAAAAGCTTTTACTTGAGACTTCGTCTCGGTGGTACACTGTTACATTTTTGTTCTAATGAAAATTAATGCTAATTAGAAACCAACAGCAAATATATTTGAAACTCTTTCCTCAAAGGTTGCCCGTCATGAAAAGTCCAATACGAATTTTGTTTTACCTATGCTAATTCAAACAAAATAACACCATGTACCTTGAACTAAACCAATTTGAAAGTTATAATTTTTCAAGAAATAATTATTTTTTCATTATCTATAAAATACTGACAAATTTTATACATAAATGTTTCCATTATCTCATTTAATATACGTTAAAATTGTATCACAGTTGAACCATAGAAAATATTCACCAAATTTGCCTACAGATGGGTCGCTAGATAGAGATTATCTCATAATTTACGGATTTTTGAATTTGCCACCATTTTTGTGGTAAGAGGATCAAACGGATTAAAAAAACCATAGAACTGTTAACTAAAACTTAAGGGTTAGTAAAAATGGAGCACTACACGACACAATAACGTATTTTTATTACGAAACATTACTATTTATTACTAAAAATCAAAAGCTATTTTTTCGGCAAAATAATTCGTATACATTCCATTAACTAATAATTCAATTACTGCACTAAGCATTTCCTGGTCGTATACTCTCTCGTTTCAGTAATTGGAGTTGGTTTCCTAAAATTTAAATCATTTGATTTATCATCTTTAGATTTCTTTTTAAGGGATTATTCGAAGTTAATGGTCTTTACTCTATACCAACAAGCCAACATCAACTCATGAATTTTAGAAAGAGATTACACTATCAACAAAATGCTTACACATTTATGCAAAAAGATTATGGAGAACTTCGACAGAAGAGTATGCTTGTTCGAACGAAGTCGTAGGGGTCATTTTCCCAATATACTATTTCATACACAACCCGAGTCTATACACTGTATGTTTCAATAAAAAAAATACAATTGAACCAAAAAAAAAAAAAACTCTTCAACTTAAATAAAATTTTGCCTAAATTATAAGACCCCCTTTGAAAATATGCGATGAAAGACGAAGGACTTCTATCTGTAATGTGGATATTAAGCACTCAGGGATATAAGGATTGTGAATCGGTCGAGGAAATATATTTTAATTTTACTTAGGAGTGATGTAGTTGCTAATACAGTACTAAGTTCCTGAAAGTTTCAGATTTCCCGAATTAAAAATTTGCCCTAATTGGGCAACCCCCGTTTTGCTCTGTTGGAAAAATCTAAATTATATATTGCTTTAATTTATGTAATATAATTAACAAAAGTAACCCATAAACATAAATTTGAACAAAAGTTTTAGTAAATGAATGACTGACTTATTGTCCAGATGCGTATTTCGATTGCTAAGCAATTTTCTTCAGTGGTCATCAAGTGGTATGTATTTGATCGCTCCATAACTGCAAGATGATTCATCACATAGTAGTAAACGGATCGATCAATTACTACTTGATAACCACTGAGGAAGATTGCTTGGCAATCGTAATACGTATCTGAGCAATACATCACTAATATATTAGACTGAACTTTTCTTCAAATATTTGCTTATAGTTTATTTTTTATTACATAAATAAGGCCACAATATATTTTATAAGCAGTATAACTGTTTAAAGTCAGTGAAAAAAATCTTATTCGATTATATTGTTTAAAAGTTTTACATACTTTCAAAAGAAATGACTATCCACTTTCTTTTTTATTTTTTTATTTTTTTTGAAAGATACTAAATAGTGCATAAAAATTAAAACCAATTTTGTTTAACCTGAATATGTACATAAATATACCCACATTAAGGAAAATAATTTCAGGTATATGAATTATGAATTAGTTTCATGATGTTTTTCCTATTTTTTTAAATGCTGCGTTCTGGAAAGTATTTTATTTGATTTTTATTTGATGAATTCAAAATTCTTTATTATAACTTTTTTTATAAATGATAAAATTCAGATCTCAGCTTTTATTTTTTTAAATAAGAAGACAATTCAGGTTATTTAAGATTTTTTTTATTTATTTAATATTTTTATTATTCAATTAGCTACGTTTCGTTACTAATCGTTACTTCATCAGGCTTCTATAACAAATTAAAATAATTACAAAATATGTCAATCATACATAAATTTCAAAACTATAATAATATACATATAATATAGATAATATAAAATATTTGTAATTAAATAATAACTAACTCAAAATTTCAAAATATGACAAATATTTTAAGAGATATTGTTATAAATAATTAAATATATAAAAATAATATTAATTAATAAAATACATTGATTTACAAAAATAATTTTTAATTTAAATTCAATAAATAAATAAAAATTAAAAAATTACACACTCTACCCATACACATTACATGTAAATTCAGTGCCGCCTTATGAGCCCAATTGGGCTATAGTTTTGAAATTTATGTATGATTGACATATTTTGTAATTATTTTAATTTTTATAGAAGCCTGATAAAGTTACGATTAGTAACGAAACGTAGCTAATTGAATAATAAAAATATTAAATAAAAAAAAATGATCTAAAATAACCTGAATTGTCTCTTATTTTTTATAAAGCTCAATACAATGTTACACTTCGTCGCAATAACATTGAAATCAAATTAATTTCTTTAGTTTTTATGAATTTTTTTTCTTACTGATATAATTTTAAGTTTTCGTTGTCTATTTTGAAGTATTTTAATTCAAACCCTTTAATTATAATTCATATATCAATAGGCCTCGAATGACATCATGGTACAAAACATTCCAAAGCTGCGTTTACGTGTTCATATATGTACTGGCATTATTTGTGGGAGTGGTTTCGCTAAATTTGAAAAATTTCAATAATCAAAACAAAGGAATATCTTTAAATCTCGCAATCCCATTGGCTAATTGTCTCTTGTAGTAAAGATTGTGTGGTGTCATCAGATATTAGTGCATTGCTCAAAATAGTGTTTATTGGCCTAGATCTTTTGAAAATTATTTTTCAATGTTGAATGTAATTAATCTTCTTTATAAACTAAGTTTAATTATCCTTGAAAAAATCAATGTATACTCAAGTCAAAGTGATAAACTTTTATTAAGCATGTAATTAACTATAAGCTGATACAATGACGCTAAAGTAGTACCGAGGAAAACAATTCCTTTGAAGTATATTTCGCTCGTCGCAACAAAAACAAGAAAATCGCTATCTTTGGCCTAGTTTTTCTTTTTTTTTTTTTCTAAGACATCATAATTGTCTCAGTTAGAAGAACTAAGAAAACAGTGAATCAAGCCATGTAATTACACGATGCGAGATTAATTAACGTTTTTGTGTCTTTTCTGTTCTTTTTCTAGCGTCGCGGCGCGTCATTACACCAACGACGCCGACCTGTCCTCTCTGGACTCTAATGCCAGCGTCGTCGTTCGCTTTATCTTGTTAAGATTGCTCACAATCTTTCCTGGAACTATAACGGTTTTTTCTCTTTTTTTTTCAAACCTTTTGTTTTTAATAATTATTATTATTTTTCCTCCCACTACAAAAACTCTTCTTTCTATTTCACTTCTTGTTCAACAAAAATGTTATTGTACGAGACAAATGCATTCAATATAAAACAGATATCAAGAATTTTTCTTCGGTTCCAACAAAACGCAATTGGATTGCATTCAGGTATGGCAAACGTTTGTTTTTTTTTTTGTCAAAAGTAAAAATCAATTAATTTTCTGGCAACAATATTAATTGTTATTATTTTGCAGTCATTAAAAATGACAAATTATTCGAACAAGCCAAAACGTGAAGAGTGCCAAATTTATTATATACTTTCTTTATAATTTATTCAGAATTTTGTAATTATCTTTCGTTAAATATAGAGTGCAAGAATAACGCATATGTATAAATAATAGAAACCATTTATAAATTCTTTAAATATAGATCAAGGTTAAAAATCAATTCGATATTGTAATCAAAGAATCAAACTTAAATATGACATTCTTTTAAATTTATCAATAAATTGGTTGTGTCCATATTTTACATAATTTTATTTATTTTTTTTAGTAAGATAGTGGACAAGAAAGGATGTAGATCCATGTACTAATTATAATTAAAAAAATTAAAAAATGTAATGTATGTGTGCGATAAAGAAGAAATTTTTTTCGTTGTTATTGTGATGTATATTGTGTACTTCATATTAAGGTAATTTAACAATTAGTAATGTTTGAAGGATTCTGTACATGTGTTTGTATGATTTTAGAAGCCTGATGAAGGTCTAATAAAGGACCGAAACATGTCGCAAAATTAATAATTAGTACATGGATCTACCTACATCCTTTCTTGTCCACTATCCTACTAAAAAAAAAAAAATCTTTTAAATTGTTCAAAACACATTCATTATTCTTGATTCTGTAAAATTCATCTTACAACCCTTAAACACAATATTTATTTTACCTAAAAAAGCAGACGTATAACTCAAACTGGAGAACTTTTATGTTTCAATTTTCATTTTCCATTTTGAAGAATTGGATGTAATTGTCATTATATTTACCTATCAGATTGGAAACTTCAGTTAATCTACATCTACATCTACAGTTAAAAAAAGCTTATATATTCAATGATTCTTTTGCTATATACTATAACGTTGCAAATAAAATCTACTAATAATTTACTAAAATTATCAATTTTTGGATTTTTAACTTTTCTTTAACGCGAAAAAATAAACGTTACTATTCGAAGAACCTACAAATTCGTAATATTTACTTATTTTTTTCAAAACTGTTTATCGATTATCCAACATGAGAACACGTGACATTAAAACACTAAGGGGTAGTATTTTCACAACTAGATAGCGACATTAATCTTCCAGATAAAATTTTAATATATGGATTGAAGAAAACATGCATATTTTCACCTCAGAATATATGAAAGATAAAATTTAAGGACTTATCAAACAGATAAATTTTTATCAATTAAATAGCTATCATATGGTTATGGTCTATCTATCCATGAGTGAAAATACCAACCCTTAGTCATTTAAAGTTCCGAAACACATAATATTAATTTACTAGATTTTAGACATCTGCTGACGATAGACGTAATTCGAATAGATTTTTATCAAAAAATAAGAGCATGACGTAATGGATCATTCTGGGTTTCCAAACTCAAATCTAAAAATAGTAACCAATGTGCCAGGATCATTATAGTCCCTAGAATTTTGTTGAAAACAGATCTTTCTTTTGCTGTTCCTATTTGCATTCATACAATATTTGCATAAAATGCATATACCTATCCATTCTAGCTTCTGACAAAGCAATGAAAAATTGTCAGATAGAATTAGTCCTTTACGATTAATTCTTTTACGATTATTTCTTATATTAAAAGGTAATAATTATTAATTTTTATTGGCTTTTTATTTTCAAACAAAAATAAAAATAAACAGAAGATAAGATGTTAATTGAACTTGAATTCCTTAATGGGAATAAGGGTTACCCGACTGTGTATCAAGTACCTTGATCCCCCGACATAACATCCTGTTAAACCAATCGTCCCCCTCACTATTAATTATTAACTCTTCCTTTTTTTCCTATGTTGTCATTGGTGTGTAGTTTACTGTCATTAAGTCATACAAGCTACCATTGATGGTTGTATTATCACAAAAAGGAAATATTTGATCTTACATAAATCCAATAGCATTCTTTTTAAAGATACATGATCTTCTAGAAGTCTCACGAATTTAAAATTTGAATTACTTGAAGGCTTAATGGTATAAAGAATACCTATTGAAGAAAAAAAAAATTCTAGGGGATGTGTAAATATGTTTATTATAATTGAGATATCTGCATTTTCTATAGTTTTTTTTTTTTTGTTGTAGTGAAATATTCCGTCGCCGGGATATTTTGTCACAGTTTTTTTATCTTAGGAATATTTTGTCAGGGGTTACAATAACATGGAATCGGTTGACTGAAATATCAGGATCACTTATATTTGTAAAATTTGGATTTTAATTGAATTATGATCTTAATATTCCAATAAAAGAAAAACTTATAATTTGAGTTTTGTATACCTAGAAATATTTTAAAGTTTTTCCGGGTAAAATTATTTGGTAGAATAGTCTTCGAGGATAAAATTTAGTGGACTCATTCGGGTGATACATTCAAGGAAATAGGCAGAAGTCGAATTATTTTGTTCCTATTTTTAATATTTTGTTGCAATGAGTTTAATGTTGGTGTGAAATAGCTAAAATATGAGAAACACTTGTTTATTTTATATTTTAATTTGTTTGTTTTTGTATTTTACTTCGTTCAAATATAAGCTTTAGTTTGTTGTTCTTTTCACTTGTTCTGTTCTATGTTTATATTCCAATGACGATTGCATAAAATAACCGGTATTAACGCTAATTATTTAAGTTTGATAATTACAATCATTGTGTGCCATTAAAAAAAATTTTTTTTGATGACTTTCTAAATTATTTTGACAAACTAGTGGTAAGTCCTTGTCTCTTTATCTTCAAATTTTGCAATAAGCACTAATATAAATAAAAAGCACCATTGGGAAAATAGAAACGTAGAAAATTCGGAAAAAAAAATTGCGTCACAAAAATAGCTCAAAATGTATTAATATTATGGCTAATTGAAATTTTAAATTCATATTATGATAACATATTGCTACACAGATACAATATTATGTAGGTTGGTTAGCCGCAAAATATTACTCACATGTTCAATGGTAATTCAAAAACAGGTAAAGTATGACATAAAGTCTATTATAAGATCACTTTATTCATGATTTCAGATTTATTCACATACTTGAAAGTTCGTTAAAAAGATGCGAAGCAAAAAATTATCTTTTGTTGGAAAATCAAAAAACCAAAAAAAAAACACATTTTTTGTTCGTCCTCGTTTTGACAAGGGTTTACAAATGACATTTTTAATTTATTTTACTCGTTTAAAGACATTATATATATACGTACCATTGAAAGCTTAAAAAAGTAAACAGGAAACGTATTCAAAATAGGATTTAAACAGGATAATATTTATTTCCCTTTGAAATTTTTATATTCTCCGAGGCGATTACATTGTTTTTAACTTAGAACGAAAACTTTGAGAATCTATCCAACAATGAACTAAATTAACCACTGATACTCCTTTGTAATAAATCTCACTTGCTAATTCTAGTATGTTTGTTGAGCAAATTTTAATTACTGAAATGGCAAATGATACCCATAAATCTCCACTGTTATAAAAATTGCATTGACGCAAATTAAAATTTCAATTCGTAAATGGAAGTAAAACAAGAATAGAGAAGTGATACCGTCCCTCTTCACTCATTATTTAATATAACCCTTGGACTGGCCATAGCCCTTTATGTGACCCGATGGGCAGTCCTGATTTCATATTCATAAACTTACCGCCATTTAGTTTCTATACTTGGTTCATTATTTGGCCATTCAAGGGGCCAGTTTGGCGATAGTTTCTCATTTATTATATATTATATTAGCGTATGCGTTGTGTATTAATTTAATAAAGTAAAATTTATTATTTACTACTTACAACGGGTTCACTTTTGTTACTTGTTCATGAGATATATTCTAATTATTACTTAATAAATCTCGATGATACACCTACAATTTCACGAACGAATATTATCAGAAATTATTCATTGAAAATTTATCAAATCATGAGTCTCTACTATTGTACTATATTCAGCTGATTCTCCATTTAATAATTAGATCATTGTAACTAGAAATATACAACTAGACAAAGTTTAAACTTTTGTTATATGCAAACTTTAATAAACATAAAAAGAAACACTTATTATAGGGTTTAAGTTTCAAAGTTAAAAGATTTTTTATTATTATTAAGCTTTAATAAGCTGAATTTTCCTCTACTGGAAATGATGTACACTTTTTTATTAAACTCCCATTTTAAAATGTAAGCGAAACCTGTTTTATAACAAAACAGTATATAAAACGAAGAACTAAATTTGACAATTTTGTTTACATAAGTAATAGTTTGATAGGTTTTATCATTAACTTTTAGAGGAATCACTGGAAAATGGGCAGAAAAAAAATCTCCGATTGTTGGTTCTTAACGTTGAGTTTTAGAGGATTGTTCTATAAGCGCATAAAATCTTAAAAATCAATTACTTAACCCATTACTAAAAATTTTACAAAAACCTGTTAGATTGTATTATTGATGAAATTCTTACATTTTTCTACACTTAAAGCCTCTGAAGCTAATGTGTTGTCAGAATTGAGATGTCGAAATTGACTCCAATGAAACTCCTTCTTTCTTATTCAGGTATTAAGTACGTACCCAGCGACACATTCGATGTTATCCTCTTTAGTCTTTTAGGACCTTAGTAGTTAAGGAGAACACATATTGTGAAGTATGTAAAGCTTACCAGTGATTCATAATGGGAAAAACTTCTGGACTCGATTCTATCTTTCATGATATTTATATGATTTGGTTGTATTTGAAGTTTCCTCGTTGACTTTAGTTTTAAATTTTAGAGTCCAATTTTTTTATTTTACAAGGATATATCCAAAAGTTCATAATATGAAAGCAAATGATTCTTTCATTTTGTAAAAGAAGCCAACATATCTCACTTTTTCGAATACCTTGGTTATTCCTAAGAAAGCTTAGGGGCAATATTTTTTTTTCCATGGCTTCATTAATAGTATTGCTATGAATTGTTAAATGTCATTGGAGATTACTTTAGTGATGAAGAATTTTTTTTAAATCATCTCTTTTTTTAAGTTACTTAGAAATAATAGGAAGGAAACTTATAAGGCGACATAAAGATATATTACTAACGATTTTTACCAAAATTTTTAACCATTACTACTTCTGAATTTTTTAAAGCTTTAAGCCAATACGGAAGTAACAATACTGCATTAAATAAAAGAAGAGTTTTAATAGCTTCCTTTTGTATAAGATATTTTAGCATTTTGGTACTTATTTGGTATACTGCAGGTGCTTTTTGTTAATGTGCTTAGTGCTTTTATTACTAAATAATCTGTATATATTGCATCTTTAATTTAATGTTTTTTATTATACAATGAATTGCGATTGAAATCGTAGACTTATTGAAACAGGAATGAATAACCCTTTATTAAAGAATTTTGCGCTATAAACGAAACTGAACGGAAGAATTCAACCACGCGGGTAGCAAAAACAAAAATTGGCGTCAGGCAGAAAACGGAAATAAAAAAAGCCTTAAAATATTTTACGAAGAAATCATTTGATTAATTTATTTCTATTTTCACAACATTAAAGATTAACATCTCTCTTACGGATTTTAACGAAACAATCATTTTAAAGAAGAGTTATTTAAAAAATGTATTAATCAAACATAAATCAGAAGATTTCACATCAATACATTGAGAGCAATTCAATCTCAATGTTAATCTCAAGAAATAAAGGATTGAAAAAATCAGATTTTCCAACTATTTCTTCAATACACCATTGTGACCTTTGGAAAATCAATCTAAGATAAATCTGGAAAAACAGCAAAGGGATATTTGAAAATTTTGGTACTTAAGTATACGACGTTTTTTTTAGAATAATTTTTTACCAAACTTTGGGTCGAAAAGCTTGAAGTATTGAAGGAGGGGGAATACTAACCAAAAATTGGAGAATGTTAAACTTTAAATATAAAACTTAGTCGTTCTGAAGCTTTTTTAATGAATTATAAGAAACGTCGTTAGTCTAAACTCGCAATCAATTCTTCTGGAAGGTAAATGTTATCTAATAGTGTGATAGAGCTTTAGAGTTATTTATTTTTTGAACCATTGACAATAACTCCTCAAACTTTCAGCATGTTGCATTTGCAAATGTTTGACCAATTGTACCTAATTTTTAAATTTTAAATATTAAGTAAATTTTTAGGCTGTACTAGTGTTGATAATAAAAGTGGTAGAAGCATAGTTTAAACATCAATTATTGAACTGTAAGCAACTGCAATTTTCATTGGGTTTTTCGGCAACATCTCAACAAAGGATATCTAAAAATTTATAGAAACCCAATAAAATTGAATAATTAAAATTAAGTAAGGAAAATTGAAAGCTTATGAAACAAGTTTTATACTTTTATTGTTTTAACTCTTTGTTTTATTTTTGTCTAAAGTGATAACCAAAAAACGCAAATAAATTAAATTGCCATAATTATCCTTCGATCTTAACAAAAAGATAATCATTTGTTGCATATTTTCAAAGGAAAAAATAAATAAAAAGATATAAAGTCTTAAAGAAAATTGATTTGAAAGCAGTAACCGCATTCGTGTGAAAAAGCTTCAGACAATTCTTTCGTTTTTAATCAAAGCTTTAACATATTTCTTTTAAGCAATGTCTTCCTTATAAATCATATTACCTGTTTCATTGCCATTAACAATTCTACAAATTGAAGTATTAAAGTTATTTGATTTCTTAGTTAACTACTTTTGAATAAATTTTGGTATGACAGAAATCTACGAGTTAATTGACATTCTGAGTTGTGAAAATTTTCATTTCATAAATTCATTCTGATAGTTTTATGTAACTTTATTATTTTTGAAAATTAAACTTTCCATTCATTTCCATAAGGATTATTTAATTTATTTGTAAGCTGCGAAGATGTATTGTAATGCATTTATTTCAACTTTCCGGACTTGTGAAAATAATTAAGTTAAATGTGGAAAGAAGTGCCTACAACCAATTTTCACTTTACTTGAATGGCAAATATAACAAATCCTTGATGAACAAAGAGAATTAATTTCATTAAGTGTGTAATTTTATTATTTAGTCTTTTACAGATAGTCAAATTAAAATATTGTACTCATTTGTAATAAAATGTTTGAGATAAAACATTTAACTTTTGTTAATTCCTGTTTATGAAAAAAGTCTATTTATATTTTAATATATAATAAATTTACTGCAAATGTTGAGGTAATATTGCGACATAAAAATGGAAAATGTACTATGTTCTATCGCATTTTAAGGGTTTTCTTGTTCCATGCTCGAATATTTATTATTTTTCTCACGAAGTTTTCCGTTAATTTACCACATTTAACACATTCTCGCCTGTAGTGAATACATTTTATTTGCGCTTTTCTAATTCTGTAATTGTATTATTGTCAGAACACCGGAAACTCGATGAGTGCGCGTTCAATGACGCTCCATAAAAGTAATTTAACAGTGCTCATGTTGATGTTGGTAGTACCGTCTGTGCCTCTTATCACGCTATAGCCAACTGAACAACATCAACTACCTTTTTCATACCTTTAACTACACCTGAACAATACTTTTTGTACACACTATATACGAGTACATACATTTATATGTTTGTAATTTTACAACTGGAGAACTCTAAAATTATGCATAGAAAACTTAATTTCTTTGCTTATTGCACAAACGTCATTTCTTCCATAGCTTTTCCGAGAATTGACTTAACATTTTTCGACATTTTTCAACTCTTTGGAAAGTATTTCAAAAATATCAAATTTCTATCTAAGATCTATTAATGAAAATACAAGGTGTTAATTAAGTAGCCAACATTTTTTTATAATATAACTTTTGGTCTCACCATAAAAAGACAAAAACCTAGTAGAACAAATGTGTGAGAATTATGTTTTTCTAAATTTACATTTAATTCTACTTATCGTCCTTAAATAATATTTAAAAAAGCACCCATATTGCGCTTCTATACATAGAGTTTGGTACTATGTGGTCATACGAATTAAAATATGAATTCTAGGGAAACAGAAAAGGAATTAGCTAGAATGCTTTGAAACGTGATACTTACAAAGATTGCGCAGATAGCTGAATTAACTTAGTTACAAAAGTAAAATATTATGAAGAGTCAACGATAAATGAATCTTCATCCATTAGGATCAAGAAAAAACATTCAAACGTATGAATCACTTGTAAGAGAAAAATAGGTCTTATAGAATATAGAATATGGAAGGAAAATTGATAAAAAATAATAAAAAATACTTAAATGGTTAGTACATGAGGAATATTAGTTCTATTTTCTGTAAAGGATATATCAGGATGTGGTTGACCAAATAAATTAATAGTGTTTTACTTCATTTTTTTCAATTGCAACGTTCCTCAGGTGTTATTCCAACTTATGGTTTTAATTTGAATGTTTTTTTTTAAATTGTTACACATAGGTTGCCTGATGAAGTTGGAATAACACCAACAAAACGTTGCGATTGAAATAAATGAAGCAAAACACTGCTAATTTATTTGGTCTACCACATCCTAATATATCCTTCACATTATACATCGATTTAGATCTGAAAGAATGGAAATTTCTATTTTCTTAAAAATCATGTTGGTTATTAAATTAAGTGTAATGTTCTTCAGTCAATCTAGTTTATTGCATAATTTTCTTCATCTCCATTTATGAAAAAATCTGTTCTTAAATATGGAAAATATTCATATAACAAAATGTCCTAATCCTGGAAAACTATCTGCAAGTAAAAACCATAAAAATCTGGAACATCAATCATCATTTTCTTATATTCCTGGATCAGTAAAGTGTCACATAACAAAATACCAACAAAGGACTTAAGCCTTTTTTAACATTTTTACCTATTAGGTAATTTAGTTGGCTACCACTCTTAAATCCAGTTTCAGTGTCTACTGCGGCACTACTTGTGAACCACTGCTTTATATTGAGAAAATATCTCCAAACAAATGAACCAAAAATAAATTTCAATTGCAAGTTAAAAAAAAGTACTACAGTTTTTAAAAATAGGCTCCAATATACGTCACTGAAAAATATTTTGAGTCGCTAAACTATTTTGGGCAAACAAAATTTAATATTCGACATGGGGATATCGGTTTATAATATATTGAGTAAATATTGCAAAAAAGTTTAAATTTTATTTTGCGTTTAGCAAATATTTGCAAAGCAATAAATTTCAAACACATATTTTAAGCAGAAACTATTCAGCTTACATTTTTTCACTACCCCAAGATTAATGATAAAGTTTTATATATTTACGCCAGACTATTAAAATGAATATGAAAGGTCAGGATTTAACTAATTTTAACCAATGTAGTTTGCCGTTAGTCGTTATAGTATTCTTTGTGAAGCTTTAAAAACCATTTGATGTTTCTCAATGAAAAATTCCTATTTTTAACATTGCAAAGAAAATTGTTTTTTAAACAAACAAAAATTCAAAGCACCGATTTACATTAATCTTATTAATTTGAAATAACAATGTGTTCCAAGAAATTAATTTCCAACAACAATGTATAATACAAACGGCGGTAAAGTCAGCAAAGAAAAAAAAAGCCACTTCATTTTTATCGCCGACTAGCTTGGCGTAAAAGGAGACTACGCAGAAAAAAAGCATCGTTTGAATTGTTGTGTATTATAAATATTTAATTTAAAATTAAATTTAAGCAATGATGCAAAATAAACATTTGGTCTCTTTTTCGCTGTAAGAATGACAGCGAATTAAACAATCTGTATGCTAAATTGAGCTGAAACAATAACAATTTGAACATTGTTATGTAATAGATTCTGCCCATTCGATGTGGGTCAATTTAGTTTTATTCTCGATTTCGTAATGCATTTCCGTACAAATTCAATTAAAAGCGTTTGATTCCTTTTCACAATATTCTAAATGGTATAGGGCTTTATTGGTTTTTTCCTTTTGTGTTTGTATTACGGGTGGGAAAAAAAACTTTTAATTAAATTAGATCTTTCAATATTTCTTTTGATCAGCTTTTATTTCATCTTGCCGTTTTTTTTTTCCACAATAGCAAACAGACTTTCCGTTGTGAAATTAATTAACTGATCAATAGTTTTTTGCAATGAAAACTCAAAAATAGGAACGAAGGATTGAATTTAATGGCTATAAATTTTCTAAACTAGGTTCTCCTGAAAATCAATTATTGTTTCCCGAAAAAAATTCTCTTTAACTAAATAGGCTCTTAAACCAAACAACGTTAATGAATATTAAGTGTGAAACTAGTATAAATATAATTATTTCCCAAAGATTATTCTTCATATATATTTCTCTATATATTCCAGTAAATAATTTTTTTTCATATTAGTATACCACGAAAATAAAAGTCCAGGTAATCTATACAAATACATAAAATACTTTCGTCTGGCTATATATTTTGATTTTATCCCAATTTAAATTTAAGGGTAATTATTGGTTTCAAAATATCCTTATTCCAAGTTAAACGATTTAAAAATTTTTGTCAGTTCATCTGCCTCGTAGAACTAAAGAACAGAACAATCAAATTTAATGAAATATAGTTATAAGATATCAAACAATTTCCCACTCACTGAAGGCTATATACCATTCCATAAAAATTAAAACGGAAGGTATCCCCTAAGTAAAACTAAGGGATGAAAAAAAAATCAAAATATAATGACGCATCACAGGAAAGGCCTTTTGAAAATATAAAATAGTTTCAATACATTTTTTTCGTTGAACTTCACATATAAAATAAGATAACGGCAATTAATTCTCGGAAAAATATTTCTGTACCTAAGAGTAATAGTATCTTTAGTCCAAATTAGTATTTACAGTACAATATCTTAAGTGTACTTATGATACTTTGGTTTAATGTATGTTTTTACTAATAATAGCTTTTTGCTTTTACGATAATATATTGTAACAGAAAGGGACAAAATCTGTCTCTCTCTTTGTGCCATGCCGGCACGCGATTGACTAAGTGACTTCTATCTTTCTCCCATCAATGCGTATATATCTTTATCCCATCAATGTACATATTGATTGTTCTGGAAACATCTATAGAGTGTGGATATAGATTGTTCTGGAACAATGGAGTACATTCTAGAGTGTTGGGTTGCGGGTATATAAGTCGCTCAAGTCAAGCCCAGGGACAGTTCTGTATCAGAGTTCTGAAAGCGATTTTTAGTGTGATTTGAATTAAAAGTGATTATTGTCATTTAAGTGACTGTTTTGACAAGTGTGATTGTGTAATAAAAAGTGTATACAAGAGTAATAAAAAAAGTGATTGTTAAGGGTGACAGTGATTATTTATTTCCAAAAGAAATTAAAAGAACGAATAAACACCATCTCAATACAGTTTTGAGACGCCACGTTACAATATGATAGAAATTCAAAGTCCAGCTTTGAAAAAAATACCTCAACTTAAGTTAAGACAATTTTAGCGCTTAATCCCAAAAAATGAAGCTAAAATATTATGGTTCTCAGGTGCACATTATAAGACTCAACTTATTTCAGAAATACAATTGAAATTCTAATGAAAGCTTTTTTCTTCGACAAATAATTTTTATTTTTTTCCATCGTTGAAACTAGAGAACAAAATACTTTTATAAGAACAAGAACATTCTTTTCCGTGACAAAAATCCATTTCAATTCCATCCATAAAAAGCTTCACTATCTAACTATATCGAATTCTCGCGACAATCGTAGCAAACAACTTAATAACCATTTATTAAACCAAATTTACGTTTTATTGGAAACTTTATCGACAAATTGTAAAGAATGCTGATTCTAAATATAAAACCCTAATAGCAACAAGGGTATAATAATAATCGTTTACGTCACTTTTGCGACTTTTAATAGCCATTTGTTCAACTTACTCACTCATTTGACATAACATTTAATTGCAATTTAACATTTGGAAGTCTATCAAACGAGAAAATTAATTGTCTGCAATAATGATCTATTAAAAAGTCCTAAGATTTAAATAAACATTTTAATAACTATAAACGTCGGTTGATAAAATAATTTTTTACTTCACCCTTAAAAAAAGCGTTTGGTTGTTAAGTTTTATGGTTATTGAAAATAAAAACGTGATTGCTAGAAATAATGTTTGGTAGTGGAAGATACTTTCAATGGCCCTTATTTCAAGTAGCTATTAGTCTTATCAAAAGAATTGGAAGGTCAACAAGAAAAAATTGGTTAAGTGTGAGTTAAACGCGTGCATTTAGGGTTCCGTTCTTAAAAATTGCTTACCCCGTATGCATAAAGCCTTAATGTAAAACCAATTCTTTTCACAATATATTTAATAATACTTAAATATACAAAATATTTAATGAATTGTATTTGGGTATTCCGAATTAAGTATTAAAATAGCGTCTTGAAGTTCGAGACATGGAAAATACCAGTGACAAAGAGATGGAAGATGAAAGATAAGAAGATTTTTTTAATGAAACTTCACTAATTATTATAATTTATAATAAAATTTGTATTTAAATCTACACAAAATGTCCATATTTGCTGCAGAACTTAATGGTAAAAATTGGTTTTTACACATTTACTTTCTAGATAAAATTTAATCTGGAGAATAAAGAAAATATGCAGATTTAAACTTTAGAATAAGGAAATTTGAAGGATAAATGTGTAAAATTTATCTTACTAATAAATTTGTATCTTTTAAATAACTAATTGAAGGATATGGTCTTTACATCAATGAACGATATTATCGCCTCAAAAGTAACATCAATAGATTAAGTATTAAATATTATTCAAATGATTTGTTCATTACTTAAGATAAAGTAGAACTAATGCCAACATTACTAAACATTACTAAAAAAATATTAATATAACTTCAATTTGCATATTGATAATTTTGATTCCTTCCTTCATTATAACTTCGTCAATTTTAATATTTTTACTTAATGATAGTAAAATCCTATTAGTTTAAAAAGCATTAAGTTCTTTTCCTTCCTACTGCATCGCCTCTTTTGCTAAAATTAACGAATATTTTTATACAATTCTTTTAAAAACCATAACTTTGAAGATATCCTCTAATGCAAGGTTTCCCAAACTATGTTGCGCCAAAATAGATATTTCGCAAAAATTTGGAGTATATTTAGAAAATTGAACTCTTGATTCAACTTTGTAATGAAAGGAGATCGATGGTTATACTTTTTTGACGCTTATAATGTCAAAGCAGATTTTAGTACCTAGAAGTTGGGTGCAGTAGTAAAAGTCTTTAACAAGTACCAATATTAATCGAGGGTAATATAAATTGTTATTTAATTACCCAAAATCGTTAGAAATTCTATTTATTTGTGTTTTTATGTTTATTAAGAAAATAATACTATTTCTCTAATAACAGTTTTTTTACTTATACTTTTATGAACTACCCAACCGAAAAAATAAGCTTAGTGTTCTGCCCAAATTATCAGAATTGCTAAGTGTTCTGTCGCTGAAAAAGTTTGGTAAACCCTGTTCTAATGTTTGCTAAACTGTAATGCTAAGTCATTTAGTTAAGAACTTTGTATCCTTCCGAGTGATCATATTGCCCTGAATTATTCTTTTGGTACTTAAATCAAAAATTTTAAATCATTCAATTAATAAAAAAAGGATTGTAAAAATGTGAAAAACGCAATATAAAATATGCAGTTTTAGCATCATTTAAATGTCAGGAAAAAGCTCTACGTTTATACATTCCTGGCCTAAATTTATCTTTTTGGATCATCCTTGATTTTTAATTCTAGAAATTTCATAGATGGCTCTTGATCATTAAGCCATAAAAATCCATAATCTACATTACTTCTAATATTCTTTCAAGCAGGTAGATTTTTAATATTGGTAAATTGGTCAAGGAGTACAAGTTTAAAAGTTAAAGTACCTACACATTTCTTTTGCAGTTATTTTTTATTGTAATCACAACTGAAATTCTTTCCTCAACTTCTTCGTATGCTGTAAAATAAGTTATGAATTATCAGAATTGTCCAGGCACTGATCTTTAGGGCTTAAATCATTTTCTCTTGCATTACATAAAAGAAATAAGCATGGATTTTTATTTCTTGACTTTTTATTGCTAGGTGGAAACAAAGAGTAGAAGAAATGTGATGACAAATGGACGTTAAATGCTCTATAAAAGGGAAATTGATTAAAGCGCATTATAAATAGTACGATTTTGCCCAAAGATTGCTAGACAATTGAATAAATGGCATTATAAATAGTATGGTTTTGTCCGAAAATAGCTAGATCACAAATGGTCAAAGGAGTATTGGAAGTAATGGAAGAAAATAGAAACTCCCAGGAAAGAGACAAAGAGGTAGACCAGCCTAACATGGGAAACTTACATCGGAAAAATTAAAGTAGAGAAAGATTTAAAAAGGAAGGATTGGAAAATCGGAGAATTGTGTAAATCATTTTCTCTTGCATTACATGAAAGAACGTCGACTAATAGTCTACGAAATAAGCATGGATTCTTATTTCTTGACTTTTTATTGCTAGATGGAAACAAAGAGTAGAAGAAATGTGGTGAAAAATGGACGTTAAATACTCTATAAAAGGGCAATTGAATGTAGGGTATTATAAATAGTATGGTTTTGTTCAAAAATAGCTAGATCACAAATGGTCAAAAGTAGTATTGGAAGTAATGGAAGAAAATAGAAACCCTCAGGAAATAGGAAGACGTGGGAAACTTACATCGGAAAAGTTAAAGTAGAGAAAGATTTAAAAAGGAGGGATTGGAAAATCGGAAAATTGTAAACGTCAAAAACGACAAGCTCGAAAATCGGAAAATACCGAAGAAGATCGGAAAACGTAAGCCATAATATTTTAAGTTAATTTCAACTTCATATTCCCATGAAATTTAAAGTAAATAGTCTTTTTATATAAAAAGGCGCAAAAATGGACAGCAAATTGATACTAATTCAGTTCAGCTTTTTTCTTTTTGAGGTACGGAACCCTAAGAAAGTTGTGTGAATTAAGTAGAAAGTTGTTATAATTGACTTTTATTGTAGTGGTTAAAAAAGTGTCTAGATCTTTAAAATTATTTCCGTACTTATGTATGGGAAATGAAGTGGCACATTATGTTATCTATGTAACGAGTAAACAACTTAAAAGAATGTAGCTGGTTGAAAAAAGTCAAAAGTGTAGGTAGATATACATACAGCAGCAGCAATAGCGACGTAGTGGTGGAGTGTAAAGATGAGGGAATAAAGAATATTTAAAAGCTCATGGTGAATTCAATGGTGTACAAGAAAAACGGAATGTTGTCAACGTAATGCACAGAGAGAATATGAAATGAAATAATAATTATTCATATAAAAGAGGCTTGTTGGCCACTTTTGTGGGCGTTCGTTGGCAGCAATTGCACTAGTGGTATGTGTGCATAGCAATGGGTACGTGCCCTATGCACATTTCTTCATTTGCAGCCCAGACCCAACCTCGACCTCATACCATTGCGAAAACATTGTCTGTTGAAGCGACCGACGTCGAGCGCCGCCACCACTTCATGTCAAGTGTCTCATCAGCGTCGCTTTCCTACAACTCATGCGATGTGGATTATATATGTGGAGAGATACGACATACTTGGCACATGCATTGCATCTATATCTGCGTACATATGCACAGATATGCACCTATATTATATTATAATAAGATCTTTCTGATGACTGTTTTATGCGATCTATAGGTACGAATGTACGAACGTTTGTCATAGCAAAAATAAAATCTATATTTGTATAACAGAAAAAAGTACATATTATTTGTAAAAAACACAAAATATCTACGTAAATACAGTGTACGTCTTCATTTCTCAACTTTCAAGAAATAGAAGAAAACTTCTACATTTGATTTTTCCAGTTGTTAGTTTAAAACTGTTTTTTGCCCAGCATAACTAGTAAAACCTCATTTATATTCCAGAGAAAATAAAACTTAGGAAAATTTTTTACACAGCAAGAATAAAAAGAAAATAATTTCAATTTTATATAATTAATCAACATTTCAAATACTTCGTTTGCTTACATTTATTTGTTTTTACTGTCGCTTTATAACTACTAAGATCTTTAGCGACCCTAGGGTAAATAAAAATCCGTAATCGAGAAATATCGAAAATTTACTCAATACAAGGATCGGACCCAACACCTACCAGCTTTGGAACGGTCATCTTGACTACTCGGCCACCATTAGACTCTAATTTTCCTTGTCCAAAGAAAAAATCAGGTACGGGTATAGAATTCGATTTCGGGGTAGAGGCAGTTTGATACGTCAACTTCTAATTTGGTGAATTTTATTTTTCTATCAGCAAATCATCTACTCGTATGTACATTATTTTGAAATCATGTTTAAAAAATCATTACCAATAAAATTTTCTTCGAAATTTCAAGTTCTTAACAGTACAAGTTCAATTCTAAAACTTAATGGAAGTAATTGATGTATAGATGTACCTGAATCTTGTACAATATGGAATATTCTCCTTTTCTAATTATTTTTTTTACATTTGATTCGCAAATAAATTAACCATAATGAATTTCACCACAAGAAATAGATCGATTTATTCAGGAATGAGATGTTGCCAGATTGTATCGGTTTGAAATATGTCAGTCATAGTACATCAAAAAAGAATTAGAACTTTTTTGAAAATTTGGGATCTTGGATCTTAATTCTGTTGCAAGAACGCTAAATTTGGTTATTTAATTGTGTATGATTAATCAATATGGAACAAATTCCGAAATATTGAAAAATATTTTTTTTGAGTAGAGTTATTTAGTTCTATTTGAATAAACGAAAAGTTTGCAATCATTGTCTCACTTTTATAACTGTTTCTGAATAAAGAAAATATTTTAAAGTTAAAATTGCTAAATTTTCATATGAGAACTACAATCTCAGTTTTTCTTAATCTCAACTACTTCCGACTTCTGTTCTTTAGGTTTTGGTACTGATTAGGTGAATACTTAATATATTCTAAGGAAAAGTTACTTCAATGAGGTCCAAAAAAATATATTCAATGGAGTACAATGGAGTGAGAACTCCAATGGTGGATTTACCAGCAGGCTGAGTAGGCTAAAGCCTAGGGGGGCAAATTTTAGGGTCCAGCTAATTCGGCCTAAAAATTTGCTAATCACAGGAAATTTGATGTAAGAACAGCGATAGAGCACAAATTTCGATTCCATCGATAGAATAAATGTCATTAATATAATTTCGAAATTAGGTATCGAATTTCAGAGGTCAGTAGGGACGGCAAAAATTGAATAACCTACTGGTGGCAAATTTACAAATCCGCCACTGGCCTTAGTGAATTACTTGAATTACTCAGAAATCATTAGGACCAAAATATATGCAAACTTTCAGATAAGGATTCGGGAAGTAAACTTTGTGGATATGTAGTATGTATGCATCTTTCATAATCCCAAAAAATCAAAAAAAAAGTTATTAAGTCCAATTGCTCTCAATGGGAGCTTTCTTACATTTATGCATTTCTTTTAATGTTTTTTAATAATTTGAATATTAAAAATTGACCACGGAACATTAAGGGGTGAATTTGACTTTTCAGTAAAGACGGGGTTAAGGTTATGAACCAAAGGTTCTATGAAACTCGATCTTTAATTATAGTTAAAACAGATATACAATGTTTATAGGTATACAAGATCTATGAATTCTAAAATTTATGATATGGTAATAATCACAGCAAAATTGTTTGTTATGTGTTAAGTTAATAAATAAAGTAAAGCTTCTTCAAAACCAACAAGAAAAAGTTAGAACTGGATAATGAAAACCAATTGATATAATTTTTGGAAAATATTGTCATCAAATAATCAATGAGAAATCTTGACGAAAAGATTTAAACTTCAACTCTGAAAATCTTTTAGAAAACAAAAAAAAATCAAGAAAACTTTTGACTAAAATACAAAGAATGGGGTAAATGAATAAAATCAAATGAAAGGACCAAATAGTTAAAATAGAGCCATTGAGAAAAGCCAAAGAGTTAAGACCAAAAGTAAATTAGGTGAAAAAGAAACGCTTATTAGATAGGTTATATTATGAGAGAAAAACTGAAATGGCTAAGAAAAAAGAATGAAGAAGAATAGACAATAAGACTTAAAATGACTAAAGCCTGGGAACAAGCAAAGATAAGGTAAGGACGAAAACCAAAAACAAGTGCAATATTGCTAGTAATATTTTTGAATATGGGAAGCAATTTTGGGGTAAAAATATAGTTTATTTAGTTTAGAATCTAATTATTAATTCTTAGAGTGAAGAATATGAATATGTTAACTTTTATTTTAAAAACTTTTCAATATTTTTAATTACATTTGTATTCATTAGTACATTTTATGTTTGAACAATGACTCAGATATAATAAAACTCAAAAGTTTCATAAACATAATTTGCGGTATTAAATATAATTTAATTAATTTTTATGGGTGTTTATGTCTTAACATCGTAACAAATTCCAATTTCCGTCATAAATACCAGAGGAATCATGCAAACCGTGAAAATTGTCGATAATAAGGGCAAATACCTAACAAATTTATCATTTTAACGATAATATGGTAAATTAATGCTGAAAATACGCGATGGAAAAATTCGAATTGTTCTACGCGATAAAAATTATTGACCTGTATCCATTTTAGCAAGATTTCGCCAGTAGACTTCCTCATGACTTTATAATTATTAATATGTATATATACGATTCGTGCCGGCTAAACACATTTGCATCCCATTATTTTGTAGTTATATATATACATAGAAGTAATAATAATAATTATTATAATGTTATATAAGATAAGGAGTTAATGGAACTTCCACTGTGTTGACTTTATAAACAAGCGACGCTCTATCAACGAATATTGCTCCGCCGGAATAATCCATAAATCCCTTCAAATTAGTGTAGTTTTAGTTTTAATCTCCCAGTAAGAAAACATGCATAAGTAGATTTAGAAGCAGCCATGACATTTTCTTCTAGGAAATAATGTAGCTGTGGAATTTCATCTCGAAAATAATTACTAAATTATAATGATATCGCTGTCACTTAATACAAAGATGAAGTTTTATTACAGTTTAAGAAAATTTGGACGTAAATTTATACTCAAGTCAAGTTTGAAATAATGCAAACAATAAAATTATTTTCGGTTCTAACATGGTGGAACCAAGCCACGATTTCAAGACTAATAAATTTTATTTTTAAATCCATTCTAAACTCACATTATTTGTATTGTTTTAATGGATACAAATAAAGTACGTACACTTAGTTAACTATAAAAAAATAATAGGCCAATTTAAAAAAAAAAAAACAATAATTAATAGGTTGTTATTTTTTTAATAACACATACGTTCTTTATAGATTATAGAAGAAATAGCATTCTTTCTTGACTTAAACTTGTAAGAATAGCTGAAGTTACGAATATATATTAAATTCTAATTTTGGAAACCTATTTTCTCTTCAGTTTTTTTATAAAATACAAGAACTTTAGAAAAACATTGAGGGATTTTTATATTCGGCCTTCTTAAAGTTGATTCGGTTTTTTAAATGCAATCAAAGTATTAATATGAACAATAGTTGTTTATGAATATGGGGCATAGGATAGCATAGAGGAGTTATTCAATGCTAATTTTTTGTTCCCTAAAATGTTTAGTTCGTTTTGACGAGCGCTAATGATGCTAGTAACTAATAGTAAAGCTAAGTAGTAGCTAAAGCTAACAGCGACGGAAGCTGTTTTTAAAGCTCAATTTATAAATTTGTATTTATTGTATTATTATTTGTATTTTTAATTTCTTAATTTGTTTAACCTCATACAATATTAAAACATCTAATAAAATTTAATTTCTTATTTACTTAATTGAAATACAGAACAAAAATATAACCCTAATTGGAATTATAAAATATAAATAACCAAGTATTATTTTAAGGCTCAGTACAGAAAACAGGGCTAAGCTTCGTATAATAATACAAATTTATAGTAGTAAAAAAGAAAAATTTCACATTTAAAATAAATTCTCTTCCTGAAAGCCATAGTATTATAAGTCCAAATTTTGGTATTTATAGTCAAACTATCTTTAGTACACTTATAATAGTTTGGCTTCCAACAGGCGAAGAACTGGAGATAATGAATGCATAAATAAATTATCGCCCTTAAATATTAGATGAAAATTAATAGTTTGGCTGTAATGAGCCCATTTAAATTGGAGTTAAAATGATCTTAGTGCTAAAACCCGAAATTGGAAGATAATATGGCTCCTAGGTACAAAATTATAGATAACATGTTGAAAGATATGACTCGTTTATTTTGAAAGTGGTGTAAGTCCATTTCAAGGACGGTCTATATGGTGATTCTTCTTCTTATAACTAGAACAAAGTATGTAAATTATTTAACTGCTAAGTTTTCAGAAATTACTGATTTCATTTTAGTTGTTAACAAAAACGCTAATTATTCCCTCCTCCTAAGTATCTAATGGTCCTATGATAATACTAAAGGGGTTTTTTTTGAAATGGACTTAACTCACTTTCAAAATAAACGGCGCATATATTAAAAAATTATTCATCATTCTTAGGACTTCTCCTAAGAGTTTTTCTACATTGCTCCTCTAGATTTGTTTCTATAAAAGTTCAACTTCTTTAATTATGACCAAACTATAAAACATTATGTTGGCTTCTACTTTAAAAGGTTTCTTGGCGACCATCGTTATCATTATCAACCCGAATTCTCTATTTTTGGTAATTCTGATAATTTAATCACCCATTGCACCGTTTTCGGTTTTTACAAAGAATTTAATTTTTACTATTATGCACGAAGTATATAAAAATGAAACAACCTTAGGGGCGGTAGAAAAAAATAGATTTATAGAGACACCTTAATGAAAATTTTGACTTCATTCTCAATTTGGCTAAAACATCTTTATGTAAAGACTTTGAATGGAATAAAGTTTTCTATGTAGTTTTCTGTTCAATTCTTTTTAGCTGTAAAAAAAATATTTGCGATCAAAAATTTGGACCAATTCGGTTTTTAATATGATATTTATGTTTAAGAACAACAAAACGGTGGAAAAATAAAGAAGTTTTTTGATAACTTACCAACATGGACTGATTCTTATAAATTTGGTTCACAGTAGGAATTTTAAAATTACATCATTCATTTCCTTAACTAATATGTTTACAGACCAATAACGACAAACGATTTTATTTAATATTTACACTCTAATTTATTCTTGCCAGTGAATAATACTAAAAGAAAACAATTTGGCTTTGGTCTAATTGCAAGAAATTAAATGAATGATGGATAATTTAATAATTTTATTCGGCCTGGTTGGTATTTTTCATGAATATAAAATCTTACGAAAATAAACATCAAATAACGACATGGTTAATTATGTTTTATTTCAATGTTACACGTACACTTACCCAGAATGAAAACAAAATTAATATAGACTTGCATAATGCTTTATCAAAGTCCTACAGCGAATTGAGGAATTTCAAACCGGTTAATTGTCTTTGTGAAAATATTGTTTGTGGGAAAACTTTGTTTGCCACGCAAAATTATCATAAAGAAAACTTGGATTTGGTCCAGCTTGTTGTGTGACGTGTTCATACAACGTTTGACAAACATTGTCACTGTTATAAATTATTTGTTAATACAATTATTTGAACAATTTCAAAAGGGAGATAAAATGCACAATTGTTGCCAATGTTGTGCTGGTCGAAATAAGCAATAGGAGCACAATAAATACGGATGAATTACTGAAAATATTATGCTCAATTCATGCACAATTTACCCAATCATATTGCATTGTTTCAGCCGTATGATTTGTATATTTGGCAAGAATTATTATTCCAAAACAAATAGATATGTCTCAATGTAAAAACTATTTGAGCGTTGAAAGAGACATACAAGCATTAAAAAACGCAGCCAAATATCAGACATCTTTCACCAAATAAAGCACCCACTTGGAGCCATTATTTACAAAACGCATTTTTAAAAAACACATTGCAAGTTCGGTCAACTGCTATTAAATTGTAAATTTTCTGATTTTTATTATTTCTGATTATACTTCTATTGCAATTTACAAATAACAAAAACATTACAGCAGACGTAAAAAATCGCCAATGGTTAGTATTTAATAGGTTTATTATTCAGCAAGACGATATGATACACTGATAAGTATAACAAGAACGTCGTCTACACAGTCATTTCGTATATTACGTCAGCAAAACCACCACACAACCACCCTTCTGTTACGTGATATCGTTTTTGCAAGCCAATAATCTTAGAAAGATAAAAATCGAATCGACTCCAATGTCATACAAACGTGAACGGATTTATTTAACGGGGTATATAGCGTTCAAATATTACACAAAATTGTTCTATTATAGAGCGATTGAAAGTTTCATGATCATAACATGTCAACAATATTTCTGTGCTTACAACAAATAAATAATTTTCTGACTAATTAAAACCAATAACTGTTCAATTCATTATAGGAAATTGTAAGTATAGAATAAAGCTGACAGTTGTTCAACTAGCTGTTACGATAATAATTTATAGCCCTATACATTACACATGTCTAAAGGTTGGACTTGAATTATTGAATAAGTAAATAATTTCAAATATTAAAATTTGATTTCGATTAAAGGTGTGACAATATCGTAATGAGGAATAGTTCGTATGAAAAAGAATTTCTTCTATAAACAACTTTTGCTTATTGTATTCGAATCTTATTTTTGTCTGGTTTCAGTGTAAGAATTTAAAATTTATAAAAGGAGTGGTTTGAAAGTAGCCAAATAATTTTATTTCAATAGTGATTTTAACAAAATTTTTGAATTTATACTTCTTCGGGTGCAGCATGGGATCACACTGTTAAACTGTATCAATCTTAAGTAATTTTTTTAATTATTTTTATAATCTTGTCCGACACGCTTTAACTTTAACGCTTTAAATTATTAATGTAAAGCACATTAGGGGAGGGAAGTCTCTCTGATATCTGACAAAATTTTACTTAGGAGGTTACTAAGAGTATGGTGAAAGAGAAAAGGAATTTCGCCATGAATTTACAGAGCAACTGGAATTGGTTTATGAGCCTTGGAATAAAGAATGCCATCGACTAATAATCAAATCTAAATCATAAATTTGATATTTTTTTAAGATATTGCCTTAAAATCGATCAATTGATCTTTGATTAGCCAATCCGTGAAGATATAAATTAACTTTAAGACACATTTTTTTTTAATAATGTTTTTGTTAATAATGTCACATAAGAAGCTAAGGAGGGTCGTTAAATATTACGCTATCGTACTATTTCAAAGAGGAAAGTTTAAAATGCCTGATTTTTGCTTTACATAATACACCTATCCCCCGATTTACACCGAAAATAGGTTCCAGACAAATCCGTGTAACATGAAATTTTTGTTTTCCTATATAAAACCGTGTAAAACGAAAAAAACTGCGCAATTAAGTCATTTATTCAAATGGAACAAGAGTAAAACATATCCAGAAACTTTAAACCAAGTATAGTTTACCCAAAAAGTGGCGTGATGTCGTAGTGAACTTATTCTTAAAATGAAAACAAAAATAGAAACGATTTTTTTTTCAAAAAGTACCTGCTGAAACTTAACAAATTCAGGTATGTTCGAAATTTATTCGCTATCACTTTGAGGAACTATCAGAAAGGGGAATTCCTTGTTATTGCAATCAGTGTTGCCAAATGAAAGAAACTCAAAAATAATTTCAACATATGTATTGTGGATATGATTATGTAACCAAAAATACATTTTTAGAAATTTTCCGAATTTCATTAATTTATGAACCGTGTAATAGCGAAATCGTGTAAATCGTGTAAATCGGGGGATAGGTGTATTTGAATAACAAATTTTTCTTCAAAACTATTCTTGTCAAATACATTATATGCATAAAGTTATTTTGACTTAAATAGTCCATCAACTATTATCTTATACCATTGGACTAAGATAGTCTAAAGCCCCATGAAAATAACTAATTTAATTAATGAAGGATATTAATCGAGTAATAGCATTTTTTTTTCTTCCATTTATGTTTGTTTGGCAACCGAAATAATCAGTTGAAATTCAAAATTTAAAACCTATTATTTAATCAGTATTGTTAAGCAAACAAAAAATAAAAATGTAATTTTAATTTAAGAATCATTTTAATGAGATTACCTATTTCCTTGCAGAATTGTAATACTTTCAAATTAATTTCACTTATTTTACTAACTAAGAATTATAATAATATACTTTAATAAGTGAAGGAAATAACATGCGCAAAAGCTACCTACTAAGTAGAGAAGAATGGAATGCGCAGAAAAAATACGTGTTTTTTTTGTCTTTATTACTTGGCTTCTTTTTCTTGTACTCATCTTTCATTTTAATAAATAATTAACTAGCCGATTATAAGAGTTAGTTTATAATAATAGGGAATTCAAATATATTTGTTCCAATACAACAAGAGGCATTCTTTTAGCAAAATACAATACGATTACAGTGAGCTTTTAATATGCGTCGTATCCAAATTCTGCCGAACAACACTGCGCATGCGCCATATTCGTGTATGTTGATAAGCCAAAGTAGGCCAAAGCTTCCATTACGAAATAAGTGAACTGTTTAAGCTGTGTTGTTTTTAAATATTTAAAATTGTTCCACCGATTGAGGGATTTGTTAACGGTAAAATAAAATCAATGAAATGTTTTAATAATTGTTATTTAATTATTGAATTATAGGGGAAAAAAGAATGACCGATTGTGCAATAAAGGAGGTGTGTCCGTTTTAATTATGGCTGAAGTTTAAGTACAGAAAATTTAAAACAGAATCGAAACGAAAGACTTTACAATTATGAATTTCTAACGATTTAATTCAATTTAAGTCATTTTATATTTTCTGTTTGTATTTTAAGTGTATCATGTAACATACTTTTAAATAGAAGATACCCAAAAATTGGTTCAAGTAGTGTTATAATTCAAAGAATTGCTCTGATTTAATTGCAAATGCAATGAGCTTAAAAACCATTACCATTAATCGTTACCAATTAATAGTAGATTATCTTTTCCATCATGAGAAAATGTTAATAATAAGTCATAAAATTGATGTTAAAGTAATTTTTAGTATTTTTTTAATCCAAAAAATGAGATCAGTATTTAATAGGTAGTACATATTTTCTATGTAGTACATGTATCACATATTTAATTACTTTGGTAATTACTGAATTTTTCAATCATCGACCGAAGACTATGCTTTTAGCTTTATACGGCGTTACGACTACACATATTGGAGCTTGAAGACATTAAAAACAAATTTTTACTGCTGAAAATCTTTAGATGTAGTTAAAACGAATATTTACATTGTATTGCCTTGATTTAGTAATCGGCACGCGTATGAACTCGTCTATAAATAACTACAATGTAGAAACTAATTTAAATAACGCTTACAAAAAACATATTAGAACAAAAAAATCAATCAACAATAAAGGTCTGCTGTTGAAATATAAAATAAATCTTACAAAACGTTTGAGTTGCAGCAACATAATATATATGTATATCACTCAATGAGTGATTTAAAAGACAAAAACTGCAAATAAGATTACTTGTTACTAATCTAATCTTTTTTCTACCATTTATCACTTTTTCAGATAGACTTTTAAAAGTTTTTCAGAACATTTCTATAGCTTAATTATATCAAATAGCTTTTAATTCATTCAATATACTATGAAGTCATTTGCATATGAGTTAAAAATATCTTTAAAAACCAAATCGAATACCTATTAAAATTTTATAAAGCTCATCGATGAGGTATAAAAATACAACTTTTCAATACAAAAGTACCAATTCAAGAGATAGAGGTCTCAAAAAATAAAATACGGATCAAAAATTTATCCAAATGTTAACTTGATTTAAAATTATTCTTCCCTTATTCCGAAATTTTAATAAATTTCGGTAACTCTATCTCATTATAGTGGTACCAATGAGACAGAGCAAAAATCAGGGTCCTTGGGAAATAAAAACGGGAAGTTAAGGATGTATAATAGCATGCACTAAAATTGCCCTGAAATTCATCATTTCCAATGGGTAATATTTCATTATAAGGACTGATTTTTCTCAACGTATTTAAAATCAATGCCCTTGCGTGAGCAGTAATGTGACAATTTTTTTTTCCTGTGTGCAAAAGGACACCCACAATATAATTCCAATGTTTCAAAAAGGACTGTTTTGAAGTGAACAAAAAGGATATAAGGGAAGTTTTATTTCGTTTAATTTTGACTTATTATTTCAAATGAATTATCCTTAAGGTAACTGCATATAGAAATTGCATTCAGTGGCTAGATCCTTGGGAAATAAAACGGGAAGTTAAGGATGTAAAATAGCATGCACTAAAATTGCCATGAAGTTCATTATTTCCAAGGGGAGACTTTTCATTATAAGGACTGGTTTTCTCAACGAATTATGACACAATGCCCCTACGTGAAAAGTAATGTGAAAAAAGTTTATGTCCTGTTTGCAAAAGGAAACTCGAAATATCGTTCCTAAGATTCAAAAAGGACAATTTTCAAGTGAAACAGAAGGATATAAACTGATAATTTTGACGACGAAAATTCTAAACGATTTCGGGAAATTCTCAAAAATTTCGACAAAATTTCACATCTATTAAAAAATTAAAGCATATTATCCTTTTTTTAAGAAAACAGCAAAATTTTCATTTCTTATATAAAGTTATATGTTTCTAAATTAGCCCATCGGCAAAGATTTAATAATAAAAATAAAATTTCATACATATATAGTCGATGTTATTGGGGTGAACTCATGATAATTTCACTTTTTTTTATTTTGGGATTTCCATACTTATGTTATAACTAATTAAAAACAACATATAATAAAAAGGTTCTTGGTTCTATAATGAAATACCCATAAGTTATGTAAGCGTAAAGAAATGCGTTGGAGTAAGAGCCCTTCAAAAATACTTCAAAATTCAACTCAAGCAATATTATTAAAATGAAACAGTACTTAAAAATTTCACATTTTCCTCCAAAAATAAAATAAAAATTTTATGATATTTAAAGAAAAAATTTGGTATTGGTAACTTTCTTGTTTAAATTAGAACCGAAAAAATACCAATGAAATTATATCCGATAGGAAGTAAGAAACATTAACATTATTTAAGATATAAAATTTATGTCCAAAAATAAGAAAATATTAAAACTTTTATTTGATATTTCGAAACGTGTAGGTATGTAATGAAGACTTACTTATGTATGCACTCATGTATCATCTAATTATAAAATCAAAAAAAATATCAAAATATGTACTCTTATAAATATCAAAAAAAATTGTTAAATAAATTACTTTTTCCATAAATAAATTCCAAAGGTTTTCTTTATTTTTATGAATATTAATATAGGTACTAAAATTTTGTAATACTGACCTACGGTATATCAAAAATTTGTTTGTACCGACACTAATGCCTGATGATGCAGAAACTCTAAAAAATACATTTTCATCAATGGTAGACTTCCAAAGTAGCAGGTATAGGCTTGAAACTATACATTAATTTATATTTTAGCTTATAAATAGTTTTATATCATTACTTATACAGTATTTTTCACGTATCAATAGGTTAAATGAGAAAGAATTATTCGTCCTTTGCCAAAAAGCGAGAAAATTAATAGTATTAGATATGCGATGAGTTAACTTATGTTTTCTTTGTATATTAAATTGTGATATAAGCCAAATATTGCTATCCACTGTGCTGAAATTTAGAGATAATTTACACGTAATTAAATCCAATGAAAATTATAATTCAATTCTAAAGTCAAATCAATTGTAATTGAGCTTTAAATGTTCTTGCGTCTCCCATTTTAATTTCGGCACCGCAAAATGATAAAAGTACGAAAATAATTTGAATTTTAAATTAACAAAACAAATCGAGTGTTCGTCCACTTGAAAAATGCAAGCGACGAATGCAGGTGGACATTTATTTTAAATTCATAAATTTTATAATGATAAAACGTAGGCACGGCCAGCACTAATTGTGAAAAGTTACAATAACAATTATAACTATTTGTATTAAAACAATAGCTGTTACATTTCCGTCATTAGAGGCACAGCCGAGTCCACTTGTGGAAACGTGATTTTCATTAAAACTGATTTAATTGTGAACATGCAATTAATTTCTGAATGACTATAACTCATTAAACACAAGATTTTAATAGTGTCCTTCATTTAATGCAAACAGCATTAAATAAATTTTAAGTTATTGGAGAACGCATTAACAACATTAAAAATCGTGCTGGAATAAGGCCAAAGACGTACCTGAGCTTTTATTAATTTTTTTGCGCTACGATTTAAAATAATGAACGAGGCTAATTTGTGAGTGGAAAAGATGCAAATAGAAGCCATCTAAAGAGTTTATGGTGTGTAATTAAAGAGGATAGAAGCTTCTAATAGCTACCATAAAGTGTGTTCTTACCTCTTAACAGTAGGTTTGGTTACGATTCATTCAAGATTGGATTTTAATTGAACGTAAATTCTTTTCATGTCTTTTATTGGAAAATGAAAGTGTTTTACTTTGCAAAGGCATTCTTTGCCTTATAATTGTTTTTCCGTTTCAACTGTCTTTAAGACGATTTCAGTTTCAGCCGGTTTTACTGTTCAAGTTCAATTATTTCCGTATTATAAATGAACTTTTTAAAATAATTTAAACCCATTTTCTTGGCCTTTTTTTTCTATATAAATTAAGGAAATAATACTTATATATAAAATGAACGTTGAAAACCGCAATTACTTTTGTTGATACAATTGGAGAAATTTCATGAGTCAGAGATACTATTGTACAATGTACATAGGTATATATGTATAAAACAAGAAGTATTGTATTCTCGCTAGGAGAAAATAATTACAATCAACCCTTAACTTATATCAGTAAAAAGAAACAGACAGATTTACGAGTTGAGCATAGCAAGAAAGATAACCTTTCTAAATGTAACTTACTGGAGGGTTGATCCCAAAGTATTATCTGTTTCGTTCACTGATGTATCTTAATTGTGTTAAAATTGCAAATTCCCTACACTGTTTTACATCTAATGATAGCCATAAATTATTCAGGTTGTTTAATTTTCAAAAGAAAATTAGAATTTTCAATACGCACTGCGTTGGTGTTAGAAAAAAAATTGATGGCTTAATAAATTTCAATGTGTCTCGCGAAAAGAACAATTTGAAATTAACGCCACGGCCGTTTTATTTATAAGGGATATACGAGCACCAAGTTTACTTTTCCACGCAAAAAGTATATCAATTGGATTGTTATCAGATAATTCTTTCCCCAAAAATAAAAAAAAAATATAAAGTATGTCAAATACGTGTCATAAAAACGAACATGTGCACAAAATGATTTATATCGTCTGAATTAAGCAAGTGCTGAAAAAAAAAATGGGATTTTCTTTTTGTGTGTTTATTATTCACCAGGCGTGTAAACTATTGCGAAGAAAAGCGCTCGGATATAAGATGATTTAAAATGGCTTCGTAACTAACGAAAATTCATTACAGCTTTTCAAGTTTAACTTGACAGAATTGTGTTTCCGAAATGGTGAAATGAGCGATAATAAAAAAAATATGTTGTGGAATTATGAATGAATAACACAAAAATGTGCTCATCATCCTTGTGCATATCATACTCGTATGATGAGAATAAAGAGACAGTAATTTAATTTCGAAATAACTAACATTCCATTGTAAATGACTTTCGAGCTAACATTGAAATTTTAAAGAATTTATATCATCATATGCCTACCAAACTATTTGTATGTTTGTAAAAAGCTTATGATTTATTACAATTTAAAAAATTACTGACTATTGAGTGTTAATTGTAAATTATTTAACGGTTAATTTGAATATCAAAGTGTTGACAAATAATTTTTAATTTTTGATCAAAAAGTAAATTGTATTGTAACAGGCAAACTAAAGGCATTGATCTCTGGGCAAATATAAAACTGTTGTTTAAAAAGAAAAACAATATATTTTATTCAAAAGAAGTTTATTTATAAAAAAATATTGTCATACCGTTTCGTTTCACATTCCACTTACATTTTAATAAAAGTAATTATTTTCTAGCCAAATATTATTAATTCATTGGAAGATTTTATTGTGTGATATTTCTTACAAACTATTTTGAAAATCACTAGTTATTGAACTCTTTAAAATTCAAATAAAATTCTAATAAATATAAAGAGGAATTTATAATAATGTTATTACTGGAAGTAATTATATAATTCGCAAAAGGTTAAAAATCGTTTAGTATTACCAGAACCCAGCAGAAGTCATTCGGCCAGTCTGTGAATGAATAAAATGAATTTTAGTAAAATTATGTTTGTGAAATGACAAAATCACTTCTCATAGTAATCAGACGCATTCTTCGCAGTATCATTTTGTAATTTACCTTAAATATCAGAAAATTAAAGAACTACCCAATACTGTTAACCAATCTCGGTTGATTACCTAAATACGATATACTGTTTAACAGATCAATTCATATTCTCAAAAGCTCAATTTATAAATCAGCTTTAACTTTAGGGTGCTTTTCACGACCAATTAAAAATATTATCTTTTCGTTGACTGTCAAATTTCGAACATGAGGGGTTTATTCTTGATAAACTTAATAAAAACAGGATAATTTCAACTCGTATTAATCAGGAAAATAAAAACTTTAAGGAATTATATATGTAGGGAGAACGTAGAATCAAATCCGTATCAGAGAATCAAGGAACTAGCCAATACTTTTAGTTAACCTTGGTAGATCGCCCAAATATGTTATACCGTTTTTCAGATGAATTCATAATCTCAAAAGCTCAATTTGTAAATCAGCTTTTACTTTAGGGTACTTTTCACGACTAATAAAAAGTATTCACCTGTAGTTTACAATCGAATTCCGAACATGAGGGGTTTATTCTTAATAAACTTAATAAAAACAGGGCCTTTACAACTCTTATCAACCAGGAAGTATAAAAACTTTAAACAATAAGATATATAGGGAGAACGTAGAAGTACCTAAATCTGTATCAGAGAATTAAGAAACTACCAAATACTTTAAGCCAATCTAGGTTGATTACCCAAATATGTTATACCGTTTTACAAATGAATTCATATTCTCAAAAGCTCAATTTGTAAATCAGCGTTAACTTTAGGAAACTTTTCACGACTTATTAAAAATATTCTTCTTTAGTTTACAATCAAATTTCTAACATGAGGTACCTATTCTTGATTAATTAAATAAAAACAGGACTTCACCAACTCGTATCAACCAGGAAGTATCAAAACTTCAAACAATAATAAATAGGTATAGGAAGAACGAAGAAGTCAATCCGTATCAGAGAATTAAGGAACTGGCTAATACTTTTGTTCAATCTTGGTAGATGGCTCAAATATGTTATACCGTCTTACAGATGAATTTTTTATCTCAAAAGCTCAATTTGTAAATCAGATTTTACTTAAGGGTACTTTTCCCGATTTATTATAAATATTCTCCTTTAGTTTACTATTGAATTCCGAACATGAGGGGTTTATTCTTGATAGACTTAATAGTAACAGGGCTTTTTCAACTCGTATTAACCAGGAAATATACAAACTTTAAACAATAATAAGTATAGGGAAAACGTAGAAGTAAATCTATATCAGAGCATTAAGAAACTCTCCAATACTTTTAACCAATCTTGGTTAATTACCCAAATATAGTATACCGCCTTGCGGATGAATTCATATTCTCATTTTCCAAATCATATCAACCAGGAAGTTTAAAAAATTTTAAACAATAATATGTATAGGGAGAACGTAGAAGTTAATCCATATCAGAGAATTAAGGAATTACCCAATACTTTTAGTCAATCTTTTCGTTGATTACCCAAATATGTAATACCGCTTTACGGATGAATTCATATTCCCAAAAGCTTAATTTGTAAATCAGCCTTAACTTTTGGGAACTTTTCAAAACTAATTAAAAATATTCTCCTTTAGTTGACTGTCGAATTCCGAACATGAGGTGTTCATTCTTGATTAACTAATTAAAAACCGGATTTTTCCAACTCGTTTCTACCAAGAAGTAGAAAAACTTTAAACAATAATATGTAGGTATAGGGAGAACGTAGAAGTAAATCTGAATTAGAGAATTAAGGAACTACCTAATACTTTTAGCCAATCTTGATAAATAGCCCAAATATATTATACCGTTTTACAGATGAATTCATAATCTCAAAAGCCCAATTTTAAATAGCTTTAACTTTAGGGCATTTTACACGACTAATTAAAATATTCTCCTTTAATTTACGGTCGAATTCCGAACATGCGGTGTTTATTCTTGATTAACTGAAGGACTTTTCCAACTCGTATCAACCAGGAAGTATAAAAACATTAAACAATAATATGTATAGGAAGGACCTAGAAGTAAATCCGTATCAGAGAATTAAGAAATTACTCAATACTTTAAGCCAGTCATGGTAGATGGCCCAAATATCTTATACCGTTTTAGAGATGAATTCATTTTCTCAAAAGCTCAATTTGTAAATAAGCATTAACTTTAGTGTATTTTTCGCGACTAATTACTACTTACTATCGAATTTCAAACATTAGGTGTTTATTCTTGATTACCTAAATAACAACAGGAAAAAAAATTATTCAACCATTTAAATACAAGGGATAGGGATTTAAAATAAGTACTTTGAAAAAGGATCAGACAAAACTCGGGTGGTCTAGGTCTGAATGAATTATGCGTCAATTGTGCAATCCCAAAAAAGGATCTTTTTCTACCTGTCACCCTTAAAGTTCAATGACACATCCAATTTATAAATACTAAGGTTTTTGGGACACAAAAGACTTTTACTATAAAGATAAAACAGTAGAAATTACTAAAAGCCATGAATGAGTTCTTTAATTCCTTTTTTTAAATGTTATTGTTGAAAAATTTGTCGGAAAGAGAGAAAAAAAATCTTTGGGGTTAGATTTAGGTGAGATAATGGGAGCGTAATCCTAAATAAAGGATCATATTTCTGGAATGACCTTCCTTAAAGATATGTGCCGATTATTTTAAAAATAAGAGATAAACAATTACATTTAAAATAAAAACAACTAAACCAGATAGTTAATATCAAAGTGGTAACGAAAATCGTTATTTTTTTCCAATTTTGTTTTTGAATTTCTTTGTTGTAAAATATGCGTACAGTTATAGTAAATGAGAAAAAGATCAAAGTTCCCGCGATTAATTGAATTTGAAAAGCCGCGTGTTGTGGCGGTTCGTATCACGGCTAGTTCGGCCCCACCCTCGCACGTAGTGGTTGGCGGATTCGCTATACTACTACATCGACTGTCAGCTGGTATAACCGCTCGCCTGTGCCAGCGAACTGACGTCGACGTGACGCTTCTTGCTTGCTTCTCCGCTTCATTCAATTTTTTTTCCTCGATTTTCTGTTGTTTATGTGTTGTGCTCAATGTATCTATTATGCCCTGTGATTATTTGTGCTCTTCCCCAAACATCAAGTTGTGCCCTGTTGTGATTTCCACGTGCAATCAACAATATTTTCGTCACTAACAAGGTAAAATATAGGTTAAATTACTCCACTGCTCATTTGATTTAATTTAATCACACTTTATATCATCGGACAACTCATTCTAATTCCCTTCCACGATTATTTCAAACATTCCCATATCATTCATATTAATAATCGGTATCAATCTGTCCGACACATGTTGCAAAATGTCAATACAATGTGTAAATATTATGATGTACAGGTTAAAATCACATATATATAGTCACTATCCCGTTTCTTTCCACTTCTGTTCGATAGGAACTTCGATCGGCTTGTCTTTATCTGATTCGTCGCTACATTGTTCGGGGCATGCGGGGAAAAGTAGGGTAAGCACATGCTGAACTGACTGGTAGTGGAAAGTCAAGTTATTAAATATTTTTCATTATTTTGTCTCCGACCCTTCTTTCGTGTCGCCATTGAATTGATTAACGATTAATAACTTAAAAACGTACCACTTGCCTCTTTCTATTGCATGTTATATGATAGTTACTAAGCATTACATTTTAAATTTAATCGATTTTTATTTTCAACACGCGTTTTTCCAACTTTCCTTACACTATTTCCTCACCCAAATTTTACTTTCCGTACAGCGGTTAGGAAAAATGGGTACTATTTGGAAAACTTACTATTTGGATTTAGATGTAGAATAAATTAGGGCCCCATATTCTCAATTATAACTAATTTTATGTACGAGAACATTTATACTTCTATATCATTAAGAAAAAATTATTAGACTGAATTTCTAATAAAACGTGACGCCATCCTACAATAGGAAAATTGCTTGAAAATAATTAACGAACAACTTCAGACCGAAACTGGTCGATTCTGGAAGCGATTTTGGTAGTACTTAAAAATAAACGCAGTCGAGTCGATCGCTAGCACATGTTTTTTGTTTTTCGATAGGAGAAACATAGGAAACCAACTGAATGATACTTAAGATTGTTTAGAAGTGCGGAGGAAAATTATGAGAAAAAAGGGTATTTCTCTATGCTTATAAGTAGGCTTTGTAAATATTTCTATAAGGCTTTTATACACTTGAATTTAATTTTGATACGATTTTCTATTTTTAAGGTTGAAATATATTGAAATATTTGAAACCGCCTAATGTTAATGATCATGTTGTTGATCGACGCGGAATATTGCAAAGAATGTATCGATATTTTTTCAAAAAAGTTCATTTCTACGAATAGAATCTATCATCATACATAACTTTTTTCATTTACCCTGTGTAAAGCGGCTCAAAATTACGCAACGTTACGATTTTTTTACTCTGTTAATAAGCTCCATATCAAATTGAAATTTTATAGAGACATGGTTTAAATAGTTGACTATACGTACTGTAGTAATTTCAATGTTTTGTCATTACTTGTGATTTTCTTCTAAACTACTCTATAATTTTCAACTTCTATAGTTTGATCCATATTCATAGTATCACACAATAGTTTGAATACATTTAAAAGAAAGGTATTTTTTGAACCAATTAAATGTAATATTTAAAATAATGTAAGGAAAGTTGATAAATACATTAAATTGCATTATGTTCTTCTATATTTGAATTAAAATCAGTTTCAATACGTAGACATAAATCAGTAATAAGAATAAACAGTTACTATTGTATTAATTTAATTTTTAATATGTCGTTATTTGTACATGTTGTAAATACACACAATTGACTATTTAGATAAATTGTATGGATATGCAATTGACTGTTTATCCATTTATATATATAATAGTTTATGACTATAATCTCTTTCTAGATAGTAAATGTTTTCGATAACTATTTTTCGAGCAACTAATCCGTGTTGTATTGATAAACAGTTAATTAATACATGTATGATACAAATTATGTATAAGTAGTCAATTGTGTATAATAATAATTTGAAATACCTAACAGTATGTAAAAATATCCAATTTGGCTCATGACACTTTTAGCGATGTCAATATCTAGTAACGTTAGCTTTTCTACTTTGTTTTTAATTTGCTTAACAAGTGAATCAGGCTATAATGACATTTTACCTACAAAGGAGCAAATTATACGATAAGATAAGAATACGATAAGAATTGAATTAACAAAAAAATCGTAAATTAAATTATAAACAAAGTAGAAAATGAAACTTTGCCAGATATTGATTTCGCTAAAAGGAACATAAGCCACTAATTTAATCTAATATTTGAAAACTAGTAACTTTCAGAGAAATATTCCCAGCCCAACACTGACTAGACTGACAAATGGCAACAATTGGCAAATAAATGAAAACGAAATGACAGTTGAAACCAACGACAACAATTAGTTAGTTCGAAATTGAGACAATAATAATTATATCTGTTTTACACTCACGTGTATGTGTTTACATTCTTTGTTCTCTTTTTTTGTTGCCATAAATACATTTGCCTATTATATTGATAGTAAAAGCAATAATTGTGTTTAAAATTGCATTATATTTTAGTTATCATTATATTATAATAACTGATGTATAACTATGGCGAGGAATTAAAAATATTTTTTTAATTACGCCAGATAAGTACTTATAAGTTCTTATATGCGTAAAAAGTATTAAGTACACACCATTTTTTTCTTAAAAGTCTGGTGAAAACTTTACATTAGGCAATTATTACGTATCTCAATTTGTCGGGGATGACAAATAAATTTCGGATTTTTTTAATTAAAAATTTGGAGTTAATTTTTAAATTAAGAATTATTATTTCTTTTTTATCATAGCCCCCGGGTTTTAAAATATTTTAATCCAACAATCATGGTTATAAATATAATTTTTCGGTATCTACAGAGCTTTCATGAGAGCCTTTTTGTATTTGCTTGTCCAACCTATTGATCCAACCAGGAAAAGCCCAAGGAAAACTAGAAAGTCAGGGAATTTCATTTTATAGGAGTCTTTCGAAAGTTAAATATTTTTTTTCCCCTGATGTGGTAATTTATTTACTATTTTTTGATTAAATACTTACTCTATCTTTGTAATTAAATTGTAATCCTTTTTCGTTGTCAAATACAAGGCATACTTCGTTGCTAAAGGTGAATATGAATAATACCCGAATATGGGAATATTCCAAATCCTTATGTTTATTACATTTTTACTTTGAACACTCTTTTTAAACTTTTTTTGGTTGTAGAAAATTTTTGTTTAAAATTTATTAATGAAGCTAAAGAAACATACTTTAGAATCCCCGAGTAAACTATTAGAAAAACAGGCTTAAAAGTTATGCATGTAGTATTAGTTTTACACATACCATTTCCATTTCGTTTTATCGACTTGTGTGCATAAAAACCAGTTGACGATACTATATAAAACCGAACGAAAGAAAAGCGAGAACAAATCGCTAACCGGTTATTTGGATGGCCAATGAATTTGCAGCTTAAGCTTGAAATCTATTCTTCAATGAATTTTTGAAATATTGACCAATGGTTTTCAAAGTTGGTGCATAGGACATTGCAAGTAGTTTATTGATTCAATGGCTTTCGAATTGAATATCATGTTAAAAGTGATATTGAATGGAGGTTTTCGAAAAACATTAAGGATTAGAAGAAAAAACATTTGATTGATGAATCAGTGAAATAATCGTTGATTCATCAAAATTTATTACTTTTCGGTTATTACACTAGAACTTTTGTTTTTGAAATTTAATGACATGTTGAATTTAGTTTTCCTATTCCTGGTAATTATGATACTTAATGTTAACTATAATTTTATATTGTTAAGTAGTCACCTACTTTCTTTTAATTGGCTTGACTAATATTTACAACAATTATAAATGCTAAAATATTATAAACTTTTATCACTTAAGAAGATTTAAGAGTTGATTCAAATATTAAAACCTCACGAGGTGGGAAATATTTCCTGAATTTTTTGTAATCAATAACATACTTCCAAGTGTACCTACCTAATGCGATTACGTTAATATTTCCGTTGCTTCCGCTTATAAAATTATTGAAGCACTTCTGTAAATTACGTTAATTCGATTTTTAATTTTGTTGTAATACTCAATTCAAATGATACACAGGTCAGATTGTTAAAAGAAGTGTATATTGATATAGCAGAAAATATATACAAACTTTGTGACTAAATGGAAAAGAATTTCATTTTTAATTTTAAATTCCAACTATTATGAAAACAGAAAGGAATCAAATGTTAAACATATTTTTGTATCTATAAGGCTTCTTAACGTTAATGAATCCCTATTTTGTTTCACAAAGAAAGTTCCAATAATCAATATTAAAGTTTTATAAATATCTATCAATAGCATGTCTTAACAACTCTATAAAAGTTATTTTAGTTGGTTGATGTTTATTTTAGAAATCGTTTATAAAAATAAAACGTTTTTTCTAAATTGTAATTACAATAAAGGAATATATTATGCAAGTATATATAATTGACTGCATTACACAATTAGATATCAGTAAAAGATAATTATCTTAACTTTGAAAACTACTTATTTTTTGATTTGTAGAATAAAGAAAGCCTGAAAATAAAGTTTAAATGAAAATTATTTTTAAACTCGTTCAAAATTGTTATAAATTTTATTCTAGCGATATATTTTCGTAAAGTCATAGATAAATGGTTTTCCTTTTCTTATTTCGTGTTCTCTTTTCAAAGATTGGCAATCCAAATGGTCAACTTTTGTTCTAGTCATTCGAAATATAGACAGGAAACGTAGACAATGTGGGGGTGTGCACATAAATTAGATAATTGTAGATAACGCATTTTTGTTTTCAAAAGGGATTGTTCAATGGTAATCTAATGAATAATTTCATTACTCATCTCTTGTCTAGACTTGAATTAACTTTGGGTACTGGGTGTTTTACAATACACCTAATAGTCGTTTTGGGTTTCTAGTATTAAGTAGGTACTCATTTTTTGTTAATTTAGTGATTTAAAAATTTTCGAAGTATATATGAAAATAACCGTACGGTTGTACCGTACCAGATATTTATCAAATATCCCAAATATTGTAACTAAAATCACATTTTTTACTTCTAATGCGCTTCTGATTGAATTTCCTTTAAATTTATAATTTATAACTATAATTTTTCTTAAATGAAGGCAAATTAAAAATTTGAAAATATTGATAGAAATATAGTTGTAATCCTTCCTCTATATTATAATATATAAAGGTAAATCAAATGTGAAAATTATTGAAGGTGTTTTTTTGCCTAAAGCAATCTTAATTTTTTTTCCATACAATGAGAAATGTCAAATATATATTTAATACCTATATTTTATTTTAATTAACCTTGTTTCATAATAACTTTTATATTTTAGTGGTAATAACTTTTTAAATTTCAGTACCTTTCTAATATATAAATTAAAATACTATATATAATGCTAAATTTGTGTGTAGGAACGATATAATGTATTTATTTCAAGAACTCTTTGAGAAATGGGTAGAAATGACTGTCATTAAAAATCAATCTAAATATTTTGCATTTTAGCAGTGAAATGTCTAGGCTGTAATTATTTCCTATCGGTTTGTTTTTAGTGATTTGTGCAGTTTATTTATTTTAGACATATTTTTAGAAATATAAGTTTTGAAGTATTATTATTAGTGAAATCAATACATTGATTTTTATGTCTAATTTATGAAAATTGAAATGTATTGCCCATGATGTTTACCATATACTAGCTGAACCCGGCAGACGTTGTCCTGCCAGTCTATATTATGATAGCTGTAAATAAATAAATTGAAATTTTATTTATATTTTCAATACTAAATTTTTATTTTAAATTACCTACATATGAATATAGATTTATGATTTCCTTGGGCTTATGTTTTAACTGGACGCTTAAATTTAAAACTTACTATTCCTAGTTATTGAAAGTACTCACCAATTACTAATTGTCACTATTTATTATACTTAGTCACTTACTTACTGATTTACTAATCAATCACAATCACTATTTGCTGTTGCAGCATTTATTAATTACTCTACACATTGATATCGATTCATAAAACCAAAAAAAAATTATTTGATTACTGATTTTTACCAATTAAATATTGAAATATGATCATTCTTATTTCATTTGGACTTTTACCTATGATTTTTTATTAAAAAACAATTTAATTAAAATACGTTCGTAAAGTTCTAAAGAACACTTCTTTTAGTACCCGGCAGCATTCTTTGCTGTACATTTTTCAATTAAATTTTTTGAAAAATCACTATATCTGTCCAAATACCGATTTAAGCGTGAAAATAGCAATAAAAAAGCATCTCTTGAAAACCCGCAGCATTCTTTGCTGTAGCTGTTGATGTGAGACTCTATTGAGTCTCCTGATTTAAAGAAAAACATGCATTTATATGATCATCGTTTTAAAAACAATTTATTGGGAACTTAAGCTTTGTGATTTTGAACAAACGAAGATTACATTTTTATTAAATACAGATTAGGTAATAAACATGGAATTTACAAACAAACGCTTACTATTGCGTTTAGAAACTATTTTATTATTGGTCTTTACATATGTTTTAATTTTTAAGAATAGATTTTTGAGTATTAATTTTGTGATTTCATTCTTTGAAATTTAAATAATTTTTAATAACTTAATCAAGTGTTGGGTACAAAAAAAAAAAGCAATAGTTACTATATGCATAGCACTACGTTACAAAAAGCATTTTTCCATCTGTTGGTGCTGAATCGAATATTTAGTATCCTTAATGAGTTTAGAGATCGTAATTATACATTATCCTGTGTAACTTTTGGCCAAAAAATCCTTAAATTAATCGTAAGATTATCATTTAGTACTAAGATTGTTTTTTTTCGTTAGAAAAAACTAGAAAAATATATGGCTATGTACTCAAACCTTGAATTGCCAACTCACGAGTATTGGATAAAATATAAGGGTAAATGATATATCTTTTGGTGGATAGATATCTTTTGTGATAGTCGAAAGTTAATAGTTGGGGTTTACAACCCTATGATGCAAATTAAGATAAAAATTAATATTATGATACTAATATGTCTTACTTCTGATGATTAATGGTTTGATAAAGCGTTTGAATAAAAAATAATTTTACATTGAAGTACATTAAAGTTGAACAGTATCTGTGTATTGTTGAATATAAGAATGTGAAATTTTATGCTTTACGGCTGTAATTCCGAATAACCAATAGTTTGATTTTAACAGAAATCTTTTTATTAAGGCATAACAAAAAATATTAATTATTTTTTTATGAACCTTCTTACGCAGTTAACATTGTTAGCTATTCATTAGATTTAATTATAAGTTGAAAATATTATGCCAGATATTATATTTTATTTGGTCCAAATAGTTTTTGAAGGTTGAAAGAATAATGAATTTGGAGATGAGGAAGAAAAAAAAACATTAAAATTAACGACCAACAAAAATGTATTTTATGAAGACAGTGTCCACGAAATTTAGAAAATATTTTATAAATGACTATTTTAGCCGACTCCAGTTACTCGGGCTAAGCTTATTATAATAAATAAAATAGTAAATTGCGATGGAGAGAAATGCCAGCCAGAAGAAACAAGGCACACATTATATTGTTTGACGACCTTCATTCGTCATTTAGAAAAGATGTGCTGCATACAAATCTTTGTTGAAGTCATGGTTCATGAAAATACGTTAGCTATTTTAAAATTCTTATTTGAATAACTAGGTTAACTATAATCTTTTTGATGATAAATTTCGTTTGCCTTTGTCTGAACTGAAAAGAATTCTAAATGAATTATAAAGGGAAAGGACACTATTATGCACAGCACAAAACATCCATCTCTTCCTTTTAGCTGGATACTGAATATTTTAACTGAGTTGATTCAATTGAAAAAAAAATAGGTTTATGTGTTATCTTTTTTCCTATTTTAGTCAAATGGTGATATATCTAGTCTGATAAATGTTGATAACGGTTTATTAAATAATCTTAAATGCAATCATTCGTAATCAGTAAAAATAAAAGTTGGTAATAATGTTTATCCAATTTAAAATTTCAGAAAGCAGAAATAATTTGCATGAAAATCATACGTATTGAACATGAAAAAGATAATGAAATGTCATGTTTGACTGAAATAAATGGATTTGAAAATTATTTTATGTATTTATTTTCCAACTACTGATTTAATAGGTTTGTAAAGCGAACATAAATTGACTTTATTTTTTTTTTAGAGTTTGTAACAAAAGAATTAGTGTGTTTATTAAAAAAATATTAATAAATACTGCCGCTTATTTTTAGATTTTAAATGAAAATAATTATCACAAGAATTGAGATAATACACGCAGTTCTAATAATTTAAATAATAACGTTTCGTCAACTAATTGCTAACTTCATCTGGCATATCCTGAATATTGATTTGGTGCTTTATAATATTATGTTTAAGATTTACTTTTATTTGGTAATTGATTAAATAATTATCATATTCTTTCTAAAGCATGATAAACAAACCTTGGTATTTCTAGTTAAAGTCAATGAATGTTCATTTTATGTGATTTTATTTCTTTTATTACATTTAAATTAATTTTTCATTGTAACTAGGTAATGTTCCCATACAAAGTTTGAAAACCGGCCCTTGGATGGCCCATCGCCGGGCGAAGGATGATAATTAACGGCCAATCATTGGCGTCTTCTAATGGCCCATGGACGGCTGAATATACAAATGATAACAACGGCCCATTAATGGCAGTTGATTATCGGCCGATTAATGAGCCCAGTAATGGGCCACGTATTATTCAAATCATCGGCCGATTGATGGCAGTTGACCATCGGCCGGTTATTGGGCTTAGCAATGGGCCACGTACTATTTAAAATATAAGCAAACAATCAAATCTTTCCTCTTTATAATATTAGATTGATAAATTATATCTCGTGGACACCCGAAACTTTCCTTTCCCTATATGCTGATGATACAGTAATTTTTGCATCCTCCTGAAGAGCTGATACAGTGGCCAACAAAATAGTCCCTTAAAAAGAATAATGATTTTTTTTAAAAAATGGAAAATAAAGACCAATTATAACAAAACTAAAGTTATCCTATTCACTAGAAGAAGACTTAACAAGCATTAGAAGGGATTAATAAATGGGAAAAATATAGAATGGGCAAAAACAGTTAGATTAGTTAGTTAGATTTAGTTTCTAGTAAAGCTTGTGCTGTTTTGGGCAACGTTGGATGTCCATCTCTCAATATTAATAATAACTCCGAAATAACATTTAATTGAAGACTGTTTATATTTTTCACAGCCCAGTTTCGTAATTTTTCTTGGAAATCAATATTAGAATCCGTATCAATTTCTACACCGTTGAGATTTTCACAGTCACTATTTATACTAATATCACTATTTATAGGACTCATAAATATTATCGTCGATTTGAGAGGTTATATCAGTGTCACCGGCATCATTGTAAACATTTGTCACATCCTCCTTTTCTACATTTTCAATTTCAGAGTTTTTACTTTGTTGTTGGCAACTATTTTTTTTAAATTAAAAACTATTTAAATTAAATGCTGTATTTAATTAATCTTGATAATAATATTGTCAGCAACCTACAATGATAAAGGTAACAAACGACTGAAAAACAGTTGATTTACACTATACTGCGCCTGCGCAACGAATTATAGATTGCATTATCGGCTGGAGCACGGCCGTTGATCAGCCGATAATCAGTCAAAAGAAATTCTCTCTGCATTAAATATTTTTAATTACAATTAAGGACTTTAAAAACTCTAATAAAGAAAATATTTAATGCAGATGTTATGTAACCACCGGTTTCATATCAGAACACGGCGTTAACAACTATAACTACATTTTTTTTTAATTACTCAGAAATTATTTGTTAATGAGCAATTTAACTGAAAGAATAGTAGTGAAATTTTTTTACGTTCGAAAAATACAAAATAATAATTTAAAAAAATATAAATAAAAAAAAAAAACTTTTTAAAAACAATATTTTATTGATTATAAATGCCAGTAATCAACCAGAATTGGGCCATTACTAATAGCCAATACTTGGCCGATCGCTGGCAGATGGACATCGGCCGATTTACGGCATTTTTTCCATCGACGGCGACTTCGTATGGGTTACTTAATTACATGAAAGCATAACAAAACTGAAAACAGTGCATCTAATATCCAGTTGAAAAACTCACATATACAACATCTTATATGATTTTTGCATCAACTAAATTGTCAGATTTTACCCGACGAAGTTCGCAGTCAGCGGATGAAACGTAGCAAATTGAAAAATATTGAGTGAGCTATACAAACTGTTTCAATTTCTGTACAGTTGAATTATTACTGTTACAATCTCGTTGTTTTTTCTGCAAGCAAAATATTTTTTCATTTAGTAATAACAAGTCACTCAGGTGAAATTGAGATAGTAATATTTAAAATATATTTTAGTAAAAAAACTTTGATAAACTTTGATTTTTTCGCTGACTTTGAGAGTTATATTGTTTAAACAAAAAATAAAATGTATTATTTATGACACATAATTGACAAAAGTAAATTATATACGTTTGAACAAAAATTCAAACAAATGCATTTTTGACGAATTATTTAGATACGTATTTTGACAGATAAGTATTTCAATTGTCAAACAATCTTTCGCAGTGGTCATTAAAAATTGTATCGCTCAAGGATTGGTCATTTGATTGCTTTGTAACTGCTATATGAGGAGCCACATGACAGGAGTTTACGTTCTAAAATTCCTTGCTGACCACTGAGGAAGATTGCTTGGTAATCGATATACGTATCTGAGTAATACGTTAAAAACATTTGTCGGGGCTTTGGTTTAAAGTTTACTTTTGTTGAGTATATTGCATAAATAAGGGCATATTATACTTTATATACTGTTTCAATAGTAAGTTTTAATTGTTACTTAGCGTTTCTTTGTTATTAAAGTTTTCAACGATAAAAATCGTAAACTAAAAATCGAAAACTAGTTCGTTAAAGATTTGAACCCAGTACCTACAAGTTTTTAAATGGCTTCTTTGACCAGTTGTTCGCTAGAAGGCTCTTCATTTCATTTTTGTTTAGTCGAATAAAGTATATAATATTCTTTGTAAAATCTTTAGAAGAAAGAGGTTTGTTCTTTTCTTTCTTAATTAGAGTTTATTCAAGTGATAAATTTTTACTTTTGCTACTTTTATGATCCAGACATTAGTTAATTGAAACAACTAGTAAAAATATTAGAGAATTCATCTAAAAAATCTGCTTTTAATTTGTATCTATTAGTATACTCAAATTTTCTATCCTTATTTTGCATTTCAATCTTTTTCGGAATCCTAGTTTTTTCGAATAGCTAACTTCTTATTCGAATGACTCTTTTTCCTGCATTTTATCTTTTGACGACAATTATTAAGGGAATTTTTTTCCGGAAAGATTTTCTCCGCTTTTTCCTGTTAAGTATAGAAATCGATAATCCGATTATGTATGTTTTTTCGTTATAATCTGAGACTAAGGTTTAGGACTGGTATTTTTACTCAGTTGAGAGACCATATCATTAAGATAGCTATTTAACATATCTGTTGGATAAATTTATCTGTTGTATAAATCCTACACATAGTACCTACTATACTTAGGTACACGCCTGTTTTCTTTACCCTCTGGATAAAACCTGATTTGGAAGATAAATGTCATGTAGGTTTAATTAGCAAACATTTAGTTTGAAAATTGTTTCTAAATAATTTTGAGGAATCTGATTAAAGAATATAAGCGTACAAATCATTACTTGTATTTTTCAATTAATCTTAATAATATGATTAATTAATAAGATTTTTTCGTTTGTATCCATTCTATTTCCACTTTAAAGTGACGTACTTTCGATAGTTTTACTAACTTGCAGTGGAAGTAAAAGTTTAGTTTCCATATGAAAAAAAGAAAGAGAAAAAATGATTTTAATAACGGAATGAATGACTTCCACTTGTTATTTCTATTTTTTTTTTTTTAATTTTATGAATAGTCTTTGTAACTTGGTCCTGAAGAATAAGTTTTCAGTACTTGAGTTGGACTGTAAAATTAATTTTGAAGTCTAATTTTCATAAATATTTTTAGAAGCATAAAAGACTTAATAAATAATTTTTGGGAAAAAAAAAACTATAAAAGAAATCACATTGTTTTCTGTAAAACTAAGTTTTAAAGTCGAGTTTTTGTTGATGTTTTAGTCTGTTCTTCCTGGGATTAATCCTATTACCTTCTGAAGTAAAATAATTAAAAATAAATGAAATATATAGAACGCAAAGCCTTTTCGTTGGTCTCTAGAATGTCAGCAAATGTGTTGCTAAGCGCTTTATCTTGACAGTTCAACGTGCTGGCCGTTTTGTTTCTTTTATACACTTTGTTAAAAAATATTGGACAGGCTTTTAATTTAAAGACCTTGAAAGAACTGACTTAGGCTTGGATTGGAGGTGAGATCCTATCCCAGTACCTATATGCATTTTTTCAGCTATCAAACTGCAACAAGAATGTCTGAAATACAAATGCAATGCCGAGAATGAAAAACGTTTTTTTTTTTACAACCAACGTCATTGTTTTATTTCTTTCAACACAAATTCTTTGATATCTTTTTCTAATTCATTCTTTACAATATATAAGTGGTGAGGATTTATTAATATGAAATTATTTTATCAGTTGCATCGTAAATCGTGATTGATTTTGATCGAATTGAACATTTAGAGAATTTAAGTGCATAAAGACATGTAATAAAGAAAAGGGGGAAAATTTTAGTTCGTATAGTGTCGCTATTGAGTATACTAGGAGGATAATGGCTGTTGAAAATTGTAATTATATGTAGATGGGCTAAAATAACTACAAGAGTGAGAGTTTTTATATTGTTACGGTCTTTTTCAAAATAAATGAGTCGGTATTAAATTAATGAATATTGTTGAGTCTATCAATGTGTCGCACACAAAGGTATACAAGTACTTGAAAACAACGTCCAATCATTATTAACGCCGTCACATTAAGTTGTTCGGTAAAGTTGTTGAGAGTTTTTACTCTCTAGTGTGGGAACGGCACTCTAACTTTATCTTGCTATGAATTCAAATTATTTTGCATTAGTAATTTGTAAAAATGATGGTCATGAAACGCACTTTTCTAGAACGTAGGTAAGCCTAGAGAACGTAGACATACCTACATAGTCATAGTACTCCATTCTTACGTAGGTTCATACTTGAAATTAATAGTTTGATTATTTTTCTTGTTTTAAAATTTGCAAAAAAAATAAATTATTATTGATATGTGTCAGCGATTAATGCCTTTAGCCATTAGCGATTTTGATTTTTTTTTAAATTTTTGCAAAGATAATTATTCATTTGGTTATCCGTTGGTAATTTTCTGTCAAATTTAATGTTGCATCAATCGTTGTATATTAATGTTTCGTTTTTGTAGCGAACGTCTAATCATTTTTAATTTACTTTTAAAATATTACTTCTTTGGTTTCTTTGTCATTTTGTGTCGTTTTTGGTATTTTGTAAGTGTTCATCAATTTCCAATTATGTTTAATGTATCAATTATACCAAAAAGCGAAATTATTCTTTCCGAAATAATGTCTCAATTTCAGTTTAATTTTTTGGTTGATATTTCTAATTTTCATAATATTTACCTGTGCCTTAAAAGTCGGGCTTATTGTTGAATGTCTGGCGCTTTTTATTGAGCTTATTTTTCATAGTCTATTTCTGATTCGTATCATCTTACACAATTTTCATTCTTAATGGCAAGTTTGATTTCCCGCGTGTTTGTACACCGTTTTTTTGTGTTTATACCAATGCTTGTTTTTTTCTGGAATGCTTCCAGCTTATTGTTTGCGGGGTATATTTTTTTTATTCAGAACGAGCATTGTCGAATAACTTATTTCTATGATCTTAAAGAATAGAGCCAGGGATAGACAATACTGGAAGAAACAATGCAACCACGCGGGAAACTAAACCTGCTTCACAGAAAACATTAAAACCCTTGAAAATTGTCAATAATTGCTTGAGATGTTTTCTCTAAATTGTACTACGTGCTATTTGTTGTACAATGGTCTTAAATATTCCATATACTTTGCCTGTGCACGTTAATAGATAATATGCATTAAGAATGCATTAAATACCAACCTAAAGCATTTATTTTAAATATATATTGTTAGAGTCCGACCTTCACTAGTTTTTTAGCCGAAACCGGAAGCCTGCAGCCATCCATTTTTTTCTATATCGAAAATGGTACTACCGGAACTCACTACGGGCGCTGGCGTCGTTTTATCTTCCGTTGGTTGGAGAAACGAACCAATACGAAGTTTAAAGTGAGAGCGAGATAAAAGCAATCGTTAGTTATTTTAAAAATAATTGTTGCTCCACTGTCGCTAACTATTGCAATGATTGCTGTTATCCCACTTTCATTTTGAAAAATCCTGTCGGTTTATTTCCCGTACCAAATAAAACGTTGCCAGTGCTGGTAGTGAGAAGTTCCGTAGTATCATTTTTGATACAGAAAAAAATATTGGCTTCGGGCTTCCTATTTCGATCGGACTCTAATAATTGTAAATTTTAGGATCTTTATTTGCATTATGTAATAGTTGAAGTAGCGAATGTATTAAATTATAGCATATATATTACAGACAATGTTTTGAACTACTCAAATCCGGGAGAAATTTTTTCAAGATATTGGATACATATGTTAGAAACCTTCCTTAACAATCGAAACCAAAGTTCTGTAACATCGAATTAATAAGAAAATAAATCTTTTAGCGTCTTTTGCTATGTTATTTTTATTTGGGGAGTATTTCTGTTAACTCATTTTAACCATATTGGCTTATACGTGTAAAAAAACGTGAACAAACAATCCAGTATAGTTTCATTAGATTTCAATTCGTTTACTACCTGCAATATTAAATAAAATCTTATTTATTGTCGATACTGCTGTGGTTTTTGGTTTGTTCTATACCAAAAAGAAATAATCTAATTACATAAGTATCAAATTGAATAGAATATTTGATTTTTTAACTCTATTTTAGTTTAAAAACCAGTAGGACCTGTACAATCCTGTTAAAACCAAAACCATATATTCTTTGAAAATGGCTTTTTCTGAAAATGTTTACAACTCTGAAGTACACAGTTTTTATTCGCCGGGTTACCGATACCACTAACATGTTTAAGTTTCTGCAATATTGTATTTAAGTTTTAACCGTACATCATATTTAGATATCGAATTATCATTTCAGTGAAATGCTTGATTTCCGAGTTGAACATACAATATACATATACGCTATACAATTATACACGTAATGATTTTTATATATTTTGTCAACTATATGGATTTAGAATGATTCGATTTTCGTTCGTAGTATATTTTTCAAACTAATTTATCAAGAAAGACATTTTATGTGTATCAAATTCATTGAATATAATACGTACTGAATGGTTCAAATATTTAATCAAAATCATTTAAACTGTAAAAGTTTAAATGTAAATGCGTAACCTAATAAAAGTAAAGTACTTTCTCTCGAATGAAAGTAAAATTTAAATGATTCAAAGTTGAGGATATTTGAAAAAAGGTAAAGCTATTATGTGTTTATTCATGAGAACTGCCTACCTGCAAAACCCAAAAGTAGTATGCTCTTTATTCTGACGCGTGCGATTTGTCCCGTACAGAACTAAGGGTGGAACACACATAGGCACTGTATATTCAAAAAGGATAATAAGGACCTGTTCCCGGTTCTATTTGCTTCGACACATCACTATTGTGTGGTTAATGGTTTGTTTATTGTTGCAGGTAATACTACACAACCCCTATGGTAGACAGATACAACACAACCTTTGTGTAAGTAGACTTAAATTACCTGTTATCGATACGTCAATGTGTCAATGAACTTTTATTTCTATTCACAATTATTTAATTTTGCATTTCAAATTGGTAATCGTAACATCTTTATCATATAATTTTACACTCTAGTTTTTTTTTTTCAATTTACATAATTTTTAGTGTTCACCATTGACGTTGATTATTTTTAGCAATGAAAATTGTTAATGTATGACTGTACAAAGTTTAAGTATGTACTTAAATCATTTAAATTGGCTTTGAATTGGAGATGAGTGAATTCATTTCTCTTATTAAAGTTAGGTACGTTGAGTGTTTGCGATGTGATTTTGATGATTCTTGCTAAAGAGGCGTTAGAAAATATAACACAATACATTTCTACGCCCAAATATTAGAATATCAAAATTCAATTTAAATCTTTTTTCTAGTGTGGGTTTCATTGTAAATAAAATTTGTGATTTAATAAGAAGAAAAATTTACATTTTCCAAATGCAAGCAAATTTTCCATTAAATGATATTTTTTGGACTATCAAACTTATGGCTTAATGCTTTGAATGCATGTAGTTATATTTTATACTGCAGTTATATAACATTGTAGCCTCTGGGCTTATTGTGTTTCTTGGGTAATTTTTTAGTACTTAAATTTTCCTTCCTTATTTTCACTAACAAATATTTTAATATTAAAAAATTCTAATGTAGGCCATTCTTGTTATACCATTCCCATCTATAAAGTGGGTAATTATTTACCATATATGAGACGGTTAAAGTTAAAGAAATTTAAGTCACATTTGAAACAGTTCTGACTTAAGTCTGAAAATATAATCCATTTTCTCGTTCAGCATTTTCCCATAACGAATTCATTGTTTATCTGATTTTTCAATTCCTCCCTTTAAGGGGCCATCCATAAATTACGTCAAATGTTCAGGGGAGGTAGGAAGTCAACGTAATGGGACATCGTGTGACAAATGCCAGGGACACCAAAAACTTTAATTGTTTATAATTATAAAATTGGATAATATATCGCCGGCCTAACGTGTTAATCTGCTAAGTCCATTGTTAATGATTTTTTTCTTTGTTCCATTTTGTAAGGAATAAAAAAGTATCGAGTGCCAAACTTATAAATCATTTAAATATAGAAATTTCAAAATATAACATGAAACGAATACCTCATGTATCTTTTTGTACTAACTTATCTAGCATATATTCACTTTTGTCGTTTTCCTACAAAAATTTTTAAAATGGACTTAAAAGGTTAACATTTTTGGCCGATGGTATGACGTCATACTAAGGAAGAAACGACTTTATAAATGTAACTATCTGTGACAAGAACGGAAGGGAGTACAAATTCGTAATATTTGAGTGACGTAATTTATGGATGGCCCCTTCGTATTTTTCTTCCATGGCTTTTTCGATGTTAGCTAGGGAAGACAAGGTGAACAAAGTCTGTACACAATTATAACTACACTTATCACAATAATTCTAGAAAAACCTTGTTTTTCAAAATGAGGATTAATCGACTTACACCACTCTGACTTTAATCTCTCGACTTTCTTTATACTCCTTTTCGCTAGATCTGTACTTTATTTCCTAATTTTAGCCTAAGTTCAAATTTTACATTTTCAACTCTAAACATGACCCATTTTCAATAAAACCTTTCTTTCGGTTTCTCAAAATGCTATAATTTTTGAAATTTTGTCGTAAATAGAAAATCAATGTCAAAATCTAGTTTCTTCTTTCAAACCTTATTTTGGAACTATTTTACCTTGTATAAGAAATTTTTGTGTAAAATTTATTAGTTCTAGTTTAAATACTTATGTTTCGCATTGTATAGTACAAATTTAATTTAATCAAAAATAGGATGACAGGAAATCTTAAACTAATGTCTTTATTATAAACGAATTGAAAATCTGGGTTGTTTAATTTTGCAATATTGAATTAAGAGTTTATTAAGTACTCTTAAATATTAATTTAGCTTAATGCTCGTCTAATGTAGCTTTCGTAAATATTTTTCATTTATAAACAAGACATTACGTTTATTTTGGTTTCATTAGCTTAACACACACGTTCTTGGAAATTGTCATTAAAATATTAAATTCAATATTAAAATTCCATTAGATTACCGTTTTATAGTTCTGAGATGTTGGCATGGATTACTTTTAATATAAATAGAAAATTGAAATGCATTTTGCGCATACAAGAGTTCTTGCATATATTAAGTCATTATAAAAGTTTAGCAAAGATTTTTTGGAAGTTCGTAAGTGAGTTTGTTTCTGGAATCTGGAACAATATTTTAATTGCTTGTTAAGAAATAATTTTGGTGGATTTTTTTCGAAAATTATTTATGATGTGAGTTGTGGGTGTTGTAAAATTCGAAGCAAATACCGTAACTGATTTTAGTGGTAATAATATGCATAACGCTAACGTTATTTATATTTAATAAATTTTTATTTCTTTTGGAAAATTATTAGATAAATAATGATTATTTAACGAGGCCAAATTGGCTTCAAACTGAAATTTTGTTTTTGTATACAGAAATATACTTTTCCTCAGTATTTTTATAATTTTTTACATATAGTTATATAGAAAAACTAACCATTTCCCATTAAAAGAAAATTTGTCAATTATTTCGCAAAAGATAAGTATTTAGGCATAGGTCATTGTGGAACATTGTCTTAAGTTTTAAGAAATATGTATGAAAATTAAGAATAGCGTGATTAGAATATAAAAAAAAATATACTCCTACCGTTTGTTGAAAAAAATATATACTTATTTAATTGAGGTTTTATAATAAATTGTACGTAGTAATAAAGTTAATAATAAAATATGAAACTTTTGTGACCTAATTAATGGATGATACATTATGTGATTTGTTTAGACAACGTCAACAAATGTATACGTTAAAATTTATTATAGGGCCAGAAACCAATTTTCTTCGGTCATTGTAAAAGTTATAAAAAATCGAAAATTAAGTTTTCTACATTTGAACATTAGTATTACTTGTTGTAGCCCCCTGCAATTGAGCTAAATTTCCCTAGAATTAGCGCTTTTTCTTTGACCTATGCACTGTGATACAAAATGCTAGTACAAAAATTGCTTTAAAAATCATATTTTAATCAATTAAAACAAAAAACAATTGGCGGGAAAATTGGTCATTTTTGGCAGACACCAAACCAACCTGTTTAAAACCTCCTATTTATTCAAATGTAATGTATTTCATAATACAGAATCATAAAAAAATCATTAAACCTAACGTTATTGGCAAAGAAAATTTAGTTTAAAGATATTCAGTTTCAAAACAAATGAATGTTGGGGAAATATTTTTCATTAAGTTCCCTGATATTCATGGAAAGATCGTAGAAAATAATTTTCCCATCGCAATCTAGATGATTTTGCATTTTCCATTAAAGCCATAGACCGGCGTCAATATTGACTTAAATGGGCGCGGATATCACATTAAACATGCATCATTCTTAATTTGTCAATACTAGAACGTTAATTAATTAAGTTTATCATCCATTTATAAATAGCAAGTGACTCACGTAGGTAAAAAGCGAATGTATATGTCAATAATTTTTTTTTATATCTAGGTATATTAATTACGATTGTGTTTACTAGGGAAATTGTTATGACTGTACTGTTAAATTCATCGGAAAACACCAATGAAATGAAATTATTGTAGGCGTCGTAATTTTAAAACACGTTTTCGATTTCTATTTATTTAATATATTTTTGTATCCATGATACTTTGTATGTTCTGTATGTACATAAGGTCGAAAATATTTTTTAATAAAACTAGGTGTGAAAATTAATATTTATTTACACATTGTCAGCCTTGAATGTATTGATATTATAATCTAAATTTTAGTATGTTAGTCTAGTTTTGGAAGTGTAAGATGTGCTTTTTTGTTAATATTTTCAAAATTTCCACACGCGAGGAAAATTTAAATGACAATAATATAACTGGTTTAGAAATATAATTCAAAAATTATGACACAACAAACAAATATTTTTTCGCTGAACTTTACTACCTTTCACAAATTATTTTCACTTACTTTATCCCAAGTATTCACAGATCGTAAATTTTAATTATAGAGTTTAATTTTATTTATCCAATGCTTAATAGTGGCATTTTTTATGATTTATTCAAATGATTTTTATTTTTGAAATAAAGTTAAAAATACTTGTAATGAATTTTAAATTAAAAAAAAAATGAGGGGGAAATTTTTTGCGACTTTTTATATTTTTGTCATTTAAATACAAGTGACTAGGTAAATAAAGTTTATTCTCTCTGATCTCACGTCAAAAAGTTAGTAAAGTCTAGATTTTAGTTTGAAAATATTCGAGAATGACAGGTACTTATATCTAAACAGGAACGTATGAAATGGATAAATAAGCATTAAAATATGTCACTTGCTTTTTGCAATATTACAGTGATATATAAATATATAAATATAAATTACAGTGATTTGCTTCTATCTGACGACAAATTTAAAATAAAAAAAAAAAACCGTTTCTATTTTGAACGAGCATAAATAGTGGCGTTTATCAGTTTGCATTTTTCAAAGTTTTCTTGCATTTTTTGTAACTATTTTTCCGCCATTGTATTGGCAATTGATTTTCGTTTCGGAAAATTATTTGAAGGTTAGTGACGTGAGCCGATGCAATTACGGTGAGATGTTTTAACCTTTGTGTACAAAATCCGAAAAAATTTCCATTAAAATATTTCTTTGTGGATATTGTTTATGGGAGAAACTTTTTTGACCGTATTTAATTGCTATTGATGTAGTTTTAGCGGTCATTGTTTTAAGTCATTACATTAAAATCCGAATTAATGTTCAAGTTGCAAGAAAATTCGCATTACATTGACAAGTGAACGCCATTTTGGGCTATTCGGTAATTGAATATGAAGTAATTATGTATAAAATGCTTTTATCAATTTTTTGATGAAAACTCAATTTTAAAAAGAACAATTTACTTTATTATTGGATATTTGTCTATGGAAATTTGGGGTTTCATAGCTAAAAAATTATTTTTTTAATTGTCAAAAGACATTTTTAAAGAAGGAAAAAATGAATTTTAGTACTGCAAAATTTATATTTCGGCTGATACAATAGTATTGATATTGATGAGCAAATGAGAGTCCGAAAACGATGGGTGTCCTTATGGATATTCTATGATGTCACAGTCCATTTATTGAAACCAAGATATACCTGATCTTTGAGTGGTTGTTTTGAAAGAATAAAAATGTAAATAATTTTTCACATTTTCCACTATGGAAAACATTTTTCTCCCTTAAAAATTACTCTATTTTTTTATGCATAGACGTTAGTTGTGTTTAGTGTATGTAAAAATTAAGCTTTTCATAAATCATTTCAATACTGAATTTTTTGATACAAGTAAGAAAAACTGTTGTTCCAATTGATCAAACTATAATAGTAATTTGAAGTAAGATCCATCATAAAATAATGTTCTAACGATTTTAAATCATTGACTTGGCGGGAAAATGAGGAAAATTATTTTATTTTTTTTAATACAACATGATTTATGTATAGATTTACAATAAGTTTTTAAGGAAAACTTTATGTTCTTAATTAATCAAATTATATATGAAATTTGGACAAAAGTATATAAAAAAAAATTCCGATAGTTTTCAAAGATTGACTAAAGCAAATAGTGTAGGAAATGCCTTATGACGAAAACAATTAAAAATCGGCTCCAGAAAGGTATTTGAACTGTTTTTGTAGAGTTTGTCGCTACTAAAAACATACGTTCATACTTTAATATGTAGCTTTTCATGTCTTTTTATTTGCCAACAAATCGAATAAAACGATAAATCAGAAGATGGTTTTTTTCTCAACAATTATTGAACCAATTGACTGAAATTTGGGCATATTATCAACGTATATAAAGGTTGTACTAAGAAAAAATAACACCCTTTAATTTCATTATAACTATTTGAAGTAGGTAATTTCTCTACTTCTCTGCTCAAATTTCTGATTGTAAAGTGATTTCTAAAGAATAAATTTACTTCATTTTGTTTAAAAAATTGACAAAGTGTAATAAAATATACCTGACCTCACTGTGTTTAAATACATTTGTCATAGGATAACGTTCGTAGAAATTAAAGTTTCTGTACTGTGACGTAATTTTAATGCCGGGCCAATAGGAGCTCATTTTTAGAGCATTTTTAAAACATGTTAAATTCTTTTTAGTACGTATGCATTAGATCTTTGGTAAATGGTTTTCAATTTTTAAACCTTTTGCAGTAAAAGTTTACAATTGATTCAATATTGTTCATGGAAATAATAAATTCTGTTGTTTTTTTTTCTTTTTTTAAATTGTATCAAAATGGATAAATCACTTTATTTTTATTTGACGTTAGCACCATATTTTATGTGTATTCGTTTTTATCTCTAGTTCATTCATATTCTCTCTTATGTTTTTACTACGGTAAATCTTACAGTTTGATGCTTGTAGGTTGCAAGATGCCCGAGGATGTTATTTCTAACTTTTGTAGCATCAAAAGAGAATAGATTAAAGGAGTAATGAATAAACGTGCTTTTTGTTACATTGTAACGTTGTATTATTTTTACAACGATTACATTATTAATTTCTATCTTGTTTAGGTGAGCATTTTCAGTTTAAATTCTTATTTCTTATGAGTCGAAACTTACTGCATTTACGAAACGTCTAAATTATTACCAACAATTTATTTTCAACGAACTTATAGTTGAAATATCTTCCGAATGATTGCTATTGTTTTGTATTATTGATTTGATTTGATATTAACATATTTTAGATTTGGCTTTGACGTCACGTCTCCACGGGCATTAGATATTTCATTTCGTATTATTCGTATTAATGTCTTTGAGGCTGTGGTATTATAAGGACAAGTTGTTCATGACCTTGGCATGCATCATTTTACCAATACCGTTTATATAAAGTCTTATGACAAAATATATTATAATACATCAATATTTTCGTTACATATGAAACAAAAGTTTGATGTAACTATTAATTTTAAATTTGAAAGCTTTAATATATTGTAGCTGTGCATGTTTCAATGGAATTTTATAATTGATGTAGCGTTAATAATAGTTTTGAAAATTATTTTATTGATTTCTCCCAAATACATGTGTATCGAACAGAAAAATGAAATCAAATTATATAGTTTATCAGAGAAAATTTTAGAGGGAAACTTTTCCAAAACCTTTGCATAATTCGTCATTAGGAATTCTGTCATAATCTCACCTAAATCTTTCCTTATAATTTTAAAATTTGAAGCTTTATTAAGATGAATATAATTACCAATATTATTTTTTATTAATTGAAGACGCATGCGTCATCATTGTTAAATGTAAAGTTTATTTATTCCATAATGCCCGAATGCAATCTTTAAAAGTATAACATTAATTACGCCATTTAAAGACAAGCACCTGATGAAGTCACAATTCAAAACAAATTGCTGTACTATCTATGTAAAAACAATGTTTCCTTGTTTCCTCTTTTTATTATATATTAAAAACCATATTTCTTCCTTAAGAATACTCACACACTTATGTACAAAAACGTTTCACAATAGATTTTTTTGTTAAATTGGATTTTTAGGTCAACTAGACAAAACATTGACAAACATATGGGAACATGTCATGATATTTTGGTGCATCAAAAATGTTTCAATACAATTGTCAATTTTAAGATGACTTCGAGTTTTAAATCGATATTAGGAGAAAAGAATTATAAATTATACAATTTTGTGTATTGGTTTAATAAAAGTCGATTTTGCTTTAAAATTTTTTTTTCCTAATATATATTTTTTTGCTTTTAATGCAATTATGTAGTGTGATTATGTTAAGTGCACAAGAAGATATTTAGCTGTGGAACACATAGTTGCTGTTAGATTTCAATGTTTTATTTAAATCAACACTTTGAGTGAACAATTTATTTTGGTATCCGTTTTCTTGCCTCTTTATGCGACCACCCTAATGCATTTTAAAAATTTTATTTTGAATCCCTTTATCATCATTTACCACGAAAATACTAAATAGATAATCAAGAATCTCGATTTGATCGCTTTGGAATAGTATGGCATTCTAGAGAGTCCCCTAAAACGACTGAAGTTCTCTTCAGAAAATATAAACTTTTAAACTTTATGTTTTCTTGTGTTGGTTCTTTGTATATTCTTTATATTGGAGTCGGAGCTGGGAGATTAGGAAGCCGGGAACCAAAAATTTATATTAGCTGCAACCCCCAATGATCTAAAGTTTATAACAATGCATATTTTTTGAAACCTCATTCATTAGACTCAATGCCATAAAATAGCATTTAAATTGGTAGTTGGCAGCTATGGCCGCAAAAAATATGCTTCTAGTTATAAATTGAGGTAGAAACCAAAACCAGAGTGAAAAATAGTACAATTTTTAAATTATAAACTCTAAAATGGGAGCTTAAATTGATTTAGGTTAGTTTCACAGTCCTAGTGTACAGTACAGTATATACAAATGAAATTTTGGTATTTGAAATGGAAGTTACTTCCAAATTTGCTAGATACAACGTTTAGATCCCGTGATGATTAAGATTTACTTAATGGGTTTGTCGGAATACAATATCCTTTAATCGTGGAATCGCTTTATATTTCATTTGTTATAAATCCATTATAAACAAACGCAAAATTTACTATATGATATTCTCGATCTAAACTAAAAAAATCAGAATCCATCCATTCTTGGCACTGTTTTCCCAAGTCGAAATATCAAAATCCAATTTTTCTAAAATGATTTTCAATTCATTGCACACAAGTCGTAAGATCGCAAAGATTTTTATAGGAGATTGTATATCTTCCTACCAAGTAATCTTTAATTAATCTAAACATCCTTAACCATTATCTTTTATTTACGTATTTTTCATTGAAAAATACGTAAATTTCTTCTAAATTTCTTCTTCCTCAGAATTCTGGAGGCCTCTGTTAAAAGTTCTTCTGTGCGGCAGCGTTAAAAGAATATTACACCTTAATATTATTTCTATTAAGAATCCAGTTGGTTAGACTTTAGTTTCCGACCAAAACTGGGGACCCGAACTTATCCATTTTTTTTTTGTACCGAAAATGATACTACCAGATCTTTCATTACGAGCGCTGGCATCGTTTTATCTGCCATTGGTAGGGGAAAGGAACCGAAACAAATTTTAAAAGTGAGGGCGATATAACATCAATCGCAGTAGTTAATTATTATAAAAATAACTTAGTAGTATAAGTAACTAATAATTAACTTAAAAACAACTAACGATTGCTGTTGTTTCGCTCTTACTTTTAATTTTTGTATCGGTTTGTTTCCCCTACCAATGGAAGATAAAACGACGCCAGCGCTCGTAGTGAGAATGGGTTGAGTTTGGGTCCCCGGTTTCGACCGAAAAAACTAGTTTCGGTCGGACTCTATTAGATATATTTTGTTGAAATTTTCACTAGGAAAACTAATTTTATTTTATCTAGTTATTAGTTTTATCTCGAGCTTTACTCCTTTTCGACCTAAGCCGTAAAATAGTTACGTATTCGAATTACGTATTTGCCGATTTAGTCATCTAAAAACAATTAATGGAATTGTGCAATGAAATTATTGAAGAAATTAATTGAAAAGTCAGGATAAGGAAAATCCGAGAACTTATAACATTTTTAAGTTGTATACATATATTAACTAGTTAGCTGATGAAGTAATGTTAATCTACCTTAAGAAAAAAAAAATTTAAAATTTTAAGGAGTACCCGAATTGTTTTGAGTAGGTACTGCTTTTTACGATTGTGGACTATGGTAATTTTTATGACGAATCGTTTTGGTTTAAAGACATTTAGTATTTCAGAACATTCAGATAATTTATTACGAATGATCGTTTACAAACCCCGTTATTACTTGCACATAAATAAAAAGGATTTACCTACATTAAAAATTATAAATGAACGATCCTACTATTATTCATCATAGTCTCGAGAAATTGTAGATCACGATTTTTAATGTGAATGAGATCAATTGAATAATTTAAATTTCGGCATTTAACGTATGCAATGAAGCATTGCGAATTTGGCTCAAGAACGATTTGACCTGACTTTTCGTATATAGCAGGATTAAAGTGCATGCACCTTTGCGCTACTTCGTATGTTGAAATAATTCGCTATTTATATATGTGTTTATTTGCTATTATGTCTATCTTTCTTCCATTGAGATAATTTAGGTAACATTTTCTCATTCGTATATGTCTGCCCACACCACACAGGAAATGTTAGATTAATTTAGCACTCAGATTTATTGTATTATGTATGCCTTAAAATGAATGTGATAAATTGTACTTGCCTTTTTGTTGATAGAGCCATAATCACAGGAACATAATTGCATAAATAACACAGGAGAGCCAAGTGAAGGAAAAATAAAATGACGGTTTTAGTTTGAAAATAATTCTGTAATATATACCTTCGATTTGACCTATTTTACTAAATCTATCTCTGATGTTTGGATTATATGACGATAGGTTTAATTCGTTGACGGTTGTTTTTTTATAAACACTTTTTGTGCTAATATGTCATCGTGCCATAATTAGCGTGTAATTGATTGGATGTGATAGACAGTAAAATCCTACCCCAATACAGCATAGTGGTTTCTATTAATCAATTACGTTCAAGTTGAATTTGAAAATTGTTTGACCCAATTTGTGAAAAGTTTCAAGTAAAACAAAATTGTAAAAGTTTTTGAAAAATGCTAATTGCATTCATTACATTTGTAAATTAAGTTTAGAGAAAACAAGTTTCTTCTGAGAAATTTTTTCGTAATTATGAAAATTGAAGCTTGAAATCGATATGGAACTATGTTTGTACATGTGGAGAAAATGGGTTTTTTTAATTAAATTAATCTCCATTACGTACTTTTCTTTTTTTTTAATAATTAATTATTTTTGAGAGCAAAACAAAAAAAAAACAGTAATAAGGGATGAAGAATACAAAGGTTTAAGCTGCATAGAGGGAAAGTTTCCGAGAATATGGTTTGATTATAAAGGGCTGAGCCTATAGCTGTTGTTTTAATTAAACATCCGTAAATAGCTCGTGGACCGGATAAATTGCATAATGTTCAAAGTCGGAGTTTGGCCATCAGCTAACTTCAACTACCTGTTCAATTTTGCACCCCTTGCTTAAAGATTAAAGAAACTAACGTATGTATCTTTCAAATAGGATTTTAAATTTAGGGTTGTTTTTATAAAAACTGTATTCTTGTTTCAAATACAATCGAAATTTTCATTTTAACATTGACATCAGAAGAAAAAGATTAATATGTTTAATTTTTTCGACAAATGACATTTTCATATGGAAAATCCCACACAATGATGGTTGAATACTTACATTCAACTCAAATATATTTTTTTCGTAATTTCCTTATAGAATCAACAAACAATTGTTTAACTAAATTTTCCACTCATTACCAGAAGTTAAAAATATAATAAAGGGGAGTCAAAGAAGTACCACTTTACTATCCTTTTTTTCTTCCTACGAGAAGTGCAGTGTGCAAAATGGCAAACAAAGTGGTAATTTTTCTGTGAAAATTTTCTTTTCTGATCAAAATTCGTTTTTTTGAAATGCAATTCTTTGAATTTCGGTATAATAACACGTTTGGAATCGACAATGGTACCAGTAGAGAACTAGAAAACATTATAAAAAAGTTTGGGAAAATTTATTTTTGACGACTGTAAATCCTTTAAGGGTTTCCTCGTTATCCATTAAACAATAATCCCATATTGTTCTAAATCTTATTAACTTCTTACATTTTTCAATTAATAATAATTATAGTGTTTAAGTTAAACAAATATCTAAGTAATGATTCTATGAAAATTCGATTACGTTTTATTTTTTAATTGTTGTACTAAAAGTTCATAATTAACGAGCTTAATAAAACCATTCTAAGGGAGACCACAAGTAGTCCTTTCAAATGACTCAATATTATCTTTGTGTTTTATGTATTTATTTTGGTCCATAATTCGCCATTTACAATTAATTTGGAGTGGTGACATCATGCTTTAAAGTACCTATATTCTGGATTGAATGAAAATTCAACTCACATTATCCTTCCGCATTTTCTATATAGTTTTCGTTTTACCAATCCAAGTTTTGGAATAACACCATACAGTTTGAACTAATAAAAGGATGCCTAACAAAATAGTCTAAGGGCTGATATTTTCACTAATGGAATTGTATTCCATATATCTAAGGCTATTAAGTACATAAAAATTTTTTTGTTTGATAAACCATACACATAACGTGGCTCTATTTTTAAGTGAAAATACGCCGGTTTTATATATTCTCCAGATAAAATTTCTTCTCCCAGATAAAACCTTCACGTTTTCCCTACAAATAGTGAAGCATTATTCGGAAGTGAAAATATAATTAAAAAAGGAAATAATTTTCTCAATTCTTCGGATAAAATTTTAGATAGAAGTTAAATGCCACTATGTAGATGTGACAATGCCTATCTTTAAAGGTTTATGGGACTAAATATGTAATGTTAGAATAGTTTTAATATTTAATTCAGAAAATATACCGTCACAACAATATTTTGCAACTTAGGGTAAGATCGGTGTTCTTAAATAGACCATATTTTTAACATAACTTTTCAATAGATAAAAAAAATTCTCGGAAATAAATCCCTTGAATTGACCCTAGATGAAAATATTTTATGATTTTATAATTCTCAGGTGAAAATACACATGTTTAAATTTTATCTACAAGATAAATGTCACTTTTTAAGGGTGAAAACAGTGGACCGTTATAACTAACCAAAAAAATTTAATAACTTCATCAAAGTGAAACAGAGGAGGGACAGGAGATTTAACATATCTTAATAGGAATTTTTCTGGAAAATATGTTAAATTTTAATTTAATGAATTTTTCTGAATTTTTCTTTTTTTTTCTGGATCTATCCAGAACATCTTTTTTTAGTTAGGTGGTAGTTGAATAACTTTTTTTTGTGTCTAAAATGATCATACAGATTCTAGAGCAGTGTTTTTTAATTTTGTTGGAGGTATTAACTCCTACCAGTTTCATATACGCATTCATCGAACCCTTCTTAAGTAGAAAAATAAAATATGTTCCTTCCAAATTCTAAATATAGGTATATGTTTAAATAACAATAAACAAAATCATCTAGACAAAGAACAAAACCATTAAAACGTGATATCCGCCGAACCCGCGAGCCTGACTTACCGAATCCCAGGGGCTCGATTGAATTCTGATTAAGAACCACTGTTCTAGAGGTAATTGGTTCTTAAAAGTTCATATGCATTTAACTTTCAAGATAACTTGTAAAATTCGCCTTGAATTGTTTCTTTATCATAACATGTTTACGAAAAAATACGTTTATTGTGTGTAGAAAGAGGTATTAGTAAAATGATGAGTTTTTGGAAGATAATTACTTGTTTAAAATTATTTTAAATAATAACCAATACCTATGTCTTTTATCGAATAAGAGAGGGTTATGGTATAACTTCTTATGGCCTGTTTTCTTAATTAATGTTATTTTACAGTAAAAATGAGAAAATGAAAAAAAATAATGTGGTTTATTTACGTAAATTTTTGATCACACATTTAACCACACTGAAAAAGCTTACCCAAATACATTGAATACACTTTATCATACACGGTTGCTTTCAAAAGGATCAATTGCTTTTTCCTTGAATTGTGAAGTATAGACGAAAATCTTGAGAATATTTCTTCCAAAGATAAAATTATTGTAAGAGCAAAACAATTGAGAATGTAGTTCCATTAATCATTTTATAGCGCGTGTAGTATACTTGATTCTATGGCCTGGAATGCTCATAAATTCTTTGCACGAGTGCTCGTAAGTATTATGCCATAAATTTAGGATTTCCTGATCCTATTTTAAAGTTCAAACAGAAACCTATCTAACCTTAAAATTGTAAATAATTATTTGAGTTTTAAAATTTATCGAAACCATTTTCCTTTTGTTCGGTAATTATGAAAGCACAAAACATTTTATTTCATTAAAACTTTAATTCCTGTATTGAAATTAAAAAACTTTCTAATTTTGTTTTGAAACAGAAAACAATTACAATGATTAAGATTTTATCTGATTTTTATTGATGATTCATTCATTTCTAATAACTACTTCAGTCGGTTTGTTATTATACGATATAAAAGAAGTGAACCGAACAAATTGATTATAAGTTTGAAAAATATGAACTTTTTATAATTGAAATGTAACAATATTAATTTTGCTAATAACGAAAGTGAATTAAAATTAGTTATGATTTATGATATTTGCAACGCCTCCAGGTAATACGATATTAACTTTTTCCGAGTGTGTGCTTGAAACATTTGTAATGATCTCTACATTATTGAACTTAATAAACGCCTATGTTCAGATAACCCTCATAAAGGACGAATAAAATGGGGTGAGTTTCTTAAACAAATTTGTAGTTAAGCTAAGGGTGTTTCTTACATTAAATATATAATGTTTACTTTATATACAAAGGGGTACAAAGCTTGGGCGAAATGTAAATTTGCATTTAATTACTGGTTGCATAATTATATTTGAATATTTGAAATTCATATAAGACCACGTGACTACTTTACTTTATCAATATCTAAATGGAGAAAGATGGAAAGTTAATATGTTTAATAGAAAATGCGATGCAAATGATTTTTTTTTTGTTGACCTTATAAAATCATGTCGGGGCTCATATAGCGTAACTCAGAGTAAAAAAATAATAATAACATGATTTCACCGTTATTGATTTATATTAATTTTGTTTAATGTAAAAAAAATCATTAATAACGGTAGATGGGGACATATTGTGGGGGTGGAATGGATAAGTTAGGCGCTTCCCTATATTGCAATTCACTGTGAAATGCGCTAACATTTAAATGTCAAGGTGTCAACAAGAGAACAGTTAGTATGGAGTACGTTGTCATAATTCCGTTGGCACTCATTTCATGGCTAACAACAAAAACTTTTTCTATTTATCTGCCTTTACATCTGCAAAATCATTAATTAATTTGGGTTAAAAAATTCTATGATTTAAACATATATTTACTGAAATTGAATAGAGAATATGGTTCAAAAAATATGCAGTTATTTAGTCGCTAATTATTCAGAAACAATGTAACTAATTGACCCCATTTCTTAATAATAAAAAATGGAGTTTAACATTTTAAAAATAGACCATAGAAACTTAATCTTATTTCTTTGGATAAATGAAAATTTCAACCTTCAATGAAAAATAATAGAGGTACCTGTTAAAGCTCGGTACCATTCCTTGTAGCTTACCATTATTTGATAACGACTATTTATTCATGTATATATGACATTTCGTCAATCTCATTCTGACATCATCAGGTATCTAAAACAACAGACAATACAATAAATACAATAACATTACGAATCAAATTGAGAAATTATAAAAGTACAATAAAAGTAAAATTATAAAAGTGTACTTTTATAATTTTTTAATTTGATTCGTGATGTTATTGTTTTGTATTGTCTGTTGTTTTAGATACCTGACGATGTCGGAATGAAACCAACGAATTGTCGTATACATGAATAAATAGTCGAAACTATTAACTGTTGCCGTTTCACTTGATTCCTGTTTATTTAATAATTCACAAGACCTGATGAATTTATAATTATTTGATAACTTAAACTAAATCTAAAAATTATGTTATCCTACTATTGGTGATTAGATATCGTAAGTCACCAGGAAGAAATTCACTTTAAAGCAATCACACTCATAAGACATCATTCTCTATCCAAATAAGTAATACTCATTATTTTTTTGTTATAAATGCGGCAAAAGTTTGCAAAAGTAGAACAGATAACCCTATTTTATTCTGACATGAAAAATTTACCACTTTACCAACGCTACAATGCGCTCGAAAACAAAAGTTTTGTTGTTTCGAGTTTTGAAGACTAACGTATGCTATAACAAAAGTAATGTAGTTTTGCATTACAAAAATTAATTATAAATGAAATTTATCACTGATATTTTACGCTCTATGGCTTTACATCCGTTCACTTTTTTTTTTGTTACGTTTCGTTTTAACCAGAAAATCAGTAAAATGGTGCCATATTTGTTTAAAGCTAAATATTTAATGAAGTTTCAATAAATGAATAAGCCAAGTTTATATGCGAAACAAAGACTTGGTAAAAGTGTTACAAAGAAATGAAGAGTTTAAAGATATAACGGGTTTTTCAGGGAAGGATATAATAGTTTTGTATTTAAATAAAGCAATAATTGAGATATCGGGCTGAAATTTTTTCCAGATGTAGTACCTATGTTACAATTGAATGGAATTTAAATAGAAAATCATGGTCCTCATTGAAAAATCCGTTATTTGTTAAAAAAACTAACAATAGAAGTTATCCGCACAAAGTTTACCGTGATCTTTAAGAATTAGGTATAAGATTTATCAGTTTACCGGTTTTGGGATACTAAAAGGTTGTAGAAAGAATAAGTGATTTTTTTTTTATTTCCTTCGTTGCTTATTTTCAATAGAATGCAGCAGAATTATAATAATAATTAATTTTCATATGTCATAACTTGCCATTATCATTTTTAATGTAGCTAATCGTTACTTGTGAAAAGTTAAAAACTAATAAAATCCAATTAGTGATTGATTAATTATTGATTGCTTTAAATCTAATTGTACATGTTTCCCATAAAAATCTTAAGTAATGATTGTTTGACATTTCACTAGCATTAAATGTATGTTTACTTATTAAGTTATTACGTTATTTAAATAACACTTGTTCGTCTATGAAGAAAATTCTTTTATACCAGTTTTCTCATAAAATATCAATATTACTTTGTCGGCTGATCAATCATTAAATAAAAGGCCATATTTTCTCACTTTTCGAGACATTAAACGTGTCATATCAGTGTATCTAAAAAAATAGGCTTCGAATTCATAAAGCTCCTAATCAATCTTTGTTATTTGAAGAATTTTCATTGATTTTTTTTTTATATCGAATTTGAATGTTGAAACCTTTCTATTTTCACCGTAAAAATAATTTGACAATACATTTTGTTTCTTTTTTAATATTTCTTTTAGTTTTATCCTTAATGTCGTTGGTAGTTTTGAATACGTTAGGCAGTTTATGTAAAGTCTTTTCGACGGGAAAAACCTAGAATACAGGACTTGCACGTTTCTGTTAGCACATGTATATTTTAGTTACATACTCAAATATCCGCATCGAGTAAATGATATTCTCTGTGTATATATGCATTGCACATAGATCATAGTATTTATATACCTATGATATTGTACACATATGTGGTATACATTACGCATATATACATATTTCGAAGTCAGAAGGATCCGCCATGGTCGTAGTGTATAAATAGTGACAACCGTATTTGCCTCTTAAGTTGATGGGTAAAGCCATACAATGTGTATTGAAACGTGACGTAGCACATACATATGTCGCAAGTCTTCACTTTTATCTATCGGTTTTATGATACACTTCCTTAATACTATGATCCCATCTCTTCTGTAACCCTTTTGTAGTATCGATAAGGAAATGAAAGCCGTCTTTGAATTTTAGGGCATTTCTTTATGATTGCTTGTACCACTCGAAATAACTGCCTACATATTTTATACAAGGCATGTTAAATATTTAAAAATTTCAACATGACAAAATACTGCAAAACCCAAATGAGTTTTCATGAAAATGGCTTACACAGACACGTATGGAAACCAATAAAAATACAAAAATTCTCACTTCTATGAATAAAAATTTCAATGTACAGCATGTATCCGGATAAGTATGCGCAGAAAATAGTAGTCAGTCTACATAAATACTCTATCGAAACCGATTCAGTTATATTGTTTAATTAAATACAATTGTTTAATAAAATTAATTTCCTTTAGACTAGGGGAAAGAATGACTTGAAAAAATATTTTTTTCTTCGTTTCTGGTATTTGAAATTTGGTTCAATCCTGTTTACTAATGAGTAATTTCGCTAGTGGAAAATCATTTGGGCTACTGTTATTATACAATACGATTGAATTGTTTCTACCGTTCATTTAGGCAACCAGGGGCACACACTATTGGGTAGTATAGATATGTGCATACGGTAGTACATTCGACTTTTGTTATTATACTTTTGCTCTCATTCACTTTATTGTTCTCCTTTTTTTAAGACAATCCCAGACTGCTTCCAAAAGAACCGTTTTGATTGACAGATATTTTGGATTCGATGCAAAAGATTCCGAATGCTTAGGAGGTAGATTATTTTAAAAAAATCAGGTTAGATTTATTGTGGGGGTTTTAAATATGCTTTCATGGTGCTCCCTATATCTTATATTTGAAACAGAGAAGAGAGACTCATATAGAAGTTCAATTTTGTGTTCAATTTTTTTCATTTGGGAAAGCTATGTGATCAGACCTTTGGGCATCGGTACCTAGATGGCGCTGTACAAAATTAAGCTTAGCCGTGCTTTAATTTGCAAAGCGCTTGCGCAGGTAAAGGAGAGAATTTAATTTGAAAAGAATTTCTAATTTCATCATTGAGGAATGGTACTAATTTAGGAAAAAGTAACATCAATTGCAGATAAATTGTTATAAGAATAAATTAAATGATTATAGCGTTATAAATTCTCGCTAGTATTTGATAGTTCTATAGTTAAAATAAATGTTTATAAGAAGAGCTAGGCTGGCTAGGCTCCATTTCAGTACAGTGCAAAGTGATATTTTGCATGACAATTCGATCTATTGATTTATTTTAGAAACGCTAGATCAGGTTTTTTCTTTCCATTTGAATTGAAGTTCTATATAAGTCTCTTTTTTCTGAATTGAAACTCATCATTTTAGAATTTACTCATTTTTTTAATTTTTCAAGCCATAAAAACAATTTATATATTGAGTAAACCAATAAATCATAATTTCAAGAAAATTAGTTAACATTTTCTCGCTAATTAAAAGTTAGTGTATAAAATATTTTAAATTTTCTCCAAATGAGCTATAAGAGTTTTACAACATTTCCATACACACTTTGGAATGGCATATTTGTGTCATAATTGATTAATTTTAGAAATTTACGGACACTTTTAAAAAGTTAAAGCTTTTCCACTGAGAAAATCTTTGCAATTGAACATGTTTTAATACGAATTAATCAAAACATGGTATATGTTAATTTTTTTCTGTTTTGTCAGGTGATACCCAAAAGCCAAAACAAATCAAGATAGTTCATTACTCTTTTCTATAGGATAAAGGTATCAATTCTTCCTCTTTCTTTCTTGAGATTTTAAGTTTTCTTTGCACAACATCCAATATTTGATTGAAAGTTATTCGTTTCTATTAATTTACAATCTTGTTTCCTTTCATAGATATGAACTGATAAACTTAGATCGGTTCAGTGCATTTTTAATTCGCTAAACTCGCTAGGGTCGAAAAACTTTGACTCATTCAATATATGCAGTTTGTCATGAATAAATTCTAAAAGGATATACAATTTTGATTCTTCTTTCAATTATGAGAATTCCAAATTATCTACAACTTTAGTCGTCTCACTCAGGAGATTTTGGTTCCCTTGTTTCACTGTATACCTTTGAACGTGCTTGTACTATTCAATTATTTAAAAAAAAAGGTAAAAATATTAGACCTTGGAAAGGATGAACTGCTTCAAAAATGTTAGAACATTGCAAAATGATGATTACGGTATAATTTTGAGCTTAAATAATTTTTTTCATGACTGATGTCACTCTTAATAAAATTTTTGTGACCTTTTGAGTTCTAGAACTGATTTTTTTCTCATTAAACCAGTGTATTAGAAAAACTCGGTTATTTGCTACTGAATGAATCAAAGAGAAGAGGGTCATAGAATAAGGTTTTAAAAGATATTTTTGGTTGGAAATTGATGCAGAATCACTAATATATTTTGTCTGTAGATATTTATTCGAGACACCTGAATAAATGCATTGGTTTGCAAGTGCACTAACAGCATGTTAATCCTAAGTGGACTATGTACAAAGTAATAATTTTAATGAGTATAGTAACGACGGGTTTATTATGATTTGGTTAACAGACACCGATATATAGATGTTGTATTTATCTGTGAAAGCATACCTTTCTATAAATGTAAATCAGCAGTACTTCAATCTTATTCCAACAGTTTGCCGTTGTTATTAGATATTCATTAGAATCGACTGGCTCAGTGCGATGACCTTTTTTGCATTGATTTACTGAAAGAGGTCAAATCGTTTAGTTTTAATTTATCCTTTATTCTAGCTCGACGATATAAACTTGTCATTTAAGAGATAATAATAGATTTATACGAATATATCCGGCTGGTGTAATTAAAAGTGGAAATGAATCAGGTGTAAATTGAATTAAAAATTAATTGCTTTTACTTGCACGGCGAGATACTGCTTGTTATCAATTTGTATTTAATCGGTCTTAATTCTCTGGCCAAAAAAAATCATTTGAATAATTTTGACAGTTTAATAGGAATATTGTATAAGCTTGGGATGCTACTGTTTAATAAATATCTATTGAGTGTGTTTCATAGAATCCCATTGAGTAGCTTCGCAGCACAGATGCCAGATTAGACCCCATAACTGTAAATCTCTTAATCCATTTAACTGGGAGCATGTAGCGTGATTAGAGACAGTCGATGGTTGGGTGTATAGTACAGTATAGTATATAGTATATATGAGCTTGTTATTGCTACTTGTTTCGACAAAACGGACAACCAAATATGGATAGTTTCGCTAACCAAATCTATGCAAGCTTGTCGTCGCCCACTTATTTAATCGTTGAGAGCCCTCGATTGTATCAGTAAAATTATGTCAAACTTGACGACTTCATTGAGTTATTGTTTGATGATTTATCTTTGGATATGAATCGCAATTGTTTTGTTGTATATAATGAATGCATTTATTTGGAATGTCTGGCTTATGTTTCAATCAGTATGTGTGGTTTTCAACTCTTGAAATCGACACATGATATCTTCCATGTAAATAACAATCTGCTACAAAAAGAGTTCTGTTTTAAATGGATTTTGCAATTGATTACTAGTCTTTATTTTTTTTTATTATGAAATATAAATGAATAATATAACTCAGTAAATGTTACCAATAATATAACCCGAAAATTTTTTTGCGACGTTTTGTTAACTAGTTACTGATTTCTTCAGGCGAATCCTGAAGGTTGATTGATAAAGCTGGTAATAAGTTAACGAAACGTCTTAAATTGACAGTTGTTTGACTGAATTTCAAAGACCTTATCAAAACCGTTATTTCTTAACTTTATAATTTGAGACATGTATATCATCCTTACTGTCAGAGTTAAAATAATTCTAGTTGATTAGAACGTAACTTTAGATTTTTTCCGCTGAACAAAACTTAAAGTTGCGTAAAATTATCCATTGAACATCCATGCTTTATAATAGGTATTTCTTCTAAGTTTAAATCTGAAACTGCCCGTAAAAAAAATAAAGCAGTGTTTCTTAACCTTTTAAGTGAGCCGTACCCCTTTGAATCTATTAATAGATCCACACCCCATTGAAAAATGGGTTTCGATTTTTTAGTTTAGAAAAATACATTTTTTGCGAAATTTCTTCAAATCTACTATCCAAAAATTAATATTTTACCTATACTATTAGAGGCTTCTCCTACACTCCTAAAAATACATTCCCGCACCCACAGCCACAGGTTAAGAAACACTGACTTATAGTATCCTTAGCATAGTTGAAAAAGCCCAAGGACCTTAAGAACTGTGAATCGACTGTAAATGAATATCCAGAAGATTTTCTTAGAGCTTACAAGTTGATCCTGCAAATTTTGAAGCTTTCTAAATTTTGATTTTTGAATAAATGGAAAATAACAAACGAATATCGCAATTTTTTCTAAAACGGTTCAACGATTTGGAATCAAGTTTAAAAAAATGATATACCTATTTGTGAACATACCCAAGATTTAACAAGCTGTACCGTCCTGATTGATTTAAGTACTTCAAAGAAACATCCATAATGATAGAAAGGCAATCAAGTTTAAAACTTGCACTAGAAAGTTATATAACGAGCATTGTAGTCCTATAGTTAACGACGTAAAATATTTCGGTACCATTTTTACAACCATCACTTTAAATGGTAAAAACGGAGGGAGCTATAACTTATAGCTTGCAAGATTGAAATTTTTGTAAACTTTTTGGGTAAAAACACTTACCCATTAGAAAAATCCTCACATGAAATTTGCCTACAGAAAGTTGCTCACTATCATTAGTGCTCACACAAAAGTTGCCCACATAGAAATTTACTCAAATAGAAAATTCTTCACCCAGAAATTAACATATAATATATCCTTAGAAGGAAATAAATCCATAGGAAAAAAGAGTTACTTAATTTTAAATTTGATTATTGTTATTATTTGTATTGTAAAAGTATTATTAGTTTGACGATATTGAAGATAAATTCACAAAAATATCGCGCATTAAATTAAAGACAATATAGAAACTGAAATTGCCAGATAGTGACGTCACTTAAAAGGACATGGGTTCTTTTTTTATTTGTAACTTTTTCAAACAACACTATATCTTTTTTCAAATGGGTAAGTAATGTATAACAATTATAATAATAAAATAATGTTTAATCAAATAGTAAATAAAATTAATATTTTTTGCTGTGGATTATTTTCCATGTGAGGATATATCATTGTGTGTTAATTACTGGGTGAAGAATTTTCTATAAGAGCAACTTTCATGTGAGCCACAATGCTAGTGTGCAACTTTTTGTGGGCAATTTTCTTATGGGCAACTATCATGAAACCAACTTGTTGATAAATATTTTGAATTTCAACTCCCCAAATATCTTAAATGTCACCTACATTGCCAAAATACTTTTTCGATTATGTTTTTTTATAATTATAAAGATAAACTATACTCATAGATAATGATTTTACTTGATTTTGAATTTCATCACATTGTTGAAGACTAAAGAGGAGCGCATAACGGAAAGCTTACAAGGCGAGTGGCGGAGCTTTTTTGGTAGCAATGTCATTTCCTTTTTTTTGTTTCTTCGGGAAAGTATTTTTTACTGTAACTACTTAAATATGTTAACACATACTTTAGACAGGTATTTTGATGAAAATCCTTCAAACGATTCATTTATTTTTCAATTCAAGCGGAATTAATTTAAACTACAATCCACGGCCGAAAACGTAAAAGATGTTGGCTGATTCCTCCTGAGAAAATATTTTGCTGGAACGATTTTCATCAAAACATTTTAAAGTTTTTAAACAGTGTTTAGGGTCTGTATAAACACAATAAGGTATTCACAATTAAAAACAAAATAGAAGTATCAAAACATTTTTAATTGATTTTGCTACAGAAAAATTTTCACCACTCGTTCTGCGAGCTTTGAGCCATGCTTTTCCCTTTGGTCGATTTTGTGGCATTAAAAATGAATTCAAGCAATAAGGGTGGGCAGCTTAATATAAATCGTTATTTTTTTCTATCATACCTTTTAAATTTTTATTTAATCGTTTGAGTTGTTTCAAAGAAAACATCTTTTGCTGATTATTTTTCGATTTATATAAAAATCACACACAATTCATTATAACTATAAAAAAATATAAGAAGACATTTTTTGTTACGTTTGCCATTATATCTTTTCGTCGCTTCTGTTAATAAAATTAATTTTAATTTCGTTATAAATTCTATTTTGTGAGTTTTAAAAATCCTCATTTAAAAGCAAAAAAAAAAATTAAATACTGTGAGAAAGTGAACATACGTAAGCTTTTTATTACATATTACGCATTATATCGTTTAATACGTATTACGTATTACGCATTAGTGATTTGATTCGATTTCTCTCGTAGCTTACCCTCGTGGATTTAACATCCCCTAATCGGTTTCTTGCTCAATGTGTTTCTTTGTACTCACATGTTGATAGATGAGATGCTGTTTTAATAGAAACCTTAGTGAAGCCTATACAAGACAAGTAAATTTGCCCGTGCGCAATAAATATTCATGAACAATCTCGTGAATTATTTCATATTTATTTTTAATTAGTGCAAATTAAGGATTCATGCACGACCGATGTTTGATTTGATGTAGAGTAGTGATAACGCTTTGTGGTATGATTAAAGTCGAACAGGTATAAGTTCAAACTATTTGCATGCTTGTGAGTTAATAAGCATACATACGATTACTTATCAAAAACCGTCGTTAGTATGTTATGTTTTTAAACGTTGGATTGCATTAAACCATGACTACTGCACGGATAAGAGAAAAATTTATTTTATTTTACAAGTATGAGGTTGTAAAAGTCACGAGAAACTTTTAAACTGATTTGAAATTACGGATAGTAAATTTAACTTTATGGTGTGAAAGTATTTGCTGTAAAATAATGCCAGTTGTTTCGCTATCAATTGTAAAGTTAGTTTAGTTAACACGATTAAAGCGTTAAAAAGCTACTTTGAAGATTGATGCATCAAAGCTGAACTCCATATTGGTTTTAGTCAAATCAAAGTATCAAATGATGCGTTATTGTTATGTTTTTATTGAATTAAAAGCTCTTTGATGTTGTGGGAATAATTACGTATTGGAATATTCACTATTTGTTTTACTTATACCTAATTAGGCTATCTTTCACTAACATTTTTTGGATCTGTAAATTTAAATTGACTGAAAGATTTTTTTGTATCCTGAAATTATAAATTGAAATACATAAAGCTTAACTAAATTTTGAATAAATAAAGCTCTAACTGTAGAATCTTCTCTATAAAAGTTATAATTATTAAATAAGACATCGCTCCTAAATAAAAGTTAACATTTGCTTCAACAAAGCTTAGTCGATAATAAGTCGACATCTTTTAAACAGTTCAACCAAAGCTTTGGCTTTTGCGCAAAAATCCACCAATGTGTTATATTAGCCACCAAAAATTGAAAAATTTATACCTATATACCAAACGTAAATTGTGGGAAGGAATAATTACTACCATTGTTGGAACTTATTTTAATTTTTTGATTTAAAACTTTAGGAGTCATTGGTAAATGTATCTCAAGAATTTTTTTTTTTGTTGGTATTTGTGAATTTTAAAGTAGTTTAACGCCGTTTTTTTATTTGTTTTGAACAGTAAAAATCGTTAACATTAATATCAATAGATTTTTGAATAGAAATTAATCAAATTAAAACATTTTTTTTTCGACCGAAAATTGAATAATAATTCTGGATGAATCAAATTATTTTCATGTAGGTATTATGCTATAATGAAATTTTACGAATATTTTTACATGAAAATAAAATATTAACAAAACTTTTCATACAATAGTTGAGGATGTAACTTTTCATTAATTCGTTTTTCTTGATGTGTTTATCTGATATTAATGTGGAATGGAATGACCATGATAATCCTAAAATGTTTGATACATTTATTTATGAATGGATTTTTATTTTTATGGTTGTTTAGAAGTGCGATGAGGAATTATGAAAATGAGGAAGATTTTCGCAGGCATACCTATAAATAGGCGTTGTAGATTTTTCTGCTAGGCTTTTATGCACTCGGATTGAATTTCGACGCAATTTTCTATCTTATCGTTGAAATATTTTGCGTTAAAACCTTCAAATGTTATTGATTTTGGTATTGATCGACGCGGAATATTTCAAAGAATGTGTGTCTATTTTTTCAAAGAAAGTTTATTTCTACGAAAAGAACTATCGCGAGTTGATTGCGATCACGCATAATTTTCTCCATTTGCACTTTAAAGCGCTTTTTTTTTACTTCATTATTAAAGCGTAAATCGATTTGAAATATTACAGAAACATGGTTCAAAAAGTTGACTTTCTATAGTATTAATTTCAATATTAAGGATATATCAGGATATGGTAGACCAAACAAATTAGCAGAGTTTTATTTTATTTATTTTAATTGCAATGTTTTGTTGGTGTGATTCCAACTTCACCAAGCAATTTGTAAATATTAGATAAAAACACATTGTTCCATAATTAAAAACAAATTCATACGCTAGACTTGTTAGTGAAATCCACCGGAGTTAAAAATTGGCATTTTTTATTATTATATAATACCAATTTTTAACTCCGGTGTGTCATCAACAAGTCTGGCGAATACATTTGTTTTAAATCATGGGACAATGTGTTTTTATCTAATATTAACAAGTTGCCTGATGAAGTTAGAATCACACCAAGGAAACGTTGCAATTGGAATAAATAAAATAAAACACTGCAAATTTGTTTGGTCTACTCTATCCGGATATATCCTTTACATTATACATCAATTTAGGCCTGAAAGAATGGAAATTAATTTCAACTTTTTCTCAATACTTGTGGCTTTCTACTTAACAACCTTATGGTGTTAACAATCTGAATTATGGGAATGTGTATACAAAATACCTACCGTAAGCTTTTAAAGTTCCATTTTTTACACTTTGTGTTTTTCCAATGAATAAACGTTAAATAAAGATGATTTCAATTATAATTTAGATTTCCTTTACATCAATTTAGGCCTGAAATAATGGAAATTAATTTCAATTTTTCTCAATACTTGTTCTTGTTGTTTTTTCTCAATACAATTTGTTCTCAATACTTGCTTTCTACTAAACAACCTGATGATGTTAGCAATCTGGATTATGGGAATGTGTATACAAATGCGTACTGTCGTAAGCTTTTAAATTATTTTAACACTTTGTGTTTTTCCAATGAATAAACGTTAAATAAAGATGATTTCAATTATAATTTAGATTTTTATATTTCTGTTTAAAATTATAATTTTTGTTGGTAGAAAAATATGACGTATGAATTTGTGCATCAGTCTGTACAAAATTTCCTCAACAAGTACTTTCATATATACGTGATACGCCCTTTAATCCTTTGACGCTTTATTGATATTTGTATTTACTCAGTAAAACGTAATGACTTGGTTAATACGCGTTGCGCCCCTTTCTCGTTAAATACTGTACGACATTCATTAAACGTTAACGTTAAAGTTTATTCATTCTTTCTATATTGTTGTCAATTTTTTCACACCTATAGGTGTTTCCGCGTTCACATTAAAGTCTTTGTTCCTAAACCGTTCCCTTTTTTAATCGAAGTGTGATTTTGATAACCCCCATAAATTTTGTATTCTATTTTATCAAAAGCTCCGTTTTACGAAAAAAACACAAAACGAACATAGAGAATAGTCGCATATATGTGTATATATATATTTTTTTTTTAAATTCGCTACGGAAAATGTTTCTAGACAGTTTCGAGTTGATATAATATATTTGCTAACATTGTGTCGTTAATGTTGCGACTTTTAATAAAATATTAAGCTACACATAAATTCACCTTGAATGGGACATTATGTAAAGATAGTGTTTGAAAGAATCTTGTCGCTTCTATTAGTTTGTTCGTTGAAATAGGGATGTTTTCTGAAGATACTGCGACTTGCTACTCAACGTTTTCTGGACCGGCTTGTCAGGTTTCGAACAAAGAAACAGCTGACTGGCCAGACAAATATTGCCCTCAATATTTATCACCTATTCTCCTAATATAATATCGTAAACCCATGAATTTTTCAACTTGAGTTTCAAATTGAAATATTTAAATACCTACTCGTGTAACTGCTGTAGAAAAATATTTATTTTAACTGTGATTTTTCAACAATGTTGTTCACTGAGGGCTTAATAATAAAATCGTTTCAGCATGACACCTACTGTTTATAATTTCATTAAAAAATATATCAAGTGAAATATTGAACGTTTCCGTTTATATACAAGTACAATTACTTGAAATGACCTAAAAGTGAAATAAATTCTCTATTCAAACCTGGTTAATTATGATGCTTACAAGTTACCATAATTATAAATCACTAATGTCTACATTTACAAATCAATTATTGCTTATTTCATTTGTTCTCCACATATTATTTTCTCATTAAGGTGTATTAGACTAATTGTGTTAATCCAAGATACCATTTCTACCGGCAGATATTTTGATTAATTTATGAATAATAGAGAGTACAATAACGATCATTGTATACATACTCATTCTGACTATGTATTTTTTTTTAAATATTTTGTTTGCGTTTTAAATTATCATCATTTTTAAACACCCAGAAAATATTTCTATCTGAGTACTTTAAAAATGTAGTGAAACATATAAAAATAAAACCATAAGAAATAAATGGAAAATATTCATAGTTAAAAAATAGATCAAAAAGATTAATGAATTTAAAAATCGTTACGTATTTTTATGCATAAATACATTTATTTGAATATTTTTACAAAATAACGATAAAAATGCTTAGTTGTTACATTGTGTATGTTTTTTAACATTTTGAAATTTATAGGATAATATTTTTTTTATTTTTCTTGTTAAAAGTTTTTTTCTTGCTCATAATCCCAACGTTTAACACAAACTAATTAAAATTTTTAGATCGATCTTGGAAAATTCATAATTATAAGAATTCTTCTTTAAATCAACATGATTTAATCCTATTTAATATTTCTAAGAGCATTTGTACCAACTTTGATAAATGAGATTGCATTGAAAAAAGGGATTTCTTCTTTTTCGTAATTTAATCCACAATTACCCAACCAATATCGAAATCGAAATTGATGTTTTTGGTTTTGGGCTTCCCAGTTCATCAAAAACTTGTTGATATAGTATTTTAGTTTCAAATTTAAATTTCTAACTACCTTTTAATTTCAAAGAAATTAATATCTTTAGCATATTTTAAATAAACAGTTCAGAAAAAATATTTTGAGACCCTGGTGGGTAAAGGTAAATCTTCTAAAGGTTTCTGAATCATAATGTCTGATCTACCGGAAAGTTTTGAAAGTTAAGATTTTCGTAAATTTTGTCCGTCTGTCGTTCTGTCTACCTTCTTATAACTAAAGAACAGAACCACTGATTTTAACGAAATTTGGTATAAAGATACCAATCAGTTTTCCACTCATAAAAGGATACCAGTGATGGCGAACCTATGACCCGTGGGTCAGATACTGACCCATCCAAGCTTTTTAACTGACCCACGATGTTCCGTGATTATGTTTGTAGATAGGGACTTCTACAGTACTTATATCGGCCCCTCTCTGTTTCATCTTATGAGGTGTTAATGGGCACCATGCACATTAGTGACCCACGAGCTAATACTAAAAAGAAATATTAACAAAATTTGACCCACGTTTCAAAAAGGTTCTCCATCCCTGTTATATACAATCCCTTAAAAAGATGATAAGGCAAGGTGTCCCTTACGTTAAATTGAGTGATTTTTTTTCTTCTAATACAGATAGATATAATGTGAAGGATATAGCAGAATGTGTTAGACCAAATGATTTAGCAGTGTTTGAATTCATTTATTTCAATTACAACGTTTAGTTGATGTTATTGCTACTTCATCAGGCAACTTATAATGAAGTTGGAATAACAACAATTCATAACTGCTAATTCATTTGGTCTACCATTTCCTGATATATCATTTACATTATACATCGATTTAGACCTGAAAGAATGGAAAAACAGATAGATATGTGATATGTCATTGGAAAAGTCTTTAAAAATTATAATACAAGTTTCTATACCCTTTTTTTCGTGGAACTAAAAATTATGACAGTAAATTCTTTTTAAAATCCCAAAATTATTTTTATGAAATATAAACATTTTCGGTCATCAGCTAGTGAAGTTATATATTTCATGTTGCTACCTTTAAATAGTTATTCGTTTAAGAGGTACTTACAGAAAGAAAAGCTTTTCCTGTCTAGTAATATATACCTTTTTTTAGTAAAGAATATATATACCTAAATCCACAGGAATAAAATAAAAATGAAGAAAACTCGATTGCAAATATCGAAATTGTTAATACTTAGGTATATTTTTTATACGTAAAATAAACATTTTATTTCTGCTCCATTTACTGAACAAAATGTATACTATTATTCATTGTGGTGCTGTATAAGAAATCCATAAGATGTTTTCTGAATTTTTTTGTTTATAACTTTTATTTATTAAATAATAAGATAACAGAATGTCTTCATTTTTGCTGCAGTAGGTATAGACACAAAATTAACAAAAAATTAAAAGCATTTGAGATTATATTACATTTAATTTTCCTGTTTTTCTCATGTCAATTGATGTGCATGTCGTTTCATACCACTAATTGATGTTTACTTTCTACTTACTGGAAGGCAACTTTTTCTTCCAGTCGATCATTTAAGGAACTCAACTGAAATGTTTGGTTATTAGACTAACGGTTCATCAGACTTGTTGAAATGCTCTTAATTTGTTTGGCTAAAACAATTAGAAATCTTTTATTCAATCATTTTACATTTTGTAAAATAAGCAATTAAAAGCGAAGAAAAAACACAAGAAGAATTTTGCAATAAAAAGCTCTAAGAAGAAAGACTGGTAAAGTCACGATTTGTGCTCTTGTTGAATTTTTTTTTATTTTTATTTTTTTTATCAAGTATGATTGATATAATATTTTTATAAAATCAACTCTTCTATTGTGTTTTTTTTTCATGACTCACTCACGATCGTATTATGCTGGATAGTTTCTGCATCTATTTTTAGAATATCATTAGAGTAATTAGCGTCGGATGTGGCTTTCTCACTCTACTATTACTTTTAAAAATATTCTTGCAGAAAAAACTGGTTTTAGGTGTGTGCACGCCAATGAACGCGAGATCGTCTTGTCTAAGGTCGAGATGACCATATTTAAAAATGTTTAGTATAGTAGAAATGAAATTTATGGTTATAATTACCTCCTATATACGTCAGTTTGGAACAAAATTTGTGCATGGTTTTTTATTTAAATCGCGGGAGTTTTAACATTTCAGGTTTCGAATCTGACACGTGTATATACAGGTTTCCATTCATATCCGAAATGCTACAATTTAGAAACTTTGAATCCCTCAAGCCAATTTCCATTTATATGTCCATTTTTGGTCAAATCGACTCAATTTTAACTCATTTAAATATTAACTCAATTTTCGGAAATCCCAAAAAAATATTTTCCTATTCAATTAAAATTTTATAATTACAATCAAATAATAAGCCATCTGATTTATTTTTTATTTCATTCTGATCTCAAAATCTTAAACATTTCATCAAATAATAAATTGCTGAACTAAATAGTCATTTCCAAAGTACTCGGTGGTTTTACAAGTTGATTCCAGAAGTCTGACGCTTGGGTGGTCCTTCTGCATCCTTATTTGGTATTAAGTTATGCTCAATGCAGCTATTAAATGCCGATACAACTAATAATGAAGTTCACCAGCATCACAAGGTTTTATAGCTTAAAAGTTTGAAGAATTTATTTGTTTCCTTTGATTTCTTTAAGCGACTATTAAGATATGTTTAAGTTAAACAATAATATGAAGTCAAGAAGGTTGTTTCGCGATTGTCGAAGACAAAAGTTTACTCTTGAGGACATAATACTGTCAGTTAAGATTCTTAATTCAATAATTTACTTAATAAGTCTTAAAGTATAAAGAAATATTCATGAAATTTGAAGTAATTTTTGCCAGCTTGTTTAAAGTTTAAACTTTTCACTTCTCTAATAAAAAAAATGTTTAGCCAAATATAAAACTATGTTTTTGGTACTTACTGATACGTAAACTTTAAAGAATCAATATTGATTTCAATACTTGTAAGAAAAGCTTTTTATAAAGAAATAGCTTTTTGCAATAAACCTTAATATTTAGTTTTTGAAGTGCAATATATAAGAGTCGCTAACTTTACTTTTAAAATTAAATATCGCTCAAATTGTGATAATCATTTGTTGATGAAAATCTTAAGAAAATGTTATACCAAACTACTACCTTAAATCAATTAAGAAAAATTGAAGTTTTAGTTGTAAGAAATTATTTGCCCAGCATAATGAAATAGTGGCACTGAAATTTTCTATAGGCAAATTTTCTTCATTAAATAATCATTCTGTTATTTAAAACTCTCACACGGAAAAAAAATTGTATCAAAATTTGCAATATTAATATAGAATTTGTTGGTATATAATATCAGAGTGCAGGACCTGAACTAACGTTTTATGCTTTTTACAATATTGCATAGTAAAATTCATTTGACAGAGATTGCTATTTGAAGCAGCAAATAGTCCTTTTTACTTTCATAAATAATTTTATTATGTTCAAATAAGAAATTTTACATTAGTAACACAACAAAAACTACACTTGAACGATTTAGCCAAATAGAATTGTGACTGGAAATTATAATTTCCACGTCAAAATTAATTACTGTCAAGAATGAAAATAAATGAATGATTTTATTATGTTCTTATAGAGACGGAGGTTATGAAAGGAAATGCATGTGACGATTAAAACGTTTGATAAAATATTAATAATTGCAATTCAAAATGATTATAACATTCTCTTTTTTGTGACAGGAAAAACTTTTCAAAGTTGATTTAACGAAGAAATGATTTACAACGGATATGATTTAATTAAATAAAAGTCTGGTTTTAAAAAAGTTGTAGTCTGAGGATACTTAAAGTTGTAATCAATAATATACAAAAGACTACACTGGGATTGGGTAATATTAAGAAGGAACAATGGATGATACGGACTTATGTTAACTAACGGAAGTTGAATTTATAGTGGAAAATGAAAAAAATAACCAAATTAAGTTTTGTGAAAAAAAAATCGCTGGATGAAAGTAGTTTTTAGCTTGGAAATGAAATTCATTATAAAATGATGTTAAATTTAAAATTAGTTTTTTTTTCGAAATTTCTGATGATTAACCAAACAAATTCTAATAAGTAGTTTTGGCATACTACTATGCATATTAGTTATACGTAGTAGTATATGGCATTGGTTTCTCTTATTAAAATCAAAGTTCGCTTTTGTCGTTGAGTAGACTTTGCTTAGAAAAGTTTTTTTGATACTTACATATATGTTTCAGCAACATTGAGAAAAACTTTCAAATTTCTATAGGCAGATAAAAAAGTGGTTCCACTTCCTGATTCCAAAGTTCGATTTTGCGATCTTTGTCCTAAGGTTTTTCCCAACTGTTTCAAAAGTCGAACCTCAAAGAGGTCCTACTATGTTATACCAAATTCTATTTTTACACAATCGATACTTTCCCAAAAAATCGTACAAAAAATTTAATGTGAAATTTAATATAAAACTATTGTTAGAGTTAACTTAAGGATTTATTTTATCGCTATGCATAAACTCGTGTTAAAATAATACGGTTCGTATAAAAATATATTTTTTATTTCTTTTCAAATCAAATTCGTGTAAAAAATGAATGGAGTGTATATGGAATTACGGATCTTTTAAGATGAATCAAATCATTTTTCAATATAATTTATACTTTCAAGCAAACCCCCTTTGATATGTCTACAGACTTCTAGGAGTCTGCAGACTCTAAGTTGGGAGGAAATTCTGATATGTGTAATAAAAGAATAATTATATGAATATGCAACTAAATTGTATAAGTATGTAGTGTTTAATTGTAATATTTTTATTTGGCCGTAACACTGCAAAGTAAAAAATAAAAGAAAAACTTTCAATCACTTGTTTTCTATTGTAAACACATGAAAATTTGTTAGAACGAAAAGTGATTTTTTTGTGAAATATTACATAAATGGTGAGTTAACGTACTAAAATGTTTTATCTCATCATAAGTCTATGTGAAAAAATGAATTTCTGGTATATATCATTTTTATACTTCTGTTTTGATGAACAGTTTAAAAGTGGTAACGTTATAATGGAAAACATTTCTGTTCTTTTTTTAATTGTATTAAGAGATTAGCATATAAAATCCAAATGATAATATTAGCATATTCTGCAACATGAAATATTTCTTTCAAAGTCATTGAATTGTATATTATCTTTTGTTCTAGATATTAGTTTCAGTTTGAAGATGATCCATTGAACATTTTGTATTTTTCCTATCATAATTTTTTTTTCCATTTTTCATAAGCACATTCGATTTGCTCATTTCGAGTATTCGCTAATTCATAGCGTATGATTATTGTGCGGTTGGAAATCATTTCAATATCACCCGTTTAATATGGGATGAATTTTTTGCCTTTACGTTATTTGCAATTTTGATTTCTAGAGTTCGATAAACACTCGACATTGCCAAATGTTTGTATTACAATTGTAATTGTGAGTGGCTTATTTCGGAACTGAATTTGAAATGTAAATATCTCGTTTTTGATACAAAGATAAATTGTTATTTTGCATGTTTGCGTAGGTTATCCGTTAGATTGTGGATCTTTTAGATAGTACCTAAATTTGTTGACAAATAATTATTAAAATTTTATCTCCATTAGATGCATGTTGGGTTTATGGACTGTTTCTCGTCCTAATTATCTGATTTACATTAACGTGAAGTTGTGTACACTATTTAATAGTTTTCAGTGTTTACATAATTTCCTCAAAATATTCGACGTTGAATTGAATTTGATTTTAATTGAACGTAAATTGATTTTATTTTCCAAATGTCAAACATTGATAATTTAGTGATCAGTTACTTATACTTATAGTTTTTTTTGAACGAAAGAAATATTTCATATTATTTGAAGTTAGAGCTACAAATATCTGAGTAATTGATTACATTAGCCATCACATGATTAAATTAACAATGTTCATATTAGCACTCGATGGATGATTCTATACAGAAATTGTATAATCTCCTATGAGTCATTAAATAATTTATTATAATAAATCATATTTATAAACAAATTTCCTCGAGTAGTACAATTCAGGTTTTAAAGTTTCGGAAAATTTTAATTTAAAATCTTTTGTTCTCGTAGAATATTCCGTATTTGCATAAAATGTTGATTTGCACACCAATTTCTTAAAGATTTTTTTTTCCTCAAAAGTTTCGCTTGTATTTTCTTACGTTTTTTTTTTATGTAGCAGGTCAACTTGTTTGTATGTATAATTTATTCACAATATTATCCATCTTGTTTGCATTTCTTCTTATTGATTTGTGACACGTGTTGGATATGTGCAAATTTTACATTTAGTTTTGCGATTCAAATCTTTGCATGTGTATTTTGTGATATTGTCTTTTCATTTATAGCTACCGAAGGCTAATTGTAAGAAGGTAACATCTTTAATTTATGGACGGTGTATGAAAATTCTCTTAGTAAAAATTATCTTGTGTAGGTTGCTTTTTTTGTTTCTTCACCTTATTTTATATGATTCTTATTGTTTTTTTTTCGTAACCAAATTTTCTTGGGTTACATCTGATGTGGGATGTATAATTGTAAATTACGATAATCATTCTAAGTTTAATTTCGTCTTCAATTCAAACTCAACCTTTTATAACTTTCATGTACTCGTGATTTTTAATATAACACAAAAGATACATATTGAATTTCAAGGCGTTAGATAATTTTAAGGAAAATTTCGATTAGTCATTACGAATATTGTTATTTCTACACATTTAAATAGATAATTGAGAACAGATTGACATAATTTTTGGCGACTACAAAGGTATAATTACTAGAGTATATAAATTTTATGTAAAAGAAACAATTTTCTTTACATCACTCAATATTTGGTACCATGACGATCCAAATACGGCGACTTGTATTTAATGTATTGAAATTGCTTCGAGGGATCATAAATCAATTTTACTATTATGTTTGTCAGTGTAGCGATGTAAAATGTATAATTCCAAAATTTTTCAAATAGTTTCATTAAAATTCTCCTTGCGTTTATTTTGGCAATTTGGCCATGACTTTTTCAGCAATATTATTAGAATGTTTAATGTAGACAATAAATGGCACAACCGTTCGCGTACATTGTGAAATTTGAACACACAATTTCGTCGGTTTTTTTTTGTTTGATTAATTGACTTACTTTTCCTATTGCTAAAATCAATAAGTATACATTTTCTTGTGTTGACGGTAAATGGTGAATATTTAACATACATTATCAAAAGTTCTAAACTTTAATAGACCTTTTGCCAGGTTGTATTACAATTGATGAAAATTTACGAGTTAATTTTTATTTAAATTTTTAATGATAAATTAAATTTGTATTTTACATACCAGATTGATATAGATAAATTTGTGATTTTCTTGTGCTTATGTGTTGCTTTGCACTTAAATTTAAAACTTACTAGGGTATTCGTGGTTATTGAAATTATTCACTAATTACTAATCTCTTATCGCTATAGTCATCAATTACTATCAATTACCAATCAGTCATAATCACTATTTGTTATTATAGAATGCACCTACTACTCTATTCATTTGTATTGATTCATAATACCTGAAACAATCTTTTGATTCCTCGTTGCTCTCATCCATGGTGTGGTAAATAATTAATAATATTCTTGGGAACTTGGATTTAAATAATAAGACGTTATTTTTCAAATTATTTCAACGTTTCGTTGGTATTTATTTCCAACTTCTTCAGGAGAACTAAAACATAATAACAATGCATGTTGTTCAAATGTATTTTATTTATGAATGTATTTATGTATTTTTATCTTAGTTTTATACTGACAGCTAAAATTAATTTGTGTAATTTGGTATTGAACAGCATGCCTTGTTATTATGTTTTAGTTCTCCTGAAGAAGTTGGAAATAAATACCAACGAAACGTTGAGATAATTTGAAAAATAACGTCTGATTATTTCCAAGTTCCCAAGAACATTATTAATCTTTTGATTATTAATTAGTGACTCCTAATAAAAATAATGAAATACGGTCAGTATTAGTTCCCTTTGATTTTTTCCTTCCATTGTGAATGATTCAATATAAAATAAAAATGTTCGTGAAACTTAAAAAAACACCTCCCTTAGCAACCCGCATCATCGTTCTACCGTTTGGTTACTTATCCTTAACGTATACATTATTCAATTAAATTTTGGCAAATATTGCTTCATTTCTAAAAAAATCGATAAAAAACTTTACAATATTTTTGATTAATTTTTGAAGCAATGAACATTTTTGAAGCAATTTTTATATATTTAGATTCAACAATCGAGAGAAATATTATTATCTTAATTTATTTGTAGCTGTGATCGCGAGTTGAAATGCTAAGTTGAGCATTTTTCAATAGGACCACCAATTATCGCTTTTAGTTGATGATTTTTATATGAATATAATTCTGTCAAGTTAATGCTCAATCTTTAATTATTTGTATCATTATTTTTAAGTCATTGATTTAAACAATTACTACTTAATGTTGAAATTAATATGAATCCATTTGAGGAGTTTAAATTCAGGGTTACTTTACTTACACGATTTGATTCTTACTGATAAACTGATGTGTAAATAGGGGTTGCACAAAAATATAGTACAAATTCATTATGACGAAGATTGTGTCACATAAGCTTTTGTGCATAAACAAGATGGCAATACTGTCTAATTGCGTCCGAATGAATCTATATTGGATTTTTATCCATTTTCTTTTTACTCCTAAGCTTACGTGAAATAAAGATTGACGATTTTGTCCAATAAAACCGAACCAATTAAGACCATAGAAGTGTAAAACCAGGTTAAAAGTGAACAAGATTAAGAAGAAGAAAAGTTTAAAGGAAATCTTTATCGGGTTTCAGATTTTTCGTATATAACCGCAATAAGAAGAAAATTTTGTAGATCTAGTTTTTCTATACATAAATTCGTATTGGAACAGCAGGACTAATTGGCTATACGAGTAGGTAGGCTAATTTTTAATAACTAATCTAAGATCTGAAATTTATGAAATCTAAGACCATGAGTCTTTGTTGTTGCCTCCCTTAATTATACAGATCGCGATTTTACTATCCCACATGACAAAAAAGTTGTGCTTATATTTCGATAAATAACGCATGTATGTAAGCAAAATTTCCTCCGAATTCATTTAATGTTACCGGAAATTTGATTCAATTGTTCAAAGTTCGATGCAAAAGCTTTGTATTTCGTAGCATATTTTTGATTCAAGTACTTTTGTACAGGTCACACAAGGGGAGAAATAAAAAAATGTCGTTTGGGGTTGGTCGACTTATTTATTTTGGGGTTGGTTGACCAATTAGTTTCAAAATATGCTAAAAACTTTGTTTACTTGAAGAAATCTATAGTTAATACAAACTTACATAACAGGATTTCCATATATCAATTGAGGTACAATTGGGAATGTATGAAAAAAATAGTAATTCATTTTGTTAAAAATTAATCTCCAATATAAAAATTTAGTTTTTGTTATTCATTAATTAAATAAGCCAATTTTAAAACGAGTAAAAAGTATCAATTTTAATTGATAAAGTTATATATTTGTTTTCTGCGACTGTTTCAAAATTTAGCACTTACTATTATATATAGATGTATCTACTTCGAACATGGGGTTGGTTGACTAATTTTTTGTGTTCTGAAAAATAAAGTTTATTAGTTTTCCCACCGGAAATTTCGGTTTGGATATCCAATTTTACAATAGCCTTATACATATTTTAGTTTTATGTAGTTTTTCTTTTGTGATTATAAAAATTAAAAGAAAATCATAATAGGTTAGATTGAAATTTGGTCAACTAAGCTCGGTCTTTCATATATTAGTCTAGGCTCCTAAGCTTTACTTTTCATCTATTAATCAATTAATAACTTACTTTAATGTTCAATAAATGTGTGTATACTCCTAATAAAGTTTATACCTATAAAACGATTATTGTGTCGAAGGTTTAATTTAGTTTTAAGAAAAATCACAAAGGGAAATTCATAAATTTTACTATGGAAAATTGATTCAATGTATTCTTGTTTTTCTGATAATTTTTTTCTATTCCTTTTTTTTTTTTGTTTATTCGCAAATATGAAAGTTCACCTTTCTGATGTAGCACAGAACCTTTGATATGTTTTAATAACAACTTTGCTCGCAAATTATTTGATAATTATTGGTTATATTAATTAATAAAATTATACATACTGATTTATTTTCAAAAGAAAACACGAGATACAGCTTGATTAAGCCAAGACACAATGCTTTGTATTTAATTTGTATATTTCTTTTTTCACCGATCCCTCGTTAATGATTTCATTGACTATTTATAACCAATATTCATTTTTTTTTTCCAATATTTCCTTACAATTGTATATCAGACGCGTCTTTTATAATTTCAACAATGAAAACTCTAGAGTGCTAATTGATTTTTACAATACAAACATTTTTTTTCCATTTTCATTTTGCCTGGAAAGAAAAAGAGTAATTGTTAGTTCGTAAAAAAAGCGTGAAGATTTAATTTAATGTTACAACAGAATATTCTCAACGCTCCATTGGACAAGATTATTGAGTTTTGCCAATTAACTTACATTAATTCAATGAAATTTTACTGACCGATATAAAATGTAGAGTATCAAAACACATGACCCAGAAAAGTTTTAATTAAGTTTTCTTCACTTACGTTTTAGTTGAAAATACAGGAAAATTGGAAAATATCATAGCATATTTATGTGAGAATTTTTACAAGAAATTATTTTTATTGCTTACAATTTTTCAGTTGTTTTTTCTTGAAGGATACTTCGAAAGTAATCCAATTTTAATAGGGAATTAATGTTTGAATTGTATCAAATATACAGAGGTTGGACGAATAAAAGCGTAATAAAATTATAAGTAAAAGTTTAATGACTTTTATGAAAATTATTGCGATGTGGAAATTGTGGAGTTATTAAACTGATACGATATCCTGTGTATATTTGTTTCTTGTTATAGAATTGACTGCGAGTGAATAATTAATTATTGCGGTGGAATAATAAATGGTTTGGTTACTTTATTACTGTTGAAATGAAATCGTGTCTGAGTTAGTGAAAGCGATCACCGTATCTTTGGATTATCGATTTTCTATGAACAATGAAAATAAAATGACAAATTATTATTCGCAAACTATATTGTTGAATTAGGAAGTAGTTATTCATGTTGAAGATTACCTTGCATAATTTTTTTATCGTGCAAACATTGAATAGATTGGACTCGAATGTTTTTAAGTTATCGCAAATGTTAAGTGTCAAAAGAGATTATATTGATATTCGATGAAAGCTGGAGATGGTAGACACTGATATTTATTGAATACGTTAGGTTAAGCGTAATGATGATGACGATTTGATAGAGGGTTGTTTTGGGGGTGGTTCTCAATAGAAAACGGCTGGAGAAAACGTAAGATATATGATAGTAATGATTAGACTATTGACGCAGTACGTGGTAGCAGTCACAAATTTGCTACTTAATATCCCGAGCGTATGGTTGAGGGTTTCATATCGGCGCTGTTATCCCAACACAAATTTTTATATCTGCGTAATTTTCCTGAATACTGCCTATAAAAATAAATTAATATTATAATCGAATTTGTTAAACTGTATGTAAACGAATGTATGCATGTGATACAATCTTCGTATATAAATTTTTACGTTTCTCCTCATAGGAAATGACTTCACTTTGCAAAGGTGCATCATATTGAATTACTTTTTTATTTCAAATTTAACTTTCCTCGTTTATATTCAAAACTTTTCCTATTTACATTTCAATGTTAAATGTTTAAAAAGATTTTTTTGAAGCTTCTAAGAAATTGTGTTTTATGTATATACCTGCAAAGCAAATATTTGACAAAGTTAATTACAACTCAAATAAGTTTATTTGATGTTATTCTATTTTAAGCCGATAAACTTAATATCAACTTAATGCATTTTGGTTCAATTATTTTCTGCTTTTTTCATATGGCAAGTAAATATTTGCCGTTTGATTTTGCAACTTCTTATTTAGCTGTTTGATTTAACATCAAATAAGTCCCCAAGTAGTTATTTGATATTATAGTGACCACATCAATAATTTGTTGTCCTCCACGTTTTATTGCGACAAACAAATCAGTTTCCTTTTCATTGATATTTTAGCCAATTGGATTGAAAACAACGACTTTATTGCTTCTCGAGTGTATATACTGAAATAATGCAGATAAATCAGAGAAAGTTGGAAAATGTTCCTTCGTTTTATTGGTAACCATTAATTTTGCAGGCAGTTAAGATAAGTTTGTGTCGGGATTCGATTGCATGGATTATAATATCTAGGTACCTTTTTTTCAATCATGATTGTGCGAAGTTCAGAGGTTAAAAATTATAGTATGAAATATTTTAAAAGCCATAAAAATTGCGTTTAATGCAATGGTATTTTTTTGAAAGAAACCTACAAGTTATAACTGGATTGATGAATTATGAGTATAATAGTAGGTTTAACGCATCACAAACATTGGCAGTGGTGTTCTTGAATGAATATAATTATAATAATTGGAAACGTTAAAAACCTCAGTATTATACAATAGGCTATTAATTGTAGTTAACATACATGGCATACCTGCAATGTATACAAAAGGGTGCTCATTACTTGTGTGTATGAAGCATTCCACTGCCCATCTGTCTAACACGAGTGTCCAGTCTTTCAAGGTTAATACAACTATTTCTTTTGGTCCATCGAGCTCTTGGCATTGGCTTTTCAACGTTTTCGTATTTGTTTGCCACAAAAATTGTTTGCTGATAGAACAACATAAATAGTATAAAGCTATTGTGAAGGCTTAAGAGTGCTGCTACTGTATCTACTGTATGGTAACTAACAAGCTTACATAAAGATTATGTTGATGTGATTAACCTCATATACATAGATTCCTATTGAATTAATAGATTGTCGAAATATGTGCTAGTCAAGATCATTTTTGGCCTAATACAATTTGACTAATGAAACTTAAATTTAATCTATATTGTGTCAAGAATATCATAGATGCTATCTTATACTAAAGGAATAAATATTCCGTTTTAGTTATTCGCCAAACAGGTTTTTGGACTATCCAATTTTTATCTGTCTGCATTTTCGCTGAACGATAAATATTTTTGGCCAAACCGATCCAGACAATCGTGGGTGGAAAAATCGCAAATTCAAAAGTACAAATTGGCTAAGAATTACCATCAAAATGATATTTAGTAGCATTAAAAATGATGTTTCATTGTCGGTGTTCAAATAACAAAAAACGAGTATTGTAGTACTTAAAATGGCTATGATTTTTTTTCCTTTTTTCTTATAAAATATTATAGATGGAAAATTTTAATGGACTTGTCTAAGAAGTAATTGAAAATAATGGTATATATTGACTTAAAATCAAAGTAAACTACACTATGATATATGCACTAGGTTTTAATACCATCTGGCTTGATATTGTGCCCATTGTCATATCAAACGAGAATATAAATCAACAATAGTATTACTTATATTATCGTTATGATTTGTAAAGATAAGATAGGAATGCAGATCTGTTCGAAAAAAAATAATAATAAAAAGAAAATAAGACTGAAAAAATCTCGAGAACTGCTTAGCAACAATGTATGTGTCGTTACCTTAGGTCTAGTCATGCAAGTAATTCAACGTAACGTAACGAATGAGTATAATATAGTCTGTTCATCGCGTTATCGTGAGCCAAACCTCTTGGCCATCAATTTTATATTATATAAATAGATACTATAATTGACACGCCTTTTATTGTAAATACTGATTTGATACATTATACGATCCTTCTGTTCAAATATTGAATGGCGATATATATATGCACATCAATGTTAAATGATACGAAACGAAATTATTTTCATATTGTTTTCTGCTAGACTTTTATATAGAAAATCTTTAGCAAAAATATTCAAAGTGAAATATATTTCATTTGTGTTGTACATATAATGTTTAACCACCAAACTTCCATAAAAACAGGTATTCCTATGTTCTATTTTTGCCTTAAAATCATATCCAAATATCTTATCATACACCTGGTTGGTCAATGTGAGATTAGTAAATTTGAACAAGGAAACGTAAATCTTTTGATTTTTACACGCTGTATATTTTAATTGAGGTATACAGCGGTATAATTCGAGGTACTCCATTTCTGTATGTGGGATTCCAACTGTACAGTGACATCTTCCTTTTTTCTTAGTAAATTCCTGTTTTCTTTATATGATATCCAATATTGACATTTCTTCATTCAAACTACAACTAACTCTTCGATTTTTCTATTTAAATTTCCCCACTATTCTCAACCACTATACTTCAAAGCCTTCTAGATACTTATTCCTAAAAACTACTGTTTCCGATTTCTTATTTTTCTCGTGCCTCTTCAAGGCTGAAGATTGGCGATCGTCATGGCGAAATCGTCATGGCTATACTAGGGAGAAGCCTCAGAAGCCTTGAATGTTATGGTTTTCCATTGTTTTCTGCATCCTTATGTCGTTGACTCTTGCTAATGAATAGTTCTACCTTTTGGGTCGATTTTTCAAACCCAGGAGGAAAAAGTACGCAATACAAAGCACGGGTTTTTGTGGTGTTTGCTTATCCCGGTTCACATTTGGTTCTCCATTTGTTTAGCCACCATTAAGTAGCCCCGTCTTCAACCGGCATCTTCAACCGACAATTTCCGAAATTCTTCATATTTTTGGTGCCACTTTAACGTTGAAGATAAGTAATTATCATGACAATGTTGATTTTTGATACAGCAACGCGGAAGAGTTCGTTAGTGCTTTTTTCGCACCACCCACGAAGGTTGGCTGGCCAAGATGTCCTTCGTTTTCCCAGAGCTCTTTTTCCTTTAACCCGACCCTGAAAATTCTAATTGCTTACCAAATTTATAATTGTAAAATTATTTATAATTATTTAAAGTTCTTTAAATAATTATCTTCTTGTTTCCCGATTGTTTATAAATACTATTTATATAGTGTGGTATATCTTCTGTATTATAATGTGGCTGTTTTTTAGTATTTCTTGTTGAGCTAGGAAAATTTTCTGGTTGCTAAACTTGATTTTCTAATAGTTTTGATGCACTTGGTATTTTATTTGGTGAAAATGCATTTCAATTTAGTTTCTTTTTCTAGTTTTGTATCATATTCGTTGATCTAAAATAACTTTACTGTCTTTAATTTTGTCATTATTATTTGGCATTTATTTTTTTACTTTTAGTTTTCTTATCCAATATAATTTTTAGTTCCTTTATATTCGTTGTTATCAGTACCAAGTTGTCAGCGTATTTCATGACTTCCTTTGTAGAGATTAAAAATAGGAATGTACACCTTATTTCACCTTCGTCTATCTGTATAGCTGACGTAAGTTGAAGTTACTAGTCGAGATTTAAAGATAAATGGAATATTTGTTTTGAAGGTTTGTTTACTTTTGACACATGCTGTAATATATTGATCTTTAAATCATAAATGTATATTTAGTATATTGTAAATAATATGGACTTTGTCAAAAATAAATCAAGATTTTTTTCACAAAAAACGTATTGTTTATTAGACAAATAAGAAATAATTTTATTCACATTAAACAAACATAATTCAAATTTTTATGGAAAGTTCTAAATTGGGTTTTCAATTTTCCATTTAAGCATTTCTATGGATATTTATGGAGATAATGTTGGGGGGACGTTTAATGTTTAAAGATGCTAACATTCACGGAAAATTCATTCAATTTCATATTCTTAAATTAAATTTAAAATTATTACGCAAGCAAACTGGTTTTTTGTCAGAATTATTGCCTATTTAGCCAATTTAATTTCCATGTTAATTTCATATTGCAAGCAAAACACGGGCATTTAATTATATTAATTGGTGTATAATGTTTTCGAGTTAAACGACCATAAAATGTGAAACAAAATATTTGATATGTTTGATCAAAACTTTTCAAATTATAAAGCTTCCTTGCAGTAAAAATAGATCTTGATTTGAGCATTTAGTCGTTTATAAATTAAAATATATTTGTATCTGTGACCAACCTTCGCCTACCATTCAAAATTATTTTTAAAGTCATTATTTATTGCCGTAATTTGTTATGTATTTTTGTTCATTTTTTAGTAAATATCTAAATCTAGTAAATCTATCAGATCAGGCAGTTACGGGATTTTTCAGCGTGAATAATTTGCTGGCTATAATTTAAAATGTAAGCTTTCCTGTTGATGAGGGAAGACATTAACGGGTAAACTAATATAAATGTAGGTTATGAATAGAAATAAAATAATCAGAATGAGAAATTATTTTTGCACTTTTCCTAGTTAAAATATTTTTCGAGCTTATTCATACTAATTAAATTTTGCAGACGGTTTCCTACAAATGATAAATATTTCATTTGCCTGATTGTTTGAAATTTTTTTAATAAATGCGGAAAAAAGAAAAGAAAACATGGTTTGTGTGATTCGTATAGTTAACTTGAATTATGTTCGGCGTAAAAATTATTATGTTGTGATTTTATATTTCTAGTGTTATAAATATTTACTAGAATATGTATTTTATAAACTCTAGAAGATTCAAAGAATGCGATTATTTTAGGTTTGCATGCTTGACACTGCTGTTTATTTTGACTCCATATTACTAAGTGGGTCTTATTTTTCTCTTATTATTAATTTTGAAGATTTTATACACAGACGTGTTAGCATTTTGCACACATACTGTGCCAAATAATTTTTTTAGTGGGTTTTATACTCTTTTATAGTTTAATCCTTTAGAAGAGGTTGAAAATTAAGGGTAGACACTTTTGGGAAATTCATCAACTCTTGGTCAACAATTATATATGGTTTTGGCGCTGTATCGGAAAAGTAGTTAGGAAAACTGACTTTTTTTTGCACGGACTTCTTTCTACTAAATATACAGTTTTTCTGATCAAATGAAAGATCTTTAGAGGAGTATGGCTCCATAGTTCCCAAAGTATGGGTCATAAACCACTTGTGAGTAAAAAAAAGGAAGTGATAAATTTGATATTTCCAATAGCATTACCAATACTTATGTCCTCTTTTCTCTAAGACAACTAAGAGATGAGTTCCAAGATTGGAAATTTTGTTAAAGATGAATTGGAGTCTAGTCAACTTTCGAAATCACTATAGAGGGCTAAAATTATTAGCATTTAAATTTTCTTGTACAAAATTAGTTGCTATAATACAAAATTTGAAGCCTACTGGTGGCTGAGTGGTTAAGGTGACCGCTCCAAAACTAGTAGGTGTTGAATTCGATCCTCCTTGATATCGAGTAAACTTTCGATATTTCTTGATTACGGAGTTTTATTAACCTTAGAGTCGTTAAAAATCTTAGTATTGTAGTTATAAAGCGACGATAGATAACAATTAATAAAAACAAAGCCATAACGTTGGTGTAAACTAATCCAATTTTCAACTTCTTCTAAAGAACGAATGCTACCTAATTGGCATATGATATTGAACTGTTTTTCGGTGCTTTTAAAATAAGTTAGTTATCACTTTTTTACTAAGGCTAATAAACCTTCCCTCTCATAAACTGGAAAGTTTACGACTGCTGTTTAAAATTGTACAATCAGATACATATTGGCGACTAAAAAATTTGATATTATATTGCTCTATTTGTGCTTTATCATAAAAATGAAAGCAACAATAAAATATATATAAAGAAATGTCAACAGCACCAGTTCCAAGTTTTAACAATGTTGTTAACAGTCTTTTATTGTAACGGAACTTTTCGGAAACTTAGTTTCATTTTTTGATCACAACAAACTATTTTGCATGATATGATTTATTTTAATCATTATAAATTTTTGAACACTACATTCTATACTATGAAGACCATAGTCATATTTTTCTACCAAATGCCCAAAAGAAGTTTCATTAATAATATCCTCATTAAAAAATGTTTAAGATAAACGAAAATTATTTGTTTCATTTTGCTGTCTTGCCATTAAATTTTTAAACTATTAATGTAAAATCATAAAACTAAAAAAGAAACACTTTTAAAATTCTAATAAAATTTTATATGGACCGTATTATACAGATTTGAAATAAAATTTTATTATACAAATATTGTTATTTTTCCAAATAAATGTTTAAATATTTAACGGTATTAGAAAAATTCTTTTCATTTTTGATTTATTGATAGTAAATTCCATTTTATTTTTTAAATGGAATGCTTGTTATAAAAATAATTTTGAGACCAATCTATTTAAAAGTAGTGGGATATTTACTAAAAAAAAGTTTTATATTCTTTAAATAAGTTTGTTTTGTATAACTAATTTTAGAATCATATGATATGCACACTGTTGGAAACATTGAAAACAGACGAGCTAATGTGATAAAAAAGTTTTTTTTCCGCCACACAAACGAACAAAAACTTATTCTGAAAAATAGTAGTAACTTCTTAGATATACCATTTTGGTTTAGTAAAATGAAATTCATAAATTTTTCGACTTTAATCAGAGATTGTTCTACACATTTGCAGTTCTATGATTTTACTGAGATTTAGTACTGTTAGTTAACAAGTTATAGCGATGCAAAATCGTTTGAAACTTTCACAGTGCGAAAATATAACGTCAGCTTAGAGCTTAATTATAATTATGCTATCTACACTTTTTGCTTAAAATAGGTTGTTTTTTTTTTTTTTTTTTTTTTTTTTTATTAGAAAAAGAAAAAAAAAACTGCATTTACAACGATACAATAAAAAGTCTATATCAAAAAACAAAATATGTTTTTTAAGAAAACATTAACCTGCTATTTTAAGTTAGTTAACATCTTGAAATGGAAAGCTCCTATATCCTTGTTGGTGCATCCTTTTGTGTTAAGATATTGTAGTTATAATTGTTGCGTTGTTATAATTGTTCCGTGTATTTAATTATTTAATTAAGTAAAAATGTCTTATTTGTACCAAAAATATAATTAAAACAATCAAAAGTTAGTTTGAATTAATATTAAAATTATTTATTTTTGTGAAAAGAGCTTTAATGGCTTCAGGTTTTTAAAGCTTTGATGTTAGTTGTTTTGATTCTGTTTATTGCAACTATAGTGCATTTTTAATGAAGTATTTCAACAAGTCATTATACTGATCAGTTCATCAGTAAACATGTCTTTACAAAAACTTTTCCATTAATGTTCGATGATGAAGAAGTACAAACTTGAAGTATGGTTCCATACGACACAGGTACAGATAGCGATATATCTGAAGAGTTACGAAGAAAGTCTACAAGAAAACTTAACAAGGGAAGATGTATTTTGAACGGAAGAAGGAAGATGGAGCATGAAATTATGAAAATCTAAAGTAACCCCGTGTTATGAAAGCTAGGTGCAAATTTAAGAATACAAAACTTCTGAAATGCATTTTTGTTAATGATGAAAAACAACAAGAGATTTTTCAAGATTTTTAAAAAATGGGGTAAAAAGCTTTATAGATTCGTTGGTTCCTTAGCAATGATGGAATCTCAATTTTGCCGTGCGAAAAACAACAAAAAATATTTATTACCGGAGTGGTCCTTTAAGCGACGACTATATGCAATTAATTTTCTTTATTTTATTAATGTTTTATGTGATTGATATTTTTTTTTGGGTTATGTTTCTTTTAGAATCATTAAATCTGGCAAAGTTGGATCCACTACTTTGTTTTTAATTTAATACGCGAATAAATCGGTTCGTAATGAAAGCTAAGCCACAAAAGAGAAAAGTATACTATATTAGAATTGAATTAACAAAAAAACTGCAATAAGAATAAAAAACAAAGTAGATGGTTCTACAAGGGATAGGAACCTTTTTTTTAATAAATATAGTAGTCTTGCTAAACTTGAAATATTTGAACCGTTTATTTTGAAAGTGGCCTAAATCCATTGCAAGAACTTTTTCTGATTTCCTGATAAAATAGAATCTGCTGTTGTTTGTACTTTATTTTTTTTAGAAATTATTGAATATATAATATTTAAATATAATATTCGTTTTCGATCCACTAGTAGCAACTTCATTAATTGCGAAATTTATGTACTTATTGTCGCAAAAAATCGTAGCTATATGAACTATTCTTGAAATTAACTTACGCCACTTTCAAAATAAACGGTTTATTTGTTTTATTAATTTAAATAGTATGAAAAATTGCAGTGTGTATTTCAGTATTAACTATTTTAGTAAGAAAATCTGCCAATATATAACTAAGTTAATCAAAAGAAGTTGACTTAATATTTCAAAATGGTAATCAGTCTATTAAGACCAGAACCAGCTTTCAAGCTTTCAACGGGATTTTAATTTTTTCGATTAGAATTAATTTAATTTTTTGCAATGTTGTTATTGTCTCCTGTAAAATTTAGCCTGATGTATATAGCAGCTTTACACTGTAAATCGGCGGTATTTGAGCTGAAAGAAGTACAAAGTGTACGTACTACTATGAAACGTTGTAATAACATGATTTTATTTACAAAATTTTGTTGGTAATTTTAATTTTCATTTATGTACTCTATGGTTTTACCTGCATATTTATTGTTTGCGGTTTTTTGCCAAACTTTAGATTGATATTTATTCGTATCATTTGGACTCAATACTTAATTAAAACGTTAAAAATTAAGCACAGGCAAATATCAAAGTTTATTTAGGCTGGTTGGGGAATATGTAAATAATAAATGAAAGAGGGCTGAAATTCTTTAAGGCTATAACAAAATAAACGAGAATCAAACACAAAAAAGCACACACATACTATACATATTCACTCACCATATTTTTTTTAAAATTAAAGGGGGATGAAATTCAATGTAACTTGATGTTTTTTACCGACACAATTCGAAGTATTTTTGGTTGAAAAAATAAAAATAATTATATTTTAAAATAATGTAGCAGATTTTGTTATGTTACACAATGAATGTTGTTGCTAGGCTTATTGAATAAAATATTTAATGCAAACCCTGCGAACCATTGCGAAGACATAATCAATTTATGGGATTAATCGTGGTATTTTCCACCCGTTTCTCTTAAAGTTCTCTTTGTATGCGATTGCTATCTTTATGTTTCTTTATAATGATTGGAGGCGGGATAAATCGAACATGATTGTGTCGTTATTGTGAGTTGCAGAAGTTGGAAGGATGAAGAGGAGAGTTGGAGGATTGGATATAAACATGATGTAATTTTCAAATCAGTGTGTATTGTGTGACGGCCTTGAGGGGGGTCATCATGGCGTCGAATTTAAATTTAAACAGAGCATATATGTGCTGATTGTTCGACTTGCACGCATACACCAGAAATACATAATATTTTACATTCGTATGTAACAACGTACATGTTTCTTATTTTCAAGTATATTTACATAATATTATATCCCACCTATATACATAATACAAACCTGCAAAATTCAATGTATAAATTACTTATTTTATATCAATATCAATTTTATTTAGTGGCACTTGATTTGAATTTTCATTCTTTTCCACGTCTTGAATTCTATATATTTATTGCAAAATATTTTTATATACTACAAATAATATAGTCTTTTCTTATCAAATTTTAATCTATGACTCTCTTTTCTTTGCAGATCTGAAACGTGCACTTAAAACCTTCAATAAATACTTGTAAGTAATTTTTATATATTTTTTTTTCAACATTAAATCCTTTCACAACATATTGATCGTTTATAGTTGAGAACTAGGTATATTTCTCTGATTCAGTGGCTGAATATATCAATTGTAATTTAGCTCGTATTAATATAGTAGGAGACATTTATGGATTAAAAGTTAGGTTTTGTATTTATGAGGGTATAAATACTTTGATAACATATGATGACAATGTTGAAAATATAGTGGGAATGAGATAAAATATTTTTATCGTTTTTACAACTGATTATAATACTGACAAACATCTGGAAGTTTTATTTTATGTTTTATTAACATTTTTCGGGTACTTAGAGTATTGAAATTAATACGTTGCCTCGGTGCAATGCTATGGAGTTTTACGATTTGATGAGATGAAACTCTTAAATCTTAAACTTAAGATTCTTTATTTATTTTTATTTTTCACTTTTTTATTATCTAATACCTCTTTTACTCATGTAGATAAAAATGAAGAAGTTAAATGGAATAATTAAAAAAATAGAAAAGGAGAAAAATGCTATGTTGAATAATCGTACAGCTTTGCAACTTAAAAAATCATCCAAATTGTATAGAGGAAAATTGATCATACCTACTAGCAACTACTAATTTGAATCTTGTAAAAGGAATTTTTCAATATTTTTTGGTTTATTACTACTCCCGGTTTCATGAATTCCATTCTTGGGTAAAGAATTCTTTATTTTTTCTTTATTTCTTCATTCTTTACTTAGACCTAGTTCTTTCAATTTTGGGAGTCGTTTAATCAAAGCTCCTTATATGTCTTATACTAAAAAATAGTAGTAGGTATCCCCTATACATTATTTTGGAATTCTCTTCTATGTATATATATAATTTCACTAGCTAATGCACGCAACTTCGTCTGCGTAACGTTGGTGTTGTTTATATTTTCTTTTTGCAGTGGTAAATGCGAATTTATAGTTTTCTTATTTCTTTTACGAAAAATATAATCATACTTAAAAACACTATTTTGTCGACTTTAAACTGTTGTTTAGAATAAAAAAATTGTATGTATTGATCAATTAATTTTCAAAAAAATGTATAAATATCTAAAAAGAGTATGGTCTATTGCGTATTCCTACGGTAGGTATACCTACCGTTAATCAAATAATCCATAAATCAATCAGCATCTGTACATAAATTAAAAAATATCGTCAAGTTCAATAAAGTCGGTCTTAATTATGACTTAAAACAGTAAAAAGTTATCAAATTACTCGAGTTAAAATAACAGAAGTTAAAGGTTTAGATTTTGAATATATGTAGGAATCATTTCACTGTCTCGATTCCTGAATGAACCTTTTCTCCAAAACTATTACTCTCCTGCAATGTACAACACTACCGCGAAATTGAAATGTGTGCAATTCCACGAAACCCAGTTCCTCCATATCAATAACCAAGTATAACAGATGTGTAACTATACTTTTATTATTAAAATAAGCTATACCCTGCGCGCATTGCTACGCCACCAACTAAAATAAAATTGAAGACTAAATTTTGACGATCAAAATTGGTCATACCAATTTAGAAACCTTTGTAGGCTAATGTGCAACAACTTTAATAAAGATCATCATATGATATAATGCATAGTTTACGATTCTATAAAGGACATACAGACAAACATTCATTTTAATATATATACATATAGATTTTTTTTTTGATTTTTCCACAGGAAACAAAAAAATTAAATCATTTCTAATGTAAAAGTTTTTAATGTTATGGCAGAGATTTTGAAAGTGTGACATTGTTAATATTATCAAGAATATTTAAAGAAAATTTAGAAGAAAATTAATTTTAAAAGAGCACACTTTTTATTTATTTTTATGCTCCAAATACTAAAGACGCATTTAAATATTTTCCATATAATTCTCTAACAAATTATGCTAAGACATAAAAATAATTATCTTCCAAGAAAATCTGTTTCCACATTCTACAATTGATCGCAACTATGTATTATATACATAAAATGCGTTTAATAAAAACCAAATTTATTTACCGTGCACAGGTATACGAGCCGAGCAGGTGAGAATATTCTCCAGAGAATATTTTAAACAGCGGAAATTATTCAAAAGATTATGACTTTCTATTAAAAATATTTCAAATTTCATACTCACAGGTACCTCGTGAAAATTATATTTTTAAAATATTGCCATAAAGAAAAATATGCTTTTGTTGCGTTTAATATGCATTTTTATCGTGCCACTTTGCAGCTAACATTTAATAAATACCGAAATTAATATTGATATTAAGCACAATGTTTTGACACTAAGCGTCGCAGCAATTTCCACATAACTGTTAGATCAGCAAATAAAACAAGCAATGAGTAAAATAAATATGAGAAAAAACGTAAATTGAATGTAAAAACTCTTTCTATCGTCTAACAAAGGAGCAATCAAATCGATTTGAAACGAGAAATAACATGGTTTATCGGTGGTGTATAAGAATATAAATTTGATTTCCTTTAATAATTCTTATACGATAAAGTATACGGTAAAGGTTGTGACTAAATGATAACTCATATAAAACTATTTTATTTGTAAGCAAAAACTTTCCCGTCATTTTTTCATTAGTTCGGTCTGCAATAATCACAGAGTCGCGCACTTGGCAATCATTTTTCTTCTGTGAAAAACTAAAAATAGTAAGCCAGGTTTAATGATGTCTGCTTTTAATACAAGTACCTATTTAATTCGTGCTCTGTTTCCATAATATAGTTTTATGTGATTTTCAGCTCGAAAATTATTAATTTCTAGTTCGTATTATTTATTTCGTAATTTTTTATTTGGATTAAATACACATTTAAGTTTAACTAATTTTTCACTTCTTAAATTAAATGCCCGCGAAAATAATATTATAAGTGTTAATAAACTTTTTTTTATATACAAAAATAATGTAGAGTAAAACACTTGTAGCGATAATTCTCTTGGCTGTGTATTTCTCTCTTGAAAACCTCTTGTTATAGCTAAACTGTTGCGAGATTTTATAAAAATGTTTTTCTTTCTAAAGCAATTAATTATTTTTTTTAATATCACAGATTTTAATTAGAAAAAAGCTTTGTGCTTTTTATTTTTGTTACTGAAAATGAAGATAATGTTCGTAAATACTTTAATCCTGATTTAGCAATATTTGCTATTTTTTGTTACGGGGATTGTGATTCGTTTTTTTTCCAATGCTAATTGTGATTTAACTTTTATTTAATTATATAATGGAAGTTATATTCAAGTTTTGTCTGTTTCATTGGCAATGTTTTATTTTTGAAGTTATACTTTTTTACCGGCGTTTTGGAAAAAAAAATTAATGAAAGGCAATTGTTAAAAAAATGATGCTTGAAGCGTGTTTTAAAGTAACAGTATAAAGTTGCTCGAAAATGGTTAGCGAGAAAGAATGGTTCAAGCGGGTGAAATCTGGCCGATTTTTGGGAGCGATATGCATAGTAGTAGGACGACTAAAACACTCTCGCATCGACCAAGTTAAGCCAGTACTCGCATATGTTTTTCGTTTATCGGGGGACTCGAGAGGAGAGGACTCGATCATCCTGTACAACCTCGAATCAGATACGAAGTTATAGCTAGTGAACAGTTAGAACCTTTAGAACATGGAGAAGATAGATATCGTTGAACTAATTTTTTTCGAATTTTACATCTAAAAAATACTCATATTAATACATAGCTAAGTAATAATTTCCTGTAAAATATTCATCGCCCAATACTGATGCAACTGACAAATGTTGAAAATCGGCAATTGATTGAATGACATCAAAATGACTGTGTATTGCATGACTTATATCCCTTTATGTTTCCAAATATATCTTATTATATATAGGAAACCGGTCTAATTCTATACGGTTCAGGAATGCAAACAATTCAACTCTCAGTCGGTGGTATGTAGGAAAATGATAAAATCTTAAGTCACTAAATGTTTACGTGGTAGGTAAAGAAGGTAGACTACTGCCGGGTCAAATATGTCACATTAGAGGCTCTAGAGTTTAAAAAACCGTGTCTGTGCAAATGTAGTTACTGCATTCACAATAACTGGTCTCGGATTATAAATAAGATATTTATACTGGGATTTACTTTCGTCTACTTGGCCTTATCTCTCGTACGCATTTTGGTACCCAAGGTTTTATTACCTGCATTTAACCCTCGAAAGATGTGTTAATTGCATTTTCACACTAGATTGGAATGTAACCTGTTTTATTTAAGAATTTCGGATCTCAAGGTTTTATTACCTGCTTTTAACCCTTGAGAGATGTGTTGTTTGGATTTTCACACTAGGTTGGAATGTAATCTGTTTTAATTATCGATTTTGGATCTCAAGGTTTTATTACCTGATTTTAACCCTCGAAAGATGTGTTAATTGCATTTTCACACTAAGTTGGAATGTGACCGGTTTTTTGCATTTTAGTAGTCAAAGTTTTATTATCTGATTTTAATCATCGAAAGATGTGCTAAATAGAAATATAACATTGAATTATTTTCTTTTACTTTTTCAACCATTAAGCTTTTTTTTCTTTCTAATTTTATGTAACGTTATTTTCGAAGCTTTATATACACAATTTCTTTGTACTTCTTTTAAAGGTATTCAAGTTCAGTATGTTTCTTTGAAGTGATGTCATAACGATAAAAATTTCTTATTACAATCAAGCGATATGTGGAATTGTGTTCGTGTTTGCACACTTTGTGCAATAAAGATGTTTAATTTTGAAATGGCTTCGTTATTAAAAGATTTAAAATTATTTCTTACTTCATTTTTAATATTTTTAAGGAATTTTTTTTTTAGTATTTCGTAGGTAAAATAATATAACGAATTTTCTTTAAAAAAATATTTTCTAATAAAACAGTATTATGATTCCTTGCCTACCATCCATAAGATCTTCCATTAAAATCAATGAATCAAATTTAGTTTGCTAAACATCCATTTATCATATTACACTTATGGGTTAATTTATAATTATGTTTGATGTTACTTAAGTTACTTAAAAAAATTGATCGTTTTATCTTGACTCATATAAAGTAGCATACAATTTGTGCAGCTGAACTTTTGTTTTTTGAATTTTTTCCCATACTAAGGGTTTATTTTTCTAATAATCGAAATCTTAAAGAATAACTAAGATATTTATACAAAACATGACAGCAATTAAGCATATTTTGCTGATACTAGATTTAGATAAGTCATACTGCGACCCGCGGCCCGCATGCGGCTCACTTAGTTGTTTTGTGCATCCCAAAATAATTATTGTCATCAAAAATTTTTTTATTGTTGTTTTCAACGTATTCTCAATATTGGGGTTTAATCAAAGTAAATAACTATCTATACTGGTTTGTCGGTAGAAATGGGACAATGTTACCGGTATAACTGCGCTTTCAATGCAGTTATTGACGGAAAAACCTCAGTACCTGCACGCCTGCATACCGGCTTGATCACCTCTGTGAATTATAGGCTTCTTTTATGTTACATTTACAGTTTACTATAAATTTGTTGCGGCCCATATAGAGAAGGAAAAATCGGAATGTAGCCCGGTGGGAAGAAGGGTAGAGTATAGCTGATTTAGAACGAAACTTGATATAGATTAAAGAATAATTTTATAAATTTTACCAGTCAATTCCAAATATGTGCTGTATATACAATATATAGGATATATTGCGGTCCAATTTATGGAGTATAATTTAATATAATAATATATAAAAATCATACCATAAAAATAAATTTGAACAGAAGTTTAAATCAAAATATTATATATCAAGTAGTTTGGATCACTCCGTAACACATTTGTGAATCATCACAAAGCAGTTACGGAGTGATCCAAACTACTTAATGACCACTGATGAAGATTGCTTGGCCATCGAAATACGTATCTGGGCAATACGTCACGAATATTTTTGTTTTAACTTCTGTTAAAATTTATTTTTATGGTATGATTTTTATATATTATTATATTAAATTATACAGATGATAAAATTCAGATCTCAGCTTTTATATTTTTTTAAATAATAAGAAAATTCTGGTTATTTATTAACATTTTTATTATTCAATTAGCTGCGTTTCGTTCCTAATCGTAACTTAAAAATTGAAAATAATCGTGAAATTAAAAATATTTTAATTTTGTGAATCAAGAAGCCTGAGGAAGTTACGATTAGTAAGGAAACATAGCTAATAAAAATATTAAATAAAAAACAAAAAGATATTAAATAACCTGAATTTTCTTCTTATTTAAAAAAAATAAATTATACTACATAAATTGGACCGCAATATATCCTATATATTGTATACACAGTATAACTGTTCAAAGTCAGCGAAAAAATCTTATTTTGATTACCCAAATGTGTGGTTTAACTTTGTTAGGAGGAATCTCTGCCTCAAATATTGCATTTTTCCTTATTAAAAATTGGAAATCACTTGAGGGAATGTTTTCTATTAATGGATATATCTTAAAGTTTATTTTTGGTTCATTTATACTGCCGTGGAATAAATATTGGCGCATAATTTGTTTTACAAAGATAATTTCTCTTGAGAATCTAACAATAATCAGTGGTTTTTGTTTTTAATCTTCTTTTTTTTTATTAAAAACGGTTTCGCTTGAAAAGCCGCCCACACTCGAGAATTTATTAAAATTCGTTATCGTAAAAGCAACTGCAATGAAACAAAATAAATTTTTAATGAACTTTACTTTGATGGACAATAGGAAAATCCAATTTTAAAATTCAATCATTACGACGATGCGATCCTTTGAACAAATGTGAGCATAAAACCAATCCCAACAATAAAACGAATGCCCATCTGAAAACCATTCATAGATTATGGATAGGACTGACGGATATGTTGAAGGGTTTTCATGGCGAGTGCTATATTACAGCCTAGCAAGGGAATGTAACGGTCAAGTGTTATATTATTAAACGTGATATAGTTGTGTGGCAATATTCATAAAGCTATGCGGCTGCTTTGCCTTAGTTTCGTAATAGCAGTAAACGAATATTCTCTTGTTCCAAACCGCTACCGCTCATCTTTACACACAAACCCTCTATCGTTACAACGCCAGCATTTCACCCGTCATATCGTTTACTTGGGGGTTTGTAAATTTGACTATAATGTATTTACTTTAGATTAAGTTAAAATTAAATGATTTCATTATAAAGGTTATAATATGCAATGTTTTAGCCTAATTTTGTTATTTTCTAATCACATTCTATTTGCGTCATCCTTACGTATACATTTCCAATTTATATATATTTTCCTGTGAAAAGCAAACACTACAAAAGCTCAAGTTGTTACGTTTATTATTTGAGCTTTTGTTGATAAAAACAATGAATCACTAAAAAACACATTTTAAATCATATATAATTTGATAGTCACGTAATCCAATTATTTTGTATATTATTGAAATATTGGAAAATGGTTTGACTATTGTTTTTTTTTTGTATTGAATCAATGCATTTTAAAAACGATTTTTTTATAATCATTAAAAAATAATTTGGCCCTTTTTGTTTTGTGGAAATAATAAATTATTTCGTACATATTGTTTTTAAACTACAATTTTTTCGTTGATAATTAGAAGTATGCCATACATGAATTAATAATATACCACTCAAAATTATCTGTAATATATTGTTAAAAATAATACTTTTTACTGTTCCCGTATGGCTTTGTAAATAGTTAACTTTTCCGTGTGATTATAATATTCTGTAAGTCAGTAGTATGTGCTTATGTGTTTTTTTTTTGCAAGTTTGTGTAATCGATTTCGCTTTTTGATGTTGTACGAAAGGACTATATTTATTTCAATGATCCAATATGGGTCCCGTTTTTCTGAGAAAATCTCAATTTTTTGATATTTCTTTCGATATTTCCGTGTACTTTTTTCATTCTTCTCCAGCATCACGTTTTATAGTTCTTTAGAAACTTCTTTGCTTATTTCCTAAAAGCCCAGTGTCAGTTCTTAATTATAGAGTTTCAATTATAACTGCGAACCATTAAAGTGGGAACGGTTATATTATCTCCTTCTCTCTTTAATTTATTAGTTTTTCCATGTTTTTTTTTTCTGCAGAGGAGTTTTGCAAACCGTGTTGCAGCATAGAATTTTCTCTGTTAACAGTTCTTAGGCTCTTTTGGGTATTTGGTCGGTTACCAAAATATATTAAGAATATTTAACAGCTCTTCGATTGTTTGACATGAAATTGCTATTACTTCCTCCCTCAACATCTTATTGGTTAATTTTTTTATCATTTTTTGTTAGTACCAGTTGGAGAACTGAAAATTATCGACTTTGATGATAAAAAAACTAATTTGGCATTAATGAACATCTAATGCACTTAAGTAAACATTGAATATGTTTTAAGTAACAACTTTGCGTTGCTACCCTGTGAAAATCGAAGAGCAGACAATACCGAATTTATATTCCTTCGGATTTTTGGTCTTACCATTTCTATTTAGATTTCAGAATAAAAAATATTTTGTAATTATAAATTAATAAGTCAATCTAGTCATACAATATCTTTAGTACCACTTTGAAATAACTTATAAGCAGATAAATGGCAATTGAATGCCTGCTAGGCTTAAAAATGAAATTAATTTCCGGCACCGCTTATAGTACATCCCATAATGAGGAAAATTTGAATTGCCCTGAAAATTGTTTGACAGAAAATCGAACTGTCTAGTTTTAGAACTCTCCTGTCGTTAAATATGAATTTGTGATTAACATTTGGATTCTAAATCCGTAATGTAACGATTTTTTATATATTTGTACCAATTATTTAGTGATTGTTTTAATTAGGCTGAAAAATGTTTGCTGAAAATGTTCTTATAAGTACGCATTGATAATCTTCTGACCAAATTTCAAAATGTTGCAAAAAAATTCCATTATTTTTTTTTTATTCAATAGAAGTTTGACCAATTATTTTATCTCTCTTTCTCTATGATGTCATCCATTTTCTGCAGTCTGTGTGTAATGATTTTTTTTGCAAATTGATTTCTAAATTTCACCGTTACTTCATATTATTCATGGCACTCCGAGCATACTACGAGCAGTATTGTTAACTATGTATTTATGTGTTATTAATATAAGTAACGGATTTTTCGAACAATTTTCCCCAATGCAACGCCTTTTATTTTACTTTTGCTGCATTAATAGACTCGTGTACCTTTTTTTTTGCTTCAAAGTTGTAGTGTGGGTTTGAAAACTCCATTTGAAATCGTATTAATAAAAACACTGGTTTTTAAGATTCATTTCATGCTAATTTCTCCTGGTGCGTTGTACCTGTTTTCCTCATGGTACAAGTGCTATGAACTGTCATTGTAATCACTTTATGATTCACAGTACAATTATTAATATTAAAGCTTTAACCTTCTTGTCTATTTTGGGCGTTCATATTATACTTATATCTATTTAACTTATTTGTAGGTGTAATAATTTTCTACGAATATCTTATATATTATATTTAACAAAGAGTTAGTTTGAGGTATCCTTTTCCATGTGTCTATATTGCCGTACATTTGATTAATTGTTATTTAGGGTTTATGTTATTTGTTCTAGCATTCAAATATTTATTATTAAATCGTTTTAGTTTGCGCATCTACATATTTCGTTGGTTCTGAATAAGGATGTAAATAATATATGTGCTCTCTATATAAATAATCTATTTTTAGTCGTATTTAGATACTATCGAATTATTTCACCCACAAGTCCCTGGAGAAGATAAAATGACCGTCATTTGAATAGTTACATTACTGAAGCACGTTATATGTACAAAGTTGTAGACGAATTTATGATTGTGGTCGTTTGGTACAATTTGGATATTTATGATGAGGTTTTCGGTTGTTTAGTGTATGTTTATATCATTACGATTTGTTTTAATTTTATTCGTGTGTGCCAGAATGTTAATATATTTTTTCGTAAAATTTATTTGTCGTATTAGAATTTAATCAGTGGTTTATTTCAACATTAATTTGTTTAATTGATATACAATTTCTATCAATAATTATTCACTGAATTCATCTGGTTTACAATTTAATTGCATTAAATTATATTGTCGTTGCAATAAAACATTTTAAAACTAGAAAATAAATAAGTGCAAAAAACGAGGGGTGAATTAAATAATTGCTATGCTTAAATAATTTGCATTGTTGATTAGCATGGAAATAATCGAATGTATAATTATATACAACTTTTTTATTGTTTCTACCTCTCTCATTATTTTAGGGCTCTTGACGTCAAAGCATTAATTAAAACAGTTACAATTATGTTTTTTTATTATTTTTTCAAAAGAACCATAATATTTTCTGATAATTCTGATAATTGAAAACCAGTGAAATGACTTTGCAGAAAACAAAGAGAAAGCGTTCTTACCAAAAGTAAATCTCAGCTGGATGCTCGAAATTCATTGGTAGAACTAAGCAGAAAACACAGCTAGGGTATTTCATCAACACCCAATTACCGTATGATAATTGCAAACTAGTTAAACGACTTTGAAGAAAACAAAGAGATGGCGTTCCTACCATAAGTATTCAATTCTGATCCAGCTTTCAAATTTTTGAAGAAAATATAAAATGTATTTGCCACAGTATTATATTGAAAGTTTTGATTAAAAAAAAAAAAAACAAAATCATAAAACGTTTTTACCATATTGGTACTTGAAGCGTATAAGGTCGAATCTAAAAGTGTGTTTTTTTATTGCTGTAGTTTTCTTTTGTTGGTGAATATTCTATTTATAGCGTGTTAGTTACGTAGGACAGCTGATATTAAATCATCGCTAAATTTGAAGTTATTCTCAAACGTGTTGTAGTAGAGTTTATTGACTATTTACAACCTGGTTTTACAATACAAATATTTGGGAGTTGAGAATCGACATTCATAATGATTTCAAGTTTATTTGAACTTAAACTTCAAAAGTGAACTTTTCTGATTTTCGCTGGGTTGGGTTATTTTTTTCAGTGCTATTTTTATTAGTAAATAATGATAGATGATGAAAAAAAAGTTAAAGATGTTTTCGTTTTTTTTTATTGCGTATTTATTATTTGGCTTAATTCATACAAAATCATACAAAGTACATTTTCAAGAAAGATATTTTTTCTGCTGTTTGCCTAACGGTAAATTTAGTTTCACTAATATTTGAATTCTTTTCATCGCTATCTGTCCTCGATTTAGTCTTTAAATTGAGGCTATTATTTAACTTTTTATCCAATATATTATTTGAATTATTCTTCTTTCTTTTTCTTGGCCCCTTTTAGTTTTACTTCTGAAACATTTTCCGACCACTTTAAGTATTTTTTTTATTGTCATTGCAACAGTTATTCTTCGGTCTTCATTGACTATTCTCAATATTTCTATGTTTTGGAATTGATTTGTATTTTCTTATCTTTTACTATTGAATAGTGTTTCCAAGGCTTCTTTACTTGTTACACAATGTTACCAATCACATTTAGCCCTTTGCAGATTAATACCTTTTCACAGCAGATATAACTACTCATATGCAAGTTGTATAAAAAATATAGTGGTTTTCATGTAAGTCTCTATAAAGAGAACACATTTTCTTTTTTTATTTTCCTCACTAAAGATTGATACCTAGAATTTTCCTTCATTTATTATAGAATTACTCCATTCTACCTTAATAGTTAAATTAATTTGAATTGAGGATTATATGTAAGGATTGTTAGAGGATTATAATTTAAGACCATTGTTTTTATTTTTTAAAGATATAACCATTGATTTTATGAAGTTTTCTTATTTAAAATTAAAGCAAGGGAAATTTGAAAATAAAAAAATAAATAAATTAATAAGTATAATCAATAGAAAGGATATAAGAAATTCATGCCCCATTACTTCAAGTTTACCACTTAATTACTGTGTATAAAAAACGAAGTAATGATTAGTACAAGAATTGTATTTTTATGGGATAAATATTTCAATTTTTTTCTTATATAAATTTGAGGTTTTCGGTTCATTTTTGCTTCAATGTAGCTGTTGAATACAAAAAAATCTTCGCATTTAAGTGAAATCAAAATAATTTTTCTTCAAAATATACTTTCCTATTATGACTCCATTTAACAAAGAAGTAGACAATTTTTGGGTCATAAACGTTTCAATTTATATATGATGATCATCTAGTTTGTCAATGTTTTGTGAAAAAAGGAAAAGCCATCGAACCACGATGTGTTTAAGGTCTAGACTGTCTAGTCGAGTTTTACTTATTTTTGCGAAGTAAATAATATTCTATATTATATCTATTATTCTCTTTTTAGTGTGGCGAATTTGAAACGTTTCGAAATATATAGTTTAATAGCAAATGTGTAAACTTTCTTTGCTATTCTTTTTCATTCTTTAATATGTGGCGTTTTTATATATCGTATATATGACTGTTGTTTGCTTTGACTTTTGCTTTAAGATTATGGTTTTCTTTTTTAGATAAGAACCGATAGGTTAGCGATCTTTTTATTTTGTATTACCAATAATCGATACTTATGGGAAAAATATTATGCTTGATACGAAGCTTAACTTAAACAGATTTTTATTAGATTTGCGTTATACTGAAATAATTTAATTAAAAAAATTCACGTGCAAAATTATACGAGTAAATCAAATCATGATGAACGTAAAATGTGCAGATAGGTTCAGATAGCTTTTGGCGATAATTTTTTTACAATACCATTTTTAATGAACCACTTAATATTCTTCACATTATTATTAAAAAAGATGTTTTCGGGTTGAAAGATTAAATGCAAATTTCATAATTTTGACTACCTGATTTCTAATAATGACGATTAGAACTTAAAAAGTTAAAATCTTTTATCCGAGAATTTCATTATGAAGTCGTCTCATAAACCACTGTCATGTTATTATACCCCATGAACAAGAACAATTTCGAGCTCTTTATTTTCCGTAGTTAATTTAGAGAAAAATAAGCTTTTTCTTAATAGTGTCTTATCTGGCTGGATGATAAATACCAGGATAAAACCAGTCTATGAACGATAAGTATGCGGCAGATTTAAAATGCAAATTCCCATTAAAATCTAATTGATAACGACATTACTTATTTCTTCATTTTCTAATAGAATTTTGTAACGAAAAAAAAATGAGATAAAACGAATAATAATGAATACGTAGCAAATTTACGACGAAATCCTAGGAACTGGAAAGAAAAATAAAACAATTTTGCCTAATTTGTATGGTTGTATGTAGTTTTTATGTAAATATATATCGCAATAAATGACATTGTTGATAAATAATTGAATGGTACGCATGTATCAAATGAAACAATAAGCCTTGAACTTATCTTGCTAACTTTTTTTATTTCAATTATTTCACAAGAAAAATATTAGTTTATACTCTATATTTTAAAAATTCTTTCATATAAATAACCTAATTTTACTTTCTATATTATGTTTGAGTAATATTTTAAGTTAATCTTAAGTAAATAAAGCGTTGTCTCATTAATCAGTAAATACTTTTTAAAGACAATATTTTTATCTCTCGAATGATTCAGATTTATCTGGGACTATAAAAAAGACACGTATATGCTTATAATAATTTATTACCAAAGAAAAAAATGATCATTTTGCAATATATCTATCACCTTTAAGTTTAAAGTTTTAAATTCGATAATATGGCTTTTGGTCTATAGAAATATTATACGTTAAACTCGCCGGTCGTTATATATCTGTTCGTTAAATTTGAATTGAATTCAATTCGAAGAACTTTGCCAGGGATAGAAGAAGCCGGAGAGGAGAATTCAACCACGCGGGAAATTTAACGTGCCGTTAGGTAGGAATAGAAAAGAAATGTTTATTAGTTCTAAAGAATATTGTTAAAGGTATTAAAAATATCATTTATTTATTTTTATTTTCACTGTCTACTGAAATTGCAAAATCGAATTGTATCGCAAAAATTAATTAGTTATTATTGTAATTAAATTGGTTGTCTAATTAAGTGAACAATTATTAAAGTAAAACCAATTGGTGGATTCCATGTAATCCTTCACCACAGAACTAAATTTTACAAGTGAATTGCATCTTCAATTGCAAATATATAAGAAAGTTAGTGTAGAACCTGTTAGGCTCCACCCTAACAGATAGTATTACGGACAGAGATTAGCTGCTTTAATTACAACGAAATGCAATTTTGGTAGAGAAGAGTAAGTGAGCCAGATCTGTTGAACTTAAGCAGGCCATTCACGCTCCAATTTGTGGTCCGACTTTCGAAGTTGGATCTAAAGTCGGACCGTGAATGGCGTTGTTGGAAGTTGGATGTCTAGTTGGACTAGTCGGATCATTTTGGTGATCCAACTAGTAGTCCGATTAGCAGTACTGCAAGTCGGAGCGTGAATGGCCTGTTTTAATTAGTAGTTAAAATACAACGCAAGTTGTAATATGCATGGAATGGATGCGGATGGAGTGAAAGAGACTATTTTAACGCACCAATGAAAATATTTCACCGATCAGTAATCTTAACATATAAGATAGTGAGTAGTGGTCCCTATAATCATTAACAGAAAAACTATATCTTCCATCCTACAAAATTTGAACTGAATCCGTGTACCACAAAACCTTGCACTCTCCATATTAGTTTTATTTTTAGCAAGAATACAAGAATCATTTAAAATAAGTAATTGGTTATTATAGAAACTAATAACTTCCAATCTTAAAAAGTCACATTTTCATAAGAAAAATAAAAAGCTTTGGTTTTAGGAATAGGTACCCTGGAGTTCTGAGACCAGTCGCTAAAAATTTTTAGTCAAAAAAAAAAATAAGAAAAGTATTAGGGGGAAAACAATAATGCATACCTGTATGCATTCATATGAATTTGTCGATTTTTGACAGGAATTTGCAAGTTCGATTTTACTAAAATCTATGGGTGATTTTTGATCCAAGTCACGACATCGAATTTCAAATCGAATTATTCAAGTTTGTGTTAAAGGATCACAAAGTGTTGTCATCCTTTTTACAAAAAAACAATTCCAAAGGTGTTCTTTTATTGAGTTTATCAAAATCTACATATACATTTTTATTTATTTTTTAATTACTTTTCTTATTGGTGTATTTTTATAATGAAAGTCCATAAAATTTTTTAGAAAAGTTAGGTTCAATTTTTTGTCGAAAAAACTTATTGGTATTTTTATTTTTGTTGTTTCAGAAAAGTCTGTTATTCAGCATTTTTCGATGTTGTTTTAGACAATAAAATTACGAGTATTAAGAAATAAATTTGATGGTCATAAAATAAAACATTTCCCGTGCATAATTATGCATAGTGTACTTTTACAGTTTATATTAGAGTTTTGTAATGGAAAAAATAAACAAAATGTATTTTTGAATGAATTATTTATTTAAATTTAGTTATTTTCTTCCATAAAAATTTAAATATGGTCGCGTGGAGATGTAATGGTATTCACGTTAAATATTTATTCCCCTAATTAGACAGGAGTCTTAAGATTCACGCAAACATTTCATTCGAATCTGCATGAATTTAAATTTGTTATTTAAAACAATTTTGGTATATTTTTTTTCCGTTTTTCCTTTTGTGAAATTTAAATTAGCAAAACATCCCGAAACGGTGACTTAAATGGTTTCAGTCAATTTGTTTTGGGATTAAAAAATCGAAAAATCGTAATTAGTTTGGTGGAGTTTTATTGAGTTTAGCCGTCAGCGTTAAAAATTGTATCGCTAATGGTGATATTCGAACGTGTGATTACTCAACACGTTATCAGTATACTTAGCACGATGTATCTGACATATTTAGCAGACAGGCAAATTATACGGTCGGGCATTATTGTGTATGATCCTGGAGAAAAACTATTAATTTTCATTTTCAACAGTAGCATAAGTGATCTGTGCACGTAATACATGTGAACAGCTGTCTGTTATGATGCACTTTCTTTATAAATGCGTTGTGGATTTTTTTCATTTTGTTTCTGTCATCACATTTGCAGTTGTATGTATAATGTTCATCGAAATGGAAATTATTTTAGTTGAATTTTTAATCTCTTTTGTGATACTCTTCCTATGCTTTTAATTAATTTCATATAGGTATATTTTAATCAAAATTATTAGTCTGAAATTTTATAAGTTTATGTTCGTCGTTTAGTGAAACCAAAAGTAGTTCTTTCAATTAGCTAAAAGTAACGAAAATTAAAGAAAAGTTCCAAAAAATTAGGTATGGTCTATCAGGATTGGCAAATTTAAACTTTTGATGTGTCGAAAATTTAATTTTGATCAATGTTTATAAAAAGCCAGACACTTATTGTTTTGGTTATCTTACTGAGCTTTTCGGTAGAACGTGAAATATTACTTTTAAATTTGGAAAATTTTTGGGGGAAATAATTTTTTGTCGTCTGGTGGATCAAAATTCGGAAAAATACAAATTGTTGTCCATGACTTTTGTTCACATTTTTGATTCAAAACCAAAGTAAAATTTCAAGTTTAATCGATGCAATTATTCTCAGCATTAATTCCTATTCAATTTTCTCAATCAACATTTGGTAAAGCAAAGATGCTTAAAAAATCTTCAAGAATTTTCTTCATTGATAATTTTTCGTAATTTTGATCATAACCATTTTGAGTTTGACACTTCGGGAACTATTTAAAGATAAAGGAGGATAAAATTTGCACACACGACATCTTTAATTAGAATGAAAGTATTGGGTTAACTATCGAGGGGAAAGTGAAAAGAAACCAGCTGATAAGATTTTGTGACATTAAAAAAATAGATGATAAAATGCAGAACTCAGCTTTTATTTTTTTAAATAAGAAGACAATTCAGGTTGCTTAAGATCGGTTTTTTTATTTAATATTTTTATTATTCAAGTAGCTACGTTTCGTTACGTATCGTAACTTCATCAGGCTTCTTGATTCATAAAAATAAAATATTTTCAATTTAAATTCAATAAAAAAAATTATTAATTGAATAATAGAAATATTAAATAAAAACACCGATCTTAAACAACCTGAATTGTCTTCTTATTTAAAAAAAAATAATTAAAGCACAATATATGTGGTGCTGTAAACAAAGTTAAAATAAAGTGAAAAATGTTAGGACTTTGATCTTTCATACCGTTCAGTTTACGATATTTTTCTCCCTACTATTTGTATTTTTGTATATTTGTATTTCTATTTTGTATTTTTTAAATAATTAAGTAATTTACTGTAGAATATAAATATCATCCATAAAATTGATAAAATTTCAACAAATACATTAGCTTTTTGATTTGGTCTCCAATTCTTATTTTGAAATTATAACCGAAGATAGAATATTAATCCTTTGAATAGAAACGAAGTAGACATGTTTGTTACTTATAAACAATTCTACCAAAATCTTAATATCCTTAACAAAAGCTTTATAATTTTTTAAAAATGTTTTTGTCGTTAACATTACCTGAAACTTATGTAGTTGTATTGTTGCAATATATTTTGATATCAAACTTAAATTATAAGCCGTAGAACTATTTGCACATTGTGCAAAATAACAAGTTAATTTTTACAAGGTAGGAAAAATTTGCCCAAAAAACATCGAAAAATAGTTTATTTATCATATTCGAATCACAATTAATAAATTTATGAATAATTATGTATGTCCTATGACTCATTTTTTTTAAATTGAGTAAAAAAGCAATTAAGTCAAAGGACATACACAGTTATTCAGCAATTTAAAAAAACATTGATATTACAATATTGATATTTTTAAAAGAATTAAAGATTAAAGTGCATAAATAATACAATTTTTAGGTCTATTATTACAATAGAGTTCAACTGAAGTTTTTGAAATTAGTTAATCTTCTCTATTTTTGAACTTGTTTCTCCCTTTTATTAATATATCTAAGCAAAAAAACCCTATTTTGAACCCTTCGGTTACAATCTTTGATCTTTCTTTTATTGTGCTTATGGTTTTTATTCTATTTGTCGCACGTCGGCAAAGTAGGTGCTTTTGGACTCCTTTACATCAGGTTTTAATCTAATTCTTTAGTGAGTTTTAAAAAACAATACATTGATAAAGAGTAATTAGAGGCCCATCGACATCTTTAATTAGAATGAAGGTATTGGGTAGACTATCGAGGATAAAGTGAATAGAAACCAGCTGATAAGATTTTGTGACAACAATAAAAAATATTTAACTAAAGCACAGTATGTGTTACTGTAAACAATAACTGAAAATTGAAAAAATTAAATCGTTGTTCTGGCTATCGCTATACGCCGTTTGATTTCTTTACTGCATCCTCCGGTGTTAGTTACTAAGATTCCTAGTACATGATCATTACGATTATTTTGCAGTCATCTACTCCCTGATTTCTGGTGAGCTATTATTTTGTCATACTTAAAGACTCATTGATATTAATATAATTTACCACCTCTATTATTTATGCGAATTTCGTTTTTCAAAGGCTTTTTACTAATTTTATTTTGTTTTTCTTATCAAAGTAACAACCATATAATTTGTTGATAAAAATTAAGTTAATTTTTCAAAACAACATTTTTTCCAACTTTAAATAGAGTTGAAAGATTTCAGTTTTCTCCAAAGCAAAAATTACGATGAATTTTACAGTAGCGCAAATCTACTTTTGATTAAAAACTTCATATGAATCCAAAAACTATTGAAATTATTAATAATTTTCCCATTTTTTGATTTTTTTTAATCTTTTCAAAGCATGTTGTATTGTAAGTACATTTTGTATAATTCTGAACCGTACATAGATTGCTATCATGTAATTTTTGAAAGTAAAAAAAAAAGTTTTACAATGTCCTTTGTTGCACGTAAACACTGCATGAATAATAAAATTCCAATTTTATCTTACTTTGCAAAAACGAAATGCAGTTGTAGAAAAAGTCCTTGTTTTTTGATGCATTTTTTCCTCTGATTTAATGCCTTATCGTATCAGTTCTTCTGTCGATGATTCTAGTGTTTATGGGTTGTACACATGAAAATGCTGTTTAACTATAGTTTTTAATGAAATATTTTCTAAAATACAATTTATATCTGTTGTAAGAATTGCATATATAAAATTGGAAAGAAAATTTGTAGTATTCTGACAACAAAGCCACACTCATTAATAAAAAAAGTTTGCTCTTGTGAAAATAATTTTATTTTATTAAATTTTTCCGTAATAAATATTACTCTACGCTCTATTAGTTTGGATAGTAATGAGTTTGCATGGAAAATGCACACAAACTTCATTGGTAAAGCTTTGCTATGTTTTCATAACCGTACAACTATTTCATTTTGAATTTTTTTGATTATTGTTTTTCATTTTTATTTGTACTATTTTTTATTCAACTTTTGATAATGGACTTATTGGCTTGAAGTGGTTTTACACAGTTTAAATTTGTTTTTCCATTCATATTTATTGTAAATATAAAAAATGCACAAAATTTTATTGTACAATGAATTACTGACAAAACTTTTTTTCATATAAAAACCTGTAATTGTTCATTCTACAATTACTATCTACATTGAAATTGTATCAACAAAAAGAGTACACACCTTCAAAAATATCGATTCCACCCCACAAAACTACTCTCAATGCGTTTCTATTATAACGTCTGCAATTACACATAAAAAGTTTTAATAAAATACGAAAAAATAGGGTGAATTTTGTGAAAGCTTTGAAAATTTTCATGTGTAAATCATGAGAAAAGAAGCAATTTAAAAAGTTGCCACAAGTACGGCGCTACCCTTTCTTACACTTCTAGTAAAAATTAAAAGGGTAACATATTGTTTGGTCGCTCCTGGCCAATATTTGACCTTCATTCCGTTATTCTGTTATGAAATTTTTTTGTCAAAAAAGTAAATCGAAAAACAGGTTTTTCTCGAAACAAAGTAAAGAAGCAGACTATCCTCGTAATTAGTAATTGAAAAGTACACTAATGTTTTTTAAATTAAAAATGAATTCATTAATCAACAACACTTTAATGATTTTCACTACTTCACTTTTATATTATATATTTTATAATAAATTCATTAAAAAGCCGAGAATAAAAAGACAAGCTGGTGTATGATATGAACCTGCTATTAATGTACTATTCTTATATATACCTATGCGATCCAATGGACCAGTCGGTCAACATCCGCCAGCATTGCAAACGGGTTATTTAGAATTGTACGGGAAGTATGATGAGAAAACAATTTTTGACTGCCTTTTTATACGATTCCAACCATACAATCTCCCCTTTAGTTTTGCAAGAAATGTACAGATTTGAAATAAAATATATTTTTTTCCTTTACTACTTAAAACTGTAGGTAGTTCATAAGATAGTGACATAGAAGTTCTGCTATCATGGATGCAATCTAACAATTTGCAAATGCGCTCAAATTTTTAGCTAATTTTTTAGCAAATTTTTAAAAAAAATAGCCTTGACATGCATTTTAAAGCGTTATTTGTTGGTTATATTAGTGCTTATATCTTAAACTCTAAAAATGATAGAAAAATGGTGAAAAATGTATTGAAAAGACCAAATTAGAAATGCTCATATCAGTTAAATGTTACCGCAAGTTAATCTTGAGCAATTTGCTTCATATAATTGTTTCGGTAAACTTCAATCAATTATAAATCTGTATAAAATTTTCCAATTTTTATAAAATAATAATTACAGAACACGTCTTTTGTCGTTAAACATGTTTATAAAATTGCAATAAAAAAGTAATGCAAAATAATGGTTATATTATGTACAATAAGTTCTATATTTTTAAAATTAAGTGGAGCCTGCAGCCTATTGAAATTTTACATTTATAAAATTTGCTACAATTTTAATCGAAGTATAAAATAAACGATTTATTCTATTTCACAATTTGATTTTGGTGTGTGGTAATAAACCAAATTAAAAAAGTAATGCCAATTCTTAAATAATTCACAGGTAGTTGCACTTTTAACATACATCATTTAAACTAAATTGGCTTTGCAGATATTTTGAAACTATTTCTTGAGACGTTATAATTTCATATATTTCAATAAACTTTACTAAATAGACGCAATTTACCTAAAAAATGTAATGTTTTTTTGTTTAAAGTACATTTTAAATTGATTTTTTTAGTTTGTATTAAAACCGTGTTGAATATGATTAGTTTAAGTCAATGTTGATTCAAATCCACGTGCATTGCTAAAAACAATATTGTTTTTAACCAAAATCAAAGAAATAAAAAAAATAAAGTCAATATATTCCATTCTAATTACTTTTAACCGAAAATCAATGAAAACCATCAGCCAAAATTGGCCTAAAAATCTGGACCAGCTATTATTTTTCGCAGTTCAACATTTCGAAACTATAATGTACTGCTTGGTAATGTACTACTATACTAAAATTGAAAAAAATCCGTGTATAGTTATAATAATTTGCATGTTAACCTGCGAACGTGTAATACAACATTAAAGATGCAATTTCTGTAGTATTAAAATAGTATGGTACCTTTTGAAAAGCGCAATGAAACTCTTAGAGCTTTCAAAAAAGATAAGTACTACAAAATTATTCTTGTTTTTTCGTTTTGTAATAATTTGGTATGCAACTTTTTTAAAACTTTAAACTATAAATGTATCAGTTTTATAAATAAACAAATTGCTGAACTGTTCTATGAACCGAAAAGAGAGTACGTAGAGGATTTAGAGCTAACTGGGAAAAGCAGTCTTACACCTCATAACAAAACACATAATAGGTAGTATAGTAGATTTCTTAAATTGTTATTTATCGTTGCTTTATAACTATCAAGGTCTTAAGCGACTCTAGGGTTAATAAAAAATCGTACATCGATAAATATCGCAAATTTGCTTGATACAAGATTTGAGCCCAGTTTTGGAGCGGTTGCTTTGACCCCTCGGTTAGCAGTAGGTTTGTAGGTAGATCTGTTGATTGTAGTTTTTTTGCAAGAACTACTATTGTCTTGCAAAAATTCACCCTTTAACTGTACAAGAACTATTTTCCTTACCAATATTTCTAGGATTGTGTTTGGGGGCTACATTACGGTTTTCGTAGAAATATAAACTTGGCGAAGGAAGTAAGTTATATATTAGTTTTATATAGTTCTCCAGGATGATACGGACAGTGCCGTATCATCTGCAAAAAGTGACACTGCTAAGTTGTTCCTACAAGGGATGTCATTTAAATATTTAATAAATAACATAGGTCCTAGAACTGATCCTTGGGGTACACCGGCTGTTATTTTCTTTTGGTTAGACAATGTATTCGCCATCTGAACCCGAAAAGTTCTGTTATGGAGATAGGAAGAGACCAATCTAATTAGGTACTTCGGAAATCTGTATTTTATTAGTTTAAATAGCAGCCCAGCGTGCCAGACGGTATCAAATCCTTTTTCTATGTCGAGAGTAACCAAGCCAATGTGTTTTTTTTTGTTAAACTCTTCGGTCGCATTGTCAACCAGCCTTGCTAGCTGAGCAGTTGTTGAGTGTTGTTTCCGAAAACCGAATTGTTCATTGATCAGGATATTCTTAGTTGTTAGGTGATTGATTATGTGATCTTGTATTATTTTTTCGGCGATCTTGCTTAACGCGTCTAGTAAACTAATGGGTCTGTAATTATTTAGTTGTTTGAGGTCTTAACCTGCCTTTGGTATGACTTTGACAATTGCTTGTTTCCATTGGTTAGGGAAATATTGCCGGCTAAAAATATGGTTAATGGTGTATGATAAATATACTACGGCTTTCCGCGGAAGGTTTTTAAGTGCTCTATTGGTGATTTAATCAGGGCCAGGGGTCTTATTGAATGGTCAGAAGGATGGTTTGGTGACTAATAGGTTCTAAATGCAAATTTCGGAATGAGAAATGTGTTTTCTTCGGCTTATTGAATCTTGAAGAATATCACTATGCAACTAAGAACGATAGTAAATATGTATATGAAATAGTACCAAGTCAATCAAGGGTCGATATAAACTTGAATAAATACAGTCTCTCCTTTTTTGTACGAGCAGAAAGTGAACTGACATTTAAATTTGAGAAAGTTGCATATAGTTGCAATATTTTTCTATATTAATTATGGCAACATTTCTTTTAGTTGTGATATTTTAAGTAATTAGTGATGTTATCGTGTGAAAATTTTTCGTTGTCTAGATAGTCGCCATAGGCGATTATTATGTGAAAAGAAAAATAGGTGAGTTGTTATTATGGTGGTAATTGGTTGGTTAATTAATCACGGTTGTTAATGTGATTATTGTCGTATTATGTTAGTAAGTTAGCCAATTAATCGCTGTGGAGACAGTCGCGATCAACCCTTGACGATTGTTCAGCTTTGTCGCCTAGGAAGTAGGAAAGAGGTCCGCTACCGCTATCGTTGATAGTGAGCGGGCAATGCTATGGAAGAAATAAAGGAAATATAATCGCAATAACATTTTGACCGTGAACGATGATGGACATATTGTGGGGGACGGTGGCGGCGGCGTTGGTTGTTGAGCGGGTGAGCGGGTGGCGGGTATTGGGCGCGCGACGCTTCAAATTTTCCCGCACCCCGACGCTCTAGGTCTTTTCCAAGTGATGGTGTCAGAATGCCCCCACTCTGGAGCCGCCGGTGTTGTCGCGATGCGCACGCATTCCGCGACTTTATCGCGAGAATTCGAGCGACTCTTTACTAGCCAGAGTTAGTCCCTGCCTTTTGCCCGGCCTGCATACAGCAAAGCGCCAGTATCATATATTCAGCTATTAGCCTATCTCATATTTTACTCTGAAGCTTTCAGTGCTTGCTCTGAGCTTATCAACGTCGTTACTCTACTGCTGTTGTCGTTACTCTCCCTTCCGGCACTCATTCGATACCAATCAGCGCCTCCACTGTAAAAACTATCTTCGCCGCCAACTGTTTATTTCCTGGATTTTATTTTTTTCATTTAAAAATATCCAAATTAATTCGAAAAAAAAATTCGAGAGACTCGAATTTTTTTCGACAGTGATTTTTTTCACCGAAAAGCTTCGACAAAAGTGTGTGACATTTGTCAGCTGAAAGTGTTATCAATTGTGAATGAAAAAATAAATAACATAAGCTGTAATTTTATAATGCTGTCAATCAGTAACTGTTGACAACAATTAAGTTTTCGGTGTGGTTTTTGTTGTGAAATTTATTTTAATTTTTTTTTGGTGGTAGCCGAACGGATCTCTCGTCAAATTCAAACCGTGTGCATTTTCATTTGTTGTGTGAGTATGTCAAATATATTTTCACTTTTCATACGGAAAATTCAAATGCGACCGTTTTGCCGCAAATACATATTGCATGCGTGATTTTCTTTTCGTGTGCGTGCTACTGTTTTCGTTAGTCACCTCTTATTTTCCATTCGTAATTAATGAAGTTTTAATTATTTAAACTTTAATTACGCACTGCTAAAATTGTTGAGAAATGAATTTATAATCCACTTTTCTGATAAAAAAAAACGACATCCACAAGATATTTGTTATATTTGTTAAAATTCCATATGGTTGGACAAATATTTAATCTCGAAAGGAAATTCGATTAAAAATTGTTAGTGGTTAGCTTTGTCACGTAGCAAACAGTAGCCATGTGAGTTAAGCATGTTTCTTTTAGTTGCGAAAATATCACTGAAAAGTTATTTTTTTTAAAACATCAATCTAAATCAAATGTTGCAATAAATTCGTCTTAATCCAAAAATAAATCGTTCAAACAAATCTACAAAAAAAAAAAAAAAATATAAACGAAACTGTGTCAAAATATCATATTTTTTTTCGGAAAAGCTCTATTTATGTTAAACTCTCTTTCATGTTTAAATGCGTATAAGTCGTTAAGAATTCAAAGTAAAATGCAAATAATATTTTCAAATTTAAAATTATAAAAACAGAAAATATTATTTGGGGAAATAAATTTATGGAAATTACCTTGTCGGTGGTTGCGATAAAAAAAAAAGAAAGGAAATTTATTAAAACGTAATTACAATACAAGAAAATATATATTTAAATAGTCATAATAAATTCAACAATGTTTCAGATTAAAAATGAACCGACAAATTTAATCGCACATATTTAGTTACATTCTTTTCCCATTTCCTTCATACAGGGTGTACCGGATAAGTGGAGATCAAAAAACCCAAAAAAATAAAAATAAAATAAAAATAATTTAAGTTAAAAAAAAATGCATGTCGGCATGAAATTTTCAATCAAAAATGCATCGTTAGTCTTCTCATTGTCGTTTTGATTGGTAACGGTTTTTGAGAATTAAATTAGTATTTTTTTTTCTGGAAAATATTTTAAAATGATTAAAAAGAAAATCGGTTTTTGTTGAATGTTGAAAATTATAATTGCGAATTTTGTAAGGTTAGTTGGATTAAAGGTTTACAGGTTGATTCGCGACTTTTGGAGCAAAAATTTACCCCAAAAAATTAGTGCATTCCATTAGGATGTGTTAAAATATCTTATTTCCAAATATTTGGGTGTTATGAACAACGGTTAACCAATCCTTTTTCTAGATTTTCATGATTAAATCAATTTTCAAATAAATCAATCGTTATACTTTCAAAAAAAGAAGAAAAAAAACATAAATTTGGTAAGAAAATGCTTGATACCAAAAAGAGCTTTTATCTGTTTGTTTTTTAGTAAATCAGTTTCTCTAATCGAATAAGACAAAATTTTCACTTATTATTAGTTAATATCGCAGAAACTGTTATAGTTATTTTTTTAATTTTTAAGAAAATATTGGGAAAAATTTGAGTTTCCTCAAAAGCGGGGAAAAGTGAAAATCAACTAAATGCCAGGAAATCATTTTTCATATTCTAGAAAAGTTCTTGCAATATTCTTTTTTCAAATTTTGGTCTTCCGCCTTCTGGAATGCCTGAGACTAGTGAATACCAAACAGTCATCTTTTCACCCTATAAAGATGACTATTTGTTTAAAAATTTTATAATCCTAGAAATGAAAGAAAAATTGTAAAAACCGTGTATAAAGAAAGGAAATGGTCTAGTTCAGTTCCTTAAAGAATCTGGAATATCTTGAATATTTTTATTGTAAAAACTTTGTTATAATTTTATAAGGATTTATAGGAAATCATAATTAAAATCTATTCAGATTTTTCAATATCTTTTGTAGTGCATTAAGTACCTACTTAAAGTTGTTTAGAAGAAAATCACAATATCTAGTTGATTGGGAGCTTATTAACGGAGTAAAAAAATCGTTAAGTTGCGTAACTTTTAACCACTTAACTACAGTGTAAAAGGAAATAGGCGTAAATGCAATCAACTCACCAGAGCTTTTTTTGTAGAAATGAACTTTTTCTGGAAAAATAGCGATCTAATCTTTGAAATATTCCGCGTACATTAAATAACACCAAAATCATCAATATATTTGGCATTATATTTGGAGATTTATAAGCAAAATATTTTAACGTAAAGGTAGAAAATTGGGTCAAAATTCATGTTTTTTAATCAAATTTTTAATATTCTTTAAAAAATCGAGAATAAATTATGATTATGACATCAATAAAAATACATCTCATAAAAATTTTAACTATTTATCCACTAAATTTTTTAAAACAATCTTAAAAGACTAAAAAATTCGATTTTTAATATAAAATTTTTGATATATTTTATTTTGTAGCCATTGATCGAAAAACTTTCAAGCAGTTTTTTGTCTAAATTTAATGAAAATATCTGAAGAAAGCACTTTGCCGGAACAACTAATTTCCTGGTTTTAATCGTTGAAATTTTGAATTCGAAGTCGCAAAATAAAGTTATTTTTCTTGTGAATATACTGTATAGGCGTTGCCAATTTAAAGCTGTATGAATTCTTTAGTATATTTAAACAATTGTTCAGAAAATTCTGCTTTCTATATAAAGTTTCGCGAAAAAATGGTCAAATCTTAGGAAATGTGGTTTCCGGTTACTTTTGCAAATGTATTTATAACTGACTAAACCAAAATTTATTTGAAAAACGATTCTGATATTCTTTTAGCTTATGATTTAGTTGCAAATTTATCAAAAATAATCAATTAGATTTAATAGAAATGATTTAAAAAACTAACGTTTTCTAACGAAATCCAATGCTGCAGCTGTAACTTACAGCTGTAATTTTGTACTAACCTATCCGGAACATTCTGTATATAAAATTTTTATTTAAATATAATACATTGAAACTATAAAAAAAAAACAGTCGCATGAAATTATTCTCAAAAAAAAAATCCATTTTTCAGGGAAACGAGTCAGACTCGTGGCATTATTTTAAATGACATACATTTTTCATACAAACGAAGAGCTAGAAAATTATAAGCACGTGAAAATGATTATTTTATGATTTCAAAATGTTAAAAATAAATAAAATGATGTCAGTTTCAAACTTGGAATATTAAAATTTGTTGTAAAATTATTTTAATTGACAATTTGTTGTGGCGATTAACTTCCTGAAGCATTGTATATATATTAGCGATTTTCGCATTATAATTCATCAATAAAAATAAAACATGTTTTCCTTGACGCTTTGATTTTTGTAGTATGGCGTAGCTATTTAAAAAAAAACTTCTATCAAAAAATTAAAATTTGCTTGGCCTAATTATGTTGAAATTAAATGGGGAGCTTGAACTTAATAGTTAATTTTTTGCGTTACAAATTTATTTGCTTATCTAATAGAAGTCGTAATAGAAAATTTGACTGCATTTTCCGTTATAGTTGTCAACATTTAGTAGAGTTTAAATTAATTTATGAGATGTGCAGCTGTTGGAATTATAGAATGTATAATAATTTTTATTAGGTTTTCTTGTTGCCAAATAGATGGAACGAATTAATATTGAAAAAAAAATGTGCTATGTTTTTTTTCTTTAGTTAACATCTATGATGAATGATAGAATTTCATAAATTTATTTCATGCTTTCAAATTTAATGTGAAAACTGTATGAAACGAGAAAGTGAAACTAATGCATCAATTGATTTTTTTTCAATTTAAAATTAGATTATTTTTTTTAAGTCAATAGATTTTGGTGAGAAAAGTTTAAAAAGACGTCAAGTTGGTTAAAATATTGCGAAAAATTTCAAATGAAACTTATTGCTAGAAAAGTTTTTCAACTTTAAAGGGATCGTCAGTCATTTAAGGATATGAAAGTCATGTTTTTATCATGGTGGATTGGTAGGACGTACCTGGAGTTGAAAAAGCGGCGGTTTTTCCCTTTATGTTTGCTATATATGCAGAATTATCGGTAGATTTTATAAGCAGTAATGTGTTTAACTTTCATACCTTCACATTTTGATACGTGATAAAAATTTCGGGGGATGATGTGGTGGGTACAGTTTCTATAGAATTTCGTCAAGTTTTTATTTCATGTTTTGTATGCTTTAATGTTTGCCATTGAATTTTTTATGGATGCATTAAAGTATCAAACAGTGAGTTGTATTTTTTGATCGATTGCTTTTATCGGATTCACTTTTCTTTCATTCCCTAAATATATTCTGAATAAAAAGTATATTAATATTTATTTTCGTTCAAACGGAAAATATGCCCGTCGTTAAATCAATCCACTTTTCATTATTTTCAGTAACATTTTTAAGTCTTAAATTCGTCATGAAAAGGATTTCAAATTCTTTCAAACTTTCACCATAAATGTTTAAGGTTTTTTTTTTCTCAAAATTATTGCATTATAAATGAAATGTCTGTTAAAACTTTTATTTCAGCATTTCCATAAAAAATTCAAATAAGCTGGAAAATGTGAAATTTAAGAAACAGGAAGTTGTCAATTTGTGTAAGGATAAGTTTGACGTTTTGTAGACAGACTTTTCATTTTATCCGATTACGTAAGCATGTATTTTTGTTTGTGTGGAAAATACGGTTATGACAGAAAATTTTGTGTCACATATTTATATATATATATATATATATATATATGAGTGTGTATGTGCGGCTTTTTAGAAAATGGTTGGCATGAAAAACTGCTTTTGTTTTAAATCTGTTTTTGTTGTTTTTACTTGTACCTACACTCCACCAATTGTTTTCTACTTATTATCTTTTATGTATACCTTTCGGAAAATTCACCTTTGCTTATTAATTATTAATTAGTCTCAAGTATTCATTGGCGTAACTACATTTTTTTGATATGAATTTATGAATATTTGTCTACACCTGAGACAACGTCAGCTATTAATTTTTAAACGCTTTGATGCTCTGGGAAATAATTCCGCCGTTTGCAACTTTAAAAAGTTCTTAATTCCTAGTAATTAAAGAATATTGTTAATTCATTATTTAATGCCTTGTTCATTCCGCATATATGATTACTTGTTTCTGTAATTAAATATATCATGAATTTATTATTTATCTTACCAAGTAAGTCCATATCAATGATTTTTTTGCAATTTTTCTCTAATCTAATCTTTAGTAAAGAATAACGCATGTTTTTGCGACAAAACATAAATATCTTGGTAGACCAAAACCTCATGAATATTTTTTTTCGCTTACATTAACTCTGTAAAACAAAATAATTCAAGGTCTTTGCAATTTTTGGATCATTAAAGTATGGGAATAACAGTTGGATGTATGCTATAGGGGATGTTTTCTTGCTTTACCGTCGCTTTATAACTGTCATGGCCTTTAGCGGCTCTTATGTTATAGAAAATGCATAAATCAAGAAATATTAAAAATTTTCTCGATACAACAATCGAACTTACTATCTATTAGTTTTAAAGGGACCACTTTGACCACTCGCCACCAGTTGGCTTCGTATATTATTTAGTTAAAGATTTTCAACTTTTACACCCAAAAAATCAAGCCAAAAGTTAATGAAAAAAAAATTAATAAAACGTACATGCTTTGTATGATAAATAATAGTAGCAATAGTAAAAAACGATAAATATGGTACAATTGACTTAATTGGGTCTCAGAGTCGAATTCTTTATAAAATAACGTTATATTTTTAGGTTTACTGGCTTTTTAAGATCCTTTGAGTCGAATGTCAAATTTCCTGGTTTTGAAATCTCAGAAACTGGTTTATTTGTACTTCAGTACAACTTTTTAAAGCTACCAACCTCAGAAATGAGAAGGCATCCTAAGAAGAAGAAAAGTTGATTCAAATATTAAATGATGTTAACTAAAATCAAATATTTTGACTAATATATATTATAGGGTAAGAGATAAAGTGGTGAAGGACTATCCTAGTTTTGAAAAGCACAAGGTTTTTCTAGAAGTTTTGTGATAAATTTGTAAGTCCCAATTTTTTAAAACTAACCACCCATACAGGAACCCTCAGAGTTGAACGACGAGGCCATGTTTGGGCTAATTTTTGGACCCCAACTTCGTTAGTTCTATCTTAACCCATAATATGGTTACTAATGGGTTGACAGCCATGGCCATGCCAATGATTGGTCGTGCTTGGAAGCCTAACTTTAGCTAATTTGTGGCAACGTAAACTTGGTCCAATTGTAGAGGCTCCATTTAAAGGGAGCTTAAAGTTTTGTCGATGTCCATACAAGAATAAAATTGAGCCATATTTGGTAATTAAGTTTGGGTCTCGAAAAATAAGCAAAGGCTAGGTGTGATAATAAAGCGTGGACCAATAATGGCTACAACTCTTGGATTCGTGTTATCATTCCTGACTTTTACCAATGTTGGGTCAATACTGGTGGCCCAAAACTTAAACTTGGGCTTATGCTGGGCTCACTATACGTGTCTGTCTGAGAAATTGAATATTATGGTTGCAATTTAACAACCTTTTCTTTCAAAAATCTAGCCCTTCTAGATGATATTTTCAGTCTTAAATTATAACTATTGGAAATATAATTCTTTACTAATAATCTTATAGACCAATTTTATTTTTACCTTTCTTAAAAATTCTAAGTTTAATGTATTCCTAGTATTACTTTTTCAAATTTCGAATCATTTGAATATATATGGCGAGAACTACTCCAAAATATGTGACCATACGGAACGAGGCACGTAATACAATTTGTAAGATTAAAAAAAAGGTTTAACTTTGTAATAAGCAGTCAACGTAGATAAAATAGTAAAGACCAGAGTTGTGGTTGAAAGAGAAAGACCTAATATTTTTTCAATTAGTCACTTAGTTGTCGTATCAAAAAGATAAAAAATATCGCGAATGGAATAAAATTGATAACAACGTATTTTTGTGAATTTTTTTCTCCAAGACTCCGTTAAAACTAGATAAATTGTTTTAATAATTTTATGACGAACAAATTGTTTAATAAAAATATCACCACTCGCATTTTTATCAGTAAATGATAACCTTGCAAATTTAAATATTTATTTATTCTTCTCATTCCGTTTTGTGTATTACATTTACGGATATCCTGAAACGAGTTATTGCGCAATGATTATCTCAAGCTGCATTTAAACTTTCGTGAGTTGTAAATATTTATCTAAAATTCTTGTCTTTCTTTTACTGTAACACTATAAAGATATTTTTTTCCAGTTTTTTAATTGCTTGTTCGAAAATTTGTAATCATATTTTAATATGCTAAATTTTAAATTTTTATGGTCTAGAAACTGCTAATTGAATTTCCAATTGTTTTACATAGTCGCAACACATCGATTTGCAACAGTCAAATTTACTTTCTTCTGAATTTGACTTTGAATGATAAGATTTAATTAAATTGTCATCTGATAATTGATAAAGTAATTTAATCGCGTATTTTGCGTTTCAGTCAAATTCAATTAGCCATTTTCTCTGTCTTGGAAAATGCTGATTATAATTGACAACTTTTTTGGCTAAATTAATTTCTTGTTCTTTTATTCTCTCCTTTTTTTAACAAATACGAAAAAATGGTGATTCAAAATATGTAAAATTATTGAATGGTTCTTCCGTCGTATTTTTACCCCTGTATTTTAAACCCTTTGTTCGTCAAACTTCTTAAGTTATTGAAACATCTCATTTCCTATGTTAATATAAATAACAACGTAAGAAGGGTTGTTGATTCAAATGTATAGGTATTACACCTAATTTACATTTTGTGAAATTAACTTGGTTGCATGCACTACTAAAATATTGTATAATGATTTTGTGGTATCTTTTTGATGTTGAAAAAACTTCTTTGTAATCAGTAAATTCAATGGTTTAAATTTCATGAAAACTGTTTTAACGAATTAAAGATTCGAATTTTAGCCTAATTTTTTTGAGGAATTAAACAATTCCTTAAATTCATCTCTTGTTTAATGAATTTTTGCTTAAAACCATTAATTATTTTTTTTAAGGATACATTCATAAGTTTATGACCAATAAAATATGTATTTGTGTATATGTACCTAATTTTATATAATTTAATGAGCATAGAAAAAATAAAAATAATTAATAATAACAGGTAAATTGGCCATGAAAAAAATCTCGCTTAATTTTTGATTACATTTTATGGGTTGATAAAATATGTGGATTTGCCGACTCTTCAAGTGATGGTTACATTATAGGAAAACCTGAAAATATCAAGGAATTCCAAATTTAATGGAAAATCAGGCAGTTTTGTTAAACAGTCGGAGGTCAATATATCTGCAAAGCCGAAAAAAACCAAGAAGACATCTATTTAATTTTATGCAAAATCAATGATTTACTCACTTAAGTCACGAAAATTTTGCTTCAGGCTAGTTTCGTTTTCCTGCGTGATAATTTTTTTCTTAGTTTGTGTTATTTTTATTTCTAGATATATCATAATTAAGGAAATATAGAACCCTGGGATTTTTTTTTAGCAAAGTAATAGATTGATAACAAACATAAAGTACTGTAACTGCGGGAAATGCAAAGAAATCAAAAATATTATTTCAACTTGAATGCAATTTTTAAGTCAATCAAAGGTTCCTAAAACCTACTGGTGGCCGAGTGGTCTAGATGACCGCTCCAACACTGGAAGGTTTTGAGTTCTATCCTCGTAGCGAGCAAATTTTTGATATTTCTCGATTAAGGATTTTTATTAACCCTTGAGTCGCTAAAGACCTTAGTTGTAATAAAGTCTCGGTAAATAAGAATTAAAAAAATGTCCTTAATTGTTGTTAAAATTTTACACTTCGATTTCTTAAAATTGAAGTTTTTTTAATCAAGATTTTATTTACTTGAGATATAAGATCTCATGGCCCATGGTCTATGGTTCCATTCCCATTTCGATTTCTAAATTTTTATTCACTTATTAATTGAGTAATTTTTTAATTAGGTGAATTTGTAAAAAGTCACAATATTTGTCATAGTGAAGCCATTTTACATCAAGAGGCAAAAAATATTTTACTAATCGAAAAATAGATCATATTCTTAGGTTAGCTTTTCAATAGATAAACTTTGTTTATTAGATAAACCCTATTCATATCAATATTCTTAGGCGAAAATACGCATGTTTTTTTTTTATCCTCCGGATAACATTTTATCGGAAAGATAAATTTTACTATTTACATGTGAAAATATCGGATTTAAGCATATTTAGAAATAGTGTTCTGGTCGGTTTCCATATATTTCTGATAATTAAAAGCTGTCATATAAAGTTTCATTTATTGGACTTATATAGAAGTTTAAATTCTACACAGAAACAAATATGTGCTTTCAAGCTTTAATTAAAATCGGCAATAATGACAAATTTTTAAACAAACCTATAAACAATCTTTGAAATGATAATCCAAGTCGGGTAGTGAGGGTGAGTCCAAAAGAAAAAAAACACGTTGTTGGTATTTAATTGAAATGGAAAATAGCAATTGTAGTATTGTGCGAATAAATTGAAATCAAATAAATAAATCGTGACAATTACTTATAGATAAGCTCAATAAAAACATAAAATTTATATGGGTTGTTATTTTATTTGTTCGTAGAAAATTAAATTTATTTTATATCTATTAATACAAGTTCATGCTCATTTAAATATCGCGTTTTATTGTGAATGGGAAAGTAAAAAAGCGGATGTGTAAATATTTGCGCTTAATCAATTGTATAAACAGTTCAAACCAAATATATTTCCTGAATGTGTTTATTACTTTTTTTTTTATATTCGTGAATATTTCGATATCCAATCCGTGAATTTTCTACGTTATTTATTTTCTTTCTTAATGAACAAAATTTTTCTTTGATGTCTTAAACGTATTAAAAGCGAAAATGTGAGATGGTGCTATTAATGTGTGCAGCTAACCATGGAATCGTTTTATAGTCTCGGTTTGAATGGAGGAAACAATTAATAATAACGATAGAAATTATTGTGATATAAAGTATTTGGATTGAAAAAAGTAAGATGTTACGGGTGTCTTCTTTTTATTACCACCCACATTACAAGGAGATTTTTTTATCGGTATGATAGACTGAAATGAAAATTAATACATTGACCCTATGGAGATCAGGTGGTATTGAACTTTTCGAAATTGAGTATTGTCTATATGTGTTTCATGTGATACCAAACATATTCCTCAACACCCACCTGTAACGACCACGAAGTTGTCGTTTTTACGTTCCAGTCTTCTACATGTGACCTCCTACGCGTGTCTTTTCAGCTAACACAACCTTCATTATTTCATTATCAACAGTAATCGCCACCGCCAAAAGATGCTATCCTCAACATAATATACGACTTAATCTCATAATAATAATAGATATTTTCGACAGAGCTTCAAACATTAAAACTGTGAGAAAATTCCTCAATTTCACATACTCGTGCCAATCTTCTAGTGCATATATTTATATTTTGCTGATGCGCCTACTAATTTCCACCGTATAACATTGATAAATCAAACAAAGCCGCGTATTGTTGCAGATTCCTGTATTTTTACCTGTGATCTATTTCTTCTATCTTATTATTTTTATTTATTGACCGTGAAGTGAAAGAAACGCAAACAAAACTCAACTTGATCATTTTTTTTTATTATCTTACCACAAAAATACCATGTAACATACTCTCTAGTTTTAATTAATGATTTTATAGCCATTTATAGTTTCCCCAAAAATATAAGATAATAAACTTAACGCGCCAATTAACGATGATGTAAATTAGTGTTAAATTTTAATGAATCGTTCATTCATATTTTATGTCTTATCCAGATAGGAAGTGTAACTCAGATCGTATATGATAGATTCGATAAATTATTTCACGAAAACGAAAGATAAGCGTTGGAAATTTTAAAATGGCCAATAATTTGCGCGCATAAAAATATTGATTAAAATCAATTAAAAATTCAATTGTTCTGACACGCTCACCATTAATTTAAAGAGCGAAATCAATTAAAATTTTCTTAACTAAATTCACTTCAGTTGACATGAACTAATTACATCGACAATTGTCTAACGTTTTGCAGTATTAAATCAATCGTGAAGAAATAAAAATGGTATTTATCAAATCTCAAAAATAATGCTAGTTCTGTTGAACTTGGTTTCTTAGTCTTTCACATATTACGCACTTTGACGTCATTGCTGGCTTCATTTTCTGTTTTGGCTTATATTGATTTATTGATTGACAACTAATGACTGATGAGTTAGTGAACACATAAACGTAATAATATTATTTTTGGGTTGTATAAATCATAATTTTCGACACTTGACACACGTGATTGTATTAAATTTATAATATTATTTATAATCGTAATTCAAATACATTTATAAATTGCTTCTGATTTTCACGTGTAGCAATTCTGATATTAAATGAATGGTTTTAATTAGGTACTTGTAAATGTAAACGAATAAATATGCAGTAAATTTGCTTTTCTTTTTGGTCAAATTTATAAATTTAATGTTCGTCAAAATACAATAATTACTCTTCATTGATTCCTCAAAGTTTGGTATTTATCAAAAGTAAAAGCTTTTTCGATATAACTGTGTTAAGTTGTTTGTAAAGTTATCTTAACGTAAGCTTTACCGGCGGAAAATATGTATACAGAAGGAAAATGAATCGGTTTAGTTTTCTAGAAGTTATTTCATATGTCACAAAGAAAATAGCGACGGGCGAAAAAATTCATGAGAGTTAGTGAGACTTACTTCTATTGATTTATACATTGTAAAATAGAGAGAAATTTTATGCCATGCTGAGCGGTTGAGTTTTAAAATTGTGTAAATTTTTAACTGAATTTTTTAATTATTTTTTTATTGACATTTTTATCAATCTTGGAAGTTTTATTATTGATTTTACCAATTGTATCGTGTCTATAAAAATGAATTATGACAATGATAATTATTAACAAACTTAAAACGATTTTTACGAACGCCTGAGGAAGGCTCAATAAAGGAGCCGAAACGTCGCATGTAATAAATAAAGTTTTAACTGATTATTTTTGATCCTAGTCCTCTGAGTATTTTATTTATCTTTTATTATCAAGGATCTGAAATTTTACAATAATTACTCAGAAATTTTCAACAAAATCGGTCCAGCAGTTTAAAAGGAGTTTACTGTCACGTACAGAAGAGTTTTATATGTATAAAGATAGCGAGATTTGGTATAAAAAACGAATAATAATTTACTAACATGAAAACACATAGTATTTGATTTAAATTTGATTATTGAGTGGCAAAAATTTGGAACTATAATTCTTACACAATTCAAGCCAATCACTGTAAATGTATTTATACGATGAAGAGAAATACTTGAAAAGCTCCGAGACTAGTTATACAAATGAAAAAGTTTTAGGCTTAGATTGGCAAATCATTCTATTCGTACATAAAGCTTTCGTTTTATTCTAGCAAGCTCATTTTCCACTACAAGCGAAGCGAATAATAGATGCTTTTTTTCATTCGCTTAAATGGAAATCTCGGACTGTTCTCGCTCCACTCGCAGAGGAGAAAAACGTTAATGTTTAGAAGTGTATTATGGAAAATAGTGAATAATATAAGACAAGACGCATAATACATTTGCACAAAATGGCATGTAAAATGCAATAAACATTTCCCCGTCGTTAATTTCTGCGGAAATTTCATCTTCGAAAATTAGTTACAAAAAAGGTGGATACAAAATTGCACAGTTTTATTGAATCAATAAATTATACTTTCGTATTTTTCATATTTTCACATGTCATGTGTTTTACTCGAGAATTCTAAATGATTTCAATGTTTTTATTTTTTTTTTGTTTGATTTATCCAAGAGTTTTAAAGCAATAATTCATTTTATAATATAATACTTGATTTACTACTTCCAGTTTAGAGATACGTCCACCGTTAACTTATTACATTATATTTCTTTCACAGTACGAAAAATCTCAATATCGACTTATTGAAAAATAGAAGATTGTGTAGCTATGAAAAACGTAGAATAAATTCAAAATGATTTTTAACAGCGACCTATTGGAAATGTAATAAAGTTGGCAGGATGCATTTGGTATGCACTTGAGTGCACCTCAAAGATGTACGGTATGCAACCTCAATAGTGGCATGTCGTGCTCCTCTAAATGCTGATGACGTTCCTCAACTAACTTCCCTGTCCGGGATTCCCTTCTTGACTCATTCTTTACTTCTCAACATATAGGGGAAACATATCACACATACATTTACAATTTAAAACCATACACAACTCTTTCATCTCATGTTTTCATTCTTAATGATAGTTTCGTTGAAATTAATTTCGTTACTAGAGACCAGTGTTACGATTTTATACGTACAAAACGGTAGTTGTATATCCTGTCTTTTTTGCGTTGAATATATAACAAATAGAAAATGTTTAACGATTTCCTTTAGAAAAAAATCCTGTGCATATCAATTTAGGACTATAATTGGATTTTTGAAGATAAACGGGAACCAGGTATGGCCTTAGGTTTTTGTAACAACACTTGAAAATAATATAAAAGTTATTTTTAACAATTTGAATCATTATCTCCTAAAACTTTTTCAATTGTATAAAAACCTTTGATTTATAGATCCTCTAAAAATCGCTATAGAGTAAACTTAGCGTATTTTTCTTATGCCATTATTTATACTTTCATTTCCTTATAAATTGATCATTATGTACGTAATGCAGTTACAACAATGTTAAAAATGGATTTTTGGAATTTAACTAGTAAATTCAATTGAATTTGTCATATTTTTGAATTCAGTAATATTTAATTGAGATAATTGAAAACATTTGGTTTTTTTCTTTGGATAATCTAACTGAGCTGTTAAATAAAGTATACGTTCACGTTAATGTATACATTAACTTGTTAATAAGATTCGTTCCACTTGCAACCTCGACATCCTTTACTTTTTCGTACTTTTGTGATCTTATGCTCTTAAGATTCTTTATAAATCAGTTATTTTAAATCTCTAATTTATTTTGTCCGTAATTTTTGAAGAAATCGTATGGTTTTCAAATCGCGAATTTTTTGCTTAAGGATGTCAAAGATAAGAAGGGGGAAATCTAAATTATTTAGAGAAGTGATGCACAATTTAGTATGGGTGGATTAAGTTAAAATAGTCACGTGACTAGTACTAATGAAACCGTAAAGTTCTCAAGGAACTAATGGTGATTTTTGATAAATCAATAACTAGAATATTTTTTCTTTATGAACGATCGGGTAAACAATCTTATCTTATTTTCGTTATTTATTTTCATAATTGAATTATATTGTTTATACTTCTTTATGCTTGTCAGTGTATGCATATACAATTGCTGGTCAAATTATTAGATAGATGCACTTAATATTTTTTAACAATTTTATATTTTCTACTTGATTAAATTTGATATTATTTACATTTTACATTATGAAAAGAAGTAATAATTTATAGGAAATATATTCTCTAAATAAAAGTATCGTCTTGATTACTACCCCAATTACCCTACTATAGAGTACTAGTCCTGATTTGAGTTTCATTGATAATGTGTAGGATTTGATGAAAAGAAAAGTGGGTAAATAGGTAATCACATCAGAAAAATAATCCTTAGAAAAAAAAATCATAAATAGATTCATCATCTCCAAATGCAGAGGATATTACTGTCCTACATGTACAGTACGCTGCGAAGAATTGAAGCTTTAAGTAATAGCAGTAAAAGAGCTTTCGAGTAAATATTAAACAATTAAGTTCGCCATAATTAGCAAGATATTTAAAATGATCGTAAAAGTTATTTTTCAGTAAATATGATTTTTTTGTCACATTAATTGATTATAAGTGTAATAGATTTAATTTTTATAGGAAACACAAAATAAAATAGTTATTACATCATATTTTGTACAAATCTATAGCGCGTCTATTAATATGGCCAGGGACTGGAAATAGTTTCAGTAGTGGAAATTCTCTCATAAGCCTAATGTATTAAAATTCAATTAGTGGTGGATGTTTAGTCATATTGTTTTAGTTACGTGCAATTTTTGAAGGATTGCATCCTTTTATATTCTTAAATTTTTGATTTTTCACTTTGAATAAAGGCAAGTTGTTTAATTTCTAATGTTGATACTAAATTTGGATTCTTAATTATTGAAAAAAATTGCGATTTTTGATGCAAATATTTTTGAAAATCAATCAAGCAAATATCCCTGATTATCGAGTTCATTGTGAAGCCCAAATCATTCTAGCTTGTTTCTTATATGCTAAATGAAAGCAAAATTTATGAATAGAATACCTAAGTTTCTTTAGTTCAATAATATCAAAGGATAGCGAATAGGCTACAGTGGATTGAATCTCATCAGCGGAGCTTATCAAAAGTATATAAATTTGAAGTTTTTCAAATTTATAATATTAATTGTTATATATTTTATATATGTTAATTGTTCAAGATATTTTAATTTATTGCTTCGATTTTGCCTTTGGTAGTTCTGACGTAATGTCGAATATTGAACGGTTGAGAAGTTATGCCTTGAAAACGGTTGTGTTTATGATTTGTATTTTCACCTCAGTAGCCTCACAATTCGCATAATTTATGGAGAACATTGAAAAAGTTTGATCAGCTGCTCAAATATGTCATTGCTGAAAACGAAATGTTTTTACTCCAACTATAGTGCGATGGTATTAGAATGCAAATGCACATTGAGACGTCGAATATTTATTTAATAAGATAAACAGTGGCTGTCGGGGAAACATTGAAAAGTTGTTTGGAGGTATCTTGCACGTTTTCTAAAACTAAAATATGGTGATGGTGGATGTAGGGAGAAGATTGGCGTCTTTCTTTACGTTGAACGTTAAGACGAGCGCATCGTTTTCGTCATCGGGCGTTGCGACGCCGTCTCGGCCATAACGACCGCCATCCCACAAAACCAACATCGACCGCTTCCTTCTAAATTTAGTTTGACTTTTGGTTAGTGTTACCCAGTAGTATTATTCCCACACCATTCCACCATCCACCAAATAATAATCAAGCGAAAATAGAATTTATTGTGTATTTCTTACCCGAACCATTAAAAACTGATCTTATTTATTGTGATTCATAAAAGTCGACTTGAATTATTCGCGGCAATAAATAAAAATATTTTGCATAACCAGAACAATATAAATACGTAAATGTTGTCAACAGATATTGTATAGTCGTTCATTGCTCTCTCTTAAGAAAATAACTTTGTATGTTAATATTACATTCACCAGTTCGTTTACCTAGCATTTCAAAACTAGTGGCTGCTGTCACGAAAACTAAATCGGGTGTACTCTATATATACACCTACCAAATACACATTTTAGCAAATCTAACCGTCAATTTCATTTCCACTTGAACTTTTTCTAATCAATCAAACGATTCAGACAGCTGCTTTTTAATCTCAAAAAAACACACATAAATTAACTCCTGAAAAAATAGTTACTCTCACTTTAAAATTTGAACAGCAGACGCGAAAATTTAATGACATTTATATTACACGTTATTTTTAGACTGTTAACTTGATTTTTTTACGCTTGTCTAGAGTAACTATTTCGGTTTAATAATCTTTAGTAATTAATTCGATCTTCACTTGGAAAACTCGCTGAAAATAACGATATCTGATGACTTCTTAATTTAACTTATTTAAACTTTCTAACTACTCCAATTATCAGTGCTTACTAATTAATCTTAAGGAACTGAATGCAGATGCGATAAAGATGTGTCAAAAACCACTGACTTTTTAAAATAAATATTTCGAAAGTATGCACGTCGCTAGAGAGATAAATTTAATTAATTTTTTTTATCGTTTTTATCATTTCAATGGCTGGAAACTAAAAAAAATCATATTGAAGTTCTTGATTTCCAAATCAAAGCTTTTTCCTTTGCAATTTTTTTCGTATCAAATAACATTCTGTCCATTTTCAATTTGAAGTTTCATACTTTGGAAAACTAACTTCTAAGGAGGGTAGTAATCTTAGAAGAAGTTCGACGAAAAATTAGAAGAAAATTACCTGTGAAATTCTACGTGGAAATGACATTGCTGTACTGTACAAAAATCGTACCAAACTCAATTGCAGGTCCTAGTTTAGATAGCTATTTATGTTCTCTAATTTATTTTCTTGGAATCAAAATATCGGGAAAAAATCAAAATAACAAGGAAGGAATATAATTATATCAAGTTGCATTGAATAATTATTATTTTTTTTTTAATCAAAACTGATTTTCTTGAAATGAAAGGTACTATTTTATCAAACATCAATGATTTGTAGGAGAATCGTTTGGTGATTCGATATAGTTAACTCGTTTATATTGGTCTCGAAAATTACCCCTGTTTTTTAAAGTATTTTTGAATTAACCCGAAGTCAATCCATTGCATTAATCTATAAAAAAAAGTTTTGCGAACATACTAAGATAACATACTAAGAATTGTTAATCAAACAATTTTTTAGCCATTTTATACTATAAATTTAGCAGTTTTTCTTAACCTTTTAAGTGAACCGCACCCCTTTTAATTTGAAAATAGGTTTCCGCACCCCATTGAAAAATGTGTTGTTTTTTTTTTTGAGGAATTTTTTTTTTTCAAAAATTTCATTATTTATATTTTTAAGTGCTTCTCTTGCACCCTCAAAAGTACCAAATAAATAATATAACACATATATGTACATACTTAAGTTTAATTTATAGCAAAAATGGGAACTTAAGTAACAACAGCTATAATTTCTTATTTTTTCATAGCACAACGTCTTGACAAGGATTTAGTTGTTCTAAAGTGCTTACTATTAATAACTTAGGTACTACTTTGAACTCGACAAAAAGAAAATCTTCACCGAAACCAACACTCGTTGGTTACACCTCCAAATGGCGACAAATAAGAATCTTAATTTATATCAAGAGATTCGTAGAACCATTGTTATTTTTAAATTGATAACTTAAAAAAATCGCTCAGTATAAAATCATTTCTAAGTGCTAACACTCCAACATACCGAAGATAATAGAAGGAAAGCATGGATCATAGTTCGCAGAGCGAGTGATGGAGGAATTTGTTTTATTGCAGAGCAATGATTATTAAAATTGTTTTGTAATCTTTCTAAATAGTATTTTCAATGCCATTTTACAACAAAATATTTATTCATACATCAAATATCTAAAAGTTGCTTACAATTTTGAAGATGCCATAAGCAATTTAAAGTTATTTAAAAGATTACAAAAAATCGAGTATGGAATCAAGGAAATTCAGTTGAAATTGTTTTTAAAGATATTTAAAAGATTTGGAGCATGCATCTAGCAGTTACAGTTATTTTTTTAGCTATGAGCCATGTTTTTCTTCCTTCGTCATAGCCATTTTATGGCAAAAGTAGCTTTTTTTTTTTAATTTTGAACCTATAAAAAATGTTTTCTACTTCAGAAATTCTTCTATAGTGAATTAAAACACAAAATCAAAAGCAAAACGATTTTATCTATCGAATAAGTAGCAATAGTTGAACTTTTATTTGTTGAACAAATTCCTAAAAATATTAAAGGAAATTGTTAACTGATAAAAACTAATCAACTGTTTTAGCAGTACGTATGCTACTCTTTTCAGTAGGTACTATTTTTGCTCACTATTAACCTAAGGTTTTGTATTTATACCCATTGCCTAGTGTTCTTATACTAATTCGTTTTTTAATAGAATATTTCATATTTATACTTCAATTTAGCCAAATATTTTTTTCAAGCAACTGTTAAAAGTTTATAGTTCATTCAACATAATTAAATGTAACATGCAACAGTATTTTTTAATTATTATATTATTTTAGTGGTAATTATTAATGACTATTGACAATGACTTCATTGTATTAATTGTTTGATAACACAAAATAAATGTCAATAAATTTATTTCGTTAACATTTATGATTAATATTTAAAAATATTAATATACAATGTAATATTTTTTGATGATAAAAAACATTGTCTACACACAATTTAAGTCAAGGCTACTAATCACCACTTAAAAAAAACCGAACCACTTTTAATGTATTCCGATTTTATCTTGGTTTAATGTATAAAAATGTTGAAATAAAAGGCTTGTTTTATATATGTGCATTTGTTAAAGACTTAACATTTGGCTAAAGTCCGTTAAATTACACTTATATTATTGGTTAGAGAAATTCATGGGACTTATTTGATGAAGTTATATTCGTGAATTTAGTTGTATTGTAAATATAGGGTTGCTGGCAAAAATGGCAAAAGACATAATTTATTTTAAATCAGTAAAAAGAGGTTGTTAAAAATAAAAATGTTTTTTTTGTTTCACTACGGTTTGGAATACTTGAGGTTAATTTTTTGTTAGCCTGAAGAAAAATGTGAAATGAGAATTTAAGTTTTCTTGCTAATATTTTTACACTTTTTTATTGTGTTAGTGCGTTTCGCCTCAGGAAGAGGGTTTGTTGTTTTATTTTTATGGAATTTGATATGAATGACATAAAAAAAAAAACGTTTGTTTCTCGTGGAAACTGACGACCGAACGACCGACGGTAGAGACGGAAATTTACATGTAATACAAAATACTGTATTCATCCGGTGACCTGAAACCAAATTTAGCAATTCTATAAATGTAAACGCATGATAATTATATCAAATGCATAAGGCAAAAAACCAACGAAAAATTTGTTGGAAATAAAACACTGGCATTCTTGACGTTTTTATGAAAATATTATTTTTATCGGATTAATACATTAAAAGCCAAATGTTTCGTTTTTTTGTTTCATTAATGCACGCAAACTATTTATAAATTAAAATGCTTGTGATGAATTCAAGTGTGTGTTCATTAGTTCTAGAAAAAGAGCTCATTAGAATTTTAAATTAATGTTGATTTTTTGTTTTCGTTCTGCGTTTCAGTTTTGACTTTTTAAGACCGGTTAGCAAAAAAAAAAATCATTTGAAATTCACAAGTTTGTAATTTTCATATTCGTTGTTTTATAGTTTAAGATATGAGAGTTAGTAGTGCGAATCTATCGCATAAGTTATCGTACAGTTCTTTTTCAATGACAGCTTAAATTAGATGATAAATATATCTTTTTTTAAAAATATTTCTAATTGGCAATAAATATTTAAGAAGTTACGAAAAGATTCCCTGGTTGACCAAGTATAACAATTTAATTATCGCATACAATTTATCAATTACTTCGCTTGGTATGGCTAATTATTTTTTTAAGGTAATGGATGTTTAGTTAAAGTTTATCACTTTTAAACTAGGGGACAATGGGAGTGGCAAAATTGAAAAAAAATACCTGATTTTCTTTAAAAAAAGCTAAGTCGTAAACCGTTTATGCTTTGCTTGATACTTTTCACTAATGAGCTTTTGTAAAATCTTAAAAAAGTATCAAAAATATAAATTTATATTTATTTTTATAAAAGCCTTATTGTTCAAAACGGATAATTGGAATTGATGGACAAAGTAATGGGATAAAATACCTGTGGAATGAAAATTTGTTGAGAAATCGAAAGCTTATAAAAATGTTTTCTCATAATCATTCTAAAACAAAAAATGGGTTTCCTTTTAAAAAACTGGCAAAACTATAGGAAGTTAATGATTTCATAGGTTTTCTTAAAAAAAATAAATTTCTGAAATGTCCGGATGGATTTATTATAATTCTGATACCTTCTATCTAAAAATTGAATATATTTTTCTTGTTTATACAATATTTAAAATTTATTGTGATCTTATTTATGTGATATAATTAACAAAAGTAAATTTTCAAGATAAATTTTAATTTATGATTAATTAAAATCATAAATTAATTTATGATTTTAATTTGAACAAAAGTTCAAATAAATTTATTATTGATGCTTTACTCAGACATGACTCATTACATAGTAGTTACGGAGGGATCCAATACGACGTGATGATCACTGAGGAAGATTTGCTTGGCAATCGAAATATGTATGTGGGCAATATTTCAATAATATATTTGTTTGAACTTTTATTCACAATTATGCCTATAGTTCACTTTTGTCAATTATATTGCATAAATATAACCTCAATTTATTATTTATTTTTATAACTATAATCAGTATAACTGTTTAAAGTCAGCGAAAAAATATCATTTGATATTTCTTTTGGTTATCTTTATTTTTAAACAATGGTTTTTAACTTTCTGTCTATCGACAGGTTTGGTTTCCCGCGTGGTTGAATTCTTCTTTGTAGTATCATCTATCCTTGCTACGGTTCTTTGTATTGGGGTACTCCATTTTCTAGAGAAATATTGATATGAATATCTTTTAGCTGGTCCTAGTTCAGAAATTTGTCCGCAATTCCATGTATATTGCTCGAATATCATGCAGCAACACCCGAATTTTCTCGATCTCATTTATTATATTTTATCTCGTCAATATATTTTACCATGGTGGTCATATTCAGCGGATGTTATATTAGCCTTAAATTCTGACATTTAACATATTTTGAATACCCGTAAAAATTTCAGAATTTATCCCTATTTGTTAAAAAAATACCTTTAATTTTTAGCAATAAGAACTGATTTGGCCTGCATTAACGCAGTATCTTATCGGTGCATAGATTAACTTTAATACTCGGATACATTTCGAACTTCAGTACCCATCTTTCATTATTAGGTGTACTTTCAGGAAGCCTACCATTCAAATATATCGATAATAGTTGTAAAAATTGTATTAATGAGGACTTATTTTTAGTAAAAAAAAAGTATTGCATTTTTAGCCCTCTATGGCTTTTTTGTCATAGATAAGATAAAGCAAATCATTTAATTAATTGGAAATGTTAAATTTAATTAAAAAAATCAAAAGATTGAAATACAAAGTAATTGTTTTGGATAGTATTATCAGTTCTAAAAAAATCATTGAAATTTATGACGTCTTTATGAGAAAACAATTTCAGACCTTTTTGGATACAAATTTCAATTACTTTAGCATTTTTGTGATTAGATACACGTACACCACTTATGTATGTCCTTTGAAATTTCGGCGAAACAAAGCGTAATCTTACTTATTCGTTGACGCCTACACCCAACTAGGTGGTTCCTATTACCCCAAGGATGTGATTATTCCCCCGTGTTCCTCGTATTTTACATTATTTGTATTGAATGATGAAAATATACATTTTGCAAACGTTGAATTGTAAATATAAATTCAAATTGCGAACACATTTTATTTGCACATTTGTGTAGGTTTTACCGTGTGCATCAAGTATTAAAATCATTTCAGATAAACAATGAGCACCTTTACTCATAAACACAACTGCAGTAGATGAAATCCATTATTAATAACTTTCATTGCAAGCGGTTTATTCACTCGACTGACTCATATTCTTCACAATATTTGAGTGATAAGATAATTTATGTTTTTTGTGCAGACACATAAAATGAGATATGTTTTTCTCTTTTTGGTATTTTATTGCATTGGACTTGAACAAAATGGTTGTGAGCTTTCGCTGGGAAAGGTGCCTCTTGTATCGTATATTTTCTTGTGGGCTTATAGTTTATTTATGATACATTCAATCAAGTACTTACGGATGATTAACTTTTTTCAAAGTGGGTTATATTTTTCACGTTCGCCGGGAATAAAAGTCAATTTTCTCCCATAACTTACATTTTGCACGTACATATATATGTACGAATTTAATGAAATTTCAAATATTTGATGGCTGGAAAGATTGAATTATGTTCGTAATATTCGATGATTTACACTGTTGCAGAACCATTAGAATCGAACGGTTGAATCAATTATAATGTAAAATGAACCATAGGTTAATTGTTGCATTTGAAATGGAAAAAACTTTGCCTAATCAATTCTGACTTCTTATCAATTCTAAAAATAAACCAATGCAGATATTGATTAAAAATTAATGAATTATTTAATGCTTTGAATTGGTTCACCCAATTTTATCTTTCAATTAAAGAAGTGATATTCAAAAAAGTACCTACTTTGACATTCAAATTTACAATAAAAATATGCTCAATTACCACAATTCGTAACTCATGTAAATTTTGACGGAAATGAAGCACCCAACTTTAGGTTACCTACAAATAATAACACTATTCAATTTATACTGAAATTCATAATATACTCGCATATAATTCCCTACTATCAATTTAATCAAGTGTACGAAATACAAATATTTGGTGGCTCCAATTTACCCTGTTCAACTTGTTTGTTCACTATATAATACACCCCAAAAGCAATGGGCAGTCATGGAAACAATGATGATAGATGAAATCATGAAGTTTTTTGGAATTGTTTCACTTGACCCTTGACCCTCTTAATTGCTGGTTAATTACTTAAAATAATCAATCACAAGGTTGACTTAGAATAAAAGACATGGTAAGGGGCTGTGAACTCTATGTAAAATAAAGTGCTAGTTTGATTCAATTAATAAATAATTAAAGATGCATCATGTATATAAATGATGATGATACAAATAAACAAATGATGTAAGCTTTTTCGCTATAGAATTTCATCCGATATTTTTCATTTTCCGTTAATTCTAGAAAATTTTGTGGGTCATACGTAAAAATTGAATTTTTAGCTGATATGACTTAGTGATGTTACGTGCGATTTTGACACCCCCTATTTTCATCAAATAGTAAAGAAAATTGGTAAAAAGATAAATACTTTTTTATATTTAAATATTTAAAAATATTTTTCTTACTTTTATCAAAGTAAAATATTTTTAGGTATTATATATGTCACTATCCACCCCATTCTTATGTGCCACCTAGGGCTATCTCCCTTGCATCCAGGATGCTACACTACTGATAAGGCTCAAAGTTTTAATAATAGACAATCGGAAAACACATATTTATTTTAATATTATGATTGATTTTTTACTGGTTCCTTGCTATTTCATCCATACATCCAATCTATTCGCACTCCTTTCAATTATTAGTCAAAATTCCAAATAAAATTTTCGTTAATTTTAACTATTATCACTAGCCTTTTTTAATTGTGTAATAATTTTTATACTTCTTAACTTCTTAAGAGATTGCCGAAAGTCCAAATGATTAATGTTCCATTTCAATAAATTGGAAATTAAAATCACAGGAAATAAATAACCGTGTTTATGCCAATAGCTTTTTATTTAACACCTTTCTCATTGACTCATTTAGTTATCAAAAAAAAAAAATCTATTGTTTCAATTGCATGAAATAATTGCTAAGTTTTTGTAATAAATATTTAATTGATGTCAGGGAAAATAAGATGTTTCTTTGATGTCTCCCGCTTATTAATATAAATGTTTGATGATGTATAAAAGTCGCCTAGTTTCAAAAAAACAAATAATACGCAAAATTTTAGTACTGAGACAATAATTTGAAATTATTTGGAGGTTCTTCTGTTGTATGGTTTGGAATTTGATTTTTTTTTTTATAAACCTTTATATCGATTAATTATAAAAAAAATAATCTTTTACTTAAAAATTGCATCTTTTTAAAATCAAATAAGTTTCCCAAGTTTTAAGATGCAAACTTTACAGATTGTTTTCAATCGAAATTTAATGCAATGCAATTAATTAAACACCAATCGATCATTTAGTTATTTGAACGCAATTTTCGGCTTCATTTGTTCGAAACCGAACGTATTACAATCTCATTTATTTATTTTTTATTGTATGTTAAAAGTAGATGCGATAATTTATAGTTAACACATTGTTATCACATGCAATATGCACATTAGAGTATTTTTTTTACTTTTTTTTTCCGCAGGCAAAGCAATACTTTTAATGGTAACTATGAACGGGGCTTTAATTGATTTTTGTTAACCTCCATTACACGATGGTGTGGTTATTATTTTGAATTCAGATATGTGTCAATGTGTTGATTATTTAAATAATTGCATTGCTTCTGGGTGAATTCGTATTAATTATCTTTCGGTTCTTGACACTGGTAATAATCGTAAATAAATTGGTTAACACATACCTCATTAATAGTGTGACATTGGTACGTATAGCCTTTAACATACAATAATGAAAAAAAACTTGGATTTTTTAAAGAATTTTTGTGGTTCACTATCACAATTGATTCAAAATTCCGAGCTTGCATTTTTGAAGTACATTAGAACGCCGATTATCCGAAGTAATTGGGATTGGAGGCGATTCGGATAATCGAACATAGACTGGTAATAAAGAAAAACGAACTTAGGACCTATTCGGATAATTGGCGATTCAGTTAGTTTCGGCGTTCGGATAATCGGTGTTCTACTGTATGTTCTGGGAGTCAAAATGTGCCATTAAATGTATGATTATTTTTGAAGTTAGACTTCTTTAGCGGCGTTATGAAAAAATGATCAGATTGCATTTTTAATAAAAGGTAACGCCGTTGCTTCTGTAGGAAGTTGCTCAATTCGCTAGGTGGAATTCAATTCGCTCGGAATTCAATTCGCTAGGTGGCACCTGTAAATGTTTTCATAAAAGGTTCGAATTTTGCAAGATTTTTTTTCTCAATAGCTTAAAATAAGAGAATCTGCAGTCTTATTTCAGCCCCCAAGAAGTTGCTTTTCAAATATGCGCACTGAGTTTTAAATCATTCTGTTTAATAATTTGATTGGTGTGTTGTTAAGTGTTTTATGTATATTTTCTTCCTCATGGGCCTTAGTGTTCACTGAATTAAAACAGCACCGTTCGTTACACTTGGTTTCGCAAGAGCGCTATTGTTGTCTGGCGGTCACTTCTCTTCGGCTAGCCACAATTGCCAGTGAAAGTGTCACAGACGACTAGCTAAATTGGCCTACAATCTGACTCAAATATAAAATAACAGTATGTTCGTGTTGTATCTCGTATAAAAATAAGTATAGCAGCAAAAAAGCCTATTATAAAATAAGTGAGATTACAATACAGATGCGGCTGTGTAATATGCACGAGCGAACGATAACAGCTGAGAAAATATTTACATGCTGTATTAAAATAAACACAACTATAACACCTATACTTTATCACATAGCTGTCTAGAAATAATCAATGTTTTCAGGTATAATTTTGATGATTTACTAGCAATCGCCGGCGTTTTACAAATAGGTCAGAAAACCAGACTGAGAACAAAATGCTCGAGGCTGTGGATTTTTTTGTTCCGCATCATACTCCAATATCGTTACAATGTGAACGTATAAAAATCTCGTTTTAAATCACAGCTTAATTTCTATTAAATTCAAGTCATGAAATTCGATCAAATCAATGCGCTATTAAATATAATATTTTAGCGACGGAAAATTTACAAAAAATGGAAAAATCAAATCATTGGAAAAACTCAAAAAGAATAATGCGATTTAAATTGAATGTCAATTGGCCACGTGTAAATAATATAAATTCATATTAGCTTGAAAACTCACAATCGGTTGTAAGTGATAATCGACACACATAAATCCCTTGGCTATCGTTTGTACGCTTCGTAATTGTATATGATTGATCTAACTACAAAAAAATGAACGCTTTTTTTCGGCTGTTTAATTATAATTTCATTCAAATGATGTGTATGTGAATGCGCACATCTTTTCACTCTGATGTCAATATGAGATTCTGTATATATAGAGCTAATGGTGCGTGCTGTCCCGATTAACATATATAAAATTTGTTTGACAGAGTTTAACGTTATTCAATTTAACACGTACAAATTTAAATGTCATCATAAATATTTATGCATCTTGAACAAAATTGTTACGTTAATTATCTAATGTTATGTCACGTTTCCATTAAACATTTCAAAGATAAACCCAATGGATTTACAAATTCAACTGAAATTTTTAACACCAATAATGTTGGTCGTAAATTCGAATAAAAATTTATTAACTATTTCGAATGTTTATTGAAACTATAAAAATGATTTTTTTATATTCATTCAGAAATTTACATTTTAAACAAATTTTTTAGTTCATTTTTCCTGATAAAGATTTATTCATTGGTTGAACACTTTATATTCATTAATTCATTGCTGATATTCTTTACCTCTTATGTGTTTATTCTTATGTTTCAAAATCCTTTTTCCTAAAGTTATGCCTGATTTCAATATTAAGTAAACTATCCTATAAAAGCAAAAACTCAATTAAAAGATTAAAGGACTTCCACATTTCCTGAAAAACAGGAAAACTTAGTTTGGTCTGGAAGGTCAGGGAAAAAATATTTTAATCTAAATTTGATAAAATAAGCAAAGTTTATCTGAGGGTTTCCTCGCCAATTCATCCATTTTTTGTAAGGCATATTTTTCGATTTTTCTGAAATTTTCATCTGCTAGATTTCTTCCATTTCTTCAATACGTTTCAGTGCATTTTTTTCAAACTTTCAGCTCAATCTTGGGCTGAAACCCAAGGATTGGTGGTAGTAAAAATATCGCTTTTTAATATATAAGCTTTTTTATTAATTTGACTATTGAAATTTTATATCTTTTAAGAAAAAGATAAATTATTTAAGTTTGAAGTGTAAAATTAAAAGTTAAAGGCTTTTTTTATTTCATCACTTTGGTATTTGATTTTTAGTTCATAAATTTTCCTAACAACAACTGATGTTGAAAAACTTCTGGAAGAAATTGTTCTGGGAAATCATGAAAAATTATGAAATTATTTGAAAAAAAAATATTTAGGTGTCCTGAAATTGTAAAGTGCAAAAAATGTTGGTGTCTTGACTCTAAAAGTCTAAGGTGTTAAGTTTAATAATGGTAATAAAGTTTAACATTGACAATAATTTTATTTATTATTTCCGAGTCACAATTAATGAATGAATGAAATAAAACTTGATAATGACAGTCAAAAACTGTTGAAACGCATCGTTATCCAGAAATAAATAAAGAAATTGAGTCATACGAGGTACAAAAGTCTTAATGATTTTATAATTTGCTGGGGTACTTTTGAAACACGTACATATATGTATGTAATTCCATATATGATTGTTTATATAATTTGGGGCATAATGATTTCCAGATCAAAAACAAACTAAGAAAGAAACATTAGGTTTTATAATTGTGAATAATTGTAAATAAAAAAGAAAAGATTGCTTTATCTGAAAAGAATTACAATTAGGTCCTGTATCGACGTCCGAAACTTTCTTATAAAAACTGTTATCTTAATCTATAAATTAAAATGTTCATAAATTACAAAAACTCATACTATCTTTTAACAAATCCAGCCGAGTATTAAAAAAAAATGCTAGATCAAAATTTATAGTTTTCCTTCAAAAGTATTTAAAATGAATTGAATTGTTTGAACTCTTTTGTTGTCTGCCAAAAACACATTGGAAATAAATTAAGAATATGTTACCTTTCATATCAATGGACATATAATATCCTCGATGCAAAAAATCAATTGATTTTCTTTTAAAAAATAAGTTTTCTTCAGCGAAATTTACATTTATGTAAATGATCTTGAATAAAGTAAAGCATACGAGAAAAATTGATGAGCACTTTTCTAAAAATAAACGAGAAAATTAAAAGACATGAACGAAACTTTCACTTAGTTTGATAGTTGCATTTTGTGCTTACAAAGAAATCAACTTTCGCTTCCATTTAATCTAATGAGGGATGTCTGACAAAAAAATTAATACATAAAGCCGAGAATGCCATTGATAATTTTGAAACTATTAGTACTTAATGGAGTAAATTGCGTGGTGAACATTAAATTAGAGTTGTGTATTATTTATTTATTTAAGAGTATATATTTAATAAATATATTTAATGTGTATTACAAATTTAAAACCGTCATATTGTTTTTATTGAAAGATAGTTTGGTTCTTTTCATTATGATACATATTTGATATAATATTCAAAAATTGATCAAAAAATAATTCATAAGTCTATTCTTTATGTCATGTTCGATATTTTTACATGCGTAGCTTATATAAGATCAACTAAAATGAATGGATTTATATAAAGTTTTCACCACGATGTATATATCGGACCCGTCGTAGAATAAAGGTATCAACTTAAAAATTGAACTTATCGAGAAATCGTGAATAAAGTTCTTGTTCTATACTTTTGACTACCTGCTCTTCAAAATTGACTTTACATTAGTAATACTTTAGTAAAAATATAAGTAAACATTAGTAAAAATAGGTGACTTTCTCATTGTAAAACTGTTGGTAACTGAAAACTTGCAATTTTTGAGTTATACTTCTATTCTACGACAGGTGTGTTATATTGTTTTATATTTCACCGGATTGTTGATGTCAAATACAAAGGCTAACTTGGGTTAAACAATCAAGCTTTAGGTGGGTCCCAAAAAAATAATATTCATCGAAGCACTGAATTATTTCCAAAAATAAAAACATTATGATAAGTCTACTGGTGGCCGAGTGGTCAAGGTGGCCGCTCCAAAACTGGTAGGTATTGGGTTCGATTCTCATATCGAGCAAATTTTTGATATTTCTCGATTTAGGGATTTTTATTATACCTAGAGCCACTAAAGATCTTAGTAGTTATAAAGCGGACGGTAAATAACGATTAAAAAACATTTTATTGAAGAATAAAGGGGAAACAATCTTAATTTTATTCAAAAAATAATCGACGAGATTGTTGAAAGATTAAATATCGAAAACACTCACAATGAAAGAATTTTAAAACAAAAATTAAATATTTATATTTGCTTAATACTTAATTTTCTATCTAATGCCGTTTTATCTTTCCCATTTGTTTGCAATGATAACATTGCAAATTTAAGTAAATATTTTAATCTGGCGGAATAAAATATTCCTCATTTGGCTGACATTGAAGCTGAACAAATCAGTGAGTTGTGATTTTTTTTTAAACCCAGGAAAAAAAGTTAAGAACTAACTTTAGAATCGGGAGATAAAATAACTGGTTTTGAAAGTATTATCGTATTTGTTTTTTATCTCGAAAACGAATAAAACCAGACGTATTTGGTAACAGTTATACGTATTTTTTTTTATATTATCCAACTATATTTTGTGAAGTTGAGTTATATTTACGTCGTTTCGTTTGGAATTACGAATTGAAATAGAAAGACTTCCGTATTAAGGCACCACAATGGCTCATTCATCGAGCGAAAACCTTGAAAACGTGAGACAGCATAATAACATCTTATTACAAAGAAAGAAGTTGGTCTTTGGGGGAAAATTTGAAAATGAAACTCAAGAATTTCCTACGCTATTAAATTTTATGAAGTTTACGTACGTTGCCGGGACGGGAACTAACACGCGCACATATGCGAAACTTCAATTTATGTAGATGGAAAAATTAACGAGAAAAAATTTAGTTAAACGACGTCGCCATTCAATTGGCTACAGTATATAAATTGGAAATGAACGATCGACATTGTTTTCATTTTAATTTATTCTTGTAATAGCTCATATAAGTGGTCCAATAAAAAAACATCTATTAGTTCATCATTGAGTTGGCAAAATAGGTCAAGATTAAGAAGCATTTGTGTGATTCAATCGACACAAAATCGAACGTTATATTTTTCCATTTCAACCATATAATATATCAAGTAGGATTTCTGAATTAAAATAAATTGAGAAAATAATTCGATGGGAAAATAGAACGGAAATTTGTCTGCTCAAATATCTTATAAGATAGAAAAATTTCAATGAAATCAATTTTTTCTCGTGAAATATTTTTTGCTTGCTATTTGTAACGAATCTCATTTATATCCTTTAATTATTTTTTTTAATGTTATTTCATTTGATTCGAACTCCTACTACGCTTTTTATGACAATATTTATTGGAACTATTTCAAAATAGAATTTCATTATTATTATCTATATGACCGAGTTTATAACTATCTTTCACCTTGAATTAGATTAATAACCTGGTTGTTTGACCTTGTCACATTGGAGTAGGTACATGCATATACGGAAATTGTTACAAAAGTAAGAATTTAATTAGAAGGTGTTTTTTTCTATAGTAAATAATTGGCCAAGTTTTTGTATACATCGAAAAAAAATATCTGGAACAGTTATTTTGCATTATACATAGATAATAAATTATACTGGCTTTTGTAAAAAATATTGCTAAAAGTTTCACTGTTTCATCGATTTTTAGTTCCGCAACCAAAACGTCAATTTTTTGAATCGATTTCTTGAATCAGTTAATTAATCAGCAAATTTTCTTTTCTAAATACCAAAGTATGTAAATGGCCTTATTTACTCACAAAAAAAGTATTTTTTCGTAGTTTCTATTGTTTTTCAATGCATAAAGTTGAAAAAAACTATACCTTCTTGCATTTCTCACTTTTTCTGGATAAAATGAACGCTCATTTCCAGCGTCACTAAAAATAAGCTAGCATCAAACAACTTACAAGAATCGAAAGTCAAATAATTGATCTATGTTATTCTTTAACCTTTTTGGAGCAACAATATCATATAGTCCTAGTTATCTTGAAAGTTTTGAAACTGCTTCTTTTCAATATTGATTGTTATCGAGTTCGATTTCATAATTTCAGCGTTTAACAAATGACACGAGTGTTGAAACTAAAATATTTTTAATTTTATCGCTGCTTCGTTGATTTCATACCCTGTGATGAAATTTGACGCTAGAACTCAACATCAACCGTCAGCATGAAATCGCGCCTTTAAAATATTGCGAAAAAAAATTTAATCATTTTTTTTTTTCACGAAATTACTTTTTGACACAAGGGGTGACTTCTTTCGGGAACCACTAAATCAATTTTGATTTGTTGAATTTATTTCTTACGACATGTTTTCAGCACTGAACTACATTTTTTATGATTAAAGCTTTATTGAAAGAATATGAGCTTTTTTGTAAAAAGTTAGGGCAAAAACGTACAGGACCCTTTTTTGGATCTCTTTTTTCAATACAAACCGTTTCTAAACTATTCAAAATTTCTCAACTACCTTCAGAAGATAATATTCTTTAAAAAATACATCAAATTTCTTTTTTATAAAGGACTACTTTTCATGAGATCCACTTGACGGGATTTGATGAAGTTTGATGCATTTTACTAAGTTTAATATTTTCTGAGGGTACCCGAGAAATTGTGTTTCGTTTTGAAACGGTTTGTGTTCAAAAAAGGAATCTTTATGGAATCTTTATACCCCTTCTATAATTTTAGTAGCTTGGAGTTTTTTTCTTAAAAAAAATTTGATAAAAGAAAAATATTTTAAAGGTTGATTCAGTTGTTACCCCAAAATATATTTCGCTGCACAAAGCATGGTATAGCGATACCTTGCTTTGGAAAACACTGCGTCTTATAACAATATAAAAAGAGGTAACAAATATATCGCTTTCTTTTATGTTTCAATATACTTTGTACATAAATCCGATTCTTATAAATTTACTCTAAAGTGAAAATAATAATTGAAAATCTTCGTATTTTTTTTTTGTTTTGGTTATCAAAGTAGAACCTTAAACAATTGATTCTTGCAAATACTTTCACAAATGATTCGCTTAATGCGTTAAAGTTAAACTTTTACAAAAGTTGGTTATCATAAAACATGGTCGTTTAATTTTATTCTCACTTTTACTCTTTCATAAAATTTGTACAAATAACTTATTCTTAAATTAATTAAGTGATTCATACTATAGGATTCATCACAAAAACCTTTTAATGAGTTCGGAGTAAAAATATTTGAGATTTTGTGACATAAATTTTTATTGGACCGTTTTCAGTTTTTATTAGTATAGGAATTACTTTGAAATCCTGTGATTGGAACTGGTTGACAATGCTTTATTTATGTATTAGGTTTAATTCATTATAATGTTATAAGTACCTGCCTAATTCACTGGAAGTAAATTATGTTCTCAGGGCTGTAACTAGCTTTTTGTAGATCTTAGACAAAACTTACAAAATATATTACCTTTCATTAAAAATATATAAATATTATAAAACTTTACTTTAATGAGGTCTACTGCTTTAGATGAAAACAATACTGCAATTGATTTACAATAATTGTTTTCATCGAGTTATTTTCTGGGACCCTAAACAAATGTTCCTATTCCCCTGCCAATTTACTTACGGCTTTGTATTTGCTTACATAAATACTGAATTTATTTAAAAAAAAATATTTTTATATTTCATCTTGAGGTACGTATTTCGATTATTAAATTGCCTTTATTATTTTTGGATCTTGTTGCAACTGTTTTGTGATAGCTCATAGTGAAAATAGATAGAGTGAGAACAATTACATATCAATTGCAAAGGAATCGCAAATATGTGGTAGCCACCAGAGTTATCACCCGAAAAATTCTCTGGAAATCGAAATAAGTATTTGGGGTACCAAAGCTTAAATACAATATTTACTTATTATTAATTTTGTATTACTATAATTTTTTTCTTTAGGTATAAAATTTTGCGTCTTTGAAAGTTCAAAACGTGGTTCTAATACCCAGACAAACTTTTCAAATTCATTCGAAAGCTTATTCTTATTTACGATTCCAATTTTTTTAAATATGGTTCATTTCAAGGCTTCACCACCCACAAACTCATCTTAAATAATTCAACAACCGCTAACAAGGAAAACAAAACACGAAACAAGTTCTTTTTTATATTCTGAAGATAAAATGTTGGTAAAAACGTAATCATTCTTTTTCCTTTCATTCATATGATAATAACCATTATTAGGCTGGTCTTTAGTTTTGTTAATTACTGTTTTATGGGCTTTTCAAAAGCTTTTCAAGCCATTAAATTTGATTAATAGGATATGATCATCAAGTTTGGCAAGTTCTTTAGGTTTTATGTCAGAAAATATAATGGGTTTAACGAAATAAAAATTATTAGTTCGTGTTTCTCTATTTTAAATCAATTAGTTTTCCTTTTGATTTTTCTCAAATTGATTTCAAAGTTTTCGTTAATAATTTAAGTGCTTTTCACGAAAGAAACTTATTAGGTGTTTTGGGATATGTATTTTTTGAAATAAATAGCTTTTTTATTAGAAATGTAAATATGAGACTCATTTAAATAAATCAGTGTTATAAAAATATTTACTTTGGTATATCTGTTTCATCGCTGGTATTATGAAAGTGTGCGACTTAAAATTATTTCAATCTATTTTCATTTAGCATCAGTACCGGAAGTAACCCATTAATATCACACGAGTAACTTCCTTTAGAATCAAGCAAGCGAACATATTTCACCAAGTACACCTATGCTTCTACGAATTTGTGTCGATTTTTAAACGAAATGGAACGCAATGTGGAATTCTTATGAGATTATTTGGCAAATACTCAAGCAAATAAACTCATAAAGCCTACATTTATTATTTATTTATACTATGCAATTATCAACAGTGTAATCCACTTCTTCCTCAACGTGAAAGTTTTACAGTACACTGAGTTGGAAAGTATTTTATTAAATAACCATAAGATTTTATCTCGTCGACGGATAAATGCTCATTAAAACCACTATTCCTTATATTTTTGTCATATTTCTCGTTTCTTACACTTGACTTGTTTCATTTTCATTACATTTTTGCTGTTTCTATTTTTATTTTTCACTTATAACGTGTCAATTAACAGCAAATTATCAATCAAGTTACAGATGTTACTCAAGTCGAGTGGCGTATTTTTGCCAAGTTGTGGGTGAAAGTTTCTGATCACTGTATATGCAATATTCAATTCACGATGTCTGTCTAAAACTCTAGATAATTCGAAAGATAATTAGATTAACCTCTTTTCCACATTAAAAGGCATGAGTCAGTCGATTTTTGGTCAAGATTCTTCACATGATTATCACAATTAATAACGGGTTATGCTTATGGAAATCGTGTTTCAGTTCCGATGAGATTGCAAAAAAATAGTTTTCACAACATAAATATTGTTCATAATGATTTATTTCTACGGTGTACAGCGGAAAATTGTTTGCCAAATTTATGCAACAGCAAATATTTGAGGTATTCCTATTTCCCGGAATCGGAGTTGGTAAAAAGTAATTCAGTGTTGAGGTTTGTAATGTTAACAGTTAGTTTTTAAAACTCGGTTGATTTATTTTCGGAAATGGTTAAAGTTTAAACAAAAATTCAGTGGCTTACCGGTGCTATTAAATGATTTAATGAGAGAAAATATGTGATGTTTTATAGTTTCATAGATCTATAAATTATGTTTGAGAATGTAGGCATTGTTAAATATTTTTTTGATATATATAAAACTTGAGTAAAAAAGTTACTTATCCACGCCATTTTACCACCTCTGAACACATATAAAAAGCTAAAAACCTTTATTTATACTTGTATTTATAGATAGATGATAAAGTTTTTATTAAACTAATATCTAAGATCTAAGCTTTTTATTAAACTAATTATGAAAACTCGGGTTCTTCAAGATTCGCTTTTATTATTTGATGTTTACTTTTCCAAATTGGCGACGTTTCGTTGCCTATTGCAACTTCATTAGGCGTCTATAAAAATTGAACTAATTGCAAAATATGTCAAACTTATATAAATAGTTATAACTTATATATTAAAATTTGAAAAATACATTTGAGGAGCTTTTTAGCGTATTGCAAAAAAATCTGTTTAAAAATGCACCTTTTCAATAATTGTTTTGAAAAATACAACCATCTGGTTAGTTTATTAGCAAAATTTTATGTCATTAAAATGCAAAAACTCAAATTTAATATTAATCAATTCAAATACTTTATTCAATTAGCCCTTTTTTCAACCTTAAAAATCATTTTTTAAAGGGGAAAGTATGAATTTTAATGTCCCTTTCAAGACTAACGTTGGTTTCTCTTACCTTAAATTGTCTTACCCTCTTTTGGTTAAATATATATGTGCCCATGTATTTTTGAAGTTCCGGTTTGTTATCTGTGGATCGTTTGTGTTTACGGCATTCAAATCAAGAATTATGCGAAAATGTTTTTCAAGTTGTATGTGAAATATTTAGAGCATTTATTTAGTTTTAATTGTACTGCATTAGTTGTGAATAATGTTTATTATTTTTGAATGAAATTATGTGTTGAGTTATAGCTTTGCATAAACTGAAATATTGCAAATGTCTGTTGTCTTTCCTGAAAGTGATGGACATGTGGATATGATAATTAACTATTTTCAATGCATTTAATGAACTGCAATGTGTATGATTAAAATATTTATGTAATGTTTGGCACAAGGGGCTGGGGTACCATTGCACTTTTCCAAGGTGATTCAAAAAATATTTTAAATTCTATCATTGTGAAATTTCCGGCGTTGTTATTCGGAAAATTTGTTGGCGCCATAAACGTTTTCCGACCGTGTTTTATAGCATTCGTAGAATTAATTGAATTTGTTACCTTTAGTTACATACTCGCATTGTCTTAAGAGCAATTTGATTTATCTCGTTTTGTGGTTTTACAACCTACGAAAGTCCTTTAATCCGTCATTATCATGCCTTTTATCAGTTTTCCGTGTATAATTTGTTTTGGAAGTTAATTTGATTAATTAAATGTTTCGAGTACTCGTACTATGTTACCAACATGTCAAACATGGTGAAATATACTACGCGTTTTTCATTGATTAATATCTTCAATTTTAGGCAAGATTTAAATCATTGATGAGTTGTTTTATGATTCAAGGTTTAATTTTAGTATTACAAATAAAAATACGCCTCTGTTCACCTTATGTAAGAAATTCAAGATATCACTTAGCATTGAGATCAGCCTACCGCCTACCTTTCAGAATAATTTTATGTTTAAATACAATTACATTTTGAATTTCGATACTTTTTCATCTTACGAAAGTAAACTTGTATCTTCTTTCATAAATAATGTCTTTTGATGTGGCATTATCATTTTAAGTTCAAACATCTTGTTTTACTTTCAAACAATTTGAAGAATTTCTTAAAACCGTGAATACGTAATAAGCGATAGACTTCCTGTTTTGGAAAAGTTATTTTTTTTGATAACCATGAAAGCATCTTAGGCTAATTTTTATTTGCTGATTTTAGCCCTTATTCCAAAAAATTATCTCTTTAAGAAACGTTTAATCTTTAGTTTAAAAAATATATAAAAAAATAACACCTTTGTTGATAAATACATGAACAGTTAATCACGTGACAGTGAATCATTATTCGTGTATGTATAGCCAAGTTTTCGAAAACCCGGCGAATTAAAAATGTTTTATTCAAAACTTTTAAGTTACTAAGTGTTAATCATTGTCTTCTCTAATTGGTGAATAACCGTTTTATTAATTTTTTTTTATTGTAATGCACCTTTTTAATTAACATCTAAATAGAATTTTTTGACAGACTTTAATGGGAATAATTTTTTGACTTTCACATTTAATTCAGTCATCCGGTCTCAAGTTATTCATCGACTGCCAAATTAATATGAACCAAAATGTTACAATGACAATGCTTAATTTGAATTTTGTCTGAAGAACTTCAAAAATGTATACCACTAAAGCGTTGAAAATTTGAAAATTTAATATCAAACTATTGTTTATTCAAATTGACATCAAACATTACTCTTTAAAGCAGTGTTTCTTTACCTTTTTAGTGTGCCGCACGTCTTTAAATCTGAAAATCGATTTCCACACCCCATTGCAAATGGGTTTGGCTTTTTTTTAGTTTAGAAAAATACGTTTTTTACGCGAAATTTATTTTCAAAAATTTCTTAATTTTTATTGTAAGAAAGTTCTTCCGCACTTTTAGAGGTGCGGGAATCACAGATTAAGAAACACTGCTCTAAAGTCAAGTGTACTTAATAGTTTCAAGAAATTTTTTTTTAACCAATAGGGAAGTATACGACAAAGAAATAAAAGATAGAGATGCCCATGAACTATTGCAACATATTTAATTTTCCACCTTAGACTATTTAAAACTCACAAAGAAGAGCAATGAAAAGCGGAAGTTTCTCGTATATTAACGATTGACTGGAAGATTGAAATAATCAAGTAGGACGCATAATTAATTTGCTTCAACAAAAGAAAGATTAAATAGTGTAAACTTCTTTACGAATTTACAGAATCAAAACTTATAATTAAAGTGTTTAGTTATCAACGTCACTGAATTCTTCTTTATTGATTAAGTTGCTGTATTCTGCATGTAATCCCTGCATTTTTCTATTGGTAGAACTATTTGAATAAAAACTAGTTTTATGTTTTTTCTTTATTAAAAACCACTTCGCTTCTAGTGGATTTTTTTCAAATCGATTTACGTACCTTTACTAAACTATATGAATTAACGGAAATAAGGATATATAGTATATTATTCTTTATTTTTCGTTTTTATATAAGGCCAGATCTATGACGAGTATGCTCATTCATAATGAACGTCCTGGAATTAGAATTCATTTCGTAGTAGTTAATATAATCGGCAAATAAGTTGAACTATTTTGAATTTTAGATTCGGTTTTTGCTGTAAATTTAGTTGAAATGAATTGTTTACGGTGTTATTGGAAATTCAGTTAAATCATTTTAAGAATTTGAGTGTATATTAGTTCTTCATTTGTATTACTTACGGTTTTAATCAATACCAATTCAACATAACGAAAACCGCTGGGTTGGTTAGTATTTTGATTTTTCCGATTTCCTCATATGTTTCGGAGACGTAGACCGTTCGCATAGAAAATTGGCGATGAATTGATGCTTGAAGGAGAATGCTACGGATTAAGTGGAAGACTAAAAAAACAATGTTTCCATCTTAAATCAAGTAAAGCCAGATCAGAGACTCTTCGCTAATGTATGGGTGAATCCTGAAATTTTCGGACATATTGGGTCCACGATACCATGGAAAAACTAATGATGCATGGAAAACCTAAAGAAAAAAAATGAGGACGATCGCCAAAGCTCGTTAACTGAAATTTCGTGAAGCTCGTGAAAGCTCAGGAACTCTATCATTGAAAGTTTTAGGGACTATAATCAGTTTGTTTTAGACATTTTTCAAGAAGTTCAAGAAGTTAATATTACGTTACATTTTAGTATCAATCATGAAATGTACCGAAATCATTGATAAAATCCAAAAGGGACACTTTATGAGTGCACATATTGACAGGTTTATGTTTTGTTTTGATCTAGAAATGGGATATTTAGTCGCAACGGTCACACCTAGAGTTATAAAAATCAAGACGGTATTCTCTGGAAACCAATCAAACGAAGATAAAATTTTTATATGAATTCAGACGAGTATTCCTTAGTCCGCGTCATATTTTACTGTCTGTAACAAAAGTACATGGCTACAGATGCAACATTATATTAAATTGTATTTAGCTAGAAAGAAATAAAAATAATTGATGTAACATCTGCTCATAAACCACTGACTGCTGCTTTTTAGATACTACTACAGTGAAATGTTGCAATTTTTACAATAGTAATTGAAGGGAATCATTAAGCTAAATGTTTTAAATATATCTTAACAGTCGCTTAAGCTTGCACTTTTTTCAACTGGAAATTTATTTTTATGGAACTAAACCGTTGTAATTTACGACCTATAATTTGTTCGAGTCGCAACTGATTTGTGCAGAACTTACAACTCATTTGCTACTTTCAAATCTAAATAAATAAAAACCACTTTTTTTGTTTCCGACTATAATTTTTCGTTGACCTTTTTGTAATTGACATATTGTAACATTTAAGACCTTCACACTATTTCTAATGAATAATTTTATGGACGGTGAATTTTTGCATTTTAAAACTACTATTTTAAATGAATTTACACTTGGCTTTTTGCAAAATCAATTTCAATGGAATATTTAAATCTTAAATCTACAATATTCAGCGGTATAGCAGAACTTAAAAACAAATTGAAAGTTTTAGAAACTTGTTTAAGTATGTTCTCAACTATTCACATTAAATAGTAATTGCATTCGCAACCTTTCTCTTAATAATAAGAATATCGTCTATTATTAGAACGAAAATAACACTAAATAAGTGGTGTTGGTAAATGTAAATTTTGATTTACATTCCCCTTAATAATACGAAAAAAAATGTGAAAATTTAGAATAAATAAAGGCAATTTTGCGAATAACAGATTGCATTATTTCCTTTCTGTTATAATTTTCTGAATGCAAATATAAAATCGAACATTTCTCTATAAATGGTTTAAAATCTTAGAAAATACCGGTCTGATTTTATTTATTATTTTTATATTTTTATAGTATGTAGAGAAACTGTGTCTCAAGACTTTATAATGTAATTTGTAGCAATAGAATATGAAAAACTATTTTACGCTAGAGAAAAGATAGCTAGCTAACTCTTTGTAACTATTTAGATGGTTGCATTTTAAAAGTGCTAGACATTTTCTCGTACTATAGGTTTATGTATATAAAGATTTGATCCTTAAATTAATCCAATGGGTTACTTTTGAGAATTATCTCAGAAGCAAACCTGACCGATTGAAATTAGTAAATATACCGAGGTGCAATAGTTCTTTGAGGACGCATTAGTTTGTACTGTATGAGATTTCCTTAATACTGCATTTAACAATAATAATTTTTGCTCTATTCAGTTATACATATATCCTCTGTAGAATCACCGTAACAAAGCTACGGCTAAATGCTTTTAATAAAATTATTTGTTATGCAACATAAGTGCCATAGTGGGCATTTGCTAGTTGCAAAGGAAATGTTTGGAATTGCAAATCTGAAATTCCATAGAAATTTCAATTTGGAAGGTATGATTTATAAAGATAATAAATCTTTGACTTCAATGGGATTATAGGTGTCCCTACGTTTGGGAAATGCTACTTTGAAGTTGAATTGAAACTGAAACAGATTATTATAAAAGTTGTAATGCTAAAATTAGGACTTTAATGTTTCAAACCAAATTACTTTGCTTTCTGGACAATCTTTTCAATAGTTTGCTTTATTTTTCATTGGAAGTCTTAAATAAAATGTTTATTGGTAATGTTATTTTGATTGAAAAATGAGTCCAAGAATATGATTTACGAGAAAAATGGTATTACTCAATATTGATAAACATTATTTAAGAGGGGGATCGGGTTGAACGGTTCAAAAAATCGATTTTTTTGTCATCAATTGTTAGTAAAACTATTGAAAGATATGTTGCGAAAATTTTAAATGAAAATTCCGAATCATTCTATTGTTATAAGCCATTAGAGTAGCTCTCCTTCAGGTACAACGCTCGCCACGTGTATAACCGAGGGGTCAAATTTTTTAAAAGATTTTTTTTAACTTGCATACAGGATAGTTTGAAAAGTTTTCAACCAATCGTTTTGAAAATTGGCATTTCCTTTCTTCTTAGTATTGCGCTTTATATGAACCTAAAATCGGAATATTATCATTATTTAAAATATTTTTTTTCTTACAAAAAAAGTTGTTAAAAAATGACAAAAAATCATTCTTTTTGTTTTGACCCTTATACAATTAAAATTTCTTTTTTCTAAAGCATGTAAATTCATATAGAAGCGAGACATATACTTAAAGTAAATTACAATCTTTTTTAATTTCAAATGAAAATTGTGGCTTCCATAATGTACGCAAAATGCGTAGTCTGATTGTGACCTGCAATATGGGGTCGCTAATATCTTCAATGCTTTTCAAGAAAATTCTTCAAAAATGTCATGGTATATACTTAAATATATGTTTAAAATATTCACAAAGTTTCAATAAATTATATTCATTTTTTATATTAAAAAATAAATTCTTGGAAATCATTGAGAAAACGTTGCCTTTACCCTATTTCTCCCCTTAAATCCAGATATTTGAGCTTTTTTTTTATTCGGGGCAGATTGAAATCACCTGCTTTCTGCATACACACGTGATGCTTTCGTGTAGCCAAAAACCAGACTGCAAATTGGTCCCCCATTGTGTGTACTTTTCTGGTGCCAGGGAGTCAAACCCCTTTGTTGTCGACCATATATGCAAAATAACAACTTGTACTTTCATGTATATTAGGGGAAAAAAATATCAATCGGAGGGAATTTCCAGTTCTCCCACTTTGAAAAATCCACCTCGATCTATGAATAAACTCTGGGTCATACATTTTGATTTTAGTTACAAAGCGCTCATCCTTAGCTACACATCATTTGAAATCGTGAATATTTTCCTATTTTTTTAAGCTGTGATTATTACAATTTAAATTTTGTTGTATACTTAAATTTTATTTCTTGTGAATAATTAAGAAAAATTGAGTCGTAAAATCGTGTTAGTCAAAATAGTGTACCTAGGTCAAATCAATTGACGTGCTCGTTCATAAAAATATATAATAAAATTATTTCACAGCTTAATAAAAGTGTTATATTTACTTAGTTGGAAATATTTTTTTTTGTTAGCATCACCTTATGATCAAAGTAATTAACACTAACGTTAATGATTGTTAATTTTTATTTTTTGTATAATACTGAAAAGTAAATCGTTATAGTGGAAATTAAATGCTTTTATTAGTGCATAAAGTATATTTTTCTTTGGTAAGTTTTATTTTTTTTGAACGAATTGGAAATAAAAGATAAATTGTAGCAATTGACGATAACTGATTTCTTGACACGTGTATGTGCAATAATCGTAGGATTGAGATTATAGTTTTGGCAAATGTGAAGTATATTTATTACCTATTCAAAGTTTCTGAAATAAAAAGATTTAGTGTGAACGATTTTCTTTGTATTTTTTTACGTACCATAAATGTGACAGCGAGACGACATGTGATTGACTATTCACATATGTGTAGGATGCATAAAGTAATTCTTATTACAAATTGAAACTATTTTCTTACTTTAATTTTGTATTGTGCTTCGTTAAATGTTCCACATTTGAATTGTCTAAAGACGGAATAAAAACCATTTGATATACGTTCAAAGTGACCCCACCTTTGAATTATGATTGATGAAGTGATATATAGATATATTTTAGGATCAAATGAGCTCATTTATTTCACCGATTTCCTTTTTTGATTATTTTTTCGTATGTTTTTTTGATGAATGAAAAATTGATGTGTAATTTTGGAGTTGAAAATTAATTTATTTTTTTCTCTTTTTTTCAGATATCTGCACAAGTCTAAAGAAGTTACTACCAACATCAATAAATTGCGCAAATCTAACACAACAAAAAATCTTGTATAAAACCAAATCAAACAAAACAAGGCATATATTTTGTAAACGGCTTTTGCTTCACACCCGGCTAAGCAAAGACAATGCAACAATCTGTCTTTGTAATTACCCTAACGCAAGCCTAAAAACCTAATTGTTGTCCTGAACCCGTATAAAATCTGCTTCAGTTTGGCTTTTATGAATTCAGCTTGATTACCCAAAATCACCCCATATCCAATCCCTCTACGCCTAATATTTACCAAATACACAAAGGCTTTTGCTGTATGGACAAATATTGGACACGTAAATAAAAAATAAAATCAACAAGTTAAAAATTAACTTAAAAAAAAGGCAGTGGTGATAAAAATTATTTTGATAAAATTGGAACAATTTATTAAGATACATAGTTATCGAAGTGTTTTCTCGTCGTAATTGTTAAGTCTAACTTTCAAACTACCGAAAAATACAAAATCCTACTACTAGTCTTTACATGCCATATATAAATCAACCGCGTCTGGAATTGTGTTTTATATTTCACTGAGTGATCAAGAAGTTTATTTGTGATTTTGGAAATCATCAAAGTTTCTCAACTAATTAAAATATGAAAATAATACTAATGTTATCATAAAATATTAAAAAAATATATATATATTTATAATACTGAAGATTTAAAAGCAGGCGAATTTTGACGAAATTAGTGACATATTATAAATTTGCAACAGCAACAATATATAAACGAAACAAAATGGCGATGGTTAACATGAATAATCTATTGAATGGAAAGGACTCCCGCTGGTTACAATTGGAGGTTTGCCGAGAATTTCAACGGCAGAAATGTTCTCGTCCAGATACTGAATGCAAATTCGCACATCCACCAGCCAATGTCGAGGTGCAGAATGGCCGCGTCACTGCTTGCTACGACAGTATTAAGGTTAGTAAAATGCCTTCTTTTTCTCCTCTTTTCGTTATTACCTTGGTGATCCTTAAATTTTACGGTAATATCGTCAGAGATAACGACGACACATTTTCCTCTGAATGAAATTTTATATTGCCTCATGCTTGTAAAAAACTGTTTCATTTTCTGTGGAGTGGAAACAAACTTTCAACTATTCATCCACGGTGGATATTCTAAAAAAAAATCCAACATAACACTTAGTTTTATGCACTTTCGACCCTTTTTTAATTGCACTTTAAAAAAGTGTTTAGTCCAAGAATAGGCGTAAGAAACGCAAGTTGAGCAATTATAGCTTATTTTAGGTAATATTTGCTTAAGGAAAATTTGGCATTTTGCCTATTTATAACCTATCGTAATGCGCAGAATTGAGGACTCACGAAAAAATTTCCGACATCAATACCTTTGTTGTGTAATTTTTTACAGAATAGTAAGCGGGTTCTTTGCTACATCCTTTACAACAAGAAGCCATTTACTACGCCGTAACACCATTTTATTGGTATATTTCCAAATATCATACAATCTAGCACTTAAATTTTGAAAAAAAATATCCTATAGCGATTAAAATCGAAAGAAATATCCAAGTTCTTTAACAACTTCTCATATAAATCTTGGAAATTGGCATATAAAATTTTCAACTTTACCTACTAATTCCTAAAAGGTACTATCAGAACCCAGTTAACTGGAATACAAACTATTAAAATACCCAATTAGTTACCCAAAGTGGATGAACTTTGCTATTTTACTTGCTTTGATTGCTTATAACCCAAAATAGGAAACTGGGGAGAAGTAAATGGATCCACCAAATTATGGACACTAAAAGCACCAAGCAATTCAAAAGTATTGAATTTTTTTTGAAGAGAGACCAAAAATTATTGTAATTTGTGAGTCTTTGAGACTTGAATCCTCACTTATCCTAGAGGATGAACTGTGCTGCTTTGTAATTGGTCTAAAATCTTATTACAGTAGAATAGAAAATGGGAGAGAAGTAAGTGGGTCTATTTAGTTATGGAATACTAGTCATTAGACAAGCCAAGTGATCCAAAAGTGTTCAACTTTTTAGAGGGGGGAGCCAAAATTATCATAGTTTAGGGTATCTTTGAGACATGAACCCTCATTGATCTTAGCTGTTTATGCAATTTTCTCTCATAGGAAATTACTTGCTGAGATATTTTATTTTAGTATAAACAATAGATAATCGTAGTACGCAAAATTGGCATCTTGAGGCTTGATGATTCTTTTCGTTTTCGTACTTTTCGATTTACGATGCGTTCCACTAAGCGACCACATTACTTACACTAACGGCCAATATTTTTCATTTTCCTCTAATTTGCGATCGTTATAGGTCAATTTCGCATCGCCCATTTCGACCCAGCTTTTCAAAAGGGTTGTGAGCATTGTGTGTAGTTGTGTGAGCAAAATTACGCATTAGCGTACAATGACGTCATAAATCATATGTTCATTCCAAAATGGATGCAAAATTGGGTATTTTGGAGGTTGTAAACATTGTGGTCACTTAGCGAAACGCATCCAAAAACATGTACATTTTTAGTGCGATTTTCGAAGGGTTCATTTAGGGCCTCTTTCGAGGAGTACCCATAACGTGATGGATTCATTTGTCCTCCTTTTATATATGTTATTACATCAATTATATAAAAACATAGTAATGTCTATTCACTTTGGACTTTTATGTAAGTGTTTTATTGGTTTATTCTTTCAGCTTAATGAGTCCTGGTAAACAAATGCTAAGCAAAGTAGTACTTATTGACTTCTTTTTAAATTTTACCGGTTTTCAATTAACTATGAAACATCGAATAATTATAGGAAAAATTTGCAAAAAATCTTCAAAAAGATGCCTTTCACTATGTGACCAAAAAGTTTTTTGTTGATGAATATAACAAAAATTTAAATTTATAAAAACCTTACACTTTTCCTCAACTAATAACTCATCGTACTTTACCTTGATACCATCCGTAATTTATGACTGGTATTTCCGGGAAGATTTCTTGCGGTCACGTAAAATTTAAATTTAAATATAAATTCTGAATATATTTTTACATGATGAAGGTGCAAGATAATGCGCTATATAAATATCAACAATTCATTTTTATTTGAAGACTTTTCTTTTATGCGTATGGAACCATTTTAATACGACTCGTTGATTACACTTGTGCCATTGTGTGAATACCCAGTGGCTTTAAGTATAGTCTTGAATATTTGAAAACAATGCTATTTATTTTTTTGAGTAATTTGAAAAACGTTTTTTCTTCCTTTGTGCGTATATATGGAGAGATATAGCCATTCAGATTGTAGGGTTTTTAAAAGCAGCTTTATTTGTAGGAAAAAGTCTTACTCTTGACTTATAATTTAGGTTATTGTCTTGTCGTCGAGGAAAATCGCACGTCTATCTGTTAAAATAAATGTCGTCTGTTTTGAACATTTGCTGTTCTTTGTTTTGAATTAAGTTAAATTAGTAAAATGTTACATTGGAGCGACGACGACTGCTATCGTGATTGATTCGTATTTCGTAAGTGAGCTTCTGCTAAATTAATGTAGTGAAAATCGATTTCAACTGTTGGCAAAATTAAAATGAACATTTTCTCCACACAAGTAGTAGTGACTACAATAAATAAACTATTTAGTTTTACCACCTTTTCTGTTGGTGATGCGGGTGGCGGTATTTCGCTGCTTCATGTTAGAGTTTGTTGGATAATTAGTTTTCTCTTAACTTAGAATTGCTTTTGTGCGATTTTCCTTCCTATTTTCCTATTGGTTTTGGTGTGAAGGAATAAGAAAAACATTACTAACTTGATAGAGTAATATGTTATAAGAGTTTATTGGCCCGCGAAAGCACAAAAGACACCGCTTTTAACACCACCGCTATTAAAACTTGAAGTTTTCCGCATTTCCTATGAACCTAAACGTATACATATCGAACTCAGCGAATCATTTACATTAACGCTGAACTGCACAAGTTTCGAAAACGTCTAAATGTTTTTAGTTGGACAGGTGAAATTCGCAAATTGCGAAACAAAGAAAACTAAATTAATTATTCACGAAACAAGTTTGAATCGATATGAATTTCACATTAGATCTGTAAATTTATTAACAACACTTTTATATATTTTTTGAATCGTCAAAAGTGTTTTTAACTTTTACAACTGTAAATCAAAACGGTCCCCATAAAATAAAACAATAATTCTCAGTCTATTTATCAACTAAACTTCCATTGATTGATGCCAAAAAACGATTTTGAAAAACTCCACCTGTCAGATATTATATTTAAAGTTCTTAAAATATGATTTTAAAAATAAATTCAACAAAAAAATATTTTCTTTACTGATATTAATGTTTGTTTGAATGCAGTTGACGAAAGAAAATATTTGAGACATTTTGATTTCTTTACTAAATAATGGGGAGGCATCTTTTATCAACGAGATTCTTTGATATAAAGCGTATCTTATAGTTAATGGGATGGAATCTATTTAATTGGGGCACATCAGGGCCAGACTTATTTGTCCCGATTAAGAGGGTGTCCTATTAAAGCGAATTTCAACAGACTAATTCGATAGAGACAAGAATTAAGTAATAACGATAAAAGTGACGATTCCAGTTTTTAATTTTTCAATGTTAAATAGACATTTTCTTCAAGCCAAATTCATTTTTTAATCTTTTCTTACATAAACTGTTTAAATATCCCTCAAATGATTAATAATTATATTCATTTTTCGGTTCAAATATTTTTATTACATTTTCATTTTTATAAACGAGCCACAATGAAATAGTTTTCATAATCGATTTTTCTGCTAAAGTATATTAATTCAATGGTTTTTCACTGCGGATTTATTTCAATCTATTGTCAAGTTAATATTTTTGTTGTAAACTTTTTTTGATCAAAAAATTTTTTTACATAAAATTACATTTCATTGAAATTGTTACCTGTCATTAGTCAAGTAAAATAACATTGATAGGTAGTTGATTGTATAGAGTTCAACTTCGAAAAATATCTGTTTTTATATAACATTGGAACAACAAATTTCAATTATGGGTACCTACCGTAAATCTTTTATTTTTTTTGTTTTTCCCAGTGGCAGATTTCTGTATGCTAATTGGTAATTTTACCCCAAATTTTTCAACCTTGGTTACCTATTAAGACTTAGGATTCCAAATATTTTCTCTATTTTCCTGGATGATTCTTGTTTTACTATTGACATGTCAACATGATTTTTATTTGGTACTTTAGTTCTTAGTCTTTGAGGACTTATAATTTTGATTTATACCGGTCGCATTTTAGTCGAAGTAAAATTAAAAACTATTAACTAAATCAAATATATCACTTACAAGAGATGGCATCACGTATGACGTTTTTTTTTTTTTTTGGGATGTTATACCAATAGTTTGCATCAATTCCAGCCATTTGGACTGTAAGTATGTGGTCACCCTTAAAATGTTTTTAAATTGTTATTTTATCGTAACTTTATAACTACAAAGGTTTTTAGCGACTCAAGAGTTAATAAAAATCCGTAATTGAGAAATATCGAAAATTTCCTCTATACAAGGATCAAAGCCAACATCTATCAAATTTGGAGTGATCACTTTGACCACTCGGCCACCGGTAGTCTCCTTAGAAACTGATTTGTTGATTATCATGATGCTTAAATTGCAAGTCCAATGAAAAGTTAACTAAATAAATAGCAGCAAACATAAACTTTGCTAATTTTTTATTCAATCTAGAAAACCTAAACTCTAAAGTATTTTTAAGAAACTATTAAAAAAATCATTCAATTTAAACTCTATTAGTATTAGATTACCTTTAGACCGACCGTACACTGTAGCAAACAATCATCCTCAAACGAAAATTTTTTTTGGAACAGGCAGATATATCAGAAAATGTATTGAAGTAGTGGAGGAAGTCGAACTTATTCTGGGGATGTGTTCGATACATAAAATTGCTTGCTATAATTATACTTATAATTATACTTTGCTTATCGTTGTTTATTAACGTATTGTTCACCACAAACAAAGAAGTCAAAAGAGTACAATTTCATAATTATCTGTTTTATATTATTAATAACCATTCGATAAGTATTAGAAATTTGATAACTATTTAGTTATTATCTGTAAAATAACCATTTGAACTAGCATTAGCGACCAGATGCCCGGGAATGTATGTGCGGTCTTATTCACTACTGCAATGCATTATCTGTCAATTCCTAAGAAAAATTTCGTACAAGGATGATTGATTACTACAGTGTGCAACCGGCCTTAGTAACTTTGATAATATATTTCCGACTTACGTTTGTTTAGTGAACCAAACTTGTTTAGTGTTTAGTAACCTCAACGAATTAAAATCAGTTACTAAGCAAGAAAAATAATTGCATTAATTCAAGAGATTGGTATGAAAAAAAATTTGAGGAAATAGTCATTTTAGTTAAAATTCCTTTACCTCTGGAAATGAACGGAAATCTTTTTTTATTCTTGTTTTTATTTATTAAAAAAAGTATATTGTAATTGGTGTTTTTCAGTCGACAATTAATAATTAGTGTTTCAATTTCTTATAGAAATTGTGTAGTAGGAGTTTTTGTTGAAGAACCTAGCGTCGATAACGATGTTTTTATTACCGACATCAGAAAGTGGTTCGTATTGCTATTGTTTATTGAAAACCAATGCAAGTTTGTGATGAACCTTTTGTTCTTTTGTTAAGTGTAACATTTGCTCTTTGGAAAATTCATCGATAATAAGCTTGCATTCAGATTGTTGCAATAGTTTGTAAGCACTGAACCCAACACTGGCATTAATAAAATAATATTGTTACATTACGTTGTTAATGCATGGAGATTACATCGTGAAGTTGAATATTATGGAAAGTAGAGGAGAATGTTTGTTAAAGTCGGTACCGAGGCACTTGTGGCTGTGAAAGTTGCCGCAGAGTTAGTGACCAGGCGCCCACTTCATCCACCAGGCAACAGTCCTCACCCACATATCCATATTAACAGAATCTAGCTCGAATTATACATTTAAATATTTGTCTCTTTCACTTTAAACGAAACTGCATTGCTTCATACGGGGACGTACATATATGGAAAACGAGCGTTTAACGTTCCTTTTCAATAGATCTATAAAATTTCATTCCAAATAGGCACTGCTTTTATTTCTTCGAATCTCTGATTTATTATCGTCGATATTATTATACTCCTATTATATTTACCAATTTCACAACAAAAGTAATTTATTTTTGTACCCACTTTAATTGTCAAAGTGTTAATAAAGCAGTAAAAGTAAGAACAACTCCAAGACTGAAGGCGTTCTACGAAGACCTCTTCATTTGTCCAATCCATAATCATAAATAAAAATATTTATCTTGAAAATTTGAATAAACCAAGTAACTTGTTTTTGAGTATCGTGTTTTGACTGGTTCTTATCCAATATTATTTAAGACGCCTATTCATTCGTCATTATTGCCATAAAAGGCGCCTGTCTGCTAGTACCTATGATTCATGTTTATTTTCATCCGCCTAGCAAACTCGTTAAAATTTAGAAACCGTTTTGCGAAGTGTGATCTCATTTACCAGTTAATTTATGACCTGTTTTAATTGCAGTTATATTATCCGTGCTTAGAAATTCGGTAATTTGATAATAGACGTATCATCATATCGGCTGCTGCGGCGCCACAAACCAAGGTTTCCTTAGATGCGTATTTAATATCACCATGGATCATATATCGTTTGTTTGCCTTTCAAATGGCACTATAACTACTATATTTTCGTAATTACGTGCGGTCGATGAGAAAAATTGATTTCTCTCCACATTTTTCATCGGCCAGAGAAAAATCTTTATTTTAAATACCAAACGGTTAAAAGTTTAGAACTTAAAAATGTTATTTGATTAAAACCAGTTAGAAAATGTTAACCTGTTTTATATCGGTTCTAGTTGTTGCTTTGAAGAAATCGTTACGTTTAGGTGAAATTGACGCAAGTAACACCTTAATAATTATAATTACACATTAAAATGGTCGTAAATTGAACCCACACTCCAACGAGTACTTGAAATGCTTCATATTATTAAATATACATATGAATAATTGAAAATATCCTTGAATGTTAGTTCTTTGAACTCTGTTTTAAATTAAATTCTAATTAAATTTTTATTTTAAATATCACATAATGTGGACTCCTCGTTAAAAATGATGACAAAAGATATGAATAACAAATTATCAACACTAGTTTTGATATACTAATTTCCATCACAAAACACTAAGGACTAATGCTTAACCATTCTTTGTAAGAATTTGAGCTCTCTTTTTTTTTTGCTATTTGCTCATAAACATATTATAGATAACCCAAAAGTGAAGGAACCGTAAGAAATTAAGATTAGTCAAACCTTCAAATTAAATTCCATTTATTTACTAATGTATTTATTCAAATTATTTGGGAATTAATTTCGAATTAGGTATGCAAAACTATCAGAAATTGTTACCTATCCGGCATGAAATCTATAATCCATACGGAGGTTTCATTAATACTTGAATTGGGAACTTGTAATAGTATTTTTTTTTTACTAATCTATCAATGGGTGACATTTTTTTGTGTGAATTTAATTGGAAAAACTTAACTAGGTCAGTTTTTCAGATTTCTATTCTTAATTCTTGGGATGGTCTTATCAATTTGATCATTTTTTTTGTAACTTGTAATTGAATAGGCTGATTTTTTCGTAGAATAAAATAAGAAATGTGACAAGGTTTACAAGTTTACAAGAAAAGTCAGCATTTAATATGTAGATAGTATAAATTCATACTGAAGTTTCTCCTAAAAACGAGTATAGGACGCTTCTGCATATGCATCTGTATATCCCTGTCCTATTTTTTCCTTATTCTTCAGCAGATTGAAAAAAATCGCAAAATTGTTTGTTTTATTTCGAAATTCCGCTAATACATAAGGATATTAAAAGAGATCCCTTAAAGCATTGCTTCCCTTTAGTTACACCCCAGGCTGAGGCCTATGATCTATTCTTCAGTTGATATTATACCGCATTTCACATATAGAGCTTTAGCATTTGTTTTCTTTTGAAAATCTAGTCTTTCGAAAATTCAAATCTAATTAGCAAATCTAAAACAACTTCTTTTAAAATCCAAATGAATTTGACTTTTTCTCAAACAATAAATCCTTCAATTTCACCAGTTTATTGTCGGTCCTTATTCGTAACGGTTTCAGTACATTTAGGGATTCTTTAGAGCTAAAAATTTTAAAATTAATATTTGGGGGTCTGTATAGATTTAAGATTCTCAACATCGATAGAAATTCAATTGTTTATTACACAAATTTCGTACAAAGGAATAGCAATATCTTACAGACCCACCTAAGCGTATGGATGCATAGCGAATGGCGTCTCGTAAATAGATCAAGCTCCTACCTTTGGCTATATCGCTTTTCTTGGAATCATAAGGGAATATCTGGAAAATTAATAAAGCTTTAATTTTCTCGTTATAGATAAACTTCAAATTCAATTCCTGGTAAACCATATCGTTATACTCTTAATTAAATATTATGACGAATTGGAGAAGCTTTAAAACTTAGCCTTGTATTTTTTAGTGCTTTAAGGAAATATTAAGCAATTTTCTCTTAGTTTTCACTATTAAAAATATTTTTTTGTTGAATCTCAATAATTCTACAGTTTTGAGCATAGAAAATTTATACTCAGGAAGTATTCACAAAAGTATATGTTTTGGTTTTGTTTTATAGTTTGTTTAAAATCTTCCGGCCTTGGGATTTGAATTTCGAGCTTTCTGCAACTAACCAAATAGTAAATGCTCGTTCCATTGAATCAAATTTCCGTTAGTAATTTTTAAATGCAACAATCGTTAGAGGATTTGTTTATCTAATTTTTGTCGTTTAAAATTTGAAAAAAGGGACAATAAATCTGAAAGCAAATCCAACGGATTGAATTGTAATATTTAGTTGAAATGTTTAATGTCGTCTCCCGTGACAGTAATTGCTTTTGAATAAAATCGAATAAACGATCATCGATTTTCGACTTAAATTTTGTATAAAAATAAACGCGCTAAATGTCAGTATCGGGAAAATTGCAATCATTCTACGGCATTTGAGCATAAAACTAAAGTCTATATGAGTGTATTTGGTAGGCTGGGGTGCGGTTTTACAGAGATAAGTCCGTAATAGGATTTGAAACAACAGTCGTCATTTTACATTTCAAACTGATCCTATCCAATTCCGACAACAACGGCTTTATATGCTAAACAGTTGAGCATTTATACAATGAAATTCGTATACATATCTATGCTATATTAGGTATATATTTGGATGGGAAACACACGTTAATTCCGAACCTTTTATATTAAAGTTTCGATGTCTGGTTAAATTTCTGACTTTCTCAAACTTAATTTGAGAACTTGTCAACTTTAATATGTTGCATTTTAATGTTTTAAAACTTTAATTTGCCATATATTACAATAATGGTATAACAACTTTGTCATTATTTTTTTTTTGGTATGATTTTAAATTTTCCTTTTCAACACAGTCTTGTTGTTTTAATAAATTCAAATGCAATTATCTTGGCCTTTAATAGTAATAATTTAACTAATTGGACAAAGCAATTTATTGAAATTACTATAGCTAAAGACGAATTAAGCAGTGACTTCATCAGTTGACTCGGTGTAGGTTTTGGCCTAATTTGTGCTTCATAAATTTTGTCACGTATTACTTCTTTTCCTAATTAACTATAATTAGACTTGAAAAAAAGAAACAAAATGCGTATTTTTGTTAAATGTCCATAGAAAAGATTAAGATTTGTATCGTTTGTCTAGTGTAGTATGATTTTTTTCTTCTAAAAGTGTTTTATGTGTAAATCTTTGAAAATTGTCGTTCATTACTCAACAAAATTAAATTATGAGCTCATTTTCGAAGATTGGCTTTTTGACCTAGATTTGGTTTAAAGCTTCCACCTGTTTTATCTCTATTTATAGTAGACGTAACGATTTGTTTGTAAAAACTAAATTGTTCGTGCCTTGTTTCTAACAGGGTTTTTTTTCCGGTGTTTTTCTAATTTTGCTCTTTGGATTTATCTCACCAAAATCGTTTTAATTTTACTTAATAAATGCATCCAAATTTAAATCCCGACAAAGTTAGTTTTACGTGTTTTTTATTGTTTACTTATATATTAGCGATAACTCGCTAGAAATTTCAGAAATTTTGCACTTAAATATTTAATCAGTGTTTAACATATATATACAAAACATTAGTCAAATGAGTACAAGAATATTTTATATTTTTTTTCTTAGAAATGAAATTAATATTTTATTTGTTAAAAAAAATTAAACACTTTTTTACCATTTCAAAAGCTCTACATTTTAGATTTAAAAAATCAATCATCTTCAAACGAAGTTCTATTTTTAAAGTCCTTTAATCTGCAAATCCAGAAAAAAGAAACACCCGGTTTTAAGTATTGAAACAAAATTCGCAATTCTTTTCATATGAAAGATTATAAGCGTTATTGTGTTTTGGAGAATATAGAGATGAAATCTGTTGAAATAAAACTTTAACGGTTCCTCCCTTGGAGCTATTTGACAAAAACATGAGAATCAAAATATTTAAACTAAATAGAAACCGATATAGCTTCAAAAGTAAATTTGTTTTAAACCTCAAACCGAGTTTTCAAAGAATAAACAAATATTGCCAGTTGAAAATAAAAAATTAAAATAAAATAAAAAGGGAGCTTTTTTAATAGCTTAATAGGATAACATTTCAATTCAATAAGCTTTACATGTTGAAAATTTGTTTAATTCAGCGTTATTTTGCTGTTTAAATATATTTAGAAGAAAGTTTTTTTTTCTAGTCTTTATCATTTCAAGAATAACTCCCCAACTTTTTCGAAAATTTGGTATCATAATAAGATATTGCATTCCAAATTATTTGCGAGATAATGTAATAGGTTTTACGAAAGGTTTGTACCGATTTCAAAAGAAAATTGACTCGTAACATTAAATTATGATTTATTATTGTTAAATTATATAGCTACTCTGTTCTATAACCTTTCTAGATCCCCCAGATAACCTGCGAATTTTGAAATCGCTTAGATTAAACAATGAAAATTCAGATTTTTCTTTATCCTATCTAACGAAAATCGGCACGAACTTTCTGAACTGTATAACGCAAAAAAATTTTCAACGTATTTTTTATGTTTGGAAGAAAAACATAAGTAATAAAACAAATTTAAAATTATAACTGTAAATAGTTGATTATTTGGGCCATCTTTCTGTAAAATTTCAAGTCGATTGGGAGCTCATTAACGGAGGAAAAAGATCGTAAAGTTGCTTAGTTTTTAACTACTTACTACAGTATAAACGTACAAATTTATGCATAATCGCAATCAACTCGTGATAGCTTTTTTCTTAGAATTGAACTATTTTTGGAAAATTAGCAATGCATTTTTTAAAATATTCTGCCTCGATCAATACCAAAGTCATCAACTTTTGGGAGTTTTTCAGCAAAAAAATTCAACCAAAATAAAGATAAGCCGAGTGCATAAAAATATTACAGAAATATCTAAAACGTCAACTTATAAGCTTCGGAAAATCCACCTTATTTTCTTCATAACTCCCCACTGCATTTCTCACCTTAAGGAATGTCTTTTTTGAAGCCGGGAACTAGACCGATTTTGATGAAATTTGATCCGTTTTAATTTTTATGATAGCTTTTGGACTCTGAATTAGGATTTTCAAGACTGAATGAATTAATTTCAGCGTTTTTCAAACACAAAACATTCCAAAAGTGTTCATTTTTAAATTATCTGTAGTTAAGTGTTCAGAAGATTTCATATTAAAATGCATCAAATTTTATCAAAATTCGTTCGGCGTTGATGAACAATAGATTCACTTGAACTGTAATGCCGTAATATTTAAGATATTTTTCTATAGAGAACAGACGAAGTTTGCGGTATTAAGTAGTTAAAGAAGAAAAAAATTTATTGAAATAAAATGTCCATGAAGTAATTATTTTATTTCATACTGTTTTTATCTTTAAGTACCAACAATTGGTTTTTTGTATAACTCAACATTTACAATGTTTTCCTTTTCTTTTGGTGGAAAAAGACTTACGACAATGAGTTATGCATCTCCAATTTTATTTACACGAATATTGTTTAATTCAAGCGTTGTATTATTAACTTCATTGTTATATAATGATTTGATTCATTTTGAATTAACTATATCAAGTTTTCAACTTTGAGCGAAGAAAAGTTAGTTAATTGTTATACACTTGTACATACATATAAAGTTAAGATGATCAATTTATTACGGTTAGCTCTACTGTTATACGTTTAAATAACGAAACATTGGTTAACTATACAATTTACTATTAAAATAGATTTATGATCTTATTATTATTAATAAATTTGAATCAAATGAATTTATAAGCCAACGAATCTTCTATCTAATTAATTAATGATTGTTTTTGTGGTGCGGGTGTTAAATCTGCGGTGTTACGTAGGATTTTTGAGACAATGAATAAATGTGGGCGTAATATGTTTGGTCTTGAGATGATGTCATTAGTTGAGTACTAATTTTTCTGATTACAAAAACGATAAATTTCAAGATTCATGTCAAAATGTAATTAGAAAAAAACTTTCAACAATTGTTTTCAAGCTTCAGATCTTATTGGATAAAAACCCTTTTTTTTAAAATGTATGAGTATTATCGGTACAACGTATTAAGATAAAGGAATTGAAGAAATATACGTCGTAAATATTTCACGGGTTCAACTTGTCGAGGATTATATCAAAGAGTAGAAATAAATTTTCATACGTGCAACTCTAAGACTTCTAGTTTCTATTTGAATGTATATATGCACTGTATGCATAAGAAGTTATATTTCATCTTTGTTTATTATCGCTTGAAAACAAGGAAACAAATGTAAATGTGTTCAATATTTATCTTAATAAATATTTATTTTCACAATTCCATTTGGAAGAAATTGGGAGAAATTCGAGTAATATGTTTGATATTCTTGATCCTTCAAAATAAATGAGAATATTTATCAATCTCATGCAAAGTTTCGGCTTCATTGTTTTGATTTAGTTAATATTTTCTGTTTTTATTAAAGTAAATGAAATATATTCTCATATGAACCAGAAAAGTTCTTTGAAGTAATAAATTAATAAGGAAATAATTTATTTCCTCTTTGTCTTGATTTACTTGACATTGTAAGCATATTTTCTCGAAAAATTTATTTCTTCTGAAACAAGGTATATAATTATGTTAATGTTTGAAAAAGTTTTAAACAAAATTATCCATCTATTTTCAATTGAATTTTCTTCAAATACCAATTTTATCATTTTAGTAAAATTAAATTATTTTTTCATTATAAATTATCAATTCAAGTAAACATACTAAAGCCTCCATCTTACGGTAATTAATGTGATTTGTTATGGTAATTTGGTACTGATGTGCGATCTTGTGAAATACTTTTTGGCACCGAACGAAAGAATACGGTTGAAAGTTTTAATTGTTTTCTTTGAAGTTTAACAAAGATATACACACATTGTTTAGTTTGTATTGGTAATTTATGAGAAAATGATTGATTTTTTACCATATTAATTATAGCTTTTCTGGCCGTAATTATTTTCTTGTAAATTGTTTTCTGTTACATTATATTAATCGTTATCTTCATTTCGAAAATATTTAAGACCCTTGAAATTGTTCGATTGTTGAATTCGTGATTATTTCAATTTCGCTCATACAATTCAATTAGCATCATAAAACATTACGTCATGTTATTTCCTTGTTCTTTGATAACACCTACGTTCAACGTTTTACTGTTTACTAACTAATTTCCAATTATTTTCTTGTACTTTTTTATGTAATCATCTTTTTAACGATAAACGATTTGTTGAAGTCGCTAGGTATTATCTAAATGATTGACAGACTAATTATTATGGCTTTACATACATTAAACTTTTATCATTAGCTTAGTCAACTCGGGTTTTTTTTATTCATCGAATTACAATCATATATTTTTTTAAATCATAATATTTTCATTTTCATTGATCAATAATGATTGATTATTTGTGGTGGGAACTAGTTGAGGTCGGGGAATATACGATAAATCATTTCATCAACTATCTGTCAATTAATTCATAAAAATATAAGTAAAATAAAAAACTTTATATATATAAGTTAAGAAGTTGAATTTTTAGTCTTTGTGTTATATCAAAAGTAAAAATATTAGAGAAAATAAATATTATAATTCTGTTCTATTAGCTTGAATTCTGAAATTCTTCTTCCATTTTACAAGATTGAAAAAATTGGTTATTTAAATTATATAAATAAATAAATTCAAAATTCAAAAATACTTATCACTCAACAAATCATTTGCTGTGCAATAAGGACTTTACCGTTGTCTTTTTTACAAGGGAAAGCTAGGAAAAACTTTTATTATTGCACTAAGGGATTTAATTCTTCTCTATGCGCGTTCTACGAGTATTTATCCTCATTTGTAATTTATATTTAATTTGACAATGGGATTATTGTTTCCTAAAAGTAAACCTAGAAAATTAACAAAGAAGCACTTAACTAATTCCAAAATCACTGGTTAAACTGTGGAAACCTTTCTAACGGCATCACCAGTAGGCATTGTTTACTTAAGTAGTGAATGAAAATATTATTCATTAAGCATTTTCTATAAATATCAAAATAATATTTAACTAGTTATGGTTACTTTCATGACGATATTGTAATTTCGAAAAAATTCGTTCTGGTCACAAAAAGGTATTCTCTAATGACTATCTATCTAACTTGATAGTTATTACACCCAATAGTAATCACATAGAGCTTTAAAGCTTTAAAATGATAATTTTGACAGTTTTGAACTTTGAAGTCTACAGAAAGTTTAAAGGGTAATTTTGAAGTAATGTTTAGTGATTCGATGAAAAGAAATTGAAGTCAAGGGTTTTAACAAAGTCGCTATCTTCTGAAATTTCCTCAACATGAAAAACTGATTTTTCTGTTTAGAACTGTTCAATTATTTTATCTTGATCTAGTATACTTAATGGAAAAATATTCGACAGTAATAAAATTGTTTATCTAATTCAGCGGTTGTCAAAGAGGTAGTTCGTGGACTACTAGTGGTCCGCAGAGAACTGTGAAATACACTTATTATAATATACTAGTAACTTACCGTGAAACATTTACAGTCTAACATTGATACAACTGACTTATTATTTCCCGTGAAATATTCACGGCTTATTACTGGCACAATTGGGGAATAGTAAAACTTTGTAATTGAATGATATCAAATTAACTGTTGAAATCATAACAAAATCAGTCAGTAGTTCAAATTTGAGACTATCATTGTATTTCATTCAAACGTTTGTGCTTACAATATTTGTTGTCCATCTTTGCCGACATACATATAAACGTATGGATATTATTATTTGGGTGAAAAATGTTGGCTATCACTGATATAATTGATCGGTTAAATTCAACACTTTGGTAGTGTTTCTTATCCTTTTAAGTGATTCGCACCTCTTTGAATCTGAATATAGGTTTCCGCACCCCATTGAATTTTTTTTTAGTTTAGAAAAATATTTTTTTTTGCGAAATTTACCATCAAAATTTTTTTGATTTATATTATTAATGCGAAACATTGCTCTATGGTTTATACCTAGCAGAACTGGTCTATACCTACCATATAAAAGGAGTCTATTTTTAAATGGTAAATTTGAGTTTTCAAAATAATTTTTATATGAAAACATATATTGTAAACACTTTAAAAATTCGGTACTAAATTTTTCTTCTAATCGCAGTAGGTACCTTCTTTTGAGTAAATAGTTTCATCAAAAAAAAAAAAATATATTTATTATTTCCAATAAAATTGTATGGTTTGTTATTTTTCGAATAATTAACGTTAAAACTAGCGATAGTAGTATTGTAAACTTTCATTTTTTGTTGAAAAGGCAGAAGCATTATATTGGACCAAAAAATTTAATCAATTCTGCCACCATGAATTAATTTTTTAAATTAAACATGAGCATGATTTTTTTTGCATAATTCAATTTAATAATCATATTCCATTTTTATCTCACATGAAATGTTATATTTTTCATTTGTTAATGTAATCGGATTTATGGAATACTGGTGTGTTTTAAAAAATAAATGCATAATTCGTGTTACTTTTTCAAACGTTTACAATACTATTTTCCTAGTAATTCAGATACGTAATATTATTCTTTGTGTTGCATTTGAAAATTGTTTGCCAGTAATTTTCTTTTTTAATTAAAAGTTGGTTATTCTTTCAATTGTAATTGTGGTTTAATAAATTGTAAATTACCTTTTGTTCGTCGAATTGAGATGATTATGTTGAGGAAAATATTTGTATATCGTTTAAATAACGAATGGGGGGAGAGTGGTACGAGTTAAATGATGGGAGAACATTGAGGATATAGTACGTACAGTGTACAGTATGTCGCTCAACTATTGTCATTTTTGTAGAGCGTCGCGGCGCCACTAGTTGCTGCGAAGCTGCAAGTGACAGTCTGGCGGGCGTCGCAAACACCCTTATCCTCCGGGAACCCTCTTTGCCTCCACCAACCCTTGTACAACATCGACCGTTAGTTAAAACCGCTCTTCAGCCTTCAATAGCACACGGTTCGCCACACTCTATTCCTGTTTACCTGCAGCTTCTTTCTACGATTTTTTAAGCATTTTTTTCCTAGCTTTTCTTTGAATACGGTTTTGCGTACCTCGTTTTCTTTTGTTTGTTGAGATAGATAAAAAAAAGGGAAGATCATGAAACTTCACGGCTTGTTGGTGTAGTGATGGTCACATAAAGCCAGATATACCACGTACATAAAAACGAGTGTGAATGCACTTGATTAAAATAGAGGATTTTTTTTTGTTCATTCTTCGTTCCTTAACTTGAATACTGCTTTTCAATTATCTCAAGCAGTTGAAAAAAGATTCCTTTTATAATCAAAGTTAATTTTACTTGCATATCATTTTGAAAAATCACAATGACACTCCTCGTACCTCTCTTTATTGGCTGAGAGCAAACAAAATTTCATTTGTAAATATTCAATTCACGTATTAACTTGAGATTTATGAAGATTTAATTAGAAAATGATGCAAAGTTAGTTCACTAATTTCGTTAGAGTAATTTGAAGGAACACAGATATTACGGAAACAGAGTTTCATTAATTTGATTACATATATACCGAGCTACTATATCTATAGGTATAATATTTAACAGAGCAAACAATAAAAACACTTTCTTCAAATTACAAAAAAAATCAATATAGCAAAGTTTATTTTTTCACTTCTACACTTCTTTTTTTCCGTTTTGTTAAGTGTTTCTTAAGAAAAAAAAGTTTCAATTTTTTTTCGATCAAAGTTATCATTCATTGTATAATATACCTGATTTTTTCAGTGCTTTATAACAATGCGTATTTCTAAGAAATTTCCGTTTTTTTGATTTGATCAGTTGCTATCTGAAAAAAAATTGTTTTTTTTTTCACGAAATACACGATTTCATACCTCCAAATGTAGACTTGCAAAAAAAAAATAAGAAGATAGATATTTCTATAAAAGGTATAACATTAAAAAACGCGAAAAAATTAAATCCCAGCATTTCATGACTTTCCCAAACGTATATTGATAAAATTGATTTTAAGAAGAAACATTTAACAATAGTACAAAAAAAAAGTATCTTTCGTCAACTGAAGTTTGATGATTACTGTAGACTAGACTTTTTGGTACATTTCCGTCTATTTTTAGAGATCACTTAGGGGTTAAAAACTGCACAAAGGGAAAACACATTTTTATCAAATACAACCTAATGATAATGTAATGAACAATAATAAGAAAGAAGTCGAGTATTCAAGGTAACCGGTAGGTGTTGGGCTCGATCCTCGAATTGAACCAATTTTCGCATTCCCCGAATACGGATTTTTATTTACCCTAGAGTCCCTAAAGACCTTATTGGTTGTACCGGAAAAGAATATCGTTTTTTCAATTTACAATTAAAACAAAAAATTTTGTTACAACTATTGATTTTAAATCAATGATATATTCAGCCTCAATAGTATCAACGTTTTGACATCTAGTATGCAAACTTTGAATACCATATTAGTAAAAATCAATTGATTAACAAGGAAAATATCAAAAAACTACATTTAGAACATCATTTAAGTTTTCAATCTTGTTACCACTTAGTAAATGTGGTCACGAATGAAATAAATAAAAATCCGATGATATAACTTTGGACGATTATAGTGGGTACGGCAATATCACCTCATCCTTGATTAATTAGTTTTTTCCAGGGCTTTTTTCTGCAAAGAGGTCTTGAATTACCGTGTTGCAGCAAAGAATTTTATTTGTTAACAGTTTTTGGACACTTTCGGGTATTTGGCCGACCAATTAAGATTGAGTTGAATTATTTTACACCTTTTCGACTTTCGGTATACATTTGGGACTATTTCTCCCGTTAACTGTTTATTGGTTAAATTTTTTGTCATATTTCGTTGGTATCAGTTGAAGAAATTAAAATTGTCGATATTAAAATTAAAAAAACCCCATTTGGCATTAATGAACATCTAATGCACTTAGAAAAATATTGAAAATGTTTTGAGTAACAACTTTGCGTTGCTATCCTGTGTTACTCGATGAGCATACAATACTAAATTTATATTCTTTCGGGTTTTTGGTCCTACTATTTCAATATAGATTTCAAAATTGATAAACTACTCTAAGCATATATTGTCTTTAATGCTACTTTGAAATAATCTATAAGCAAATAATTGACAATTGTATGACTATTGCTTTAAAAACGACATTTTTTCCGTACTTCCTAATATATAGCGACAATAAATAACAGTTGAAAAAATAGAGAAAAAAATAATAATTAAAAAATAGTTATAATATAAATAAAATAATATATCATAATAGTAGATTTTTTTGTAAACTTTTAAATGAAGAAAGTTTAAGTTAATGTATCCTTTTTAGTATTAGCTAAAAATCCAAATTTTTACCTTTTTTATCTGACAAGTCGATAAAAACGTCACCTTAAAAGTAAAGAAAAACTTATTATTATACCCGATTTACTCGATTGAAAAGCATTTAAAACCAAACACTTAAACCGTTCAAGAATATGAAATAATTTAATTTTTTCCATACTTAAATTCTCACATTATATTTAACAAGATTGGGTAAAGGTGAAAAGTCAAGAGTCGGGATTTCATTGTCCCAAGGCAATATTAAAAAAAAACTTTTGATATTTCGACATGGTTTATATATACCTACTCTCATAAAATATACTATTCCTTCAGTCTCGACACATTTCCTTGGCAAGTTTTCTTTGTTTGAACTTTTCCTCCCTTATGCGAGTGCACCCTTTAATTGACTATTATACATTCACCCATAAACGATCACGCGATTTTAGTATTCCGGCAACACATTAAAAGAATTGGAAATCGTATTTATTTGTTTGTGTCCCGTTTTTCATTATGATTGGCGTCCGATTGTTACACCCACGCCAATGTGGCATGATAATTGCAAATTAGTTTGAACTGTGGCGAACGGTGAAATTAAGTTTTGATTCTGCGAAAAATTGATAAGGAAACCTTCAAATGCTTTCTGTTCGCTTTCCCTGTGAAATAGTGCCGTGACCTATTTTATATTTTACGATCCTCAAAGCCATATAATCATTGATGTTATCATATGCAGCTTTCCGTCATAGCGTGCCTCAAAGCCTAATAAAATTGAATTAATTTGCTTCAAGTGCACTTATATATACATCTACCGATATTTTGGCTTTATGAATTTTACGTAAACGATTTTTCTTTTTTATTTGCCTTAAAATATTCAATTTATTTAACTCAATTTTATATGTATCGTATATACTATATACCATTTTGAAATTCATGTTGGAACTACGCTAAACAAAAATAATAAATTTAATTCAGAAATAAAATCGCTAGAGAAATGAATTGTGCTCTATAAATTTCATTGGAATAAAATATTCATTCGTTTTCAGTAAAATTTAGTATTATGTACATACTATTTTGTTTAGTTTCTCTGCAACTTCAAGATCGTTTTGGATCATTAGTTATTTTTTATTGTTGCTTTTTGATTGCTAAGATCTTTAGCGGCCCTAGGGCTTAAAAATCGTTAACCGAGAAATACTGAAAGTTAACCCGTTATGAGATTTGAACCTTATGCTTTCCGGTTTTGGAGCGGACACTTTGACCACTCGGCCACCGGTGGGCATATAAAGAACTTATATCTGAAATTATAAACAGTTTTAAAATTATTAGACTTAGGTGAATTAAGGGTAGATAATTTCATTTAGTTTCCATGCAAATACTTTGTTCTATTTTACAAGATTATAACGATTTTTTTATAATACCTGCTATGTGTTTTCTAAAAACAGTCAAGGTATTTTCCTAATGTAGGGTTTATAAAAATCCGTCCACTGAAAATAGTGACCACCTTGACCTCTTGTCCACCAGTTTACCAGTGTCCACCTTTTATATAGTGATGTATATGAAATGATAGTAACAAAAGACAAAGGATAATAAACAACACAAGGACTAGTGCCTTATGTAAAGCACTCTTTTGTCTTGGGGTTGAGAAATCAGTCCTAAAGATGGAAGAACTCATCAGCAAAAGCAACTCATCATGGCGTTATTTGTTATGATGATTGTATTCTTCAGCGTAAGAGGTATAAAAAAAAGTTCACTAATTCAGGAATCAGCTACTCGCGATTTGCAAGCGGCATGCGGCTCAGTAGATTAGTTCTAGTGGCTCTTGAATAATTCAGTAGTACGTACCGAAAAATTTACTACAATATTGCAGTTGCCAAAATGTTTCACAGTAAATAAAGATAATACTATTCTATTTGTTCAATGATTTTTATAAAAAACATACTAAGTGTAACTTTTCACGCATAAACATGATGATTCAAATTTTTGTTAGTTCTTAGAAGTTGGGAAAAGCTCATAAGATGCAGCAAGCTTGAAGCTTTGAACTTTGTTTTTTCCGAATGTTAAAGGATACAGAGGTTATTGAAAGATCCACTTTTGATCAGAGTTTTGTGTGTTATTTAAAAGCTTTGAACAATACTGTTAAACTATTGGGAATTGGAGTTTGAAAATGTCTCCTTCAGGTTTGTCCCATTTCATGATAAAGTCAAAGTTTTGAAGTTAAGCAGTTGAGAATTATGTTTATTTTTAAAGTTTGTGAAAGTTCCAGTTGTTTGAAGTGCAAATCAATTTTCACAAGAATTCACGAGTAACTTCAATTGAATTTTTTTTTTGTTGATAGGTTAGGTGTTTCAATTATAAATGGGAGGGAGCTTTAAGCTCTTTGTTAATATTTGTGTTATTGTTTACATGGTAAATTTTATCATAGTATTGATTTGTTTAAGTTTTCTTTCCATGGTTAGTTGAAGAAGAAATGAAGCCTTCATTAATTTTCTAATATGCAAAGTATGCAGATTTTAAGTAATGGCCATAAAATCGCCAAGGGCACTGATTTTGATTTCTAGAATAGAACAATACGGAAAGTTAAGCTGAGAAGTTTTGGCATTAAATAACCAATGTGTTCTAGAGAGTTATTCATACAATATGTCCGAATTGTGTAGGAAGTGGTGCAAATGTGGCTTACGGCTAACATGATAACGAGTACTTTACGATACTGCATCGAACGTAATGTGCAAAATGGAAGGTATTGCATATATATTGGCGCCATGTATAGATTTACGTGGGCCATCCGTTCTACCAACCGTAAAACAATATTTATATATAAACAGCGCCATACACACATTGAGTACCTATAAAATTATTCAGGCTCAAACGATAGCGAATACTAAATTACTTCCTCACTTATCTGATAAATGTGCGCATTAGTAGTAAAAGTGATATTTATGTTCAATGCTGCTTATTACTGCACGAAATGAACTTATATTCAGTCTATTTTTGTGTGAGCCAAAAATAATCAATTCACACCAAACAATGTTTCATGTGTTATCATCAATTTCTGTTTATCTACATTCCTATAACTACACTCTACTGTTCCATTAAAAATTTCCTTATATCCACCATTTTTCATTATAGAAATAGCATTCTATAAATAGCTTTTATTTAACTTCTTCCTAACGCTAATGCAAAGTCAAAACAAATAAAATACAAAAGAAAACCGCCAAGTTGTGATAATAAAATATTTAATAATACGTTTTAGTATTGTTAAAGTAAATAATTGAGTTTGTGACGTCAAATATTTATTTCACTTATATGTGTGTATGTTAGAGATTTTTTGGCAAGTATTGTTTCCTTGTTCAAGTATAAAAAGCTGAGCTGATAATAACTGGGGGATGATTTTGCAAAAGCCGCACCATTTTTTTACGGCTGTATCATTTATCAAAGTGAAACTGTTTTCTTTGCCAGTCACGCTGCTATTTTTCTTATTATATAAATAAATGAAAAATGTTTTGAATTTCCTTGCATATAATGCAGTGAAGTATGATTTTCGCTTGTTGTTTCTTATGTATATATGAAGTTGCAAATGATCAAAGCTGAGCTGTGGGTTGAGTTGGCAAAACGGTCGCCTCCGGGTATAACTTCTGTCGCATCAGGTCTGTAGACAATACAAGAGTAAAAGGTTGGGCATGAATATATTTCTTTTTAATGTTTAAAGCACAAATTTCCAGAATATCGGTTTAAAATTTTTGAATTCTTGTATCAAATAATTCTATTGATTAAACAAAACACAAAAACTATATAGAATTATAATAAATTAATCAATTGTATTGAAATGCTCCAAAAATATTACGAGCAATCATTACTACTGAAATCATCCATAAATTATGTCACAATTTATGTGATTTTTAAACTTCTCCTCTCCCTCGCCCATAAGTAAGTACATTTTCATTTCAACTTTTTCTGTTAGATACAGTATCTCTATAATTCTGATGTTCTGTAATTCATTGAGAACTTTTGTTTGTTCTACTGGCTAAAGTAGCACTAGGATTCACTTGTACTAGTACCAACTAGTAAGAGTCTATTTACCGATCTATGTATCCAAAAAAATAAAGCGACTTAAGTTATAATGATTTCCTAGTAACAATTTTTTATTGCTATTTACTGCCGCTTTATAACTACTAAGGTCTTTAACGATTCTAAGGTTAATTAGATGTCCTTAAATTAAGCAATATAGAAAATTTGCTCGATATGAGATTCGAACTCAACACCTACCAGTTTTGGAGTGGCCACCTAGACCACTCGTCCACCAATAGGCGATAATAGTAACTTAATGTCTAAAACTATGTTTTAGACACTGCAGTACAAAAACTTTAAAAATCGTTTATAAAAAAGTCAGAATTTCTTGAAATCGATCAACAAAGAATGTATATCTTGGAACTTTAAACAGCTTAATTTTTAGATGCCGCATATTTAATGTTTCTTGTTTAAAAGTCCATTATAAATTCTACCTTATTTTTGCTTTTATTTAAACCTTTGTTGCCGATAATTACTGTTTTTAACTGTTTGAATCTTTAATATCAAAAAGTAAAACTTTTCTACTTAAAAATTGAATTACTATTGTGCAATAGAAGCTATAATAATTCCAAGCTTTATTTGAATTTCTTTTAGAAAGAATCCTTGGTGGTTGTTTCTTAAGACTGTAGAATTTTTTGTACTACGTTTACCTAAATAAATTTAAAATACTAATACTGTACATTTGAAAATAAACAGTTTTGAAGTAACCCCAAGGATTGTGTCCCTACTAGGAACATTTATCGAAAAAATATAGTATGGAAAAATTATTATGGATATAATATGGAAAAATACTAAAACTAGCTAACGCCTAGATTTTTTCAATCGCTTTATACGCCTGTGAAGTTTGATTAAAAAAAACCGACAAATTTGTTGAAAATGGAAAATTTTCCAGTAAAAAAAGGTAAAAACTAAAGAAAAAAATATGACGATCTGATAAATTAAAAATAAATTATGATACGTTTCAATTTAACAAACTTCATCCTCGAAAAAGATGCTCATCATTTTAATATTCAGTATGGTTTTCTTAATAGAATTACTGTTACATGTAGCAATAAATATTTTATAATTTACTCTCTGGTTCTCTAAACTCTTTTAGAGGTTGGTTCTGGAAGTCAAAGCTTGATAACCAAAGTTATTGTTAAAATTTTTTGTATCGATTTTTTAGTCACATGATTTTTTTAATATAAATTTTCGATTAATTTTAGCAATAACCTTATTAAAATTACTAAAAATACAAAGTATTTGAATCACGTTATATTTTCGTTACTTGACTGCTACACACCGGTATAACTTATAATCTTTAGTATGTAAAATACTCAAATTGAAGTCAATATTATTTTTGTAGTGTAAGTTATTTTCAAAATAAAATCATTAAGTTTAAGCTCTTGATGATCTTATTTTTGGCTTTGCATCAAAAAAAAATGCATTATTTTCCGCGTAAATAACACTTTTCTCTGTGACTAAGTAAAATGTGTGCTCTAAAATAGAAAATGAATAAATCTTACTATACCGAGAATTATATTTAACAGCCTACAGCATATATACTGGGCTCTATTACTGGTTTGTATCTATTGCACATAGAGTTGTAAAATAGACATTAATGGTAATTATAAATAATTATTGTTTTTATTCCTCTTTGAATTAAACGTCCTTCGCACAAATTTTAATGTGTAAGTAAAGGCGTTTATGTGGGACGGGTATTTCATTATTTTTTTTTAATATTAATTTGACAGGGTTTGATAGCAAGTTCTTTTTATATCGTTGCTAATATGAAACGTGTGTAGTTTTCTTATTTTAATATTCAACTTTAAAAGTTTTCTGGAATAAAATGTCATCGTTGCATGGAAAATAAAATGAGTTGAGAAGATAACATAATCAGATGGAGAGAACGGAAAATTCGCTGACGGAGGGAAAATGTGAAATGAAACGAGACAAGCTTAAGCTGCGACATTTCCTTTGATTTGGCGAGTAAACAGAAAAAAATCTATAATAGGGAAATGTTTTGCGGGGAAAGTTTCGAATTAAATCGAAGCGAAATACGCTGATTGGAATATAGTTTTAGTAGATTAGTGATTGTTTGAGGTGCTCTGTTTAGTTGGTATCATATGATAGGAAAGAATAGATGATGTAGAACTAACCATGATCATTTCACTTCGGGATACCGATTTAGTACGTGCTTTTCGGGTAGAACACGCGCTTACACTTAGTTATGACTTATAATGGCAATTTTCAATATCGTAGCCGGCGATGCGATGTTTCGATTTTATTGCATCTTATTTTTTATTTTAACTTGGAAACGTCACGCTCCTCTTGGGTTTTTTAAATTGGTTGATCCGTTTTTCAAATCTCGCGTGTATCGTCTATCTAAGTTATTGGAATAAAACCCGTTTTGAATATACATGCGGCAATATCATCGACGTTTTCCACTTCAAATAAGAAGATACTTGTTGGTACTCAAAAATTTATCACACCTTTTACATATTGGAATTCATGTTATGTGTATATGTGCACTCATTCCTTAAACCTGGAAACCATTTGAATGTGAAAATTTACTGCTCTTTAGATTTTCTGTTTGTTTAAAACTGTTGTATTTTATTATGTTGGATCCAGATGATTTACAGTCGTCTTTACGAGGGAGAAACATGTTTGCCATGTCGACAATTTTGGACCATAACGTTATGATTTACAACCGAAAGAATTTTATTAGAAAAAAATATTTTTAATTGCCATTACAACGCGGAACGTGATCGTAAACATTTTAACGAAAAATGTAATTTTTCGTGGCACTTTTTGGCACATTGAAATGCTTAGTCTTATACAGGATGTACCGGATAAGTGTCAACGAAAAAGACCAGCAATTCTACCAATTAATAAAATGACCTCCCTCTTTGAATGGGCCTTCAGAAAAATATTTTTTAGTTCGAAAAATCAAGGAAAATAAGAAAAATGAGGAGTAATGAAGTGGGCACTTATCGCTTATGATAGCTACACTTGTGTGGCTTATATTATTCAATTAATTGGAAAAACTACTTATATAAATAAGATAATAGCAGATACCGTTTTTCTGTAGAATTTTCTTTCTTTTTCCACTTTTTTGTTTCCATATCACACCACAAGTTAGCCAAATGGAGGGATTTGGTTATATCTGTATAGGAAATTCTTCATTGGTAATTTAATGAATAATTGCTGATATTTTATTCTATTATTATCTCGGACATCCTATATAGATTTAACTTACTAAAGTCGAGATGAAACAAATAAAACTACTAAACAAACTTCTGATTTTTATAATAAAGATGTTAAGTTATTAGATTCTCTCATATGTACTAGCACATATAAATTTGTTGAAGGACATTTTGACTATTTGGTCATTACTCGGGCTTCATAAACGTGGATTCCGAATGGTCGGCGTCGACGTCTGTTTACGTCATCGACGCATAGTTAATGCGGCGTGCGGTAGCGTTGGCGTCGTCTATAATCATAAACATGTTAAACTTTGTGTGATCCAATAATCATAAATATGAGGTTTTTGTTATCTATATACATATGTAGAAGTGTATGATATGAATTTACTCGTAAAATTTGTATATTAGATTAAAATGTTTTCTGTATGTAACGGCGAAGTACATAATTACCTTTGCCATGTCTGCACAGCTGTGACCGATCGACGTGAAAACTAACACTAACGCTCTTAAATATTGCAAACGGGCAAAAAGTCTTTTGAACTTTGTCATATCCAAGTTTTATTTCGAATTATTTATATTTATTTGACGGAGCTTTTTAAGTGTCAACATTATTTAAATTTATCTGTGCTTTAAACGTTGTACTTAAATAATATGTACGAGTATAATGTTTAACACAGTTTTATAACTTAGATATCTTTAAAATTATGTTTTATAATAGCAGAGGAAACTGTCAATTTTTATTGAAATATGTACAACCCTAAACTTTTCAATAGTAGGTATCTAAATACCAAAATGTTTCTTGTGTATATCAAATATTAGCTTTTATTACGAAAGTGGCATTGAAAGCTTCACCCTCCGTTTTAATTTAAGTATTCACTCATACTGCAATATAATGCATTACATGGGAATTTTCATCCCCAATCAAATGGGGGTCCACTTAATGATTAAGTCTCTAATATAATTGAGCTATTTGACATGACTTTGTCAATATTCATATTTGTCTAAAAAAACAATTATTATTAAAATCAAATTTGATTTTTTGCGTTGACTGAACAGTTATACTGTTTATACGATACTATATAAAAATATTTTGTTCTTATTTTAGTAACATAATTTATAAAAGCAAACTAATTATAAATAAATTTGAACAAATGTATCACTGGCGTATTTGCCCAAATGTGTATTTCGTCTGCTAAGCAATATTCCTCAGAAGTTATCATGATTGCTTGGCAATCGAAAGACGTATCTGGGCAAATACGTCAGTAATACATTTGTTTGAATTTTTGTTCAAATTTATGTTTAAAGTTTTCTTTTGAAAATTGTATAATATTATAAGTAAGAGCACAATATTATTTTATATATTGTATAAACAATTTTGTTCAAATTACTCGTTCCATAATGAATATTTCCTCGATTGAAACGTTACCCAAAAACTGTTTGCTTTAAAATTAAAATTGGTTTTTGAACATAAGCGTGTTAATTTTTCCTTTTTGTACCTTGAAATTTTGAAAATTAATAAAAAAAAAATATAATAAAATTGAATAGAGCTTGATAACCATCCTACGGGATGTCTTGTAGCCAGGGAAATCTGGAAATTTAGGAAACTTTATTCGGTCTAAGAAAACTCATCAATTGTATTGACTTCAACAGCATTTCTCAGATATTTTGTTCTCATTTCAGTCATTTAAAGACAAAGCAGTGTAAGTCGCATTGCGATTTGGATGTGTAATAGCTTTTATCCAAATAACTATCCCAACGTAGCTATCCTAATCGAGAAATCCCATGTACGAGATGATTTTGGTCAGCTATCTTACGGCATAATAGTGAAGCTTTGAGTTACTTTATTTTTTCATTAAATAGTTAATTATCCAAGGAATCGTTTCAGTTAATAAAAGCGGAAAATTCCAATTAAAAATTATGACTTAAACCATTTTGGCTTAAAGCGGTTCATTAATGTGGCTAGAAATCGGGGCTAGAAAACTAATGAGAAATTAATCTATAATTCTATATATAGTTTAATTATTATAGTTTAGTAGGAAAGTAAAATTTTTAGGCTTATGTTTATCAAATTGAAGGAGTTCATAGCTACTATGATGTTGGAATACCATTTTTTTTTATAGAAATAGCCAATTGCAGATATATTCTATAAAAGTAGTTGATTGATTCTGGGAACCTAAAGATATTTGCTTAGTATTCATATCCAATAGATAGTTTTGTTTGAACTAAAAATATGAAAATGTTGTTTTTAGGCGTACAAATTATAATTTTGATGTAATCAAGCCAGGTCTTAAAATTGATTTATGAAATATTAACGCAAACAAAACAAATTAATATTTGTTTGTTAATTATGATACGGATATGAAAGGGTGAATTTGTATATTAAATATTTATAAATTAAAATTTGACCGGTATAAGTATAAAATTAATTTATATCGATATGCCTCATTAGTGTATCGTTATTTAATATTTTCGATTACATATCATTAACTCTTATTGATTTAAATTTGTTGAAAATTGTAATGCAAAACTTCCCCCGTCAAAACGTGAACAAATTAAACAATTTATGCGGTCGATTTTTTTTTCGGTGGTGTAAATTTTTTTGATTACGAGCAAAGTACTGGTAGGTCGTATTTTTTATCTCTGGTGCTCAACCCTAGGATTAATATACTCGACTCAACCTACTTGAGCTATATATTACGTTCCCAAATGAACAATTCATGCTGTAAATTTTTAATACGACTGGCAAGTAAGAGCAAACACAGCTAACAGAAAATGTTCATGATCATTCTCCGACTAAATTCTCAGCTACGTACTTATGTCAGCTGTAGTCGGGTTTTTCGGGAAAGCTCAGCGTTATAATGCAGCCTTTGTTGATTACTATAGTATTTGGTCGTGATAACTAAATATATTATTATATTTAGTACAGCGCGGTGGCCAGAAATGCGGGAGGCATAAATGAAAATTTAATATCTTGCAGAGGTGTTAGCGCAAGGGTTTGAAGAAGGGTTGAAATGGCGTAATTTTTAATGAGGAAAAAAATTCCTCGATGAAAATTCTTTCGTTTGTAAACTGAATTTAAAATTAAAATTTTCTAGCAAAAAAATGCATCAAATGATAAATAAGAAATAAATGTTTGAATTGATAATTAGAAATGTGGAAATATATTGTGCATATAAATGTAGCATGCATGTGTGCAGAATACGATATGCTTTATGCACGAATTACTGAGTTATCCAATTAACCGAGCACGTTACCGTCGAGCTTCATATATTTGGCAAATACTCTAGTACGTCGTTCAACCAAAATATCATCCCTTAACGTAAAATATAGTAATCGTCGCACATATTATATAAATTGAGCTTTGTGAATAATTTAAGTTTGTCTATTAACGCACCATTTATATTAACCCCCTGAGGTGGTTTGTTTCTAATTTAAACATTACATTAACAATAAATCATCCATTTTACAATATATTTTTTTGTGAAATAATTGCAATCAAATCATTCAAAAAATGTCCAAACCACATTGCATCGGTTACCAATTTCAAATTGTTACTAAATTGTACCATACCTCCATCAAATTCAAATTAAAACTGTAATTTAGGGATACGCATATAACTTTCATTTCTCATTAAATTTGAAACTTTTGCATTACAAGCAAATTGGTGGATGCGATTCTTGTTTCATGCATTTCATTTATATTTTGTAGCTATGTGTTATAAATGTAACAAACTGCTGTTGTGAATAGTTTTGATTAAGACGTACATGCGAGAGTTAAGAAACAAAATTAAATACAATTTGCACTAACGCAATAATCAGTAGAGTAACGGAGTATATTAACACCTCAAGTGTATATGTGCAATTTATATATTATGTATCGTCTACACCCTGCTATTATCCGACTACTTCGGCTAGTTACTAGAATATGTATTCCAGATTGTAATTGCGTACATTTCACGACGAATATTATTACGGTGTATTGGATTGAGGCAAACAACAACTCAGCTGAGATTGGAATTACCTAGTTTCTACTTGGATTAACTGATAATTTTGTGGTTATATCGTGAAGATTGAATAATCCAAGCTTTTACACGAATCTGTTTTTCACTGAATTGAATCGGTTTAAGGATATAATACTATTAAGGATGAGTTTATTCTGAATGGAAATACCGTTTACCTACAAGGACACATCAAAAATAGACTAAAAAGTAAATATTCAAAATTTTAACATATATTGATTTCGTGGCTTTTACAAAAAACATTGATTAAAATTTATAGAAATTGATTTTTTGTAGAAAAAATTTCAAAACGAAATCTAAAATTTTCTGAATCTTGAATTTTTCAAGGGGTGGGAACCATAAAATAATTATTTCTTCTGCTTCTAATTCCACCTTCCCCGAATATTAAAGACTAATCAATACAACTAAACTTAGCTATTGGAAACCATTTCTTACAGTAAAAGTTCCGCTCTTTTTCTCTACTGGCTAATGCCGCTTAATTTTACCGACTTTCCAGCGGTAAGGGAAATCTGCAAGATAAGGAAATGTCTTTAAAGGGTGATTTCATTAGGAAAATTCAGGAAACTTGATTGAATTATTTTCATAACTTCGTTAGTATTTAAACAGAAAAAAATTTACACATCATCATAAACAAATATAAGAATCGTTTATAAAAAAACATACCTTAAATTCTGTCTGTTTAGAACTCTTCCCTCTCTGTACAGGCTTTTTAGTTGAGTTATCCAGGATTGGATTAAATGGGCCTCAAAATTAAAGCTTTAGGGCTTACTGAGTTTCTTGGGTTGTTATTTTACCTATTCGAGATCCAGTAGCAGAACAAACCTTTGAGGCATATTAGATGTTTTCCAAATGCTTCGGTTCTAGGACTTGCTACCCCTAATTTCTGATGTCTGCGTTAAGAACGTTACATTCCTTTTGAACCCTCTTTTTCACATAATATGCATACTGGATCATCCCCGTATGCTTCGATAGTATGCAGATGTTTTTTTAGTCCTCAGTAACCAGAAATTTGATCAGTTATCATTTGTTTCCTTGTAAATATTTCAGTAGCTAGATTCAGGGATAGTTTTCCCATAATCCTGATAATCTGTTTTTCCCTGCCCGTTATTATTCTTCCGTATTGGACAGATATTTCTGATGACCAAGTGGCCAAGGTGACCTCTGCAAAACTAGTTGATGTTGGGTTTGATCTTCTAACCAGGAAATTTACATTTTTTTTTCGATTTTGGGTTTTATTATCCCTTGAGCCGCGAAAGACCTTAGTTGTTATAAAGCATTGGTAAATCCAATTAACAAAAAAAAATACAAAGCTAGAAATACTTCAATTACTATCAAAAGTCGTTTTCTTTTCGAAATTGCTTCAAATCCACCAAATTAGTTTCAGTTATATAATTGATGTAACGCAAAACACATTTACTAGTATTCCACATTCTGATATATACATATATTAACGTTACAAATATTTTAATTAAAACAGAATTTTGAACATATCATTTGTAATTGATTAGAATTTACTTTGATTTCGTTTTGCAAAGAATTTGCTCAAAATTAAGTTACTCTCTTTAAAATTGTTAAACATATACACACAAACATGAAAAAGTTGGATATCTGCCAAACATTTAAAGTCAATAGAAAATTTATTTAAAAGCTTTTACTGTATGTATAATAACTTTTCCGTAATAAACGCAATACGCAAATGTAATACGTATGAAATATGGTTAATCATTATGGAATATAAAACATATTTAATAAAATTGTTTGATGTATATTTTTGTTACATTTACCGGGGATTTTCTTAGTTAAATTTTATTGACTGTTTTTTTTTAAATTAAACTATTTGTGTAGCAATTTCTCGTCTTTAGCGTATGTAATATGTGCATATAGAAAGTTCCATACTTTTAATCCGCTTTTATCGTACTCTGCATATATCATCCTTGTTTAATCTTTTTTATGTCTGATTGCGATTTGTATGCATACCGGATTAAATGGAATACTGCTTGGTTGTCTAAGGCTTATACAAGATACCAGAGTACCTTAAACAATGTGATACACCAAGTAAAAGTATTTGCAATTTTTAATTGTGATATACACAAATAAGTTATGTAATTTATCAGGAAGGAAACACTTATTTTTTGTTGTGATTATTATGTAGAAGTTATATATATTTTTAGGCAAATATTGACCTTTGATGATTCTTTTTTGTATGATATATCATTATAATTTTTTTTCTCTCATATTACAGTTTATATTTAGATTTTATATTTCATTTATGATTCGTCGGAAGTCACTGCAATGGGAGTTCTGTTTTTTTTTGTATGGATATTTATATTTGAAAAATCATTTCCTTCACGTTACATTAAGTACCACTGTTGCATAAATTGACGTTGTGTATAAGTAATAATGGTAGGAATATGTGTATCAAGTCATATTCTATCTAACGTATTTCAAATTTATTTCGTTGTTATTGATATATTCGTGATTACTTAAGTGGAAACTTCATAAAATGACTTGGATTATAGTCTACGCTAGATATGCTAGATATTTAAAATCATAAATTTCAAAGATTTTTTTTTAATTTTCACACTAGAATAAGTTTGATAGAAGGATTTGCTATTGGGAAAAAAATATTAAACTTTTAACTACCATAAAAATAATTTCGATAATTTGAAAACAAGTTTTAATAATTTTATTTAAACTTCCTTAGTTTTGATATTCTAATCCAATTTATGGGAAAATTGTATTGATGGTTCAGTTTTGATTAATTAAATTAAATAGGTATGTTAAGTGCACTACATGTTCTCAGTTCGATTGAAATGTTTGTTTTGATTGATCCGTAATTGGATATCCATCGCCGAAGGCATTATCAAAATTCGTTTAATTTAACAAATCTCCAAATAAATTTTAAACCAAACAAAAATTAAACTGAAAAAATAAAAGCTGATTTTTTTCATTTTGTGGGTTAAATATTTGTTAAAGGATTATCGTTACAGTTTATCTGTGCAATGGAATTCAATTGATACTTTTTGCAACAAAAGTGCCCGTATGGGATAAGAATTAAAAGAGAGGTCGATTTAATCGAAAACTAAAAGATTAAATGAGTCAAGTTTGGTAGTTTACAAATCGTTGTACTATATTAATGATCTATGCAATGAACAATGAAGACAATTTGTGCCGAGAAGAAAGAATTTGGTTTTCTGTGAGTCAGGTCTTCGTGACTTTTCGGCTTTGGTTAGTTACGTCTTACAATAAACGTGATTAAAACCGAATAAGGTTTACTTGTATGGAAAATATTCGTATGTTCTATTAAGAAACTTCCTGGGTATAACCTTTTTTACCTGGTATAACCATGTTTTATTTTATCCAATAAATAACTTATTTTTCCTCTCAATTAATATTTCCTTTTCAAATTAAGCTAAAAAAGATATAATCATTAAAAGTTTAAATAATTGGATGTAAAACTATTTATATTTCATAGAAAATTAGAGATGAATTCGTTGTATAAACCAGCTTACTCCTGTTTGATTAAAAATAATTTGAAAAGCTCACATTTTTTTAAATATCCTTCCTTATATTTTTTTCTACTGTTTAACATCTAGATGTTTTGTGACGTGACGGTTAATTTGCTTTACCGTGGAACCTTGTGCACGATATGGTACAATAGTAAATTTGCAGTTTAGTCGATACAACAGAAAGTTCGTGTTTTTATAATGCCCACTAGAAACTATCGAAACCCTTGAAACACACACGTCGTGTAAAACATGATAAGAAAACAGTTCGTTCCGAGAACCTTATTAAGCTCAGTTTAAAATACAACTTTGAGTACGTAAATCATTACATGTTTGCAGATTTACAAAGACATTCTTCACATTCTGATTACAGAACCTGATTTGCTATTTTCATTTAAGGTTTTTTTGCAAACAAAATGTTTAAATTCTTTGACAAAAGAATCATAAGAAGAATCAGTAGTATACAATGGTTCCTTTTGTACAGGTTGGCGTAGAGGCTCAGTTCATTGAAGCTTACCCTATAACTGTTTAATTTGTGGTCCTTGCGTATAATATGATTATGATATACGGGCATTAAAAATTTTCGGTTATCCCAATGTATATATTTTCACCATATATTCACCTATGTTTTAATTGCTTTTAAGTCCAATTATTGGCTACTACACATTGCAAATTTGTCAATTTTATTGTGACGTATTATTCAATATCTCCAACGACTTGTTCTTCGTTTAAAACCATTGGTAGTTTTTCAATATTTTTATCACGTAATAGCAGTGATAGCAATTATTCTTACTAAAAAAGATCCATAGTTTTAATATATAGAACATTTTCATGTCAATAAGTGCATATTTTTATCAACGATAAAATTTTTGTAAGGTCAAAAGTTATATTCATTTACGAAACATTGTCAACGTAATTTAAAATTACATTTTTAATTGACACGTGTTGTGAATATATTTGTTGATTAATTGATTCTATTTTTTTTTTTTTGTTCAAATAAAACATTATTAATAGCAGACATTGTAAATACGCAAGCTTTTCTTCTTCACTCACTTATGTTAAAAATAAACCCATTTAATGGTTGTGTAAATTATTTTGCGACAGGAACAAAAAAATGCGATGGGAAAATACAATATTCGTTTTTGGTCGCCCGTATAACAATATTCGTGACTCATATTCAGCGAATATGAGAAATAAAAATATATAGCCTTGTTGAAAATTATTATACAGTAACTCGGCGTTATTTTATATTGCAAAGAGTTTAAGTAATATGTCACTGTAAGAAAAATATCTTTGTATATAAATAATATAAAAAGATTATAAACTCACGAGCATAAATAAAGAAAAATAAAATTAATGCGTCAACATGTCTACAACATCTGGGTCCATATTAGTAGTATTCCTTGTATTCAGTAGCAGGAAACAAAAATAACGTATCCGACTCTATATTTCTCTCACAGTATCACATTTGGAAAAACACATTTCATAATGACAAAACGAGCATTTGTTCTTTCTTTTGCCCAAAAAAAGTATTTGGATTAATTGATTTATTCATTTATTTAAAATATTAATCAATTACTTGCTAATCGTTTCCACTGAAAATAACCAAAATTGATTTTTAATATTTTTACGATGAAACAAAACCCTCACTAACTTATTCATAAGACAACGAAAAGGTAAAAGCCATTAGGAAAAAGTATAAAGTTTTTTTTTGTTGATTGAAATTTTATTAACATTTCGTTTTACTTTAATGTCAATATTCGCACGGTAATGAAATTAAAAACTAATAAAGGTTTGGTGAAGGTTCAATATTGCTGTATGTATTGGGAGCTTTCAAAGCTCAGTTTATTTCTCAACCATCAAAACGTACATAGTTTTATTTTCTTTAACCATGATATTTAGGTAAAAGAATGATTAGTAAAATCCGGCACATTATTAGCCAACCTTCACAATACTGTAGTCTTACATTTAGAATCTAGATGATCTTAAGATAATTAGTTAAGTATTTAGTCTATGTAATTTATACAGTATGTAATAATTTTTTTAAAATGTTTTTATAGTCTTTAATGAAAGGGTCAAAAGCATTGAATTAAAAAAAAAAACACCGAATCACTAGCCATGTATAACTAATTAGTATACTAATAGTTTGCTTGGATTTATTCTTTACGTGATATTGAAATTGTTTAAATTTAATTACCGGTTCCTGTTAGTTGTATTCAACAAGCCGCGTGGGTTTTTTCCATTGCTTATTTATAATTGTTAAATAAAACGAAAAATTCTTAACACGTCCTAGCTTTACTTGTAATTCAAAGTCCAACTAAAATTACATTAATTGTACTCGTACATATAGTTGAACGTATTGGTGCCAAATTGCTTATATAGTTTAATTAAGATTGACATGCATTAAGTTAATTGAAAAACGACTTATTCGTTAAATATAAATCGTCAGTCAAGTTCAGCAAACGCTTGAGTTTTACTATTTTTACGCCTGACTGTATATACTCTCTCATTTCCATGGAAATTTAATTCCAACCTTACAAATGTAACGTCATTTCCGAAAGAATTATGCATGTTATAAACTTGTTAACAACTTTTTAAATATTTGATTATGAATTATTACATTAAATTTCTAAAATATTACATTTATTTACCTGATAATATTCTTTTCACGTTTGCATATTTTATTACGTAACAATATTTATTTTTGACATCTAAAATGAAATATAGTTTATGGGACTAGACTGCATAATTGAATTACAGTTCTCGGGTTTGCGATGTCCGTTTTTTTTTTCGCTAAGAAAAATATATCTACTATTTTAAATGTGAAACATTTATGGCAGTGATGCAATCAGTTCGCTTATTGAAAATATTGGTTTGATTTAAAGTAAATAATTGATTTATTTGCTTAAAAAGATCATATTGAAACGTAATAACGAAATATTGTACTGAAACGTTTTATAATTTTTTCGCCAACTGTTTTATAACTTTGTAAAACAAATCTCAGTGATTTTAAAGAAGTTTTTTTAATTTATTTTTAATACCATGAGGTTTGGTTGACTTGACCTTGATGTGGGGTGTCACATATCCCCTTTGTAATGCACACTGAAAGATTTGCAGGCGTCTTTTTGGCGCTGCTGTTAGTGCAGACCATGTTTTCAAAAACCGGTTCGCGATAACCTCTTTCTTCTCCGGTCTTCTCGAAATTCCTCATATTGTTTTAACAATGTTTTAATATAAAAAAAAAATTAAATACAAAATACATTTGGCACACAAAAATGTAGCTGTGTTAGAGCGACACAGCTTCCGCAGAGAATTACAAAATATCAAAAAGTTAAGAAAGTTTTTTCGAGTGCAATTTATTAAGGCAGATTTGTGTGGATTATGTATGAAAAAAGAGACATATGGAATAAGTTTAGGGTATTGTGAGCGTTGCAAATATCATGGGAATGAATGGAGTTAAGCATTAGTTATAGTATGCCTGCAATTTTTAATACTAAATAATTTATTTTTTGAGCTTTTTTTGGATGTTAAGGTGTATTAGGTGTACCGGAAAGTAATTTCGTTTTTTAATACACAATTGAAACACAAAATTTTGGTAAAACTTTTAATTTTAAATCAATTATACAATCAGCCTCAATAGTATCAACGTTTTGACTTCTAGTGTGCAAACTTTTAATACCAAACTAGTAAAAATCAATTGATCATTTGAAGGGAAATATAAAAAAAATATATGCTAAACATCACTTAAGCTTTTAATTTTTTTTACCACTTAAAAATAAAAAATGTAAATGTTGTAGCGATTGAAGTTAGTAGAAATTCCATGGCATAACTTTGGATGATTTTAGTGGGTACGTCAATATCATTCCCCCCTTAATTTATTAGGTTTTTTCGGGGCTTTTCTTTTGCAGAGGAATCTTGCATTACTGTGTTGCAGCATAGAATTTTCTCTGTTAACAGTTCTTGGGAACTTTTGAGTATTTGGTTGATCGACCAAAATTGATTAAGATTTTTTTGACAGCTCTTCTAACTGTCTGACATGGATTTGGTACCATTTCCTTCTTTAACTTCTAATTATTTAAATTTTTTGCCATTTTTCGTTGGTACTAATTGGAGAACTTAAAACTATCGAATTTAAACTTAAAAAACTCATTTGGCGTTAATGAACATTTAACGCAGTTAGAAAAACATTGAAAATGTTTTTAGCATTAACTTTGTGTTGTTACCCGGTGAAACTCGATGAACATACAATACCGAATTCGTATTTTTTCGGGTTTTGACTATTAGCTTTAAATCGAAATTACTTTCCAGTACACCTAATATATATATAATTAATTTTTGATATCAGAAGACCAAATATGTGAATACTGAGCAAAATTGAAATCCCTACTTCCATAGAGGAAACTTTTAAAGTATTCAAGTGCCAAAAAAAAGGGATTGAATTATAGATTTTGCAAAAAATTTAAATAATCGATGATTTAGATTAGAGTTGTCCTTTTTTCCGGTGCGCGAGATTCATCACACTTTTACAAAATATATGTACTTTATAATGGTCAAAGTAGGGACAATAAATGTTTTATAATGTCTAGTAAAGAAGCTAAGATAAGGATATACCATTTTATTTGTAGCCCACGGTATTATAAATGCTTTTTTTCAGTGACTTGCTACATTATCATGTGGATTGGCTAACCCTGATTTAGAAATTTAGATTTAAAATATTTTTTTTGCAAAAGTCTTCTATTTGCTTTAATCTACTTAAATATTTAACGCTTATTAACTTACAATAAATTTTGGCGAATTACCTTTATCAGAATGTATAATTTTTGAAAATGTAATTTTCACAAAATAATTATTTTCAAAAATTAGTATTTTCAAATGGAATTGATTGCGTTCGTATTGCTTGTGATTAGCTTCCAATAGTTTTATCACAAACTATAATGAAAAATACTTGACTTTGTCACATAAAAATTCAGACCTCATTGAAATGCATTTAATATTGATTGAAATGAATTTATGATAAAATAGAAATTAATTTAAATGGAAAAATATATTTTTGAAAAATAATAGGAAAGGAAAATTAAATCAAGCCGATGACCACTATAGACGTCATTGCTAAATTAATTAAATAAAAGCTCTCTCGAGCTAAGTGTTCCGCGAATTTATACACATATATAAATTTTATGAGAGACTTCATATCGTATGAATATGTGGAACACGGAATACTATCTATCAAAAGCCCCACAGTGAAATGACAGCAGACCAAATACGTAATATACGTATGGGTATCTATAGTTTGTTGGTGATGTGCATTGGAGCGAGTGAAATAGCACCATTTTCCCGTATAATTGTCGGGATTTCGAGTACACGCAACTCGGAGTGTATCCCGTTCCACAATTTTCGCACACAAATGCCGGATATACGAATTAGTATCAGGGCAGTCTAACGAACCATTGGGGCGTGTGTTTGTCTACTGCTTTGTGTATTAAATTTGCATGGAGGGCACTTTTTGCGAATATACAATGCCTTGTATTTCTGGTCTTTTTCCCATACTGCCTACCTGTTGGATATTTTGATTTGTTTACCCATTCTTTAATTTTTTTTTCTTAAATTTTTTGTTGGTTTATTTTTGTAACGAACTTATGCTTAAGTTATTTATCCTATGGCACTTTAAGCACCTTAATCTTATACTAATGTTAGTTTATACTGACGATTTCGGCTACATGCCTCTGTTACATTTGGATAATGTTTTATCGTATAAATTATCTGCCACTATGAATTTTTGTAACCGGTAGAAAATATTACCCGTATCTCATGTTTGTACCTTCAGAGGCAATATCACCCAATAATTGATATGCATGAAATAGAAAATGATTTATTTTTAAAACTTGCATACTATCATTAGGTAATCAATGAACAAAAAAGCTTTAAATTCATTTAAAGTTTATCAATGGAAGTATTTAGCACATCAAAGAATTAGTATAAAAGTAAGACGAAAATAATATACCAATTGCACAGTATTGGAATATTTTTAACTTTGCTTGAAGTTTAATAAATTTATTTTCCAACCCTCAAATGAAAAACTTAAACAAAACAAAATTTTAAATAGAAGTTTTAAGAGTTTAAATTCGGCTATTCCATTTTCTATCGCTTATTTGATTTAAGGGTAAGAAGTTATTAAAAATTCGACCAAAAAAATATGAACTTTTCTTGGTTCCATTTATTTTCCGAAACTTCTGCTTAAAGTTTTGAGGATTTCGCTTATAAAATATGTACTTGAAAAAGGGAATTATAATACTTTTGTATCTATTTCTATGAAATTTTCCCTCTTTTGTTCTTTTACAAGTCATTGAATAATTATTGTATTTCTTAATTAAAATTGTAAATACAATTGATGTTGCGTCGCTAGAAACCCGAATGATTTTTTTCCGAGTATTTCAGCAATAAATCTTTTCACTCCTTCCAATAATCCTTTGCTTTCTTATACGTGCTTTGGATTTTTTAATTATGTAAACCATTTGCAAACTTTTAATAGCTCTAGTAGTAGACAATCGCAATTAGCCAGAATGGGAGTGTAAGTGGTGATTTTTTTTTGTTTTAGAAAATGTGTTTTTATTGGAAAACGTAACGGAAAAATAATATTAAAGTGGAATTATCAAATAAATATTGTTTAATACTCATATATTTTCACGAAACGTTGGGCGTAGTATTAGTTTTTATGGCGCTATATTCCCGTGTTGCCAATACCGATAAATACCTTAGCTTTCTTTATTTTTCCGAATGAATAAGTTCTTAGTTCTCCATGTAAACACTTTAACAATAAGAGCTTTTTATTGTGGATATTTCGTTGAAAATGTCACTATTTGTAAATATACTTGAAAAAGATGAGAATTTACTTTTTCAATTTCATTTACAGTAGCAGTATTAAACTTGTTTTATGGTGATATTGATAGTTTCTTACGAAGCTGGTTTTTCCAAAGTTATTACACAGATTTAATAACTATAGATATGTTTAATAAAAGAGAATATTATTAATTTATTTTTCTTTTTTGTTACAGGTACGGTGAAATTTCTTTTCCATACGAATACTCCTGAAATTTTAACAATGTAAGTTTTTTAAAATAAAATCTTGGGATATTAAATACTTTGCAAAATATAAGGAAAATAATTGACGATTGCATCGAGTAGAATATTTAAGAATTTCGCTAATAAATTTATTAATCAACTTAAAAAGCCCAGAGGATCCTTTTTAGGGTTTAAAAATCTATCGGTTTTGAGTAAATACGATAGTTGAGTAGCCAAATCTGTTAACAAATACATTTGCACTGATTGGAGTTATCTATTGCTGGAAAAAAAATTAAAAATAAATTTTAGCTACTAACTCAATAACATTGAAAACAATTTAAAATTTGAAATATTGAGTTTTATTTGAAAATTAAATATAAAACAAACTGCGGCTTTTTATTAAAGCGATGCCAATTTATTGGTTAAATGGTTGATTTGACTAATAACCAATTATTTTTTGTTTAATCGATACAACTTCATTTCAATAAATGACATGGTCACCGATTGATCCATTGGACGCTACTTTTGTTTGTTTTTATTAAATTCATCTAGTGATATATGACAGTTTTTCATTCTTATCATCTTTTTCGATCAGCGGTTCTTAACCTGGGTTCGATCGAATCTCAGAGATTCGGTAAGTCAGTCTTGCAGGTTCGGCGAATTTTTTGTCTTAATATTTTTGTTCTTTGTGCTTAATCGTTTTGTGCATTAATGTATAAATATTTACCTTTGTGTGGAATTTGATAAATTCATGTTTTATTTTTCCAATTTAGAAAGGTTTGATAAATGGACCTGTGAAACTGGTGGGGATTAATATCTTCAACAAGATTAAGAACAACTGCTTTGTATAAAATGGTATAAGAAGCCTCTATAACAAAATTAGAAGTATTTCTTAAAGTTGAAAACATTATATGTTTTTCATATTTTTATGAATATTGTTGTTATATTGCAACCAAACGACATGAGATTATATACTGACGTAGTTCACAATGTTAAGATTTATTAACATTTAAAATACATTTAGCAATCGATATATTCGATAAATCGATATATCGTTTATGGACGTCGATGTTTAAGTTTTAAAAAAATCGATATTCTAATATCAATGTTTTTTATGAGGAATATTGCATCTACGGCTAGTACATTTTTTTTTCTCAATTTACATCTTTCAAATCAAATCTAAAACATATTATTGAAATTTTGGTATGTTTTTTTTTAAATCGAGAATTTTGTTTAAAAACACAAACTTCCATATCTGTGCCTTGAACGTCTCTCAACTATTTTATTCAATTTGAGTTTAATAAGCAAATCTTTGTGAAGTCATCTAGGTACCTAAGCAACTCCCAGAATAATTCGAAACTTTCCCAAACTTTGAATTTACCATATCTTATTATATAAGTTCTTGTCATTGTGTTATATGGGATTTGAATGGAATTCTCTAAACGAGTTAAAGCGTAAACTTGTTAAAAAGCCAATAAAAACAATTTTCCAATATTAATATTCCCTTATTATTAAATAATTGAAACATATCTTGTCGGCGTAGTAAAGGAATTTTAATTACTTTATTTACTATATTACTAATTAAATAAACATTTAAACTATTACTTATGAATTATTGATGTGTGGATATTATGTAATTCGTTATATTTATCTTTTATTTAAACTTTCTTATGGTTTTTTTGCCTTTTCAATAAATTATTGATTCTTACTGTTAATTGATATCTCAATCTTTTCAATTATAAATGACCATAGAAGGTAAATTGTGAAAAGAAGATAAAAGTAATTCAATATAAATTTTTGTACATATATTATATTGCATTGAAGAATCGGTTTTCCTAATTGTCATATATATCGTTATCAAAAGGTAAATAATTTTATTTAATTAAAGATTGTTGAAAGTTGATAGTTGGATTTCAAAACATACCAAAGATATACGATATTTTCTCTCGGCTTAAACATTGCATTTATCGTCGAGTATGTAATGATTCGTTATTAGAAACTGTTTGGAGTATATTAGAATGAATGTACCTACTCTAATGTCAATATTGTCTTACATTGTTACTGAAGTAAATGACGCATATATTTTATTATTTATTAAACAAAGTTTGTACTTGTTCAACATTTGTCTTGGTCGTATTTATAATAAAAGATGTATTGTACCTATTCCCTAAATGTGTAATGAACGTTGCGAATGGTAAATATTTGATGAGTGATTCCACCGGAATTTTATTGAGGATTTAAGTATTTGAAATTTTCATAATCCATTCGTGTTAAATGGTTTCGGATTTTACTGATTTCTTTTGAATTACTTGAGATGTTAAAGTTTTTATTTTTTGGAAAACTAGTGGATATTAGTCGATCTGAAATGTTACAGGAAAGTTTTGAGCAAATACTGCATGTTATTCTAAAATATGATAACGTTCTTTTAACAAAGTATGTGAAGTGTGACTTGTTCTTATTCTCCATGTATGTAATACTAAGTTTCATTGAACGTACTTTCAGTATATTCGCTCCATGGCATTTGCATCACTTCTCTTATCTCATTCCTGTGTGTTTAATATAAAATATGTGTCTATATGTACACATGTATGGATGTAGAAGCATACATCTATAGTCTATACAAACGCAGAAAAGCGATCTAAGCCCGTGGGAAAACACACCAAGCAACCGGTAATATCTATTGCTTTCACTGCATATACTGCGCTTCTACAGCTTTACGTACAAAGTAGCTGCAATATTTGAGCTTAGTTCAATGCGACAACGGCACAGTTCCGGTTTCTAAATTGTTTTACACTTGTAACACAATATCTATATCTTGAAAGGTTTTATCATCTCCAATATAAACGTGCAACATTGTCATTTGTCATCCTTAAAAAAAATACAACTATATTCTGTCACAATAATTAAATAAACAATGAGAAATTGAATTTTTCAAAATATTTTCCCTTGTACATGTTAACACTTCAAACACACTTATCTATTATCGTTCTCATCGTGAAGTGTTTGCTGTATAAATATTTCATTTTCGGTTATTTGAAAAATTCCGCGAGACCTTCGATTTTACACTAACGTATAATCAACAAATACTGCACGAGTCAATTGCACTCAGATATTTCAATCAAATACTGCTTTGTAACAACAAAAAGCGTTTATTTACATCTAACCAAATAAATCAAGCTGGTGAAGATTGTTGATATATCCTTTTGAAATGCTTAACAAAATACCAGATAAACATTGTAAGCAACGGATGCACTTATTTTGAACTTAAAAAAAATCGCAGATACAATTAAATGTGAATATCTTTAAGAATAAAATCAGAGAAAATAATTCTTATGCAAAAATGAATCCTCATTAAAACGTAGGAATCATATTTAATAGGATTTATTATCTGTATTATTCCAACGAAAAACAGGCTTTATTATTTAACTTCAAATGATTCAATTGTACTTGAGAACAATTCTAGAATCAGGCCTACTGGTGGCTGAGTGGTCTAGGTGTTCGCTCCAAAACTTGTAGGTCTTATGTTTGATCCTCATATCGAACAAACTTTCGATATTTCTCAATTCCGAATTTTAATTAATCCAAGAGTTATTAAAGAGCTTAGTAGTTATAAAGCGACGATAAAATATACAAACACTTATTACATATTCATTAAGAAGAGAAGGATAGTTTTCGTGTCTTAAAAATAAGAAAATTCCTTTTTTAAACCATTTAAAATGAAACTAAGAAAATTTAAGGAAACAAGTCAGGAAATAATTTTAGGTCTACTATTTATACACAAAGACAGTTTGAAATGGGAAAAAATCCGACTGAAAAATACTTGCCTAATACAAAGTTTTTTTTCTCCCGAAAAAAATTGCCAAAACTTTGAAATACATGTCACCGTTCTTCAGATCGGACTTCAGTTCTTAATTAGAAATTTGATATCTCTGATTTTTGAGGATCTCTCTATTTCTCGTGTTTCTTTGCGTAGCAGCATTGTGAAGTATTCTTTTTTGCTCAAAGCCCGCAACGGTTATATCTTTATTATTTTGTAAAAACAGAAAAATTATCTGTGTAGGTCCCCAATACTGGTAAGAAGAATAAGTGACTATAGAATTTGTATTTTGGTTACTTTGGCAGATTACAGATAGCAAAGGTGTGTAAAATGAAAGTTTAGTTTCGTGAAAGTACAAAGGTCAGTTTTTTACATTTTCTTCGGAATTATATTAGAAATCACATCCTTCGTTGCTAAACTCGAAATATGATTTCAACCTCCTTCCAGACCCTCCTAAACTGACAACTTACAAATGATAAAAATTTACAATTTAATGAATTCCAAATGACAGTCGAAACCAATGAAGAAAATTAATTAGTTCAAGTTTGATTCAACTATATTTGGTTTTCACTCACACGTTTATGTTTACAATTTTTGTTCTTTTTTCTAATAAAAGTACATTCGTTTTTCTATTATACCATTGACTTAAGTTTTGGAGTATCTAGCAAGGGGTGGAAACCGGCTAAGGGTCTAGTAATGTAGAATGTGATTTCTAATTTTACTCCAAAGAAAATATAAAAAATGAACTGTTATTCTTTAAAAAACTAAGCTTTTATTTTATACATCTACGCTACCTATTACCTGCCAAAGTGCTCACCATCCAGACTCCATAGTTGCTGAAAGTTCATACCTGTGTTGAGAGCATGCGTATAGAAACTTTAAGCTTTTAGAAAATAATGAGGGCCTAGTCGTCGCGAACTTTTGCCCTACTACACCTTAGTCCTATTCTAAGATTCAACTTGCCAGACCTGATTTTGCAATAAGAAGCAACAGAGTACGAATTAGGTATTTCCCAGCCCATTTCCAGGTTATCCTAGAAAATCAAACAATTTTTGGCTGACAAAGGGGAAAGAGATGCAATTTCTTCCTAGTTTCCAAATTTCCTGCTTACATTTCATTCAGTAGCAATGCTTGTGGTACAAAGAATCAAATTCCTTTTTCGATTTTTCTATTTTTATATTCTAAATACCATCAAGTCAGCAAATATAAATCTCCTTTTTTGTAAAAATGATGACTTAAATCATATTAATTGAAAATCTATTATAGGAAACAGGATCTATTATAGCTAAATTTACTTTCATTCATATTCAAACTTCTTCTTTGTGGGCGGAAAACAATTCAAAACGTAAACAATATTGAAGAAGTTTAAGAGAATGCTTCCATCTTTTTGTCAAAAGTTTTCAAAAAGAAATACGGAAATTAATTTTCTTAAAACACTTTCAGTGTTTCATTTTTGTTAAAGATATTTTTTTCACATTTTTTCAACAATATAAATTTGCTTTTAAATTTATCTTTCTCCCATTATCGCCATTGAAACTTTCTCTTTATTTTCGAACACATGGTATACAATTAAACAATTTTCGAACTTTTAACTTAATATTGACTTGAGTTCAGAGCTTTTTAATTTAATGATAAAGAACGTTTTACACTTCCTTCTTATATTCTTTACGTTGCATAAACCAAAAACATATTATTCTATAATTGAAACTTTTAAATCTCATTTTATTGTTAACAACTATAATCTTATCAATGTCTACAGTTACAAATATTCAATTTATTTAAAATAAAAACGTGATTTTGGTTTTATGATTTCACTAGAATGGGTATTTATTACCGAGGATAACTTCTTTCTTGATTTAATTAAATTTCTCAATCAGCTAAATTTGAACCATTTGCTCATTCTGAAATTTATTCAAATGTCAAGCTTAAAGAATTGATTTTTTCTTATTTTTTTTTTATATTTGCTTCTTTTAAGTTTAGATGACGCTACTGTTACTAGGAAGATTTTCTTCAAGAAGATTAGTCTTTAAGTTGATAATTAAAAGCAACAAGTGTTGGGTTTTTAATTGGCTTTATTAAAATTCAGTTAAGTTTTCAAGTGATTCCCGAAAAAGTTTTGGAAGGAAAGCGTTTATATACACCAATTCGGTATTGTATATCTACAGTTTGTGCCTTGGGGTGAAACTGTTTGCAAATTAGATTGTATTTGTAACTCTCCTCAAATTTCATTTTCGAAACAAAATAGTTTAGGCAACAAAATTAGACATATTAATTAATTATTTAGTTTACAGTTTGTAACATGATGTAGACAAATGATAGCAACATATATTTTTATGTGGAACATATTCATTATAAGGAAAATCTATTTCCTCGAATCAAAACAAATTGGATTATAATTATATGGTTGTTAACTTTGTTAGATCTTGTAACGCATAAACATTACGTTATTGGATTTTATGGAAAGTTAAAATTTGTATTATTACATAAAATTTTATTTGAATTTATTCATAATTACATTTTCGGGATAATAGGCAAAGAAAAACATTTGCGAGTAAATAAAAGTTCACAATTTATTGTTCTGTAGGAAAAAGTAAATTATAATAGTGAGTAATTTGTAAAAATATTTGTTTCAGTTGATAAAACTGTACAATGGCCAAATGTAAATGAATTTTGAATTGAAAAAAATATTTCACTATTATTTGTTTGGAATCTGGAAAAATAGCCATTGAAAATCTCTTTTCATTCGATGGAAAAACGAAAAATGGACTTGTATGAGTCATTGCATTATCAGTAAATAATGAATCCAACTTGCATGAGGTCAGTGTTCTGACTCATCAGACACCATATTCGTTTTTAGGACCAGTTAAACGGGTTTTTCATAAATGTTCAATATCATATTTTTTAACACCCACAGAGTTTGTGCCTCCCAACTACCTGCTTTTGTGCAAATTAATATTATTTCCATACCAATTGAGTACTAAACTCTATATTTATTTTCAAACTCATATTATTATCAATTTTACTTCAACAACTCTGAAAAAAAAACACTAGCAATCACGCATTTACATTTCAACTTCATTTTATACAAAAAAAAAATCAAATCTGATTTCAATTTACTTTCTTAAACTCATTCGAAAGAATACGGAACACATCTCCAAATAATACCAAACTCTATTTTTTTCTTCTGCAGATATGTTAAATAAGCTTTGCAAATAATCAAGTCAAATTGCGTCACTGCAATAGATAAACCCAACCCACTTGGAAATCTTTACCGAAAAAATGTATAAACCTTGTCTGATAAAAATGTTGATTATTAAAAGTAAACGACAAAAACGAGAAGGAAAGCACTGAAATGGCATAGATTTAAAGAATGATGTAACATATAGATTAAAATAAATAAATAAGGAAAATTAAATCGGTATCGATTTTCAATTTGAACGTAAATTGCTTTATAAAAACTGATTATTTATCAGTTGATACGAATAATGTTGAATATTGAATGGAAAAGCTTTTTTTTTTCTATTTTATATGTCAAATGATATTTTGTTAAACGTGCGAGAAAGTTGAAATTTGAGATAATATCTAAAATAATTAATACAACTCTGTGTGGTGTTGTATTTAACGAAAAATAATATAATTATTGAGTAACCAAAGGTCATTTTATTTTATTTCAAAATAAATGTATATTTATTTTTTTTCTTGATTAGTTACACTTCGATCGGGTTTACACATGTCGATAAATGTTCGCGAAAAGATTGCAAATCTTTACAAATTTAGGTCAACAATCTTTACCTTGAGGGCTAAATTTTGTATATCTAATTAGTAATTTTTATAGTATTTGAAAAGAAAAAAATCTAAAGTTCATTATATAGCCAAATTTATAATTTGGTAGAATACTACGTGTTGTTTCTCAAGAAAATAAATAAATAATCCAACGCCTTATGTTTTTGTTGTCCGGTTGTAAATGACCCAGAAATCATTGATTTTGGAGATGTTGTTTAACACTTGTTAGCTCGGCAATCAAAATACGTACTCCATTAGGGTTTTTCCATTAGGGTAATATGTCAAGAAATAATTAGGATATTGGAAAAAGTTAAGGTCTTCATTTTCTTTAATATGAATCGAACCACAAATTGTATTCCAATCAAATTTGGTACTACATTTCTGCCTCTTCTTGGATTGATTTCATTCGTAGTTTCTTCGTGGTCCCAGAAATATGTGCACAATAGGTTTGTTAAATATATCTCTTTTGCTTTCACTTAAAAATCACCACAGAAATTAAGCAATTCTATTGAATAATCGCAAAAGTGTTTATGCTTTTTTAACGATTTTTTATTCTAAAGCGTAATATTTTGCCGTGTAAAAATTTCAGGTATATCAACTTAGTTTTCTCAAGCAATTACGTTTCATATGGTTTTTTTCACTTAAAATTTCGTGAAGTACTTTTGCGTATATCGGGATACAATAACAAAAACTTGAAAAAATAAATAAATCAAAATTGAAAATATTGAAGAAACATTAGGTGTTCAAAAATCGAAAAACGAACGCGTTTTTCTCATACTATCGGAAAATTTAATTGGGTTATAAGGTGCTTAAGATCAGAACTTATATTTTCTCTTCATCCGATTTAAAGTCAAATATTTAAATGTTACTGTTTTAAACTAGAAACAGGAGAAAATTTTGCCATGAAAATTTTCTCCTGTATATATACCTATATTACTTCGATTGTAATAAATGGTTGATTGATGTATTTCGGTTTAATACTAAAATATTGTAATAATTGTTACTTCTCGTAATGTTACGATAAAATCAATCTATTTTCAATGTTATTCTAAATTTATCATTCAATACAATCTATTAATTTTTACTGTTGCCAACTTTAAATTTCCTTTTTACTTAATTGATTAAAAAACAACAAATAAACGTTTTAAAATTTCCGTGTTTCATTTTCTTCAATTCGAATTGGTATAATTATCTGTTATTAATTATATACACGATGACACTTCTAAATACATTAACGTATTTTTCATATAAAAGTCACTTTGAAAAGATAAACGCGATAATGAAACATTTTATTTTGAATAGGTCAGTCGGAAAAGATTGAAAGTGGTCTTTTATATTTGTCCAAAAATAAATTACGGTAATGTAAGATTAAAATTGTATAACATTTTCGCATTGAAAACAAACATTTTCTGAAAGCCATAATGCGAGAATTGGACTTAAATCCTTTTACTTGTTATTCATTCAAACGAAAAATATATCGTAAAATATATATAAATATATATATATGTTATTCGTATATTTTAATATTCGAGGAAAATTTATAGAAGTTACGCATGTATTTATTGTACGTATGTATGGGTGTGTGTATCTTAAGCTTTATTTTACATCAAAGATATTGTCTCATATTTTCCACGGTATATCTATATTGTTTAAATCCCTTACGAACATCGCTTTACGTTATCCCCGTAAAACGGAACTAAACACCTGCCAGGCTGGTGATATTCCTGTGCATGTATTTTAGGTGCCATATATGTCTATTCAATATATTATGTGAAATACCTACAAGACCTTTCTATTTTTTTTCGCCATTCTCCGCTTATAATACTGAAAAGTGGCGAAGATGCTTACAACCCCTTACGCACTAAAATGCTTTTTCCCTTATATTATTTTCGTTTCCTTTTCACTTCATATCGTTCTCTGTTCATTTTATAGTCGTAATACGCGTCATTTGACTTTTAACGTTGACGGTATGAAATATGTTAAATGTCATACCATTATTTTCATTTTCCGCACTTACGTATGTTATATTGTGAAACTCATTGTAATCGTATCACAAAGTTTATTTAGCTTGAACAATTTCAAGTTTAATTTGATTTATTTTCATGTGAGTTTTTAAAAGAGATACTACTTATTTAAATAATTTGCTTTGTCAAATGAAGTTATACCATCAGATTTATGATGAATGTATAATAATTTACTAATATTTTGTTTGTAGTTCAAGGAAAAAATAATCATAATTAATGACAAGGAAAAACCGAAAAATTACTGTTTTAAAAAGTATACTGAATTTTGTAAAAAGAAAAACATTGAGTATTCAACAATTTTTTTCTGAAAATCAATAGTCGTTTATGGAATCGTTTTATTTGTGCAAAGAAAAAATATTATCCCAGTGCATACGTTAAATACTGATCATTTTTAATGCGCATACTACGAGTACTTTTACACATTATTAGTTTACAAACTCTGACGCATATTTCTTTTTGTTTTTTATTCACTGATATAAATTTTTTTATGCATTCTTAAGGCCGATATTTTCACTTAAAGATAGACAAATTATACCTTTATGATACCTATTTAGTAGATAAAATTTCTCTGTTAGATAAATCCTACATATTAAAACTATTTCTTATGTGCATACAGTTATTACAGCACACATTTCTAAATTACAGTTGTTGAAGCAATTTTTTTGTATTTTTTATATTAAAATAAATTTTGCAATGCAGTCTTAAAGCCGATATTTTCATTTTTGGATGGATATATTCTTAAGTTAGATATTTATGAGATAAAATTTTTCTGTTAGATAAATCCTCCCCACTGAAACTAGAGATATCTCTATTTTTAGGCGAAAACACGCATGTTTTCCCAAAGATAAAATTTTATTTGAATGATAAATATCACCTCCAAGCCGTGAAAATGTTTGTCCGAAATTTTAATCTCAAAAGAAATCAAAGCATCAAACCAAAAACTGTATTTAAAGTTTTATACGTCAAGCAATTATTCCTTTTTTTGCAAATTTGTTCCACCAACTTTCAGCCATTTTTCATGTAAGGAACCTAATGTTGGTACCCTTTGACCCATAATTATTTTATAATTCATTTACGATTTTCTTTTTACAATTTTTCCTTTTGTCAGATTTTCTCTATCTATCTCCAACTAGATAATGCTAGTCAAAGATAGACTTAGGCTAGACTTAGAATTTCATTTCTTTTTCTTCATAATTACGTAGATTTTTCCAGTTTTTCTTTTATAATCGTCAATTTGATACCTTATCCTCAGAATGGGATCCTTATAGTTAGTTGCTCTTTTTGTCACTACATCAACGGTGGTTTTTATTCCTTGTATTTTTCAATACTTTAACGTTTGTAAAGTACCTACTTTTATACTAAAGTTTTAGTACAAAATGTGTAGATTGTTACTTTAAAGCTTTTTTTGGTTCTAAAAGCATCTTAGCGTTTATCTTCGTCGTTTTCTGGTGGCTTTTTTAATATTAAAGATTAGCGATCATCAAAGCTCAATGCATTTTTGATCTAGTGATCATATGATTTTTTATTTCATGAAAAAACAAGCATGTACTATTAACTGTTTTTTTGAGCTAAGATTTTCATATGGTTGGTAAACTTGATAATTTAAATGCAGATTTAGCAAACCTATTTTAAAAAAAATACAAAGGAAATAATGTTTAAGTATTAAATCAATAATCGCTAGCTTTTTTGGCAAATCAAGTAGTTTGATATTATTTTTTTCCGTTGCTTAAAAAATAGTCAAAGCTCAGCTTCGTCCACAAAAAATAAGAGTAGGGAACTTAAAATTTTGTTCTATTTCTTACTGCTGTATTTAACCATATCCAAAAAAATATATGGGTGAACAAATAGGCAAAGTGAACGCTCTTCCATTGGTAAGCAATTGTTGGATTTGTAATTTGTTAGAAAAATATTTTTCATATTTTCATTGGATTAACCTATCGATTTATCAAAAACGTTGAGTCATTAAAGCTTTTAGTAGTAAAAAAACTACAATGTCCTAAGATCCTTAGCGATTTTAGGGTTGATAAAAGCGCTTACATCAAAAAATATTGACAATTGCTCATTACGAGATTCAAATCCAGCATCTACCAGGTGCGAATTTTCTCCTTAACTATTGGGCTTTTAATAGACTTAAAATATTTTTTTTGAGGCAATTTTTATAATAATAGATAGGAATAATTTTTGTTGTCAAAAGAAGAAAAAGAGAAAAAATAAATAATTCAAACAAAATGTTTATTGAAATGTGCATTTAAAAATAAATATTTTGTAAAATATTTTTATGGTAAATAGAATTTTTCATTGATTTGAAGTTTTAATTAAATTGCTTTTACAGTATTGTAATATATAAAAAAAAAGAAACGATAAAATATTTTGTGGTAGTATTTATTGAATCGGTGATATTGGGGATGAGTATAACATTGGAAATAGAATCGTATATTAATGAAATGAGTAAAAATATTCTTGGTATATGACAACGTCAAAATCAATTTGAAATTAATATGTTTTTTGGCATGAACCTTGGAATATTGTCAAGTTGGTGTTTGGAAGCAGTCTATCCGTATTGCTATATATAAATAAGGACGAGATTATTTTTTTTTGTTGTAATTGTAATCATTGAAGCTGATAACTGAATGTTGAAAAACGAATAAAGTTACAAATGAGCTTTGCTTACCGAATGTGACGTCAAGGCGATGAGTCTGGGCTAAATTGAAGTAGGAGCAGTTAGTTACATCATTGCTAGAATTGAATTAAGTAGAATAAGTTCTTGGAAACGTCAGAGGTACTCACCGCAACATTGCGACGCTGATGGTTATGTGTTCCTTTTTTCTTATGTTGGTTTTTCCACAAACTTTTCTTTATTTGTGTGGTATGTATGCAGCACGCCTTGAATTATGTAATACTATTACCTTTCCGGCTTGATTAAACTTTTGTCTGTGACAAGCGTGACTGAAATAAGGATTGTTTTTACTTCCAAGAAAAGTTAGTTTCCTTCTGATTTTAAGTGTACTCATTGGGTAGAAATTTCTTGTTATCTCATTTTACAGCACATCTTTTATCACCAAATACTCGATTGTTCATTGCCACCCTCCATTTTTTTCGTTTCGTAAGCGTAAATATGCGAAATAGTCGCGACAAGTTAACCGTAATTGTATTAAGCAAATTAGCAAATGACTATTTCACGAAGATTTTATTTAATTAAAACATATTCAAAATAAATAGCGAATTTCATTATTTTAATAATTCGACGGAGCATCTTTTCAATGTCGTGCTTCTTACTTTTACTTTGAAATTAAAATTTACTTCTACTTCTGTTTGAATAATATTTATGTAAGGAACTTATTCAATCAAATTTGATTAAAAGTTTATCTTATCAATATTATCTGACAAAATATTTTCTTACATTGAATTTCTTCATTTGCAAGTTATTGTTACTGAGGGAATGTAAATGATCGTAGTTTTAATTTATTTTCAAATTTTCACAAAGGGTAACTTCTTTTGTCAGACATCATTTGTATTTTTTCTCATTTTTGTTAAGGTAATAATTATAACTTTTTTCACTTAAAATAATTTTACCATTTGCTAAATTTGTATATAATTTTCAAAACTTGTGTTTTCTTTTTTTATAGTCTCCTTTTTGTAAAGTAAGAAATAATTACAAAAGTTACAAAGATAAACAGATTCCCAGGAAAAAACTATTGAAGCGTTTTCAATATTATCAATGTTTGATATTTACATATTTTAACGATCGCATTAAGACCCACAAATTGTAGACTTTGAATAATTGACGGAAAAAGGAGATGTCGCCCAAAAATATATTCTTTTAAGAATATTCTAAGTGGTATCAACTATTTATATCAACATTATTCTTTAACCCTATTCAAATCATGAAATCTAATGGTCTTTCTTCCTTTTGATTTTTTTGTGATTTAACTACCTATCCCTTTTAACAGCGTTTCTTAATGTTTTTATGTCCACACAACCCTAAGGAAATCAAGCACAATTTCAAGGACCTCCGTAACATAAACAGCAACAAATTTCGATATGTGGATTTTAATACATACTACTTATACAAAAATACAAATTTTGGTCCATAGCGAGACTGTGGATCCCCATACTTTACACTCGGAGCGTTCAGGGATCCGTGGACTATTGGTTATGAAACATTGTCGTATAAAAACTAAGGTCATTAACGACTTAGCGTTTTCAATAACTTCTAATTTCTATACATTTTTTAAGATATTTCATTCTGAAACTCGAATCATTGGAACTATTGGCCACAAAGTGGCTAAATTTTATTATCGATAAATAATAAAATTATTATAGATTTTTTTAAATCGGGGAATTTGAGAAATTTCATTGGGCAAAGTAACTTTTTCAAAAAAAATCTGGAATTTTGTAATTCTTCTTATTTTTTTATTTTTTTTTTTGGGGGGAAATGAAAGACGATTTTAGTATTTGTGTAAATATTTATTTTAATTTTGGTCCAATGCCTTCTGCCATCTTTATGGCAGTAGCATAATTTCAAGCTCATAACGTTGTTTTCTTTGATGGCAAATAACTGATCCTAGTGATTTTATACCTCCTTACTTGACGTATAAGTTTTGTCGTTTAATTAACCTCATACAAGTTTCGTACTCCCCAAAAACTTTTTTGAAGCTTTAATGAGACGTTACTCCACACCTATACTATTCCTCAGATTTGGCATCTCCGGATTAATTTTGGTTCTGGTTTCTACAAAATTTTTGGACGGTAAAACTTTAGGTCAAATGAGGAGGTCAAAAATTACCTGAACCTGTTTTATATCTTCAAGGGACAAATACTTTATGAAGGTGAAATTAAAGTACTATTAGAAATATGACAGAATATATTGGACTAGATTGATCAAAACATAATTCAATATTATATTTATGCACTATAAGAAAACTGTTCTTCACCCCCCCCCCAAAAAACAAAACGTTTTTTCTTTCCTAACAACCTGTAGAAAAAATATATAAGATAAATACGAAAAATAGATTATTATTGAAATTTTTTCTTTTACTTTATCTTTTTGTCATCAATTAAGATTTTTTTAAATAAAAGCGTCGAATTTGTGATGACGAAAGAGTTGAATACCTGTACTGAGTTTGGAATTATATTCGTTAAAAATGTGTTAAGGATACTTGTTTGATTGACAAAACAGAATAAATATATATTTATAACCGACTTTTTTGTGAATTTCGGCTTTGCAATCCAATAAATATAATCAAGAATTGATTCAAATCAAGAAATTAATTATATTAAATTTCTATGAACTAATCAAGAAATTAGCAAAAGCTTGAAGTTCTAAAGCCTTAGTGCTTGATTTTCAACGTATGTATGTCCCTAGCTTAGTATGAATATCAAAGTGTTATGAACAAATTTTGTCTGGTTTTTCCTAATACTATTAATCTTTTACTCTTTTTTGTATCAAGCTTTTACGATGAAAGACTTTTTCTCAAAAAAAGTGTTCAAGTTTACGGAAATTTTATTTGAAGAGAAAATAGAGATGGAAATTTGGGAGAAAATTCCATCACTGTTAATAAAAAAAAAATGTAAAAGGGTTGGGGTTTTGGACTTAATTTAGTGTAGACCAGTGGTTCCCAAAGTTGATTGGGTTTCGATTTATCTATCAAAATTTTCTAATCTTGGGCCCCACTTCTTGACTATATTAGAGAAATGAGGGTATAAATATTGGTAATGCTTTTGGAAATAACAATTTTATTGATATATTTTAAGTTTCTAGTAATGGATGATGAAAGATGTAGTAAATCTTTCTTTTTTTATTTGCATGTCACTGTGAGTTTATAAATAGTAAATTGAAATAAATCTATTATGAATAGAAAGTCAATATCGGTTTGAAATATAAATACGATTCGATATTTTATGGCTATGTGCATAATGTGATTGTTTATCCATATATATTTATATATACAATTATTGTTTGCTATATGGCGTTCACCCGCTATATGTGGTGCGCGAAAAATTCAATTTTCTCCAATGAATTTAATATATTCGGGTAACATCAGTATTGGTGCAGTTATAATAATAAGAAATTGGATTAAAGTTTTATTTATAATGGATATAAATACAATGAGTGTGTTCTATGTAGCATATAGTCACATCGAAAAATACCAGAATATAATAGCATTGGAATCAGCATAATAAAGTCATTATTTCCTTTTATTTCTCTACAGCACTTTGAATATTTCACAACCGTTTCACAATCTTCCCGCGACTCGTTTTCGTTATTTCTTGTCGCGCTTATCTCCACCATACACACCCTCTGGGTCGATGCTTCTGTTATCCAAGTGTGAAATTTTTCTTTTTCACTTGGAAATGTTTATATTTTCATCACTTCCATTATTCGTGTCGTTCTTATGTGATTGTCTCTCGACACTTCCTTTTTGTTCGATGATACTGGTATGAATATACGTTCCTTTTTCAAATATGCTAACGCTCGTTATTTATCGAATGATAAAGTTTTAAGCATTACACAAAAACAAATAATACCTGTTAATTTTCAATGTTTTATCGATATTGAGTATCTGTCTATATGGAAATACAACAAAGTCCCTTAGGAAATTTCAAACAAAACTTTTATGGCTTTTCTCACCTTCATTCCCCTTTTACCAACTTTGAATCAGATTAGTACTCACTTTATTTACATTTTGCTTTGATTTTATTTATCCTTCCTGCTTGGCGTTTTTCACGTAGGTATATTATCAACATTAATTATACTTTATTTTGTAAGTTTTCTTTTTTTTTTTTAATGAAATTATATCATTGCTGTGGTTGCTCGCGAAAATTGTTTTGTGTAACAGAAAATATTATACTGAAACCAATCTTTGCATCACTTAATACTCTTAAAATTTTACCCCTGAAAATGCCAAAAGTATTCTAATCAATTATGAAACTATAAAAGAAATAGATCAATGAAATTTTTTGAAGATTTTTTCCCATTGATTTATTGCATGTTGTTGTTGAATCTACTCCTAGTATACTGACCGTAAGTGATTTATTTTTTCCCCCCTTTAACATTGTTATTAATAAATAATTCGGTTCTCGTGTTTAAACTTGAACAATACTAAAGAAATTCCCGTATGGAATTGTGCCAATAGCTTAGTTCACTTTATCTGCCAAAATAAAAAGTGTGCAAAATTGCTTTGTGCAGTGTCCCCTGAAATTTCTCTCGTTACATTGTTTTTCCAATTTTGCCTTTTACTTATTATTCGCGTGACCCTTTCGAAACTTCATACACTCATCCCTTGTATTATATTTTTGTAGGGTATATGCTCATTTTTAATTTTAGTTTTTTTTAACACGATATTATCGTAGAATTTGTGGCCTTTTATTTCGTACATATGCTCTGTGTTGTAATTTAAATTTAAAATTTTAATGTTGCGGAATTTTCTATTTGTCATTTTGTAATGGGATTAAAACTTTTAATTGTTTAATTGAAAAGTTATTTTCGTATTAACTAGAGATGTCTAGGAGATAAAGCTGGGTGTTTCTTGTGTTCATTTTGTAATTACATTTAACATTAATTATTGTTTTAGTTTCTTCTCAACTTTCGCGTTTGCATTCTAAAATATGTTTCACGTTTTTTAGCAAATATTTTATCAAGAGATAATTTTTAACTCATTTCACAATGGATTCCTTGTTTTGATAAATTTACCTATTTAAAAAATTAAACAGTTTTTTTTATCGTTGTTGTGTTTTATCAAAGTTTTTCTTTCTATAAATATATAAAAGGGGAAAATAGATTAAATATTGTATGGAAAAACAGCCGCAGGCTTAAAGGTATTTTGCCATAATTCAACAAAAATTATCCTACAAAATAATATAGGTATAACCGAAATAGGATCAATATGTAGGCGATATGGAAAAAGGTAGACGGTTATGTGAATAAATTAAAATATTTTTGCTTGGGTTTTTATGACTTATTTTTTTGATAAAAAGGATGGAAAACATTTGAGACGTAAAAATCGATATCAATTTTTGTAGGTCTTGAATTGTAACTAAGATTTAACCTCTTATAGTCGAATTTTTATGAGAAAGGAGTAAAAAAATTGTTACTTTCTTTAAACTTTTATTTAACTACATTTATTAATACATTTAATTATTTACAATAAATTTAAGCAGTAACTTTAATACCTATATTTTGCCCCCCACACAAAAATAGTTTATGTTACTTTATGAATCATTTATCATTATTATCGCTTTTGAGAAACTAGCGACGTAAAATTCTATTTGCCGTTTTTTTTTGCCAATCGATAGGAAATCGTTCGTAGGGGACAGTGAAAGAAATCATTTCGATTGTAACAAAATACTTTCGTAGTAATTAATTAGTTACGAAAAATAAATTATTTTATCACTGATAGTGGAAAATATAATGAAAATATGATTTTAAGCGACATATTATAACAAAAATAGTCGAGTGGTCTAGGTGACCGCTCCAAAACCAGTAGGTAATGGGTTCGATCCCCACTTTGTGCCTAAAATTATTGTAATTATTAATTATTATGTAATCTAGAAGTCGCTCATGACCATGCTATGTATGCTACTATTAAATAAATTTTAAAAAAATAGATGATAAAATTCCGACCTCAGCTTTTCTTTTTTTAAATAAGAAGTCAATTCAGGTTTTTTAAGATTGATTTTTTTTATTTAATATTTTTATTATTCAATTAGCTACGTTTCGTTACGTATCGTAACTTCATCAGGCTTCTTGATTCAGAAAAATAAAATATTTTCAATTTCTATTCAATGAATTTATTTATTGAATTTAAATTCAAAATAAATTGTCTTCTTATTTAAAAAAATTTTAAAAAATGCTAGATAGTTTGGAAAAGTTACACATTATGTAAATAACACAGTAAATGTTTTTAAAGGTTCGGAAAATATTTTCTACGCTTTTCAATTGTAGAATGTGTGAAAAGTTGATTTTCACAAACGACGAAAATGTATGAAAAGCATGTTTAATGTTCTTTTGATTTTTGTCAGTTTGGAAAAGTTGGCTTAACCGGAAAGTGTGGAATATATTTTCAAATCCTTAAAAAATCATATAAATTGTTAATTCACATATATTCAAAAAAATTTAGGAAGAAAAGTTGATTTTCACAAACGATGAAAATATTTGGGTGAAAAAGCGTGTTCAATGATTTCTCCATTTTTAAACTGGACGATTTTCTTCTTATTCTCTTCTATTTATAGTTTAAATAACAAGGTAGTCTGCTAAGAAAATCTCCGACAAAGTTGAGCTTTTGATAATCAAAAGTTTCAAATATTTTACATGGGCTGTTAATTTCGTATTTAGTAAAACTTTAAAGTTGTGCTAAGAAATTAAATTTCGTGATTTTCGGATGGAATTATGGAAATCATTTTCTTTCATCTTTTTGCATTGGAATTTCGTTAATTATTATTAGTATTCAAAATTTAATATTCCTGATTCTATTTAGTAGGATATCATCGGACGAAATTTAACCTCGCTGTATAAAGAATACATTACACTTTTCTGTATCATTTACATAATCTGAAACAACGAGGACTAAGTAGGCATTCGAGTTTCAAATGTATTCATTTCAGTAATTTCATGCTAAATGTTCCCTCTTAAATGGCTGTTTCAGTAATTAGATTAAAAAGTTTCATTTTTTTCCTCTTGTTGATATATCCTATTCATTATCTGCTTAATAAGTTTATTTTTCTTCGGCATGATATGCGATTATTGTATAAGCGCTTTCGAGTGGAGTCGACTTTAAATGGAAAATATAATTTTAAAATGTTGCCATCGTCAATACGCTGATTTTTCAATTTTAATATTCCCGAATGAAATATTGAGAAAAGGAAGCGAAAAAAAAGCGCCTCTATAAAAACTGTTTATGTGATTTTAAGGAAATCCTTTGTTGTCTATTTTTCTGTTTACACGATTTTGAAGAGCAACGGTGAAAATATTAGATTTGCCTGGTATATTATATAATACATAATGCAGTATCAACGTATAAATCCCTCAGGCGTATTATGTTTTGTATGTAGTTGTTGGTGCGGTTTTGCGTCGTTTCGGATGCTCAAGCAACCGATAAAAAATTTAGATTGTCGACTGAATGCTCGAATACAATGTAAGTACCTGAATTTTTCTACACGGACGTTATTGCATATCCTCCGCTCATATTTCATTTTTCTTTTCATACTTGCTCCTCTTGGTCAAGTAACAAAATAGCATTCCTAAACCGAACGTTTTTCTTGAAAAACTATATCGACCTCTATCGATTTTCGTCTCTGAATAGGCAAACTTTCTTCCGGTAATTCTTCCTATATTGATACTCGTAGCTTTTCATTGAAATCCCTTATCAGGCATTTTGATATTTTTCTGTAATCTTACGATGGGGATTGGCATTGTCATATTTGGTGTAGACGGTAGGTTTGTGCAAATATAGTTTTCAATGGCGTGGTTGGAAATTAGAAGATATCCGAATCGTTTGTTAATCTATTTAACAGCTTCATAAGTGTGGGAATGGCTTGTAGACGAACCCGCGGGAACTCATTTCGAATTGCAGTAACGTTGCTTGCTCCATCAGTGTATGTTATCTAACTACAATTCAGAAATCCAAAAGCTTTTAGTTTTAATGTTAAGCATTGGGACCTATTTCACTTCATACACGAACTTCCTTCTCAATTTAAACCTTGTATCTTTACCAACAAGTCTATGCTGATTGTATTCAGCAAGTTACGACAATAAAATCAATTGTACGAATAAAACTTTTGGAAATCCAAACGCGGAAATGGTTTTAAGTGAGAGCAATTTTATTAAATCATGAATGAATGGTTTCAAGTATATTCGTTTCGAGTTCATTTGCGACAAGTTGGGTCGTAATTGATTTGAAAATCAATAACTTAACGGTTCAAAAATTCATAATAAAATGCAATTGAAACGTTTATTTAAATTTGTATTGATCATATTATTTGTTCTGGTTGATGCAACAATAGATGTTCAATGTTGAAACGTAGTTACAAATTGCATTGAAATTTTTCAATGTTCCATACTCCTCGTATATGGGGGACTGAAGAAATGAAATAGCAAAACAAGGCAATAATAATTAGATAACAAAGGATTTTGTGTCTCTGCAATCATTGTGCAATTTCATAATCAATGTAATATTATAATTAAATTAGTTTGCGTTTACTTGCTATGTAGAATGTAAATGGTGCACGAATGTTCATACATTCGAGTGTAGCTCTTGTTATGGAAATAGAAATATGACAGGAAGAGAAAGCTGCGTTGATGGGACAGGCGAGTCTGATTGGAATGAAGAGTTGTTAGGGGGATAAATGATATATGGAGCGAGTAGGAATAGCGGATCGACATGGGAGTAAAGGGCCAGAAGGGATCGTATGCTTTGATATTACACAAATAAACATCAATGAGTGCCGCTGTCGCAGAGCCTTTAACAAACAACTGATATTTCATCATCTTCATAATCTATTTCGATCCCTTCCATTTTGTCCTTTAAAACGGAGTAAGAAATAAATAATCATTGGAAATATTGTTTAGGGCGTGTAAATGTTAGGCTGTTAAATCCCCCGAGCTACGCGAGATACGACGCTACATTGAAATTTCATCAACTTCTTTGCGAGACCTTTGAAAAATCTTCAGAAAGATGTCTTGTGTATTTTTGTTTTATTTCTGTTAACGACAAATTTTAATTAATTTCATCAAAATTCGAAAAAAAAACAAAACAGGAACTGGTAAACTTCTATCGAGAATCGAGCGTCAACTTGGAATATTTGAGGGTTAATTTAACTCTGACTAAATTATCGTAGAGACGTTCTGTAACTGGCAACCGGACTGTGAATGGTGTCAGTGTCAATTACTGTACGTTGATGTGTAAACGTACAAATTTATTAACGTCCACAGAGATTCACTAATCTGTCAGACCTACGTCGGACTCATATTAAATTTGTACGTGTGTATGCGGTAACTACAATTTACTAATAGTTTTTTCATACTTATTTGAAAAAAAAATGCAAAATTCAATTTCACTTCAACAAAATCCATCGTATATGGATCAGTATAAGATAATTTGATACAGTAGTATGGAAAGCTAAAATTAAATCTTTAAGATTAACATTTATTGCTCAAATCTAAAAAAAAATTATCAATAAATTTAGGATTTCCAAGAAGCTGTTTAAATCAACTTTTCTACAAATATTTTAGTTTGGTATTTTCGTCTGATGTAGGTACATACCTAAACATTCTTTATTATTCTTAAAAAAATATAAACTTATAAAGAGAAATAGCTTTAACCTTGTCTGAGTATACTGCGCTAGGTTCCGAACCAGTGTAACTAACTTCATGGGAGGAAAGTCTCGAACGGTAATGATACGGAATTCTTTTAAAAAACATGTCAAAAACTATATAACCCTGAGAAGGAAGAATATCAGAAGACTAGTAGGCCTTCGGACAGTTCCCAGAGTCGTTAAAAGAAACCACTTTTAACCGTTGAAATTGTAACTGGTCAAAATATTTGAAGAGGAAATAATGAAGAAGGAAATTATTTCTTTTTAAGCTCCTCGAAGTCGCCTCAGTTCTTTGGAACCAATTGGACATAAACTGGAAAATATAGAAGATCCCAATTCAATACCTATTGAAATTTATCTTACAACAGTTGAAATTACTACTGGTTGAAATAATGTAAAAAGGGTGAGGAAGGAAATGATTACCTTCTAAGTTCCTCGAAGTCAACTCAGTTCTTTAGAACCAATTGGACATAAACGGGAAAATATCTATTAGATCCTAATTGAATGCCTCTTGAAATTTATCTTATAAGCGAATTTGGTTGATTGTAATTTAGAAATACTCTTTGGTGCAGTAGTTCTTAAAAGATTTTATTTTGTTAATGTAATAAAAAATGTTCAGATTTCTTTTTTGCTAAAAATATATGATAATTGGATGATTGAAAGCACGGAGTGTAAAAACAAGGAGTTCTTACGTAATGTTAAAAAATGACACCTTTTTAAGGTTCAGTACGCCGGAAGCGTTGTTATTAAATATTATTAATTCCTATCTTCAGTACCACGGAAAATGTGTCAAGATATGGCAGCCTTTTAGTGGCTGAGTGGTCTAAGTGACCGCTTTAAAACTGGTACGTTCTGGGTTCGATCCTCGTATCGAGCAAACTTTCGATATTTCTCTATTACGGATTCTTATTAACTCAAAGTCGCTCAAGATCTTAGTAGTTATAAATCGACGGTACAAAACAATTAAAAAAATGATTTAGCGCTGCCATAAGAGTGTTTAGAGTACGAACTTATATTACCTTAGTTACCATACTTAAATTTCAATTTAAATTAGTAGTACAAACACACAAGTGGCGGCGCCACTCACCATTTCTCTTCATACATTGCAAGATTGGAATTGCTAATACCTAAAGAACCTTAGGTAGGTTTCGAACACTTGCGCTATTAATGACAGAAAAGAGAACCATGATCTCAGTTTGTAATTATTTACATGATCATTGTGAAAAGGCCGTTACTGTTCGGACTCCTTGTATCTATACTCTATGATTGAAAGAAAAACTAATAAAAAGTAAATTAATTTATAGTTCATAAGTTTCACATTCTGAAAGAAAAAAAATCCATTCTTGATAATGTAGACGGAAAGTTAGAAAGCTCCAAGAAAAAAGAAAGAAGGCTAATGGAAATTGTGGAAATGGACTACTCTGATTTAAAGAATCTCCTTAAAAATTAGCCTTAACATACCGTTAGGCAGAAAACATTTGTTACAATCTTCTTTTCTAGTATCAACTCAAGTGATAGATAGTTACTGCAGTTCCATTAGTAGCTTTACCAAGTATAATAAATTAACATGGAAAACTTTCCTCCATTTTGGGCAGCCATGGTTTTTTGAGTTGAACATAACTTGCTGGGCTGCTTAAAACAATAGACACATTATTAAATTGCTTTAAAGATCAATAATGTAACGAATAACAGTTGTGGAAACAACTTAATTAAATACTGTAAATAGAAAGAAAAACAAAAAAGAACTTTACGAATAATTCACTCATCTTTCATATCAGAAATTAATTACTCTATCTGATAAAAACTATTTTTGGCGGAAGACTGTGGAGTAAAAAAGAGTTTTTATAATTGTTTTTCCGAAAGCTTTTAAGTCTTTTATCCTTTTCTAATTGAATACAATTAATAAACTTTTTCAACTTGTAAAGATGCCGATTAGTATTTTTGTATTTTTCGCATTAAAACTTAAGAGTAAATTGCTTTGTAAATTTTTCATTTGATGAGTGAAAAACTAATAACTTCGATAGATCTTGAAGGTTACTGTGTTTAAAGAAGATTTTACAGAGAAGAAAAGTTGATTAAATATTCTTTTATTTTCAATTGGAGAATTGTTTTTTTTTTTGCTGTTTTATATTTGAACAATAGAGTTCAAAGGAAACTATTCAAAGTTTTATTATTCAATCCATGAAGTTTATGTTTACGACAACATTTATGTGCTTTATAATTGAATAAGAAATAAGATACTTAACAAATTAGTTGAAAGTTTGAAATTGTTTAGTTTATCGAGTGTTTATTCAAATAAGCATCAAATTCATGTTGTTATAGAAAATTGATATCATTTCAAATAACTGTATGAACGTTTTAATCAACTAAGACAATAAAAATCAATGAATAAGAAGTAATGAAAATTGTGTCTTTTTCTATTCGATAGGGGAGTGTTGTCAAAAATTTGAAATAACGATATCCATTATGAGGGAATGTGCAGCGTATGGTTTACAGTATACACTATATGCTATATACACTGATTAGGGAATGGATAGGCGTTTTGCAGTGCTCGAGAAAAACGTTCTTGATTGCGACAGCATCTGTCTATATGGAGGAAAATTTAGCAAATATTAAGCAATAATAAAAGTGATAAATAAAATTCATTATCAAAATTTTACATCTCTCATTAACCGTGAAAATGTGTAGCTCACTTGGGAAATGTTATTTTCCGTAATTTTCGCAACCATTATCTTTTAATTTATGAATGTATTTAAACTTAACGAGGCATTATTTAATGTTTTATTTATACTTGCATACGTAGCTAAGCGAAACCAAATCGTTATATCCACACCCAGATATTTGATTAGATTTTTTTTTTGGTAAATTTCTAATTTGATCGCATGGAAAATAAATTTGGTATAATTTTTTTTAAATATTGCGATGCGTTTATTTTTGGTTTTATCAACAAGTTATGCATAGCTACTATTTGTGTACAGAATTTTATTAGTTGCAGTCTACCTTCGGCTCGTTATTGGATATGTTATCATTTATTATGAGCGATTTGGTTCGTGTTCGATAGATTACAACGTTAACCATGTACGTTAATACTCGTATGTGTATGATTCCCGTTTATTAAACCCATATCTGTAACATTGGTTTCTGCTGTTAAACCTAAATAACTCAGTTCAAATGTAAACAGTGTGGCGTTGCTCTCCTGCTTCTATCCCCCCAATTTTGTTGTCCCGTCTTTGTCAATTCTATTTCCAAATATATGATGTGTATTCTAAATAAATTTATTATCGGACAGGATATTAACTAGCTCGTAATAGGAAATGGATATTTACAATGGACAGTATGGTCAACTTCCTCCGGACCTACGTTCACGGTCTCTATTATGTTATATAATAAATATTTATTTTTTGTTTTTCTTTTTATATTTAAATTGATTTTCTAATAAAGAAATGGAAATGTTGGCTCCAAACAATTTTGCTAATTTCATAAATATAATAAAATTTTACGACTTTATCACAAATGATTTCAAATGAAATGAGTTTCACGAATAAATTAAAAAGTTTATTTTCAATGATTTTTTTTCCCAAATTTAATATAATTTATTCATTGTGTCGATGAAAGTTTGTCCATACTATTTTAAAAACAAAATAAATATAAAAAATGACAGTATTTCAATAGAAGGAATGAGTCATTTTATTTTTATTCTCGAAAATATCTTAATTAAATTGGGGATTTTTTTCTGGATCGTTGTTTACAGTTCAGACTTGCTTACAGGCATCTCTCTTTTTTATTGATTGCAATACGTAATTTTTTTACATAGGAATTCCTTGATAAAATAATCAAAAATAAGATTATGGAAAAATCTAACTTAAAAATTTATGAAGCAAAAATTAGTCATAGCAAAACCAATAATTTATTCTAGTAAGAACCTGTTTGTATGGTATAAATTATAATTAAAAATATTAATTAATTAAAGCGGGTTCCTTGATTCCCTATTTCAGATTTATAATTCGTGACTATAGTTCTTGTAAGAACCGTTTTCATAAAGGGGGTTTACAATGACAAAGACATGAAAATGGGGTATAGTATAGTTCCTTCGTTATTAAGAACTGAAAAAGTTAAAATATAGATAAATTGGTTGTGTCCATAATTTACATAATATTATTTATTTTTAGTAAGATAGTGGACATGAAAAGATGTAGGTCTATATACTAATTATTAATTTAGCGACACGTTTCGGTATTTTATTAGACCTTCATCAGACTTCTAAAAATCATACTAATTGTCATACAATCATACAATTTGTATATTTTTAGAAACCTGATGAAGGTCTAATAAAAGACCGAAACGTGTCGCTAAATTAATAATTAGTATATGGATCTACATCTTTTCATGTTCACTATCTTACTAAATATAAATAATATTATGTTAAAATAAAGAATTAACTATTGTCTTATTATTTATACTGTTCAAGTTTCTGAATATTTTTTCCACCTCTTATTTCCTAATTCTAGACTCTTAAAATCCTAAAATAAATTGATTTTAACCTTTTCTTATAGTCTGTTTATTTTTATTTTTTTCCAACTACTTTTCACTGATATATGAAACAATATGAGCGATTTACATATTATTGGTCATCAAAACGATTGTTAACTTCTATTTAAGGGAATATGATTGAAAGTTGTCATCAAAGGAAAAACAAAATCCAGTAATTTTTTTAGAGAATGCATATTTCTTAAACTCATCACAAGCTACATCTTCTTCAATTTGTACTAGGTACAACAATCAACGATAATGGAAAAAGCAATGACAATTTATCAGAACTTATTTTCCAATATTAAAATTGAATTGTTTCACATCATTGGAGCGTCGCGTCGCACCCTCCAGATGGCATAGGTGTGCCACAAAAATTATCAAACTTTCTTAATTTGAAATGAAATAAATTACATTTTAACTGCAAATTATCATAATATAAAAAACCTTTATTTTTTACTGATTGTTTTTTTCAATCAATTCATTTAACGACGTGTTTACAAGCGTATCCTCCAACCACACTAATTTAATGAAACAAATTGTGATGCGAATGTTTTTATTTGATGTTGGAAGTTCACACATTGATTGAACAATTAGTCATTAAAGTTATTTCGCAAGAATTCTCGATAGTCAATTACGGTCATCGAATAGGAATTTATTCCATTGAATTTAATAGAGTACTATTGAAAAAAATTGCAACTTGCATCCTCTTTACATTCACTTCTATACAACAAAAAATATTGATAAAAAATGTGAAAATTTGTTCCCATAGTGATAATTAATATTAACTGAGGATATACCAATGTTCTCATCTTTCTATGCATTTCCGAATATCATAGTATGTTAATTATAGTTGAACTTGTATGGTTATAATATTATTGAATTTGCTTTTATGACATAATATTGAAATGAATGAAAACCTGATACATTTGAATAGTTTTTATAAATTATATCAATAGCTGAGGAAAATATCAATGTTTGTCTTTATACAATTTCAATAACATTGATTTAATTAATGGTGCTATTTGATATTTAGTTCCAGTGTAATACGGGAATGATTCGTTATTTGATAAGTTTGATGTAAAAATCAAATATTAGTTTCCATTTTTTTTGTGTTGAATTTTAATTAGAAAGCAAGGTTTTTAAATTGGTCCAACAAAATTAAACCACTTTTATCATTTTAAATAGAATAACCAAACATCGAAAGTTTTAATTGGTTCTGTTATCCATGGTGCAATTTAGTGTGTATGTGCAATGGTGATTATATACAATATGTGAGGGGGTCGTTCCATGACCATTGTTATAGTTTACTCCAACAACCACGAGGGTGATGTGATGAATTGTATGCTTTAAATGAACAATTTCTAATTTAATTGTTCTGGAATTTGTAAATATATTGATTTATTCATCGATTATTTATTTCGCGTGAACCCAACGAACGCAAATATAAAATAAAAGGGTCGTTTTTCTTTTACAAGTGCACTATATTTAGTAACTGAATAGAGTTGTTAATAAATCCTATTATTGCACTCGCCTCGATGCAATTATTATTCTCTATTGATTTTCCCGTTAGCTATTGTATCAGTGATTTTCTTAAATTAGTAACGACATTGTAATCGAGTCAGTTGTCTAAGGCGATTAATATTTGAATAATTGAGCAATGAAGACGGCTTTGGCCATTGCTAATCTGCATAATTAAAGTAACAATGGCCATACTGTCAGTTAATAAGTGTGGCACCATTATCTATTTAAATATTCAATTAGGAAGGATATTAATAAATTTATTTCAAATATCTGAAGAGGAATAAAAATGGAGGCAATTTAAAAGTGAGCAGTTTTCAATTAAAATTTCTGCTTTCAGCTTAAATTATTCAATGTAATTTTTTTCTATCCTCTTAGAAATGTCGCTTTTAAGTCTTCTAATTAGAATTTACTTATAAATTATTATTTTTTAATTGATTGAAACTTGTCACTGCATTTATAATAATTTGTCTTCTTTTTCAAAACTTTTTTTCTTTAGAAATCTCTAATCATATTTGTGTCATAGTGTAAAATTTATAATTTTATACAAAATGATCTAAAACATTTTTTTTGTATGACCTCAATCGTATTTTCGAATCTGACTTCCTGAAAATCGTTACGTCATGAACTTCCTCAGAAATTAAAAAAGCGATTATCAAGTTGCATTGATTTTTTTGTTGTTATAAACAATGACATATTATAATGAAAACCAAGTATCATATCAAACCCTGAAATCCATTATAATAGGCAAGTGTGTGGTCACCATTTCCAAAGCATCCCGTAATATCATTTGGGTTGGCCACCCCTGATTTAAACGTCGACATCTTCTGATTAATGTTTGACATTTGGATACCACTTTCTCCATTTTACTAATTATTATTTATTTATCAATTAAATAAACGAAACATTAAACTTCCACTTTGATTGTAAAGATCTTTTTTAAGTTTTTCATATTATGTAAACTGTCAAATTCTTAAGTATTTCCATTTGTTTTATATTTAACGAACGCAAAGAAAATTAAACGATTTCGTAATCTTGTAAAAACAATTTATCTTACGTTTTTATTCTATTATTTAAGTAAAAACTTCAAAGCAAGAACAATACATTTGCACACAAATATAATTTATACAATTTAATTTATTTGTTATTTGGCAAAGTTTACTTTTAATTCTTTCCGAGCCTCTGTTATTTTATACAACGGAGAAAAAAACTTTTCCCCAACATAACTTTTCAAATTGTTGAAACTTAACAGTTGTGTTATTAATGAAGCAATTGCTTGTCGTATTTGTTCTAAACATAGCAGCATACATGAATAAATTGCAAAATAGTATTTATCTATTCCATTCGCATACGGGAAAACAAAGCGGGACGGACAGCTAAATAAAGCTGAGACTGGATTCATTCGAAAGCACAGCTAATCTATTTTAAATTGCAATTGGTTTATTATATCCATAACTGAATTATCATTTGTATCAAGCAAAATTCGTAAATTATCACTATACACTAAATACGTTTTGATTCTGTTTATTTTCGTCAATATTTTATTTTATATTCATTTTCATTTGTTTCGATATAAGTTAGTGACCTCTTTGAATTATAGCATATAAATTTTATGCCTCTCATGCTCTTTTGAATTTCCAATTTTACGTTTATTTAATTGGTCTATTATTAATACTCGTAAATTCTATTTTAAAATAAAACAGGAATGCATTTTTTTTAGCTTTTTATAATAATGAAATTTTATATTTTTTTAAAGAGATATAACGAGCTTTGATAACATGAAAGTGGTCATAAGAAATCATTTCACTCTGCATTTGGGGATTATAATATTAATAAAGAGATTCCAAAGGCTTTCGAAACTCAAATCGTATGTGATTTCCCCTCATATGAAATAACGTTTGAATTAAATAGAGTACAGACCATTGCAGTTGGGTAATATTCTGAAGAGATATATCGTTAGTGACAGGTCAATAACGTTTCAAATTGATAATAAGATTAGTAAAACCATTAAATATAATTATTTTAGTGCATCTCTACCTATGATTCCATTATACACCATTTTATGCTGCTAATATTCCATATACGATGAATGAATTGTGAATTGTTTTCATAGGAAAAATCATATATTTTTTTTTGTTGGTTTAACATTATATTTTTTTAAAACTGTTTATGAAAATATATTTAAAAACTAAACTTTAAAAACTATAAATTATTTGCATACAGTAACATGATTTATTCGTACTGGAACTCAATGTATTTCTTGCAGAAAATTGGCTTTTAAGCTTCACGTTAAGTGACTGGAAAATGATATTTGAGAAAAAAAATCAAATTTAAATTTTAAAATAAAAAGGGCAGCAGTTATTGATTGGTTTTTGTTAAAGTTAACGTTTATGTACAAAAAAAAAGGTATCTAAATAAATTAGTGTAACAAATCTTATTACTTAATTTTTGATACATATTTGATATGAAGAAATTTGGTAATAAACAAAGCGGCATTAAACTATTTGATGATTATTTTAAACAACTTTTTTTCATTACCTTAAACCATGCAAACCATGTTTGCTGAATTTCGCGAAAATTCGGTATTAAAAATCTGTAAAAGAAATGAATAAATCAAAATATCTGAGATTAAAAAGAATCAATAAATTAATGATCTGAGAACTAGAAACAATTGAAGGAATTAGTTAACCTTATTCACTAAAATACGTAGTGTTGTGAACTTAGATCTTTCAATAGTTCTAATAATGAGATAAAATAAATCGTTATATATAAATAAGTAGAACAAACAAATATTAAAGCTTTATTTAACTTTTTTTAAGATTAAGCAATTCAAAAACAAATGGAAATAATAGTTACAATCGCTTGTAATAATGTTATTACATTTTGAACAATATATTTTCTGCATGGTTCCTTTTTAGAGAGTTAGGTGGCAGATGCTTATTGGTATTCTGTATTATTATATTTTAAAGTAATACTTCTTAATGTAATAGATCATATTTTTGTTATCTGTGTTAAATATTTGTAGTTAAAAATATACATTTTTTTTAATATTTATAAATTGTTTAGTATAGAAGTAAGAAGCTTATCCATGACTGCGATAAAATTCACACCATTATATTGTATTTTATAACAAAAAGCTTTAGGTAGTTTTGAAAATCCTTAATAATTAGTTTTAACGTTGAAACATTAGAAATTATTACCCCTTAGTAACCGCAAAACCGATTCATTGCCGAATTCAACCAAAATACGAGGCAACTTAAGGCAATTTATGGAGCAGGAATTTTGCTTTTATGAAAATATTTAAGGGAAAAATTATATATGCTCTTTGTGATTTCACTACTCATAAACAAAAATTATTATATTTTTTTTTTTTCAATAAAAATTAATTTTATTAAATTATTCGAAGTTTTGTTTGTATTGGTTTTATCCATGAACATATTTTGTCTTGAGTTTTATCGATTGCGTCATACTCGTATTTCACGTTCGTTGCCAAGTATCTTTGTATTTTGTCTACATAAAATACAATTTTTGCATTTCTTCAAAATCTATGATTTCTCTGTTACAGAAAATTGATACTTTGGTTTACGTCATAAATGAATTTGTTGGTCCAAAAAAAAACAACAAATATCAGTTTCTATTTATATGAATAACTTCTCGGATGTTTCATTATACTTTCGAAAATTGGAAACTGACTTTTCCGCATGTGAAGCAAATATTATAATGAAGGGTTGATTAACTATAACTTGGTGCATAGAGCTACATAAACACAATATATTTTATATAGGTGTGTGAATAAAACGTTGAGTATTTTACATGCATATTTGCGCCGTGTGTGACAGTTTGTTTATTTACTTTAATAATTCAAACCAGGAAAATGCATTACACTGTGTCAATCTGTCCACTGTTCATTCATATCACATCACACATGTATGTATATTACGTATATTACGTGTATAAATATAACCCTCAGATTTTGTCTCGTCGAATCTCGTTGCACATTTATGTCCCTTGTTATTACTCAAATCAAGCCTATTTTATTGAATCATGTCGACTTGATGTGGTTATATCCTCATCCGACTGAATTGAGTCTTTGTACTGTAGAATAGTCGACCCAAATGTCAATTTGCGTTTGTAATTTGAAATATCACAAATTTGAAAAAAAATACGCTTCAATAAATGGATTTATTATAAGAGTTTTTTATTTTAAATTTAAAATGGTACAATTTTACATATTTATGGACTTTATTTAATAAATTAAATGATTTGTTTTATGTTTTTACAAGCGATATTTGGTATCAACCTAAGTAGATTAAATTTTTTTATCCATTGAATAAAATAGATTTAGATTTAGCGATCTATATGTGTATTATTGTAACGATACATGAGCTTAAATTTATTTATATATTCGATGCAATCCGAACTAAATCAATGATAACAATTGATAACATGAAATATTACCGAAACTACCTTGTTATTTTAAACTTTGGAAATATTTTTTTTCATTTAAGTTCTAAATTCAACCACAATAAATGCTTATGCCTATTAGTGGACGAATGGCCAAAGTGACTGCTCCAAACCTGGTAGACGTTGGTCTACTGGTTTCAAATCTTTTGACGATCATAATTCTCAATATTTCTCAGTTTAAGTAATTTATTGCCTCTAGAGTCATTGCTATAAAACGATAGTAATTAATCAATAAAAGTAAACATAAGTAGGTTTTGAATTGGTTTGAATTCAAAAGTAACCTTTGAAGAATATTATCAAAGAATGGGTTCATAAAATTCACTCCTCGACACGAAAAAAGATCCATCCCTAATCATTACTTGATATTCTTTTAATTACTGAAATATTTAATCTCCCAAGAAAACAAGTTAGAATGGTAACGAGTCTAATAATCGGCCACTGCGGTTCGGGAAAAATACATGCATTCAATTGGGGAACATATGGGTCATTGATATGGATAGACCATGTATATGGGGTCAAAAAGAAATTTGTAAAATTAGTGTGGTGTATGAAGCGCCGTCTACATGGGTACTGTTTTTATGGAAATTAAAAACAACAGTTGGCAATGAAGTGCCGCTGAGCGCTAGCCTGCACAAATAAACGCTTGCATTACACTTGCTTCAATGGCTTTAGTTTCCACACCAAAGAAAAGAGACATCTATATCTAAGTCTCTCTTCCAACATACAACACGGCGTTGTTGTATTTTGCTTAGCTCACTCCAAATTTGTGCCTACGTAGATGGCGCCGGTAATTGTTTCTTGTACGGCTTATTATTAACTGTACAGTGCGCTATCCATTTAAACATATCAATGATGTGGGTGATCCAATTTGTAGATTCTATCCAGCAGAAGACGAAACTGCTTCTCATGTTCTTGGAAATCTTAGGAACTAGGGGTAACACACCCTGGAACCAAAATATTCGAACGCTTTCTATGCATTTTGTTGAGGTTTCCTTAACTACTTGATCTCAAATAAGTAAAGTAGTAGTAAAATTTTTATGCCTTTTAAGAATTAATTTGAATTATGTAATACAAGAATTTAAAATTAAAAGTTTCAAGTTAATCTACGAAAAGTTATCGATCTTATGGGTAGCAAAAAAGGGTCAAGCCTACTAGTCGAGTAGTATAAGTGGCCACTCCAAAATTGGTAGATGTTGGGTTCGATTCTCGTATTAAGCAAATTTTCGATATTTCTTAATTTTTAAATTTTTTATTCACTCTAGAGTTGCTAAAGACTTTGGTAGCTATAAAGCGACGATAAATAGCAATAAATATAAAAGAATAAATTCGGAAAAGTATCCCCCAAATTGCTGTTTCAGTTTTTAAAATTTTCAATTTACCTTCTTTCTTTAAATTGTATGAAAGAAATATTAATTAGTGAATTAATTTTAATTTGTAAATGTACAAATTATTGAGCTTTTTTTAATTTGATCCTCTAATTATGATAATTATATTTCAAGAATTTTATATTTTCAACAGTGGTTGCGTTATTTTATTATCACTCCCTTTTTTAATAATTAATTAACGAGTTTAATAGTCGGAAGATTTAGCTACTTGAGGCTATAAATAAAGAATTGAGATGTGTATTTTTCTTCAATTCATGCTGGTTTAGGCATAATAACCGAAGGGCTAAATTATAAGGGTGGAATATTTACCTTTTTAAGTACGTTATTTTTAAATACTTTTAATGATATAAAAACGTAAAAGCGACGTCATCAGCTGTAAATAAGACGGTGACAATTTCGGTGTCTCGTGCGCCCACAAAGGGTGGAGGGTTGGCTTTTGCAATGGAAAATCTCTTCTGTGCACAGCTCGGTGACTTAGTCGCTAAGAATGAGTTGGGTGGAAGTAAATCGAGAATTTGCATTTTTATTTATGTGTTGTAAGTTTACGATCGTTTCAGTTGTTATTGTATCTCATAAATCCACACTTTATGCATAAAGTTTTTTAATAATGTTTTTTTATTTGTTGCAGGTATGTAGAAATTCACACAAATCAAATTCGTACCTGTTATTGAGAAAGTTGTTATTCACGTGTCGCATAATGTAAGTACGTTGTAAATGCTCCATGAAATCTTATCTTTTTTTGCACATAACGCTATCGAATTTTAAACAAATAATCAATATTTGCGTTTTTATAGTTAGTTAGGTGTGTGATTTAGCGAAAACTCCATAAATCATCTTAGTGAAAATCATATTTCTTCTGTACGTTAATAAGTGATATTTCTATGCATGGTTTCTTCGAGAAAATTTCCATTCTTTAAATTTCTTATATAGAAGCAGACAGATATATTATTAAGAAGTTTCATTATTTGGACTGTCGTCTAGGGGTGAACCACATTTTAGTTGTTATTTTAAAATTAATGGGACTCTTTAAAAGTGGAGGGCTTTTCTGCGGTGCACCATCTATAATAGTTATGATCACCGCATACTTGCATATATAGTACATACCTATAGAGAAAGCCATTTAAAATATTTTTGAGTGAGAAAAATGTAATTCAAATTCCAATTATTTTTAATGAATTTTCTTAGCTGGTGCACATTTTATTTAAAACAAATCGATTTACTTAATGTTGTGTCATTTTTAATGTAAATTTAGATTTATGACTCACCTTATCATATTAAATTGATATCAATCAATAAATTGAGTTTTTCAGTTGATTTTTTTTTCAAAAGCTTGTATTTTCAAATATAAATTTTACATAAACTAATTATAATGGAGTTTTAAATTGCAAATGAGTAGTTTTATCTCTTTTTTTTTTTTTGATGAAGATAAAAATATTTTCTTTTGATGAATAATTTATGGGATGAAAAAGTTTGTATAAAACTTTAAGTAGACAGGTTTCATTCGTTTAATAATAATGAATATTAAAAGATAGGTTCATTTTTTTGTTTTATTAAGTAATTTAACAGGAACGTGGAGCAAAAAGTTCCAGTGAATGAAATAAATTTAAAACAATGACCATAAACAAAGTGCAATAAAATAAAATTTACTCGTATAGTCGTAACCCTCACCATATATAGAAGCACATCTAATATAAAAAGCAAGTGCATGTTTTTTCGTGAATTATTTCGAAATTGAAATTAAAAGTTTCGGGGATATAATTTAGAATTTTCTCAGAAAACACGATGGACTGGAAATACAAAACGATGTTGAAGCATTTGTCGTTTTACTGACCATTAGTCCAATCCTAGTTTATCCATTTGTTCACTGGAGGGTATATGCATACATATACATACATTTTTCAAACGTCCATTTCACTAATTCAATTTACTGTTGTATACCGAATCACAAAGATGCTTCACTCGAAAGTTTTCTTGTGTTTACTGTTCAAATGCAAATGTGTTTTCATTTAGTTCCTTTTTTAGTCAACTTTGAAATGAAGTGAAATGAATAAATTGTAATTTATACATTGAACTTCAGAGAATATTAAGACTTAAAAGTTCTCTACTAAAAGTTTCTATTTCAACATACCTTTTTTTTTCAAAGATTGTTTAAATCACAAAAATCTTCCAGTCTATTCTTTGGTGAAAAAAAAAATAGCTATGTAAATCTAGCAAATCACAATGCTGTGTTTTATAGAATTATTTCGTGTCGCACGCAGCTTTCATATAGACGTTATGTTTGTTTATCTTTACGTAAATCAAATAATTATAACATTGAATTTTTTCAACCTTAAAATTTGTTGGAAAAAAGAAAATTTGTTGGGAGAAACCACTTTAATTGTGAAATATTTTAATCATTAATTGACCCCAAAAGCTTTTGATTGTTTTTATGGCGATTAATTATAATCGAGAAAACTCGATTGATTACATAGTTAGGTATGATAATGACGACAAATTTGCATAAATATGTTCATTTAATTGTCATTAATTTTCAGAATAAATCAAGGATATTACCTAGTTACTGAAATTCCCTTTTCGTGATTAAATAGGAAAAATTGGAACACAAAATTTAGTGAAATTTCTAATAAAAAAAGTAATGTAGAAGTTTTTTTTTCAAAATTTGATTTTTAAAAATAATATACAATTTCAAAAAAGGTACATCTCCTCCTACCAAAGTAAATGAAATTTGGCATTTTAGAAAGCACTTATGCAATAATATATATGATTTTTTATCATCTACAACTAAAGAATCTAAAACATATTTTATATTTAGTGGCCTTTCTGCTTCAATAAATGCATTTTACCAAACTGTATAATCCTTGACAGGTCTATCAAGCATACGACCCGCCGCAAAAACTCCTTATCCGGCCCGCCATATTATTTTTTTTTTCTATGTATTATTATCGCTTTTGCTTTACTATTGAACATTTTGGTTCATGTAGTTGATGGATAACACAAGATATGAATATGAAAAAAAATATTCTAATGGTTTTGAAGACAACAACACGTGTCACACAAACAATAGTCGCATCTTTAATCTCCTGGTGCTCTTGCTAATTTAAAATTTTGACCTTAAGTCCCCTGAAATTATATCATTGAACCCTTGGCCTTACTTCTTACCATAAGATTCCAAGATTACCAAATCATGTTTTGTCAGTACCTATTCTTCGTTTAATGAAGCACATATTCTAATACAAAATATATTACTAAACTTTACTGAACTAGTTTGACTAATCTTGACTAAAGAGGTGGATGTATCATCAATTTTAAAGACTATGACTTAAGATGAAGTGAAAACGACTAAACTAGAAAATTTAATATAGAAACCGTTTAATCAATTAACGTTTTTTTTTGGTCCTTATATATATTTTTTAATCGATATTTTCCATGTAAAGTTTTTAACTGCTAAAGTCTTTAGAAACTCAAAGATTAATAAAAACTTGTAATCAAGAATTTTGCTGTTGAAAAGCTGTAATAATGCTAATAAAGTACCAATCTCTCGTTTTTAATTGTAATTTAAAGTTATGTATGATGAACAATACAAGAAATCATGGTTCTAAATGATGCATCAATCGGTATAAACACTCAATATTTCTTTTTTAATCAGTTTAATTTCCTCAAATCTATAAAACGAACTAAAATTCTGTATATTCAGGAATGTTTTTAGTTAAAAGAACAATATTTATCTTAAACCTTATTATTTCTGCAATGGCAAAGAAAAATTTTTAATTTAAGAAATATGAAATTTTTTTTTCAATCACTCCACGACATAGATACTTTTTGCCTTTGGTTTGCTAAGTTTTGATGATCTTTAATCTGTCTCTTCAATTACCATTGTATTGTTATGCTATTAGCATTGAAAACCATCACTTTAGTTTTTGTTCTTTATCAAACCTTGATCAATAATTCGAAGCACTTGCATTAGTTTTAATAAAATTCGTAATTCTTATGTTTACGATATAGAGCAATGTTTCTTAACCTTTTAAGTGATCCAGGAGTGCAGCTCATCTGAATCTGAAAATAGATCTCCCCGCCCCATTGAAAAATGTGTTTGGTTTTTTGTTAGTTTGGAAAAGTAGATTTTTTGAGATATTTATTATTAAAAATTTTATAATTTATATTGCTAGGAAGTTCTCCCACACCCCTAGGGGTGCGGGCACCATAGATTGAGATATACTAGTACAGAAAATAAAAAGTAAATTTGAAATTATGCAAAACGTTGAAATGTTGTAAAACTTTAGTGTTCATTATTTTGCTTGCATCAAAAAGTAAGAGATATAGATGAAAAATTTACTAGAAGTATAATTTAGGTGACTACAAGTATTAGTCGGGAGTAATACTGTATTTTTAACAAATGAAACGTTATTCTGGTTTATTAAGAATAGAGCGATATGAAATCGCTAGATACTATAGCAATTATGTATACTGTTTGTTTAAATCAAGCTTTCGTGCAGTGATTAGATTGATATTAAATTCGTGGAGAGAAATTGCCAAACAATTGTAATTAAGAATTGTAACGAAGCAGAACACGGAAGTTGGTCGTTGCTGTTACAGCCTTGACGTGCTGTGGTAGATAAAATATATATTCACATAAAGGTCCCATTTCGCATCCACCACCATGCATAGTTGTTGGGTGTACCTCCAACATACATATACATTTATATCTGTATAGATGTGCTATGTCAAACAAGCAAATGTACTATAAAGCAGCCGACAAACGATTCTCTGCCTATCTGTACAGTTAATCAGTGTAATTGTATCATTCCTTTTGTGTTTCTCGTGTATTATGTCGCTATTATTTTCAATGGGTTTCGGTGACGCTGGACTGAAAACTGAAACATCACTAAGAAACTAATAGCAATGTCCTTTTGTATCTTCTTTGAATCTTTATAAGCTTTTTATATTTTATATCCTATGTTTCTCGTATACGTTTCTTCACTTTTTCCGAATATTTTATTTTCAATTAAGTCAATGCTCTTTATTTTATTAAAATCACGAATTTTATCGAATACATTTCGTACGTGATCAAATTCACCAACGAACAGTATCGTTTAACAGTTTTGAATCGATAATATTTACAGTTTTAGTCGTGACTTAATATTTTTTTTCAAATAGTTTGCTGTGTATTGATTTTTGAAGGCTTAAAACACAAATGGGTACTGTTCATTTGTGAAAGTGTAATTGTTACCGATAACGACAGTATTAATGCCTTTCAAGTCGCAATTGACCATGTATTTGTCAATAATTGGTCTAATAAACACTTGGCTATTGTAAATGTAAATATAGGGTTGCATAAAGGGTATCGGGAAACACCATAATTTTCTCACAAACGTGAAGCTAGACCTTAGATTGCACGTGTTGGTTCAGTGACGCCATATCATCACACTTTCTTTCCGGTAAAAACATATATTAATTTCATTTCTACTACTCCATTTCTTATCTAATCAAGTCACGCTTTAATGGAAATTTCTGAAAAGTGATTTAATTTCTACGTTAATTATTTGTTACTTTTATAATGTATTTTCGTTAATTGTCCTCTGGGCTACTAATATTGATATTACTTTTGACGTTTGCGACCTTTTGCGTGTTGAAACCGTTTGCTTTCATAATATTTACAATGGTAGCTGCCACTGAACCAATTATGATAAATATAGTTGGCAAGCGAGTCAATAGTCACGAAATATAGAACGATATAAATCTGGGAGATTTGATGCATTGGTTTAAGTTTGTACTCCTTAATTATTCTGTATTGTGAGGCGAAATTTGTAGTTATTATTCATATTGAATATTGTCTAGTTTGAACATTGTATTTAAAGATAGTTATTGTGAAGAATTTGCATTACAAATGTCTTATAATATATTATGCAACAACTATTTCCTTTCGACCGATACCAAATGGTATGATGCAGGAAAAAAAATTGTATCAGCAAAATCACATGTAATAATGTTTGGAATGTCATGCACCAGTAGGCAACATTACATGGGGGTGGGTATTTACTACTGGTTTACTGTATACGCCACTGCGGCACTGGTTGGCACCACATAACATTAGGTAATTTCCATATAAGAACAATTTGCGCGAATGCAATTTGGACATGCAATATAAAAATACGAAATACAAATCACGTATATGATTATAAAGAAAATTTTAATTATATCAATTTATTGTTTTAATAACTTCTTAAATTAATAGCAATAAATATATGTTAAGATATATTTTTTTAGAAAAACCTACAGTTTATGGTTTCATTAATCACGAAAGAGTTGCATTATGCAAATTTCGGTCACAAGTCGTTTCGATATATTTTTGAATGTTTGCGTGATTGAGATTTTGCCAATGTAAATAGCAGTGGAACGTCGACTAGTCAACTTTGATAAACGACAATGGTTTGACATTGAGGATTGTTTAGAAATTGTGGCAATTTCGTTTTAGTTTTAGTTCCTGCATTTTGCACTGTTGGTGTTGGCATACGACATAGAGGTATCGAGGTGGATTTGGCGCTGGGTAGTCAACCGACGAAAAACATTGTATATAATGGCAGAACCACGCTCTGCACACATTTACTCCAATTACGGTCGCCATTGCTCCAATAAATGTTGTCTATCTTTCCCCCAAAGGAATTGATACAGTTCGCTTTAAATTACTGACCGCTGATCAATACAACTACCCCAATCACAATCACACCGAAGTGGCCAATACTAATAATATAATAATACAAAACCCACATTTGATGTCACAACCACTTAGCGCACGATTCTCGACTCTATCCACTTGACTAACATATTCCCTTTTTCGACCCTATACACTTAACAGAAGCGTGTATATTCGATTAATTCCACAGATAATTTGACTACTCTCATCTTAATCTAATAGTCTGGAAAATGTCTCTCTCAAACGATTAAACGCGTCAAAAGAAAATTGCTCCAAAAATTTATTCAAGTCCTTCATTTTTATGACCAATTTCCAGAAATCTAAATGAAAAATAAAATTTAAATTTTGATCATTCCGTTCAATCATAAACAAAAGCTGTAGAGCTTTTTGCCTGGGAAAAATAATTCGGCTCAGCAGAGCGATAGAGCCTGCAAGCTACAGCATATCAAGTTTAAGGGTTCATTTATCAAGAAAAGCGATTATGCATACATTCATCCATATAGCATACTAACCACGTGTATTACCTCTATATTGCATTTTAGAGAAAAGGTTTTGAACTCAATACTATTAGCTTCTAGGTGAAAGATCAGGCTTTTGACTGTGAAGATAACCTATGCATTATATTATATTATTAAGCTGTCTATCGACTTTATGTTTTCGTAATGTATAAACGAGTATCATCCGACACTTGATTTTCTAACCTTATCGTTTTATTATTAGAGCGCGTCATTCAATATCGTAGTCTCGTATATCCTGCCACCAACAGAAGCAAATCTCATCAAAGGTGAAACTAACGAGTCACAGGTCAATTGTGTTCACTTTGAGACATTGACTAGTGAACATTTCGCATCATCTTAAATTTGAATATGAAACTATTCGGGTTTCCCAAACCAACCTCATAAATCACTTATAGTTTATGAGTAAAAACTGTAATATTTTAGAAGTTCTATAGGTTTTAATCCACTTCGAAGATTAATTTGAAAAAAAAAAAACAGATACATTACTTCTTGTCTAATCCTTTTGTAGGCACACTGGATTTCTATAGATGTCTTTTGAAATGCTTTAAAAGTATTAAAAAGTATGATTTCATTCAATTGGTCTATGTCCATTACAGTGGTCCTTAAAAGGGGTTTTTTGGAATTTCTTTGCTCCCAGGGGCGCAAATGCTTCCAAATTGATAAAAAAAATCCCTGAAAATTTGAGCTCTTAATATTAAATTTAAGATAGTTCGCTTTCCTACTTAAGTTTCTTCTAGAAATAACGTGGGAAAAATTTAATTTGTTCTTTAGAATTCCATAGCTCAGCGACAAATGAATCGAAAGTATCTAATCGCATCATGTTAATTGTAAATTTAACGTTCTACAAAAAAAAGCTCCTATGATTTTTCGCTAAATCCATTGGCTTAAGAGTTATTGGCTTTCGAATGCGGCCCTAATGGTCAATCAAAATATAATGCATTTTTTTAACTGAGCAACGGAAAGATGGTAGAATTGGTTACATAGCTCTAATATTAAATCTAATGGCAATGAACAAGTACAAAAAATGAAGAATGAACTACTACAGCTACATCGTGAAAAATCACAAAAATAATATTGTATTTGCTTCTTTTTGATCATAAATAAAAATTTCGCATAAGAAATTTTATATATTTCGTAAAAATAAGTATTTACTTAATAATTATAGTTGATAATATTAATAATTATATAATAATTAAACTTTTAGCTCAAATAACTTACGCCAATGGATTTAACGAAAAATCAGAAGAGCTCTTTTTTGTAGAGCGTTAAATTTACAATAAACATGACGAGATAAGTTAATTTCGGTTTATTTGTCGCTGTGTTATGGAATTCTAAAGAACAAATTAAATTTTTCCCACGTTATTTCCATAAGAAACTTAAGTTGGAGAGCGGACTATCTTAAAGTTAATATTAAGAGCTCAAAGTTTCAGGGATTTTTTTTTTGTCAATTTGGAAGCATTTGCGCCTCTGGGAGCAAAGAAATTCCAAAAACACCCATATTAAGGACCACCCTAATGTCCATGCTAATCTATTCTACCATAATACTATAGACGATTTAGAGATAAAGCACTCAAAGTGCAACTAAGCGTTGACTTATGATGTCATTACAAACTGCACTTACAGTGCATAACGGAAGATACCTTACTATCAAGTTTCTTTTGAAATATCTCTTGCTTTTTGTTGCAATAAAAAGATGTATTGTTTATCTATGATTATTGGTCGGACAAAACGTGATTTAAAATGAATAGGTTGTTGGTATCGTTTCTTTTTTTCAAAATTAAACTGAATAAGCAGAAAATATTGTTTACAAGTATTAATACAGTTAAAAGGGTAGAGAATAGTGCACGGAGAGTTATAGGAGTAATCTTTTGAAAGCGATTTGGATATATTTCTCTAGATATGAGCCACTAATAATCGAGGTAAAGTGAAAGACGCAATGTTACGTTATCGAATCCAATACAAAAGTAGGTATGGAAGAAAATAATAATACAGCTTCGGTCAGACCGTATCAACTTTTCATCCAATGCTGGCGATGCAATTCTGCGCTCGCTAGACCATGAGTTGGAAAAGAAAGAATGCGAGGTCGTCTTGCATTCAAAACTTGTCCCATTCTCTTTTCCCACTATGCTCGATCACCACCATTCCAACCACCCCCATCGTCACCCACAAGATCCTTCGTCTCAATTTCTACGACCAGTTCAGTTGGTTCTTATCTGTAACGGCTGCTTGAGGCACTTGAGAAAGAGGTAAAGGAGTCCTGTTGTTGCTAACTTGGATTCGGTATTTGCCATCATCATTTCCCGGTGGGTAGTTGAACGACAACCCCTAACCCATATACAATAACGTCGATACATTGCCAAATAATGTAGTTTCCAATAGCATTAGATAGTACCTATATATTGTGTACATGTATGCTACAGTATTGTAAAATAGCTGGCTGCTTACTAAATGTTTGGCGTGTATCCGGTGTCGTTATTATGTATACTTGCGATGTGTTATCAAGACTTGAACGACGAACAGCGCAATGTTTCGTTTCATTTCATTCGCAAAGAAATAATGAGAACGTCTTCTTTTGCATACATATCACAAATCAATTCCGGGTCGGCTAAAATGGCGACTTTGCCGATAAGAACACGTTATATGGTTTCCCCAAGTCATTACACACAACATATGCTCTCTACTATTCGTACCATACCAGTCATAATGAAGCCATTTTGTGCCAGCAATAATATTCGTTTTATTATCGCAACTTACTGAAAATTCACTTGTTTTTTTATCAATTTCACATTATTACAGTTTTCTTTTCGACCGCCTAGGTTAATTGTATAGAAAAATAAAGTACTATCCACATTAAGCTCATAGTGTAAATATTGTGTAATGTGCTTTACACTTTGTTAAACTCTACGAAAAATACCGTTAAGAAATTGAATTACCTAAGACCATGTCTATCAAAAAGAGGACAAAATTGGGAAAATAAAATCCGTTTTTTTTTATATCTGGAAAACGTCTATAACTATCGGGGAAATTGCTAGAGACATTCGCTGATACCTTGGATGATACAACGATATGATCGTAATAGTACAAAAGAGCAGCAAATATTTACCGCCTTTGGTAAACCTTCATAACATGACACACTGAGAATGTGAACCCTCCCAATTGATTGCGGTTCAATTCATTCTATCTTTCAGTCGGTTGGATGATATGGACGACATTACGCATCGCAAACTCGTCCCTTTTCCTCTAATAATGCTTTCGGTGTTGTCATTTCTATTTAAGATCGTTGTACTTGATGTGAAAAAGCGTCTAACCTATCGGTTGAGTACTTGAGTCTGGAAGGGTGGTGGTGGGCATTGAACTCACTCTATATGGCACTATCACCACCCTGTGGTAACCACATAACGGTAGATAATATTGCGATCACTTTGAGTTGTTTGAATGCAGCTCTTTCGTTGTCTTGGACATCTCATACTTCTTGATAGCTAACCTCTCTATGTTCTATGAACCATACATGAAGAAATAATGAAAAAAATAGACTATCGAGCCTACTCTCGACTACAATAGATTTGTGCGTTGTATTTTTCTCAATATTGATCATTTAGTGTTGTGGTATTTGACGTTGTAAGACCATCACACATACTGATCGAAATTGAAAACTTATTTTTATTTCTTCAGAACAACAGCGACAGATATCAATAATACCTTCGCATCGAATTGAGTTTTTTCTCGTAAAATATTTTCACTTGTCTTTATTTTTTTATATTTTCACTTTTTTGGCATGATTGATTTATTCCCATCTATTATCTTTTATATTCTTTCTTTATTTGAAGTGAGTTACGAAATATAAAATCGTACGCATCTTCGACAATCATTTGACGCCAAGTTGCAAACATAAAAACTTTTTTTTTCCCTGAATTTTGTGTCACTGTCAGTTGTCAATATTGAAAGATGGCAAACGACACAATTTATTTAGCCCATACTTACGAGCATTTCGCAAAAGATAATTCCATTCTAAATATTTGATTGGATTTATGTGATAACAAGTTTTAAAATTTTAAACTCTTCTTTTTCATACTTTTCCCTCGAGGTTATGAAAAATTAAGGTGTTTACTTTGAAATTACTTTTGAAGTTCCACACATATAATATATTCTATTTAAATTGGAATAAAACATAGTTGAAATACAGAGCAAAGTAAAAGATGTGATTATGATAATTTTGCTCTGTTATTTTCTCATGGTGTGAGATCAAATATACAGAAGAGCTGGGTATACGAAGCGTATTCAGGTGTTAAATGTGCATGACTTAATGTCAATGAAATTGTAGAGATACGTTTGAATATCATTATCATTCAAACAGATTGTATAGTGGTTATATCCATTATGAAGTTGATAATATCAAAAGTTTTACCTCACGTTAAAAATGGTATCATTTTAAAGTAAGTAGTGTTTAAAGTTTCAAAATAAACTTTAATGGGATGATCGATTTAAACATTGCCACTGCATACACTTGGTGGTGGATTATAGAACCTATTTAATTTGCATCAATAAATCAGATTTTAGTAAATTATCAACATTGAGGGGCGATTAGACGATTAGAAAATCGTTAACGGATTTAGTTTGCAAGATCGGTTACTATTAACGGATTTGATTGATGAAATTGTACATGCAAATGTTTCTCTCATAATTGGAGTGGCTATAGCTTCCTTATTTTCATTAGGGCTCCCTTCATAAATGTTTCCCTTGCAGCATTAGTTCATCAAGTTCATCATTGTAGCACACCAATTCGAACTATTAAATTTTTAATTTCATTCTAAATTAGAATTCACTTTCCGTAGTACTTTATAATATCCTTTTTTATTACTGAAAAACAGCCGCTTAAAGTTTGTTGTCTTATGTTTCGATATTTAAACTGATTATTTTTAATCGTAGCTTTATTTGTAAGTAATATAATTATTGGTTAAAATTTTTATTAAGTTTAAGTAAGACGAGTATGAAACCTAGCGATAAGCGATCCATTCAATAAATTGTTTAGATCAGTTTTTTAAACTGTAGTTCACTGATGGTTCAACCACACAAAATTTCATTAGTATTAATTGACTTTTTCACGAAAACTTAGGAAATATGCCTCATTATTTAAATTGTGACATACTCAGGCAATAAAATACATTTCACAGTAAAGACTTTGAAATGCATTATGATTTATTTTCATTTTTATAAACTTACCCGTTGCATGACTCATCGGAGCACATATTTATTACAAGCGATTAAAAATGAATAAAGCTTTGCACTTTTTTGGCATTGGTGGTTCACGGGTTAGCGTGAAATTGTGAAAGTAGTCCGCAAGTGTCCAAAGTTTGAGAAACACTGGTCTAGATAATTTCTGAATATTTTGTCTAGATCAGAGATGTTCAACATAATTATATGTAGGGTTAGATTTAAGACTTTTATTTCCGCAGCAGACTAAAATAAATATTACAATAGTAAAGCAAAAAAAAAAATTATAGATTTTTTATAAATATTTTATTATTTATAGATGTTTTAGAGATTTATTTCTTAAAACTTATCCAGCTCGCGGTCCTTATGTTGGACAGATATAAAGGATCATATTATCTATATAAAGGATTAAATTGTTTCCTTAATTGTCTTATTTAAGTTTCTAAACAAAGTGAAATGATTATTTTTTTTTAATTTTGAAAACATTTTATAAAAATTTCTGAGCTTTTTAGGTTTTTATTTCAAACATAATTTACTTATTAGAAAACTCAAGAAATATAATATCTCTTCAAAGCCAACGCACATCTTTCGAATACAGAAAGAAGGAAAATTGATTACACATAATATATAATACAAGTATATATTTCATTCGATTTTTTTAAATTAGGTTTGTGCCGATGTCATATGACGACTGCCGAGATAAAATTTAACCTTATTTTCCATATACGCATCAGCTGTATTCAATATAATGCAAGCGGAAAAACTGGCAAACTCGTGTTTCAATTTCCAGCCTTTTTCTTTCGTCAAGCATGTGACAAAAACGACACATGTTTGCCAGCAAAAGTTGCTTACTTTTATTTTAATTTGAGAGATTAAATTCCGAACTCGGCCAAATGCGCATTTTGCATTTTCGTTTCCAAGTAGTTGCAAGTGTTTTGGAAAATTTTATATTTTATAATATGTTCTAAGTGAAAACTTAGAACGTTATTATTGTATGGAAGGAATAAGCGAAGGAGTACTCAGGGGAAATTCGTTGCTTTCTTGACGTGTGCACGAAAGGAAAAAATCGTGTTATAACCAACGTTTTAGTTATTTCGATATCGACATATTTCACCAAAACGACTATTTTTATCATGAAAAGTGTATGAAACTCAAGCAAGTTCAAAGTGTAAAAGATTAAAACGATAGTAGAGTCCCTTTTTCAAAGCCTGGGGGACTCGCTTAATTTTATCTATATGACGAGAATATTATGTATTGATTTAGAAAGATGCTATATCATTATTCATCATTGACAATTTGGGAAACAATATCGTTGAATATGTCAAAAATTCATTAATTTAGTCACAGAAAATTGTTGAAACTGAAATACATTTCTCATATTTTAGCGAAACAATAAATTAAAGTTATGCCTTCGTGACAATAGGAAGTAAAGAAAATTCACTGTTGTCATTATTGATTGAACTATTATTATTAGATGTTTTTCAAGTTTCGTAGACAAAGTCATCTGTGTTTTAGATTCTCCAATATTAATGCAGATAAATACAATGCCCTAGTGGAAAATAGATAGCTTCGCCTGTTCTACACATCTGCTACCATATAACATACTATAGCTGTTGAAGAAATCTTCTATAATAATCTCACTTGGACCGAATTTGTTATGGAGAAAGTTCTGCAAACACAACATACACACCGAATTTTAGCTTCACGTACATAAACCCACCACCCACACCATCTCATTTGAGCTTTGTAGTTGAACGTTTCCTTTCATTTTGTGGTTTTATTAAAAATTTTAATGAACTTAGCATTTACATTTATTTCTAATATGGGCTGAATGTTTATCTTAACTTTCCGGCTACTTATGAAAATTTTCATTCTTTTCAACGATATAATGTAACAATTTATAATTTCAAATTATTAAAGCTCTACCATCATTGAACAAGTCCACTTTTATAATCTCATACTAAGCATGCTTGAATTTATGAAATTGAGTCATATTAACTAATTTTGTTAATTTATTTATTCAATTTCTTATATGCATAAAAACGAATTAAATATACGGTAAACTGTCATTAGACAAACCTATCCCCAATTACTTTTAATGTACAGTAATTTGGTCCATAAAAAAAGGTCATTTGGCGGAATGTTATACTTTAGTGGTTTTTAAATTGATATTTTAAAAACTTATTAAAAAAGTACAATAATTTTTCAACTTATTAAACCGAAAATTGCTTCTGCAATTGGTTGATTAATTTAGTTTGTGAAAGGATGGTGGATGATTCTCGGAATTCATAACTCATTTATTGAAACTGCTATCGATGTTTCGATTTTGTATTTCCTGCAAAGTTCAAATTAATTAAATCGCTTCCTTGTTATTAATATAGTTAACCCAGTTAGGAATCCGGGAGCTTAATTTCAAATTGAATATCCTTAAAAGTTTTTGATGTTTCAAAAAAAAAAAAATTTATGTCAATTCCCAAAAAAATTTACTAAGTAAAGATTTTATGTTTCCACGATAATACTATGCATTTGAAAGTCTGGCAATGATTTCATTTAACAACTTATTGTTTTTTTTAATTTTTGTATACGTTTCTATTATTGAAAGGGATTGGGAAGTGTATGCCGAGCTTTTAGCTTATAGATTTTAAAATCGACATTCTAGTTTAAAATTTTAAATAAATGCGCCAAAAAAAAAAAAACGTTCTTGATTATCTTTTTTGTAAATTACTAAGAATATAAACTCCAATTTCAAAGTTATACATTATCCTGTTGCCAATACGGAAAGGGAGGGATTATGAACAGGCGTGAAACCTACTCGCTCCATGCACGATGGAAATGACATCTGACGACTGCACTAAATTAAATTAAATTATCCATTATATAGAATCGTTACCGAAATTTTGATTGTTGTCGCTTTAATTTTTTTTAAAAGTTTTTCGCAATTAACAACACAACTATTATAAACTATATTTAAATTTAATTTTGTCCTCTTTATTTACAACATAAACATTGCGAGCATAACCTAACGAAATTTCGACCACTATTAGCGCTGCGATCGATTTAGTGGTCCCTCACGACTTCGCTCCCGACGAATAGCTAATTATATTAATATACTTAATTGTTAATTGAGAAAGCATGAATATTCTTTACCCCAAATAAGATGCAACAATTCACGTCTTTCTACTGACGTTTTTAAAAAAAAATGTTGAATTCTTAAAGACCTGTAGGATCCTCGAACTATCGCAACATATTATTTGGAAAACCACTAAAATTAAATCAAGCACCAGTAGGTCAGTCTTTCCAAAACAACATTTTGGGCATCTAACCGAGATTTTTTACTCATTCTGATTTATTCATTAGGCAATTACTAAAGATAAAAAAAAGATGGTTAAACGGAAAACCAGTCCCCCCAGTCCCATTCTCCCCCAAACAACGTTCTATTATTTTACCAATATTGCATCAAAGCGCCAAAGGCTGATAGATACAATTGAGCAATTGATTTTACAAAAGTAACTCGAATTACGTTTTTTCAGCACATTTTGCAAATTTATAAACGATTTATTCTTTTTTTAAACATGATATTTGGTATACTTCCTGGAAAATTGTTTCTATAACTATTTGTATTGTATTTAAGTTACTTTTACATATTCCTTAAGAAACATAAAAATGAAGAATTTAATAGAAAAACGTAATGAAACGGAAATTTTTTTATTTAAAACGTGGAAATTAATGAAAAAAGTGTCATTAATTTTTTATCGTTTCTGTTACCAAAAGAAAAATTGAAAGTCAAATAAATAAATTAAAACGTGAAGAACATAAATATTCAAAGCGATAACGCACGATATTAATAATTTGCATTAAAGTGTAACAATGCAAAGTATAAAACTAATGAGAGAAAAGTCAAAGCCAGTTGGTCACATGTTTGAGTTCTACAAGTTGCGGTTTCGCGGTTATTTCTTAGAACTAATAAGCACACACTCTATATAAATCTTAAAGTGATATCTCCATTCTCTGGTACATATTGCGTAATTTATCGGTTTAAAAGTAAAAGCGATAATTTATGCTCTACTTTGCATTTTACTTGGTTAATATAAAATTATTTACTGGACGTTCTTGTTGAATACACCATAGCGTGTCTTTGTTACCGTAAAAATTAGATAATGGTCGTATGTATTAAGACTACTTATCGCATTGTTGAGAATTAAATTCTGATTGTAATTGTATGAGACTTTTGTTTTGTTTGAAACATTTACAATCTCATTTATATTCTGATAAGCAAACAGCGTATGTATGTATGAAATGGAAGTACACTCGGTAGATTTATGGCTGCAAAAGATAGTAAAGGTTGGGAAAGGGTTAGTAGTTTATATGTTGATGATATGAGAAAACCAGATGAAAATCAGACTTGGCTGTTATTTACGGGTGTATCGGGAACGAATGATCCGGAAAGCTCTGGTATTACGGAATGTCAGGTCGGAGACAAATAGACAACGTTCCTATTCGTCGCTGCTGTAACCTCACAATTCTCTCTATATTGCATATGTGAAGTTATGCAGCGGATCCCAATACTTCTATTGCGATGCATTGCAATCAATTCAATGATAGATATGAATGATCCCAATATGTGGAACTTATTGTATGCATTGAAATATTTCTGCAAATTTGCTGATTTCTGAAATCTCTACCCGTAAACTCTTCATTCTTATCAAACTGTAGCAGAACTAATTAAATGCCATTTACATCAACATGGCTGTTATAATACAAAACATTTTAACTGTGCTACAAATTTAAAAAATCCAAAACCAAAAGCTATTATAAAGTGTTTACTGTACAATGTTTCATTTTCCGTTAATTGACTATATTTTTAAGAGAAAATTTGAACTGCTCATCGTTTTTCTACTGCAACTCAAACTATACAAAGAATCTTGGAAAAAAGATAGCTTTTTAAAACTATACCTAAGTGCTATAGTAGCTAAAGTTTCTTTAATCTCAACTTATGAATTTCTGTGTTATATAAATTTAATAAAGAAAAAGCTTTCTCAAGTTATTCGCATTCTAAAAGCTGCACTATCAAAGGTGAACTTAAAATTGTCTGTACTGTAAAATGACTAAGTGTACTTAAGATACTATCGCTTAGGGCGCAATAGTCCTTTTAGTACGCAGCGCAGAGGAACTCCCACAAGAGGCCCCCAGATCAAAGGAAAAAAAAGAAGATACTATGGCTCTTAGATATAGAAAAATGATTACATTTTAGAAAAAACATTTTTTTTTTTGATCTCACTGATTTACTTAGGTCCCAATTGTAGCTGAATCACTATTTGTCATTGAAAAAAATATAAATTATTAGCATTTTCATTAAAGCTGGAGTCATGCATTGGCTCCGAGGTAAGAAGTGAAATCACTGTTTAAAAACTTAGCTCCAGAACCAGAACTTAAACCAATAGGTGTACCAACTCTCTAATATGTATAAATAAGTCAGGGTACATTTTTACAAAATATTTTTCATAACTACGGGCTTTCCAGTGAGAAAACCTGGAAAGATAGAAAAAAGTCTAGTCGTATCTGTATGGCGAGTTGGTCCCCAAATGGGAACCTAAATCTGGGGAACCTATATAGGAAACTTATGGTAAAATATCGAATTGATGTAGAAGCAAATTTTAAGTTATTTTCACGACCGAATTCCCTTTCAATTTTGAAATATGGACAAAAATGTCCGCCCGCATGACTATTATTTCAAGTACTGTTTCTCAAAAACTACTTAAGCCAGAGAAATGAAACCGACGAAAAGTTTAATGGCACTTTACAGAGTATTATAAGTTTTGGGAAACACCAAAGTAAAAGTTTTTAATTTATTTGGTTTACAATATTTACTCTAATGATAGTTTCTCTTAAGAATTGATATAGTTATTTTAAAAAAAGGAACAACATTTAGTGTTCAATATTTATTTAAATAAAAGACAAAAAAATTAATATCACTGTCACATAATTAATAACAATTATATTTTTTTGATGATTTAGGTTAAAAGTCAGAGAAGAAGTCAAAAATATCAGAATTTTTAGGGTTTTTCATGACTGAATATTATTTAGAGTCGAAAATACGAAGACATTATCGTAAATAAACATATTTTTAAAAGAACCTCTTTGTAGAACAATACATTCAATAGAATTTAAAGAAAAGCTGAAAATATTAAAGAGATAGAGATAAAAGGCAATTTTTATCTGGGAAATTAGGGAATTTGAGCTGAGGAAAAAAACCTTTTTAACTATTACAAAAGAAAGCTTGAGCTTTTATTTTTATTTCTGAATATCAATAACGAACAACAGTATGTATTTTTGAGGTTCATTCTTCAGAAACTTTGTTTATTTATTAATAAAATAACTTTTTTTTTGGATATGAATTGTTTGGATAGGTTCCTCTATAAGTGGTCCATTTTAAGTTAAAGATTTTGTTTTAACATTTTTGGCAATTAAAGAAAAACTTTCTTTGTTTCCCAAAGCTTCATTCTGTAGAAGGCAGATAAAAACGGGGAATTAAAATTTCATATTGATCTCACTTAAAAACTTTACAGTCGTGTCTCGTTATTAAATGGAAAAGTCTGAATAAATTATTTTTTTTAGTACAAAATCTTGTTCACGTATTTCATTAAAAATTCTCCTAAAAGCTCACGTGAATACATGTCAAACACTTTGATCTATCTCCGGTAATTTTCCAATTAAATGCAAATTGAGGTGTCCGGAAGTTATAAGCAGTTATAAAAAAAAAAAGGAAATGTATCATTCATATGTAGTACACGTGCTTGTAATAACTTTTGCGAAATAAAAAAAGGCTTGAAAGAAGGGCGCGTTTGGATCTCAAGCTCGACACATAAAAGTTTGAACGTGCTGGAGTGACGTCACATCTATCTCGTGCTTAAATCTTAAAAGTATGAAAATTGGACGTTGACATCTTAAAAACTTTCCACTTACCTTTTTACGAAGCCCGCACCAACAGGAATTTTAAATGGGTTGACCTGTGTATATCACCGAACGATCATAATGTCTTAAAACTTTACTGTTATTGCCTGAAATTAGCGAGAAACAAAGCCGAAATTCGTTCGTTTCCCATCATTTACATAATATTAAATTTTCATTTTAACCTCGTATCTCTGAAGGGAAAGTTTTTTTTTTAACAAATTTAATAAAAAAATTTACTTTTACAAAGTCTGCCTATTGAAGGCCTTTTTTCCCACATTCTTTGTACGCTTTACAAGGACTTGAGTTTCGCCTGTATTTTCATGAGTTTTAGTTGTCGGGCTTGACGTCCTTTCTAACTGAGTATTCTTAAAGGGTTTGTTCCTGGAGGCTTTTCTTTCGGCCGGCCGACTCTTCCCTGTAAACTTGTTAGGAAAACGTGCCTGGACTCGGTGATATGCTCAGCTGGGTGATGTTCTGTCTTATTTATTTAATATTGAAGCCTTTGCTAGGGCCGCGTACAAAACGTTACCTTTCGTCCCAGAGATAAACGAACTAACTGTCCAATCGAAAATATATTATTATTAGTTATGTGTAGGAACTTTGTTTCGGCAAATCGAATTTGGCTGAATTTATTGAAACACTTATAGAATTTAAACCTGTTTGGCGTTATATTCAAGACATAACATCGCTGGAATGTTAAGCATTTTCTAATGTAATATAAAACCTTTACATCGCTCGTGATATCACTAAGTGCTTGCATACCTTCCTATTGCCACTGCTCAACCAAGTGTGTGATTTGTTATTGAGTTTTAATGCGCTCTTTGGCTTTATTGAAACTTGAATTTTACACGGTTATTACAAGCTTTGTATTCATTTATCTTTAAGACGATTATTTTAATGGAAAAACAACTGCTAAAATTAATCTTTAAGATTTAAACAAAAAAATTAAATCAATAAAATGAAGCCCTCATTATTTTTTTCCCCTATAATCCCTAAATCGCTGCTAATATATAGTGATTAAAATGGCTATCACTTGGGGAATTTCTAATTTTCCAGGACCTGCTGGATGGTTCTTCTCCAGCGATTACGGTCCTTGCTTATGTGGTACGGTAGCGAGACTCAAATCAACGAGCTTTTTCATCACTTTGGTCCAACGGGTCGGTTATCACCCTTGGTTTCTTTTCCCTTCAAGTTGCCCTATACCATCACCTTTTCCATGGTATCGTGACGTGCGATTAGAGATGCAACATTGCCCATAAAAGCATTGATATTTTTAAAAATGAAATATCGAAGTTTATGAACGATATATCGATTTTTTTTCGATGGTTCTTACCACCATGTAAATATATTAATAAAAAAATGTTTCTCAAATAATTTAATACAATACTAACGTCATGAGACTACAATTTAACTTAGCCTAACCTACCGTTAGTTTATTATCTCACGCGTTATATTATAAATTGATGGAGCTTACAAGTCAACGCCTGTGACTGAAAGAGGTATCTGTTTATGTGTGTAGCTTAGATCATGATCAGGACTGTGGGTTGGGGCTATTATAAAATATTGTTCATAAAACATCGTCCATGAAAAGCGATGTATTATCGATGTTTTGGGTTTCATCATCAATGTTAAATGATCGATATTTAATACAAAAAATCGATGTTTGAAAAAACCGATGTCTCGTTTGCATCCCTACTAAGTCTGAAAACCCCGAGGATTCTTCCATATGTCCTTAAAGAAAATTTTTGGACTGGCTTAACTACATTTAATATAAAATTGTTTGTTCTTTTAACCGTCCATGGAATCCACAGCATTTTCCTCCAATCCTACATTTAAAGGAATCAATTCGTCGCCGATCATTTACACGGCTAGTTTAAGTCTCCGAAGCGTAGGAGAAGATATGAAAAGCTAGTTTATTTACCAATTTGATTTTAGTTGCTTTATGTTGCGATTCGTTTACTATTTGGACAATGTGTCCTACCAGACCTAGTAATTTCGATACTTCGTTTAATTTCGTGCTCGCATGAGCCAAATTTATATATTATCGAGTCTAAATAATCGATTCTTTCCACAATTAAAAAGGTACCTACGCTTTTGTGCTGATTTTGATGTTCATTTTGGCGGTCAACAATCATTATTTTGGTCTTATTGGTGTTAATTTTTACACCACAATCTTGATTCACGGCTTCAATCCTTCCAATGAATTCCAGCATTGCCTTCTCATCGTACGCAATTAATGTTTTATCGTCTGCGAAGTGAAGGTTGGAGGTCTTTTTATTACCTTGTCAATTATCAATTCGAAACTTTATGAATGCTTTAGTCGGTATTATATAAATATAGATGAAGATTCAAAACAGATGAAAATAATTATTTTATTTTCCTCATTTTTTAAAGAATAATAATTTTAACAAAAAGCATTGATATTACTCCATTTAATGGAATTTTTAACGTTGGAAATGGATGAGGTGGTAACATTTGTCTTCAAAAACATTTATTTAACTATTTTAATCGTATTTCAAAAACACAATTATTTCATTTGTTATTCAAAAGGGAAATGTTATTGCTCCACAATCTCCGTATTTTCTCCAATCTACGTGCTTTCACCTTAATATTATGGCTATCCAAATAAGCTCCTTATAAGTTAGAATTATAATAGATACAATAAGCTTTAGTGAATCTTTCACAAACAATATTGGTACTCTAAACTTCAATTTGGTGGAAAATAAACCAATAAATGCAATAAGGTTTTTGTTGTTTGGAAAAAAATGTTTTTCCTTAAATGTTTTTCTTTTCATTGTATTATAAAGAATATTGCGTTTGTGTGGTATTTATGTAGCTAGTTATATTTCATGTATAATATTTTCTTTGAAAATGAGGAAGCAATCCTTTTCAATGTGAATGTTTATCATACAGTACTTTATTTGCATGTACACGGATCTATCTGTTTATAAACTTTTACATGGCCTTTATATATACGTAGCGTACAAATATCGTTCGTCGTCTACTTTGTCTGCTTCTAGCAAGTCACTTCTTTTTATGCAATACAAAAGCATTTTGTTGCATTTTACCACATTTTTATACACAAACCTCAGCGTACAAAGAAATGAAAATGAATATGCCATGCAACGAAACGTGAAAAATTACTTGAGAAACGGACGTTATTAATCCAAGATGCTAGTTTTTCACGTTTTTCTACAGATTCTCCAAGATCAGTTCGTATAATTGATTAAATGGAAACGTTTGTCCGCTTATGAAAAGCGTGCAGTTTTAAGTGGGTGGGGGGTGGCTGTTTTCTTCCCTAATTTTGCTTAAGAATTAAATGGATCAATTACAGTTTTAGAATGAAATTCGTTGAGTATAGTTCAATTACTTTACACATTTTTGCTTTGGGTGTCCTCTAAAGTGGTAGGTTTTTTAAAATTTTCAATGGAATGTGAGTCGAATCGAGAATCTTCTTTCAAATTGGTGGTAAGAAAGTATGGAAAAAAAACTTCAGTTCCCACTTCTTTGTTCCTTTGTTTTAAAACGAGTTTTCGATAATGTATTAGCCATTTCTTTAACAAATCGGTTTATTTGAGTTCAGCTCTATCGATAGGCGACCATTGGGTTGGTTACAGTATGCGCTTTATCTTTGTCAGACAATATTCACTCGTATTTTTATTGTCTTCGTTAAAATATGCATTTAACGGTTGGAAATGGGGCCGTGGAGAGTTGATTCATGGGCTACAGTACGCTACTAAAAATGTCCATAAACTCGTTCCGCACGACCTCTATACACCACTTCACTATAGGCTTTTACATGCTCGCGTAATTGAAACTTTTACATGCGTTCATATTAAATTTTATCAAGTTTTATTTCTTTTGCGTTCTTTTCCGTTCCATGATCGTTTTGTTCAACCATTGATCATTCTTTTTATATTCTGTTACTCTGTTTGTCCTATTATGTGGATCTGTCTATGTCCGTATTTTCCATCTCATCCTGCCATTTTGCCCGTTTCGTTCCTCTTAAATGGTATTTTTATGCTCGTAAAACATGAAAATGTACTACAATTTAAATATAATATGTACACTTTTTCTGATAGTTTCACGTTAATTAATTACTGCGTTATGTTTCGCTTGGATGAGATAAACTTCTTTTGTCTACCATTACATTCTTTAATTAGAATTTAGCAATTTGTTTTGCAAAATTTCCTTATTCGTTTGTACAATTTTCAGTTTTCATAAATTTTCTTAAATCTCCATTTAATGCAATTGAGGATTGCGAAAAACAACTTAACAAAAGATAGAACCGAAGAAAAAGGGGTTGATTTTCAGAATTTAAAAACATTTCACTTACACAAATAAAAGAACTGTTGCCTTGATGAATGGGGCACTTCTTAAGTTATCACGTATACCAGTGTTTTGGATTTTAGTTAAATTAAATTAATTAATTAAGAAAAAATATAGTATGAATAAGCCTAGCATTGCACTAATATCTGATGATGACATACCACTTCAATGCCAGAAGCTTTTAACCAATGGGATAGTGAGATTTAAAGTTGTGCATTTGTTTTGATTATTGAAATTTTAAAAATTTAACATAGCCATTGCTAAAGTCAATGCCATATACAATATACATTTTAATTTTAATGGAATTTCATATTCAACGCCTAAATCATATTAAAACTTTCGGTCAATCGGTTTAGTCAATTGATTTAAGTTATTAACTTACTATTTTTTCTCACAATAATTAATTGCGGTAGAGAACTGAAACTTCCATGATCTTAGTATTTAATTAGTGCCTACAAAAAGTTGTTAAAATATATTTCCGGGATCGATTCACCATGCTTAAAAAGTTCACAATCCCTTTATAACGTCACTAGTAATCTGTTTTTTTTTTTCAAATCTCAAATGACCAATAGGCGTGGATTAAAAAACATGGCTACGTATTATGTGCAATCAAAAAATTGCCCAAAATTCCACCTTTACTTAACTAAGTGTAATAAAATAATGGAAATAATAGCAATATTATGATGAGTTTTACAGCGTTTTGTTTACATTTTTCTCATATGAAAGAACTTTACGAAATTCAAGGATCAGTTTTGAAAGTAGGGAAAAAAATTTGTTTTCTCTCCGAATAAATTTTTGACGTTCAAAAAATGGCTTCTAGACTTGAGTATAGCAAGAAAACTTATTTCTTGATTTTCATGTGATTTACTACCTAAACTATTCATAAAAAAGAAAACTATACTTTTCTTTTATACAGGGACTTATAGTAAAGAATAGTACAGGGACTTATAGGGACTGACTTTAAAATCTGCCATTTCAATTAAAAAAATTGTTTTTGATGTTTAATATATTTATAGTGAACTATTTTATATAGTTGTATAAAAGAGGACAAAAACTAGTAAGTACTTTTTTGGCCATCAAACGTTGTGATCAAAGTGGTCAGTTCCCAATAGTAGTGTGTTTATAAAGTTAAAAAAGTTTTACACTTAGAAATCATAGAGTACTGAGTTTTAAAAAAAATTAATCCGGAACAATCAATTTGATTTTTCAAAGCAAGACATAAATGTTTGAAAATTTTACTATAATATCTTACTTTGTTATTTTCTTCGACTTCAAATGAAATATCCAGGTGTTCAAACGATGTTTTTTGTTTTCTCTGGAAAACTTTTGAGGACCCAATATTTTTGACTCAAAAAATTATTTAAATAAAGCTCCAAAATCCTTAACTTTAACATATTTTCAAGAAACCACTCATAGTACCATTGATAATTATAAAATTTTGTTATCCGTATAAAAGTTTTTCTCGCTTTTCCGGGAATGGAATAGTATTAAAAATATTTTCAAAGTATAATTTGAAAAATCTTGATTTCTTAATAGTCAATTATTATCAATCAAACATATCATATTTTTTCAATCTTAAACAGGGCCAAAAAAGGATAAAATATATTCTTGTAAAACTGTTCCAAATATGTTATAATTTTCCTTTATTTCAAATATATTGTAAACAAACATTGATTCACTCGTTAATTTTGGAAAAAATTATTAATATTATCTTTCTTTTCTTTACAGGTAAGCGTAAAGTTTATCGTTGTACCCATGTGACAATTCAGTATACTATTTATAACGTAAGTACAAAATTAGATTGTAGTCTCATTAATAGGCCGAATCTTATTTTCGGGCACGTGTAATGGAAATCTTTAAATTGACATTGGGACGAAAATCCAAGACGAACCTAATAAATAGACGTTCGACTTTCATACGAACCGATATTAATATGATCTGTACGTGCGTCTATAATATGTCTATGAAGCCGGAAAAGCCCAAGAAGCGACCGTCATTAAAATTAACGACACGATAGGCCAAAGAGAACGTTTCATTCGTATTACAAATCCTGTACATGCTTACAATAAGCACTCACCCTTTTTACAAAACCTACACACCCAATCAGAGTAAGTCCATTCACTAAACACCTCCAACCCTTTACTTTACCCGAACTTCCTGCGTTCGTAACATTCAAACACAAAAGCTTCTAACCTAACTAACATAACGTAGGCTTAGACTAACATATATAGAGGGATTATCTTACCCAGAGAATACATCGATTCAACAATGACCCACAATATGCCTGACGTGCACAACCAGATTCATTGTATTAACGTGTTTTCAGGGGTGTAGGACTTGTCTAGTTTTGATGTCACCTGCGAAATGAAGGCTTTCGGCTTGACTCATCCATATAATGAAGATATATGACATTACTTTAGTTACCTTTTTATATAAATGAGACTTTATTTACGTTTTAATGAAGCATCGTAAAGTTTTATTTTGGCTATAAATTTATTTTCGTCCTAAATTTTAAATGCACACATCTCTTTTATTCTACCCTCACGTGGTTCTCATACGAACAATATAAGCACATAAAACGCTTTTCAAAAACTTGGAAAATTGGAAGCAATCCCAAAAGCTCATTCTCTAAAAGCTCATAAATATCTTATAAGTAGGTTGGTTGTCATAACTGCTTTTAATAAGTAATCACATAAGGAGGAATTAGGTAAAATTTCAACTACAAAAAGGTATCTTTTTCTGTTAAAGAGTGCGTTTTATGTGAAGCTTTAAAGTTCAAAGGTGAATAACTGATAATTAATTATAACTGTAACTTCTTAGCAAATGTAAAAATACTAAGCAAATATTATAGTAATTTTACACTGCAAGGATTCCTTAATTTTTAAAACATTTTATTCCTTCTGTTTAGTAAGTTTCTTAATAAATCTTGAAGAATTTTGAATAAAAAAACTAATCGACAAATTGGTTGTATCCATAATTTACATAATATTATTTATTTTTAGTAGGATACTGGACATGAAAGGATGTAGATCCATATACTAATTATTAATTTAGCATTAGATGTTCATCCTTTCATGTCCACTATCCTACTAAAAATAAAAAAAACTAATAGATGATAAAATTCAGATCTCAGCTTTTATATTTTTTTAAATAAGAAAAAAAATTCAGGTTGTTTAAGATCTAGGTTATTTAAGGTTATTTGGTTAAGGGAAATGATTTTTTATTTAAGTAGAATGAAGTTAATTAGAAAATGAACCTTATCTAAACTAGAGAAATGTTGGCCCTTTTCATTTTTAAAAAAAAAAATATTCATTAATTCGTCTAAATTTTTTTATCCCCCTCAAAGTAACCCCTCTTTGGTACAATGCACTTGTGGTATTGCTTTAAGCTCCTCCAGCGATTGCAGCCTTAATCATAGTCCTCTCATGGTACTTTTTAATTTTGGGAAGAGGAGAAAATCACAAGAGGCCAAACATTTTATCGCTTCTGTTTAAAAGGTGGCTTTTTTGATAACTCCTAAAGAATTTAGGGTTGAAAAACTTATGTCAAAATGATTTTGAACCTTTTGTCACTATTGAAATTGAAATGATTTTCCGGAAGTAACCTCAATTTGCTGTAGCATAACAGATGAATTGGTTCTCTAATTTGGTGTCCTAAACACACAAAATGGCCGAAAAGAAAAAAAAATCACTTTGAAATGGATTTTTTATGGTAAATTACGATATTTGATAATGGGCAATGATTTTAAGTAATGAAGGATGAAATCGATTTATTAAAAGCTTGTTTTAACTTCTAAAACATTTTCCTCCAACTTCGCTGTAGCTAGATTTTTCGCAAACATTGTGTTCGTGTATTTCATAAATTACCAACAATACTTTCAAAAAGGAAAGGACATAAAAATATTGTTAAATCTCATTTTTTTTAATAAGATACATAGGGATTGAAAAAGAATTACTTTTACGTAGTTAATGAATGACCTTATTGTGAAAATGAAATACGCAAAAATGGACTAATTCTGAACAGTTAACCATACCGGAAAACTATTGATGATTCAACGTTATTTTCTTGAATTTATATTTTATCCTTTTTCTTCCGTGTTTGTGTATTTGGGTTACAACTCGGTACTCAAAGCTTTACTGCCTTTGAATCCATGTTTGGCCGTAAAAACTCATGGATCTAAACAACAAATGTCCTCCGAAAAAAAATATGATAACAACAGTAATATTTTTATTTTATTTTTTATTGGTATACATCAGCGAAAAAAAGGCGTTTGAATTTTAAATTCCGGTTTGTGTTATTTGAAGAAAAACACTGGATTTAATTAATTTCCCAATAGAAATTCAAATGCATTTGCTTTACGTAATTGTTCTGCGTTAATTGCAAAAGACTTGCGGAAAGGCTTAATTTGTGATACGAGTATTTTCCGCCCTTTGGATATTTTCTTTTCTAAAGATTTTCTTATCTTGCCATAAGCAGCGAGCATCTACGCATCCCGAATCAATTACTTTTTAAAGCTTTCACTAAAATATTATAATGTCATATTTCAAATAAACGTTTGCGCTCCATTACCGTATTGATCGACTTGAAAGAATTTTTAATCAGGAAAATTTGCTTAAAAATAATTTTTAAATTAAAACTTCTGCTGAAAAATGACATTTTTTTTTAAATATGAAATCCCCTTTAGACTAATATAAAGTAGTGACACGTGCAGAGAAAGTTTTACAAATTTACTTGAGGGTATGATGGTACGTTGCGCACCCAACCCTCATATTTACTGTTGTATTTTTAACAATTTTCACAAATATATACGACGAATACATTACATATTTGATGGGCGTATCGTAAAAATTGTCATAGTTTTTTTATTCCCATAAAAATTCGCGTACTTTTTATTTCTTCAACGGGGGTGTGTTTTTATTGCATTTTTAGTTTGACATTATGAGTGTCAAGTTTTTACATGAGAATAATATTCGAGCTCCAATAAAATATTATTTCCATTCGGTTTATTTAGAAAATAATTTCTAGAAATACTGCATCTTTGATTGCTAATAAGAAATTATTGGATTTCGAGCAGTTATTATTTTCATGGTGGATATTTGGGGAAGCTTCGTTGTGTTGATTATAAATGTTCGGTGGATTTAGGAAATGAGGAAACTGGGAATAGGACGGTTATTATGCCCTTGTTTACTAGGATAGCTTCTTACCCCGTCTCAAACAATAAATCCATATTAGTGACCCTTGGTAATTCGCACCATAACCCGAAACGAAAGATAAAACTTCGTTTTAATACCACCTGTGGGTTAGAAAGCTTTGGTTTCGTATTAAATATTTTATTTGTTTACGTAAAAAGTATTTGATTTCCCTTTATTTCCTTTCATTTTTTATTTTTAATTGAACCAAGAGAAAATTATTTGAAAAGCTTTTTATCAGAACTTCATGGTTTGATGATGAAGAAGTAATGGTGTTAAAATTAAGTAGCTTTCGGAAAATAACGTGAGAGTAATGCATGGATAAATAAATGTATGTACTAGAAAATTTCTTGGTCGAAAAGTATTTTTCTCGTAACCAGCATTTTAGTGTCACTTGGGTAAATTATCCAGCAATAAAATGCACATGCGATCTTTACCACGAACCATATAAATGTTAGTGTTGTATCCAATCCTAAAGTGCTTTTAGTGGAACGATGTGATGTGTCGAACTTTCGTCCATCAACGTTTCATTCAACCCGACTTCCATCAAAATGACCCTTCGTGCGTTTGGCTAGCGCCCTCTAATGCATTACAAAATCATTATCACTGGTATTGAGAGTGTAAGTAACACCTGAACAGCCACGATCGTCTGCCCTCTATTTCCGCTTTTATCACCTACTGTTTCCTCCTTTACAGCTACCCCAATCCATTTTCGTTCAATAACAGTGATTTTACAAAATAAATATTAAATAACCGGTTTATTACTTCCATCCTTTAAATATTTAATTCAATCAATTTAATCAATAAATTTGAGAGTTTTCAATAATAAATGTATTTGTCGGCATCGCACATTGTCTTATCAAATTTTATTGCCTATACTTTACTTCACTTTCAGATTAATTTTCTCATTTTATTTTTCATTGATATCGATTTTTTGCTTATTTTCCCTTTTTTTCAAATTGAAGTTCAAAAAGGTTGTCCAAAAATTAAATTAAAAGCTCTCAATACGAGCTTTTAATCGAAATAACTACATCGTTTGTTTCCTTATGTTAAAGCTTGAAATATTTTAATATATTTACTTTGACTTTTAAGATATTCACATTAAACATAGATTATAAAATTTTGAAATCCAATATTCATTGTCCAAAATTTTTATTATTTGTACATCTTTTACTCTAACAAAAGATATGGGTAGTTTTTTCAATCTCTCAACAAAATTTAATCTCTCTAAACATAAAGATGATTAAAACCAAGATGTTCTTCCATGATTAACAAAAAGTATACAAAGGATAACAACGAAAATGTTAATTTCTTAAATACTCTTAAAACTAATCATTAATTTGACCAATTTACCAATGGGCATTATCCTGATACTTTTTATGTTTTTGAGTCAAATATTTTTACGTTTATTTTAAATAATTTTGCCTTTTAACCAATTTCTTTCTAGTGCGCAAGTTATTAAAAAAAATATGATAAACTTGACTTAATATTTTCATCAATAGTTTAATCTTTTTATTCCTACTCGTAAAGCTATTTTATGGCGCACGGAACTTCCTCGTTCTAACTTCAACCACTTTCCGAGCGACCAAAACGCGGATAAAAAATTATTTTATTTTTATTTGAGTCTTCTAAAACTATCGTTGAACAAATAAATTATATTATTCGTTACAACTATCAAAAACTATCGAATAATTTTTTAAAATATATAATCAGTTTCAACTACATTATTCGACGATAAAAACGGTTTTCGGTTTCGAAATCTAACAAATTTGGCATATGGTTACAAAAAATTATTTGATAAAATTTGTATGCAAAGTAAGCTACCACAAATTTCGTAGAGATCGCTTGAGGATCGCCTATGGATTGTCCGATCAAAGGATAATTTCTTAACATAAGAATTCAACCTTCCATAAGAATCCAACAATCAAACTTCCATTGGTGGAAGACAACCTTGGAATAGTATAATCTTTATTGTTACATTAGAAAACTTCGAAATTCGAAATAATTATTCGACAGTTTTAGCCACTTCAGATCAATACTGGATTTAAAAAAAGAGTCGTGAAATTTTTTTGCATTGAATGTAGCTTAACATAAAGATCTTGAACTCTAAATCTACAGGTTTTTAAAAAGCGTCGTTATAAAAATAATTAATTACATGAATTTTGTAAAACTAACGAGTATTATAACCAAAAAAAATAATTATTTTTTAATGGCAATCGGCAATCTAGAATGTGCTTAATGTTGAAGCTGAAGTTTTTCCTTATTACTTCCCTTATTCATCTTGAAAAAATATGAAGAAGCTTTTGGTTCTTGGCAACGTTTGATTATTGGTTTCTAAAGTTGCCAGAATCAAGGTTGGCCGGCACTATTCGCTCCGTGTATAAATCAAAACGCCATCTGACGGATGTACTAAATTATGCTGGACAATTGTAAGGATTATGGGACGTGTTTATTAACAAAAGCATAAAGAGCCTAAGCTAACAAAATTTTGGCCACTTCTAGCGCTAGGATCGATTCAGTTATCCCCACTGAATTTAAAGGAAAGTTTATTACTTCTATTTTAAACTTTGTAATCAATTTGTCAAAAAATTATATGGTATAGTTTGAGGCAAGACGGCGACGAAGAAATTGGTTTGTTTATTTGGCGACATTCTGATTCATGAATCACCCACGCTTTGTCTGCAATTTTTGTATGACTTCTCTATTTTTTTCATTGTGTAGAAAAAAGAGGTTACTCTTTTATCATTTTAATATAACAGTTATTCCTTTTATGGTTTAAAAACTTTAGGATTTTCCCAATCTATCATTCGTGTTTTATCTATTAATGCTAAGTTCTTTGAAATATTTTATTGTTAATTCAAAAGTAATTTTACATCGAGGAAAAGCAGTCGTATGTAGCGATAAATACCTGAGGGGCTACGTTTTAAAAGGGCGACGCACGCTATGTTTTTAAGTCTAGACAAAACGACGCCACAGGGGACGCCAGTACCTCTATTTCGCTAGTGGGTCACCTCATCTAAACAACATTTATTGCGAAATATTTTCCTTCCATATTAAAATTATTCAAATTGCGGAAACGGAAGTAAATAATGTGTTTCTTGAAGAATCTTTTTATTTATTTAAATTTAATTTATATAATAAATATTTTATCGTCAAAAAATGTCAATTCTTGATGTGAATATAAGAGCGTGTTGGTATACAAATGGTGGAAGCGCAGGGTAGACGTTGTATAATACAAACGACTTATCATACCAAAACATCAGATACGCGAAGAAAATATTTCCAGTCGGTATGAGTTTATATCACTGTTTGCATGTGTGTTTCCGTTTGAAGTATATATTTTTATTCCTTTCAAGTAAACTGCTTTAACTTGAAAAGCTTCTTTTCATCGATAGAATCTACACACTTCTGATAAAACATTGTCAAAGCAAACGAGACTGATGACAGTATCACTTCTACGTCATATTATCTTGTCAATTTACATTGGTTTTAAGATTTAGCTTAAAAAGGAAAAAATAAATTGAATGACTTACTCTTTCTGTCAAACTCGCTTTTGAACTTACGATTTGGTAACTGGGAAAGACGAAATTTCGCTTATTCTTCCATAAGTTTCTCCCCAATGTTCCACTTGTTTCATATAAAATAAAAACATAAAACTTTCTCGTAAATATCTGCCTTAAATTCCTAAATTATAATAAATGGTTGAGATTAAATTTTTGAATTTCTAATATATTTGTTTTGCTGCTAAGCAAATTGTATGTTTCGGGCAAATAACCGGATTATACAGTGGGAGAAAAGTTGCAAAATATTTTTCTCTCCGTTTCGAATAATGCATGTGGTGCATTGTACTTGTAAATTGACTTTGGAGTTAGAGGAACCACCCCGTGAAGCGTACGTAACATACTAAAGCCAGTATAATGTCACATGTTTATAATCCGTTTACAAATTAGCGCTGTTTTAAAACTTGCCCACTTATAACTTATGCTTTATTTCATGAGTTATTTATACGGTAATGTACTTTATTACATTTAATAACGACTCTATTATCCCAATAATTACTTCTGCTTAGTCACCCCAGTTGGTTTCGTGTGTTATTTATGATTTGTGTTTTGAGATTATTTGAAAAATTGTTGAAAAAAGTAACGAAATATTTTATATGAGAAGTTTCGAATGAAGTTTTCAACTTTCAATATTGTATAAGTAGAAAAGACATTTTAATGTTAAAGTTCAAAAATATTTTAAACTCAGAGCCACATGGAACGTCCGCGTGCTGGGTATCTAAGCATTTATGGAAGTAGCAGTGATATTTAAGGTTGTGGGTAGGTACCACCACGTGTCACCCTGGTACTGCCATTAGCTCCCGTCTGTACACGCGACTGATCGAACTACCCCTGCTGGAAAACAACCCTTTGCTCTTGTTTCACTTGCGTGTGCGCTCACTTGTACAAACTTCAATGCAAACTTTACAATTTTCATACTTATCTGTATTGTTCTAATTACAATCACTAAATAGGAAAAAAAAATACCCACGCACGTTACTACTTATGTATTTTTTTTAATTTTCTTTATTTAGCGGGAAAAAAATTATACCGGAAGTATTGTTCGCTTATGGGTTTTTTCGTGTTACAACTCTATTGAATTTGTGTGTTTTTTATTTGTTTTTTCTCGGTAAATAAAAATTATTAAGTACAAAAAAGCTCATTATTAGATACGGTAAAGCTCTATTTAAAAAAAACTAATGAACTCTTTCTATTTCCCACTACAGTAGATTGTATATCATTTGTGGTTAAGACGTACATGTAATGAGCTTAAAACTTGCATTAGAATTGATTATTACCATGCTGGCCCTTGTCAAATACCCTTCCCTTTTCAAAGAAGCTGTTTTCATTTTATTTCTAAAAATTTTGTATGAAGTTTAATTGTATAAAGGATTGTACCAATCTGAAATTATTTGTAATAGAAAAAGACTTAAAAAATTTATATATTTTTATATTTATATTTTTTTATGTTTCTATGATTTTTCCAGTTTAGAATTGTGATATAGGGATAAGATTCTATGGTTTAAAACTTGCATTATAAAATTGTTTTCACTTCCCGCTAAAAACGTTTGCATTTACGGTCTAAATCATAAAGAACATTTTTGAGTTTCATAAGCATTAGTTTGGAATACAAAACTAATGAAACAAATTTTCTTATTAAATTGTATACTTTTTAGTTGGATAGATTTGAATACAAAGGTTCTTAATAATCAACTCTAACAAAATATGGCGGCTAAATTTAACAGAAATTCATTTTTATGGAATTTTTTTAAGATGTCGTTTGGAGGAAAGAAATAAAAGAAGAAAGCCAGAAAGTCGGCATCCATCTGATATTTATTGTTATAATTATAAGGCTAAAAATTTTTTAGTGGATCTTGCAGTAAAACTTGTAAAACTGCTCAAAGTCAATGAAAAAAATTTCATTATTATCAAGTTTATATTATAATTTGATAATTATAATATGAACCAGTTTGGTCCCATTTGGGAAAAACTGAAAATAATTTTTCATTTTTAGGTTGAGGTTTTCCACTTAGCTCCCACACAAAACCTAATCAGTAAAACTGACATTAATTATTTTGTTTTTAACTTGGACTTCCCATTTGGATATTCATTGGAGTCTAACTGGGATGTCTCTATTGATCATGTTTTATTTGAACCCTTTGAAGCCTCATATGTATTGGGCATTCCCAAAGTTATTTTTTGTCGATTAGTTATGTGTTTTATGTTTTAAATTCGTAGAAATTTCTTCAATTTTTATTAAATATTTAGATAAAAGACATTGTTTTATATTTTCCACACTCAAACGTACACCCACTCATTAAGTTGATCGTTCTTATCATGTTATATTGCAAGAATTTACTATTTGCTTAGCCTCCAAAGTATATTTATTTAAAAATACTAATAACTTTCTTTTAATATACGAATCGTTTATTTTCCGAGTTCGTGTGGCACTTGGCCAAAAAAAATTTGAAATAGGTGAGATGATCAGATACTTTTGATATAAAAAAACATAAAACGTCGTAAACATATTAAGTTACAAGTTGCAAGCAAAACTTTTTTTTTTTTTGATAAAAAAAATTTACTCATTTGTGTCCAAATCGTCTATTTTTATAATTTACGATCGAAGCTGACCAAATGTTAATCGTTCTAGAACGTTAAATTGAGAGTTTCTGTTTTATAAACTCAGTGTCATATCTAAAAATCAATTTTCCAATTAAGATTGGCATAATTTTAGATTTGAACGAGCGAACAAAGAAAATAAATATATCGCCACTCCAACCGCAAATTCAATTTGGTTTCTTGGATCAACAAATTAATTAATCAACGATGGGAAATAAGAATACTTTTTTCTCAAAATAGACGGCTATAAATATTATTATGTTTATTAGTCCTATTAGTTCTTTAAATCAAACATTCTTTTCATTTAGAAAGAGCCAATGTTAAATATTTTTTTACTTTTTATTAATTATACAAAAAAGTTTTTTTTTTGTGTTGACAAAGCTCTCTTAATTTATAACGTCGTAAATCAAGTTTTAAATAAAACTAATTTATATTGATTTGTTTTCGAAATTAAAAACGTATTTTTTTTAAAATTTAATTTGATTAAATTTTTAAACGTTAGTTGAATTACAAGGTAGTTGATATAAATAAAAAGTTGAATGTAAATAAAACAATTTTTGTCTACAAAATTTTAGTGTCTATTTATAAAAGCTCCTATAACGACAATTTGAAAACAGGGGTAGTTGAATTTCCTTTATTTTGGTCATTTTGAAATTTGTATGTCTTCACCCTAAATATATGTCTTTATTAAAAAAAATCTTGCCAACTTTATGTCTTTTCCGGTAACGTTAGCAGAGCTATTGGGAGATTGAAATTTGATATGCAAGTTTCATTGGATTTTGTGATGTTTTATGTATAAATCTGCTGAAAATTTATGAAAAACAAAGTTTTTTTCAAATTAAACCTAATTTGTCATTATTCTAATGCAGAACTTCAAAATCTTTGTTGAGTTTTTTCCAAAATTTAATTTTTCCATTTTAATTTTTACTTGAAATATGCAAAAAAATGAAAATTCTAATATTCTTAGTATACAATTTTCTATCGTTAGGTATTTCCTAGTTACACTTTTGTAATAGCAAAACATGGAATATTTTTTTAGTTTCAGCAAATATTTGAAATTTTTATAAATTAATTCAAAACTAAGCAAACAAATAAAACCTTTTCTGATATTGATTTTTGTATGGTATATCATCAAAAATCTGATTCCATCGAAAAAAATTGTCTATTGATTCTTAATTATGAATTGAAGGCCTTGAACAAACTGCTGGTGTTTTAGGTTGAGGATCCTAAAGTTTTATTCAACCTTCAGCTCTTCACCTTTAAGGGTTTAGTGATATAATATTCCATGATTCCCTGTCCTGTGCTCAATATGCTACTTTGAGTAATAACTACCCAGAACATTCATGAAACCATGAAGATTCAACAGTTATCTCCAGATTCCAATAGTTTGAACCTCGAAAACATTAATAACCAATAATCAGAAATCTTCTCATTAGAAAGGAAAATCACCCTAATAAATTTCAATAACCGAAACTGCAACGTTTTTTGTACTTTCATAAGTAAAAATCGGTCATATTTGTATCAAACTCAAATAAAATATTTACCAAGTAAAAATAATCAGTCTACTGATGGCCGAGTGGCCAAAGTGGCCGCTCCAAAACTGGTACATGTTGGGGTCAAATCTCTTATCGAGCAAATTTTCAATATTTCTCGATTTTCGGGTTTTAATTAACCCTAGAGTCACTAAAGACTAGTAGTTATAAAGCGACGGTAAATAACAATTAAAAAAGAAGATAACAAAATTACCCTTCAAGAGCATAAATTGCGTTAAGATAGAAATTTCTTCCAAAAACAAGCTTTTTCTTGAGCTTTTATTTATGCAGAGTTGAATTATCTGTTTAATTAAATAATTTTATAATAAATAAGCTGTTTTACACATACTTTTTTATTGAATTGCAAAAACTTTGTGACTAATTTATTATTGTTAAAATTACTATTTCATCTTCTTATTAAAGTTAACATTCAATACTCAGTTATAAATATTGTAATTTTATATTATATTTTAAAATAAAACTTAAATCAATCTCCTAACTATGCTTTTCGCTCCAGTTTATCAACTTTATTACTTCTGAACAAATTAAACTTTTATTTCTTCTATATATTGTGTGATAAACATGTTAAAACTGCAACACATTGATAGACTAAACTCGATATTGACTTGTAATTTCATTATTGATCTTTCATGTTTTGATTAAAACCTTACAGTTGAATCAAATAAAAGCATCACATTTGCATTTATTCCCTCACTTTTTCAAATATGTAAAGTTTTACCTTTCCACTGCAATTACTTGCTGATTTAAATTAAAAATTGTTTCATTGCTTTGAGCTATCTCGATAATTTACGTTAACATAAGTTTAATTTGAATAATCATAAAACGGAAATTGATATCGAGAAGCATTTATAATTTACACTAAGAGTTTGTACGAACAGGTATATCTTTGCGAGAAGTTGATGAAGAGTATCTTGTGATTTTCTTCAATCCAATAACCGCGTGCCACCTGGTACGATCTAGGTCAGTTATGGAAAAACGCCGACTATCATAATTTTAATAACGTATAATACAGTAAATAGGAATAAAATTACTTTTGTGCTTGAAAAATATTTTCTTGGAAATGTAAAGTCATTTATTTCACAATGTGCTTGTGTTTCACGAATTATACATTACGAATTCGTCTAGTCTAAAATCTATTAGAATTATGACAACAAGTTAATCAAAATCGTTGATGATTTGAAAAGCTTTTTTTTTCATTTAATTAAGATTATTAGTATAAGAAATGAATTGTTAACATCAGCAAAAGAGCTCAATATAATTTAAAGGAGTAATTAAAAGACAAATTTTCTTTTATTTCAAATTTCAAATAGATGCCGTTTTTATTTAAAGCCACGCTTTATCTCATAGCTTTTAAGTTCAGCATTAAAAAAAAAGAAAACGAGAATTTTTCTTTTATCTTTCTTCTTTGATATCCATTATTTCAGTTTTCAGATTGTCTAAGTTCGACTTTTGTTTTACGTAACTATCTTCGTTATGTTTAACGATACCTCCCCGTCTTTAACATGAATTCATATTTTCTTCTCTCGTTTCCATATAAAAGCGTCGCTCTACATATCTATTCGGAAATTTCATGGCTCTGTTGTTATTAATTCGATTTATAGCGAAAACGAATTTTATTAATGTCTATTGTTTTATTATTTTAATTAGAAACCTGGTTTATTTTCGTAGACAATTTACATTTCCTACCGCTGCTGTTTAGTTGCGAAGAAAACCGTGGTGGTATGGTGGTAGTGAGCAACCCCTATTTGATATAAATTCTTGTGAGAACGCCAACGTCTGCCGAGTTGGCCGGAGTGCGAACCAACTGCTGTAAAATTGCTGATAATGGCACAATGATAACTTGCAACACGTTTAAACGATTCAGACGTAGTCAAAACGTAGAAAAGCACCCCCATGGAAAAGGCCTGCGAGATATGACTTGATTTATGAAATGGAAAATAGATCCTTATTATCAAATCTTGAAAGAAGTGTTTCGGATAAATTAATCTTTAATACTATACAATAAATATGACACGATAAGAAAGCACTTCTTATGCAACCCTGAGATTTAAATTTTATCATAAAAAATATTCCGAAACCCTTAAATTCGTGACTTAAACTTTTAAGTAGTATTAAAATTTCTTTAATTTCTGTATTCAGTGGGGATTTGTCGCTGTGCATTGAAGACTGATCTTAAGGGGTAGTTTTTATCGAATAACCAAAAAAAAAGAAGATGAATTTCAATATTTTTTATAAACACTCTTTTTTACTATTATATTAGTTATATATTCGATATATATATGAATCCGAAATTTTTTTGTTCTTAATTTTCTAGTGTTAGTTGAAACCTGAACTTGAAACTTAAGTACCTGTAATCAATAATTAAGTAGCAAAGAGGACATTTTAAAAAGTAACAAATAGCATTTGCTTATTGTAGGTGTAGTATTCAGTAAAAAAACTTTTTAACAAATGCAATCCGTCATATAGATACTGGGTGAAATATTTTGTAAACTTATTTGAACAAAAAATATTTTTTAGGGAATGCGTTTATAGATTTGATTAACAATGAACTAATTGGGGTAATTCAAGAAACCTTTTTTATGCTTTTTTTGTGTAACCATTCTTAATATAAGTTCTCAAAAACTACCAAAAAAGAACACTCAATTTTGATGAGAACTCTCCCCTAATCACAAATCCAATTTTATAAAAATTAACCACTTTTTACCGTTTTTAAATTTCCAAAATTGGATTCAAAAATTTGAATAGCCTTCTTGTGGCAAAGTGGTCAAAGTGAACACTCCAAAACTGGTGTTGGGTGTTGGACCCAATCCTCATATCAAATAAATTTACGATTTTTTTTAACCCTAAAACCAACGGTATATAACAATTAATAAAATTATATAAATAAGCCTGCTGATAGCCGAGTGGTCAAGGTAATCATTCCCAAATTAGTAGGTATAGGGTTCGATCTTGTATTGAAGAAATTTTCGATATTTCTCGATTTTAATTTTTTTTATTTACCCTAAACTCGCTTAAAACTTTGTTATAAATCAACTATAAATAATAATTTTAAAAAAATGTTAATTAAAATTTTCTTTCCTTTTCAGGTAAGCTTTAAGTCCAATAATCAAATTTTTTTGACATCAATGTGTAAGTACAAATTTTACAACTACCCTTGGTAAGCATCTGCCCTTTAACAATATTGGTCTTCTTATCTTTTATAGGGCTTCATATTCTTTTTCCTCGGTAATATGTATGTTAAACATCTTTTTTTTTCCAATGGTCAAATTATGCTTAAACGTTATAAAAGAAAATGTTTAACCTTTATATTTCGTTTAACTGTTAGTTTTAATTCATAGTTGAAGGAGTAGTTTATCCTAGTGCAAATGATTAACGCTTAAGTTAAATTTTCAATAGATCTTTTTATAAGTTTCTTACGATTTAAGAGACTAAAAACGAAAAGCTCAAGCATATACCAGAGAAGACTTGTTAAATTGTAAAAGTTTTAAATCCTTTCTTGATTTTTACTTTTTCACGAACACTACCTGCATAATCGTTTGCGCCGGTGCACAAACAAAAGAATGACGTTTTTTTTTTTGATTTGGTATCTTGATAGAAGTGTTTTATTGGTACAAATTATAAGACCTTTCAAACACAGGCCAAATTTCATTCGTTTTAAATCAAATCAAAGCAACGATGTGAAATTCTATTTGTTTCAACTTTAACGGGATATAAACTTAAGGCAAAAAATTACGAGAAAACTTCGATATCGAACGTTAAAGTTTCCTGAAGTAAAAAGAAACTGTCGTTGTGCGGATGAACCAATAATTTTCTGTTACTGTCAATTGAATGCTTGCTTGCACAAAACTTGAGACATTAGACGTTTGTAAAATATTTCCAGTGCATCCGTGAGCGATACTTTCGTAAAAATAAATTTTCATTCTCCCACACTAATAGCTATGAACTACAAGCAATGAAGATTGGATGTCTTAAACAAAATAAGCGACAATTAGTTGTTTTTTTTTACAGTTAGAGAAACTTTTCTTTTTTATCAAGGATAAAATTTATTGCTTAAAACATTCACTTTATAAAGCAGTGGTACAGAGGAGTAAACTTAGTTTAGAATAATTTTTTCGGATCGAATCAATAACGTTTGACGAATTCTCAAATTGTTTTCAAGGAGAAAACCCAAAACAAAGATGTTTTGGTGTTAAAACAGTTCATCACGACTCAAGAGTAAAGTTCACAACTGTAACCATATTACAAGGAAATCAATAGTTTGAAAACAAACAGTTGACTGCATCACAACGCGTCAGTTTGCTCGTTCGTTTATCTATGTCCGATGAGGTCGAAAGGGAAGAGATTTCGTGGTGTGTTATAACCTGAAGTAATATCAATGTCGGTTAAAGCTCTAAAGCTCAACCATCTATCCTCTTACATCTAGTTTTCTAACGAGTGCGCTCCAACCCAACACACCCGATCATCATAGATCGTGCATTCTCCACATTGCCAGAATTTAAATTTTATGATTTCAATTTAGAGACTGACATTCTGGATTCGGTTGAAATTCATAGTTTATAACTACTTGATAACTGTTGTAAAAGTTTCTTGCTGAACGTGGATGATGGTATCGTGTGGCACTGTTGGATATTGAAGCGCGCGAAGATTATCTTACCAAATTCTTCAGCAAATATAAATATCCAAGCACTAAAATTATAAGTGTTCTTGTAAAGTTTAATTAAATAATCCAATGTGAAAACTGGAAAAATATCTTTTGGGAAACTTTCAAAACCTGGCTTCATTATGAAGCAATCACTACGGACCAAAACTGATACCGAATGACTTATTTCCGTACCGAAGAATTTGGTTTACCAATTAACCAGAGACAAATAGATCTCTTTTATTGATCTATCTATTTATATATCGTAGTGGTATTCAAACGAATATATTTTTTTCTTGTAAAGCTCACTATATTTGCATAAAAACCCAGGAAAAAAAGAGTCAATCAATTGTCATTATTTTTTTATACAAAAGATTACAGACTACAGATTAGGAACGGATTAACACAATACCACTTTATTACTTTATTAAAAAATGGGTTCAGCAATCAGGAAATTTCATTGGGTCAGGGAAATCAAGAAAGTTGCCGAAAAGTTCTGGGTATTTTTTTCATAATTTGGTTAGTAGTTATATTTAAAAAGATGTAGACGTCAACGTAAAGAAAGATATAGTTTAAAGAATTTTTACGTGGAATAATAAGTTCAAAAGAATAGTTATGTAAAATGAAAACGTTCTTTGCTTTTACAGTAAGCTCTCGATTCTCCGTGTGCGTGGTATCCGGTTTGTGGCTTATCTGTGCATGGTTTTTAAATATTTGAGGGGAAATCAAAGATTTTCTTAATAATTAAGATCTCATTATACCTGTTAGAACAATTGTCGGCCTTAAAAATGTTCAATATAATTTTACTTTATTTTTGAAATAAATAATAAAAGTTCGGATTATCATCAGTGTTTTTTGATAATCCATGCTGCCTCACTCTTACATTTGTCCGGATAATCGGGAGATTACTGTATTTCACTTTCTTTTTTAAATCGCCAAAAAGGTTTTCATAAATGATATGATGGCAAACATATGCATTTCGTTGTTCTATATAAGCTAATGTATTTGCAGCTATTGTATATCCTGATAGATAAAAGCTGGGTGCAAAACAAAAACAGCCATCTCTAGAAAATTTGCACAAAGATATTTTCCGCTGATGGTTTCAAGAAACCATTACTATTTTGCAAAATCCGGTATTAGAGGTTATACAAAGTGAGCTTTCGATAGAAAGGAAACTAGAATAAGAGATAGAAAGATGCTTCTTGTATTCGGTTTTTTTACTGTTAGGTTGATTCGTCAGGTATATAAGAAAATTCGTTAGTTATACTTGTTTCCGATTCAATGTATAACTTACCAATTACTTTACCTATTTTTACAAATAATGGGGACTCGCAGTTAATGTAATAAAATCATTTTTTTCTTATTTACTTCGCTTCTATTAACTTACTTTGTTGTTAGTTTGAACGATACGGAACTTATAATTTCATTTTTCACCTATTTCCCTGCGCTTTATCGTGCTGAATTTTAGCACACCTGTTTAATCTCGATGACAATGTATGAATCCGTTGTTAAATTTTATAATCACCGAGTAATTCTACTTTAATTAAATATTTTACTTTGAAAAAACTAGATTGCACTAAAAAGTAAAATATAAATTTATAAACTGAATCTTCGTTATGTTTGCACCATCGATATTAACGAATTAACGAGAATCGTAAGCTATCTTGTTTTACATCAAACCGAAAAGTGTTCTATATTACCAAATTGTAAACAAAATAGTACCCCTCGCTTTGACACACAACTAAGTAGCTTACGATTCTCATTGATTGACTAATATCGCCTTAACATCGATGGTGCAATCGGTACAGATTCAGTTAAAAAAATTATATTTTACTTTTTAGTGCATTTTATCAATACAAGTTAGGTGTTTTCTTGGTCATCATATTATTTTAAAATTGGTGATATGACCGTTGAAGAGTAATCCAGAAAAATTATTTTATCGTTACAATTCAAAAACAGTATTTCAATTGTCATGATTTATTATAATCTCTCGTTAAGTTTTTGGTTATTAAAAAGATATTCGCTGGCTACCTTTTTGGCAAACGGTTCTCTAATCTGTAAAGAAGTCTCAAAGGCTAACAAAAATCTTTTTATAGTATAAATTTTATTGATTTTATATTTTAAAGATCGAAGCATTTAAACAGCTGCTACGAATGAAAAATGAACTTGAAAGATGTTACAAAGTATAAAACTTAGTGATGAGACAATTACTATTTTAAAAGTATAAAGAAATGTAAAAAAGTTAGACAATTCAATAGAATAATATAATAATACTTATGAGTAACTACGGAATGTAATTTTAACGAGCTTTCAAAAGTTTTTTGTTTGATTTAAAAGCTTAAACTTTTTACATTTTATTGTGTTGAATTATAATGACTATATACAGCAATAAAAAGAAGAGCATACTCTTCTATCAACCGTAACGTAACATATGCGACAAAATATCAATAAATAAAGACGGAAGTAAAATGAAATTTCAAACACGACAACAAAGCTTTTCATTATGATTTAGCAGATTGAAACTTGATGTTAACGGAGAGCTTTAGAGCACCACAACCTATGACATAATTGAGTGATTGTCTCGACAGTAGGACATCCATGATGGATGGCTGATCAATTAGGCGTAGCGACATCAACCACCCCCATACCAACCGTTCCCAACACATCACCCCAATTCCATCACTAAAAATGTTCCATGGAAATTTTTACCTATTAGATGATGAGATATACCTATATCGGTGCCTTTTATAAATATTTGCAATTTTTTTTAAACTTTTCCAATTCAATTTATTTTAAGTTTTCCATTTTATCAAGCATTTGACAAAGATTTATATTGAATCGATCATTACATTTTATAGTAAAATTAGAGGAAGATTTTTGAGGTTCTACTTTTTTTTTGAACCAATAAAATTTAATATTAACCTTTCAGGAGTTTTACTTTTACCGTTTTTTCTTCGTTTAGATTACTTTCATTTTATTCCATTATTTCAGTATTACAAAATCAGCAATTTTTACTCAAACCCAAATCTTAATCAAAGACTATTATCTTTGATTATACTCTTTTCTTAACTTTGCGTTATTTGGGGAAAACCTTTTTGCCAGTTGATATAAATTAAGATGTGAAAATCCACGATTTGTTTTTGTTTCGAAAATATGTTGTTATTTGTGTTCTAAGTGCATTGATGCATAAAACTTTTAAATGAATGAAGCCGCGGAAGTCAAATCTAAATTAAATAAAAACAGAGATGAAAATTATATTGGAAATTGGGTCATCATTTAAGCACAATTTATAGTTGATTATCACATTTGTCACAATCCAATTGCTTCACATTACTCGAATAGATGCATCAATGATAAACGTTTCGTTCTATTTTTAAACTGGAAAAAACTCATTTATTTTTTTGAAATTGAAACTTTGCAACTCCAAGACATAAATAAAATTCAAGATTAATGTTAGAGTTTATAGCATTATATTGATGCCTAACATGTATGTGTATGATAGAAATTCATATCTATATCTATATAGAACGTATAGAAACGGAAAAGTGGAAAATTGCCGAACCGAATCAAAAGCGTGGTTATTTCGAAGAATATAAGTGAGGGAATGAATGGGGGGTTATGGTACATAGCTTCAGTTTTAATTTGCTGCATCATTACAACTTGCCACCCTGCGCTTTTTGCAGCCCATACCCGAAACTAGTTTTTCTGAAATTAAATTTTTATTCTTCCTGATAGAAAAAAAAACGTACTGGTTTTATTTGAATGGAAAAAAGGCTATGTAAATGTTAGAAGCGGGGTTGACCTGGTCAAGCGAAATAACCTATTTCCTGTAGAACAGTAACGAGATTGTTTTTGAGGAGAACATCAGCTAGGAAGCATCGAGCAGAAGTTATGTTAACCTGTCCCTCGGGATTATTACAAGGGTGGAAAGAAAGCGTATAGTCAGTCGCCATTCGCTCCGTCAGCTCCTTGGAGACATATATATCCTCGTTACATATTGCTGGACCTAGATCATATATGTACCAATAGCCGCCTACTATCACAAAATCCCAGTACTGTAATCTTCGCCCCTAATCAAGATGCACTAACATCGTCCATCAGGAATAGATTTAACACCTTCTGTCCGGATGTTTGGAATTACTCTTGCGTAAAATATTCGCACTTTATATTCATAGTAAAACGGAATTTACGTTCATTGCTTTACGGATGCCTACGCCACTATCCATACTCGGAAAAAATGTTTTATTGACTTTTTCAAATGCAACGTAAAACTGATTTAGCATGCAAATTTGTGTTTGTAATTGCATATCGTGCAGCAAATGCGATCGATTACCAATGAATTTTATTAGACGTTCTATTTGAAACCGAGCTTAACAAAGCTTATATCGTAATCGTTTATTATTCTCTCCATAATAGCATATATAGAACTTTCCATTGATAGTTTCTGTACTTTAATTACTAAACATGAGATAGTTGGAATAAACGCATCCTCGTAAAATTTATAGGTGGAAAAGAATCTAGCTGTAGTCAGATGCAAGTTGTGTGAAGACTTGTCTTTTTGCAGAAAATGCTGCGTTTAATTGGATTTCTTTCCACCGCGTTCCCGTACTCGTTTGTGAATTAACTCTATTGTTCGTGTTAGTCCACAGAGTGGAAGGAAAAGGTTCATCCCCACAGTGCTGGGGCTAGTCGCATATATATGTACATGTGTACTGTATTGGGGTAATGTTGGCCGCCCTCGTTTATAGTCGTTTCTCGCTAACATTTCATGGTTGAGACAAATATCTGACACCATGGCGGATGAACGACAAGGATCGCTGCCACCATATTGTTCTGTGAGGTGCCGCTTTTACGGTTTTACGCAATGTTGGCTTCTTCCTCTTGCCACAGTGGTGGTGATGCAATATTTATGAAAAACGGCCAACAAGTTGACGCGTATTTAATTTAACCATTTGCCATGAGACTTTTCTTTTCTGGTTTCTCTTTTCTGACCAGTCTTAGAATTCTAAAGTTGTTCAGTAAAATTACCAAAGAGTTTTCATTGGTTTTACAGCTCTTATCTGTAATACAATTAAGAAATCAATCGATTTTCCGATCAAAAATCACTAATTTTTGCTATCGATATCAGTTTAAGCGATGATTTGCATCGATTTTTCAATTTAGTGAGGCTTAATTTTTAATGGATTTGAAAAAATTCTTTAGTAAGACTACCTGATTGTGAAAAGAAGATAGATGACTAGGAATTGGCATAAATTAAAAATGGAAGATAGAGAAAGGAATTGAATATCTTACACCAAAAGTATCACATTTTCTAAAAGTAGAGTACAAAAGTGTCAATTCCTAAGAATACCAAATTCTTGAATTGCGTATACAATATATAGGATATATTGCGGTCAAATTTATGTAGTATAATTTAATATAATAATATATAAAAATCATACTATAAACATAAATTTGAACAGAAGTTCAAACAAAAATATTCGTGATGTATTGCCCATATACGTCTTTCGATTGCCAAACAATCCTTCATCAGTGGTCATCAAGTAGTTTGGATCACTCCGTAACTGCTTTGTGATGAATCATCACAAATGAAGAATGCTTGGCAATCGAAATACGTATCTGGGCAATACGTCACGAATATTTTTGTTTGAACTTCTGTTCAAATTTATGTTTATGGTATGATTTTAAATATATTATTATATTAAATTATACTGCATAAATTGGACCGCAATATATTCTATATTTTGTATACACAGTATAACTGTTCAAAGTCAGCGAAAAAATCTTATTTTGATCAAATTCTAGAAGAAAATGCCGGAAAACAAACATTTTTCATGATAAAATTCATTCATGATAATTAACTATTGCAGATTTAATTTTTGCAGCAATTTATCTATTTTCTATTAAATTTTTTTTGTGGACTATTTGTAATTTGCACCAGTTCAACAGTGTCGCTATATCATGGTGGTGATAGCAGGCAAATGGTCACTATTGATTTTTGAATTTGCCTAATTTCTTTCTTGCATTTCTAAGTTGCTCTCCATTATTTTAATTCGCTAGACTCTTGAATATTTTATCAACATTTCTAAACTTTGGTGATTAATAATTGAGACACTTTGGTAACAAAACGGTTTTTAACATCCATACATCGAACCACGGTGTTTTTGTTTTCGATATTTGCATATATTTCATTGAAAACGTTGTCCTTTAAATATTATCACTATGCGATGTATAACTTCAAAAAGCTCTTACCATTGTTTGAAATTAAAAATGTTCGCGTACATGATTTATGGGAGCTTTGGGGAGTTTGATAGATTCATGTGTTGAGTGATGATGATGATGGTAATGATAATGACTGTAATGGTGCGCAGCAGTAGGTGTAAAGGGCAATGATGAAGAAGGCATTCCCGCGGGACGAGAAGAAGATCGCTTATTACAATGCCGTGCACGAGCGTTAAGTATTGGATCCAATCTACTGTAATTACCGATGAGGTGACGACATGCATTTACGATTAGATAACTAAGCCTCAGTTCCAGTTAGAAAAGCAATCCTGCCTTCATTCAGCAGTAACTCTTTTCATGGTGTTTCCCGAGCTTTTTAGCTCTTATATCAGCACTATGTACGGCTATACGTGTCACGAAACGACACATCACCCTCATGAAAACGACCTTTGTGAAAGTCGTAAAAGAAGGCTTTACGGGATATGTTACACAAATTGACAAATCGCGGTAAATGTGCTAATAGTGACAGGACCATATTGCGACCAAATGATCCTTAGTATTAAACCGAACAATTTGATATTTATGTAATTTATGTAAATTAAAGCGTAATTGCATTATATTGTAATTGGCGTCATTAAACTGGAAAATTATTATTGGATATTCAATTATTGTAAAATTTCTGGTTGAGAATTTTTGTTCCATTTCGATATTGAGTTTCCATTCAAACATATGTTAGACTCTTTTCTAATTTTCATTGAAAATGTGGCGAGAAGTCTGACGTAATATCAAACTTGAATAATACAAAAGACGATGAAAAGGTGGAACAGAAGGATGAAGTCGACACATTGTCTCACATTGTGGCGAAGATCGCATGCACATGTGCTTCTCAGTAATAATTAAGTCGCATATAAATCACAAGAAATTCCTAACAGTTATATTGTAGCTATTCTACAGTAACCAATATCAAAACCATCGCCATACTTCACTGTGAATTATACTGCAAAGACATTTTATGCCATCATACACCCCCATCCACCAATTCTGTTTTCGTATTTCATACTCCATTTCCCACATTATATATTATCTAACAAATGAAGAATCGCTAAGTTTATATTTCCATTCGATTGAAACAAAATACGTCAACATTTTCACAATCCAATCACAACCCTTTTCAACGTTTAAATATTTTAATTAAAAATCAAAGTATCGGCAAATCAATTTAAAATGTTCAAATTGTCAACGCTGAATCATTGAGCGATTTAATGAAATATTCAAGATGTTAACTACACAAGTCTTCACTTCCCCAGATTATTACGACAATAATATTGTGTAATTGCCTCAAATCTTAATTATATATTCTCACGGCGTTCCAGCGAACGAATGATGACGGTCTTGCAAATATGAGTCTTAATTTTTCAAGAGTTAATAGTAGTCGCGAAGAAGCTGAGACAAATAAAAAATGCCATTATAACTGAAATATACTTAAGGAACAAAGTGAAACGTATTGGCTATACACAGAAAAAGTCTTTGTTTCGTAAGTTTTAAGTTATAAACGTCCAGACTGCTTTGGTAATTTGATATTCGTTGCACGAAATTCTCCACGGCCGAACTCATTATTCTTCAACCAACCCCGACTAATTCTTTCTGTGTTATTGAGCGTCGTTCTATTCTTTTCATTGTCTTGTTCACATATATGTTTTGGGTTGCACTCATATTTTAGAACTTTTGATAGGAAGTATCCAATTCAAAGGGAATCGGAATACCAACTGTTGCAATTAAAACTTGAAAATCGCTACGCGAAATTCATTAATTGCGTATTATAGCTACTTATTGTGGATAGATTCTAACATACTCAAATATATTATGATAAATTAATACTTAACGTGTATAAACAGTGATAATGAACGGACCTATTGAATTCCAACTAATTTATGATTTATTAATTTTATCCAATTATCCTCATAAATAATCCTACAGAAATTACATACTATGCAAATGCACGTGTAATTAACATCCTGTTGAAAATTAATGACAATTTGGCCAACCGGCATTTAAATTTGTAGATCTCTATGTTTTTGATATTAAAATCATATATTTTCTCCACATCGATATAATGAATACCCAGTGTTTAGAAAGGTTTATTTGTCATTGCTTCATTTCTACTTTCCCGACTTTAAGGCAAGGTTTATAAAATACACAGGTGCCCTCATGGTGGCTACGTGACGTATCCAGAAGAAATTTGTACATACCTTCAGACTGATTCAATTTCAAAATTCAAAATTCGAAATTGATAAAGCTAAGGGGCACAATGGTGCCCCGTACTTAAGTGTATGTAAGTGCCGCAAAATACGTTTTTAAATATACTATTTATACTGTAGAAACTAATTATTTATATAAAAAAATAAACCAAATCCTTAATATTGGACGTTAAAACTTACCGTTAGTAAATATAATTCCTCGATAGATGTTTATGGAGATCAGGGAAACACTTTAAAAATTAACTTATTTTTTAGCTGACCACTCTTAAAACAAGTTATGACTTATAGAATCTTAGGGTGTTAATGCAATCGTAGTGGATGTTTTAAAACGTTTTAATGAGTATTTTGGAGATATCACTTCTTAAATACGATAAATCGATTGTTAAATACTGCTGGTGTATCCTCCCAAGTTAAATATTTATTACCATTTCTAAACCCCTTTTCTTATCTTTATTAAGACAAGCTTAAAAACAAAGTGCGAAAAGAAATATTGACTTAAAGAAATTTGTGACCCCCTTCTCCCCAAAGTGGTTGATGTAATTTATGGTGTAAGTATAAGGGAGTTTGATTTAAAAATTTTGTTTAAAAACTTCAAATTTTTCGCGAACAGAAATTTGCTTTGATCTCGATTGATGTTAGGGTGAAAGTGGTCTCATTCATTACATTAAAGCATTAAAAAATTGACATAATAACAAAAAACGTTAGTTCAGCCGGTGATATTTGATGTTGTATTGGCTTTCATTTTCCTTATTTTGTAAATAGTGTCATTTGATGACTTTGTCACGCAATATGTGGAATGGGGTTGCTGTTGGATTGGCCAAGCTGGTTTGAAACGCTTTCGCTATTCTACTGAGAGTTGACATAGGATGAACCTTTATTATATTTTTATATATGTTTGTACAACATTGAAGGCGTAGAAAGAACGGTAACGGAGAATAGTTCATTGCAACGTCGATGAGGTAATGGAACCAGAGACGCAGAAGTAGTTGTTGGTGGCGATGAAACGAAAGAGACAGAGGACGGGAATGGGATTGGGATTGGGGATGGAATGGTAGAAATGGTGGTTGATATCAGCAGACACGGCAGTGGTGTTGGAGGCCGTCGCGACGTGCCTGGGATGCCAAGTGCCGCAGGGACGCATTAAGTCGGCCAGTTCCTACTTTCTCCCGAAACCTCCAGTGCCATTTTCTAAGCTTAGCTCTATACCACATGCCCTTCCCGGTGCCGCCTGCCATCCCTCTATTACAAATAAAGAATTTAAGAAGTAAGATGAAACGGAGAACGCACGTAGCCTCCAATTTTCTCCGCTCTTCCGTAACATCTTCAATACCTAACTTGGCATTGGAACACTTATTTTGCCTTTCTGTTCGCAATATTAACGTAATTTCATTATGTTTAGTATAAAAAGAACTGCGTTATATATTTAATTATTTAAAAAAAAATCATATGAAAAAGTGAACTTCAATTTTCCATAGTCATTTTCAACGACCTTGTGTACCAAATAGTATTATAATTTCATTTAAAATTCATATGAATTAATGTTAAAAGGTATTGTGTTTTTGAAAATCTGCAACGAGTTCTGTTATAAAAATTAATGATTTGAGTTTATTAATTAATCGAGTGGAAAAAGTTTTCCTACACTAAAAAATAATTTTCCTTCTCTACTGTAACGTCAACGCGGCAACTATGGTTCAATTGTTTTTTTGGTCTACGAAAGTATCCTCGTTTAATATTTATCGCGTTTTTTTAAGCTTCCGAAAAACAAATACATGAAACATGTTGGTTCTTATTTATGTCCAAACCAAAAGACCAAAAGCATTGAGCTTTTTTTTGTTGGATAAACGATGTCTTTCGCTTTAAAGCTAAAGCGATGTACTATCTTTTTACCTTATCTTTTCTTTTTATTGATTCCATATTTATTTTCTTTTGTTAAAAAATGATATTATAAGCCGTCTAGAGCAGTGATTCGGTGAATCTTTGTTCAAGGAACCTAGGGGTTCGGTAAGTCAGTCTCGCGGGTTCGGTGGAGGCCAAGACATACTATTGTACACTAAGTCAAAGGCTATGTCTACGTATAAATATAATTCCATATTTTTAATTTGAACTATTCATATTTTATTTTTCTTACTAAGAAGAGTTCGACGAATTAGGTTAAGAACTGGTCTAGAGTAAATCAAGAACGGCAATTAAGTACTCAGTGTACATTAATTAATTTTCCTCTCAAAAACCTTTTATCTATTATAATCTTTGTTGAACAAAGTCGAATAGAGTAATGAAATTATTGAATTATGGTACTTATGATACTGTACTCATGGTATTCTTTTAACTAGTTTTTAAAATTCAAATAAAAAAATTAATTATATTATACTTTTTTTGATAAAACGGGATTCAGTATCACCGCGTTGGTGCGATTGTTTTCCGATTGAAAGTAAATTGATTAATAAAGTCTAAAAATAAAAATCTGTTTGGTTAGAGGGAAAAAAGAAGTGCGATTGTAATTTGAGTCGATTTTTATGTGGTGAAAATGTGGGGGAAGGAAATTTTGATTAAAGTAATATGAATTATTATTTATTGCGGGTATTGGTTGAGCAATCAATTGTTGTTGGGGGAGCAAAAAAGTATTTTAGATACTTACAAAGCAGACGGCGCCAAATTGTCGTTGTTAGCAAATCGAAACGGCTTTTCGATCGCCATGTCACATAGAGTTGATATTGGGTAGAAAATACATGACAACCCTTCCGCGCTTCGGCCACCAAAACTTGAGTCAATAAAAGCCGGTTTTATTTTGTGTCCTCGTTTCCTTATTGAATTTTTACTAGTGGCGTCCTGTTTTGCTTCTTTTTTTATATAGCATACATAGGCCAACGTAAATGTAATCTTGCCAATTCCTGGAACAAACATTTCAGCCTAACAACTTTACTATTTTGTGTCGCTTTTTTTTTCTTTAACTTGTTGGTTCTGCAAAATTGTTCGATAAACTTTTACATATGTCTGTTAATGTTGTTCGTTTCGACTTGTATTTTTCTTTTGGCATAATTCGATAAATCAAAATTCAATTTTCTTTTTCTTGAAAATTTGATTATTTTTTCTAGTTTTTTTTTTCTTTATAATTTTCATCACTTCATACATATTTGATTCATTAAACGTTTTCAATTTATAAAAAGAAAAAAACAGTTTATGTCTAAAAAATTTTATACGAATTTTTCTTATGATTTAATCTTTATAAATTTATCAGAACTTTTTTTTTTTTCGTCTTTGACTATTGATTTATTCCAAAAAGCTCTAATAAAGCTCTAAACATTTGTCTTTTCTTTTTGGTGTTGCAAACAATGCTTCCGTACGCTTCTGATGTCCACCCTTTCTTTTGATTTTTTTAATCAGTAAATACCCCATGCTCTTAGGGGTACCCACCCTCTTGCATTTTTAGGCAGTCGCTAGTTTTTATCGCAAAATGAGGTCACGTGAGTAAAATTTAACATATGCGTCATCTGAAAAAAGTAGCGATATAGCTTAATTTTGTTCAGCTTTTGCAATTTTTGCCGGAATCTATCGATTCTACCAAACATGTCATATTCTCCAAACATAATTTTCTCTATTAATTCATTGTCAAAAAGAGTTCATAGTTGGTGCATTTATTATTCATTAGTTGAATGTTTACAAACAAATATTACTCGCTACTATATGCATTTACACATTGGCATTCGATAGAGAGCCTCATTTGTCGCTCAAATTTTGGTGTACATGTTACGTTTAAGTCAAATGACCAAATTTTTCGCTAGAAAACAGCGATTAGCGACTACATGAAAATGCATCTTAACAAACTTTCTTGTTCACATAACAAACAGGTACAACTTATGTCCCCTCTATATTTTCAACGTAAAAATCTTAATTTCTTCATATTATCTAAAAAGGGTCGCCTAATTTTATTTTTCTTATATATTTGTTTCATACCTTGTCGCATACTATATTTTGTCAATTTTCTTCTGGTTTCTTAAGACAAATTCCATTTTTCGTGAAGTTGAGTTCTTTCCTCCAAAATCGTTTGTCCTAGAGGACATTCCTTGTACCGGGATAGTCTTTTCATTTTTGTTAAAGGTCGAGGATTACAAAGCACCATTTGCTTTTCTTGGGCTCTTTCGGTTTTCTTTCTACAACATTCAATATGAGCTTTTATCCTTGCAGAATGTGAGCGATCCAATTAGAGGTTTTTCTTGTGTCCACATCGATGGTTGTGCTTTTGTCTTTTATTCTCCTCAATATTTTTCATAATTTTTTTTTTTGATTAATAAAAATTTCAATGGAAATCCTTGAAAGATTCATTATCAAGAGAGATATTAATGAATTGCAAAAAAGACTTCCTCTTTGTAGCATTATTATTTTTGTTACATTGCTTTTAAAAATTCTTAACACGTTTTTGATCATTTTCACGTCCATCAATTCGCATTAAACTTTTGGAATTCATAAAAAATAACAACAAAATTTGTTTTGGTTTCGAGAATTTGATGATCTTTTTTTTATTATTTAAAAAAATCAACACTTTGTTTTTATTTTTTCGCAACGTTTCATAGTTTATTACTGCTTCGGTGATTACAAATAAAAATATTTTTGAATCCTACTTGAGTATACTGAATATAATTGAAATCGCAGTTATTAAGTAAAGAAATAAAAGTGTTACTTATTTAAATTAATAAAAATTAAGACCTTCAAGTCCTCGGATCCATAACAAATTGAAATCATACTATAGGATCGGATTTAATATATAACAACGAAACATTTAATTGCTTTTTTGTAGTTAAAGAGATTTGAAATTTTGTCGCTCACATATTTTCCAAAAAAAGGTCAATTAAAGGAAAAGCTCAACTTGAAGCATTCTAAAAATATTGAAAATTTCAAATTGGTTTTTTTAACGATGTTTTCTTGGAAAATATGCAATCAACCAAGTTTTGTCATTCAAACTTTTCTGTGATTCTTGAACTACAAAATCACCATTTAATAGCGTTTTTTTTTTTTGAAATTTCAATCTTTGAAAAAAGCTCCAAGTTGATTTTTTCCTTTTTAAGGCGTTTTCTTTGAAAATATGAGAATTACAACCGTTTTTGTTTTAAATCTGTCCAATAACAACAATTAAAGGCGTAATAAAAGTTTAAATTTTTATATCTATAAAAAAGCTCCAAATGTTAACTTAGCTCTACCTTGGGTTTTTCTAGAAAATATGTGGGTAACTAATTTTTTATCTTTCAAATATCTCGATTGACACAAAGCGACAAATTATTTATAGTTATTTTTACTAATTCCAAAAGTATAATTTTCTTTAGTTATTTATCGCCAGCACTTACTTTTCTATTACTATTTCTTCAGCTATTATAGTTTTGTCAAATAATTAAAATAAATGTTTTGGATATTTTTTTTATTTTAACTGATTGTTATACGCATTATTACTAGGGCTGGTTTGTAATGTTTAATCAACTGTGTTAACCAATGTTCCAAAGGGTTGAATATCAACCCCTTGAAGGCATTTTTCTCGTTGGGGATGATTAGTAACAATTTATTCCTTCGAAGCATAAAATTGTTATTAAAACTTATAAAACTATACCTCTTTCAATATAAGAAAAAAAGTGTAAAGTTTACACTTACGACGATCTGATATTTATTTCATCAATTCTTAATTTTGACGTGATAAATTATATAACCGCCGGAATATAAAAATAATTCAATGGGTTTTGAATATAGAAATGAAAATGTTTCGATTGCTAGAGGCCAAGATTAGGCTTACCTACCCTTATCGCGGTCGGAAAAATCAATATACAACAGAATATTTATAAACAAAATCTAAACCAAATTTTCAAATTTGTACTAAATACATTAGTGGCCATCCATTTTTCTCTACCATTCAAGTATTATTTTCATCTTTATAAGTGGCATTGGTCGCGATGGTCGTTATATTTGTTGTGTAAAATCCCAACACTGCCACACGTTTTCATTCCTTCGGGAATAAAAACCGTCTATTCCACCACTCATAATGCCGTACAATATCGACAAATACCACTGGGAAATACTATGTAATTATATTAAGTTGCAATCATTGTTTTCACGGATATATTAATATTTCGTTGAATCACTGCAATTTTTCAATCAGACATTTTTATCTGTCGTCATTGAAATTGCTGCTATCTCACAAATTCAACTTAAATTAACAATAATTTAGTGGAAAATATATATATAGTGTGATGTTATACAAAGGATTATTAGACTTGTAACATTTTGTTTCGCTACGATGGTTATTTGATATGCTAATTATGTTAGAGAAACCGAACGGGAAGCTTTGCTTTATATCATACGCTGTTAAATATTCATAAAAATGATATATATATATATATATATATATATATATGTATAGTCGCGCTACTTTAATTGACTATTATGTTTGCAAATTAATAACAGGTAGCACTATCTACAATGCATTTTAAATCGGTAACTCGTTTTTTTTTCTGTGGTAGTTAATTTTTAAATCCCATTTTAATGTAGTTAAAGAGAATGTAAATTTTATTTTATAAAATTGTACAATGCATTCGTCAATTTTAGCGGTGATTTGCGAACGTAAAATGTTTTATGATTCGCAATAGCATATATTGTGCAATAAATTATTGATATAAAATTTTTAATTCATTATGGGAAATTTCAGTTGCGCTGATTTGTAGAATTATGTTTAAATTATTTATTGTGGAGTTATATCCGCTTCTCGTGGAACTATAGTCAGAATATATAAAATATTTTTTTTTAAAATTTAATATTAAAATTTAGTTATATTTATTTGGTTTTTTTCGTACCTACCTCTAGCTACGGCCAGTTGAGTAGTTTGTAAATTTTATTTTCGAATTTAAATATGTCACATATAATTTAAACCTTTAATCGCTTTAGTGCATTGAATACAATTTTACTAAATTCCCTCACATTATATTTTATTTTATATTTTGCTCGTTAAATAAATCACAAAATGTGCATCATATCGAGCTAATGCCAAGGGTAATTCGACTATAAGGCGGAGGAGTATGGCTTGTTTCAAAGCGGCTGTAAACGTAATAGCGTTATATTACTTAACCCATATATTAACAACATGCAAAATAGTTAAATTACGTTTAGTTATTTATTATTCATTGCTAAGAAGCACGGCTGTCGGCGATGTCTCGAGGTACCTATGATCGTGACCTTTTTACATCCTCATACATTGGCTGACGAGGAGCTTTTCCTCGTTCTTCCAAATTAAAACGTTCCAGAATGCTTTATATTTCACTAGCACATTGCTCGTAATTTTCATTGAGACATACGACTAATTTAAACCGAATGACTTAAAACGGGAATTTCAAACAATGATACTTCAAATATAAAATATTTGAAAATTTAATCAATTCATTTTTTTTAAAGAGAAAACGTGAGGATTTTATGCTTTTATAGGTATTTGCAAATGGCTATTATTAGTTTACGAATTGAGTAGATTGTACTTTACCGCAGAGGATAATCGTGTTTACCAATCCTATTATATGTGCAGCAAGAATCCTAATGTACGTAAACCTGCCGTACATGTAACAACATACTAATAGCACGATCGTAGAGCAGTGGTGATAAAACCCTTAGCTATGTGAAATTTTGTCTTCCTCATTTAACCAGACTCAGTGGCGTTAGTGCTTTACACTGTTTCAAATTTTAAAGTAATTGAAGCATTACTAAAGTTTGGTGATGCTCGTATTTACGAAATTCGTATCGTTTAGATAATGTTCCAATTATTCACTTATAGTACAAAGAAAAAAAAAGCTTCTGCAGTCTGATCTCATTATATTCCTTTAGTTAATGACTGAGTAGTAGAAAAATTGTTTTCATGCATTTTTAATGATTTTCTCATCGCTTTGTAACGTCTAAAGTCTTAAACGATTTGAGAATTAATAAAAATTTGTTAACTGAAAAATAATTAAAATTTTCCCTTTACGAGAGTTTTACCTACTAGTTTTAAATCGGCCACTTTGGCCACTCGTCCATCAAAGGAATTTAAACAATAAAATTTCAATCTAACCACAAGTTCACTATTTGAGTATATTAATTTGGGTACAAGAAATTTATATAAACGTTGCCACCAATTATATTCATTTTTTCGTATTTTTTTTTCTCTTATCTATTTAGTTATTTCAATTTTTCTTGCCTCATATCTGGGTTCTTAAAAAGAAAGAGAAACAAGCAATTCTGGAACGTTCATATCCTTTATTTTTCACAGAAGTCTTGTCCTTTTGACCAATTTCTTGTCCTTTGAATAAGTCGTTTTTTGGTTATAGGAATTATTTTCCTATACAAAATCCTTTTGCCATACAATTTTTAAGGGTATAGCAAAGCTATTGGAAACTAACCACTTTGGTTACGACGTCTGGTGATCAAAAGTTACTAGTTTTTGTAACCACATCAAATATCCAACTATATGAAGTCGTTAACTAAAATTAAATTTAAAATCAAACACAATTTTTTTAATTGAAATAAAAGTTGCTATTATAGCTCCTTGTATAAAATAAAATAGTTTACTGTGCTATGAATAGTCATGATTTGAGGTCCATAAGATCAGAATAGTTCTTTTCCTCGTATTATTGATTAATTTCTTTTTCTTTGTTTTGGGTTCTGTGTAGCTTTTCCTGTACATAATCAAATTTGGCTTATGTTGTTCTCAAGATTTGAGCTTTCCTTTTTATCATCAGATCGATGATCGTTTTTTCTTCGTTAAATCTGGCGTTTCAATGATTTTTTGAATTCTTTCATTGAAAACAATGAACTTCATTTCTTGTATCCTAATGCCGTCTCATCTATATATTATGACTACAGTTAAAATATAGCACGTTTTCGAATTTTAAGTTTCTAATCAGAGATTTTGAACCTATAGAATGCGTTCTTAAGTATAATTAGGCGCTTTTTGTATTCGGAAAATGATTAGAATATTAATTATTGAAAACAATTGATTTATACTTACTTCCAATAGTTGTTTTACCAGCTATACAAAACTGGTAAAAAAATATTGTCAGTTTTATTTAAACCATTATTTCATCATTGAAGAATCCCATTTGAATTTTTGATGAAGAAATTTCTACAGGTTACAATACAAACCTTTAGATTTCGGCGTTATTTACATTCATACTTTTCTATATTGCAATTGAACTTCTAAAAAAAATCAGGTGCATTATTTTATGGTTATTAGTTTCAAAAATGCAGAAGGGAAACATATTATGTAAACCTTTTTCTTATGAAAGAAAATCTAATTAAATAGTTAGTTTCCAAATTTTGTGTTTTACATTATGAAAGAAAATAAATCTTGCCCCTTTTACAAAAAAATTTTAAATGCACATTTGAATTAACCTGCATTGTTGCCAGTAATTAATTTTAATTCTTAATTTGAGATAATATTTAAATAATCACCTCCTATTTGGAAAATAATTACACACACCGAAAATTCTTAATATAAATAGCATGGCATAAAATTAGGGATTTCCGACGATCTTATCCTTTCATGAAACATTCCGAGGTCTCAGGAATGCGTGTTAATGCGAAAATACCCAAAGTGATGATTGCAGAGGATAGCATTAGCAAATTTAATATTTTACTAACCCGTGAATCCTTAAAACATGTCCTGTCCGTCATACACACCTGCCTGTTTCGTTAGCCGTTGTTCTTGATACTTTAATTTTAAACTTTGATTTTCTTGCCAACATAACGTGCAAGATTAATATCTTTTCCTCATTTTTTCGACGTTTTTTTTTCCACTAAAATATAAAGAGATAAAAATATAGCGAGGGAAATTTTACAAACTCGCTCGATTTGATAATCTTCAATAGCATTAAATTTTAAGTGTATAATTTAAATGTGGTTAAGACTTTAATTATTTTTTTATATAATTTTCCTCTTTTTTTATAGGTTTTATTTGGTATCTCGTTAAGATTTTTATTATTCGCGATGAAATATTCATTGGGGTTTTCTCTCAATTTCATTACGAGGCGCACTTGTTTTTTAATTGAAAAAATTTTAATTATATTTATTTTAGACCATACCGACATGCGGAGGAATTTCAACGAGGAAAGATTTATGTCGGAATGTTGAACTTTGATTTTTTTGCTGACTTCCATTTGTCTATATCACCTCACAAAAAATAGTATTGCATTGCTTATTCACAATGCTCAATGCATGCCATGTGTTATAAAATGCGTGTTTGTGCTCTTATGTCTCAAAGGTTACTAAAGTTAAATTCTTCACGAAATTGCACTGTAATTCACTTTCGCCATTTCTACATTCTCAATGATATTTTATTACATACTTGGCACTTACACAAAGTGCAATTAGATGGTACTAATGCATGTAATTGTTGTTTGGAAGTTAACTTTAACCTTTTTTTAAGTAATTTCTTTGAATTTACTCGCCTTTTTATTTGCAAATAATTAAAATTGTATCATAGAATAAACTAGAGTGGATTGCTTAATGGAATTAATTTTTCCAAACGTACTTAATGCTCAAAAATATTCGAAATTTTGTTTGAAACATCAAAAACCTTGATAATTCTGTTAACCAAATATTTGCTTCTTAACTTTTAACTACTTAGAGGCTAAGGCTAGTTAAAAGCCGTAATATTGTCTAATATTATCAAGGCTAAGAGCTTAAAAACTACCAAAATTTTTTGGAAATACAACTACGTAATGTACTAAGTCAACTTTTGATGACTTAATTTGACTTTGGTCTGCAAAACTCAACTTTAGGGTAAAATTTTAAACTCCAAATTTTCAACCTCCGTTTTCAATTTGTACCACATTACCCTCTGTCTCTTCCAGAAAAATAATATCGTTTGTTTAACAATTTGAGTAATTGGGGAACCTTTATTTAAGGAATCACACACTAATCAAAGGAAACAAAAAACGATACCTTCAACGTATTATCCATAGTGTAGAATTGTACGGAGTAGAAAAATGGTATATGACAACAACCATCAGAAACAAAATACGAAAAGTAGAATTAGACTAATTAAGAAGATGTTTTAAAACCACAAGTAAATATTAAGTAAGAATTTAAAGAATAAGGCAGTTAATGAAGGTTAAATGTTATATGGCAAGGACACTAGAAAATAGGGTATAGCGATGTTTTATTACGTTTTGGCGATTATTTTTTTTATTTTGACGGTTTCATAAGAATGTGTTTCAGGAGTTATAACATTAATACCATTTACTTCAATACAAACACTTTTTTTGTAACACTCTTATTTTTCATTTTTTTTAACGGTTGTCGATTTATTTCAAGCTTTGTTACTTGTACTGGTCGTAACTGTTCTGCCAACGGTTGATCACCTTATTTATATACCAATTTGCCGCTTTCTGGAAGTTTCCAGTATATTGAAACGATTTCTATATCTTTCTACCCCGCATTAAAATTTCACGGGGAATTTACTGTTAAGTCTTCCGTTTTACCGCTATTTCATTGTTAAAAGTTTCGAACGTTCTAAATCCGCAACAGTATGGTGATGTCCAAAGAATTCTAGATCACTGATGACCAAAGAGTATTTAAAATGGAAACTTCCAGGAAAGAGATGAAGAGGATGACAAGTTTTATGATAGGAAGTTTTCATCGGACATGCTACAGTAGAGAAATACCAAAGAGGAGGGGGGAATCTGAAAATTCTGAAGAGCAAAGATGGCAAATTCATAAATGCCAAAAAAGAAGAGAGGAAGTACTATTAAATGCTAGTTGGTTTTTTTTCGAAGTAGTATTCTACTACCCCATAGTGATTATGTTGAAGATGATTGAAAGGTTGAGAAACGCTGGAGTAATGTCAAACGCTTGCTATTGCTAGTAGGAGTGAAAGCTTTCCCAACTTAAACTAACATACTGTCCAACGCTCTTAACAGTATTTGTCGGTTGCACCTGTGACATAAAGCGTTCACCCATTTCCCACCTACCGTCTGTTACAATGACACTTAGCGTCTTGATATTCTACTGATTTTCTACTACTTGATGCTGTTTAATCATTTAGAGAAACAATTAAAAATTCATTCACTTTTCTTCATCACAATATTATCCCTTTGACCTTTAGCCTTTCAAATATTTTCAACGTTATGTTTTATATACGTCGTATTAATCGAACTCAATATATCTATATTTCAATCAAACATAATTTTCTTATTTTCTCTAGACAACAAATTTCATTAAATTGCCTCTTGCAAAAAAGAAATGGTCAAGGCTAGTGAAGTGGGTTGGTAAAATAAATATTCTCGAATGACGTCAATGGCATTATTGGTACTTATAAAAAGATGTCTCCGAATGTTCGATCTTATTTTGTTCAGACAGTGAATGTTTGTAATAATGATTTGTTTTAACGCTTTCAACGTTTTAAAGGTCAGCATTGACGAAAAGCTACGCAAAATTCTAATACAAAATTGTGATAAAATGTTATGTACATGGGATTCCTTATGTAATCAATCAACGGTTTCTTGAGCTCCTCTTTCCGTTTCACCATATTGTTTGAGACTGATATAATTTTATTATAAAACTTGTTACAAATTAAAGATGGTGGAATGTGCATGCTGACTCGTACACGTAATTCCATTACAATCAAATTAAAAACTCAAAAACACTCCAAGGCACCATGGGTGAGCTTTTTCCTCACGTACACTATATAGGTATATATTGTAATATATAAAAACTAGACGATGTACGTACATAAATCAACACGTTGATAAAGTTGGAACTAACACTAGTGCAAAAGAAGGTGTTAATTTACATCAGCGTGCACATTTTTTAATTTCCAGAGATATAAATTATTCCAGAAGTGACCAACTAAAATGTTTTCCGTGCTTCTCACGTTTTCCTCTACTCGAGTCCCGTTTCTACATTAAATTTATTCATACGCATAAAATTCCCTTCTTATCATTTTAATACACATTAAAAATTTCAAAACAAATATAGAAATGTAGAAAAAAAAAATAATACGATCTCATAATTCAAATTTAATATGCTCATTTCGAATCTCCCAAACCAAATTATTTTCACTCCCAACGTGTGGAATTTCCTTCTTTTTTTTTTACTTTAATTAAAATCGTTTAGTGAATCGCTTTATCAAATTTAAAATCGATTAGTTTACGTTAAAAAAGATGGATATTTGTTTTGCATTGTTGATAAACAAATCGGTGGATTTAATTAATTTTACAATAATCAATCAGTGGTTTCCGTTTGATTGATTTCCTTTTGTTCTTTTGTGCTTCTATTCCAGTCATCATTTTTCTTTGTTTCGTGCCTTACATTGACATTAATTATTGGTTTAAAATTTATAACAATTTGCAATGCTTACATATTGAATTTTGTTCGACAATTATTCGATACAATTTTCAGCTTTATTGTTAAAAATTCCACTTTTTTCTATGAGGAAAATGAATTAGAGTTTATGGATAAAAGGTTAAAGCTCTCTTCGAAACTTTATTATTTTTGTGATTTTTCCGCTTAGTTTTTTAAATATAATTGTTGGTTTTGGACACATTTGAAGCATGGAAAATTGAGGGATATAATTGTCGAAAAAGTTTATATACGTTTGTGTAATTAATAGATTGCAAGGTATAGTTGAAATGGTATTTTTTTCTGTGTAATTATCATATTTATCACGCCATAGGTATAAAGAATGACCTTATGGTAATTAGCAAACGTATAGAATGAATTTTTAAAGTGGAAATTACACTAACGCTTATGTATTTAATACGATTTTTCATTTAAACAAACCATAAATAGTTTCTTTAACGGCGCTCCGATAAATATCGGTAAGTAGATTGGCATCCGTTGTTTTTGTCGCTAGCCAAAGATTATATATTACGTAGACAATTAAGGTTATATAAGGAAAAGATTAGTTTAAAAAACTCCTCTTCATAATTTTATCGAAAATTCTTTTCTTTCCACTGAAATTTACTTATGTGGTGTTTAGGAATAAAGATGAAATGTAAAGGCGATTCGACTGTTCAACTCAAATAGAAATCAATTTCGCTTCTAAAAAAACTTAAGTGTACCTTCTTGGGTCATGATTAGGATTCACTATAGGGTTCTCAAAAAAGAGATGTAACACAAAGACCTATTCGGTCCTATTAGAAAATCTTACACTCCGATAACTATTGGTAAATAGGTAGGCATTCGTTGTTTTTATTGGTAGCCAAAAATTATATATTACGTATACAATGAAGATTGTATATAGAAAAGAATAGTTTAAAAGTTTCCTATTCATAATCTTATCAAAAGTTATTTTTTTTGTTTCCACTCAAATTACTTAGTTGCTGTTCCGGTATAAAGATGAAAGGTAATGGCGATTGGATTGTTTAACGCAAATAGAATGCTAGTTCCCTACTAAAAAAATTTTTGTGAACCTTCGTGGGTCCCAATTGGGATTCCCTGTAGGGTTCTCAAAAAAGGGATGTAACACAAAGATCTGGTCGGTCCTATTGGAAAATCCCAGAGAAATTGCGTGTCGATCATTCTAACCCAGGATATCTAATATGAGAATATCTGAGATGAGAGGAATAAACTTTGAATAAATTAACAGTAATTAATAAACTCGTACTTTTAAATTAATAATTAAGTTACGGTAGCAACCTTTTTCTTTTCCTGTTTGTATTGGGTTTTCCCTGATAGGTTCGACTTGGTATTCAATTGGGAAAAACTTAAAATATGTTTTTCAATATTACTTACCGTTGCTTTATAACTTCTAAGATCTTAAAGAATTCTACGATTAATAAAAATTCGTAAATCGAAAAATACCAAAAATTGCTCAATAAGAATTTAAATCAAACACATACTAGTTTTAAAGCGGTCATCTTGGCCCCTCGACCACCAGCTGGCAGAAAATAATTGTCTTGGTTCAGTCTTCTACTTTGACCCCACATCAAACCTATTGTGTTTTTTTAATTAGGGTTTCTCATTTGGATATTTATTGGGCCACAATTGGGATTTCAATATCCCAAAGTATCTTCTAGTTGAGTTACTTTTGAACAGTGTATTCCCTACTTTTGTGTAAAATAAATCTAAATTACCATAGACCCAAATGTTAAAGACACTAAATCAATGATATTAGCCAATTGACATCATATTTCAAGTCATCGGCCAGAAAATAACAAAGATAAATCAAAAGAAAGCTAGTTAGTCAGCCTTGATGAAGATTTTTCCTAAGAGTTACCGTTTGAATTTTTAAAATATTTTGTACTGCAACTCCCGAAATTTAAATCCTCGTGATGCAATGAGCAATTTAAAATCCTACCATTTCTTAATGTCAGACCATTGAGCTATGCTTTTTTTCCACTTTCCCAGGGATGATAGTCAAAATTAATGGTGAGCAATTTTTGACTATTTTTTTTTTAGTTTGATCGATACATATGATTTATAATTATTTTTTTTCGACAGAAGTCGTTATTGAGTTTGAATTTAAAGTTGTTTTAAACTATTCCATTTTAAAAGAATAACACAAACGGCGTTGGGGTTAAGGGTTAATAAGTTTATAATTTGAATGAGAATAATGAATGGCACTGAGTGAAGCATTAATTAATCTTGAAGCGTGAGTCAATTTAGTGATAGAACTTTTTCACATCCAGATGTTAGATATCAATTTATAAATTCTAACGCTTCTCCTATATATATTTCATCGAAAACTTTTCATTATATATTAGAGGTTAATTTATCTTGTTGAAATATTTGATTTTTTTTTCGAACTGCTTCACGTTACGATATTTTATAATTTTTTTTCCTCCGTATTATTTCCTCGAAGAGTTTGAATTATTTGAGAGGGAAAATTCAACGTGTAATTAATTTACTCTAAGCATTCATGCCAATACAAACTAGCACTCAGCGAATTAAGAATGTTGACAATGATAAAAGAGTTGCAAAAAGAATAGAAGAAAAAAAAAACAGTGTCATGTAGGACGAAAAAGAGGGTTACTCCAACCGACTGTCGCTTAGATATTTGCATAGCAGCTTTTGTCAGTAATTATACTTATACTGAGCTTAATTGCATTCCACTAATTGTGTTTCTTCTTTGTTACAGGTTAGTATGTATAACACAACATCAGCTCTTTTGTCCTTTTTCTACGTACACAAGCGACACATAATTCCGTCTTTGCCAACAATATGATCTTGGGAAAATGGTTTGCCAAGTCTATGTTTCCTCTCTGGTGTTGTTTTCAGTGTCGGTAAGTTTTGTATTCTACATTTGTTGAATTAAAATTCATTTTAACAACAAAAACATCATACACTATTACGATTGCCCTGTGACGATATGATGAACAAAGACCGAGCATCTAAATATTACAGTAGGTAAACAAAGAGCTTTAACGCTGTGCTTTCGTAAAATTGTGGGATATTTTCAACAAAATTGAAATTAAATTGTAAACCAGCGTGTTGTCTAGCATGACAATCGTAGCAAAGCATCCCGTTAAGTGCTTTGACACATTTGTTTGAATTATTTTAATTGAATTTTTTCAATATCGGAACTTTTTTCCATTGGTTTTTTTTCCATTTCTTACTGTTCCATTCGTTTAACCATTCTCTTATTTTAATCAAATTATAATACTTTCACTTACTTTATCAAATAAAAATACAACCCCACTTACACTTGATTACACTTGACTTTTTTCCCTGTTCACACGAAACAACTTGAGTGTTATTATGTTGTAACTGACCTAATTAAATTGCTTCCTTTATTTTCACGATACATTTTCATTAAAATGAGCATACAAATTGTAAGCCTAATTTTCATTTTGGAAGCGGGTAATTATAATTAATTTATTAATTGTTTAAATAGCAAAAAAAACTAGGTCTTTTTTTCTGAGTTTTTCATTTGTGTTATAATGTGGGCACATCTCTTTGTTTTATTCTAAGTAGCAGAATAGAATTTAAAAGACGTATGTGTATAAGGCAGTAAATTATAATAACAAAAAAAGTTTTAAAAAAGCTTTTTCTTTAAAACATTTCATGTCATTTTATTTAGTATGAATGTTTGCTGAGGCAAAATTTTATCCACATTATTTATAAAATCAACCCTTATAGAATACAGTTACACTATTTTTATAGAATTTGCGACACAAAAACTTCTAAAACTGTTAGAAATTATATAAATCTGGATCTTTTTTAGTCAATTATTTCATGAAGTTAAAGCTGAAAGTTCAAATTACAAAGCAAATACATGAAAATTGTCCAATAAAAAAAAAAAATTTCTCTCTTTGACAGTTTAGTACATGTATCCACCAAATTTGCAATTTAGTAATTTTCCTAGTTCTCGAAATTGATGTCGTTTACGACTTATAGATATTGAACTTCAACATTTAAATTTTTTGGCTACTTCCGACATCAAAGCTTGTTATATCCACATCATCTTTATAAAAGTTTAAAAGAAATATTTTCTTTCTATATGTAAGAATTTATTATTAAATGTTGACTTGCATTCCTATTGTAAAATTTTTCAAGACCAAACGAAAATTGAAATATTTTTGTTAGTCATTTAACTTAAACGGTTTTAATTAACTTAATATTAGAGGGACTGGAAAGTAATGTCGTTTTTGAATCTATAGACAATCAATTGCCATTTCTCAGCGAATAATAGCACAGTCGTATAAAAGACATTTTCTCATTAAATTAATACTTACAATACAGAAATTTATATTGAATTGATAAAGCAAATGCCCGAAAAAATACAAATTCGGTATTGTATGCTTTTTGAGTTTTACAGGGTTGTAACGCAAAGTTGCAACCAAAAAGTATTTTCAAAACAAATCTATCCAAGTGCACTAGACCTTGATTAATGCAAAATAGCAGGAATGGTAAAAACTTTAAACAATCAGACCTTAAGGGAGGAAGTAGTACTATTTTCATGTCAGACAGTCAAAGAATTGCCAAATACTCTTAATCTTAGTTGACCAGCCAAATACCCAAAAGTTTCCAGGAATTGTCAATTAAAAATATTTCTGTGACTTGATAATGCCAAATTCCCTAATGCAATAAAAACGCTAGAAAAAAAAAAACTAAGGGTGGGTAATAGGCCTTATGCAACATAATCGTCCAAACTTGTTTCTTCAGATTTTTATTTATTTCAATCAATATTATCTTTTTTAAATGTTAAAAAAGTTGAATTTCAAAATACTGTTCAAAATGTGATTTCCAGATATTTTGCTTAGTAGTTGATTTATCTTTACTGATTTGGCATTAACAATTTGGAAACTAGTCAAAAAATTTATGATATTGAAAGTGATTATACCATTAATTTTAAGTTAATAATGGTTTCAACATTATATGTTGAAAAAACGACATTACTTTCCGATTCTTCTAATACAACTGTATCAAATATTGGAAATTTCAAGTGAATAAATTAATCAATTCATTTAAAATCGTAAAGAAAACCGCCGAGTAATAGATTATCATCAAAAATAAAAGTAAAAATAAGCCTAATGGTGGCAGAGTGGTCTAGGTGACTAGTCCAAAACTGGAAGGTTTTGGGGTCGATCCTCATATAAAGCAAGTTTTCAATATTTCTCGAATACATTTTTTTTTATCCCTAGAGTCGCTAAAAGACCATAGAAGTTATAAAGCGACGGTAAATAACAAAAAAAAAGTAAAAATTAGTAAGGTACTTCCTACTTTTACTCTCTTCATTGCGTTGAAGGAAAACAGGAAATCTTTTTCTTCGGAAAATTCTATTCTGAGTTCAAAGTATTATTAATGAAATGTAAAATTCAAACTAAACTTTTTTTTTTAATTAATGCATTTTACTAAAATATTTCGTTGCAACTAATGGCATTATTGACCTCAACTTGTTCTTTATTCATTGCAAATGTTGGCATCATTTCCTTTTTTAATTTTCTACTCACAGTATTCGCTACATTTGTAAATGAGAATATTCAATGAAGTGTGGTGAAATTTTTCTTTTCATATGAGTATATTTTACACGAAACGGAGGTAATTTTCGATTTTGCTTGAGCGCATGTTTTATGTTTTACGTTGTACAAATGTTTTGTGCCCATTTTCAACATTGATAGACAGCATGAGGCATATAACAGAAAAAAAAATATACATATTAGAAGATTGTGGACTACCCTATGGTTGGTGCGATGCATAGCTTATCAAAAATACAACGGCCGCAAGCTATGATTGGATTTATATGGATCTGTCACAGGAAAAACGTGACGTCTGAATTTCCATTGGGATTTGTGGTGGAAATATTGTTATTTGTGTATTTGTTTATGTATTCAGTTTATGTAGTACTGTCGATCTAGTTCTCTATAGGTGGTTGGACAGTAGAAATGTGAACGGCAAATATTGACCACTTGATTAAAAATTTCATCGTGTAAGACATAGCAATGAATTATGAATTGAGATATTTAGTTTGAATGCGATTGGAATAATAGTGTTTTCAGTTGAAAAGATGCAATCGTAGAAGCATAATATTTAAATTGTTTATAGTTTAGTTTTCTGAAAACAAGAAGGCGAATGTGCTCCTTCAATTGAATCTCCTTGTGGCAATAGTGAGTAACTTTATGGAGCTGGAATAATTATGTGAAACACAATAAACATGCCCGTGAGCTCGTTTGCCAAACTTTATGTTTATAAATAGCAAAAGCCACCCCCGTACACGACACTCGGCTTTGTTTCACACGAGAGGTGAACAAAACATTTTAGATTTGCACCCGAGCACGATTGCTACATTGGAGAAAGATTTGTGATTTTTGAACTAAATTGATTCAGATGGAAATAGGAATGGAAAAAATTGTCAACGTTAAATTTCATTTCCTTGTCCCAAAAAAAAGCACATCATACGTTCGTTCAAATATTCCAATCGACAATTTCACCTAGCATGTATGTACTCTCGTCTGTATGTATATTGAAGAAATATGCTTCGGCGTATACGACAACATTTTTGTAAAATCAGCACATCCGGGTGCAGAGGTAGGGAAAAGCGACATTGAGCGCCAGACCGAGGCCGGGGATTTCGTAATGGTTTGACAATCAAAAACGTGAGTTGACCAAGAGGACGTCGGGAATATGTAAAAGGGATGGGAATGAAGTGCATTTCGGTGCAATGATATTGGAACTAAATTCGTCTACGGGTCCCTGACATTACTTGTTCTAACCATACATATATTACACCCATCCACAGGATAAACGCTTCGATAGATGGACAACAAGAGTACACAACGAAGCCTAGTTTGTCAGACTCCAACTATTAGAAAAGAGAAGAGACTACGGGGCTACGTTGTAGAGCCCCGCTGATAAAAGAGGGTGAAATCAACGAACCGAAAGACTGGCATCAGGATTGCTCAGGAAATTGCCCCATCTTTGTATGCAGACCGAATTCCAAACGAATACGATTTTGCACAGTGTTTTTTGCTAACACACCAGCTTTTCAGCAATTCACTCGTCTGTTTTATTATAGTTCAATCATGTCCCTCGATTTTCGTCTACTCGCCAACCAGTTACCTCAATCATACTCATATTAATTTTGTATAATTTTTTACGAAAAAAATAGTGTACACCAACGCGTAATTGAAACTAATTTCCGCCTGTGAATGAACCCTGTTTTAATTTTAGATTTAATTAAAGATTAAGCTTACACCATTTAATCCCATCCAATAAATAAAATGTAGACTTAAGCATTCAAATTGTAGCCTTTCGTCTTCTGTCTCTCGACGTTTTATTTCATTTCACTAATTTAACGCTTTGTATTTCCTCAACTTTGATTTTGCAAGATTTGAATTTTTTGTTGGGACTTATGATGGTAATTAATGTATATAATTCACAAACATTGTTTCTTCACAAGTGGTTTCTTTTTTCTTTATTACAAAGGCTCTTTCTTTTATTAAGTAATTGGTCTTAAAGAATTATTTTTAATTGTTATTTACCGTCGCTTTAAGTTCTCCAGCGGCTCTAGGGTTAATAAAAAATCGTTAATTGTGAAATATTTAAAGTTTGTCTAAATCGTGGATCGAATTAAACACTTTCCAGTTTTGGGGTGGTCACTTGGATCACTGGGCCATCAGTAGGCTTACAAAGAATTGATTTACTTTTTAGTCTTAATAGATTTACTATACTTCGAGCTTTGTAGAACTACGTCTTTTAAGTATGGAACCTCAAAAGAAGTTCAGGCTTAGTTGTATTTGGTCATTTACTAAAGATATGTACGCTGGTGGTGGTTCTTACAAAAAATCAAGATTTTTTTTTAATTTTCATCATTTTCTTTAGGGCTGTTTTTTATTAACTGAAAAGATTCTTTGAATCTTTAAAATATAAGGGAAACAGTATTATTCTTCAATTTTTTTATCCAACTCCAAGCTGTTCTTTTAGCTAAGGTCTGCAGCGATCATAAAACCTGAAAAACCAGGCAATTTTTTGAGGTCGAAACCAAATCAGGGACCTTAACAAAAAATTTTGAAAATTTGTAATTCTTTCATTATATGGTTAGCATGTACATTGAAAAAGATGTAGAAGCTTTTTATAAAATAAGGTAAAGGAAAAATCGATTTTGGGTCTCAAAATCAGAAAGTTTGTGTTGAAAAAAAATCCTGAAATCTATTTAACGCCTCGAAGAATCCATAGCGAAGCGTTAAATTTATAAATGGAGTGTTCCTGAAATTTGATTGCTTAAAACAACAAGCAGTATAACTTCCATAATGTTAATTTTTTTTATTGGAAAATTGGTTCACAAGTTTGAAATACCACTTCAAAAAGTTTGACTTGAAAGTACTTTAGATTATCTAATTTATATACAATCCGTTTTAACAAATGATAGTCCTTCTAAAGGATCAGATGCACTATTTACACAAACATGAAAAATCAATTCTTCTAAAACTCCTTATGCCGTTCGCTAATTAAATATATACAAATTACAAAGATTTTTTTCTCTAATATGCAAAAAATGGTCTTAGTAGTGAAGGGCTTAGATCACCCATATTTAGTATAACTTGGAAGGTTCGATTCATTTTCGCTATTTTTTATTATTTTGGAGTTGCTCGGGTCCCTAACACAGGTACGACCGATCCATAGCTATAGATTTTGTATGGTGATTACTTTGCCAGGGATTAGGTAGCGAAATTTTATAAAATATAAGCTTAATTTCGTCAAAGTATAAAGGTCAGTTATTTTTTTATTTTCTTTGGAATACTATTAGAAATCACATCATTAAGGTACTAAACAAAGTTTCAACCCCCTGTCAGATACCCCTAAACTTTAACAACTCTAAATTTTACGTACGTCATAGTTAAATCTGAAATTCGTATATGTTACCTGGACAACTATCAAAAGATGTTATCTCAATAGCCGGGCAGTTTTGATACTTTTTACATCTTGCCAAAGGCAAAAATGACCTTTATACTTTGACGAAAGTAAATTTTTATTTTATACACCTTTGCTACCTGTTACCTGCCAAAGTAAACACCATCCAAACTTTATAGTTATGGCTCGTTTTAGCTGTATTGAGGAAACGTGGAACTGTCCAAAATAATAAAAAAAAATAAAAAATAAATCGACTCTTCCTAGGTATATTGTAAAAAATAACCACCTACTAGTCGCCACTAAAATATCCACCATCTGATCTCCATAGTCGCTAATCATTCTTTCCTGGGTTGGGGGCATGCGCAGAAAAACTTTGAGCTTTTATAAAATAACCAAAGTCAGGGCATCGTGAACTCTTGGGCTTATATGTTGAATATTATTCTCCAAATCTTAATTCTTTTTCAAATATTTTTTTTGTAAAAAATAATCTTTCTAGGCAAAAATTTAAAAAAAATTGCGAGTTTTTTTTTAAATTATTATTTGCTAATATATTATTCCATTTACGAAATGATTGAGTATTATTATTATCTTATTAAATGATTAGTTATGTAAACTTTAAGGTATTTATGTCGCTCAAGTAATGTTTTAAATTATATGTACATATATTCTAGTTTAAAACTCATAAAATATTCTATGGATAAAAAATTGAAAATTACTTTTGGTACGGTTGCTAGTTTGAATACTGCTGCTTTAAAAACAAATGATCGCAGTTGAAGTTTTGATAAAGTACAACTTTTAACCGAGACCAGTCATAATTTTAAAGTCGAGGTTCAATTTAAGTAAGATAGATGTAAAAATACATTCCCTGTACGTATTCTAACCTAGTTTTGGACGTTATATGCATTGTGATCTAGCTTTAACTACTACAAATGTGTATGACTGCTGCAATAATACGCGATGAGGTTTTCCCGATGTTCCATTTCCTGACTCGTAGAATCACACTGTAGAGAAAGGCATCGTCTTGCAACTGGTATAATTCTGATGAAACATTGATGAAGTGTTGAGAGCTTCAGAAGAAAATGGTTGTTAAGGAGATGAGAAGCGACGCGAGCTTTTACCACAGCAAAAAGGAATATTTCCTACCCTCTGCCAGATTAAGTAAAATGTGCAATTCACAACATTTTATTTTACCAGCCAACTTGTGCAAAACGTTTCGTTATATTTCCTTATTTCATTAGTCGGAGGTAAAATTTTCGAGTTGATGTAAAAACGGTGTGAAATATTTTAATAAATGATGAGAAGTTGATTTTTCGTGGTCTTTGATAGACTGGATGGATATGGTTGCAAGTATGCCGTGTATCACCTATGAATATTTCGTTATTTCCATATGAAACGAAATTCCCATTTCAGTTGAATTTTATTTTTACATCTATCTCAAGTCGAACATTTTTTAGCAACATTCTTGCTTATCCTAGCTCGTTTCTACGCTCTTTTTTCGTTCTATTTCTACAATTCTATTACCTTTGGTCTTAAGGGATTCATTCGCAAAATTGAAATGCGTCTTTCTTTTGAAGAGTAGTAAAAAAAAGGGAAATAGTGAAAAAAAAAATAAATTTGATTTTTCTATGGAAATTCATTTGAGTCGGAAAATTCATAAATTATAGTGGGCCCAGTTTATTATGGACATATAAGTGGTAGCGGAACAACACCCCTGCGGTTCAGTCATTAAGATTGATGGTACAAGTTGGGATGATACACTGATTTTGTAATGCTACACGAAATCAACGTACAATTTGTACAGCTCCAAACTATACAGTATTCAAACACGTGTCTAACCCTCGTCGCAATCATCCACTTGCCTCCATCTTCGTAGTCAACATTTGTATTATTTTATTCAACTGTTACTTTCCCTATTTCGCATTATTGAATTTTCAGAAAGGTTAAAAAACGCATTTTGCATCCCCTTTTGTCGATAATTGGTTTTAGGGATTAAAAGAATTTATTTCGTTGTTGCTTTCTTAGCCAATATATTTCACTGAAAATTGATATCAATTCAGTAGAAAATTAGCTGTTTACATAATCATAATTCAGTTTAGTACATTATTGTTATTACTTGTAGATAGGGGAGAAATAAATGATTACACAGGGGTTGATTTGTGTGACAATGATAAATAAATATCATTTGCGCGCTAAATATTTTATACATTACGTAGCAAATGTGTTTGGAAATTTCTTTATTAATGTTGAAAATATTTTCAAGTTTATGAGAGAACGCCTCGAAGGAATTTGATTAAAATATCTGTTTCATATAAATTTCGTAGTTGCGCAATTGCCGTTGCCTTCATCAATTTTGCTTGTACGTAAAAAAAAATAATATTCAGGTCAAGACGGTTGGCAAAAGCACAATATATTCGAAGGTATGAATACGATAAAATTACGTTGTTTAGATGGCATAAAAGTAAAAAAAATTGAATTTTGAAAATGTTATGAAAATGAAGATAGTGCGGAATGATTCATGGATCGTAAGAATGGCGAAATGTGAGACGAGGAAAAAAGATGGGTACCGTTATGAGGGTGGATAATGATACAAGAAGCGGAGCTTTCGCCTCCGCTTTACTTATACTACATGCGACGGTAATGAGGGGTCTTGAGACTTAGATCCTAATGTATTGCTCCCAAGTCCCTCCTTGGTAATATCAAATATATTTATGTGCGGTGCGGCAGTTTGCGGAATACGAACTAGCGCTTAACTACCTCGGCCTCTTCCATATTGGATCTCATCTTACCGACGTGGCATCCACTACAGCCAAAACCGCAAAACACTTTCTACGTTTTCTGCAAAATAATATGATGAGTTTCACTTTTAATGAGAAGTAATTTACTTCTGTACTGCATTAGTAACAATAGAACAACCCCAAAATTTATTTGTGAATAATGTCGCTGTCTTTTCGTGATTCACTTCGGAATCTTTAATTGATTGTGCCAAATGGGTGCGCAGATGTTCCTATTTGCAATGAATATAAATTTATTATATATTTATACTAATCGAAAATTTACTTGTATTTAACATGGGATGCTTGAATTTTATGATTTACTGTTTTATTTTATTCAGTTGTGTTCCGGTATGATTTATGCGAGGTAAAGATCGACTATGTCGACGTTTATTACACATATAATACATATGACATTTTCATGGTTAGTACAAAATGTAAAGTGGAAAAAAAATGGAAAATGCGAACTCTATACCGATTAGCCAACAATTTTTTTTGCCAATCGTTGGGAAATCGTTTGTAGAAAGAGACCATTTTGTTTGTGACAAAATAGTTTGGTGGTAATTAATTAATAACGAAAAATTAATATTTTTTTGTATATAATAATATATAATAACAAAAAAGAAGGAAAATTTAGAAAATGTTTGTTTTAAAATAAATAAAAAAGAAAATTTAGCAGAACCGCCCTCCCACCAATTAAAATGTAGAAAAAAAAGCATTTATTAAATTATTTGGTATAAGCTTGGATCAGGAACGTCGAAATTTGAGAACTGTTTCGATTGGTTTCGTAATTATTCCTGTACGTATTGTTCACTCGAATGCAATTTGTACGTAAATTTTGACATATGCCAGAAATGAAAAAGCGACGGTTATTTTCAAATATGTATTATCAAATATATAAAACAGAACATAAAAATTAAACAGTTCAATAATGCGACAGTAAATATTACCTAAGTATATTTTTCATTTCGCAAATGTTTTGGAGTTTTGGGTGTTTTGGAGTTTTCATTAATAATAATGTATCACAGTTTTTCAAAAGTGTTTTTCCCATAAAAAAGTAAACTTTATTTAGAAAATTTAGTTCAAGTGCATTTTAGCACATCCACAATTTGGCAACGTTGCATTTTCGACTTTGTTTTTAATTTAATTCGCGATTAAATCGGTCCATAATAAAAATTTAGCCACAAAAGACAATTATACCATAATAGAATTGAGTTAACAAAAATATCGCGAATTAAATTAAAAACAAAATCGAAAATGCAACGTTGCCAGATTGTGGGTGTGCTAAAATGGATTTGAGCCGAAAATTTAATTTTACATATTACAATATAAATGCATATTTGAAAATAACCGCCGCTTCTTCATTTCTGGTATATGTCAAAGTTTACGTACAAATTGTAATCGAGTGAACAATACGTACAGGAATACTATCGAAACCATTCGAAATAGTTCTCTTCAGTTCTGAAAATTTCGACGTTCCTGATCCAAGCTTATACCAACTATTTTTTTTCCATTAATTAAATAAGAAAGTAACAAAAATTGAGACATAATTAAACACGCTTTTCTCTTAAATATTTTCATCGAAGTACCTTATATGAAGTAGCATACTAAGTGTTTTTCGAGATTGGGAAAATATTTTCCACATTTTCCAATTCAGGCAACTTTTCCAAACTAATAATCAAAAGAACAATAAACACGCTTTTCACACATACATTTTCATCGTTTGTGAAAATCAATTTTCGCCACAAAAAAAAATAGAATATAAATATCCGAAGAAGTAAACTAAGTTGTTATTTTTTATTTATTTTAAAACAACAATTTTTCTTCATTTTTGTTCTTATATGTCGTTAAAAACCCTATATAACCCTATACCCATTTGACTAAATCAATGAGTGAGTAATTATTTTTTCGTAATTAATTAATTACCACCAAACTATTTTATCACAAACGAAATGGCTTCTTTCACAAACCTCTACGAAAGATTACTCATCAATTGGCAAAAAATTTTTGGAAAATTCAAACATTGAAATTTTGTTGACTAATCATAGGGTAGGGTAAAATGCGAAACTTTTATTTGGTTTAATATTTTTTTTTGTTACGAAACTTGATTGATTTTAGTTTCGCTTAGTTACTGGTGAAAAATACATGGTGGTTATATTTGGGGTTGGGGTTGAATGGGGTTGGTATATAGCATTGAGCAGTGTGTTCTCTCGACCCACATCGTTTTCTTATTTCATTTCGTTTCGCTCGATGTGCTGGTACCATTTCCTTCCCTCTAATTTTCACAAACTACTTTGTATTCACTACACACAGACTCTTTGGCTGCATACTCACCTTCGCCGAGTCGTCAGTTCGAACCACATCTTCGCGACTCCTTCATCATTCCCATACGCCTTGCCTTCGTTTTTCCTCTCCGCCATATACTTAGGTCTCCAGTCTTGAATTTTCACCACCAATCCCCATTCTATTCGCACCGTCAGACCTGTACCATCGCTCCACTTATATTCATTTTATATTTCATCTTTTCTGCATCATGCTTGGATTTCTCCTTGTTTCCATTTTCGGATATTCGTAAATTTAAAATGTAATTATTCGAATCCCTTCTGATATTTCGTGAGTGAAAATAACCGGAATATTACACTTTTTTTCTTAAATATTTTAATATAGAGAGAAAAAAAAATGTAAGAGAAAATGACAGTTTCCAACCGAAATCAAATAATCTGAAAAAATTCAAATACTTTTTTTGCTTGTTCTATTTATATTTTGCAACAGAATAAAAGGAAAAGTCTTCTCTAATAAAATTTGTCCTTATATGATATTCTTGATATGACTATCACATTCCTATATGTCTGTTATAATATTATGATGAGTCTTCTTCACTATATATACGGCTCATTTCTCCACTACTCACCATCATTCGGCTGATATCGTTTTGAAAATTTTACATTCCAGCCTCGTTTTGTATTTTCCTTTTTTTCATATATTCGTTTCATACTTTTCGACGGTCGAATGCGGAATGTGGTAGTCTTATATCAATGTGCGTTACGTGTCTCAACTGTGGCCCCATAATGCATATATATATCTAAAACGAACTTTTAAAACTCACCCTTCTTAATGGTACACCACGATGCGGTGTACTTGGCGAATCTTAATACCCGTCGCCTGTTCAACCCCCATCATTTTCTATGCAAATTTACCACTCTAGATATTTGATAAAGGTGGACCATATTTTATATGCGCCAACAATTTTAATAAAGATTTCTAGCAACTTGTCCGCGATGATATTTATTATGAATTGCATGGAGTCATTAAACGCCGTTTTCCTCTTTAGTTCTCCACCTAACGAACATAGATTGTGCATGTTTTATTCTTCCGCATTTAATTAAATAATTTTTATGATAATTAGTTAAACGGAACTGCGTTGGGTAAAACACTGATTACGGCAGCATCCTGAATGAATATTCTCTTTATTTGCTACATCACCTAAATTGGAATTTGTTCGTAAGTTTAAGAAAACTTTCATGGATAGAAACAGTTCGTTACTCGGCGTAAATGAGCATGTTTCAGCTGATAAGATATAAATTATAACATAAGTACATGCATATCTATAGCATAGCGTTGTGATAGTGTTACAATACAAACTTCATTACCCACATCGCCTGTTTTACTTCGATGTGGCTTACCTCGTCCTTACCTATATCCACTCTATTCGAAAACCAGCCGCAAGTGCTTAAACTGTATATTGTATCTTAGTCTACAACTTACTCTCATTATTGTATAATGACGTATAGACTATCTAATTTTAACGTAAATTTATACAGGGGTATTAAAACCACTCCATGTGTGTCTTATGATTTACTATTTTGCGGTTTTCAAATATTTGTTTTGTTTAATAGTTTTCTTAGATTCCTCAAGATCTCCTGTGGAATTTGCGAATTGGAAATTATGCACTACATCGCTAATTTTCAAATTACTTTAATTTCTTAATCACATTTGAAAAAATAAAATTTGTATCTCTTTCAATTATTAAATGTCATCATTACAACCTACAATAACTAATGCTTGTCTTCTAAAAACTTCACCAGCTATACCATTTTGTACTCTAAAAACAAAAGTTCCTAAATGTAGTGACCTTATAAATTAATATTGATGACATTTTAAATTAATATCACTATTCACCAACTTTAAAATCTTTAAATTTTTTATTAAATCTTTAGTTGTTGAAGAATTTTGAAAACTAGATTATAATTATTTTAGAATTTAGGAGTTGCATGGTTAAACTGCGTTTAAATGATTTTCCAGGTCAAATAAAAAAAAATACTTTTTTTTTTTCAAAACTCAGGGTTTCATAAGCTACCATAAAACTACTATAAAATATCCAGTGATTGTGGGGTTAATAATGGGCAATTCGATTTTGATCATTTTTTAAAAACCCAAATTTCGGTTTTTTTTTGAAATTTTAACTTTTTTCCTCACCTCACGAAAACATGGCAACATTTTTAAAAGAAAATTCCATCGGATTTTACAGTACAACAAAATGTTTTTCTTCTTACCAAATATTTCCACATTCCGTGGTTGCTGTTTGCATCCTTATGAATTCTTACGAAACTTTGGGAACATTTTAACCTGGTTTATTAAAATTCTTGGAAAACCCCGGGGTTTCGGGTTCGAGGAAACCCGGGTGAAACACCCTACTTAAAACGATTATGAGACCTGAGTTTAATGTGTAGGAATTAAATTATATTTAACAAATATTTTAACTTTGTAATAAGAGAAATTAATTGTCGCACGTTGTATTCCAAACTCAAATCTTTTGAGGGTTAAAGATTGGTCGAAGAAAGTATTAATCCTGAACCGGTACAAATCATTATTATGTTGCAACAATTACAATTATTTTTGTTTCATGTTTACCAACGTAAGTTTTATCACAATCCTATGCAAAACACTTTATTCTTTGCTTCGAATCCTCCACATTCTGAAGTATTATCGAATAATAAGCGAATGAAATAAAATTTTAGTTTAAATTAATATATTTTTCTTCTCAAAAAAGTTAAATGATTTTCGATAATCTTTATTTTAAAATTTCATGGTATCTAACGTTCATGAAGGTGTAAAAAAGTTGTGAAATATTTTAATTTCTTTATAGTTTGATTATTATTTATATTAGAAAAGATGAAGATTTCATCGAAAATATATTTTTTGTGATGATTCTAATGCGTAATATCCTATATAATCTTGTTATATTTTATTTCTCAAAATATAATCAAAATCATTAGTCAAAAAAATTTTCATAAGAAATATCGGAGAAATTTACCTCGGAGAGGAGAAATTTACATTGGATAAACTGGGGATTTGTGTTGCAAAAAAATGGACACTCGTAATTTATTCCGTGTTATAATGAGAAACCGTCGCCTTAGTACTACTAAGGCCTTTAGCGACTCTATAGTTAATAAAAATCCTTTAACAAAAAATATCAAAAAATTGCTCAATATAAGGATCAAACCCCAAACCTACGAGTTTTAGAGCGGTCACCTAGACCACTCGGCCACCAGTAGGCTCGAAAACTATTAAGTTTTTCAAATTTTACCCGTTAATTTTCCACCATCTTAAATTTCAATTTGCTTGAATTTTTTAACAAAATAATTTTTTATCTGCTTCTGTAAAAGATAAACTACTTCTCATTTTCTTTGATTGATTTTTTTTATACTTATTTGTTTAAAACGCAAATTTATTGTTGAGAATAATATATTATAGTTTATGTAATGTTCTAAGTGCGAAAGACGTATCAAACTTCATTACTTTTTCAAACTTTTACATATAAAAAAAAACCTTCAAGTTCATGAGCTTTTATTTTATAGCCTGAGATTTAGCTCTGCACTGTTTGGGAACCGCGTTATTTTATTCCAAGGAAATATCATGCAAAATATACCAACGTTATTTATTTTGGTCTAGATTTCTTCAACGGCTTGAAATAAGAAATGGGAATTTTTTTTATACAGAAAATAGGTTCCTTGTATTTTTAAAGCGAAAAATTAGTGAATAGTTGAGCCATTTATTATGAAAGTTGTCTAAGACGCTTTCAAGGAAAATTTATACATTTTTTGTGTTTTAAACTAACAAGTTTTATTAATTATTGATTTAGCTAAAAATGCCTCTTTATAGCAGCTCTATACTTTCGAATTATATTGATTAGTGTTACCTTGCAAAATTATTATTTTAATATTCAGTAGCGATTGATTTATTGTCATATCTGGTGAGACCCCTTGACAAGTAAAATTTTATGATTTGTGCCACAAATTTTATTATTTCCGCCGTCTAGGTTTGTTTTGTTAGTCCCCAATTTATGCCACGATTGAGACGGCAGACTCGACGTCTACTTAAACATTGTTCTAAATGGCATTACATTATTTCACGAAAAAAGTATAATAGCCGATATTAAATCATCCCCAGTCCTCGAATATATTCATTGTGCTTATTTTTGCGGAGATAATTCAAAATACTCGACTATACAATCCGGATGCGACTTGAAATCACATAAAAATATTTGCGATAGAACAAACTCCAATTTGATCGCATTAAAAATATTTATTATCTTATATTTTTCAGCCAGTCTTCATCAGACATACGTACAGGAGATAATAAGTTTTATTTGTAGACAGATTTAAAGTTTGTGGATTATCTAGCTGCACTTTATGTATATAGATGTTAGTCAACGTACATTTTTGTTGTCTGGGAGTTATTTTCGATGTGTTGTTTTTCTTTAATGTGGCCTGGAAGTCTGCCTAATCTATTTGTTCAGTGGGTGAGAAGCAAGTATACAGACGCTAGGCTTGAAAATTACCCTGAATATTGCCTCACTTTGTCGCATGCTTCATATCACTCGCCATTTATTCTTTAGCCTTTAAAATATTGCACACCCGAAAAGAAGGACTATAAATATTATTTACGCAACATTTTGTTACATTCCATCGTTTCGTCGAGACTTGACCTTAAAAAGATGGTAAAACCATTTCACTTTGATCTGAAAATAATTGCTTTTTTTTTCTTCTGTTCAATATTTAATCATTAGTTACTCATCGTTTTATTTCGTTAAGTTTCTGCAATACAAAATTCAGTGATCGAAGCCACACGTAATGCACATGTTTTAAAAATAATGACGTAGCAAAATCGGGAAAGTGAATTCTATTTATAATAATAGAACATTGCTTGAGGCTGTGGAAAAATTTGAAGGGTAGAAAAGGGAGAGTATCGTAGCTATTACTCGTATATGTATTTGTTGTTGACATGCTTTCAAAGCAGTCTTGTGCGATTTGTATAGAATCTCCCGCTAAAAGAAACAACTCAATAATCCAGCCATTTAATTTCACTTTGTACATAAATATGCTTTCGTTTCATACGAATACATTATTATGTACGTTGGCGAAATCATTTGTTATTCTACATGTAGTCGGGTACATAATGAAATATCGGTACAAATGTACCAACCCCCACGTGAACATGTGTAAAATCAGAGTAATTGTTCCGAAAGTACATTGTAATATCAATATATTCTGATGATGATATCTTTTGAAAACTTTTTAATTGAGTTTGAATATTAAATGGCGTAAATAATGAAGTATGATTTTCATTCCATTGGCCGACGTTGCATCAATTTCAAATATTTGAAGAAATTCTTTTTCAAGCGTTCTCTCGGCCAATTAAAATGTATTGTTTAACTGCAATTTTTTAGCATAGTTTTTTTTTTTTGGAAAGTATAGTAGGCATATTTAATTAAGGTTAAGGGCATACAGTATATACATTTCTATTCTTGAAACATCCTTTATCAAAAGAAAAATTAGTTTCAAATATGTATTGTCTTTTTTCAAGAGTTTGATTTCAAATTGACTTTGTTTTGAATCCTCGTTTTGTTGTATTTTTACCTTCACCATATTTTGGACTCATAATCAAAAAAAATATTCTTCATAATCCTATTGGTTCCATTAAACAAGTTAAAGGCTCCGTTTAAAAATATATATTTAGAACCATTGATATAAGTTACAGTAAATTAGAAAAATATTCTTACGAGTAAAAATATATTAGGTAGATATATTATCTATTTGTTAGATCTTAGCGAATTAAAAAATAATTCGTGGGGGGATACATTGTCCCTATATACGTATAGGCACTTTTATTATTTTTCAGTTCGCTAAGGTCTACCTAATTTATTAATATAACTTGTATATCTACTTAATATATTTTTACCAGTGAAAATATATTTTCATTGATAATACAAATTCACTGTAATATATACATGGATAGATCGTACATATGGCGTCAAATAGAAATTTGAACAATCTATTGTGGCATGCGAAGCGCCGTCTACGTGGGTACAGTTTTTATGGTAACTAAAACCAACGGCTAGCAATTGAGTGCCACTGAGCGCCAATCTACACAAATTAGCGCATAAAACAAGCGCTTCCATTTTACTTATTTCGATTACTTCAGTTGCACCCCCTAAAATAGAAACTTCCATATATAGGTCTTTCTTCCAACGCTTCCAACACAGGCATTGTCGATTTTCCTTAGTTCATTCCGAATTTATACCCACGTAGATAGCGCTTGTAGTTATTGCTAGTGTGGCTTATTATTTACTCTACAGTTCGCTATCCATTTATACAAATCAATGTATAGAGCTTAATTTGTAACTGGATTAAAACCCGCATAATTCGTTCCATAAGACCATTGTTTTTCATTCAAAACATATAATTTTTCATTATTGGTTTTATATATCAACGAGATCCCGTTGTACATTTCTCAGATCTCTACATACTCTTCTTTGCTTTAAAAGGACTTACATTTCCGATTTATAGTTGCCCATTAAGCACATCATTTCCTGCATCTGAAGCTTTAGTCTCAAATTTCCTGCCAAAAGTTTCTTCTTGGTCTTCTTTTTATTCCTTTGCATGAATTATAATATACTTTATAATTTTGGCTAAAAGTTTCCTAAATAGAGTTTTAACAATAGAAGTTAAAAACTGACCAGCATCAGCGTCTACATATGGGAACATATTCCATTAATTCTCTTCAGAGAACAACATGGTTTTCGCCATTCCCTTGATTTGATTTGCATATCAGTCTACATTGTGCTCTGACATATACAGCGAACGTATAGGGAAGGGTTATGTAATAATAATGTCGCAACCCCTTGAACGTTGAAATCATAATAACAATTCAATAACGTCATCAGCCTCCTAAATCACTTCGAATCACTATCTTCTTAATCCATCCCTGCTTGTATTGGAATAACATTAAATTATCCAATTGTTTCATTCCATTGATTTCCACTTCGTGTTTTTAAATCATCAGTTTTATATTCGGTTGGAAAACATAATTGAAAATTTGGGGTGCAGGTTATTGAGGTAAGCAATATTTATAATAGGCAGTTGCAAGGGTAGGTTTATTGAAAGCAAACGAAGTAAAGGGAAATAATAACGACAATTATCTGTGGGAAATGAAAAGCTGATGAGGTCATTCTTCGAGACTTGATGATGTGCAGATATGAACGGTGGTTTGTTGGTTGTGTTTTCAATATGGCATTAAACATTGTACGTGTATGAATGTTTTGATGTTGGATAGTATGTAGGACGTACTTGATGCTTTGATGTTTAGAATGTTGGTGGATGGTCTGTCATTGGCTATATTTCTATTTATGTTAACACATGATTTATATTTCGTTTCGTGATTTGTGTGTTTAATGCTGGGACTCACGTTTGCATTGATTTATATGTTAATATCTTAGTAAATTAAATGTTGTTTGTGTAATTTGGAATTTAGTCTACATTTTGAATTTCAAATAAGTTAAATTTGAGGTTTTTAATTTTTTTTTTCGTAGAATTTCATTACAAATAACTAATTAGAGTATAACAAAAAAGTTACACATCAAAGACATCCATAGACGTTTGTAGACCATTCAGTATTTTTCTCTTCACATTTAGTATGGTCCAGCAGTTGAAACTTAACTAACGATGAAAATTAGGGGCGGCAAATTTTCGTTTGATTCTGTATTTTTCCGGTATTGGTTATTCTTTAAAAGTACTTAATATATTTGATTAAATTACTAGGAAAAACACTTTAATAAATAATAAGGAAGCGTTATAATTACGTTTAAAATTTTTATTAAAATAGGAAAAACTTTTGTGTTTTCAAGGATTGTTTTGCGAGACGTACAGTGTGGCAGTTAAAACTGTTCCTATTATTAAGAATAGTTTTTGCAAATCAAAAAAAAATTGCTATTAACATTACTTTCAAAAGTTAGATATCCGACCGACGCGACCGACGCCAACAAAATGTGAAACTTTGTTCAATTCGTTTTGCCATTTCCTAAAGTTAGACATTTGTATGTTATTTTTCCAACTCGGCGCCAAATCATCTAATTATACTTCAACCAAATAACACATCTTTCATTTAAAACAATTGTTCATTGCTGGGAATATATTTCTCGTGGAAAATTCTTAATAAAAAAATCCAATAAATTTTATGTCTGTAAGGATTATAAATTTTAATGTGCAAATATCTTATTATATTTTGTCACGTAAATGCGATTGAAAAAAAAACAAACTATAGAAATAATTCAGAAAATATTATGTTTAACTCAAATTGTGTGTTTTTTTTTTTATTCGTTAATTAACTAATTAATTTCCCATTTGCAGTAATTACTTCTTAAATAGTCCACATACGTTCATATTTAAAACGATATTTATAGTCACTAAAATTCATGTTATTTTCCATTTTTTTTTTTACATTTTTGATATTTTGCAAATTTATGTGATGCGTTAAAATTTATCGCATCGTAACAAACCAAATAAATCTGTCTAATATGTTCGAAATAAATACTTGTCAGTGGCCACAAAGCTGTGGAATAGTTTTTTTTTTCATATTTAATTTATTTAGTCATAGATACAAAATTAGTTTAAGCCTCCATAAATAATATTTTATAATGAAATGACCGGAAATTTTGGAATTATTTTTCGTTTTTTAATAGTATTTTCTTGAAGCCTACAAACATCATTTCAGTAGTAGAAGATAATGTGACATATTAATTATCCGACTAAAAGTGTATAAGCGGAATCATGAATCCACATTAATATTATTTAATTTATTTCATATAGAATGTCAAACTTGAAACTACTAAACATTTCTAAAATGTGCCAAGTAAATTAATCTACTATACACCCTTCTAGAGCTGTCTTTTGTATGTTTGTGTTTAAATAAATTTTAACAAACAATTTGATATGAACTAAATTTGAACTTATAAATACATGATAACATAGTTGTTATTTAACATAGTTTAATTGTTATAATAGAACAGAGATTCTTTAAACATTGAACTGTCATGTTTTATTCTATCTAGTTCTATCTTTTAAAGTATTTTATCTGTTGATTCTGAACTTATTAAACTTGAGGAAATATCTTTAAAACTAAAAGCTTTTATACAATTCACTGTTATAATATTGAAATAGTGTTAATCTTTTTAAGGTATCTCATAATCATTAATCGGTAAAGTTAAAAGCCTATCGTAAGGATAATATTGTGGTTAACTCAGACCTTATAATTTGGGGTAGTTCTGTGTTCTTTTTAAGTGGGTTTAGAATACAAATTCTTCTTCCTTTTTCTTTGGTGTTCCCATTTTTTGTTATTTTAAATTCAATATGAATTATTTTCCTCTCCTACGTAATGTATCTATAGGAAAATTAAAAAAAAATGAACTGTCTTTTATTTTTGCCCTTAAGTAGTTGGTTATGGCCTTTGTTTGTGATTTTAACCCTTTATATGATTTTCGTTAGGAAAGGGCCTAAATGTATAAGCATCGTAAATTGGCCCAGGAATTTAATTGCAAGTATGTGGGTACAAACAAAATACTAAGCTCCTGGAAGTTTCAGATATATTTTTCAGCAAGTTTTTCTGAACAAAAGTATGTGAATAACTGAAAAAAATCTTATTGGTAATTTCCTTTTCTGATTGTTCTAAAATTTTAATATAAATTAAGGATTTCTAATGCCTTTTAAAATTACGAACATATAGCCTCTAAATCTATAAAAATATTTTCTTTAAATTTTACATATTATTTTTAAAGTGTCAATTTTTTCCAGATTTTTTAAAAGATTATTTCATAGTGAAAAGAAATATCACATTTTGCGTTTAATTACTCTTCTAACCTTAAAATGTTATCAATTAATTAATCAACCTTAATCATAGTTCAATTCTTGGTTTTAAATGTAGTTCCTAAATATCATAGTTGTTCCTAAATTCCACCTAAATACTTATGATGATTAATTCTATTGAATAATTTTTGTGTGGTTCTAACACAAAGATTCTGGTTAAATAATAATAAGACGCTAATTTTCAAGTTTAAAATCCAAATGCTTTTCACTTTTCTGCTACGATTCGTTTTATTTGCATGTTTTTATTACAGTTTCAACGAGAGTTACATAATTATGCTTACAAACTATGATGAGGAAAGCATTTTAAAGAGATTATACCTTCTAATATTTTCTACACGTAGCGCAATACCTTTGTAATAAATAATGTACAGTAAACTGTAGAAATAGCGCTTACTAAGCATAATAAATCATATTGAATTGTGGTGAACTACATTACTGCACAAATAACCGAGGGATTTAATTTTGATAAACTTTAATGTAAATTAAGCTGTTTTTTGCAAAGTTCAAAAAAAATGATACATTAGTTTATTGTAAAATAGCGTTTGTTGCTAATACTATGTATTAATTAAGGGAGATTTGGATGGTTAATTTTGTGTGAAATTGAGTTTTTAGTTTTGAGATAATTGCCCGATATGGGTCATGGGAGTAATTTGAATTAGCCCAGATACGAACGAAATGGCTCGATGGAGGATTTTTGACAGACTATGTAATCATTATGTTTGATTTATTTGAACTATTTTAAAACTTTACACGATGTTTGCTTCGTTTATCATTTAAGCATTTACTTGATGTTTGTTTTTAGAATGTTCTGAATTATTGTAACAGTGAAACGATAACGCTCGAGGATGGGAGATTTCTCTGTATTCGGGCTGTTTATAGCCTCTCTTTTATGTACAAGTGAATGCATGTGTCCCCAACTACGTCACCGGGAATGACTAATGGCACAGTAGTAAGCTCGGTTCAGCGTACCATCATTAAATATTTGTAATGAATTATTACTTCACGAATTCCACAACGAACGAGTATTACATCTTTGTAGCTTTCATTTATAATTATTGTTTTATACATTTCATACAATAAAAAAATTCAATTTTATGTCAAAAATGAAAGAAAACAAATGGCTTCAACGAAAAACAGCTTTTATTTTTCATTGAAAACGAGTCGTAATTTTAAGAAATTAGTTGCTCGAATGTCTGGTTTTAACGTTTCTAAGTATAGGAATTTATGCCTATGATTTCAATTTAAGTCACAAAGTTTTGGTTTACTTCACAAAAAGTGGATTTCCTACATTTTATCAATACCCAGCCCAAGCTTGGCCCAACTATGCAGAAATCTGGGCCAAGCTTGTATACCAGTATTGATCCAGCCTAAGTAAAAGTCGAGAATGATAACACGGGCCCAAATGTGGTTGCTACGATTGGTCCACGCTTTATTATCATGATTAGTCCATGTTTATTCTTCGATCCAATCTTAATTGCCAAGTATGGTTCAATCTTATTATTCAATGATAATTGCGAGTGTGGACATCGACAGGGCTCGAAATTTCCTTTAAATTAAGTATTTACAACTGAATCAAGTTTGGTTTTTCGTAAATTTCCTTAAGGTTAGGCTTCATAGGCTTCCCCCAAGCTTGACTAATCATTGACATGGCCATGGCTGTTTTCCTATTCGTAACCCTAGAGGCCAATATAGATTAACCGATTTATTAACTAACCGATTAGTTTTTAAATTTTGGAGGTTCTTGTATGGGTAACTAAATACATACATAAGTTATTGAATAATCATATAAGTATAAGAACAATCATATTAGTAGGAACTAATAATTCAAAACATTTCTGATGGCTGATAGAAGCACAAAGGGAAGAATGTTATCCACTAAGAAATATTTTTGAAGTGAAAACTTCCTAAGCATCATTCTGATTTGATATTTGATAAAACGAAAAAGTGGCAGTTAAAAGAGGCATTTACATAAATCAATAGAATTTAATGTGCGAGTGAATGAGATAGAAAACAAAGTATTTCCCCGGTTTTCAATGATCTGTTTATAATAAATAGCGTACAAAAATTAAACAACTGTGTTGGAAATGTAAGAAGTAAAGTTTCTGGTCTGGAAAATTAAAACAATCGAAGCAACTAAATGCAAGAGCTTGTTTCAAGCGCTTATTTGTGCAGGCTGGCGCTCATCGGTTCCCAATTGGCAGCTGTTGTTTTAGTTACTATAAAAACTATACTTACGTAGACGGCGCTTCGTACGCCACTATAGATTGTTCAAATTTCTTTTTGACGCCATATGCACGGTCTATTGTATATCTATATATCCAAATACAAATGGCAGGAAGAGATAAAGTTTCCGAATCAACTTCGAGGTAAAAAAAATTTAAACATGAGTCCTCTATAGTCTATGCTACCCCTCTTTGTTCTAAACTTGGTTTCAATATTATCATTAATCAATCCTTCAATTTTTCTATTCCTGAAATGTTACGTTCGACTAATTATCTAAAAGCTCACATTTTTGAAAGTTTCATTTCTATCATCTGTGACCGCATGCCTTTTTTAAGAAATTCATATTCTTAGTGATCCATTAGTTCATTTCTGCTGAAGTTCAAACTGATATATTTATTAATGGGAAAATAATTTTTAAAAAAATCCTTACATCTTAAGGATTTTTCAATCCATAAAAAACTTTTAAGCGAAATATCATATCTCTTTATGCAACTTCTTACTGTGTACATTCTGCGTTAGAATCAATCATTGTAAGAAATGTTATAAGTATCAAAAAATTTCAGCATTTAATCCATATTTTTAATGAGATTGAATAGTTATTGAAGTTAAGTGTGGTAGAATTCCCAAAAAGCTTCAATTATTTATATTTAATATGGATTTTTTTTGATATTTCAATGTAAATATAATTTAATTTTGTGGAATAAATCAAATTCATGAAAGCTCATGTTACATTAGCATAGCTGACAATTAGTCGAAAGAAAATCTATTTTTTGTTGAGTAAAGTTTATGTTTCATCATTTCATTTATGATAAATTTGTTTAAGTGGAGCTTAACTTACGCTAACAGCGTCCCAAATAAGTAGAACCCTTGAAATTCGCTTAATGATATTCAGTTTTAATTGGGAGGCATAAATGTAGCAGTTATCTGCTAAACTACACTATTTTCGTAGTGAATGTTGCTCAAAAGATTCCCAAATTACAATTCCAAATAGGTCAGAATTTACTTGACGTTCTCATTGAATTTCTGGCATTATATTTGAGAGAGGAATGTGTAACTCTTGTATCTGGTATAGCGCAGTTTAAAGTAGATAAGACAAATCCCAGGATAATATGAATGCATTAAATTCAAATTTAGATGTCCTCTCTATATTGTGTATTGAACCAACATACAATTCAGCGTGTTGTACAAACATATTACAAGATTTGTTGCAAACGTTACATTCGGGAACAAGGATAAGTATATGGTTTGGAACTGAAATGTTCAGTGCGTTATCCTTGTCAGGGAAAATTCGAAATTTCTATTGGGATGAACATTGAAACCAAATTAACTATCAAAGCAGTTTCGCAGATGTCTCTCACACGCGTCATCAATGCCGGCACGTTCGGTAGTTTGGTATGTTTCATGTTTGTAAGATTTGCAATTAAATTATTTAAATAACATTAGCGTACCTACACAAAACTGGTTATCAATGCTGTTCGATCGCGGAGAATATATTTTTTTAGTTCAATTAAATCAAGCTCTTGTGATCAAGATTCTATCTTTACCCGTGAGACATTTACCTGTTATAAATCCACACTGTAAGCACTGTTTATTCGAAAAGTGGTTTTGAACGTCCATAGTTATCCTCTGGACAACAAATAATGTTTAGTTTTATTCAAGTTTCTCGCTTTATATGAGACAAGTGGAATTATGCACTTAATGTCACTAAGCTAATACGATTATACATTTCTCGTTGCTTTTATTACAATTCAAACACAAAAGCTCACGATACATTAGAATATATTAGTATCCCAAGGGGTTTGAAGGGACAAGCACGACGGACATTACAATTACAGAAGTATACATTTACTGAAAGCGCAGATTTTCAGTTCAGAATGTGTATGTGTAATAAAGATATATATGAAATCACACATATAAATACACATAATATGGTACATAGTGTGTAGGATGAATATTTTAATGAATATGTTTAAAGGGTTGAGGGTGAACACTACAGCTCGGATTACATCTGTTACAGTATAATTATGAAACGTCAATGTTTTTAATGTATGTGCTAATGAAAGATTTTTTTCAAATGTCATTTAAAAACGGGGATGACAATTTTTTTGTTTCATTAAATAATTAATTTTAAATTGGGTCATTTTTGGGTGATTCAAAATAATGTAAAGCGTGTTCGTTGAACTCCAATGAATTCAAATGTTCAGCTTTTAATCGGGCAACAGTTAACTGATTTTCTTCGTTACTCATTGTCTTAATTATTCAATTACGTTAAGTTTAATTTAAGTTTATTTGTGTAAGTGTTAAATAGAGAAGCCCGAATCGCTGTAAGTGGCATCCGGCCACAGAATTGTGTGACCAACAAAGTCTGCTCATTATTTAAGATTGAAAGCTCATGGGTTTGTGTCTAGCGCTTGTCTGTCCCAGAGTTAATTTTCCTTATTCACTCGACTTGCTTTTTATTTGGAAGCATATCCATTATTTTTTGCTTTTACATTTGAACACAATGCGCAAAATACGAATTGGAATAACTATGTTTGCATTGCTTGAACTATAATTTGATGAAATGACCGCTTTTTGTGATGTTTGCACGCTTTACACAAATTGTGTTGTCCAGTGTGTGACGTCATTTGGCTAAGTTTTAGTATTGCGGGTTGCATAAGTTGGGGGTGGTGTGGGTGGTTGGTCTCTGCAGTTTGGCTGCTGTTTATTTTCTGCCCGAGTGCGGTTGTCTTCTTCACAAACTATATCCTTTTGCTTGTCACATCCATTCATAATTGGACACAATCACAGTGCTTGGAGCTTGACAGCGACTCAGACTAATCTTCGAGTTATAATTTTGTTGATAAATGCGAACCAACATTCTTTTAACTCAATCATCTTTTATCGTTGTTAACAAACCATAGCGTATTTCCTGTTTTAGAAAATCTCCAATCAAATATCTAAGAATTTATTTCAACAGAAGTAAATAAGCTCAACAAATAAAAAGTATATGTTAAAAGGATATTTCAATGATGTTTCCAAGCATTTAATAAAAATTTAATTATAAACTCAATTTATTTGCTTGGAACAAAATATGATAACCGGTGTCAAAGGTTTCATGTAGGCGTTTATAACGTTGAAAATTTTCTTTGTAAATCGTAGGTACCTATAATGAAAAATTTCTGAAAAAAGAAGGTTTTGGCATGTAAAATAATTGCAACATTCTTTTAACAAGTAAATGGAGGTAATCATGCAATTCCTTTTTATTAATGAAAAAAATCGCGTAGGCAATTGTATTAAATTCATTAAAATAAAGCCGTTATTTTTTCCTTATATCTTCTTTACACCTACTGTAGTTTCCCGAATAATTGACTTTTGCTCTTGAGCATTTCCTATTTCTGGCGGATTCCTTCAGGTCCGAGAAGTTAATTTCTTTTTAACAGTAATAGGTTCTATTTTATCCTTTTTTCTTGGGGTTTCCATTTTTTTTGTTAAAATATTCAGTAAGAAGTAAGCATAGTATAAGTTACAAACTAATGACCGAATTACGTTGTAACAACCTTTATTATTGTATTTACCAAGTTAATATAGATATTTGACTGTTACATTGCTGGAACTAAGAGTTGTAATAGTGTCTGAAGATGGGAGGCCGATGAAACGTGTTGTACCAAACTAGTAATAAAAAAATCAATAAAGAATTGCCAAAAAAGAAAAAATATATTGATAATTATATACGAACTATGGAAAAGAACCATCAGAGTATTGCGCCAGAAATTGAAATTAGTTAAATACTTAATTCCCAATCATTTTTTTTTTCTGTAAATTAAAAATCAGAACAATACTCAACAAAACTTATTATGTTGATTTGACAAATCAAATTTAATTTGCAAACTATTTGAAGTTTTACTGAACAAAAACGATAACGGCAAAGATTTTTTTTCAATATTCAATGAATCCAAAGCTTTATTTAAAGTACGTAAATGAAAATTGATTTTTTATTTTGGAAACCATAGCTTACATTTGCATTAAAAACGAAAACATTATGTTTATTCTCTAGTCCAGTGGTTCTTAACCTGGGTTTCATCGAACCCCTTAATGGTTTCTTACTTTCTTAGTGGTTTTGGGTATCTATAAATAAATATATAACTTTGTTTTGAATTTGAAAATATCATTTTTTACGCATATGAAACTGGTAGAGATCAATACCTTCATGGTTAAGAACCAATGTTCTTGACTTTATCCTAGCGATTCTCAAACTATAGAATTCGTTTCGCTGAAAGGCGTCAGGAGAAGAGGTGAAAAAATTAAAAGTCTGAAATAATTTTTAAACTAAAAAATAACACATTTTTTTTATACTGTTATACTCTTTTGTATTATGAACGTATAAATTATGATGCAATATATTGCATAATTTAATTCAATATTGAATTAAAACATACGTTATAATAATTAGTGACTTTCATAGACTTTTATGATGGAGCAAGGGTTTTCAAATAAAAGTTTAAAAAAAGAATCTCTTTTTTTTTTTTTGTCTAATTTTACAAGAGGATACTAACAACCTATTATTATTATTGTATTTTTTTAAATAAGAAGACAATTCAGGTTGTTTAAAATCGGTTTTTTTATTTAATATTTTTATTATTCAATTAGCTACGTTTCGTTACTTATCGTAACTTTATCAGGCTTCTTGATTCGCAAGAATAAAATATTTTCAATTTTTAATCTTAAACAACCTGAATTGTCTTCTTATTTAAAAAAATAAATCTGAGATCTGAATTTTATCTATTATTATTGTATTAATGTCGAAATTATTTTACATAAATTTAACAATTGATGTTGTGTAATTAAGGCATGATATTTTTTTACATTTGTGTAGTTTAATGCGTTAGTTAAATTTTCACTGATTAATTGTGTATATTTATATAATTAACCTGTTACTATATGTTGTAGTACCTGGTAAAGCTGCAAAAGTAGCGAAACGTTGTACAAAAATTAATTAAAAACAGCAAGTATTTAATTTCCATAAAAAGAGATTCTTTTACTGTTATATTATATACACCATGGACAAGAACGTGAATAGTTTAAAAAAAGTACCATTCTCATTTTTTAATTTTTAATTTCAAAGCATTGACCACACTTAATCAACTGTAACCTCAGCAATATATGTTTTTAATTTAGGAGGAAGACGAAATTGAAATTGAAAATTGGATCTTAAATGTTAAAAGTACTGTGGTTGCCAATGACCTAACATTTATTTTTGGTAAAAGTTCAAGAACTTTTAAGATATTTAATGAACATTTAGATTTTACTTTGGGTACTATTATTTTTGATTAAAATGTTTCAGCTGTTCGTAAAAATAACTGATCTTGTAAAAGTTTTTCCTGATTTCATATAATTTGTGAAAATATAATAATTTTAGAGTTTAAATATGTTAACGCTTTAATTTTAATATCAAAAGTTGACCACACACGTTCTGTTCTATTTGACGTTCAAAATGTGTCAGTAATTATGGTTATTTAGTAGCATTTTGTCAGGCTAAATAAATAATTCGTTTTGTTTGTTCTTTTCGTTAATGAGCAAAATGTGTGCTTTCGTTTTTTTCGAAACAAACATACGCGAGTGTAAGCGATATTGTTTCCTTCTAGATAAATATACTGGTGTATGAGCTTTTTAATGTTCCGATGAATATTATAAATTTTATTTATTTATTTTTTTATAAAAGTTTAAAGTTTTTTTTATGGAAGTCGCAGTTTTGTCGGTAGAATCTATGGGAAGCATTGTCAAGTGAGAAAAACTATCAGTGATTTTCTTGTAGTTTCCCATTAGTTCAATAATGGTCTCTGTTAGAAAGTTAGTGGTTTTTTATGTATAGGGTGTCGTGATGGAACATATAGCCGTGACAACTAGTCGGAAAAAGGTTGTATCACTGTCAGTAAAGTCTGAACTGCATTTACTCTACGATTCCAGTAGCGACAAGCTGTAATGGACTTAAAGCTTAGCGCGATTTACGTCTCTTCGGATAACCAAGCTCAGCGTACGTCATAAAATATTTCTCGATTTAGACGACACTTTTAATATATCAAAAATTTTAATATTCGCTTCAAAATATATATTTTCGTTTATTCATGTCACGTATCTCCTTGTGTGTATTAAATTTACGTGATTGAACGCTAATCATAATCGCTTTTTCATATGATCAAATTTTAACTTTAGACTTCCAAAAAAAGAAAATCTTAAGTCGCAAAATAATCTTTTGAAGATCGTCAAATGTTAAGTGTAACTTGTTAGTTTTATGAGTATGCAGGATAAATTCATACCTCATTAGAAGGACACTATCTTGTATGGCAATCAAATTATTACGGTCACGAACCAACTTGGTAGAGTTTGCAGCCATAATATTCATTCGGTCTCAATGTTTGTTGGGTTGCTTCGTGTTTCATGATGATATTAGATTGTTTGTAGTTTGTGAAGTGAAAATAAAGATCATTGGGTTCGTCTTTCTTTTTTGCTGTCACTTGTAAAATGCAATCGTTATTTTCTTATCTTATTAAAACTTAGGAGTATTTTATAATAGAATATCAAATTATACCACACCAATGTGAGGTCTCTGGAGGTTTTATCCGATATTCTCTCGGCAAACAATTTAAAATTCTAATTTTATTATATTCATCTCAAAGTGACTTGATTAAATTATATGAGTGATTTATTTAGCCACAGAAGGCAACTCTTGGAAAATAATATGGAAAATAAACAACGATGTATTGATTGGAAAAACGGAGATGAGGTTAATTAGTTTATTGAAACGTAAACTTGGAGAAATAAATTCAAAGTTTCATGAAATGTATGAAGTTTGTTTTTTTATCTTTTATTTATTTTGTCGAATATGCAATGAAAAAAAAATTATTGCTAAACAACTACGAGAAATCAATGCACCATGAAAAGAAATTATGAAGAAAACTTCTAAGATGCTTCAATTACTTTTAATCACAGTAGTCTGGCAATGACTTCACACTGAAAATAATCGATCTTTTTTTCTTTTGATCTTTTGCGATCATTTATCAACTTCATTCACCAATTTTGTCCTTACCAACCTAAGTCAATTTCTTTTCAAATCGAGCCCCCCACAATCCTCAATATTCTCATTGAAATTTAAGTCCATATCCTTTCTGCGGCAAACCATAAACTTGATTCTCATTTCCTCATGATATTTTTTAACAATTGTTATATAAAAGCATGCGATCGAGGATTATTCTGTGTTAAAATATATGAGCTTTTGCATGCATAGATACCGGCAGAAATTCCAAACTGCTAACTTTGTTCAAAGTAGCGAATTTTTTTTCTTAAGTTTCTATGGGTCATCAGACTAAACTAATCTATAGCCTGAAGGAACAATTGTTCCAGACTTATTTTTCACAAACTTAAAACATAATTATTTTAAATCATAAAAAGTCGTGTTTCTTTGGAAAAAGAAAGCTTACTCCTTTTTGATGCAAATAAATCGACGTCAATGATCGCCAGATTTGTAGAATATACTATTCTGAATGTTTAATCGTAGATTATCCATAATATATTTTTTTCTTCATTTTAAAATTTTAATTTAACATTCAATTCTTCTACATTTATTTTTTATTACTTAGCAAATACCACTGATTCCTCAATCAGCTGCCGTTTAATTACTGTGCTTTTTAACAAAGTTTAAGTTTTTCTATTCGGCTAATACTAGATTTATTAGTATTTACTAGATGCGTGATTCTAAATCTATTTCATTTATTGCCCAAAGATCTCAAAACTACGTATTCAGTCTTGTCCATTTTTGAACGAAGGTCTATCCTATTTCTTTCAATGTTTTTTTATTATTGGCTTTCCTTATTATCCATTGCAACAGGGGCCATCCACTTTCCTAATATCTTCTATATACTTAAATCCATTCCATGAGTATGTTTTAGTTCCGGTTGGAATTAAAAAAAGTTCTTTTCCCATCAAAGTTCTTTCACGTAATTTCTTCCTTTATAGCAGTGTTTCTAAACCTTTTTAACGAGCCACACCCCTTTGAATCTTAAAATAGATCTCCGCACCCCATTGAAAATTGAGTTTCGATTTTTGAGTTAAAAATATACATTTTATGGATTTTTTTTTTAAATTTATCATCAAAAATTTAATAACATTTATTGTATGGTAATTCGGTTACACCCCCAAAAATATCTTCCCGCACCTCCAGGAGTGCGGGCACTCTAGGTTATGGAATTCTGCTTTAGGGCCTCAAGATGGCCGCTCCAAAACTAGTAGGTGTTGGATTCGAATCTCGTATCGAGCAAATTGTCGATATTTCTCGATTTAAGAATATTTATTTACCCTAGAGTTGTCGTATAAACCCATTGTTTTTATAAAGCGACGATAAATAGCTTTTAAAATATTGTCTCCTTTTTCTGTTCCTCGTCAATAATTGCTTGTTTCTCGATAATAGTAAACTTCTCTTAAGTTTATTCTTTAAACTTTTGTGACTTCATTTTCTTTCGACAGAAACAACAGCCTCGGAGCTTTCTTCTACTTTCAAATTTCCTGTTTTTCGATAAAAACCATTCAAATTGAGAAAATGAAAACTCTCTGACTTTAGTAAAAAGCAATATTGAATTGAAAAGTGTCACTTATGGACTGTTTAGAACTCTAAATTTTAACGTTGAAACTTGATTTTGATGATTTTCTTTATGTAGGTGTACTATTTCTTTCCCTTAGTTTTTCTTCCTGTAATGCTCAAATTTCTTGGAGCGATATACGTAAGTCAACTACAGTAATAGTGAAACAAATAAGTATTCAGAATTTCGCAGTGTTTTTCACTAATTTATTTTCAGTGAATTAACACACGCACATCAATCTAAAGAAAATTTATTTTGAAAGCGTTTATAGCACTGAATGAAATTTGAAGGTAAAGTAATTAATGCAATAGTGGTCCAGTAAGTTTTCTAATTAACTATGAAATTATTTCCGCACCCACGGGTTAATAGCTTTGTGGTGACGAAAATGAACCGGTATTTTCTAAAATTTGTCAACATTACTGACGCCTCATGAAATTGAAAGTTGGTGTTGGAAGAAAATGATCTGAAAATCAACTTCAAACGTAGTACAACACCGAATAGCTGATTGCGAGTTAAATTAACATTCCTGAAATTTGAGTTTTGCACATACAACGCCATTTTGCTCATCTTTACATTGTACAATACTGTACAAACATTTGCGTTTGAATCATAATTGTTATGGTTAAATTTTAGAATGCAATCCTCTTAAAATGATAGTTGATTTTCCTGAATTGTTTTTTCTAATTTTTTGTTTTGTTTGTTACAGGTACGTTTAATATTGACCAGTTTCTTGCCGAACCTAGAAATTGTAAGTCGACTTCATATTTTTAATGTTATAAAGAAGGTTAATTTGCACTAAAAATTCGGAAGAGTTTTCCTCGTAAATAGCGGCAAAACGATTTCGTAACAATCTGTTAAATGAGGTCGTTGAGTTTTAATCACTTTTTTTAAACACCTCGTTCTAACACCTTAGTCGATACCCAAGTATAAAAGCAGATCACGTACTTGGTACCCTAAGTCCGACGAAAGAAACCGGATCCTAAAGATTAACTGAAATTCGTGCTCTGTCAAGTGCCCTAATTCCATCGTATTAAATCTTCATACGAACGTGAAATAAGGTTAACTCATACATGCCAATAAAGATCTCAAATCGTCGATATTTTCTAAATTTGATCATAAACGAAAGAAAATGTCAAACACTCGAAAAGTGAAATAATTTTTAGTAAAATTCAAAGTTTAATTTTTTTACTTATTCAGTAGACGCGTGGAATATTTGAGTTTGAAATTAGTTTTGGTATTGACGAAATTTTGATTTCATATGTAAATTTCGTTTTCTCTTTGAAACATAATATTATATTTAGATCATAATCAGTCCCTTTCATCCCACTTCTTTGGTCATACTTATTTTATATTCATGTGACATCTTCTCGTGTACACATCACGCACAAACAAATCTTATTTTCGATGAATCTAATTTTGAAATATAAATAAAATACGTACAAAGTCTACCTACTATAAACAACGTATTTGAATTAAAGACTAATCAATTCCCATGTTAACTTTGCCAACATAAATTCACTGTTAATATTTTATCTCCTTATAATTTATGTTACGTTCATGTTCTATTGCAATTTGAAAAAATAAGTCATCCATTTTATACTACGATTTATTATGAAATTGTTTGAAAATTATAAGTATATGAAAGGCAAATGTAAGCTATTCAATATTTTAAAACTCCTTTACAGCAAATATAAAGATTTCAAAACTTTTACTTGTAAACTATGGCAGTTATGAGGTACTTGAAACTTAACTTTTTAAAAGCATTTTTAATATCAAATGCAATTTTTATTGATTTTTTTTTTGAAAAATTGTTTAAAATATTCAAGTTAATATTTGAAATAAATATTTACACTTCTTTTGGTCATCAAAAAATGTTTTTTTTTTTGGGTATCCAGTACATTTATCCTTATATAAATGTACTTTTTATTTATTATAGATTTTTTTTATTGTTATTTAAAAGTTTAATATTTATGCCAAATTATATAATAAGTAGCAGTAGGTTGCAAATTAAAATCAATTTAATTTTATTATCTATGGAAAGACTATGAGGTTTATAGAAGTTTTTAATATGCATTGAACAGGATGTTGTTGTTTAATCTTGAATAACAAATTACCATATTTTCCGAAACATAAACGTACTGAACAATAAAAAATTATTGGTTGAAAAAAAATCAAATGATAAAATCGGTTTTCACTATAAAAAAGATACAATTTTGATATTATTTTAATTTAAAATTTAGCGCGAAAATTTTTTATTGTAAGTAATTGAACTTTTACTTTAAATGGAAAAAATCGGTGAAATGAAAAGCTTTGACATAAAAATTATTAATGATTCCGAAACTATTAAATACATGGTATCATAATACACCATTTTCTGTAGCACTGTTTATCCAATCTCATATTCTCAAAATTGTTCAAGTCATTGGAAAAATTTAAAATCAGTATAAGTCATGGTCCTCTTCTTTTATTCAAATATAAAACTATCACTTATAACTCCAAACTTTTAGGCTTGTTAAAGCTGTAATTTTTTTCAATTTTTGAACTATAAAGACTTTCGGATAGATTTCCAAATTTTAAATACTTTTGGACTCGGAATTAACCTGGGAATGCCACATTTCAAGTAAAATCAGAGAAGCCAACACTCGACTCATCCAACTATACCCACTTATCAACAGAAGGTCTCATTTAAGTATGGAATGTTCAATGATTATATAAAAATCGGTCATTAGACTAATTTTCACATACTCTTGCGTGGTCTGGCTTCCATCCTCAAAGAAAAATCATAATGACCTACAGGTGTTCCAAAATAGAATCTTGAGAATCATCACTAAAGCTCCATGGTATGTGAGAAGCTAAATAAAAGACATAAAATAAAAGACTTTCTAATCCAACTCACAAGGAATTTCCTTAACGGCCTAGGAAATTGTTCTAGTGCAGTAGAACTAGGCTTGGGGGAAACTTTAAGTCAAAGAAGGCTTAAGCGGAAACTCCCTTAAGAGCTTAAATAAATAGCAGTTGCTTGACCATAAGGTCAAGAACAATCAATAAATAAAAAAATAAAAAAGACAAAGAAATGAAGTTTGACTCCTCCAGTTACTTAAACGCCGATAAAGATCAATTGCTTATTACCACCATGATATAGCGACACCTAGCTGAACCGGTGCAAATTACATAATAGTCCACAAAAAAAAAAATTGAATAGGAATTTAAAACATTGTTAAAAATAACTATAGTTACCACAAGTGTCTTTTTTCATATCAAGACCAAGTAAAGCCATTTTTAAAACTGAATTTTTTAAAATGCAAATTTTGTAATATTTCCCTAAAATAAATTGCCTGAAATGGTTTTTCATACTTTTATCGATGTTCAACCACAAAGTGAAATAAATTAGTCAATAAGGTTGACATTCAAGAAACGTTAACAATCGTCTTTTGCATCAATTTGACTTTCAGAGATTTCCTTTTGTGTGCAATAAATTTTACTCAGTATCACACCGAAGAAAAATTGAATTTTCCTTGCATAAAATATCTTAAAAATATCACACTTTTATAACTCGACAAAAAATTGTTTTAAATCGATATTTTTGATAAAAAGCTTTCCATAAATAAAAATCGCATTCAATTGATTTTAACAGAAAATAGTTTACTTAAGTTCAAATGTTTTAGTTGTAGTAAGATGCAAACTCTAGTTTTATTTATAAATGTGGATGGAAAAGTTATAATTTAAAAATTTGCAAATTAATTAAACATCAAAAGAAAATTTTGTGGCTTTAACCCGGCCCAGTCGGTGATGAATTGCGAGATAACGTCGAGGTGTAAAAAAATTAATGTATATCAAGTGTTCTAATTTTAACCCACCACTGTATTTAATTTGACATTACTAACAACATAATTTCATTATTTTTCATTTTAAATTCCCCAAAGTGTATTGCCCTCTAATTTTTCCTCAATATCAAAACTATTTCTTTTTCTTTCCTTTTTTTTTTTGAAATACGCAAAAATATTATATTCACTTTTGTACAAGTGCCAAATGTTATTTTTATCCTAAACAACTAGGTACATGTAATTGAGATACTTGAAATGAAAAAATTACCCGAAATGGTTTATGTTCTATAAATACAGTTTTATTTCAAGCTTATTCGAATTTCAAGCTTTATCTATCTCTGGGGCGTAATTAAAAGCTAACGCAATGAAGAAAAATACCATAAAACTTAATGTAGATTTTTTTTCCTCTTATTATTTTATTGTAATTCGAAACTTATGAGTTGAAGAAATGGTGGGATGTTATATTTAATCCTTCTTTTTTTTTTAATTTTTTTTTCTTTTTTAGGAATTTAAAAGACATTGAGCTTTTCACGCGCTCGCTATAAATACTTATTACTTGGTTGAAATTTCATACATTTTCTAAACAACTTTCCCACACTTGCGCGCTTGCTAGCTATTTACGGGTTTTTATTTGCTTTTATGAAGAAAATATTATTTATAGCCTTAACGCCCTGAACACCATTGTAATATTGTTATATTTATTAATATGAGGGATTGTCACGGAGGGAAATTAGATATACATTTTTCGTCTCGTCTATGAAATGATATGCGAAAATGCGAGCACACATGTAAAAGGTCACACATTAAATGGGTCACCTGCGGTAATATTATAGGTGTAGAGAGGTTTAATAATGTGAATATCTCGATTCGCACATATGTGGACAAACACACCGATACCGGACACGGAACTGTCCAATAAAGCACACTCATGCCACCCCTGTTAACATTAGAGATCCTGATATTATTCATGTGCCACATTGTGATATTCGCTATGTAACACGTAATTTCCATTTAACATTAGCCTATTAAAATGATTTTTTTCTACGTTAATGTCAATCGTAATTTAACTAAAAGCTTATTTTCTAAATTAATGTCCGTGAAATTATTTTATTGTATTCATAAAAAAGCAAATATGTGTCAAATTTTCACAATTGAATATTAGCTATATAAAACATAACCAATTCTCTTCATAGAGAATTGCGATGTTCTATGTCAATACTCGTATTAAAAATAATAATAAAAAAACGTTTGTTTTTACAATCTCATTCTCGTTAGTTTATTGAATTGAAATTTTTGTAAAAACGAATAATTGAAATAACTGGTGATAGAAATGTTTCCTGTATTTGTTGAACCGTATTTGGTCTAGTTCCATTGGGGAAAAGTACGTAGATATGGGAACACGTTCATCGTTTACATTCGTTTTAAAAAAAATGTCAACAGGAATTTTAATTTGTGAAATAGTTTTATACGTTAGATAGCACATAGGTCAATTTATCAACTTCATTCAAATTTTCTTTTTCACTATTTTTGTTTTTCGTTTCTATATTGATAAATATCTGGGATAGAATATATTTGCATACCTTGTTTATATGACATTAGTGCTTATCGGATATATTCACAAGCTTTTTCTCTATGAAAAATCAAATATTTGAAGTATGTGAACTTTTTTTTGTAAAAGCCTCGTAAATATGAAAAAAATCTTTTATTTCCCATTTTTTCCTCCAAATATTTCCAACCAACGTCAAAGCGAATGCGAAAAGTTGTTTTCAAAGAGCAAATTTTTTTTTAATTTTAACCGCATATTAAATAATAAGCTTAATGTTTAAAAATTGCTGTTTTAAAAGCGGAGGACTTAATTGAATAAAAACAGGTGTGTGAAAATTGGTGCGATAGTAAAATACGGAACGAACGTAAATTCCTGTGAAATGAGTAGATCGAGCTTTTAAGAATGTATTCATTCAATTGTAAAGCACAAATAAAATAAATCCATCAAGTGTTGTAAACATGTTATATACAAATCCTTTTCGTCTTCAACTTTTCAAGCTTGACTGTAATATTATCGTAAGGACTTTATTGTGTGCACACAGGATATAATCTGTACGGCAGTGGCCTCCGCTTTCGTCTTAAAAATCACCCCATTCCACCCCCGTGTGACCCTGTTTTCTTCCCCAGTCTCCATTAAGTCGACAAGCGATCACCGTGTTTTATGACCTCGTAAAATTTCGTACAATAATTTTTATATTTTTTATTTCACGCGAACCGTTGAACTTTTACTGTTTCCGCCAGACTTGTTTCCTCCCATATAATAGAAGATCTAATGACTATACCACCAACTTGATACTTGCATCTTATGCAATTAAATACACATTTTCCTCCTTCGTTTTTAATCCGAAATTTACTGCATTCAAGAATGGATTACTTTCTTTTATTTTATTTCATCTGTTTTACAATTAAAATAATTTATGATTTTTTTTTCTGCCAACCACTGCTTCAGTTCAAATACTGTTGCAATTTTATTGTAGTAAAGGACTTGACAAAGTTTACCATCAGGTGCCAAAATACTATGCACAAAACAATAAAAATTTGCAGAGTGCAATAGATGAAATATGTCGCTGTGTAAATCTTCTGTTCTACAGCTGCGTCCGAAAAAAAGCTTAATATAAAGCCAAAAAGAAACAACAAAGGTAATGTTGCTGCGACCCGTGGAATACCCTAAGGAATCAAGTCACGATAATGCATATTGCCTTGAAAATGACATTTGCAGTCGTTGTGTTATCGACATGAAAACATCTAAGTGATTATTTTCTTTTTTCGAAAATTCAATGAATATCTAATAGAACATTCTTTTTAAAACGTAAATCTATCGAAATTGTTTGCGAATCATTTGTGAAGCGCATCAACAACAGATGCGTAATTTATCGTGAAAACTTTTTCGATGCAGGCAAATTTTAAATTCCTATTTGATTTTCGTATTTGCCTAGTTTCATCAGTTTTCTTTCATCTGTTACAAAAAGTTTGTTATTGCATGTTTTATTTCATTAGCGACTATTGCTTGTTTTTTAATTCAGAAAACATCAAAGAAAATGTATTTCAACAAAGGAAGAAAACTTCAATCTCATCATTCATTACGCTGCATAAAAGATTTACGTTTATCGTTCATGTCTATAATATTTACCATTTAATCACAATTTTGATATAATGCAAATTTCAAATGACAATTATGTAAGTTTGTTTGATAAATTCTGATCATCTAGAATAATATTATCATCGTCATAACTTTCTAGTTATACTACTCAGTGTAAATTTGTTGAACAATGTTGTGGATTTGATAATAAGGAAGTAGACAGTGGAATATTATTGTTCTGGAATATCTCCACATCTTAATATTTGTATTTTCAAACTTATCCATCTCAATTTGTCGCTTCAAATCGTTTCAATTCAATCTTATTAACCAAATCGGTATTGCCAGGCATTTTATTATCCTCAAAAATAATATCACAAGAAAATACATATTGAAAATCCCACTTCAATATATGTCGACATTTGCAAAGAATAATGTCTTGACATAAATTGTTAAGAAATCTTTTTTTAACATAGGTCTAACGATTTTTGAAAGATTTTCACTCGGATTTTATCTGCTTGTATAAAAAAGCTTTCTTTTTGCATTGTGTAATAAATCTTCTACGTCTGAAGATGGTAACAATGCTTTGTTTTCCGCAATGCAGAATTGTTATAGATTTTTTGTTCGCTTTCTTATCAAAATGTCATGCTTTTACAGTGGTGTAGTGTGCACATTTTTATCAGCAGGAAAATGTGTCAAATTTATGTATTAATCGATCGCTCGTCAACGCTGAAAATTTCACAGTTTGTCATTCTTCTTTAAACTTCAATGAATTATTTAAGATTTTAGAAGCAAAATTCGATTTCTTATTAGTGCTTTATTATAGTCCATGAGTCCGTAGCAAAAAAAGAGAAGAATTTTAAGAAAGCTGATTTTTTTATTTGGTCACTCTATTGGGCTTTCGGTCAGCGTAAGGGTAATTTTACTGCTAGGTATAAATTTCATTTATTTGTACAGATAAAAAATAAATTTTGAATTGATCACAAGATTTTTTTTTTGTTTATTGAGATATGTTTGATATTACAAACAAATTCATGATTCCCAGACGTTTTCATTGTTATTAACTATTTTTTTTCAAAGAACTTCAATATGACTATTCAATATTTCAATACGCTACTTTGATTCGTATATTATAATCATACCCTGCTGGTACATCATTTCAGCACTTTTTTAAAGCTATGGGTGTGGGAAACAACGAAAGTTCTATAAGTGCATAAATTATTTTTTTATTAAATCAACTATATGTCAGTTGAAAAAGAAAAACTTTCTTGCATTTTTTTTTTAATTTGATGTATTACCTGTACAAATAAGATGACCACAAATAAATGCGACTTATACTGGTAGCCAGGCTACTCTTATGCTGACCGAAAGACCAATAGGGCGGCTACATGGAAAAATCCGCTTTTTCAAAATTCTTTTTTTTTAATTTAGTTAGCTCTTATACTATCAATAATACATGTTAACTTCAAAAACCCGAAACTTACCAGACTTATTTCTAGCCTTACATAGCAATAACTTGTACCAGATACTATCGCTAGTATACATGATAAGGTTATTTAATGTTTGAAAATATCGATAGCTCAAAGAATGAATCGTACGAAAAGGTTGCAACGTAAATTGTGTTTATTGTATTTTATGTTCGCAACAGAAAATAAAAAAGAAATCCGACAAAAACTTAATAAATGATGTATAATTTCAGACGCTCATATCTCCGGGGAAATTTAAGCAGTGTCAATCCAATAGGTTTTAGATCGTTATTCATGCAGTCGCAAAGCCTGCAGTTCATTCGTTAAGCTTTACGAACATTATTTTTTTGTCTACTTACGATTTATGACAAATGATAATCCTTTATAAAAAAAAATAAAGATTTCCCACATTAGAGTATAATAAATTCTTCGTGTATAACATTTGGCTTGGGAATTACAAAAGGTTAAGGATGATATTGATCTGCCGTCTAATGATAAGTAACCGAATCCGATATAATAAATATAGGTCAATTTTTTTCCTTGTGCAAAAACGATGCAGTTTTATGTTTCTTGGTTGGCTTTTTTTTTTGTCCGATTAATATAGAAATTTCAGATATGATTGACATATTTAGTGTTACAAAGCTCGCCGAGATTTCCAAAGTTTATGATAATCTCGAAACTCACTTTATTAACTTGTCTACTTAATGTCAAATACTTGTCACAGTGACACTACACTAAGTTCGAAGATTAAATTTCTCACACATCTTTTGTTTGGGCTGTAATTGATTTTATGAATAATTAATATGGGAACATCAAGAAATGTAAAAACAAGCGATGCATCAAAAACATTGAGCTTTCGCCAACTGAACGGTGAAGACGACGCACAAGTGTTTGGTGATATTGTTGAGGAGGAAAGCTAAATGTTAAATAAATGTGGCATGATGGAACTTGCGTTTATTTATAGAAAGAAAAATTATTTGCATTTAATAGTCAATGTAAATGCAATCTTAATTTAAATAAACGAGCGTACGTCAAGATAAAGCACTTGAGAATGTACACAATTTCGTCATCTGTGCAACACACGGAACTTGGTTCATCAACGAAATGATGGGATGAAGTAGGAAGTCGACGGGAAATGTATGTCGTTTAGTTATCTGCGTGTCTGCTAATGCGGTTTGGCAACATCTCCCCAGACTGTGTTTTACACTATTCCCAAAAACAGTCGTAAAGACGCAGCGCGAAAATAATGATATATTCGACAGGCAAGTTCGAGGAAAAAAGCTCAAAACTTTTAAGCGTGTAATGAATATTGTGCTCTGTATTATAAAGATTGGCTGTAAAGAGACGCCTCCACTGGCGTCTTGAATTCCAAGCTTTTATTTTAAATTTCATTTCACTAACACAATTATTCAAGTTTTCAGCATACATTTTCCGCTTTGGAAACATAATTACAGAAATTAAGGTTTTAAAAATAAATGTTGAAGCGAAAAAAAATGTTTTTGATTGTAATTTTTTTGTCATACAATAAAGCTTTTTCTAACGCAAAGTCACAACTTTTAAGAAACGAGCTAAAAAAATTGATTTGTTTTTAGTATTTTTCGTGATTGTTTCAGTAGTATCAGATCAAAACTAGCTTTTAATACCAAATTCAAAATCCAATACCTGTTTCACTGGAAGTTTCGGCTGAAAACAATTTAATAATTAATGTAAAAATGTAATTATATTTCGTCATTTGGTCCTGGAAAAGCCTCTGAAAAGTCTTGAACGTTATTTCATTATCAGTCTTAAATTTGACAGATTTTTTACTGAAACCGACTTTCCAAGCTAGTTTCAAAACTTGCCGATACTAATACGAAAATTTTGTTCAGACACTATTTACAACTAGAAGCTAGACGTGAAATTTTCACAGCCAACACTAACACAAATGATAAACGACAAAAATTGGCATAGAAATCGAAATGACAGTTGAAGCAAATGACAACAAGCAGTTAATTCAAATTGGAGACATTGATTATGTATATTGTTTCCTCGTATGTATTTAAATTCTTTGTTTTCTGTCTTTGCCGACATATATATATATATATAAAATTTGCCTTTTTTTATATTGATTTATTATTTTTTGCTTAAAAATATTGTTCAAAATTTTACTTAAAAAGGTTTAGAAATGAAGAATAACAGTGAAAATTGTACACACCATTCGAAATTTAATATTTTCTGTGTTATGTATAACAATCATGTGTTTTTTTAATTAAATTTAATTATTTTTGGGACACTAAAACATATTTTCTAAATGAATTATTAGGTTTGTCGTTTGACTCAATTTATTTTTACATCGCGTTTCAATAACAGCTGGATGTCATATGGTATTTTTATTTGTCAATTTTAAGAAAATTGGTTGATGCGCAGGTTTGTGAGGTTTATTTATTTCATATTCTTCCAGAGTGTTCATATGGGATCTTTTTCTTGCAAATATGGAGAATTTTAAAGTTTTTTTTTCTAAATTTATGATTTTCATCGTATTCACCGGAAACGAAGTCATATGGGGACAACCGAATCGATCACAGCAGTATTGGTCGAAATTTTAAATAAACACGTGAAAATTGAATATAAAGATGGTTCAATTGTTGATGGTTATAACTGTTGTGTTGTTAGTTGTGAAAATTTTTGTACATGTCGGAATAAACATGTGATTCGCTGATACGTCCACTTCTATCCTATTTTATTCATTTTTTTTAAACGATAACAACCAAAACAATTATGGTGATAATTCAAAATTCGGTAACTAATTCACATAATGGATAATTGAGGATTATTTACTGTAGTCATCAGATGTCATTTCCACCGTGCATGGAGCAAGTTGATGTTTTCTAAAACCCAAAAGATGTTTTTGAACCAGATTTTCTAACGATATACTCCTTGTATTTAGCCCCAAAAGATTTAACAATTTGGCCAATATAGTTTTTACTTTACTTGCATTTAATTTAAAATATTCCGGTTTTAAAATTTAGAGGACGTTATTTGTCGAAAATACGATGTTGAATGTTATGTTTCTTTCGGAAGTTGGCCATTGTGATTGCAAATATATTGTTGAAACGTAATTTTATATAATTCTCCTGTTCTTTGGGTAGAATTGGAAGAATTGACAATACGTTACAACAAATTTTATTAAAATGACACTCTTAAATTATTTCTTTTTTTTAATAAATTATTTGGTTTTCCATCGTTAGTTGTGTGTTTATTTTGATTCGAAAGTATCTTCACATAAAAGCATTTGAATTTTTATGAAATACTTAAATTTTTTGCATATATACGTTTCATTAACATTCCAATTTTTAAATTTATCGAATTTTATGATATTACTTTCAAGAATTTTTAGTTGCACTTTTATTTGTAGAATAACTTTAAAGTTGGTCATTGAGAAGTTTTGTGTTATTGCAACATCAATATTTTCCGAAAATTTGATACCAGCATTTTGAAAATGGTGTTTTGTTGTCGGAAAATTACAGCAGTGTTTGAAATATCGTACGAAGGATATTATTGCATTATTATGATTTATTACCAACCCATTTATGTACTTGTACAGAAAAGCTAATAAAACAAACAATTATTGCTGTGATAAGTATATTAAAAAGTAATTTAAAAAATTTAGCACGTACTTGAGTTAGTTCTGCTTCATAAATTTTCTAAATGCAAAATCTTTGGACATTAAATAAAATCATAAGAACATATGTTATGGTTATAATATCGAGTCAAACTCCAATTCCACTGGTTCTTTACATTAATTACAGAAATTTATATGTTAATAAATTTACAAATAACTTTATTGCACATTACAATGCTCAAGAATAACGTATATAAATAAAACGAAGTGCTTGCAAAAGATGGAGAGGTAGAACCCGAGTTTGTGTTATAAGGGTTGAAATGAATTAATATATTGGTACTTGAAGAGTATGATAGTTTTACGCATATGGAAATGAAGTTTGAGTCGTAAAGGATGCAATCGTGGCTGAAAATTCATTACCCTTACTAACTTGCGGGTTTATTTACAGTGATAGATTTTATAAAGGGTACTTTAGTTTGCAGTCACATTTCCAGGTTGAACCGAAAACGTTCTAGAAAGTGACAAAGGTAGATAAAACAGTATGAATAAATCATTTCAGTTATTGTTTCTCGTAATTATTTTCCAAATGCAACAACAGCCATTGAGAGATTCAATTTAAAAAAGGAAATTTGTAGAATTGCGAAAAAAGAAATGAAAACAGAATGCATTAAATATTTACGGGTAAAACAGAGCTAAACGAGCATTGGTTATAGTTTAGACGCCCCTTCCAATTTCGCTTCAGGTGTTTGAATGTCTTATACTTTAAGTTTTATGGCCGTTTAAATATTTCAGATTTTAATCTTCATGTAATAGAAAGAAGCGCGCTCGTAAGTTCAGATAAATTCCATATTAAAAATAAAATGGCGTTAAACAAAGTTTTGCCACCTTTTAAGACTCGCAAAACGTAGAAATCTTATGCAAAATACTTCTATGTATAATTAAATATTCACATTTCTATTTACATAAATTAACATCAGTAGTAACTAAAACTTTCATTTCATCCTACCGTTGGAAAAGCTGCACAGATTTTTAAGATCAGAAATCAAATAACCGAATTTTCCACTTCATTATCTAAGTAAAGCATTAATTAATAAATTGTTCAACTAAAAGTCAATTGGTTTGGATGCTGCTACAAAAAGGGTTTATCAGTGAAGCTTGAACCAATGAACTTTCAAGTGATCAAAGAGTGATGGCTTTATAGTATTTTTCCAAACTACGGATAGGGATGGAAGGTGAAAAGCTTCGTTAAAGTGAATCGAACTAACGGTTCCTCTGAGGTTTATAATTGTATAATTAATCATTGGGCCTTATTAAGTGAATATCGCAATGTGTTTTGGACAAACCATCTATATTCTATGTATATAGCATTATTCCCGTACCTCAAGGATCAAGTGAGTTTATGGATGAGACAGTGAGACGATGCGATGTCCCTTCTGGAATTGACTATATTGTCAAACTAATCGTTAAAGCTCTACTCAATGTTAGAATGTTAATACGGATGCTCCTTCTACGTATTTGAGCTAATTGCATTTCATTCAAGGTGTGAAGCTGTTAAATTAACCAGTCAATGCTTAAAGCTTATTCCACTTGAAAATCTATTTTAATTTAATATTGATATCTTCTCGCCAATACCAATATGTATTTGAAAGCTCGAGATAAAAGCTTCATTTTATTTATATATTTTTTCGTTCTTGTTTCTCCTACATTTTGTATTAAAACATCATGAAGCAAAATTTAAAAAATATTTTTTTTACAAATTTGTATAACAAAAAGAAAATCTTTAGTAAATTTAAATTTCATGTCATTATTTTACGTGGCTGTGTTCTGCAAATGTAAAGATGTTCTATAAGAAATGTTAATTTATGAATTTTTATTCAATTCCTCTTTTTTACATTGTAAAATTTCTCAATATAATGAACTCCTTAAAAAGTTAAGAACCAAATACGAAGATTTCTTAAACCAGTTTTTGCTTACTGTATGTAACTGGGTTTTGAAATGAAAGTTTGTTAAAAAAATTAATACGATTTAGAAAAATATATCTTTTTTCTGGGCTTTAATGGAAATTTTGATCATTTCATAAGCATATAATTTGATAGAGACCTCTTTTTTGAATCTCAATTGACGTGAATAGTTGATCAATTTTCAAATTTGTTTTCATTTATTCACAAAATATGTGATTGTGAATAATTTATCAAAGCACTTTTAAGCAAGCAATAATTTCGAAATATACAAACACATAATTTTCATAATTCAAAAGATTTTTTGAGCAATGTCTTTTCATAATAATCGTTTCATGTTTATCATACTGATTCAATTTTAAGAGGTTTTGTTAAAATGTATTGATTTTAAATTAGAGAACTATTGAATATTGTAGCCATATAAGTGGACGTAAAAGACACGCCTATATCTTTTTGTGCACACGGAAAAACTTTTTGGGAAAACTTACAATAATCCTAATTTGTACGTATTGTGATTTTTACGATATATTATCGTAAAAATTACTCCTTCGTAAAAATAGTTCATGTTTAATTTCATTTATACTCATGTGTTCGTTGAGAAAGCAAAGAAGATGTTTTTACGGAAAAATTCTTATGTAAATAATTAATTTTTAGAAAAAATATTATAAAGACTAGTTTATGAAACTAGTTTTGTTTTGGATTACGATATTACATTGTAATTTTTTACTATTTTTCTTGTATTGCACGTTTGGTATTTGATTTTTTTTTTTAATTATGGCTTTCTATTCTTAAAAATGTTTTCTTTTCAATCATTTTCATTACATTTTTATAGTTTAATGAATAGTTTGATAGTTTAAATATTCGTTTATTTCTCCTCACATTTAGTTGAATTGCTGGAAATATTTTACCAATATTATCAACCACAATTTTTAAATTTCGAGATTTTTTCTAACGATAGTTAAGTTAGCACCTGAATAAGATTATGTCTTTGCTTAAGCGTAATGCTATGCATAAATAACATCCTTGTTTTTCTAATGCCCTTATACTCGCTATCTTAGCCAACTTTTGATATATAAGATATGAATTAGATTCTAAAGGAAAAGATACGTTTTTTTTTTTTTTGGAAATCCAACTCTTTCAATAGCGTTTAACTTTACAATTATTTGGTCAATCTGTAATTCAAATCCATATTAAGAAAATTTGGAAATATAACTGGTCTTAGAATTCCAATAATATAAAAGCCCTGGTAAGCTTTTGAATAACTGATGGTTTTTATCTTTAATCATTTTCCTCAGCTCTTTTTGTGGTTATAACTGAGCATTTGCAGATATTTTTATCAATGTATAGAATTTTAAAGTATAGCTATTTATTACTATAAGAGATAGACCAAAATGATAAAAAAAATGACCGAATTCTAAATCAACGATTTTTTATAAACAAAAATGATTCAAAATGGAAACCATTAAACATAAATTTTAATTTTTTTTACTATTTGGTATAATACAAAAATAGTTTAGGATTAGTCGCAACTTCTGATATAACGTAATCAACACTTGTCATAAGTTTTTCTTCATGTAAACTTTTAGTATCACAAAGTTTTTGAATTAAGTTTGAAATCAAACTCCGGCTCAATAGTAAATTTATTTTAATTATTTTTTCGTTAGTAATAGATGTTTTGGCTTTCAATAGCTCTTCAATATTTCAATAGCTTTCATATCGAAAAAACGATATTTTTTCACTAATGTTGCAGTGATTACAGGTGCAATTTGGTTTTGGTGGAAATTTTTAGAAAGAAATTTCAATTTAGCAACGAATTTATCGTTTTTACTAAAACTTTTGGATGTCAAAATGATTGCATCTAAAAATTACTTCTTTTGATTTTAATCTTACTTCTTTTGAACAACTAATATTAATTATTTTGTAATAATCAAAGAAGTAGTGATCATAGAAGTAATCAAAGTGTTAGTTTTTGAGTGCTTTAGCAAAAAAAAAAATAGAGAAGTATTTATTTACGAAAAAAAGAATGTAACAACGATATATTTTCCGTCTGTTTTTAGAGCTTTTTTTGTTTAAAAATAATTTATAATAAGGCGAAATTATTTGGCACGATACAAGGGTGAAACGGAGTAAATTCGTGGATATACAGTGTGAATGTATTCATATTTTATTTATCATTCGGTTTTATTGCATTTTGTCTTTATTTTCTGCAATATAATCTTTTCTATTATTCATTGCCTTTGCTTTGTTCTTGTATTATACTCACATTTGATCCATGTATTAAACAGAACACCTCCCCATTCAGGGATGTTATATTGGGTGGTTTACATCGTCTCAAACCCGGCCGTTTGTTCTTCTCATTTTCTCTAATACGATCGCTAGTATCCGTTTTATTTTTCCCGTGTCACAGAACAATTTGCTGATATTTGTCCCTTGTTTCTGTTGCTGTTCTATCTGTATGTGAATTTTATATGCTAAAACATTTGGCCGTTGTTTATTTTGGAGCTGCGAACATCTTTTGAAGTAGAAGAAACTAAATGGTCCATTCCCCAGTACATATCTGGATTGCCCTTTTGTGTTAAATTTTTATTTTTTCCAAGCAAATCAAGTGAGTTTTAAGCAAAAAAAATTTAACTCTTTTTTTTATGTTTCAGTTCATTTTGTGTCGTTTTTGCCGTGAAATCTTTTATTAAATTTTAAGTTTTCTTTTATTTTTTTATAAAATTTTATCGATAATTCTATTTATGCCGATTTCTTTTATGTTAGTTTTTATCAGTTGCTTCTGAAAAAAATAACAAGAAAAATATGACAATTTCACACATTATATGAAAATGTCGTAGAAAAAAACATAGATATAATATTCTACGTAATATTTTCTTTTTATTTCTTTACCTCTCAACCTTTCGTATTTCGTTTGAATTTTTATTCTGTCTATGCTCGATTATTTTTCTTTCTTACTTCTTAAGAAAAAAGGCGCTCGTTTTTTTATCATACGTTATGATAAAACTTCATTTTATAAGGATTTACTTTATCGAAATTTATTTTTGTCTATATTAGTAGCCATAACAGAAATTTATAAATTAGATTGATTATAATTTTCTATACGTATTAAATTGCAAAATTTTATATATTATTACACATTATGTCATGAGTCTAAATAAAAATATTAGAAAGTTAAAAAATGCATATATGGAACTTGGCAGGCGCAGTGACGGTATAAAGTATTTTAAAAAATTGTATAAACTGTTATTGTTTTTATGTTAACCGCTCAATGACTTGTTTATATCTGGCTTTCAATACGCGTACTATGACGTCACAGAAGACCCATAGATGCACCCATTGCTTTAGGAGGCTCATTTGCTCATTAAATATTTTTTTTCTGCTAAAATGCAAGTCTTTTATTACTTAAAATAAATATATCCTCATATTTAGATTGTCCGTTGTCGATTAAAAAATATGCATATGGTCTATTACCAATTTGTACCATTTATCAGTTGTGTTGGTGTTGCGCTGTGAATATTTTGCGAGAAGTTACTAGTGCATTAATATTTTTTTTTTTTTTTTTTTTTTCTCATAGCTTAACTTTATTGTACATATTTGTACATTACAGTTGTTCTAGTATTCGAATTATAAAAAATAACATGATATTTGGAGGGAGGAATACACCCAGTGGTGCTTCTCTGACATTACTTTATAATACATAGGACAACAGTTACATTTACAATAGAGGGAGAGAGAAAGGATAAAACATATTTACTAGTTCAGATCGGTATGTCTTTTTCGTTTGAGTCTTCTTTCACATCTGGGTGGGGGCTGATGATTGGCAATTTTTTGGATCAGTGGATTGGGGTGATCCATGATAGATTGAGCGTGCCGATGATAGGTGCTTTGTATCACATCTTGTACGCATTCAATTTTCAGGTCTTGATGTATGGTGTGGTTACTAATGTACCACTGGGCACCTGTGATTAGCCTTAAGATTCGGTTTTGCACAACCTGTACCCTTCGTATTTGCGAATTAGAAGCGGATGACCATATAGAGCTGCCATACTGCCAGATGGGTCTTATTAACGATGTATAGATGATTCTTTTTACATGGAGGGGTATGGATTTACTAGTGAGAAGGTGTTTTAGGGCATGCATCCGATGACGAGTTCTTGCTACTATTTTTTTTATGTGTGACTCCCACACAAGTTTTCGGTCTAGATGTAACCCAAGGTACCGAACTGTGGAAGTATATGTCACAGGTTCCTCCTGAAGTACAATGGGCTCATCAGGTACAAGTCGACGGTAGGTAAATTTCACTATCTGTGACTTACTTGGGTTAACTCGAACTCGCCACTTCCTACACCAATCACTAACCTTGTCTGCATAATCTTGAAGTATCAGATGTGCCTCCCAATAGGTTTCCTGCTTTGATAAGATTGCAGTGTCGTCAGCAAAGTGTGCGATTTTTAATGACTCGCTGGTTGGAAAATCACTAGCAAATATTAGGTATAGAAAAGGTCCCAAGACACTACCTTGAGGCACACCAGAGTTTACGCCAAAAGTCCTGGAGTAACTTTCTCCATATCGCACCGAGTAAGTGCGGCCGGTGAGATACGCCTGGATAACACGATAGAGCGTATCGTCCAAGTGTGGTTTCAGTTTTGCTAGTAGACCGGGGTGCCACACTTTGTCGAACGCTTTTTCGGTGTCGATGAACAACCCAAGGCATACCTTTTTTTCCTCGTATGTGTCCAAGATTTCGTCCACCACCCTGTGGAGTTGTTGTGGGCAGGAGTGTTGAAATCTAAAACCGAATTGGTTATTTGGAATTATTGTCTCTAAATGAACTAGTAGTTTTGGGAGTAGAAGTCTTTCAAATGTTTTTGAGAGAAAGCTGAGCAGACTTATCGGTCGATAGCTACTGACTTCGTTTCTCTTCTTTTCGGGCTTGGCAATCATGATGACCACTGCATGTTTCCATTTCTGAGGGTAGTATGTTGTACGCAGTATAGCGTTATAGATTTGGGTTAGGAATATGAGTCCTTTCCGTGATAGGCTGGTGAGAAGCTGTTTTACAATTAGATCTTGGCCGGGAGTTTTATTGTTAGGTGATTTTTCTAAAGTTTTCCTAACTTCTCCGGGAGTGAACAACGGAGGAAGAGGCGATAGCTGCAGAGGTACTTCCAATTCTTGTAATACTTGGTTGTGGAATAGTTGGTCTTGAGAAGGGTTTGGTGAGAATTGGCTTCTTAGACTGGCTGCGAAAGCCTCAGCTTTGGATTGGCAGGTTGTAATCCACTGCCCATTTACTAGCAACGGAGGAGCCCCCACGAATTCTTTGGTTATGAATCGAGTCTTCTTCCATAGTGAACCATCAGATGGATCCAGTTGCAGCAGTTCGGTGTGTACGATGTTACTATTGTGCTCCTTGATCGCTCTCTTTAACTCAACCGTCGCTTTGTTGTAGGCGCTTTTATGAGGAGGATACCGAGTAGTTTCCCATTGTCGTCTGCAGTTCTTTTTAATGGTGATTAAATGTTGGATGTGTGCAGGAACTGTTTGAGCAGGAAGTCTCCGTGGACCTGTGCGTTTACTGGTAGTCTTATGGGCCATATTAGCTGCCGTTTGTATTACTCTAGTGAGTGTACTGACAGCCTTGTCTATGTCAGACGAGTTTTTTAGACGAATGTCTGGGTTTATAAGTATATCGGTGGTTGCTCTGTACACCTCCCAATCAAATGGATGGTTTAATAGAGTACGGGGTTTAGATCGAAGATTATATTCAGCACTTACGTTTAGTTGCACTGGATAATGGTCGGAACTTAGTTCATATTGGACTGTTGGGTTTGAGCAGAGTCTTTGTACATTCTTGCCAATAAATATGTCGAGAGTATCTGGTGAATGTCCAGCGTCAGAGTAATAAGTAGGTTCAATGGGAAACATAAACTCCAAGTGGTGCTTGTATCCTACTTCATGTAGCAGTCTGCCTCGAGGGTTGGCTAGATTGGATCCCCAACGAGGGTGTTTAGCGTTGAAGTCTCCACCGAGTAGGAAGTTAGCACCTAGCTCATGTATAACACCCCAAAAGTGTAATTCGCATAGGCGATTCTCAGGTGCCGAGTAAAATGACCCCACTTGATAAAGAGCGTTGTTAATTTTGAACTGTATTCGGGCAACCTGCAGTTCATTTTCTGAGATACAGGGAAGTTGATCATGTTCTATTTCATTTTTTATATAAATTGCTGATCCTCCTTTTCTGAGCCCACTTGGGTGATCCGCTCTGTAGATGGTGTAGCCAGGTACAAATATTTTGTCGTTGGTGGAAAGTTTAGTTTCTGTCGCTAAAAGAATGTCTATGTTTTGTGTGTTTAAGAATGCATGTAGTTCATGGAACTTGTTGGTAATCCCTCTGGCATTCCAGGTGCATATATTAATGATTTGGGCTGTGTTGTAGTTCATGACAAGACCTTTTGGATTAACGCTGGTAAGACTTGTTGTAGGGTTACTAAGAGAGGTTGAATTATTTGTATAAGGGAGTCAATTCTTTCAGTTAGCTTGTCCAACAATGAATTAGGTGCTTGGGTTTCTGTACTTGGGTAGTTTTCAATTACAGGGGGTGATTGGTTAGTGACCACATTTGCATATGATTTGTAAGGAGTGTTTGGGCTCGTAATGTTAGGTGTTGGTGTGATATTAGGCTTTGGTGCTGCTTCCCTCTGTAACGTGTGATGTATCGGTCTTTGTGCTGTCATTCTTCCTGCGTTTTGGTGATTTTTATGAACTGGGCATCCCCGATAATTTGCAGTATGCTCTCCTCTGCAATTGACGCACGTTGGTTTTGTATTTAAGCTTTTTGTGCAGTTTTTTGTTGCATGTAGACCCTCGCACTTAACACACCGTGGCGTTTTACTACAATAATTTCTTGTGTGCCCATAGTCCTGGCAATTTATGCACTGTACTATTGTACGTCGCGGTCGGGGTGGTTCGACTTTGATAACAGCGCTATATAGCCGCTTTAGATCGTAGATCCGTTCATTATTTGGATTTTGTTTTAAATCCAAAAAAAATAGTGGCAGCGGTGTTTTGGTCGCTGGATGGTGTACTGGTAGCATTTGGACTGGTTTAAATCCCAGTTCAGCCAGTTCTTCCATCATTAGCTTTGTATCGCAGCTGTGATGCAGTCCACGGATTACAACCCTGAAATTTTTTTCATCTTTGCATTGGAAAGTGTAAAACTCTGCCTTTTTGTCGTTTAGATATTTAACGGCCTTTCTGTAACCTTCAGGATTTTCGAAGATTAACTTGACTTTGTTGTCATTTGTCGCAGTGTGTTTATAAATCCCTGTTTGCAGGTTATTTAGATCTCTGATGAGTTGGTTCATATTTTGCAAATTGTTTATGAAAATCGGTGGAGGCTTGCTGATTTGGACTTGAGGTTGACTCGTGCTCGTATTACCTGTGTCGTTGAGCTGTTGCAACGGAGCGAACGGGTTTGCCGTTTCAAATGATTGTTGAGCATTGGAGTTTGTTGGGCTGGTTCGTGCTCGTTTCGTTGTTTTCCTAAGATGGTTTTCACTGTGACGTCGCATAATGTCATTATCACTGTGGTAATCATTATTGTCTTGTTCCATTTTGTTCGATAACTTAATTCTATAATCTATACACACTCACTCACACTACACACACACACACGCACCCGTGCATTCATCCGTTCGTTTGCATTTCACAATTTGACGGTCACTCGTACAGGTTTAGTTTATGCACTCACACATAAACAACGTCTTGAATTTAGTTTTAGCTCTTGATTAATTGTTTTAATTCTTTTTTTAACGGAAAAATTCAAAGCGGTTTTTTCTAGGTTGTAATTAAGTGACAGCTCATGCAGTTTCCATTAATATTTTGCGTCGTAGATCAAAATCAAGAGTCTTCGGAGAAAAACTTAGTGCATTTTGTGGCTCATGTGTACTTTAGCACACCCAAAATCTGACAAAGTTACATTTTCGACTTTGTTTTTAATTTAATTTGCGATTAAATCGGTCCATAATGAAAATTTAGCCACAAAAGAGAGAATAATACCATATTAGAATTGAATTAACAAAAATATCGCGAATTTAATTAAAAACAAAGTCAAAAATGCATCGTTGTCAGATTGTGGGTCTGCTAAAGTACACTTGAGCCCATTTTGTGGTCCTATCTTCACCATAAGACCTAAATTTCCTAGTTTTTAGTGTTCTCGAATACAACTAAGGAAAAAATTCGATAACTAAATCGCTCGAATAATTGACTAAACTTTCCAAAAAAAAATGGATTTTCAAAAGCAAATTAAGATATCATAGTTGGAAATAAGTCGAACTCTTTTCAACTTTTGGGTAGTACTTCCTCGAGCTATATATCATTTTCAGATGCTTTTTGATAACTTAGTTATCGTTCTAGGGTTGCAAATATTCTTAATTATTAAAATCATTTTTTTAAATTTAAACCAACAGTTACAGGATAAAAACAACGAATGAATTTTCATTTTCTTGCGTAGCAATACTTTATTATCTTTCCTAAATCTTGAAAATAAAGATTGCTTTATTTCAATTTTTTCAAATCTTTCTTAGAATTTTGTTTGAACATTTATAATTGAAAGGAAAATTGTAAAGCTCACAGAAAGGAGCAATTGAAAAATTAAAAAAAATAAAGCTTTTTTTACTAACATTGGTTATATAAGAGGAATTCTTTGAATTTTATAATGTAATTATCAGCTTAAGTTTCAATAATTACAAAATGAAGAGAGTTTTGTTCGTAATCCCTATGTTCGTCGGGGAAATTGTTATTTTTCATTCGCTCTTTTTCCGTGTTTCTCAACAGCATATATTCATATGTTTCTGTAAATAGGAGACAGTGACGAATATAAACTAAACAATAAAGTGGAACATCTAGAATCAAGAACTCTAGAACATACTTTAGACAAGCTTATGTTAAATCTGTAATAATAGAACTTGCAAGTCAAGTGTTATAACAAGAAATCTTGTATCTGCCTCATTTATAAAAATACACAAAAGCAATGCTTGAGAGTTATCTAATTACTTTCATTATTCTTATTTGTACAATTCATAGAAATGAAAGCGATGGAAAAAAAGGCAAAAAGAACATTTGTTGTCCTTATTAGGGGAATAAGGAAGAGCATGGAGTGGCTGAGTGGTGACACCGGAACATCTCAGTCAGTCTGGCGGGCGTCATCTCGTGGTCGTGTAATTATAAAAGGAACGTTAACACATCTTCTTTCTCCAACTCTTCCACTATTCATATTTCACCTTCTATATTCATACCATTTTATCCCCACAACTACTGGCGAGCTAATTTAAACAAATGTCTCACAAAGCATTCCAGTTGTTATTTTTTTTTTTCGTCAAATTACTTTTTTCTCAATTTTATTATAATTTTCCACAATTCTCTTAATCTTGATTAACTTTGAAAAATTCTTCATGTTATAAATTTATCGTGAAGTGGAAAGTTGGTTTTATTTAAACGGATTTTCATTCACGAACATCTAATCTAGTCAACTGTCGTATCATTCAAGTTATTTCGTTATTAGGGACTTTGTCAAAACATTTAGTTTTGACAATGAATTTAATTCATTTATATAAAACACCTGAACACAAATGTAAACCGTGGATTACATGAACTTAGGAATTAATACGATTGAATCATTTCCGTTTTTATAACCGTGATTTATGTCTCCTGAAATGTTGGTAAAAAAATTTACTTAATAAAAGTGGAGATAATTGTTGAACTGGAATTATTTGATGCATTTAAGCGTTTCATAAAGTGGGAAGCATTTTTAATCAGAATTTATCAGAAATAAAACTCAATATTCTGAATAAAGCTCATTTTACGAATTTATTTCGTTGAGCTTTTATAATAGCTTTGATTCGGATTTAAATTATTTTAACTTTGACTGATTTTTAAACTTTAACGTTTATGCTACTAAGAACCTGTACTTTTTGGTTTACTTTCCAGATTAAATTTTACCTGGTGGATAGAGAAAACACGTGAATTTTCGCCTAAGAGTAATGATATGTTTATAATTTATCGAGCGAATAAATGTTTATCTTTTAAAAAGCTACCTTAAGGATATGGTCTATCTATCTATGAGTAATAATACTAAGTCCTAAGGCCCTAAGTCAAATATTTGCATCTTAATATTTTGACCAAATTTGGAATTCGAAAAGACTCTAGACTCTAGAGTTAATAAAAATCCGCCATCGAGAAACATCGAATATTTGCCAGAACCAGACATCAGAAGGCTTCTATTCAAATTTTATTTTTGATTAATTTTTTTCTCCTGTACGAATGTCTGACTCATTAATAAGGGGAAAACCACCCTTAAACTTAAAAAAATCTTATCTTTATCATGAACTTACCTAATTATAAATCGGAAATGTTTTTTGATTGCAAAATTCAATTTCGGCTAAAAGTGTTCATATTTTCAGTGAAGTGGGCGATTACCGACTTACCAGCCTACGCTTCTTCATTGCAAACTCGTAAACCGTTATTAATAAGTACAAACAAAAGTTTTAAGGTGAAATTTATTTTTAGTTTTCGTGTTATTTGTTGAGCTTATTTGGTTCACACTTGTGCCTCGTTTTTTAATTAAACTTTCACAGAATGCAAATTTTCTACATCCAATTACTCGAGTTTAAGGGCGAATAAAACATTTATTGATTCATTGGCCCAATTTTAAGAACAAAACCAATTATGAAAGTGGTTGGGAAATTTACGGAAATGACACACATCATTGCTTTAGTCCTGCTTTAAAAAAATATTCAATAGTCGTTGCTTTTACGTTTGTAGATTTACTGAGGTATGATGGTTGGTTTTTTTATTGGTATTTTAAGAGGAAAATGTAGGTACTTCTTTAGTTGGTAGTTCTAAAGTTAGCGATGGTGTTGTCTCTGAAATTATTGAGGAAAGTATCGAAATAAATCTTAAGACTCATAAATAAGTTTTTATGCAATGTTTTTTTTTTAAATCTGCAAGTATTGAACCGAAGCCAATCTTTTTTCAACGGATTGCAGTATATATGCAATGCGTGAGTGCAGCGATACTTTCGGATTTACATATCACGTAGACACGGACCAACACGCTTAAATTCACACACTATCATTTATCCGTATCGCAAAAGCGAGACGAACAAAGAAAATTCCACATGAGAAGCATACATGTTCTTCTTTTCCTACTTGAAATATTCACCTTCTTTGAATACTGTGCAGGAAAGGGGTCGCTGCCGTCTATATAAGTCTAAAATACGACCGCCTTTAGAACTGAAAGTAGCATTAAAGTAAGTAAGTATAACATATTATACGTCCTCGTCCCAATCCTTTCCTTTCCACTGTTTCAACAGCCCCTTTTTTCCCGGCTTCCAGTCTAATCTTTTCAAAACACTACATATATGGTGAACATTTGTAAATATATCAGCCGTTATATAATTTAGACAAGCTTTTTTTTTGGTGTGTTGTATATTTTCTTAACGTTCTTTTCATAAAACGAGCGACTTTTTGTCTTTAAAGTATTTTTAATGTTTTGAAACTTTGTAACGATGAATTTCGCATACAAATTACTTACCATCTTGCAAAGCGATTATATTTTTCATAAATTCAAGAAAAGTTGGCGACTTTTTCTTTTCTTTTTCTTCAGATCAGGAAAGAAGTGGGTGAAACAGTAACAGCCTCCAGCAAAGACATTACTTGTGACGATTTTTTATAAATCGAACATATAAAATCGATGGAAAATATATTTCGGTGGTAATCGCGATTTTAATGGGCCATATTGAAAAATGTTCGTTAATAATGTCGATATTTATTAACCCTCGAAGCGTTTTACCGCCCTATATAAATTGTCATTTTCTTCATTACGATCTTATAATTTGTGGTTCATCTAAAGCGGAGTAATCCTTTTAAATGTTTATAGTTTCCTCGTTGAACTTTTATCAAAAAAAAATTCGGTTTTTTTTACTGTAAGTTGGTCAGATTGGATAACCACTATTTTCATGCAAGTCCCTTTTAAGGCAAGATCGTGTTGTGGCGATGGAACCAATCTCCGAAATCTGTCGGTCATAAATTTTAACAAACCAGTCTTCCAACTTCTGCATTCTTTGTCAACATTCAGCATTGGTGCATCTGTAACTTATTCTTCGCCACAGCGAAACATTTGTGGTTTTGCCCATTTTTTTTTCCTTCATTATTTTATCTGTATTTTATTGTATTTTTCTGAGAACGGCTGCGGCAAACTAGAGGCAAGGAACAAAAAGAAAAAAAAAACGCAGAGGCTTTATTTCTAATTAACAATCCTAATCCTTTTGGGATTTTGAATTCATCTTTATACGCAGAGCGATTCGCACCTTTTAGCATGATGAAAAAATCCTACCACCATTAAATGTTACAATAATGTTTATTTGAGAATGCTTTTATCTTTATTTTTGGTTCTTGTTTATTTTTATGTTTCATATTACTTGAAATAAGATTCAAAATTATAAATCGCTGGTTTTCATTACTTTTTTCGTCATGGAAAATCTTGGGCTATTTTTCCGTACATTTATGTTAGTGAAACTGAAATTTCACTTGATCTTTTGCGCTTTATTTTTGAAAAAAAAATAGAAAACTGAGCTGAACTTACGGTTTTTCTACTAGTAACTTCCCGTGAAATAATCACAGCCCAACTCTGACACAACTGCAAAATTTAGTGGTCAAATTTGGCAATTGAATGAAATCAACATGATAGTTAAAACCAAAGAGATTTCATTACCTCATGTTAAATTTAAACTATCGTTTCCCTCTCAATTTTCCGAGTGATCGAACCTTTACTACAGCATATTTGCACAAAATATATTTTCTACTCTCTACGTCGACATAAAAGTACGGTTATAATCGCGACGGCTAAATCATTGATATGAATATATGGATATACCGTGTATTTGGCGTTAAATAGAAATTTGAATAATCTAATGTGGCGTACGAAGCGCCGTCTATGTGGGTACAATTTTTATGGTAACTAAAAACAACAGCTGGCAATTGAGTGCTGTTAAGCGCCAACCTGCATTTACTTGCCTCGATTAATTCACTTACTTATGTCAGAGAAGAGAGACTTTCTTAAGCAAATCTTTCTTTCAACACGTCCAACGCAAGCGCTGTTGCATTTTGCTTAGTTCATTCCAAATTTGTACCCATATAGACGGCGCTTGCAGTTAATGCTACTGCGGCTTGTCATTTACCGTACAGTTCACAATCCATTTATACACATCAGTAGTTTACATGCAGTTTGCAGGCCATGAAAAAACGCTTAATTTAAAAAAAGGAAAAATCTGCGGATTTGATGGCCTCCATTATATTTTTGACAGATTTGTAACCAAGTTCTTTCTAGTCATACAATATTTTTGGTTAAAACCATTACAACAATCAATTGAATCAAATTTGAGTCAACGATTGAGCTCAAGTCTCTTTTAGAACAATCAAATCTGGCAACGTTGCATTTACGACTTTTTTTTAAATTTAATTCGCGAATAAATCGGTCCATAATGAAAATTTAGCCAAAACAGAGAAAAGTATACGATATTAGAATTGAATTAAGAAAAAATCGCAAAAAAAAAATAAAAGGCAAAGCAGAAAATGTAACGTTGCCAGATTTAACTATTCTTAAAGGGACTTGAGTCAATGATTGTATTTTACTTACACGTATGTGTTTCAATCTTGGGTTTCTATCTTTGCTGATAAACATACATTTACTTATTATCTAGATAATATGCATTTCGAAATCTCCAACATCGTCTATCTCTGGCGAGGTTCTTGAAATTTTCCTTAACTTTACAAGTAAAATAGTAGGCATTATGAAAGCTTGCCTTCGCATATTTGTAGGCTTAAAGATTAGCTTAGTTTATGATAGTCATTGCTACGCGAAAACTTTCGATTAAAGCTCAAAAAAGCACAATACAACATGCTTGTGTAGAGTTATTAAAAATGCTTTTATTCAACCGAATAAAATAATCATTTTACATTCATCCTTTTTAGCTGGTGGAGTTATTTTTATTATTTCTCTCTTCTTTGAAATTTAATTAAATTTGATAAGAATTTAGAGCGATATTTATATGCAGTGAGGCCAGGATGTTACTCGTAATGAATTTCTTTTCAAATAAATATAAATCTTCAAACAGATGCTCTACCCATAATATAATTCGGATTGTACGAAGGGGGCGGTTGGTTAAGTAACAATGATGAGAGATGTGAGCTGTCGTTACTGATGATATTCTTTTAAAGAAATAGAAAAGTAGTTGGTACATACGCTGAAACGACAGACTGATTTATGTTTTCAAGTTTCGCTATCATCATAATTACAAAACTCATGTACGCTTCGAATGACGATACTGGGAAAACGTGGAAATGTGTGGAGAGTTTGGGTGATTTTAGGGTAAGAGGGTAATGTTAAAGAGATTGTAAAGGCCGTTTATCTTATTTTGACTCTGATACTCTGAACCACTTGAACGTCGACTCTCTTTTCCGCTAGTTGAGGTAGATATCAAGTGATGCCCCACACTCGTACCATATGGTTTGGTGGAAATCGGGGGAGCTAAATATCCTTACTGCTACGATCCCGTATGGCTCTCTGTTGCAACTGGGAACACCATCTCGGCAAAACTTTGTTATAATTTATAACGGCTCGCCCCGTATTCGTCGTATCGCGTTTGCTTGCCGGCTACACTCTCCGTCAGGAAAATTGTGTGCGTTCACTAATTTTCCTAGTTTTCGAAATTAATGACCCTATTATATATCGCTTTTTGCGAACAATAAAAACTTTAATCCTTCCTCAATAAATAAGACAAGAATTAATTTTCTAGCCTTTAAAAATTTGTTTCGTTCCTTCTTTCGCTAGGATTCATCATTGATTTGAAATACTCGAATCCCACAAGAAGAGATTAGATGTATTAAACACGGTCGATCGTTTTATTTCCTTCGTTTTTTTTTTTTTGTCAAGTATTTCCATAGTATTAATATGGTTTTGCACTCAAAAGAGGGAAAAAAAGAAATATGTGAGAAATGAGGAATAGTAGATCGTGTGACAACGTCTGAAGTGAACTTTGCGTCGACAAAATCGCCCGGAGCGCAATGAGAAACCGAACGAAACGATTGTGATTGTCTAGTCGTGAACGCCATGTTTCCCTGTTCTTTTTTATATTACTTCCTCGAAGCTTGATATCACCAAATACACATACAAAGAGATTTCATGCGATGCATTTCGTATGTTTCCAAACTTTATTTTCTATAAGATATTGATAAACTCGGTTCGCTTCTCTATTTTTCCCCGATTATTGCTAAAAACATACTTATACGAGTGTATCTTATCTTCATTTATCGTTTTCTGCCAATAACAAATCTTCATCGTTGTCTCAAATTTTCAATATTGCGTCGTATATAAGAAAAGTTATTTACCGTAATAAACTGTGACATATTAAAAAAAACTAAGTTAAACTTCTTTTTTTATTTTTGAGGAAGGGAAAAAAATTATGGCTTCAAACGTTACGTTAATCTTTTCAATTTTTAAAGTGGCTGCAATACAAAATTCAAGAATAAACATGAATTTAATAGGAAAAATCAAAGCATTTTCCACGTTTTTCACATCAAAGACAATAATTTATTAGCTTAGATTGGAATTCATATATATCAATTTAAAAAAATTAAGAATTAAAAATCTTCTTTTCTACTTTTTCTTGGGTTATTCCAATAGACTTAACGCTAAAATGTTTCTAAAGTGTTCTTAACTTATAGCATACTAACTACCTAATATTATTTTAGAAATATTCAGTTAAAGATGCAAAAAAATCGTTTATTTCAAAATGCCGAAACGAGCTTTTTTGGTTCGGCATTAAAATGACGTTACAATTGATGTTTTTCTGTGATAACTATATTTGAACACAAAGGCAAGAATTGTTTAAATCTTTAAATATTATGTTAATGATTTGAACCATTTCTACTCTGCACATCCTCAATTTCTTGGAAAAAAATTATAATAATTTCTAGGGTCTAAAAATGTTTTCTTTGTTGAAAAAATGTGAAAAATGTCAAAATTTGTGTAAATTATTATTATTTTTAGTACTCGCTCAATGGTCTGTTTATATCTCGGTTTCAATAAAACGTCACAGGGTCAATAATACGCACAGTTATCGTGTTGGAATTCTCATTTGCTCATTAAAATTAAAACCTTTTTTTTCTCCAAAATATAAGTTTTTCGTCAATAAAAAAATTTAATAATGTTCTTTATCGATTAAAAAAAATATACAAAACATGTTCTTATGGCCTATTTCTATTTCTTTAACATTCAAAATTGAGCCCATTCGTTACGTTGATGATATTTATTTCAATATTATGTTGACTCTCCAAAAGGTTAATTTATAGTATTAAATTATTATACTGATTACTTATATGTACATTAAAAATGATATAGTATCACTGGTAAATAGCAAGGTTTATAAATTACACAGGTTGCCCCATTAGAAAGAAAAATATGACGTCATACGAAGAATTTTGAAATTTGAATCAGTCTAAAGATATGTACGAATTTCTTCTGGATACGTCACGTAGCACTTGAGGCCACCTGTGTATTTTATAAACCTTGGGCAAATGGGCCGAAGTCATAAATAGAGAAATTTAATGAGTGGCTATCACTTAAACCCTTTATTGGAGTCCAATCAAAGATTAAATTTAAATTTTGCCAACTTTAGGCAAAAAATAAAATAAAAAACAAAACAATTAAAAAAATAAGAGTCTTTCATCCTGGTTCAAAGAGTTAACAAAAGAAATCCGATTGTAGATAGTAACTTGCAATATCGGTAATAATAATTTCCCACTACCGATTCAAAAACTAACAATAACTGCATGTATTTTTATGACTATTAAAAAACTTTATTTTTGGCCAAAAGATCGGCTAAATTTAAGTCGAATATAGGAAATTTATTTTCCCTTAGATCATAAAGTTGCTAACAAATCTTTTCTATCCAGAGTATCTAATTGTACGGGAAATTTCGAGAATCAGGAAATTTCATTGGGTTAGAACAAAAAGTTATGGAACTTGACGAAAATTTTAAATTCCTTTAAAATTTGATTACTGTGAAAACTAGAAAAGTTAAAGATGTCGTCATAAATAAGCATTATGTATGAAGAAATTTAATATTGAACAATACACCAATTTCAATACACCTACTAGGTGGTCGTTGCAAAATTGGTAGGTTTTGGATTCGATCCTTGTATCGAGCCAATTTTCAATATTCATTGATTACGGATTTTTATCAACCCTAGGCTTTTGATTAAACCTGCAAAATTGTCATTACTTATATCATTGAAATCATCTTATTTCATTTTAATGTTGATTTCAATTAAAATTCATTGCACGCCACTGTTAGCAACACTTTTTTTTTCTTCCGAGGAAATAATAAAACAGTTGTTTGATTCACGGAAGTATAAAAGAATGGAAAATGGAAAGGAAAATGGTTAAAATGCTTCCCGAAGTGCCGAAAATAATCGTAAATATAAAATTGCATGACAGTTTTACATCTAACCTTTTACGGGTCGTGAAGAAAAGCACATAGTAATGATTGCTGTAGCTTGAACATCGCTAGTAAAAGCTTTGTAATATATTGAAAAATAACGTGTATGTCCTCAAATAATCAGCAAGTGAAGCTTTTTTTCATTTTGCGATTTTTAAATTGGGCAAATATTTACTAAATGTTATAGTTATGTTTTGTAAAACTTTCGTAGGAAAAAATTAAGGAAAACATTTTTCTTCGATAGAACGTTTTTCTTGTAGTTCTTTTAGCATAAATTGGAGTGACACTTGAGACACGCGCAGGTGTAATAGACAGAGATTTGGATAATGAATTGTCATTTTAGACTTGCAAATGACAGACAAGTCGCTTAGGTACTCGTAGATGCTCTACTACCGGTACTTTAACTGCTACTTTTTCCTGCCTAACTTTAAATTAAACAAGAGGCTGCCACCTCATAGCATTAGAGTTTCCATAAGTCTTACTTGTAAAATTTTCTTACTTTGATACTCATTAAGAATTTATATTTCCAAAAAAGTTGTCAAGATTTATCTTTATTACATACTATTAGCACAAAGTCTATTTAATGGCTATAAGTAACACAAAGTGTGCAATAAATTTAATTATTCCCTCGTTTCAAGTGACATTTATATCATTTTAATTTACATATCTTCAACACCATTTCCACATCTTTTTTTTGTCGCCAAGAGAAACTTTTGCGCTTATGCTTAAAAATTCTGATTGGAAAATTGCGGGTTCTAAAATAACACATTTCCCATCGGTTATATAAAACAGCTATCACGTACATAAAGAGAAAAGTGCATTTTGCACTTTTCTCTTACCTTTTCCTCAGTCATTCGACACTCAAGTAATCTAAGTAAAACCTGTATCATGTTGACATGAAATTTTATTTTGTTTTACATTTTCCATTCGATTTTCTTGCACATAAAACTAAAATCCCATATTTTAAAAACATTTTCATTTGCGAATGCTTCAGCTTGGTAATGCGATTTTCGGAATTTGTCCATTCGAGCTTTCATTCGAGTATACCGCTATTGTTGTTTTTTTATTATTTTCACGTTTTTACATCGTAAATAACAAAATTAAAGCTATTTCAAGTGAATTAATTTTCAATAGTATTATAAAGCATTTTTAAAATAGTTGCACTCAAATATTTAATATGTGCACGAAAATGTCGTTTATTTTTAATTTAAAATGAAATATTTTGTCAAATATTGAAATTCTAAGCACAATTTTGCTTCAAATAAATGAAAGCTTTGTGTCCTTTAGTGTACTTTATAGAGGTGAATCTAGAAATGTACTATCTCTGAATTATTTAAACCACCAACGTATATACAAATCATATTTGTATGTTATTCATATAAGTTATACCGCATAAAGACAACTAGCAGTGATTTGTTGGAATTTTTGTTACGAATTTAAGGAAAATATTGAAACAATTCTTCGAAAATTAACATCAATTATTATTTCAGGAATTTACCGGGTGAATTATTTAAAAAAAGTCAATCTATTTAAAATGAATTTCTTTAGAATAAAATAAACAAATATGTCCAAAGAAGAATTTTTATATTGTTTTTAATTTACTTAGCTAAATGGCAAAAAGGGAATCTCTATCATTTGAAAATTTTATTATTGGTGAACGGTTGAAAAAAGCAATAATGAAAACTGATGGAAAGTTATTTTTTTCTTATAAACAAAAAAAGTGTGGAAAACCCATGAAATACTAAAGGACAATTTTTTTTTTTATTTATTTGACCAGGATACATAACCAGGAACATACAAAGTATGCACCTATAGAGATGTTACAAAACACCTGTACATGGGCCTGGAAAATATTCTTATTAATTAATATTCATATATATCATATTACCTAAAAAGTTATACCGATATCAAGCATCATTACAAATGAATATTAATTTATAGTATTAAGGTAAAAAATAAACGAGATTCAAATATCAATCGTTGTGATCTACTTAATTATTTTCTTTTTGATAATTTTACTTTTTAAAATTCAAGTCTTTAATGACTGTGGTAGTTTATTATAATATTTAGTTGCTATATATTTTGAGTTTTTTTGAGATAAAATTTTATTTATCTTTGGTTATTGCAAAGGTTTGGTCCAGGCTTTGCCCTTATAATTGTTATATTCATTTTTACAATAACAATAGTAATACCATAGTGACTCTGTAATAAATTTATTGTTAATACCCAGTATGGGTGTATTATCATCTTTATCACTCAAAAATCGAATTAATTTGTTGTGTATTTTGGCCAGTATCTTTGATTACATTCTTATAACTACCACTCAAGCAATAATATCCAAGTTCACAAAACTCTCAAATAATGCATAGTAAATTGTCTTTAAAGTTTTTTATTCATTAAATATTTTTGTTTTAAAGGTAATAAATCGAAAATTTCGAGTCTTATAACTTCTTTGATATGCCTATCTCATCTTATATGACAGTCAAAATTTGACCCTAAATACATACAGCTATTAGCCCTATTAATAATCTTATCGTCAATCTTTAGTGTAAAATTATTTGGTATGCTATCCTTATATGATCCAAAAAATATGTAATTAAATTTCTCTGCATTTATTGTCAAATAGTTATTACGCATTCATTTACCTATTTTACCAAATTGCTCAGTCATTATTGATTGAACTTCAGTCCAAGTTTTACTTGTGCTTTTAATGATGGTATCATCAGCATGGGCAGTTGAATAATTTTCAGGAAGCTTCTTTAACGTATCAATTATATATAAAATGAATAAATATTGAATATATTAAATTAAAATCCTGGTTTTGTTATAAACTCAAAAGCTATTGTATGTATATTACTAGAATTGGACTTAGGTCACTTTCAAAATAAATTGCTCTTATTCTAGAGGAGGAATACTTAAGCGTGAAATTTAAATATTTCGCTACCATTTTTATCTATATACACAAGTGATACAAAACACGAACTTTTAGGTAAATAATGTGTGATTGTATTACTCGTAAAAGCACTCGCAAATGTAACACTAATTGTTACAAAGTTTTTTTTTCTGTAGCAATTTTGTTTAAAACTTGAAATATAATTGAAGTTTAAAGTATATAACTATTTGGAAACTCTACGAAGGAAATCAAAGTGCAAGCTTTAAACCAAAAGCTACCCTCAACTTTAAGATGGCATTCTAACAATTTTTGAACACCTGAAAGTGGTTTTAATATTTTATTGTTAATTTCAATGAAATTGTTAGAATTTTTTTCTCTCCTTTATCCTTATAGGAAAATAGCATTTTTTATTCCCGTTTTGGTTTTACTTGTTTTGTGCCCGGGTGAGAATTTTATCGAACATTTTGTACATCCTAAGAGACTTGTTTAGGGGAAAAGCTAGAAAATCGCTTTGTTTCGAACACAACAACGCACTCACGCATAAAAAATGTTAAGAACGTGATCATTAGAAATACCACATAAAAAATGTTTTATAGACGTTTTTGTCTTTGTCATTTTTTTTCTCTGGCACAGATTAAATGACAACAAAATCAATACGTCCGCCATCAAGCAGTAAATATAGATTAACTTCAGATTTTCTAGGTCAAAGATTTTTAGTGCAGAAAGCTTTCATTTCTAAAAAAAAAAAGAAAGAATAAATGGCCAGGATCATTAGTGCAACCGATGAATTAGTAAATTAGCCAGTTTAGTAACTAATGGTACGATATTGTTGTGTATTGATCAAAATAAAAAGGCAATTTGTTAGTTGATGAATAGTTGAATTTAGGAAAGCGCACGTTGTGCTGTTGTTTGTTTTTTACTCATTGTCTCTTTTCTCTTTTACAGGTGAGTAATTAATGATGTACATATGCGAATGAACGGAACCGTCATCATATCAACGAGTTGTGCTTATCGAACTTCCCAACTCGTTACCGAGGGGGTTGAAAATGTTGCCCCCTTATCGTCGTTACCATGAACGTTCAAATGAACTGCACACATAACGTGGGTTTTTAACGCCATATAGTCAAGCCCATCGCTTTATCCTCTCATACTTTGTCATATTTAAAGCCTCTTGTGGTTTTTATATGACACACTTATTCAGGTAAGTGATGTTGTTAAGGGAAAAGTTTTACAAATTTATATTTTCACGGACACAATAATTGGATTATGTGCATGTAACTAAACTTTTCGCGTTGAAAAATAATTGCATTGTCTTCAATGGTTTTCCAATCAGGAAAAGCTTGACGAATTTTGTTCCCTTAAATTGGTTTCAATTTAAAGATTTTCGGCAACTTTATGGTTTTGTTTAATGTTTTGCTCTCAATAGTTTTAGTTATTTGATTAATTAATGAAATTAAAAGCTTTATCTTTTTGCATTTAAATTATTTTTTGAAAGCTAAGAAAGAGCTTAAGGCTATAGGAATGGCAAATGGGTTCCGGAAAGATGTATGTTGGTGCTTATGAAATACCAAATACCTGGAAGTTTCTGATTTTTACTCAATTATTTTTTGTAAAAAAAAAACAGATAATTGAAGGAAGTTTATTCATATAATTAAGAAATAGTGTATAAAACTCATGAAATACTGAAATAAATTTGAGAAGGAAGGGAAAAAAACTCCGTTCTTCTCGGGGGAAAAAAACTATTTACAAAAGCTTGCAATTATTGGAAGCTTAGTTTCGCCTAAAATAACTTGTTTTCATTTCAAGCAATTATTAGTAATATATGTGTTTCATAAAACGTTAGACATGTATCCTTTTTTTTCTAAATTTAAACCATTGATCTAAAATTTTAATGCCTTTTTTATAAAATTCTAATAACTTATAGTTTTATGAAATTTATACAAATTTTAACCATTTTGAACTTTAGTACCACTTTAAAAATATATTATTTTTCGTTTTGATGTAGCTAAATTTCTGTATAATATGTACCTACATTGTCTATGGCATTAACTGTGAGAGGGGCTTTGTGAAAATTTCAATAGTCCAAACAAATTAGCATCTTTAATCTTTGCCATCTCATTGGCTAATGGCCTCTTGAATCGCACTTCGTATGCTGGTCATAAAATATTAGTGCATTGCTTAATTTTTTTATACTTTACTTATTCTAATTAAATTTGATTTGATTAAAATCAAGAAATGATTCAAGTGATAATTGTAATATCAATTGTATAATCAAGATGTTAAATTCAGAAATTTTAATGCCAACAGAGTTGATTTCCATTCAATAAATAGTCAATTGGGGTTTTTGTGAAAAAAATATGTGATCTAGATTAATTGAGATAAGAATCAGAAAGTTTCAAGATCTTAATATTTTATAAAACCTACAATCTTGCAAATTATCATTAAAAAAAAATTTCAGAACCAATTCACTATTTTCATATTCCTGTACTCTACAGAAATTACGTGAACTAATAAGAGGTGTACTATAACGTCTACTTAAATCGTCTACCTTGACCTGTTTACCTTGTGTTCTGTAATGATTATTTTTCTAAAGCCGTGATTTTTTAAACCTTGATGATTTTCACACGAAGTTATCTGAAAACGCATATAATTAATCTTGAAAAAATTAAAGTTATTGATTGAGCTTTTTTCATGACCATTTTTCAGTGGTTCTAGAGCTTTTAAAAATTCGTAAAGCATGTTTGAAAACAATGTTTTCAAATTTATTTTTATATTAGATTTTGAGTGAGTAACTTTAATCTAAATTCAATCTTTAAATAAAGAACGAGAATAAATTCCTCAGTTCAAACGGGAAAAGACTTGCGACTGCAATCGAATTTTTGCCGTCGTTGTATATCATTCAACAAAACAGGATATTAATAACACTGCCACGTTCCAAGTTATTTCACGAATTTTTTTCGCCACTGTACAGCAGCACAAATTGACTATCACAAAAGTTATCGACGGACTCATAGTTCTCTGTTGAAAAGAATAAGTAACAGAAGGGTGGTAATGATTTCTAACCACTATGCTTATCGCTCACGTTTCATTCTCATCAGCAGACTTATTGCTTTTCTTGTTTACTCCGTTATCATCAAGGCTTCAGAAAAACTTGAAAATGTTTGTGATTTAATGAAAAAAAAATGTATTTCAAGTCAATTTATTGGAAGTTGTTTTAAGCAAAAATTCAGGTCATTTAATGCGGTTATTTTGGGGTTTTAGCAAAAGTTCTTATGTGATGAAAAAGTAATTTCAATTTGCTTGGTTCATCTCCAGTGTCAAACAAAGTTGAAAACAAAACCGCACTCAAGGGATGGTACACTTACTTGCAAATATTGTATCAAACTCATACCACAAATTCCCTTCAGAATCTAACCGCCACTTCACTGAAAATATTACATTTGAAGACTTAAGTTTTGGTCAAAATAAATTAGGAGAAGCAATTTTTCTGATGCCTTGAACTTGATAGTAAAACATGATCTATGAGTAACGCGAGGAAATTTAAAAAAGAAATGCTCACATGACCTTAGATGTCAAGTTTGAAAAATGGGTTAAATATCGACTTGAATATGTAAATTGTAAGTTCAATACATCTAATATAAAATGTGAAAGGATATTATATCGATCTGACAAAAAAAAGCGCGGAGATTTATCTCACACGCATTAGACACTCGTCTTTTCCGTTTCTTATTTATACTTTATAAGAAAGAAACGCATGTATGGGGAATTTTGTCCATTTTCACATTCGGTTAACCTTTTTTCTCATATACATATACGCATAGGAGTATGTACGACGGATACACTGTCTTTCACATCCGCTTTGTAAGGTTTAAAGCTTAGCATTTACATGCCAAAAAGTATCAATATCAAGATAGTATTCGCTGCGAAAAGAGGGATTTCCAAGCTATTTGCTCTGATGTGAAAATTCCTTCATTCTCGCCTGAAAATTCACCTACTGTTTGATCCCGCTGAATACAATGATGCTATCGGAGTTGGTTATTTTTATCTTGAAGAATTCTTTTTTGCACGATGCTAATTCATAAAATTTTTTGATAGACATAATACATCTTGGAGTTATTATTATTAAAATTAATTGTACTACAGCTAATTTTGAAATGTTGGCTTAAACGATTCTATGATAGTTGCTCCCTAGAATATTCTTTACATGAAAATTGCTCACAAAAATTTGCGTACAAACATAAGTGCTGACACGAAAGTTGCCCACATAGAAAATTCCTCTCACAAAAATTAACACACAATGATGTAACGAAATAACAACAATGATTACTGTTATTTCGCTCTTATTTTTAAACTTCATTTTGGCTCGTTTCTCCCAAGGTTTATAAAATACACAGGTGGTCTCATGGGCTACGTGACGTATCCAAAAGAAATTCGTAAATATCTTCAAACTGATTCAAATTTCAAAATTCTTCGTATGACGTCATTTTTTTTCTAATGGGGCAACCTGTGTAATTTATAAACCTTGCGTTTCTTCTACCAATGGAAAATAAAGCGACACTAGCGCTCATAGTGAGACGCCCGGTACTACTATTTTCGACTTTGACCCTGGTTTCGGCCAAAAAACTAGTTTTGGTCGGACTATTAATTTATCATTTAATTAATTGAAATTTCATTATTTGTATGGAGAACTGACCAAAAGGCGGAACTTAAAGGCATGGCTATGTATTGTGTGCAAGCAAAGAATTGCCCATAAGTTTACATTGGGTTTGTATTATTATTTAAATTTATTTTTATTTCATAACATAAACTTCCGACTAGATTGAATCTAATCCTGATCAGAAAAATGTTATTTACGCAGAAAATAGTCTTAAAGCTTGACATTTACTTAAATAAATGTAATTAATTCATGGATTTTAATGCGTTTTTTTTTTCTTATAAAAGAAACTCACGAAATTCATGGTTCAGTTTCAAAAGTAGGAAAAAAACTTGCTTTCTATCCGAACAAATTTTTGACGTTAACAAAATTACTAGACTTGGGGTAAAGCAAGAAAACTTATTTCACATTTTCATGTGATTTACTACCATAACCGTTCATAGCACAGTAAACTTTGCTTATTTATACAAGAATTTAATAATAAGTTATTTCATTTAAAAATTTGTATTTGATTTTTAACTTAATTATTGTTAAGTAACTTCTTGATATAGTTGTTTATAAAAGGGCTCACCAAAACTAGTACTTTTTTTGACCTTTAGACGAATAATTGCAGTTTTTTAATTTTTTGATAATTCAATTTCAATATCGTTATACGAACAATAATGTTATAACATTTATTATGAAACAATAAATAATTAAATTTTAAATATTTATCTTCTTGTGGGTAATCTCCATTTGAGGATAAATCATTGAGCATTAATTTTTGTATGAAAAATTTTTTATGTGAGTTAATTTCCATGTGTGCAACTTTCGTGTAACCAAAAATGCCAGTGAGTAACTTTCTATGGACAAATTTCGTGTGAGGATTTTTTTAGTGAGCAAATGTCTGGTCACTGGCTTAAGTACTATGAAATTAGAAAATATATACTAAAAAAATATCAAAATTCTTTGGATTTTTACAGAAAATATGTACCTACCTTTATTGTAAAATTTGAATTTTGAACATTGGATTAAGAGTATTATCTTAATCATTTTAAAAAAGAAAATTTTATAATTAATTATTCTTTGCCATTTTTTGTTTAAGGAAAAATTATCGAGAGTTTTTCCGTTAAATTTTCACTAAAGTTCCAGTTAATTGTAAATGGATGTTATAGCTTAATAGTTTCTTCATATTTTTCACAAATTATGTTATTTGTAATGAAAGCAAGTGTTGTTTTTTAGGGAAATTAGTCAAGTGTTGGTTGGTGCTCAAAAAAAAAGGAGCTTTATTTGGAGAGTAATTGAATTTTAAGTTTAATGCCCAAACGATTTATTGCGACTTAAAAGATTGAAACTTAGTTGGCACTGTAACCAAAATGAGAAATTCGTTTGGTTTGAGTTGGTGGAAACGTGAGATTTGTATTCTATGAATGTTGTGACTTTTACATTTACTCATGCCGATGAGCTTTTACTATTTACTGCTAGACTTCCTACGTGTTCGAAGAGCTTGCCGACGTTTAAGTTTACTGATTTCATGGTTTACGTAAGCTTAATGTTTGTTTTTTAAATATTTTTTTTCCTCCTAGCCGAAAGGAATTCATTTGGAGGAATTATGTATACGGTATATTTATAGAATTCAATTGAATATTTTGGTGTCTCAGATGGAGCTTTGTATCAACGCGTGTGTATGTGCACTTCAGTTCAGCATACAATAGAAGCAAATACAGTTTCTTATCTTATATGCCGATGTATTCTGCAAAAGTTTCGCAATATCGAAAAGAGAGGTGCATGTCGGTGCACTAGACTAGAGATCAGTAAATGGGGAATAGGGAAACGCGGAATGGGACGACTATGCGAATGTGAGTTTTGTTACGTCCTTATTGAAAGCCGTGTGTGCACCATCATGTACACATGCTTTTGTACCGAGCCATCAGGCACTTTACGCCAACTGAAAAATATTACATAATACTTACACACAAACTCCGTCAGAAGAAACTTTGTTTCGAATTCGATAAGTTTCTTTTTATTTTTCCAGTTCCTTCAAAACTCCCTTCTTATTGAATTAAACTTCTTCCACATACATTTCCCGATTTTCCTCAGCGATTTTATTCCATAGTCATTGGAAAAGTAAAAAGTCTACGTTATCTTAAACAAATCCATCTTCTATTTGAAAATGTATTGCGCTTTTTTTTTCGTCCAAATGTTTGTTGGGAAAAAATGGTGATTTAATATTTATCGCACAATTTCGACAAGCCAAGCTCTAGAAAATCGGATCTATAATAATTCTTGGCGAACGAAAACTATCTGAGAAATGGCGGTTTTCAGGTAGAATGTTTTACACTTACTGATCTCGTTACTATTGGTTGATCGGTTCCATTGTGAAGGTGTTATCATCTCCACAAAATCACCATGACTGAGGGGTTGTATTCAACGCCGGTAATCGACGGTATTCATCAAGTATTGTGGCTGTCGACGTGGCAAAGGTTACCCATCACGTTTATAGTAATACATTTTATCGGAATTCTCATTTTTTTATTTCAATATAAGAAATTGGAAAACTCGAAAATAGAAAGTATGTCTAACTTTGCCAGAAAATGTCAGCGATATCAATTACCGATAAGAAATTGAAAAATTTGCTGCAATCAATAAAGAAGTTTAAAGTATTTTTTCACCTAATTATTATGGTTGGGAAAAGTTTCCGAATTACCTTTGGTAAGTCAAATAGAAAAGCGGCAAGGCTATAATTGCCGTTTGATAGCAACAAAGTTCTACCGCATTGGACGCAAAGTTTACAGGTCTTGTTGAGTTATAAATAGCATGTCATCCCTCATACCCGTTCTACGAAAAGATTGGCACAACCCTTAAATCTGGCCACAGGCTACGTCACAGTGGGCATCACAGAGACGTTTTGTTGAAGTGAGAAAGCTTTGACCGGACAACGGCAGGAAATGTACTAATATCCTGTGAGCTGATTTCTTGATTGTCCTGTCTACTAGTAGACTGAATCTTGTTTACCATTTGCAACGCTGAATTTTCCATGCACATTTTTGATAAACTCGTCCTACAAAAATCATTTAACATGTCAGTTTTTCCTAGTTGGACGTTCAGGCGACAGTTGAATTTTCTGGAATTAAATCAATTTTAAATTTTAATCATCTCCTAAAACGGGAAGGAAAAAAGCGAAGCAGTGGAGGTTTATTGGGTGAAGTCTTTTATCCACGTTAGTCATATATGTGAGAATTTTTGTATCGATGTGTAGTGTGAGACAATATTCATTCGAAATTCCAAGCAGATATTGCAAGTTGCGGTGATATCGACATTTCGATTTAAAAAAATCAGGTTTCCGCTCCAAGTCAGTTCTACTACATCGAACATTTCACATAGAAGCGAGCAAGCTTCCTACAACAAAACCAACCCCCATCTCATCCCCCAAGTAACTAAAAACGGACGCCAGCTTTCCAATACAAACATGTCACACACTTAGAGAATTTCCAACTTTTATATATTTTTTTCTCTCTGTCTATAATCTCGCCAATAGGAACTTATACGTTTTGATGTGAAGTGTGGATTATTTTTTCCCCTTTTTTCTTCTTTTCTTGTTCATTTATTGTGCCTATATGTCCATGTTAGAGTGACGGTTATGGGAGACAGAACGAAGCGATCGCTTTCACTACGCTCGTTTGAGTTTAAATCAATCTCATAAATGTGTCAGCTTTAATAATGTTTGATCAACGCTAATTCAATGTTTTTAATTCAAATTTAATCTAGAAAAACAATATTTTCATTAGTTTTTTTTTTCATATATTCTATACGAACGACGCGACGTTTCCTCAATACGTGGATGGTATGAAAAATTTGGTCATGGCATCGAATTGAAAAGTTCAATTTTTGAATATTTGTCTTTTGAATATGAAAACGGTGTCATGCTGTTTGCCAGATGATTGAACACCATGAATGAAATATGATGTTAATATAACCATAGTCTCGTTTGGCGTACGCCCTTTCATATTTCCATATCTCCGTTTCTCCACTTTGAAACTTTTAACAAAATAAACGAAATCGATTCAATTAATATAGCAAATGTTGACTTTAAACATTAAGAATAATACGTTTGTAGATCACAAAATATATAGTTCAACGTTTTTTAAATTCCTTTTTCTTACATTGCAAAAGGTAAGAAAGCATTGCAATCTGAAAAATTTTGAAGTCTAAATGTTTTTAAATATTCATTTACGTTACTCATGTTACTCATGAAGTTCCAAAACGATAAACTTTAGAATGTAAAAAAATTGTATTTAAACTTAAAATAGCATCTAGGACTTCAGCTTGCTTTTTCTTCTTCTGATGCCTCTTCACGTTCATAGTCATACTATCTCATTTCTATACATATGTAGAGTTGTGCTTTTTACGGAAAAAATACAGTTTTTTTAAATTGATAAAATATTCAATGGACTAGGAACAAAAATAGTCAGTTAAAACTTTATTTATTACTAAGGACGTTTTGGCTCCTTTATTGAGCCTTCTTCAGGCGTTCGTAAAAAATCGTTTTAACTTAGTTAATAACTATCGTTGTCATAATTCATTTTTGTAGACACGGTATGGTTGGTAAAAGCAATAATAAAACTTCCAAGACATATAAAAATTTTGATAAAAAATAAATCATTTTTCTTATTAACAAAATTCTAATTATTAACAAAGTTAAAACTATTTTTTATGAACACCTGAGGAAGGCTCAATAAAGGAGCCGAAACGTCGAATGTAATAGTTTTAACCGATTATTTTTGATCCTAGTCCTCTAAAAATTTTATCAATCTATTATCCTCGAGGATCTGAAATTTTATAATAATAGTTTTTTTACTTAAAAAGTACATTAGAACGGAATCCATGCATCTCAGTATATGTCGGAAGGACCGCAAACGTCTAGAAAAAGAGCCGCATGCGGCTATCGAGCCGCTCCTACCGACCTTTGCATTAGAGTTTAATGTACTTCTAATAAGCAAAGCCTAAGGGAATATTCCTCCTTACACCTACTTTTATTCCACTTAGAAATTTTCATATTACCAAAAGCCTATACTTTATCCACCGATCTTGATTAACTGTTTTGTTTGTACCTAGAAAAAACACTCTAATCTACCTTGCGTAATTATGGAATGGTAATCTATAACTTTTCAAGTATTAAAATTTATTATTTTTTCCCTATTACTATGTGCTTAATTGTCTAAATACATAGAAAATTAATGATGGTTATACCTTAATATTCAATTCGTTGTATTTTTCTTAGAAAATCGTATTCCATAACTGAAATATTTATGTATGAAACATTTAATGTTTTTCTGAAAAAGTAATTTACAAGAAATCCCGAAGGAAGCTGATTATAATGTGGGAGGATTTTTTTTTTGTCGGTAAATAAGAAGCCCTTGATCTTCCTTCTTCTTTGACTTTTTCACTTATTCCTTTAATTGGACCTTGAATAATGAGCTGGATCTGAAGATATTTTTTGTAATATATAACGTAGCCGAAAAACCACAATATTTGTCTTCATTCCCCTTGAACTTTACTAAAATGTTATTGTTTTCTTAATGTCATTTTTTTCGGTTTTCCGCCTGACAATCGATGAATTCTTCCCTTCAGTATCATCTTTTTCTAAAAGAGGTTCTTTAAATTTGGATAGTTAATTCCCCTTTCTAAAAAGTCCAGGATTTCGATTCATCTTCATTCTTTTTTCTTGGGTCTTTCCTGCTTCCTTTCTACATCAATTATGAATTATTTTTCCATGAGAATATGGCTTATCCAGAAATTTTTTTTTTTATTACTACATTGATAGTAAATCTTAATTCATCGCCTCTTCTGAATGTATCCATTTTTGTAACTCGATTCATACATTAGTTTTCTCCATAAATCTCTTTTTTAATTTCTTAAGATCTTGATTTGGAATCCATTTAATGTTCAATTCCATAAGTATCATAGCATTTTAGTTAATGTTTACCAGAGAAAAAAAATTATTTCAAATTTGGTATATGATTTTTTTTTTTTTTTTGAACAATACAGAAAAATTTGTTGCAATATTGTATAAAATTTATAATCTTATACAAGGAAATGGCATACGTATTAAGTGGTTAAGTTATTTTTTTTTTTATATTGAACAGGATGGCACATCTCTTTACTTCTAAATAAATCGATTAAGCAACAAAGAGTGGCTATGAAACCTCGAAAACATTTTGGTTAAAACTTTTAAAAATTCCATTACAAATCGTAAACACCAATTGCTGTAAAAGTTTTGCGCTTCTTGGTGTGAAAAGTTCAAACATTTACCGAGGTGTTCGGTACCTCTTTCAACTGTCAAACTTGCGTTACATTATTTTATTTTATAATGAAAAATGTAAGCTGAAAAAATTCTCCGTTCAATATAATTTGGCCTTATAAAAGGCTTGCGGAAAACTTTGTGAAAAACTTAGTGAGAAAAAAAAAACGAAAGTCTGTGTTATATCGAAAAAATGTGTTATATTTAAAAATACAGATTCGTTTTTCGAGATTTTAGTTCACATTACTAGTGAAGGAAACTAAATTGCGTTTTTTGTCAACATAATACGTAGAAAATTCAATGTTTAATGTTGAGTTTTTCTTTTCTTCCTTGTATTTTTTTATCTTTCTGCATAAATTACGAATTCTTTTGTTGCATGTATGCGCAATATATTTTTTCCCCGTGCGGATGGTATTAAGGTACATAATATCTTGAATCATCTTAAGTATCACATTTGTTTCATATTCATTGATATTAAAATTTTAATAATAATAACTTTCATATCGTATTATATTTCTACATTTCATTTTGTTCGTTTAATGTTCGTTGTTTCGCTGCAGGCTTCTAATGTTTTGTGAGAAATAAAGCAATGCTGCCTTTACAAAACAAAAAAAAAAGTAAATCAAAGTTATAAAAAACTTGTTATAAATATAAACACATCCTCTCTTTAAGCGCTGTTTAAATACAGCGAGCTTATAAAGCACACGCCCCATATTTGAAAGCTGCTGGTGACAGCAGTGCATCTCATATCCTGAAGCGGTCTGAATACCTGTCCGACATTTTGACATTAAGTGGATTTTACATTTTTTTACAAATATTTTTATTCAATTTTCATTCGAATCAAATTGGATTTGCTAGTTTATGAAAATATTTTGTTACAGCTTACATTTCCTTGATTCCATCTCATGCCGTATTTTCCTTATTTTTTATTTCGAATTTAATTATTTTTCGTGTTAATTTTTTCTTTCGGTTTTTAAGCATTTTTACTCTACAATCTTAACCAGATTTATTTCTTGCTTGACTGTCCTGATTTGTTGACTGTGGAAATTATAAACATTGAAAGCTTTAAAGTCTACAACTAATATTGGTGACCTTATAAAAATATATGTACATCGATAACTTTTAAATCGACGCAAAAATGAAAGTACCCAATTTTAGGCGTATATTTTTTTATATATTGCTTCGCAAAACTTTGTACATAGTAGTCGGATTTTGATGAATAGGGGATGATTGATTGCTTTCGCACTGAAATTTGATAAAAATCCATTATCTTTGTTCTACAAGTATGGCGATTTGGAAAAATATTTACGCAGTAGTTTTAAGACCATTTGAGCTTTCAAATAATAACTAGAAACTGTCTACTACACTTCCTTCGCACACTACCTTCGCATAAAATGAGTTTAAACAACTTTTTGGTAAAGGAATTTTGATATTTTATCCAAATTTTCTATTTTAACCCTTTTTTCAAACTAAAATACGAAATTAAATACAGAAAACAACCTGTATTGGACTAACGAATATTTTGAGTAGATTCTTATTAAATTTTGCCTTCATTTTAAATTTGTTTAGATAAATTGATTAACTATCATTTTAATTATTTTGCCATCAATGAAGGTATTCTTTGAATTAAATATTTTTTGGCAAAAAGTTTTAAGAATTGCGCATACAGAAAAAAAAACGCCTAATTGCTTTTTTTCATTACCTTTGAAAATAAAAAAAATATATTTTTATAAACACGCAAGAAACTGTCAGCTTTTACACAAATTTTACACTTGTTAAAATTTCCTTCTTTTCATTAAGCCCTACAATTCGTTTTAGTCTTAAATTTATTGTACTGTATTTGTAAAAGAAACTTCATTTTGATTAACATGTGTGATATTTTTAACTTTAGTGGTTAACAGTAATTCCCTAATATAATATTATACTATATAAAATAATAATATTTTTGTAATGTAATTTAACAATGTAATCTATGAACATAAATTGGAACAAAAGCTCAAACAAATGTATTATTGATGTTTTTTCCAGATACGTATTTCAATTGCCAAACAATCATTCTTAGTGGTCAACTACTATATCATGAGTCACATGATAACTACTTGATGACCACTGAGGAAGATTGCTTGGCAATCGAAGGACGTATCTAGGAATACGTCAATAATACAATTGTTTGAGCTTTTATTCAAATTTTTGTTAAATTTCGTGAATTATATTTCATAAATATAACCTCAATATTGTTTGTATATTGTATAAAGTAGTTATTGTATGCATGGTTTGTTTTCCGAAAAAAAATTTAAAGGAAAATAACCGACACTGAAAAAGCGAAAAATAATAGATGATAAGCTTTAAGTTATCAGGTATTTCCTTATTGTATTGTTTTGAATAATTTTTTAATACTTTAATCAACGTTTTTGTGATCATCTTTGTTTCTATTTTTATAGATTTTTACCAAAGCTTGACTATTTTGTACTTTTGCCAAATAGTTATTTAATAATCATGATGTTAGAAATGAAATTATGGAATAAAATAAATGTTTATTTTATTTTTTTCCAAAATTTTCTCCTTTGGCATTTCTCTAATATTTAATACAATGCACACCCGTTTTATAATTCGATTAAAATCGTAATTGTCTTGTTAAGTGTAAAAAAGGTTTAATAAAGTAAAATTACCATTTGTCAGGGAAAGCGACAGCTAATCACGTAAGAATATTTATTCGAACCCATTTTTGCGTACACTCCACTATCATCGGTCTGATCTCATTCACGCTTCTAAAAAGCGTCATTGTCAATGTCCGTCTATAAATTATATTAATCAAGTTAATATATTGAAAATGTTAATTAAAATTTCTTTGTTTTACGGCGCAAATAGCATTTTTATGATTTCAACATTGCGTTTTCGTTCAAAATCGCATGCAAATTTTCAATTTATTGTTCCAACATCGATTTGCATTGGCGCGAAAAACGAGTGCTACATTATTATCTTGATTTGGAAGCTAAATGGATAGAACCGGATCCTCTTAAACTGGGATGATAATGCGTGTACAAGATGTGTTAAAACATAGCGACATAAAGAGTAGTTAAGCCAAGCGTCACCCCTTATTCACGAAAATTCAACCCCTAAAACAAAGTTTTCAAATTGTGCTATCGCTAGAGAGCTCTTCTCTTCCCTTGCATTTACATACATATGTGTCTATTTTGTACAATACAATATTATAATGTTATTCACATTACATATTATATTGTAAATTACCACTTAATCCAGCGAATAATTACTTGTTACGCATGCGTCAACTGAAAGTAATATTCATTTGCAATGGAAGAAAGCTTTATCTTGTAGCAGGGTGGCAATAACAATAATAATATTCTAATGTAGATATAATTTCAAATGAACGCTAGAAAATTTCCATTTTGTACGTATACAGATAAAGCGACGAGTCTGCAAACAAGCATTTCAGTAAATATAATCAAATCTATTAAGAAACTAAGTATATAATAAAGCTTTAAACAAACCATGCATTTGTCATAACCAATTGTTTGGAAGAATACAAACCTCACAATTGAATTCAATTATTTATAAGCAGGTTGAATTTCGATTGAACGTATTTATAATTTTGAATTATTTTATCGAAATTAAACGTTTATAATACATATCACAAACATTACCAGATGTTTATAATGTGGTGTGGATGATAACAAGATAGAAGAGACATGAACATAAGATAAACACTAACCGAGCTTGATGCTGTCGCCTGTATGAGTACTGTAGAACGAATTTAACGATTACGTTTATGATTCAACAGAATTTGCAATTAACAACAAGATGTTGGGTTATAATGGTCCTGGTATGTGTTACATTGCATCAAGTCATGAAGCGAATGTTAACTTGGCGATCGACTATAGCCATCCGGGTGGGCAGTGCTACTTCTAATTTATATATATTGAGGCACACCTCTATATTCATATTTATACGTTTACAGTTGTTCACTGGTCACACCAAAAGCCATAACATAATACTCGCCATTAAGTCTGATTACTTACAGTTGATTCCAAAAGCAATAATATTATTGACTTCGCTCCACTTGTCTTTAATTGTCATTTCAGTACTTAACGATTGTACTTAAATGGATATACAATCTTAGTCGAATATAATCCTCAATAAATGTATAGTATTATTGTATTTATTATTTAAACGTCCATTATTCCCGGAAATAGCATGTCTACTATTTCTGACCTTTCCATTCCCAACTTCAAACACATTGACTTATCATTCCTTGAATTTATTGAAATTTTTCCTCATACACTCGCCAAAGCCGGTGAATTCTTCGAAAAGCATTAGTTATTTATAACCCTGATTTCTAATTTAATATAGATAAGAGATATGATGTAATTAGCTTTCAGCCAATTTGTCAGGGTGGCGGGTGGGTTTGTTGCCATGTGGAGATGTGGCCAATGTAATATTGTATTGATTGAGCAAGATTGACAATTATGTTAATAACGGCTTTGTTATTTGAAAACGTCGCCATTTTTCCTATTTTCACGCGATATCGATGTTGCGTTGAAACAAAAACGAACGGCCAATGATCCTTAACTGTTGACATTATATGACGGGGGCGATAAAGTTACCAGGACTAACGCTATACGATATCGTTGTGTCGTTAGCATTTATTAAGCTTACTCCTAAGGAAAATTGCTATTATGGGGAAGCTAACTTTATTTTTGCTATAATAAAGTTTCTCTGCTTTAACGATTGGTTCGTGTAATCATTTTAATCTTGACTTTTCCATTTGGTAAACTTTTATTTTTTTTTCTTTTTGATACTTCCTATTATATTGGCAACAGGAAAGTTTTTTTAGGTATTTGAAGAAAAGGAAATATTTCGCACATTAGTTTTTATGAAAATACGAGTGTGATACTTTGATTCCACTAAAAAAAGCTTATTATAATATTTACTATTAATGATAGTAAAGATAAATTTATTTTTCGCATTTTTTTTATTTTTATGATTATTTCTTCATTAGGTTTTTGATTTTCGATTTGAAAAATATTTTTTTAAATGTAGACTATCCAAAAAAACCTAGAGCCGTTTTTTACGTGAAAATACCAAGAAAAAAGAGCTTTTTAAATTAATAAAAGGAGAATATTTGCCTATGTAATGGTTTTATATTTAAAACTTGCATTTATATTAGCCATGGTAGATTTGCCTATAAAAAATTAAACCACTTTGTTTAGATTTATTGCCAACTTTATACGTTAACGTAATCTTTTATAATAAATAAATAAATAAGGAAAGTTATCAAAAAACAATGAAAAATTGCTCGATACGAGGATCGAATTCAGTACCTACTAGTTTTGGAGCCACTATCTTGACCACTTGGTCACCAGAAGGCATTATTATATATTAATTAATAATTTGATATATTGTACGTTTTTCATATATATTACAGTTTAATGAATTGAAATCATATGGATGACTAAAAAAAGCACTCTACTTCATTTTTAATTGCCACCACTATAATGTCAAGGATCAAGTCTTGAAGCATGATTTTAAGCTCATAAAGTAAGTGGTGTAAGCTTTTCCTTGGAAATTTCATTTAAATAAGTGATTATTATTTCCAATATGCAAAAAGCATTAATTTTCTAAATATTGTCAAATTATTTATGATCAAAATTTTTGTTAAACCTTCCTAGTGCAACTAGCTACTTCTAGTTGTTTATATTTGGTGCATTAATTGAAGCTTATTTATATGGCAATAATTATAAATAATGTTTTGGAAATTGTAGTAAAAGTTACATTAAATGGTTAATTAGATTTCAAAAATTATTTCTGAGAAAGAGATTACAGTAATCACATTGCAGCTATGAGCCAAGCTTCCCTTCTTTCGTCTCCCATAGTTAATAGAAAAAGACCAAAAATTACTAACTACTATGAGTTAATATGACAATGCTGGTGAAGAAAGTTTAAACATTTTATTTAGGTTTATTTTAATAATATTGTAAACAAAAACTGATTTTACGAAAAAACTCTAAATTGGTCATTTAAAACGATTTAATCTACTGTATTTATTGCGAATGTAATTAGCTTTTTTTTAACTGTTATTTACCTTTATTACTACTAAGGACCTTACCGAGGGAAGATATATATCCGTAAGTCGATACGAGATTCGAACTCAACACCTTAATTAAGGCAAAAAATATGTAATATTTTCATTAAATGGAAAATTTTCTTTGGACTATTCAATCGATGTTTGCTAAAATCAAAGCTCAATGTTAAAACCAAAATTCAATTTAATAGTTGTCTGAAGAAACCTTAAATTTCCTCCTTGAAAGCACCAAATTCTTTGAGAAAAGTAAAATGATAAGATAGTTTTTCATTGCAGCAGTAACTAAAGACTTTATTTTCCGAGATTTGAAAGTGACATATATTACTATGCAGATATTATCTTTTTCCTGAAAAATGCGATAAAGTTTTTTATAATATCCTTGCATCGAAAATTTTCTCTTTACTCTTTTGATGTTATATGTAGTAGCAAATTCATTAATTTTCAAGTAAAAAAATGCAACTTTGATAGAGCTTTTACACAATAGCATGCATCTTGAGAAAGCTATTGAAATGAATATTGATTGACGTGGAAAAGGAGATTATCTAAGTAACGTATTTTTTTTGTGAATTACATCGGAACCATTTTAGTTTTGGTTTAATTTTTTTTTTTTTCAATAAAATTATTTGGTGTTAACAAAAAATAAAATTCAACAAAGTATTTTACGTCAATACGTAAATACAAAATATTTTAAGTCTTTAAGATCCTTTTCTTTAGGTTGTTGCTTTTTTTTAATTGAACATGAAAAAAAACATTCTACTTTATCGTAAATGAAACTTAATTTCATTGCAAAACGGTAAATTTAACTTGAAAAAGCTTTAAAGAGATCTTAATGTATAATACACATCAAGTGTTTCATTATTGTCGTGTAAATATTATTCTTGATTCGCAATCAAAAGTTCTTTCAGTGTTACTGTTACAATTGAGTGGGTGTGTTACACTCATCCAATTTACCCTCACTTTTGATTTCATTGTCGCTTTTTTTCCCGTATATTTATAAATATTCCCGACTAACTACAAAATTCGTTTAAAGCTCAATTTACGAATTTTTTGGCTATTTATATTTACAGTTGAAATAAGTACTTTTTAATGTTTTGTTCGTGTTTAGAATTTGTTCTTGTTGAATTTTATATATTTTCTTAAAAGCAAATGTTGGTAAATTCATCGACGATAATTTGTTACCTTACCTTAACACTTAATTTACGATAGTATTATAAGGTCGATATCAAAAGTGCCAAGGTCGTAACTCAACGCGTGTCTTTAATCGATTTCGTTTACTCTCCAGATACTGGGAGAGTCTTTCATATATCACATTAAATCCATCATGTAAATTATCCTGACAATTTTTTTTTTTTAGAAACCTAGTTTTAATTTTTAAGACTGTCTAGATATTTTTTTTCTTCTTTCTTTTGTATCTTTGGAGTAAATAAAATTAGAACGATATTTACATATTCCATTAGAATGATAAAATCAGATAAAAAGCGTGAGCTTTGAGAGTAAAATGTGTGTAAAGGACTAGTTGATGGTCTTTGTACAGGCGTGGAATAGTTTTCAAGTTGTTTCGTTGAACAAATCTAGCTTTTTATGTGGTAAATAAAAAGGTTTTGTCGTAAGTTCATCTCTGTTTTCCAACTTTTTCAAAGAGGTGTTCGAGTGTTAGGTCTTTTATAAAAGAAGAGTGTTCACATAATGCGATAGGCGTTCGCTACTGTTCGTGTTTCATATTATCTGTGATAATTTCTCATGAAAACAATGTGGACGACATGACAACTAAGTGTGGGTGGTTAGGTACTAATGTCACTAAGGGGTGAAATCACACAATCGTTTGTACACTTACACATTGTAGTAGCTGAACGAACTAACTGCAATAATTTCAATATCATTTGTCAATGTCCTGCATTGTAAAACGAACAATTTTTTTCCTCAAACACACGCAATTTGAATTAATTCAATCTTCTCAATCTTTAATTAGTTTTCTCGATGCAGCTTAACTTTTTCCATTTGTTCTGTAACACGATCTCACTGTTTCACCAATCGAAAAGTTATTAATAGGAAATTATTTTTCATCTGGAACAAATCTGATATGAAATTTATCTTAGAAAAAAAGTATAATGTTACGCATCAGGGGTGAGTTTTTGGTAAAGTTTATAAGAGTGATAAAGGGAGCAAATGTGTACCGTAGAGTAGTAGTCGTGGAGCCAAGTCAGACTAATGCTTTTTATATACGATGTCAGAGTTTCTCTATATCACGGAGATTGATAGTGACTGTAACGACGCTCCATTAGTTATTCTTTTAATTGACATTGTTCGCAAATATGTCAAGCTTAGGATTGTGTGCCTACTAAATGAAATCCAAATGGACCGTTCTCATATCAGACAAATTTTATTTCCACGTTTAAATCATGCAACCCTCCGTGTGTGACTTATGTGTTCTACCTATTGTCAAAACCCTCTGGTCACTGTGAAATACTTATTTGCCAGTAGACAGTGGAGAATAGTTTTTTTATAAATGGTTTTTTTTGTTGAGTTGAGATCATTTTTTTCTTACATTTCTTAATCTGCGTATCTTTTTCTTGCTACAATTTTTTGTGGGGAAGGCCTTTGTCTTAAAGAAAGGTTGTCATTTCTAATCTTTCAATAAATTGAATTATTTAATGTCTGGAGTCTCAAATAAATTGAATTAAAAATGAAGAATAAAATTTTGTTCCTAATTCTATCAAATTATTCATAAATACTAATAACTACATTTTAACTGACAAATGGCAAAAATTTGTAATTGAGTGAACATACTAGTTCAAATGGCAGTTGAAACAAATGACAACAACCAGTTAATTAAAATTTGAGATAATCATCATTGTACTAGTAACTTTCTTTAAAATATTCACAGTCCAACACTGACAAATCGTGAGCCAAAAGGATTAACCTGTTAAGTTCATTTTTAATATTTTTTGTTCCATTTGGAAGGGAATACAAAATCCTATCGAATGGCAAACTGATAAATCATTTTAAATATAGAAATTCCAAAATATAACATGAAACAAAAACCTTTATGTACTAACTTATGTAGCTTATATTCATTTTTTGTTCCCCTGTTAAACTTAGGCCACTTTAGCCCAACGAAATGATAAAAATTGACAACTGAATGACCAAAATGACTCTTGAAACCATGGCAACAATCAAATTTCAAATCACAGGGTATAGATACAAGGGGTTCGAACGGTAATCCCAGATCATGGTTCTCTTTTCTGTCACTAATAGTGCAAGTATTCAGAATGTACCAAAGGTCACTATGGTTATAAAAAGATGTTCCAATCTTATTAATACAATGCTTAAAGGGAAATGTGTCAAGGTCTTGCGCCGCCATTAGTGTGGTTGCAGTACTAAACTATGTACTTTCTGTAGGTAACTTTGGTAACATAAGTTAGTACTTCAAACACTCTTGTGAGAGCGCCATATTATGACACATTTCCCATCATGCAATAGATTGGAATTTAAAGTTTCTAATCTAATATCAACAACACTTTTCGCGTAATGATTCCAATGCGTTTTTTGTGAAATGTAGCGCACTTTACCGGTACTAAATCTCAAATTGGTGCTTTTTTAACATTGCATTCGGACTCCTTATATCTGTGCTCCATGTTTCAAATAATGATTGTATTTCATTTACATGTGTATTTATAATTTTTGTTTTATAACTTTTCCTATATACAGATCATATATTTTTGCCTATTATCATATAGATTTGGGTTTTACTTACACATATGTGTTTAGATACATCCTTTGTTCTCGGTCTTTGCCGCCATGCATGCATATATACGGTTGCCTATTACTTAATTGATTAGCTAAAATTGGACAAAAAAACAATTTTGATTTTTTCTCCAGTTAAATTATTTTTTAGATATATTCGCGAAGTAAACGTTTGAGCTTTTAGAGTTACCATTTTAAATATCAATAAATTGTTAAAACTTCCTGGGTAGTGGAAGGAAAATCCAAAAACGAATAATTAGAAAATCGGGGGATACAGTTTGGTGTTATTGATACGTATCTATCATTTCTGTCGAAATTTTTATTTCACCACTGGAAAGATAAAGGACCAAAGAATGTAGCACGAAAAATAAGGACTTTGGCATATCGTGTACGGTGAAGTGGAAAGCGTCGCTGTTTTTTTATTTTGCAGTTTGGAGAGGCTGGACAGTGGTTATTCACCAGAAAACATTCAAAATTTTCCATACTCGATTTTACGAAAATATGTTGTTCTAAAAATCTTCGCCAAAAATTCTGATACTTTTTTACTACTCCTGATATTTTATTTCTGAAAAAAAATCACCTTTGGTTCCTTTTTGGCCGCTTTAGGGTTCAGTGCCTTTTTAAAGGCATGTATTTTTCTATAATAATACTTGATATTTTTCTGTTTAAATTTTTAGATTTGTTTTTGAGGTCACATTTAACTCCTTTGTCATAAATATTTTCAACCTCGACAAGAACGTGCTCTGGAGAAGAGAATTTTTTATTTCAAATATTTATTTTTTTTTCCCTCTTGTAAGTATATTTGTATGTCTGCAAGGGCACGAGTGCCACTTATAATGAAATTAAGTTGAAAAACTGTTTGCTGAATAAATTACAAGTAACTCTTTTCATATTTAATCAAGGAGCAAGTGCATATTGTTTTATGAATACTTGAGCAAGCCTCGACCTTACCATTTTCCAATAAACCGAGGGTGGTTTGATATGCACTTAGGTAAAGCTTCTTCTGTATGAACATAAGTAGCGACAGGATTCGATTGTTCTGGTAAAGTAGCGAAATATTAGGGGTTGTATGCACGTCGGTCGTGTGAGATACCGTTGTCATGACAATATCACTATTGATTGGAAAATCAAACCAATGTTTAAACGGACAAAACAAATAGATTAGCTGACGAAAAAAAGTTTCTTTTTTTTTCGGGGGTTTCAAGGAAAATTTAATTGTGCAAAACAGAAAGAAGATATAAATAAAATTTGATCGACTCAAGCGTTGTTCGCGATCAAAGAAATTACGTGCCATTCAAATTCCATTACACACGATTATCTCTTGTATTTGAGGGTCGGTGACGGAAGAAACCGTCTTTCACTACTACCTTTACAAATCGTACCACCCTGTTAGCTGTTTCAAAAGGGGCGGCAGTTTACCAAAGGAGTGCTTGAATAAGATGACATCAACGACGACAAACTCTGTTACAGCGTCAAGTATATTTACAAAACAGTTTCTGTAATCATAGAGTGCGACTGCTTTATAAGAGATATGCAATGTTCATACATTTATAGTCAACGACTAATGATTCAATCGCATATCGTGTAAAATTACTAGTCGTCTCTTGATCACCCTTTCCGGACAGTTCTTCCACATCTTACACTACAATCAAATTCGCCTTTCATCTCCCACTGTTATAGATATCCGTATATTACCATAGACACAAAGGAATACATAGCCATTATCAAACCAGAAAAGTACTAAGATACATAATAAAAAGCCCCTTGTCTGCGATCAAGAACAGTTAAAGATAATTGAAAAAATATGCATTGTCCTCGCACATTTCCAACCAATGTTTGTTAAAACATCCGACAAAAAACCTTTTTCAGTTTTCTAAGCACAAATAAAAATTAGTCACGACATCTCCCAACAATAAATTCACGACAAATGAATTTGTAACTCGGGGAAATCTTGCGTCATTCCACACCGTCGCCGCCGTCACTCTCCAATGTAATAATTATAAATTTAAAGGAAGAAAAAAATCATTTGACTTATTGAACAGAAATGAAAAATAACCCGGCAAGGTACCCACTTTTATCTTTATTGAATTCTACCCTAAACGCATTAGGGCAAACGTAACCGACTCGTAATTTTTCTTCCATATCTTTTTATGAGATTTTGCGTTGTTCAAGAAATTTCGCTTAAGCGGCTTTTTATAATCGTATAAATTTAATTAGATATACCGCACTTATTTTTAAGTAGATATGCACGCCAAGGGGATAAGATTGCGATAATGTTTTCGTTACGTTTTAAATGGATTCGGATAAAATAATGGCATTGATTTTCGATAATACTTTTTTTCGGCCGGAAAAGAAAACTATTGAAATTTTCTCGTTTCCCTTGTGAAAATGATAAGTGGGATATTAATTAATTTTTAAATAACCACGTTCACAGTGTATCGATTGAAAATTTAACTCATTTTCTTTGGGTGTGTTCTTTCCTTGTTTTTTTGAATCAATATTATATAAATAAATATCGGTTTTTTGTTCTGCATATATCAAATATGTAATTATTTCAAAATTGATTTTCTTTTGTGACTTTGTCAGCATGAAAATAATTAAATTTTCAAATATCATTTTTTCCATGAAATTCTTAAAATATAAAAACATGTTCGTGTGAAACCCATAAAATGTATCATCAAACATACTTAGGTAATATTTCCTTGACATCATGAAAAACGTTGCTAATTTTTAATATAATGAAATGTTATAAAATATTTAAAAATTCTCCATTGCTTCTGCAAAGTTTTAACAAATCAAAGATTTGTAAGAAATTACGTTATTAAATTTATTTTAAATAAATGAATTCATAACTATTTCCGTAAAAACCATAATAAAAATTTATAAACTGGAGAGCTTAATGCGGGTGCTTAATTTTTTAGTAGTTATTTATTGTCAACTATATAAGCGTTACCTAAAAATTTGTAAATCGTGAAATATTAGAAAACTTTTGGAGTTGAATTTTTTATAAATAGATAGTTTCACCCTTCGTCCCCTAGTAGGTTAAAGAAATTTTATGTATCTATTGAAATTACCTCAACTTTCGCAAATTTCAAAACAATTTTTTTTCTCTAAGCGGCAAGCAAATACTGCAGGTGTAAAGTAAAGGAAGACAAGGTTCCTCAAAATGTTATGTTCTTTTTTTATTTTACTATACCCTTTACTTATTGTGTATCGATGAACGTATATAAATTTAGTACAATACGTTGATAGTATTAATTTGCGTAGCTTCATATTTTATCGTTTTTTTTTTTAATTTGATTAAATGCAGGGCTTTAAATGAATGGAGCCATAAGGAACCAGGGATAATGAATCCTGAAACTGAAATAGTGGAAAAGCACCTAGTAACTAGGAGAAATAGGGACCCAGGAGACTCAACGAACCCTCAGATTACACTGTTGAAATGAAAATAATTTCATCTTAGGAATCCCACCTAATTAAAACTAGTTTTTTTGAGAGAACTCCTAAAAATACCTTCTGAGTACAACCAAAATATATTGCATGGTTCTTGCTCGTTTTTATATCAATTTTATATGGATGCCATTTATAGTTTTAATACCAAACATTTTCCTTTCCTATGTTCTGTTTTGTCATGCCTATGTACTACCATGTACTGTTTTGTCCCGATATGGAACTTTGAGAAACCGCTTATATTCCGTAATATGATTTGAAATTATAAAATTAGAATTTTGGTTTTTGTTACTTGAATTAATTGGTTATAAGAGAGTCGTTTGTGTAAAATATTTGTTACTTTAAAAACCATTTGCTTATCGTATTCTTTCAAAATGAGATTTTTTCGTTTAATTTTTATATTTTACTTTACATTGTTTCTGGATATTCGTTGGAGGTAAAATTAAACTAACACTTAGCGTGTGAAACACGTTAGTTTGAAATTCCCTGACAGTTTAATATTATATGAGACGTCAGAAGTCTAGATATGACTAGAAATTAGTAAATGCGATAATGTATAGTCGTGTTTGCGTTGTAATCGTTAATTGTTATAATATAACGTTCTTACGAGTTTACAACACCACATATAAGACGATAAGGAATTACGAGATACATAATCAATTGACTGAAATGTTCGCTTGAAAGTGAATCTATGTTATGAAGATTTTGGCATCTCGAAACTATAATATCAACAAATTAGTATTTGTAATTCTGATTGTTAATATATGATGAGTGTTGGGAGGATTAATGAATTTAAAGGGGGAGTTTGGTAAAAATCGTTCGGCAAACTGACAATTCCATGCACATTTTAGGGTTGATATCTAAATAATTGCTTGAGTGATTTGAGGGAATAAATAAGCGTTTAGATGAGAAATTTAACATTTCTGATAATATATAAACCGCATATGTTTAAAATGAATGCGAGGGTATCAATCTTAAACGAGGGAGCTAATGAACCGTTTGGTCAAGCAATAAATATTTTAGTTGGTAAATATTCGTTTTGAGCTTTGGCGCACGCGCACTTATTTATATGTTAGTTTCGTTCTCATCCTTAATGGACTGTTTCCTTCAACACTGATTTGTAGATAAGAATGTCTAACAACTCAGCAGTCTGATGGATTTTCTGTACATCAGTCTCATCAGTGCCCTTAGAGATAGACTTTCATCGTTAACGCAATACCATGAATGCTTTTCCAATTAAGTAATCTACAGTGGGAAACCCCAACTTGACCACCACACATGGTGAACAGTCAAGATTATCGGAAAACCTTGATGAAAAAGATTGGATTGATATATTTGATGTTTCCAATAAAGTTAATCACATAAATGTTACTGGCATTTGGTGTATATTTATTTTGTTGTTTCTCAAAACATTTCCGAAAAGAGAAGAAAATAGAAAAAAAAATATGTGAACCTTACATTGCCTTGATTTAATATTGTAACGAACGTCAAATCAGCTATTTACAAATTCCTGTTTATAACGAAGAAATGAGAATGTATGACTAGATAAAAACGTTAGTTTTTCGTATAAAGTATACGCGGCAAGATAATACTTTATTTATTGTAGCAGAAGATATATTTACTTTTTCTGATGGTTGAGAGGATAAACGAGAATAGCGGGAATAGGAGAGAAATCCGTGGAACACAAGGAAATAGGCGTACGGCGAAAAATATAGGCAAAATCCATATGACGTTATATATCGGAGTAAATCTCACAGGTGTGATAAACCAGTCTGAACGCAAAAAGTATAAGGAAAATCTACTGGTACACAAACAAAAACATTTTCTTGCAATAAAAATTATACATAGAACAATAAATTTCATATTTTTACGACTGTAAGATATCCGCAAGAGTTCGAGCATTGAAATATCATATTTTCGCGAAATTGTTTAAAAGCTCTCGCATTTTTTTCGTTCCCTTTGAAAATGTATCTTTTTTTTATCAAAAATTATGTGTTCAATTTTAAAATTATTGTTTGACTTTAAAATATTTTTTTTCACTTTAGAAAAATGAAAGTTTTTTTGTAAGTTATTTGCGTTTTAAAATTTTGCTCTGTTCTACGTTAACATAACTTTATATTAAAAGCTCTTGCAAGATATTTACATTTGAAGTTAGAAAATGACTTTTATTTTTAAATGTAACGTTTGAAATGAATCCTGAAAATTATTCTTATTTAAATACTGTGGACATTTCAACTCAAGTTAGTAAAGTTTTTCGCAAAATAAAATTTATACTTTAGAAATCATTTTATTTTTTATTTGCGATTGTATAGATTTAAATGTTGTATGCGGGTTCTAAGGGTTCGATTTTACCAAATTCATTATCAGAGTGCTTTTTCTGAATCCTTTTAATCCAGAAGGTTTTATTACAGTTTTCTTATTGAAGATTTCCTTTTTGCTTTAGTTGACATTTACTTTTTTAAGCGTTTTATAATTTTATTGAGATTTGGCACTTTATAGCCCCAAAATTACATCCAGGCTTATTAAGCATCAAAAGTACTAAGTTTTGTATCCGAAAATTCATTAAAACCAAAACTTATAAAATTTTATTTAATATTGGCCAAAAAATTGAAGGTTTAATTATTTATGAATTTATTAGAATTCAGAACTTCTATAAAACAATAAAGCAAGATTTCGCGACTACCAGGCCTTCGTTATTTTATAAAAACTTAAAGTTTATCGGTGCATGTCCCTATCACAGGTAATAATTATTAGCGACTATGGAATTTAGATGGTGGTTACTTTGGCAGGTAAATGGTAGCAAAGATTGTATAAAATACAAGCTCAATTTCCTCGAAGTATCAAGGTTAGATTAATATTTTCGTTGGCATAATATTATATATCACATCCTCCATTACCAGACACCCCTAAACTAACATTGACACAACTAACAAATGGTAGAAATTGGTAATTGAATGAAATCGAAATGACAGTTGAAACCACTGACAACAATAAAATTCAAATTTGAGATAATTAAGTTTGATTTACTCTCACATATACCATATGTATTTTAAATGCTGGTTCTCTGTATTTGCCGACATATACATAGGTTTGCCATTATCATAAACTAATGTTATTCCGAAGAAAAAATTAAAAAATTGGCCTTTCACCTAACTAGTTTTTTATTTCATACACCTTTGCTTCATGTTTTGTGTAGGAATGCAAACAATACATCAATTTTTTTAAACATCGATAAACTGTTAATTAATATCGATGATACATCGTTCTTCATAAACGATATTTTATCATAGTTCCATTTTCCGTCCCATTCTTGATCTACAGGTACATACAAACAGATTAATGAATATGAATATCTTATCTCACAGATATTTTTTATCTATTAGATAGCTATCTTGAGAATATAGTCTATATGTCTATGAATGAAAATACCAGTCTTTAACCTTATGTTATTAACTTGATTCTTTACTTTTGTAATGGATAGACATACCTCTGTATTTCTAGATTAAAAAGTAAGGCTGATAATTTGTAATTTAATAAATATAGGAAACAAAATTGAAAGATTAATCAGTTGCAAACGTTGAACTACTTCAGGTTATAGCGCCTGAGATTATAAACTAACGGTTGGCTCTATGTTGGCTAATGTCCCACAACAATAGCTTATAAACTGACGGAATTTATAGTTTTATGGTATCGTTCATTATTATTTGGAAATATTTTATTTAAATAGAGGTAAAAACTATCGAAAAAAATCGATAAATTGTATCCCTAGTTATATACCAAAGTAACCACCATCTAAACTTCATAGTCGCTGTTCGTTCTTACCTATATTGAAGACATGCACACAAAAATTTTCAGCTTTTTTTTAAAATAACGAAAGTCGGGCCATCACGGGCTTTTGAATTATAAGTTTTAGATGCAATAATCTAATTTTGAAAATCCAAATTCAAAATTTAAGTTTATCAAATAATCATTTGACGATAGTTTTGGTAAAAAATTCCAAAGTTTGATTTTTGTTTACCAACTTTCCTGTACTAAAACTGAAGAGTTCCCACTGGAAAAAAATGATTACTTTAACATATATATAGTTAGTTGTTTTTAAATGTAAAAATTAATTTATCTACTGAGTTTTTCTTTAAAAAATTTTATGAATCAATATATCACTCGTAGACATCATAAATTTCCCCTAATATTCAGTTGTGTGTTCATTTTTAATTTGAGGTAATACTTTTTCCATCAAGTGAAAACGAAAATGTGTGAAATGTCCATCGAAAACACTTATCACGTAAGTTCAGCATCGAAATTGATGACAATCAACACAATAACAAACTAATACCACAATAAATGGTAATTTCATTTCAGTGTTAAGAATCCCTGATAGAGTTAACGTGATTATTGTATCGTTGCATGTACGAGTGCCATTAAACTCTATTGTATCATACGGTGTTAGAAGGGATATGAACAGGAATAGACGCCGGTAGTGGCGGCACTCCCGTCACTCCACTTGGACGCCAGCCTGACGCTCGGTCACTCAGTCATCCAGGCGCCCTACCTGCTTCACCACTAACTTTATACACCATGCCCCACGTTTACGTATAACTTTACAATTTACAACTCTCCCCAATTTCTTGAAAATCCAATATACTCGTAATTCCAATGACGCACTAATATTTAACCGCCCTTTTTCTACTTGAACATGCGTCAATCTTAAGCTATGGCATTTCCTTCTGATACATAAACGTAAACCTTGCCATCGACAAACTTTCACCAAATTGAAATGATCAATTTTCTTGTATTGGGGTGAAAGTTCAATGTGAGGGGATGTTGTACTCAATAAACGCACAAAAAACTACAAATTAAATATGACAAATCGTAGAACATGTTCGTATATTGTACGTTTTTCTTTCCTTTTTCTAGATATCGAAACGAGGTTTTGATGAAAGAGTGATATATCATTAAATAGCTTCCTGCAAAAGGGACTTAATAATTAAATTTGAAGATCGACAATGTAGATTACTGGCTATACCTTTTGTAATAATTTCAGAATGTTCAATTTCAAAATTACAAATGAATATGTTATTTACTTTATAATTATTAATCTCCCTTATCTATAATAAACACAAGCAAATTTAAATTCATGTACATGTTTTCCGTACGTGGTAGCACTGTAACAACTTTACCAAGGTTAATTTAAAAAGTTTGATAAAGCTCCGCGAAAGCCCATAGATTCACACTCGAATATTATCACTTTTATTTTGTTCTAGATACCTAATCTTCTATTTTACATATATTCGAATTTGAATTGTTAAATTGGAATAATGTATTGATTGGGTTCAATCACTTATCTCTAGTTTGTTGCGTCATCTGTCACGCCTTTAATGTAATTAGTTGAAATAATTATGGAAATTCTAGGAAAACCGTTCCTAAATTTTGATTAAACAATACTGAATTATTAGTTCAACAATCAATCGGTCATAGTTGATCGCTTAATTGGAGCGAACATGAATTTAATTAAATTTTTCTTTTAGTCGAACAAATATTTTTTCTCGTTGATAAAAATGGAAAAAAAAGACGAGAAAAGCTAAGCTTTTAATGAATTTGCAGCAAATCCCTCTCTATTATCATTTGTTACAAAAGTAATTTTTCAAATGATAAATTATACGACCTTTTTCTAGTCATAATGATTGGAGACTGTTATAGTTTCTGTGTGTCGTCTTTGTGTGGGTGGATAAGAATCTATCTGTCTATATTCCACAGTCTATAGAATCAGTTTCGTTCCAGTTACAGTATATTTCAAACAGATTTCAAATAACAATGAGTTTGAAACCAATAGAAGCGCATCCGTACGTCGCGCTATTAAAGATCGCTTCAATGATGATGATCGTCATCATCATCATAAACATCACAGTTTATTCTAATATCAAGCAACTTCACAATCGTATTCTCCATTTCCGATACACTCGTGAAAACCAATAATGATCTCATAAAGTATAAATTTTTACACGAGTCTAAATGATACTTGATTTTTAAAACTTTTACGTCTCGTCTAGTAAATGCTGAGATTACTAATAAAATACGTTTTACACTAGTTGTAAATTTTTTTATTTCATCCTCAGATCTTCAATATGAAAAATGTGTCATTCTTTTGCCAAAGATATGTTATTAAAAATAAAATATTTTTGTCTTATGCTTCCATTATTACAAGTCAAGTTCAACACTACTACATCAGTTTTACTCTGAAAAAATGGTGTATTTATACACCCATTTATACCAGTTTACAAAATTTGAACGTCTGTTTTTACGACTCCTCTATACATATGCTCTTTAGATAGTTCTTTAAAATTTTGGAAATTTATGTATTTGTTCAGATTTTGATAGAAATTAGTAAACACTATACAACCACAATCAATTGTTCCACTTACACTAGGGTATAGCTCCCATAGCTCCTTCATTACAGAAAAATAACAAACTTAGACTTTCCTAACATAGTATTGGAAAACAACAATAAAATTTTTCACTTTCTGAGACCAATTAGTTGAGACTTACCCTTCAGAAAATAAAAAAAAATGTTTTATTTGCATAAGGGTAAAAAATTTAATTCGAAAAATTTTCAAATTCCATAACGTGTAGCAAAACTATTCTTAAAACTTTTTCGCCTTTTTATAACTTTAAGTTTACTTTCGTACCTTACAATCGAATTTTCATTATTTGTTCTAATTTTTGAGTGAATCAAAATCAAATTACGTCCTTTACTCTTTGGAACTTAGTTTAATGTTACTGTTGTTAATTATATTGTTATAGATACCATATCATAGTTAACAAATCATAAAAGTTTTTACAAATTTCTTATAAGAGTACGGAATTAAAAATGATTAATGTAAATAGAGTTTTTCCAAAGAATTTTTTGAGTTTAATACCAACTCTCCTTACCTCAGCCAACTACTCATTAAGGTTTTACGCAACTTGACAGGGCTGTTCAATTACATTTATAAATCGTTAAATTAATAATCTTTAATTGAAAACATTATGCATTTTATATTAATATAGCAATGTTTTTTACAAATTTTTTGTACTATCTGCCTTTTGAGTGAGAATAACTGTAAGATGTTTTACGTTCAACACTATTGGTTAGTTGTGTCCAATGAGCAGTTTTGCAGCTTTCTTCAGCATTTCTTTTTGCAGCTATTTTATTTTTTGCCCAAGTTATCCGTCTATTCAGGTACATTCCGAATTATTTCACGTGATCCTTTACTTTGATTTTATTGAGCATTACTAACGATCACCACTGTTTTCTAATAGTAAAAACTACATGAACTGACTTGTTTTCATTATTATTTTCCATTTCTCGACCCACCTGTTGTATAGCGATGAATAGTAATATATATTGCAAATAACTATACCATTTTGCTTACAGTTCATTAGTCATTAGCATTTCCAAGAATTGCATTGGTTTGAGAAATCTCGTAAGTCAGGGAATGTCAGGAAGTTTTATTAGACCAGAGTAAAAAACAGTTAAGGAAATAGAAAGAAAATTCAATAATTTGAGTAAAATTTAGATTTAAAATGATTTACTATAGACGTCATTGCAAAAAATATATTATTTAATGAATTTTTTGAATTTTGTTTGATTGTATTTCACTATTTGTTTTACAAAATTGATCTCTCGTCTATAGTCGAAAAGTAATTTTTATAAATTATGTCATGAAATTTTGTTGAAAGAAAAACTTTATACCAGAATTGTTTCTGGTTTATTTTCACAAAAATAATTGTATTCTTTATTCATACTTTAGGCTTTTCTTTTCTTATTGAATCTTATTGATCTACATTTCTATTTATTGCCTTTATAATTTCGAAGTACAAAACAAAATTTGACCACGATTTGTTTCATCTTTCCTCAAATCAGGTATGTTGGGCATACGAAGCATTGGCCTTTTGGGAAGCAAAGAAGTATATTAACTATTTTTCAAACAAACTTTCATTTTTAATGTACTGGAACGAGTTTTGAATGAAGTTCTATTTATAGTATTGCATTTTTGCAGATATTTACCAGATATCAAATATCTCAATACTAGATATTTTCCAGAGCAAATCATATTTATATTTTTATTTTATTTTGTCTTACAAATAACCTTTGAGATTAGTTCACAGCTGTGTGGACGTACATATTTTGCATTTACTTCGCATTCTTATTTATATATTTTATTATTATATTTCGATTTGGATATTCGATTTGATTTGTTTTTCCCAACATTGATTTCGTGGATATTCTCTTGATTTATTTTTGATTTCTGTTTAAACGTTTTCCAACAGAACGTCTCATATATTTTGCTTTCGACTGTAATAAAAGTGCACTCTGTTATTTTCATATAAAGTGGAAGAGTTCTATTCGAAGTTAACGTAACATGCATGTTTGTTTGTTTTGCATAGAAAATGAAACGTTGATTTTTTATTAACTATGATATTCTCCAACCCAAATCCATCACAATCAATATTAAAAATATTTTCAAATACTCCTCTTACTTCAATTACCTATATAATTGATTTCTTTGAATACATTTCAGTTCTTTGTTCTTTGTGCTCGAACAAAGTTCGTTTTAATGGAAAATTAATCGATTGAAATTAAATAACATTTTCCCTTTACTCAATTAGTCATAAGAGCTTTTTCTTGTTGGTGAAATGTTTATCGCGATTTATAATGCCTTTTTTTTGCTTCTGTATCTAATTATAGCGAAAATATTTGCGAGTAGAATTACAATTTGATATTAAGTTTTAAATATGTTAACTAAATGTAATTTGAACGACTCAAAACGAGTAGATAAGGGTATTATTTAATATTGAAACTAAGAGGGGGTGAGAAGGGCAAAGGAGATAACAAGGCTACATTCGTCCTGTTGGCATGCAAAGGCAATTATTCAAATTCGCATGCTATATATGTGCATGTATCAGTCGCGCTCCGGTTCCCGGAAAACTCCATTCACTTCTTCAAACTGATTTCAAATTCACTACATAAATATTATTGAATAAGAGCCAGACGAGGCCAGAAAAGCTTTGTAGGATCGTGAAATATTAGTTGAATCAGGCCGAACGAAAAGAAAATTCGTTCAATTCTAACAAATGGAAAGTACAATAATATTCCAATAATTTATATCCATTTTCTATAATTGTATTATTTTCGCATTTCCTATATTTCACATAGACATTTGCGAATATTATTTTTTTTGCTTTGACATTTGTAAAAATTGCTTTTATTAATTTTTGAAGAGTTGTTAGAAAAGTTTACTTTAATCGATTGTGATTGTTATATTTATGCCTTTAGTGAAAAAAAAAATCCCTTTGTGGAAGAAGTAATTAATGAGCAGGAGTGGTAGGTCAATATATACGTGTCTTAATGATAAAAAGAAAATCTATAAAGATTAGATTTGAGGAAGGATCATTTATTTTGACGTTATTTATAGACTTCCGTTTGAATGATAAATATCAGCTAGTAGATTGGAGTCAGGCAAAATTGATTTTAATTTTAGCCAGTTTCTTGTTTCACTCTAACGTTTTATGCCTATGGCCTGGTTAAATAAAGAAATTTTATTCCCTTTGCCTTCAATACAAATGGAGCTTTTGACTATTAATTATTTTTTTCATAATTAAACGACTTGTGAATTATTTTTCTTCGAATTTATTGATTGAAAAAACACAATAAAATTGTTATAGGTTTATCGTCTTTATACACTTACTATGCTAAAATAACAACTAAAATTTTAGTCTGTTTGAAGTGCCTACCAATTTCTCAAGTAAGGAAAATTGAATTTTTCTGATATCAGTAAAAACAGGATAATATTTTTTTATAATGTTTTTATATTTCATTGACTTTTTCAACTTTGGTGGGACTTTAATCTTATGATAGAAATAGAAATTTATGATAGAAGTTTGAACCATTTCTCATTATTCGATTATAATTTATCGATTGTTTATACAATATTTGTAAGAACACAAATTCACAGCAGAATTGGCAATAGATTTTTTTCGTTGCGCATTTTTACCCATCCTTAGTTCTTGTGAGTTTAATCTCTTTATTATTGTTTTTTTTTTCTCGTTTTGTACTTTCGATTCAATTTTACAACTTTGATAACTTGCGTAGTGAAAACTGGTACTATGGTTGTCCAGAAATCAAAAGAATCTCGAAAGTAAGGAAGCTTGGCAAAAAATTTTAGTCTTTTATTATAATTTAACATTTCTTTAGATTGAAAAAGATGAAGACGTTATCGTAAATAAGCATATTATATACGTTGAAATAAAAAAATCAATAGAAATGTTTGATTTATTTCACAATTCGTTTAAGCACAATTGGTTTAAGTCTCTAGTTAAGAAATTATCTTGAAGAGCAGGAAAAGCCAGGAAATTGTACTGAAGAAAACACTGGACTTCCTATTTTAGTAAACAGATCATTGTTTCTGTTTTAATCTGTTTAATCTATAAAACAATAAATTCAATCGAGCTTATATGAAAAATTCCATTTATTTTTTTTTAATAGTTTTTTACCGTCGCCTTATAACTACCGAGGTCTTTAATGACTCTAGCGTTAATAAAAAGTCGTATATCGAGAAATATCAAAAATTCTTTCGATATTAGATTCGAACCCAACTCCTTCCATTTTTGAAGCGACCACCTCAACCACTCAGCCACCAGTAGGTTTTTGATGATGTTTTATGATTTTTTTCTCAAAATTGATTAAAATCTTTAGTCTAATAGTTTCTTTTTATAACTTAGGCCTGAATAAATGCTAATTTTTGTCTGGAAAGTTGGAAAAAATCAAAAAACTTGTTTTGAAAAATAATTGGATTCCCTGGGCTTTAATTACTCCTGCATGTATAAAAGAATCAGAGGGTGGCAAGTGTGATAACTTCATTTTTATTCTTATTGTGCATTAACATTAGTAAGAGTCATTAAGCTTTGTATAAGTTAGCGATCAATTTTCGTGGTTCATTTTCCACATACGGCCCGCGGGCCATTATCCAGCCGCGGAAGCTCTTCATCCAGCCCGCAAACTTTAAATTATAAGCCATTTATAATTATTGCTTTGCTTTACTTCTGAACATTTCCTTTGGCCCATCATGTTGGGTACTCCTGATTTGGGTAATACTTGTATTACTTGATTCTTGATTGAGGTAACAGCTTTGAACCAATTTTATTTTTATCAAATATTTTTCTTTTTCACTTAGTACTGGTATATCCACTCATGGGTAAAAATGCCATATCCATAAGATTATTTAATTGATAAAGTTTTGTCTGTTAGATAAATCTTACAAATATGACTATTCTTACACATTTCACTATCGTCCGAATAAAATTTTATCTGGAAGATAAATGTCATCTTCGAGATGTGAAAATCCTTGGTTTTATATTTTAAAAACTACTTTCATTAAATAATGTCTAAGGAATAATTTGCTCCTGATATTTTTTTTTCGGATTTTATATATTTCGTTGAATTATATTTGGAAGAGTCCCGTTTATATTTAAGTCTTTTTATCATTAGAAACCATCGAACTTATTTTTTTCATTGCTTTAATAGGAAGCTTTTCAATTCACAAATAAAAGCAATTGAAAACTTCTCTATCATCGATTTATAAAACGGCAGTTTTTCTCCTACTGATTTTATTTTTCCCATTGAAAACGTTTTACAAAAAATGTACGTAATGGTTAAGTTTCCATTTGTGAAAAATTTAAATAGAAAAGAATATGGAATGAAGGTTTTATTTGGCATTCTTTTACGATAGTTTACAGAATAGTACAATTAAGCATAAATTAAATTGGTTGGTTTGAATGAGTTATGGGTTTTATTTAACATTTGTTTTCTGTTTTGTTGCAGGTAAGCGAAACAACAATGGCGTAAAATTCACCCGTCCTTATCAGCAGAACTGGTACAATATCATTTTGTTCGCCGCGAACAATAATAATTGCTGTTCGAGGATAATTTTCCGACTGGTAAACGTAAAAAGCGTAAGACTGAACGTGTTATTATGCTTATATGAGTCTATCGGCTTTAATTAATTTTCAGCGAACAAAAGTGTTGCGATGTGCGATAAATGTTTATATTAGCACGTGGAAATATTTTTTTTTTTGCTTTTGGGTGTTATCTCGAAGAGTTACGGGGTTTAATTTTATTGAATACATTATTTTTGAAGATATTCAGTTTCTTGTTTTAACCCAATTTGGGGAATGGAATTACGTTTGGCTTTCGTTGAAAAATTGTTCGCGTTATTCTCGTTTTATTAACCGACAGGAATGGAATTGCTCACACATTGTAGGGCAAAACGACTATGACGTAAGCAGTCAGGCAAAATGCGAGGTCGGTATTTGGATGGAATTCGTCGTTGCTAACTGAACGTTATCAGGTGACATTTTATGACATTTAATTAGTTCCATTTCAATTCGTGTTTATGCCAGTTAAGTAGAGATCTCTTCTATTTGGTTGCATTTAATGTGCTAGACGGGTGCGAAAACTTGTCTACAGCAATACGATACACAATTTTCCAAACAAACCGAAACGCCAAAATAATATCGTACAAATATCACATAAAGAAATTTCATTTCACTATCGTATTTTCCTCGAACGACTTTTTTTCTCCCATTGCCCGTCATCGCTGAACCTCAAACAGGAAAACCAGGAAAACGGACACATGTTTTTTGTCGCTTTTACTTTTGTACAGTGGGTGTGTACTTTTTTTCATTTCATTTTTTTTGTAACGTTGATATGTTGCCATTTCATTTCCCTAATAGCTGACAGAAATAATATGTTACCGGAAAAAGTTGGAAAGTTTCATAAACATACATTTACCGGTAAAATTTAAATTCTGATTTCAACATGAATATACTATAGGATATTGTATGGTGAACGGTATATTAAAGCCGAAAATTCATTTAGCCTATTTCTTTGCAAACGTTCACATTAAAACTTTCATTATTGTTGGTGTTAATAATATTATGCGATGCACATTGAATTTACTCAACTCATATTTCATTGGCAGAAATGTTAAAGCCTGCTCCCAATAGTAACATGTGTCACAATGACATATTAGGATATGTGTTAATTAAATATTGCATTTATGTACGTATCAGTATCATCCTATTTTGCATTAATTAAAAGGAAATTCAGTTACATATTCACAATCCATGTAAATAGATTAGCATAAGTACGTTTTTTTTTTGCAATTGAATTTAATTTAAACCACTTTATAAAGATAAATGTTGGTATACACACAAGAAAACGTATAAGTCGTGATCTATTTTTTTTAGGGAATGTAAGTTATTTATCTTGCCTGACATGTTAAACCGTTGATTAGCCTATCACGTTAAGAGCTTATTTTCAAGCTACCTTAAAAAAATCAGTGTTTCCAGACATGCGAAAGCTCTTGTAGATTTTTCTTTATGTTAGCTTTTGTACTTCCTGCATTTAATTGTTAAATTCCAAAATGAAAAATGAGAATTTGATCAAAATCTACACTTTTCCTCTTGATTTTTTATCTTTTAAAGATGCCATATGTTTAGATTTGCCTTACAATTACAACTTTTACTACTTGATGATCACTGACCATTATTCTATTGAATACTGAAAAGTTTCGTTAGCAAAAAAGGAGAATTGTTAAATGAATGATATAATATTTATAATTTGGATTACATTAGATTTATTTCTGTACATATCACTATTGGTGAGCATACTCATAATATATCATATCATGAGATCGCAAAATGATACTAGAGCTTTCAACATCAATTTCCGAAAAAACTATGGAATTATGGAAAATTGTTAAAGAATTTTTTTTATACGAAATTTCTTCAGCTCTCATTTTGATAATAATCATTTTATTTGTATTCAGCACGGTTCAAAAGTCATAATGAAAAAAGATATATTTTTTTGGAAAATTTAAATTCCGGTTTCTTATTTCCATAGTGCTTTACAAGTGCTTGAAGATGATGGAATTACTCTCCAAAATTGGAAGTATTCATGGTTAAATTTTTTACATTAAGTTAATCCTTTTGATTTTAAAATTTTAAATCATTTTAAAAATTCTATGAAATTGAATTATACACTGCAAATATCTATAAATGGTTTCTCTTTGAAACGATTTTGAACATAGAAATGTCATTCTAAAACCGTAAAGCTAATCTAAAACGCGTTACTGAATAAAGAGAAAACTTATTACCTTAGAAATTTTATCTTGGGTAGAAGGTTTCTACAATGCCATATTTTTGGTGTACGGTGTGAAGTTTCTGAAGTTGGTTATAGAAAATTTTTGTGTAAGATCCTTATTTATATGGTTCTTACATTTATGTCTGTCTTTCTAACGATGATATAATTTATTCTTACAGAAATCTTATGTCTTCATTGGTCTAATTTTTAAATATTAAGTCTTTTATTTCTGGCATATCGATAGAATTCAGCTAAATTCAATACAATTATGAATAAACACCAAACCTTTATATCTCCCTTGGTTTTGGTTTTAAAAAATATTTTATATATTTTTTCAAACATACGTCAACTTCAAATCTTCTAAACTGTAACGTTTTTCAGAGAAAACCATTTTTTGATTTATTTTAAAAATTTTAAGATTTAAACAATGAATAAGTTAGCAAATAATTGATGAATTTGTCAAACGAAGATAACATTGACAGAAACTCATTTATAAAAAAAACATCGTTAAATTACCTAATACATATTTTACATATATATAAGCGGAAAACTTCAAACACTGATCATTTGATAAATACAAATATTCCGAAAAAAATGAATTTATCGAGCATAGCAAATAAAATGATCAATCACATTTAAAAAAAACGAATTTATTTGAGCTTTTTTTCGTTTTTTAATTTAACAAAGAAAATAATTATGAAAAGGTTTTTGTTTTGACAAAAAAATTCTTCATTTTTTTGGTATATTTATTTTTTGTTTTATTATTTAATTTCGAATGAAGCTTTTCATTCGTTGGTCGCTGTTTTCAATTTGAAAATTTCCGTTTTAATGGCATTGATATTTAAAGGGAGCTTTTATTTTATTTAATGCTACGACAATGAATATTTATTGCCCAAGGAATATAATTCTGATTTTCAATTTAAAACGCATGAGCAATTTTAAATTGGAATTTCGTATGTTATTTACGCGACGACGACAAAAAAATAATAGATAACAATAAATGTTGAAGTAAAAGACAAACTTTTCCAAATCAATTCGAAAATAAATCGCTTCCACGTAATGTCCCTATATCACAAATGCAACTTGCATTGAACTAACGCTGCTTTTGCATGAATTTTCTTCGTGCCGCAATAAATAAAAAATCGGAAATTATTTTTTTCTCTTTTCTCTATATTTTTTTTATTTCCCTCTTTTCTCATCCACGTATATGGAGTATCGTCATTTTTAGTGGGAGGTGGTGAATGTGTATTGCTCCTTTTTTGCGTCTTAACAAAAGTATTTTTTGCGATAAAATAAAATGTGTGGCCTATTGGGTTTTCGGCTTTTTACCAAATAGTATGAAAAGAATATATGTGTGGTATGTGTGTTTACGACGTTGCATGTAGTTGAAAGTTGAGTGAAGATCATCCCTGATTTTTTGTCATTTTTTTGCTGGGAAAAAGGAAATAATTTTATAAGCTTTTTATTAGTCTTTTAAGTAGGAAAATGTGATTTATTGGGGTAAAAAATAATGCATGAATTAATTTATTGTTCATCACTAAAGCATAGGACCATTGTCGAATATTTTATATTTAGTTGTAAAACAAGAAACCGACATTACGACGCCAGTGACGTCCGTTAACTTGGTCGCATAGCAACCGAAAAGCTCTACGATGCTATGTCAAAAATATATCCAGAACACACAATTCTCGTGGCGACCGAATCACCTAGCGTGTGATACATATAAATAATGTATTTTCTATGTTCATGTAGTATTCAACAGGTTTTTCATTGGAAAATTGCATTAAAAAAATCAAATGATTTATGATAATTTTCGTAAAGAAAATATTATTTTTTCCTCTCAAATAAACGCTTCAAGAAAACCCTCCATTACCATTGAACAGCTTATCGTAACTTATTTTTCCCTTTTTTTCCTTTCAATGTTTATCGAAAAGTTTAGATAAACATAAATATATGGAAAAAGTGTTTCCTCAACAAAAATATATAAAATAAAAACTTTTCCGTCAATATTGACTTGAATTAGAACCTTTCAAATCGCAGTTAAAGACTGGAACAGGATAAGCATATGAAATGTGTTCCTTTAAACTACATAAAAAAAATCCAAAAACCTAACGTCTTCCCCAAATAATTTACCATTAGTTATGAGAAAATTAAATTTAGCCAACCAGGTTTGCCATATTTTCAGGATTAAAAGGGTACAATTTTATAATTTCTTTTGCTTTTGGACAAAACCGAAAACTATTGTGAAATTATTTTTAAATAGCACTGTTTACCAAAAGTATAACAATTCGCATTGGTTTCCTCCAGCAAAATGTAATGTCATACATGAATATGTAGTACCTACGCCATATATTTTGCTGTGTATTTTTTTACACCAAAAAGACAATGAAGTGAAGTGGTAAAGTGGCTAAGCGAAATGGTAGAGGCAGCAACGTTGGGAAACCGAGGGGGGGACAATGCGCTTGTTTGTGATTCCCTTGTGTCCTCCACAGTTTCCCATTTCCTTCTTTCGTTGGTCGTCACTGCTACTCATTATCCCTTTGTTTTTAGTTATTTTGTATGTGTACAATGTGCATCTAAGTGTACGAGCAAGTAAAGCTCGCATGTATTTGTTACATCATGGGAAGGTATCTATTCACATTTGCCACTAATGAAGTTTAGTTGTTTTCTCTTAAGGGTTTTAGCTTGGTTTTCTTGAAAAAAAAGAACTCTTGCCATTCCTGTTTTACTTAAGTTAAATGGTGTTTTAACAATGAAGAGTCTTGAATTAGTGAGAAGAATGTTTAACTATTTAAGCACTGTTTAAAAGAAATTTAATTTATTTACTCAACGAAGTGAAAAGCATTGACGCAAACTGTTTTTACTGAATAATTATAGAAACAATCTTTCAATAGAAATTCGAAATAAAGTAAAAGTTTAATTTTATATTCGTTTTCTTAGTTTTCTTTTTTAACGAGATAAGAACACCAAATTAAATTTGATATGTAATTTTATGTTATTCTCTTTGTCTTTCACATCTTTGAAATTTTTTTACCTTATGTATGATTTTATAAATTATTTCAATTTGTCAGAGAAATATTTCTAAATTAGGCAATATAGTCTTTGATACAGTAGAGAATCGATGAAGCGTTAACCCCATATAGGGGTTACAATTTTCTGAATATATCACTGCCAAAAACACTGATGGCATCTTTAATCTACCATAACTGGATATTTCGATATTTTTTAAGCATTAAGCCTTTAAATATTTCCTCAATTCACATCTAATAACAAATACCTTTTAAAATTCTTTGTTGTAATTTCAGAAAAAATGTATATTCTAATTGCGATCAAAATTATCCTTTATACTTTCATTATGAATATCTTAACCAAATATTGATTAGATCTGTAAATATTTTTAAATTAGAAAATCATTGATCAGTCGAAAATGTTCCCAATGCCTTCCAATTATACTTTTCTTGACTTTTTTCTGGCTTTTAAAATTAAACTTAACTCCATAGTGGTTTTCTTGGTTTCACAGTAAATAGCATTATTTAGGTGAAATTCGTCTATTTCTTAATCTTCGTTAATATTTTGGCCTTAATAAGTTATTTTGTTGTGAAGCCCTCAATACTCTCTCTTAAAGTTTCGTAGTAATAAAACACATCATATCCGGATTCTTTGTACGCGCATGACCATAAACAACTGAAAAGATTTCCTCTGTTTGTGGATTCTGCAAATACAAAAGGGTACCCAGAAATTAATTTTTAATTTTATCACACAATATTCCTATCAACTTTTTATATTTCTATCACTGCCCCAAAAAAACGCAATTTTTATAATAGTTGTCGGAAGCTTTGAGAAACTTCCTAAAGCACCAAGTTGATTGTTTACTTATGTTAGTCAGTACCAGCATTTGTACGTAATAAGAGAACCGAAAAATAATATCATGTTAAACAAACTTTTGAAACAAGTTTCAATTTTAAAGCAATAATATAACCATCCTCAATATCTTCAATCTTTTGTCATCTGATATTCAACATTTCAATGCCAAATTAGTCAAAATTGTTTAATTACTAAGCTTAATATCTAAAAATCACATTTTGAACATGATTTAAGTATTCATACTTTTTACCACTTTTTTTTTTTTTTTTTTTTTTTTTTTTGTTATCATTTTTATTTATAATTTTTGAATCAGATATAAATATATCTCTAACAAAATTTATTACAACTCTTAAGCCTAAAACTAAAAAAAAAAAAAAAAAAAACTAGAGTAATTAGTCCTCCCTACACCTTTGTGTAGAATTGGATGTGGAAGGTGGGTCCATCATTGGCCTCGACTATTGATTTCAAATTTACTCCATTAGGTTCAGTGGATCATTTCGCTTGAGTCTCGTGAAACGTTTGGCTTTTAAGATCTTCCTGGCTGATTGGTTCGGGTGTGAGTCAAGTCTTTTCTTGTAGGTTTTACTAATTTTCAAAGTGACTTCTTTGACTGTTTCAGTGTCGGTATCTCTAAGTATTATAGAATTTCGCACGTACTTAGGAGCGCCAATGATGGCTCTAATAATTTTCGATTGGCAGCGGTCTATTATTTGTAAATTTGAATTTTTAGCGGAACCCCAAAGTTGAACTCCGTACGTCCATATAGGTTTTATTATAGATTTGTATATGATGATTTTTGTTTCTAATTTTAATTTTGATTTTTTTCCAATGAGCCAATATAGTTTTTTAAATATTATATTCATTTGTTCCTTTTTCTTCGAGATGTGTTCACGCCAGGTTAATTTTTGGTCAAGATGCATTCCCAGATATTTGACCGAGCTGCTTTGTGGTATGGATTTGTCGTTGATTGTGATCCTTGGACTTGTGATTTTTCTTAGGGTAAACGTGACTTGGATTGATTTTTCATCATTGAGTTTAATTCCCCATTGGTCACACCATTTAGTTATGACATTTACATGTTCCTGTAGACGACGTTGGATTATTTTAGGATCTTTGTTGGTGTAAAGTAGAGCTGTATCATCTGCAAATGTGGTGGTTGTAATTTGATCGTTTGTTGGAAGATCGCTTGTAAAAATTAAGTATAATAGTGGGCCCAGAACACTGCCTTGTGGTACTCCCGCTTTTATAGTTCGCGACGAACTGAATTCCTTACCAAATTGAACCTGGAATGTTCTACTGGTGATGTAGCTGTTTAGAATTTTGTGGTATTGGATTGGTAGTAAGGAGTATATTTTGTAGAGTAAACCATTATGGTTGACTTTGTCGAAAGCTTGAGATACGTCGAGGAAAATTCCCGTACAGATTGATTTATTTTCTAAAGCATTTTTAATTTCGTTTACAACTCTGTGGACTTGTTCAATTGTACTGTGGTTTGATCTGAATCCATATTGATGTTGAGGGATGATTTTTAGTCTAGTAATATCCGCATTCAAATGTTCCAATAAGAGTTTTTCAAAAATTTTGGAAAGGATTGGTAACAGGCTGATGGGTCTGTATGAGTTAATTTTAGATAGTTCTTTTCCGGGTTTAGGGATAAGGATGATTTTTGCTTTTTTCCAGGAAGTAGGGTAATAATTTAGTCGAACGATTGCGTTGAGTATGTGAAGAATACCTTGATGACCGCTTAATGGTAACGATCTAAGTGCTTGTCCACTTATGTTGTCAATTCCGGGAGATTTTTTGAAGTTTAGCTCATTTATTTTATTTGTCACCTGGTATATGGTAAATTTGATTTGATCTGATTTGTTAATTGGCCCTTGAATTTCGACAGGAACTGGTATTGACGAGTTGTTCGTGAAAATGTCTTCTAAATAATTGGCAAATTCCTCACATTTATCCTTGTCATCTGTCATCCAATCGCCTTGACTATTTTTGATAATTTGTTTGGTAATCATTGGTTTTTTAATGTTGCGGGTCGTCTTCCAGATAGAATTGTACGAGTCGGGTAAATGTGTCATTTGCGCTACTGAACGCTGTATGTTGTCGTTTTGCGCTTGACTAAGTGCTTTTTTAAGAAGATTTGTGGCGTTGTTTAAGGCATTTTTAGAGACTGGAGATCTAGTTTTTTGCCATTTTCTTTTGGCTTGCCTTTTTTTAGTTACCAATTCCAAGATTTTCGGCGCTGGAATATTCGTTTGTTGACTTTGTCTGAGAGGGTATCTGTGGATTGTTGATATATCCATACTTTCTTCTAGAGTTGATTGAAGATTTTTTTTTTTTACCACTTAGCAAATTGAAATAAACAAAAATCCGATGAAACAACGTTTAACGATTATGTAAACCAATATCACCCTCCATTAGTTAATTATTTTTTTCCAAGGGTTTTTCTTATGTAGAGGAGTCTTGCTATATTGTGTCGTAGAAAAATGTTTTCTCTTTTGACAATTTTTGAGAATTTTAGGGTATTTGGTTGGTCAACCAAGATTGGTTAAGTGTATTTGATAGATCTTTGACTTTCTATCATGGATTAGGTACCAAATTCTCCCTTAGTACCTTATTATTTAAAGTTTTATCTTTCTTAGTTGAAACGAGTTGGAGATCTCAAAATTATAAATTTATAAAACTCAATTAGTATTAGCGAACATCTAATGCACTTGGATCAATATTGAAAACATAACTATCTTGGAAAACTCAAGGTGCATACAATATTGAATTCATATTCCTTCAGGAATTCGTCTAACGATTGCAAAATAATTGCCAAAATAATACTTATTTATTGATCGTTTACGAGTCAATTAGTCACTCTAGCCATAAAATATCTTTTGTACTATTTTGAAATAACTTAAATCCAATAAATGATAATTGAATATCTGGTATCAGTTTCAGAAGCGTAATTACTTTGTGGTCCCCTTAATATTTTTAACAATTTATGCAATTTACAATCAATTAGTACAAAGCTTAAAACTTATAAATAAATTTTTCTACAATAACGTCTTTAAAATTGATCTGAAATAATTTATATGTATTTCAGAAAATTTATTATGCTAATTGTTCCATTAAACGTGAAATTATATTTCCATTTAAAATATTACCATCAGAAATTATAAATAATGACTCATAAAGTTATTCTTAACAAAGCACTTATATTTACGAATTGCGGAGTTACAAGTTTTCATTATGTTTTTGTATGAAATACAGTCATTATTTGAGAATTGTATTTAGTTTTGTAAATAATTTTTGTCTGAATTATTAGTTGGTATTAATACATCTTAATTCGTTGTTTTAATCCACCTTTCATGTAATTAATATTTATAATAATTAATAATTATTTACCTAACTTTAATATAATATTATATTTGAATTAGTTTTGAACTTTGTAGACGACTATAAAGTTCATAAATTCAACAAGATATTCATGTAATGAGTTTACATTTATGATACATATTATTGGGTTAATTAAATTAATTGTTAGTGAACATGTTGATGGTTAATACTGTTGTAGTGATATTGGTTGTGTTTCGTTGGTAATTTGGATCGAGATTTTTTGTTGTCTCGGAAAATTAGTTGATTTTGTTTAAATGCAGTTTTATGAAGAAGTGCATCGTTTAACACTTTTCGGTGGAATCATAACTGTCATTACACGGTTTACTCTTACAGTTGACAAGTTGCTTCATTAAATTTTAACCCTTCATCAAAACTCTGTCGTCTTGTGTTGTCACCTTCCTCATTTCAGCGTTTAGTTGAACTGCCTAGCCTCAATCCACAAACATCGTTTTCGTTAACTAAGCATCAACGATCAAAGTTCTTGGCACATGAAACATATGTCGTACAAGACATGTTGTTCCATCCCCTTGTATAACTTTTCCATAAATACCCGGAGGACTTGAATGAGTGTTGTAAATTTTTAATCAAATTTTTCGAGAGAAAAAAATCGTGTTTTATGGGTGAATATTAATATATGTTTTAGTCAAATAGTTTGCCAGCTTCGCTGGTTTAATTGTTTCCAAGCAGGTTGCTATCGGAACTCGGAAACATTTACGATGGTGATGAATCAGAAATGGAGTTTGTAGCGCCTCTTTAACGGTTTGACTGACTGAGATAATTGCAAACAACAGGAATGTAATATAAAGCACTCTTCCTTACTGATGTGTTTCACCTCATTTATGTATATCTCCAGTGAAGCACCTGAAGGCATTTTTACACGTCGTTTATCAAAACTGTAAATAGTATATGTGAAAAAAAGTTCACTTTTTACAAGCGAAGTTTTTTGAATTTATCAATCGAAATAGTTTTGGTGGTGTTTTGACATAATATTGGGAAAGTTGATTTTTGTACAGTTTTATCTCGAATGGGGATATATGTTAAAGTAGGGTTGTAGCATATATGAGAAGGTGGTTGGATGTTTGAGGTAGTGTTTGTCACCCTGTCAGTGTTTGAGAGGGCGAAGTTGAGAAGGCTCATTATCCACTCGAGAGAGCACACCTTCAGCTCGAGTTCTCCATTTGCGGTGGCGTCACCAGCCTCCTTAAAACTACCCTTACTTTTCTTTTCTCAAGTACTCCACGTTATTTATGTCCAAAAACTTGTATTACTTTTTGCACACGATCTGATGTAAGCGAGGGTTCGTGTGTAGATATAAGCCCGTGCGTGTACTGCGTACAGCCAACCAAATCTCACCTTTAAATAACTTTGAAATTTCTATGGTTCCTACATATATTTAGCGTCTCTAAAAAATGCGAGTAATATAATCTGACAAGTCCCACAATCACCCAGATATATTTCAAAAAAACGTTGCCAAAATAAATTAACTTTCCTATATCCACCTATATACATAAATTTTTTTTCACTGACTTGCACAAAACAAGACAAATTTAATTTTTACTTATATTTCCCGTCTGGCGAAATGAATTTTCCGAGATTATTGTCGTCCAAAAGAAAATGAGCTCGTTTTTTTTCGCAATCATATGTTTTGTCGCATAAATTACCCAGATAAAACTTGCTAAAGCTCGAAAATATTTTCAAATTTTCCTAATTTACATGCCCTAATATATAAAAGTTTTTACTATGAAGCATTCTTTTCAAATAAACTTGTTAAGATGAAAAGGTGTTAACATTTCTTATATTATGAGTAATATTTTTTTTTCAAAAATGGTTCTAAAATACACTTTTAACAGTAGTAAATATTTCATATATAATAATTCCGAGTCAATTAATAAATTAATGAATAATAATATATGTCTTATGACTCAATTTCTTCTTTATTACGATGCATTTAAACAGTTTTTGGCTGTCATCATCAATTAATGATTATTTTATCAGTTGTATACAAATTTTATATAAGTTTTTTGTTTTATATAAGTTGTCGTTAAGGATGTTATTTGGATCTAGTTTGTGTGCTTTGTATATTTCATTTTCTTCTAGGGTGTTCATATGAGATCCTTTCTTGCAAATATGCAGTGGCTTAAAATTTGTTTCGAAATTTAAGCATTGATGATTTTCGTCATAAAGGTGTTTTGTAAAAATTGAAGTTGTTGTAGCAGAGATCATACTGAAACTCACTTTGGAGGAGTAAAAAAGTGGAATTAAATTTAGTGGAATGCGATTTTCCAACCTTCGATTCTTAGACGATACAATCACAAATGCAAACATGAAATAGAGTTATTGAACTTCTTTCAGACTTCAAATCGTTAGTCAAAATTTCGCTTTAAAAACAATAAGACCAATAATCGTTGATCGCGATAATGATCAAAATTAGAATATGAAAATAAGTAGCCAAAATATGATGAGAAAAATTGTTTATGGTTCATTACGGATCATTATTAAGACCGAAGCTCTTAATTGTGCGAGGAAAAATAACCCTTACAAAATCAACGATCTTCATCCTTAAAAGTAAATTTTAAATAGAAAAATATTAATTCCGGATTATATTGAAGAGTTATATAGAAAAATTATTTAAGTAACAATCATTTTTTTTCCGATATATGAATTACAAAACGAAAGAAATATCGTTTCAAATGTTTTGTGCTCAGAAGTCTCTTAAATGAGAAATACTAAGCCTACTTTGTACAAATCAAGGCACTGTAGTTATGTGAATGGCGCAAGATGCATGGGCCAATCATAACACACCAAACAAAACTGAATCTTTAATTCGACCAATCAGTGAGTATGTTACTAAAACTTTATAGATTTTAATCAATGACATGATTCTTGGGTATATGTTCCTTGGGTGTATGTTCCTTATATCTCGTTTCGAAAAATCTACCAATTTGGCCAATGTTGAATTTTCCTCAGGATCCCATTTAGTTTTATATATTCCGGTTTAATTTTTCGTTGTTATTTGGTTGTTCTCCAATGTTTTAAAAATTTTCATCATATTGTTTTTTGTTGAAAATTCGATATTGATGTTGTATAAACATTATATATAGTTATGTTATAAACAAATTTTAACAATTCACTCGTGTATTTTATTTACAAAATATAATGTTTACTTTACCTTAACCTTAAAAAAGTAGAACCACTGTTTTACAACTGAATGTTTGAAAATTATGAAATAACCACCGAAGAAATTCAATAAAGCTCTTCTTCGAACCGTAGTAGAGTGAAACATATAATCTTTAAAATAATTTTTAGAAAGTTGGAGAGTTTAAAGTGATCCATGGGTTGCCTAGAACACGTAAATACCCCGCTTTGGACCGGGAAGATTAAAAAAATTTATTGTGACATTTTTTTTTTCAGTTAATGTAGAGGAAAAATTATTTCCATGTTTGCTGAGAGACCAGTCTATATATTTTCTTATAAATAGGATAGGAAAAGTTTCTCTGATATGTGAATTGTTCTTTTTGCTCCCCTATTTTATATCTCCCAGTTCGTAAAATTGCAAATATAAAATGAGAGTGTAGTTGCGAGTGGGAATATCGGCAAAAAGTATTAACCAGAATTTTTGTATGAAGTAAAATGAAGGCTTTTCTCTAGCAGAGAGAAAAAAAAGGGTGTTTAAGTGGGTATGGAGTAGAAATTATAGGTCATGAGAGATAGATACTGTTACATACGATATATTTACTGAATAAGGGAAGCATAGTTTAGTTTCCAATCACTCTTTGGGCAGGTAAACGGTTCCCAAAGGTCCAGTAGCGGGCCACGTTTCCAGCTGACATCTCCCAAAGGAACGTCTACTACTAAACCAACCAGACCGAACTAGCTGGCTCACATCCCATACTCCCAATCGCCCGCTCTCTACCCCTTAAGTATTTGCAATTTCGTTAGGGAAAATGTCCAGAGTGGACATTGAGCCACACGCTATATGCAAAATGGATGTTTTAGTAAAAAACATAGCGACTAGTGAATATTTTTTTTCATATAATTTTGTTTTATATTTTTAGTTGTTTGTGAAACAAAACGTTTTGATTGGATTTAAAATGTGTTTGAGTTGCAACAATAATTTAATTATTCGTTTTTAACGATAAATCTCTTCAAGTTGCGCTCGTAAAAAAGGATTAGTTGATTAACACCTCAATGTGAATTGCACTTCACTCTATGAATTTTAAAATGCATTAGAGTTAGCATCTAAATTACGTAGATATACCTTTTCACAAAACAAAAACCGGATGTGTTGAAATTTCATTGTGTTTTCCTCTTTTTTTTTAATTCGATTGTTTTAAAAAAAACCAATGAAAATCCAATTGATTGTTTGAAAAAAAAAGTGTCAATTTTTACACATTGAATCTCATACATGAATTTTATAATTGCATTGTTAAATTTATGAATTTCGTTTTAAATTTTAATGGTTATTGTGGGCTTTGATTTGAATGTCATTATTGGGTGGAATGTCTGCGAAATGGCTATTTTGCAATGGGCCAGGGGGTAAAGTTAAAAATTCTTTTCCGAGTAGGATGTAGTTATAAAGGGCAATAAAAATAATTGAATTTTCAAAAAGTATTGCAATTGAACTCACACATTATTGCCGCTTCAAAAACTTCACAATCATTATAAGAACTTAAACGTAACGATATCGTATAAAACAGGTAGCTCGGTCGTTTGGTCGAAAGGTTGGGGGGTGCGCTGAAGTTTGAATTAAGGGATGAGACGAGGCACAACAACCCGAGTAGCTCGGTTAGAGGTTTTGGGAGAAAGGTATCACATCTTTCTCTTTAACGACTTACGCACCAGCAATAAGATATTTTGGCTGTGATGTACACACGGGTTATAACTAACGGGTGTGCTGCCGGGAAAACTTTGTTAGTCTGATCGCATTTATCTTGGAAGCAGTAGCCATAGCTCCCACGAGGTGTGAGATGTTTCAAACCCCATTCCCGAACCTTGAATATCGTCTCTTTTCTACGGTTCTTCATGTGATATATGTTGCCATAGGTAGATTACCCACAGGGCTTTAGTCAGCCAGTTATTTTCCACCTATTTTCATTCTTTTTTTAAAGCCATAATTACCTGTATTACAACAATTACAAAAACGAAATTCTTTACTGCAGTACGTCTTCAAATAAAATCAATTTCTTTTTATCGTATTTGTATCGTTTGTGATTCGAATTTCATTACCCAATGGTATACAATAAGCTTTACAATGACGGAACGCATTTTGTTACTCGTACAAGACGACACACATTAGCTCATAACTTTCCTTCAACAATATATAGCAATTGTATTCAAAACCACTCTTTCGTAGCAATAAAAGAGTAAAATGAGATTTTCAAAATAAAGAGTACAAGACATGTTCTTTATATTTTGCTTTTATTGTGTAAAAAAAGTTTCTCAGCTTATCATTGATTTATGGATTTTTTTTGCTACAACTTTTAAGTCTTTGATTTAACAATTCTTTTTAGAATCTTTAAGTTAGTTATTATCTTTAGATAGTTTTACATTGTAGTTGTTTAAAAGAAAATCACAAGTAATTTGAAAAAATTGAAATGGGAAATTAATACAGTAGGTAGTTAACTATTTGATCCATGTACAGAGGTGTGAAAACTATTAGACTTAAGACAACTCAAGAGAAAAAATACATTTTTGTTTTTAAATGTCACAAATTTAAAAATTTCAGTAATTTCACTCATCTAATATATTGTGTGGTACCCTTTATTGTTTATGATTAATTTATCTTATCCTGACATGCTCTATACTATTTTTTTTTCATTTATATTTTATTATGATGCCAAATCTTAATGAGTTCGGTAATCAGATCCACCCGTGTTGTAATAGTTTATTCTTTTTGGATTTTCTTTACAATAGCCCAAAAATTTTCTATGGATTTAGCATCAGGACTGTTTCCTGGCCATGAAGGCACATTAGTGTTAGAATTTTTGAGGAAATTCATAACCTTTTTGGGCTTATGGCAAGGAGCTTCTTCCTGCAGAAAGATAAAATTTTCTTCCGGAAACCACTCTTTACGAGGCAATAACCTCGTTTCCAAGACTTATATATATCGGTATTGCCTCGTAGTACCTTCCACAATATATATCCTACTGGTACCCTTTGCTGACATGCAGCTACAAACCATAACTGATGTTGGATGCTTTACAGTCTAGGCGATACATTGCTGGAAGAAAGTAAAAATCTTCTTTTGAGTCTAAAAATTTTCAGACCTATGTATCTGTAAAATTTTATGTCGATTTGGGGTTTATTAACGCAGTAAAAATATCATAAGGTTACGTAATTTAGAACCATTTTACACAAGATCAATGGACATAGTTATGCGTGATCACAAACAATTCGTAATAGTTCTTTTCGTAGAAATGAACTTTTTTTAAAAAAATAAGGATGCATTCTTTGAAATATTCCGCATCGATTAATACAAAATTCATCAACATTTGGGGGTTTCAAAGCAAAACACTTCAACTTAAAGATAGAAAATTGCGTCAAAATTCAATCCGAGTACAAAAAAGCCTGAGCAAAAATATCAAAAACGCTTATTTATACGCTTAAAGAACTCATCTTTATTCTCAAAAATTCCCAACAGCCCTCCTAGACAACCTTGAAGATATTTTTGCTCATTTTAAAGGATAATCCATTAGCCTAATTACTTGGGTATTATTTCACAAATTGGCGTCAAATAGAGACATGCATTTTTGCTCAAAAAATTGATATTGAAAATCGATATTTTTAATAGCGAAACATTAATATTAAAAATATCGACATTTATGAACGATTTATCGTTTTTTTTAATGTTTTTTCTACCATTTAAATTTATTCTCGTAAAGTATTTTTTAATTTTTAATGTACGATATCGCAAAATCCCTCAACTTATAATCTAACGACGTTATATTACAATCTAACGTACGTTAGTTTATGATGGCAATTTTGTTTATATCTGAAATTTGTTCAGAAACAAAGCAAAAACTTGCTCCTACTTTCAAGATTGATCCTTGTATTTTGTGAGGTTCTTTAAATGTTAAAATTGTAAACAAAATGGTGTAAAAACCACCATAATACTACTATTATTTTCATTACTTTACAACCATTTAATTAAGTTAATGTCAAGCTTCGAGAACTTTTCTAGCGTTAATAACATTTTTCTGAACTGGATTTGATTTAATACAGATAATTTATTTTAAAGGAAACAGAAATGAGTGAAAATAATAGTACAAATTCAATGTACACTTATGGGCAATTCTTTGGTTGCACATAATACGTAGCCATGTTTGTCAAGCCGCGCCTACTGGTTAATTCTCAATTGAATCACTTAGTTGTCCTGTACGACTCTAGAACGCGTAGGAGTATCAATTTGAAATTGATTTTTATGATCATCCACGATTTTTTGAAGGTTTGAAGAAATTAAACTTCTATCTTCATGCAATTGATGATATTCTCATCGATAAAGAGCAATAATAAAAATCATTTTAACAAATTTCTTCTATTTTTGCAAAATAATCTTTCTTAATAGTGATTTACTTTCTAGAACTCCAAAAAACCTTAATGGTAATAATTAAATTTCCTTGATACTTATTGCATCTACAAAGTTACATTAAATTATAATATTTCCAGAAGAGTTCTATCATCAACTTCATAAACATTAACGGTTCTCTTCCTTGAAAACTCTAAAGATAAATTAGACCCTCGTGAGCTAACATCAGCGTTTCCCTAAAGTCTTCTCGTCAATATCATCAAATTTTCATTTCATCGTCAACAGCGAGACAGAGTATTAAAACCGAGACATATTAGTTCATTTTTTTTTTTTGCTAAAACATATTATTTGTATTATCGTTTAAATTGGTTTTCAATAAAACGTGAAAAATAGAAAATAAATAGGAAATTTAATAAGTGGTACGAATTGAATACAAATAGATCGATTCGATAAAATGTAGCAAGAATAGGTTTTTAGTTGGGGAAAAATTCGCCGTTTGATTTCAAAATTGGTTTAGTCGGAAATCGGTTCTAGGATGGTTAAATCGGCGATTTTTCAAGGTGATGTAAGTGGTTTATATACTGGTGAGTGAAATACGTTTGTATGAATGTGTGGGATATTTACGTTGGTGGTGGCGCGTTTTATGTATTTCAATTGCTTTGGCCTGATTTTTATAATGTTTAGGTGGAAATTCATTTCAGAGATGAGGAATAATGCGAAAAAGGACGTTCTGCACTTGAAAAGATGGCTGGAATAATCTTATTATGGTGCAGAAAGTATTTCGCGTAGTCTCCATCTGCACGCTTGTAGTAGATTTACGGTGATGTTCTCTGGTTCTACGCTCGCAATATAAATTTTCCAAGTTGACGTGGTCTTTACGTCAGTTCATTACGTCACCATAAATTCGCAAATATTCACGAAAGAATCTCTTGCGCTATACATTTTACATAAATGTTAAACTCCATGCGAATGGAAAGAAACACGTCGGTGTTCTAATTTGTTTAGAAGCTTTTCATTGTGCTTTGTTGCCATACTACATATAGGTATAGAACATTTCTGAATCTTATTTGTTGTACACATGAGAAAATAATATTAGAAGTGGAAAATTGCGAGTGAGAAAAATATGACGCATCATTCCCTTTTTTCTATTATAATGGGAGGAATATGAGATTGCTGTCCTTCGTACAATGACCGCTCTCCATCATATTCCTCACTTAACTATTTTCACATGTTGTCCCTATTGAGCACAATACTATACCCTGCAACCAACCCTCTGAGTATAACATTGCAACGATTGTCAACATGACAATTCCATTATAATCTACGTTGCATTACCAAGTCCACTAGAAAAACATTTCTACTTTATAAACTTAAAACCACATAATTTAAGTGGCTGGCAAAAGAACGTTATACTTTACGATCAGCAATCGTTGTACAATAATTACAAAGAACTAACTTTTCAAATGACCTTTGATATTTTGTTTTACACTAGAAACCCATCAAGTTCTGGAATTATTTGATTTAGTATTTGTTTAATATACATTTGGTTGGTCTATATTATAATCATCACCATATGACATCACTGCATTTAATCCTAAGTGTGGCCAGAAAAAAGTGGCTTTTAAGTATTCAATAATATTTAACCATAGACCATAATACCCATAGCTAGAATATATTATCGAAAACCCATAACTTTTCTATTAATAACTTTAACAAGTTGTTTTAAGAATATTAATTGCCATAATCATTTAAGGTCAGTATTTTCACTCATAGATAGAAAGATTATAAAATAACTATGAATTAGATAAGAAATTATCTGTTAAATAACTTCTGGACTTTACCCTACACATTTCACTAATCTTAGATGAAAATACGTTTATTTTCTTTATCCTTCAGATAAAATTTTATGTGTAAACTAAATGACACTATCTAGATGTGAAAAATACGAAATTAAATTTAGCTAGCTTTTTTAGTTTCCTGTCTTGTTACAACTAATGCATATTTTCATAAATGGTTTCCCGGAAACACTTAAAATCAATGGAAACCTTTTATATTTTATCAAAAGGATATTGGATAAAAAGCAGATATATTATCCATCTCTCTATATTTCGATATAGTTTGATCACTATACATTCTGTATTCATACGAAAAATTAAATAATTCATATATTTACAATATTCCTGTATATAAATAGTATTATTTTTGTTAGAGAAAAAATTTTGATAAATTATACAACAAATAAGCTTCAAAATTAGTACTTTTCTTTTGAATTGAAAGCTGTTAATTGTTCCACTTTTTTATTAGTTTACAGAGAAAATCATATTTTGAACCCTTTATTTTTGGTTTGCCTAAATAATGAAAAGTATTTTTAAATTTTTATAACAGTATGTAACCGGTTGTACCCACATGAACAAACTTAGTATAAAATATATAACTTTACATCCTAGTCAAATCCAACTATGATTTTAAGTCATGGATTTCCGTAATGATTAAGTTTATGATTGTAATCAAAGTCCAGTTTATCCAGATTTCTACCAATACAGTTCAATAGACCAATCCAAATTAGTCAACCAAAGTCTTATTATTGTATTGTTCGTTTTATTATAATTTTCCGGAAAATTCGTGTGCCGATTTTTGTTAGGCCGGCCGCATACTATAGCAAAGAATCATCATTTAACAAAACATTTCTTTGGGGTTGAAATACCCCAGAGCCCCGAAGAAATGTTTCGTTTAAAAATGATTGTTTGTACGGCCAACCTTATGAAAATCAGCTTTCAGTAGTCTAAAGACAAGTTTGAATTTTCCATTGAAAAAGAATCTGCATATATGACATTAACGTTTCCTGGAAAGGTTATAGAACAGAGTGGCAACTATATAATTTAACCAAAATTTAAATGTAATGTGACTTCAATCGATCTTCGTTTTCCTGGTTTTCTTCTGGTGTATCTCACCTCGCATTTTTGGTGTTCTTATACCATTCCCAAATAAAATATCTACTTTCAATGATTTTTTAAAGCTACTTTAACTTGGTAAATTCAGTTTTTTAATTCATTTTTTCTGCTATCTCTCCTAGCTCCTTAATAAGCAAAGATCTCGCATTGCAAATTGTTGTTATATAAAGGTATATCTAATAAGGAGGCATGGTACATCTTTAACAGAAAACAAATGAAAACTGTCTTTTATTCTTTATTAAACACTAATTTTTTCTATTGTGTTGACACTCATAAACCTTCTTATACATACCTACTTGAGCTTGTAGAAATTAACTTCTAGTTTATTTTTAACAATTAGATAAAGTGATTTTTTTGTCAGTTCCCTCCTTATGTTCTTTCTAGAAAAAAATCTTGGATCCTCCCTTACTGACATACTTAGATTATGGATACATGATAATGCTTAACTGGTTTGATTTGAAATCTGAAGGCCCGTGGTATGAAATGAGATTTAATGGATATCGTATTCATTATAATAAATACGGTGAAGCATATTTTTTATAAATTCAATTTTCAAATTTTCATCTATCAACCCTTAGAAAATCTGTTTTAAAATACTTCCAGTTTTCTCTACTAGAATCGATTATTTGTTTCTTTTTAATAAAAATAATCGATTTTTTAAATTAATCGACGATTTCCAAAAGGTTTATAAATTGATTTCTAATATTAGTATTCCGAAATCTCTTCAAACAAATTCATGAAATGTTAGTTGAGAATTATATGAGTTACATTTAGAAATAATATTCTATAATAAATCGGTACATTTGAAACAACCTGTTGCCGGAAGTAGTTACGATTGCTATGAAGTAAGTGGTTGGTACTCGTCATTCTGTGGTATTGTAGGTAGCACGAAATCTAACCGTCAACGGTTGCTCATCTTCTTTGGGAGTCACTTCCAACATCCATCTCCATCTGTTCATATCACTTGGCTTCCTTAGACAAATCTATCATTCCCAACCAAACAAGTCTCATTTTACGCTTCAATCTATGCCCCCATATTACATTTTATTCTTTTCGCATACTTTGCACATTCCATCTCTCAAATTTCTTTTCTACTACCAAATTAAATCAATAAAAACGTATATTTTTCCACTGATTTGAAAAAATTTCAATTGAACTATAAATCAATGAGTTATCAAATTGAAATTTGCATGTTTAAGTCGTTTTATTGGTTTTAAAACGAATGCCACAATTTCTTTCATTGCCAATTATACAAAAGCTCAATGAGTTACTATAATCCATCATTCTGTCAATTTCAAAAAAAAATATGTATGTTATATAAAACAAATTCCTCGTTGAATATTTTCTCTTGAAATTAAAATTCCTAAATGCCAATCAAATATTATTATTCAAATAGCGGAGGAGGTGAAATTACAATACGTTGAAAATTAGGGGATCTATAAAGTTTTATGGTGTACCCAAAGCCATCAATGCTAAACCTCTAATATGTGTTTTCCCTTAAAAGTCACTAGATGTTTTATATAGTATTTTATGAGTTCGTTGTATCGTGTTACGTTACCAGCGGCGGTTATAGCAATAATAATAATAATTAATGAATGACCAAGGCGATCGTTACAGTATCAAAGTATGTTGGCATTCAAATAATGTGTCTTTTATATATTATTTAAAAATAGCGGACGTATTCATAAGATTTGAAAAGTAACAATATAATTTGACTCGGTAGTGTCTTCTTTTATAATTTATATTTATCGTCTTTTATTATGACTAACTGCTGTATTCTTACCAAGTTTAGCGCAATGTGAGACTTCTATTTAATTAATATTTCAAACTCCTCGTTGACTTAGAACTTAAAGCTTATTAAAATTAGTTTGTAAAGAAAGCTGTGAATTTGCAAGGTAAACTTTTTATTAATAATTTATTTTCATTTCCTTCTTTTTTCGTTCAATTAACCTTGTTGTTTACAAGTATTAAATTACTTTGTATTAATGAAGTTTCTTTTCTCGTTTTTTGTAGAATTTATTATTAGTTTACATACAAAATTTAAAGAAAAAAATACATTTGATCGTTTCAAAGGAAAAAAAGCTCGATTATATCATGAAAAGCTGTGCCTAATTTATTTAGATTCTGGGTAATATTCATTATTTATCATCAATAACTGGATTGAGTTTATGAATATCGAAATAGCACAGTTGTAATTGTTGCATAGCACAACGTTTCGTTTGGTGAAGATTTCATACATTACCAAGTAATAAGCATCTATAGAAAATGATATATAATAATTTATTTATAGACTTATAAATCTCAAGAGTATCCCACACAATATTGATTTGGAAATTGTGAAGGTAATTTTTCGTCTTACATTACAAGTTAAGTGACTTTGATTATCTTTTGAGGCTATCGTAACGAATTTTGCGCAATAATTCATTGTCAAAATGTGACCTCCCAAAAGATGATAATCTCCTTACATTGTATCTAGAATGTAATGATATTTTTATTTGATCCGACAGGTACGGTCAAATTGTAAGCGATATATATATGTTGAAGAAGAAAAAGCATGCTGAGTTTTGGAATATAAAAGCAAGCATCGTGGGTGGTGGTTTGGGGTTACGAGCATTGCAATAATAGATGGAATGCCGGAATCATAAGTTGGGGAATGTGAAGTCCTTCATCGCGCTTTCTGACCCTTTCAATACACGTTGAATGAGTCTCATATTATTGCTTTTTACATCTAGAGAATAACATGAGATCGTCCTTTAATGATCATCATATTACTTAACATCATATTCAGTAATATCTGCTAGCATGCCAAGTCCAAATAAAATAATCCACTTCACTGACGTTTATTTCTCGATTAATTAAATTTCAGTGGAGAGATATTTTCAATGTCCTCGTATTTATTTTAGTATTTTTTTACATTCGCGTGTTGACGACCATTTTTAAAATGTATTATAGATGAAAATTTAATAACGATATTTCAGTCTGGTAAATATCATTACGATTTGCATATTTAAAAGAGTTAAAAAATATTTCCTCAAAACTATACCATAAATTCGTGTAAATATAGCGGAAAAAGAAACAGTGTTTTCCGAAATTTGCTGAAAATAAATTCACTAAAAATATTTTCATTGCTTATTTATACAAATGTTCCGTTTCGAAAGAATATAAAAGAGCGTTGTTGATTTGGATATAACGGGAAAGGAGTGTTTTGTGTGCTTTTCCGTATATTTGAAAACAAGTCATCAGCAAATTAGTGTAATAATAAGATAAGTCGGTAAATGACATAACAAAGAGCAACCAACAATAATGTTTGTGGAAATGCTGTGAAGAAGGAGCAAAGAGATTCGGTGAAGCGTATCTTTCATTACCGATAACATCATTCAGTTGTCTGATATTATTGCTTTTGCTAATCTGAAAAATATACGCTGAAAATAAATTTAATTTCAACTTAATTAAGTTATGAATTTCTAATTGTATAAACGCCAATTAAATTAAGTATGGCTTTGTTGAGAGTTGTTCCTCCCATTTAACTGCTGTTACGTATTCTTTGTGGATGGAAATGTTTCCTGGTGAGGTTTTATTTGAAATTAATTTTCATTTTTTTCCATTCTCAATTTAGGCTTTGACAATATAAGAAGTATATTTGAAATTAAATTACTTAGACCCAACTTTTACTGCCCTTACTAATATCTACTACGTTTAGAGAAGTCACCTTAATCACTCGTCTACCAATAAGTGTTGGGCTTTTTGATACATTTCATATTATTGTGGTGATTTATTATTTTCTTTATACTAGTTTTCCAATAACTTTTCCTTCCTACACTTATCTGTATCTACAACTACGGTTTTAGCCAACATGCCACTGTTCCATTTACCTTTATGACTATTATCAATTAGTCAAGATTTGCTGTTCGGCAAAAAAAATCGAAAGATTGAAAATTTCAAATTATACGCTAAAAGTAAATACACTATTGTCTTATTTAAGTAATTTATTTAACCAAAGTAAACTATAAACATAAATTTGAACAAAAGCTCAAACAAATAAATTTTTGACTTGTTGGCTGAATACGTACTCAGATATTAGCAATCGAAATACGTATGTGGGCAATATGTAAAAAATACATTTGTTTAAGCTTACTTTTGTTAATAACATTACCTAAATAACCCTACCATATATTTTATCTATTGTTTAAACCAAGGGTGTCCAGTACGTGGCTGAAAATGCTTTCCCCTTTGGCCTAAAGTAAACTTAGTTAATATTTTTTTTATTAAAACAATTCATTTAACTACGCAATTTTGTTTTTTTTTTTTGCAATATATATTGCAACTATTAATTATTATAATGTTTTCTTTACGGTCCAGATTTGATCGATTGTTGTCACAGTTACAAATAATGCTAGTTAAAATAACCAAAAAAAAAATCGTGTATATGTGACCCAATTTTTCGGAAAAATTATTTGGCAAATTTATATGGCCCAAAGGGTCAAAATGGTTGGATACTCCTGGTTTAAACAGTATAACAGTTCAAAGTCAACGAAAAAATTTAATTTAAATTAACTGCGTATTTTACATTTTACCGAATCGCAAGAAGAGATAACTACCCTGAAAATTAAAAAGTTTAAGGGTGACAATTAGTCTTTACTAGTTATTATTTCCAAATTGAAAATAACGTTATACATTAAACTTAAAATGTATAATATAGAGTTTTTTAGTATTATTTTTTTATAATAATAAAAATAGTAGAAAAGTGTTATCTTATTCGTCGTTTAAATTACCAGTAACAATTCTAGAGTTCTAATTTTCTAAGAGTTATAATAATTTAAATGTCAACATTGGTATTTATTCATTGATATCAGATATGTTTTGTGAAAAATTCTTTGCCTTAAAAAATATTTTATCTTAAAAATAAAAAATTATATATAAATGTGTAATTTTTGATGAAATGGCACTTATTTATGTAACATTTCATGAAATCCTTGTATCATTTAACAAAGAGATTATATTTTATCTTCATTTATCTTATTTTGCTTTACTTTCTAGAAACTCCACCCTTTAATTAATTTTTGAGATTAAACCTTTTTCCATGAATTAAATTGTGGTTTCACTTTTCATTTCAACAATTTTTAATTTAACAAAGAAAAATTAAATCTTTATTATATGTTTTTGTCATTGATTTGAGATGATAATGAAACTAGTATAAGACTATTGATGTTTTTCTTTATGGAATTGCTTTTCATAATTTATTTTTCTTTGCTAATGGCTCGGGGAAATTGAGTGAAAGCCAATTATGCGTTATTGTGGCGAATATCTTAATGAAATTTTTCGCAATTTATTTCAATTTTGTTTAATTTTCTTAGAGATTTTCATTATATTTTTCAAGTCAATTATGAAAATTTTTCGTCGGATCATAATTGATTTTAAATTATAACCCCGTTTGTGGAGGGTAACATTCACAATGGTAGCAAAGCGACGATGTTGCACTAGCATTTTTCACTCCTTGCCAATTTGAAATTTTAATTTAAATGTCATAAGATGCTGGTTCACTATAAATCATGACTCGGCTCACTGCAACACTTTTATTTCTTGTATAATCTTTGTTTTTTTTAATGCCCTTTTTTCTATCCCCATCGTTAGACTATAAGAAAATAGGGGGGGGGGGGCAGTTGAACTGACAGATATTAACTTCCTTAAGCATAGAAAGACAAATCTTAGCTCGTTTTTACTAATTGTTTACCCCATCTGCATTGTATATCATTTTTAAATTTCAAAGAAATGATTGATTGCAAATCACAAAGTGCTCGAATTGACCATTACAATAAATGCGGAATGTAGTTGAAAACAAAATCGTAAATTAAAAGTATGTAATTGGAAGTTTAAAATGAAAGTTGAGGAAGAATATGAAACATTAACAAAAAGTATCCACAAGAGTATGAATATATATTTTTTTTTGTTTTGCTTTTAATATATCTATATGATACGTATAACAAGAAAATGATAGAAAATATAAATGTCTGTTGGTCGGTTTTGTTCAGGGAATGAGTCGAAAAAATGAAAAACCCTCCGTTGAGAAGAAGGGGTGGTAGTATACATCTGAAGATGATGTTGCAAGTCACTTCAACTCCTCTCTGTAATCGTTAACCAGTACTAGTTATTTTTGTGCAGTAATGGAAGTTTTTAATTATTTTCCTCGGTCTTCAGAAAACGATCGTTTCTCTCTCGTCTGTATTTATAAGATCATCGCAATGATTCAAGTGGGTTCTTATTTTCTTGTTTCAATTCCCCTTTATACAGAGTTAAATTTCCTAGATTTGTTAAAGAAAAACTACGTTACATAGTATGTTATTAACTGGGATTTTACTTTTAATCTTATTCGCAACTTTGACAACAATTGTTATTATCTCTTTTTTTATGAAACAATAAAATGAAGAGTTTAACTAGTTATTAATTAGATAAATTATTGGAAAAGCTCATTTGAAAATTTAAAATCGTTTTTATATCAATTACCCAACACTCCACTTTCATCTATTTGAATTCTTCGAATAATAAAAAAGACGACTTAATCTTAAAGTTATTATAGATAAAATAGATTCTTTTCTTATAATTTTCCATTTTTAAATCGTTTTACATTCTAAGTGCGGATATTGCGCGTCAAATGTGAAATAATAATAAAGGATCTAATATTAAACGAATAAAATCTATATAATCCAAGTAATTTGAATTTAATATCTCATCGTTTCCATTATAAAGGAAAACGCAACGAAGCAGTGAGTAAATGAGTGAAGTAGCGAGAGTTTGCATTTACCTTTCAATCTAATCCTCTATGTAATTAACTGGCTAATCCGAACAACGAGAAACGGAGCTGACGTTCTGGACCTGGCATGTCTACTACACCTGCACCCCTAATTTAGTGTGTTCACTATTGCAATTGCATTACCGTATACCACCAGCGCCATCCACCAATCCCGATTTGTCCTATCTGTCGTCTTTTTGATGAGCCTGTTTCGTATGCATACAAACACAGTAGTAGGAAAAAAACATCGTTAAACGATGTTTTGCAAATAAACGGACTATTGATTTTATATTCCTAGCCTTTTTTTCTACAGCTTTTTTAACGAAAAATCAAATAACTATTATAGTTTGGATTCATTATTTTTCCAATTTTATGAAAACTTAGTTAATGGAAAATACTGCCTTTATATTTAAAGGAACATCCAAAAAGGGTTGAGGATGTCTAGTTGTGTTCAGTAGTCAGGGAAATCTGAAAAGTCAAGGATTTCAACAATTTTTTTTTATATTTCCATATTTTGATTAGTGTTTCAGATGTAATGAATCTGTATGTAAAATTACAATTTTTAATCACAAAATTAATCAAAGACTTAAGTTGAGAAATTTTTTTATTAAAAAGGTCAGGGAAAAACATTGAACGTTTGTTTCGCAATCCATTTGCGTGAATTTATGTGAAAGGAAAAGCTGGATACCCTTAACTTTTGTGCACTAATGTTACTTTAGAAGCATTAGAAGCCAATATTTTGTTCAATTTATTAAATTATAGGGTCTGGCTGCTATAGTGGATCGTCAGACGTGCAAGGGGTGATCAATGAAATTGTGACAGACGAAGGGAAGGAATGGGATTTCAAAATCTTTTCTTTTGTGTAACTCAATTTATGAATTCGAAATAATGTTGAACTTAAGTGTTATCTAATTGGATCTTTGGAATGCACTTAGATTGTACCCTGAGTTTGCTTAAGTCCCTTCTTCAGAAAAAGTTTGTTGCATCAAATTGCAATTTGGTTAAAAATAAAACGATCAACGTTTAAATATTTATGCTATATAATTAAACATTTATTTTAGGTAGTACATAAATACTTCTTCAGCCCAATTTAAATGAATTGAAATGTTCATTTATCAATTTATTTTTGAAAAAAAAAATTATATTATGCCAGTTATAAAACCTTTAAAAAAATTCACAAACGTGGTTAAGAATACTATAGATCAAATCGACCACCCCCAATTGAGTCATATAAACCCCAAGGGGTTTAAATCGATTTTGGCAACCCCTGGTTTAAACGATGTTATTTATTCATGTGGTGCTAGAAAAAACCGAATCAAACTTAATTTGAAACTTAATATACCCAAATCATTGTTACAATTAATTTATATTAGACAAAAAAAGGTATATCCATCAATCTTTACTATCGGTTGCAAATTAAATCGAATGAACTCGAATAAATTTTAAATAATATTATCTAGTCTTTATCACAAAAATAAGTATAGTTTAACCCTATGAAAATTGTGTTTCTTCTTTTTTAGCTTTGTTTCTTTCTCTAGCTTTTTTTACTAAAAGCTCAAAATGGATTCTGAAAAATCATTGTTACAAAGCTTAAGCCAACTAGTTTGCCAACCCTGTGTTTTAAGAACAGTTACAAATATAATCAAATTTATTTATTCATCGTATTTGGGACATACATTTAAGATTTATAATTTCTCCAAACGGCTTTTGGTTACAAGTTAATTAGTTACGAAAGTGCAGCAGCGCCATAAGAGTAGAGCTTTTACGGAATTATCGTATAATAGTACATCCTAAAGTTTGCAAATGATTTTTCCTTCGCATTTTTTTGTATTACTTTTCATTTGTCCAGAAATGCAAAATTTATTGAGTGGACAAAATGTAATATATGAACGAAATATTTTTGAAGATGAATATTTCAAGTAATTTGTTACGTTCGCAATTTATTTATGTGGAGTTTTAATACTAATGAGCTATTATTATTGTCGCTATAGCGTTACGAATGAATAATTTTCACCGTAATATGGTTAACAGCGAGCAGTTAAGCGCTGGTAGGATAATATGTCCAGTCAAAGAACATTTAGAATGCAAATAGTTCTATAACATATTGATGGTGGAGGCGCTGGGTAATATAACGGCAAATACTAATGATAATATAGACGATGTATAGGTGCTTGGTTGGGATTTTGTGTACGATTATTTGACACCTCCGATTGATTTATGTTCGAGTGCACAATTACAAAATCAATTTGGCTACGAAATTAATGTCACTATGTTGTATTATAATGTCTACGTTACAACGACTAACCGTAACCTCTATAACCTACGAATCATCGATAATCTAATAGTTTCGTGTTATGCAATGCATATTAAAAGCATTCTCACGTTCACACATGAAAAACATCTATTAGTCAATATATATTTATTTTTTTCGCTTCCAATAACCTTGTCGAACATTTTTACGAGATTGTCATATATTCGTAAAGCCAATCATAAATTCTCACTTTACTAATCTTTTTTTAGCGGCAAAAACTTTTTAATAGCTCGTAAAATGTCATCCAACTTTAAATCATTACCGAAACCATAAATATTATTTAATTATAAAGTTGATGTATGAATTTATAAATCATAATTATATTTTAAATATTATCTTTATTATGAGACCAACAAGCGCTATTGTTGGAAAAATATTACTAATCACCGTGCACCCTGACTAACTATTATTTAATTGTCCCAAATGAATATAGGTAGTATCTGCCGTAGTGAAGTTCATTTTAAACCGAGCTTTTATAGACTAGCGTTTTGAAATATTTATTGGATTAGGTTTAAATTGGATTTAGCGTTTTAGATGTGCACTTTTAAATGAAAAACCTATTAAATATTTTAGCATTGTTTTATGCACATCTTTTTGAAATCGACTAATTAAATCATTTTACAGTTTCAATAATTTATGTGGAGCATGAATATTGTGCTTTCAAAAATTACATCTGAGGGAATTAAATATTTATAATTTGATCAAATAAATAATCAATTTATAATTTAATTGCATATTTAATTTGTTATTCTTGGTTATTTCAATTTCAATCTCTATGTGTCGCTTCTATTATTGGACTAAAAATTGACATTAAATATAAATGGATAGATTGGATTAGCGGAGCTATCAATTGGTTATTGGTCAGTTGTCATCAATAGTTTCAAATGAAATTTCGAAACATTCGAGTGAAGATTAGTTGACTTGACATATTTGCGACGCAAAAATATAAATAAAAGCAATGTTTCAAACAATAAAACTAATCAAATTCGTGATTATATATTCTCGATTTTCCAAATATATAAAAAAAAAAAATTTAAAACGGTGTTTTTGCGTTATTTAGGTTTAATTTGTTTTCTTTAGAATTTTCAATGAAATATCTTCACACCGTAGCTTTACTACAATCATTCGTCCTTTATTTTCCCTTTGGAAAATCCTTCATTTTTCTCTATCAGATTAAAGTGAAATATTGATTAAAAAATCAATTGCTGTAATTACTTTACAGTCAATTTACACTTTAGAGGAATAAAAATAAAGAAGAGAAGCGTTTTAACTTTGTTTTGGATTAATTATCTCATTACCCAGCAGTTTTGCTACAAAGTATAGAGCGGTTACTCGTCTAATTAAAGAAGGTTAATGAATGCTTTGTTAACATCAAACTGCTAAAATTGATACAAACACTTTTAATTTGAAGTTCTTGCTGTATTCGTGTTTCTTAAACAAACCAAAATAATTCCACCTTCCTTTGAGTTTTAAATGCCAGTATTATGAAAATTAAGCGTCTTTAAACCGAAATACTCATGGAATATACGCGAACGTTTTATATCTTTGATTTACCGAATTAATATTCTGATCTTGTCGCAATGGTGTGGCGAAAATGAAATTGTCAATCGAATCGGAATATTCTTTGGAAATCGATTTTGTGGCCTTGATTAAATTTTTGGTGCTCCTCTCTATGTGTTGGATAACTATATATAAATGCTCGTATGTATATCAAACTGTTAATTTACTTCGTAAAATAATTGCACAAGTTTGGAAATTCCATTGAAATTTTAGTCAGCTCTTTCCTTTATTGGAAAATTATCTGTTTCTGTTTCGTTGTTAGATTAAAAGGGATGTTTGTATCGGTAACGTGGTTTTAGAGGTCGTACATAACATGAAAGTCACTTTGGTCACCGTGACTGCTATTCAAGCTGGTTTGGTACAGAACTCTTGTGACCAACATGACGTTGTTGTAAGTTTATTGCGTCCCAACTTTCTATTCCTCCGGGTAGGTAATTGATGACTAAGCTGACGCTTTACTAATTAGATCTATTACCCCCCAACTCTCTGGCAATACATATTTTATTACCTTAAACACACGAAAATCTTCAACATTTTTTTTGATTCGTTTCCTGATATATTTTTTTCTTCCAATAAAGTGATTTCAGTAAAAATTAACTTCTAAAAATATAACCATTTCCTAGTAAAGATCTTTACAAGTTTTGCTTGAACATTGTTTAAAATTTTATGAAAAAACATTCCACTAGTTTTACATAAATTATTCGATCAGAATCTTATATATAAAAATCTTATGTCACAGTATTTGTAATCAAACTTTTCTGAAACGGCTGAACCGATTTTCATGAAATTTTTATGTATATTCGGTAGGCATAAAAATTAGACGTAAAGTATATTTCATACCTCAAAGAAATTGGGGTATCCTTCGGCATTATCAGCAAATTTTTAACGCATACTTACCTATTTATTATTTATAATCATTGATGACTGTGATTTGTTTTAAAAAAGGCATAGTTACCGTTTGATTTTGACTTTCTCATTTATTAAATTGATGGTTGGAAATAATTATTTAATTAATTCATATTTTGGATGAGTATTATAAGTTCGAGTCATTTTGCATTTGTTATATATTACAACACAGTGCGTAAAATTTGTGTGCATTTTATTTTAATGTATAAGAAATATTTTAATTATATGATCTATTGATCTTAAAAATGCAAATTTCAAAAAAAAATAATACCATCATAAACGTCACACAGACGAAGTTGCGGGCATCAGCTAGTAAGGAATACAATGAAAATTGAAGTACTTTTAAATTTTTGTTATGACTTTTCTCAGTAGTGATTCCACACGTTAAATGCAAAACCAGTTTACTTGTTAGTATGAAATGCAAAACTTTCAACTTGCGATATGAAATAACATAATAAAAGCTTGAAGGCCAAAATTGTTAGTACAAATATATCATTCAGAAAACTAGTTTGAGGTATTTATTATTTGTTGTTAATCAAAAATACATTAACACCTATTTCAGAATCTATAAATGATACTTTTGAGTTAACCTTTTTCTCACATTTTGGCCTTCAAGCATTTACTACGTTATTTCTTATCTCCAGTTGAGAGCAGGTAAAATATCTTTGCAATTTCACACCAACTTGGAATTTAACTCATTTTGCTCACAATATTGATCATTATTTACCAAAAGCTGATAAAACGTCATTTTTGACTACCTGTATCGTATCGTACGACAAAAGAACAGGTTTATTGATTTCAATAATATTTTGTTATCAGGTAGATGTTTAATGTTTTACCAAAAAGAGTATAAAGATCACAAACAAGTCTAATCTAAATAGTTGTGCAAATATTTTATTCTAGTTTTATTGTTGTTCTAATTTAAAAGCGGCTTTCTTGATTTGATAGACACTTTGTATTTAAGTTTACCAATTTTTCTTCCAAAAAAATGAGTTCTTATTTAGAATTTACTTTTGTTAAAATTAAAGATATTTTTTCCTAAATTTTTGTTTAAATTGGGACTGGTTGCCACGTCAGGGTCATGGAAATCGTTTCAGTGCTAAGCCAAGCCTGGACCTAGACTGGGTCAGTTATAAATCTCTACCTGGGATTTAGCTATAACTTAAAATCCCAAATCTTTAATCTTCCATTTCGAATGGGAAAATTTAAGGAATTTTGAATATATATGAATATATATTTGAATATATTCTCTTTTGGAGATGTAATTGAAACCATCAACCATATCAGTGAATCATGGGTTTGAATTTTCGTTTTTATTTCGATGTGGTTCTCCGGAACAGTTTGAAAAGCCTCAATACTGCAGCCTTTATCTTATTGTGTTCACTGTGTTCCTAATTTACCGATTGTAAGCCAAGAAACCGAGCAAATTGTAGCACTTGGCGGACAAGATATAGTTTGACTAGCTAAATACCAGAATCATATATCCCTAGCTCTTTTAATTGCCATATAAACAAAGTGCAGTATTCCAACAAAATGTGAGAAGCAATTTCTTATTATTTTTGACCAAATCTGTGTATCGAGGGATCCAATCCCCAACAGTATGAAAAATTTTTCGATTAGCTTTTAAAATATATAATGTGGTCCTCGGAAAAGAAATTATTATTAAAGCTTTACATTTTGGCTGTGTTTAAATGGTATCGGAAAATTGTGAAAATCGCTATAAGTCTATCATTCATAGATATTAGCAAAAGTATGAAATCTTGGCTTCTGGTATGGAAAAAAAGTGTAGACCAGGTGAGAACGTAGGTATAGCAAAAGTTGTAAATCAAGTTGAAATTCATCTGCAGCAGTATATAGACAAAATCAACGATTTTTCCATAGATAGCCCCATGATTTCGTCTACGACTATAGACGGTACTAGACTAAACGATTCCGTTTGTAATCTATACCAGGTCAAAAAAAAATAGATCGGTATACTTTGTACTATAGTATATTTCAAAGGTGACAAATATAAAAAAATATTATTTTTAGAATAACTTTTATTGAGGTAATCGTAAGTGAAATGGATCTTGAATGAAATCAATATGGCTTATTTGTCATCTTTTTGCTTTTCGTCTGTTTTTTCATTGAACTTAAAAAAATGTATAAGTCAAACTTTGAAGTCGACTATAAAGCTATTATTTATTGTATTAAATTATTGATACTTAAAGAGTCATTATCTTATTGGTAAGTGGTGCCTTCATTACTAGATCTAATATGTTAATTGGTAACAATTGCGGTTATAAGTACGATTAGGATTTAACTAATGACGTAGTTTATGGACATTGTCCGATTGTTGCACTAACCACGTCAGCAATTAAATGGCATGGCTGCAATTTCCTTGACAATCACATAATATTGTTTGAAATTTAAATAATTTAAATTCATCGCTACGTTCGCCGTTTGCCCCCTCGTTGCACGGCATCCGTGTTTTTATTGGGAATTTGGATAAAAATTTCATTGAAAATTAAATTTATATTCAATGCAATCGGCGGCCGAATGGAGCTTTTATAATGTGCACTTTGTTGGTTGTTTATATTTAATGAACGATCAAAAGACGGCAATAGAAGCGAACATTTAGACTTGTAATAAAGTTGGTATATTTGGCTGGAAAGGGAAACGGCAAATTACATTTAAAATTTATTCTTTGGTTACACGTTTTGTCAATAAAAGTGTTTGCCAGCTTTACGAGTCAACGGAGAGAACGCATTATTTATTTGTGCAACTCATTCGTCTCGGGGCGGCTGAGGATAAATGTACTATTTGCAAGGCATATCCGGTATCATCCCTGCATTGCCATCCCGCTTTTCCTCAGCCGGTTGGATACTCCTGGCTAACATCACTGCGGTAAATAGTTTCATTTCACATTCACGTGGCTTGCCAGTCTGAATTTTTCGCTTCCTGCCGTACTTGTTTAAACTTTTAATCAAATTAAAATGTAAAGAGTTCGATTTTGTTGTAAAACTTTTATGCTTTGTAAGTAAACCGGTTTTGTTTCTTGGCGAAAGTCACGAACGCATACATTTCTATTTTTAATTGCTCACCTAGTTTGTGAAAATCCTGCGGTGAATTTCTGATTTTCCTTTTGCGCATCATTTGGAAGAGAAGCGCTTTATTCTTTCCTTTTTTTTTATTTGATACATATTCTTTGAAGTAGCAAGTATTTTTAAAAGGATATGCATAGCTTTTGACTTTTATGGTGGGTTATATAAAGGACGCCACGTCGACGACTTAAAAACTTTTGGTTTGGTGTCTCTCAGCGGGAGGCTCACGTTCGGTTCTTCTTTCATTTGAGAAAACATCACTCTTCATTAGGGCTTTGCAGAGGAACTCCGCTTCAATAAATGTCACTGGGATGTAACATCTATTACTAACGAAAAAAGAATGATTTTGGAAAGTAAATGTTTGTTTCGTTTTTGCTTCTTCCCATAACCATGTTTTATTTTGCCAACATTTTTTTTTCTACGTGCCAAAGTTTTACGGTTTATCGACTTTAAAAAATATATAGTTTGATTATTAACCTTCCCACTGATTTATGAATCAATTGAAACGATTATTTGAAATCGAATTTTTTCAAATAATCAAATAATCAAGCTTCTATAAAAGTTTATTAAATAACTTATTGTCCATCCAAAATGATTCGATATTTTTCAAATAACATTAATTTTTAAGGATGTCTTTATTATGATATATAGAATCTCATTTTTACTAGACTTTCTTCCTTTTAATACATTCACAAACCGAAAACTTCAAATTTTCTATCTTAATCTCGGAATAAATTCATGAGCTTTCGTGTAGAGCTTTCAAGAGTGATCGGTCTATTGGTGATTCTATGCTGTACCAGTTCAAGAGTGGTAATTTTTTTCTAACTACTGAAGTGTTTTATTATTAAATAACTATTACAACAATTTTTTACAATTTTTCGGTTAAATTTCGACAATGGCGTAACTTCATTTTTAATCCCTAATCAAATTTATACTACGAGGCCTATAGTAACATTTTTTTTTATTTCAAATATTTACACAAAGGAAATTTTTTTTTAGAGCAAATACTGAAAAAGATATATCAAATGATAATTTAATATGTTTAAATGATTTATCTTCTAAATTTTCCAGCCGCAAATTTATCAATTAGAACCTTCGCGTTATATTAACATCTTTATCCTCAATAGCGATTATTTGATCTTGTTTTCCTTCTGCTGAATAATCTTCCTTAAAAAAAATCACAGAAAGATTTTGTTTTAAATCTCCGCCAATTTATTAGGTGTAGCGGAAAGAAATTTCGTTTTTTTAATATAAAATTAAAACACAAAGTTTTATTATAACTTTTGATTTTAAATCAATGATAAAATCAGCCTCAAAAGTGTCAACGTTTTGCCAAATTGGTAAAAATTAGTTGATTATTAAGGAAAATATCCAAAAATTACATTTTGGACATCAATTAAGCTTTCATTTATATGCCACTTAGTAAATGTTTTAACTAAGAATAACTTTGGGTGGTTATAGTGGGTACGGCAACATCAGCCTCTTCTTTTTGGTATTTGGTTAATCGACCAAGATTGATTAGGATTATTTGATAGCTCTTCGAATCTCTGGTATAAGTTAGGCACCATTTCCTCCCGTAATTTCGAGAATTGAAAATTATCAAATTTGAACTTAACAAACTCATTTGGCATTAATGTGCATCAAATGCACTTAGATAAACATTGAAAATGTTTTTGTAACGGCTTTGGTCTTTGGATTTTGGTCTTACCATTTCTATATAGATTTCGGAACAAAAAATATTTTCTATTTTTTTATAAGTTAATAAGTCACATGAATCATAAGAGTCTTTAGTTTCACTTTGAAGTTACTTTTAAACAGATAAGTGGCAATTGAATGACTATTGGCTTAAAAATGAAATTACTTTCCGGTACACTTAATATTAGGGAATTAAAAGAAGCCTCTTAAGACCGAAAGCTCTGCTTTCAGTTGCTTCCTTGTAGCTACGCCACTGAATTTCGGTCGAACACTATTTCAAAGATCATTTTTATACTAAGAATTATTCAAATAACATGTAATCACTTTTCAATTGTTTATAGTCAAAAAAGCTTCAATCTTTCAAAAGCTTTGCGAATAGCCAAAAATCTTCTTAATCCTTTAATATTTCAATCTGATATTGTTAACTAGTATCCACCATAAATTCAGCAATAGTATTGTGGTAATAAAGTGGTACATCATTGAGTAAAATAATTCGGTAATTTAACCTTCCTTTCAAAGGTTCTATGAGACAAAACTAAATTTTTTGTTAAGGACAAAGAAGGCAATATTGATTTCACCTTCTCCTAAAAAGCCGTATGTAATGCCCTCTAACGTTATCAACTGAATGCACAAAAATGTTTGCTCAGCAATTTAAATAATTCTTGAATGAAAAACCAAGAAAATTGTAGGGAATTATCTTTTGAAGAGAGCAATTCAATTTGGAGTTAAAAAACATTTGAATTACGTCAGTCAATAATTATTCCATTTCCTTAACTACTATAAGAGGATTATTTGCTAAAAGTTTTGATATTTTGTTTTCGGAAAATGCATCAATATTTTTTTAATTATGTTTATTGATAGAAAAGATGAACTAGATTTGTGTGTATTTCTCTGAAAAGTTATTTATGGGATAAACATTAAATATATTTTAGGCTAATGGATTTGGAGAATTCCGTAAATTTGATTTGTTTCGTAGCAGTTTGTAGCGAAAATTTTATTGTTGCAGGGTCGATGTAATCGTGAAAAGCCTCCTTGCAAATATTTCCACCCTCCACAACATTTGAAAGACCAACTTCTCATCAACGGTCGAAATCATCTCGCATTGAAAAACGCCCTTATGCAACAGATGGGTCTTACGCCTGGTCAGCCTCTGGTGCCTGGACAAGTTCCCACAGTGGTGAGTTATATATTTCTCTATTTTCTCCCATTTCACTATTTATCTTTTGAAATACACTTTTTAAAGCTTTCCGTAATTATTTACAATTTATTAACGTTTGAAGAATCTTATCAGATAAAAGCTTTTAGTGATTATTTTAATATTTTTAAAAGCATTCGTGTGCGTAGAAGTTTTTTCAAACGTTTTTTTTTCATTTATTTACCTTTTTTTTTGTTTACTCATTTATGTTGTTTTTTACAATTTATAGTTACAAATATAATGCAAGTGCTGAAAGTTTTAAATATAACATTTATAATTTTTCAGTGATTTGCTTTTTTTTCTAAATTAATTAATCAAACTTTCGAATTATTTTAAAATGTTTAATATATATTATTTTTTTTCAAATTTAATTTTGGCTTAGACATTTTTGCATGTTTTTATTTCGCGGGCAGAAGTAGTAATGTCAGCAATTTTACTTTGTATAAAAATCAATTTTAAATTCAAACAAATAGCTACTGCATGGTTTTGGTGTCAACTATTATCTTTATTGGATTATTTTATATTTCAATCAAATTTTACAAGAAAATTCTAACTACTAATTTTTGGTTTGGTGTTTTTTTTTTCAAATTTTAATAAACGTCTTTTTGTGTAGTTCTTTTTCGATAAAAAAAAAAGAAGAATAATTGATTTAGAATCGTTAAAGCTTTTTCATAGAGTAAAAGTTTTCATGTGAGCTTTTCTAAATAAGTTGTTCTTTTTCAACAAAGCTTATTTGTACACAGTCATTTTAATATTCAAGTCCATTCATCAACGAAAAAAAAATATAAAACTATTCGAATAAAGCATATTGAAACCGAGTGCATTTGTCATATGCACATTAAACTTATGTATACTACCTGTTTACTATAAAGCTAGCGATTTAATAAAATTAAAAAATTAAAAATAAAAAAAAGCTTAGTACCGAAAAATTTAGCGCTGTTCAGTGGACAGTAGAAATCAGTAGCGGACACACGGTTATGTTTTGATGTGTTGTTTTGAGCCAGATGGACGCCTCGTTGTCGCTCGCGGCATTGACAGCCCCAATGACCCCGCCACTGACCCTTGGTCAACAATATGCACTTATGGTAACCTTTTCTTTCATAAACGCTTTTTCCTGCTTTCAATATAGTAATCAATTTTCAAAAAAGCTCAATACTTAGCTTTATATTTCATTTTTTTTATAGAACCAGAAAAAAAAATGAAATTTTTTCAATTCATTACCGGTAATTACAATTTTGGTATTCAAAATGGAATTTAATAAGTTGAGATTCTAATCTACTTCTTAACACTTATAAAAATACACAGTACAGTTTTTCTATTTTCTTTACGAAATTGAAATCCCAAGGAAAAACTAGTGAAGCGATAAAGAAAATCAATAGTTAATACATAGGTAAGAGTAGAAGCTTATTTTTAGTTTCAAGGTTTCACATTGACAATGGAAGATAAAAGTAGTATTTGTTCAATTTCTTCATAGTGCTTTTTTAAGTATTGAAACAACAAGATTGGTCAGAATATATAAAAATCTGATGTTTTCTCTTTCTACTACAATAAAGAAAATAATATTTAGTCATAGGGAAATTGTTTTACTGTCTTAATCTTATTAAGTGTTTTTTGTCTAAAATTTATGTTTAAAAAAAGTAATATGTTTATATTGTTTTCGAAAAATATCTCTTAGTTAAATGGGAAACTTTTATTTTTACAACTACTTAATTTGAAGTTGTCATTTAAAACTAAAACTAATTTAAATACTCAAGTACTAAAACGGACTTTATGGAGTTATACTCCTTTAGCTGCGTTATAAAAAAATTATCAGACTGAATTTTTAAAAAAAAAAATCAATTTCAGACCGAAACTGGTCAATTTTGGGAGCGATTTCGATAGTCCTAACAAACGCAATCTAGCTGATCGCTAGCAATTGTTTTTTGGTAGGGAAAACCTACTGAAATGATCCACGACGAAGTAACAGTCACCATCAGTTGTTTTTTAAGTATTTAAAACATAGATATCGTCAATTTTAAAATTTTCAATTTTTATATTTTTAACCATATTCATATTAATACACCATATTGTTGTCGCTAAAAAGGACAGGAGCTACTAATTTAATCTTTTAATTGAAAACTAATAATTTGCTGAAAATATTCACAGCACAACACTAACAAAACTTACAAATGGCAAAAATTGGCAATTGAATGAAAAATAAATGACAGTTGAAACCAATGACAACAATTAGGTAGTTCTAAATTGAGTAATTATTATATTTGTATTACAGTCATATGTTTCTATTTACATTATTTGTTCTTTGTCTTTGCCGCCATACATACATTTGTCTTTTATATTTATCTTAAATGCAAACATTTTATTTAAAATTGTATCATATTTTAGTTATCATAAACTACTTATAACATTATATGCTACTTCAGTGGATTAAAAACATTTTTCTAATTGTGACTAATAAGTATAACTTTTCACGCGAGTTCATAAGTACACATAACGTTTTTTTAGTATGGAATTAGTGTATCAGTGCCACATATTTTATCAGATGTAAACGTTCAAGCGTTCCTGATATTATGTCCTGTAAAATAAAAAAACCAATGACAAAGATGTTCAATTGATTTCTTGGAATTTTGACATTATTTAATGTACTTCTATCCCATAAAATTGAAGTAAACAAATAAAGTTACAAACAATTTTTTTTTTGGTGTATTAATTTGTAGTCAATATTTATAAACAGAACTTTGTCAACATTGACACTATAACGAAACAATTGCGTGACAAAGAGTCGCTTGTTTAAAACGATACTTAATGACGTTTTATTTTTATTTTTTCAATTTGAAAAATTCAACTGCCAATTGAGGTGATTAGACCAAGAATGGTCTAACCTACTGGCATACCTAATGAAGGGATGTAAAAATTTTCTTCATAATTTATTTAGGGTCTAAAACTGTCTAGCATATTACTGATTTTGGGATAAACCACTTTTGTTCTCATCATCTCCATTCTACTTTTCTATGCTATGTTTAATTAATCGAGAAAAGTTTCACAAATCAACCCCTTTTTCCTATAGTGAACCCTTGGTGTTCTTAACCCAGAAGGGTCAAACTTTATATTTATTATAAAACTGTATCAGTTTAAAGTTTAGTGATAAGATATATAAAATTAATGAGCTTATTTAAAGCGAACTTTTTTCTAGTAATAGTTTTCTTTTTTTTTGGTGTTATTTATCGTTGTTTTATAACTGTCAGAGCTTTTAGCAACTCTAGGGTTAATAAGTAATCGTAAATTGAGAAATATTGGAAATTTGTTCGATTCGAGAATTGAACCAATCTTCTACCACTTGGCATAACAGTTATAATGTTTTACAGTAATAAAACTTTTAACAATTATAAAAATTTTATAACTTTTAGTTATTCCAAAAGTATAACCTTTAGTATTTGAGTAGAAGAATAGAAAAATTAGGTTTCAATAAGAAAAAGTGTTAAGAATTAGAAATAGACCGTACAAATATGTGTAAAAATTTATAAAATTATTATTTTTTTGTTTTAATTTTTGAAACATTAAATTTATTTTCTTTGCGTAAAAATTGTAATCATTGTGCTTTATGGCTATTGCTTGTTGTAGTTAATAATTTTGTGATAATTGCATGCTTTAATTTATAAATCACACTTTGATAATAATATATGTTCAAAGGATATTATAAATACATTATATAAATAAAATCTCTTTTTGCTATAAATCTTAAAGAAATATATTGTGTTTAATTGATTTATTTGAATTTAATCGATTGTTAATATTTTTTAACAGGCGACTAATCCGTACCTGAGTATGCCACAGGTGGGTAGTACGTACAGCCCGTACTATGCGCCTGGTCCTCTTATGCCCGCTATTATGGGACCGGACCCTAGCGGGGTAGCGTCTCAACTGAGCGTGGTACCCCAAACAGTAGTGGCGCAACAAAAAATGCCCAGATCAGATCGACTGGAGGTATGTGTTCGTTGTTAAATCAATTTCATAAATTAGTACTTAAGTTACATATTATGACCTTTTTTAAGTCGCATAACTATTATTTCCCTATAACTAAAGTTACGTAAAGTTAAATGGAAAGTTTGCCAAATGATACATGATAAAAAAGCTCAAATTGGAATCGGAAATAATAGTTGGCGAATTATTTTTTTTCGAAACTAAGTTTCGAAAAAAAATCACCCACCCACTTACACTTAGTTTAATAAGTTACAGTTATACCCTTAAAATTCGATCATCATCACAATTTTATTTTATTTTTTTGAATTATATCAATACAGAATTTTATTCATCCATAAAAACAAATACTAATTTATTTTTGTTCTTATATATTTTTTAATTCTTTTATGAATCACAATTGTTTTACTTTTATATTCATACATATATACATATTATTATAATATGAAAACATTTATTGATTAGGCATTATTACACAAGTAACACATCAAAATAAACACAAATGCCTCTTCGAATTTTATTTAAATTTTAATTTTAGTAGCTTTATCTTAAATTGGTATTATTTTAGTTTCTCTTAGTTACTTTTCATTCTTTTTTTCATCTACGCATGCGTCACTTTTCTCAATCTTAGCCTATCGGCTCTATCGCTCTTTCTTATGATTTTTCATTTATTTTTTATCACTTAACATCTCATTGTATTATTTTGAACTAAAAAAACTTCATTTTCCTTCCCTCATTGTCCGTCTATATTGATAAAAGCAAATTCTAACTGATTGATAAATCAGTTAAATCATTAAATCTAGTAAATATCCTCTGCTTAATTCAAAAGCCTAGAAAGTAGGAGATTTAGCTGGCATGGTAGGAGTAGAACGATATGGTGAAGGATTTTTGTCTCTGTTCTCGAATTCCAACGATTTTCACAGTATTGCAGTATTTGGTGAAAAGCTGTGTTTTTGAGGAAAATGTAAACTCATTTATAGTACGATACGATGCGTAGTTAATCAATTTTCTCTATTGCGCACACTATGAAAAAAGAAAAAGAGTTTCACTTTATCGTCTTAACATTAATACCTTTCGCTATGGTTAGCTAACTCGCCTGATTTCTGGACTTTTGTGTTTAACTTTTAAAGAATATACCTTACAAAATTTAAGCTTACTGTATGTTGTTCATAAAATCTTAGTAACAGTACAGAAATTCAAAGTTTTTGCTTCTTATTTGTAAAAGCAAACACTTACTGAAAGATTAATCAGTTAAATCATTAAATTTAGTAAATATCATATGCTTAATTCAAACAGTCTAGAAAATAGGAGATTTAGCTGGCATGGTAGGAGTAGAACGATATGGTGAAGGATTTTTGTTCTCAAAATCCAACGATTTTCACGGTTTTGCGGTATTTGGTGAAAAGCTGTCTTTTTGAGGCAGGAAAATGTAAACTCATTTATTGTACGACATGATGCGCAGTTAATCAATTTCCTTCTATTGCGCAAAGTATGATAATAGAAACAGAGTTTCACTTAATGGTATCAACATGTAGTATTCGCTACGGAAGCTAACTCTCCTGGTTTTTGGACTTTTGTGTTTAGCTTTTGATAAATAAAGCTTTAAAAATTTAGGTTTACTATATATTGTATATAAAAGATTTGTAACAGTACAGAAGTTTAAAATTTTGCCTTTTTAGTTCCAAAAACAGTTTGTTAAGTACATACTGAAAATTTTGCCGAAATATAGACCGTCAATGAGTTTTCTCTCAATACTCTTCATATATGTATCATCTTTTTTGTTTCCTTAAAAATGTAAATTTTACCATAAAATTTCTACACCCCCACGTACTAGCCTTGTACATTGCATAAGATCCAAAACACTTACTAACTAATTCTGAATATTATATTTTATAAAAGCACTGTGGACCTAATTCAATCGAAACAATTGTTATTTTTGAATCAAACATTGATCGTAGTTATAACTAAATTGAACTGATTTCGTATTGAATTGGGTCACTAGAAGCAATCCCCAGTAACCCAACATCCTGTAGTCCATCACACTGGTTCCATATAAATTTGAAGCCACTTAACCACACATGCGCAAACCCGCATATCCATTATAGCCTAGATCCCGAAAACCGTTCCAAGTATCGCCCCCCCAGAACTATACTTAGTAGCTCTAGTGCGCACGCGCGCTGCTCTAGACATAGCTGGGCACGTAGCAGTGCATAAGGCAATAGCGCGCGGTGACTCAGTGGCTTGGTTGTGGGTCTTTGCTGTAGGTGTGTCGCGAGTACCAGCGGGGGGCCTGCAAGCGCGCAGAGCCCGAGTGCCGCTTTGCGCATCCCGCAGACACTGTGACGGCTAACGAGGACGGCACCGTCACGGTCTGCATGGACGCAGTCAAGGGGCGATGCAACCGCGACCCCTGCCGCTATTTCCACCCTCCTCTGCACCTCCAAGCCCATATCAAGGCCGCACAGTCTCGGGCTAGCGCGGTATGCTACGCAGTCTTGTGCCTGTATTATCTATCATCTACTTCTTAGTTTTCTATTTCTTCTCTCTAGCTCTTTGTTTTAGTCGCTAATACCTTAACTATCAACTAACTTTTGTCTATTGTACTAAGGTCACATACAATCAAAACAATCATACTATAAAGAAAACTAGTTTTTGACTAGATACCGACGCGCGACTTTTATGTGACGCGACTGTTTCGTCGCCGTCACTTTAGAGTCGCGTCACCGTCACTTTACAGTTGCTCAAAATTTTATTGATCTTTACGGCTCCAGAAAAAATTGCTCCAAATTTTCTTTCTAGGTATTTTACTAAAGAATATATTGCAGCTAGTTATGTAACCAGACTCTAGTTGGTATTTGAAAGTAGTAAGATTCAACAGGGACTAATGGGGAAATGTAACTCTTTCGGCTCCGATACTTAGCAAATGTCTAAAATTTATATCCCCAGAGTAACGAACATTTCATTTTACTAATGATAGAGGTGAATACTGTTCGACCGAATCATACATGTCTTATTCGCTGGGACTTAAAAACTTTCAAGTATCATTATTAATTATAATAATTTATAATTTTCACTATAGATTTGATCAAATGCATTATGCATTTTGCCATATATACTGCAGTTTTGATGGCTTTAACTTATAACCAATATAAACGGGTTGAAGAAGAGCTTTTTGAAGAAAGAAAATCACACATTTATTAGAGCTTTAGGTGTTTTAAACTTTATCACTCTATTTTTTCAAGTAGATCGAGAGTGGGAATCTCTATAAACCTTTAGGGGCCAAATTTAATGATCTACTGTTGAAAATATAATAAAAATCGCTGTTTTTAGATATGATTTTTAAAGACCAATCAAATGATATCTCATACTATTATAGGCACTTTAGATTTTTTTTCACCCCCCAGGGATGATATGCAATTGCTAACCTTAACTAATCCTTCAGACTTTCTTTGATTAATTATATAGCGGTTCTTTTTTTGGTTCCCCCATTTATTATGCTAAATACTCATCCATTGCAATACGAGATTGAGGTGCTTAATCATTTTATAGATCATACACCTTAAATACAAATTGTGATAAAAAAGCTTATCTTTGCCTTAAAAGTACTATTGAAGCATTCAAACGGCACTTTTAATATCTGGAAAAAATGGAGCAATTTTTAAGGACGGTAACTTTAAAAAGGACACAATTATATCAATAGAAAAGATTAAATCTCTAAGGGACTTGACAAAAATTTTTGGGTGACAAAAGTTCCTAATTTTTCAGTCCTTTACTAATTAAGCACAAATGATTGTTTTTGATATTGTATCTTGACGAATAAAAAAATATCCATTTTCAATAAAGATAAGTGAGAAAATGGATATTGAAGAAAATGTAGCTTTTTTTTAATTTTTTTCTTTTCTATTAGTTAATCTTCATTTCTTAGTTATTCTTCTAAAACTTAATATTAATTTAACTGTTTTGTAGTGGTTTTTATTTAACTTTAGTAGAAAAAAAACGTATACTTCTTCTTCTAATGTAGTGTACCAATTATCTATGCTAATTAAACTGTGCCATCCTTAATGCAAAAGCAGTAGCCATGCTATGCTATAGCAACTATCCCAATGTTAACTTCTGTTTTACCAAACGCCAAAAACGATCCATCAATCATTTCAACAATTTGTTTAAAGTGTTCCTTCAACCCCTAAATCCTTCCTCGCATAGCATGGTAACTGTAAATCCATCCGGTGAGTAGTAGTATTGTCTCGTGAGAGAGCCTTTCGCCCCTTTGCCAACCCCTTTATCGCTAGATGCTGATTATGCTCTATTACCCTTTCTCGCACAATGTAAATATAAAATAATGCAAATTTACCAGAAGCAATAAATTTCTATTTCCATCCAAATGTTTCTTATCATTCCTAAAACCAAGTAAAGACGTTTTGTGTGATCGAAAAAAGTTGAACTACCTTCGATTAATCCTTGGTTTCGTTGTCTACATGTACTGTACTGTTTTTTTATGTAAACGATCCTAAACCTTATATTTGTCTTTCTTAGAGTGTATTTTGTATATTGTTTAGCTGCTTAGAACAGATTTTTCTTTCTGGTCATATTATGTATACCCTATTCTCATCGAAAATCATAGCCGTCCCGAAATTCGATATTAGTTATCGCGCAATTATCCTAATAATGTTATCACTGATACCACATGTACACATGCACGTGAAAAATGTACATTAAGAAATTATATTTTTATCGTAAGCGATGATACACGTTTTAATATCCAGCTTAATTATTGTATTGTGTACCTCTTATAGTTTTGTTTTAGCTGTAAACATAACTCAACCCCTTCGCCCCTATATTTATATGTTAGCGTTTAGTACAACAATTGGCTTTTTCTGCGCTTCAATTTCACCAAAATACAAATAATACACATCACTACAAATTTACACAAATCTATTACATTTGGGAACGATCTCACTGAATCGATATCTAATATAGGTTTATGAAGATTGTCGTTTTCATTCCCCATTTACATAACACATAAGGTCTAATATAATAAACTACACTTAACTTTAAGTCTTTTCTGTCTTAAGTAGTATAAAGGTACGAAATATTTGTTTCTACAAAAGTATAGATTGAGAAAAATTAAGTAATACTTCAGCAGGTGTCTTATGTAGTTCTTCGTTGGCAAAAGAGGTGATTGGTTTCACAGAAAATTGAAATTTTTTATTGTATCTGGGATGGTACAATACATTAAAGAGAGTTTGACTTTAGTTTAATGATTAAGGCTTTTTCAGTGAAATTGATTTTTTTCCGATTTTTTTTCCGATGTTTATGTTGCTTCTTCCATTCAGGTGGTACTATATTTGCAACAATAAAAATTAATAGACGATTTTGCAACATATTAATTTGCGCTAAATATTATTAAAAACATTTCGTTTAAACAAAACTTTTGAATAACGTAAAGTGTGTAGAGAATGTTTTTAATTCTTTTTTTATTTAAGTTGTAGATGAATGCGTTAATAATTCTAATTTTCTTGATAATTTTTTTGTTCAATATGATGATAATATAAATGTGTACTTATGTGTTTTAGGTCTCTATATTGTATAAACGATTCATCTAGATTACTTGTTCGACCTGATCAACAAAATATAATATACTTTTTGTTACGTCTATAAAGGCAGATTTTTCCCAAATTTTTACGATTAAGCTTTTAGTTGTTCTTTACATTAATATTTTCGACGGATAGAAGATGCACTTATCTACTACTTTATGTTACATATAGCAAAAATAATACTTGTATTTTCAGCATTGGTTTCTATAAACTTCATTGGGCTTTTGGAAAACGTTGATTTTTTGCTAAAAAAAATTTTTTTTTTTTGCATAAAGTCCAGTGTAGTTATATTTCAGGCGTAAATTGTGAAATATTATACTTGCATGATCCTTCGCTTAATTGTCAGCATAACTTGGACATTGCGGAATTGCTGACTTCACCTGGTTTTTCAATGCTGCGCCCCCTTTCCAAATTTGTTTTTCCAATTCTATATTGCATTATTACCAAATATATATACTGTATATGTTTCGACCTACATAGATTTTTCGATGCTCTGATTTATATATATACATGTAAACATCTATATATATACTTCCAATTTTACAGTTTTTATTTCATTTTTTTAGAGTTTATTTTGCAGCTTTTGTCGAATATTTCGCTGTATTAATCGTTCATGTTCATATTCATTGGCATTATTTTTAAAGATTAAACATATTTTTCGTGATAAATAATCGTTATAAATGTTATCAAAACTTCAATATATTTTACGATAAAATCATAGATAAATTCAAACCAATAAAATCCTTTACAAAATGTTATTTTAAATGTTCCTAACTTTGTTTTGTTTCCAGCTTGTTTAATTGAAATACCGGAATGATTTTCCCCAATATTTTCCCTTGATTATCAAAATAACTATGAAATGTTTTCCCTAAAAGACTTTTCCTCATTTTCTTTTTCGTAATTTGGGGTATACTTTACTGTTTTGTTAGTGTTTAATTCGGTGGGGTCAAAAAATTTCAGCTCTTTCAATAAATCCCTATCGACAGTTGAGAGACAATCGAGCTTATTAACCATAATGATATATAAATGATTTAATTTTTAGTTTAAAAGTAGTTCAATTTTAAGATGAAATAGTTGGGATCATTTATTTTTGGAAATAGACTCTTGAATATCAAAATTTCTTCTCAAAGCTTTGTCCCCATTTTTTATCGTAATTCAGGGTATACATTACTATGTTTTGTATGTATTTAATTCGTTAATGTCTATAAACTTCTGTTTGTTTAGTAAATCCTTATAAATATTCAGTTTCTTCAACCGTATTGATATGTAAATGATCTCATTTTAAGTTGAAAAAAAAATAAATTTTAGAGAAAATAATCAGTGAATACTTAGGAAAATAAACCCTCGATTTTCAAAATTACTTTGAATTTTCTTCTCGAAGTACTTGTACCACTTTTTAATAGTAATTCTGGTTTACATTACTATGATTTGTATGAATTTAATTCGCTGGGGTCGAGAGACTTCAGTTCTATCATCCAATCTCTTTATGCAATCAAACTCCCCAACTATAACTTGAACAATAACCATAAGCTTGAAACTATTTTACGCCTAGGAATTCGTAATCTTGGGAAATTTATTTAGGAAAATAGTCATTTGAGTAATCTGGTTCGGGGAAATTACCCAAATAATACCAGAATATCTTTTAAATGATCAAGTTGTGTAGAACCACGAATTTTTAAGGGTTTTAGGCTTCTTGAAGATTTCCGAGTAAAGCTCTCGAATAAAGCTCTGTGTTCGATTTTAGTCTTTAAACAGTATTGGCAATGAATTTGAACGAAATGAAAATATGGGTTATGCTAAATAGTACTTTTCATATTATTACATATTTTATTATGATTGAATATTATTTTGACCATATTTGGATTATAAATTAATTTAGTGGTGATTTTGTTTTTGTTCCTCTGTGGGGCGCCCGCTGCTTGGCTTCTTGTCTGCCCGCTACGTACTAATAGCCCGCCGCGATGTCACCCCTGCAGGCTGCCGCAGGAGGGGCCCCTCTCGGCCACGCACCACCCCCTGTACCCTTGGAGCTCGGCAAGAAGCGGGCCCGTGATCCTAGCACTGCAGACACAGATATTCTAATGGTACCAGAAGCAGCTGCTTTTGCATGCCAAAATTCTTCTTTTTCAACCCTTTCCCACTGCTCGTCACCTATGGTCTCCTATGATCGGAATCCCAAAAAGTTGTATGGAATTGCTAATAAGAAAATAGAGCTTTTCGCTAGTATATCGGCAAGATACTTGTTTTACAATACCATGTAGTTTTTCAGGAAACTAGGATCGATAACTGTTTTTAATGGATCATTTCATTGGAATTAACTTGATAACATTGAATTCATCCGTTTAATTTTTAGTATTTAAACAAGGGTTCATGGTACCTAACAAATCTATTAGCTTATTTCAATTCCATAAGATAATTCCATTATTCCTGGAGTCATTAAGAATCTTAATCATTTTGATGATTTTTGACTCCTCAATTCCCAATCATGGTTTGTAATTGATTGATTTGATATAGCTACCTCATATGATACCATCTTCTTTTCTATGTGTCCATCAGCTATGAAATTTCGCATTATTTTTAGCTGCTGGTACCAGTCCGTGTCATGAATACAACTCAAGCTATTTATCCCTTTAATATACTACATTTCTATATTAGTATCGAAATGGACGTCGAGTGCTTTGTTTTGCTTTTTTTTCCCAAATATATTTATTGAAACAGCTTTAGTTGAATGTTTTTATACAATCGGTGATTTTATTTTAATTTTCTTTTTCAATTGAATTTTGATTTTTTTTAATGTTGTGATCGCGTGGTATACGTGAGGTGCTATATCTGCAATGTTCTTTGAGAAAGAAGGAAGGACTGGCAATTTGCTGTTAGCATGTTGTGAGCTATTTACAAAGTGTCTTCTGTTTTCGATTGAATCACTCGTAATGTGGATTAATGAAATTTCAGCGAAAGTGTATGATTTGTCTAAAACGCGGCATCGCTTCATTTGCATGATGACCTCTTTTATGTACTTATCCTTCCAAATTGGCTTCATCATTTGTTTCAGCAAATTATCTATAATATTAATCAATTTTTATGATAGTTTTAACGCTTTTCAAAACACTCGCAACATACTAGCAGTCATTTGTGCCTCCTGCCTTTTTTACATTGTTTTATCTTAGATACTAAGCTGTAGCTAGTAAAATCTTAAGTCGCCAATCCCCTATTTTCATTGAAAACACATGCTTGTTTTAAAAAGACGTTTATTTTATTTTTGTTGTAAAAAGTTAAAGTGTTCATTTACTTTCGTCTAGCCAGGCTTGTTTTTTCAATGAGGAAAAATTTTAAATCGAAATATTTTACTACAAACATTGCTACGTATGCATACACATTTCTTAATTTAATTCGCATGTGTTTGCTTTCAATATAATTATTGTCATTTGAAATCAATTTGTAAATAATTTAATTAAAACCTAAAGAATTCAATCAGTAGAACGATGCAGCAATGGAATATATCTTGTATTATATTGGTGATGGAACTTGTCGTCAGAGCTATTCAGTTTTTACCAAAATGAATTGGCATTTATTTCTTTGCATATTCTTCATATAATTTTTATTATTGCTTTTTCTGTAATTTCTATTATTATTGTTGCTGAAATATTTTTTTTTTGATTTAATTTTGATAGAAAAATTGTTGCAATATTAAATGATTAAGAAACGTAAATTGAAAATTTTTTATTGAAAACTGAAACATCACCTGGGTGGGATATTTGACGTCTTATTTAAGAATTAGTTTATTTTATTTATTTTTTTTAGAAAATCTTTCAATTTCTTGTGAAAATTAAACTAATCGGGTTCCCATCTATTTTTTTTATTACAGATGGATATGAAGTCAGTTGGATCGTTCTACTATGAGAACTTTGTAAGTGGAACTAAGTTTTAAAATTTTTCCATAATTCCTGCCGTCGTTTTAGGTGGTAGAAAGAATACTAATTCTGATCGTTTCTTTTTGCTTTATAGGCCTTTACTGGAATGGTTCCGTATAAACGACCCGCAGCAGATAAATCTGGTATGCCAGTTTATCAACCAAGCGCAACCACATACCAACAGTTGATGCAACTTCAGCAGCCCTTCGTGCCCGTGTCATGTGAGTACAGTACCCCACCTCCTACGAGCGTTCCTTCGCAACCTCAGCAACAATTGCCCCCGGCTAGCTCTCCTGCTACTAGTGTGGCATCATCCTCATCCATTGATCCTCTTGCACGCCCAACCACCACACTTCCTGGAGTCACTACAGCCGCGACTGTAACAACCGCTTATACCAAGCCAAAAGATGAAACCGACGTAATCGAACGGTCCCTACAAACTCCCACAGTCACCGTGCAAGCACCTTCAGTGCCGCCGCCGATTATGCCTGATGCTGCAGCAATCGCTAAAGAAGTCGCTCAGCAAAACTATGCGAAAAAATTGGCTGCCGTCAATAATCAACTTGTCATGAATCCTTTAGCAGCGCTTAACTATACTGGTGTGGCCTTAAATAAACAAGCCGTGGCTATTCCACCACCGTCTGTGCCTCGTTACACTCATCTTCCATTTGCTGCCTCAATGCCTCATTTGGCTGGTCTTGCCGGTCATACTTCTATACCACAAAACATTGGTTTAGCTGGAGCTTCTTTTCCGAATACAGCCACCGCGGCTCAACAAGGTTTATTACAATACTCGCGTCCTCCACCTACTATAATGACTCCGTATTTACTACGGCAACATATTCCTTTTACGGGGGCACCTTATGGAACAGCAGCCGCTGCAGCGGCTGCCGCCGCTTCCCAGGCGTTCCAACAACAATTAATTAATCAAAGTTTACTAGCACAACTTCCACCTTATTCTCTTGCCAGCAGTACACCAGCTACACCTACCCCTAACGCGGCTACTCTAGCCCAGTCGAACAACAACAATATTGTTATGCAACCCTACAAAAAGATGAAAACCACGTAAATTTCTAATCAAATCCTTTTTTTTTTCAATTCGACGGCAACCAGTTTTGTTCGGTCTGGTTAACATTGAATTTTTTTTTATATATTTTTCAAAAATATAATTTTTTTACTTTTAAAGTAACTACTTTTAACTATTCATACTGTAACAGAAAGATATCTTTCTAGTCAAATCATTAAATGACTGTGAGAGTATTATAATTTTTTATAATTAAAAAAAGAAAAACAATTCTCACCGGACCAAGTGAGTGCCTGGCGTTTACTGTGACCGATCACATCGGCTATGACTGTGATACATTTCATCCCTTATATCCAAATTATTTCCGCCAAAATCCAGCCTTTATTATCAAGCTAGAGCATTACGTCCTACACACCTGCACCCGCTATTTACTAACTGGACGTTTGTGTGTTAATCTTCAACAACCTGCGCTAGTAGGGGCATATTCATAAAAGTACAGCATTTAAAAAAAAATATTTACCTGTATAACATTTAATATATAAAACACAGTACTTTTAATATATTACCATGAAATAATCGATCAAATACAAAATGCTGAATCAAACGCAACAATATTGCAAATAGATTACAAGTGGTTACGGTTCATTATTTATAAATTCGCATTTTTCGAGAGCAGAGTGGTGTTTGAGGACTAAGTTTTAAAAATATGGTGCCATATATCGCAAAAAAAATATCTAATGAATCAACTAACCATTGTAAATATCACACAAACATAATATTAGTAGAAAACATATTGTGATTCCTGTAAAATTTTGCATGATACTAATGATAATTTGATTGATTATTATTTAGCCATTCCCCCCCAACCCCCATTTCGTGAAAACTGTTACAAGTTCAAAATGCCTTACTACTACAATTATAATTATTATATACTTGGGTAAATTGTCTAAGGGCATGCGTTATTAGCGCCAGGGGTGAGCTTTACATTTTGCCACTCCATTATGGAACTGTAGTTTTAATTGTATTTAGGTATAATAGTTATTACTTATTTATATTACTTTTGAGTAAGTAATATTGTCTTTTTTGTTGATTTTTTTTTATGTTGATTTGTAGTAATTGTTTTCATCAACCCAAAAAGAATTTCATTAAAAGTAATCACTTTTGACGTAGGCCTCATACGCACTTGTTACCTATAATTTTAATCCCATCATTGTCTCTGATATATTTTTGTAGTGTAATATATGATAAATATAATACATTTTAAATTTAAGTGCATGTATGGGGCTTTATATTTTGCATGGTTATTTTTAGTTAATACCAAATATGAAGTTGGTCTAGCCTTCATCGTGTCATTTTTTTATGGGATATTTCTTTTTGGGTTGTATGTTTTCTCTTCTTATGTTATGACTATATTTTTAAGATACTTTTTATATTTGTCTACTATTGTTAATGTAATTTTGTTCCTGAAAGGTAATGTTTTAGTGCTTTGTATAGCTTGTTAAGATTTTTTAAATATTAAAAGAGAAAAAAAAAATGAGTGAACAAATAACATTTTTTTGAATCTAAATGATTTTATTCAGTTCATTTGTGTGTATAGTCTTCCTGGGACAATCCCAGAATAATCGAAATTCACAATATAGCCGTTGAAAACCGAGATGCAAAGAAATGATCATTTTGATTTAAAACTGATTTCAAATCATTGTGTTTTACTAATGTTTGGTATATTTTGGATATTGTACCAAATTGGCGTCTAACACATTAAAAATTGTTCAAATTTTTATCACTTTCTTTATTTTACTTTGGAAAACTTTGGATTGTACTATTTTCATTTTACAATGCAATTGTTAACATTGAAATTTTGAAACTGATTCCGTAGTGATAATCCAATCTTAATGGAATAAAACTATTTTATTTTATTTTTTATAAAAAAAATTCATAAATCTAATTGATAAAAAAATATATATATAATTATAAAGAATAAAATATCATGTGTCTTAAATAATTAATTTTAGTGATAGTTTCAAACGAAAAAATGATTAATTGTCATGCACAAATATTATTTAATTGATTAATGATATTTATAAATTTTAAATTTACTTACTGTGTAATATTTTAAATGTGATGCATGATTTAGTACTATTTATTATAATCATTTATTCATAGAAATTATGAGAAAAAAAACACATATTATATTCATAGATGGAACCAATTAGGTTCGTTTCTCTGATAAGTTCATAACTATTACATTGTATATTTACGATATCTACATTATAGTGATAATATTGTATTTAAAACAAAGAAAAAATTGCATTTTTTAAAGTAGGCTTGTAAACGCATAAAGAAAATGATTATATTTTGTTATGAATACAGAAGAAAAAAATTAATATTATAATTATTGAAATAGCTAGGGTAAGGCTAGTGTTTTGTACAGTGTTGTGTGTCATTGAATTTGTTTCAAAATTTTGTTTTCTTATGTTGATTCGATAGTTTTTGTTCGAAATTAGTTGAAAAGTAGTTTGATTATATCGATCAAGTATCAAGTGCTTTTTTTTTCATTCGCTGTATTAACATTCAAACAATGTGTTCAATGCGCAAATGTTGAGATTTGGCGCAGCACTCTACGCGCACTGGCCGACCGTAGCTCAAATTGGTTCGTGTTTCGTGCGTCTACGCATCGCTAAATGGGAATGCGTACGCGCATTTCATATCACGAGCACTTTAATGCGCGGTCTGCTGGCAGACGACTTCACGCTTATGTTGTGTGTGTTCCTTAAGATTTTGAAACTCTTATAATTTTCTTACACTGCATTACGTTGAACCAAACAACTTCTAATACATAATCAAATAATATTTACAAATTTAATTTAACCGAGTTATCATCTCATTGGGGATGGTTGGTTGGGACATTGGTCTCTACTTTTATTTTATTTAGTTCCTTTTATTTTTTGTAACTATCCATTTTATTATCAAGTTCTGCTAGCAGATCGCTTATTTAGATCATTTCCATAGTTTTATTATAAATTTTGACTATTTACTATACTGTGTAATGTACTGTTCTAATCCTGCTCTATGTAAAAAAATTATCACAAAGCCAGTATTTGTAATAATAATGCTTGGAAAATGCATGAAATATTTGTTTTATTAATATGCTTCTTATTTGGTTATCTTTAAGATACCTTTCACTTTCCTGCCAAACGCCCTTACGTGAACCCGTTCTTATAATTTCTTTAATCCATTTCCCTCAATAATTTAGAATAATCAATTCTACACTTGAAAAATCGCAGACCATCGCCTTCAATTTGCAAATTGCAACCAACAAAAAAATGTTCAAGACTCAAGAATTTCTTGCTTATCTACATAACTATTTTTCAAGTTAGCCCTTTTATTTGAGCATAATTTATAATTCTGTGTTTCATTTAGCCACAATAATACGCTGGTGACAGAATAAAAAAATCTACTTATTAGTTGCTTTTTGTTATTGAAAATCAATATGACCGCACCAAGCAAATAAATCGTGTTTTTTTTTGTGAGTTCGTGTGAGAGGGTCCCTTGCACATTAAATTTTACTAAAACAATAATCTTTTTAATCAAATCTTCTTCTAGTGCAGGCTTAGTGCTCGTTTGCCATCTTTGTAGTCTGCACGCCCTTTATCAAATTTTTTTGTGGTTTAAATAACGAACTTTTCCTTGTTCTAGTTGTAATAATACGTATAGCTTTTTGATCCACAGAAAAAAGCAAATCTATACAAATCCAGTCGTTTTATAGAGCTTTTTACTAAATTTATAAATCGAATACAATTGATTTTTTTCTTCAATATATCAAATTGCACTGTTATTCGCCAATTTTTTTTTTTTTTTTTTTTTGTAATTTTTTACCACGTTTTCCAATATTTTGTTCCATTTGTATTTATTTTTCCATTGGCCCCCGGTTGAAAAAGCTTATTTTGTATTTACATATTATTTGATTTTTGGATTAAAAAGATACAGACGAATATTCATGCTATAATAGAAATGAAACTTTTCGCATGCACTGTTACTATCTGAAGAGTGGTGCAAGATGACTATCTTCATCTTAGGTTGCAGGCTTAATTTTTTTTTTAATTTCAGTAAAATAAAATTTCATTTGTTGATGTACTTTTGGTTACTTAGTAATATATTGGGGTTGCATTTTTTCTTTTTTTTTTTTACTTTTAACAAAATGGATGATGGACACGATGTCAACGAAATAATTTTTCATCTACAAGACTGAAAAATATATATAAAAATAAATATAAAATAAAACAACATTTTGTGCTGCGACTGCTTGATGCAATTTTTTAGGAATTTTTAGGTTCAAGGTTTCTGCTTGCCTTACATTTTTTGATAAATGGGTTGTTAATATTTTTAGGACAGTGTTTCCAGATAATAGGTATGATATTTTATGTGAACGCATGTGTGTTGACTGATTTCATTTATGTGAATGTGTGAAATGACCATAAATTTTTTCCTTTTTTTTATACTGTTGCAATGTCAATTACTTATTATTTCATGCAAGTAATACATACTTTTTTTTCATTGCTAAAATTTATTGATTGATATTGCCCACATTTTTTTTCTCCTCATTTTTTAATTAAGCATGAAAATAATTCTCTTTTTTTTGAAATTTTTTTATTTATTAGTATTTTATTTTGTTACATGCTTACGTTATCTGGTGTGGCGCTGATTCGTATTCCATGTTTCCTACTTTTTATTTCATCTGTGTTGATTTTAAATTATTTTAAATTTTTTTACTTTTAATTCTTTTTAACCAAATTGGCCAATAACAAAACTCATTGTTTTTCATTTAACAATCTAAATTCAATTACATTTTTATTTTTTTTCAAATTATTCACATTTTTATCAAATCACTGCTTTTTGTGATTTTATTTTTAATCATATATTTTCACTTATATAACTGCAATTTATGTCGTTTTTTTTTCTCCAAATTGGTATCAATTGTGTGTAACATTTGACCTTAATTCTTTACAATACTGTTCAAAATAATTAATCAACTCATTGTGTAACGGCTACATCGCGTTTTCTTCTTACTTTGGCAAAATTTAAAATTTTAAATACTATAATAAATAATTGGCTGATTGACTGGCTGCTTTGCGCGCGCGCTGCACTGCGCTGGTTGACGTGTGCCTGCTGTGCCCCATGCATGCGGTACCCCATGGCTCGCTCACTAGTGTGCTCTGGTGTGCCCCCCAATGCTCCCTATGTGATCTACACTGATGACCAAGGACAGGTATTCGTAGTCTTAAGCTTTTTTCATCTTTACACAATCACTACATTTTTACCATTGCAGATATTTGCTATCATCGATTTGTTTATCCAAATTTATAAAGCATTAATAAAAAATTTCCATAAAAACAATTTTCTTTTCCTTTTTTAAGTAACTTATAATTTTACACTTTCAACTGATATATAGGGGTTGCATTCAATGCTAGAGACTTCAAGGGACTAAAATACTAGCTATCTAAATGCCTTAGATACTCGATAAACAGGACTAACCCCTTAAAATCGCTTTTTCCATTTCACTGTGATTTAAACAGTGTTCTACTTTATAAATAGGAACTTTTTGAAACTGTTCTATTTTTTAAAGCAATAAAAGACTCTTCATCTAAACATGCTATTCCTTTTTTAAGTTTCATATAATTGAACATTTATCAGATATAATAGAATTGTAGGTATTTATTGCTAGATATACCAAAGAATTTTTTTTAATTGTTATATACCGTCCTTTTATAACTTTCAAGGCTTTATTGACTCTATTTCAACAGATATATTGGGGTTGGATTCAGATGCTAGAAATATTAAAGAATTAAGACACTAGCTTTATTAATGCTTTTAATACTCGATAAACAGAACTAACCCCTTAATATTTCTATTTACATTTCACTGTGATTTAAATATTGTTCAACTTAAAAATTAGGAACTTTTCGGAATTGTTTAATTTTTAAAGCATTAAAAACTTTCTCCATCAAAACAACATGTTATTCCTTTTTTAAGATACATATAATTTGAAATGTTTAACATAGAAACTTTTATACAACATCCATTTAGAACTACTTAAAGGGATTTTCCTGTATGACGGTCTATTGTTGAACTCTTTTTTAGGATATTATTTGGGAATTAATGAAAAGATAGAGCTTTGAGGTGTTTATCGTTTGTTTAGTAAATTTGTATTCAAAAATCTCACAAAATTTAATGGAAACTATGGAAAATTATATTTTTTTACCGATTTTTTTTTTTGTTATCAAAAAATTAGTAATATTCGGAATTTTTCGATGATTTTTGTTCATTGCAAGCCTCTAAATTTGCTAAGTCTTGGAAGTTCTTCGGTTAAACTCTTCTCGCAATATGGTGGAGGAAAGTTTGAAAAGCTCAGTTTTGAGAAAAACTCGTTTAAAGTTTCAATTACCCAAAAAATTAAAACGACTTCTGTATCTTTGTAACGAATGTATCTTTATAATGACTTCAAATTTAAGAAAAAGACTTTTCTATCTTATTGTAGATATGTTAAGAAACATTTTAGGCAATAAAAGTTAAACGATTTTTAATCGTTAAAGTTTTTTTAATCCATCAGATGGGAGGACCTTCTTATACCACTAATTTTCATAAAAACTAGGTATCGCCAATTGATTGTTTCTTTTTTTCGGTTTTTCACGAATATATTCGAAAAATATGATCTATATCTTATATATCTTTTTCGATAATATTTATACATATAAACGAACAATTGACGGATAAATGCATACGTCCGAGTTCCCTAAAAAATGGAACTTTTTCTAAAACTTTAAACTTCCTTTTTTAATGGTTAGAACTTCAATTTTATTGCAACAATTAAACTAAACGGTGGTTGTTGTTTACCAGTCAACAAATACATAATCATTTTTGTTAAGAATTTTCTTTGTAATAACCAGTGAGCAAAAGCTTCCAAAAGCTCATTTTAAAACTTCTTTTACAATAATATTCTTAGAAAACGTCATTTACTTACCCAAATATATCTGTTGTTTATTTCATTTTATAATATATTATTTTTTGAAATTGTTAACTCACCAAATATAGAATGAGATAACTTTAAGTTGTAAACCCAAATCGATGATAGCACCAATATAGTATGTATCTCTTTCAATTATAATTTTGTACACATTACTTTTACATTTGAGCCCATTGCAAATAACATGCACTTTCCAACTGCTCATAATTTTCCATTAAATTTTACAAATTCTTTATTAAAATTTCTAGTTTGTTTGTTTTTTTTTTCAAAAATTTGTTAGTTAAAGTAAAATGGTCATTCTAATGCTGTTTTACCAAAATTTGTCTCTCAAATGTGTTTCAAACAATATTTACTGCTAAACGCTTTATTTTTCATTTTTAATTTTTATTTTTTTGTATAGATTTAAAAGGAAATTTTAATATAATTTCCTGCATGATGCTTAGCGCCTGACTTCTATATTTTGTATAAAATTTTTAATTAATTATTATTCAATTGTACTAATAAGATATAATCGTCACCACTCTTAACAAAATTTTAATATTAATTATTAAAGAAACAAAGTTTTTTTTTAAAGAAAATAATAATTTAAAACTTAATTTAAGCATTTATTCGATTACATTAAAAAATTAATATAGAGCGCTGCACGATTTTTGCTTTAACTAATTTTTATTACCGTTAATTACTACCCGAATTTCCTCCCTCAAAACTCAAATAGTTAAATTTTTACAAAAGAAAACAATTTTATTTATATCTGTTTTTTTTATAAACGTTTGTGACTAATATAATGACGTACTTAAGAGTATTTTTTCAACGAAGATCATTTTTTACATAAGTATCTATGGATAAAGTTTTTAATTGAAATTTTTAAATACGTCATTACGCTAGTACTTAAAAAATATTTGTTTCTAAATTGGAAAGAAATTTATTGAAAATATTCTTATTTTTTTGTGTTTATGTTTACAGTTACTGGACACCCTCCCGGTGTGCCAAGATTTTAATCGAAATCTTTGTAATCGGCCGGCCTGCAAGTTTGTTCATATTCAAGAAGGTAAGCTTTAAAAGCTCTGGTTTTGTTTTTATATATACAAATCAATTACTTAACATTTGGTACTAATGATTAACTTTTTATGCCAGAACTTCTTTATTGGTTAAATAAAGTGTTTTGAATCCAAAGTAGCCGATAAATGGAATAACATGTCAAGCCATAGTTGGGGGGTGAAAAGTGCCTTATTCAATTTAAGCTTTTACAAGAATATACAAATAAAATAAATCAGTGGTCCATTTTCCTTTCGCAGTATTAAAATTTGATCACCTTTTAGCACCTGTTATCAATTAACCAATGATATATATAGTTGTAGAGAAAAAGCTTAAATTATGCATTTTTCCCCTGAAAGATGAGAAATATTGAAGCTAAAAAAATATTTATGATACTTCAATTTTGTTATGGATTACACCAATATCAATGTCTTCAGTAAGCTTCAAATCCCGCTTAAATTATAATAGTAATAAAATTGATATAAATCATAATAAAAGCTTCTTCTAAAAACACAGTCGACCTTTTCTTTTAAGATGTAAGTTACCTACATCCCAATACTAAATCTAAGTTCAAATATATTTCTTTTTACTTACTTTAATATCATCGAAATCCACAGTTGATCTAATTACAAAGTAAAGTCAAACTTTATTCGATTTAATAATTTCCTTGCTTACACAAAAGTTATGAAATTGGATTAGAAAACTTTAATTGTTTAATCTCTTAACCGCATAATTTGTTTGTTATTCCAATTTACGACTTTAGTGACCAAAGCTTTATGGTTCTTTAAACAGTATTAAAGCCAATTGGACTGAATATTTTGATATGTTACCGGTACTAACCAATCTACTTAATTAGTTATAACATTTTTTTACTTAACTAAATTGATGCTTTGGAAATTATTTCGAAGAAATAATATATACAGTCCTTTGCCATATTATTAGATGCACTGAAGGTTTTATACAAAATTTACATATTCTACTAAATTAAATTTAATATTGTTTACTTTTTATATTATAAAAAGTTGAATTAATTTTTAAGAAGTATATTTTCTGGATAAGAGTAAAACCTTGTTTATTATCCATATTGCCCTTTTTTAGGATATTAGCCTTGATTTGAAACCCATTGAAAATATGCAAAAGTCGCTGAAAAAAAGTAGCTAAGAAATGGGCACAACAGATAAATAGTCCTTAAAAAAATATTCACGTATGGAGTCATCCACAAATACAGTAAATGGTATTGTCCCACATAGACAGCGCAGACTGCGCAGAATCGGAACTTAAATATTAGTAAACGAGCTTTCAATTAACTATTAAACAACTCAGCTCACCATAATTAAGAAGATGTTTAACTAATTTGATGGTAAAAATTTATTTATTAGTAAATATGATTTTGGTCATGTTAGTTGGTAATAAGCGTAATAAATAAATTTTGTACAGGAAAGTTAATCTCAATCAAAATTATGAATCCAAAATGAATAAGCTCTTACTTCCGGTTTTATACTAAAGCTATAGTGTGTCTATTAATATGGTCAGGGGCTGTACCGCTGTATCGCGATGTATGCATTAGAGAAATCGATTAGTATGAACATTTTTGTTACTTTACAAAAATCAGGGAAAATTTGTATGAGAAAGTTATTAATTGATAAAAAAAAAAAAATTTTGTTATCGACAAAACCCAAAATTAGGTATTTAACAGAACATTCTATCGTTCTGAAGTTGAAATTCAGAATTTAAAATATCGAGTTAGCATTTTCTTTAAACTTGGTGAAGTTAACTGTAGCCGGACAATAAGTAAATATCCTGGCAGTTTTGGGGATTACCTTTTATCTTGTAAAAAATACCTGATTCTGGGTTTTGATGATACCATAGCTTTGTTTAACACAAATTGTTTACAATTCCCTTTCGAATTCTGGGGAATTTGGGCATACCACTGGGTTTCTGGATCAGTTGCATCCAATTTCTGGCTATACTTGAAGGTTCTGATTTTGATTTTGGTCCTTAGGAGAGGGTGTGGAGATTGTGGATCAACACGTGGCAGTGTGCAGAGACGCAGCCAAAGGGCGTTGTGTGCGACCGTCGTGTAAATACTATCACATCCCAATTCAGCTGCCTCCTGCGCCTGTTATGGCCGCAGCCCGACATGCACTCCATGCAACCGCAGCCGACCACACCCCGTCCCGACATCACAACGAGCGCCTACTGCAATCTTAGTTCATACTTATAAATATATATAAAAATATTGTATAATTATTATTATAAATACTATAATAATTATATTATTAATCCTTACATAATTAATAACATACCTCCTCACCCACTCAAAACAATTATTTGGCAATTCGTATTCTTTTAATCATACCGTTTTGTTCATTAATTTTAAAATTTTATGTTTTTTTTTTGTCTAACTTATATAAATATCTTGAAAAGATTTTAAACAAATACTCTTTAATTCTGTTTTTAGACTTATCTTTACAATTATTATTATTATAAAATATATATATTTAAATATTGTTTATTTATATGATCAAATAAGAAATTATTTCAACTATTGAATTGTCATATAATGACGAAAAATGTTATATATATTTGTTCCTTCGTTTTATTTTTATTTTTCATGTCTTTTTATAATCAGTTATTATTCATTCATAATTATAACTAATTATTAAAAGTAGCGTTTAGTAATATTTCTTAGGTCAGTAGCTGGGTGGGAGATCTAGTTCCGTTGAAAAAAAAAAGTATGTTTGTATTACTAAAAAAAAAATTATATAGAATTGTAAACGATTGATAGACACAGTTTATATTCATTAAACGAATATGAAGAATATTATTCAAAATAAAATTAAAAAAATTGAGCAAAGAAAAAACTTAAAAATTTTAAATATACCCCAGTGTCAGAAAGTTGATGACATGTAATTTTTATACTCTGAACCCAGTTTCATTTTGTATTATAGAAATTATATATTATATTATTATTATATAATTCTGGTAATCATCCCCTTATAAAGGGGAAAATTATTATTTATAGATAAACAGGTACAAGTATTTTGTATCTAAAAAACTATAGTTATATTATATATATTATATAAATATAGATATATAAATATATATATATTATATTATTATTATAATTAAGTATAATAGGAAAACCAATAATTGATACAGGCACACGTCCTAGGAGGTTGGATCAGGCATGGCGGCCAGTGGTGACTTATTTTGGGGGATATCTGCTCTGATTTAATTCTGATCTCACAATTCATTTGTCTTCAAAGTCATATCGTAGTTTATTGAACAAACTTATCATTAATATTAAAATTCTTTTAAGAACAATCGATAGCAAGTAATTGAATAATGGAAAAAAATGACCTCAAACCCTCAATTTTAATTTCACATGGAGCCTCTAATGCCTGTGTTTTCTTATACATTTATTTATTAAAAAGGAACTAATTCAAATATTATTGATACATTCACCCTGCGTACATAAACATTATATTATATCAATTGTGAGAAAATTGTATTCTAAATAGAATATAATAATGTTATATTATCTTTTTTACACTTTATTACTGTTAGCGAGTTACATTTTGTGCATAGCTCTCTTTATTTAAATTGTGAATATTTTTTTTATATAAAAGTCTAGTCAAAAGTTTTCTTTTCGGTATTAATTTATTTTTGTTTAGTTAAGAAATTTCCGTATAGCGGTTAAAATAGCAAGATATCTCCCACGGAAAGTGCCACAAATTAAATATATTTAAAAAAAAAAGAAAATTATTGAAAAAATGTTCCTGAACAGCATTTAAAAATTAACATGAAAGGCAGCATTAAAACGAAATATTTTTAAAGTTAGTACTTTCAAATTGTTTCTCTTTTGAATTTTTTATCCTAGTCGGGTATTAAAGGGTAGAGATACATCTCTAGGAATTAGTTTAGATAGTTGTGTGAATATTTAAATAAATTTGTATATACATCTGAAAAAGATATATTTAAAATATATATAATATATTAAATTTAAATAATTTAATATTTGAATTTTCTGAAAAATAGTTATATTGGTTAAATATAATTATGTAGATATGTGATAAGGAAGGACTGAATGATTAAAGAAAGATTAGATTGTTAGATTAAAATGTTTTACATGTTTTTTTTTTCAAAAAAAAAAATGTTTTTGTCACTATTCAAAATTTCCACTTTAAACAAAATTATTTTAGTAAATTGTTGAATGTTGAATTTTGTATATACATTTCTAAAGTTGAAAAACTTAATGTTATTTAAAAGAAAGGGAAAATTCTGTATCAAATATGGATTGGCATACTTTTAGTTCTTAACAATTTATTGTGGAAATATTGCCGTTCTCGAGATATTCGGACCAACATAAAATTCTTTTCGGCATATCACTCGATGGTTAATTTTAGTTATGTTTGAGACCTAATGGCATTTGGCATAATATGATGGTGTGTGGTATTTAATGATCCAGGTTAATATCTATACCCTTTAATACTTCGATGGACTGAGCTTCCAAAATTCTACGGACTAGCTCGGGTCGCCGCTTTAAATTTGCCGCTCGGCTTCACTTGCCGCTGCTCTGCTAGCTTTGAAATTTTGTTGCCGTTGCTTTTTTACATTGTGCCCGCCTCTACCCCCCTGCTCTATCTGTAACCCATGTAACGAAAGCTCCCGTAAAGCTGCTAGTTTTTCAGAGGAAAATTAATTTTAACGTAGAGAAACTAGTTGATCCACCACTGACGTTATAAAACAGTTTTATTCGAAATGAAATAGTCGTTAAAATTTTATTAGAAACTTGTAAAACGTTTTTTAGATATGTAGTTTAGAATTTCTTCCAAATATTATAGTCCTGTTCATGCATGCTGCTTATTCTCTAATATATTATTCTAACTTTAAAAAATATTAATCTCTATTTATGTAAACGTAAATTATGTAAACGTTTTAGCTTTAGCCAAATTTTCGTTCTCCCATTAAAACAACTCCCTAGAATAAATATTACATATTTACTTATTACTATAGGAAATTTTCTCTTTGCCCCAATCAGTTGTAGAAAAAAAAATTAAGAAGCCAATGTTTTGGTTTGTGATCTAAACCTTATTAAAAACGAAAAAAAAAATTTTCTTTAAAGTTTTCTTTGTTCTCATATGTTCCAAGCAATACTTAGGTTTCATTAAAACTTTAGAAAAATTACTTTTTTTTCTAATAAAATTACTTTGCTTGCATCCCCACCTTATGCTGTTTTGTAAAAAGAAACGAAAATAATTTAAATGAACATTATAAAAACTGTAAAATGACAACTGACAAATATATTTTAATAGTGATAAAAAATACCTTTGTAGAAGAGGTATTATATCGAACAGTTTAAACAAATTTAATAGGAAAAATGCAGTGAAACTGAAACTGACGACGTGTGTTCATTCTTTAGATATAAGGACTATCACAATAATCTGAATTCTAATATTTTTTTTCTTTCTCGTTGATTAAATGTGTTTAATTTGTTCGATATAAGAGAGAAAACTTTTCGTTTGGTTAATTTTTTTAATTGAGAAAATTTGAAGAATTAAAAGTATATTAAAGATAAAATATAAAAAGTTATTTTGGCTTCCAATATTGAATAGGTTCAGTCAAGTAAAATGAAAAAAAAATATTAAATATAGTGTACTTCAAAGAGAATTTTTACATTAAAATAAAATTGTATGAAAAAAAAATTAACAAAAACGACGTTAACAAAGTTTTATATAGAAATAAAGATGATTGCACCTTCATTGACATAGTTGAAAATTAGTTTAGACATTATTATCTCTTATCTTCTAAACTTACAATAATAAGAAAAAAACAATAAAAGAAATCACTGATGGTTGTTAATCTTATTAAGTGATATTGAATATTTTCGTTGTGCTTGTGATCTGGCTTGTTGGCACCCTGCGCTGCTTGATTAGGCCTCGAACCCGCGTCCCTTGCGATCCATTTTGAAAAAAATCCGGAGCCATTTTGTGAACACACGTGTCCATTAGTTGATTAGGTCCGACACGTGTTGCCACGTTCAATATTTAGCTCCATTATCACGGATCTTGTAAATATCACTCTGAGATTGTAACGTTTTACTTATTATTGTTGCTTTTTTATATATAATTACAAAAGAGCAGATGTAAACTTATGATCTGATATTCTAATATTGACGTGAGATGAATAGAATTATTATTAACTAATTAAATCGAATCAATAATTCATAGCTTCGGTATGAGAGATCCATCCGAATATTTTCAACTGCGAAGTTAGTTGTTCATGGCCTGTAGGACTCCGCCCCGTATCAAGATAAAAATTATTAAACAAAAACAAAAAAATTAATAAAATTATGAAAAAATGGTGTTTGTTTTTCGGGGCTAACACATTCTAGTTGTTGCTGTATTAAGTCTATTTTTGAACATCAGCTAAAGAAAATTTTACCTGATATGAACAACAAAAGTGAGCCACTCTTTTCCTTTTATATATATATGAAAAAATATATAAATTTAATATTAATATACAGTACGAACATTTATATAATGAAAATAATATATTTATAGTGGTTCATTATTTTTTCATTTTATCAACAACAATTTTGTGATATTTTAGTAATGGTTGTTATTTAAGACACATTCACTGCGCAAGCAGCAATATTTGGCTGTTTGAATATAAGGTCCCGGGGGCACAGCATCGCTTCTGATATTATTAAAAAAATTGCAAATTTTTTCAACAATATCAGACGTGATATTTTTAATTGAGTATTACAAATCTTAAACTATTTAAAAGAATATATAAAAGAACAAAATCAAAAAAAAAAAATGAAAATATTAATAATTAATTCATTATAATTATAAGAAATATTATGTAATAATATAGATGTTGAATGCTGTCCCCTGACCAACAAACTGTTAGAAGTTACTTTTACAATAATCCTGTAATCAGCAGTTTGATGCCATTCACCAATGAGGAGAAAACGATTGGGATAAAGTTGATTAACAAGCAACGGTTTATTTTTTGATGAAATACTTATAAAAAATTAAATTATATTATATTATAATATTTGTATATTATGACGTATGTGAAAAAATATATAAAATTAACAATACTTTTGTGAGAGTGTATAAATAATTAATACTTAGGAGATAAGTTAAGGTTTTCTCCTTGTTATTGAATGCCGTTTAGTAGATCATCAATTACGACTGCAAACTCCTTTTCAAAAAACAAAAATTAATAACTAAACAATAATAATAAACGAAAGTTAAATATAATTATTTAAGAAACACTCATTTTTTGAAAAAAAAGAAGCATTTACTTGATAAACGCCGACTTATTATCTTGCCTTTTTCAAATCAACGAAACGATCATTTTATATGAGATCTATGTAATTTAAAAAATTTGGATTTTTTTTTCTAATTTTTCTTATAGGATTTTGTATTCGTGATTGAACATATATTGAAAGCCTAAGCAGGGCAGGATGAATCAATATTATATTATATATTAATTATAACTATTAATTAAAAAATAAGAATAAACTAATGATGTGATGATGATCATTGCGATCAAACTGACAGAGGGGTTACTTGACTCTCTCTTTTTCTGAATATAGTTAATAAACCATTATGTGAACTCGAAAATTTTCGTTTTTTTTATTTACCAATACCCAAAATATTTTCCTCTCCATTTAAGTAAGTTATAATATCACTTTTCAGCCAACAAACGATTTCAATTATCACTTATTCACACAAAACCACAACTACTTCTACCACACAAATTCGATAAACTTTTATTTTTGTGCCAAATTGTGAAAAATAAAACAATGAAATTCATCAAGTGTAATATATAAAACATCCTACGTTTCATGCTTTTCAAGAATAATAGCAAGTTATAATGAAGTGCATAAATAAATTTCAATTATAGCTTATTGTTTTCTTTACAAAAGAATGAAAAATTGCCGCAATAATAAAATTTGTATACAATGTTTATACTTTTGATAAGTTTTAGTGAGATCCGAAATAATATTATTTGCATTATATTTATGAGCGTGAAATCTGTTTTAAAAATTGATTATTGAATGTTAATTTTTTCCTGATAAAAAGTTATACGAAATTTTTGGTCATAGTCCAGCAAATAAAGTAACATTCACAGAAATGTCTATTAGTCATCAATTTTTTATTAAAAAATAATGAGTTTAGGTTTATATAACGAATGTGCATTTACATTAAGTGCGGGCATGTTATTATTTCGAAGAATAGATGCAACTTGCATTAAATATAACAATAAGAGAATCTTAGATTTCTTTGAAGAAAGAAATAACATAAATAGTAAATTATATTAGTTAATGTAATTTAAAGTTCTACTAATAAAGTGACCAAATTTTTTCAAATGAAATTCGGGACGCCATTTTTATTTTATTTAAAGAATAAGAATTATATTTTGGTACGCCCAAATTGATGTTCTGGACAGCAGGGAATCAAACATTTTATTGTTATTTAATTTTTCCAAATCTCGAAAGTTAAAATAGTTTCTTATTAGGAACAATTAAGACGTGAGATGTATAAAACTGTCTACAGCATAAATATACCTTGGGGATAAGGATACGACTAAAGTTGGATGATTTAGGTACCCAATGAGGCAAAATTAATTCTGCTAGGTCAAAAACGTTACCACAGAAGTTCAAATAATCAGGAAAAGCTTTGATTTTACAAAAGAAAACGTTTGTTTTTAATGTAGTTTTTGTATATTTTGTTATTTTTATGTACGGTGGCACTGCGTTCCATATAAATTTGTGCAACATTACTATTAAATTATTATTCAGATAAGATTAAAAATAAATAATACATTATCAAATAATGTTGTATTGGGCTAAACTTAATACCTTATATCGTTAATGTTTTTATATTTTACCGTTCTTAGGTGTTTTTTAGTGCAATACAAATTTTTGTCGTGGAAAATTGTTCCTTGTCGATGAATATAAGTACCTACTATACACTTTTGTCGTGCAATAATTTCTTTTTGTTGAGTATAACTTTGGTGATCGTTTTAATAACTTCATTGGTGTTTCAGAAACCTTATTTGTCGTTAGTTTATCTGCCTATTTTGTCGAACCGATAAATTTTCATAAAGAATTTCCAAAATTATTAGTAGTACCTATTTAACTAATTAACTGCCGTATGAGTTACATTCAACTCATTTTTGGGTCCAAGAGATTAAAAATCAAGTCTGAAAATTGAGTACTTACGGTCAATAAAGTAATTTGTTTGTTAATGTTATTAGTTTTTTACTAGATCTTTCTCTTTTAATTAGGGCATTAGACTATAATGTAGGCCCAAAGAGTTTTAATTATTTGCCAAATAGGTCACTACAAAAGACCATTATTTTAAACGAAGTGGCCATTAATTAAATCAAGAAATTGTTCTACATTCCTTTTTGAGTAAATATTTTCATTTACCTTTGTTCCATATACTCCTATAATAATAATATAACAATTTTACTTATATGTTTTTGTTCAATTCGGTCGGTTTTAGGTTTAAATTTGGATAAGGGTGAATGATATATTGGATTTTGTGCAAGAACATGATAAAACTGCACAGAAATTAAATTAAACAACTACAATTATGACGTTATCGGAACAATGGTTTAGTAGGTACTGGGCAAAAAAAAGAAGATTTATTTCGTTACCTTTTCTTTTACATCTGAGCAAACACCATCGGCGATTTAATAGGACAGAATTTAATAAAGCTTTATCGGGATGAAACAAGTTGAACAATACTGCCGATTGTGCTTAATAATATGCATCCCGCAATAGAATTGATTAAAATTGTTTCAGTACTGTGCTTAGAATTTTATTCGTCATTAATTGTTAAATAGTTTTTAAAATTTTTATTATTGAAAGTATCCTAAATTATATACAAAACGCAAAATTCATATTGGGTTCGTTTTTTTAATTGGAACTGTTAATCTTTGAATAAGAAGAAAGGACTATACTTCAACCAGAACGGACCGCATTGGAGATAGTCAACACTGGAAAAACAAATTCAACTACACGGAAAACTTTACTCGTTTTTTAGTAGGAAACAGTAAAAGGAAAATATAAATAATTTTCTTAACTTTTTGATGCATAACAATAACTTATTTCTCTAGGAACATTGTTTCAGTATTGTATTTAAGTTTCTTCATTTTAGATTTATGTTGATTGTTTTGGTTACATTCCAGGAAAATAAATTTAAAAAAAAAAACATCAATTATTTATTCTTTCAGCTTCTCAATATTTTTATTAATAAATAAATTTTCAATTCAATATATTATAAACTTTCAATTCTGAGTTATGAACAAACATTAGATAACAAAATGAAAGGAGGTAAGTATAGGAACTCTTTCATAAGTTTTCATTTTTAATCAGAAATACATATTTATTTATATATTATTTAAAATTAAGAAAAAAAAGTATTGATTATTGTATATTGAAAGTAAAAAATACAATATAGGAAAACGGCTTTTGAAGATATCAATTACAATTAAAGGCGTAGAAGAATAGTATACATTTTAAGAAATTGGAAAAAAATTACAATTTATAAGCTTGACGCATCATTAAATCGAAATAGCAATCATTATCAATTGAGGCACTAACACCGCTGTAGTAATTGAAAAATTCCTCTTTTGTTACCTAAAAAATAAAAAAAAATAATTGGTACAGTAATGAAAATTCGACTTTATCGTTTGTATTTAACAGGATATTTTGGTCGAGAATTTTGAAAAGCATATTTTTATTTTAAATTTACTAAGTTTTAATTTTGTGAAACAAATTTTAAAGTTTAACATAGTTGTAACTAATTTAGTGACCCAAAAATCTTACAAACTTTAAAAGCTCTAACCAAAAGCTTAATTTTATTCAAAAAATAAAGAAGCTTCAATAATTTTTAGTAGTTCTATCAGTCCCAAGGGTTTAGTAATTTACAGGGGTCCCCCATGGCTGTTATAGCTAAATAGTCTATAAATGCCTTTTGCCCCCCTTTTTGCAAAAGAAAATAACGGCAGACTTAATTTTTGATTTCAATCATATCAAATAGCATACTTTCCTTGGTAACTTTGTTTTAACATATTTTCTTGTAAAAAAATATTTTTTTTAATTTGAAAAAGTTCATTAAATTTATATCTTTAGACCAGAATATCCCTTAATAACACAGCAAATGCTTACCCGACCATCTTTAGTAGCATCTTGTTCAAAATTTTCAAGAAATTTATTTAAAATTCCTTCTTCCGTTTCTTCTCCACTTTGATAACGTGGATGAGATTTGACACTATAAACGTTACGTAAATCATCTACGGTTAATTCTCCATCACCGGTTCTATCCAATTTATTAAATGCAGTTTCAATAACCTTACGTCTTGACTCCGACATTGGAGGCTAAAATTTTTAAGAATAAAAAAAAATGTTTTATTTAAAATGAATTATTATACTCGAAGTTTTATCAAGAATTCATCCATATTTATTCCTCCACTACCATCTGCGTCGAATTCATTAAACAAGGCGTCCATTTCGGCATCATTCAAATCCATCCCGGAATCAATAAGGCCTTTTACGAATTCTTCTTTATTTAATTGCTTATTTCCGTCATCGTCCATGCGTCGGAAACAACTGTTGCCAGGCGGTACAGACAAAAAAAAGTAAATAAGGAAATCGATATCAAAAATTACTCATCACTTACCGGCCAATTCCCATAATACCGCAAGCTCCCCGGGATAGACAAATCAATCGCAACTTTTCAAGCGGATCTTTTGTTAAATTTACTTGGCGTTTCATTTTATTCATCATTTCAGACTCTTGTCGAGTCATCGCAGATTGCGGCCGAAACATCCCTTAAAATATAATGTAACAATAAAGCATTGAGAAAAAACATTAATCATTTTCCATTTATTATATTACAAAAAAGCGTGCATCATGTGCTTTTCTAGCAGATAACATGTACAATTGTGTTAAAGTAATTACTTACTTATTGGTTGAGACTTTTCTGGGACCCAAAACATTCCACAATTCCCTTTCTCGTGTAATAAAAATGCGTACAAAATTACAAAGAGTGTAAGGTTTAAAGCTCAAAGCTCCAGCTAGGATAGTTGGCGAGTGAATGCGGCAAAGTGTCGCACCCGAAGGGCGGTAACGCAGACAACAGCGTAGTTTGTTCACAGCCTGGAATCGTGATCTGGGTCACAAAACGCCAGAGCCAAATGCTTTAATAAAATTTTTAATTTTTCTCCCGGTTGCTCCATAAGGAAGTTTTCTACGTTTGGGTGTAGCATATTTCCTAATTTGACTAATGGAAATTAATTACTCTCTCGTATTCGTGCTAATTACAAATCCTTATTTAATAAAACATTTACTATATACCTACATTTTTATAAGAAATTCCTACTGAATAGTTTACAACAAATTGGATATTTTTATGTGCGTGCCAATTAAATATTTTGCTTTCTATTTCCAATTTATTTTATGACCTATTTTCCAAATTACTTCGCACTTTTTATTGAATGCAGAATTAAGTAATTTTATAAATTGTTATTTCTACTACGTTGATACTTTTTTATAGTTTATAAATATGACATATGTCCTTAGAAAAAACATTTAGGTTTATAGTCATTCTGATTTTAATATTTTATCGCTGACAATTACTTTGAAATACTTGGAAATATCGAACATTCTTTGTTCAACTTGAAAGCTTGCAGGAAAGCACTGTTATCTATAATACCTTCAAGCATACATTGAATAAATTTGTTTTGAGAAATTAATTAACCAAACGGAAACTTTAAACATTGAAATTACCATACTTAAACAGGAAACAAACTGATATCTTTGCTTAACAAAAGGATTTATTACTTCTATTTTCGCTGAGATTTAACTTTGAAAATTTAAAATCCTTGAATATTATTATTAATATTATATATTTATGTTTCTTTGTGTAAAATGTATTTAATATACCTCAAACTAATTTTAGATTTTTAAAAAAATATAAAAAATTGGAACAATCAGATCTTTTTTTCATTATTAAAACTAGAATTTAATATTTACTTACTATGATTTCAATAAAAACGTTGCTTTGTAAAATCACTAAATAGAAGTTTTTTCGTACAATAAAATTTTTCCGCCAATATTTTATGATATTTTGTTAAAAAATAAACCACAGTTTTACATATTATTTCAAGCATTTAATTGTAACTAAACGGTCAACAATTAAAGGACCGTTGAATTTCGTTTTCAAAGATTTTAATATTGCCAACTTCTTAAATTGTCGATTGTTAACTATAAGAGCTCAAATAGTTTATAATTATTCAAATATTTTTTGTTAGTATGTTTTTTAACGTACATTGGTGGTTACATTTTCCAAAAATTGAAACGTATATATATTTTTTTATTGCATTATGGTTATAAAATATGTGTTAATATGTCGCAAAAGCATTGACAAGTTGCCTCAACTGTTCAGCTTTAAGGGTGACTTTGCCCCTGAGTATATTTATATTTATTTATATATATTATTTATTTTATTTATATTTATTTATATTTTTTTATTTATATTTATTTATATTTTTGCCACTGTTATTTTTTACACAAATTTTAATCCTACCTCAATATTTTCTTATCTTACACGTTAGCTTTAGCGAATTGTAAAGTATGCTAATCGTTATATTTAGTTATTGCTATTCAATTTTCAAGTTCAAGACAATATCTGGGCTAATTTTAAGGTAGTTGTAAAACCATTTATAAATTTCAAAGTAGGATTAGTAATAAACAAAAAATTAGTTGCATCCTTGTAAACAATATCATCTCTTTAAGAGTACTGGAAGAATTCTTATATAAGATTGGGACTTCTTAATGTTTTACGAAATTATGTTTTCAATGCTATCTTGAGTAGGCTGCAGTCTACAGGCATCCCCAGTTTGAGGTTCTCAGCATATATCTGCTTAATACCTCTCGAAATTATAATTATAAAAATTTCACTATTGAAATCAATCTCGGTCAATTTGAAAATACTAAAACCCTGATAAAGGATGATTTTATCCAAACTAAATAATATTCAAGTATGTAATTAGAAAATTCATTTACGCTACTGTACAATCCAAAACCAATATACAATCGGGAATATTAATAATTTTTTTATTATCTCATTAATAAATACAGTTTAAAAGTTATCATTAACTGTATAAAATCTACATTTTTTTACCAATACTTTCTTTTAAGAAAACCTGGCATCCAACACCGATCAAGCTTACTATATATACGGTACAATAGAATCAAATCCTGCAGGCACTGAATCTTAATAACGTACATCAAATTAGCATTACACTTTTGGAATTGGTAAAAAAGCAATATAAAATATTTTGTTGCTCTTTTGTGGTACGAGAATTTTAAAAAAAAGAAATTTTCGCTTGCATATTTTCCAAGAAAACGTCCTTTAAAGAAAAAGCTGAATTTGGAGCTTTTTTCAAATACTGAATTTTCCCAAACAAAATATTGTTAATATAATTGGTGATTTGGGGTTCGAGAATCACAGAAAGTCATGAAAGCCTAAACTTTCTGAATTCCCTACCTATTTTCTAAGAAAATTCTATTAAAAAAACAGTTTGAAATTTCTTTAAACGGCATTTTCTTGAAAAATAAGCATACTATCAACATAGTTTTGCGTTGCAAATCTTTTGAACTATAAAAGCGTACCAATTAAAATCGTAAAAGGAATCGAAATTTTAATATTTATAAAAAAGCTCTTCATGTTAACTCAGCATTACTTTGGGTTTTTCTGGAACATATACGAGCGATAAATTATTTTCTTTCAAATTTCTCGCACCACAAAAAAGGCACCCAAGTGTTTCATGTTTATTTGCTTACAAATTCCAAAAGTATTGTGCTAATTTGATGGAACTGTCTAACTGAAGAACATACAATTTGATAAAGTATTTAATTTTTTAAGTGGTATATTTTAATTCAATTATTTTTGTGATATTGGGGATGAAATAAAAAGTAAACATTATAGTATGATGTATTTTAATTTTAATTGTGCTTAAGAATCCACAAATTGATGTTTGATTGATTTTCGAAGTAAAATTCATCATTTTTAGGTTTGTTCCAATTTGTTTTTCTTCAGAAGAAGGGGAAATGATTGCTCCAATTGATACTGTGTCAGTTTCCGGGTGGTACCGTATAAGAATATAAAATATTAGTTGTTAATTAACAAGTGAAGAAAATTGTAAATCGAAATATTTGAGTCCAGTACTGAAGTAAGAGAATTTAGTATATAATTTAACGAATATTTGTTTTAGTTATATAACATGCCTTAAACTAATTATTTAATTATTGGAATGTATAATAATTAAGTATCGAATTCCGTGGGTAAGAAATAATATGTTCCATTTATTTGAAAAAATAGGTAACTCAGAGTTTTTGGCCAAAGTTACTTAAGAGTTTCTTACCCTCTAGGGTTCTCAAATGAAAAAAATAACAATTAGATACCATAAGTTTCAAATATATTACTTGAATAGAGAATTAGACTACCCCGATTTGATATACCTTTTCAAGGACAGGCAACAATGATATAAAAAGGTCAACTTTACACAAAAGTACAATGAAAATACTTGAGTATTAGCATGGATTGGAAAATAAAATCGCTTCTTTTATATTTACTATTTAATGATAACCCCTAAAATTAAAATTAAGATCGAGGTAAGTTGTAATAACCATTATAATTATAACTACCAAGGTATCATCATAGGTAGTGGACAGTAAAATTGTGTTATAAAGAATTATATTAGTACCTGAAAAAGTTGAGAAACCGATGAAATGTTTACAGAAATAAATAAAAAATCCTTAAAAAAAGAAAATATTAATTATTGTAAACAAACTATGGAAAAGAATCATCAAAATATTAAATAAAATTAAATTTTAAACAAAGGAAAAAATACTATAAGGAAAAATTGAGAATAAATGCCTCTTTATTATATACAGACTGGCAATTCTTTGATCGAATACCTTTGTTAAACAAAGTTTTAATATTTTTCACAATAAACATGAACAAATTTGCACAATTTACTATACCCATATATATTTAATTGAATAATTGATTAAGCATATAAATCCTATTATTATAAAGGTTAAATTTTAAATTTCTCAATAACTGGAAAACGATAAGTATTATACGATAAGTACTTATTAATCAATTTGTGAAAGTTATCAAATTAAATACCAATTTTATTCAAAAATGACTAAATCATTTAAAATTAACAACATTTATTGTAGCTTTTTAGAGACAATTATCTTCAATCTATGTTAATAATTTCCTCTCCCAAGCCATTCTTTACGAAATAATTTTTTTCTCTAAATTACTACTCTAATGATTTGTAAAAAAGATAATATTGATTTATAATTCTGTCTTGATGTTTAGGACGTTATGATTTCTTAATGCATTGACCTACCTCAGCTAATGACATGAGTAATCATTCATTATTTTCATTTTGTATGAAATGTCCAATTGAACATTGGTTGCTTTATACGACAATATATTTTTAGTTATATCCCTATCTTTACAGGGAAAAATCAATGTTTTATTTTTAAGACTTATTCATATGTGTTAATGACAGGAATTTTATATTTAAACTTTGGTACGTTTAATCTATTTTTAATGATATGATTAACAAAGAAATTGAACTAACAATCTTTTATTAATCCGGAAGTCTAAGTGAAAAATCTTTGTACTTATGAGGTGCTAATTTTTATGCCAACATATTCAATCGATTTGTAATAAAATTAATTTAAGTCAAAGATTAATTTTTTAAAGGTAATTTATTTTTTAAATCTTTTATCCAAAAATGAATTCAAATGTATCTGAAAATTAAGGCATTTTTTGCAGTTTAATAAAATTATTTGCAAGTTACAACATTTCTTTGACTGTTTGCCAACTTTATAATGCAAATCTTGAGAATTTATTTCGTGCTTTACAATTCTTTGAAAGATATATTTCTTTTTACTTGAAAATTGATTGATTAATTAAAAAAATTATAAGTCAATTTAATTTAACAATTAATTTTATTATTGGTAAAATGTTTCTCAGGAACTTGAATAAACCAACAATTTTATGATGGATTTTTCAAATTTCACGTTTTGTTGATCATTTTTTATTTCTTCGGGCAATATTTGGGGTTTACATCGTTGTAGGTACATTTTGGTTCATGTAGTTGATGGATTCATAATATTGAATGGCTAAATTACATAATAATGTGTAACACATCAACTACCAAATAAACCATAATGTTTCAACGATGATGTTTATTCCAACTATTGTCTGAAGAAGTTAGAAAATATTTCTAAAAAATATTTCTTTTATTCTAATAATTTATCATCTTATTACTTGTTTATCTAAGTTCCTGAGAATCATTCAATCAAAATAAGAACAAAATGGATAAAATCTAAAAAAAAGGTATACTAGCGCTGAACGCTTTTTATTTTCCATTTAATGCTTAAATAACTGACACCTATAGGAATCTAGAGTTTAAAACATTAATTAAGAAGCTAAATATGATAAAAACAAGAAATAAAGGTTTCTAAGATAACTACTTCTTTAAGGAAATTGAGAAAGTTCCAAAATATTTTTTTCAGGTTTGTGTATGTTTCGAAGAGATCTAATACTACTTGAAGGCCACTAAGGAATAATTGGGCTAGTTGGGAATAGTATACTATTGGGAATAGTTGGGCTTGATAATTGGGCAAGTATATGTTACAATACGTCAAAAATACGTGAATCATCACAAAGCAGTTACGGAGTGATCCAAACTACTTGATGATCACTGAGGAAGATTGCTTTGCAATCGAAATACGTATCTGGGTAATACGTCACAAATATTTTTGTTTGAAATTCTGTTCAAATTTATGATTATGGTATGATTTTTATATATTATCATATTAAATTATACTACATAAGTTAGACCCCAATATATTCTATATTTTGTTTACACAATATAACTGTTCAAAGTCAGCGGAAAAAAATTATTTTGAATACATTTCTTAGATTTTTTGTTCAAATTTATGTTTATTGATAACTTTGGTAAATTATATTACACAAATTAGACTACAATATGTCTTAATTCTTCGTTAAGCAGTATAGCTGATCAAAGTTAGCGATAAAATATAATGTGGTTTGGTTATAGTATGATATTTCTTTTCTATTTAAGGCTGGGGTTAAAAATTTCAGGATCTTTTGATACAAATTATGTTCATGAAGATTTATCAAAAATAAAATATAACATTAGGAAATATTTTACGAATGTTTTTGAATATAACTTTTAGGTTCAACGTAAAAAATCACAAAATCGATGGCTTAAAATAGTTTTCAAATTTCCATCCAAATTAATGGGGTAGAAAAATAATCTATACGTAAGCACCTTCGTTATACACAATGACTGGTCATTAATGAAATCATTGTTTTTTTTTTTTGAGTTATAAAACAATGAAAGGAAAATGAAAGAATGGGAAGACCGCTAGTGAGGAGTTAGTGTAATATAACAATGTATAACTCATTTACTACAATATTTTGCTAAATGTACGATGAAATTGATGTTACACAATAATGACAACAAATTACGAAATCAATATAATTGGAAATTGTAAGGTCGATAACTTCAATACTTTCAACATTTAACAATTGTTCTGAACCGAAAATAATTTAACTGATAATAAAACCTTGAAAAAATTTGAATTAACGAGATTCATAATTTTATATTCTACATAATAAATTAAAAATTTAAGTAGTTATGCTGTCAAAAGCTTAAAAAATCTATAATTACCTTAAATGTTATTTTTTACAAAAAATTATAATAAATACCCTACCTAGTTTTCAAATGCAAACGTAGAAAATACAAAAACTTTTATGAATATTACTTGTATATTATATTTACAATAAAGATGCGTGATTCAAAACATTTACCAGAAAAAGCCATAGATATTATGCATGCAAATTAGTTTAAGTTTTTCAATGTACATACATTTTTTATTATTTTTTTTTATCAAGTTGATTAAACTTAATCAACTTTAATTTAAAAAGTTTTATTCGATAAAGAAAGTTTAAAATTTCATTATTTTTTGTGTTTTTTATTAAAAATTTTAATTAAATGAATATTTAATTTTATTTTTAATGAAATTATCAATTATTTTACAACAATACCGTAAAATATAACACCAGTTCAATGCACGAAAGGCACGAAATGAAGACAAATATGTTACCATGGATATTTTGTAACAACAATGAAAAATCCAATGTACAATTATTTATTTGCGGTAAAGCAATTTAAAGATGGGCAAACGATTGCAAAATTTATTAAAAATTATTGGAATATCTAATTTACAAGCCGGAAAACCAAATCAATAAATTTAAGATAAAAAATTTATGAGTCAGTCGATAAAGAAATAATCAATAAATTAACTGCCATTCAAATGAAAAAAAAGAAGATAAATAAGGAATATTCTAAGAAAATATTATAATGTTTTTATAAATTTATATAGCCTTGGATAAATAATCGAAAAGGCTGAATAAATGTATAGCCTATTAGGGGCGAATTGCTTAAGTAAATGCTTGTGATGAGTGCATTTAAATCCTATGACTCAAAATATTTTATTTATCATAAAGTTCTTCAAAAATTTAATGATTCAAAAAAATTGTTAAGAACTTTGATCTATTTTTAACATTAAAAAATCGTGAGGAAAGCTGAAATGTTTAAAAAGCTTTGCAGTGAAACTAATGATAAGTGAATAAAAATAAAAAACCCCAAAAAAAAAAACTTACCTTTCAGCGGAAATGCAAACAATTGTAACTAAATTTATTAGACCTAGACGGTTTCTTGGTATAAACTGAACGGAAAGGAAGCAGAAACGAAACTGCAATAATTTTCGAAAGTAGCGCTACGAAGTCTTTGGTGACAATAAATGGGTTCGTCTTCATTTAAAACAAAATGTTATTACTACCATTAGCTTACCTACTACCATAGGTACATATTGATTATATTACATTATTAAATAGATAACATTTCGAATAAGGACTTTCGTCACAGTATAAAATGGCGATTGAAAAGTCGCTTCACCTGTTGCTTCTTTATGGATTTTTTTAATAATGATATTGTAAAATATAACTATGCTTATATATTTTTTCCTTATCTGAAAAAAGGAACAATAAAACTTGTGATTACAACTTTACAAACCATATAAAACTTCAATTCTATTATGCATTGTTACGCATTTGTAACATAATATTTTTTCTCCTAGTAAAAAAAAAAAAACTCTTTTAAACTTTTGATTCTTCATCCCTTATTTACCATTCAAGCGTACCTTATCGTTTTTACTCTCCCTTAATGTTCAATATTTGTTCAAACGCATGTTACACACGAATTTATTAGAAATTTCTTTAGTTTTATTGAATGAATGACCTATTTTTGTGAAATTACAATGGCATACTTTAAAATGTTACTACTATAATGATACAGCACGAATTATTAGACTTTATAGAGGTAAAGAAATTAATATTAATATAGCAGTGGTATTTTCTCAGCTTTTTGTTTATGTTACAAGTAATCAGGGTCACGATAATGAAAAGGTAAAAGGGGTTTTGTCTAGGGGGAATTAAGTTTCTATGAGGAATAATTTTTAAGCCAAAGAATAAATTTCAAGATAATTTCATAGTTTGTTTATTTATTTCTGTATAGCTTCTGATCAATTGATTTCAATGTTCTGGCTTCTGGTCATGGTTATTGTGGAGCTTTAAAAGCTGACCTTAGAGAAAATTGCAATTCTCAGTTTTGAATTCAAAAAATTATATACGAACTAAACAAGAAATCATATATTTATATAAAAATTGATATTAAATTTTATGCTATTTGAATATTGCAATATTGCAAGGTAACGGAACAAATTTATTTTTCAAATAAAATGAAATTTATCCATAGTATAAAGGAAAAAAAATTAAACTTAAGAATACGTTTTTATATATTATGTTATGCACCGTTTTGAACATTAAGGGTTCCCCATTTTTTGTACTTATGTACTTGCCGTTCTTGCTTCAAATTAAATGTTCATAAATCTTTAGCCCTGGTCTACTGGTGGCCGAGTGGTCTATATATCCGCTCCAAAACCGATAGATGCTTGATCCTTGGTTCGAACAAATTTTCTTTATTTTTCGATTACAAAATTTAAGTAACCCTAAAGTCGTTAAAGATCTTAGTAATTTAAAAACGACGGTAAATATCAATAAAAAAAATCTTTTGTCCAAAACTTTTGATTATTCATTTATTACAATTTCCATTTGATTGTCGATAAGAGGAACATCATTGGATATACTTTATTTTCTAAGAACGGTCTACTATAATTTCGTTGTGAAAAAACCTTCGGTTCATTTTCTTAAAAAATAATCCAAAGGTAATTAAAAAACATCCATGCCAATAGAAATATCAATCAAACATTCGATACATATTTGTAAGTTTATAAGTTTTGCAACAAAGTAAATAAATTACCAAAATTGAGATCATTTGAGACATTGAACCATTGATGTCTTTATTATCGACACATTTTCTCAACTGAAAATTTTGTTATTGTCAAATCCATAAATTTCCAAATTTCCTAATTCACCAAATTTTCCACATTTTCCATTTTTGAAGACAACGTAGGAGATTATCCATAAAATGAACTTACTATTTTAATTCATTGGAAGAGGGTGAAAAAAAAAGAGTTTAGAACTTTTCAACCAAGACTTCTTTCGTACTTTATACTAGTTTTAACGCAAATAACCACTTTTTAAATGTCTTGAATTTTTAAGTCAACTTTTAGTTACTTCATACCAACAATTACTGATGATACCGCGAGTGGAGGCGAAATTTTTATGGTGATGAACTATGTTCTTTTATTTTTATTAATAAAAATGTTATTTTATTTACATTGTTTAAAAATATTTTAAAACTACCCTTACAAAGATATTATTTTATTAGAACACAACAATAGAGAAACGATATAAAAACTTTTATGTTATTTGGTTTTTTCTTCAAAAACTTATTACTAATAAATGATAGATAATAATTACAAATCACGCGATCTTTTTTTCTGTTCTACAATTTTTTTAAATTGTCCCATAAATATATATCAACGATAAAAGATCAATTACCTCTTGCCATAGACGACTCACTATTAAATTCAATTAATTATTGAGACTAATTATTCAATAAAACTAATAGTTTTTAATTCGTAATTATTTTCCATAATGTCATAGAATTACAGTAATATATCGGTGCAAAACCATTTATTTATTATATTATTCCAAAATCAATTAACAATTAAAGAACAGTAGGTAATGGTTACATTTTTTAAAACACCTGTATTTTAGCACCCGCATCTTAAAATCCACAGAAAAAACCAATCAGTTATTCAAGTCTTATAGTTAGATATTTTAACAAACAGTAGGTAATCCCTATTGGATTTTTAGATTATTTAAAGTTTTAGACAATTACCCTTATGTTTTCTTTTTTTAATTACTTCCACTAATAATACATTTTTAATTATAAGCACACAAAGATAATTGTATTCTATCATTAAAAAATCAGTAGGTGTAGGACTGTCGGTATGTGGATGATATGTAAATATATTGAATATACTTCAATACTTACAAAGAATCAATACGTGTCAAGAGGTTTTTGTTCTTTTTAAGTTAAACTTATCGATATAAGGGTAGTATTTAAGTATTGAAAAATATCATGAAAAGACGCAGACGGTTTAATTTTACCGTATAGGACATAGGCCAAAGTACTTCTTAAATAACTTAATGGTTTTAGATACAATTAATTGGTATATATGTTCCGTTCATTTGCTACAAATCAATATCAATTTTAACCAATAATTATAGAACACCGATCAACCACCGTTGGTTATTTATTTTTGTCAATCAAAGAACTATAAAAATAAGTACTTTTCGTTAATCCAATTAAAACGTAATGATCGTTTTCGTTATGACGTAAACGATATAAGCAATTGCGTGAATTTAAAAAAAAAAGGTACTACTTATCTACGATCTTTTTTTAAAACGTTTGTCACTTTTGTAATTTCATGTCAGTTTCAATTATTAAGCATTACCTGTTCCATTGTTACCATAAAAGGAGCGATAAAGGTGGAGGATTCCCAATAGGATGCCATAACAACTAAGATACAAACAAAGTTTGAATGGGAATAAGTTTAAAATAACTCATTACCTCATCACTAAATCATTGAAGCGAAATAAATAGAACAAGCCCTTTATTAATAAGAATGAATTATCTATATGGAAATATAAGATTATCGTACAATTAGCTCCACCTTATGCAAATAAAAATTTAATGTGTTATAGAAATGTGCGCATCATTTAAAATTGCAGAATTTTATCCACTGAAAGAAAAACGCACCTAGGTATACTTTATTACTAGACATTGGATTATATGCGTATAATTCAATTTTTATAGCGTTAATGCATATCTTGGTACTTTTTCATTGACAAAGCATATTTCGGTAGTTATACGTGTTAGGCGTGTTGTATTATGATGTCGACATGTCCCCCTTACGTCAAGCTCTGAAAGTATATTACCTAATATTCCTTCACATCAACTGTTTAGTCCACGGATTACATTGAGCTGCAGAAATGATCAAAAATGAGTTCAGGATAGTCAATAAATTGATATTTTCTACAAAAAAAGTGCTTTAAAAGCACTATCACGACTATAAGCATATAAAGAGCAACTATCAAACGTAGCTCTATCCCCAGAACCAATACTAACACGATGGGGAACTTGGTATAAAGCTTTATTGTTTTATGTTGAATATTTCGAAGCCATAAAAAGTAGTGGGAAAATTCAAAAGATCGGACACCATTGCAATTAATTCACGCATGCTTTCATTTAAGGATTCTTCAATCAAAAAAAAATCGCTTTTAATGCAACAAATTTCTGCAATATACGTGTATTGTACGTGTGTTATACGTGTAGGCGTGTTATATTATGATGTCGACATGTCCCCCTTACGTCAAGCTCTGAAAATATTGTACCCAATATTGCTTAATATCATCTGCTTAGCCCACGGATTATATTGAGTTGTAGAAATGATCAAAAATGAGTCCAAGATAGTCAATAAATTGATATTTTCTACAAAAAAGTGCTTTTAAAAGCACTATAGTGACTATAAGCATATAAAGAACAACTATCAAACGTAGCTCTACTCCAGAACCAATATTAACACGATGGGAAACTTGGTATAAAACTTTATTGTTTTATGCTGAATATTTTGAAGCCATAAAAGAAGTAGTGGGAAAATTCGAAAGATCGGACACCATTGCAATTAATTCAGACATGCTTTCATTTGAGGATTCTTCAATAAAAAAAATAATGCTTTTAATGCAATATACTCTGCAATATACACAAATTTCTGCAATATACTCGATGCAGTAGAGAAACTAAAAACATTCTTCTGTGCAGTCCATTGAAATATTCAAATAAATGATTAAACAAAATAACGGCTTTTCGAGTTAACTATTGCAAAAGGTCCATGGAAAATTAAATCCAGTTTTGTTTAAAAACTCCCGTCCTGAAGGGATACAGAAAATTGATGCATTTATCAATGACACCTCTGAAGAGATCTCCGAAAATTCCGCCATTTCAAGCTCTGTCCGGTAACGTAAGTAAACGGCGAAAGATAATTTTCAGCTTTTCACCATTTTCATCTCTATGGTCTCATTATGAATCAAAGCTATCCACGTTTTCCACAAAACACATAGAAAATTTCAGTAAAATAGGTCCGGTGATCTAGGAGGAGTTCAGGCCTATACACACGTACAGGAGAACTATATGTATTAAAATAATGATAATGGGAAAATAAACGTAAATTCTAATAATAAATGGTTTTTCATGCATATTTTGATGCATGTACATATTTCGCCCTTTTTAGTGCATATTTGCATGCATATTTTGGCAGTTTGATAGTGCATATAATCCAATGTCTATTTATTACAATTGTAGGGATACAACTTTCGAAAAATGCAATTAGGTACATTTCTGTACAATAAAGAAACATATTTAGTAAATATAAGAGAACCAAGTAATAAAGTTAACTGCGTCCTCTAGTTTGCAATAAATGAAATTTCTATTTAATAACAATTTCATCGCTTACAAATAACGATTTAATACCTTAATATACTTAAACTTATTATTGAGATAATTAAAACATTAAACTGATTTAACTGTTCCATATTTATTTCATCCCTTTAATTAACCGTTTTCTTACGAAGCGTAGTGTATATTGGTATGTTTTCCGCATAACGTACGATCGACTAGTTTTGCATAGATATTTCTACCAAAGTTAAGTTAAAAAAATTGCATTAAATGCGGTACGAATTAACCGCATTTACAAAAATATTATTTGTGAATAGGTAATTAATTTCAAAGGCATTTACTAAAATATTTCAGTACTTTCTTAAATTTTTGTAAAGTTATCTAAGATATTTAATGATATTACAACTACAAAAAAATCAAAACCACAATATTATGAATTGATAAAATACATTTGGAAAGTAAAATTTGTAATTATAATTATATTATATTTAGCATGGTTCTACTTTCCGAGTTTGTCCATTTAAATTTTTCGTTTTTGTACAACTGGTATCTTCTGTTAAAAACCCTACATACTAATCATAAACTTTGTAATTATATTTAACCACAAATAGTTATTGATATTCAAAGTTTTGTGGTTTTCAGGTATTTATTAAAATCATTTGTGAATATATAATTCCGTTCGTACATTATGTTAATACACAAAATTATTTAAAATATTTCAACAAGAATGTTTTTCTTTTTTTAATGGAACGTATATTGTAATTTTTATAACCCAAAACCATAAAAGATACCAAGATGCTTTTTATCACTTATAGAAACCCAAATTCATTGATCTACTTGTTAGGTATCATATTAGTTTATTGGAAACTGAATAGAATCGTAAAAATTATTAATTCTGTTTATTTTTTGTTGATAGACATTTTACTTTAGATAATTTACAATGTTTGTAGTTACGCCATCTGTTAACAAAAAAAGTAGTTAATTTTATGAAAGCTGGAAAATACGCTATCTATGAGAAATGTTATGGAATAGAAACAAGAGCTTTAGTTTGTATACAATATTGGAACTAATTGATCAATATATTGTTATTAAATTATTTAAATGTTTGCTATGTTTTTTTTTTCAAAATATTTCAACAAAATATTAATTTTGTTTTGATATTAAATCTAAGAAATTCTTTACTTGTTAATTTAAAATACTTTTAATTTCAATTTACGGAAATTAGCTATTGTTTATTGATAGTTGTTTTCATATGAGATAACGTAGTCCAGTTCCCCAGTTCCCCAGTTTTCCGTATAGTTTGGTTGCATTTCCCAAACATTCCTGCAAATTTTGAGAATTGAATATCAGGAGCACAGAATAAATAAACGCATAAGTACGGAGAAAGCTCGCTGCACAACACATTTTCAAACGAACTCATTTCCACAATTCAGTATCAGGGGCATATGTATTAGATTTTCCACTTGCGCTTGCTTATACTGTTCGGTTTTCATTAAAGGAAAATAATTTCTGCAAGTATAAATTGTTAATATATTTTCTTATAATTTATATACAAAAATAATTTTACAAAGAAAATTCCTGTTTATTTTCATAAAATTTGTAACATTTAACAATTTGAAATTTAAAAATTAATGCTATTAGGTACTTTATTCTATTTGAACTCTCATTTCATATTTGCTGTTTGTCCAAGAAATAATTTCGATTTTAATTAAAATAAAATAATTATAAAATATTCCACCATAAAGCATTCAATTTCATTGTTAAACATATACACAAAATATTTTTAAAAATAGTTATATACTTCACTTAAATTTCCTATTTAGCGTTTCCTTAACTACTTTCATATACAATTCACGGCAATAAATAATAGAAAAATAAATATTGTCCAGATTTGCTTGGCATTAATATGCTCTTACGATTAAGCAATTAAGTACGTTTTTAGTACGTTAAAATAAGGATTCCATTTTCATTTTCCAGTTTTCAATCTTCCATCATTGATTTTTCTTAATATACATTAATGTTGGAGATTTCAACTGTCAATTTAATTTTCTTAATTTTTCTCCAAGCCACATTTCAAATGTCTCACAATTCTGCACAATACTTTTCAGAAAATTGAGATGATTGTTAATTGGTTGGACAAAATATTATTTATTTGGATACTACTTCCTCAATCGTTTTTGTTTATATAATCTTAACGATAAACTTAATTACAATTCCAAAATAGTAAAACTAATAAACGATAAAATGCGGTTTCGATTAATGATATCTTATTCATGTATTATTTCGAAGAATTTAAGATTTATCATGTAATTATTTATATTTGCTTTTATCTCTTAAAGTCAACTTAGAAACCACCAGATTTGCTCTTCATACTATACTGTTCGGGAATAACTATTTATACGTAGATGCTACGACAGTATTGTTTAAAGTTAATTGCGGCTTGTTAAACATTTTTATAACACCAGGGCCTCATTTAAGAATTCATTTATACAAATTATCTAGAAATGTTATGATAAATAATAAACCAAGTAAAAAAATATATATTTTAATGGCATCTTGTAATTTTATTGCTTGCTTAATGATACTCAATTAATTTCTTGGTAATGGCTATCAAATAATTCTTATCAAAGCAAAAAAAAAATGTTTATTTAAATTTTCAATCACGTTCTTAATGATTATAATAGTTTTATCGTCTTTTAATTATTATATTAAAGTCAAACCATTGACCTAACGTTTACACAATAATAGTAACGGTAATAATATATTTATTTTATACTGATACCTTAACAAAATTTCAAAAGATATTGATATAGAGAATTGATATTTACAAAAAGGTTCTTCAAATGAATTTTAATGGTTTTTTATATTTAATGCAAATTGGAAAGATTTCTTATTTTGAAGATGATGATGACTTCTTTTGACTTAGAAATATATGTATTTTTTCGATTATTCCTTAATTTAAATTTTGTCCCAATACATCTTGGACCCCATGATCCAAAGATTTAAACTATTTAATTATTTACTGTCGCTTTATCATTGTTAAGGTCTTTAGCGTCTTTAGGGTTAATAAAAATTTGCAACTCGAGAAATATTGAAAATTGGCTTGATGCGAAAATCAAACCCAACACCTACTATTTTTGAAGTGACAACTATGACCACTCGGTCACCTATAGGCTTTAATTTCAATAGTATTTTAATTCGCTAGATTTTATAATTTCCCAATAAATATTAGTCAATAAATTATAATTAAGACAAGAAAGACAAAGTGAATTTGGTACTTTTGTTCATAAGAACTTTCAGATTATTTTTTTTGTCTGGGATATTTGTCTCTCTATAATTTTCTTCATATATTTCTTAATACCTATAGTTTTAATAATCATGCAAAAAATAACACAATTTTCTACAAAATTTACAACAAAAAATAATATTAAAATTTGTTATCAAAGAATCAGAAACTGAAATCGTCATAATCAAGTACAAAACCATCAGATCAAGCTTAACTTAGCTTTGACTTTTGATTTTTCTTTGAAATTTGAAAATTTAATTGACAAATTTATTAATCAATACGATTGTCCTGCTTTTCGAACTTCGCCAAACTTTTTCTGAGTTATATGAAGGATATAAAATATATATGGATATAAAGGTCGAATTTATGGTTGAGTAGGTTGCAGCCTATAACCTTCCATCATTCATTATTTGCACTCATCAATTATTTACATAATAATACTCAAAAATTATTAATTTTTACCATTGAATTTCAATCACGATACAGTTGAAAATATCAATTTACTAATATAAGAATTTGAGAATCAAACCTTAATCATACAATACCTAATTTTATATGTAAATAATCATTGTTATTGGAAGAATAACTACTTGACTATTTTATTAATAAAACCTTTTTGTTATTTTTTTAGAAAACTAGACCTCACCATCAATATTGCCTGTAAGCCCCCACAGTATATCCGATTCTGAATACCTTCATAACATCTACCATAAATCTATTAAGCAATTAATACTATTATAAAACGGGATTTTCTTTGCAAATCCTCAAATGAAATTGCTTTAACTCACTCTACAAGGACAATAATATTTTTGGAAGTAATTCCTATAATAATACGAATCATTTCATCTTTGTTCTTACAAACAATTCAATTAAAACATTAAGTAGACACAAAAGTATATTATAAGTTGCTATATTGAACGCTTTTAGTTTAAGTAAATTAAACACTTCTATAAAAATCAAAATTAAAGTTAAAGTAATGTTTTTAAAGATCACTATTGCCATTACAATAAAGATTGTGATATTAATAACCTTTTTGGATACACGAAATTTTTTTTTTTATATAGATAGGTTTAAATCGTTGAAGTAGATTTAAAAGATAAAAATGGTTTTCTGGATTGCTTCAAAATTGATAAGTAGTTATGTTTTTTGTTCAGGTAGGTAATAATTAATGGCATTTTTTTATCTTATCAGTGCAAAACCGGCAGGTTCCACTTAAGAATCAACGTAATTAAAAAGTATATATATGACATTCATGCACAATTGAAATAACCAATTATATTTTTCTAAAAAACATTGTGAGTTTTGTTAATTTACAGCTTATCAATATTCAATTTAAATTTATATACCTCATGTTCCGTTATGCTTTAAAGTATAAACCTATGAGAAAAATTCAAATCAAGGTTTTACTACCTTCTTTTAATTTGAATAATTATATGCATTTGATTACAAAACGTGGAATTTTCATTCGCAAGCATGATCAACATGAATTACTTATGAAGGCAAAAAATAAAAATAAAATCGAGTTTTAAATTGCAGGATCCATCCCCACTTTGGACCAAACGGCACAAAGCAACTTTTTCAGCAAATGTTTCAGACATCATTCCTACTAATTTATTTTTAAACCTCTACTCGTATGGAAAGTATTATTACTACCAAAATATTGTGTTTTTAGTGTTTGAAATCATCTTTTTTACAATGGAAGTAAGTATTAAACATTTCAAATTATCAATAATATTAGTAAAATATTTCTATAATGAACTGATTAATTTGTTATCAGTAAAATGGAACTTAATTTATTGTTTATTGCTTCTGTTTACCGAAACTTGGATAACGGATTTTATTCCAGGAAATATTTAATCATTCGACATGTTCAATGGTTTCTTCTTTCAAATCAAACTATTTTTTTTTTGGTTCAAGATTATATTTGATTTATTCTTTCCTTGTTTAATTAAAAAGTATTGCCATTTCTGAAAAAATATATAATAACATTTCGTTACTTGTCGCAACAAAATTTTACCTGAGGCTACCTATTAAGAACCAACAAGTCATATTTTAATCTAGAATATATTAAACAGAAGGTATTACATGATTTTAATAAAAATTCCATAAAAATTTTGTTTTTATTACGAAAATACATTGGCAATTTAACTAATTTTTAGGAAAATAATATAAATTCTTTTCATTTAAAATTGTTTCATAACGACCTGTTTGGGAACACTTTCGGAAACCAATATTGATTTATAACAATTTTGTCCACAATTTTCTAACATTGCCCTTAAAAAATTAATATTATCTAATAAACGGTTCTATGAATATGTCTGGCAGATAAGTACTATTGATATCGAAAAAAGTTATCTAAAGATTTGAAATCATAAAATAACTCATTGTCTGTTTATTTATTCGTTTATTTATTTCAATGAAAGATAATTGCTTTAAATAAAATTACATTATTAACAACTTTATTGAATTTTAGAAAAATTTTCGTAAACTATATTGTATAGTGTTGGAATACATTTATAATTCATTTCACTATTTTTATAAAATAATATTTTATCACCATTTGCAATTCAATGTCCTCAATTATGCATTTCTTGTTTAAAGTTTAAATAGATGTACGCTGAAGAATGCCAAGTAGAAATGCATTATAGGATGTGCTCGCCCTTGAAGTCCTTTCTAATTATTTCATCTAAACATTTGCAAGGTTTGCTATTGCATTAAAAAACTTTTGAAATTCATTGAAAAAAGACATAAATCTATAAAGTTATAGACAAAATTTATGTTAATACTATTGGATTGTATGCTTTGTCAATTATTATTAGCCTAAAACTGCGAATGTTTTAAAGTTATTCATAATTTGGTATGAAGTCTAAGATTAATATTTTTTTTTTGAAAATATAGGCTTTATTTTAATCAATTGTATTTGCTTACGGATACTGACTTTCCAAAAGTACCTGCAAAAGACCGAAAAATTTTCTGAAAAAAATATTTTTTATAAATTAGTAAATTAGGCTTAGAGTTTGTATTATTTTCTAATTGTACTGGTTATTTTTAAGTAAATTGACAACAATACATATTATCAAAACTTTTATAAAACGTTTATTTTCCGGAAAATTTTATATAAAAAAAGAACTTCCTTATTTGTAGATTTACTTAAATGTTAGATGTTATAACATTTTTTAATAAAGAAGTACCTTATTTAATTATCTATTTGCTGTTTTAGTCTGTAAATCTATAAAGTTTAGTTTTCTTCGTCTCGGGTAACTTAAAAAAAATCATACTTTTAAAAACTAAGCCAATTGATTTATTTTAATTTCGGTAATCCATATTTTTATAACTTTATCATTTATTAAACGTTTAGATTTCATTTGGCCCAAAATACGCCTGATGAAAATTCGGAAATATTTGACGGAAAAAAAATCGGAAAAATCTGTAGAACTCAAACTTTCATACCTTAAACTATATTCTAAAGACTAATTTGGAGCTTTTTTCATTCAAATATTTCTACATTTCCATCAAAAACAATAATATATGTTATTCACAATTATCTTTTGTATTCCTTAAGTGGTGGTTCGTAAAGATTTTTGAGGGGTCCGTTGATATAATATTTGCAACTCAAAAAAGCATGCATTTTAAATGCACTTGTTGGATTTTAAAATTCCATAAAATTATTAATATTTCCAACAAATTAAAATATAATCCTTAAAATATGTACTTTACATTAATTATTTGTTTAATTGGTTTATAAGTCAAGATTAAATTTTATGAAACGTTTATGTCAATGTTGGTGGTCAACAAAAAAATATCTGCATAAAAAATAGCTATTTTTTTGAATTCAAAGTAAAGAAAATGAAAATAATTTCATATTTATTTGTTGTGCAAATTGTCACGTATTTAACTGGTAATGTCTGTATCATATTGTAATAAAATATTTGATATATTATAAAGCTTTTTCATTGGAATGATTTATTTTTGAAAACACTTAATTTCTTTGATCAAAGTCGAATTACGAGTAATCTGCAATTTCATGCAAATAAGCTCAAGCTTTTCTGTTTCATATTAGCTCAGATAAACGATTAATTATTTGAAGAAAAGTTTTTAAATTATAAAATAAATTCAGTTTATCTAATATAGAACCAATTAGCATTACTGTTTAATATCAATGGGATTAAATTCTGTGAATTGTAATTATGATTTAATATGTCATCGTTTGTTGATATAAACAGATCTTTGAATCAACGTTTTAAAACAAATATTTATTTAATGTTATAGAATCCTCTCAATAAAAATCTTTATCTAAGAAGCAAATATATTTTCAGAAAACTATTGAACGATCAGATTTGGCGTATTTGGAAGTGAACACCGAAAATCCTATGGAATTATTTAGTACCTGGTATTCCGAGGCAAACCAGTACTCTAATTTAAATTTTTCGATGCCCAGCGCATTGTCTTTGGCCACCATCGATAGGTAAAAGAAGAAAATAATTAGAAGTACTTAAATTTTAATGTTTCCAGTTTTGTTTAGTTCAGGAAATCCTCATGTACGTTCATTACTTCTTCGGGCCTTGAAAGATGATAAGTTTTTTATCATGACTGATAAACGAGGGAATAAAAGTGCTCATATGGTAAACATTAAAAATTACTTACTAATTCTTTGATTAAGAAATGTATACTTTATTGGAATTACAGGAGTTTAACCCCAACGTCGCTGTTTCGTTCTTGTGGGTTTACACTAAAGATGATGTCTTAATTACCAGACAGGTATTATAATAATCATAAAACGACCCATTTTGCGAAATGAGTCATCATGCAAAACACATACATGTGTGGCCATCAATAATTGCGATTTTTTACCTAGGTTCGAGTTGAAGGAACTTCTCAAGAACTGAGCCTCGAAGAAACGAAAAAATTATATGAGACTGAACCATTATTTTGCAAAATACGAAGTCATATTTGTCATCAGAATCAGAAAATCGATTGGAAAGACCTCAAGGAAAGCCATGATCGCTTATATGAAGAAGTAAAAGATGGCAAGTTCTTACCCAAGCCGGACCATGTGTAAGTCTCCACTCTATTTAAGCATATTTATTATTTAGAGCATTTTCTGTAAAATTCTATCTATTTTGTAGAGTTGGATATGAAATTGTGCCACGTTTCTTTGATTTTTACGGATGCAAAAAAGATATGATCGCCGATAGAGTTCAGTTTCACAAAAATGGCAACAGTTGGGAAAATTATCATGTCGCTGCATAATATATTTAGATAAATTTTGATTCTTTTGTTATTGTTGTACCCAGTTGTACCTATCGTACTGTATATAAATATTTTACTGAATGGAATCCCCCATTATTATTTCCAATTCATTATTATTCAATCACTGAATACATTCTAAAAATATTGTTTTATTACAAAACAAAATTACTTATTAATTGAAAAAAAATAAATAAAATTATAAACACTTAATTGTAAAAAACTAAATAAATTTATAAGTTTCATAGCATGAATTTCTGTGTTTAACTTTTTCCAACTGGAATTATTATAAACTAGCTGATGCCCGCGACTTCGTCTGCGTAACAAAGGTGTTGATTATATTTTATGGTATTATTTTCTCATTGTTGAAACAATTGTTGGGTGAAATTGACTATTCATTGTTCAAATCGCTATTTTTTTTTCATTAAAAATAGCTTAAATGATTATTCAATTTTTCATGATAATTAATATTAGGTCATATAATTTTTAAGAAAATAGGTTTCTTTTGGCTTTCGACATTTGATAGATCTATTGCTGTTTAAATGGTGCTAGGTTATTGCTGTTTTTTTTTTAAGTTTTTCTATAAAATTCTTTAATCTTCTTTTCCATTATGATAGGAACTTTAGTGTTATAGTTTAAAGATATGTTGTTTTTTTTATAACAATTTGATACTTTTGCATAGTCATAGATGACAAAGATCCCAAATTGTTTCAATTTATTTTTCTCTTTGTTTTGCAACAATCTTTTGATGCTAAAAGGAAATATATTTCTTGGTCCTTAGGCTGATAAGTTTGTTGTTTTTTTTTCATTTACTCATTGTTGAAACAATTGTTGGGTGAAATGACTAATTGACTATTCAATGTTCAAGTTGCTATATTTGTTTTCATTTATATAACTAAAATGATAATTCACTTTTGCATAATAATTAATATTTGATCATTTAGTTTTTAAAGCTAGAATTTTTCTTTTGGCTTTCAACATTTGATGATTCTGTAATTGTTTAATTAGTATTGGTTATTACGTTTATCAAGTTTTTCTTTAAAATTGTATAATTTTTTTTTTTGTTTCTGTATATGTGGATTAGGCCTACAAGGGGATACCACGTTAAAAAACTACGCTATTTTATTTCAAAGTTTCAAAAAGGAGGATTTTCAACTGCAAAGTAAGGATACCAGTATACTTTATTTTTAAAAAAATTATATACTTAAATATAAAAAAAATATAATTTTTAAAGATTTTTATTGAGCTTTGTTTTTAACAATCAATAATAATGCATTTATTTATTGTTTATAGGAACATATTAGGGTAAAAAACTGTTTTTGCTTAGATCTATGAGGAATGTATGGCATTATGCGAACCGTATCTGCTTCTCGGTAAACAATATTCAGCATATTATTTGTCGGTGTGATTGTAATTAATGCTTCTTGATCTTGATCTCCTCTTGCCACATACATTGAAGATCCAATTCCTATATCATGATCATTGAAACTTCCAAAATAAACTATAACATCTAATTCATTGTCGGAGAACCAAGTTGTTTCGGACATTAACTAAAAAATCAAACCATTATATTTTTTTTCTTATTTAGTAGTTATAACTTTTAACTAACGGAGTAGCAAGACGGTGTCCAACGCTGCAACTCAAATCGCATGGATGGCATAGATTCTTTAGTAGGGACTAATTCAAGTTCTGTGTATTTTTTTAGAATTTCGAAAAACTTTATACTTTTAAAGAGTTCGATAAAGTTTAAAATCGATGTTGGTAAACTATTTTCTACAGCAACTTCGTAATATCGACGATTGCGTGGTCCTACCCATTTCCATATTATGCCTTCAATTAACATAACGTACGCAATAATTTAAATAATACTATTTTTTTAAGTTGTCAACTTACTATCATCTAATAAATCTTCATTCATTTTGCTGTAAATATTGGGTAAGAAATAATTTTTCAATGCTATTTCGGAATTGTCTTCAATGTGAGAGTTAATTTTCTTAATGTTATCTTCTTCTAAGTACGTTGTGTCAATCCAATCAATAAGTTGGAATTCGTTTTCATTTAAATTTGGATGGTGAACAAGTTTACCAAATAGTCCATCATCGGGAATCGGTAATGGGACTGGTTTGTCTAATGTATTTTCACGGGTGTGAAACCAACCATTTATACTAAATCGACTATGGTTCATGGTTAATACTTCGGCGACCTGAAAATAATTGTTCACATTTTCTGAAGAAAATCACAAATATAAATTTTGCTCAACATCAACTGGTTGTAATACAATTTCTCCGAATTCTGACGAAATGTTGATCCTGATTAAAATTACAAAAAATGGGTAATAGAAGATGATAATATCTAATTATATTGAACCAATTACATGCAAAAACAATTTTAAGTTAAAAATTGAGATAGATTTTGTAAATCAATCAAATGATTTTTAATTTGTAACGTTTTACTTGAGAACTACTGATAGAAGCAGTAGCGGATCCAGGATTTTAGTTTAGGGGGGGCTCTACCTCCCTTAAAATAGGTTGTATTTAGCTAAAAAATAAAAAGGCACCCCTAATTTTGTTTCATTTAATGCATGAGTCTCCTCGTACACTGCCAAATATATCAAGATGTTTCGGGGAGAACCTAATAAAGTCAACAATAAACTAATGAAACTTTACTAGCTGAAAAATGTTTGATTAAATTTCAAAGATACCCTTTTTTCATTATGTCAGTTTTATAATCTTTTGAATATACTTTTCATTTACTATTTTCCTTTAATTAGTAGCCTATTCAATAAAATTACCTGATGATGTGAATAATTGTTAACTTGAAAGAATATAAATCGATTATGACAAGGATAATAACTATGAACAATCTCGTTTGGTTGCCCATTAGAATCCTTATCAAAAACTTGTAATGCTCCACCAAACTCTGGTTTCCAAATATTTTCAGTGCTTTCCAAATGTTGTCCTGTTAAGTAAAATATAAAAGCGACACATCGGTCGCCTTGCAAATCATCATGAACCAGTAAATAGTCGGTAAAGGAATAAGATGAACACGATGCCGATACTTTTACTAGTGGTAAATTGGTTGCCTTGGCAACCCATGGCATCACATCCGTATTCAAAAATTCATAAAACTTTTTCAAATATTTCGATTTTACTTTCGATAAATCATCAGTTTGATGATACTCATATAAATCTAATCGTCTTCTATGCCACGTAACTTCATTGAATTCATCCCGAATAAAATTTAATACAATCGGATTGGAGATAAAATTATCAATTTTACATAATTGAAATGGTTCAGATAAAAGATTTATATTGGAGGTATTATAATTAGATTTTTCCATCCATTTGGTCTGGATTTTTAACGGATCTATGTCCTCGTTAATGATTAATTTTTCGTTTAACTTTTGCTTTTTTTTAGCGGGAAATCCTTCATTTTTCAAATCTCGATTATCTGAAATCATAAAACGTTTAAAAAACAATCAGCAGTAGATTTTTTATCTTACATCCAACTATGCTGTGTTTCTTTATAGCATTTTCGTCAATTAAAATGCTATCATCTTCCCAATCAGTAGAATCTTCATCAAAATCACTAACGGAGGAGTCACTTTCTTCAACCCATTCAATGCATTCTTCTTCTGAATCCATTTGATTATATTAATTTTGATCTTCAATTAAAGTAGATATTTTATTTATATTTCAAATACAAAATAATGTTAATTATCTTTGTTTATTCTTCTAGGCATAAATGACTTCCTTCTGAATTAATTTGAGGTTAAAAAACCACATGCTATTATTTTTCATTAATAACTCAGTGATAATTTTAAGGAAAAAACATAAAATATAGTCTTTTAATTCTATTAATTACTTAAGTATAAGTTAATAATTTTCAAAACAATGGTAATTAAAAAAAACTTACTAATAAATGTTGATAAATTGTAATTCAAAAAGATGTACTTGTATGAAATGTAAGTTAATCATAAGTAATGGAAGTAAATGGAAATCAAATATAATGATATTATTATAACAACAATTAAATAATTACTATTCGTTACTAAAGTTAATCACATTGTCAGTTATTTAGTCAAAAATATTTTTGAAATATTTGAAATAATACCGCGTAAATATAGTTCTTTATTCATTCACTAATTTCAAGTTTGTCATTTGTCACGTGACCACATTTATGCGTGGTGGAAAAAGCGCAGCCCAGGACGACATCTATAGCTAAAATCGGTACCACATTCTTATTAACTGTAGATGAAGGGAAGCTATGCTCTTTGGTCCAACATAATCGCGTCATTTAAGTTATAAATTTTTGCCGGTGACGCTAACATTATTGAGAACCAATAATTGTTATTGATTTATGTAAGTGAAAAAATTATTTTATATAAATATCATTATAAGAATCTCAAACGTTTAATTTAATAATAAAATATGGGTTTTAAAACGGTATTTATAACCTTTTTCCCGCCTTTTTGTTACAGTGTTTCTAATTCCATTTTATAATACGAAAGTAAAAAAACCAAAGCAAAATGAGTAAAGAAAAATCTGGAAACCGAAGCAGTTCCGACAGTCAAAGTTCCGAAGAAGAATATTCAGTAGAAAGAATCATTGATAGACGAGTCGTCAAAGGAAAGGTATTTACGTTGCTTATTTACTATTTGTATAACCATACATTTTTCGTTGTAAATGATTATTGTTACATTCGAATAATTTGTTTGTTTAGGTTCAATATTTTTTGAAATGGAAAGGATATCCGGAATCTGACAACACTTGGGAACCGGAGGAACACTTAAATTGTCACGATTTGATTAAGGAGTTTGAGGAAAAGCGAAAACGAAAATCGTCCGACAATGGCGAATCTGATAAAGAGACAAAAAAACGACGAAAATCTGAAACGACAAAGAAACTTTCTTCAAGCAAAGACGTTATAAAATCGAAAGAAGATACGAAAAGTGAACAACCCCGTCCCAAAGAGAAGAAATCACGGAAATCGGAGAAGCCAGAAGAAAATGGAGACGAGGTAGCCCCAAAATCTGGATTCGATAAGGGTCTAGAACCAGAAGCCATCATTGGCGCTTCGGACACTTCTGGAGAGCTGAAATTTTTAATGAAATGGAAAAACACAGATGAAGCCGACTTAGTGCGGGCCAAAGATGCCAACATTCGTTGTCCACAGATTGTAATTAAGTTTTACGAAGAGCGTCTCACCTGGAATTCTCCAGCGCAAGATTAAATTAATATAAATAATACATTTTAAGAAATTTATGAGTAAATTTACATAATTTTGCAAACAATACATCGTAGTACTTTTCTTTTTATCTGATTAGAAAACATGCCATTGCTTATTTACAATTTTTCTTTTCGTAAGTGGAAATGTCGCTCTCTTAATGTTATCAAATTCAATAGCTTTGTTTTTAAATTGTGATTTTCATCAATCTGTTGTTCACAAATACTCTTCGAAACGCATAAGTTTATTATATTCTTCAATAGAGGAAATTTACATTATCATTCGAATAGAAAAGTTATCAAAAACTTTTTAGTATTATAGTTGTGTTATGTATATTCTAAAGTTGTAATTACTTGTAATTCTGTCATCGTTTAAATATTTTTAATATTATAAGTTCTTGCATACAAATTTTTAAATTCAGTACGCATGTAAACTTTTTTTCATGTAATATCCAAAAAACCAATACATTTATTTTTAATATTATTATCAGTACAATATTTCTGTTTTAATTCCTTAAAACAATTAAATTTTATTGCAGAAAAATCAAGAGAAATGCTATACTATATGTGACTCTAAATTATTTCAGATGATGCTATTATTCGTACCAGTTTATACATTATGCTCGATTGATAAATTTGCTATTTTGCTCAACATAAAAAATAAAACTTAAAACCATTACATATAGTTTACTGAAACGATTAAGAAAAAAAATACATTTTATAATGCTTAATGAATACTAATTATAGGACATTGTACGTACATTGGTGACACTCCAATCATGAAAAACTATATTAGTTGTTTAAAAGAAAGTTCTTAAGTATAGATTTTTTTATCATGCGGCTATTTCCTCTTGTAATATCTATATTTATTTCTGCAAATCTTATACGTTCCCATTTATAATCATAGCATTGATAGTTAAAGCTGTAGGCCCCCTTATCAGTACCTGTTTTTTTCAGTTTTTATTACATGTTATATTTGCGATATTAAACATTTTTGTCATAATTTCAGGTAAATGAGAGTGATATGTTTGTACCTATATTCCTATACCTCATAAATTTATATAGAATTTAATTTTCCATTATATTACAAATACTTGCCTTCTGTCCATTGTTGTATTACTATAACAATAACAAACGAATTTAATCTCATAAGAAATTTCATTTGTGAAAATCAAAAGTTTCATGATAGTTTATCAATTTAATTTGTTTTATGTACAATCGAATGTATTCATGTTTATTCATTTCATTAAAACATTATACCCTATCTAAATTGCCTCATTATTTATTATACTATATCATGATCCTGCTAATGCCCTTGGATTATAACAAAAATTAACTCATTTTACCACTCGACGTTACAATGAAATTTCTTACAATTTAAAAAATATATGCAACTAACGTATTGGCTGATACTTGACCTTGAGTTTAACGGTCTTAGACTAGAATAGAATTAAATTTAATTTTGTTATTTATCTCAACTTAATTTAAATTAATTTCGACCTCAAATATATTTTATTCATTTAATATGTGTAACTTATATACTTTCACTGCTATTATTTGTATCGGTTGAATTCTAAAATACTGAAAATTCTTTATTCTATGCAGCTGCGATTAGTTCGTCTCAATTCTCATTTGTAATATTTTTAACAATGCAAATATTCATTATAATGGGATCTAGTTTATTTATGCTTAAAACTATCAATTTTTGTTTAAAAACTTCAAACTTTCTATAAATGAAAGTAAAATGACACAAACTGATGTAAATGAAAATAAAGAAGATGAACAAAGCCAAAAGAGCGAATCGAGCACAGAAGTATATAACTTCATATTTATTTTATTTGTTGCAATTTATATTTACTTTTTTAAGGTGTCGTACGATTTGAAATATACAAAGGAAGATATAACAAATTTTATTATATTTCTTTTCTCTAAGAAGGGATGGATGTTTGCTGTGGTTCTTGGCGTTTGTTACACTTATTGTGTACATCTATTTTTGGTATAAAAATTGCAGCTTTTAAGCCAACCTATTGATTTATTTTAACTGTTGAGAAAAATAATTAAATGCTTTTAAATTAATTTAAAATTGAATACACGCTTTAACTATCATATTTTAATTGTTCTAGTATTGTTTTGATATAGCCAAACCAATTCCGCAGTTGCAATTTTTAATTTATGTTGTAGAAGTTATGTTTTTGGTTGATTGTATTTCTTTGTTGCTATACTTCATTTTAAATGCACCTAAAAAACGTTATATTCGAACCAGGCATAAATGTAAATATTGTTTTACGCTTATTTTGGTATCACTTCTTATTATTTTGAGAAATTTCAGTTTTAATCACAATTGATTTAATCACATTGCCTCCGTTAATAATTGGAAATATATTAAAACATTATCAGTTGTTTCTGGGGAGCCCAGTATATTTAATATTTGCTGCATTTCGGCTATATAGAATCACACATTACTTTTGTATGTAATTTGTAGTTGATTAAATAAAAAATAAGACTAACTGTTAAATCATTTTAATTAGATTTACAAGATTCACAAGCTGGAACCAATGCACTTGCTACAATGATGGCGAAATTTGCTGTTTTTTATTTTCTTACAATTCATACAGGTGGATGTATTTGGTATGTGATGGGAAAGGTAATCTTTAGAATTTCAGAATATCGGCAAGTAGTGAAAACTTGAAACAACTTTTTAAATCTATTTTTAGCGTAATACTTCTTTAAATTGGGCAAATGAAACATCTCCATTGATGATACCTAACACGACAATTCAATGGTATTTGGTTTCTCTGTATTATATATCCTGCGTGACAACTGGAGTTGGGTAATTTAATAATTTTTCTTACTACCTTTTTAAGATTTCAATATCTATTTTAATTATTCATTGTCTGGCAGTTAAGCCAAACAATACGCTCAGTAATGAAATGAATCTTAATAGAAGTTAGGTAAAAATTATATATTTTGATATTAATAAAAGTGTGGCATTTTTATTTGCCAAAAATGATCTATGGAATATATAGTTGATGTGGTAGCGAGCAATGTAGTTGGAAGATAAATAAGGGTAACATAAATATTTATTCTAGTATTCAATGATATACTTTACGTTTTGGGAATAAACCGAAATCAAGGAAGTTGAAAGAAAAATCATCATAAAGCTTTTTCGTGATAACATTATCTAACATTTTTGTATGGTCGAGGTCAGAAAATTTGTTTAATATATATTATGCGTAAAATAAATAGATCTTAGAGATTGTTACTTTAAGGTTTATTCAATTCGATTCTGATTTGGTAAATATGTGATATTTAGCTTTTATACAAATTTGTAACTTGTCTGAAGTAGATTTATGAATAAAATATAGCATAATTCAAAATTGTCTTAAGATTTTTACTTGAGCTATATCGATTTAAATTCAAATATATAATTCAATAATCATAATTTAAAATATCCAAAAACTACATAGAAAACAACAATAAAATTTAAAAAATCATTATAACGTTAGTTTTTTTCAACAAAATTTACCGTTATTTATCATTTGAAACTTAGCTGCCGCTTTTTAAAATTTTCTTTATTTATAGGTATTATTTGTTCATTATTAGCCATTTCATCTTTTTTCACTTATTTTCTTTTGACAATTTATAATTTGAACTAGATATTTTATGTTTTGGTCCTTAAAATTTTTCAAGGGCTCTATTTGATATCCCTAGAGACTTCAAAATACCTTATGTAATAAAATAATTATTAAGTACCAGACAGTTTTCAAATCTTACTCAATATACTTTTACTTATTGATGCTTTTTATATGGGAGTTTTGTCATTTTATTGATCTATCAGAAATAATAAGTCTTCAAAGGCAGTAAGTTTTTTTTTATTTTGTATATTTTTTTATAGTTTTGGAGACCTATATCCTTTAAATACCGCGGAACAAATTATAACATGTGGCATGGTATTAGCTGGTTTCACATTAATCGTTGGCCTTTTTGTTGGTGCTTGGACAGCAGTACAAACTTCTAAATTTCGTCAACATGCAATTTTCAATACAAAGATGAAATTAATATTGGAAGACCTAGTAAATAAATTAACTATTTAATTAACGTCTACTTTAATTTCATAATCTTTTGCAGAATGATCCAAAAGTTGATAATCAATTACGTAATCAAATAATTGATTATTACTTAGTATTTTGGGAAAGGAAAAGAGCTATTAAAAAACTAAATTTATTGAACGTTTTTCCCGAGTCATTAACAAGTGAAATATTTTTAGATCAATACTGGAGTGCATTGGTTAATGTAACCATTGGAATAACGAAGAGTTTTATGAATTATTCTTATAAATTACCTTTTTAGAGTCATTTGTTCTTTGATTTGAGTGATGCCTACTGTAGAGCTTTAGCTAGTCAAATGGAAACGCAAATACTGCAACCAGGCGATATCATTTTTGTTAAAGGACAAATCAAGGATATAATGCTTTATGTTGTTAGCGGAAATGTCCAAGTAATTAATTTATAAGTTAAACTAAATTTATTATTATAATTAATATATCTAACTATCTATAGTTCTATTAAAATAAGGTTTCTACTAACATTAGAAGAACCATCAAATTATTGAAGTGGAAAAGATACCTACTTATAAATGATGTAGTAATAATTTTTTATTTTGGGCTTATTACTTTCGGAGAATTGACACGTTTTTGAAATTATCAAATCCATTATTCGGTGATATTTCATTCGTTTATAAAATTTTTGCTTATTCGTAATTTTTTGATCGTTTTTGAAAACATATCAACTGCATTATATTAAATATGAGGGTTGACACGTTTTCTAAATTACTGATACAATAATGTAAAAATTGACAGAATTTTGTTTAAAAATTATTTTGTTATAAATAATATGACTATTGAGAAAATATTATTAACTATAAGTTATTTTCAACTATTTGCCAAAGATCTCATTGCTCCACCGATAAAAATTTCTTGGCAACAAAAGTATGCATCTAAAGATATCGATTAAATACTTTTTTAACACATTATTATATACTTATCTCCTCTTAAATATTCATTGAACTTCAATGTTTTGTGGACCTTAAACGATCTTCAATATCAAAATTTAAGTATATTTACAATAGCGGATCTAGGATTAAGAAGTTCAACCTTCCGCTTCCCAAACCATCTGAGTCTTCCCGTAATAAAACAAATTGATGTACTTTTTTATTGATTGCCTTTACAAAATCTATCTTTCCGATAAATCCTTGATTCACTATTGAATATTTAACATACCTACTAATGCACAATACATGCAGTACGATATAGATTTATAATGTTACAGTACCAATTCTTTCCAGGCCTATGTAAAGGTGTTAATTGTAACACCTCTATAGGTGCATACTTGTGTTATGTATATACTTTGTATCCTGGTAATAAATAAATAAATAAATCGTCCAATGCGTATGTAAATCAAGTAGTAGTCAGAAGTTTCGATCACAATATAGGATTTCTAAATGATATACAAAGTATCAGCGATTGCATCTGAATGTAATCTTGGATTATGGGAAGGGTTGTGTACTGCAACAGTATGATACATTACAACAGACAAGGTAGTCGTACTGCAAGCTATTCAGTTTTTGTTACAATTTTCAACTCTCCTCGTAGGTACAGTATTGGAGATCATAAGTGTATTGGTTGGATTAATGATACAACTTAAACCCTAAAATATTTAAATATCACAAGATGAATTAAGTACTTTGAAAGTAGACTGTACGGGATTACTTTTGAAACAATTTCTTAGTTTTTCGAAAAACGAACTTTACTTGGATTAGACTAGAGCAGGGGTGTCCAAATGATTTAGTAGAGAGCTTGATTTAAGATTTTTATTTCCTCAACCGGCCAAAGGAAATGTCCAATAGTAAAGCAATAACTATAATTGTACATAGATGACTTAAAATTTAACAAGTTAACAGTATGTTAGACATGCTTGGAATAGTGGTTATCTTAATTTTGAATAAATTAACTTCAAAGATATTTTCAAACAGTTGCAATGTTACAGATATTATCAGCAGTTGATAATGAAAGTCCCATCATGAATTTTTCTTCGGGTACTGTGTTGAATGAATTTGGTCTACTATTTTCAACTATTAGTCCCGTTACGGTTCAGGCATCAACGTTTTGTGAACTTCAAATCTTACGGAAAATTAACTTGTGGAGAGTCACCGTAATGTTCAAAGATAAATCGAGAATGTTCAAACGTTTTAAGGTACTTTTTAGTTTAATTTAAAGATTTTGATATACTGGTAAATTTCGGAAACTTATCTGTGCAGTTTTAAGTACATTTTGTGTACTGTGCGTTTTATTCTTCATTTTTCTTGATTTTTTTCCTTACCATCAATATGGGAAAACAGAAAAATTAGACTTAGGTTTGGACAGTCAATAGAGAAATCAAAAATAGTGAAATTAAGAATAACTTTTTTAATCTTTAAATTTTTTTTAGAAAAAAATTATATTGGCGAAAAGAATGGAACAAAAAAAACTATCAAATTCTCGGTATGGAATCAATAAATTACGTATATACTTAAGCTATTTTTTTTGAAATATTTTTAATTAACAACAGCTTAAAAAATACAATGCAATCTCTGAATCGTTTTAAAAATCAATTGTATGAACGTTTAAAATTATTGGAAAGTCAAGAATTTCATTCTCACTTTGTTGAAGCTATGCTAAGTACTAAGAAAACTTATGTCTATGTCGCCAGCAAGGTAGAAACTGCTTAATATCTTTTCCTGCTTTACTTTTCGAAATTATTACTCCTAGATATCACGTAATACTTCCGATGAAATTTGCTTACGTACGACATGGCCGTGGATCTTACAACCGAATTCCATATTTCATCGGTTCTGGGATCAACTGATTTGCGTTTGTGTGCTATGTTGTGCTATTCTCATACCATATTATGCGACTTTTGTTCGCAAACTTGAGCCCAATGCAGCAATTTTTTTCACGCTGGTTGATACTTTGTTTATAATCGACATCATCATTTTAATCTCAACAGCTGTGGAAGAAAAATATCGTAAGACCTATATTTTTTTAATAGTAAGATATATGTTAAACTTAATAGATACATTATGTGGAGTATACAAAGTTTGTTACCTGATTGATAAACGGTCAGACTTGGAGTCGATATTTCCAAAGAAATCCTCTTTTTTCAGGGAATCTTATGTTTGATATAAATTTATAACATATTACTAAAGATATTTGTTTCAATACTCCTAATATTTGTGTATCATCATTTATAATGGAAATTATAAATTTAACGTCGAAAATTGCATTTCCAACATTATGTTTCTAAATAGTTTCTATTTGATATACTTCGAGTATCTTTAAAAAGTTTGATTGAATTTTTTAAGAGCTCAAAAAGATTTCAAATTTTTATAACTTCAGTTCTTCTAAAACTTGTGATTTGTCTGTGTTTGTAAATGAAATATGAACTTTCCGACCAATATTTAAGAATTTTTAGTTCAATTTGTACAGGTCTTATCATATTTTGTGTTATTGTACTTATTTGTTCTTGATTTTTTTCTAGTGAAAAACAATTTGATACTATTTTGAGATATCGAGAAAAGTCCAGGACAAAAAGTATTACTACACAAAATATGATTTAGATATTCATATTATAGTATAATAATTAGCTACGTGGAAAAAATTATTTAAAGAAAGCTCATTTTTGGATATAGCCACTCTAATGGTCTTTGAGGTTTCTTAAAATTCTTCTTTTCCAACGTCGCTAGCTCTTGGACTATTTAAAAAAAACACTTTAGAAGAATTTGTTTCGCATAAAATATAATTCCTTTTTGTGAAAACTTAAATTATCTTAAAAAAAATTAAATCTTTAATATCTTTTTAGAATTCATCACTACAATCAAGGATATAATGATGATAAGATGTCGAACGCTATCTTTTACTTTAGATATTCTATCCATTTTCCCTACTTCGATAATCATTTTAATTTCATATGCAGAATCTAATGAACGATTAGAAGTAATGCTTATGTATAATCGTTTACTGAAATGGTACAGAGTAAGTACGGTTATTTCTATACGAAAATGAATTAGGGTTTTTTAAATTACGTATATACTCTCCTATTTATTCATAAGTTTCCTCCGAACTTCCAATGAGCTACTAGAAATTTAAAAATATTTTTTTATTTCCATAATAACATAGGGAACCCACACATTGAGCTTCAAGGTTAAACCTAAGTTTTTTAATTGGCCATAATCAATTAAATTTGATAAATTTTACCTCTTACCGATCCCATGTGCTGTTATTCACCAATTTGTGTCAACTAATGATTTCATTGTCTTTATCAGTTTAAACCGGCCTTCCAGACCGTGGTGCATCTTCGGCATCAAAATTGTCGAATCGAAATTTTACAAACTAGTTTTGGCACTGGCGTGCTGTCCATACATCTTTTGCATATACATCAGTTAATTTTTTTCTGGATTGAACAGAATTGTACCTTTTCTATAGCGAAAAACTAAAATATGAGGAAAATCCTTGATTCTTTTTTCCGTATTTAAATGGACACGAACCAAAAACTACTGCCAAGAATCAATTGAACTTTTTCACATACAAGCCTCGCAATATAAGCTCTTAAAATATACAATGATTATATGGCTTAATTATAAGATGGGTGCGAAAAAATACAATTAAATCCTCTGCCAGAAAAAACCGAAATTACTTTCCGAACAACCCAATACATATATCTATTCACAATGTACGCTTAGTATAATCCTTATAATATTACCTGTGTTCGATGATCTTATACCTCAATTTTTCACTTCAAAAAAATGTTAACGGTATATTTACATCTTAAAGGATATATAATTTCTTATGTGATCTATGGATTCATAACTCATTTCCAATTTCGCCAGCAAAATCATTTGGGTTCGTCATTTCTGCATTAAATCATGAAATCGGGTTTTAATTTTGAATGTTGATTTCTTTATATTTACAAACATTGTAGGTTCTTCGATATTTTGTTCAACTGGAAAACAGATTTCAAATAAATTTCGCTATTGTACGTTGCGTAAAATATATTATGATTTTCATGTTTATTACATATTGGTGTGGTTGCGTTTATTATTCAGTAGCATGTTTTTATGAGTAAGATTTTCTTTAAGTTTACATTTCCAAATTATTCAATCTTCATAATTTACAGACAATGCAACCCCGATAGTTGGATTGGAGTCATGATAGCAAACAATGTTTCTTTAATACGTTATCCCTTGCCACTATCATTGAATTCTGCCATGTCCGTTGTTTCAGCCACAGGATTTGGAATTACCGCTGCAAAAAACTATAACGAAACTATTATGTTACAATTCTACTTTTTAGTTGGTGTTATATTGTTCAGTTATTTGGTCTCGGATTATTCAGCAGTTTTAGCCTTAAATGATTTGGCAAAGTAAAAAAAACACGCAAAACTTTCAACCATTTCACTTATTGATTTTAATTTATAGGAATTCTTATCAGACAATTATTGACTTGATTTATAACACATTTACAGTTTATTCGATTCCACTAGAATTGCAGAAACGGGTCAAAGAGTATTTGTCACTTCAGTGGACAAATCAGCAAGGATATTTAATGATAAATGATGATGACTTGATGGAAGATGCTCCGCAACATCATTTGAAAGAACTACGAAAAGTTAGATACAATACAATGTTGAAATCAATGGAATTGTTTCAAGTAACTCAGAAAAATTGATAATTTATTTTCATAAAATAATTCTGTCGTGGTTTTAGGATTTGGATGAAGAAATCTTTAATAGAATAGCTTTAAAATGTCAATTTTCATTTATTCCACCAAACGAAATAATTTTATATGCTGGTCAAGTGATAAGTGATTGCTATGTGATCGCAGAAGGATATTGTGAGGTAAGTTCACTTTAAAAAGTTGTTATTTTAGTTGTGTTGAAGACATTACTGAAATCAGAAAAAAATTATACAAGTTGATCTGCTTTCGTTATGATCTTAGTGATTTTGTAACCAAAAATCAAGAAAACTTAAAGTTGGTGTCGGAAAATGAGAACTGATGCTTCCGAGGAACGATAATTAGAAGGCTTACTAGAATATTTTTAGATCCTGTAGAATGCAGATTATATCTGGTTAGATATGAAAATGGAGTAAAATATCTTATAAACTCAGAAACGTGAAGATAATTCAAGTTCTGCAATATACTCTTGATCAGCAAAAAGAGGAATTTATAGATTTCCATACATTAATGAATAATTATGTACGTCGTATGGCTCAATTTTTTTATGTGTTTATTTAATACAACAGGTTTCAATAAATAAATAAAGTGAGTCATTCGACATACATAATTATTCATTAATTTATTTATTGTGGTTTAAAAATTATAAATCAATGTTAAATCTTCATGTAATAAATTCCACACATTAAGCTCTGAAACTTTCTAAATTTTAAGTTGATATATCGGATAGGTTATATAATATCTATCATTTTCATTATTTTACAGATAATATCTGCTGCGACAGGAACTGTGGAAAAAATAGCTGGACCGAAGACTTCGATTGGGATGCTAGAAATGCTTTTAGGTATTTTTTTTCCAAAAGCTTACATTATTCGTAATTATCCTTAATACCTTGTGTGTTGCGAATAGAAACTGGTATTGTTCATAACATTCGGACTGTTACACATGTGAAAATGTACGGCATAAGTTTCACTGCCATTAAGCAAATTTTTCATACATATGAGGACTTATCAGCTTACGACAGTTTAATGTCGGAATTGGCGCTTTTAAAAAAATCTATGGTAAGCACGTTTTATGGGCTAAAAGCCAATAAATGTTTTTGATGCTGAAAAAAGCAGACATGTATTTTTCTACGCTTGATTGGACGATGATTGATTTGAAGCAACGTTTGAATTTAATTTATTTAATATAACTAAGCCTATAACTAAATCACAAACGAGCGAAAATTTTTTTAATGAATATAATTTTTCTAAGTGTTGTTAAAAGTTGTAAAAAATCAGCTTAGATACTTCGCGATACTATAAAACACTACCTTCAAACAATCAATAGCACTCAAGTCAATAAAAGTTTACGATTATTTTCTTTAGTTGGTGCAACAATGGAAGGCTAGATCAACTGAAATAATCACCCAGAGCCATCCTGAAATAAAGAAAAAATCATGGTTTTATTATCAAAGAACGAAGGAGTCTATTCAGGATTATAGAGAACCATTCACAAATGCTGGAGTTTTCAAATATCTGCGGTAAAAAAAATTATTTCCTTCATTTAACGAAAAATGTTTACATCCTAAACCTTATTTGGTATTTTGTTGAAAAATTCAGGAAGCAAAAATTTAAAGGTCAATTTTAATATTCCTTTTCTTTGCTGACTATTTTCGAATAACTAATATAGGTATTAAATCAGTGCCGTAAAGAAAGAGTATATACAATATGGAAATTATAAAAGCTCGCATTGGGCGTATAAAAGACTTGTAACGGCACAGCATTGAATGCATTGAAATATTTTGACCAAAATTGCAATTATGATAATAACCTTGTTAACAAAAGGCATCTACAAGGCACAATACAATTAAAATGCCTTTAATAACTTTAGACGACTTCTAATGGGTTTTTAGAACATGTTTATTGCATTTTTTAAAGAGAAAAGGATGTAATATGATAAAGATTATGTTAAATAATAACTTATTTTTATTTTAACAAACAGTTTCGTGCTATTACCCGTAACAATAATTCCTGATGGTACTTTTATTGTTGTTTGGGAAACTGCTCGGGCAATTGTCGCAATTATCAGCGGAATGCTATATCCTTCATACACATTGTTAAGTGCTGCTTTTCCCTGGCTACAATACGTCATTATTTTTATCGACTGCTTCTGCATTGTTGACATGTGCGTATCAAAAATTAAACAATTATAATGATTTAATTTGGTAAAAAGGAATTAAAAATCTGAACTTATATAATTGGTATACTGGAAAAGCATTAGCTTCACGACTACTAAAGTTTTTGAAACTCAGTCTGCTCTGGCTTAATAAAAAATTTCAATACATTTAAAAAATTATAATTCAAAATTTTCTACTAATCTATAACCAGAATCAAGCAGTATTGCGTGGTACCAACATTATATCAGAGTTCGGTTTCTTAAGTTCTTTTCTGAATTCAAAGATTCCATTTTATGAATATACCTTTATCTTTTTAGCTATTTGCGTTTTCATATGGGATATTATAATGAAAAAGGATGTTTAGTAAGTCATCCATTGTTAACAGCAAACTATTATATATCTCATGCATTTTTTTTGGATGTATTTTCGTCACTTTCATTGGACGTATTTATATCGTCGTTATCAACGGAACGTGGGAAGACCCGATCAATTAGTATGCTAGAGGAACTTCTGCGGATGAATCACGTTGTACAAATGTATAGAGTTCCTCCCGTTTTTGAATACTGGAGTAAAAATATTTTTGCAACTCACATAGCACTTTTGTAAGTAAATTTATAATTTATGTAATATAGCATTTAAATTCGGGTTCATTATAAACTTAAGTAGATCTATATATTGTGTATGTACTAGGGTGATTTTTTTTTTTGGGATTATTTTTATTTTTTTACTCGCATGCCGAAATTTTATTGGAAATACTTCAAAAAAAAATCCCTGAAAGTTTGAGCTCTTAATAGTAGTATTAAGTACTCGCTCACAGCGTGTGAATATTTTCCATTTAAAATACACGTAAACTTTGATTTTTTTTTTAAATTTTTATAGTTCAGCGGCATTGTATGGTATCGCCTCGCTCAAAGTCGCGATTTTTTTTACAATTCTATGCTCTACAAAAGTGCCTATTTTTAATAATTTTTAATAAGGAATAAAAAATCAATATTTTCTTAAATTTTACTCAATAATCTGTAAAAAATTTATAGTAAGAGATATTCAAGGCTCAATATCTCGAGAAATATCGATCTTAGCAATTTGGTTTTCTGGAACTTTTTTGTATGAAATTAAATTTCCTATAAATTTGACTTTTACATTTTTTCTGTAGGTCTTGTAATTCATGAGTTACTGAGAGAAAAACGAGAAATCTATGAAAAATCTAGGCTTAGTGACCCGTACTACCTCATCCGTGTAATTTACGATTTTGTCGCAATAGGCACTTTTGTAGAGCATACAATTGTAAAAAAATCCCGACTTTGAGCGAGGCGATACCATATAATGCCGCTGAACTATAAAAATTTAAAAAAAAAATCAAAGTTTACGTGTATTTTAAATGGAAAATATTCACACGCTGTGAGCGAGTACTTAATATTAATAATAAGAGTTCAAACTTTCAGGGAATTTTTTTTGAAGTATTTCCAACAAATTTCGGCATGGGAGCAAAAAAAAAATAGTCCCAAAAAAAAATCATCCTAGTATGTACCTATTGCTAGAATAGAATAACTGGAATCAAGTATAAGTTCCTTCTGTAAAATCTTTTTCTGGAATTTAATCTTTCGTTAGATTGCAAATGTATAAGCTATAGAAATAATGTTGGATTTTATTTCTACAATGCTTATTTCCCGCTCATTATTTTGGTATTGTTTTTTGATTGAATTGAAAGTTTTGATAAATCAAGATCTAAAAGATATAGAATGCAATAAATTTTGGTAGGAATTTAGCTTTTTAAAAGTCTTTCTGCATTTGGAGTGTTGTTTTTTCTTTGATATATGCATAAGCATGAGCGTAGCTAGATAGATATAGCTCAGGGGGATGGCTACCCCATCCTTTTATCTAAGAAATATATACAGATATTAATTAAAAGATGAAACTTTTGGACTTAAATGATTGTACAAACAATCTCAAAGATTAATATTTATGTAATGTTCAGTAAAAATATGCATAAATTGTCGCTAGTTAAGCTTTTCTAGAACTCCATGATAAAAATTCAGGCTACGTTTATATGCATGAGTAATGTGTACGACTATTTTATATTTCCATTACCATTACCTTAATGCATTTTAATAATAGTATATAAATGGGGTTGAAATAATACGGTTTTATTTTTTAGGCTTTTGAAATATTTCTTTCTATCATTGGTGTTCTTTTGCGTTTTAACGCAAATTGCAATAATCGAAGGTGTCAGGTTGAAGATGGATGCAAATCAATTAGTAATTGAATTTTGGCCAGGCTATTGGGTGGCGGTATATTCAGAAAAGAGTAAATATTTTGATTAGATGACAAGAAACGTGTATTCCTAACTCATGGTTTCAATTTGCCATCGGCAAATACTGAAACTTTTCATGTTTGATTGAAATTTGATTTTTTCGCTGACTATGAATAAATATACTATTAGTACAATATATTAAATATATTGTGACCTAAGTAGTTCATCACATAGCTGTAACGGATCCAATACTACTTGATGACCACTGAAGAAAATTGTTTGGCAATCGAAAAACATATCTGAGCAATTTGTCAATAAGACATTTGTTTGAACTTTTGTTCAAATTTGTGTTTATAGTTCACTTTTGTAAATTATATTACATAAATAAGACCAGAATATATTTTATATATTGTATAAACACTAACCACTATTAAGTTTTGATTCTCGAATCAGTAGTGCAGAAACCAACATTTTTGAAAACCCTCGAATTTAAAATGAATTTAATTTTAGTTAATTATGACTTGACTGAGCCATTTAGTTTATGGTTTACTGGATTTTATTGGATTGTTAACATGACGATGACAAACGGCTTTGGAGATATAACGGCCAAAAGTGGAAGAATGATGATTATTGTAACCGTTTTTATTGTATTAGGTACGTATGTTTTATGTTCAACAACATCTTTTCTTGTTATTTAAAAGAATTAGTCGACTTTTGTTAAATCGTTTTTGAAAAAAAAGTCAATGGAATATTTTCAGGATACTTATGGTTCACATACAGTTTGGTCATAATAGCAATGGCACGGACAAACGTTGGATTTAAACTAACGATATTTCAAATACAATTAAAAAGTTTATTAAACCACATGGACACAGATCACGTAGAGGAGAAGTATAAATTGTAAGCAATAATAATTAAAGTTAAAGTATGATAATTAAAGTATTATCAAATAATTAAAGTTATGAAGATGATAATCAGGTTTAAGACAAGAAATTCTAGCGTTTTAAAGAAATATTCTATTATAGTTCCTTGAACAATTCCTACGTACTATTTTCAATATAATACGGCTACAAATATTAGTTACAAACGAAATAATGATACTATCAGAAATTTTTTTTAACATAATTTATATTTAATTCATAATTTACCATATAGGCAAGTAATTGAGTATTTTGAATATGTTTGGCAAAGAGGAAGAACTTTATCGCCAGATATAATAAATAAATGCAATGTTACATTACGAGATGATTTCTTCTTGTATCTTTACAAGCCTACATTTCAAAAAGTAAAATACTGTTGTAATTTTTTTTCAAATTTTTGTTTAAATTGTGTTCTTTTTAGGCACCAATTTTTAAAAATTTAAGTGATTCATATTTAAGAAGAATTTCTCATCATTTAAACGAGTTGTACGTACCACCAAATCATTATTTGATCAAATGTAATAATATTGTCAATAAACTTTATATTGTATACTCCGGTCAAGCTGAAGTATATGGACCAGATGGGACAAGAATAGCAGTTTTAGAAGAAGGAAGGTGAGAATCACAACTTGGAGAAAATAAATTGGATATATGTGAATCTTCTAGAGCTTTTGACTATCAAAGCGCCAAAGACTATATAAGCATGGTGAATTGGTTCCGGAAAGTTATTTAAATGATACTAAAAAGATGTGTAGATTATAAAAAAATACTAAGATCCTGGAAGTTTCGATTATCTAGATCTATCTCATTATCAATCTCAGTTCGTTTTTTGGGGAAAAAATAAGGGGAATACTGTTTTTTTTTCTGAAAACTGTCGAATAAAACTTTAGGAGTTCTATAAAAAAGAAAAAAATTTTTTTTAATAAAAAACTTCTGTTTAATCATGAATTTGAGTAACTCTCTGAAAATATGTTTTTATTGTAATTTACCGTCGCTCTAAAACTGCTAACTTCGTTAGCGACTCTAGGGTTCATAAAAATTAATAAATCGAGGAATATAAACATTTTCCCGATACGATAATTAAACCCAGCACCTACGTGTTTTGGAACGGCCACTAGTAGACAAAATATTTTTTATTACCTACAACTAATTATAATTAAACAATAGAGTAATAAGTTTTGGATTTTTCGATTTCAAATAAAGTAAATCAAATGAAATACTTTCCTAATGAAAATATGTTCTTACTATTGTAGAAAAAAGCCGATTCATCATGCTTATACCTATGCTAGGTGCATGTACCATGCTAGGTCCTCTATGATTAATTTCTTCAATTATGGTAGCAGTCATTCTATTGTTAAAGTAAAACTCCAGTTAATTCTAGATCCTGGATATTTCCTACTTTTTCTTCTCTATATTAGATAGTTCATTGGTCGGACCTAGGAATCCTTCTACATTTATTCATCACCAAAAAATAAAAGAGTTTTCACAGCAGTCAATTCAAGTTACCTGCAGAATAACTTTAATTGAAGAATGATTACAAGTGAATAAACTAACCATTGCAATTCATTTTATTTCAGTCTTTTTGGAAATTTGGATAATGTAAGCAGTATTCGGAGTATGGTCGCTATAAAAAGTACCAATCATTTAGAGTGTTTAAGCATTAATACAATGCATTTTTATGAAGAAAGTGCCGATTTTCCCACAATTCGGTTAGGACTACAAAAATATTTTTTGCTTGTTAATATGGTAAATATATTTGTTAAACTATCCATTTTCTCATTTTTATTATATTTATTCATATTTTCTGAGTATGAAAACTCTTTGATAGTTTTCGTTTTCCTTTAAAATATCCGTCCAATCAAACAATAAGTTTATTAATTTATATTTTTTTGTTTTCAATATATTTTACACAAAATATTTAATCAACAAAGTTGTAATATCTTATTTTTAAAATAGCAAATATTTAAGAAAAAACATAAAATATCATTAGATATTTAAAAAAAGATCCCTTTATACATTTTACGATCGTAACTTTTAATTCTTTTAAATATTATACTTTTAGACATTAAGCACCTAGTTTTAATTATGGATTGTTTATAATAAACTATAGCCTATTTACAATTTTGGATTGGATTTCATAATAAACATAGTTATTGATATTTGTTTGATCATGATATAAAGATTTTTATTTAATATTGCTAAACACTACTATGACCTCATAATTTCTCCATAATATGTTAATATAAGTCTTATTGATAAGCCCAAGTACCAGTGTTTTATTCATAAATCACGCCACCATTTAATTGATGAAATCAATGTATAAGAAGTATATTTCTTTTTATTCTCTATACCTTAATTACTTATTTTTCTTCTCTGTTAACGTGTCTGAAGAATAAACACATAAAACAACTCAAAAACAAAACTAAGAAAAATATAATTTATGACCTAATAAGTGAAACAGTAGAAAACATTGATGTTTAATATACATTGGGCAGTTTATGTATCGGATAAGTTTTGCTGATTATTTAACAACTAATTTTATTTGATGTGTAATTTCATGAATAAAGGAGTTATTTGTAAGAATTTATTACCACTTAAAATAATCACGACCGTGCCAAACTTTTAAGATTAAACGACAAATTAGAAAAAGATCAATATGAAATAAAATTCAAGACAAAATTACAATGACTTAGATTGTACGTCATTATTGTAATTTAGGGAAAAAGATTATTGTTGATTTAATGACACCCAAAGTATTTACTACGAAAAATGCACGAAAAAATGTACCAGTTTATTGTTAGGATTGTTAAGGCCTATTGAATTAATTATAATTATTCCTAAATTAGTTGAAATCACAGAGCGGTTTTATTAGGTGCTTGCATGTATTTTGATCACTTTTTCACTTAAAAAGGCATTAATTGGCCTATAATACATACAATAAAATATTTTTAATTATTTTCTTCAAATTTTCACTTCTTTCTGGTAACCGTGTGGAAGAAATGATGTTGGTTTAGTTGCGTTTTAGTTATCGATCCAATCTTGCATTTCTTCAGCATTTCGAAACCTAGCCAAAAAAAAAACTTTATTGTCAAGAATATTCCGCTTCGGTATTGAAGTGGATAGTTCTCCTGGACTAACTCGAAACTTTTTGCTCTTGGAATTATCATGGTAGATCCACTTTTCATCATAAGTTACAATACGTCATAGAAAATCCTTCTGTTTTTGCCTGGCAAGCAATGAATTAGTGATATTTAAATGATTCGAAATGGCATTTCTAATCAATTCGTGTGGTAACCATTCCTCTATAACCTTATAGCGTCTTAATACACTAAATAATTCAATATTACAAAATGGAATTCTGTTGTTTTATGTAAAGAAATTAAAAAAAAACATTCAATTTATCAGTTTGGTTGCATTGATGTTTCACATTTTCACTATAAGATCTCGCTTTAGAACTTCTAAGATCTATAGCGACTCTAGGGTTATTAATAATCCGTAATCGAAAATATTGAAAATTTGCTCGCTACGGAGATCGAACTTAACACCTACCAGTTTTGGAGCGGTCACTTAGACCACTCGGCCACCAGTAGGCTATCTAACCGAAATATATGCAAGAACCTTATAATATGAAAGTCTTATTAACTGATAAAAACGAGTAGATTGTACCACAAAGAGTTCAATATACCTTTTGTCCTACGGTATTTTTGTTTAAAAGATACAATAGCTCCCATTGGTATCAATGGTACTAATAGTTTTATACATTTTACAGTTTATACATTATACATTTTCGTTAATATCCACATCATTGCACGCGCAATGAAAAATAAATAGTGTTGGTAATTAATATATAGTACAACTATTATTTAAGGAATATTTAGATTTAGTATTTATCCATAAAAATCCACAAGCCAAAAAATAACCAATTAGTAGGTGATATGAAAGCTAAATCCATATAAAATGGTGATTGTTATAAATTTGATTATATTAGGCAGAAACTAGTTAGTGAATACATTACGTTTATGTATATTTAATCAGTAAAATATAAATTTAATAAAAATGGTGTTTTAGTCTTACGTTCCTAGTGAATCAAAGGGAATTTTGGTGGATACGAAATACACAACCGAAAAGAAACCCAGGTTTGTTGATTTTATTAATTGCTTTAATTGAAGTTTTATTGAATATTTTAACCATTTTTAGATTTCTGATCCACAGAGACTCGGCCTTGTATTCAACACTTTTCGCACTATACATTTTAACAGCCTACGTTCGATGGATGATGTGTGGCTATCAATTGGCTTTTGGGGATGTTACAACCAAAACTTTGATCATTATATACATTTGTGACTGTATTATGTTAATTCGTATATTTACTTCACTAATTACGACTTTCGTTGATGACCAACACGGATATTTGGTGACAGACTTGAAAAGAATTCAAATCAGGTACAATATTAAATGTATAGAAAAATATATATTTCTAATAGACAACTCTCCTTTTAGATATTTCTCCACTTATACATTATTTCCAATGCATGTCTTTTCATCATTACCATTAGAATTAGCTTTATTTTTATTTAAAAAGAAATGGGAACTAGTGCCTTTTTTTCGACTTAATAGAATAATTGATATGGTAAGAACATTTAATCAATATTTTTTCCAATTATTAGGATATCTATTGGCAGGTCCGGATATATAAGAAAGTTTCTTCTATCTTATTTTATTTGTTTAATTGTCTACGAAAATATTGGTTCCATTTAGATCCAGGCGTGTCTTCCAAATCAGGAAAACTAAACTTTATTTTTCATTAGGTCTACATAATGACTTCTTTTAATAAGAAATTGGACAATTTACATGCTAATTTTATTATGGTTAAAATGTGCTCAATAGTTATGTATTTGACCATGACGATTCATGTCCTTGCTTGTTTATGGTGGATAGTAGGGTGCCCTAATAACGTATGCCATATTTATGGCTGGAATAGTCCAGCAAATGATCCAAATCTTTGTGAAAATCGATTTATATGTACTACGTATTTTGTGGTATTGACAATTACATCGTCTGGTTTGGGGGATATTGTACCAACCCGCTTAGAAGAAATGGCCGTTGTGGTCCTCATTATGTTGGTTTCCCAGTTTGTTTTGGCATATTTCATAAGTGAAATATCTGCGGTTGTTTCAAACTATACGAAAACTTTGAATGATTATGATGATGATTTGCAATTGCTGAAGGTAAGTGTTGTACAAAAAAAAATTGAAACAGAAGGTCCAGGAACCTAACAGAAGAGCTTTAGAAAGTTTCATAGTTTGATAATTTTTTTTGTTTTGTGTTAATGCATTCCTTTATTTGAAAGTTCAGTGCTGAGCCAAAATTTTCATAGAGTTAAATATTTTATAATTTTAGACAAAAACATTACTGCATGATGCTAGATCTCGGGATTAGAGATCAATTTGGCAAAATTTGTTATAAAGGATCTAATAGGAAGATCGAACAAAAGTATAAAATTTAATGATTTGTGCTTTCTTCATACATTACTAAAAGGGTCTTTACGCCAATTTATTCCATAACTTGCAGCACATTGGTTTCCTCTACTTAAGCCAAGTATTAACTGTTTATTTTACATTGAATTATTTGGAATACAATGACTTTATGTTAGGGCTCTAAGAGGCACAAAAACGTTGCAAAAATACTGATTGATTTATTAATTTTTTAGCAATACATGAAATACAATCGAATATCCGGTCATCTCACCAGCCAAGTATTGAACTACGGAAGCTTATTGTGGCTTTGCGGTAGTGGACGCCAGACACCCGTAATGATGGACCAAATCCCCTACACTTTGCTTGAAGACATTAAAGTTTCTGCATATGGAAAACATCTTTTCGAGGTATTTTCGGTCAAAAATGTGTCCTACTTTTGTAACTTTTTTACGTTTTACATTGATTTAGAACTACATTTTCACTTCGTGTCACATTGATTTTTTGCGTCAACTTATCTACAAGTTTAAGAGAGTTGCCCACTTTCCTGATAACATTATTATTCAAAAAGGCGAAATAAATAATACCATGTATTTTATACATCAAGGCGATGTGGAAGTTTTTCAAAAAAACACTTCTGGTGAAGAATCTATAGTTGATACTTTGCATGAAATGGATTGTTTTAGTCTGGTAAATATAAGATGAGGTACAAATGAAACCAATATTCTAAAAATAACTGTTAATTTTTAGAAACAAGGATTATACAAATTAACACCACAGCAATACTCTTTTCGAAGTACATCACAAAGTATAATTTTATCGTTAACATATGAAGACTTGGATGAGCTTTTCATCTTTTTTCCAGCATCTAAAGTAGAAATTTACAAACGAATGGAACAAATAAATTTAAATTAATTTAATTTTTTAATTAGAAACAGACAAAATTACAGTTTAGTATTTTCTAAAAGAATTTTTTGTTTAACAGCTTCTTCATTGATTTCTATCTGTAAAAATATATTAAGTTTAATTCATAATAATAAATGTTTTCTTTTTAATAATTACTGTATCTTTTAGTTGTAAAAACTTAGGATTGACTTCCTGTTTTCCAAGATCATCTAAATATTTTCCACGCAAATATAAAACCGTGTCGATATGGCTTTTGTGTTTCAAAGCTAGATCTAAAGCTCTGAAAAAAAATGAATTCAGTGTTTTATAAAAGCTTTACATTACAAAACGTTACCGATTCCACAAATACATGTTTACATTGTTTATAATGGCTTGGTAAAGTAGTCCATTATGTAGAAGTAAAGCTTCAGCTTGAGCTGCAGTTCCGTTCAATAAAGCTGCACCGGCTATTTGTTGTGCTCGATTTGACAAACCCTAAAAAATAAAAATAAAAAACTAAGAATAAATTTTATTCAAGTTGTTATAATTACTTTAATATGTTGGATGTAAGCAACTTTGTCGTATTGTTGAATGGCGGCGAAAGCTTCTTCAGCTGAGTCTAGAACCTTTGCATGAGTTGCCATGGCTGCTAAAGCAGCCCATAAAGCTTCCTCCTATTAAAAATATAATGCTTTAGTAATAAATGCAAAACTTTTGAATTTATTTTGGAATGCATCAATAATAAATGGCATCCAGAGCATGTTTTAAAGTTACATCATTTCATAAATTATTTAAGTAGAAAGTATAGATATATATTGAAATAATTTTCCTACAAAAACTTTTTGAACTTTAATTTTAAAATAGAACACCTCCCTTGCTTTCAACAGTAGAGAAATAAACGGCACTTAAATAATCTGTTTTCTATATCTTATTCTTTTAGGCAAAGCAAAAATAAGTTATAAATTATTTTTTAAGTCGATTGTTGCTATTAAATTCGAAAAGCTAGTGATCGGAATGAATAATTTAGGTTAATTTATTATGTTTCATCTTAGTAACCTATTCCCCTGCTTTCTTCAAGATTCAATCGGTTGTCTGCTGAAGTTTATTTCAGAGGCATACATAGGGGCTGAAAAAATTTACTCTGCTACCTTACCTGTAATGTTCTGCATAACTTTAAAGCATTTTCCAATTTATTGTTCATTACATATTTATGTAAAGTTAAAACATAAGGGGGCACAAGTATTGTAATCAATGAGCCATCGGAACGACGCACATTAACTGTTGAATCCTGGAAAGTATAGACACGAGGACTACGCCCCAACTCTGATGGGTCCTTTTCCAGTGTAGACATTTTCAAAAGCTTAAGATTGTGGGCCGCTGCTGTTGGACAATACCAAACCAATAATCTGGTATCTTGAATAACAGCTAGCATATCAGCGCTGGTATTCCATTGCATTGATTGTATTTGAGTTCCTGGAAACATATGTGTATACTAGCTAAATTTTTAAAAGGATTCCATTCGTACCAATACGTAAAAATTGCTTTGGACCAAATTCCCGAATAGGAATCAAATGCAAGTCCCGATTAACATCTATTAATGCAAGGTGTCGATCAGCAGGACTTCCTGCTTGGCTAAGGGCAATTTCCGTTATGCTTAAAGTGTGCTGAATTTGAATTCCAACGTCAGTGTTAGTTCTAGTACCTGCTCCAGATAGTTCAAATACGTGAACAACTAAAAAAAGAAGTACAAATATATCAGCGTTTTTGTATGTAGTTCTGAAAGAGGATTTTTCAAAAATTGATAGTGATACAGAGATTTCTACAATTTTTCTCATTAAATGAAAAAAATCTAGAAAAATAAATATAATTACACAAAAAATGGTTGCAACCGCACAATTTTTGTGGTATATAGCTTGGAGATAAAAACATATATCTAAATAACCAACAAAGCATTCAATAAATTAATTTGCAAATAGTTCTTCATTGTAATGTGATTATCCGAAAGTAAAGAGAAAAAGTTTGTATTAGTTTCATAAAAATGTATAACAAGAATTTTTACTTTTGTGATCAACATGATCCCGGATTGTTAACATATCGGAACATAAGGAGATTGTTCCTCGACTTAATGCTTCCGGATGCATTCCAGACCATCTAGGAGAAGAAGTTAATCTTCCTTGGTAATTGTAAATGCTAATACTGGCTCGTTCAACAATTGCAATATACCTTAAAGCAAATATAATAAGCAAAATAAAACCAAATACTAATAGATGTTACAAACTTTTCACTGCTAAGTATCATACAAACGGTTCCTTCTTTTAAATCAAAAATGATCGGAGTATTCCAGTTGTTTGTGCTGTAAATGTGGCATTGTGTAGGAGTTGCAACAATTAAGTAATCATAAGCCAATGAAACTTGAATGACCCGGTCTGGAAAATCTAAGTGTTCAGTGGTTTCATTGTTTAAATCTTGAACAGCTAATGACTTTCGGCTTGTCAAAATAGCTGAATAATGTTTCCAATCGAAACGCCTAAAACAATTCGTTAAAGAAAACTATTTTTAAATAGTAATTTGAACTTACTTTCCGATAACATGAGCCAAAAGAATATGTCCATTTGCACATCCAGCTACCAACTGTGTTCCATCATTTGACCAACTAATTTGGTACAAACTTCCAGAATCTGGTTTTTCCAATGATTGCGACCACTACAAGTACAGGTTATAAAAATTGTTTAATTCGTTAAATTTTACAAAACAAACCCCTGAAAAATCGCAAACTCGAATCGTATTATATCCTCCAACTGTGAATAAGTCTCCTGAGGGAGACCAAGCTAAAGCTGTAATTGGATGTTCATGTTGAGAACTTGAGTACAAAGAACGTCCCAAGGCATCCCAAACACGATATCGGCAATCTTCACCCCCCGAAACAATGAAACCATTAGTACAACACCAAGCTACTTTGAGCACTAAGCCATCATGAGCTTTCCACTAAAATAAAATGAAAATATAAACTTGTGAAGACACTACTTTGATAAAATATCCTTTACTCTTGTTGGTTTCGTATTAGGTGCCAAAGAACGAATACTTAACAATCTTCCGGTGGTATGAACAACGGCTTGACTATCAGGTGACCAAGCAGCGCTGTAAATTGGAGTATCGCAAGCCATTAAAGTTGACCTTAACATTCCACTTCTCGACCAAACTTTTAACAAACCGTCTTCTCCAGCTATTAAATAGAATTATTTTAGTAAATAGTTGAAAAATGAGCTTTTGAAAAACCTGTTAAAAATCCAGTTCCATCATAACTCCAACGACCCACCAAACAAGCTCCTTGGTGAGCTTCAACTGATCGTTCTACTCTTCCTGATCGACTGATTAGATGAAACTTTCCATCTGTACTAGTTATGAGAATAATTTCCACTTGTTTAGCTGCAGATATTCCACTTCCGGAACTTCGAGCAGGCCAGTGCATATCTAACGGAGATATATCGTTCGGAAGTTTGCAAAGTGTGGACATTTCGCGATTCATAATACTCATTTTCACTATTTGATGATCATCTCTGCAAGAATTATTGAAACTAAGATAAAATTGATACCCCAGATTAAGATCTAGAGTTTTATTACGGGCAGGAACTGTTTTCAATACTTTTATTTGTAAAGCCTATTTAGGATTTTTTTTTATTGTTATTTACCGCTTCTTCCAAGGTCTTTAGCTTTTCTAGGGTTAATAAAAACCAGTAAACCAAGAGATGTCGAAATTTCGCTTGATACAAGATTTGAAGTCATCACCTATCAGTTTTTGAGTGGTCACCTTAACCACTCGGCCAAGGATTTAGAAATTTTGTATAAAATTATTATTTTTCTACCTATAATATAAGAATTATGATAAAATGGAAATACTATGTTGGATAGTTTCAAGAAGCTGAAATCAGACGATTTACTCAAAGGAATTTCGATATACTTGATTCAAGGGGGGAAAACCAAATTGCTCTCGTTTCTTTTCTTATTGGCATTATTATTCATTATTAATAAATATCTATCAGCAGATGTTTTAAGGTACAAAATTAATCAGAGTGAAATTAATAATTCGACAACTTAGTAAATTGTAGCAAACTTTAATCAATTCAATTAATATTACTCATACTGCGAAATATTTGTGCATGTTATATTTTGTACGTTCTAGGGAAAATATTCTTTATAACGATTGGAAGCGTATGTATCCAGATAATGGATATAAATTTGAGATTCAAAAATCATACTTTGTTAATATTTTATACCATAATTAAAAAACTTAAATTAACTAAGCCCTTCTCTCTTTTCAAGAATTTACCTACATTTATTCACCATTTTTACAATTAATCAAACTTCCAAGGAAAATAAGTCTCCCGACTCCATTTCCTCCTTATGAAAAAAAAAAAATTATGATTTAGTATTTGTGTAAGGGTTGGTTTTTCACATCGAGATATCTTACAGGTAAAATTTTATCCGAAGGATAGAGAAAACATTAGTATTTTCATCTTAAAACAATGTTATGTGTAGGAAATGAGTAGGGTTTATTTAACAGATTAATGCGTATCTATTAAATAGCTATCTTAAAGATGTGGTCTATCAATCCACGAGTGAAAATACAACCCTTAAACGTTTCTATATTTCCGCAAAAATAAACATTAAAATCGGTAAGAAACATTGATTAAAATTAATTCTTAAAGATTTTCATATCAATTTATTAAATGTTAAACAGTTTCTTATATTATTTTTTGAATTGTAGAATTGGATGTATTGTACAATTCTAACGTTGATTTGTGCAAGTTGAATCATAATTGATGCATTATACATGGTTTTTCTTTATTTTTTTCCTTGCTACTTCGATAAGACGAAAAATTGTATATATAATGTATATTTAAATTTTATAAATAATGTAGCATAGAATTTTACCAATAAGTTTTAGTACTACACAATTTGTGTCGAACTATATATTAAAGAAATATAAGCATGTTTTTAACATATATGTTATATAGCTAAAATGAAGATTTTAAAAACCAAATTTAAAACTTTGGTCGTATTTACTTAAGAATTCAAATGTTTACCAGAACAAAAAATCAGAAATTGACCATTCGATAATTATGCATTAGTATAATAATGTCGGTGAAATTAGTAATCACCAATATACTTCGCTGGTGTTTAGTTCTTGTAACCATAGTGATTTTCATATAGAAGGTAAACAAATACTTTTGCGTATGAAAAATACTATTTACTTCAATTTCATTTTAATGATTGAAAATAAATAAATATTAGAAAAAATTTCTCACCCACAAGATAAAATTTCTTCTGAATTAATCCAACCAACGCATGTGGCACCACCCTCATGCTTTAACTCCTTCACCATAACGGTTTTTAAATGCATTTTTCTATGGAGAATTTACACGTGTCTTCCTCCACAATTAATTCAAACCACTGTTTACGTTGCTACCATACAAATTATAAATCAAGTTATACTATCAAGAAAATATAAAATAGAACGATCATGAAGTAGCTTTACTTAAAAAATTGTCTTATTTTCGTTCTAATTTCTACTACTTTTAGTTAGTAATTGGTTTCTATTGTCTTAAAATTAGTATTGTTACAATGTACTCAGTTAATAAGTATATTTTTACATATGCTATGAATACTTATGAAACAATAAAAACAAATAATTAATAATGTTCTTGGGAACTTGGATTTAAATAATAAGACGTTATTTTTCAAATTATCTCATCGTTTCGTTGGTATTTATTTCCAACTTCTTCAGGAGAATTTTTGATGTTAACATCATCGTTGTAAATACTGGCTTTTTAACAAAATTTTTACAAGATAACCGAGTGAGTATGCTAGCGGCAATTATACTCAATTATAAGTAATTTACTATATCATGGATGAGAGCAACCAGGAATAGAAACTAATTTTATTACCTGAAAAACTATTGGAATATATGACTAAATACGAATTTAAAAGTAGGTAACTATAATTAGGTACTTAAAACGTTGAAGGTAGGTTCTTTAAACTTAACAATTTATAGATAAAAGCTATTTCCCAAAATGAAAATTTCCCGATAAAATAATGATGTACGAATGATTCGTTTTCATAGTTTATCTAAATGCACTAAGTACTTTCCACCTTTTTGTTGACTTACCACTGCCCTAATAAATGCTATTAATATGTTTGACATATTCACATATTGTCTATGGTTAAAAAATACCATACATAATATGTTCAACGGTAGATTTAAAGGCAGCTTTAATACGTTAATGTAAACGTTAAACAATGGTTTTAAACAAAAGGTAAAACATGTTCGGTTCATGTACTCAGAGTTACTTTATTGGTGCGAAATTTTGTTACTATTTTAATCGTTAAGATGATGCATGTGTAAATAATTCAAATTTAAAATCAAATAAACTAAAATTTGCTCGTTAAAACTCATACTTAAATATTATGCATACGATTATTAAACTTGAAAAACCTTTCGACCGTAAAAATTATAATTTTGTGAAACTATTCGAAACATGTAGATTTAATGGCAATATCAGACAATTTGTTAAAATACATAAAAACTTTTTTGTCCTTTCTTACTTTCTACTGAAGTTAAAATTCATATTGAATATTGTTAATGAATTTTGAAACTCAATGAAATTTTTGCATTTTTTTTTTAATGTTAGTTACCGTCGCTTTATAAATCTAAATCACTCGGCCACCATTTGGGTCCCTCCAAAATTAATTTGTAGATAAAAATGATTTCCATTTATAAAAAAAAAAAAACGAAATATTGATCTTGAAATTTCGATTCATTTTATTGGAAAATTTTTGTAATTAATTCGAAAATTACTATCAATATTACAACGATTACAACTACTCAACCATACAATATTGTGCAGGATGCGTATAACAAGAGGATATCGTCTTAATACACTAAAATAGACAGCAAAGCAAACAGAGTTGCATAAACGTAGCATTTAATGAAATTAGACGGTGAATTATAGTGGATCTTTACTCAAAACGATGAAATATCGTGATGACTATGATGAAATCATATTCGTATGAGGTGTCTCTTGGAAAATAGTTGTCCTGTGTATAAAAAGGATAACTATAATTTCATTTCATAGTTTCAAAAAGGATAATTGTTAAGCATAAATATCTATTACATTTAATGAATGATCCGTAAGAAAACAATACGGAAAGTAAAAGAGCGCAAATTGCATCCAAAAAATATGTCCAGAATGTGGTCCTTGATTTGGTTTTCAATGAGTGGGTTTCCCATACAAGGGCCTATGTTATAACAAATTATAAAAATATGCCTTCATGGGGGTAAAACTGTGACAAAAATATCTTATGTGGTAAAAGATCACCGTTTCAAAAAGGACAATTTGCAATTGGGAAAAAAGGATATAGGGAATGATTTCTTTACTTGAAAATGAATTTGATATTTTAGATTTAATCTACATTTATGTATAAGCAAAAATTGAACTTTATGAATAATTCCTTGAGAAAACAAGATGAAAAATAAAGGAGAAAATGCATCCAGAAAATATGACCTAAAATAGTTTGTTTTCCAGGGGTCAGCACACCATTATTTTAACACTGTAATGAGTAAAAAAAATAATTTAAATTACTATAATTAGCCGATGAAATAGACAATTCATTTCACTTCTCTTTTATCGATTACTTAAAACAACATTTGCCGTGCAAAATATTTTCCAAAATTTATTATGTTGAGCTCAACACTATAATAATATAGGTTACAACTAGATACTGATTTGTTTCAGTAACAACACTATTTGTAAATATCAAATTTATCAAAAGTACATAATTATAACGTTAAGGATTCTGTAAACATTGAAAATTTTAGTTAAATAAAAAAAGGGTTTTATTAATGCTGATTTTGTTTATTGCCATACAATTGTTACATAAGCACAGTATATAACAGACAATTATATTTCTTCTCTTTGGCAGTTTATTCTTTTTGATCGCATTTTTGATGTCCCAAAAAATCATTTTGAAACCATTGTCCCGAGCTTTAAGAGAGAAGCCGAGATATTAAAACATTTGAACTTCATTTCATTAAATAAATATGAACCACTAAATTTCCCAAAATCTTTTTCGCTTTAGAAATGAAAAATAATTAGTTAATTCGATTTTATATAATATGTATTATTTACACAAGCAACAATTTAATGTTTAAAATAGTGATGTAGTATCGCAAACGAGAAAGCCCCTTTGACGACTCGGCCACTAGTACATTATACATCACAATTATTATCTGCTATTCACTTTTCATAAGATTTAGAGAAATTATTGAAACGTTTAAGTTCGTTTTTAAAATAATATATATTTCCTTTGTTTTTTATTTGTTAATTTGCTCTTCCTTCCCAATTTCATCATCATAGTCCTAATAGTTAAATGACTATCAAAACCTGGTACATGGAGAAAAAGATTGTTTCACTACAAAAATCCAATAATTTACTTACCAATCATGTACATGCTAAAATAAAATAACGAGAAAAACAAGATTTCAAGATGATAAAAAATATTTTCCTTTTATTCGTCAGTTTTTGTGTGACAGTTTCATATTTAGATCCTTTTGAAGTAACAATTAAAACTTGATAAGAATTAATAAGCAATAAATCATTAAGAAATATAAAATATATAATGATAAAATTAATTAAATGGTTTATTCCTAAATAAAACACAAATAGAAAAATATTGACTACATTATACCAAGATATTTTTTATATATCTTCCGCAAATATTAAATATTTTTTTTTAAATTGGTAATTTTTTATATTTTTGGAGATCTTTAAAAAAATATATAATTATCAGAGACTAGGAATATAACAGTATTCCATGAAAGAAAATCTTATAATGATCAAACCCATAATTTTATTTTTTTAAGTGCTCAGAACTTTGTTTAATTCGCTCAGCCATGGTCATTTTCCTAGGTTCTTCTTTAGAATATCCTTTGCTGAAAACAAATAACATTTAATATTATTGAAAACCAATCCTTTAATATACAAACTTCTTCTTTTTATTCTGCATGGATATGTTTAAGGAAGGAAAATCATCCTCTAAATTATTAAAAACCTGAAAAATCGAGAAAAAATATCGATAAAATCGATTAGCGCTTCTCTTATAAAATTTTCCAAAACAAAAAAAATCATACATTCCCAAATTTATTTTCCTTAGTTTGTTCAGATTCATCTTGATCAGATTTTTTTATTTGTGCCCAAGATTGGCTTTCTGTTTTAGTTGATGAATTATTCGATTTTACCTAAAATCAAATTTTTATATTCTAAACATTTTTTCTAGGATTGAATGAATTACTTACACTTATAACTGACTGAGAAGAGGAAGTTGGTTTACGAATGGGTTTCAACTGAAATTCAAATAAAATTATTATAATACTTAATACAAATTAAGGAATAGGATATAGTAGATACTTTTGAATCACCAACACAACTGGAGGCTCTGGATGACTGTTGAGAACTCCTTACCGATTCCTGCATGGAGGATAATCGTTTACGTTCTTCAACTCGAAAATGTTTACGTTCACTAGGCGGAGCTCCTTTTAAACAACGGATTACAGTTCTGTTTTCCAAAGATGGTTCATATGTAGGTACATCAATCTAGAGTACATGAAGAACTGATTTATAAATTTCAAGAAACATCAAAAAAGTATACATACATTATCCCAGTTTGTTGAAGTTGGAATCGCTTGTGTAAGAATAGGAGGTGGTTGAAAACCTGTATCGACGTCATAGCTTACCATATTTACCAAACCAAAAGGGGCATTGGCACAATTTTTTGTATGATGCTAAGAAAATATAATTATAGATATAACTTTCTTACAGATATAATTTTCTTTTAATGTAACTTTAAATTAATTATATACTTACATCCAGTTCGCTAGAAGCAACGATATGGGTAGTATTGAAAGGACAATTAACTCTAAGATCGTCAGGATAATTTTTACGACATTTAATTAAATGCACTTGTAGACGTGGTGCATCAATAACGTGTGCCTTATTGAAAGGACAAATAACTTGACCAGCTAAAAATCGTAAATTAATGAAACATTAAGTATTCAATATTTAGACATATTAACAAGGTAAAACTTACGTTCCATTGTGAAGAAGTAATATTCAACAATTATTTCTGTTTAATTTTGATTGTTTAGTTCAAAGTTAGAGATACAGATCAATGTTGAATATCCGATTCAATGTAGAAATTGTACGGGAAGTCCCGTAAATCTATCATTTGGAAAAAGAAAATAACAGTAAGGTTATGTTATAATTCTAGATTTTATAAAATTTTATTATATACGAATAAAAGAAAACGATTATTTGGTTTAATAGTTACCCAATTTTTAAACTTACTATTGAAAAGATGTTGACAAATAAAATGACCACGGATAACTGGGATAACTGTTAGTGCGATAACGCTAAAAACAGATAAAACGTATTTTAAATTGTACGCCTTGTACGCCATCTATTAAAACTAGATTGTACAAGAATGACCTACATAAAAACGGTCAAAATAAGTGACCCACGGGGAGTCGATTCAATATTAATTCGAAAGTTGACATTAAGAATTATGCACAATTTTTATAGAACACTTTAGCTGACTTTAGCAGACCAGTGGTCACCAGTGGTCCCATCAATTTCATGACGTTTATGGGCACAAAACGGTCAATTCAATTTCATTGGTCAGTTTAGTTTGACAGGTCCTTTTTGAAAGATGTCAGTTTATATTTGAATTTACTTTATCCAAATAAATTTTATTTTGAACTTTATGATTGTTTGAATTGATGGTCAGTGTTGCATTTAAACTTGATAAATTCAAAATCAACCATTTAAATGTGAAATAGGTAATATTTATTGTGACATTGAGGATATGGATGCAATGTTTATATAAGATTACATGTACTTTCTATCGATTTTGTAGATATTTTCCTACGTTTTACGGGCTAATGACAGCCTAATATGATATATATTTAAATAGCAACCATGCAGAGAAGAATCTAATCAAATAATCTATAAATATAAGCCACTGGAGGCGATGAATAAATATTGTGAATATCAGAAGAATATCTCCATAAGCCTTAACAACACGGGATAAACAGAACCATAATGATACAAAACCTTTCAATCACCGAAACAGGCATAATGGTGACAAAACCATGGTTGTATTTGTAAATCCTTCTGATGGAGAGCTACCCTTATTCAACGATGATTCCATGAAAAGGAACTCAACATTACTATTGACCTAACGGACCTAAATATAACAAAGATATTGCGGGTGTCCTTTTGCGCACAAGACACATTTTTTTCTTCATATTACAACTCAAGTAAGTGGATTGTTCTATAATACGTTTATAAAATTGCCCTTATAGTAAAATTCAACCCTCGAAAACAACCAATTTTAAGGCAAATTTAGTACATGCATTTCCACCCTCTTAACTTCTCGTTTTTATTTCCCATGGATCTAGCCAATAAATACAAATTATTTTTATGATTACCGTTATGGATGGTTCAGTCGAAACTATTCAGCTCAATTTCTGCGAAATAAAACTTCCTTTATATCCTTTTTTTTGCAGTAGAATATTGTCCGTTTTGAAACTATGATATGAAATGGTAGTTGTCCAGTCACCCACAGGAAGAATATGTTTTTACATTATAGTTCACTTGAAAGCCTTAATAAAGCCTTTAAATGACCTAATTTCAGACGAAATTTTTTCACATGGATTTTGAACTCCTTAACTTCCCGTTTAAATATCCCGGCAATTTGTCCCGTGAAAACAAATATTTATCGTCAGCATCGCGTTAATGATGATACAATCTAAAATATTGTGCTCAGTTTCAGCGAAAAAAAACATCCCTTATATCCCTTTAATTGCACTTAAAAATTGTCCTTTTTGAAATTTTGAACCGATATTGTAGGTGTCCTTTTGCACACAGGACAAAAATTGTTTCACGTTGAATTTCACGTAAGGGCATTGTTTAATAATCCGTTGCTAAAATTAGCCCTTATAAGAAAAAGTCACCCCACGAAAATCAACCAATTTAAGGGCAAATTTAGCGCATGTTTTTTCAACTCCTTAACTTCTCGTTTCGATTTCCCAAGGATAAAGCAAATTTTTGCAATTTGTTTTATCGTAATTCTTTTAAGGATAATTTCATCTTAAATATTGTGCTTGGTTTCAAAAAAAAAAAAAACCATCCCTTATATCATTTAACGTTCTCAAAATGTCATTTTTGAAACTTTGAAACAATGTTGCAGGTGTCCTTTTGCACACAGCACAAAAATGTTCACATTTCTTCTCACATTAAAGCATTGTTTGATTATTTGATAATGCAATATATCCTTTAAAGGAAATCGCACCCCTCAAAAACGATCAATTTTAGGGCAAATTTGGTGAATGTGTTTTTAAATCCTTACCTTTCCGTTTTTTATTTCCAAAAGATCTAGGCGTTAAATTCGATTTTTCTTTATGCAATTATATTAAGCATGATTCAGTTTTAAATATTCTACTCAATTTTTGCGAAAGAAACCATCTCTTATATCCTTTTTTTGAAGTTGAAAATAGTCCTTTTTGAAACTTTGAAACGAAATTGCGGGTGTCCTTTTTCACACAGAACAAATTTTTTTTCACATTTCCTCTCACGTTAGGGCATTGTTTGATAATCCGTTGATGCAATATATCCTCATAAGGAAATCGCACCCCCCAAAAACGACCAATTTTAGGGCAAATTTGGTGAATGTGTTTTTACATCCTTAACGTTCCATTTTAATTTGCCAAGGATGTAGGCGTTAAATTTGATTTTTTTTGATGCAGTTCGATTAAGCATAATTCAGTCTTAAATAATTAGCTCATTTTTAGCGAAAGAAACCATCCCTTATATCCTTTTTATGAACTTGAAAATAGTCCTTTCTGAAACTTTGAAACGATTTTGCGGGTGTCCTTTTGCACACAGGATAATTTTTTTTTCAGATTTCTTCTCAGGTTAGAGCAATGTTTGATAATTCGTTGAAACAATATATCCTCATAAGGAAATCGCACCCCTCAAAAACGACCAATTTTAAGGGCAAATTTGGTGCATGTGTTTTTACATCCTTAAGTTTCCGTTTTAACTTCCCAAGGATATAGGCGTTAAATTCGATTTCTTTTTATGCAATTCGATTAAGCATGATTCAGTCTTATATATTCTACTAAATTTTTACGAAGGATACTATCCCTTATATCCTTTTTTTTGAAGTTGAAAATAATCCTTTTGAAACTTTGAAACGATAATGCGGGTATCCTTTTATTCATAGGACCAAAATATACTCACTTGACAATAAACGTAAGGGTCTTATTTAGGGAATGCCATTTTTGGAATTTTAGGGTTTTTTCACAAAATGTTGATGTTAGGCAACCCTTTATACACCCATGAAATTATATTGCGGCTTAAAATCCCAAGCTTACAGCTCGATATATATTGAACATATTGAACGTATGAAGGTTTGAATTGTTTTGTTAATTTTAGTCAATGTATTTTTATAGAATCAACGTCAGGGAAGATAAAGGTTGAAGGAAGTGCCATCCTATAGGGAAACAAATGTTTAGTAAGTGGTAGTGTCATTGAAGCTATTGTAAATATTGCTCTAATTGAATTTTTCGCTACAGAAGAAGCTGTCCGAAGACAACTTAAAATTTTTAAATTGATTTGAAGTGTTCATCATTTCCAAGTGGACGTTTGAACAATGGATCCAGATCCCTAAGGGAATCATCAATCAAATTCCTCAAGGATATAATTTCTTCAATTGGTATCTACCGAGAATAACACGAATGGATTTGCTATAACATTTAGTGATGTAAATTGTGATTCAGTAAATCAGTGAAGTGATGTGAAAAAGTTGTTAAAGTGATAAATAAATAAAATATCGGAAAATTCAAACCATTTTGATTAACATAAGATTTTATAAAATTGTAACAATACTTTTACATAATTTATATAAACAATTGTAAATATGGAAAAGACACTGTAATTGTAATTGTATAAATGTATAAGTGCATTTGTATAAATTTAATTGATATTTAATATTAATAAATTTATTTTAATAGAATACATTGTTTCAGTTCGATTTTCCGCACCCATCCTCTTGAATTTTATATTTCAGAGCTTTTATTTACAGTTAGAATACATTGAAGAGTTAAGTTAATACAACATTTAGGTAGGTAAGGTACGTATAACGTTTTTCGATAGATTAGTTATCGAATAATACGGTGAAAGCCAATATCGAAAAACTTTTTAACTACTATGGTTCGAATATGGTCGGGAAATTCTAATTATTTCGATTGAAAAAATATTTCAATTTTCTACAAATCTGATAAAAATTGTTTATATATGAGTTTTAACGTCATTTACATATATCATCTGATAGCCGAGTCGCTAAGGTCGCCGCCGCAACCCGTGGTCCCAGGTTCGCATCCCGATTGGTCCCGGATTTTTATAATTTCTTATTATTAATTTCTCTTCCTTACAGTTTATAATATATGTAATTAACATTAATTCTTAATTCCAGACATTGTATCATCGAAATATTCGATCGAATAGTTTTAACCTTTCGTTAGTTATCGATCGATTACGTAGTTTTTTTTTTCATTTCCGCATATGTGACGTCACTTAATGACGTCATCCACCAAAAAATGAGGGGGAGGATTTTGAATTTTTTTTTTTTGTGAAATAGGATTTCTGGAACGGCTTGGTAACACAACGGGAAGCCTAAAAATCATATCCTTAAATGGAATTTGTCATTTTTTTGGAGGAAATTTTTCGGGCAAAATCCGAAAAAATCTGAAAAATTGGTCAAAATTGACACTTTTTTGCACTTTTTTCAACTTTAACGTCGAATTGTGTGAAAACTATCGATCGTAGGTTACCGATCGATAGCTTATTCGATAGCGCTTGAATTACTCTATCGATGGTGTAAATATGGTCCCGAAAAAGCTTAAGGGGAAAAACTTTTTTTTCAACTTTTCAGAATTTTCATTTCGTCGACCAGATGCACGCGATTTTATTAAGAAAAGTGTCGAATATTTTTTGTCGAATTTTCCAATGAAATTAACATCATAGCTACATTACGTTACGATAAAAGCATATACGATAAAATCTCAACTTTTCGATGTCGTTAATGATTTTTTCGATATTTAAAATTCATCTATTGTGCGAGCTAGTGCTAATTAAATGAAAAATTGTTTTGTTAGAAAAAGGATCAAGGACCTTAAAATGTCACAGTCTTATTCAACAAACGTCACATGAAGAACCTATGGTTAAAATTTTTCCGGAAAATTCCAAGAAAATCTCAAGGTCAAATTTGTTCACCAGATCGATTTTCATGGAATTTTCCGGAAAAATTTTAACCATCGGTTCTCCATGTTAAGATCGGAAAAGATGTCAAATCACATTGCATACTTTTAATGTCCTTGATCCTTTTTCCCAAAAAAACATAAATGTATTCAAATGGAGTTACGTCACAACATTTTAATCTTTAATATCGAAAAAACGAATAAGGGGATCGAAAAGTTGAGATTTTTTGGTATTGGGTTTTCGTTCGTAGCATTGTGTAGCTATGGTGCGAATTTCATTGGAAAATTCGGCAAAAAATATTCGACAATTTTCTCAATAAAATCGACGTGCATCGGGTCGACGAAATTAAATTTCTGAAAAGTTAATAACTCCTAGCACTATATGTGATTTGAACCAACTTAAACTTACTGCGCCACCTGTGTGCTATGGTCCCTACTATTAACAAATTAAGTGGAAAACAATTTTCAGATTATACTGCCATCTATAGAAATATGTTTTGAACTCGAAGCTTCCAATGAAATTCTAATTGCATTTCGGAGTCGTTAATATTAAGTTTTAAGTCTTTTAAACTCAAATAATTAATAATAAAAAATTAGTAAGTATTTGGATTAATCAATACTTTGAGAAAATAAAATAATGTAGAAGAACATTGAAACATTAAGGCATCTTTACCAATTTAAATATAAAGCGCCTTATGATAGATTATTATTCGGAACTTACAATTATTTCGATCGAAAAAAATTTCAAAGTCTCGATTGAATAAAAACTGTTTAAATATGAGTTTTAACGAACAATAAATATAACTCACGTGGCCAAGTGGATATGAGCGGCGCCTCCCGAACGGAAGATCACGAGTTCGATTCCCGGATGGACCCAGGTTTTTTTTCAAATATTATAATTAATAATTATTCCTTACAGCATATAATATCATGTAATAACAATAATCCTTGTTTCCAGAGTTTGTAAGGACGAAATATTCGATCAAGAAGTTCCAGCCTTTTGGGGTTGGAAATCGATCGATCGATGAGTTATAATTTTTTTTTTTGGTCCCGCATATCTGACGTCAGTCAGTGACGTCATCAAATGACGTCATTCTCGAAAAATTGAGGGGGAGGATATCGAATTTTCGATTTTAGTAAAATAGGATTTGGTGTATGGCATAAGCAGGATGCGGGAAGCCTAAAGATCATATCCTTTTTTTGAATTTTTCATTTTTTTGGGGAAAATTTTTCGGCCAAATCTGAAAGAATCTGAAAAATTGGCCAAAATTGACACTTTTTTGCACTTTTTCCAACTTTAACGTCAATTTGAGCGAAAACTAACGATCGTAGGTGATCGATAGTTAGCTTATTCGATAGCACTCGAATTACTCAATCGATGGTGTAAATTTGGTCGCGGAAAGCTTAAGGGGAAAAACTTTTTTTTTTAACTTTTCAGAAATTTAATTTCGTCGACCCGATGCACGTCGATTTTATTGAGAAAATTGTCGAATATTTTTTGCCGAATTTTCCAATGAAATTCGCACCATAGCTACACAATGCTACGAACGAAAACCCAATACCAAAAAATCTCAACTTTTCGATCCCCTTAATCGTTTTTTTCGATATTAAAGATTAAAATGTTGTGACGTAACTCCATTTGAATACATTTATGTTTTTTTGGGAAAAAAGGATCAAGGACATTAAAAGTATGCAATGTGATTTGACATCTTTTCCGATCTTAACATGGAGAACCAATGGTAAAAATTTTTCCGGAAAATTCCATGAAAATCGATCTGGTGAACAAATTTAACCTTGAGATTTTCTTGGAATTTTCTTGAAAAATTTTAACCATAGGTTCTTCATGTGACGTTAGGAAATTTGTAGAATAAGACTGTGACATTTTAAGGTCCTTGATCCTTTTTCTAACAAAACAATTTTTCATTTAAATAGCACTAGCTCGCACAATAGATGAATTTTAAATATCGAAAAAATCATTAACGACATCGAAAAGTTGAGATTTTATCGTATATGCTTTTATCGTAACGTAATGTAGCTATGGTGTGAATTTCATTGGAAAATTCGACAAAAAATATTCGACACTTTTCTTAATAAAATCGCGTGCATCTGGTCGACGAAATGAAATTTCTGAAAAGTTGAAAAAAAAGTTTTTCCCCTTAAGCTTTTTCGGGACCATATTTACACCATCGATAGAGTAATTCAAGCGCTATCGAATAAGCTATCGATCGGTAACCTACGATCGATAGTTTTCACACAATTCGACGTTAAAGTTGAAAAAAGTGCAAAAAAGTGTCAATTTTGACCAATTTTTCAGATTTTTTCGGATTTTGCCCGAAAAATTTCCTCCAAAAAAATGACAAATTCCATTTAAGGATATGATTTTTAGGCTTCCCGTTGTGTTACCAAGCCGTTCCAGAAATCCTATTTCACAAAAAAAAAAAATTCAAAATCCTCCCCCTCATTTTTTGGTGGATGACGTCATTAAGTGACGTCACATATGCGGAAATGAAAAAAAAAACTACGTAATCGATCGATAACTAACGAAAGGTTAAAACTATTCGATCGAATATTTCGATGATACAATGTCTGGAATTAAGAATTAATGTTAATTACATATATTATAAACTGTAAGGAAGAGAAATTAATAATAAGAAATTATAAAAATCCGGGACCAATCGGGATGCGAACCTGGGACCACGGGTTGCGGCGGCGACCTTAGCGACTCGGCTATCAGATGATATATGTAAATGACGTTAAAACTCATATATAAACAATTTTTATCAGATTTGTAGAAAATTGAAATATTTTTTCAATCGAAATAATTAGAATTTCCCGACCATATTCGAACCATAGTAGTTAAAAAGTTTTTCGATATTGGCTTTCACCGTATTATTCGATAACTAATCTATCGAAAAACGTTATACGTACCTTACCTACCTAAATGTTGTATTAACTTAACTCTTCAATGTATTCTAACTGTAAATAAAAGCTCTGAAATATAAAATTCAAGAGGATGGGTGCGGAAAATCGAACTGAAACAATGTATTCTATTAAAATAAATTTATTAATATTAAATATCAATTAAATTTATACAAATGCACTTATACATTTATACAATTACAATTACAGTGTCTTTTCCATATTTACAATTGTTTATATAAATTATGTAAAAGTATTGTTACAATTTTATAAAATCTTATGTTAATCAAAATGGTTTGAATTTTCCGATATTTTATTTATTTATCACTTTAACAACTTTTTCACATCACTTCACTGATTTACTGAATCACAATTTACATCACTAAATGTTATAGCAAATCCATTCGTGTTATTCTCGGTAGATACCAATTGAAGAAATTATATCCTTGAGGAATTTGATTGATGATTCCCTTAGGGATCTGGATCCATTGTTCAAACGTCCACTTGGAAATGATGAACACTTCAAATCAATTTAAAAATTTTAAGTTGTCTTCGGACAGCTTCTTCTGTAGCGAAAAATTCAATTAGAGCAATATTTACAATAGCTTCAATGACACTACCACTTACTAAACATTTGTTTCCCTATAGGATGGCACTTCCTTCAACCTTTATCTTCCCTGACGTTGATTCTATAAAAATACATTGACTAAAATTAACAAAACAATTCAAACCTTCATACGTTCAATATGTTCAATATATATCGAGCTGTAAGCTTGGGATTTTAAGCCGCAATATAATTTCATGGGTGTATAAAGGGTTGCCTAACATCAACATTTTGTGAAAAAACCCTAAAATTCCAATAAAGGCATTCCCTGATAAGAATAATTTTCATCGACGATTTGATAAATAAGACCCTTACGTCAATTGTCAAGTGAGTATGTTTTGGTCCTATGTGTAAAAGGATACCCGCATTATCGTTTCAATGTTTCAAAAGGATTATTTTCAACTTCAAAAAAAAGGATATAAGGGATGGTATCATTCCTTAAAATTGAGCAGAATATTTAAGACTGAATCAGGCTTAACCGAATTGGATGAAAAAAAATCGAATTTAACGCCTAGATCCTTGGGAAATTAAAATGGAACGTTAAGGACGTAAAAACACATTCACCAAATTTACCCTAAAATTGGTCGTTTTTGGGGGGTGCGATTTCCTTATGAGGATATATTACATCAACGGATTATCAAACAATGCTTTAATGTGAGAAGAAAGGTGAAAAACTGTTTGTCCTGTGTGCAAAAGGACAACCGCAATATCGTTTAAAAGTTTCAGAAAGGACTATTTTCAACTTCAAAAAAAGGATATAAGGGATGGTATCCTTCGTAAAAATTTAGTAGAATACATAAGACTGAATCATGCTTAATCGAATTGCAGAAAAAAAATCGAATTTAACGCCTAGATCCTTGGGAAATTAAAACGGATACTTAAGGATTTAAAAACACATGTTCCAAATTTGCTCTAAAATTGGTCGATATTCGAGAGGAGACTTGTCCTTATGAGGGCTAATTTTAGCAACGGATTATTAAACAATGCCTCTACTTGAAATGTAATGTGAAAAATATTTTTCCTGTGGTCAAAAGAACATCATATCGTTTCAAAATTTTAAAAAGGGCAATTTTTAAAAATGAATAATTTTCGGAAACAAACCACATTTAACGGTTGAAATCTACCATCAAAGAGGCAAAAGAAATCATTAAACAATCCAAACTTCAATCGCATGTAACATCGTTAAATAAGGGATGTTTTTCGACCCAAATACTATTTCGGGTTCGAAACAATATAGTTAATGATAATATACTTAACAATCTATTTCGAAACCGAAACAAAAAGAAATTTTCGTCAAAAAAAAACCGTGTGTTAAACCATTGTTAATTTTTCACAAATTTCGTCAAATTTTCGATTTAGTTTTTAAGGATGCCAATCGATAGTATAAGTCCACTCGTACATGCTGTGGAAATTTTTCCGAAAACAAACCACGTTTAAGGGATGAAATCGACCATCAAATGGCAGAAGAAATCATATAAACTTCAATCGCATGTAACATCGTTTTTTAACTTGTCACATCATTTTTTGGGGATAGTTTGAAAAGAAATGTACCTAAACATTTAAACAAATGTTAACTTTTTCTTTGCTTAATAGTATTTTAATTCTTCCATGCTAGTGTTTGCAGAATACAGAAATGTTAAATATAAATTAGTTGACTGTTTATTCAATGTAGTGATTAAAAATACAGAAAGCTCCAATATAAATATACTCTAGTTATCAAAGTGCGGCTAACAATAAGCCACGAGCTTTCTACCTCCTATTCAAATGACCCTGTCTTCTCTAAAGCTCCCCAAGATCATTTAATTGCAGTAATGAGAATATCTAATGTGGCACGTGGCTTGTTTAAATGTACAATTGATTACGTTCGTTCGGCTGTGGTATACATACATAGCATGTCTTGTTAAAGTTATTTTTAATTACTATTTTTAAAAAGTAATTTTACTTTTATTCGTGACAAAAAAAACCTTAAACCCCTAATAAGTTAATAAGTATCAAAAAGAAAATGATTGTTTTATTTATATCATTTTTTTTTGGGTAGGTACAGGTGAATAATATAGTAGTCCTTACGATGAAATTTAATACTGATTAGGTCGTATAAAATGAACTAAATTGACCTTTTTATATAGACAACAATGACATTTTATATCCTTCGTATAGAATTGATACAAAAGAAGAAATATCAATTATCAAAATGTTATTCGTGTCTGAACAATTCGTTTTATATAATAGTGGTTTGATAATTTTTGCTCTTCTCAATTGTGTGTAGGTGGACTTCTTCGTATTAATGACAGATAACAATTAAGGTGTTTTGTGTACTTGATTATTATGAAATTACACGAACTTTATTTCTAGGAAATATACCTATTTTAAATTGTAATTATTTTCGGGTAAATAAAGAAAAATATTTTTGGCTAATGTCTTCCTGCATTTAGATTTTCTTATCGGAAATTATTTGTTCAGAGTATTGACAATGTCAAATTAGCTGTTTGAAATGAAAAAAAAAATATAATTTTTTTTTCTTTTGTCTGAGAATTGTTTTTTTTTTGGTGATATCTATAAAAAAGATACTATAATTACTAATAAAAGTATTGATTTTTACTTTTGCGTTTCTTCTTTGAACAAAAGATAATTGAAAAAAAAATTGGTTTTAACTTTTTATATACTTATATATAATAAAGGATATATATTAGACTGGGCCAAAAAATCGATTTTTTTTTTAAAAGTAAATCGAAAATATTATTCTAGGTGACAAAAAAAAATTATCCGAAAGGTTTGAGCCCTTAATATTAATATTAAGAGGTCTTTCATCTTTAATTTCGATTTTTTATTTGTGCTTTCATTTCTACGTCAAACTATCAAGGTAAAGAAAATCATCTGCCCATATATTTATAAAAAAATAAATTCTCTACAAAAAACGTTTCTTTAAAAATTTTCATCAGACACGCCGTTTTCGAATAATCAAGATTTAAACACTTTTAGATTTATCTTCTTCGTTTTGGAATTTTGTAACACGCCGTTTTCGAATAATCAAGATTTAAACATTGATATAATTTTTAGATTTATCTTCTTTATTTTGGAATTTTGTAACTACTGAAAATATAAATATATAAATATGAAAAATATAGATTCTTAAAGGAAATTAATTGTTCTACAAAAAAGGTCTCATAACGTTTTTACATAAAATCACTCTTTCAAAAGTTATTCAGAATTAAAGTTGAAAGAAAAATTAAATTATTGTTTTTTTCGTTGTTGAACCAATTTTGAAAGAGTGACTTTATGTAAAAACGTTAAACGACCTTTTTTGTAGAACATTAAATTCCCTTCAAGAATCTATATATTTCATTTCTATATATTTATTTGTTCGTTAGTAGTTGCAAAATTTCAAAATAATGAAGATAAATCAAAAATTATATCAATGATTAAATCTTGATTATTCGAAAACGGCATACCTAGCAAAAATGTTCAAAGAAACGTTTTTTGTAGAGAATTCAATTTTTTATAAATATATGTGCAGATGATTTTTTTACCTTAATAGTTTTACAGCATTGACGCAATAATGAAAGCACAAATAAAAAATTGAAATTAAAGATGATAGACCTCATAATATTAATATTAAGGGCTCAAACCTTCCCGATAATTTTTTTTTGTCACCTTGAAGAATATTTTCGATATTTTAAAAAAAAATTGTCCATTTTTTGGCCTAGTCTAATAAATATGGATTCCTAGAAAAAACATAAAAGTTTGAAACCAAGTAGATATAGCTATAGGCAAAATTGAATGAATCGTTTCTAAGCCCAAACTTGTAATATTTTTGATCTCTGTCAAGTTAGCATCCGGCTTGAATGAAGTAAAATTAAAAATATATTTTTAACATTGACTTTTAATTGTAAAGTTGCAACGTAAACGCTTTCGTTTATTCGTTAACCAAAAAAAAATAAATAAATTTGTTTAAGCCGTAAGTCTTCCATTGTTATATTTTTAAAAAACTTTAACACTTAAGACGAAGAAGATTGTACGGATAACTTTAACCAAAAAAAAAAATTATGATATTTTTTGAAAATCTACTTAATCCTGTTGCATTTAGAATTTTTGCAGCTATTTACAGCTGGATGATAAAAAACCGATGAAAGAACCAAGCAGAAACCGTAAAGAAGGCTTTTTATCAACAGCCAATCAAAGCTTAATGATCGAATATCAGTGAACGAACGAAGCAGAAAATATAGAGAGAGCATTTCCAACAACAGCCAATCACAGCTGGGTGATCAAACAACAGAGGATGGACCTTGAAGAAAACGATGAGAAGGCATTTCCAACAACAGCCAATTACAACTGTGTGATCGTAAATCACTGAGCAAACCCAGCAGAAAACAAAGAGAAGGCGTTCCCAACTGTAGTCAATCACAATTGGATTATTAAATATCATAAACATTGAAGAAAACGTTGACAGGGCGTTTTCAATAGAAAATCGTTTCCAGAGGGGTCACTTAGTCCACTCGACCAGTAACTGGTCGATTTGTAAATAGTACCATCCAAAAAAAAATAATAAAAAAAAATTGTTGTTGTGAAGTTGTTAATAACCTTAACATTTTGTGCAAAAAATTTCGAATCGACGTATTTATACGATTGAGGGATGAATTTTATCCAAATTTAGTGTACAAAGCCATCAATCAACCTTTTTATTTCACCTAAAAGACGATTTTAATTTTTATATGTAAAATTAAATGTAAACTTAAATGTATATCCTATCCAATCAAAAAAGAATTATGAAGAACGAATTACGCTGTGGAAAATTCCGGCGGGTTATACTTTCAAAAAAAAAAAACAACAATATACGTGTTGAACTAAGGGTTTGAATTCATTTTTTTTATTAAAAAATAAAATAAGTTTCGATTTTTTTCACATTAGATCTTGGCACAAGAGCGGCTAATACCTAAGGATCGACTCTGAATATACTCGATAAATCGATTATCTAATTTTTTTGAAATTGTAAGAGAAAAATGTAAGATAACGATTTGTTTTTAACTGATTTAATTGTTCTTGTCCAAAACAATTATTAACTTTTATACCAGAATTGGTTATGGTTTCGGGTGGATTTTTCTTTCAAACATCAGTTATGAATTTCCATGACATTCCTGCATCCATACCTCATTTCCAGAATTATATTGAATCCAAATTATTTTATTTATCAATATAAAAGTAAACTCAAACTTAATTGAAGAACAGTTAATGATATTCGTTACTTTAGAAATTAAAATAGTTTTAGTTTAATCTCACGCCATCTATCAATTTTTATTTAAGTTATATTACCGGATATAGTCTGACTGGGTTGTCTTTTTCTAGTTGAACCAAGCTTTATGGGATCTTCATTTATTTGGTAACCATAGAGTTGATATTTCCGAAGTGTTGTACAAAGGAGTAATTAAACGTTAATTTCTAAAGTTGGAATGCAGAATCGGCCGCAATTTTTTTTTTTACAAATTGATTCTTACTTTTTAGTGTCACGTTTGTTGATTTACATTATTTTTTTTTTTATAGAGATATTGTTTACAAATATAAATTAAGCTATTTTTCCCTATTTATTACTATAATTTTAAAAATTAGTAGAACTCTAAAGGTATCCTAACAAATACCTTTTTATACTTTCTAAATAAAGTTTTGTTTAATCTAAATATCAATTATTCAAAAAAATACTATAAAATATGTTTTTTATGTCTCTAATATAATCATTAAATAATTAGCTCCAGTTTTGAACAATGTGGTTCCGCAGGCTAAAGATTATGATGGACGTTGGTTTTTGGTTTATAAACTATTCAGGGCATCAATAACAACCCAGAATATCTATTCTGTAAATATTGGGAATAGTTTTAAATCTAAATGTCTAAAAAATCAGAATATTGACGAATATTTAAATCAATAAATCATAATGCCTATATTCGAAAATTCACTTTATTGGAATGTAGCAATGCATAAAAATAAGTTGATATAATTAACTTTTCTTTTATTTTTTATATTTCTAACGAATTTGTGCATAAGATAATATGAACATAGAATATACCAAATCTGTTTCTCTAAAAATTTCGCCTCATTTAGGTATTTGGTTGTTATTTCAATAACTTGTCCTCCATATCTTCTGAGCTTTTCATCATTAAACCAATAATTTTTGTTCAATATATTTTACAATGGATAATAGTAATTGAAGCAACAATTATTCATAATGTTGATACAAATTTATTTTTCAACCAAAATCAATCTTCTTAAAACAATTCAATTACGCAATGACGTCACTATAATTAAATAATATTATGTAGCAAATTATAATCAATGTAATACAATAATATGTAGTAAGTAATAAAATATTTTTACTCTAAATAAACTTCAGTAGAATTTAAAGAAAATAAATACTCTATTCTGTTTTTATTTTCGTAACGAAATTTCCGGAAGCTCTATTGTAAAAGATAAAAACTTTTTTCAATAAAGACCTTTTTCCTTGTCAATGTCGTTATTAGCATATTTTATATATATACATTTTTTTCGATATTTTTCGATATCAGTGAGCAAACCACAACTTTGAATAGAATGCCATAAAGCCTTATTTTATGATTTTTGAAAACTTCTTTTTTCCAGGGATGAAAAGAAAATGACTCCCTTGAAATAAGATCTGTAATGACAATTTTCTAAGCTTCGAGAATGATGGCTTAACTTTGGAATTGGAACAAATAAAAAATGAATGCAAATTATTTGGTATTTTTAAATTTAAAAATTTATTTTGTTAAAGCTAATTTTAATAAATTAATCTCATTTTTCTATTGATTCGAACCGGCGTTAAGTATCTAATAGTAATAAGATATCCAAATAAATTTAATAAAAAAAGGAATTTTAGTAATTACTTTCGGTTTGTTATACAATAGAATTTTCTTTAAAAAAAATTTACAAGTAAAAATTCTGAAGAAGTTTAAAAAAAATTGTTACACTGATTTAAAGTTCACAGAAGTATATTCATGATTTTTTTATGTGTGGAAAAATTTGATGTACCAAAAATTAACATAAATAAGATAAAAATTCCTTTACTTATTTGCCTCCTGGTATTTTTTACAAGATATTAAAGAATGTGATAAATGCCGTTTAAACGTTGATATGTCGAAATATTTTAAGTTTTTATAAAGCGAATAGCTTACGAAATAATAAAGGATTTAAATTTCTACAAAACATGTTAGGAACATAAAATAATTGGGATAAATAATTGGCAAAACCATTGATGGTCAGCAAAACTGATGAAATACTTCAAAGCAGAAATTTTATCATCTACTCTTGATCCTATAAACATTGCCAACAAAGTGCAGCACCATCTTGACTTCAACTGCAAATGACATCAGAAAAGAAAAGGTTGGATAATAAATGATGGAAAATCTGTTCAAACATTTACTCTAAGACTACTGATTACTCCCTCATTAAAGATATATATAGACAATAGAATTTTATATACCTTTTTTAATGTTGGATTTTAGTTTCTTTGTGAAAAAATATTCACAAACGAAAAACATTTTAACATTGATAAATATTTTATTTATTTCCGAGTCACTATTAATAAATTAATGAATAATAATTAATCTTTTATGACTCAATTTCTTCTTTATTACGACGCGCTTCAATAGCTTTTGGCTGTCATCATTAGGTAATGTTTATTTTGTTAGTTGTAAACATATTTCAAATAGGTTGTTTGTTTATATAATTTATGGTTAAGAATGTTATTTGGATCTACTTTGTGTGCTTTGTATATTTCATATTCTTCTAGGGTGTTCATATGTGATTCTTTCTTGTAAATATGTAGTGGCTTAAAATTTGTTTCGAAATTTAAGCATTGATGATTTTCGTCATAAAGGTGTTTTGTAAAATTTGAAGTTGTTCTAGGAGAGATTATACTGAAACTCACTTTGGAGGAGGAAAAAAGTGGAATTTAATTTGATGAAAAGCGATTTTCCAACCTTCGATTCGTATACGATACAATCATAAATGCGAACAGTGAAAGAAAGTTATTGGACTTCATTCGAAGATTTCAAATCGTAAGTCAAAATTTCGCTTTAAAAGCAATAAGATCAATAATCGTTGGTCACGATAATGATCAAAATTAGAATAAGAAAATAAGTTGCCAAAATATGAAAAGAAAGTTTTTTTATGGTTCTCAGTTTACGGATCTTTATGAAGAAGGCAGGTCTTAATTGTGGAAGAAAAATAACCCTTACAAAATCAATGATCTACATTCTCAAAAGTAAATTTTAAATTGAAAAATATTAGTTCCGGATTATAATTAAGAGTTACATAGAAAAATTATTTAAATTACAAACATTTTCTTTGCGATATATGAATTATAAATCGAAAGAAATATCGTTCCAAATGTTCTCTACTCAAAAGTCGCTTTAAAAGAGAAATACTAAGCCTACTTTGTACAAATCAAGGCACTGTAGTTATGTGAATGGCGCAGGATGCATGGGCCAATCATAACTCACCGTACAAAACTCAATCTTTACTTCGACCAATCAATGAAGTTGTTACTAAAACTTTATAGATTTTAACCAATAACATGATTCTTGTATTTTCTGTATATCTGTATGTTTCTTATATTCCGAAAGATCTACCAGTTCGGTCAATGTAGAATTTTTCACAGGAACCAAATTTAATTTTAGGTATTCTGGTTTAATTTTTCGTTGTATGTTGGTTGTTCTCCAATGGCTTCAGAATTTTCATCATATTATCGTTTATTGAAAATGCGATATTTATGTTATTTTTCTTTAAGAAATTGGCGATTGTAAATTTTTGTAAAATCAAAATTTTACAAAACACCTTTATGATGAAAATCATTAATGCTGAAATTTCGAAACAAATTTTAAACCATTACATATTTGCAAGAAAGAATCACAAATGAAAACCCTAGAAAAATATGAAATACACAAAGCACACAAACTAGATCCAAATAACATCCTTAACGACAAATTATATAAAACAGACAACCTACAGAGGTGTGAAAATTATTAGACTCAAGACAACTCAAGAGAAAAAAAAAAAATCACATTTTTGTTGTTAAATGTCATAAATTTAAAAATTAGAATAATTTTACTCATCTAATATTTTGTGTGGTACTCTTTATTGTTTATAATTTATTTTTCTTATCCTGGTATGCTCTATACTATTTGTTTAATTTATATTTTATTATGATGTCAAATCTTAATGAGTTCGGTAATCAGATCCACCCGTGTTGTAATAGTTTATTTTTTTTGGGTTTTCTTTACAATAGCCCAAAAATTTTCTATGAAATTAGCATCAGGACTATGTCCTGGCCTAGAAAGCATATTAATGTTAGAATTTTTGAGGAATTTCAAAATTTTTTTGGCTTTATGGCAAGGAGCTCCATTCTGCATAAAGATAAAATTTTCTTCCGGAAACCACTCTTTAGTTTGAGGCAATAACCTCGTTTCCAAGACTTCTATAAATTGGTCTTGGCTCATAGTACCTTCTACAATGTATAGTATAACCTACCGGTACCTTTTGCTAACATGCAGTTCCAAACCATAACTGATGTTAAATGTTTTACAGTTTGGGCGATACATTGCTGGAAGAAAGTAAAAATTATTTTTTGAGTCTAATAGTTTTCACACCTCTGTAGATCCAAATAAAATTCCTTAGCGACAAAATATATAAAATAAACAACCTACATGAAAGGGTCTAGCAGGATCCTCATAGCGAGTTGGCCCCCATATAGGAACCTATGTCGAAACTTATGTTAAAATATCGGCTTGATATACAAACACATTTTATACACTTTTCGCGACAAAATTCCTCTTTGACCTTGAGATATGGGCAAAAATGTCCCCACGCATGACTATTTTTCAAAGTTATATATCTCAAAAACTAATTAAGCTAGAGAAGTGCAACCGAGGCTTCGCGGCAACGCGAGGCTTTAGATTATTTTACAGAGAATATCATATATTTTTTTGAAATTTTTAGAAAAAAAAAATTACACAAAAAAAATCCAAAAAACGAAAAAAATATATTTTATGCTTCTACATGAGTACTACAACTCATAAAAATTGTGAAAAAAAAGTTGGTGCAACACTTCGAAAAAAAATAAAACCGAGGTTTACTATTAGGCGTAAATCACATTTAATTTTTTTTCAAAGTGTTGCACCAACTTTTTTTTCACGCAATTTTTATGAGTTATAGTGCTTATGTAGAAGCATAAAATATATTTTTTTCGTGATTGTCATTTTCAGAGAACACATAAAAAAAATTTTTTTCATTTGTTTTTTGGATTTTTTTTGTATAATTTTTTTTTCTAAAAATTTCAAAAAAATATATGATATTTTCTGTAAAATAATCTAAAGCCTCGCGTTGGTTTCACTTCTCTAGCTTACTCTAGCTTAATTAGTTTTTGAGATATATAACTTTGAAAAATAGCCATGCGAGGGGACATTTTTGCCCATATCTCAAGGTCAAAGAGGAATTTTGTCGCGAAAAGTGTATAAAATGTGTTTGTATATCAAGCCGATATTTTAACATAAGTTTCGACATAGGTTCCTATTTGGGGGCCAACTCGCTATGAGGATCCAGCTAGACCCTTTCATGTAAGTTGTTTATTTTATATTTTTTGTCGCTAAGGAATTTTTAATTGGATCTACAGAGGTGTGAAAACTATTAGACTCAAAAGATGATTTTTACTTTCTTCCAGCGATAGAAGAATTAGATAGCGATAGAAGAATTAGATAGCGATAGAAGATATTTTAACATAAGTTTCGACATTGGTTCCTATTTGGAGGCCAACTCGCAATGTGGATCCTGCTAGACCCTTTGTTTACAACTGAGAAAATAATCATTACCTGATGATGATAGCCAAAAATGGCAGAAACGCGTTGTAATAAAGAAGAAATTGATTCATAGGACATATATTATTATTCATTAATTTAATAAAAAACATGTTTTATTGTTAAAAAATTAAAGTTTGTAAAGACTTTGAAAATGAAATCTCGTGATATTGAGTTAACTAACAAGATGACGCTTTTATTAAAATGATAAAAAAATAATTTATACAGAATATTGTTATAAGTGAAGTACGATATCGTTGATAAGTAAGAAATTGCTGAAATGTAATTTAGCTCATCCGTATAACATTAATTTACGTTTACACGTTCGGATACTTCTGATAAATCTTGATAAGAAATGATGAATAGAGCTAAAAGCATTAGAGAGTGTTGTAGTGGAGTCTAATGTAAGTTAGAATAAGACTCATCATATTTCATCTTTTGTCGCACATACCACCGCTAACTACCGCACGGTATGTAACGGGGGAAAGCTTTCGAGAACATGCCTAACGGTATGACTTACGTCACGAATTATAAAACCGATTGGATTTGGATATATAGAAGTGCAAGTCTCATTTCGAGATGCATAATAATCCGAGATGCAGTTTAAGTGTAGACAAGTGGTAGATTCTGAGAGCGCAACATGCAAGTGATTTTGTTCACCCCTGGTACGGACGTACGGGGGTGGCGTCGTTGCCGCCTCTGATGCGGCCTCCGAACATCCCCAGTCGTAGACACGCTGCCGCCGTGTGATCGTCATTACATTACATACCAGAACGTGTTTTCTTTTCCTTCACAACAATAAAAAAGAAAATCATTTTTTTTCATTTTCATAAAAAAAAAAAAAAATTTCTCTAAAATTATGTTCCATCAATATCACTTTTGTCCAATTGTTACTAGAGCGACTTGCTAAACTAAACCGAGGTTAGTTATAAACGAGCGATGCTGTGTTTCCTTCTACAATCTATGTCTGTCAATAGAATTTAACTGTATATCCTTTTTCCTTTAAAAAAAATAATAATCTATAGAATTATTTGTCTCTTAGATGTTCTTTGATGTTTGCATAATTTTTCACCTGTTATCACTTTTAGATGCTTCCTGCTCGGTATTAATGCTTTTTGTGTATAGTAAAAGAACCGAAACTCTGTCTAGAAGAAATGAAATATTTTTATACGTTTTTTTTTTTTTGTAGACTTACAGATATGGTTGTATTTATTTTTAACACTTGAATACATGAATTTTCCTCGCCTAATTATTCTGACAATTAGTGTTAGCTTAGTGAAAATAAATTAAAGCTTTAGTGTGTATCTCACATTCTATATTATGAAGTATTGGAGTGACATTGCGTATATTATCATGGGTTTTTGTACCCACTCGTTTTTAAGAGAGAAATTTTCGTGGAAAGTCAAAGAGAATGAATGAATATTCTCTTGACATTGGAATACTTGACAAATTACTTAGGCGTACTCAAAGGCGTCATGTTCAGGTTTTCTTTTTTGAAACTTTAATTGGAGTGCCATAAGATACACATCCCTACTGTTAAAATGTGAATATTTTCCGGTTTTTTTGCGATAGTATTTTTTGTTTACAATTCATAAATTTTAGTTGGGTAATATACGTACAGGAATTTCTGTCGTACTTAGAAGTCGATTTTCGTTGAACGTTTAACAATGTCACTTAAACGGAACTGTCAGAAAAATTTTCCAATTGAAATTTCGAGTGATTTAAAGCGAATTTGTTCTAATAATACCATTTTCAAGTTACACAATTTAGAACCCGAAGAAATTGATTTTCATTGGAAATTTCATAACAAACTTTCCTTATCCAATATTAATATTTTTGTAGATTTTCAGATCCTCGATGATAATATATTAATAAAATATTCAGAGGACTAGGATCAAAAGTAATCGGTTGCAAAGCAAGCATTGCAATGCTGAGCGATTGAGTTTTAAACTAGTGTAAAATTTTTAATTATTATTTTTTATCGAAAAATTATTTATTTTTTATTGAATTTTTTATATATCTTGGAAGTTTTATTATTGTTTTTACCAACTGTACCGTGTCTACAAAAATGAATTATGACAATGATTATTATTAACAAAGTTAAAACGATTTTTTACGAACGCCTGAGAAAGGCTCAATAAAGGAAATAAAACTTTAACTGATTATTTTTGATCCTAGTCCTCTGAATATTTTATTAATTAATATTTTTGCAACCAATCTTTAAAGCTTTAAAAATGTTCAATTTACTAATGATTTTTAAATTAATATTTTCACATTTCATGGTTATGTAGACTGTTCAATTTACCGAAATTTAAATTTATACAACTTTTGGTATGGGTGTTCTTTGGCAGTTCTTGAATAAGAGGTTTAAAGGAATGAATGAATATTGTTTTATATAGAACAAAGTTTATACAAAGTTTCAATCATATAATGTTCTTGTTTTTGAGCGTTTTTTATTCATAAAAGACAAAACTAAATAATTTAGCATATAAAATTCTTAATTAATACAAAAAATTAAGGAAATCAATTTTGAACTGTTTGGAAAATAACATATTTATTAAGAGACACCAAAATCTGAGATAAAATTAAAAAAAAAACGGACCAAAACTTAAATCAAAAGTTTATTGAAAGAATTTATTCAAGGTTTGATTTGTAGGAGTATAGTTAAACGAATGTATAAGCTAATTCTTTTATACGTTTTGTACTTGGGCTTGTTACTAAACTGGTAAACCACTGGACCGATTTTGATAAATTTTCTTGTGTGTATTAGAGTGGGTTTGTGTATAGTGTATTTGAGAGACCCTGGTTTTCGATTTTTTGTATATTTGGTATTTATTTTTAATTGAAGGTATATTCGTCAATAATATAAAAATAGGTGGCCTGACAGTTGTGAGAAAATTGGCAACAGGGTTTCACAAATTTACATAGGTACCTTTTTTTAATAAAAATTTATAAATTTATATATTTATTGAGAAAAAAACGTAATAACACTTATAATATAATTTATTTTAATCCTAATCATGTGTTTTATACATGGATATTTCAATAAAATTCTTGATTTTCTTCTTTTTAAATATGTCTGTATTACGTTTATTGATGGAAAAAACTACATACTAATAAATAAATGTAATGTAGCATTCATTCATCATCGCTATGATTTAGAAAAATTCATCATTTTTACTCTTTTTCGACATCTGTTGTGAGTTTTCATCATCAGAGGAGGACTTTGAATTTGTTGTAGTTAAGACTTCAAAAAATCGGTAATAAGCAAAAGTTTGCTTTTAGCATGTCTACCTTTACGTATTTCCTTATAAGGTTCCAAAATCAATTGTTATTCCCTCTGGATAAATTCCCTCTCATAAATTACCTCTTGAATTCCAAGCTTCTTTCCTTTAAACAATTCTTTCCAATAAAAAATAACTTCCAAATTAATAACCAATTCCAAGCCTCCAATTAGAGTTTTTAGAGTAAATTATGTAGTTATCTTACTTCAAAAGCTCTCTGAGTCATTGGTTAAATTTATAAAGAAATTTATTTTTCTTAAAACGCGTTATAAAGAGTGTGTTGAACAGAAAATATGCCATTATTAATACATTCGTGTTATATAGAACCGTGTTATACAAGATCCAAGCGTTTTTTTTACTTTTATTTTCGATTTTTCAAAAATTATATGATAACTAAACAAAGCATGAATTAAGAGCATTAACGTGCACAAAAATAGCGTGGCGATATTCTATCGTATTCAGATATAATAATTGCTACTATTGACCAAATATTTTGCCCTTGGCAAACTTGGAATTTGTAAAATTGTACCAATTTGGAATTCATTGGGAATTTGTACTTATGATAATTTCATAGTGTTTGTACTGTATGGACGTTAGGGTGTCCGTTATTTCCCAAATTGATTTTTTTACAGCGATCGCCCCCTGAATTTTTAGTTTAAGATATAAAAAAATTATCTAATACAATTAAACTCTTAATTTCTTGATTAAATCGTGCCGGAATCATGTTACTTTTACCATTTAAACAACATGGGATTATTTAAAGAGGTCAAATTATTCTGACGTAAAATTTAACGCTCTACAAAAAAGGATTCTTATAAATTTTCGATTTAATCACTCCATTAAAAGATATTCAACATTTAACTTTTTAACGACAAATCAATCGACTATAGGCTCAATAAAAATGATGTTGACTACAAATTCTAAGAAATTTTTCATAGATGGCGTCAGGTGAAATGGTAAAAATTCGAATAATAATTGAATTTTGGTCGATAGTCTCATTAATTAGTATGAAATTCAATTCGTGGTTACAAAATATTGATTAAAGTACGAAAATTTATCCTGGATAAATTGAATTTCACGACTATAGCGAATTCGGATCTTTTGTCACTGGTTTTAATTGTCAAAAAATGATTTTTTTTTTGTTTAATTTTCAGTTCAAGCCATAACATTAACACAAATAATCACTTGCGCTCTAATGATAATAATTTTTATCTTCTCTTCCAATGATTTTATAGTAAAAAAAGTTAAAATGAGCAAAAAGTGGAAAATATTGCAAGATTTATATTAGACACAAATTAAATGTTGAATAACTTTTAATGGAGTGATTTAATCGAAAATTCATAAGAAACCTTTTTTGTAGAGCGTTAAATTTTACGTCAGAATAATTTAATCTACTTAAATCTTTTCATCTATTTGTTTCTGAGAAAAAAAATTAAAAGCAAAATGTCAAATAATCCCATGTTATTTAAATGGTAAAAGTAACATGTTTCCGGCAAGGTTTAATCAAGAAATTAAGACCTTAATTGTATTAGATAATTTTTTTATACCTTAAACTAAAAATTCAGGGGTCGATCGCTGTAAAAAAATCAATTTGGGAAATAACGGACACCCTAATGGACGTAGATATGCGAGTATGTATGAGGAAACTTATATACGCCGGTCGGATAGACTGGTTAGAAAAGGCAGTTTATATACATTAAGTCACTTCCTCTTCAAATCCAATTACAAACGATACTATATGTCGATTGTTGTTGATATTAAGTTCAGAATAAAATTTATTTAAGTTATAATTGTTGAAATACTACAGTATTTGTTTTATTATTGAAATTATATGAAGACCCAACCGGACTACGTTAATCGGGTCCGCTAAAACCTAAAATCGGTCAAAGCTCAAATATTAGATAATGGAAAGAATTTTCCAAAAGTAAGACTTGTTAGAGTATGTATCTTATAATATAATTATATTATTAAGAATTTGTTCAAAAATTGAGCTCTAAAGTAGTATTTGAGTAAAGAAAGTTGTACCTGGAACAATAACTGAAGAAATTTTTCGTAACATTACCAAAGAAAAACTTAAAGATATTTTGTAGTATTTAAATATTAAATCTGAAGCAACAATCCCTATTATCACTAATTGCAGTACAAAAATTTAGAGCTATAGATATATTTTTAGCAAATCAATAAATCATTTTCAAGATCATGGTGCCCCATATTCATTTTTTTTTTGGATTCATTAGCCTTTAATAGTCTTTAATATGATTTTTCATTTTTTCCCACGAATAGAGAATTTTCTGTATTGATGTTAGAAGGTATTCATACTTTAGAATTTTTAAAATATTTTTTGAACCATGCGATGAATATGTTATAAAAGTTTTTGCTCTTTAAGGGTTGTTCTTAAATTAAATAAAAATCCTTAAAAGAACGGGCACAGATTCCTGATTATTGCATTTTTGCTTACTATGAGAATCATATTTCGTCCTTTGAAAAGATAAGAAGAGTTCTATGGAAAGTAAAATTTGCCTTTCATAATTTATAAATGTTCCCATTTAGGTATATAGACAGAAATGAAATACATTCTTGAAGATAGACCTTTGAAGTTTCGATAAAAATGATTTTTAAAAGTTTCCACCTAGTTGTTACCCTTTAATCGAAATCGAAACTTAGAAATATAATTAAGTTTAAAAGAATGAAATCCATTTTTATTTTATTCAATTCACTTTTCTAGACAATGTTTTATCGGGGATATATTTATATCAAATTTTTTTTTTTTTTTTTTTGGGATATAACAAAATTAAAATTACATCTGTCAACAATATTTCACCAAAGTTTCACCAGAGTTTGATTATATTTTTTTTTCCGTTCATTTTAGATGTTATATTCATTTATGTTGTCACTGCGAACTCAAAGTCGATTAGTCGAATACATATTTATTTATGAAAGAATTAATAAATTTGATTAAATTTTCTGTTGTCAAGCTCAAAGACTGACATAATTTGAAATTGTTTGTGATATTTTATACTCATCATGTTGTTTAATTCTTGCTAAATTGAGAAAGTTACCGGGTTTTCCGAGATAAGTCTGCACACGAATCCATTTTGTAAAAAGCTGAATAATTCCTCATTTGTGTTAAAAAATGCAAAGCTTGATTAATTATACATAAGTACCTGCTATTTTTATATTCAGAAAAGAATACTTTTTAAAACGAAAGATCTCATCATTGTAAATCAAATTCAGTCTCAAAGCTCTATATTGAACAAAAAAAATATATATTTATATATAATGAATTGTTAAATTAATTTTTCTAGAAGTTTCATATTACAGAATTATTTTAATTAATTTTCTTTCCTATTTTATTTTTCTGCTGTAGATTTTTATTTCTATATAAAATACATTTACGAGAAAGCTCATCATTTACAACTTTAACCGTGAGAAATAAAACTCAAACGTGCCGGAAGAAATTATTTTATGATTTCTAGTTTTAATATTTAAGAAGTTTCTCTTCACTTTGAAGATATGTAACTGCATATCGCAGAAATATAAAATCAATAAAATATTTACAGTGACAAATTGAAAACAGGAATGGATGCATTTAAATTCTTGAATTTTTCTTACATGTATATCAATAAACTCTGGAAAGGTTTCAGTAATTTAACAAGGGTTGAAAATTGATATTCTGTAGGCATACAGATATGTTTGAAGTATGCTCAAAAAAGGTTTTTTTTCAAGTTTTATATTTAAAAACTTCAATAAAATCAATATTTTGTGTATTTCTAAAGATTTGCTTTCCAAGATATTTCTTTATTTACCAGCCTTAAAGTATTAGTTTGGGTTATACATTTGTAGTGTTTTTATCAAAGAGTTTTGTTTAAACAAAAATCAATAGTAATAACCATAAATTAATCAATTATGTATTTGCCATTACTCTTTATGGTCTTTTTCCCCTTTTCAAGTAATTTATCGATGCTGTTCCCCCGAAAATTACTTGATCTGGTAACGAAGAAGTTGTTTATCCAATTTTTAAGGTTCTCTTTATCGCCATTGGTAGTGTCCGTCATATAGTTTAACAAAGAGCGGAAAATATGATAATCCGTCAGTGTAAGGTCCGGAAAATACGGCGGATGAAAGGACTCCGTCGGTAAGGCTAAATGATGCTATTTTACCATATGCTGTTGCACTGAAAAAGCTCGAATTCGTCGGTTCCTCAGCATCCGCTATGTTTTCCGGACTTTGCACCGACGGATTACCATCGTTTCCGCTCCTTGTTGAACCATATGAAGGAGATTACCTTCGACAATGATAAGGACCTTAAAAATTGGGTGTACAGTTTTCTGATACCTGACCGGGCGATTTTTGGTAGAATTTGGTAGGCCATCGATAAATTGGTCGAAAAGATGGAGAAAGCCGTAAACAACAACGGTAATTACATATAAAAACAATCTTTACTAACTCCCCAACCTACTGTTACGGTTTTTTAAAATTTTTTGGGATAGTTTCAATGTTCTCACAATTTAATTCAACAAAGATTTTCTCTTAAAGAAAATAAACAATTAAGAAAGACAAAATTTCGATTCAATTAGCAAAAAAACATACAATTTTTCATCAGAATATGAAACTTTGCTTAGTTTTTAATATAAGTGTCGCTTTTTTTTCGAAGAATGAACTTTTTGTACGACTAGTAATTTTATAAAGAGCGCTTAAGTACTGTATAAAGTATTCAAAACTGAAGTCATTTGTTTAGTAACCTAAAACTAATTATAATTTCTTTATAATGAAATTAACTAAGGTCACCAAAATCGTATACCCCATGCAAAACTGCTTTTATTAAATCTTTTATATTAGTTAATTTTGGAAGTGATTATTAATATAACTTTAGGTATTCAATTGATCTGAAATTTTACACATAGACTTGTGTCACTTTATATTTTTGTTTATTATAATTTCAGTCTGATAAAAGAAAGATTATTTTAATATTTAGGTTTATCTATGATTGTAAGGTAACATAAAAGGAGAATTGAAAAGTTTGGTAGAAAAAACAAGAACAACTATTTCAAACTTAATTGTTATTATAATTTTTAAACCGATAAAGACTAAATTCTTAAACTAAAAGTGTAAAACAATAATAAATATACTGTTTTTGCGTTTTCCATTGCGAGTGATGCAACCAAAATTTGCATGGAATGAACACAGCTAAATTGAAAAAAAATTAAAGGTCAAAATTTCATAATCAAATCGACTTGCCATTTTTGCAATAATTATTATGCACATTTCTTACAACTTAATTCCAACTGAATTTCTGATTATTAAATTATAAATAAATTTTGGAGGTGATAATCGTGATAATTAACACACTTCCAGTTATCTAATCGAGCGTTATTCAATTAACCAAGGGAACATTATTTCGTTATTCCCGTGGATCAGGTACGATAGTGTGGATCAGAACCATTATGGTCCAATTTATTCGCAAAAAAATCAATCAAAATCCACAGTAAAACAATAAAATTGGGTAATTTTTCTTTAAGTGACGTCAGCATCTGGTAAAGTTGCATATTCTACTTGGTTTTTACTTTCATACGCTAATAAATTCTAGAATAATTAATGGTTCTGATGCGCCCGATTCAGGAGTATACCAGGAATATCTAACTTTTATGAAATTCTCACATTTAGTAGTGAAACACTACAAATGTTATGTTTTGTCTTCTAGAAAACCACTAATGATTTGAAAAAAGACGATAATAGATAAAATATGATCGAAAGTTAAGTATAACGGATTTATAATGAAAACTTTGTTTTATGGGTTATTTTTTTTAAAGAATAATTTTATTAAAAATATGCTAACGTCTTCTGTAGTTTTAGACGTAGTTGATAATAGCTAGGATAAAAAAAAGAAAGAATATAATTTATGACATTATGATAAAATTTCAGTTCCTTGGTGATAAGAGATTAATACAAATTCTCAGAGGATTAGGATCGAAATAAGCAGTTAAAATTTGATTTTTACTTGCGACATTTCAGTCCTTTTATTGGGCTTTCCTGAGGCGTTCATAAGCAATCACTTTCATTTTGACAACAATAATCATTGTCATGATTCATTTTTATAGATACGGTACAGTTGATTTGACAGTTGATATTATTATTATTGATTATTGTTGACAAAGTTGAGGCGATTGTTTATAAAAGCCTGAGGAAGGATCAATAAAGGGGCCGAAACGTCGCGAATAAAAATCAAGTTTTAACTGCTTATTTCGATCCTAGTCCTCTGAAAATTTGTATTAAAACTTATAACTCATAAAACTATTCAAAATTATTAACTTACTCCCCACCATGTAGAATTGAAGTTTATAAGTATAAACATTATGAATCGGCTCCGGAAATATATTTTAATGATACTTAAGAGATGTGTAAGTACTAAATACAAAAGCAACTGCAAATTACCCTATATCAATACCGATTTTTTTTTAATTTTGAGATGGCATATTGATAACCAGCTTAAAAACAGCATAACAATATAAATTTATATGGTATAGCTAATTTAAAGTGTTCAGAAATATTGATGTTGATGTATATTTTCAAATACATATTTCGATTACCAAGGAACTTCTTTAGGAATCGTCCGGTAGCATCGAAACTCTTGCCATCAATTACGTGATGATTCACTATCTTTTAGTTTTGATTTTTCCTTAAAACTTTTATTTATTTTTCTTTTCTCGTATTTTTACCCTTTAAAGAACCTACACAAGAAAGTGCCAGTATTTATTTCTTTTTAAAATAGTGTCATTTGGATACAAAATTGTTATCAAGATATTCATCAAATATTAATGCTTTGTTTGCTTTGGAAATGTCAAGGATTATTGTCAATTATTGTACCACACCGTAATTTGACATTTGAAACATGAGAATTTATATTTTCAAATCAAAAACTTTAAAATGTAGCAGAAATGCAACCAACTGACGCAATCTTGTAAAGAAAGTTTACAAGAAATTTTTTGATTGTCCTAAAAACTTATGAAACCAACTTCTGCATTGGTATTTGATAAATTGATTTTAGCTAAGCTCGCTTTGACAAGTACAAGCTTTCGAACTTCAATGGCACAATCTCGTATCCTTTATAATACAAATGAAAAGAATTCAACATAATTTTATTAAAAAAATAAATAAGGAAATTATGATTAATTTATATTCTCAACTCTTCTGATGAACATAATTTAATCAAATGAGATCTGAGATTTTTTACTCTAGCAGAAAATTATTCTTTCCATTGTCATATTTTTAAAAATAATATCGCCAGAATTTATTAGAAATACTTATCTATAAGTATTCCCCCATAAAAATAATATTTGTACAATTGGTAAAAACGTAGATATATGAGATTTGCTTTAACTACATTTATTTATACACAGAGCAAAAATGATATTTTATTACTTTCGTTTCCCAAAGAAAAATATTGAAAAACACTTGATATTAAATTGGAGAAGTTAATTTTATGAGACATGTTCTCTTCAGTTTTATTTGTGAAGTTAAATTCATTATTATTTATATTCTGAAACTTTTTCTTTGAATATTATATCAAACTTTTATAACATCTAATAGTATATAAAGGTTTATTTTTAAAAGATAAAAGCAAAATTAATTAAATGAGAAGAGCAGTTGATTCAAAGAAGATGTTTCTGAAGACTTTTTACATTCTACTACATTGAATATAGTCTTTAACGCAAAGTAATATACTAAGTTTTCAAGGCGAATGTTATTTATAAGTTTAAAGCTATTTGGCTAATTTATGTTCAATTTTTTGTCATTAATTTGAGCGATGATCTGAAATCATCAGTGATTCCTATGTACCTTGTGTATTACAAATGAATTGATAGAATTTGAATACCTGAAAAGAACTTTGATAATTCATAACTATACTAGTAGTTGCCCATTACATTCACAACTAAAGGTTTTATCTCAATAAAATGATTAATATGAGATAATGTAGAGTTAATCAATCGAAATTTTAAATTTAATAATCAAATTATTGTTAATATAAAAAAAGTTTATCTAAAATTATATTAAGAAATAAAATATAAGTTTTTTTATATCATTTTAATAACACTACTTTAAATAACGTCATTTCACTAAATTAGTATGAAAGTTTAATACTTATGTAGTACTTATACCAAACAGGCGATTTTAAATTTTGGTTCGTTTTTCAACAATCAAACTTTTTAAAATCTATTTTTTATGAACCAATGGTTGTGATCTGGAGTAATTATATATTCGGCTGAAAAGCATTAAGGTAGTAATTTTTTGCCATATATTCCACTGTCAATTCAAATATAAAATCTTCGATACTAACATTTTTTCGGTATTCAGAACAATTTGAAAACTAATTATTGTTATTGAAAATAAAAAAAAATATTCGTATTTACTTCCACGCTTTCCATTTATTTCCAACAATTTTGTATGTACAACGTCCAAATGTCCGAAATCGAAAAGCCTTTAGTCATGTTAACTAACATAAAGGTCATTATTTTTTTTCGTTTTACATTGTATTTTCAAATATAAGTGCACATTTGTGTCGATGAAATTTGGAAAGTGTTTTCCATTTACGATGCAGATATATACTAAGAAAGGGTTTTTGAAAATTTCTCCCCCAAAAGAGTGAAAGACGGTAGCCAAGTTTGTAAGGGATAACGTTTAATAAATAATCGAAATTTCAAATTTAATAATCAATCAAAGTCCGTTAAAAGTGAAACGTTATAACTGCTTAGAATAAAACAAAGTTGATTTATTATTAGAAACAAAAACTTAGGGTCTGCTTAAAAATTTAAACTCTGATAAGTAGATATATCTGAAAAGGTTAAGTTAAGTTTATAAGTGAGCTTTAAGTTTTTTGGCTTCTTTCACATATTGTAAACCTGAAAATTCGAAATACTTATTCAAAAATAAATACATTAGTGAGTGAATACCCCTACCAACGTTTTGAATGCGTAAGTGGCGATAACAGAGCGCATGCGCATAGCCCATTCTGCACGGACGCACGGCAAGATAGCCAATTTATATATAAGAAAAAAATTATATATTTGAAACAATTTTTACATTTCATTGAAATTTCTACTAACTTATCGTAACTGTTGGAAAATATAAACCACATAAATTTTCACAAGTTCACATATGTTTTTAAAGCCATTTCAAAAACCACTTCATCTATTGTAATCTTTTATTAGCTATGAAAATACTAGAAATACTCGTAAAAACAAGTGCGTTACGTACGTTACCCTTAAATATAAAATTTTTAAACCTAAAATATTGAATTCCGATTTCCCGATAACTTGTTGATAATTTTGAATTCAAGACTCGTTTGATTTGATATTTTAAGATGTTTTTTTAACAATTATTATCAGTATTGTGCCCAATTTTATTAAGTTTTGCTTGATACTTCTCTGAATTTGATGTTGTCTTGTTCTTTGAAAGTAATCTACCAAATTGGAGCTAAAGAATGATTCATTTGGATAAAGACCAGCATTTGAGGTGGTAAATGGTAAGGTTTATAAATTACACAGGTTATCTCATTAGAAAAAAAATGGCGTCATACGAAGAATTTTGAAATTTGAATCAGTCTGAAGATATATACGAATTTATTTTGAATTCGTCACGTAGCGCATAAGGCCACCTGTGTATTTTATAAACCTTGGGTAAATGGTATATTCCACTTTTCTCAAGATAGAAAAGTAACCATTTTTGATTTCCACATCCGTTTTTGCTGCGAAAATATATCTTCGTAATCCATTTACTTTTTCTTAGGTATATCGTGAGGAATTCATAAATGAAAACCGTAAGGTAACCAAATTACGGTTGGTAAATTTTGACAAAAAATTCAAAATTTCTCCTAAATTTTGTACCACATAATGTGGTTTACTTATTAATTGGAGTTTTAGTCATGTAATAAATATATTTTCTTTAAAAACATTTGTATTAACTGTGAAAAACATTTGGTGTTTGGAATTCATTGTTCAATGGTCAAAACTTTTCTTTTTTTTACTTCAAAGTAGCAAAACCAATTTTCGTTTATTATCATGTAAAAATTAAAGCTTTAAATGATGTTCTATATAAGTTAGACGCAGCTTTCATATATTTTATTCTTTAGCATATTTTTAGAAAGAAAACATACTTTAAATGAATCACTCGTACAACTAATTGAGGCTTTTCAAATGTTAATTATTATATATACTTCCGCGTTTCATTATGCTGACGAAAATTACTGGTTCCGTTTTTGAAGATGAATAATGTTACCACTTAATGTATTTCCTTATTGCCTATTGTTTCGTGGGTGTTAATTTAAGGGTAACCGGAATCACAATAATGTTGTGACGTATTGTGTCGTAATGCAGATGTAATGCACGTAGGTAGACTGTTAAGTACATCAATATACAAGATTGAGCATGTAATGAGCAATTATCTTTGTAATAAAAAAAAATCAATAACTTTAAAATCAAATATATTTCTTAGAAAAATTAAAAATATAACACCAGTTAGTGAATAAATCGAAGAATAAAAAAGGTTTATTTTTTAAAGCAAATGGAGCAAAATCTTTGGAGGATAAAGTTTGATCCTTACCTTGCAGAATTGAAGATTAATTTTTTGATCAATCTCTTTAGATTATTGATGGATTATAAGACTCGTTTATTTTGAAAGTGGTGTAAGTGTATTTCAAGGACGGCCTATGCGGTTATTCTTCTTCTTGTACCTAGAACAAAGTATGTTAATTATGTAGCTACTAAGTTTTCATAAATTACTGATTTTATTTTAGTTGTTATGATAACAAAAACGCCAATTATTCTCTCCTCCTTAGTATCTTATGTTCCCATGGTTAAAAATGATAATACTATAGGGATTGTTTTTGAAATGGACTTAAGTCATTTTCAAAAGAAACGGCTCATAATTAGATTATTTTGATGGAAACAACAAAGACCTGCAAAATTGATTCGATATTGGTTTTACTCAAAAGAGTAATTTTTTAGGCATTGTCATCCACAAAATGTCCGAAAGGTGGCCAAAATGGATAATTGATAGAGCTTTATCATTTTCTAATAATGTAAGCTTGATTTTAAGAGAAAAAATCTGGTTTTATTTAACTGCACTATCAAAAAATGATTTTTGGTTTACGAATATTCTTCTCATACTGTTTTTCCATAATTTTTTTAATAATATTTATTAAAATAAATATTTTCTCATAATAATCAATAACCTTAATATATATGTCTAATGAAGTAAATAATAGGCGAATGTTTAAAACATATACAATTAATACAAGTAAACTTAAGTTTTCATTCTCAATTTAAGAAAATTTTTGATTCTATCCCATTAATCAATAATTCATATATCGATAGGCTTCAAATGACGTCAAATTCGTATTTGTATTACTATCGGATGTGGGAGTGGTTTTCTTAAATTTTTAAAATTTCAACAATCAAAACAAATGAACATCATTAAATCTCACAATCCCATTGGTCAATAATTGCATTGAGATATGCGTATCGTTATCAGATATTGGTGCATTGCTCAAAACAATCTACATGTATTAACTAGCCAATTATCGCTTATTTTACTGAACTTAGATTAAGCTTATTAATAAATATGAACAAATACTTTCCTTCAATATTAAAAAAAAATGGAGGAAAGATCTTATAACATTTGCTTACCAAAAACAATTTTCTTTGTATTGTTTGTATATTAATGTAAAATTCAGGATATTCAGGAAATATTCAAGATTCAGGATATTCAGGACAATAAAAATATTCAGGATATATAGTAAGAGTTAATTGTCATAAAACACGGAAGTTTTTTTTTTAAATTCTCTATTTTTTCTACTTACAAACCATAACTGGGAAAGCTGAGATCTGAAACTTCTACAATCGTAGTATTTTACAAATATCTAGAAATATTTTATTAAACTATCTTGCTGGAGTCGATTCATCTTGTTTATACTCCAAGGACCTTTGATTTTAAATAATCGTATACTTTTGATCTCAATAAAAATTGCCATTTTTCAACATAGGTATTAATTTTGTAAGGAAATATCAGAAACACATTATTTAAGAACAAAGGTTTCAATTTTGTGATTTCATTAGAAAATATTTGCCTTATAAAGTAAAATAATGAAAATTACTTAAGTGATGAGAAAAAGCATTAAATCCTAAAAATTAGAACCAAAATAAGGGCCCACAGAACGAAAAAGAAATTCATCAACAGATATTTATTTTATTTTTACCATTAAGTAAAATCCGGTATAAGCTTGGATCAGGAACGTCGAAATTTGAGAACTGTTTTTGAATGGTTTCGATATTATTCCTGTAAATATTGTTCACTCGAATGCAATTTGTACGTAAATTTTGACATGTCAGAAATGAAGTAGCGACTGTTATTTTCAAATATGTATTTATATTGTATTATATAAAATCTGTAAAATTAAATTTTCTAAATAAAGTTTAATTTGGCTCAAGTCCAATTCAGCACACCCACAATCTGGCAACGTTGGATTTTCAACTTTGTTTTAATTTAATTCGCGATTAAATCGGCCCATAATAAACATTTAGCCACAAAAGAGAGAATTATACCATATTAGAATTAAATCATGAAAAAAATCGCGAATTAAATTAAAAAGTCGAAAATGCAACGTTGCCAGACTGTGGGTGTACTAAAATGAACTTGAGACGAAAATTTAATTTTAAATATTATAACATAAATAAATATTTAAAAATAAACGTCACTTCTTCATTTCTGGCATGTCAAAGTTTACGTACAAATTGCATTCGAGTGAACAATACGTACCCATTCGGAATAGTTCTCTTCAGTTCTGAAAATCTTGACGTTCCTGATCCAAGCTTATACCTAAAATCCTTCGGTCTTTTCTTGGAGCTGATCGATATATCAGGAATGACTTCATTCAGCGGGACCTACACTTTGAGGATGTCATTCAATTCATTAAGGACCTCACAATTCGATACGTAAAAAGGGTGGAAAAACACCCAAACAAGTTGGCTTTGGGAACACTAAATTAACCCCCCCCACAAGAGACTAAAAAGAGGGCACATTAATGTTTTCTTGTAATTTTAAGAATGTTAAACAATTTTTATCAAGCCGTTGTATGGTTTTGGATTTTATGTCTTGTTTTTTTTCTTGTATATAGTTGTTAAGATTTTTGCCACCATTGTCCCCCATGACGATGGTCAGAGGAATGTAAATATTTTCTAATTTTGTAAAGTCATACTAATGTAGGTTCGGGACCCTACGGATTTAATTTTTACCAAATAAATTAAAAAGTTAAAATTTTTTTTTTTACCATTAATGGTAGGTAGTGTACAATGACAATTGTAGATTGTTGCCAGAAAATGTGTTTGTTTAATGAATTGCGATTTTTTGCATTTTTTTTAATCATTCTATCAGCTTTCAACAAGCCAGAGACAACAGTATTTTTAATTTTCATTTAGCATTGAATGATAAATCTGACAGATATATATGAAAAATACAAGAAATAATTAATCATCCTACCTACTCTATCAACGTTATTTTCAATGACAAACATCACCGAAACGTCCAATTTGAATAAATATAATATTTCGGCGAAAATTCCTATTCCAAATTTGCATCCGTGTGTCAACCATATTTGAGAGAATAAACCGATTAAAGCAATCATACATTATATCATTAGAAATGTCGAAAGCCGCAATATGTGCTTCCGAGAAACATAGAAAGGGCGAGCGAATCGTAGAAACGTAGCTTACGTATTTAAAGTTTTCCACGCCTCAGAACGATTCGGTATGTGAAAGTAGATATTAACAGCAGTCCTGTATGAAAAGTTTGACTTACTGAATTTACATTTAGTTGGAGAAAATAGGAAGTATAGTTTGGCATATAATTAATATTTCATAATTTAATTTTAACTTTGAAATGTTTTCGTCTTTGCGAATTTAGGCTTTTCGAATTTAATTAACAGTTATTCATTAGATAACAAACAAATTTTTAATGTTTCTTTTGTTTGAGCTTTTCCATTACTTTTGGGGAAAACTTTGAACTTTAACTTTGAGTTTGGCTAGTAAATAACTTTTCATTTCATTTTTGATGTAACACTTAGGTTAGTTTACTTTTTTTAATGATTCCCCAAAGTTTTGCATACTACAAGTCTTGAAATTACTGGAAAGATTATATAGTTTTATTGAAATACTAGTTAAACCCGGCAGACGTTGTCCTGCTAGCCAATAGTTGTAAATAGATAAATTGAACTTAGGAAAAAAAATGCTTGAAAGTTATTTGAATCACCTCCCTTATCAACTCGCAGAATCCCTCGTTGTACCAATTATAACTCATCTTCAATATATACAATAATAAATTACGTTTTGAGAACCTCTACTTCTAAAAATCACTATACGATCATAACAGTAAAGTATTCACAGTTAACGATTATTGTATTAACCGTTGAAAAAGCCGTTTTTTTGTGATCGAAGGTAAGTTACTGACGCAAAAAAAAGATAAAAACAATCTTTGAAGCGGATTGTATATCGTGACAAAATTTGAGCTAAATGGATGCAAAACTTTTTGAGTTTTTGAAATCTACACAAACCAACATAACAATTCTATATAAGTAGATAAAACATAGATTATTCATTGTTTATTGAAATCAGAGATTGTCAGAGGTGGCCAACCCGCGAAATGCATCAGACTTTTATAAAATGTATACATTTTATAATGACCATAGTGGTGAAAATCAATATATTATAAATGTTTACAGTGTATATAAATTTAATATGGAGAATTTAAGATATAACTTTAATGGTGGCTCGCGGAGTTATGATGCATTTCCGAAGTAACCCGCAATACAATTTGGGTTGGCCACTCCTGATTTAAAATATGCTGATTGTTTGGTATCTTAAAAAAGAATATAGATATTCAATTAAAGAGTCCAATTTATATCCAATGAATGGATGTCCATTTAATAATTTTAATCGGGCTTTTTCTAAATGCAACTTTTATAATTTGTAATTAAACGTAAATAAGCTTCCTTTTCTTCCGAAGAAAAATTATTTGAACTTAATTACAAAGTTTCTATCAAAACAGTAAAGTTGTCTTTAAATTGGAACCGAAAGTAAAACCAGAATAAAATATTGGTACAACTATTTAGATTAGATTTGTTTGTGACCTTTATACTTATTTTTGGCGAAACACGCCTAAGATGTACCTGAAAACAAATAATTATCAAAATCCATAAACCTGTTATTGAATCATACGAAAGAATGCAGGTAGGCAGAAATTTACGTTTGAATTATCGACCTTTGATCCATAATGATCAATATTGTGACCGAAACCGGCTTAATTCCAAGCTGATATGAAATTGCAAACGATTCTCTACCTGCTATCAACGGGTGGTATAAAATAGCATAGTAAAAGCTTGAAGGCCAAAATGTGTAAAAAAGGTAAGCTCAAAGGTGTTACTTATGGATTTGGTAACAGGTGTTAATGTAATTATAATTGACAACAAATAATAAATACCTCAAACTGGTTCTAAATTCCTTAAACGATATATTTAAAGCTGCCATTCTCTCATTTTGACCTCATATGCATATGAAAAATCCTTAAATTCTCACCTATATATGAGGTTAAAGACAAACATAGATATTTCTTATCAGGTTTTTGTATTTGTCTATTTGTGTCTTTTAAAATGGAATTGTTTTTTGGCCAATTCGATCCAAAGATCACTATTAATCAGGAACTGGAAGCTTACTGGAAATGTTCCTGTTTTTTTAGTACTTCCTTAAACATATTTGTTTTATGGGCGAAACGAAATAATTTGTTAACTTCTATTTAGTTTTTGAATATTGGCCAAGGAGTTTTTACAATTATTTCCTTTCCCATAAACTAATGAGCGTAATGAATCTAGTGATGACACCAATTGGGGCAATTTTACTTTTTCACCAGCACAACATAACCCAGTATATTCACCACTGTATTTTAACGCCCTGCAATATTGGCAAATGATTGTCATTTCTCCAATTGTTCCATATTACAATTAATAATAAGTAAAATATGTAAACAACACAAAAATTAAATAAATAAAATGTCAAATTCAAACGTTGTTAAACGTTTTTCAAAATAAATCACAGGCACCAATGATTACAAATAGTATATACGCAAGTAAGAGTAAAAATTGGCAGAAGATGTCAAGGGACATCTTAATCTTCTAGAGGTATAAAATATACTTTATATCCGATTCTCATGCCTACCGAATATACATAGAAAATTTCATGAAAATTGGTTCAGCCGTTCTTGAGTTATAAATAGTGTAACTAACACGACTTTTTTTATATATATAGATATAGCAAGTTGCTCCAGTATTCTTCATAATAGTCCCAAATTTGGAATCAATAGTTCATTAGAAATCTAAGTTTAAAAAGTTTAATTGAGGGAAAATTTAAATATCTTATGAACTGAATATTGAATATCTGGAGCAGTGACAAACTCTTCTGGTTCATTTAAGTAGTATTTTTTTTGGATAAACTAATTTTTATTTAAAGTAGTTATTTCTATTTTACGAAAAAAAAAATTTTTCAACATACAAATTTTCTGTAAACATTTTTTCTTTGAGATTTAATGATGGTAGACCTGCAAAAGTTACGGATTGCACTGGAGCTTTTAAGGAGCAGTTATTTAGCCTATATTTCAACTAAGTTCTTCCTTTTGATCCAGAACACATTTAATGTTTCCCAAATAAATATTTTTTTTCATAAAAGTATAAGATAATCAAAGTTTTAACAAAAAATTTATAATGTACTTAAAATTAAAAGAGCCGAATATAATTTGTAATCCATGTTGTTTAAGTCGTTGTCTTTTTAAATATAATAATTAAATTGTGGGCAATAAGGACGAAGCTTCTTGTGGAATATTATTTATTTTATCGCCAACGTTCCGTCAGTCATTCCTGACTTCTTCAGGGCTCTATAATGAAAATACATAACATTTAAAAAATAGCAACACACTATTATCAAAATTATAAATAAATAAATTACAATCCATAAGTTTTAGTCGATATAAATCGACTAAAATATATATCTACTAAAACTTATGGATTGTAATTTATTTATTTATAATTTTGATAATAGTGTGTTGCTATTTTTTAAATGTTATGTATTTTCATTATAGAGCCCTGAAGAAGTCAGGAATGACTGACGAAACGTTGGCAATAAAATAAATAATATTCCAAAAGAAGCTTCGTCCTTATTGCCCACAATTTAACTATTATATTTAAAAAGACAAGGACTTAAACAACATGGATTACACATTATAATCGGCTCTTTTAATTTTAAGTACATTATAAATTTTTAATTAAAACCTTGATTATCTTATACTTTTATGAAAAAAAATACTTATTTGGAAAACATTTAATGTTTTCAGGATCAAAAGGAAGAACTTAATTGAAACATAGGCTAAATAACTGCTCCTTAAAAGCTCCAGTGAAATCCGTAACTATTGCAGGTCTACCATCATTAAATCAAAAAAAAAAAAAAATGTTTACAGACAATTTGGAAGTTGAAAATTATTTTTTTCGGAAAATAGAAATATCTACTTTCAATAAAAATAAGTTTACCCAAAAAAATACTGCTTAAATGAACCAAAAGAAAAAGCTTTGTTCTTATTGCCCACAATTTAATAAATATGTAATTTGTAATGGTTTTAGACAATTTTTTGTTATTTTGATAGGGTTTTTTTGAACTTAAAATATATTCAGTTAAATATTATCGATTAAAAGAGTTTCAACAACAATGATTATATGTCTCGAAATCAATTTGAACCATATTTTTAACAATATTGGCTTTAAATGATCGATGATTGAAGTAAATGATTTTAAATTATAATTTTCATTGAAACTTCTCCTGCCTAGAAAGTGTTGAAATAAAAACCATTAAAAAAATTAATATATTTTTTAGTCCAAAAAAACCCTATGAAAATAACTTAATTAAATAATAATGGGTTTTAACCGATTGATGTTTTCGACAATATTCTAAAATTTAATTTTAAAAACAATTAAGTAAAAATAAAATTATATTTTACCGAAAATTGGATTAAATGAATTTCTATTGAAGCATCCAGTTTAAAACATTAACGTTTTTAAGTCTTTGATAACGATATTCGTGAAGGGTTAGAGATAACAAAGCTGCGTTTATTCGCATGTTTGCTTCGTTTATTACAAAATCTTTATCAAATTATTGATATTTAATTTACATTTTATAAATAATCCTCTGTTTTATCTAAAAATATATGAAAATCAATGATTAAATAAAAATAACTTATATCTTTTCGATCTCCATATACCCATCAAAATTAAAAAAAGACAATTTTCATCTAAAATATAAACTAAAGTATTAAAAATTGAATTTTCTAAGGTAATAAGAAAAGTTCTTCAAAAAAAAAAGATTTGTTGATGTTTAAAATTATTATATTGTTTTCACGATTTTCAATTTGCATGAAATCGGCTTATAAACCTGGCATTATAATGTGTTCCATGAAAATAGGGATGAATTAATTAATTTTTTCAGAAACAAATTTAATGAATGCGTACCTTTTGTATATTTTTTTTATTTCTCTACAAATTATTCGAAAATAAATCAGTTTTTTTTGTGCGAAATGGATTAATAATTTTTAATATGTGTTTTGTTTCAATGGAAATATATAATTGATAATTTTATTTGAGCTTATAGATGTAAATCGAAAAAGCTTTTTCCCTAATTGATAGGAACACCGTGGTGAATTATTGTTGAAATTTTCAATAGTAATTGACGTTTAATTTATAAATTATTGAAATAACTCTCATCTAAACTCGAGCTGATAATAATTTTCATATTTTCATAACGTTATGGTACTAATTTAATTATTGTTTGTTTATGTTATATTAATGGCATGCAATTGCAATTCGTCAGGTACCCATAATTGATCAAGATTATAAAATCCTCTTTTGAATTATTCACATACTTTTAATTGAAGTATGGTAAGCTTTGTTGCATTTTTTATTATAATTTTGCCAACATTGTTGTAATTAGGTATTTATTTTCTAATTAAATCCAAAAAGTTTCGAAAATCTTCCCCTAGACAATTATTATAATATCAAAACCACAACGTTCCCTTTGATAGAAATATTTCCCTTCACTCTTTGGATTTAAATTTTAAATATTTTTAAGAAGTAACTGTTTTTTATATCTTACATAATACGCTTTATTTCAATGAAAGAACCAATTGGCTAAATAATTCATGAATAACCACGTAACATATTAATAAATAGAGATTCTCTCAATATCAAAGGCTCAAAAAACGATGTATTGTAAACTATTTATACAAATTTTGAATCGTTAGTAAATACTTAGGTATTCTAACAGGTTTTTCAGATGTATATGGACCAAAAATACCCAAGCACTTATATTCCAAATTTTTAATCAAAAAGTTTTTGAATGGCATGGTTATTCTCAGGGGTGGGCTTAATACTAGAATTATCAACAATAATTTTTCTTATTTATACGCGATTGACCTCGAAAAATGGGTTAAATTTAAAAAAAATACAAATTTAGGGAGAAAATAAGTAGAAAAGAGTATTAGAAGCACTTGGGAATCGGTAATATTCGTTGTGGAATAGATGCGTATTTAATATTAAATTTAAGTGTTTATTATTTACTATCGCCTTATAACTACTAAAGTTTTTAGCGACTCTAGGGTTAGTAAAACCCCGTAACAGAGAAATATCGAAAATTTGCTCGGTTGAGGATCGAACTCAAAATCTACCGGTTTTGCCCACCCCAGGGTTATCTCCTAAACTTGGCATCTCCTTTTACTTTGTAGATGTTTTGGTGATTCTTTTTCTTACCATAATCGTCTTTATTTAGCGATTCCAAAGAATTGTATTGAGAATTTTTATTTTCACTAATTACCAGTTCATTTTGTTTAAAATGAGATCATAATCTTTTAAGGAGGGATTATAAGGATGAAACCTTTGGCTTAGCAGAAAAAATATTAAATGTTTTTCGTTTCTTAACCGATTGTTTTTCTTTTCCAATATTAAAAATATCGATGTTTTTATTAGCAATGTTACATCCCTAGTTAAGGCCTATTAGCCGAGCAAACCTCTGCAATTGGCGACTGTTTAAGTTCCTGGGTTTGTTAGTCTATTATCCCTAGATTCTAATGCCACCATTTATTCAAAGCCCTTCATCCTCCTAACGCTTCTTTCTTATATTAAAACCGATTTTCTATTTCTTTCTACCGAGAGTGCAATATTGATAATGGAATCAAATTTAGAAAATTTTGGTAAGATGATTTTTTTCTAGTTAAATTATTCTTCTTCTTAGACCGTCGTCTTATAAAGGTCAGCAATTCAACTGGCAATAATGGTACAAAATTTGCACCCGGAATATTTCTGTGGAGGTCCGTTGAACCCATTAACATTGATCTGTCGGCCAAAAATTCTATTTTCTTCCCAAGGATCTTTTGCTCCTTAATTTTCCTTGAATGACAAATCGGGAGATACAGTAACACTCTCCTCTCATGACGTCCTCTTTTTATAAAGGTCGGCAATTCAACTGGCAAGAAAAGTGCAAAATTTGCACCCCGGAATATTTCTGAAGAGGTTCGTCCAACAATATTGATATTGATCTGTCGGTCAAAAGTTCTATCTTTCCTCCCAAGGATCTTTTGTTCCCTACAAATCGGGAGGTACAGTAACACTCTCCCCTCATGACGTCTCCTTTGTTTTAGGTTTGATTTCTTTGATGGCTGCCATAAGTTTTATGTTCTAATTCATCTTTTGACCACCTTCTCATTAGTTTTGTTTATACAGGTTATACGTAGGATATTACGATAGACGGATATAATTTCAAATCCGTTGATGTGATTTTCCCAGAATGTTTTGACGATCTAGTGGTGAAACTTTAAGATAAGAATATTTATAAACCACTTAGATGAAATGTAAATGTATTTGAAATAAAAATTTGATCTAAGTTGATTTTAAAAAATAAATTAAAACATTAAAAAAGAAAACAAATGTTACAACTCGAAAACAATATTATAGAAATTGAGAAATTTCAGTTTTGTTTGCTAACTAAAAGTAACCGTCAAACTGACCATCATATAAATAACAATTTTTTAATTCAAAATCCTTTAGAAAAATATATACACCGTTTTTTTTCACTATTTGTTTACGTTAATATACATAGAAATATAAACTTTTAGTATTATGCTGTAAAACATTATAAGTATACTATGAAACTCAACGGTAACATTTTTCTATTTTACATTTTTTCATTCGTAATTTACATTTTTTGCAAAGTTTGAAAAGGATTTAGAAAACTCTAGGGAAAATTTGTTTGTATACGAAACAATTTATGTTGATTTTACTTTGAAAGTTAAAAATATAAACTTTGGCTAAGCTTTTGATTTAAAAAGAGCTGAAAAAGTTTGTAATTTCATAATTTTTTTACAAACAAAACAAATCATGCTCCACGTGGTGCTATTGATCAACGTTAAAAAGAAACCATTTGTGAAATTAAGGAAAATATTCTTCCAACCGGGATTTTGTTATTATGAAAATTTCAATGCAAAATTTATTGCTGGGGAGATTTACGTGAATAATTTGGAAACTGAATATTTTTCACAGGGTATTTTAAGTACTTTAGAATTTTAAGTTATTATAATTTTCTGAAAATTTACATAAAGGGATTAAAAAATGTTTAAGTGCAATGAGAATATTAAGTAAATTGATTTCTCAAAACATGGAAAAATTCATAACGTTTTCATGCAAACCGTTTCACAGAATTTACCTTTTAATATTAATGTTTATTTATTTTGGTGGTAATGCTTAAAAACCGTTATATGTTAAACACTTTAAAACTTCTAGAAGTTCTTCCAGAACTTCTAGAACTTTTACGTTTTTCCTAATCTCAGTTTTTTGTTGTTGTAATGAGTTATTTTTAGTCAAGTGTAATATAATATGGCACATCGAATGACATTAATTTTCTCAATAAAATACTCCACTTTGCTGATTTAAGTTTTATTGAAGTGTTTACCAAATAAAAGAACACTTTAAACTTGAAGTGAATTGTAAACGTAAGATAAATGGAGTTACAATCCACAAAAAACGACATTAGTCAAGTTTTTGCAATTTAAACGCAATTTTGAGATCATTGAACTTCCTATAGTTCAAAAGTATCGATTACAAGGGTTTGTTCCAGGAATGGGAGGATGTTCAATTCAAAATGATCTCAAAAGCAAAATTAAAAATAAATGTGAAATAAATGATTTTTTTTATTATTAATTTTAACACATTTTCCGGAAATCATTGTTTCAAACTCTTTAATGAAGCAAATTAATCACCAATGAATTTTTTCACCGGTTATCGTAAAGTATTTACGGTTCTGTGATTGTCAATATTTGTTTTTCATTACTCAACTGATTGCAATCTGTTAATTGATAAAAAATAAATTTTAATTGTTACGTCTCTTTTTTATTTGTCATTTTTAGAAATAAATAATTTTCCATACTATATTTTAAGTTAAATCACAAGAAAAGTGTCGGAAAAAGATCAATTTTTTTTTTGAATTTTTTTCTAAAATGTACTCAAACAACAATTTCTAATTATCAATTTGGTAAAACCGATTGGTAATTTGAGGGATTCAACATTAAATTATTAGTGGATGATGTTGAAAGATTGAAAGAAAATTAGGAAAAACAATAAATTAGTTTGTCCGATAATTGTTTATTAATTTATTGGGACTTTGGATAATTTATCGGAAGTTATTTTATGTGATTACCATCCTCAAGATAAAAAAGACAGGGCTCCTCGATTACATCATAGGACATATATGACAATATGAACAACTACAACTCCTAATAAATACAATGACGAAAATTCCCTCATTCATTAACCACTTAATAAAGATTTATACACTAATATTTATATATTAAGCTTAACAGAGATTATTCATAAGATTAATTCTTTAAAAGATTTGAACAACAAAAAGCACTACTAAAAGCATCATTATTTCGAAGAATTTAAAATAAAAGTTCAGCAGTGTAAAATTTTGTAAAAGAACTTGAAGAACTTGGGGGCTTTCTCCCTGTTCTTGTTTCGCTTTTCAAGTAAAATTGTATCATGTAAATAGAATAAATTTTCCTTCTTATCTTTTTTTCAATTATATCCATCCATATATCAGTTGATTTCCTTTAATGTCAGCTGCTTAATATCAAAGTGATGTAAGTCATAATTTTGAATTTGAATTTTCCGCTTAACGAAACGATTCCTTGGGTAATAAACTGTTTATTGGAAAAGTAACGTAAGTCAAAGCTCCATTATTATAACAGCGTTATAACGTAATAACATCTACGAATTCATCGCAATAATTTGAATGACACCACTTTGACTTTAAGTGGCTCTTGAATCAAATTTACCATATTGCTAACCAAAATTCACATATTATGGTAACAGAAGGCAGACAGTGCCTCAAAAAATGGCAAAAATAAACCGACTTGTTTCTATAGTGGGAATTTTTTCAATTATAACTACTATAAGTACTATAATTATATCAATCAGTTGAATTCCTTAAATGTGAGCCCTTTATAACCAAAGTGGTGTTAGTTCTAATTTTCAATTTTCCGCTTTTATTAGCTGAAACGATTCTTTGTGTAATTAACTATTTATTGGAAGAGTGAAGTAAGTTAAAGCTTCATTATAATAATATCGTTATAACGCTATAACTCTCCGAACTGATCGTAATAATATGATTTACACCATTTTGGCTTAAAAAGATATTAAAATTGTATCATATTTACCATATTGCTAACCAAAATTATTCACATATTATGTAATCAGAAGGTAGACAAGTGTCTCATAAAAATGGCAAAAATAAACGAACTTTTTTCTCTAGTGGAAATACCTATATCATTGATCAATAGGTGATCAATTGATTACATATCACCAAAAAAAGAATCTAACATAGAAAATTGGAACTAAAACCCAAGAATAAACTGATTAAATGGTCCATGTAGTGTATTATTACAGGAATTGGAAAACTGGACTTTAAGGAAACAAAAAATGAAGTGTTTAGAGAGATTTGAATATGGTGTTGGAAAACGTGGAGAGGAAAAGGATTCATATTGATGACGTAGAATAAACTGGAAAACCATAAGAAAAATGGATGGAGATGAATTGAAATCCTGGATAAACGATGTTGGGAAGGAATAGAATTCAACAAAATCGGAAACAAAACCTACTGTCAGATAAAAAGGATGTTTGTAATTCATATTAAGACTACCATGTCTTTCAGATTTAAGAACAATAAGTCTTAAATTGCGTATTTTTCTTACTATTAAATTTTCTCTAAACTATAAATTCTTAGTCTTCTTCTGATGCTTCTTCAACGCTGAAGATTGGCGATCATATTGACTACTTTAAATTTAGATATCGCAGCGCGGAAAAACTATTTCGTGATTTTTCTAAGCCACCCATGATAGTAGCCCAGCTAGAATGCCCTTCTTATTTTCAGTGCTTGTATCCCTTTAATCCAACCTTAAATGATGAGCTGTAAAAGGTGGTATTTTTTAATACTTAAAATATAGCCGAAAATAACTTTCTTTTCTCAGCGGAAATCATAAGAGTTTCTTTGATATTTAGTCTTCATTGCGCGCACTATCCCTCAAAGCTATCTTCCGGATTTGAGGATATATTTGCTTTTAAAAATCGTCAATTTTGTTCTCAAGTCTAAGGAAAGGGATCCATTCTTCTGTTTTGTACTAGAAAATAAGGAACACATAGAGTTTTCCCATTTTTAATCTCAGTCTCAGGGATAAGTTCAGTCGCCAAAAAATTGTTCAATCTTTGAGAATATTCCTCTGGTTTGCTCAATTCCGCTACGTATTTTGCTCCATACTTCACTTTTAATTTGAAGTATTCTATTCTATCTTTTTCCCCTTCATTTAGGTTTGAACTTGCCGAGGTTTTATTTAATACCGGTTAATTTCATTCCGTGGCTATAACAAAGGTCGATAACTTTATTAAAAAGTACTTGAAATTTTTCCGCAGTAAATGCAAACTCTTAATACGTTTTAACAAATAAAAATAAACAATTTTTTTTTGAAATATCAGTTGCTTACTTTATTTTATTTCAAATATTAACACACAATTGTAAGTTGTAAAAAGTGGAAAAACGAAATCAAAATCAAACACCCAGAATCCAGATCCATTACGTTAGGGAAATGTTTAATTAACTCGTATATTTACTTGCACAACGTTGTTCCAGATATTTTATTTTTTATCAAAAAAAGTTTATTTTTCTTTCACTTAACGTAATTCATTTAGCAAATAAATAAAACACATATGCTTGCTATTGTCAGATCGCTTATTTTTAGAGAGTTTGTTTGCAGCGATGAAGAAAATAAATAGTAAAGATGACACTTCAAGTGGTATATGTTTATTTTATGAACTTTGCTTGAAATTTATCATGTAAATATTATTTTAACTGACAACAAAGTTAACACAATATATTTATAAATTATAAAAAAAATCAATTAATTAAAAAAAGGCTTACAAACTATCTACGAAAGGTTGTTTCGTTATTTAATAACAAGTTAACGCTGGTGTAAAAACTAATTTAAATTAGAATCAACTATTTCTACTTAAAAGTTGTTCGAGGAGTAAAATACGATTAAACTTTTCAAAATGGAATAAGGTAAACACGTAACAAGACTATGGTTCAACGCGAAAATTATCGGAAATAAAGAGCTTTGAGATAAAGCTGCGTCAAGCTTCTATTCTATTCTAGCGAGAAATTTACGGCGAGAATAAATAACCTTTCATATATAAGTGTAAAACAATTCAATTTCGAAAGTCATAACTTTTATCATCTTAACGACATTGGAAACTTTAAATTCGATTACATTAGACATTCATCGTCATCTTTTATGAATGAGGTTTGAGATTTATTCGTGTGTATACCTACAAGATGAAATTTCTGAATAGGCAAATGCAAACAATTTTGCTTTGTTGTGAACTAAATTCCAACTTTTGTAAACAGATTTGCGAAAAATTCACTGTAGTTATTGTTTCGGATAACTTCCCATGTTGAAAATGTAAGTTCTAAGTTTCTTTGATTTTTAAATTGGAACTGCAAGCCGGAATTCTGTTTAAGTTCTATTTCAGTCTAGTACAAGAACTTCTTCCTCTTTAAAGTTATTTATTACTTTATTACTTCGTAATTACAGATTAAAGATTATTACTCTATTTACTCCACCCCGTAAAAATTGTGTTGTCAACTTGCCAAACTATGTCCTATAACTCTTTTGCCAAGATGCTATCCTTATGACAACACTTCTTTTCCCTATTATTTCCTCCTATACTATTCTATGTGCTAAAGAATATTCTTCTGGGTATCTCATAACATTGTCAAGGTACTCAAGTGACCGACGTTTAAGAATCTTGGACAGGCATTAACTGCGAATTTTCTATGATTTTCAAATTCTGATTTAAGATTTGAACCTTTAGATCTTTAAGACGCAATCAAAGTTAGAATTTTTTCCTATATAAAATTTTCAAGTTCTGAATACAGCCTTTGAAGACCTCATTGCTACTATTAAAAACAATAAATAATAACATTAAGTATAATACATTGATTAAATGGAAATAACTTAAATTATTTCTAAATATATAATTGGGTTTGTGAATTTTTTTTTTTTTGTGAAAAATGGAAAGATCATATATAAGTTTTATAGCAAAACTATTTTTTATTTTTTTATTTTCGCAATAATTTAAAAGTTATTTCAAAATAAAAATTAATTTTTGAATTTTTTGAATCTAGTACCGAAAACACGCCGACAGCTCCCGAACAAACACGAGCGCGTGTGACGTCCTAATGTTAGTTGTCAATGATTGCAGTTGATACAGAAATAATAAGTACAGTGTTTTGATTGATTTAATTCTGTTGTGATAGTTAAATATTGAAATTTATATTGAGCATGTCGAACCTTAAAAGTTACTGTTCTTGTTTTGTACCATTATGAACGAATACTACAAAAACAACTCCTAACGAAATGTTTTTAAATGTTCCCCAAGATGGCAAACGTCGAAATAAATGGTTTCAAGCAGTGCAGGAATATTATCAGACTTTGCCTTTATAAATCATTTATCACACATAGCTAATTGGAATCAACTAACGACTCGTTTTTTAGCAATAAATATTCAATATTATTGTCTAGTCACGTGTAATAGCTGTAAACGCTGTATTGTTATTAAATAGCTATAACATTATTACGTCACAACTATGGTGACCATTCATGGCGCGTTTATAGTCACGTGATTTTTTTTTAAATTTTATCAATTTTTAATCGTTTATAATTAATTGAAAAAAAAAATTTTTTAAGTTTTTTGTATTAAATATCAATATTATTAATAATAAAGTTTTAAAATACATGAAAAAAATCAATAATTTTTTTTTTTCAAATTCCCAATTTACTTAGAATTTATACCAATATCGCAATTCGTCCAATTAGATTCTAGTAGAGTTAGGAGCTTGTAGGCTTAAAACAGAAGTCATAATTTATAAATTCACTGTAAAATTTCAGATTTGATAAATTAACGCATAATAAACCAAAAAAAGAATTCTGAAATTTCCAAGAGAGCATAAATTAACTAGAAAGCATCAAAACAAGAAAATTTAAGACCAAATTAGAACTTCAACGTACTTAAAATTATAACACTAGAATTCTTTATTTACTCTACTGAATTTCTTTAAAAGATAAGAACTTTGAGGCTTCCAATAGAAAATGAGAACTTATTTGTGTCATGCAAATTTTTGATATAAAATGACTATAAAGTTTTTTTTTTAAAAGCTTTATAAAAGAAAAGAAAAATAGAAAACGAGATCCAAATAATATTACATTGTAAGAATAACAAGTATTTGAGTCAATCCTAATTCTTTTAATGATTTCTTTTGAGCTTATGGATTTCTTTGATTTTTTTTAATAGACAAATTTCATTTTTAATATACCTAAAAATAAATTCATACACTTACTATCCAAACAATGATTACTTATATACGAAGTTCTAGTCGTTAAAAATGTTGAAAAAGGTCATTATTTATGAGTAAAGTATTCGCTTTTTCTTTTTTTTTGGGTTATAAATTTTGACAATAAAAAACGAAAACATGAAAATTACATTTTTATACTATAACGATTACTTTTACTATCCGGTTCATATATTTTATTGAAAGTTGCTTTATTGTTATACTGTTAATGAAAAACTATTTAATAATGTAGTTAATAGAATTTTGTGGTTTGGATTAAGATAAGGTAAACTATAGATTACAGAATGATTATCACCAGAACCAAGTCAAATATTATTATCTACATTGACAATTTGTAAAAGAAAATGAATTAAGCTTAACTGTTAAATAATACTGAAATAAAATTCTCTAATAATTTATCGTTTTTCTTAGAGCACTGTTTACTAATCTTTGTGCATCTTTAAAAGCCCTTTATAGTATTGAAACACTGAGAAAATCTATGTCAAAAAAAAAAATGCAAAAAATGATAGTTTTTAACTTGGACCTTTTGTAGTAGAAAGATTAGCTGGCAAGGACGTATTTATATTTGTCATTATCCGATCCAGAACTAATTAATTGCATCGTTGCTAGTCGTATGCAACGTCTTTTCCAAAACTATAAATGGAAAATTTTCCAGTACTATATTCATATAGTATCTTCTTATACTTGCTATCTTGAGAATTCGTCGGACTAGCGGATTTTATTAATTGTTGTGAATATTACCTTTTGCACCACAAGGCTTTATCAAAAATTAAAAAAAAAAAACATAATGATCCCTAATCTTCAACTATAAAGATAGCAGAAAAAAAAATTATTTAAGAGATGATTATGATCTTTCCGAAGAGCTTCATTGTTATCCTCGAATGCAGTTAAAAGTATTTACTAAGTTCATTGAATTATTTCCAGGAGAAGCTTATGCCAAATTTTATCGACTAAAAGTTTTATTAAATAAATATAAATCCATTATAAATTTTCTGATCAATAGTGAATACTAATCATTAACTATAAGCTCCCCATTATCATTATAAAACCAGTGTATACGTATTTCAAACTAATATAGTATTTAAAATAGAGTACAGAAAAGTCATAAGTGCATATAAGATACAATTATAGTTTCGCTAAATGATTTATAAAGGAATGAATTTTTCATTAAAAATCTTGCCTAGAATATTTAACTTTTAAAAAATGAAGCAAATGTATTATTATATACTTAAATTATGAGTTATTTGTTTCGAAAGTATTTGGAGCTCATTTTTAAACTAATTTATTATTACAGGCTTAACAATGAGAATATAAAATACTTTTATAATCAAAAGATTTAAATTTAATCTTAACATTTGAAAATTTGACATATATAACCCAATTTATAAGTACAATAATTACAACATGAGCTGTTCTTAAAATTGACTTAGGCCACTTTCAAAATGAATGAATTTTTGAAAAACTTAATGAAAAAAAAAGCATTTAAACCCAATAATATTGTAAAGCAAGAGTTAAAATTGTTCAATGCTTAATCGTTATATCAATTGATTCAAAACATTAAAGTTTTCAATACTTTAAAAATACTTTAATAGTTATTTTCGATACATATGCGTAAAGTGAGGTTTTCTAGTAGGATGAAATTGATGCATGAGCTGAAGGGACTGATGACCCCACGAGATCAAGTTGTGTATGATCAGTCCCTTTAGCAAGTGTCTCAATTTCGTCTTACTAGGTACCTCACTTTAAGCATAAGTATCGAACAAAATTTTTTGTAACGACTGCTTCTAATGTTCAACAGAAAGAGATTGAGAAATTAATTATTTTTATTTATATATGAAAAAATACAACTCTATAATATGAATAATTTATAGAAAATTTATGAATAAAAACAATATTTTAGTTTAAACTAGTCTAAATAATTACCTATATTAATTATTTCTTATCAAAGTTTATTTAGGTATCAATTTATTTTATTTTTGCGCACTGTTATTTTCTTTCGCGCACTGTTATTTTCTTTCGCGCACGGTTTTTCTACTTTCGCGCACGCTTGCCACCACGATGAGAAAACGGCTCCTTACCCCCGCCACACAACTCACGAAAGTTTAACTTTAGAAGCAGTCGTTACAAAAATTGACATTTTCCGTATCGATCACTTATTTTTCATTGGAAATGTCTAAGGAAATAGTTTTCTCCTACACTCCAGATCTTTGACACTTTACCTGTTACGGTATTGATTTTTTCTTCGATTTTCTAACACTTCTTCTTCTTCCGTATCATTAAGAAATTATTATAGTTTGAGACAGCGTTTTTATGTCCACAGAAAAAAGAAATAATATTAATACTGTATAGTATTATGACCCACCAAATGCTCAATTTGTTTACCAAAGAAAAAAAATGATATTATTCTTTTTTCATAATTTTTCTAAACGTTATTGGCTTTTAAATGAATATTTTTTACCATTTTTTCCTTGGATGGCGTAAATCAATAATTAGAAAATTTCACACTGCCATATATAAAGAAAATTATGTATATATTTTTTAAAATTATAATTGTGAGGAATTTTCATTTAAATAGTCCCTATTGAATATCAAAATAAATAAAAAATGTTAATTAAAATATTTTTTTGTTAAAATTTTTTCATAAAACAGATATTTGATCGCATTTATTTTTCGAAGTCTTAGTTTTTATAACATTTCCAATATTCGCGATCCTGAAAATATTCTTTGTGTATACGCAAGTATGAATTGTCTAGGAAACTGTCTATTAAAATCTGCCTTTCTTTATATTATAAAAAAAAAACGGAAATATTATTTTATAAAAGCTTGTTTTGTCCCAGAGATTTATCCAATTTTCTTTGTACGAGTAACACTGAAAAGAAAAATCCTTTTTATAATCTTGAAGAAAAATGTCTGTCAGAATCCTATGAAAAACTTAATTTCTTTAAAACGTATTTATAAAGCAGAAATGAAATTGTTCTACGATATTTATTTAATCTTTGTATGTTTTCTGCTTGAAAAGCTCAATAATTACAAGAAAAGTTACAGAAATAATTCTATTATTTCATACAGCAAACGTTTTGTTAAAAGGGGGAAAAAAGCTTACGTCTAGGATTGTGTGGAATTTCTTAGTCTAAAAATCTTTTATTTATATTTTTGTTCTTTATCGTTTTATACGTACGGAATTTTTCTCGTTGGAAAATATATTGAGTTCGAAAACGATGTACTTATATTTTTTCATAAATTGTTTAGTACCGTTTTCATCCTCTTGTAAAAATTCTTGGAAGTAATTGAGTTTTTCTCATTTCCCTTTTCTCGTTTTTTGCTGAGTTCGAATTGATAATGAAAAAAACAACTTTAACGTGAATGCATTTATTTCGTTTTAATCGAAAGGAAAATGACAATATTGAATATGTTCAATGTGAATTAAAAAGGAACAGAAAACGTAATCTTACTTCGGGGTAGTTTTCTCTGTAATTTATAGAAAGCTCATTTTGGTCTCCATGAAATATCGCCCAGGCCTTGGAAAGCTCTTTTCATTTGTTGACCATCGGCCCATTGAGCATTCAAGTATTCATCATCTTCATTTTCCTCCAATTTCTTCCACTCCTGTTGTTTCTTATGCGCCAGTAACATCAATTCCTTCCGACTCTCTTCACTCAGGACCGGCTCACGTCCCGGTGGGCCTTCACCTTTTTTCACCAGTTTCACAATCGCTTTACACTTATTATTACGGCCAATATATTCACCGATTTTCTTCCCCTGGTCCATTTCTTTACCACAAAACCAAAGCTGAGCAATGGTTGGATCAATTACTTCAAGTGATGCTTGTGTTCCGGAAAGGTCCTCAATGTTTTCGAATTCCATTCGAATGATGTCATGCGGGGGTAGTTTCATTGGATAAACAATCATACAAGCGCCTTTCAAAATATTCAATGCATTTTGAATGATCTTTTGAGTCATTGGCACTTGTTGAAGAACTAATTTATCTGAAATTAGTTCTTTGGCTTCAGCGATGGTCTTCTTCAGCAACTCTTGCATGTTCGGTTTTGGAGCACGACCATTTCTTCGTCCGTAGACATCTTTGTTGAAATCGTATCCTCCACTTGGCATACATCTCTCACCCCAATCATCCCTCAACTTCAATTCCTCAATTTGTTCGTCGGTCAATCCCATCATTTCCGGGGGCAACATCGTTCCATGTGCAGCCAAGTACTCTATTTCAGAGCAAATTCGTTCCACTTTTAAACGACCGTTATAAATTAGCGTAACTGCTGCAATCACATCTCGCACTAGTGCATCTAATTCAGTTTCGAATAAAAATGCACTTTTGTCACCTCGTTTAATGTGGATAACGACCATTTTCGCAGGAAAATATTAGTTTAATTAAAAACTTGACAGATTTGTTTCGTTGTATTGTTTGATCAATTACATTGGAAACCATTGCTGGGATACCGTTACCCCTAACAACGCTATTGGATGGGGGATTTAAATTTAATTCGTCAAGCAAATAAGCTCTTTCTGTTTTGTTGACACGTTTGAAAACTATTTCCTGGTTACATTGTGAAACTTTTTGGTAAATAATTTATACCCATTTTAACTTCGGAAAATCTATTAAAAATTTAACAATCCACTTTTCACATTTTCCAGTGATATACCCAACTATTTGAATTCATTTTTAAATCTTTAATTCTAATAAATATAAATTAAACCCAAGTTATGTTTCTTGACGTGTTATGATGTGTTATACGAAAACTGTATCCAATCCTAGTCACCAATTATGCTTTTAGGATAGATGATGTTAAATATCATAATATATTTTTGTAATTATTATGCTTGTTGTGGGTGTTTACGACAAAGTTGGGAATTAAAATTTTATTAAATATATCAAAAAGATGTTGCATATTTACTTTCATCTTAATTATAACAGATTTAATTAAAGAATTGAACATTGTAAGTGCATGCTTATGTATCTGGTGAAATAAATACATAAATTTCAACATTGTGAGAATTGCAAAATCAACACCATAAGAGTTCAATTCCTACACAAAGTATTTAACATTAGTCAACAAATAGAATACATATAAATTCAAATACCGAAAGGTACGATTTTAACATGAGCTTATTAATGAAAAATATATGCTTAAGTAAAAAGTGTCATTTATGGGTTAAAATTGGGGTTGTTTACGAGGAATCGTAACTCAATTAAGCCTGCTAATGGGCAAGAAACCAAAATAGCCACTTTTAAATTAGGAAGTAGCAGAAATGAATCTCTTGACTAGCAAATTTTCGAATGTCATAAAACTTATAGGTTTTTACAAACCCTAGAGTCTTGAAATAAGCTGAAACTTACAACCCTATTTAAATGACTAAACTATAATATGTATTTCTAGTTTTCAACGACAGTTGTAAAAGGTTGACTTAAAAATATTGGCAATTTTTTCATCGGTTTGAAGAGTAAGCCGAACAATTTTCTACCACAAAAAATATTTTTCTAAATAGCTTTTTGACATTTAAACATAATACAGCTGAATATTCAATGATCCAGTGAATATATCTTTTCTTTAAAACCAATTTTCCGACCTTCGGAGCAAATTCGGGTTCTTCCTGTAGTAATTTAAAAAAAACTTTTCGACTTGACTATGGTATCCATTTTGTTATAGAAATTCTCAAATAAAATAAAAAAAAAACAATTTTTCATTGAACAAAATTTAAAAAAAAATTAATCAAATTATGACGAAAGTAAAGAAAGCAAAAAATTTCGGAACTTTTGTCCAGATACCTGTTCTTCTTTAATTTTCAGATTTTCCTGAGCACGGAAAACCCAGAAAAGCGGTAGTTTTTTCATTGATTTTGTAGAGAAAATTGCTTAATTTTAATGTAATATATAATCATTAATATTGGGATAGGTATGTACTTGAATATGTGTTGTGAAGGATTTGCTTTTATCCGCACGAAAGTGGTATATTACTAATTACTCCCTTTTACAATCATGTCAATATTGACTTTCCAATTGATCTTCACACATGTGTTAAATTTGGTAGTTATTAATATAAGTGTTTAATATTCAAATTTCACAGATGTGAAACCGAATTAATGATTTTCTGGTATGATTGAGTAAGAAATTGAGCATGTCAGTTTTAATGATATTTTAGGTACTTATTTTTTTAGCAATTTTTAAAGGTTTCTAATTCAAATATCGAACAAATAAAATATATTCAAATAATAATATTTGTTTTTCATTAAATAAATTAAAAAAAAAAAAAATATTTTAACATATTTGATGGCGACGGAAATCGCAAAAATCCAAGAACCAGTACCAAAAGAACTCAATCGAAAGAAGCGGTATTTAAGTTTGTATTTTTATACTATTTTTATGCATTGATTTATTTTTCAAACTTTGGGATTGGGAAAGCCATTTTCTATTAGTGAAGTTTTAATTGGTCTTATTTTAAAAGTTTCAATTAGGGAAGTTTTTTAAATATGCCTTAAACATAAATGGCTTGATTGAATCTGGTAGTTCAAAATGGAAAACAGTAAGGGCTAACAGGATAGATTCAAAGTCCATCGAACTCAATTCGTCCATTAGAAGCGACTCGACACCAAATGCATGGGTAAAAAGTGATAAAGAAAAAGCTGGTCTATAATTATAATTTGTAAACCACTAATCAGAGGTATTTATTCCAAATCATAATGCAATAGATCAGGAGATATTAGACTTTATCAATGCAACAGAATCAACTTCTATGAATCTTCTATTTTTCACTTCCAAAGACATCAAAAATGAAAAACAAAAATTAAACATAAAAAAACACCTGGAATAATAAGCAAATAAGTGCCAAAATTTTAAAAGAGCTTCCACACTGAACAATTCTAAAGATTCTTCTCTTATTTAATGTTATAATGAGACTTAAACGTTAAGCCAATTCACAAAAATGCCGAAGTAATAATTGATCAAAAGCCAGGCATGGATTCAAATCTCATATTATCTTATTGCTCTATTACTCCTCGTTAACTCTAAATTTCTTGAAAGACTTCTGCAAATAATTCTATCTTCCTTGACAGATATCCCTAACTATCAGTTTGGATTTAAACATGACCATTCTACAATCCAGATATGTCATACAATGGGTGGTCAATACAATAAATGAAGTTATGGAACATTGGTCTTCTTAGACATTAGTCAACCGTTTGACAAAGTATGACATGACGATTTATTATATAAAATAAGGAAAAGCGTACCCCTATGTACTATGAACTTCTGAAATTCTATCTGAAATATTGGGAATTGAGGACTATAGTAAAAGAGGAACCATCAAATACAAATGAGAGCAGGTGTCTCGCAAAGAAGTAAACTGGGCCCCATTCTATATCTTTTGTATATCGCCAAATTACCAACTACTGGTGCTACTAAAATAGAAATATTTGCAGATGATACAATCATAATAGCTAAAAATAAGAATTCCAGAATTTCAGAAACCAATCTACAACATCATCTCAACTTTATATAAACCTGGACAACAAAGTGGAGAATTAAATTTAATGAAACAAAAACTACTCTTGTTAGCTTCACCCTTAGAATAGGTAGCTGTCCAACAATTTAAAAGCAAGATTATTCTAAAATTAGAATCAGTGAAATATCTTAGACTTCATCAGGACAAGAGACTAATCGGGAGAATCCACATTGCAAAGAAAAGATCCCAAATCCTACCAAACTTCAAATGATATTGTATTGGCTCATCAGTAAAGAATCATAACTGCCAATAGAAAACATAATCCTTTTATACAAAGCTGTTATAATTCCATTATGGTTCTGTTATAGCTGTTATAAGTTCCATTGGAACTTTGGACTAGAGCCAGTAAATTTTCTATCACGATACTTCAGAAATCTTAATTTTAAATTATACGAGGAATTGCAGACGCATCGGTATGTAACAAATGAATTCCTTCTCTGGAACTCAAAATAAAGGCCATTCAGAGTATTATTGGGCCAAAAAGTTAGACTCTATTTGAGAGATTGGATAACTACATCAACCCAATAATTCATTCCCTACTGAATTAAAAAGGATAAAAGCGGCTCAAAAGGATAACTCCAGATAAATTAATAGATGAGCCAATAGCAGATAAGGATATGTAGAAGAAGATTTCTTTCAGAGGTCCTTCTTCAAACCATTTTATCGCAAGCAAATTGACTCATAATTGCAAGAAGTAACTGATAAATAGATAAAAAAATTCAATGATTTTTTTTCTTCTTTTGGTATAAAATTTAATTTATTCCATTTGTGGAGTAATGAAATTATTTTAAAGTAACATTTTTCGTTTAGATTTTCCATAATGAATATTTTCTATTTACAGTGTTGATGAAAAAACTTTCGATGGAAATTCAAACACACTTATGCAATGGACTTAAATAAACAGATATAATTGAATTTGCACTATATTAAAATCAATCTGTATTTTTTTAATTAATCAAATCACAGAATCGATATGCATACTTCATCAATTTTTTGCTTGGTATCTATGCAGTAGGTAAATGTAAATATATACACTTTGCTACTAGGAATAGTGGAACAAATTCACATATTAAATAGCACGAAAATGTTTATCAGTTATATAGTTTTGCGATTTAGAAGAAAATTTTATAGTTAGAGTATAGCGTTGGATAAGAAGCAAATTTATTTTAATATACTATCAAAAGTTTTCCTTAGTTATTTGTACTTTAATGTTATAAACTCATATACAATTTTGACACCATTATGATGTGATTTAGAGTGGTGTAAAGTTTTATGATCCTTTTTTTTTGTAGAAATTAATCATACAATTGTGAAAGATTTGTCGCTATCAATTTAGGACAAAACAACAATTCACATTGTTAATTAAATAATAATATAATTAATGACAAAATCATAAACGGAAAATCACGAGTTTTGATGTTTTAATGCATAATTTACTTATCCCTAGATTGGTTTTTATATCCCACGTTTTAATTTGATCTACAATAGTGTATAATCAGTATTCTGTTTCTGGCAAATTTGTTAAGAAGCTTTGTTATGGATTTCAGCCAAAAAATTGCTTGATAAAATAGAGACTTTAAATAATTAAATTTTATAAGTTGGTTAAATTCTAATAAGTAAAATGATTTATAAAAGATAATTATAAACCAGGTTTGTCATAAAAATAAAAAGCAACACCTAGTTATATGAAAAAGGCAAAAAATCGATACTTTTATTGGCAAAAAAAAAATAATAATCGTAAAGCTGGCTTATTCCGTTTTAAAATTTAAAATTGAAATTTTTATTGCCATTCAATTTTACAGTCTATGTTTTTTTTTTTTAAATGAATCAAGTCATAGAATTTTGTCATTTTTACGACGTGAACAAAAGAACAAAAAAATGTAATAGAAAAAAGTAATTTGCGTCCATGTATTCAATAAAACCGTTATATATTGAATGTGAATTGTAAAATGGATCAACTATGAAAAAGCTCTTGTACTTTAACATAAAGTTTTCGCCTTGATTTCTACGAAAGCCAACTAATAAAACAAAGTTTTCCAGTTGAACATTCCATTGAATTTTATAAAGACTTTAAAATGAAGAGAATAGTTTTTTTTTTTTAGAGAACTAGTACAAACAAATGAAAATTTACTACTAAAACAATGTTAGACGTTGTAACGTAAAGCTCAAGCTTTTATTACAGAATGGAATTCAGGTAATCAAAGTCATGACTTACGAATAAAGACTTCTTGAACAAATGTTAAGTTTTTGAGTAAACTAGAGACTACTTCTTTAGAAAATTTATTATTTATTTTTAAAAAATGCTAAAGAAAATGTTTGGTAAAATTAAATTTTGCTTCTTAATGCTAGAAAAAAATCAATAAAAAAGATTCTTATTTATCTTAAGTAGGGTGTCCGTTATTTCCCAAACTGATTTTTTTAGAGCGATCGTCCCTTGAATTTTTAGTTTAAGATATAAAAAAAATTATCCAATACAATTAAGCTTTTAATTTCTTGATTAAACCGTGCCGGAATCAAGTTACTTTTACCATTTAAATAACATGGGATTATTTGACTTTTTTCTTTTAATTTTTTTCTCAGAAACAAAGGAATGAAAAGATTTAAGGTTAAATTATTCTGACGTAAAATTTAACGCTCTACAAAAAATGTTTCTTATAAATTTTCGATTAAATCACTCAATTAAAAGTTATTCAACACTCAACTTGTGCCTTGTATAAAACTTGCAATATTTTCAACTTTTTGCTCATTTTTACTTTTTTTAACTATAAAATCATTGGAAGAGAAGATAAAAATTATTATCATTAGAGCGCCAGTGATTATTTGTGTAAATTTTATGGCTTGAACTGAAAGTTAAACAAAAAAAATCATTTTTTGATAATTAAAACAAGTGACATAAGATCCGAATTCGCTATAGTCGTGAAATTCAATTTATCCAGGATAAATTTTCGTACTTTAATCAATATTTTGTACCTACGAAATGAATTTCATACTAATCAATGAGACTACCAACAAAAGTTCAATTAAAATTCGAATTTTTACCATTTCACCTGACGCCATATATGAGAAATTTCTTAGAACTTGAAGTCAACAAATTAAATGTTGAATAAATTACAAAATACAAATTAAACAAATTAATTCAAGTTAAATATTGAATAACTTTTAATGGAGTGATTTAAGCGAAAATTCATATGAAACCTTTTTTGTAGAGCGTTAAATTTTACGTCAGAATAATGTAATTTTAAATCTTTATATCTATTTGTTTCTCAGGAAAAAAATTAGAAGTAAAAAGTCAAATAATCCCATGTTATTTAACTGGTAAAAGTAACATGATTTCGGCACGGTTTAATCAAGAAATTTAGAGCTTAATTGTATTGGATATTTTTTTTATATTTTAAACTAAAAATTCAGGGGGCGATCGCTGAAAAAAAATCAATTTGGGAAATAACGGACACCCTAATGTTAAGGGATATTTATTTGTGGATTAATTTATTCAATTAACCGAAAAAAAAAGTTTTGTTTTGTCAGAATAGAATTCAAAGGGTCTAAAGCTTTAAATATAGTAAACCAGCCTTGGAAAAAAAAATTAAAGATACTTAAAAGATATATAGATTCTTAAAAAATATATTTTAATTCAATATAATCAAAATTATTTGCTCCGGGTTAATCTGAATTTCCACATAAATATAATCAAAAAAAAGAAATATTTCAGTTATTCAAATATTCAAGTATAATGTTTTTCCAAGATTTATTTAAAAATATTTCAAGAAAGTATTAATCCATTACTATCATTAAGCTTTATATATGTTCAGCGACAAAAGGGATAAGAAATGCTCTTATATCTGATAACAGTACACCCACTCCAATGTAAGAGATAATTAGCCAATGAGATTGCAAGATTTAAACATATTCACTTGTTTTGATTATTGAAATTTTGAAAATTTAAGAATACCACTCCCATATTCAATGCCAATACGTATACGAATACCTAAACGCAACTTTGGAATGTATGGTTCACCGACGTCATTCGGGGTCTTAAAATTATGTTTGTTATATTAAAAAAAATACACTTCATTTAAAATAAAGGTAAAGGATATAATAAATTGAGAAAATGACTACAATTAAGAGTAAAAATGGCAAAAGTGAGTTATAAATTAGTCAAACAAAAATTCTTTAATTCAAGTAAAATATTTTCCTGATTGAAATATTTTTTAAAAAATGGTCGGAAAAACAGTATAGAATGATTATTTATGTATTTGAAACTTGTTTATCGTTAAAATATTTTTCTGGGACAAATTTTAACTAAATAATAGCGAAATAGCTTAAAATAGTAACAAAATCAATCAACTATGACACTTTAAAGCGTAAGCTTTTTCTTCAATTTCCGTTTTTCTCATGATTTTCCCCAATCCATCTAACTAATTTCTTCTAGACCTTCCTTAATTCCTATGTCTATGAGGCTTACATTTCCGTATCTTCCATGAGATTTTGGTGTTTGTCATCTTTTGAAGCACCTGTACCAATATTATTGTTTTCAATTAATTTTGTTGACGATGGATTAAGTCAATCCATCCAATTCTACTGAAAGACTGAAGAAATATATAAAATCAAGTTTAAATATTACATTTACCTTAACAATTGCTAAGTTTCTAAGGAAAAAAAATATTGTAATTGCATTTTCGACAAATAACATCACGAAAATGATTAAATCATGGGAAATCAACTAAATCAAAAAAGAAAAAAAAACAGAACTTATAAAATTAATTGTGCTTAATGTGAAAAAGTCTATGTTGGCCTAACTAGTAGAAGATCTTTTGGAACTAGATACAAGGAGCATTCACCCCCAAAAAACTTAATTTAACTTCAAATTTTTAAATTTCAATTGGAAATTTCAACTTCAAATTTAAACAATCTTCAAATTTGATAAGGCATCTTAACGACTAAAGTAACCCTTTATAGTTCCAAGAAACGATCATATATGAACTTACAAACAGGGTCTAACCAATATCCTTAACGACCAATTACTAACAACTTAAAAAATTAATTGATAAAGTAAAAATACCACCTGATGATGGCAACTAGCCGTGTTGAAATGTGTTGTAAAAAATTAATTGTGTTAAACGACTTAAATAATGATTTATTAATTAAATAAAAGCAATTATTTTTTTTTTCGAAAACCAATTGAGATAGAACTGAAATTTTCTGGATTGTAGTGTATGATGAGGAGTTTGATTTATCGATTTTAAATTGATTCTTAAAATTTCACGGATAAAAAATTTTTTTGTAAGAGTAATAGAGGTGTTAAAAGAGGAATGACTAGGAACTGCGTATAAAAATTCGGTTACAAACTCATAATTTCCGATTTTGAATCCGGAACTTGTAAAAATTGGGCATCATATTGTAGATGACAAACATCCTAACCCCTGGTGCAATTTGCCGTTTGATATGGAAATCATACCATAAATGCAATCAAAAGTCTGTTAACAGTAATTTTTTTAAACTTATTTGAGGTATTTAAAGCTTCGATTCTGTAGTCTTATGAAATTGAAAAAAAAATGGAAACAAATATTTAAATATGCCAAGAAAGATACATTTTCCAATAATCATTTTAAAATAGATATAAAATTTCTAAAACTTGAAACAACACAAAAGTCAATACTGTTGCCGATTTTTAATAAAATATAAGAATAGAAAATTGGTATTTTCTTAATTAATGATATCTATTATTATTAATTAATTATATCTTTGTTTTTTTTTTTTTTTTTTTTTTGTTAAAGAACAGTTTTTTGCAGTTTACCAAAGTTGATAATTGTTTTACCGGAAATTGTCTTTTGATTTGTACCTCCCATTTTTGCAACTTAAGTGTCATTAGTGATATTTTAGATTGGTGAAATGGTTAAATATAGAGGAAGTATATTTTGGACTTTATAAATTTGTACATTAATTAACTTTTCTAAAAGCAAATAAAATTTATATTTTTTAACTCCTTTACCGTGGGTTTAATTGAGTTTTACCTTTTTTATTTCTTAACACTTTTTACTTAAATTTAACACCTATTTACTTAAAATAATGAAGCCACCTTAGAATATTCAAAAGTTTCAACAATGAGATTGAGGAGAGACGGAAGACATTTCAGAACATTTTCCGTGAGATTCTAATGTAGAGTGTACAGAGATAGAAATTATTCGAATCTACGAAAAGTGCCTGGAACAGTCTGAAACATTCCAGAACGTGACAAATAGTTATATAAATAAAGCGATCGACCGTCGCCAGAACAGTTTCGAATCTGTTAACAGTTACGATTAGTTCAGGTTACAAAGTTTGAAATAAACTCCAACAATCGTTAAAATAAGTAATGAAGTATGTAATAATAAACGTGACTGTATTAAAATAAATGGTGTTAGTTTTATATGTCCTTTAATAAATCCTAACGAATTCGTAAAAATAAAAATTAACCGCATAAGCGTAACAATAATGGCAACATTTTTTTAATCCTCTAAATTATCTACCATAAAACAAAGTTCTATTTCTTTAGTAGTAAGTCTTTTGGTATCCCTTTTTCCCCTAATAGTTATCGTTTTTTCAGAAGAAGACTTGGTTTTTAAGATTAATAAATTGTTTCTGATTTTTTTATTGCAAGTTATTTGTTTTTTAATGTTAGTTTCGTTAAGCATATGTTTTTAGTTTTTGAATTAATAATGCAACGAAATTGCTTGAATATTTAATTTGCATTCAATGCATTGATGTAGTCAATTACTATTGCATTCCTTGTTAAATAAAAGATTTTCTGTTTCAGAATGCAGTTCAACTAGATGAGGAATTTGGCACATTGAGGGTGGATGATCAATGCTATGGGCACTGTGGTTTGTCTACCCGCGCTTAATGTTAGTCGAATTTGTTCCGAAGCCACTGATTGCTTTTCGTCGGTCGGGAAAAATTTTCACACGAGTGAAAGCTTTCACGAACCATGTATGGTCATTTTTATTTCACATATATATTTTTTTGTTATTTTTCCCTGAAAATCCAAATGGTAATTAAAGCTTTATTTTTCGTTTCATCATTTAGGTTCAAGTACTTGCAAATATAAAAGTAGTGCGAGAATCCACGAATGTGATAGTTCATATAAGTTAAGTGCGTCATCGCGGAATTGTGTGATTTCAACAAATTATAGTGCTTTGGATGAGTCGTCACCGAGCTTATCGCCGACGAGCTTCACCGAAGCGAATCCTGAATATTTATCGAAGATAGAAGGTAGGAATGTAAATGTTGGAAAAGTGCACATGAATTTTCCGAGTGAACCACTTTCATTTGAATACGCACAATTCGATTCGATATCTTTGCCGATGAATGTGTAAAATGTACGTTTCGGCCATTATAACGTCATCCATCGCTCTGTTAATTAACTTCTTGTTTAATTAGCTCCGTTATCAAACTCAACAGCTGTTTGACCGTTTGGTCTATTTCACCGGATAATGTCTCCATTTATTATTTCCTGTTAACGCTGCCGATAATGTTCATTATGAAAATAAATTCGGCTATCATTAATTATTCTTGATTCAAGTTTAAAAATAGCGTCGTCTAACGTTTCAGACATTTTACTAAGAGAACCATGAAAAAGTGTCATTAGAGCAAATTTTTAAAGCTCAAACGTTTTACACTCCTGCTTGTATTAAAAAAAATGCTGTCTATTCATTTTCCTTTTTTTCCGATCTGTGCAAATGAAGGATGGTTAGGAAAAGTTCATTTTAAAACCAGGGTTGACTGATGACAAAAATCATTGGAAAGGAATACATTTTCCAATGTTTTCAATCCTAGTAAATATGTATTATCGTAGTTTTATGGTTCTAAATAGTTTATGCCGTCAAGTTAAAACCATCTTATTGTTATTTTTCTAATAAAAAATTTTTATTTACGTATGAAGCTTAAATTCATTGCACTAATCTGCCATATTAGAAATAAGTTAATAAAGAAAGTTCAGAATATGAATGTTCAGCTGGAGGAGTTGATTGTAATCATTCAATTGATGAAGGATACTGTATAGAGTATAAAGCTAAACGATTAGTGATAAAACTTTCTCAAATAATAAATAGAAAAAAATATTACTCATTTAGGCACTCACCGTCAAGTTAAAACCAAAAATAGCAATCAAAATAAGATTTTTTCGCTGGCTTTGAACAGTTATACTGTGTATACAATATATAGAATATATTGCGGTCCAATTTATGTAGTATAATTTAATATAATAATATAAGGTATAGTCACCAAATTTCGTCCCCGTGGGTATCTTTTTTTCTAAATAACACCACCTAGTTTTTATAATTTGGATTTAAAGTCAGTTAAGTCAGACAATCATTTCAAATTTTTAGCGGTGAAATGTTGGGTCTGTGTCAAGATATTTAATAAAAAACTTGTCAAGGTAAGTTTTTGATTGAAATACTATTGATAACCTTATCGTCCCCGAAACGATATAGAGATTACTTCGTTTTTCGGCAGTTGTATTTTTTCAACAATCATTTTTTCAATAAAATATTTAGTGTGGACGAAACAGGGATCAGCATCATGATAAAATGGGAGAAAAGTGGATAGGGTGCACAAAATGTTTCCAATGGATGCATGAGGACTGTGTTGAAAATCCAGGGTCTAACTTTATCTATTCAATTTGCTTAGAGAATTAAAATTACTTAAAGTTTAAACTATAGGTACATCAATGATTAATAAGTCTGATTAGATATTGTTATTATTATGATTATACTAATAATTATATAATGTTAAAAATATAGTTTATGTCTATGTAAGTCCTGATTATTGTGATCTCAATATCGTCCCCGGGACGTAATTAGGTGCCCAAAAAATTATTTTCAGAATGTATACTTTTTTGTAAAATATATTTTTGTATAAATAATAAAGAATTTAATAGATTTTTTTTTATTTAAAATAATAAAGAAATGTTATAACTAAACTTTGACGTTATATTGATTACTTTAATCGCAACATTTTTTTCAAAATTTTTATTTTTCAAAAAGGGGACGTCATTTGGTGACTCTACCTTATAAAAAACATACCATAAACATAAATTTGAACAGAAGTTCAAACAAAAATATTCGTGACGTATTGCTCAGATATGTATTTCAATTGCCAAGCAATCTTCCTCAGTGGTCATCAAGTTGTTTGGATCACTCCGTAACTGCTTTGTGAATCATCAATGTAGATCATATTATTACTAAGTTGCAAACAATAACTTTACTTAATTAAAAAAATCGGTTTTTTAATCAGGAAATTGTAATAGATGACATAAGATCTGAATTCCTTATAGTCGTGAAATTCAATTTATCCAGGATAAATTTTTATACTTCAATCAATATTTTGTACCTACCTACGAAGTGAATTTCATACTAATTAATGAGACTATCGACAAAAGTAAAATTAAAATTCGAATTTTTACCATTTCACCTGACGCCATCTATGAGAAATTTCTTAAAACTTCTAGTCAACATAGACACAAGCTAAATGTTGAATAACTTTTAATAGAGTGATTTAACCGAAAATTCGTAAGAGACCTTTTTTGTAGAGTGTTAAATTTTACGTCAGAATAATTTAATCTTAAATCTTTTCATTCATTTGTTTCTGAGAAAAAAAAAATTAAAAGTAAAAAGTCAAATAATCCCATGTTATTTAAATGGTAAAAGTAACATGATTCCGGCACGGTTTAATCAAGAAATTAAGAGCTTGATTGTATTGGATAATTTTTTTTTAAATCTTAAACTAAAAATTCAGGGGGCGATCGCTGTAAAAAAATCAATTTGGGAAATAGCGGACACCCTAAATTGGTACCTTCATTGATAAGCCTCTACTGATTAATATAAAGTTTCAAATTGATACGTAAAATTGTTTTCGATTTAAAATATTCAAGAATTTTCCGCGTTTATAAACTTGAGGTGGAAACAGAAATGAGATTTAACTAATGCTTTTAAAAGACAATCCCTTCTTCATTGCTTGGTAGAAGTAGTCGTTATATTTCATTCAAATTATATTTATTTTCAATTGAAATTTAAATAACGTTTAGGTATTTGCTCTGCCGAACAAAATTGAAGTGCCAAATGTAGGTCATATTATTACTAAGTTTTTAGATTGCAAACAATTATTTTACTTAATTAAAAAAAAACGTTTTTTTAATCAGGAAATTGTAATAGAAACAAAATGGTAAGGCTTTCGTTAACTTTCTCCATTGTTTTAAAATGTGATTAATATGCAAGTATAAAATGCAAATACTAACAAATGTCGGTTAGTGGGTACAACCAACCCTCATGTGTGCGTTCACGTTTCCAATTAGAGACTACTTGCTGTTTGATCACAATTTTAACATCAAATAAACTACGAAGGAAAAATAATTAACGCCAAAGTATTTAAGTTGATTAATTAGAGGTGTGATGGATCATATAACAGCATGTAGGTGAGCTTATTTCGTGAGCATCATTCAAATAAATTATTATTTTCAGAAAGGTTGACGAGGCTTTTACACTCTTTACACGAACTGGGTCAATTTGCTTGTATTTTTAGAATTTAAATGACGTTACTCATTGTAAGAAAAACGTAGGAAAATATTAAAGTTACGTAATTTATTATTTGTGTACTAAATTTTCATTGAACGTTAAAAACAAAATGCAGAAAAATGTAAAATGCAATATTCGAAATAATAATTTTCTATATGAATTTTTTTCGATGGAATTTCATAACGTTATAAACATAGAATTGCTCACTACTCATTTTATTTAATGGTGAACTTTTATTTACAGGACTTCATATAGCTGAATTATTAATTGAGTTTTTAAACTAATATGAGCGTATTTGTGCTAACAAAATTCACATCAATATTAAAGCTCTTGATTCAAGTACATTTTCGAATGTTTGGGGTAATATTTTTTACATGATTAATTTAAAAAACTAATAATTACATCAATATTTCGAATGTACAGTTATTAAACTTATAAGTTAAATGAATATTTGCTTCTAATGGAAGTAGAACTTGTCAAAAACACTAAAATTACTCAAACGAATTCATTGGATGGTTGGCTTAATTCCAATCATTAAAAAGTAGAAGCTTTTACCACACATATGGAAAAGATCTTTAAGCCAAACGATGTTATGAATTTGACCCTTGTTTCATCTTCTTAAGCATAAAATAAAAGTGTGTTTTCACGCCTAAAATTTAAACTATCTTCATTGCTCAAAAAGGACAATAATTACCAAATTAATAAGGCTCCAGGATCCGATTTACTGTTTGGCAAAATAATTAAAGACCTACCAATGAAAGGCTTACTGTTTTTTTTTTTTTAATTTAAGCACTACCAAGTTGTCAAATATTTAAATCAGGTAATAATTTTGATTAAATTTTTACAAAACTTCTTATGAATTTACGTATAATTTCAACAAAACTTATTAATTTAAATTAAGTTTTCCAAAAATTGATGTAACTTAAAGCTTTTTTCAAACTATCACTTCTAAATCTACAAAAATATCGATTGTATCATCATAATCGATTTCCTGAACTAATTAAGGTTCAAAAGATAATAATGCCTCGAATTTATAGTTTATCTTGGCCATATTTATACAAAAAATGTATTTTTCTGATCAATTTATCGCTGGGATTTAGCGCAGAACAATGTAAATATTAGGGTACACATCTCGAAAAGTCTGTGAATATGTTCCAAATATTTTGTGCGGAGTTAATATTTTTTGTAGTTTGTAAAGAATCTTTAAGTGGATAATGTAAGTGACTCATACATTTATTCATTAAAACCTTTTTTTAAATCGTTAGCACACTAGATTGTTATAGATAGTTACGACGTATTTCGACTTCCAGAATTCGTATAGAACTTTAAATGTTCTGTTAAAATTTAGTAAGAAGTTTTATGGTTCCTAAAGAATTAAGTTTATAGTTATCTCCAATTCATTTTGAATATCCCCAAATTGGCATTTGTCTTATTGCCATTGATTCAACAATTGAAAAAAATGATGAGATAAATTGATAATAAGGACAAAAAAAAAATTATACATATAAAAAATTCATACTTTCATACCAAAACTAGCAGTTGGTGTCCTTAGAATCGTGCCCCCCCTGTAAGCCGTACGAGCCGTAATTCCGCCACTATTTATCCATCCATTTAAGGATTTACACCTGGAACCAAACAATTATCATTTGTATTGTTCTTGGAAATTAATCAAAAAAATAGCATTATGGAATTAATTTCTTAATAATAAAGATAAATATTATTATTTTATTTTAGTTAAACACATAAGTAATAGACAAATCGAAACATCATTTTGAAATCATCTGTAAAGCAAAACATAAAATAATATCAGGTAAAAAAGCATCAAAAATTTACACTTTACTCCATCAAAAATCGATTCTACCAAAATGTTTCCTCTTTCTATGTTAATATTTCCGAAAGAAATAAATTTTTTCATGTTTTTCAGTTTTACGACAATCAAATAAAAACATTTTGCTCCCATTTATTATACTACAAAAATATGTCGAGATTCAGAAAAAAATATAAATAGCTAAGAGAATTTGATCCCTTTTCGGTTTTAATATGGTAACTAGCTGAACCCGCCCGACGTTGTCCTGCCAGTCTAAATTATAATGATTGTAAATAAATAACGTGGGTTTTAAAATATGTTCTTGGAACATTAAAAACCCACCCTTTAGCAACTCGCAACGTTCCTTGGTATACCTTTTATAACTTACCTTCAAGATATACATTTTTCAATTAAATTTTGAGAAAATTTGCTATATCTCAAAAAATCACTACACAAGTAATGAAGTATTGACAGATTATAGCTACTGTATTGACCACAGAAAATGCTATTTTTTGCGGTCGCAGGTATGTTACTGACCTAAGAAATAGATAAATATATTCACTGATAATTATAATAATAATTTATAATTTTATAATTTCATTTAACAAACTTCGAAAATGAAAATATGAATGGTTAACTCGAGACTTTCCAATATGGTTTATTTGTATTGTATAGTTGAAATTCAGATGTTTTCATAATAAGTTGATATATAGTTACACAATAGTTATACTTGATTATGAAGGAACTGAGTTTCGTGCAAATGTACAAATTTTAATTTTGTGGTAGTGTTGTACATTGCAGGAGAGTATAGTTTTGGAAAAAAGGTTCATTCGGGAATCGAGATGTGAGATAGGATTCCAACTAATATTAAAAAATCTAGACCCTTAACTTCTGCTATTTTGACGCGAGTATTTTGATAACTTTCGACTGTTTTAAGTCATAATTAAAACCGAATTTTTTGAAATTGACGATTTTTTTTTTATGTATAGATGTTGATTCATTTATGGATTATTTGGTTCACGGTAGGTATTCCTACCGCAGGTTTACGCAATAGACCATACTATTTTTTGATATTATAAATATTTTTTGAAAATTAAATGATCATTTCATACAAATATTTTATTCTAATTAACAGTTTATTAAATGTGTCTTTTTAAAGTTGACAAAATAGTGTTTTTAAGTAGGATTATGTTTTCGTAAAAGAAATAGGAAAAATAAAAATTTTCATATACCACTACAAATAGCCAATCTTTTTTTTTTTTTTTTTTTTTTTCTCGTTTTTGTGTATTTGCAATCTGTCCCTGGACAATGAGCAAATCTGGTCTACGTCCGCGCTCTATATTGACTCTTTATTGAGTCAAAATCAAGCTCCTTGAACTTACTCCCTGTGAGGCAATTCCAGAAACGTGTAGCGCTTCAGTCTATTGTTCTCTCCGCTGTTGTCAAGTAGGCTGATCGCCAGATGATTGGCGTGGTCTTCCAGTCTTTTTTGATATTTTTGGCTGAATCTGGCGATCTCTTCTCTCACGGTGGTCACCTTCAGGTCTTTATGTATGTCGTGGTTAGTGATATACCATGGAGCGTTCGTAATGAGTCTGAGTGTCTTAGACTGAAAGCGCTGTAGGATATCCACATTGGAGTTGCTAGTTGTTCCCCACAGTTCGATGCCGTAGGTCCAGACTGGCTTTAGAATTACTTTGTATATCAGTAGTTTATTGTCCAGGGACAATTGCGACCTCCAACCAATCAGCCACTGCAGTTGACGGCTTTTGGCTTTAAGCTGATCTCTTTTGGCAGCTATATGTCTCCGCCACGTAAGTCTTCTGTCCAAGTGCATTCCGAGATACTTGACTTCTGTCGCCTGCGGCACCTGAAGGTTGTTGAGATATACCGGTGGACAGGTATCTCGCCGCGTAGTGAATGTCACATGAACAGATTTGGCTTCATTGACTTTTATTTGCCATTTATTAAGCCATGGTTCCAAATCGTTGAGGTCCCTTTGTAATTTTTCGGTCGCAACCTGTGGGCATTGATCTGTCGCCATGATCGCTGTATCGTCCGCGTACGTTGCAATTACCAAATTGTCAGTGATAGGTAAATCTGCCGTATAAATTAAGTACAGTGTGGGTCCCAGTATGCTACCTTGTGGCACCCCAGCACCGACCGGGTGGAGTCCCGATTGATCTTCGTTGTAGCTGACAAAGAATTTTCTATCCTCCAAGTAGGACTGGAGGACGCGGTAGAGCGGGTAAGGTACCACCTTTTTTAACTTATACAGCAGCCCCAGATGCCACACCTTGTCGAAGGCCTGTGTGATGTCCAGAAAAACTGCGGAACAGTAAGCCTTATCGTTTAGCGTCCTCATGATTGTAGATGCTACTCTGTGAACTTGTTCGGTGGTGGAGTGTTCCTTGCGGAATCCGAACTGGTGGTTTGGAATGAGACTCTGTTCATCGATACAGGGTTGCAGTTTTTTTAAAAATAGCCTTTCGAACAATTTCGACAGTGTGGGTAGCAAGCTGATTGGTCTATATGCCTTCGCGTCGTTTTCGGGCTTTCCTGGCTTGTGGATCATGATTATCTTTGCAATCTTCCAGTATGATGGGAAATAACCTCTGATAATGATGGCATTGAAGATGGAGGCAAGCAGCATGATTGCATTGGAAGGGAGTTCTTTCAACATTCGACCAGTTACTCTCTCGTATCCCGGAGCCTTTTTTGGGTTTACCTTTTCATGTATGCAAGAAGCCTCTTCTTCAGGTGTAATATAGAAAGAAGATAGTTCTGCTCCATTACTTGGTTGATCATTTGCTGTTTCTTCAGCGGTGAGCTCATGTTGGTCATCGAAGGGTTGGAAAACTGTCGCCAAGTGAGTAGCAAACGTTTCGGCTTTTTCTCTATCAGTTCTGGCCCATTCTCCACTTTGCTGTCTGATTGGTGGGACTGATTTCTGGGGCCTCTTGATTTTTTTTGTAGTTTTCCAGAGAGAGTAGTCTGTGGCTGAAGTGGCCGTTAAGTTATTGAGGAAGTATTGCATTGATTCTTCCTTCAGTTCTCTTAGGACCGTTTTCAATCTGGCTGTCGCTCTGTTGAGGGTTGTTTTGTCTCGCGGGAAATAGCCAATCTAAAAAGAAAATATGATCTACACCTACGTTACGCAGACGAAATCGAGGGGATCAGCTAGTATCTTATATACATGACTGATATTCTGATTAATAGAGAAATACTAATATCTAACATCCGCATTAGCGGACAACAATGCAATTATAGCGACGACAAAAATACCAGAGGAAGCTCCAGATTTTAGTAGATGAACTAACCCTATAGAATGGGAAATGCTAGAATATTAAAATATTAAAAATCAATGTTAATAAATCCGCCCTCATTGCATTCATAACCCGTAAAAGCATTTTCCCCCTGTACTGATGAACAGCGTAGAACTTCCAAAAATTTGACGTAGTGAAATACCTGGGCATGCGCTTGGATAAATGGTTTACATGGGCAGTACATATGAAAAAGACTACAAAAATTCTAAATTAAATTGAGGAAAGTGTATTGCCAGATGAGGAAATCATCCTTAAATAGTCGCCGGAAAAGAAGATTTTATGTATATAGCAAATCTAAAAAGAAATTTAATCAACACCTACGTTACGCAGATGAAGTCGCGGGCATCAGCTTATTATTGGAAATAAGTTATTATACTAATATATTTCTTCTGTACAACCTAAAGGTCATTATTTTAACTTTAGTAATAATATGTGATTTAGTAACAATTTAAAATTTCGTATTTTCTGTGGAAAAGCACAAGATTTTTTTTGAAAATCAAAAAGTTCTGCTGATTTCATTGAATGTAAAATTTCCTAAGGCAATATTATGAATCGAAATTTGAAGGTATTTTATTCATTATCTTAAGTGAACTATTAGCGCTTATCATGTGCACGAGGATTATTATTATAAACCATATCAATTATACATATTGTATGTAAAAGCAAACCCCAATTGAAATTTAACTCTTCTTCCGAGTAGATTATATGTATGTATTAAAATTTTCATGAATTCATTCACTTAATATTCCTATTCGTAAATCAAATTAAACTATTATGATAATTATTTATTAATAAATCATGAAATTGATTCGTAATGGAGATCAACGTCAAATGTACTTTAATTTATGTACCCAAAATATTTCATTTCCCGAAAATGACATATTTGTTACCTACCTGCCAAGTTAAGCTTTATGCCAGCAGATTTAGTGTTATTAACTGCAGAATTAGTCTGTTTGTGGATTAGAAATCACATTAATTTCATAATTTCGATGAGGGCTTAAGAGGATTGGAACAAATCAAATTATGATGTGTGCTCGTGAAATAACGCAAATATTTGGGAGAAGTAAACTTTTATTAATTAATACGTTATTTTAATAACAGTATTTTCCTTTGATGTTTACCTATGTTAATATGGATTATTGATTATAAATTAAATCGTAATGAAATGTTTCGTTCGCATTGTGTCTGCTTTTATATAAATATTGTGGAGACAACTTCGAAATCATAAAATTGCAATCAAGCTTTTATCAATTTACTATAATTATAATATAAAATTTGTTCTGATCAAATCGATAGTTATTAAAACTTGCTCAGTAATGATTTGCAAAGACAAAAAAAACAGTCAATAATCCATATAATAAACTGCGATTTTTCCATTAAAAATAAATTATAAATAAAATTTACCACTAACTTAGTATCTTTGATTATTATAAATATATTATCTACTCTAATATTATAAAGAGGAAAGATTTGATTGTTTGCATTGAATAGGCTCTGAAATTACTTGACCGATTTGAAATTTTTTTTCACTGTTGGGAAGCTACACTATCTCCGTTGAACATAGGCTATAACAAATTGTCACTTTATTAAATATGTCTTTTTAAAGTTGACAAAATAGTGTTTTTTAGTTATGATTAGGTTTTTCGGAAAAGAAATAAGAGAAATAACAATTTGCATATACCACTACAAAAAGCAAATCTGAAAATAAATTATAATTTATCCCTACATTACGCAGACGAAGTCGCAGGGATCAGCTATATTGTATTACAAACGAAAAATTCAAGTTTATGCTGAACTGGTGATTTGAAATAACATAGTAAAGACTTGAAGGCCAAAATGAGGGAATGACAGATATAAATATAACGTTTAAGTAATCTGAACTGGTTTGAGGCATTTATTATTTGTTGTCAATTTTAAATACATTAACACCTTTTTCCGATTCCATAAATTACACTTTTGAATCTGAATTTTTCTCATTACCATATTATTTATTATCGCAAGTTGGGAACAGGTAAAATTCTTTTCAATTTCACACCTGTTTGGAATTTATTCGATTTTGCTCACATTAATGGTCATTATGGAGCTAAGTTAAAAACATTGTACTTTAATATTTGTCTACCTGAATTCTGCCGTATGATTGAAGAACAGGTTAATCGATTTCGATAATATTATGTTTTCAGGTACATGCTAGTGTTTCCCCCCAAAAAAAGTATAATGAAGGTCACAGACAAGTCTAATTTAAATAGTTGTACCAATATTTTATTCTGATTTCACTTATGGTTCCAATTTAAAGACAGCTTTACTGATTTGATAGAACCTTTGTAATCAAGTACAACTAATTTTTCTTCGGAAGAAAAGGTTGCCTTTTTACGTTTAATTATAAATACTAAAAGTATTATAGCATTCAGAAGAAGGCCGATTAAAATACATAAATGGACAACCATTAATTGGATTCTTTAATTAAAAATCTATGTTCTTTTTTAAGGTATCGAAAAATCAGCATACATGAAATCAGGGGTGGCCTATACAAATTATATTGCTGGCCACTTCGGAAATGCATCCTACCTCCGCGGGCTACCATTAAAGTTATATCTCAAATTCTCCATACTAAATTTAGATACACTGTAATCATTTTAATATTTTGGTTTTCACCAATTTGGTCATTATAAAAGGAATACATTTTATGAAAGCCTGATGCATATCGTGGGTCAAAAAATTGTCAAAGGTGCCTTTTGTGGTCCGCGGGTTAGCTACTTTTGACAACCTCTGATTTAAATAAACAATGAATAATTTATCTTTTGTCTACATTTATAAAATTGTGGTGTTGGTTTATGTAGATTTCAAAAACTCAAAAAAATTATCGTTGATTTAGCTCAAATTTTGTCATGATATACAATGCGCTTCAAAGATTGTTTTTATCTTTTTCTTGTGTCGAAAATTTACCTGCGATCACAAGAAAAAAATTTTCAACGGCCAATACAATAGCCATTAACTGTCAATACTGCATAGCTATGATGGTGCAGTGATTGTTAAAGATAGAGCAAATTTTCTCTAAACGTAATTGATAAACTTATATTTTGAAAGTAAATTATAATTGGTACAGTGAGGGATACTGCGGGTTGATACAGGCGGTGATTCTAATAATTCATAAGCTTTTTTTTTGCTAAATTCAATTTATTTATTTATAACCATAGGCTGGCAAGATAACGTCTGCCAGGATCAGCTAGTTTATAAATCAATCAGTTATTAACTGCTATTATTAGCCTAGTGAAATTTTTTTTCTTATAAATGAGCTTTTTAATTGAATATACAAAAAACCGTAAAAAAGTGTCGATTTTCTTAAACATTTTTCCGATCCAAGACCGAAACTGTTGAAAAATCAATCAAAAGATGGCAAATTTTTAATAATTTAATTATCGATTTGATGTTTGTATAACTTGAACTCTCTCAAAATGTAGAAATTAGCAAAGAAGATGGTTTTCTTATATTAAATTTACAATATTGCAAAAGTATTTTGTATTTTCTTTCTTAATATTCAAAAGAGACTAAGTACGTACTTATTTTGCTCTTTACTTTTCCTTTAAACATCATCGTAAATGTTTTAAGGCGTTGTCACAAATTGTATTTAGGAAGACATATTCGTTCAAAGAAATTCCATTTGAACACGAATTTATGACTTTCATAATCGACTTATTATAGTCAATAAATTGAACTTTGAATGATGATCGACTATATTATGCACCTACGTAAATACATTTTCCCATTTTATTCGTTGGTCTGGAAAATAACATGTAATACGATAATAAGTTTTATATATGATTTGTAGTTGAAATAATGAAGGTGGAAAATGCTCTTATATCTACTTTATACTTTTTATATTTATTTTTAAATTATTATTAAACGAAAATAGTAAAACTTAAGATATATATTTTATTTTGATGATTAAATAAAAATTGCCAGTCTTAACATTAAATCAAATTACTTTTTTGTGTTCTTATCAAATTTTATCCTTTGCAAATAATTTCATTTTGTGAACACATACATATTGAAGTTGACTGACTTTCAATTAAAAAATGAATTGATTTAAAACTTATGAAAATAAATTGAAGATAAAATGTTTTCCACGCATTAATATCAATTTAAACGTCAAAATAAAAGCTTACGACAAAAACTATCAGTCCATCAACCTTTAAACTGTAAGAACACATTTGACACATATAATGTAAAAAATGAGCTTTTTCTTTTAAGACATTAAATGATATGGTTAATTTAAAAAAAATATGACATCATAATCACTGAAAATTATTAATATTGTCATATAATACTAAAAGTATGATTTATCACCTTAAATTGGGTTTTTTTATTGGGTTGAATAGAAATTAGTTATGGATGAAAAATACTTGATGAATTATAAAAGAAAATTTGAGCTTTGCGTGAGTGTTATATTTGGGTATGAAAAATTATATTTTTGTTAGTAATTTATGTATTTTGAAAAAAATAAATTATTACATAAAAATTACATCAGTGAAAATTGAAGCTTTAAAAGCATTAAGCTTTTCAAAAGTTAAATGAACTAACAAACAAATAATCAGGTATAAGTTATATTTAAAAGAGAACAACTTATTTTAAAGTGAGAAAATAAAATAAGGTCACGCTCGTTAACGGTATTCCGTCTTAAAATCTTCAATCTAAAAAAAATCCCTAATTAGCTTCATTTCCATTAGAAAGGTAAATCTGAATGATAACACAATTGGCCCGAAAAAGTATAAAACCGAGATCAAACTTTTAAACCGCTTATATGTGAAAAACCCCAACTTGGTGTTGGTACTACTTGTCCTAGTTTTTAATTGCCTCAGATTCAAGAGTCTGACATTTTTATGTTCATGTTTTTATTTTTATCGCTCGGGAAACAAACACTTCATGTTGTTTCTGGAAAAAAAATATGTATAAGTAACATTGTACGTGTTTTTCACAGAATGTATTTTGTTTGGAAAATAAAAAATAATTTGTAAAAGTATAATTGTATTTTTCTTAACTCAAGATTACTAACTTTTACTCCAAATATTTATAAGAAAAGGCAAGCTTTCCTACTTCAATACAATTAGGTTTAGCCATCAAATAGGAATATAATGTATTGATTTGAGCATGTTAAAAAGAAGTTGACGCCTGTGAATATTCATAGGAAGTATTATTTTTTCCCCTTTGTTCTGGGGACTTCTCCTGAGAGGTCATCTGTACTGCGTCCTAAAAAAACTATTGCGCTCCAGTTTGGTTTCAGTTCCAATTGGCCAGGTCTGCTTCTGATATGAATTTCAGCAGTCATCTGGATCTTTATGTATGTTTCCCAGCTCATGTTCGGATGGACCAAGCGAGTTGAGACGACTTTGAATCATGACTGGGCAGTCAAATAGTACGTGGGAGGCAGTTTTATCTTCCATTTCCTGCAAGTTACTGACTGTGTTTTTCCTTATAGTTTGGAGATGTTTTCTCAAATTGCAGTGTCTTGTTAATAGGCCTACCAGTGTTTTGATGTCCTTCCTTCTTAGATTTAGAAGTTTTTTGTTATATTCTTTCAGAGGTTTCTTTATCATAACCTTTGAGAATTAGCCTCCTGCATAGTTATTCCAGGATTTTACTTGCTCATTCTGCGTCCATTCGGCTATTCGATTCAGTGTTATGCACTTTGGTAGGTCTATAGCCGGCCTGGACCAATGAATGACATTCTTGAATCCGCATTTGCCAGTGCGTCCTCCTCGTCACCTCGGATACCAAAGTGGCCCGGAACCCTAGCAAGTTTAACCATGTTGGATATCACCAACTTGGTGAGCAGTGATTTACATTCCCAGACCAGCTTAAAGCCAGTCTGGTATGATTCGATTGCTTTAATTGAGGCTTGGCTATCTGAGAAGATTCCTATCGTTTTATTGTGATATTTTCTTACGAAATATTCTTTAATATGATTGTATTATACATTCTTATAGTAAAATAACGCTTATCATAGATTAAAATAGTACTGAGATATTTAAAAATGCTGACAAAACGTACTGAACTGATGTGCAAAATTAATGAATAAAAACTCGATATACAATCCATAATTGAAATGAAAATGAGTTGAAAAACATTGAAATACTGAGGCTCATCTAAGAAGAAAAGATTCAAAGAAAAACATCAGTGGAAAAGGAACAGAATTTGTGGCTCAGAAACTAAGGCCGGTTACCCACTGAAGTAAACAAAACGTTTGCAAGGAACACAAAATATATGTAACCAAATCAATCATGTCCGTTTTGCTTTTTGAATAATAATCTAAAATTTCTGAAAGGTTTTACGTGGTTCCTTCTTTCGTATCCCTTTTAGTATTAAGATGTGATTCAAAATATCGTCTGATGAGGAGATTTCACTAATTAATTAGTGAAAATATGGCAGAAAATGAGAAAACCTTCTGCTTTGAATTTATGCCAAACAAAAAGGAAGCAAACAACGACAAGCAATGGCAAGCAAAATATTTGACCAAATAGATGCTGGGGAATGTGGAAAATCCTCTCCAATACTTCAATGCATTCCATTACTCCTTTGTCTGCCCTAAGCAAAATGTTCCTTTTAAGGATGATTGTTTGCTACAGTGTGCGATCGGCCTAAAGCTTTGGCATAGTTTCAATCAACATTCATTCATCATGACACTAAAAAATATTTCCAAAATAGTAGTTTCTAAAAGTACTTTGGTCAATTGGATCATCCACCTTCAAAGTTCACAAATGACGGATTTAGAAGAGATGGAAATCACCACATTTCGGACTTGATTTTTTTAACAATTTAAATCAATATTAGTTTTTTTTTTTGAAAGATTATTGTTGAAAAGTACAAGATTCAGAATTTATTGCAATACTGGCTTCTCAATTTATGAAGATCTAGTCTAAAAATCTAGTCATTCAATCGAAAAAAATAACAATTTGCACCGAATTTTGTTATACCGATTGCAGCTCGTGCGATAAATAAGCAACAAACTTATCACCGAGATGAGATGAATCAATGGATGGCGGGGAATAGAATGATAGTGGATTAGAAACCAGCAAACCAAAATAGAAAAGATAAACCAGCTAAACGTGCCTAGTGATCAAATAGAGGCATAGGGAGATTCCTCCACTGGGAGTGATCTCCATCACGTCAGCTCCGGTCATCAAATCGGATTATAGGACCTAGATCCTGATGGCCGATTTATATATATTTATAAAAAAAACAGCTAAACAGATAAACAGGACAGATAATCAGAAACCAGCATACTGACCAAATAATGACGTCATGAATGAAATGTCATATTTTACTAGTAGGCACTTTACTAAACTGTAATGACAAAATTAAAAATAATATTTCTCACCTCTTTAAATATCAATTTTGGTGATGCCTTCTCAAATAGCAGTGTATTGTTAATATCCCTACTAACATCCTGATATAATTTTTCCTTATGATTACCTTATGTTTTACTATGAAATTCTTTCAAAGGTTTCTTTCATTACCTTTAAGAATTTGTCCCTTTGTTTTTCCAAAAAAAATTATGCTCATATTAGGCCATTTGGCTATTTGATTTAGTGTTGGGAATATCGGCTTACCTTTAATCGGTTTTGGACCCTTAAATGCCATACTTATGTCTGCCTTTGCAAGTTCCTCTGCCTTTTCGATATGTTTCATCAGTAATTCACTTTGCTATGTATATTATAGAATTAAGAATTACTCAGTGATATTTTAGCTATGAATGAATGAAACTTGCAATGTATTCGATTTGTAAAAAATATATTTTAAACAAATTTTGTTTTTCAATTAAATAATTTGGATTATTCTTACTAGTCTCCTGATATCCTTTTTCTTTATATTTAAAGTTTAACTTTTTTTATGTTCTTTCAATGGTTTTTTTCATTATCTTTGTGAATTTGTCACCTTGGTCTTCCAAGGCTTTTTTATGCTCAATTTGAGCCATTTGATTAAGTGTTGGGAACATCGGTTTACCTTTAAATGGTTTTGGACCCTTAAATGCCATACTTAAGTTTACCTTTGCAAGTTCCTCTGCCTCTTCGATACTTTTGATCAGTAACTCACTTTGCTTGGTATATTACAGAATCAATAATTATTCCATGATATTTTAGCTACGAATGAATTAACTGGCAACATTACTCGATTTGAAAGAAATTCGTTTATTTTGTTTTTCAATTAAATATTTTGGATAAATAAAACAAATATACACTAAAATTGGGACAGGTTTTCTGATGGTTTTATGATATTACGATATTTTCTTTTATTTAGTGTTTAAGAAATGAGTACCGTGGATATTTTGGATATTTTTCGTTTTGACAATTGTGATGCAATCATAAATTACATTTGCAAAGCACTTTGATATATTGAACGGTAAATACAAGCTTTTAACTTGAGCTTATGAGTTTTAATATAACGTATTATGTAATTCAAGTTACTTTGTTTAAAAAATATTTTCTTTCAAATATTTGAAAGTTGTGATCTTCTTTTCAAAACGATTTTTATATAAGCATCGCATACTTATGTTTTGCTTTAAAGCAATGAAATTAGATTCGTCCCACTTCTATTCCTCGTCAAGTAGTACAGCAAAAATTTATTGGGAAATAAATATCGAACAATATTTAAAGAAAATGTTGAATAACTTTTTTGATAAGAACTCTTGATTCAAGACTATATACTGAATATTTACGTCGAACTTTGTAGTGCTACGAAGCACTCAAACATTCTTCAATTTTTCATATCAAGTTTTATTTGGACTACACATCCATGAACATGTACTTTTGTTTGAAGAACTTTAGAAAAGTTTTTCATTTATTCCAAAACTTCCATTTGTAGATATTGACTTAATAATTACGAGTTCAAATAATGAAAATTTTCCAGAAGAAAAAAAAATCATCATGTTCTTTTCAGAACAGATAGACCATAATTTCAAATTATCAAATTTAAATTAAAATGAACAAAAAACAAGATGATAAAGTGTAGGGAGCCGTAAAAAGAAATTAGTTGGGAAACACAAACTTAATTTCCAAGGATGTTTCCTTGCGTTCAATTACGAGTTATGGAAATGTTACGGAAAATTTACAATATTTAAAATGTAGTTAGCAGAATAATGGAAGTTTTTGTAAAAGTTAATGAAAAAGATTTGAATAAAAAAGTCATTAGTTTAAATATATTGCCAATAAGAAATTATAATGCTATACAAAATTTCATTTATTTATTGAGCTGAATAATTTATTAGTTTATGTTAAAAGAAGAAATCATTTGAAAATTTGTTTCCGTTAGTAGTAAACCAGAATTTCTCTAAAACGTATTCATGAATTTAACAAATTGTTTCCTTTAATTTTAATTAAATCATTAATATCAAAAGCATTTCTAACATCCTTTATTGAACTAATATGCCCGGGGTAGTATTTTGCCCCTTAAAAACAAATTACTGTTTTACACTGCTAAAAGAGCAATAACTTGGAGCGATTGGATAATAAAATTACCTTTCACTAATAAACGGTAAATACTCTTCTTTCGAAAAATTACTGTTGATATATTTTTCCATAACAGTTAACGATAATTATTATTGAACCAAGAAAAGGTAACGGAATTCAATTTGGTTAAAAGGCAAAAATTTGCGGAAAATGTTTTAATCCAATTGGCAGCTGATGGAAGTAAGCGATTTAATTTTGAATTGATCAAATGATATGAAATTGCAATGGTACAAGAGGAAAAAAGTGCCACTGTTTTATCAAGCAGTCAATAAAAGTGCACAGACTGTAATGGAAGTTCATTTAGAAAATGAAATTGAAATTTTCGTTGGAAAGTAATGGAGAAAGATAATCATTGTTTCTCGTGCACGATTGAGGATCAATTGAAGGAAATGAAATTGAGGTTTTTTGTTTTTGTTTTAACAATATAATTAAGAAGTTCACGCTACTTTTTCCACTTAGTTTAAATAGAGTTTGTGGTTCAAGAAACTATTTGGAATTCTTGAAAGAAACAAATTGAGCTTTGTCTTTGTAGATGAATGAGCTTTTGGTAGCGAGGATTTATTAAGTTGCCAATTGAAGTCTCTTGGTCATCTTAATTTGGATTTGAAATCCATACTGTTTTAGAGAAAAGCATAGGAGGGGGGGATTTTCAGTAGCTATGAAACTATCAGTACCTTAAGGAATTAATTTTTAATATTTTATAAAAGTTTTAAATAGAACAAAAATAAAACAAGAACTGTTAAATCTCGTTATGGTTTCGTAGTTAAAATATAATTCTTATTATTTGAACCCAATTTAATCTCTCATTTACTTGAAATAAGTTTTTTGCAGACTTTTAACTGTTTATAATGTCTAAATGAAATATCAAATATATAGTTATCTAAATGATGTAATACAATTTACAAAAGTAAACTATAAAGATTAATTTGAATAAAGAAAATGTTTTTATGACTCATCGTTCCCTGTACGTATTTCGGTTGCCAAACTATCTTCCTCAGTAGTCATCAAGTAGTAATGGGCTTTTCCGAAACTGCTATTTGATGAGTAATATATTAAATACGGATCGATCTCAATAGATACGTCAAACCATCATCTTTTTGCTACGTAGCTATGGTGGTGATGGGGTGGAATATTTTCTCTATTATATTTACTCTACTTCTACTTCCTTTCATCAAATTTTTCGTGTGTAGGTTCTTCAGAAGTGAAGAACTTTAAATTGACTTTTGAGATGCTCTCAAAATTTCTAAGCTTATTTATGATTATATTTTAGAAGCTTAGCTTTTGCAAGTATATGTCCTGTTTCTATTGCATCTCCTACAAAAGATTTTTCCATTCGCGTTTATTTTAATTTGTCCGAAGTTTCTAATATGAACTCCCAATTTGCGTCAAATTTGGACAACATAGCTTTTATCACAACTAATGAAAAGAATTTCACGAAGCCATGGATCTTGTAAATTTGGAATTTTTACAGCTTTTGAAATGGTACAATTTGGAGTTTAAAATTTTGGTACAGTATCTCTTCAAGGTCACCTCAATGGCCTTAAGTTTTTTTGTTAACAGATTTTTTGCCAGAGGTAAATTAACGAGTCTGTTCACCAAAGAAAGGGTGTTTTCCATTCCCACTTAAAAAGCTTGGAATCTTCGACTTTAGCACTAAACTAGTCAATTAGCATGTTCTTCGCTGGTTGTTAAAATTTACTCAGTTTCTTGGCTTACAATTGGTTAATTGAGAACCCCATTGGTTAAATATGTTTAACTGTTTGTCATATATTGCTTGTTGAAACTGTGATAAAATATTTGGAATTTTAACGTATTTTATATTTCATTAATGGTTTTCTGAGGAAATGACCTATTTTTTTTTCAATCGTATCTATGAAACAAAATAATTTTTTTTTTTTTAAAAAAGAGTAATGGATTAGTAAAAACCAAAGTTTAAAAAAAAAGCAGTGAAAGTGAAATTTTATATTCAAAATTCAAAACTAGTAACCGTTTTATTATTGGCCCAACAGTATGGTAATCATAAAAACCATTACTCGATGTACATTTTATATAATAATAAAATATTTTTTCTTATAACATTTTATCCTAAAGTGAACAATACTATCCAAAATGAATAGAGATTTTTTTTTTAAAAATCATCTCCATGAAATTTGCCTATTTCACATTTTCTTAAGTCTTTTATTTTTATTTTTGTTTTAGTATGCATTATACATGTATTGTATGGTAACTTTAGATGTCAAGAAGTATTCGTTAGTTTGTAGCCTCGAGTAGAAACGAAGAGCACTTCAATTTGTCGGAAAAATCTGTCTTCCGAGAAAAATAAAAAAGGAAAAATGCACGAGCTGGTAACGTGGTGTGGTGGTTGGTATCTCCGGGAAAATTTGGTGATTTAAATTTACAAATCGCAATAATATTTCAACGGTAAAATTCATGCTATGCATGTGCGCCCAACTATGGAAATAATAAAACAATAACATTTGTTTTAAGGCTATAAAATCTTTGCTATATTTCCTGCTTTTAATGATATATTTTTCAGTTTGTCTTAGTTATCTCCTACAATGTATTATGTCAACTTTGAAGTATTGCTTTCGTTACGAAACGATCATTATTTTATGGAACAAATACTTTTTTACAAAACGAAATGAAACTAAGATTTATCAGCGATTAAGTTTTCCAATAGTTGGAAAAACAATATTTTTATTCAAATAAGATTTTTTTGCTGACTTTGAACAGTTATACTGTTTAAACGATGTATAAAATTTATTGTATTTAATATAATTTACAAAAATAAACTATAAATAAACGCCCAAAAAATGTTTGTTGACGTGTTACCAAATATGTATTTTCCTTGCCAAGTAATTTTCTTTTTGCAACCAGGGGCTGCTTCATGGAAGAGCCAGAAAGATTGCATGGTTACCAAAACACGTATCTAGGTAATACGTCAAAACTGCATTTGTTGAACTTTTGTTTATAATTTACTTTTGAAAATTTAACTACATACATAAAACCACAATATATTTTATATATTGTTTGAACAATTAAACAGAAAATGAATCTCTTTTTTTTGGATATTAAATACTTGATGATTTTATTTAATCTTTGTACAACGTTTCGCTACTTTTGTTGCTTCATCAGGTACTACAACAAACAGTAACAGGTTAATTATATAAATATACACAATTTATAAGTGAAAATTTAATGAATATTTATTTTTATTTGTTAATTAAATTTTTACTTAAAAATTATGTATATTTATATAACTAGCTTATTATTGTATGTTGTAATACCTGATGAAGCCACAAAAGTAGCGAAAGGTTGTACAAAGATTAAATAAAAACATCAAGTATTTAATATCCAAAAGATGAGATTCATTTACTGTTAAATTGTTCAAACAATATATAAAATATATTGTGGTCTTATTTATGTAGTTAAATTTTCAAAAGTAAACTATAAACAAAAACTCGAATAAATGCAGTTTTGACGTATTGCCTAGATACGTATTTTGGTAACCATGCAATCTTTCTGGCTCTTCCATGAAGCAGCCCCTGGTTGCAAAAAGAAAATTACTGGGCAAGGATAATACATATCTTGGTAATTAATATTATTATCAAGTATTTAATATCCAAGGAAAAAAGATTCATTTATTGTTATATTAAATTATTAAAATTATTTATTGTTATATAACTATGGATAAGAACGTGAATAGTGCTGTTTGAATAATAATAATGTTTTTTTGTAGTTTTAATTCACTACAAAAAATTGATATTATATTATTGTTATGTGTTGTAATTAAGTAATTAAGTGTCATCCTTGTTCCTTTTTACAATTTTATTTTCTGTTATCTCCTCAATAATTAATTTTCCAAAATTACCTAATTGGTACTTTCAAAGGATTAATGAGGAAGCAATAGTCCAAATAATTACTATAATGACTCTCAATTCAAATCAACTGACGTCAAATTATGCCACTTATTGAAATCAATATCTTTACAATAATTTTAATACCGTAAAAATTGAATTTCATAAAAAAAATTCTTTAAAAAAATCACTCACCAAAACATTACCATTCCAGAACTTTTTTCGTTTGTTTTGTCTACGATAAATCGTTCATTTTGTTTTTTTGTCCCTTCGAGACGATCCCATATTATCCACCCTTCTCACCCTACATTTACTATTACAATAATCGTGTATTGTCCACCACTGTTGAGTAATATACCTTTTTTTTTAAAAACTATTATCCTATATGGTTATATCAATTCGTCTTTGTCTCCCATTTTCACCAAATATTTTTCTCACCGGTCCTTTAGGCTCATACATCAACTATTGTTTGTTAAATCGTCCACCTCAATTATGGTAGTAAATTCTACCAATAAATTCAGGTGAAAATATAAAAAATATTGTTGGTATCATGTAAAATTTTCACTTTTTATAGGGTTTCCAACAAATCGAATTATGTAGCTCTTGTAAAATTAAAGTTATATTCTTATCGTTTTTAATTAATTTATTAAATTTAATAAGGGAAAATCAAATAAAATTTAATTTATTTTTAGAGGAGGACGTTTAATTTGAGTTGGGTATAAATAAAATGCTTACAATACACTCTCCACCTTTTTCCCCTTATATTTTAAATGAGGAAAATGGTAAAAATCATAATTACTTTCATCTCATTAGTATTATTGTTTAATTTCGGATTGAAAGCTTTGAATTGATTTCTTTGAAAATTTTGATGTAAAGAAATTTTAACCGAAATAATTAATTTTATTAGCCAGATTTAACAGATAGAGATCATTAGTTTGACGATGAGATTGGGATACAAATAAACGTAGAGAGTATATTTAAGCATGAGTTAATTTAATTTTCCAATTTGCCAAAGTTTTCATCAAACTGCAAGTCTCATTTCGACAACAGGAAAGGTGTCACTGATAAAGCATAAAGCTTGGACATCAAAAGTTTAAATAAGGTCATTATTTCGAGCAAATGTCCCTTTACATTTAAATTTGTAAGTCCTTTGTGAAAATTACGGCTTATCAAAATCTTATATAACCAACTAAAATTCCTCTTGGAATATTGTTTCGAATAGTCTAATCAAGGATACCGGAATTGCTGCACGTTTCTACTGTACACCCCACATTGTGGGGAGCATATGGGCTTGGAGATTTGTTTCAATGTTGTAATTTGCTCCCCGATGATTAACTCTTTCTCCGTTGGAAATAAAAAATATTTTTTTCCAACAAAAACTCAATTTAAATTTTATGCCACTTGGGAATAGACACCTGAACTAGAAATTCATAGAGTAATTGAGTTTATATTGTATGAAATATTTAAGCTGACGCAATCCAACAAAATCTCCAAGCGGTTTTCATTGGTCCACATCAAATGAAAAATTAAGTTGAATAGAACGTTGGTCTGTATGTTATAAACGCGACGATTGGGGAAATATTGTTATGTAATGTTTTGCAAACATGCATATTGCATATTAACTCAAGGGACATAAAAATAGGTCAAAATTTTGTTATACATGAAAATATGATGTGTCTATAACAGCATTAAATTAAATTTAAGAAAAACATCGATTTTCATTCCGTAAAATAAGAAATATTAACAACCTGACTTGAATAAAATAAATGCGAATAATTTTTTCCATACATATTTAATAACGGCCATTAAAATATGTTTTTGTGGTCATTTCACCCCAAATAACGTCAGCGTTTTTTTATCTTTCGTATATAGTTTGAAATCCTATTTTACGCACGTATGTTTTATCATTCTCTCATAAAAAAAACCTTTTTCCGTTTTTATGTTCGTGAAAATATTTACTTCAATTTCGTTTTGTGTATAATACTTGTTTACATTTTCATCAAGTCTTAATAAAAGGACTTTATAAACTTCAAACGCCGCAAATTCTTCTTTATTGTGTTCAATACGCCAATAAAGAAATATTTTGATCTAAATGAAAATAAATAAAAAATATAGCGTTTTAGTAAACTTAAACTTCAACTAGAACGTTTAACCTTTAGTTGGTATCAAATAATCAAAAGTTCTAAGATATATTGATAAAATTTCCAAATAAATCGACTGTTAATAATCATTCTTCAATTAAAAATTGCTTTACTAATACATGAGAAATTTGCTTGATTTTTCCGAAATTAATTGAAACCGAATATTACAACTACCTTATGGTTGCGTCCTATTAAAATTTAGCAGGAAAATTTCCGTAATTAGATTCTTTTCTGAAATTTAATCCTAAAATATCTCATTCATAGAAAGCCCTGAAATAAATATATATAGAACTTTTTGAGAAGAATTTATGAAAGTTAAAGCAACTTTATTCAATTTGAAAACTTTAAATTAAGAAATGCTTTTTTAAGTCTTCCGAAATATTGATTAATCATCCTAATTTGTAAGGAATCAAAGTTCTCTAACCTCTTTAGGATCACTTTTGAATAACTTCCTATTCATATGCTTGTGTTTCAGATTTGCAGTTTTCTTTTTATGTTTTAATAATATTTCAGGTGACTTAGAATTCTTAATTCCATTCCCAACAAAAAATTAGGGACAATTTTTTTCATCCATCGTAAAAATTGCCACAAATTAATTTTTCAACTTACAAAAATCTCTGTTAAAACTCAATTAGTTCTAAGACAGTAGTAAAGCCCAAATTATTTTCATTCTTGTGTACAAAAATACTTAAAAATAGTACAATTCAATTCTAAATTATTGCTTCTTTAAATTATTTAACTTTATTACTTGAGAACTTATTCGTTCTTCTTATGTTTTGCCAGCAAATGGAACATTATATCAAAGAAATAGTAGAATAAAAGCCACTTGTTATATTAATAAAAAAAAAGTTTATTAAACAATCAAAAAAAAATATTTAAATTGTTTTCTTATTTCAACTTGACTTCGAATAAGTTCGGAATCAAATATTACTATTTATGGAGTAGAATTCATATCTGATAAGTTTCCGTAAATTGTTATAAGTTGCAATGCGTTCTTACCATTAACTAGAGATGCATCAAATTTCATTATTAATATAATTGCATCTGCATTTTGTGTGCTTAGAGGATATGAATGCACATTGTGCATGTAATATTGAAGCATATTGTTGATTTTATTACCAAAGGTTTGTTTAGATAGATTTCAAGTTGTTAATATTTGAAAAGTTGTTAGTTTAAATTAATCATTTAGTCAATTTAATACACTAAATTATTTTAGTCTCAAAATTTTATTAGTTATTGTGTAAATGTATTTTTAGGGTTTATTTTTTTACTTATTTATTTTTTAAGATTTAATAATTTATAGTTAATCTTTGATTTTTGGTGAAAAAAAAAAATGCTACCAAAGTCTTAAAAGCTTTATGAATAGAAAAATGTTTCAACTCATTAAATAGTAATTTTCAAAAATTTCTTTTAAAATATTTTGCTGTTGATTTGTATTAAAAATGGGTTTTATAGTCATTTTATTAGAATAGTCTGTGGCAAGAAAGAAGAAAAATTTGGAAAAAGAAATTATTAGTTTGTTAAAGTATTCCATAAATATAGAAGTAAGAATTGGAACAAAAAATTGATTAGTTCATATCTCAGAAATTCGCTATTTGGCTAACGTTATATTTTGCAGTATTGGATAAAACAGTGTTAAATATTACATAGAAGTGAGTAAAGAAAAGGTCATATTGATACCAAATTGAACCAACTAAAGGATTATCGTTGCACTTTTGGTTCAAATTTATGCAGAGCTTTTAGTATTCTTTTGAAAAAAAAGTTTCTATCATTGTAAACTATCATTTTAAAATTTAGAAGAGAGATGAACAGTCGTTCGTTGGTGGATACTTTAGCTAGAGTGGAAAACTTAAAACTTAAATTGAATAGGTGTTTTCAAGGTACAAACGTTAGACTGGCATTCTATAATTTACTTAGGGTGAAAAGTGTAAATACTTCACTGAAAGACCCCTTAAGAAATGAACAACAGTATTCCGTGATTTATAAAATTCCTTGTTCCTGTGGTCTTTGCTATGTTGGACAGACGAAATAGTTCTTGGATTCAAGAATAAAACAGCATAGCAATGATTGCAGGAATAGCAATATGGCTAAGGAAAATCAAACGGTTCTAGCATCTCACCATTTCAACCATAATCACGACTTTGCCTTTGATAGTTTCGATTTTGGATAAAAAAAGGAATTGGTTGAAAAGAAATATCGGTGAGATGTGTCATTAAAATTAACGACACTGTTAACAAGAGGATTGACACGAGAAATTTGAGTATTTTATATAACGACATTTTAAATGATTTTAAATCAACTATTATATAGTAGTTGCCTCGACAGAAATAATTTTTAGTCCAGATCTGTATATATATATTAAATAGCTAATATGAAACGATTCCAGTGACGAATTTTAGACATTAGAAGTTTGTTTACGTCAAATCTAGTCTGAAAGTAATTGTGGAATATACAAGTCATATGCTTAGTATCATTACTATTAGAAAGATGTTATTTAACAGTTTTTACTTAATTTATTTAAAAAAATTAATCTTTATACTAGGGTGTTTTTTTTTGGGACTATTTTTTTTTGCTGCCATGCCGAAATTTTGTTGGAAATACTTCAAAAAAAATTCCCTGAAAGTTTGAGCTTTTAATATTAATATTAAGTACTCGCTCACAGCGTGTGAATATTTTCCATTTAAAATATACGTAAACTTTGATTTTTTTTTTAAATTTTTATAGCTCAGCGGCATTTTATGGTATCGCCTCGCTCAAAATCGGGATTTTTTTACAATTGTATGCTCTACAAAAGTGCCTATTGCGGCAAAATCGTAATTTACACGGGCGAGGTAGTACGGGTCACTAAACCTAGATTTTTCATAGATTTCTCGTTTTTCTCTCAGTAACTCATGAATTACGAGACCTACAGAAAAAATGTAAATATCAAATTCAATAGGAAATTTAATTTCCTACAAAAAAGTTCCAGAAAACCAAATTGCTAAGATCGATATTTGTCGAGATAGTGAGCCTTGAATTTCTCTTAATATAAATTTTTTACGGATTATTGAGTAAAATTTTAGAAAATATTAATTTTTATTCCTTATTAAAAATTATTAAAAATAGGTACTTTTGTAGAGCATACAATTGTAAAAAAATTCCGACTTTGAGCGATGCGATACCATAAAATGCCGCTGAGCTATAAAAATTTAAAAAAAAAATCAAAGTTTACGTGCATTTTAAATGGAAAATATTCACACGCTGTGAGCGAGTACTTAATATTAATATTAAGAGCTCAAACTTTCAGGGATTTTTTTTTTGAAGTATTTCCAACAAAATTTCGACATGGGAGCAAAAAAAAAAATAGTCCCAAAAAAAACACCCTAGTATATATGTGTAAAAACATTAAAATCTATCCTGGTTGCTCTCATTCATGGTGTGGTAAATAATTAATAATGTTCTTGGGAACTTGGACTCAAATAATAAGACGTTACATTTACAAATCATCTCAACGTTTCGTTGGTATTTATTTCCATCTTCTTTAGGAGAACTAAAACATAACATCCTCGTTGCAAATACTGGCTCATTATACCGCGTCAAAAATTAAAGCAAATATATAAAACAAGATTAAGTTAAGTTATATACAATAATTGCTGACCATTCTCATTCCAGTGTTAAAATAAACGTTAACTTAATCTTGTTTTTTATATTTGTTTTAATTTTTGACCCGGTATAATGAGCCAGTATTTACAATCCGGATGTTAACCTCAAAAAGGAAGGTTTATTCTTTTTATGTATTTTTTAACACTGTTATCATAGTTTTATACTGAACAGCGAAAATTAATTTATTTGTATAATTTGACTTTGAACAAAATGCATTGTTATTATGTTTTAGTTCTCCTGAAGAAGTTGGAAATAAATACCAACGAAAGGTTGAGATGATTTGAAAATTTAACGTCTTATTATTTGAGTCCAAGTTCCCAAGAACATTATTAATTATTAAAATCTATGTCGCTAGGTATGTGATATACATTATATACTTTATATTAAGGCAAATGAGCAATTTAATAAGAATGTCCTGAAAAATTTTGCAAACATGTGTTTTGTATTGATATCATTTTTTAGAAGCCTGATGAAGGTCAAATAAAGGACCGAAACGTCGCTGAATTAACTATTAGTGTATGGATTTACATCCTTCCATGTCCACTTTTTGCTAAAAATTAAATAATGATTTATAGAAGCTTTCGAGGTTAAAAAAAATACGCAAAAATATTTTCCAAATAATTGTAGACATTTAGGATATTTCAATATTGTAAAAAAGAATAATAAATCAAGTGCAACAACTGAATTTTCATGAAAATTAGTCTTTCAAAATTAAAAGAATTAAAGCTTTAATTGTGTTTCTTGTGTACCACACTTATATGAAACTCCTGGAAAGTCAATGCCAATTCTTTTAGAAAGTATTTCTCTCTTAAAAAAGGTCAAAGAAGAGATTGTGGAATTGTTCGATAAAATTATCGTTTATTTTGCAGATTTCGCTGTTTTCCAGCGGATAAGATAAGTTGAAAGCTTGTAAGTTTTTTGTTCTAACTTCCTTGGTACGAGCTTAAACATGGTTTTATATGTATTTCTTTATCGTATATATCTTTTTTTATGTACAGGTTATATACATTTGTACTCATAGGCAAATCATATATTTGTGACTCCATAAAAATTTCCTTATACAATTAGCAATAATAATAGGAAATGTTAATAGTAGAAATGTGAAAAACTAATGTTGTTCCATAAAAAAAAAAAAATTTTTATTCGAAATCTGAAGCAATTAATACGCCAAATTTCCTCATTTAATCAACAAAATAAAATAATGGAGAGGCCCTAAAATTTTTAATTAAGGAAAGTAATGTCGTAAATATAGTTATAAACCACCAATATTAAGCTCCACACTCATTAGTATTTACCACTATAAACTTTACCAAGTAAAAGGAAATAGATTCACTTTCTTTGTGAAAGTTTTCAGTAATTAAGAAAAAAGGCAAATTTAAATGAACAAAAAAATTTAATTAAACACTAAAGTTTAATGCATTCTTGGCAACGCGGAGCAATAAAGAGAAGTGTGATCTTATTTCTGGTGTAATTAATCACGTAAGATGTAGAGGGTTAATTTTTCTTTTCATAAAAGATTATCTGTTATGAAGTGTCTTCAAATAAATGAGCTTTACTACTGTCAGCAATCGCATTTATTTTAATGAAGTTGTGACTTATTGCATGTTTTAAATGGAGAATTTTAAATTTTAATTTATACGATTTTTTTTTAAATTTATAAAATGCATGGAAAGATTAAATTTCGTGATTAGAAAGTATATAAAATGTCACTTATAAAATTAAAACGATATTTTAAATGTTCAGCATGGAAAAGTTGCGGTTGGTTGAAATATTTGAAACATAAATGTAAAGGAATTTTGACGTGGAAGGTCAGAGATAAATTAATTTGATTTTCAAACGTTGTGAATGAAATCTTTTTTTAAAGATAAAAATAAAACTCATGAATAATTTTAAATTTGTAATTATGTCACAGATGAATTGTTTTTTGATTAGGGTGGTCGAGTGAGGTTCATGCGAAAGAAATGGAAATATTTCTTGAAAATTGATATTATTAATAATCTTGGTTTTCGGTTATATTTAGAATGGATGGTGGTGAAAAATAAGAAGTTGGGAAAGCCAACGCCGAAGTGGGGTAGTTTTGGGGTTGATTGCGACGCCGCTGTTGCCGTGGGCGCCACGCTCTCTATCAGCGCACCACCACTTGTGGGGAAGTCAACTGAAACCATCATCATCCCTTGTTAGTTCGTAACATCCCTTCCGTAGTGTCAGATCAGTCCTCCAGGTGACATTTGACAGGCGTCTTTGGGTTTCTCCGTAACCGCAAAGCTTGGCGCGTACAACGACCTCCTCAACAGGGATCATTTTCAGTGGCGATTTTTGTTATAATCTAATTATTTTCCTCATTTTTTTTACAGTGATAATTTAATTTCTTTTAAAGTTTCCACAGTTTTCAACTCCAAACAAAAAACACTTACGAAGTGCTGATAAAAAATAATCTTTTATTCTGTGCTTAAGTGGTTTTCTTTATACAAAAGCTCATCTATTAAACTCACGTAAGTTCTATATCATATCAACCTTTACATTAATATGATCGATTTACCATTAATCATTCAAACTTTTCTCATTATTTATGCTCATATATTCTCTTATAATGCATTTTTTTATTCAAATATTCTGTAGTTTCTGAGAAAATGTTGTTTTCATAAACAAGATTAATTCATTTTCAAATATAAGCAATCATTTTCAACAATGAAAAGAAAGCTTCAAAGAAGTTTATTGTGGGAAAATAAAATAAAAAGTGTCACGAAAAATAGAAAATTATATTAACTAAAATTGGAATAAACCTTTCACAGTTTCCACCAACTAAACATAAAGTTACAATAACCGGAAGTTGAAAAAATAATGAAAACTCAAGTGAAACCACCTGTTTGATTTTCCTGTGAGCCGCATAACTTGTGTGGTTTTTTTCCTTAATTTTTGTATGAAAATTCGTTTCCTAGTTTATTTTAACAGTATTGTTTGAAAAAAATTAAGGAAAATATATTTTTTTAACTCTTTGAGTCGGTGTATTAAGTATTATATCAATTTATGAATGAAATTGAAAAAAAAAATTGGGAAGAATCATTAGAACTTTTTTGGAAAAAAAACTTGAGAAATAAAATTATATATATCATCCCTCAAGTTTCAAATATATTATAAACGTGTTAATTTTTCCCCCCAACGAAACAAGCGATCGATATTCAAATAAAATTTATTATAAGAAAGTTTCCGACAAACCATTTCCTTAATGTGTATGTAATGTGATTTAATTGTGGATTTGTTTCCTTCAACCTGTTGATGAGGGAAAATGACTAATAAAATCGAAAAAATATAAGAAAACGTGCATATAAAGGTTTTTCCACCCCACACATATGTTTTATTTCATTTTCGTAGCGACGCAATGTCACACAAATACAAAAAAAAGGTATTCTATTTTCGAATTGAATTTCATTTCGATCGAAGCAGAAAGTAAATAAATTTCAGTAAATAAATTCAACTAGTTTACCAAGATCAAACGTTCAATATCTTATTGTAAAGCACGTCAAATAAAGAATTTATTGGCTTTGATTATAAGGGTGGATTTTTGGTAAAATTTAATGTAAATGTAAGTAAACTTAAAAATCATGATTCATTGGATATATTTAAGAAATTAAGTGAACAGAAATGTTTTTTTTTCGTATTAGTTGAACAATACCTAGGAAAATGGAAATGAGATATAATATTTTAATACGAAATTCGAGAAAACGCCTTATTTTTAAATTTAATCTTTACAGGAAAGGGTATAACAGGGTTTGAATGGGAAAACTGCCCCCGCGGCTTTTTCGATTCAAACTCAGGAATCGTTTTGATACTAAATAAAAATAGCCTAGGTAAAATTTGATATTTTAAAATTTACAATTTAAAATTTTAAACCTTGTTCTTCTTGAGTTCATATTAATGAAATTCAAAAAAAAAAGAAGAAAATAACATAAAAAGAAAGAACATGACTTGAAGAATCTCCAATATTGAGTTTCACGAAGAAATGTTTCGTTAATAAAAAGTGAATTTAACAAGATCAAATTTTCGTTGAGATTGACCTATAAACCATTTATAGTAACCCTAAACTCCTCATCTGTTCTGAAGAGATATAATGTGATTTCAAATCAAATTCTCAAGGAAATATAATTCAAAGTCCTTCGATGTGCTGCACTAATTAAAGCAGTTGAGTCAAACATTGTGATGATAGGAAACCGACTTTTAATTAAATTATTGTAAAATTTATTTCTTCACTTTCTGTGAATTTATATTTAAAACAATTTGGCTTCTTTTTAAACAAGAAAACGGAAATAGAAAGTTATTTATTTTTTATTTATAAATAAAAACTTTAAAAAAATGGCTTATGTACTTTTGTACATACGTGAGAAGTTATACTAATTAAAAATTTTATTAGTCCACTGCCATAGCATCTTCCAGTAGTGCTTGGCACACCTATAATAAAGAGTTTGTGATAACTAAAATATGATAAAATTTTTAATACAATTTTTGGTTTTAATGTCAATATAGTAAGCAAATATATGCAAAAACAGAGAATAAAGAAAGTAAACACTTACGCGCAAGTGTAATACATATATAATAATTATTCTCTCACTTTTGAAGAAAACGATTGTTGTCATTGGTTTCAACTTACATTTTATTTTCATTCTATTGCTAATTTTTTCCATTTGTCTGTTTTGTCACTACTGGCCTATGAATATTTGCCAGGATGTTACTAATTTTCAAACAATATATTAAATTAGTGGCTCATGTCCCTTAGAGTGATATCAATACCTGGCATCGTTGTATTTTCTACTTTCTCTTTAATTTAACTCGCCATTTTTAAAAACTAAATTCTAATATTGTAAAATTTGCTACTTTGTTGATAAATTTTCATTATGGCCTGATTTACTAACGAATTAAATTAACAACAAAGTTGCAAATGCAACATTGCCTGATATTGATGTTGCTAAAAGAGAAACGAAGCAATTTGACTATTTTTACGTTTTGTTAGTATACACAGTTGACTATTTATACACACTGTATAGTTTTTCATATTATACACAATTGATTATTTATTCAAATTTGTATCTTACATATATGAATTCACAGTTTATCAATACAGTATGGGTCTCTTGTTCGAAAAATAGTTATCAAATACATTAACCATATAAAAGTGGATTTTAATCATAAAATTTTATGTATAGATAAGAATAAACAATCAATTGTTTATAGATACAGTTTGTTTAAATAGACAATTGCATGTACCAACTGCATGTTTAAATAGCAACGAAGTAAATATTTAATTAATACAATAATAATTGTTCAATTTTATTATCCATTTATATTTATATATTGAAGCTGATTTTTAATTCAAGTACAGAAAAACATAATGCAATATGCTATATCAATTGATGTTCTTGGCTTTATTATAAATATTGCATTGAATAATTTCAAAAAATATCATACCTTTCAAATGTATTTAATTTATTTTGTATTAATATGAATATGTTTAAACTTTCTCACTAGCAATTTTTTGATTTTTTTTTTATTATAACAACTTCCTTAATATAACTAAACAACAAATTTCGGTGGAAAACTAGTTCAAACTTTAACACATTTATATTTTATAGATAAGTTTTTCCTTTTTGTATCTGACAAAAGCTTTAACTTTTCTATAAGAAATTTATTTTTTGTAACACATATCATTAAAACCATGAATACTTAATTGATAATTAATTCACAAAATAGTAATTTAATCCCCAAATATTTTATGTTCCAACAAAAAATGGTTCAAATAAAATTACGATTAAGCAAAACATCCATGACACACATGATATTTTTCATAATTTTCGTAGGTGTTTGCTATACTATAAATAGAATAACTTTTCTCCAACTTGTTTAGATTAACCCAAGAGTTTATCGCAGCATCATCATCCCACATATTTCATTTTCTTTATGGAGAAAAAACATGGTTCGCACATACGTTTCTCTGTTTACACAATTTGATCATTGTATATTTTTTGTTTATTGAACAAAACAAAAATTATATTTACCCAAATATTATTGAAATTATCAATATGTAATGCGTCATTCATGTTATAGGTAATATTATAAATCAATATCAAACTTTACGCATAGGGTCTTATCGGTCTTATGGTAAAATAATATATCAAATCCTATCCTACGGCAATATTTGTAATTATAACTTTGTGAAACAAGAGAAAATTTCTCTAACTTAAGAAAATATTTAGTTTTTACAGAGATTAGAAAAAATATTATCTCTTATTCAATTTGAGCGAAACAATCTAAATTTTAATTAAAATTATCAGTAATTTTTCAAATTAATTAATCTTTTTGAAAGAAATGTATCGAGTAGTATACTCGTAGATATTAATAGTAAGGGTTATGAAGTTTTATATCAGTATTTCACCCTTATTATTCGTTATTTTCAACAATTCATGAAGACATAATATTGTAATGCAAACTTCAGACACAATATAAAATTTCTTAAGGATTTAAGATTTACGATTTAAGGATTTAAATACTTCATTCTTTAATTGATGATAAAATTCAGATCTCAGCTCTTATATTTTTTAAATACGAAGAAAATTCAGGTTATTTAAGATCTATATGTTTTTTATTTTTTAATTAATATTTTTATTATTTAATTGGGTTTGTGATTTTTTTTTTGTGATAAATAGAAAGATCATATATAAGTTTTATAGCAAAACTATTTTTGTTTTTTTTTTCAATCAATTTTCAATATTATTGTCTAGTCACGTGTATTAGCTGTAAACGCTGTACTGTTATTAAATAGCTATAACACAAAATTAACATTGAGCTTGCCTCCCATGTATAACATGACGTCACAACTATGGTGACCACTCATGGCGCGTTTATAGTCACGTGATTTTTTTTTAATTTTTATCAATTTTTAATCGTTTATAATTAATTGAATTTTTTTTTTTAAGTTTTTTGCATTAAATATCAATATTATTAATAATAAAGTTTGAAAATACATGAAAAAAATCAATAAATTTTTTTCTTCAAATTCCCAATTAGCCACGTTTCGTTACTCGTTACTAATCGTAGCTTCCTCAGGCTTCTATAACAAATTAAAATAATTAAGATATTGTTATAACAATATCTCTTAAAATATTTGTCATATTTTGAAATTTTGAGTTAGTTATTATTATTTAATTACAAATATTTTATATGATCTATATTATATGTATATTATTATAGTTTTGAAATTTATGTATGCTTGACATATTTTGTAATTATTTTAATTTGTTATAGAAGCCTGAGGAAGTTACGATTAGTAATGAAACGTAGCTAATTGAATAATATAAATATTAAATAAAAATAAAAAACAAAAAGATCTTAAATAACCTGAATTTTCTTCTTATTTAAAAAATACTTCATTCCTTTAATAAATATTTTTATATAAATTTTGACTTCTTCAGGCAATTGAACGTTAAAATAATATTGCCAACAGCTTCTATTTAAAATGATATAAGATTTAATTAAAAATAATCGAATTATATTTCGTGAAAAAAGAAGAAACAATTATCAATAACTTGAGGTACAAAAACTTTGTAACTGTAAAGGCTTTAAAGGTGGAATTCATCATTCAGAAGTGATTAAAAATAAAAAAATTCTCTGTAGTTTGCGCCGTGGTTTTATGGTAGTTTTTATGCTACTTTATATACCCTAATATACTACTATTTTAAAGAAAATTATTCCAAATTACAAACAATTACAACTAAAACTCTTGAAAATTTTTTATGGTCAGTATACCTATTTGAGTTCTCTACCCGGTTTTAAAAACATACTAATTGGAAAAATGATGTAAAATAACGTGATTGTCCCAACTGGAAGGCAAATGGGCTTCAAAGCCATGGCTTAAGTATGCCATTTATGGATCCAGACTAGCTATTGGAGTGTTGATGTACACAATACTAAATCGAATAACCGAATGGACTCAAAATTACCTTATAAAATTCTGGAACAATTCCTCAATAGGCAATTTTTCGATTGTCAAAAGTTATGACAAATAAACTTTTGGAAGAACATAATTAAAGACTTCTAAATCTAGAAAGAAAGGATATTTGAAATTATTAATAATGATAAATGTCGTATGACTCAATTTCTTTATTTATTTTTTGATTACGTGGTAATGTTTGTTCTATATTAAATAATGAGTAAACTTTACTTGATGATTACAGCCAAAGACTGTTGAAACGTATTGTATTGAATAAAGAATTTAAGAAATTGAATCATACGACCTATATCATTATTCATTAATTTATTAAATGTGTCTTTGAAAAAATTAATAAGATGTTTGAATGCTGAAGTATCTGTTAACGGGATATTGCAATTTAAGAAAGCATCTCCAAACTATTGGGAAAATACAGAGTCAATACATGCCGGAAATACTTTGGGGAGAGGAGATTGCATTTCAAGTACTATTTGACCTCCTGGCTATGACTTAAATATATCTAAGATCTCTTAGTCCACCCTAACTTTAGCTGGGAAATATACACAAAGATCCAATTGGTCGTCTTTTGCAATTTATCTGTGAAGCAGACCTAACCAATTGGAACGAGAAAATAATAGTGGGGAGCAATAATTCTTTTAGGACGTAGGAGAAGAACTCTTGGGAAAGGCTTCCAGAACAATAAAAAAGAAACAGAAGGACTATACGAAACTTTGTCCAAAAAAAAAGTTTGAACTGATTTGGAGTGGAAAGCTCGAATAATCAAGAACTCCTAAACTGTATGCTTGTGGATACTATAGTCCACAGATCGTCTTACATGTACCCTGTGGTATCAATGGATATATAGTATTTTAGTTTTTCTGTGTCAAATATGTTAAATATTAACAATTTTCAACAAAAATTTACCAAGTATGAATAAATTATGTCTACCGTCTAACCGGCATTTTAAAATATGCTTTTATTCATAAAAAGGTTCGAGACTTTTAGCTTGAAGATATTTACTTTTGTACGACACTTTTCCATAATTAATTTCATCAAGAGCGATACAAATAGCATGCAGATGTGAAAACCATGTTAAATATTTTCGGTGACCCTTTTTATTGTGTTAGAATCTTGGTGGTTTTAAATCTTGGCTATCAATCACAGGTCAAGGTAGAAATGTAGGAAGTGATATTTGTCACGAATCACATTAAAAGATTCTTTTCACGTAAAAATTGGAATACGGCTCAGAAAAATCATTCACACGAAAAGGAAATAATATAAACGATAACATGAAAAAATGAGCTTTTTCAGTTCAAAAAAAAAATAAAATTATTCCACAACACAACACGATATATAACAAGCCGAGTGCTTTTCATCTATTCATTGCTTTTGATTAAGTTTTTGTTCATTTTGCAATTGATTTGTTAGTGTTTTTTTAAAATGAAATTTATTAATTTCCATCACGCTATAGAAATTGTAAATAGGGTTGTAGTGATTTTTTTTATAATTTTAATTTGAAATTTTTGACAAAAACATACTTTCCTGCGTGATTTGCGTGTTTAATTTGATTGGCAAATGAAATTCACCATGAGCTGCCAACAATTCTATTTTCGATTAGTAAAGGCAAATAAAATAATCATTTGGTGTAAAAATATGAATTGCAACTCAATTGCATCAATAAAACAAACATGAATGATTAATTGCGTTTTTTTTTTCTCTGTGATTGCCATTTGGCCATTTCAAAATTACAATTCATATTTTACTCTTTTTTTCAATTACGTTCCTCTGTTTCTCATGGTATTTAAATTTTTATTTTCATATATTTTCTATCGCAGTTTGTTTTTACATTTAACATGTTTTATTTAATTTTAAATCTACTGAATAAATTTCTTAAATTAGTGATTATGAAAAGAGTATAAGTCCAATTTTCAGAAGCAGGAGCCGAAAAATCCAAACACAACCAAAAATCAATGAAGATAAATTACTAATGCAGAAAAAGAAATCTGGGTTCAAAATTGGGGGATTATGTTTTTATGAAGATGTATCATATACGGATTTACATAAACCATCGATGGAGGGCAAGGGAGATTTGATCTTAAATTGGTTTCCTACGTCTTTGGGAAGACCTCAAAAATTTTGAATAAATTGTTCTGAACTGCTATGGCATATGTTAATTTATTAATCGTAGTGTTACAATTAAATCCATTTATTTTTTCAATCTAATATTTTTTGCCTAAATTATTGGTAAAGTAATACCATATCTAATTAAAGTGCAGAAAAATTATCTACACATGCTGCGAAAAAGGTCCATCAGTTCATAACATTTGAAGAAAAAATGGAAATGATTATTAGAATGAAGCTTTTTGATTTTGTAATTCATATTATATTAATTTATAAACTTCAAATATAAAAATTTAATACCAACATATGACTATTGTTTACGTGATGGCATCTAATTTCAAAACTGCCATTATAAAAAGGTTCATTTTAATCCGGTTTTTTAGGAGTGGAACTCCGGCGTAAGTCGAGGGCTACCTGTATATGAAAAAATCAGTGACTTATTTTTTCAAAAGCCCAGTTGATTAAATAGTACTCGTTTTATTAAAAAAAATATTTTTTTATAGAGCAAAAGAAAGAAGTATGATAAAGTAATTAATTTTAAAATATTTAAATTACGATTGACGAGTTTCATAAAATAATATTGCATTTATTTAAGCATGATTTGTACTACAGCCCCTGACCATATTAAAAGACGCACTATAAGTTTTGTATACAACCTGTAGTGAACTATTTTATTTTGGGTCCATATTTTTGGTTGGGTTTAATTTTTCTGTACAAACTTTATTTTTTTTATTTATACGTTTATTACCAACTAGCATGCCCAAAAATCATATTCACTAAAAATAAATTTTTACCATCAAAAAATTAAACATTTTCTTAATTATGGTGAGCTGAATTGTAAAATATTTAATTAAAAGCCCTTTTAATGATATTTAAGTTCCCATTCTGCGCAATATGGAGTTTATGTAGGACAATACCGTCTGCGTATTTATGGATGATGATTCCATACAGGAATATATTTTCTAAGGGCTATTTTTCTGTTATGACCACCTCTTTAGCTACTTTTTTCTTCTGCAATTTCCACATATTTTCAATGGGTTTCAAATTAAGGCTGTTATCCTAAAGTAAGGTAATAGGGATAAAAAACAAAGTTTTACCGTTATCCAGAAAGTATATTTGTTAAAAATCAATTCAACTTTCTTTAATGTTAAAAGTAAATAACATTAAATTTAATTTAGTAAAATATGTAAATTTTGTATAAAATCTTAAGTGCATCTAATAATATGGCCAGGGACTGTAGATACATATGTAGCAAACAACCCAGTCAAAATAGTTCCCCATAAAATTTTAGTTATTTTATCGCTACATTATCTTTCCCTGATATGATATGTGTTTAAGTGTTTGATAATAATCTTAGAACCTTTTCAACCTTTTTAAAAACAGTCCCTTAACTTTATATTAAACAAAATGATATGATCTTACGATTAAAGTTATAACAGTGAAACCAGATATCATTTGAACTACTTTGCTACTTTGAATTACAAATGCTATAATTATCTGCAATTTTTTTAAATAAGAAGACAATTCAGGTTATTTAAGATCGTTTTTATTTATTTAATATTTTTATTATTCAATTAGCTACGTATCGTTACTTATCGTAACTTCATCAGGCTTCTTGATTCACAAAAATAAAATATTTTCAATTTAAATTCAATAAATAAAATCAATAAATAAAGAAATTTTATTTATTGAATTTAAATTGAAAATATTTTATTTTTGTGAATCAAGAAGCCTGATGAAGTTACGATAAGTAACGATACGTAGCTAATTGAATAATAAAAATATTTAAAAAAAAAAACGATCTTCAATAACCTGAATTGTCTTCTTATTTAAAAAAATAAAAGCTGAGATCTTAATTTTATCATCTATTATCTGCAGTATTGATTCCTTCAATAAAAAAGAGTAAGTTTATTTTTAATGCATCATACTTGTCAGTTATACCTTTAAATTTACAATTGAACTATAAAATATTAGATTGCTTGTGAAAAAATGCATAATTTTCTTGTAGTTTCATAAATATAATTAATTTTAATTTTATTTCAATTAAAAATCGGTAGGTATGTTATATTGTGTTCTTTTTTAAATACAACGTTAATATTTTGCAATATTAATTAATTATTTTAGGCGTATAAAATAATGTTACGAAAATATTTGTACAAAACTTGTAAAATAAAAATTCCATGATAATATCCTGCGTGCGTTTCTATAATATTTTTGAACACGTTTTAAAAAACCCGAAATCTAATTATCTCTATTGAAAAATTTAAATTAAATTTTTGATTAGTTTTTTTTTTTGTTGTATTATATAAGGGAGTATACATCCAATTTAATAGAATATATTTTTGTTTGAAATAAATTTATTAATTAATGAACATAATATAAAATCTGGCTCACGAATCCACCTACATTTTCTTTTATTTTTAACGCATTGTAGGTGGAAATGGAAATTACTAGGAAATGCATTTTCATTTGATTCTAATATTATCATATTTGGTGTACTGAATAGATGTTATTTATTTTTTAAATAGATTATTGAGTAATCATGCTAATAATTCTCGCGTTGTTTTTTGAGCTATTTCTTCAAATCAGAAGAACCAGTAGCAGAGGCGAAATAAAGGTCAAATTTTTAAAAATAAAAATTATTTTTATAAATTATTGTTGATTTCAGTTAATTATTTTTCCGAAATACGAAAAATTCTTTCCATTGTTGTTTCTTCTTCTTTCCTTTTTTTCTTATGCAGATTTGTGTACGCATCTGAAGTTACTGTTACCCATGCAAAACTAAACTTCTAATCAGGTTTTACGTAGGACCAATAAATGCTTTCTCTTCTGTTTAAAATGTATTCTTATGGAAACTCATTCGAATTTTTAAAGTAAACTTATTTTATGAATCATATCATGGCATTGTTTGTAAGAAGTAGCTATATAAATTCGTCACAACCTATAAGCTCCAATTTTTAAGTATCATCCATCGTTAAATAGCTCACTCTATTCCATAATAACTTTTATCTCAGAAATTAAATTGTATAATAAGTAATGCTAAAAAAGTTTATAATTTTTTTTATTAGATAAAGGTAATTTTTTTTTCTAAAATCTATGCAAAGTTTTATTGAAATTTAAGTTATTTAAAAACAATAATAATCCGTTAATGAAATATTATTATAAAGCTTCAAGTTATTGAACAAAGTATAAAAGAGGTATCTGTAAACCTCCTGGGCCTCTAATTATACAAATGAAACCGAATGTAAGGTTTCCTTCTATAAATACGTATATTAGGTATATTTTTGTAAAACACAAAAGTCTGAAAACGAAACATCAAAAACACAGTTTGAGCAAGAACAAAATAATTTTATGAAAGAAAGTGAATAATGAATTTATTTCAGTAAATTTCCTTTGATTTTTTCCTTCTTTCTTACGCATTTATAAACTCAGAATTCACATCAATTCTTCTCTTTCTCAAAACATTTGATTTTAAATTAATTGAAGACGAAAAATGTAATTGGAAGAAAAATAATCAATAAACATAATATCTGCAGATGACGGCATACTAAACATTCCTATTATGAATAATATACTTTGGTTGTTCCACATAATATAATGATTGCTATAAGTGTTGGATATTTTTTAACCAAAAAAAAATATGAAAAAAGTATTTCAAAACTCATCGTTTCTGTTGAAAAGATACGAAACCACTAAAAAATTGTAATAAAATGATGAGAATTTCAAAGGTCTTACACTCTGTTCACTTTATGCTCATGAGAACACATATATAATTTTGTTTGATGGCCGCAATATGAAATTAAATTGCTTTCATAACTCCTTCAGAATGTGTTACAGGATTTTGGCATGGTTTTACATAACAGAGGAATTTCAATTATCGTTGTTTTAGAAGATTTGTTTAAAAAATGGGTTTAAAGAAATTAAATAATGCTCATTTTTTGTACTACATCAGCGTTGAGATATCTAAACTTTTTCAAATGCCAGAATTTTTAGCCAAGATTTTTCTAAATCAAGTCGACAATTCTGAAAATAGTAAAAATTGAAAACTTTCCTTTGCATGTATACATTATGTGAAAATATATCTCCGATTTAATATAGAAATCAAATCAGAGTTCTCACAGATATATCAGTAGCAGAAGTAATAAGAAGTAATTATCAATAACTAGCTGATTACCGCGACTTCGTCTGCGTAACGTACGTGTAGATTATATTTTCTTTTTAAATTTGCTATTTGTCGTGGCATAGGAAAATTATTATTTTTCTTATTTTTTTTACGAAAAACTTAATCATACTTAAAAACACTATTTTGTCAACTTTAAAAAGACACATTTAATAAACTGTTACTTAGAATAAAATAGTTATATATAATGATCAATTAATTTTCAAAAAATATTTATAAACATGTAAAAAGAGTATGGTCTATTCCATATACCTACCGTGAACCAATTAATCCGTAAATCAATCACCATCTATACATAAATAAAAACTATCGTTAAGTTCAATAAAGTCTGTCATAATTATGACTTAAAACAGTCAAAAGTTATCAAAACACTCGCCTAGATATTAAGAATATTAGTAGAAATCCCATTTCATTGTCTCAACTTTTACACTACTGAAATGTACAAAACTACGGCAAAATTAAAATTTGTTCAAACGCACGAAACCCAGTTCTTCCATAATCAAGTATAACCATTGTGTATCAATGCACTTATTATTAAAATATCTGAATTTCAACTATATAATTAAACTATTTTTTTTCAGTTCGCCGAATTTCTCGCTATTCGATATTCGCTCATTAATGTATTTATTTGTGATTATGTATATCGGATTTTCAGGTTTACAATATGTGAAAGTCAAAAAGCGTTATGCTCATTTATGAAATTAACTTTTTTTAGAAATATATATTAAATTTGAAATTTCGATTGTTTATTAGACGTTATGCCGTACAAACTTTGCCACCATTTTTCACTCTTTTAGGGGAGGAATTATCAAAAATCCTTTTCTTATTACATATATCTGTATCGTATAAGAAAAACACTTTCCAAATTTCATCGAAACAAATAAGCATTTATATTGTAAAATACAATGTAAAACAAAAAAAAAATGTCCTTCTTCATTTTGATTACCATGACTAAAAAGCAATTCGATATCACACATTTTGACGTTGTACACACAAAATTGTTGGAAATAGATAGAAAGCGTGGAAGTAAATACGAATATTTTTTTTATTTTCAATGACAATAATACGTTTTCAAATTTTTCTAAATACCGAAGAAAAGATGGTTTGGAAGATTTTATTTTTTGATTGACGATGAAATATATAACAAAAAATTGCTCCCTTAATGTTAAATAATTGCTTCGGGTCACAATCATTGGTTCATAAAAATAAATTTTAAAAAAGTTTGATTGTTGAAAAACCAACAAAAAGTAAAAACCGCCTCTTTGGTATTTGGTATAAGTACCTACTACCTAAACTTTCATACTAATTAAGTGAAATGACGTTATTTAAAATGCTGTAGTTAAAATGATATATCGAAAATAGAAACTTATTATCAATTAATTATGTATTTATTAACTACACCTATTAAATTCAAAATTTGGATTGTTGATTAACTCTACATTTTCTCATACAAACTTAGTCCCTATTACCCCTTTTACTCTTTTAGGGTAGGAATTTTCAAAATAAAAATTCTTATCAAATGTCTACTTCTTAAAAGGAATACATCGAATATTAAAATTTCATCAGTCAGAGGGGATATGAAAATTCAGGATTTTATGTATGTATGGTTTTAAAAACGTATTTACTTTAAGTTTTATTACTATTATTATTATAACTACTACTACTATTACTTTTTTTCGTTAATATTTCCTTATTGAGCAACTCTAAGGGTCTATTTACAACAATTTTGTAAAAAAATAAAATAAAATAAAAAGTTTGGGGTAAGATTCGAACCCACGTCTTTATAATTAGGAGCATAGAATGTCAGATACATAAACCATTATGCTATTAACATCAACTATGTGTGTTATATATATAAAGCTTTATAATTCAAAGAAGCAATTTTCTAAAATTTAAATTGAATTTAATGTGCTTTTTATCAGTTCAACTAAAAATATTTTTACATTTAATTTTCTAACTTTTAATTACCTTTCCAGTGATATATAATTCACTTGTCTAAAGTAAAAATTTATATTTTCATCCCTAGGGAATACCTTCCCTTATTATTTTTTTTGGAATGATAAGTAGCCTATAGTATGTGGGAAATTGTGTTGTATCTTAATACCAAATTTCATTCAATTCGGGTTTTCCGTTCTTTAGTTAAATCGGGACACACAGACAGGCACACAGATAGACAAAAATTTTAAAAATTTTAAATTTGGAATAAGAGCCTCTTGAAACAAATATTTACCTTAAAATTGGGTTCAAAATCGAAATGTACAGACAGACGTAAGAATTTTATATATTAGTATTTATGAGAACTGTAGAGGATATAGAAACATGGAGAAGGCTTGTGTCATGAATACGTCTCAATGTCCGAAATCGATTAACGATTCGAACAAAAGAATTTTAGGTTCAATTGGATCTCAATTCGTCTTCTTCGTCTTTTCTTGGGACTTTCCAGTTTCACTTCTACAACATCAAGCATTAAACGTTTTCCTCTCAGAAAAGGATCCATTAACGTTGATTTTCTCATTAATTTTTAAAACTTTTTACTACTTTTTGTATTAAATCTTTTTAAATGAATATTTTATATAGAACTACCATGGTACTTTATTAATATATAGCCCAGAAAAGAAAATTTTCTCCCCCAAATTGAAAAATGAAAAATGAAGAAATAAAGCTAATTTGCAATTATGCAGATGAGTTTTGTTTCGTTTTATTTTCGCATTAAACGTTAAGCCGTAAATAGACGTAATTTTGCATTCTATTTTAAAGTACAAAGAAAGTTCAGACATTTAAATTTTTATTTGAAATAAACGAAGTGAAAGAATGTGAATAAAACATTAAAGCTCTCACGTCATTTTTATAATATAATATACGAAAACGTGCACCAAAACAGTTACAATGAAATGAAAACCTTTGGGAAATAGGCTAAAAGGTCTCGGGAAAAGAGAATTGTAAATGTATATATAACAAAATACCGACAACGTCATAGTTTTCTGTACCTACACAAAAATATGAACTAATCAAATATAAATTAAGGCATTTTGTGGTTGGTCCAGAAAAATATAAATTTGAACCAAGATAAAAATTAAATATAGCAATTTGTTAAAACAATTAATCTAATTTATTTTCATGGGAATTTTTTGTGCTTGAGTGGGAAAAACAATCATAAAATATTTTAAATATTCAGTGAAATTTTCACCGTTTATTTGAAGGTTTGGAATTGTTTGAAACCATTTTTGGAATATGAATATATTTTAATTTTCTGTAATTACCAAATATTAAAATTCGATCCACTAAAACTGCTAAATCTTAGACTCTTTCCCAAAAGGGATAAAAATTAATCGGTTTTGATTAAAAAGGTAAATTTTAAAAATGATTAAATAATAAAAGAATACAGATTTATTATCTCTTCCGTGATAAAATAAAAGAAACATTTATATTTCACGAAAAAAAATAATTTCGCCTTTTGATGTATGTTTTGATGATGATGTAGATTAGGCCAATAAATAGAACACTTTTGGAAAAAAATACAAAGTTTATAGCTGGAATATATAGTGATTATTCAACGTAATTTATTTCTGCATTATGCATGACATTATAGAAACTATTTGTTTGCAGAACAGTAAATTAAGTAATTAGTTGTTTTGCATCATAAACAAGGAAAATAAATAAATATTAAGAGAAGCGTTACGCTCATATATCAATGGAACCAATCCAGGAAAACTCTTAATTTCCCCAGAGATGAAGGAACAAATATCCACATACACCTGACAAGAGTTCAAATAAAATCCACAGTTAATTTCAAAGTTGCAATATACAAAAATCAATATCTTCATTATAAATAGATATAACACTCTCCATAACTACACTTCGGTTAAGCAATAGTCAAAACTTGCATTGATACACAATATAAAACCTCAACGGATTTGCAATCATCTAAACCACTACGGTCCTGTTTTTTTACAGGATTGATCAGAAAGTTTAGTAAGCAGTAAATTTTCATTATTTTTTATAGTGGAGTACTGAAAGATCCTTCTTTAGTTCTAGTTAATTGGCGCTGCAGGCTATCCTTTAAGCATATAACAAAAATTAATTTGTTTTACATTCTATGTGACTTTTAAACAATTCAATGGAAATATTTTGAAATTATTGACCACATTAAAATAATAAAATTATGCTAGAGAAGAAGTCATTGTTGTGTGTATTTTTTAAAATTTTATATTTTCTTTTATAAAGTTTATAAAAAAAATTAAAAGACTTTATAATATAGGACATTATGGTATATTTTCATCTTTTTAAGCTAAGGAAACTCATCGTGAAAATAACAATGCTTGTGTCTACAACTCCGATGAAGAAGCTTGTGTTCATAAGTAGGTGTGCTTGAAAACACAACGGTTTCACTTAAAGGAAAGCTTGTTTGTTAGAACCGAAGTATTAAACATGTTTAATAATATCAACTATAACCTATGTACCTACTTTTACATCATACAATCGATTTTTGACTTAGTTTTTGTAATCTGTAGAAAGTGTACACATACTACATTATTTATAAATGAAATTGATAAGGAGTCAGTTGTGTATTTTCACAGATTATTTTAATTGAAGAATATAGCTATTCTATTATAATAACCTTGTTTTTATAGTTGTTTATATTCAGCATATACAAAGCTGAGAAAAAAAGGATTCTTACTTTATGTTTTGAACGCAAACGGGAAGACCCCAAGAGAAAAGGAAGAAGACGAATTGAAAATCTGGATTAATTGAAACGGAAAATGGACTACTGGACTACCCCAATTTGAATAACCTTGCCAGGGATAGACGATGCTAACAGGAGTAATTTTACTACGCAAGTAAGTACGCTAGTACGCTAGTAAACAGAGAAAAAAAAAATAAGCGATTATTTTAATCATTAAGTTCATTTTCTACAAAAGTTTTACAATTGAAAACTTTCTAGAAAACATTTCTGAACAAGCATATTGAAATAACAATAGTATATTGTTATATTCTTTTATAGTTACTAAACGAGGAAAGATAGACGAAAGTATGAATTTTACAAAATACAAACTGGGTTCTTAAATAAAATTAGAAATCAAGGACAAAAATGTAGTTTGTGAAACTTAAAAATCATGGATTATTTTACAAATATTTAAACTAATCTACTTATAAAATCGTTTGTCCTGACTGACTGATGGACCATCGCACAATCAAAGGCACTGGTCGTTTAAACGAAAAATTTGGAAAATTTACTCCATAAACAATGTGGACATCTACTAAGAAAATAGTTATGAAAATTCTTCACCTAAAAGGGTGAAGAAGGGTGACAAAATTTTTATGGGATAATATGTGGTCTAATCAACAATTTAAAGCGCCACTTATCATGAAAAATGAATTGATTTTAAAAATTAAATAATGTTTTCCATTTTAATTTTTTGGTTTGAATTAAAAATGAAAACGAAACTTTTGGTGATCAAAGGACAAAAAAATGCTAATGACAATTAATATTGTTCCAAGGGTTAGAATATCTCAATAGGTAAGTGGATACTTTGATGAACACGGTTGATGCTATAATGAAGAGTTCCTAAATACACAAAATCTTGGAATTCCATAAACTTGGTATTCCATCCCAAACATTTATCCTGAAATTGGATGCTCCCGTAATGCTATCACTAAATCTCAGTCTGGCAAAGTTTTACAATTATTAAAAATCAATTGCAAGTTTTGCACCAGATTAGGTGTGAAAACCTTATATAAACATTTGGTAGAAGCCACTTTTTATTTCCTGAGTTCAAGTTGAATCCATAGAGCTAAATGACTAGAGTGTACGTGTTCATTAAGTCAAAAATTTAATGATCACCATCCTCCCTTTTTTTATCTTTTTTTATTATTAAATCAGCACTTTCTCATGGCCGTCGTTGGAACTATTCTACTCTTGTCCATATACCAAAATTGAGAAAAGAGAGTAAATTTTGTACAATTTTACTGTAAAAGGGGAACGAGCACTTAGGAAATTGAGGAGAAATGATAATTTAAATTTAATATGGAGCTTATGGAGTACGTTTACTCTAGTCATTCATCTCAATGGGTGAATCAATATTTATACCAAGGATACCACTTATACCATCAAAGTATCCATTTGAGATTAAAAGACTACAGTTTCCCATAAAGTTGTGGTCGTTATGATAGTAAATAAAGCACAAAATCAATCATTAAAGCAGCAGGAATTGATCTAAAGACGGACTGCTTATTATATGCTTATTATATGGTGTTCTTAGCACCTGATGGGAATACTTAGAATGTTGTTTATACTTTAAATGATTTTTTTTTATATATTATTTTAATTGAGTATTTCTTTAAATACTGTTTTAAAACTAACTATTAAATTACGTAGATTATTAACTGTATTAAATATAAGAGGCGAAAAATATGGAAGTATTATTGCATTTTTTTCTGTAGAAGTTAGTTGACAAATAATTTATTTTACATACTTAAGGAAATATTCTATTCATAGTTTAAATTTAGATTTTATGATTTGTCTAGCGAAGCGAGCAGGTGGTAGCAAGTATTAGATAAATACAATATTGGCGATTTTGGTAATACCTATATAAATTTAATGATAGTAGTGTGAGGTAACAAACTAATTTCCTGATGATCTAAAATTACGTTGGCACCCTTCTATTAATTTGCCTAATCGATTGATTGATTAGTTTTAAACTTAATCAAATTATAATTCAATGTTTTGATTATGTTATGGTTGATTAAATACCATTTACTAAATGAACAAAATGTTATATAAAAAAGGAAGTTAGAAAAAATTTAAATCCAACAACAATTTAATGATGCAAATTTTACAAATTAAATTGAACGTAATTCACATTGACACTGTCAAATATATTGCAGGTAACTCGAGGTTTACTAGGTCAATATATCTTGTGGATTTATTTTCTACCCTTCCATGGTTTCCTACAGTTCATTTCATTTCCCACAAGGAGTTATGCGGTGTCTCAATACTCGTAAATAAATTTTATGTGTATTATGTGACTCCAATCCTGTCTCAATATGAAACATGATAAAACTCTTATGAACATCACATTATTTGTCCTATTAATAATAAAAACCCGCACATTTTGCCGCTTCTTTTATATTACGTAAAAATACTTTAAAATTCGCCAATGTTTCCCCAATGTTGATATCCTGTAAATATCTGCAGTGTTTGATTTCACGGAGAACTAATAGTTACATTGATCGCATAAAAGAGTTTTCAATGCGGTTGTTAGAATGCAACGATCTCTTTGGCTAATCTATCAATGTTTAATAAATTACAGCTCTCTGCATTCACGTGGAATAGTTTAGTAAATATTAGCAATTTAAATGTTTGCTTTTAATTTAATTGCATTGCGTTGATTAAACTATAACTATGAATTGGTAATATTGTGTGTATTGACGTGTGAGTTAAATTAAATTTAACATAATTTACCAATTTTTTTCTTTGAAATATTGCATTACTGAAAAATCAGGAAAATGTAAAGAAGGGAACATCAAGGAAATAATTGAGGTGAAATTTTTAAACTTTGTAGGTGAATCAAAAAAGCACTGACCTAAAAACCAAAGTGACAGTAAATGAACTCGGTTTAATTAAGGAAAATGATGCAAGAGGTGAATTTTTTTATCCATGAGTTTTATCAGAGTAGTCCAATTTGAACGATACCTTTTTTATATTGAAAAAAGTATACATTTACGTCTATCATATTTTAATGTAAAATACAGTCCATACAATAAGGATGGAAAATTAGGCGACGTTTGATTGCTTTTAATCTAAATTGGGAATAAAATTTATTATCACTTCGATTATTCGACTCGAAATTTTTTCGTCAAAAATTATGCCATTTTGATACCTCAAATAATCCAGAAAACTATTTAAAGGACTAGTTGAATTTAAGCTATCACGAATTTCTTTTAGAAAAGCAAGTCTTTTGTTTAAAACTATTTTCGAAAAAAAAATTCTTCCATAAAAATAATATCTTAGAAAAATTTAAATTTTACTTGTAGTTTTTAAAGATAAAAGTCTGGTAAGTAGTCATCATTTCATGTGTCTAAATGAACCATAGAACTTTTTGTTAAATTCAATCTTTGTTTAGTAAGACTATCTAGTACACTTACGATTTAGAAGAGGCCTTCGTACATGATTGTATTCTCTTCCATTATATTCTTAAAGATTCAATATTGAAGATATCCGAAAATATATAGAATATATTACATCAGGGAATCTTCGAGATATGAACGCTAATGTTAACATTGCTCTGTGCATTTTTTGAATATCAACGCTAAATAATTCAGGAGAACGATCTTTTTCCACCCGGGAAGGAGTGAAAAGTTACTAATGAGTAAATGTGAACCTAGATTTACTTAATGCCCTGGCATTGTTATCTATTGAATCTCAATTAGTGCAAGAAATCGATTACGATGATATAGTTGACGTCTTCGCGCGAATTAAGATTAGAATGTAGAAGTTTATACCATAAGTATTGATAAGAATAGAGCTGTGAGGTACATTGATCTTTGAAAAATATTTTTGAAGTTAATTATTTTTAAAAAAAAGTATGTATTTTATAAGAAGTTTTGTTAAAATTAATAAAAATTGATTAAAAAATTAAATATTTGAAAATTAGATGTTTTATCTTGGTATCCACCTTATTATGGAGCAAAAAGGGCAGCATATCGAATGGGGTCTAGCTGTATAGGTCTAACTATATTAGGGTGATATTTTTATAAAAAATAAAAGTTCTCTGAAAGTTTGAGCCCTTAATATTAATTTTAAGTCCTCGGCCTAGACGTGTAAAGATTTCCCATTGAAAAGACACGGAAACTCTGATTTTTTATTTTTAAATTTCTATATCTCAGCGGCATTTCATGGGATCGCTTTTACCGAAGATGTTTTTTTCTTAGAATTAAACGCTCTACAAAAGTGCCCATTGCGACAAAGTCATAACTCCCACCGGTGAGGTAGTACGGGTCACTGAACCTGATTTTTCCATAAAATTCAAGGCTTAATATCTCGTTTAATATTAATCTTCGCGATTTGGTTTACAGGAACTTTTTTGTAGGAAATCAAATTCTCTACAAGTTTTTCATTTATAATTTTTCCGTAGCTCTTGTTATTTACTTTATAATTTTTCCGTAGCTCTTGTTATTTACGAGATAAATGCAAAAAAAACGCGAATTTTATTGAAAAATCAGGTTCAGTGGCCCGTACTACCTCACCGGTGTGAGTTACGACTTTGTCGCAATGGACACTTTTGTAGAGCGTTTAATTCTGAGAAAAAAACATCTTCGGTAAAAGCGATTCCATGAAATGCCGCTGAGATATAGAAATTTAAAAATAAAAATCAGAGTTTCCGTGTCTTTTCAATGGGAAATCTATACACGTCTTGGCCGAGGACTTAAAATTAATATTAAGGGCTCAAACTTTCAGGGATTTTTTTTTGGTATTTCCAACAAAATTTCACGATGGGGCCAAAAAAAAAGTAAAAAAAAAAATCACCCTAAACTATATATTAGGTTAAAACATTTACAATTTGTCAATATTATATAACTTAAAATGGGGGCAAATATGTCAATATTAGGGCAAAAAGAGCAGAAAGTTTCCAATTCCAGAAGTCGGTTGCTAAAAATTCCTGGCTTCTCGACTTACAATGGTTGTAGTACCTGTATGTCAGAAAAGGTTAAGACCAAAGAATCGTACCAATCTCCTCTTACTAATTCATTATATTCTTTTTCTTTCACTATCCTGAAAATATAGTTGTTTAAGAAAGTAACAAAAAAAAATATATATTGTGATCCTATATAAATTACTGCTAGAGGGGCACCTCTGGGTGCTTTCCTTTCCTCATACTTCATTTCCTTGTTTTATATTTTGTAATATTAAAACAACTTTTATGTACGTATATGTATAATAAAGTTAAGCTCTGTTCTTTTATGAAGGTCTCGAAACCTTAAAACCTTGCCCTAGTGAACCGTATTTGAAGATAGAGAAAATATTGATAATATTGATTCCGACTCAAAATTAATGAGAATGCTAAATCAATAATATTTCAAATATTTTTTTTTTACTTTTAAGTTCATTTTTTCGTCGGTTCTACTTTTATCATAAAATATTTTTATGAATAAGACGTACGTTGGTGGAATAGATACTTCATTTAAATGGAATAATTTTTGGGACAGGTAAATCATTAGTAGCTATACTTTTGTTCCATAATATAGCCATTTAGTGTATTAATACAACTAGAAAGCAACTTTTGGTACTCTCAATTCTAAATTGTTAACTTCAGGATATATTTGAGGGTAATACTAAAGATAATAGTAAAACGATGAAAACTTTCTGTATCAGTAACCATACCGATTATATTTTTTAAATCAATGTTTTGATATACATATTCATAACTATTCAAAATAATTATTATAGTTTAAATGATCTTAAAGATTCCTCCTACACATTGATTCCAAGAAGATATTTGTGCTTATGTAAATGGATATTGACCAATATGGAGATTCCAATTAGGAATCTAATCAAATATTGTCCGATCATACAGTTTAGCAAATAATGCACGAGGAGCTAACACTAATGCTGCAATCTAATTAAACATAAATCTGCATAAAACAAACACTTAAATGTGTACATATTGCAGACATAATCTTTTATAATTTGCAACTACTATACCAAGAGCTTTGAAATACAAATTTGAAGGTTTTAATTAAATTCACTTTGGATTTAAAGTTTTAATGTTCTTAATAAGGAATTGTCAACAAAATATTTCCAAAGCATATAAGAAACAGTTTTAGCTCTTCATTTTTGACTTTATAACATTCCCGTTGGTTGTCATTAAAATCCACACAAATGCTTTGCATTTTCATATCATTAATTCAAATTTAGCTTATCATTGACCGCATTTTTGAATTTTCTGTTCTAGTCATTACATTTTTCTTTAAATTCAATTTCTCTCATTATTTATTCAGCTGCTACAAAATACTACTTTTGTAAAGTTTATAGAAGTTTTTTCTGTGGTTATAGCGCAGTTTTACATCTTTAATATACATTTTGAAAATTAAAACTTGAAAATTATTTTACCTAAAACGTATGCAAAATACTATGCAAAAATGAAGCTTGAAATTCAATGCATGAAATATTATTTTAATTAAAGGATATATAAATATTTACATAAATTATAAATTTTAGAGATGAATTTAATGCAAATGAGTGCATGTAAATGAAATCAGTTTTATGTTAAAAACTGTGTTTTCGATTATTTGCATGTACATTGTACAGGTATATATAAAAATTATTTAATCCAAATTTAAATTGAGTTAAATTAGAATAATTGTTTTAACAACAATTTAGTAAAAATAAGTAAACATATTTCATTTGAAAAGTTAATTTCTTTTTATAAAAATGATGATTACGATATTTTTTACAATTCTCTTCATATTTTTGAATTTATTAGGATTTGAATCATTTTTAGCGTAATAAATCACTGCTTTAATAAAACTTATAATTTATAGGTACATTATTACTAATAAAAATATAAAATAAATTACAAATAGGATTTAAAGGATTTAATTAAGCTGTTTAAAGGGTCTTAAAAAATGTCGATATCAACGTGGAGAACGAAGAATATGGAAAGCTACCGAAAAAATCGAAAGACATCGATTTATAAGACATGTTGGATAAGAATGGTAATCAAACGCAACAATACTTACAAAAGTAGATTTCAACTTTGCTTTTTTAGTACGAGAATAGGCCAGAATATCAAAATAGGCAAAACAAAGAGATCTTGATGCATGGTAATTCCTCTGGTCTCACAAAAAAATGAGCGAAAGATAATATTTAGGCATTTGAACATACTTTCAAATGCAGCTTACAACTCAGACTTGGTTCCTTTAGATAATTACTTATTTGCATCGATTTGCACTTGATGAGCAGCACTTTGCATCTAACGAAAATCTACAAAAATTACTCTAAAATGGGTTTTACATAAGAATACCTAATTACACTTATTATGACACACAACATCCTGATGGTAAGGCTCACGCAGGTTCAGCAATAATATTGAAAAATACAATTAAACACCACGAAATTGACAAATATCAAACAGAACATATTCAAGCCACATCGATAAAAGTTGATGATCTGAATGGTGGATTGACAATCTCAGCAGTCTATTGCCCCCCAAGACACAACCTAAAAATGCAACACTTTAAGGACTACTTCAATACATTGGGGAACCGATTCATAGCTGGGGGTGACTATAATTCAAAACATACCTTCTGGGGCTCCCGACTAATTACGCCTAAAGGACGAGAACTATACAAGACTGCTATGAAAAGTCGGTTGGAAATATTTACGACTGGAGAACCAACGTATTGGCCAACGGATAACAAAAAACTGCCAGATCTAATCGATTTTTTTGTTGCCAAAGGAATATCCCAAAACGCTATAAAAATGGAATCAAACCTGGACCTTGATTCGGACCACACACCAATAATAATTACAATCAATGCGAGGTTGGACACTTGTACACATGAAATATTGTATAATACTCGAACTGATTGGGATCTTTTTAGGATATACATAAATAACAACCTAAACCTGAATGTGCCGCTTAAAACTAAAGACAATATTGAGGATGCGCTGGAACAGTTCAACACAGCAGTACACACAGCCTGTTACAAAGCAACGCCAATAAAACCTCCAAAGGCAAGAAACATGCAGTGTCCATTGGAAATAATGGCACTAATCCGGGAAAAACGAAAACTAAGACGTGAATGGCAAAAAAACAGACATCCACAAAACAAAAGAAACTACAATATCGCTACAAGAATATTAAGAGAGAGAATCAGGAGTTTCAAACAGGAAAGCTTCAAAAACTATTTACAAGGCCTAACCCCAACCCGAAATTCCGATTATTCACTGTGGAAAGCCACCAAAGGAATTAAAAAGCCAACTGAACAGAATTATCCAGTGCGAAAGCCTGACAGCACCTGGGCAAGAAACGATACTGAAAAAGCTGAATGTTTCGCGATACATTTAGAAAAAGTTTTCTCCCCCCATGACATTCCATCGTACAACGATGAACATACAAGAACGATCATGGAGGAAATCACAAACACACAGAGTAATGTTGGAATAATCAAATATACGTCACCTAAAGAAGTGAACTCCATTTTGCAAGCCTTAAAATCAGGTAAAGCCCCAGGTTATGATTCGATAACAGGGAAGATATTAAAAGAACTACCGAGAAAAGGAATTGTTTATCTAACCCACATTTTCAATGCCGTTAATAGAACAGCTCAGGTCCCAGGGCAATGGAAGATAGCGTTGGTTATTATGATCCTGAAACCCGGGAAACCTCCCCAAGAGGTTGGTTCATACCGACCAATAAGTCTGCTTCCAATTTTAAGCAAAGTATATGAAAAATTACTTCTTAAAAGAATACACCCAATAATACAAGACAAAAAAATCCTACCAGATCACCAATTTGGCTTTAGAAATGGTCACTCAACACTAGAGCAAATTCATAGAATCGTTGAAACTATTCGCTATGCCCAGGAAAGAAAACAATACTGTTCTGCGGCTTTTCTAGATGTGGCGCAGGCATTTGATAAGGTGTGGCATCCCGGACTGTTGTACAAAATCAAAAAACAACTTCCTGAATATTTCAACATAATCTCGTCCTACTTGGAAAACCGTACCTTCCAAGTCAAACATAAATCGGAAGTAACTACTCCCAGGAAAGTAACAGCCGGGGTGCCCCAAGGTAGCGTACTGGGACCTCTGTTGTATTCCCTTTACACAGCCGATATGCCAAATACAACAGATGCATTAGTGGCAACATTTGCTGATGACACAGCCATCGTAACCGCAGCAGATGAACCCAATGAAGCTTCGTTAAAGCTCCAAAATAACCTGGACAAAGTAGAAAAATGGGCAAAAAAGTGGAAAATAAAAATAAACAACGCAAAATCTACACATATAACGTTTACACTGCGCAGAAATATATGTCCCCCGGTTACAATGGAAGGCACAGAACTACCGCAAAAGAGCACGGTAAAATATCTTGGAATGCACTTAGATCAAAAACTTACATGGGCTGTGCAAATCAAAAAAGCTCGAGAACACTTAAATAAAAAATACAAAAAAATGTACTGGCTTATGGCGTCTAATGCACCATTATCAATAGAAAATAAACTTCTTCTGTACAAAGTCATCCTCAAGCCCATATGGACATATGGAATACAGTTGTGGGGTACTGCATCCAACTCCAACATTGAAATCCTACAAAGATTTCAATCAAGGACCCTACGACAAATAATCGGTGCTCCATGGTACGTTAACAATAAAAAAATACATGAAGATACAGAAACGCCATCTGTAAAGGAGGAAATTCAAAGGTTTAGCAAAAAATACCTGACAAAACTAGACGAGCATTCCAACCATCTCGCCATAAACTTATTGGACAACAGTGAGATGATAAGAAGGTTACAAAAATGGAATGTAATAGATTTGCCTGATAGATTTTGTAACTAAACATATATTCTATTAATTATTTATTGCCAAAGTATTATTTTATTATGTAGCTTATTTTTATATATTACTTATATATTAATGTTTTACATTATTTTTTGCATTGATATTGTTATTATAGACTATTATTGTTATTCTTATTGTTCCTGTTGATTGTTTTTATGATTGTTGCTATTGCTATAAGAATTACTATTATTGTTATTGTTGCTATTGATTGTCAAAAATTTTGTACTTATACAGCACTAATCTACTGGGACTAGTGCTTACATGTGATTGTCTATGGATTGAATGCACTTATTGCAACCCTATGCAGATTGTGCAATTTATTTGAAAATAAAAAAAAAAAAAAAAAAAAAAAATGGGTTTTGCTCAAGAAATATACAATTTGTTTGTAATGGTATCATCAAATTATCAGAATAATGGCAAACATTTATAGTTAATGGAGGGAAATATTTTGATTAAAATCAATATTTTCATATAGAATAATGAAAGCTCATTTTTCAGAAGAAAAATCGGTTATTCTTTACACACCTATACATTGAAATATTTAGTTACCTTATACAAGATTACAAAGAAAGTATTTATATCTAATTTGACCCAAATGCACTATTTTCATTTAATCAAATCTCAAAAAATTACGATAAATGATCTGGTGTTAATTCCTTCACATGTATTGTGAAGTACTATGTATCTACGATTTTTTTGACCCGGGAAAAAAATTATTGGTTAAAAAGTTATTTATCATTAGTCGAGCTCCCTTTTCACCATTTATGAAAAAAATATATAAAGTTATGATTTTGGCACCCCTTAAAACCAATATCAAGCACCCCATTTTCCTCCATGATCTGGGAATGCACTTTAGTTCTACTAAATTGAAAGACCAAGCAGCATCAGTATTTAAAAGCCTTATACGGAAATATAGCTTTTAAAAATGTACAATGTTTATTGAAGAATTCGATAAAACTAAATAAAAAAAGTACATATCTTCATTAAATAAAAACGTTCGATTTTTAACAAATAACAAATTAATATTTCCTTATATTAAATGGGGGAAATTTGTGTCATTATAGGGTCATCATTCCCAACGTGAGGCATGGCAATATTTTGGTGGGTTATGGGCAGAACGTACAGTCTTTGACTAACTACATAAAATATTAAGGAATAATTCCAGAATGAGTTAATAACAAAGAATTGTTTTTCATTTATTTCAATATTCGCTATTTCTGCATTTCTGTTTCTTATTTTATGTTTGGAAACTATATTTTTGGACTATATTCTATAACTATATTCATTGGAAGCTTGTTTTGATATCAAGTTAATGGCCTTTAAAGCTTCATTTAGATGAAAAACCGTTAAATGTTTAGTAACAAAATTTAAATATCACGGATGGGGATCAGGACTTTAGAAATGCTTAGGTGGGACATGTCCAAAAATTGGTTGGGAAACTGCTGTTTTAGGGTTTTGGTCCCTAAACTACTCTATTGTTTTTGAGTTTATTTCTAATCTAAATTTTATAATCTAAAAATTTCAAATTTTTACTGGCATCAACAACTATATGAAGATTATTTGCACTACCAATTAGTGTATTCAAAATCAGTATTTATTTTAATATAATTTCAATCAATACTATTTTTTTTCTGTATAAGATAACGCATTAATTTTGACCATTAATTTAAAGGCATTGAAATCAATTCTTGAACTTTGCTTTCTGTAATTTTTGTGAAAAAAGAAAAGAATATGTAATGAAACAATTATGTGATACAAAATATGGCAATATGACTTATTTTTTTCAAAAGGCAATTAAACATATTTTGTGCATTAAATTTTTAATTACTACTAATAAAGGTGCCAATTTTAACTTTTTTTTATCGAGTGTTACAGATTATACCGAATAGATTGCGCTTTCTTTTACTTACTTACTAAATAATACCTGTTTCTCAATTATACGGTTACTATTTGGAAAATGTTCTGATCTACTCGTTTTTAGCGTAGTAAATATATGTTTGAGAAATATTGAACGAACACAATCTTATACGGTGGGTTTTATTGGATTTCAATTCGTTTGCTACCTGAAATGTCGTCAATCATTTTTACACACGTAACCATATGTGGCCTAAACGAGTTGACAAATACTTTCTGAAAAGAAATCAAATAGTAACCGAATAAAGGTGAGAACCACGTCGAAAATAACTTTAGAAATATCTATGTCATAGCACATACTTTAGTGGTTTGTTCATAAATTCAGTTTCAATGTTAGCCTTCAGATCTTGCAGAGTCCTTGGACAAATTACGCTCATAGATAATGGATATAAATATCAACATAAACACGGAATTTAATATAATTTAACAAAATGTAGTACGTAGCTGAATTGAGGACAAAGACTAAATATTTTGTTAGGCCTATTTATTTTTTAAAAGACCGCATTTTCTTTGTAGTTCAAAGACCATATTTTATTCCTCTTTTTTAGCATAATCTTCATGGTGTTGTTATAATTTTCTGTTGGCTAAATTGTAGGACCAGTTTCAGTGGACTACTTACAAAAAAATTTTACAAAATTTTAGTCTTTTAACCGATAAGGAAAATCTTTTAAGTCGTCTTTTGGTCCCGCTATTATCTAAAAAGTTTACTGCTAAGTTATTAGGATTATCGTTGAGCAACTCCCGAAACTTTTTGCTGTATTTTCAAATTTCCTTCCTCACCATTGGTACATTTGTGTCGTCATAAATCTTGGTATTGTTGACATTCCTGAAAGCATTTATTAGTTGTCGGAGTGCTTTGACTGGAATCTCTAGGAAATTTCAAGATTCTGAATAGGAAACTTCAGATCTGGATACTAAAGGCCCAGATGGGCTTCACTATAACCTTATAGAAAAAAAGCTTGTTTTTCGGCGACTATAAGGATGGATTCTTCATCAGGCAATACACTTTCCTCTATTTTTATCAAGAAGTTCTATAGTTTTTTTTTTCATATATGTTGCCCAAGTAAATCGTTTTTCCAGGTGTATAACCAGGTATTTGCCTATGTCAGTTCTATGCTGTTCATCACTACAGGGGAAAAATGCTTTGACGGGTTGTGAAAGCAATGAGGCCGGATTAACTAGCATTGATTATAAATAGTCATTTTCCATTCTATAGGGTTAATTTATCTACTCAAATCTGGAGCTTTCTCTGGTATTTTTGTCGTCGCAACAATTACAGTTTTGTCCGTAAATATGGATATTAGTATTTTTCCATTAATCAGGATATCACTCGTTTATATAAAGCATATCATATCAGTGAACCCAATTCGCTACTCTGAAAAAAGCACGCTATGAACTGTAAACTGGATGTTAATTTTTTAAAATTTTATTTGATAAAAGCGATCCTCCAAGTAGGGTGGTAATGTTATCGAATAATTCCGAATCTTCCTCATGGTTTTATATGGGAGACCTTAATGACCTTAATAATCGAATGCCTTAGAAACATTTAAAAACGCAACTGAACAGTAGTGTTTATTTTTTTACACGTCCAGAGTTAAATTTTGGGGATTAAATCCAAATTGATGTTCAGAAAAGACCAACATTTTTTCAAATATGACCAGTTTTATATCCAGCAGGATTCATTCATCCTTTTACTCAGTTTCAGTAGTGGACTGATGAGCCTATACGAGCTTATGTTTTGGGGTGGTTTTCCAGACTTTTGGGTCATTAATATTTGAGCCATCTATCACTGTTTTGGCACTTCAGATACTTTATTTAAAGCATTACATCGAATTCTTATGTATACTATGACCTTTTTTGGTTAATCTTACAATAGTTTCGCTGTGATATCCAGGTGTGGTCATATCCAGGCGATTTATAGGATTTAAAGGTTTGAAAAGTCGTCATCACTTCATTTGATGAGGAAAATTATGATAATAATAAAATTTTCAGTGGTAAATATCCAGCCAAAACTATCACCATTTTTATTGCTATATTTGTAAGAATATACATCAGAAATCAGCTTACTTTAGTTTAGAAAATGGGAACTACCCAATTTCGCATCCTATCTGATAAATTTTGAAAATAATGTTAAGTAAAATTAAAGAATTTTTTTTATAGAAATGTCTCATTCATAAAATGAATTTCTTGGAATTCTGAATACTAAATCGAGAGACTTTGCAATTAATTTCAATGTTAAATTTTACAAAAGAAAATATTTTTTACAGCAAATAATGTTTAAATAGTTAATGGATTATAATATATGTCTTATGACACAATTTCTTTTTTATTACGACGCGTTTCAACAGTTTTTAACTGTCATCATCAGGTAATAATTATTTTATCAATTGTAAATAAAACCAATTTAAATTGTTGTTTCTTTGGTATGATGAATTTTACGAATGCTAAAAAATCTATTCAATTACGATTCTATTATTTCATTCTTTGTTTTATATATTGTAAAAGCCATTTTTTTGTATTTTTCTGTGAGTATCTCTTGTTTGATTTTCCAGCCCATAATTCCAACCCTCCGAGTTGAATGAGCTTGAAGTAATTGAACAAGGATGACTTCAAAGAATTAAACTTTATCTTTCTCCATATATGTTTTCTTTAATGTTATAAAATAATATTTCCCTGTTGAAAAATATCAAATTCCCATTCTATTCATATTTTCAGTATTGATATAACTTAGTAATTCATCGACGTAGGTATTATTAATATTTATTGCTCATCATTTGTTGTAGAATTCCCACAAATGTTAGAAGTTGTCCAAACTTTATATACGATACCATATACATTTTTTTGTTGTTGATGAAACGGATAACGTGTAATGACTTGTGCTTTATTAAATATTAATAAATTCTGTTAAAGAACGCATGTACGTTATAATCAAGAAAATGTTATTAGACTTGTGTTTAAATAAATCATTTCATGGTGGCCTATAAACAGAATTAGACATTAAAACAACCTCAAATGGAACATATGCGACCTTTTTGGGATATTCTCATGTATTATTTTTAGAAGTTTCAGTCGTAGAAAACGACTGAAAAAAGCGTCACACATCACAAGGTTTTGATGAAAAAGTAATTACAAAAGTAATGAAAACTTCCTTGGTTTTTCTGGTACTTCTGTTTTTCCTTGATTCGGGAATTAACAACTACTTTAAAATGAAGAATAGGAACGTAAGATGTGTTGGTGTGTAAGTGTAGAATGATTGTGTATTTGCGGCCAGTTTCTCTTCTGCTATGTTTTCTGTTAGTTTTCAATCGAAACGATTTTGCATTGGTGATGGGAAACATGACAGATGACGTAACACACCCTATTTTCCGTATTGTTTACTCTGGAACGAAGGAACCTCAAGTGTAGTGATGGAGTGTTCATAAAGTCTTGGTTATTTGACAAGTGTATTGTTTTGAGACGAGCTTTTCAACGTGACTGCTGTACATATAAAAGCTGCCAACGTTTTCTATGTATACTTACATACCTTGATGGAAACGAAACAGCGTAATACAGCAATCCTGTTACCACAAATACGATTTATTTTTGCTTCGTTTTTATTAGCGGATGAAAGAATTCAATTAATTGAAATGAAGTTTAATAAATGAAGCTTTTTGAACGCCATTTTCTCATACAATTACTTTACATTAAGTTTTAAATTTGGCCGCCTCACGTTAAAATGCTTAAATAATGCTTAATTTTTAATTTAAATTACCGATAAACTTTGTTACCCACTAATTGAAATCGTTGATTCAGAAATTAATCAAGCTTTATCCAAAATTTATTCAATTGATTGACAGAAAGCTGTAGACCAAAAGAGTTGTAATATAAAAGAAAAATTTAATTACTTTTTAATAGATAATAAAATTCAGATCTCAGCTTTTATATTTTTTTAAATAAGAGGAAAATTCAGGTTATTTAAGTTCTTTTTTTTATTTAATATTTTTATTATTCAATTAGCTACGTTTCGTTACTAATCGTAACTTCCTCAGCCTTCTTGATTCACAGAATTAAAATATTTTTAATTAGTAACGAAACGTAGCTAATTGAATAATAAAAATATTAAATAAAAAACAAAAAGGTCTTAAACAACCTGAATTTTCTCCTTATTTAAAAAAAAATACTTTTTAATGCAATTGTCTAAGTTAAAAAAAGTTTGGGATTTAAGTTGAAAAATTTAATACCCAGGGCCATATTTTTGATTTTGAGCACTTCGAATTAAAAAAATTTTTGCGTTTATTTTATACCAGAATAAAAATTTACTACAAATTAAAGAAAAATGGGAAACCTTTACTTTTGATTCGGCGTCCCGGACAGCTGGCCAGCTTGCCCACCCCTTTATCCGTCACTGTTAATACTTATAGAACATTTTTTGTATTGTAAACATTATAATTTCTCCAAATTAGTAAAGGTATCAGATCTTTTTCTATTAGTCTTTTTCTGTCTATCCTTAGGCATTGACCTCCTCCAACCTTTAATGCACTTCTCTGTTGTCTTATTTATCTTTCTTAATGTGGAAAGTTTTTTTTAGGCTATCTGCCTATTTTATTTGAGGTTGTCTTTTATTTTATTTATATTCCTGGTTCTCCAATTAATAATTAATTGGTTTCTTTGGTCATCTTTATGTCAGATATTGTATTCGGTGAATTTATTTTATTTTGATATTTCAACTTTAACGTATCATAGGACCGGTATTTTCATGAATAGCATAACCTTAGTTCCACTGTCCATAGTTCCTTGTCCATTCATTAGGACAGCTTTTAAATAGATAAAAAATTATCTTTTTGCTTTATCCTAAATATATCACTGTCCTAAGGTGAAAATACGTGTGTTTTCTCAACCCTCTGGATAAAATTTTATCTTGAAGAAAAAAACCACTATTTATATATAAAAATACCAGCCCTTAGATTTGTTTCATTTCTTATCTACTCAATTCTTTTTGAAGGAGGCATTTTTATTTACATTGATCTCTGGACTTTTATGGTTTTATCCATATTTGCTTTTACATTAAAAGTACTCCTGTTTGGGACCCGTAAGTACATATTAATTGAATATTTTGATTTTGAGGTACTGTTGATTACTTATAACATATGTTAAGGATGCAACTCAATTTGAAATAAGAAGGTAGCGAAGTTATAAATAAATGCAACCATATCCACCGATCCATCGAATTTGCAGTTATTTACAATAATTTGGCAACAAAATTCAGCAATTTCTTTGAAGTTATTTTAATCTTAGGTTGTAAAAAAAATATTTTTTTATAGGAAATTTTTGGTATAAAATACAGTTTAGTCTTTCCTATCATTATATGGCAGCTATGAAGAGATACAACACCACATGAGGACCAATGAAAAGTTATGCTTGGCAGAACATCAATTCAATATTATAGTTTTTAGTTTATTTTTAGTAAACTATAATTCATAAAATTTGAGGCACTACTTATTTAAGATTAGTATAAGATACCGATTATTTCATGTAAAGTTTTTGAAGTACTTGTGGTAAAAATTGTCACATATCTTAATGGTTCCAAAATATTGACCTACTGACTACTTTTTTTTAAAGTATAAATCACAGTATTTTATATAGTATGTATAAGATAATTTTCATGAGTTTTTAGTTTTTCGGAAAGTTTGTGCCCATTTTCATTAGGTGGTATGATTTTTTTTAAGTTCACTGAAAAATGGAGAAAGATTATAGACCAGAGTAGCAACTAAATTATATAACCAAAATTTAAATGAGTTGCGTTTTAATTTTCTATAAAAATCATTTTAAACTTTTCGGACAACCACAACTAAAATTGTTAACATTTGATATGTAATTTGAAGGTTTGAAATTTTACTTTTCGTATATAAAAATACTTTGTTTCTTAACTAGGTAAGAATTCTTTGTTTGGGAACTATTTATCGTTTTAGAGATCGTTAAATAAGAAACAATACCTGTTGCACTTTCTTTGGATTTAAAAATCTTAAATAGCGGTACAGTTTAAAAAATATATATATGGAAACCAAGAACAAAGTTTCCAAAATAAAAAAAAAACATTACGATGATCGTTTAATTAACCATTTAATAACTAAATTTCGTAATTAGAATTTGAGTTGATATCATAACTTCAATAATTATTGATTATCTCAGGCATGATGAAATGCTACGCCCTTTACCCTTTGAAACAATTCTCTGGTAGTTTAATTACTGGCACCCTTGAACAAGCAACCACAATTGGTATACCAGAATTGATGAAAATCAAAGTTTAATGTTATAGTTATTTAGGCAAAAATCAGAATAATAAATTTAGAAGTCACTATTTTACAGACTAGTTGTACCTTTTTTAATTTCAACAGTATTATCAATCGATTTTCCGGAATGAATAATCTCTTTTATATGAAATATATTTCCTTCGTTTCTAAGTTCTAATTATAAGCTATATATTACTTATTATTCTTCCCTTGATATTGTAGATATTATAATTTAGGTTTTCGTATTTTGGTGTCGAAACACGAAATGGTTCATTTAGATAAAATTAGCAACATAAATCAATAAATAAATGAATGAATTTCTTGAATGAATAGAGCGTATTTATTAATTTCTAATCGGGAATGGAAATTTCCTCAAATGTAACCAAGTTTATAATTTGCTTTAAACAATATAAACTTGATGGGAAACTATTTATAACTTTTCCTCATCCTTCAAACTTATCAAAACAAACTAAAATTCCCAGATTGAAATCGTGATATATACTGAACTATTATAGATTGGTAAATAGATGTGACAAGCGATAACACTATCAGGTCTTATCAATTTTATTTTATTTTAAAAAATCGTACGTTAAATTGGAAAGTAAAGAAAAATGATAAGGAGATTGTATGTGAAAACAATAGACAAAGTAGTATTAGCGAAATTGATGTATCACTAAAGTTTTCGTTTCTTTTTCCATCAATGAAATTCCGAATTTCCAATCTACTTCAATTATTTATTTATAAGTGATAGCACGAAAACCTAAGACAACCTAAGACGCTTTTCCCATTTGTTTTCATAAGAAAAAATGTCACATTTTTCAAACAAGAAATTCACACACAAAAAAAGAAAAACGACGGAAAAAAATCTCTCATAGTAAAATTGTAATGCGAAAATCCGAAGTGATTGGATTTAGGAAGAAAGAAAATGATTGTCCTTTGTTCTAATTACAGTGGCATTCAAAGCTTTTGTGTACGTGTTCTCTTTTGTGACACCCTTTTTCATTTATTTGCCACTAGACTGTGGAGATTGTATTTTCGCTTTAATCTAAAATCATTTATATTAGGTCATTTGCACAAAAATTACACTTCTAAACTTGCAAATCCTCAAGTCTATTGAAGAGCTATAATTCATTTAATAATAATAAAAAAAATAGCACAAAGAGTATTTGCGTTTAAAATGAATTATCGTTAGGGAAATCCACATTAAGATTTCATACATTTTTACTGAAAACTAATGAAAAAGTAAATTCATTATTGCAAATTCCTCGTAAAGGAAATAGCAGCTTTGTTTTATTTTCTGGCTGTTCCTTTATATATATATGCTTATTAAAACGGTCTTGTAGCAGCTAGGGCGATAACTGCAGTAGACTATCAAAATGGAAATATAATACATTTTAATTTAAATAAGAGCAAGGGAAATGAACAAACAACTTTATTATTAATACAAACTTGACGGTACCAAACCCATAGTCTCTATAATGAATGACAATGACCTCAAATACAAAGTGGATATATAGTATATGCAGAGAATTAAAATTTGAGAGCTGTTAATGTATTAGAAGATCTATAATTAAATTGTATATTTATTTAAAATATTTCTTTTTTGTTACAGGTACGTGTAAATTGGGAAACTACTTGCAAATTTCAGTGGGTGTAAGTATCTAGAATTATTATTTAAAGGTTTTCTAGTTAATTACAAATTGTATTGAAAATCAATTATTCTTGAGACCATAATCTGTGCTTGTAAAATGTATACTTTAGATAAATCGGTATATCGGTTATTGCTACGAAAAATTGTATATTTTTTGATACTTCTATGCTATAAAAATTATAATTCAATAGAAATATGAACCTACTTAAATTTTAAAAAGAATTTTATAAGAAAAATTGCTGTTAAAAACGTATAAACAACTTTTTTTTGATTTGGTGTTTAATACCAAAGTTTTGTAGATCTTCTTTCTCCTAATAATTTTATTCTACCTCCACCAAGTTCGCATTACACTTTTGGAATTTGGAAAAATTTACAATGAAATGTTTTGGTATTTTTTGTCGATCAAGAGTTCTGGAAAGAAAAAAATTACCTCTCGCATATTTTTCAGGAAAACCCTTTTGAGTGCTAACTTGATGTTTAGGGCTATCCTATAAATATTTTAATTTTGATTTTTTTTTTGAGCCATTTTATGGTGTTTTTTTATCGTTCGAGAGTTTCAAAAGAAAAATTTTCGTAGTTTCTCTATTTTCCCGGAAAAATCTTTCCAAAAAATTGGGCTCGATTTGAGTTATTTTCCAAATAAAATTAATGAAAATATGATCTATTTGTTGCATGATACCCCATACCCATTCTCTTTTGTTGCATGATGGCATATTTTAAAGACATTGTTTTAGATCTTTTGAATCAATACGCTCTGATTTTAAAATTTTCATGATCTTTTCATTTTCGTGTTATTTAGTCCATAAGATTCAGTGGTGTAGTGTGCTTTTTTGCCGTCCGGGCCGACTTGAACTTCGCCTTCCATTATTTTCGTCATTAGTTAAGAAAATTGGTAATATGTCAAATATCGTTAATTACTTTAAAATGTACTTTTCATGATTTTTATAAAGCAAAACCTTTTCTGGAATTATTAATGTCAACATGCCACCCAATTTTAGATCCCCCGACTCCCACCACGCTTCGCTACTGACAAGAACTGTTGTTAATGTTTAAGAAAATGTAAATTTTGCTTAATGAAATAGTTAACAATTAAATATCCTTTCATTTTTTGAAAATTTAGCAAATTTTTGACGAACTACAGCAGTAAAAAAATGAACCCAATATCAAAAATGTCTACCTTATTTCCTTTATTGATGCATTGAAATCTGGTTGAAAAATCCATTGGACCCAAATGATTTTTTTCTCAAATGTAAAAAATTCGGGGAAAAAATAAAATATAGTTATTTAAAAAACGGTATTTCACATACAAACATCAAATATTATTAAGAAAGCTATGTTTGAGAAAGTTCGATAAACGTTACTTTTAATCAAACTTTGGTTTATTAAGTATTAGTTTAAGGCTGAGATTATGAATTTTTTTTACAAATTGTTATCATAACAATGATAAGAAAAGTTAATGATAGAATGTAATTAAATAAAATTTTTAAAAATGATGATAACTTCCAATTATGAAATTTATGTGAAGATGGCACTAGTTATAGAACTACAACTATGATCTACTTTGTATTACCGAATATTTTCTCATAGTTTTCATGTAACAGAAGGACTCTAACGTAAGTAATGAAGAAGAAAAGTAATGCCCACAAAATATACAATTTTGAAACGAGTTTTAATTTTAAATCAATTATTTAATCACTTTTGACATTTGATGTCCACATTCTAAAGGCCAAATTAGTAAAATTAATTACTAAGCAGAATATCAGTAAAACAAATTTCGAGCATCAATTACGTTTTAAATTTTTTTCTCACGAAGAAAATGTTGTACTGATTAATAGAAATAGAAATTCAATGGAACAACTTTGGATAATTATGAGAGGTAAAGAAATATCGCTTATTCTTAATATATTAATTTTTTCCAGCGTTTTTCCTTGTACTGAGGAGTCTTGCACTATCATATTGCAGAATAAAGTTTTCTTTGTTGAAAATTCTTGGAAAATTGTGGGCATATAAGATTGATTTAGAGTATTTGACAGCTCTTCGATTGTTTGTTATATATTTGGTACCAGTTAGATCTTTAATTTTTTTTTTTACCTTTAAATTTTCATTATGGGCTGATCTATTCGTGAATAGAATAAAAAACAAAACTGATAATCCAACGTTGCCTGATTTGTCGGTATTAAAAGGGACATGATGCAATAGTTTTACTTGAAATGTGCAAAAGAACATATTCATTTTTTTAAACGAAAAATCATAATTGGAAAAAATGTTAATTATATAATTTTTAAAAACTAAACTAATACTACACTGTGTTTAAATACCTATGACATTCCTACATAAATATTTACTCTTTATTTTAAATTCCAAAGCCAGTCTTCCACCTGAAGCGAAGAAAAACATTTTTTTTCTTCTGAATATTGAAAAAAAGTCATTTAATATTATAATGAACGGAAGCACCTTTCAATTTCCTTTTTTAAATCTCCTTTTTATAATACAAAAAAAAATTCCCATTCTGAATGCCTATTATTCGGCCTGAATAATTTTCGTTTCAGTTTTGTGACATAAATCTATGTGTCTTTCAGTGTTGCTGTTTAACCATTATCATATTATAATTTAAACGCTTTTATCTCTTTAAATTAATAGCCTTTACACAATAAAAGCTCACTGCTATAGAATTAGGTAGTGTTCGTAAAATGGTTTTTAAGTATACAGGGGTATAAGTATACGGATTTCAATAGGATCGCACTTTTTGAAATAATTTCAATTTCATCAAGAGGAATTTAGACAAATTCATAAGTAGGTATGTAAGAGGATTAGTTTGAGATCATTTAAATCTTTGTAATTAAATACCACAATACAACATTGTGAAAATATTATAAAATTACAACCTTATGGTACATCAAATTGTAAGCTTTTGTTAATATGTAATTTCTAGTAAATGCTTTTAATGAACTCACAGCTTATATAAGAAATATATTGTACGTTTTAGTATAAAATTTATAAAGGTTCCTAGTAATTGATTACTTTTTTTTTCACTTCAATAAATTATGAAGAGCAAAAGTGAAAAATCAGATCATTTTTTTACTAACTAGGTTAATCAAAATCAATGTCAATATCAATTAAGACCAATTTTATATCACACAGTTGGTTATTTTTATTATTATGTGAATATGGCATTACCGCAAGTGGTAATTAGAATAGATTTTCTATACCACAAACGTGTTGAAATATTGCTTCAAGTAAAATACGTTTCAATAAATATATTACTCCGGGCAAAATTTATATTTTACTCTCATTCATTATATTCCATAATATGTTTCCATTAAAAATGAGTTATTATATGAAAATTAAAAAAGAAAAACTACAAAAAAAGTATCTACCTTTAGTGAAAATAATTAATTGCAATACAAATTCTATAAGACATTCATTCTTTTTCATTCCATTAATTAGGTGTTCTAGTAAAACTTGTTCAAGTTATATAGAACCACTCCGTTTGTTGTCTCGAACGACAATAAATGAGGGTGTAGTTATTAATTTAATGTCATGCAAAATGCAATTGCATGATCAGAAGCCACCGGTTCATAAACTAGATTAATATTCATCTTTTAAATACACATAATAAAGAATATTAAATAAAACATAAATGATGGCTAAATATTTTATTGATTTTTTAATGTAATGCCAGAGATAAACGGAAATGGCGGGCGAAAATACAGGATAATCATAAACATGGAAATAATGCTTTAATTTGATTGGAAATTTTATCGTTTTTGAGTCAAATGCAATGATTACAAAAATTTTCATGTGCTTAAATAATCTATCATATTTCTAATAAAATTTTGAAGTTGAATGAATCTAGAATTCTAGAATCTAGAATTGGCGAATAATATTAGCCAAAAAAATGGCCAAAAGCTCAAAGAAAAGACAAAGCTACATAGTGTCATCCTTCAATCTTCAATTTCCGTAGGAAAATGGACAAAAACTGTCAAATTTTGGTATTTTTGCTGGTCCCGAATATTGGATCTGTTAAGTTCTTTCATGTACTTGGAAATCCAGAAACCTGATCTTCTGAAGTTTATGAGAATTTTATTTGAAATGAGTTATATAATAATCAGTTTTTAGAACTTTTGGGGTTCGCTGATTACCGATATGAGATTCATTAACTTCTGCGATATACTTGAGGATAGGTATGGACGTCATTTTCTGAAATTTTTCCCCTGTTTTTAATAAAAGAGTTTCAAAAATCACTCAGTAGAGATTTTTGAGTCGTTTATGATGAATTTCAGGTCTATTATATTCTTTAATGTATCTGGTGGTACATGCAGAAATAATCTTCTGGAGTTTTGTAAAGATTTCCTTAAAAGTAATGCCTAAATAAATTGACTAATGTTGCAGGTAATATAAAGGATTAATCAGGATGTGGTAGACCAAACAATTTAGCAGTGTTTTATTTCAATTTAAAATAAAATACTGTTAAATTGTTTGGTCAACCATATCCTTATATATCCTTTTTGTTGCAGTTAATACAAACCTGTAAAATCTTTAGTTCAACACTAATAACAAACCACTATGTGGTCTTTGGGGGAAAAAATCTTTCTTAATATCCCACAGCATGTTATGGTGTACTTGTTAATGTGAAACTCTATTGAGTCATAAAATTTATTTAAAACATGCGTGCATATAAATTCAATATTGTGTAAAAATTTCAAAACCAGCATTAAAAAACTGAAAGAAATTTGCTATTTGAACAAATAGAAATTAAACACGCATACTTTTGATAGATATATTGGCTCATGTTATTTGCAACGTATTTCCTATTTTGATTTTTTATTCTATTTGCGATTTTTTTCTTAGTTCAATTCCTTATATGGATCAATTTTCTCTGTTGTGGTTAAATTTTTATTAAAGACCGATTTATTCCTAAATTAAATTTAAAACAAAGTAGAAAATGCAACGTTGCATGATAGTGACCGACCTAAAAGGGACAGAAGTCGATATATTTACCATTGTATTTATATATTTGTGTATATAAAGATTATCGAAAAGACATTTTTTCTTCAATTCCACGAAAATCAATATTTGTTTTAATAAAAAAGTCTCAAGTAAGACAATTGTTAGCCAGCAAAATACATTTAAGTCGGAGATGAAAAGATTTGCAGATCATAAAAAATATTTTGATGTTTTTACTCGTTAAATTTGTTGATCGTTTCCCATAAATTTATGCCATAAAAATGCTATCTTAATGCAGTTCTATGAGTATTGCAAAAAAATCAATCTTTATTTGATGAGCTCACACAAAATATAGAACTCAATTTTTATTTAATACATATTTTATTGCACTATAAAACAATGCAACGTTACAAAATAATATTTTACCGCGTCACATTATTACGAATAGCTTTGATTTTTATTAAAAATATTTTCAAAGCCAATTTTCATCGAAATAGTGGCAAAATTGTAAAGTGTATGTTTAAAAAAAATAATTGCTATACATTTTTTTCTCTCGCTATTATCATTTACTACGCGTAGAAGACTCTTGAAATTTGAACTGAACAATTTTCACTGTTATATGAAAATATCGAAATTTGAAGTCAAACGATATTTAAATTTAAGAAAATGGAAAAATTCAATTTATCTCAAAAGCTTACGGCTTTTATGTTATTGTCAAAACATATATTTAAAAATGAAATGGTTTTGTAATTGAAAAGGGGAAAATGTTGTGCATTGATTCATTCTTTAAATACGAATGGCAAATAAATTTGGTCACAGACGTTGCAAATTGTTAAACTTAGTTATTCAACAGAGTTTTAACTATTAGAACTTAAAATTTAGTTTCCTCTTCTACTTATTCTAAAAAAAGCTTTTCAAGTTACACCAAAAGATGGGAAATTAAGGAGGGCACTAAAATATATCAGTCAATACATCAAATTATTTTATAATATAAGAAAAATGAAAATCATTGTTCTGGCAAATGGGTGTAAAATATTATAAACTAGTGTTTAAGAAAACATATTTTTTAAAGGGCTTTGCTAAACTTAAAACAGACATCCTTATTGTTGACGTAATTATTTACTTAGCTACCGTTAAAATGTGTTTAAAAGAGAAGTTTGATAAATAAAGCATTATAAAAAAAATGGAATTCCTAACATTTATGAAAATATTTTATATCAGTTTAAGATTCTTGCAAACTTTCGTAGAAAAATCCAGCAAGAAATTTTTATTTATATATATTATATAATAGATGATTAAACTCAGATCTCAGCTTATTTTTTAATTAAAGAAGAAAACTCATTTCTTGTTTAACCTGAATAGGTACGTTCAAAAGAATATACCCACAACAATGAAAATAACTTCAGGTAAACAAATATGAATTTCTGTTATTCCTATAATTTATTAAAAAAAATATTTTTCCATAATTATCAATCCATAGCTGTCAATGTTTGGTGAATTAAGCAGAGGGCAACGAAGATAATTCGAATAGTGTTTTGAGCAATGCAGTGATATCTGATAACAGCACACCCACTCCAATGCAAGAGGCAATTAGCCAATGGGATTCCAAAATTTAAAGATGTTAATTTGTTTTGATTATTGAAATTTTAAAAATTTATCAAAACCACACCCACATACAATTGCAATACACGTAAGAATTCGTAAACGCAGGTATGGAACGATTTGTCCACTGACGTCATTCGAGGCTTATCAATACATTGACTATTGATAAAGAATGAATTTTAAGCAAAAACTAATAATAAATTAATTGATTTAGTTGGAAAAAACATTTCATTTTAATTAAATAAAATTAAATAATTAATTGGGAATATGATTACATTAAAATGTAATAATATAATCAACAATATAAAAATTTTCAGTTAGTAATGAGTTTTGAATTTGTCAATTTTCATAATATGTAAGAAAATTAGCAGTGGAGGATTTACAAATTTGCCGCCAGTAGACTATTTGATTTTTGCCGCTCCTACTAACATCTGAAATTCGATACTCTATTTTACAATCATATTAATTAGATATATTCTATCAATGGAATTCCAATTAGTGCTTTATTGCCGTTATTACATACACTTTTCCTGTAATTTAAACTGTAATTAGTATAATTATAAACTATTGGATCATTGTGTTAATTTTTAGATCATTTTTATAACCCACTACTTAGTGAAGTTTACGCGAGAAACATTTTAAGGATATACTTTTTATTTTTCTAAGACAAATAAAAATTTTAGGCCAAATTTGCCGCCCCATTAAATATGCCGCCTATGGCTTCAGCCTACTTAGTCTGCTGATATATCCCCCTCTGAATGTTGAGGGTATGTTTGGAAAATAATTTCTAAGTCTAACATTATATCGTATTGATAATAAATGTATTAAGTCTGTATATTCTTTAATAATAAATATACAGTATATTTCATCTCATTATATTCTCATAGAATTCAGTAGTCTGAGAATTGTGGGATATCCACGAATTTTATTGAGTTAAAGGGAAATTTATGAGTTTTTTAAATTTTCCATATTATAATTAGTATTTTGATTGGAGATATTACGATGTTTTGCGCCGATTTGACGATGGATTATTAAAGATCTTGACAAAATAAAACGAAAAAAAAACGAGTAATTTTCCGATATTTCGCTTTGTTTACGAAATATCGATACAAAAAAATTAAAAATTTAATAATTTTTTACTCTTTTTCGACCCATTTCCCAAAATTTTCATGAAAAAAAAGGTAAATTTTTACAACCGCAGCTCTACCAATTGTTTTCGTGTAAAAAAAAAAATCTTTAGACAAGGGGCGAAGTCTCGGTGGGGGGTGGTAGGAAATAAAATAAAAATATAATGTTTAATATTTAATTATGACTTGATTTATTTGTGAACTAAAAAAAAAAAAAACGAAAATGCAATGTTGCTCGATATTATGTTACTAAACGGGACATGAGTCGTAAAAATTTGCTATTAGGCTTCGCCACAGGATATAAAGTGGGCAAAAAATAATTGAATTTTCATTTTTTAAAATCGAAGTCTCGTAAACTAAGCAAGATATTGATAAATTTTATTTTTCATTTATATTTAAGATCATCGAAATCTATAATAACCCGTTGTCAAATGATTACGCTGGAAAAATCGTAGACTTGCCTTTTGATTAAAAAAGATACACAGACGTCATTGTAAGAAGCATATTGTTATGAATTTAAAAAATTCGAAAGTTCTAACAATTGAATTAGATTGAAGAGAGACGGAAGACATTCCAGAAGACTTCCCGTGAAACTCTAATATGAAGCAGGAAGAAATAGAAACATTTAAAATTCGGAAAGTGTTTGGAACAGCCTTGAACTTTCCAGAAGTTACAAATGGGTATATAAATAAGACGATTGACCGTCTCCAGAACAGTTTTATGTATTAACTACGAATATGTTAGCAGTTACACCGTAAAAATAATTTAATAAGATGTAGTATTAAATATGTAATTATTAAAACAAACTATGTTAGTGTTATATGTCCTCAAACAAATCCTAACGAACCCGTCTATATAAATGACCGTAAACACGTAATACTATCTTATTAAGAATCTGTTTGTTGAATAGTAAGTTTTATAAAATGTATAGAAAGAACCACAAAATTGTTGAGCAAAATTGATAACAATTTAAATTAAAAAGAGTTACTTTTGTGTTTTAATTTTATGTTAATCAAACGGCAATTACTTTCGGCCGTCCATATACATTGGCAAAATAAGATATTATGTAAATTAAATTTACGATCATTTCTTTAAATTCTTTTAAGTTTGATGCTTAAATCATTATAGATTGGCATTCGATGTACTCGTAGTTTGTGCTCTTAATGATAAAATCGAACAAATAGCACAAGGTTGGTTATTACAATGATTGAGACCTGAAGCACATTAGTACTTCATATATACATACACATATGCTTTGCCAGATAAAAAGAAAGGTATTTTTTAATATGACGATTTAATGTGCCATTAGATCACGCTTTTTTATCGTGAACACTTTTTTGTAGATACTTCATTCACCATTCTTTGAATTACCAGAATTCGTATTAATGAAATTTTTGAAAAACACCGAGATAAATCAACGGGAGAAATTTTAATGCTTAATTGTTTGATGGAGATGTGAAACTTGTTCCCATTTCTGCAAAAATTCCTTTCCTTAATAATCTAAAGTGTTTAAGTGGGAGATTTTTAGTGTTTTGAAAAAAAATATAATGTTTATTAAACTAGTATGTTGGTGCAGTTGAACTATAAACTTCTTGAATGTTTTATAAAAATTGTTATCTATAGGTGATATAGTATTATATCCATGAACTACATTACAATTCGTTAGATAGTAATTATTCAAGAATATTTTACTCCTCGTTGTTAGGGTGGGTAAAATGTTTGCCGATAATAGATATAATAAATTATATATTTTTTAGTTTGATTCATTAAAACTATTGCGTTAGAAAAGGTTGGTATATGTGAAACTTGAAGAAGTAACAGGTTTTTGTTATAAACATTTATCATTTTTTTTTAATGTAAAAATATTATACATAGTTATTATAAAAAAAAATATTGAGAGCAGAATACTACAAACGTTTGTTGAATGTTTTGAATGAAATTAAATAATCCAAAGTATGGTCGAGAAATAAAATATAACAAATGTTTTTTTTTTGTTGAAAAGTTTGAATTTAATTTAAACTTTCGAAAATAAATTTCATTCTGAAAGAATACCAACGATTTTTGTAAATATGTTTTACTAGAAAATTTTAGCAAAATATTTTTTTCATCAAATAAAAATAGAAAGGAAAAAAATGTTTGAAATTGTAAACTTTTTGTAACCTGTTACATGAAACTTTAACTATAGAAAAAAGCGATACATGTTTGCCTTTTTTGTATGTTTTTATAAACAATTAGGGTAAACATGAATATATTTTTGGAATTGCTGAAAATATTTCCAGGTGTATAATAAATCTAATTTTTTGTTTTGTAAAAAAAGCAACATAAAACTGTTAAAGGTTTGCAGTCATTTTAAAAAAAATATTCCTGTCATTTTGTACAATGAATTCTATTGCAACTATTAAATGTGTGCTTTTAAGCTCCACACCAATTTTTTCATTAGGCATTTAGCAAATATAAATGGTTGCTCATAACTCATATTCAAATTAAACGCATTTGTTAAATTTTCAATGTTTCAAACATTTGTGTCATAGATTAATAGCTTATATGTATTTTCAATTCTATTTGTAAAACAGCCAATTTACAAGGCTAAAGGAAATGTTCAATAAAACCTAGCTTGAAGCTGCAATCCATTAAGCTTTTATCAATCAATTAATTGGTGCTTTCCGTTGAATTGGTCGTAGGAAATTATTTAAAAAAAATTTAAATAAAGGGTTTTTCTTTTCATTTTCTTTTTTAGAGGAAAACAAAGCTTGAAATTTACATCAGTTTCAAAAAATTGTTGCTTTTTTGCATGAATTAATAAAAAACGTATATTGGAGAAATACAAAAAACATGTTTTTTAAACATTGAGGTAAACAGCTATCGTTAACAGTCAATAAAATTTTTATTTTAATATTTTTGAGACATTTTATTGTTATCTAAGGCTTCACAAATAGATGATAAAATTCAGATCTCAGCTTTTATTTTTTTAAATAAGAAGACAATTCAGGTTTTTTAAGATCGGTTTTTTTATTTAATATTTTTATTATTCAATTAGCTACGTTTCGTTACTTATCGGAACTTCATCAGGCTTCTTGATTCACAAAATTAAACTACAGGACTTGTATTGAAATTTGCGAATCTAATTTTAAATTAAGGACTTTTATTTTAGCAAGAAGCAATAAGGAAATGTTATAATACTTATTAAAAGTGTATCAAAAATTGTGTATAAGTATTAGATAAATCAAATATTCAAACTAACGGGTTTCTCAATAAGGACATAAACCATTTCTATATTCATAAAACATTGAATAGTTGAGATGTTAGGCTGAAATTTACTCTAATCATAGTAAATATGTTATAGAATTCTCATAAAATTTGAATGTATAGAAATCGACATCGTTCATATTACTACCGCGAAAAAGACAACAACGATCGATTCTTTTGATCGATTCATTTTTGGAACACTATTTTTGACGAGAATTGTGTGGACTAGGTATCAGTGGTATTGGATTCTCCAAGATAGTGCCACAAGCCACATAATTGGTCAAACAATTGATTTATTGAAAGTAACATTTGGTAATTATTTAATCTCGAAAACTGGTCTAGCAAAATGGATAATTTTTTTAAGAAATTACTATTAGTTTAATCTTTATGCCAACAATTCATCAACGTTAGAAAAGCCCAGAAATAAAATTGAACGCAAAATTGCTAACATTCCAGCTGATAAGTGAAAAAGAGTGATCGAAAATTGAATTCATAGAATCGATCGCTGATGTCAAGCTTATTGTGGTCATAAAAGCGACGATGAATTTTCTACATATGTAATTGTATCATAGGACTATACCTGAAATAAATTTAAACCCAATATCTCTTCTATTCCTTGTTTTATTTGAATCCAAAATTTTAATAACTTTATTAAAAACCCGTTAGCACCACGCTTTATATCTCTTTTAGATGAATAGTATTGAAATTACAGCGATAGTATATAATTTGCGTTTTTAATTGGAACCTGTGCAATTGCCACTGGAAAACTAAGAAGCATATTATTTGATATTTGATTGCGTTTTTTACGTAAGATATTTAATATTTTAGTATCACAAAGATATGAATCGCCTGTTGACTATACTTGAAAGATATCCTAAGATGCAGTATTACAGACGAATAGCACTAATCATTTTTTGTTTGTATGTTCTATATATTTTTATATATTATTGGGAAATTTAAACTTGAACTCTTATATGTGGAGTATAAAATCATATAAGTTGCAAACGTGGACTCTTCAGAATAAGATAAAAATGCACCGGGATAACTTCTAAATTTAAAAATAGATAAGAATATTAAAAATTAATTGATCTTATCAAATCACTAAGGTGGAAATATTGAGAACAATTAAACCATGAATTAATAGTGCGAAGTATTTCTCACTATAAATTAGAGTCTTGTAAATTCAATCAACTGCATAATATAGTGCTTTTGGAAAGTTGAATATGCAAAGGTTCCCTATTTTGAGTTCTTTTTAGGGTTCGATCACTCTGATATCAGTTTTGATAACTTTTCCCTACCACTATGTTAAACTTGTAGACATAGTGGACTATATATTTACATAAATCATTGGAAGTTACTTCCCCCTCCCAACTAAAAACTTAATTAACACGCTTCAAATGTTGCATATCATAAACTCCCAGAAATAAGAACACTGGAGAGACAATGATCGTCGATGTGGTGAACAAAAAAGTAGCTAAATAACTAATTATAGAAGGAGTAAATCCTGAGAATTTTATATTGGAATCTGTAGATGAAAAATAAAAAACAGGAACATGTGGGTTGGAAACTTTAACCCTGCTAAAAGAGGAATGCACTGCCGTATAAAGAGTTCAACCACTTGAGAAACTGAACCTACGGAAGAAAAATAAAACGAAGTTCCTTATTAAATGTTTTACTTGTATGTATAAAGATATTTCAAAAATAATGGGAAATAAAAAATTCTTAAGCCATAGAAAAAACAAGGAAAAAAGGTAAAATTTATAGAAACACTTTGAAAAAGAAAATAAATGGTTAGTATTGAATTCTTAATGATTCCTCAGTATGATTACACAGATAAGAAACTACAGATTCAATGAATTTCACTTTAACTTCTATATGGACCAAAATAAAATTTTTACACCCACAAACTTTCGTCAATGATCCTTAAAAATTACAAACTGATCTTTTTATATGTGAATTTATGAGATTTTTTTTTGGTTGCATGTTAGAAAACAAAACACAAACAAGGAGGATAGTATTGGGGATGTCTAATTTTTAATCCCAAAAAAGAAATTAAAAGGGGAAGTTTGATCAACTTATTTCAATCAGGAAGACATTTTGTAAAGAAAAATGTTTACTTTGTTTTTGTTGGCAGATAATTAAGATATCCTGTTCTGGTTGGCATACAAATTCTGTCTTCAATTTTAAAGGGCATATTTTTTGTGGTTCATTTATTTAATTTTATTTTTGTTTTTGATTTTTGCACTAATGTTCAAAATGGAATCCACTTACATTCCGTGTTGATACAAATCCGTTAATTGCGCTTTCGTGAAAAGCTAAGCTTGGCTTGAAAAATAAGAAAACAGGCAGCATTTTTCAGCAAAAATTGGTATAGTAAAAAAAGTGTTACCTAGATAGTAACTAATAAGCATAACTTAACTTTGGTGTATACTTTAAGAGAATATTTTTGCGGTTTTCATTATGAAACTAGTAGTATTAAGGAGAAAAGTCTTTATATTATTTAAGTTGGTTTTAATGTCCATTTTCTTTGAGAACAAATATATTCTATGAAGTCCTGTTTAATTCAATTGATGAATATAAGGACTTTGTCAAAGGTAACGTAAATTACTATGTCGTCCACTATTAGAGAAGGTAAGAAGAGATATAATATGTACTGGGGATGTCTTTTATGTGTACAATGAATTCCCGTCTTCACTTCACGGTTTTCTGAGCATTTATTGTCTATTTGCACACAGAAATAGCACTATCTAACATAGTTCCTCTTATAACTTATGATATCATTTGAGAAATTCATCTTTATGAGTTTGCAGATTAATCCCTTATGTCAGCCAGAGGGTCGAATGCCCTTTCTATCAAAAGAAGCTAGCTCTGGAATTAGAGACATAAAAATGTCATTTAGTTGGATTTTTTTGCGTAGATTTGGACTTTTACAGTTCTATGAGTTGATTTTTTTTTAATTTCAAATGTTCAAATAAAATAAATGATAATTTTTCATCGGTGGAGAAATGTAATAGAAAATATATTTTTCATAAAAGTTATAAAATATATGCAAATTTTTGATATTGATATTTTACGAAAACTAAAAATTTTTTTGCACTATGTTTACAAAATTATTAGATATTGTTGAAAATTGTTTCAATTTTACTCATTCATTTTTCACAGTAATTATGCTGATCGGAATTGTAACTAAATGCTTCCGGCTATATAATTTGTTTCTATTTCATCCAACGAATGATGCAATTTAATTCATTTACAGTTGATAGTCGGTTGCTGATGACATTTTATCATTTTTCATTTTCAACTCTTATGGTGAATTAGTAATGATGTTTCGTTTAGAAGAAAAAAGTGAAAAATTTCGATAGAATCGAAAAAAAATTTTAGGTCACTTCATTGTATATATATCGGTTGATTGTTATCATTAAATTTGATAATAGATAACGGCTGAGAATGGCGGTTTTCCAATAATAGCCTAGACTGTCGGAATTGAGTGATCTGATCAGATCTAGCGACTGTGACAGCCTAGGCCGTTTGTTGTAGTCGGGTGTGGTCCATGTCACCCAGATACAAAGAGGGCGCTTACGATTTTTTATTGAATTCAATAGATCGAGAGACGAATACTGAGAAAAAAATATGACCACAATTTACGTTACGAATGCCAAGAGTGGGCAATGTGTTGTCAACACTAACGACAAAAACCTACCGACACATTGGCCGTCGCACGTTAAATTAGTTCAAGTGAAAGCAATCCCAATAATGTGCTCCAATGTGCCAGTAACAATCTTCATGTGCTCCACACTCACTGATCAAAACCTTTTAAACACAGCATTCATTAACTGAAGATTGCCAACGAAAACGAAAAAAAAATGCCAACAAAAACCAATTTCACATTAAATATATAAAATTGATTAAGTGTGAAGAGAACACAATGTAATTACTGTGCCATGTTTGGAAGGAAAAATTACTATTTTCTCGTCTGGTGTTCATTTAAGTGCTAAAATTACATTCATTTGCTGGCGAGAATATTTTTAAACATCATCCCAAACTAGTAAATATTTGACCCATTTAATGAACTTCAACCTTATAAATTTTATGCTAAAATATACCGATGAAGACCACATCAGGATTAGCATATAAAATAAACCCACGCTTTTTTTTTGAACAGCTTTTATTTCCTAGATTCCTACTATAAAATTGACTTTTCCTTTTCTAAAAATTAACTTAATTAAGTCTAAGAACTCGAAAAAATTTTAAACGGTCTCATGATAATTTTTGTTAAAATATTAATATTTGAAAGTTAGTACAAAAAAATGAATTTATCAAGGTTTTTGACTACTGGTGACTGAGTGGTTCAGATGACAGCTTCAAAATTGGTAGGTGCTGAGTTCGATGGAGCAAATTTTCAATATTTCTCGAATATGGATTTTTATTAATCCTACAGTTTCTGGTCATATTATAAGACACCTTTATATACATATTCCACTAAATTAAATTTAATATGGTTTACTTTTTACATTATAAAAAGTTATATTGATTTGTAAGAAATATGTTTTTTGGATATGGGTAAAACCTTGTTTTTTTTCCTATTACCCTACTTCAGGATAATAGCCTTGATTTGAAACCCATTTAAAATATGTGGAAATTGCTGTATAAAAAAAGGCAAAGAGGTGGTCACAACAAAAAAATAACCCTTAGAAAAAATATTCACGTATGGAATTATCATCCACAAAGACAGTAGACGATATTATCCTACATAGACAGCATACTGCGCAGAATGGAAACTTAAATATCAATAATCAGGCTTTCAATTAATTATTAAACAATTCAGCTCGCCATAATTAAGAAAAACTTTAATTAATTTGATGGTAAAAATTTATTATTACTAAATATGATTTTTGGTCATTCTAGTTGCTAATAAGCGTAATAAATTAAAATTTGTGCAGGGAAGTTAAACCCAATCAAAAATATGGACCCAAAATAAAATAATTTAATATGGCCAGGGACTATAGAGTTGCTAAAGATCTTAGTAGCATTAAAATGATGGTAAATAACATATGAAAATTAATAAACCAAAAAATGTTTCCGATTTAACAAGATATTCTTCTACAATACTTATTTTGTAACATCATTTTTAAATCGTTGAATCAATTATTTCCTTTTCTGTTGTTTCTTTCTTTACAAACTATACCCAATATTTCATTAACCTTGTTAACCTCCCTCTTCTCTTTTTGCAAAATGATTGCTCTTGGCTCTACAGTATTAACTACAGTATTATATTAACTCTTTAAATGTTGAAAAATAAATTTTCAATCAAGTAATAGCATTCCTGTTTCAATAGCTAAAGAGACATTTGCCCTCCAGGAGAATTCAATAATCAAAATTAGTCTGATTCGACATTTTGAATAGTATACGATAGAACGTGATTCTTAACGACATAATTTGGTGCTCCAAAATGTTTAGCATTCTTAGATCGTTTTTTGGCTAATATCATACTAATCGAAATCAGGAAAATTAGAAATTCTTTTCAAATTTAAATTCCCTCCTTCATCTACGGATTTGCTTTGCAAATTACAGCTTAACCAAGTCTGGTTTTGTTCAGCGACAACTTGGTGTAGGTTCCTAGAAACTCTAACCCAAAACTTTCAACACAGAATTGAAGTTCTATAAGCATAAGTCCCTCTTTTCTGTCGTGTATTGTTCAATAAAAGCAATTGCTCAAATTACCTTCCATAACAAACATCCTTTTATTTTTATCTTCTCTTGTTTCGCCTAAAGAAGTATAACTTCAAAAACTTGCGTTTTTTAATACAGTGGTGAGAACATGTAAAACAATTTGCGGGCACCTTGGTGTTCGCGTGCATAGGTTTGGAGATCACTGGATTAAAGAATAAACCTTCTTTTTCTATGAAAAACGATCGCTTTATTATTGAACCATTTTTATCAAAAATTTAATCAAGTTTCCTTGATTTATTCTGAAGATATAAAAGGCTGCTAATTTGTACATTTTTGTTCTAACAATTGTCAAAAAGACAAAGAGTGCAATAAAAGGGTATGCAAATTTCTTGTAATAAAGAATAAGTTAAATAAAAATGACCCAAAAAGGGTGAGAACATTTTACATTTTAATCGTTCAAAAATCTTTTCCAATGATTCTTTATAAAAAACAATATTATTAGTTAAAACATTTAAAACATATATATATACCGTTTCCCTAAAACTTCTTTTTAAAAGAACGTAAAAAAAAATCCATATTCTCTCCAATTGTTTTAACATATTACATAAGACATAAATGTTCTATTATCCCCATTTATAATTTCCTCTTTCATCATTTTATTCCAACGCCGGTTTTATGATTTACATTCTAGTTTAATAGACATTACACCCACACCGACTAATTTCACTCAAAATAAAATTGTAATCTTTATGACCGTTGTGCGTAAAAGGCTTTTAGATTATCCTTTATTTAGTTAGTCATGAAAAAAAAAATTAAATAATGCATAAAATATACGGAGGTCTACTCTGTGATCCGGTCATCTGACAATAAACTTTTTATAGGTCATTTACTTGGATACTTAATAACGCAACTATTAAAGTAGAGTAACTAACATTCCCTCTTTTCATAAAACCTGTTTCAATTGACCATATAGAATTTTTATTTATTTATTCATTTAATAATTTATTGTTTTAGATAAATTTTCTTTCGTTTACTTGCCTTCCATTCGGGGCTTTTCTAATCATTATGCTTGTTATCGATCGATTTGAAAAGGTTACCGTATTAATTAAGCTCTTTCAATTTAAATGAAATAAGAATGAACAAAGAGTGGAAGAAGCGATTTTCTAAGTAAATTACGTAAATGGAATTGCATTAAAGCTGCGGACGAAATGTGCAATCTAATGAATCAAGTTTAAAGACGATGAAAGTATTCTACTTTAATTATATTTCTATTATGTGGATCTTTCTGCCATATAAAAAGACATTTTGGTAATGCTTTATTTATAGTCAATTTCATTAAAAGCTGAAATGAAACGTTTATTTGCCTTTAATAGTATTATTGTTTGATATTTTTATTGCATAGTATTTGTTTTTATCCTAATTATTTTTTGCTGTAACATTCCCTCAATTTGTGATAAAACTAATAAAACTATAAAAGGCAAAATTGGTTTTATGTTTGGCTTGAAAACTTCCACTAATAGAAGTAATTTTTTGAAAGGAAATTATATAATCAACTTGAAAATTAAGTGGTTCTCATGAAAGATATGCCGATTAACAATACAAGAATATTTGATATCAATGTCTTTCGTCAAGAATATAAGCTATTTTGGGTAGAATCCTTAATATAAGTTTCGGTTTGGACATCAGCTCAGTTTCCTGGTTATTGTCTTTGTTCTATGATATGGTTGAAACTATCTGCTAGAATAAATTTTTAGTGGAGATCATGCGAAATTGAATAGCTTTACAATGACACATGATGGTCTTTGTCATCAATAAATTGTACATGAAGGTCTATAAAGTTATAGAGTTTAAAAAAATCGTTATTTTTTAATGATAATTGAAAGTTAAAAATTGTTCTCTTGGAAGGGAGATATCTTAAGCAATAACATTAAAAACTTATTGAAGACATTGTTTTAATCGAAGTTAAGCTATGAGAACCATTTTCCTGTTCTACTTTTTATTAATTTATAGGACTTTTTATTGATTTATGTACCTTAAACTTGACCACAATTCTATTAAAAGAAGCATACTAAAAATATTTTTTTTTTGGTGGAAAATACACCAATACCAATCCATTGAGAACACTATGTTTATAAAACCTCCTGAATAATGTTGCTGAAGAAACAAATTGAAGATTGATTCATATAAAATTGTATTTATGTAAATATTTTTGAATAATAATATTCCAAATAAATCCAGACACCAATCATGTTTTATGTATAAAGACGAGAAAATTCTTTTTAAAATTTGGTTTTTCCGACATCACTTATAGCAGGAAAGAAACAGCAAATGATCAACCAAGTAATGGAGCAGAACTATCTTCTTTCTATATTACACCTGAAGAAGTGGCTTCTTGCATACATGAAAAGGTAAACCCAAAAAAGGCTCCGGGATACGAGAGAGTAACTGGTCGAATGTTAAAAGAACTCCCTTCCAATGCAATCATGCTGCTTGCCTCCATCTTCAATGCCATCATTATCAGAGGTTATTTCCCATCATACTGGAAGATTGCAAAGATAATCATGATCCACAAGCCAGGAAAGCCCGAAAACGACGCGAAGGCATATAGACCAATCAGCTTGCTACCCACACTGTCGAAATTGTTCGAAAGGCTATTTTTAAAAAAACTGCAACCCTGTATCGATGAACAGAGTCTCATTCCAAACCACCAGTTCGGATTCCGCAAGGAACACTCCACCACCGAACAAGTTCACAGAGTAGCATCTACAATCATGAGGACGCTAAACGATAAGGCTTACTGTTCCGCAGTTTTTCTGGACATCACACAGGCCTTCGACAAGGTGTGGCATCTGGGGCTGCTGTATAAGTTAAAAAAGGTGGTACCTTACCCGCTCTACCGCGTCCTCCAGTCCTACTTGGAGGATAGAAAATTCTTTGTCAGCTACAACGAAGATCAATCGGGACTCCACCCGGTCGGTGCTGGGGTGCCACAAGGTAGCATACTGGGACCCACACTGTACTTAATTTATACGGCAGATTTACCTATCACTGACAATTTGGTAATTGCAACGTACGCGGACGATACAGCGATCATGGCGACAGATCAATGCCCACAGGTTGCGACCGAAAAATTACAAAGGGCCCTCAACGATTTGGAACCATGGCTTAATAAATGGCAAATAAAAGTCAATGAAGCCAAATATGTTCATGTGACATTCACTACTCGGCGAGATACCTGTCCACCGGTATATCTCAACAACCTTCAGGTGCCGCAGGCGACAGAAGTCAAGTATCTCGGAATGCACTTGGACAGAAGACTTACGTGGCGGAGACATATAGCTGCCAAAAGAGATCAGCTTAAAGCCAAATGCCGTCAACTGCAGTGGCTGATTGGTTGGAGGTCGCAATTGTCCCTGGACAATAAACTACTGATATACAAAGTAATTCTGAAGCCAGTCTGGACCTACGGCATCGAACTGTGGGGAACAACTAGCAACTCCAATGTGGATATCCTACAGCGCTTTCAGTCTAAGACACTCAGACTCATTACGAACGCTCCATGGTATATCACTAACCACGACATACATAAAGACCTGAAGATGACCACCGTGAGAGAAGAGATCGCCAGATTCAGCCAAAAATATCAAAAAAGACTGGAAGACCACGCCAATCATCTGGCGATCAGCCTACTTGACAACAGCGGAGAGAACAATAGACTGAAGCGCTACACGTTTCTGGAATTGCCTCACAGGGAGTAAGTTCAAGGAGCTTGATTTTGACTCAATAAAGAGTCAATATAGAGCGCGGACGTAGACCAGATTTGCTTATTGTCCAGGGACAGATTGCAAATACACAAAAACGGGGAAAAAAAAAAAAAAAAAAACTTATAGCAGGTTTACATTGTAAATCTGTTTACACTCTGCGGCTTATGTAAATTCAAGTCTGCACTTTAGTCTAAATTTTTTCTACGGTTATTTTTTTTAAATATTTGTTTTTCCAATTTGGTTTTATATTTCAAACAGTGCAAATTCACTTCAAATTTTTCAATTTTTGCAGGGAATCAAGAACAAAAATATCAATTAATAAATTTTCTGGCTAATGAGTTGTTATTTGCATACCAAAGACTGCAATTTATTTTCACCAATTATAGTCCCTTATTTTTCACCCATAAGCAAAAACTAATTTTTGAAAATTCGTGCACTAAAATAATTGATTTTAAAGAATCAACTTTTGGATTTAAAAACTGACAGAAATTATATTCGGTTGGAGAAAAAGAAATCCATTATTTTTAAGTGAAATTCAAAGCTTTATTTTTTATGTTTTAGATTATTCAAACTAGGTCAAATATGCATTGTTATATTCCATAATTTGTCGCCTTTTCAAGGGTAGTTTCATCATGCTTCTTTAATAGAAGTCTTGGTTCAGTTTGACCAAAAATTCTAGTAATTTATTGTTCCAATCATTTATTGATGCCAACTTTTTACCGCGAAGAAAGTTTGCAATTAAATAAATCGGTGGTAATCGCTTGATGCCAGGTTCAGACAATATGATGGATACATAAAAAACTTTTGAACTAAACTCCCGGAATTCTTCACGAAACACTATGGACATGTGAAGCCTGAAGTTGTTCTAATGGAACACACAATCTTTTCTGTTGGCCAATTTTGGCCATTTCTGATCAATTTCTAGCATTAAACAATTGAACTGTTGACTCTTGAAATCCGGATTTAACATTTAGTCAAAATGGAAGTCACATTCAATAAATTATCCCTTTCCAATCCCATCAAATGTACAATAGAATCTTCCTGGTCGTAGGTCCCGGTTTGTTAACCGTTTGAGCTGCTTCACTGCGCTTTTACTACGATCATTTTTGTTCAATTTTGTCATACGTGATCCATTTTCTATCCCCAGTTTCTATTCGTTGAAAAAATAGGTCGATTTACGTTTGGCCAAGGCTTTGCGGATGGAAATTTGATCAAATATCAAGCTTCCTTTTGAATCAGTCTTTATGCTAATGGCTTAAAACTATTTTTTGGTCAATATTTAGCTACTGGATAAAGCAATCAACTTTGAGTACCTCTGTGATTTTATCGAAATTTTTGACGACTGGTCTGCCTAATATGCCTTACGGATATATCTTTAACATCAAAAATACCTGAACGGAATCGATGAAGCCAAAACTTTACGTAATTAGCTGTTACAGTATGGGAACCATAAACACTATTCAAAATTTCAGCGGCTTGACTTGCATTTTCGTCTTTATCAAAGAAAAACTACAATTTTTCAATTTTTCTCTTCAAATTATTTCCATTTTTAACGTCCTGTAACCCACAACTGAATGGACTAACGAAAAAAAGGTAATAGGATTTTTTTTTGGTACAAAATGCCACTTTGATAACAAACATAAATCTGAAATTGTTTGATCGATATTTTACGAGATATTGATCACTACAAACATCTACTGAAAAAGTAATAAATTTCTTTTTCCCCAACCTAAGAGTACCGCTATACGATTTTCGAAAGAGAAAGTCTTAATTCTCGACAACTCATCATCTTCAATAATTGATGAATCTACGTCCATTGATAATCCCCGTATTTGTTTTGTTTGGATTTTTTTACTATAAATGGAAAACAACTGATATTAGCTATATGCTCACTTTGGTTTTATTAGATAGTATCGCCAACTCGTTTTACATACTTATGTGATACTCAAAATCGGTTTCATTGTCCCATTAGAGCCAAAAAAAATATTTCTGTATCAATGGTTTCAGAGGAAGTGTGGTAGGGATTAATTTTTGCTACTCAAAAGTCAAATACTGACTATTACTTATGGTACATAGAATTTTCAGTTCTCGAGTAAAATAGGAATTAATTTTGCTATTTCCAAAGCCATGAAAATGAACCGAATTTTTCAATAAAATAAAACATTTTTTTCAAAAAATCTGGAATTTAAAATTATATTTTATTTTTCCTCAAAATTATTGAATTTGAAAGTGCTTCTGTAGATTTTTATGCCAATATATAAGTTATAATTGATACAAAAGACTATGCAATTTTGTATTACTATTATGAAATAGTTTTTATTAAAATATTGTGAATATAATGACAAATTTACAGTGCCCTTGTTTGACAAAAGGCTTTACAGAAACATGTGTGTAATACAAATTAAGACGCATTGTTTAGAAAACTGTTTCATTTTTTGTCACTTGATATTACATAAAACTAAATCTATGTCAAATTTAAAGAAATTTGCAATAATGACTTCCATAAACATTCCATCAATAGAATTGAATTCAAAGACTAATTACATTTCGATTGATGTATCTATAACAGTTAGTGATTACTTAAAAAGTTTTCTGTTTTTGGTGGCGATGAATTATTAATTTCACCCGAATCACAAATCCTTGTCTGAAATGCTAAGTAATACATCAGCAATAATATGAGATGTACGCTACTTCAATTAGCATTTCACTTGAACTTTACCCAAGTTTTTCTTAAGTTATCTGCTTCAACGTTTATTTAGGTCTCTATAGTGGTATGTTTATCCATAAACTTATATACAAGCTAGTTTCGGTCGTTAAAATCCATTTAACTAGGAACTTTTGTTGTAATAAAAGTTCAAAAATGTTCAAGTTATCTCATGAATTTCTTAGTAGGAAAATGAGATATATGAAACAATAATGTGTCAACAAATGTTTCTATAATAGTTCAAGTTAAATAAACATTTTATATTATAGTAAAAAATATGTTTTACAAAAGAAATGTAAGTTATAAGTTAACAGATAATTTATCTTGTTCTTTCTATTGATCTTAAGGTTAAAAAAATGAAACTTTTTGGTAAACTATTTTCATTTAAACGACATAACTTTTGAACATGTATATCTCATTTGTGTAAGATCGAAAAATAAGCAAAAAATAAATTGGATATCATTGAGAAATGTAAAAAAAAATCTTTGATGTTTATTAGATGTTTGATCAAAATGTAGGCTTAAACAAATCAAGCGTTTATCTGCAATGCAAGCTGTCACGATGAAAAGCTTTTTGAAAGCTCATGCCTTCCTAAGCTGTCAGATATTCGTTCAAAGATTATTTTTATTTTAAAAGCCCCATTCACTTGCTAAATGTTTTTTTGCATGTAAGTATTTTATACCAAATTAAATTCCAAAACAAGGTTTTAAAAAGACGTTAAATTTGAAATTTATTTCCCAAAAATTGTCGTATTATTTTCCAATATTTTTAAAGTAAAAGTTTCGAAAACTTTTAAGCAGATTGATTAAATTTATAGACCATGGTATTTCTATTATCTCATACATAAAAACAGATAGTATATATGTATCACATCATTGCAATCTTTACGGTATTTTATGTTACACATTAGTTATTTAATGTTATTACCACAACTTCTCAGATCTATTATTGCAGTTATCATAGTAGTCGAGTATAAGTTTATATTTTTATCTTACTTTTTGCGTTTATATAGTAAAACAGAAAATTCAGCAATGACGAGAGAAAAATCCTTTATCAACGATAATGACTACCATAAAGTTGATTTTATCGTAGACATCTGCACATTCTCGCCAGTTTCAATTTTCATGGAATAAAGATAACAAATTACGTTTTTTCTTTATGTTTTATATTTGTTCGTCAATTTGCGTTTCAATCATATTTATATTCATTATGCTTCGGTTCTTTATCCTTGACTGGAATTTTTATCGTTTTTCATCAAAGTTTGTGGAATGAAAACACGCATTGATACGCATATTATAATGATACTTACATTTTGGTTTATGTAAATTTAAAGCCGAATATAAAATTGCAAATTAGATCCTCATTTTCATTTTGCTTGAATATTAACAATACAATTTTTAAAAAAATTGGTTTAACTTAAGTTTTATTATTTTTTCAAAGAAATCTATTCTTACATGTAAAAAGCAATAATTGCCATTTGTTTTGGATATTAGTATTGTGCAAGAAACCTTCGGTACAGCAAAAAACAGTAAAGAGGTCTTCAAAAAAAAAATATTCAGTCCTGAAAATTTTTTAATTTAAATGGATGCAGTAACAGAATTTTGTAGTTTTTGCTGTTTTGCAGAAACAGAATAAAAGTTTATTACTGTTTCTGTTTTCTTCATAATAAAAAGAAAAGTTTTCTACATGGTTCCATTTCCTTATTTCCATTGATGTCCTGGTTTATTGATGTGGGTGATATATTCTTTTTTTAATAAGTTCGATATTCAAATCTTTTTCCTAAGTTTCTCCAATAAAAATCCTTCTTTTTATGGTAGAATATAACTAATTATTCAGTTTTCTTTTCCATTTTGGACCATATTGGGGATCTTTCTTTCTTCATTGAGTCTCTTCAGTATTGATTCGATCTATTCGTTTAGTTTACTCGATTCTACTACAGAAACGCTTTTTAAAAATTACATTTCATTCTACTTCCTTTTAACCCTTTATTAGTTTAGGTTTTTGGGTCATATACTGCTAAACTTCATAGTGGCACATTAATAACTGACGTCAAAATTCTATTTTTATTATCAAGAGACTAGTAGTTGTAGTAGTACTCTCAATAAAATGTTTAATATGAGATAATGTAGAGTTAATCAACAATCGAAATTTTAAATTTAATAATCAAAGCGTTGTTAGTATAAAAAAAGTTTATCTGAAATTATATTAAGAAATAAAATATAAGTGTTTTTTTTTTTAAATCATTTTAATAACATGTCCAAATGTCCGAAATCGAATAGCCTTTTAGTCATGTTAACTAACATTAATAAGATCATTATTTTTTTTCGTTTTACATTGTATTTTCAAATAAAAGTGCACATTTGTGTCGATGAAATTTGAAAAATGTTTTTCTTATACGATGCGGATATATAATAAGAAAGGGTTTTTGAAAATTCTTCCTCTAAAAGAATGAAAAACGATAGCAAAGTTTGTACGGGATAACGTTTAATAAACAATCGAAATTTCAAATTTAATAATCAATAAAAATCCGTTATAAGCGAAACGTAATTACTGCTTAATTTAAAACAAAGTTGGTTTAATATTAGAAATAAAAACTTTGAATCTGCTTAAAAATTTAAACTCTGATAGATATATCTGAAAATGGTTAAGTTAAGTTTATAAGTGAGCATCAAGTTTTTTGACTTTCACATATGTTAAACCTGAAAATCCGAAATACGTATTCACAAATAAATACAATAGTGAGTGAGTATCCCTACTAACGTTTTGAATACGTAAGTGTGGATAACAGAGCGCATGCGCATAGCCCATTCTGCACGGACGCACGGCAAGATATAAGATTTGCTTCGATGATTTCTATGGAAGATTGTCCATTTTTAAGTGATGATGTTTTTTGAATTTGACTTACGTTATTCAGTAGTATTTTTTCTGTAAATTTGTTGAATCTTTCTCTTATAACTTTCAATTTATATGTAGTAATTTCTCTTCTGAAAATGTTTTGATGATAAACAGCGTTTATCTAACATCATTTGTATCTATTGTGACTTTAACTATCATCAAAACATTAATTTTTCTTGAAAAAAAGTGATCAAAATAATTCCTTTGACAATTCGCAACATCCTTTGCCGTACTTGTTAACGTAGGAATCAATCAAGTCCTTCGATATGATAAAAACATGAGCGTAAATGAATACATTGTTGTAATAAATTGTAAAACTATTGGTAAAGAACATTGGGAACTTTGCGATGTATTATAAGTGAACCTTAAATTTTTATTTACATATTGATCATTTAAAGTTTGGTTTTGAGATACAAAATGTTTGGTTTAATGTCATCAGAATTTCATGTGCAGAGTCACATTTAGAACAGTAGGAACCCCTAGGAAAACCATATGGTGGAATTAAGAAAAGTTCTATGGCAAAAATAAATTGGCATAAGCAATTATAAATGGCAATTCAGAAATTATAATAAATCCACATTATACAGACATAAAGAAAGTAATAAGTAGTAATTCAAATGCTTTTTTTTTATCCAACGTTTCAGGATGTTCAAAGTTGGTGGTCCAATTGAAAAATACTATTTTGGAAATTACTAATATAAAGATATCTATTGATGAAAAACCATCCAGCCCCATTGATCTTTAATCCTTCTAAGAATTCTTAAGAATTCTATGAATTTATATACGTTGACTTGATAAATGTAATTTTATTTAAAACACTTTGAAAATGTTTGACTATGGCTATGGAATGTAAATTTTAAGAATTCAATTTTCCATTAAGAGAATCAACAACTTGTAAGAAAGTAAAACTAAAATATTAAAATTGGCAGTAAAAATCATACTTTTCGATTGTTCATTAGCTTTAAACAATGAAAAATAAAACAAAGGCATTGATTTTAACAAAACTATATCATTCGAACCTCATTTGTGGACATACTATACATTGGACAAACATTTAGAATTGAAGACAATTGGTACTTGGTCAATATTAACGATTATTTTTTTATTATAATAAATGTGGCCATTTAAGTTTTGATTGATGTTTTAATAGTAATTTACCGTTTAAATATCGATATCTATATATCGATCAAATATGATGGGAAAAGCACCTAATAGTAAGAAATTCCCAAAGTATAAATTTTTCTTTTAATGTAAACTACTGATTTACACGTTATATAAAATTTTAAAAATTATTTTTCACTCGACTCTTAAATTTAAATTAAGGTATTTTTTTATAAAAATACACATAAAACGAACAAGTGGGAACAATACATAAATTCCAAACTCAAAAATAGAACTTTGAAGAAAAATTTTGAGAATACAAAGAAAATAATTTCAATATTCGATGACGCAATATTATTGAATTGTAACAAATATAAAAATATTTCACAATTTATCATTTATCTCTAATTAAACCAAAGTTGAATGGTTCAAAAGTAGATCTCTGCCTCAAATACAACATTAGATCTAATTATATATCAATAGTTTGTTTTACGTTAACTGAATATTAATACAAATTTAAGCGGTAAAACTGACCTTGATTAAATTTGTACGGTTCCCAAATTCGATTGAATTTATATGTATTTAATAATTATGTCTGAAATATTAGAATTGTTTCAATGTCCCAACCTCAGTAGAAAAGATTGGTGTGTCTCGTATAGGTAAATTATTGCATCATATTCACATAATACATACACTCGTATATCTCAATAGCGTAACTTTGTCATATGCCGCATATGCACCTCAATCTTTTCTTACATTCCTCCAACGATTTCCTTTGATTACGAGGGTGGGGTTGTTTCAAATGCATTGCATCAGTCACCCAGTACTACCCAATATTGTATCGGCTATTATTTGGCGTAAATATATAAATAAGCGACCGTTTTTCCAAGTTATCATTCAAAGCAAACTCCTAGCAAGTGAAACTTGTATCAATACAACAAAAATGGCACATAAGGTAAATTATTACGATATCAACGATTATTTTTTCTTGGTTTTAATTTTATTTTTATACTTGTAGTTGGTATTATTGGCTTGCCTAGTGGCTGCTGCTCAAGCTGGAGTTATTGCTCCTTATGGTTATCCAGCAGCAGCTCCTTATGCCGTAGGTCATGCTCCAGTCGCTAAAGTTCTTTCCCCAGCCGTTGCTAAAGTAGCTGTTGCTGACGATTACGATCCAAATCCCCAATACAGCTACGCTTATGACATCCAAGATGCTTTGACTGGAGACTCCAAGAGCCAACATGAATCCCGTCAAGGAGATGTCGTCCAAGGAGAATACAGCTTAGTTGAACCCGATGGTTCCCGTCGTATTGTGCAATATACCGCCGATCCCGTCAACGGATTCAACGCTGTCGTCCACCGGGAAGCAGCTGTTGTTAAAGCTGTCGCTCCAGTCGCTAAAATCGCCTCCCCCCTCGCCTATGCTGCCCCAGCTTACGGTCCAGCCGTCGCTAAAGTCGGTTACGCCGCTCCTTTGGGATACGGAAAAACTATTTACGGTTAAACGACAACATTAGCCACTTTAATTGATTCTTTGACAGGTTACGCTTTACTTGCATCCATCTCTATTTATTATGACTGTATTATCGAGAAAAAAATATAGATTTAAGTATTTATTATTATAATAATAATAATTCGCCAAATATTGATTGTATATAATGAAAAAAACAAATATATTTTGCTGCAACATAACTCCAATTTAAACTTCTTAAAAAATCCCATTTCAATCACCATTAAAATTGATATAAACAATATTGAAGAATTTCATAAAATAATTGAACATTGAGTTTTGAATATTAGGTACTAGTATAAGATTATGTCTACATACTATAGAAATCACACAATATGTTAATGAAAAGCTTAAAATGTAATAGAAAGCATATTACAGCATAAGTATCGGATTACATTAAGCCCACCGAACATGAAGGCTCTACTTATCAACCCAGAAAACTTCATTCGCAAATTGAGTTGATGGCGCAAACTTATATTTTATATATAATATATATTTATATATATATTTACATATGATCGATCCACTTTTAATTTTATCAGCTTTGTAGGCAAATGTAAATATTTAGCGTGCCTATAGAGAAGTATGATACATCCCATGTAGGGAACCATTAAATTTTGACATGCTAAATTAATGCTATGAACTGTGAAGTGGAATATTTGAAAACATTATGTTGACTTTAAACGTTTGTTTACTATAACATTGCATTTGCTTACGAAAATCGCAGGTATACTAATTAAACATTTTATACCCTTTTGAATTTAATGCTTCTTAAAACGTACGAGTGTTGTAGTAGATGAAACAAGCAAATGTCATAAATTAAATGAACATTTTATGAGTGCTATAGTATGGGTACATTAAAAGTTTAATTAAGATGCAATAATCGTTAGTGTATAACTTTATTTTCACAGATAAAATTTCTTTGTCTTATAGTTTTAACAAAGTGGTCATTAAATTGGAAACTTATTATCCAAACGTTGAAAAAAACGAATTAAAATTATAATAGACCCTTCATTTTGAAAGTAATTAACTTCAAAAATTCAATTAATCGACATATCGTTCATAAATATCGATGTTGAAACCCAAAACGCGTTAGATTATTTACTAACGACAGGTTAGGATGGTTGTAATCTAACGACATCAGATAATAAATAGACGGAGTTTACAATTTAACGGTATCGTATATTATTATTTAAAAAATATTTTATACAAATATATTTGATTAGTGGTAAAGACCATCGAAAAAAATCGATAAATCGTTCATGAGTTTCGTTGTTTTACATATCAATGTTTCACTTCTTAAAATATCGATGTTCTAATGTCGATGTTTTTATGACCAATGTTGCATCCCTTATCACGTAATGTTTGCAAACTAGTTAATGTTTATTATTTCAAAAATTGTTGATTCATAATTCATTTTGAAATTTAATGATAAAAGATATTTGATATGATTATGATGACAATTGATTATGAAAATGGTGCAAGTCCAATTTTTATTGGTTGTCACCAAAAAAACATAAACGCAATCAAAAAGTAGTGAAGAAAAAATATTGATAAATAAAAAGGGTAATTTGGTTACAAATTTGGTGAATATATAGTGTGTACTGTATTATTTAAAAACAAGAATGGAAGGCAGAAAAATTACTTCACACCTCTAAAACCAAAATTTGTTGGACACCATTGTTTATTTCCGGTGGCTTCACACCGGTTTTCCGAAAATTTGTTGGTTGATATATCGAAAAGTACAGAAATAAGCTTTTGGATTAGAATACTTTTTCCATTGTTAAGATGGCTGGTTAATATGATATATGTTTTACATAGTTAAAATTTTTTGATAAATTAAAAGTATTAAGCAATAGTTAAGTAATAATTTTTTTTCAATAGTGAGAAGAAAAGAGCATAACTTTTTTCATGTTTTAGAAGAACATAGTGCTAGAAACTAAGAAAAAAAAGCCCCGAAAAATCATATCAACTGAATTAAAGTTTTCAAACCATTACAAAAAAAATCATGGAAAAACCAACGCCAATTTTTTTTTAAATAATACCGATATTAATAATTTAAAGTTGATCATTAGAAAAATTATATAATTATATATTACTTATACCTTTTAAGTTTGTAACAGTTAAGAAGATTTTATTTCCCTAATTTTATTTGGTTCAATGCAGCAAATATACAAGAGATTTCCAATTTTCAAAGTATTTTTCTTTGAGAGTTCATTTAGGATGTTCTCTTCTTCAGGGCTAAAGAAATAAAAACTTTTCCTGTAGGACATTTAAGGTTCAAACTTTACTAATTGGAATTTACCAACTTTATTTCTATCGAAAAGAGATTTCGGTAGGATATTGTAAACCGCATACTTTTAACAGCTTCATGTGTAAATTTTATTCCAAAATATATCAATGGTGATAATTTTTAGCCTTTTTATTCTATTCGAATTTTGGTGGTATGAGAATTATATTAAAGAAAAATATTTTACTTTATCTTATAATAAAATTATTTTTTTCTTAAGTTATAATTAAACTTAATTTCCTGGTTTATAAATTTGGGACATATTGCAAAAGGTAAGGCTAGTAAAAGCTAATTATCTAATTAGTATTCTCAACTTGTCTCTCTTTTATTTTTGCCTTATAGAAGTTTGCAAGCTTTCCCTTATTTAAAGTACAAGTTAACAAGAATGATACAAAAATAATAATGTTAAGGTTTGGAATTGATTTGAAACCAAAAAATGAGATATATTTTTTGTAGTTATTTCAAAGAGGAAAATTGTTTGCATTATGTAGTGTAATGCAAATATTAAAATTTAATTTTTAAATTTTCACTTTACTTCCGCCAAAGTCTAAACAATAAGAGAGATATTCTGAAAAAAAAAATAAGTTTAATAAAATGCTATATTACCGTTATTGCTTGGAGATAAAATTTCCCAATATTTTTTTAAAACAGTATAAAAAAAATAATAAAATTCAGAATACTTTTTTTTTGTTAGACAAAATTTGAACGAGTACATTTTCTATTTAAAGACCTAACTTGAAGAATTATTATTGTCTCATGTAAGGATTTTATTTAAATTTAATGGGACATCGTAAAATATTTTTAGTATAAACGAATTTATCTGCAGGCGCAATATGTATTTGGGAAAATATTTTGTTAATTTCATTTTAAGGCCACATTTTATACGATTATTTTATTGTGTTGAAAAGATGAACTTAATGATCATATAAAAATCACGAGCAAAGCTTTCGCTGAGCTTTTCAGTCATTTTCGTATGAATGAATTATGTGTGATAGTAAAAATTTTTGAAAGGCTCAGTAATCTTTATTGCAAATGTATTAAAAAATTTATCTTGCGATGATAATCGTTAAAAGATATTTTTATATATACAGAGAGCTATTTGATTTTAACGCTATCATTTTATGGTTATCAGAAATTTTGTATCGTATAAGCTTTTGGCATTTTTCAACGATTTTATCTTTTAAAACTTTCTAAATACAGTTTTATCAAACTACATCTTCTCAAATCCTTAAGTATCATAAGTCTTAAAAGAAATATTTATACTTAATTATTTAGTAAATCAGGAATTTGAAAAAAAATAAGAAAGTTAGGAATGATGGTACTAGCTTAAATAACAGAGTTGCAAAAAATTAACATGGTTAACATGAAGCTGAAAACTAAGAACCGTTTCAAGTATTGTGGAAACATTTCAGATCCTTGATGATAACAGTTAAATATAAATTTTCCAAGGACTAGGATCAAAATTAGGAGTCAAAACTTGATTTTTATTCGCGACGTTTCGGCCCCTTTATTGAGCTTTCTTCAGGTGTTCATAAACAATCGCTTTAACTTTGTCAACAATAATCCTTGTTATAATTCATTTTATTGATACGGTACAGTTAATAAAAATAATAATCAGAGCTTCCAGGATACATAAAACTCAATAAAAATTAGTTATAAATGATATTCTTTAAGCTGTGTTTCAAAACTGGTGTTGGGTTCGATTCTCGATTCGAGAAAGTTATCGATATTTCTCGAATACTGGTTTTTATTAACCCTAGAGATGGTAAAGACCTTAGTTGTTATAACAGCGACATTAACTGACAAATAAAAGAAAATTTTACCATATTTTTTTTAAAAATGATGCTGGAAAAAAGAATAGGGAAGTACATATTGGCAAAAAGATTAATTATTGAAGTTAAAATAAAAGATCTGACTAGGAAAGAGTTGACATCGGGAGGACAAACCGATGAAAAGCTTATTAGATTAACCTAATTTAAGAGTTGAAAAGCTGAATTTGAATCAATTTTGAATTTTTCTCTCTTGGTAAAATGATACTCTTATCATCTCTTGGAAAATTCTGGCGACTGAGCTGAAATTTTTCACAAAAGGAACGTTTGTCTTTGTTGTAGACCAGAGATATCACTAAAATCTTGGAATCTCTGCGGTAGTTTCAACGCTTTCATGGTTAATCGTTAATTTAAGGGTTTATTTTCGAGTTTTCAGGGTTAATTTATAGTTAATTTCAGGGTTTATAAAGAGTAGTTTCTAGATTTCACAGTTAATTTCCTAATACCAAGGCACTTTAAATTTTGAATTTTGGGTAGAAAATTATTGGTTAAAGCATTAAAGTAAAATTTAACTTTTAAGCTTTCTGATAATTCAGGTTAGAGTGATGGAAAATGCCATATCGGCCCCCTATGGTTAGCAATTCTGGCAGTTCCTATTTAGTTAATGAATTTTTTTTCTATTTAATGAAAAAAAAATAGTAATCAACTAAAGTTTTTTTTTGTTAAAATATTAGTCACTATACATCTGGTAACAAATTTTGAACCTAAACTTAAAGATATATTTTTAACTAACCAGATTTATTATTTTCCTGGAAATCTCTATTTATTACCATTGTCTTTCTTTTTAAGAAAAATCCCTTTTTTCGAAAAATTTACATTTAAACCTTTAGTTCAAGGAAAAAAAGGAAGAATTTCGTATGGTTTACATTTATTTGATTCTATGTTTAAACAGAAGATTGAAATAGAAACTTTAACTTGAAATAAAAGGAAATGTTTATTTTCTTATTTTGCTCCGCTTCGTAAAATACATGTAAATCTCTTGTTATTTTACAAGAACATTCACCAACTTCAATCCTGTTTATAATATGATATTGAATAGTTTTATATGAAAGACTTATTTGAACATAAAATACGAAAGTATATACAAACGTAAATATAAAGTTAAGAACACTGTAAAAGCTCACATAGAAATAAACTCAAGTACATTTTCAAATCGATGTTTTTTAATGAATCAACAGTTATTTATCTTCGTTTTTTTTTTTTTGGAGAAAAACCTTTTTCCAATTGACTAGATTCAGGTATCACCTAATGTTTCTGGTATTCCAAGTAATATACTTTTAAATAAAAAAAAAACAGAAAAACAATGTCATTGGATTCATTATTTGAAGTTAAAGGTTGGAACAATTGTTTCATCAAAGTAAAGAATGTGTAACTTGCTTTCATCAAGTCTATTCAAATACAAAGAAAAAACTTTTATGAATTTCAATCTTTGATCAAACAAATCAAACTTTCAAAGAGAAAAAAGTTCGAGTCATTCCATTCCATAAAATCTACGTCTTTTTAAAAAGATATCCTGACAAAAAACGAGCATGAAAAGAAACGAGTAATTAATTTACTGCTTATTTTTTTTGTCTAGAAGTTATTATATTTCTACATCTATAACTGTAACTTAGATAAAAGTTATTTATTAATATGGTAGTTTAATTATTTAACTAAATTTGAGCAATATTTTCTTTGCAGTTGCATAAAAATCGATAGTCTTTGAGAGGCGGGAAGGTTTTAATATTCAATTGTTTAATAAAAAATATCAGCTATATATGTTAGCAATGTAGAGTAAAAACACTTGACGTTTAAAACATAAATTTATTGAAAAAAGAAAATTGTATACTTATGTATCAAAAATAAGCTTTTCGTTTAATTTAATTACTGAACGATTCAATATTGCTTGAATTCCACTTTTGAAATACAAAAATTATAAATTTATTGTTATAATGCCAAACCAAAACAACATGGTGGTTTTTTTATTGTATATCATGTATAAATCTAGATTCCTCAAATATAGAACATAAAATAATTAATTCTTTTGGATACACTAACTATTAGGCTGTGATTACTAATGCTAAGGCAAATTCCCAACACTAAGTGTTCGTTGTCACGTTAAGCCGTGCTCTGATGGAAACAATTTTGGAAGTTCTCAACATTTCTCTTGTCATTTCTCAATATGTGGGAGTGGATGGCTTAGGTGTGGTCAGTTCTCAATCTCATGATTACCACCTGTTCTCAACTAGTTTTGAAGGAAACGTTGAATGAAATGTTTGCAATTTGTGAATAGAGATTTCTTTACAATTTTGTGTCCACATTTTTATTTGTATCTTCGATTTATTGGTATTGGAAGATTTAGCAAAAGAGATGATTTCGTTTATACACAAACCAATGAAAGTTGCATTTTTTGTACTACTCATCGAGGTCTTATCATACATACAAAAATAAATAGGTATTAACCAATATTTGCCATAATATAGAGTTTGTAGAAATAAGATGAAAACACTTTTAATTTTTTTATATTAAATTGATTTTGGTTCGATATTTTTACATTTAGATAATGATATTAATCTTTCAACTAAAATTTTATCTGAAGGATAAAGACAATATGCGTTTTTTCATTTGCAAAAAGATATTTCAGTAGGATTTATTCAACAGATACAATTTTATCTGTTTGATATGATCAATAGCAAAAAAATATTTATTTATTTTTACTTCATTTGTCGTACGATCTGTAAGGTGGTGCAATAACTGTATCTGATCTTGTACATATCTTGAATGAATGAGTCTCAGCAGACTAATCCATGTTAATGGCTCGGTAGTCAAGGTGTATCAGGTAGGGATCAGTAGTTTTCCACCATTGAAGTCTTACATTGATTTCACTGGTGTCCAGTGATTGGGTTGGGATTTGGTAAGGTTGTACGGATTTGTATCGAGTCTTTTTCGGTATTTCTCCCAGTACCATCATATCACTGATTTTATCATTAACGTTTTCATATCCTCGTGTATTTTACAACTGTACCAGAAGACATTGCTTTTTGGCACACTGTTTTAGATTGGAACGTTTGGAATATTTCACTGTTGAAATTTGAAGTAGTCTATCACAGCTGAATTCCGTATTTCAGTACTGGACTGGCCCACCGGAATACCAGGAATATCCCGGTGGGCCAACCGATGCAATAACCCAATGGGTCCACTGGCTCACAAATATAGTAAAGTTTTTTGTTTTCTTTTAATGAAATTATACAACATTTTTACAATTCTTTCTTCTATTTCAATTTAACTTGTAAATTGTACTTTATCAATTTCTCTTTTTTAATTGTTCTTCTCTTGTACAACAGGAAAAATATCTGTAACCTAATCTGCGAAATTTTAAAAATATAATAATTGATATTAGTAAAAGTGTTGGTCATTGTATTGATGGTGCAGCGAATATGCAAGGTACTTAAAAAGGTTTTAACGTATGGTTAAATATAGTTTTACCAAATTAAGTTCATGTTATGTTATGTTATGCACATTGATGTTATGCATATTTATTAAATCTAGTTATTATGGATATCATACAAAAAACCAAAGAAGCCATCTCACTATTTAGTGTTTCAGATACACATACGACTTTGATAAGTATTTTATTACTTCCGAATCACAATCAATTAATGGATAATAATATATATAAGTCTTTGAGATTCAATTAAATTTCTTTATTACGACGCGTTTCGACAGTTTTAAACTGTCATCATCAGGTAATAATACAGAATAATAATTATTTTGTCAAATTTAAACAAATTTCATATAGGTTGTTTGTTTTATATAATTTGTCGTTAAGGATGTTATTTGGATCTAGTTTGTGTGCTTTGTATATTTCATATTCTTCTAGGGTGTTCATATGTGATCCTTTCTTGCATATATGTAGCGGCTTAAAATTATTTAAAATAAAAAAAGAAAAAAAAAAAAGATTTAAAAGAAAACACAAAAAGAAAACAAAAAATATATAAAAATCAGACTTCAATAATATATTCAATTTCACAATCGCCAACTTCCTAAAGAAAAATAATTTCAATATCGCATTTTCAACAAACAACAACATGATGAAAATGCTCAAACCATTGGAGAACAATCAAATTACAACGGAAAATAAGACCGGAATATATAAAATTAAATGTGGTTCCTGTGAAAAATTCTACATTGGCCAAACTGGTAGATCTTTCAGAACAAGATATAAGGAACATACACCCAAGAAACCTACTTCAACAACAACTTCAAATTTTACAAAACACCTTTATGACGAAAATCATCAATGCTTAAATTTCGAAACAAATTTTAAGCCGCTACATATATGCAAGAAAGGATCACATATGAACACCCTAGAAGAATATGAAATATACAAAGCACACAAACTAGATCCAAATAACATCCTTAACGACAAATTATATAAAACAAACAACCTGTATGAAATTTGTTTAAATTTGACAAAATAATTATTATTCTGTATTATTACCTGATGATGACAGTTTAAAACTGTCGAAACGCGTCGTAATAAAGAAATTTAATTGAATCTCAAAGACTTATATATATTATTATCCACACATACGACTTTCTTAAAATAATCTTATAAACGTTTTTCGAATGACGAGTATTTATTAAATTTAAATTTATTTCTACTATTGGAGAAACACGTTGGTGGGCTAAAGATAAGACATTAAGAAAAATGTTTGGTACATTTAATAGTAAATCTGGAATAATATTTTTCGTCGATGTTTTGCGGTCTTCCTATACAATCTCTATATTCAAAGAGCTTAACAAAGAAATTAGACATCGAGAAAACACTGTTTTCATCGCTTTTCTAAAATTTGAAATTATCTTAACAGCTCAAATATTTTTTACGAATTTCTGAAGAAATAACACCTTTGTCATCATACTTACAAACATTAGCTATGGATATTGCAATTGCTTTGGTATGGTAAAAATATGACTGATTTTTTTAAATGCAAAGAGATTTTAATGCTATTTATTAAACAGCAGTAAATTTTGCATTGGCAAAATTGAAAATTTTACCAATTTTGATTTCTTCAAAATTGAAGAAATGTTATGTCTAACAAATAAAAGATTTTGTATAAGTGTGTATAAAAGTTATAATGGACACTGTTACCAGTAACATGAAAAGAAAATTAAAAAAAAAATACCCTCTTTATAGTGATAAATTCTTTAATTAATTCCAAATAATTTCCCAAAAATTTCAAGTATTAATATACTTGTAATATTTTTGAATATTTAACTAATTAAATAAACCAAAACTTAAATACAAATATAACGAAGAAAATTTTAAATTTTAAATGTTATTTAGCAGAAGTGGACTGTTTTGTGATGAAAAAGATGTTGAAGAGATTAATATAGGAAGATCATACCAATCATGCAGAAATTGCATAATATGTTCTTATAAAGGTTTTGCTAACATTTCATTTCGATGCATTAGCATACTCAAACATAATATAGCGTACAAATTTGTTATTACATACTTTATCATGAACACAAGTATCTTGTGGTAGATCATTTTCCAAGTTAAAATATATTATAAATCGACTTAGAAGTTGTTTAAGTCAAAACATTTAAAAGCATTTATGCTTATGGTGTGTGAAAAGGATATTCTAAATAACGTTGGCCATAATAAAGTAACTGATATAATGGAAGAAAAAACCAAATAAAATTAAAAAATAAAGGATGCAATAAAAAGACTGCAAAAGAAATATAAGTAAGAATTGTAGTAAAACACAACAAATATTAATCAATCGCAAAAATTGTAAGCAGAACAAAAAATCATTTTACCTTGATTAATCACTGCCTTCAATTGTCTTCAACTTCACATCAATCCATTTTGATCTTTGAATAAATCACCCACGAAATCACCCAACAAATTATGAATAATTTCATAAAACATATCACAAAACCATTAGAACAATAATTTCCACATATTTATTAACAATTTTTTCGCTAATAAATAAAAATAAAATCAATTCAAACGGAGCTAAGTTGTAAGAAATTAGTCAATATTTATTGTAAAAATAGCAAGTTGCGACTTGTTTATTAAATTTTGATCTTCATTTTTTTCCATTCGGCTACGGTCGCTCTTTGCAAATTTGCATTACATCGCTCGTAATAAGAAACGTAAAAACAATATGTTTATTCTTGTCTTACATATAAAGTTTTTTTATTCACGTCTTTGTCACATTAAAAATTATTGAAAAAGTTAAATTTTAAATAGTTGTCCTTGTTTTTCATATAAAATTTTTAAATTTTTCCTTTCTGTCACTTCTCAATTATCGATAAAGTTAAATATTTTTAAATAAAGTATCATGTGAACCCGAAACTAATATAAAGGATTTGATTTAAAAATCGAGAAAAATAGAAAATGTAGGAGATAAGCTGAAAATGGTACGGGTTAAATCAAATCCTTTATATTAGTTTCGAGTTCTGATGATATATCCACCAAAAAAATCATTTTAAAGGATTCTTGTGAGATAAATATGTTGGAATTATCTAACTGATACACTGTTATAAATTAAATAACTATCTTATGGATTTGGTTTATCAATCAAGAGTTGAAATATCATCGGTTAGAGTGTATTTAAAAGAAAAGCCTTATGAAAATCAATAGAGATTTTTTCATACTTGTCTATTTAGTCTTCCTTTCTTATCGTACTAATTAAAATACAACCTAAAATTACAGTATTTTAATTTTATGAAAACAAAGGTTAATATTTTTAGTATGAGTTGCTAACTGGGAAACAAAGTTTTTCATTAGATAGAGTTACAGCCAAACTAATGTAAATTTTTATTTTTATTCCTTAGCAATTTTAATTTGGTTAACTGTTCCCTACAAAGTTGTGTATACCTGATGAGGTTCTTTAAATCCCGAAATTTTAGTATGTAATTGGTGTTAACATTAGTATGTAATAGTATGCTTCCTGATCTAGTCATTACAGCAGAGCAAATTAATTGCGAATTTGACTTTAATCATTATTTTACTAACGGGATCATTTTGGATTCTTCTTTTGCTGGGTACTTGTTTAATTACATCAATCATTTTGCAGGAGTTAATATGAGAAACAAAAAACCACTTTACCTTGATTAATTACTGTCTTCAATTGTCTTCAACTTCACATCAATCCATTTTGATCTTTGAAGAAATCACTCACAAAATCACCCAACAAATTACGAATAATTTCATAAAATATATCACAAAATCATAAGAACAATAATTTGCACATATTTATTATCAATTTTTTCGTTAATAAATAAAAAAATAACAATTCAAACGGAGTTAAGTTGTAAGAAATTAGCGAAATATTTATTGTAAAAATAACAAGTCGCAACTTGTTTATTAAATTTTGATCTTCATTTTTTTTCTTTCGGCTACGTTCGCTATTTGCAAATTTGCATTACATCGCTCGTAATGAGAAACGTAAAAACAATATGTTTATTCTTGTTTTACACATTTAGTTTTTAAGTTTACGTCTTTGTCATATTAAAAATTATTGAAACTATTTAATTTTATGTAGTTGTCCTTGTCTTTCATATTAATTTTTTTATATGTTCCGTTTCTGTCACTTCTCAATTATCGATAAAGTAAAATACTTTTAAATATAGTATCATACGAACCCGAAACTAATATAAAGGATTTAAAAATAGAGAATAAAGGAGATAAGCTGAAAATGGTCCTGTTATTTGAATTCTTTTTACACTTAAATAGTGAAATTTATTTTTTTTGTAAATTTTTTTCCAGAATTATAGTAATAATGCATATATTTACCATAAAAATTATTTAAAAAAATTTTGTAGGATAAATATGTTGGAATTATCTAGCAGATACATTGTCATTTATTAAATAGCTATTTGAAAGATTTTGTTTACCTATCCATGAGGTGAAAACTTGAAATACCATCGGTTAGAACGCATTTAAAGGAATATACTTATAAAAATCAATGAAAAAAAAATTCACGCTTGTCTATTCAGTTTCTCTTTCCTATCGCACTAATTAAACTACAATTATAAACCTGAAATTACAATTTTTTTTTAAAACGAAGGTTAATATTCTTAGTATGAGTTGCTTACTGGAAAGCAAAGTTTTTCATTAGAGTTAAAGCCAAAGAAAATGATTTTTTTTTATTCCTTGATAATTGTAATTTGGTTAACTGTTCCCTTCGAAGTTGTGTATACCAGATGAGGTTCTTTAAATCGCAAAATATTAGTATGTAATAGTATGCCCACTGTACTATTCATTACTGCAGAGCATATTAATCGTGAATTAAACATTAATCATTATTTTACTAACAGGATTATTTTGGGCTCTTCATTTACTAGGTACTTGTTTAATTACATCAATCATTTTGTAGGAGTTAATATGAGAAAACTATTGCTTGATTATTCTTATTCTTATTTGCTTATTCAGCAGGGCTGAACCAGGGTTGTTTGGTGAATGCTCTGATTTTGGACTTCCAGGGTCCATTTCTTTATAAAGTGATTCCAAAATTTTAATCCGAATTCTTACTATATTTAATAGTAGGTACGTAAGCTCTTTGGCAATGATATATTTTTAAATACTAATTAATTCGAAAAAAAAATTATTGAATTGATATTATACGAAAAATTTGTCATGTTTTTTGTGTTGCTTAAGTAAACTTTAAAGATATCATGGAATACCTTACAAATTTAAACAAGAAATGATTTTTGATATATTTTTTGTGCAGCTAAACGAATTGGTAAATGCAACTAAAAATATTTTTGATTGAAAAATTGACAAAGAGTATCGTACAGTCATCAATTTTCAATAAAATGAGCAATAAAGAGTTTGAATATATTCCTAGAAAATACCTTCTCTATCCGCTTGAATAAGGTTTTTCAATGCGAAATATATGAAACCCATGTTCATTTTGTATTGTACTTTATCATATCTTTTCAAGAAGAATACCGTTAATATTTTTGAAATCCTCAAAATGCGAGGATTTATCTTCACTTTGCATTAAAAAATGAAAATGGTATCATTGATCGGTGATTATAACATTAATACTAGCTATAGTGATCAGTTAAAATGAGGTCTTTTTGTTCGAAAAAGTATCAATGGAAAAAAATCTACCCATATTGTGTATTCAATATTTTCTAAGCCGAGCACTTGTATGCGCAATTCCATTGTAAATGACTGCTTTGTTCAGCACAAAATGTAAATTTTCTAGTTACCCAGTGGTTTTATTTTTATAATGCAAGTATGGATAAACGGCTGTCCATTTTATGCATTAAAAGCTGAATGAATAATTTTTAATTGCAGCATTATTATTTGTTCTGTTTTTTTTTTTGATTAATTCTAAAGCATTTGTTGTAAAATACCTATTTTAACGTAATAGTTATTTATCTTGAACATTGTTATCATTACTGCAGCTGGTCAGGTATTGTAAAACTATACCTTATTGCTTTAAAAGCACATTTTTCCTTTTCAAATAAAAAATTAACATAAAAGAGAAAAATTCAATGAAAGTTATGTTTGTCTGCAACACTAATTGTTTTTTTTTTTTAGTTCCATTCGAGAGCTTTGTGCTTGATTGTTCTTCTTGTTTACAATGTTGCACATTATGCACTTTGTTGTTAAATAGTAATGGAAGCTTGTAAGTGTTTGGATGCATCTAAACGAATGCATTTTACTTATGTAACGATAAATTCCGTTTCAAGGTAAATAGGTGAAATTTGTTGAATGAAAACACTTTGAGTTTGTTCCTATACCTTCCAACTAAATAAGTACTATACTAGCGGTGGTTAATTCCATTTTAATAATTCATTACTTCCCTATGGATGCAAGAGGTTTAAATTGATGCAAATCCAATAAGTTCAACAAGATGGTTTTAGTTTTTATGACACAAAGAAATTTAATCCATGAGTGGGTGTTTTGTAGCTAACAAAAGCATTTTTCCTGCTACGTTTTCATGGCAGAAATTTAAAAAAAAATACTCAAGTTTTCTTTAATGAATTTATGTAACAAATAATTGCTGTTTTGTATAAAAGTTTTTCTTTTACACAAGAAACGTTTTAGTATCAGCTTTAAAAATTATTTGTTTAAATTAAAATAAAAAAAATATTCCTTTTTATAATTATGAAAAACGATTCAGAAATAATAATTCAGGATATAATAATAAAACAATAGTACGAACATGTTCTTGGAAAAAGTTATTCTAAGGTAATAATACAAATATTTTGACTAAAAGTCAATGATTAATTACGAGATACACTAAGAAGCCTGTAATAGTACCATAAAAATCAAATTATTACAGATCAAAGTACTCAATCTTGAATTATAGGTTGTTCGGAAAGTAATTTCGTTTCTTTTCTTATGATAATGAAAGACGATTTTTGTACAGTAAACAAATATTTTTTTAAATTATATATTAGCCATTCTGGTTCAATACCTTTTGCCATTTTTCTGGCTGTAGTATGAATTTTCACTAAAAATATTTTTGTTCTTTTTTAGCCGAAAACTGATCTTGGGGGATTTTTGATTTCCTCATTTGAAGTAAAGGTTTTACCGTCTAAAAGATTTTGCAGTTGTCAAACCAATAATTATTGGTTTATTATAATAAACCGAAGATGCCAGATTTGCAGAATATGATGGGTATGGTAGTTTATACCATTCAAGTTGTAAATGCTTTTGGGAGGGCACAAAACTTGTATGAGGTCAAATTTCTCCTAATAAAAACATAGGGTACCCATATATCGAGATTTGAGGTTAATCCTAGGCCTTTCAAGTGGATCATTAACAATTGAATTTGGTAAGTTTAACCTTTTACCGATCTCACGTTCTGTTATTCACCGATTTGCATCAACTAATGATTTCATTGTGACTTTATCAACTTCAACCGGTCTTCCAGACCGTGATGCATCTTCGACTTCAAAATTGCCGAATCTAAATTTTACAAACTAGTTTTGGCACTGGCGTGCCATCAATACTTTTTCTGTATACACTTCAATTAATTTTTTTCTTGATTGCACAGCATTTTACCTTTTCTATTGTGAAAAAGTAATATACGAGGAAAACTCTGGTTTTTGCTTTCCATATTTAAAAGGACACGAACCAAAAACTATTGCATAGAATCACTTGAGCTTTTTCACGTACAAGCCTTGCTATATGAGCTCTCAAAGCATACAATTATTATACGGCTTAACTATAAAATGAGTGCAAAAAAATAGAATTAAATCTTTTGTCGGGAAAAAATAAAATTACTTTCCGAACATCCAATAAAGTTTTGCTCCTTAGATACATAAAAAGTTATTAAGAAACGAATTTTTTCAAACTTTATTCTTGCTTCTAAAAAAGTATTCCTAAAAATTTTAGATGCACTTCTATATACGATTTTTATGAACAAAAATATGCTAACCAATTCGGTATTCCGAATCTACATATAAGTGTACATATCAATAATAGTTTCAAACACAATACAAACTTCAGCTTTTCCTATGACAACCGAAATAATTATCACAACTTTTGTTAACGACATCGCATTTTCCCAAAACCGACTCATTGTCGGATTCAAACAAAGTCACTAACAGATTACAAAACCACATCAATCTATTGAGAAATTGTTTCACAATTGGAAAATGAGAGGGATATCGAAACATTGGTATAAACTACACTAACCACAAGCAATAGAGGTAGTCCTTTGAATAAATTTCAACAATTCAACTCAACTTTAAAAAACATCATTTTGAAATTACATGATAATCTTGTTGGAAACTATAAAGTAAACTTAACGAATTGAAATACTAAATACTGATAATTTTCATACGGGTTTAAACTCATACGGCTTAACTGTGGACTTGTATAATAATTCTATCTAATTATTCATCTTTATATAAGCTTTATGAAGGAATATATAACTATATATGATTTGAATGCTAATTGCTAATGTTAAGAACCAAACAAAACCCAACAAAGATTTTCAAATACAGAAGATAACGTTAGAATATCTATCAGATACAAAGGATATATTAACAAAGGATAATAATCAACAAGAAAATTACAAGTAGAAATTAACAAGCTAAATAAGTGACAAGTTTGTGATAAGTAGAGAAACAAAGATAATTTTTTGCGGTCATTTATAATTCTTTTTTTTTTTTTGGTTTTATTATGATTATATGAAGTAGATATTATAGGGAGGTAAATTTTAGGTAGAAAAGTTTAAGTTCAATTATTTTTATTTCTACGTTGAAACAATATTTATCTCCGTTTTAATTGCTTAGTATTTCTTTTCTACATGTTATATTATTGGGTTCATTAAGTTACTTCATAAAAATGATGTATATTTGAATTTTAAAAACACGGTTATTTGTTTTGGGTTTTGGTTTCTCAACTTTATAAAATCAGTCATAATATTTATATGCATTTTCTTGTAATGCATAGTTCATTGTTGTTTTAAGCTCATACAAATATGTGCGATAATGAAGTTCCAACTGTTCTTTGGGTTTGTGAGTCTGAATATAAAAATGGAAGCTTTTATTTTATGTTGAAAATAAAAAGAAAAACTAAAGCTTTTAGCTCATTCTATCGTTAATACACTGAACAAAATAACACATTATAAAAATAATATTTTAAAGAATAAAAAATAGTTTATCTATACTAATTAAATACAAGTATGTTCAATAAACTATTCATTATTGCACAATACGTTAGTCGCGAATTCGACTTTAATCATTACTAACATAATCATTTTGGATTCTTAATTTACTAGGAACTTGTTTAATTACATTAATCATTTTGTAGGAGTTGTTATGAGAAAATTATTGTTTAACGTTATTCAGCAGGTCTGAACCAGGGTTGTTTGGTGAAAGCTCTGATTTTGAACTTCCAGAGTCTTATTTAAGCCAAATCTGTAGTTTCTGGTTTTGAATTCGATTTATTTCTAGTAATGAGGGCAGTTCTTATAGTTTGTTTTGTGCGGTCCTTTGCAGTTATGACACTAGAAGATATCATTTTGACTATTGTGACCGTCTTTTATAATCTTTTATAATATAGACTCCCAAACATCTTAAACAAGTCTCAATTCTATTGCAATTTTTCGTTATACGACCAAAGGCTTATTGGCAGCATTGGGTGATGTTTATGTTGTTAAAATTTTATTTTCCATTTAATATAATAAGTACATACCTTCCTGGATTGTAGAATTTTATCCCCTTCAGAGGTTTTGGAGAAGGTTACCAAATAAACGGTATAAACATGTGTGTCCCCATCATTGGATATTTTCCACACTACATTTACTTTACTGTCACCAGTTTAGTCCCTTGAATCTGAAATCTAGCGATTCAGTTCCTGTAATCTTAGGCGCTAGGTTCTAAAGAACGAGTTTGAAGCTTTTGTTTAGTTCCAATGTATAAGTGTGGCATTTCATAAACTTTAGAATTTTAATATAAATTAAATGGTTTTCCTTGGTTTTAACGAATAGTAAAACTTAGTTTCTTTTATATTTTTTATTAAAAATCTCATTGCTGAATGATAGCTTAAAATCTTTTTAAGGCCTCCAGGTTGGTTGACATATTCACGTAAATTGCAATCGGAGATATTTTTGAAGTAGGTTCGTGCGATCTTCGGTTGTAGTTTTGTCTTCGAATGAAGTCCTCATCTTATTCGTCCGATTAAGTTGTTTCGCTTAAGCTATCGTGCCTGTTTTCAGTTGTAAGTTGGGCTATTCCGTGATGCAATATATTCCTTATATTTTCGGATATCTTCAGTATTGAATCTTTAAGAAGATAATGTAAGAAAATACAATCATTTACGAAGATCTCTTATAAATCGTTATCAAGCTAGACTGTTTTAGATAAGTACGACGTATTTCGACGACCAGGGTTCGTAAAGAACTTTAAATGTTCTGACAAAAAAGAATTGAATTTAGCAAAAAGTTCTACGATTCTTAAAAAACTACCTTTATGAGGATCTTCAGTTTGTTCTAAATGTCCCTAAAATTATAGTTCTCCAATTGCCAGTGTTTTATCAATTGAAAAAGTGTGATATAATTTGGATTATAAATTCTGCAAAAAATATTAATTATACGTAACTGAAAATGTTCCATTTATTCATAGCGATAATAAATCAAATCAATTATTAAATTTGAATTGTCCGTACATTCTTCGTCTTTAAAATTTTGGAGTTCGGAAAAATATGCCGTCCCTAAAATCATGCTACGCTAGATCCGGGCCTCACGGGCCTGGGTGTAAATCCATCACTGCTTTTTAGCCTAGACGATGGGTGGTCTTATCTTTTTTGTAACATTTTTAGAAATGCTAAGTTTTAGCTCCATTTATTGGTCTTCTATAGGTTTTTACTGTAATAACATTTATACGATAGTAAAAGTTCCAGACGTATATCTTTGCCTTTTAACAAATAAGTAGTTAGTATTATTAAAAGAAAAAATTATTATGATTCTTAGTATTATTATTTAAAAATATATTTCTCAGATCACTGAGAAAAACAAGCTTAAAAAAATCAGCACTTATAGTTCTATTAATATCCGTGATGGAGAACACAAAATTACACATAATATATTATTAAAAAATTTCTTGAAATTCCTAATAAAAGTAGTGAAAAAACATAAATTGTTTTAGTAACAATTAGTAACTTTGGCAAATGATGGACAATTTGGCATCGGACAAGTTTTGAATTGAAACTCCAATGTGGACTTAGAAAGCTTACAGGATTTTTTACAAGATTACAGGATTTCCCAAAATTGATAAAATAATCCCAAAATACGATAAAGAATATAGCTTCTATTTTCAATGTCCAAAAGGAAACTTGTAAATAAAATGTGAATGTTATAAGCATTGAAGTATTATAAAACTCAGATTTAAATGAAGTATAGACTTTTGATTATACATTTACGATTCGTAGTATCCACATCTACTCTGTTTATATCATCTTGTAATTTATACGGTTTATTTGACAGATTTGAATTATTTGATTTATGAGATAACTTTAATAACTTCGATAATTTGGTGAAGATAATCAATTGGTTGACCTCTTTGTTTTCGGATGTCTACATCCCTTTAGTGAAAATATTTGAGGTATTCATGTAATCTGAATTTAATTTTTGGTTTTGGGGATGAATTGAGGTGTGTATTTTTTGTGGATAGGTTATAAATATTTCGTTTTATTGTAGAAAAAGAGCTTTAACCTAGTAGGTAGTAAAATAAATAAATTATTTGTGGTATACACAGGGGAAATAAATGTGTTTATACCTTTGAATGTTTAGATAAATTTCCATTCAGTTTTGTAAAAAAAAATATATTTACTCAAAGCCACATGAATCGTGACAAAAGTATGTAGATTAGGGCAAAATAAAGCTCTAATTTCATATAAATGAAAAGAATGAATAAGTGAGTTACGGCCGCATAGAGAGAATCAGTTTTCCATATATCATGGATATTTACGCGAATGTATGTATAGCAGAGAAAGAAATGAAGAGAAAGGAAGATAAAATCGTGACATAAACTGGAAAATATTGAAGGCATTCGACCGTGATGGTATTCATTTGATACGAAGCCATCCAATGTATTTCCACCTCATAATATTAATGGGCCAGGATTCTGTACAGAGCGCATTATTATACTAAACCGATGAGTAAATCAATTTTTGTATTCCCACAACATATTGTTGAAAACGAACAACACACACGTAATCAAATTTTAATCGACCACGTTTATAAACATTGAGCATAATCCCATTTGTGCGGTGGCGTAAAATTTGATTGAAATCTGTGACCATATTATGGTATTTATAGATTCGTTATTAACACGCATATTTATTTTTTTTAAATAGGTGAATATATGACCCCTTAGGGATGAATTTTCAGGTTCACATTCACCACAATGTAAATTACAGCAAATTACCAAATTTATTGAACTGCTAAATTTCCATTGAAATTCATTATTGTTTTAATACGACACTTTCAAGTATCTCGTCGAACAATTTTGAAATTAATGCCAAGACAGAACTTTAATAAAGTGGATTCTCTTGTATTAAAGCTCAAGTTATAATAACATACGTTTAGTGAAATAAATTTTCACCTGACATATTAATTAAATTACCAATTTGAAAAAGGATTAGGTTTGATGAAGGGCGTTAAGAGTCCTAGTCATAGACGCGAGAAGTATTCTCATTTTGCAGACTATTTGTTCCTGCCGAGGAATCACTAATGGGAGTGTCCTTTTGCGGATACTGGGGAAAAAACATATCATATTGAACTGGCAAATTCATTATTCCGTTGTTCAAGAATTCTATTCAACGTTCTTCGTAAAAATGTCACCTCGTTTGTTGTACCAAAGGAAAATTGATTGTCCTCGGCACAGGAAGTACCCAGAGCGTTAAAAGTTCTTGTGAAAAAAAATTATTTCAATACTAGTATTCAAACGTTAAGAAAAATTGCCATAAAAACCTTGTTTTTTTTGTAAAATGTTTTTTGGAAATTTTAATAATTTAATGAATCTGTTGTACTCTGATTAAATCAATATTAATGATAACCAAAATGATATTTTAAAACATGACAAGCAATATTAAATAGATTAAAATTTTTAATTAATCAATTTTCGCTTAGCTTATGTTGGCTTATGTTAATACCATATGACACACCTGTCATTTACAATTTTTCATCAATAATGAGAACAATTTTGACCTTATCTTCAAACAAAATTAAGGGTAAGTATTTTCATATACTCTACTAAGTAAGTTGGCCCGTGAATTCATGGGATGTTAAAAATCATAAAGAAAAATATATCCTTAAATTTCATTTTTTTAATATTTTTATTTTATTTTCGATGATTACAAATCCGTATGTTACAAATCTCGTTCGATTCTCGGAAATTTAATTTAATGAGAATTGTTTTAAAAAACCATTATACCAATTATACCTTTCATTTATATAATGTTTATGTAATTTATTTTGGTACATTTTTAATTCGTTGGGGTAGGAAGATTTTTGCCCACATTACATACTTACGTAATTCTGTTTATACAATAATGAAACTATTTACTCATCTTTAATCATTTATTAACGATTCTTATAAATATGTCGAAATTTTTAATGTACAACAAAAATTAATACACACAAAAAAAAAACGATTTTTGCAAATAGTTTTAAGCCATTGAAACTCCAACTTGGTTGGGGGTTACTTTCAGGACTCTTTAATTTGAAATGATAACCCAATTCTAATTAGAAATTAATTTATTCTAATGAAAAAATAAAGAGTTTAATTAAAAGATATATACTTATGTAAAAATTGGGATTAATATTTCTAACATTTAAATCAGTTTACAAATGAATTGAAGTAAATTCGCTAAAGAAAATTTATAGTTAATCGTTAGAACCATACCTTAAAAATCAGTTTTTTAGTCATTTCACACACTTGATGATTTTTTGCGGGTTTTGTCACCCTCTCCTTTATTTGTCACCCTTATTTTTTTCGATCACTTTAAGAATATCAAACCATTCATCTTGGACAATCCCGACTTTAAGTGGTACAATATGTGAAAGGATTTTCTCAATTTTCCATCTCTTAATTGAAATTTATATTGATTAGAAATTTGTCTAAAGTTTGGACTATATAATGATTAAACTGAACATCTAAAATCTAAATATTTTCAAATTTTGAAATTAAAAAGAAGGAAATAACCCAATTGCCATCTGAACCGAATTTCTTTGAAGTAAGTAATATAGGGAGTTGATTAAATTTTAGTTAAAAAATATTTGCTTCATTCATTTAAAGATGTATCCAATTTTGTTAAAAACTCTAAAAATTATTTTTTAACATTTAAAAATTTATTTACTTTAAAATTAGAAAAATTACAAAGCTCTAAGAGTAGAAAGAAAAATAGTAGTATGAATAAAGAGTCTCTTTACTGCCATCTCTTACAAAATTTCGGTACTGTATATTTCGATTAGTTTGGATAAGCAATTGCGTTTTAATTACATTATTTGGAAATCGTATTATTTGAAAACACATATAAATCATATGATCCTTAATTTGATGTAAAGCTTAACCAAATTACTGTTTATAAATTGGTAAAAATATTGAGAGGACTAGGATTAAATAATAATCAGTCAAAACTATTTACTACATGCGCATGTAATAAATAGTTTTGACTGATTATTATTTGATCCTAGTCCTCTGAATATTTTTACCAATTTATCATCATCGAGGATCTAAAACTACAATAATTACTGTTTATGTTTTGTTATTTTTTTAAAATTTCCCAGCAAAATTGGCCCATTTTAAATTATGAGTTTCAAATATTATGGTTGATTATTTCTTTGGATTGCCTCATATAGGTAAAAATTGTTCAAACTTTGTGATTCAAGATTTCTCTTCTATAATCAAATCTATATAAGTAATCATATATACATTATTGATGATTGAATTTGTTGGTTTTGATTAAATACATCGATACATAGCATGATACTTTTCTCGCTTAAATGATTTCACGTCTACATATAATAAAAATGTCGTTTCATTTCTCATATCTTGGCTTCATGTTGGGAGTGAAAATCCCTGGAGTTGTAAAAAAAAATTTTTCCACGTATAAATAATATTTGATAATCGAAGTGTTCAACTTAACTTGTGGTACATTTATTATATATAATTACTAATGCTTATTACAAAATCATATAAATTTATAAGTATGTGATTTTTTTAAGGAATGGAAATTAATTTATTTTGGTTAAGAGTAGGATGGTTGTGACAAAAGAATAAAGTTTTCAGAAATATAGAGAAGCTGTTTATTCTTCAACGCGGTTTTATTCAATTAGAAAAGATTTAATGTAATTTAAAATCCGTAGGAGAAAAGCACAACTTTCAATGTTGGAAAGTTTTAACACATGCTCGCCGATTTGTGGTTTGTTTGATTCAGGGATTTCCATTGTGAATATCCTTTTTGAATGAAACTCGGTAGAGAATTGAGAGCTTAAAAGCAACAACGAACACCTGAGACATTGTTATATTTCTTGTTCGATTTTATTTTACGTCTTTAGTTTCACATGAAAAGATTATTTAATTGTGTTCGTTTTTCTGCAGTAATTCTTGTCCTTCTTGTGCACTTGATGTGTATAATGTGGCTGAATAATATTTGGGAAAGTTTTAAGGAAGATTGATTGCAGAAGAATAATTAGGTTTGTCTTTGACATTCTGTGATAGTTGGGTTTGATGCGAGTAAAAGACCAGGAAAGTACAGAACGTTTTACTCAAAGCTCTCCATATATATAAACGCCTTTGTAACTATAGGCGGAAGGAAAAGTTGTGTCGATGACAGCTGCAATTTTCACAGCGGAAATGTTTTTCAGGGTTAAAAATTTTATCCTGACTACAGTCTCACCGTCATAAATAATCAAAGAAAAAAGAACCTTTGCTCTTTACTGTTGCCATATTAAAATTTAGAACAAAGTTTCAATGATTAATGATTTTTTTTTTGTGATAAATTTAAAACTTTTTACAATTTTAACAAATTAATTTCGCTCAAAATATGTCTAAAATATTTTTAAAACCTCCATCATTTAAAAAAAATAGAGATAAATGTATACTACATCGCATTTCTTGTAAATAGTGGCCAATTTTTTCTCTATTATGAATAGAACAAATCGTGCAAGAAGTGAAAGCTCGCTGAAATGATTATTGCTCATTTTTTATATAGAAAAAAATTATCTTTATGTAAATAAAGGAAAATCTTTGGAGAGTTTTTCCCTCAAGGGTTCTTTGCTTTCATTATATTACATTTTTTTCTGTGTGTAAATTGTATATTGTCAATGTCATTGTGGTTTATCTAAGCCATGAAAAATTTGAGGCTTTTTCTCATCAATCTAACTGATGGATAAGATAAAATTGTCACTTTAGTTAGAGATAAAAATTTACATATTCACAAAATGTATACAATAAGGTTGTGGGTTTAATAAAAGAAAATTCGATATCACTTTATTGATTACTGGCAAATACCTAAAACTTGAACTAACTTCATTAGTTCTCGTAAATTATAATGTCATCAACGATGAGGACACTTAAATGTATTCAAAGATATCCTAAGTAATGGACTTTTATAAAATCTCAACAATCGAGATTGATATCTTTCGATATCTTTCGATAGCTAAAGATTGTTGATTTATTTCAAGGCTTCATATTAAACAAAAGTTTTATCGAAAAAATATGTATAAATTTAATATTCCAATTGGTTGGTACACTATTGGAAATCCTTATCATTAATGACTCGAAAATTGAAAAACCCTTGTATATAAAATGTTCTCTAGTTATGAAGTCCATGAGTTCATAAATTTCCATTGAACCCTGTAAAAAAGAAAATTGTTCACTTTACAAAAAAAAATTAATTCTTGTAACTACAAAAAGTCTAATGAACAATAAAATTTATCAAACCATTGTATGATTAATTCGTCTTATTCAATAACCGAATATGCAATGCTGACGTTACGTTTGCCTATAGTCAACAACACTGCCGAAGTGCCGACAAAATCAATATTGTATCGGTTTTTACTTCGTAAAAGTTTATACAATAAACAAATAAAGCGACTTAAAACTTTAAATAAAGTTTTCCCAAAAAACAGTTTAACAAACAAATAATTTTAAGCAAAATTGTTCAAATTTTGTACAATGAAACTAAAACGTCTTACCCCAAATAAATAAGCGCTTTACTATTTTTTAATTGCATAATCAATGCCATGGCAAAAAAAAGTTACTAAAAATGCATGAAACTTTATTGTTTTGTCATAAATTGCATTTAACTTAGATTTGTATATGTTTTCATGTACTTATATCAATTTTTATATAATTATCAAATACATAAATTTCAGTATTGAACTTCAAAAATTTTAAACTAAAATTTTTGTTGAAAAATTTTAACAAAGAACACCAAAAGCGATTGAAAAATTCCACAAAGTTTCATTCTTACGAAAGTTTTCTCAGGAATTTGAAATAGTGAGTATCGGAAAATATGAACATATAAATTGGGATATCTTTGAATTTGGATATCATTCGTGTATCCATCTATAAGATATTTTTCATCTCCTTCATTAAAATTCTATATAAAGGTTCTGAAACATTGATAAATATCAAAAACACCCTACCTGATAAATGAAATATTCGAAAAGGCATACGATAGGGTTGCATTATCTTACCAGATTTTCTTTTGTGGACTATAATGTAATTGGCACCAATTCAGCAAAGTGTCGCTATGTCATGGTAGTGATAACAGGTAATTGATCTTTAGCGGCGTTTAAGTAGCTGGAGGAGTCGAACTTCATTCCTCTGTCTTTTTTAATTTTTATTTTTTGATTGTTCTTGACCTTATTGTCAAGCAACTGCTATTTCTTAGAGCTCTTGTGGGAGTTTCCGCTTCAATCTTTTTTGTTTTATTGTTTTCCCCAAGCCTAGTTCTATTGCACTAGGATAATTTTCTAGAGATTTAAGGAAACTCCTTGTGAATTGGATGAGAAAGTATTTTATGAATGCGACGCTTATTTCATGATGAATTTGGTTGTTCCTCACATACCATGGAGCTTTAGTGATGATTCTCAAGACTCTATTTTGGAACACTTGCAGGTCATTGTGATTTTTCGTTGAGGATGGAAGCCAGACTGCGCAAGAGTATGTGAGAAGTGGTCTAATGACTGATTTGTATATCATCATTGAACATATATTGAACATATGTATATCATCCATACTTAAACGAAACCCTCTGTTGTTAAGTGGGAATAATTGGATGAGTTTAATGTTGGCTTCTCTGAATTTACTTGAAATGTGGTTTTGCCAGGTTAATTTCGAGTCCAGAAGTATGCCCAGATATTTAACAGGCGTTCTCACTCCACGGAATTTCCATTTGATCCAGCACGATAGGCTTCAGTTGGTTGGAGAAACATCTTAGAGAGAAAATTTTAGCGACGCTTTTAGATGAATTTATAAGAATTTTCCATCTACTGAACCAGGAAGATAGGTGGCTTACCAGAATTTTATAAGTTATATGATGGGATTATGATGCTTATTCTACTAAAGGAAGGAAATAATGGAATTAAAATTCACAAGAAGTTATTTTCTAAATTTTCTAAAATTTGGTCTAAAAATAAGCATCAATATGATTTAAACTATAATCCTTGACCGCGAATATTTCCCATAAAGTTTCTTCATACTTTATTTTTCGAAGTTGTTTTATCAAAAAATATTTACCAATGCGTTCCATTTAAAGACTTCTGTGGGTCAAAGTTTCCTTATTGGTATCCAGCTCTTTTAATATAATTTTTTGAACTTATTTAATTTACCCTATTCGGTACAGTGATCTAAGCAAACTATCATAATTATCAGCTTTTAACTAAGGAAAAACAGTAAATGACACATTGAAAAAGAAATGAGACAGAAAACTAAATAAAAATAGTAAAGCTTTAATAATATATTAAAGTTATAAGTCTTAAAGTGATAAGTTAATTAATACGTTTATAAGTTGAAAGAATTTTTTTTCTGTTGCCAAAATTTTTATCGTTGAGCTATAATTTGTATTCAACCATATTACAAAATTTGGAACCAAACAATTCAAAATCTGTAAAAGCTAATTTGAGTTCAAGTCTACTTTTAGAACAACATGCAATTAACTTAGTCGATTTAATAGACAGAACTATAGTTGAGAAGCTAGTTATTATCTTATTTCGATTATATGCTTCATAATTACATTTAGCACTCAAGTAAACAGTACTATTTGAATAATAAACGAAGTTATATTTTAGATATACTCGTATTAATATAACTGTAACTGCAATACCTATCTATAATTAAATAAATGTAATATGAAAATAGGATCTCATAATCGTAACAGTCACAATAAAAGACATTTGTTTAAACTTTCAATGTAAAGCGTTACTGAAGAGTTATAGACATGAAATATGAACTAATTTACATTTGGTAAATATAAATTTTATGGCATTTTGTAGACTACATTCGATGAAAATATAGAAAGTTTACAACTGAATCAAATAAACTCTTGCTTTTTATGTGTACTAGTCATTAAATTTGTCTTCTAATTATATGAGACATTCTTCGGAAAAGAAAGTTTGAGAAATGTGAGCTTCTTGTCATATTTGTTGAAAATGTATCGTAAGTAAATCCATATACATACTCATTTATAAAAGTTTACTAAGTCAACTTTGTTATTTAAACGCAAAGATGTTGAGTTTATATTCATTGAAGCAGACATAATAAGATATAATCCCTTTGATAGGAAGATTATTTTCTGCAAATAGATTTTAACATCTCTGCAAACTGCCAAAGGATAAGGGAAGACTTTATTCTATCCACTCAAAAGAAAATCTAGTAGATAATCATTGCGTGTATAAAAGCTATACCTGAGGTAAAATGTATAAATTTAGTTTGAGCTTTTAAATGCTCGTTTTTTTTTTGGTTGAAATATTAAAACAATAAATTTTTCATTTGTCCAATGTTTAGTCATAATTTCAACAATAAAAGGGTGCGTTTGAATAAAAATGTGTTGGGAGATTTAGATGTCTAATAAATTTTGCCAACATGGACTATGTATGTAAAAGGCTACTAATATCTGGCTTATGATGTGAAATATCGTCTAATAATAACCAGGAAAATGTACCCTAGTGGGGATTCGCATCTAAAATAATGTTATTTTATGACAACGATGGTAATAATATTATTATTGTTTCTACTTTTACTTGAACCAGTATGAGCCTGAAGAGTTTTACTTTTATCTATCTTCGTCTTGTTTTCCGACATAAAATATTACATTTGTATACCGAAATTACCTTTTTGTACTTGGCAAATTGACGTCATAAACGTAATCCGTAGCTCTAACATTGATTTTCAGCAAAATACTTTTGTGTATAATGTATATGTTCAACCGGTGTTTTTAGGTAAATAAATATTTTTACTTATTTGAATATCATGGAGATTAAACCTCAAAATTTTCAATTTCATCCCGTTAGTATTTAATCAGATTTATGCTTTAATTTGCTGACGCAATTTTCAGGTGGAATTTTTATAATGTTATTCAATATTTTATAAATTAGTATTTCATAAAAAGTACGTTTTGTTTTTCGTAAAAGAATTAAATTATATGAAAATTAATTCTTAGTTTCCTTTTTTGATGGAAATATGGATGCAAATTTTATTCTTGGTATTGATATATGCAAAAACAGAGTATTCTGCATTATTTATTTACTTTTTACTGAAATGATTGATGGGGATTTGCAATTTAAATGAATATTCATGATTTCCAATATAAGAAAGGTTTCGAATAGATTTTGTTCCTGAAAACATTAAACTCAATTATAATTTCAACAGTTAGTAAACAAATTTCACCCCAAAAATTGTACTGAAATGTTAATTTATAAATAATTTAAGTAGAAGTAGTTTAAAGTAGTATTCTTACAATTTCAAACAATTCTTATTTTATTAATAGTTGTCAATAAAAATAATAATTAAGAAAAGTTACATTAAACTTGGTGAATAATGTTATGAATATCAAACAAAATTTCCTAATTTAAGCAAAATTTCGGGATCAAACATAAAAGGAAAATGAATCTTACGAAGAATAAATCTCTCATCACTTGAAGTTTTTACGAAAAAAATGTTTTTATCCAGTTATAACTCTGGTACCACGCCGAAACTATCGGGTAATCCATCAAAATAGTCGACAATGTTTAAGGGTAGTTTTGGAGCCAGATATGAGTAAGTGCATGCAAACGATATGAGGGGTATGGTATTTCTTTCCACGGACAATTGGATTGCCCAGCAGTGACCTACAATAGTCTCAGCTCTTTTAAACCACCTGGACATGAACTGGGAAATGTAATTGCAGAAGACCAAAAGTAGAATAGACTAATTGGAACTAGAAGCAAAGCTGGGGTACAATGATTCTATTCAGACGTTGTACAGAGGACGTTGTCTGAAGACTGGCCCCTTGAACGATGTAGAATAAGGTTATCGAAAAAATCATTGAAAAATTTTAATTTTTTACGATCATTGTTTATTCTACTTGATGTGAGGTTAATTTTTTGTAACCATTATTTTCTTCCATTCATACGGTTTAAGTGTTTATATAATTTTTTTGATCAATCCATTGTTGAAGAAAGACGAAAGCTTAAAAGTGCTGAATAACTCATATGCATCAAATCCTACGATTCGGAACCAGTTCTCACAATTCAATGAGCAAAATAGCACTATAAAATCGCAGTGATCAATAATAAACATCTCCATTGTCTTCTACTCCTAAAATGGGAAATCACCTAATAATTTTTTTTGCCTTATGTTTTTTTTTTGGTTTTAAAATCCTAAAAATTACTCCTTCAATTATCAGCTTGTTGAGGATTCGTGGAAAAGTTTATTTTGAGTAGTTGTGTATAAAGTTTTGTTCCCTATAGTTATATTCTATGTTTCTATTGAAGAAAAATAAAAATCACGTAAAGTTTGGATATGCAAAGTTTAGGGAAAGATCAATCATTTTTTTCCTTTATTTTTGCCCAATCTCCATGGTGTTGTAATAAGTGCTATTGTTCAGTAGACTCAATTGTGAGAGAAGTTCTAGTGGACTACTTTTGCGAAATTTTTACAATCCTAAAACCGGTCAAGGAGATCTATAGAATTCCATCTTTTAATTCATCTTGTGGTCTCGTATTTATCTGAATGGTTTACTGCTAAGTTTTAGGATGGTAATTGAGCTTCTTACGATACTTTTTGCAGTATTTTTGAATTTTCTTCCTCACCGATGGTATATCTGTACTATCATGAATTTTATTGGTGTTTACATATAAGGCAATATTTTTTATTTATCGGAGTGTTTTGAATCTCAACTTAAGAGTTAGATGCAGCAGTCCAGAGCTGGATACCATAATTCCAGACGGGCTTCGGTATAAACTTATAGATTAAGGGCTTGTTTTCCGGCGACTATAAGGATGGTTTCCTCGTCAGCCAAAACATTTTATTGTATTTTATTTGATAGTTCTGTAGTTTTCTTTTTAATTCATTTTTCTAGATACATTTATTTGACTTGGATTACATGTGGTTATCGAGGTATTTAGCTTCGTCATTTTTTGGTAATTCCGCACCATTCATCGCTACTGGGGAGCAAGTGCCTTTATTGGTTGTGAATATAATGTGGATGGATATAGTGGAATTGATTTTTACTCACTATTTTTCACGTCATAGGGCTATTCTATCCAAACAAATCTGGATCTTCTCGATAGCTTCTTCTGGTGTTTTAGCCGTCGCTACAATTACATTGTTGTCTATAAATGTGGCTATTAATGCTTTTACATTGATACCAGCCATTTATATTTCATACAGCAGTGAAATTTTCTACCTTGGGGAATACCCGTACTAATAGGATGTAAGCTGGTAGTGACGTTTTATACTTTTCTCCGATAAAAGCGATCTTCCAGATAGGATATAGTATTTTCGAATAATTTGGGATCTTTTCTATGGCTATCATCAGTTCTATGGTAGAAAACTTTATTAAACAAAACATTATATCGTAAGTCTGAAGTAGTAACCTGCTAAGTCCATTGTTTTTGTTGATGATTTTTTGTTCCATTAAGAAAGGAAAACACAATTGTATCAAGTGACAAACTGAAAAATCACTCTAAATAGAGAAATTTCAAAATATATCATGAAACGAAAACCTGCTGTCTGAACTAACTTATATAGCTTAAATTCACTTTTTTCTTTATCTTGTAAGTTCTGTTAAAATGAACTTAGCAGGTTGACACTCTTAGTCAACTATATATTTTTTTCCGGAAATGTCAAGATATTCAATTATGAAGTATACCAAAAGAAAATATAATTATTGGAGTCAATTTAGGATTTTAACGAAAGGGTTTTTAATTTTGTTCGTAGTCTATACATCATATCTTCTGAATAACCATAGTTAAAACGAAATTAATTTAATCAAAACCAATTTCAAGTGATATTATCAGAACAAACAAGTATCAGTTACAAGTTATTTTAACAATTGTATAATAAAAAAGGATTAAGATGAAAGAAAGATCAAACAGTGTTGATTATAAAATACCTTAGTTACAAAGATATATACTCAACAAATTTAAATCCCGTGAGATTAGCCTAAGCCCTTATTCAATCCACAAAGGTATCTACGCATTGAAAATATGAGATCACAAAGCTTTATTCAGCTTTCACAGTGTTGAACAAAATTATCAGTCTACAGTCGATATCCTATTAAATTTAGTTTAAATTTGGTGATACCGTTAAAGAAATTTTATAAAGCTTAATTTATATTTCTTAAGTCTCTAATAATAACCTTATTTTTAAGATGTTAAGATTTTTTTATAGAATTATTGATTTATTAAATTAATTTTGCATTAAAATTATAATTTGAGCTTTCAAAACTATGTTCCTGTTAAAGATTATTTATTGTTTATTTTATGTTGTAAAGATTAAAAGCTACTTTGTTACTTTGTAATATCAATTGTTAGCTTGTCAACGATTTATTATGATTTAACTTGAATAGATGAGTATAACCATATCTATATTTACTGGAGCGAATAACTTCGATATACGAAACACAAATCTGTGCAGAAACATGTTATGTTTTTTGAAACAAAATACTGTTAAGTTTAAATTTGATAGAAGAAAATGTACGTCATGTTTACTTACATGAAAATACATTTAGTGTTTACAAATTTAAATTTGAATTTCGTTTTGTTTCGCTATTCACACTTTGCATTTATATCTGAAAAGATATTCAACTACCAATAAACATTACATGTTGACATATACACGAAGTTCTTAATATAGAACGTGGTTTTATGGAATATAATAAGACATTGTTTCAATAAAACTTAATAATTTTAAAATAATATAAAACAGTTTAATTCTTTTTAAAAAACATTCAAAAATTAAGAAAATCATATTATTTTGTTGTAGATTCACCCCTCTCTTCCTTGAATGTGACAATATCCGAGTATAATCTTATTTGCTAGTAATATTGATCTCGGATTTATCAATGGATCTTACATATCTTATGAATGCCCCATTAATTATAAGAATAATATTTTTTGGGATAATAAATCGATAATAAAAGATTACGATATTTATGGAAAAATTTAAATTTTAATTGAAACACAATACCTACTGTTACAGTAAGATCTGATTTTTTTTGATAAATGAATGTCTTACTATTTATTGATTACCAATTTAATTTTTTGTGCAAATGTTTATATCGTTTTTTCGTTTAAGCAAAAAAAAATTGGCAATTTTATTGGTCATGTACAAGTCTTTACGTACATTAACAGTTTTATGCAGTATCTTGTGTCATTTTTATGAAAATTTTGTAGATTTTCATCCGAAATTTTTAAAACCATACGACATCTTGTCTCATGGAACCCCAAATTTTGTTATGAAACTCCAGAATTCCACAGAATCAATTTTGAGAAACATTGTTTTATGCCAACTTGGTATCCAGAATAAGGACGATTTTTTGGATCGTGATCGTTACTTCGTTTCCAAATCAGTTTGATTGTAATCCATTTCTATTGATCCCCCAAAACTTATATTCATTATCCCTATCAGCATTTCTATAGCAAAATTTAATTTATGAAATATCATGTATTAATAATAATATAATCAATAAGCCAACATCATCTTTAAACGAAAGTCAATGTTCAGAATCTTTGATTTCTATCATAAAACATCCTGAAACTTCTATTTAATTAAGAATGTGGATAACGGGAATTTGGATATAAGACCCATCAATCGACTATTTAAAGTGGCAACGTTTTTTGTATTTATTTATACTTCTTCAAGCAACTGAAAAAGCAAATTATGTCAGTCAATAATACAAACAAGTTAATAACATTAACAACGAATAAATCATTCATAATGCCTACTATTTGTCAACATTAAAAATAACATTAAATGTTAGCAGTATAGATCTTCTACTTAATGTATGATATTTGCTCATTCTTGTACAGTTTATTAATTTGTGCAAATTTTTTCAAGAGAAAGAGGTTAACGATTGTTGTAAATGGCATTTTTTAATAGAAAATATATGCCAAATCTTTTTGGCGAGCTTATACATCCATAAAAATATCCAACTTAGTCAAACTTTTGGTGTTATTTTATGCTTACACTAGCTGATCCCTGCGACTTAACGTAACGTAACTGTAGATTATATTTTCTTTTTAAATTTGCTATTTGTAGTGGTATATGAAAATTATTATTTCTCTTATTTCTTTTACGAAAAACATAATCATACTTAAAAGCACTATTTTGTCAACTTTAAAAATACACATTTAATAAACTGTTACTTAGAATAAAATAGTTGTATATAATGATCAATTAATTTTCAAAAAATAATTATAAATATCTAAAAATAACCTAAAAAAACCGTATACCTACGGTAGGTATACCAACCGTGAACCAATTAATCCGTAAATCAATCAAAATCAATCAGCATCTATACATAAATAAAAACTATCCATCCAAATCCATAAAATTTTTGAATTCAAGGAATCTGAATGTCCGATACGTAAGCAATTATGCTATTAACATCAACTATGTGTCTTATATATTTAGAGGTTTATATTTCAAAGAGGCAATTTTTTAAACTTAAAATTAAATTTTAAATTGAATTTAAACGAATTTTATATATTAGTATAGATTTGAGTTGAAAAAAATATTTGACTTATTGAAACAATATCAGATGGTATTATGTTTAAAAAAAGTATGTCCAAAAGTTATTATTTTATTTAATGTTTAAGTATATTAATCATTTCAAAAGTTTGTTAATAAAAAAAAGCTATGAAATCATCATTAAGTTTTTTTTTTTTTTAAGTCGTAAATAATTATAAAATATTATAAATAGTTATTATTATACATAAGATACGATTATAAATAAAAATAGCTAATTTGAATATTTAGAAACATTTAATAAAAAAACCGATCTTAAACAACCTGAATTGTCTTCTTATTTAATAAAAGCTGTGATCTGAATTTTATCATTTGTGATAAAAATTATTTAGATTTTAGACCGAAAACCTTTTTTTTACTTTTAAAGAAAAACATATGGAATTAATAAAATGAGTGAAATATTTAGATATTATAACAGATTTTGTTGAATCTAATGTAAATTTATATTCAAATAAAATGTAAATATTTACGAAAATATACAAAGAAAATAAAACGGGAATTTCGGAATAAAAGTAAGACGGATAGCAAAATTCCATTTAGACACTTCATCTGATACATCATTTATAAGGCTTACAAACGAATTGGGGCAATTAAAATAAGTGGTATAAATGAAGTTGAATAAAGCGTGAATCGGATGGAGAAAAAGTACCCAAAACGATTTCCGTGCAAAAGGAAGATATTTGTCGTGTCGTTCGGCTGCGGGTCTATTATTATTCATTTTGTTGTTTCCATTTCACTGTGTTTTCTTTCTTTTGGATAAAACGAAAAATGCAACAGACAGAAAGCCAAGGGAATTGGTTAGTTTTCCTTATCCAACGAGATGTAGATATCATTTAGATCGGATCTGGAAGTGCTACGGAGAATAATCGCACTTCGTCACAAACAAGACTAAGCCATTTACAATTGTAAATGACGTGAAGTAGAATATATATGGTATGTGTATATGAGATACGGAGTGAAGAAAAATCGAGACTGGGAATGTCATTCGCATTTTCTGAAGACGCCTGAGACATTCTATTCAACCTTACACAAATTTGGTTCCTGTATATTACATTTACCATTTCCATGCAGCAATGATTATTTCTTTATTTTCACATAAATCATATTTTCTTTTGCTTTCGAGGTTTGACATAATGAATTGACTTCTTGTATAAAATATAAAGGAACACCTTGGAATGGAAAGGTTTTTTTTTTTGTGGAACAGTAGAAACTTATCGATTTATTTGAACAATGAAAATAAATTGAAAAATTGAATTCGAATATTCGTATACTTTTTGCCATTACGTAAGTATATTATTATCAAAATTGTATTTTTTTTAGGTATTTAAAAACGGACAATTTCTTGGCAAATTTATTTTTAATAATTTTTGAATTTAACTTTTAAAAATTTCTCAATTTTAAATGTAGGAACTTCAAGTTACAAGCAGACCACTGCAACCAATAAGAATATGGCAAGGCAATTATTTTATATAACAAAGTTAATATTGTATGTCTTGAGCGCCTGGAGAAGCAATAAATTATGACGAAACGTCGCGTTGAACAAAATGTATTTACTTATATGCCCGCTCTAACAGATATCCTCTGAACAAATAGTAAATATTTAAAAAGGTTTTGGTAAATTTCACCTCCATGGATTTGCGCTTTTGTTAATTTATCTCTATATAAAAAGACAAAGTCGAGTTAGACTATTTATAACAAAAGAATAGCAGAACCGATTTTAATGATCTATGATTTATTGAATTTGTCTTTTCCTAGATTAACGAAACTACTTTTAAAATATTACATAAATTTTCCGCAACTGTTTTCCCATGTAACGCATAATTTTACATCATTGGTAATCATTAATGCCTGTGATTTGCGAAAAATGCATAACGGCCATTTGAATTTGTCTTTTTTGTTTTTTGAATGAAGAAGTCAAATTAAAAATTTAATTCATATTTTGGGTGATAAGAAACCTTAAATGAAAAACGTTATGAAAAGAGTATTACTATGAACAATGCTATGACCTAAAAGATATTATGTTTTCAATTCGTCAATAAAATAAAACCAATCTTCGTAATATATTTCGTGCTAACATTTATAGAATTATGGTCGAAATGGTGATGAAATTTCAGAAATATTTTTTTTATGAAAAGCAAATGCATAAGAAATGTACAGAGTAGTGAAATGTTAGAAATTATTTATAAAATCAGAACCAGTACTAAAGAACTACAAGAAAATCAAAACCACCAAAACTATTATGGGTACCAGGTTACAAAGAGGGTCCCTAGAGAATAGACATATTAATTAAAAGGAAACATGTTTAAATCTTCATTCGCTTAAAAATCAGAAAAAAGAACAATCCATGTACAAAGAAATGAAGAGTATACCAAAAGAAGAGAAAAAAATTCATGAAATAATTCCAAATATATTACACATCGTATGATGGCTTAAAGACTATGGTTTAATCCAAACTACAGCACAAAAAGGATAAAATAATTTCCAAAACAAGATCGGGATATCATTGTAGCACATTCCAATAAGTATATTGTACTAATACAGAAAGGTGTACCACCTTAATAATGTGCTGAAGTTCCAATGATAAAAAAAAAACAAATTTTCTATATAAAATGGAACTTAAGAAATCCGGAAAATTCCCAATATACATCCAGTCCCTGTTTAATAGTAAATTTAAGAGGAAATTGACCAAAAGAACATTACAATTCGGGGGATACAAGTAATCAAAAAATAAAATTGTTTCTAGAAATATCTATGAATGTCTAAAAACTCATGAAAAAGTAAGATTTTATGAATTTTTGTATACTTATGGGTTTTTATATATTTAATATTCTTAAAGGTATGAGTTTAAACAAGTCAAAAGAATGTATATTTAAAAAACGCCCTTAGTTTGAAATAATCAATTATAAGTATGGGTTTTTGGATATATACCTACATATTAATTATGTCGCAATATTACCGATATCAAATAATTTTTGCAATTCAAATTTGAAGAACCATCAATGTTTTGCGTTAATTTGCTTTATTTCTCACAGTTTAATAATTCAAAATATGAATTAACACATTGCTCATAAAACACTTTAAATGAGAAACTTAAAAAAAATTCAGCATAAAATATAATTTATACAATAAAATGGGAAAATATGTCTTACCACGATTAGGTCAAATTAAATTTAAAAATAAATTTTTCACAAAAAATTTAAACGAGATAAAAATTTAATTCAAAGATTAAATATTGTTAGTTTTAAAATGTCTAACTGTAAAACTGAAAATAAAATGGAAAATTCGGCACGAATTTCATCAAAAAAGCCGGAACGTTAACTTAAATTTACATTGTCGCATGAAATTTACCATTTGAAATTATAAATTCGTTTAATAGTAATTTTTAGTTCATTATACGAGGGTTAACACGTTTTGGTACGTGATTATCTTAAATAAAGATCATAAAGATCTTGTCAACGCGTGACTTATGTGCACGTTTCGTAGTTTGACTTTCATATAAATTTCATAAGAATAAATTTTTGAAATAATTTCACCTCAAGGACCAAGTATTCACCGTTTTATAGGTCATGTATTTTAAGCATATTCTTATGGTATAGTCCCACTTTGTTCACATATTTCTTATATTGTTTTACTGCTTCGTAGGCATTTGCAGGAATATTACGTTCTTAATATAGGGGATGAACACCTCATTGTCAGTGAACCGAATATTGGGCAAAGGATATTAATTTCTTGAAGCTATTTGACTTCTTTTTTGTAAATATTTCTAGTTTCAATAAAAAAAATATGTAAGGAAGTAGAAATCATTTTTCGGGACGTTCTAATTGTTTTTGTTCGTTCGTATTTTAATTAAGAAAATTAGGGATTCGGTTGCATTGAAGATGACGCCAATTTAAAGAAAAATTCCGCATATGTTCATTTGTATAAATAATTTTTAGACCTTAATTTTTTATTAACTTTATTAACCACCAACGATTTTAATAGAAATTTGCTTATAAAATCAATATTATAACACGAAAATTGTTTTTGAATATCTGGATTTACAAAGGTTGAAAAATTGGATAGAATAGGCCAAATAGGCTGCACTTACAATTACTGCAATAAATTTATGCACTTATGTTTCCCTAATTGAAATTTTTCGGCATTGTAGTAAATGCTTATAAATCCAAAGAGATTTTCATATTTGTGTTTATATAAATGAATTTAAATAGTTAAAAAATTTTAACAAATTTTCACTTTATTTCACGGAAAATTCAAAAGTTTTAAATCTGTATTATAGCAATGAAGAATTTCTGTTCATTCCTGTTTTTAAATACCATTCCATAGTGCTTAGTAAGATTGTTTTCTTTAGAAAAACCTTTTTTAAGTTTGCGGAAGTTAAATTTGTGCTTGTTATAGATTTTGAAAAAAAAAACCTATAGTTCTTTAACCCAATAGGAATTATAATTTTGTGCATAAAGTTTGATAACAATTATATGTTTTGGCCCAAGTAAATTTAAAACGAAAGACAAAAAATTACTTTGAAAAAAAAATTAAAAGCCATTTCTGAATATTTTAAAAGTTTAAAACGATTTTAGAACTTCTATAAAGTACAATTGAATGGAGATAGCGGATATAGCAGTGAGCTGTGCTGAGAACCAATGGATTTTCTTCACAGCAGTCTTATGAAATACGAACAGATGGAAGCACTTTCCTAGCTGATTTGAAGCGCGTCTGGCGAGAAAATGAAACACTAAATAATGTGCGTTCATTACAATAATATAACCTGCAAAAGCTCAGAAAGCTCTGAAGAAATGAAATATATTATGCTAGTTTTTTGACTATTCAATACCATTTTTTTCAAATCAATTTCCAGTCTTTAGAAACCTTTGATTTCCAACTTAAAAATAAACAAATAAATTTTTAAAATAAAATGTTTGTAGAGTTATAATAAACTTTCAAATCATTTTGAGTATTTCAGAGCACTTCTGTTTGACTACTATTCATTAGATTTATTGATTGTGAATTATATCACTAAATCGAAATATTTATATTTTAAAGTATTAATAAACGTTTTTTCTTAAAAATATTTACATAAATTTTGATTTATATAAATATTACAATATAGAGATTACAATGGCAAAAAAATAAATCAATATAGAACAGGTATTAATTATGTTTTCTCTGATATTCTTCCGAAATATTACAGACAAATAAATATAAAGTCTTAATTTTTATGCAGAATACAGTTAAAGCCGTAAACGTAGATTTACTTGCAAGCTTTCTTAAAAAATATTTTATTTTTTTTGACAATTCTTAAAAGTAAGAAATCTATATATTCAACAATAATATTTCAATTAATAAACTGCAATAACCTTTTAAATAAAACTTTATCTGGAAAATAGAGAAAACATACGTATTCTTACCAAAGAATACTGAAATGTGTAGAATAATTGTATAAGATTTATCTATAAGTGATTTTTTTATCTTTAAATAACTATCTTTAGGAAATGATCAACTTATAGTACAATTGATGAAAAAAAACAAGTTTTAAATTTATGCAAATGAGAAAAATGAGTTCCAAATCAGCTACTTTTAAAGGAAATATCGATAATTGGAAAATAAATTTAATGATACTTTAATTTGAAATTGAATGGTACGAAAATTGAACTGGATAAGTCTTTTGTTGCAAGCGAAGAACACAAGTGGTTTTTGTGGGAAAGAATTCGTTTTATTGTTTTTAATTATCAGATATTTACCCCTTTAAATTACTCAGTGAATGTAAATTGTACAATGTACATAATTAACTCAATAATAAATTCACATTCGGGGTACAAATTAATTACTTGTAATTTTGTGTTTAATGAAACATAAATATAGCTTCTTAGTATTGCATTACTGAGATTACAATGTTTTGTAACAAAATTTAAATAATATTGTTTGTATTTTTTTTCTTTTTATAAATTTGATCATTTCTGGTTAATTTATGAATTAAAAATTTAAATCTTAAGTACAGTAAATTGATTTGAAAATCTTAAATTTTTCCCAAAACTTTTATTGCTGAAAGCTTAAAAGCTCAAAAAGAAAAAAAAATATTGATAATTTTTAAATTAAAATAAAGTTTTATCCCAAAAGCTTACTATTAAGTTCAGAAAATCAGGAAAATATTTTTTTCGAAACCATGAAAAAATGGTTTACAACGGAAAACATTTTAACATTTCAAAGTTATTGCAAATATCAGGGGAACTGGAGATTAATGTCGTTTTTGAGCTCATGCTACAATTTATGGAGTCAACTCAAAATATGGTTAATTGAAACAAAGTAGTATTTGGCAATAATTTTGCATGTCCAAACATTTCATTGAATTTGATATGTGGATTGTAGGCTTTTTGTTTAACAATAATAGAACAGTATGAAAACATTTCCTTCATGTTTTCAATTGTTATGTTAATAATTTAAACGAATACAAAACACACTAAATGTTTCATTTTCCTTCAAACATGTCAAGTTCCAAATATTTTCCGAAAAAAATTCACATTTAGCCTTGAGCACACTGCGCATATTGAAACTACAGAAAATCTCATTAACTATGAATTTTGTTTACACAATGTTTTTAACAAAACATAGCAGCATTTAGGTAGAATGAGCTCAAAACAATATTACTATATTTTGGGACTTAATAATTTATTTATTTTGTTGAAAATTTGAAGAATTTATATCAAAAGGAGTTGTATAATTTTTTAGTTGTTCAAATAATTTTTGTTTTTGTTTGAAATATTTTTGTTTATCAAAGTGGGGAAAAACAATAATAGAATTGACGAAACGTAGTGATTTGTTTTTTTAATTTTCTTTCATCGTGTCGGTATATTTTGAGATGAAGCAATGTTCTTCTAAAATTATAATTTTTGCAATCATTTCAATACTACCTACATGTAACACGTGTGTTGTATACCTTCACTGGTTATTTTCCTTTTAATTATAAAAACCGCAGGCATCTTGTAAATTATTATATACACAAAACCGATTTATAATACTTACTATTTATTTTGAATTTCTTCTCGATTAAGCACGAACTACGCCGTGAGCGTTAATTTATTACTCAAACATATTATAATACTCATGCAAACATATTATATAGTGTAGGATATAGTATATAGATGCATACTCATACATAGGTATTTCATGGAAATTTAAGCATGTCATGTTCATTTTAGTTTTGTGCTTATAATCGTAGTCAAACTTTATTATTCCTTTAATTTATGAAGCAATCATTCTTCGTGCAACTGCTCTTGGAAAGTAATACCATATTGTAAAGTCAATGCTGGTGCGACCGCAATTGTAAGAGGCAACCCTTTCGCTAAGAATATCTCAAGCATGCTTTCCGGAAGAGAAACTAACTTTCCCATTTAAAATGAAAGCTGGAAAAACGCATAAAACATAATCTGGTTTAAAGTCAAGTATGTAACCTTGTCAAAAAGAAGTTTATAATATACATTTTGTAAAGAATTTCTAATACTCTTATACATTAAGATAAAGGAAGCTTCTGGGTGAAGAAAGTTACCATTTCTTAAAAATGATTTTTTAAAATTTTTAATAGAAATATTTTTTTTAAAATGGCTCATTTCCAATTGGAATTAGATTTGATATACTTCTTTACCTAATTAGTCCAGTGGGGGGGGGGTCATTATGATTCCAACTAAAGTATGATGTCACGCATTTATTAAACTAAAGAAAATAATTTTCTGAAAATTTGGAATACTTTAATTCTTATTCTTCTTCTTTTCATATCTTTTTTCTCTTACTTCAATTAAACCTTTTTTCACTCATGATGAATTCATTTAGTTAATTTTTCTACATGCAACCATGTTAATGGAAATGTTATCTTCGTTTATTCTTCTCGATACTTCCACGTTTGGGACTCGATCCGTGTACTATATTTTCTCATTCTTCTTTTGTGCCACATTTCAAAATACTTCAAATTTTGAGTTCCTCAAATACTATTGTTTTACTATGTTTTAAGTCCAGCTTTCCGATTAATATAATTCTACACCCCACTTATGGTACTTTAGCGACTCTTTCTAAAGTTAATTCTTTCACTGAAAGATATTTTTCATTGATTTGTTTAGTTCCGAGAATTCTTGAGGATCTTTAATGTTTAAATAACTTAAACTTTGTTTTTTTTGCGCAACGTTTTGCAGTATATTACTGATTTTTTAAGCGAATATAAATAATATACAATTGTTTTAAGAACAATTCTTTATTATTTACACTTTGTTATTTACATTCTCCTGAAAAAGCAATAATAAACTGCGAAACGTTGCGCCAAAAATAACAAAGTGTTAATTATTTAGATATAAAAGATCCTCTAAAATCTAAAATTGAAGATAATCTACCTTAAAGTTTAACGATTTTTTTTTTTCGTTTGAAGAATCGAAAAAACAAAGTAGTTTAGAGTACATCATGCGTCGTTAAGGCCCTTTTAGACTTTCCCAATAAAACTTTGAAATTTTAGTGAGGGGACAAGATATCTTTCCTTAATCCAGGAAGAAAAATTGGCACAAGACGAGTAAACTTGGCTGCGTTCATTTTTGCGCCTTTGCATCGGACGAAATAACTCATCTGCTAAAGGATTGCAACTCTAGTTTTGCAATTAAAAGCATTCACAAAGGATAACTTAAAGAAAAAACTAATGTAAAGTTTTCCAATATTCTTGGACATCGCAGTGTCATGCCTAGTTTTTAAGCTATTATTAAAGTATTTGTTATAAATCTTGAGAATCATTTGCACCATGAATCCATTCAATGAAAATGTTCACTGCTACCCGACATCATCTTATGCCTAATTTTTGTTACTATAGATTTAAGATTTGGAATTTATTGAAACGAGGAATTTCCAAAGGAAGAACAAAATGGAGGGAAGAATTTAACCATGCTGAAAAAATAATTAAAACACTTTCCGATTGAAAATAAGTTTAACACACTTTTAAATTAAACAGTAAGATACGTTTCTATAAGTACTCGTGACTTGTGGCAGTGTTATCGTGATAGTGATGTGTTTACGGCGAAATGCCGAAAGACTACTACTATTATTATGACAAATATAATTTAAAATCTTCGAAACTTGCAAACCCAAAATCTCCTGCAGTGAATCCTTCGACAATGGCATCTCCAATTATTGACAAATCTATGGAAACAAGCATCAACGACACCAACAATGATGATCACAGCGGTATTTTACGCTATTTTCCTGTGGTCAACAAAAAACGTAAACGCGGAGCAACGACACGGAATATTACAACATCAAATGCTGGCTTGCAAAAAAGTAGCATCGAATTATCAAATCGGTTTGACCCATTAACAATAATCGATGAGGCAGCAGGAAAAAAATCTAAACCGCCACCAATTTTCATTCGCGAAAGGAGTTCCCAATTTCTGCACGATCAATTGAAAAAACAAATAAAAAATAACTTTTACATCGTAGACCTGAAAAAAGGAGCCCTTTTCGAGACAAAATTGCAATTATCCGACGAAACTGATTATACAGTCGTTACTAAATGGTTGGATGATCACCAAAAACAGTACTATTCATTTCAAGCCAAGAACCAAAAAGGGCTCAGAGTAGTAATAAAAGGCATTGACTACCAAGTTGATCCCATGGAAATCAAACAAGACCTAGAAAACATGGGTTTTAAAGTGAATTGGGTTCACAATATACTGAACAAATTCAAGCAACCCCAACCTATGTTCAAAATTGAATTAGCTGCCGACTCTCCTAAGCCTGCAAAAGGTAAAGTGCATCCAATCTATGAATTAAGATTCGTACTTCACCGAAAAATCACCATCGAAGAGCCTCACAAACGATCAGGTCCTATCCAATGCCTTAATTGCCAGGAATTCGGGCACACCAAAGCTTATTGCAAGCTAAAAAGTACTTGTGTAGCTTGTGGATGCAACCATCGGACCTCCGATTGTCCGAATGACAAAAAAGATGTAACCAAAAAACGATGTAGCAACTGTGGCGAAAACCACACAGCCAATTATAGGGGTTGTCCAGTTTACATTGCCATTAATACCATGAAAAAAAAAGCAGAGCATTTCCAGCTCCATGCACCTTTTACACCAAAATTTACCGAGCAAATAACTAACCAGCCAAGGGCAAATCCAAGAATAACTTCAAATAGGCCGCAACAAACTATTTCATATGCAGAGGCTTTGAAACCTAAAGAATCATCAGTGCCAACAATTGACAACAATACCGAAAACCTCACCCAAATGTTGATGCTAATTGTAAATAGTATTCAACAATTGGCAGGTTCAATCCAGCAAATGCAGGAGCTGCAACGACAGCAAATGGAAATTTTAATCAAGTTTGTTAAATAATGAACACTCTTAAGATAGTGCAATGGAATGCAAACGGTTTACAAAACCATAAACTTGAATTAGAATTTTTCTTATCTTTTAATAAAGTAGACATTATGCTGATTTGCGAAACACATCTGACATCTAAACACAACTTCAAAATTTTTGGATACACGTGCTACGCCACCAATCATCCTGATGACAAGCCCTGTGGAGGAACGGCCATACTAATTAAAAATCGAATTCGCCATTATCCACTTCAAAATAAGCAAAGCAGACACCTTCAATACACCGCAATAAATGTAACGGAGCAATCACAAAATCTCACCCTTGTATCAGTGTATTGCCCTCCTAAATACGCGGTTAAATCTACGCATTTTGAGAAATTTTTCGAAAATTTTAATTCAACATTCATAATGGCGGGAGATTTTAATGCTAAATCACCTTATTGGGGATCCAGACTAACATCTCCAAAAGGCAAACAACTCTTACAAGCCATACGAAAACAAAACCTTAGCTGTTTCTCAGGAGGATTACCAACCTACTGGCCGACTGACCGTAGAAAAATACCTGATATCATCGATTTTGTAATTACGAAAAATATTCATCCAAAAAACATTATGTTGTTAACTACCATGGACCTTTCATCAGATCACTCTCCAACCATAATAAACCTGAACCTCTCCTTAAAAAATCCCATCAATCAAACAAACAACACGAAACCAAGAATAAACTGGGTACATTTCCAAAAAGTTTTCAAGAAAACGTTCAATCCCAATATAAAACTTAAATGTGAAGAAGACATTGACAACAGTCTTAAATATCTTCAATCAACTCTAGAAGAAAGTATGGATATATCAACAATCCACAGATACCCTCTCAGACAAAGTCAACAAACGAATATTCCAGCGCCGAAAATCTTGGAATTGGTAACTAAAAAAAGGCAAGCCAAAAGAAAATGGCAAAAAACTAGATCTCCAGTCTCTAAAAATGCCTTAAACAACGCCACAAATCTTCTTAAAAAAGCACTTAGTCAAGCGCAAAACGACAACATACAGCGTTCAGTAGCGCAAATGACACATTTACCCGACTCGTACAATTCTATCTGGAAGACGACCCGCAACATTAAAAAACCAATGATTACCAAACAAATTATCAAAAATAGTCAAGGCGATTGGATGACAGATGACAAGGATAAATGTGAGGAATTTGCCAATTATTTAGAAGACATTTTCACGAACAACTCGCCAATACCAGTTCCTGTCGAAATTCAAGGACCAATTAACAAATCAGATCAAATCAAATTTACCATATACCAGGTGACAAATAAAATAAATGAGCTAAACTTCAAAAAATCTCCCGGAATTGACAACATAAGTGGACAAGCACTTAGATCGTTACCATTAAGCGGTCATCAAGGTATTCTTCACATACTCAACGCAATCGTTCGACTAAATTATTACCCTACTTCCTGGAAAAAAGCAAAAATCATCCTTATCCCTAAACCCGGAAAAGAACTATCTAAAATTAACTCATACAGACCCATCAGCCTGTTACCAATCCTTTCCAAAATTTTTGAAAAACTCTTATTGGAACATTTGAATGCGGATATTACTAGACTAAAAATCATCCCTCAACATCAATATGGATTCAGATCAAACCACAGTACAATTGAACAAGTCCACAGAGTTGTAAACGAAATTAAAAATGCTTTAGAAAATAAATCAATCTGTACGGGAATTTTCCTCGACGTATCTCAAGCTTTCGACAAAGTCAACCATAATGGTTTACTCTACAAAATATACTCCTTACTACCAATCCAATACCACAAAATTCTAAACAGCTACATCACCAGTAGAACATTCCAGGTTCAATTTGGTAAGGAATTCAGTTCGTCGCGAACTATAAAAGCGGGAGTACCACAAGGCAGTGTTCTGGGCCCACTATTATACTTAATTTTTACAAGCGATCTTCCTACAAACGATCAAATTACAACCACCACATTTGCAGATGATACAGCTCTACTTTACACCAACAAAGATCCTAAAATAATCCAACGTCGTCTACAGGAACATGTAAATGTCATAACTAAATGGTGTGACCAATGGGGAATTAAACTCAATGATGAAAAATCAATCCAAGTCACGTTTACCCTAAGAAAAATCACAAGTCCAAGGATCACAATCAACGACAAATCCATACCACAAAGCAGCTCGGTCAAATATCTGGGAATGCATCTTGACCAAAAATTAACCTGGCGTGAACACATCTCGAAGAAAAAGGAACAAATGAATATAATATTTAAAAAACTATATTGGCTCATTGGAAAAAAATCAAAATTAAAATTAGAAACAAAAATCATCATATACAAATCTATAATAAAACCTATATGGACGTACGGAGTTCAACTTTGGGGTTCCGCTAAAAATTCAAATTTACAAATAATAGACCGCTGCCAATCGAAAATTATTAGAGCCATCATTGGCGCTCCTAAGTACGTGCGAAATTCTATAATACTTAGAGATACCGACACTGAAACAGTCAAAGAAGTCACTTTGAAAATTAGTAAAACCTACAAGAAAAGACTTGACTCACACCCGAACCAATCAGCCAGGAAGATCTTAAAAGCCAAACGTTTCACGAGACTCAAGCGAAATGATCCACTGAACCTAATGGAGTAAATTTGAAATCAATAGTCGAGGCCAATGATGGACCCACCTTCCACATCCAATTCTACACAAAGGTGTAGGGAGGACTAATTACTCTAGTTTTTTTTTTTTTTTTAGTTTTAGGCTTAAGAGTTGTAATAAATTTTGTTAGAGATATATTTATATCTGATTCAAAAATTATAAATAAAAATGATAACAAAAAAAAAAAAAAAAAAAAAAAAATAAGTACTCGTACTAAACGGAAAGTGCTAATTGAGGCAGATTATGGGCAGGTGAACAAGTGCTCCGTAAGAGCAATAGAAAACGCAAAAGAAACTAGTTTTTAAATTAATACCATAACTTGATTTTAAACTGCCGAACTGTAATTAGTGTAATTATAAAAAGAATTCCATTACTACCGCGTAATACTGAAATAGCGTTAAGTGGGGTTTGACCATATCTCAAAAATCAAATTTCTAGTAACAAATGCCTGAATAGGGTCATTTTTGACCCCACGCAATTATGAGTGCATTTTTTTTTAAATCTGGACGCAAAATTTAAAGATTAATTCCATTATTTACGCACCCAGAATTTCTGTATCTATTATTTATTTTTTAAAGTTATAATATTAAGAGCCCTGCACTAAACCGAATTTTGTGGGACCTAAAAATAAACTAAAAATAATATATTTACGATTATTTTTCCGCGTTCATCCTACGGTTTGAAAACTTGAATAGTTTGTGCAACTATTTGACAACAAACTGATGCCTTCAAAACATGGGCTTAAAGGAGAATACTGTGAATCCCATAGACGGCCAAAAGAACGAATGTTTCCATTTTAAATGAAGTTCAGAGATTTCTTAATTTAGGCTTGGAACTTGAACAAATTCTCAGGTTTTTTGGACATATCGTACGCTACATTATCATAGAAAAAGTAATGGTGCAGGAACAATCTGAGGGGAAAAGAAAACGCGGGTGAAGATGGAACCATTGGACTGAATTGGAAAAGAATGTGGGTAAGTGGAAAAGAATGGGATGCTCGGAGATAAGGAGAAGAGACAGATTGGGAATATTAAACAGAAATGAAAAAAACACTTTTCAATTTTGATGTAATATTCTTTGAAAAATTGATGAATTTGCATTGACTAAAAGGCTGAAATAAATCTAAAGATGCAGTTCTTATAAGAAAGCCTTAAAAAATATAAGCTAGAATTTTCATAATCAGAACTTATGTAAATAAGAATTAATAAACAGCGTTGTGAAAATATCAATTGAGAAGTTTAGAATGGTTGACTTCATTATTAAAAATTTTGAATCGAAAAATTTAACCATCAAAAAAATGATAAGGGATAATCAATTGAAATCAATAATCTTTATGCGCTAATGAAGCGTAACAAATTCAACTCTCCATATATTCACTTTATATATTCATAATTTTAAGTCTTTAAAAATTTAACTCAATTTTTTTATTTTTACAGTCTTCAATTTGGAAACTTTTGAATTATTTCTTATAGCTTAAGATTTTAATTTAAAAAATCTTCCCGGAAAATTGCTATGAAAATATTTTCTCAACGATAACAACAAAAAATACACAAAGAACAGATAAATAATTCCTCAGCACAAACATCAACAGTACAACCCACAACCAGCATACATTTTCCAATATAGAACCAACGAAAATTAGCTTGCGTTTGAATAATAAAAGAAATGGTCACTAAAAGTGAAGTATGTAATCCGAAGCGCTAAAACGAGCCAAGTTTTTCATTTTCACTTGAGGGTTTTATTTTCCACAAAGAGCGGATGCGGAGAAAATAAAAAGTAAATCCAAAGAGCTTATTTTCTTCTCGTACTGTTTTCAAATTAATGAAAGTGAATAAATAATGGATTGCGGTACCAAATAAATCGTTCCGAAACATTTCACTTTTCTTTTACGAGGTGACGTCAGTTGCTTTTCTATTGCTGCAATTTAAAGTTAATTTGATTTGATTTTAAATATAAATGCAGACATAAAAAATGTGCGCAATGAAAAAAGCTCCAATTAATTTGGAATTCTTTTGTATGCTGTAATATGATTTAATGAGTTTTTTAGCTTATTTTATCCAATTTTTACTTAATAATATTTTTTCATTTTTGACATAAATTTATTATTTTTTTCGGTAAATAATAATTCTTTTTATTTTTTTCAGGTACGTGTAAAATTTCAGTCTTCACACAAAAACCAGTAAGTTTTTTTATTTATATAACTCATTTACATTTAAACCTATAGGGTATTGTACAGAAATCGCTATAGTTAAAACATGTCTGTACTTTACGCAGGACAAGGAATATATTTTTTTGTTGATTTTTCATAAAACTTGGTATCAAATTTGCTGGAAGCTTCTAACTTTTGTAGGGTTGATATGATATAATACTTATAGCACAATTATTCTATATGTAACTAAAAATTTCCGATAACCATGGAGGAAAAAAGGTTCTTCTTTGAATATATCTCGAAAAAAAATTGTTTTTAAATCCTCGCTTATTATGTGTAGCACTGCAAATTTGCATTAAATTGTATCGGTAGTTGAAATTTCAATGAATGCACAAATCTGTTAAAGCTCGTATAAACTCAGCTTAGATTTCAACATGTAACTTTCAATTATGCACAATTTGCATAATGAGTATACAAATCAGTCACACAACTATGTAGGAAAATAAATCAGATTATATGTTTCTTGTGCATTATTTATGCTTCATAAATGTTTAACTACAAGCAAATTATCCGTTTTGTAAGTATTAGAAAAGAATGCCAAACAATGCCAAGAGGACATTAAAATAAATTAATGTTATGATGTAAGTAGTGTAGTTTCTTATACTAAGTATGTTTAGTATAATCAATGCACGCTTCGAATTCATGGAGAAAAAAATTAACAATTGTTGTGACAATTCTAAAACAATATCCTAGTTTAAAAAAATATTTTTTGTACAATCTTAATAGGGTATTGGATCCGTAATAACTGTTTAACATTAAATGTTAAGAAAACTAATAACATAATTTTTGGGTCATATAAAGAGAGCATACCAAATAATTTTACACTGAAGATTAATGATAAGATAATTAATAGGGCTAATAGCTGTTAGTATTTGGGGTAAAATTTTGACTGCCATATGAGATGGGATAAGCATATCAAATAAGTTATAAGAAATACTGAATATTTTCTACTTATTTTCTTTCAACTTAAAATTGAAAAGAGTAAAAAAGCCTTAAAGACGAATTACTATGCATTATTTGAGAGTATTGTAAACTAAGATATTATTGCTTGGGGGGTAATTACAAGAATGTAACAATGATACTTGATAAAATACACAACAAATTAATTAGGTTTTTGAATGATAAAGATGATAATGCACCAAAACTGGGTATAAAGAATAAATTTATTGCAGTCACTATGTTATCACTATTGTCATTGTAAAAAAGAATATAACAATTGTGAGAGCAAATTCAGGGCCAAACACTTGCAATTTCCAAAGATAAATAAAAATATTTCAATAAAATATAATAACAAACTACTACAATCATTAAAGACTTTAAATTAAAAAAGTATGATTAACAAAAAGAAAATAAATACGCCGATCACAACAATTGATATTTGAATCTCATTTATTTTTTACCTTTTATACTATAAATTTATATTGGTATACATTTGTAGTGATATTTGTCATCGTTTTAAGTTTTAGGCCTATGTGCAGGTTGATGAAAATTTCACAGAAATTTAATTTATTTATTTACAGCTATATGCTGATAAACAGCATTTTTGCCGGACTAAAAATTTAAGCTGTAAATTAATTCCGATCAGCATCTTTAAACGTAAATATTTTTGCGATATGTCATTTAAATAGCGATTAAACTTATGTCCCTTCCTTACAGAGTTAAACTTAACAACAACAAAAAAAAATCCCACCAATAAATAGTTTAATATACCTTGATTAAATTCGACGTTTTTTTCTCAAAAACTATCAATTAAAAATTACCTTAATTTTTGATTTTCTTAAAGCTCAGTATTTTTCGGCAAACACAACTGAAATTGTAAAATACCAAGTGGAAAATTTTAAGCTTTTCAAGCGTTAACGAGTGGTTACGTTTTATGCGAAACAAGAGGTATGAAATATAAACGAGTAGAAGCTGAAATATGAGAAATATCTTTGTCAATTATATAAGAGAATATTCAATTATTAATGCTATGATACATATCAAATAATACGTATACTTCGTTCAAGTTGGCATTAATTATTACATTAAAACAAAGCACAGAACACACTACCGTTTCTCCGGATATGCTCTGAAACTAAATTGAGGGAATTGAATCCATTTTGAGAATAATGTTAACAAGAATAATATTTGTCTTTTGTAAGAGAATTATAACTTAATTATTATGCTTTATTAATAAAAATAGTCAAATACACGGTGAAGAATTTTACGGTTGTCTTGAACGAAACCTGAAACGGGTTGAAACAAAAATTATTTTAAGTTTAACTTAATTTGGCTTTTGCCAAAATTTTAAACTTTAATTATTGATAATGCTAATAGACGCCACTATGTGATTAGAAATAAAAATACATCTCTTCGACGCATTTATCAATTTGCTTATTAAATTATGAAAAAATTCAAAAAATCTTAAGAAATTATGTAATTGTCCATAATAGACCATATTCCCATTTTCTTTGTTTTTTTTTTTTTTTTCAATTAAGGACCTTATTGTGGGGAAAACAGACTTTTAGTTCTGAAAAATAAATATTTTGGCAGAAAAAAAGGTTTTAATAGAAATGAGCAAATAAGAGTCCAAAAACGATGGATATGTTTTTGGGTCTTCTGTGACGTCACAGTTCATATATTGAAACCGAAATATAAACAGATCATTGAGTAGTTGCCATAAAAACAATAATAATTTACATAATGATCTACATCTCTCACCATGGAAAACTTTTTATATACTTCAGATTATTCTCATTTTTTATGTAATAAAGGTCAATTGTGATTAGTGTATGTAAAAATTAAGCTTTTAATTTATCAATTCAATGTTAAGTCTTTTAATACATATAAGAAATACTCATGTTGTTTAAGTCATTGTCTTTTTAAATATAATAAATAAATTGTGGGCAATAAGGACGAAGCTTCTTGTGGAATCTTATTTTAATTTTAATTTTATTATTTAAATAATGGTATTGAAATTGAATTATTTTTTGGTTAGATTTCACATTAATTAACTTAGATTTATATAGACTAAGACTTATGAATTGTAATTTATTTATTTATAATATTGACAATAGTCGTTGCTATTTTTAAATGCTATGTATTTTCATTATAGAGCTCTGAAGAAGTCAGAAATATTTGGCGAAACGTTGGCGATAAAATAAATAATATTCCACAAGAAGTTTCGTTCTTATTGCCCACAATTTAATTATTATATAAGAAACACTGTTTTTCCAACCGATCAAACTATAATTGCAGTTTGAACCAAAGTGAAGAAAAGTGCAGTTAGAAAAGTGCAGTTTTCCAATAGGTCAAAAATTTGGACTAAAGCACAATTAATAGATAAAGCCATATGACGAAAACAATCTTACATCGGTCCCACAAAGGTATTTGGACTAATTTTGTATGTTGGTAGTAAAAAAATATTCCATCTCATACTCCAAATTTCAGCTTCCTTTGTCTTTTTATTTGCGAATAAATCAGAAAAGAAAATATATCAGAAAATATTTTTCCTCAACAATGAGTAAACCAATTTGACTAAAATTTTGAAACATTATGAAAATATATAAAAGCTATACGCAGAAAAAATAACAGTCGTTTATTTTTATTTTAACTATTAGTAGCAGATGATTTCTCTGCTTCTATGCTCAGTTGATTAATTATGAAGTGATTTCCAAAGGGTAAATAAGCATTTTTTGTCTTTAAAAAAAATACGAAAATATTGTAAACAATTTAAATCATTAACATTTAGTTTGAACGATTTAAAATTTTACTCACTTTTTGAATATAAATACATTTGTCATAGGAAAGCTTCCGTAGGATATGAGGTTTCTGTAGGTACTGTGACGTCATTTTAATGCCGAGTCAATAGGATCACACTTTAGGCATTTATTTAACGATTGTTGTTTTTCCATTTTTAAATGAATATTGTTTAGATTTAATCAAATAATGACACAAATTAACGGCTCTTTTATGTTTTGATATTAGCTTAGGACAATCTTAATTATTTTAAGAACATTTACTTTAGGATTATTGATATATAATTTAAAAAGTGACTAAATGGCAGTTTTTTTTGTAATTTTACAGAAATATTTCAAGATTAGGTTCTATAAATTTAATATTATTTCTTCATTAATTTTTTGCGAAATTAACGAGCATCAACTACGTATTTCTAAAGTTTTAATTTATCAATATCTTAAAAAGAAGACAATGTAACATAAATCAATTCAACAGAGTTACATTCAAGATATGAAATGATTATCGGTTTTAATGATTACATCTAGGTTATCATATATTTAAATATATAAAGATGTTACAGAAATGTAGGTATATCATATACATGATTTCAACAATGCCAAAGGAAATGAAATTTAAATTAAGAAATTTCCTACAAATACAATTTCTGCTAACCTTTTTTCATTACTTTCAATTTTCCTATTAAAAACCCGAAAAGAAACTTTTTTACAAACTTTTTCTATAAATAGCTGCATGATATCCATATATTTAACTTCTTATTTTCCTCTTAGCCGTTCGCTTCTCCTCCTTACTACTCCCCCTTACTATACATAAAGAAAAAACTTTAGTTGCGTAAAATTTAATTAGGCAACATTGACAAAAGAGAGTATAAAACTTGCTAATATAGCCAGCACTCGAAAAAAGATACATTTTTAAAAAGACATTTTATTGACATTACAAAGGGAAAAAAAAGTACTTTGAAGCAAACATGTTTTACTTTAGATTAAATATCCGCCAAAATAACAAACCAAAGAAAAGAATGAAATGAAATCTACCGACATGTTTGATGTACAAATGAGAAATCTGACTCGAAAATGGTTTTTGGTTTATTTTTCAAAATTAAATTTATGTCAATAGAGTTTAAGTTGGAAAAAGAAAATGGAAACTGGTGAAACGGGATGATGCTTGTTTCTAATAAGCTTGCTGCTGTTTACCTTTTGCTATAAAAATATTTATCTTTACTGATTATCTAGTTTATTCCATTTCAGTTAACAATTTCCATTGAGCGTAAACTTTAACGATTTTTTTTTTTGTAAATTTCCTTAGGGAACGTTATTCTATGAGAAAAGATTATTAATATTTATGTGCATCAGGAATTTTTGTGATGAACTTTTAAGCCTATCGTTCATTACGAAGGAAAGCCTTGTCTTAATCTTACTGTAATTTAAATTTCACTCCTTCTTTACATTGCGAGGCAAAATATAAATAATCCTCTTCATAAAAAAAATATTCCTTCCTTTTTTTTGGTTTATACTTTTCATGTTTTCAAATTACTAATCTGATGTTGCTAATATTTCTACGTTTGTTACTTTCATTTATATCTGACGGGGTTGTTTAGATTTGAGTTTTCGGATATACTACAATAAACAATTTATTTTAATACACAAACGCTTATTATTTCCCACAACATATAAATTTATTTATTTACAACCATCGATTATCTCGCTATTTTACTTGAGATTGATTTATAGCGGAATTAAAACTGATCCATACTTGATTGATTAATTGCTTAAAACTGATTGATTATTTAACTATAACGAATTGTTAACTAATTAATCCACTACAGTCAAACTCTTTTATAGAGGCTCAGGTATGATTCTCGAATATTCGAACTTGCAAATTCTTCCATTTCTGGCACTATTGACCTTGATTTTTACTGTCTACCCTTTTTTCTCTTCAAGGAAACATCTAGATCAAAGGTTTCCAAATTTATATGTATCACATCTCCACTGCTTAAATTGAATATGCCCACGCATCACTTCAGAACACGACCTAGTAAATAGCAGTCATTGGACATGCAAGCAATTATAAAATAAAATAAGGAAACAAAATAAATTTTCATATTTTTATTATAACAAATATTGTTTTTATTCACCTGTTATAAAAAACAGTCAATGTAACGGATGACTTTGCAAGTTTATAACAAAATTTTCTATTCTAAGTTCAGTGGAAAAAAGTGCCCAACATAAATCACTAGAAATATCAAGTTTGTTTTTGTACTTTGTTCTTATTGATATAACTGCTGAAAACGTTTTTTCACACAGATAAGTACTTGAAAAAAGAAAAAAAAACATTTGATTGCCTACTCTGCTGTGCTGGGATAAACTTTGAGATATTTAACTCAAAATATTGACTTATCCTCCTTTCAAAATACTATTGAGCTGTAGATTCATTTTTGATTTTCAATGCTTGCTCTTATTTTGTATCTGGTTGCAATGTCCCTAGAAAAATCAATCATCTAGATCATATTTCTTCTCATTATGTTTGACCACTTCCCCTTTATTTATATTTATGTTTCGGTGATCAACCAGCAGGACGCTTGATGCAAGATCTATGTCCACACAATATGCACATATTCACAAAAAATTGAGTCTTAGATTTGTAACAATATTTTGACAAATAAGTTTTCATATGCTAGTCATTTAAAGTTTTAAAATGGGACAAACAATTTAACAATAGGTGGTCACTAAGTTCCTTGCTAACAAAACGAGATAAACTACAATGTTTCGAAATAAATAAAAATTAGAAATTAGTCATTCAAAACAACAAGTCGTCAAATATGATGATTGATAATAAATTGGATTGAATATTTTATTTAATCCTCAAGATATAGAAATGAAGAAAAATTGAAATCAGAGATCTTAAAAATACAGAACTTGACAGTTAAATAAATATCTTCTTATTCCAAAATCCTGTTTTTACCTAAGCTTATGCTATTATTTTAGCAATCTTTCTAATAATCTTCTTTTTCAATATAACAGTAAATGAATCTCCTTTCTTGGATACTAAAAGCTTAATATTTTTATTTTATCTTCGTACAACGTTTCGCTACTTTCGTAGCTTCACCAGGTAGTCAATTACAAAACACCAATGGTTAAATTTATGTATAATAATCTCGACATTAATACGACAATAATAACAGGTTACTAGTATCCTCTTATAAAATTACAAAAGTATAATTTTTATATTTATGTTTTGTATATATTACAATTAATATATTGCAATTTTACAAGGGGATACAAGTAAAATGCCATTATTGTCGTATTAATGCCGAGATTATTATACATAAACTTAAAAATTGAATACCTGATGAAGCTACGAAAGTAGCGAAACGTTGTACGAAAATGAAATAAAAACATAAAGTATTAAGCATCCAAAAAAGGAAATTTATTATATAAACCATGGATAAGAACATGAATAATATTATTTTTTCTCATGATATATTTTTATGTTTTTTAAGACTATCTTAAAAACTAATATTTTCAAAGGTCATATTGAACGAGCCCTTTAAAATAATAAAAAAAATTACCAAATTTCCGGTACCCTAGTAAAACGTTATTCTTCCACAACAACGATCGATAAGAATCCTGATGAAGGTCAAATAAAGAACCGAAACGATGTGGAATTAATTATTGGTATATGGATCTACATCCTTTTGTGTCCTTTTTCTTGTCAACAATTAAAAAATGATTATAAGACTTTGTTTTTTGAATTTCAATATTTTATAATAAATTTTTATTAGTTTTGTTCAAAAGGTACCATTTAATTCACTCAAGAAATTTACTTGTGCGGAAATTTAATTGCATAAAAGAATATTACCGTTATGATTTACTTTTCACATAGAAACAATACTTGTTATAAAAACCAGGTGAAAAAGAATTGAAGTTGAAAATATGACTATAAAAATACTGCTAGTTATTCCTAGTATAAGCGAAATATAATTACGAAAAGCGTTCATATTTAATATAAAAATTAATTAAAATCATGAAGTAACACCACATTTCATCCTGGCACTCATTTGAGAATAATTGAAATACCTATTTTAAATTTAATATCACCACATTTCTTGACTGTGGTATTCTAAAATTACTCTTTAAATAGTTTGCAGTTCTTCAATGTAATTTTCACTGATATATTTTATTAAATTTAATACTGTGCTAATGATGAAATACGAAAAATATATTAAAGCAGTCAATTTTCAGTTTTAATTAATTTTTCAAAACTGTCAACGTTTACTTGAGAAAAATAAGAAAAAAACGTGAATAACTCTCCTACATATTTTAATTCTATTTAAAGGTTGAATATATTTTTTCCCAAGATCAATATTAAGATGCTACCCCTTACAACTCGTACTTCTATCATTCATACAGTATTGGAAGTAAGTGATGAGTATACCTACCATCTTTTGAATAAGCTGATGTCAGACATTTACAAATTGAAGATTCATACCAATATAATTGCATTCCTTCAATTCGCTTGATAACTTCTTTTAAATTACAAACATAGAGTTTTTGTATGCGAGTAAAATATGAGTTTGCTACTCTTTTATCAACACATCTCCTTTTCAATAAAGTATCAACTTTTATTTCGCTTTTTTAAATATCAGTCATGATTTTCATAACTTTACCTACTAAATTGATGAATTGAATGAGTTTGTCGAAAAAAATGCCCTTATAAATCTTGTATATTATGGAGGAATGTATTTCTTTAAAAACGAAATTAATTTGTATGTGAAATTCTGCTCGATTTACGTTTCAGATTTTTTTATTTTTGTCACGTTTAGATCTTAAAGTATATCTCTGTTATTTTTATTCAATTTTTAATATCTCAATCCCAAAAACCAAAAAAAAATATAATAAAATATTCTGTTTGTAAAAAGAATTTGGTGTAAAAGTATAACCCATATCTCATTTCTTTAGATGATTTTCTTTGTAAACACGAGGGGATGTGAAATTTGAATTGTATATTGAGTCTATAATAATAATTTGGGGAGAAATTTTATTTGAAAATATTTGCTTGATTGGAACTAAATATGAGTTTTTTTAAATAAGAAGAAAATTCAGGTTATTTAAATTTAAATTTAAATAACCTGAATTTTCTTCTTATTTAAAAAAATATTAAAGCTGAGATCAGAATTTTATCATCTAAATATGAATGTAAAGCTTTGTCAATTATCAGTGAGATAAATCATCAGTTAATGATATTTGCAAAAAAAAATAATCACTTTGTCCCTTTTTTCCTTCCACGTCCTTCCATGTCTTCTTATCTTATGCTAGAAGTGCTGCTTCCGGTAAGAAGTACCTAGTCAGGTACTATATTCTTGTGGGAAATTTTAAAACTTTGCAACTAATAGTTGTTCGATTTCTCTAGTTCTTCTAGCCATATAACCAAAGTACCGCATATATACCGTTTTTATTTTACTTATGAGTCTTTCCAGTATGTTTAGCTTTTATGATAATTTCTCTTTTAGTTCTATTCTTCGTTCACGAGACCCTTAGGAAGCATTTTAAGTACAAACCTTTATTTTAAAGTTTTCAGTCTTTTTCTAGGACTATAGTTAAATATTTTTGGATCGGAAAAATCCTATCGTCGATGCCAGTTTTATATTTTGTGTCGGATGACGTCCTGGACTTCAGTGATGTTTTGGGTGATCAAAACTTTTAAATATTATACTGATATCAATGTCTAAACAATATTGTAAGGTGACGTCTTAAAACTGTATTGAGACGGCGTTTATTCGTTCTTTTAATTTCTTTTGGAAATGAATAATCACTTTCACACTTAAAAATCACTTTTTTTTAAACTTTTTATTACACAATTACACTTGTCAAAACAACCACTTAAATGACAATAATCACTTTTAAATCGAAATCACAATAAAAATCGCTTTGTTGTAACAGAAATTCAAAGAGAACTTCGATACAGAACTGTCATTTGGCTTGAGCTGAGCGCCTTTTATACCCGCAACCCAACATTCCAGAATGTTCTCGCTTTCACTAGAAACTTCTCGAGTAATCTACATGTGCATTCGCATTGGTGGGAGAGAGAAAGAAGTCACTCAGCCAATCGCGGGCCAGCATGGCACAAAGAGAGAGATAGACTTCGTCCCTTTCTGTTACAATATGTTTTGGAATTATTTCTTCTTAATTACGTCTAATAATTTAAAAAAAATGAATTTATGTTTGTTTTTGTTTTTGTCTTTTAACTTCATTTATTTATTTATTTATTTAATTGTTGAATTCTTCTTTATTTACTTAATTCATCTTTATTTATTATTTCACTCAAAAATATGCGAGAAATAACCGGTATCTCGGTAACCAGAATGTAAAGTTACCAAGTATTTCTCTTCATTTAATTGTTAACTACATTGTTGAAACTTTAACTTAATTACGTGAGAAATAACCGGAATTCACCCAACAATCGTTTATAATAGAATTCGCGTTATCTATCGAATCTATTTATGGACTAGATGGCGTTTTTTTAAGATGATAAGAAATTTAGAATAACAGACGTGAATAGGACATGTTACTTGATAAAGAAAATGTACAATCACCATTTTGAAATCGTGAAAACTGCAATATAAACATCTTGAGCTTAATTTCTATTCAAAGTAATTTACATTAGTCCACAAATAGAATAAAGTTACAATTTTATAATAGGCACGAACTAAGCATGCAAGGTTTATAAAATACACAGGTGGCCTCATGCGCTACGTGACGTATCCAGAAGAAATTCGTACATATCTTCAGACTGATTCAAATTTCAAAATTCTTCGTATGACGTCATATTTTTTTTTTTGTAATGGGGCAACCTGTGTAATTTATAAACCTTGCTAAGCATGTGCTAATTAATATCAAATGACGTATGGCAAAATTATATGAAAAAGAATACCAAAGTGTCATATTGGGGTTGAATTTGGGATTGTCTACGTAGGATCGTTACTCAATTACATGATCAAACTTTCTATTTTACTTTTTAAGTACAATTCTCTAATTGCTCATTCCTTCTTAAATATAATAATGTTATAAATTTTATTGCCTGATGCAAGTTTATCAGTGTAACTCGTGACTGATTATTTTGTCGTTTATTTAATTAGGTATTTGATTTTTACTTTATCAAATATTATGGGCTTAAAAAGTAATATTTAGTCCGGAATGATGAGAAATCCTTCTCAAAATCTTACTACTGAAACACTAAATTTAAGTAGATCTTAGTTCAAGGTTGTAACAGATCTCATAACCGGTCACTATGGCCTTAAAAATCATCTTCATACTATTGAGGTACTAATCGCCCCTCTAATATGCAGATTTTGTTAGACAGACGATGAAATTGCTTCTCAAACTCTATTGGAATGAAGTATTTTGTATGGCACCTAAAATATCTGAGGATTTCATACCTGTACCTAATTAGCCATACAGCATATTGTTTGTTATTTGCTGAAATATGCTCGACTTTTCGACTTACAATAGGTGAAATTAAGACGGTTAAATAAATTAATCTAATCAATCTTAAAAACACTACCTGACGATGACAGCTAAAACCAGCTTAATTAATCTTTCCGTTAAAAAAAATCTTCTCTCTGCCATTTCACTTATATGGAATTGTGAATAAAGAACTTAATACCACAATTTATAAATTGCATTTTTTTTTTTTAGTAAACATTGCAATTTTGAAAACAATCCAAACTAATAATTATTCTTAATTTCATATTCAAACAAACATTCAACACTAAGGCAAATTATTCGTATGCAATATCAAAACTTTTATTCAATTTAGTTTAGCGTTAGTGAACTGCAATGCGGACTTATGCAAAATAAGTATATTTTTAAAACATGTTTTCCAAATTAATACCAACTGTTAGTCCACATATTGTTTCTATTTTAACGATTATTCCAAAAGTTAAATTTTATTCGACAACTGGTCCGTAAAAATAACACTCTAATAAAATTGTGTAAATGAAATTCAGTTTTGAACGAATAGAGTTATTGGCTGTAATTTTTATATTTTTTTCATCGTTTATTGTAGCTCTATTTTTATATATAGGTATATAATACTTTTGTAGGTGTATACAGGATTGAACTCCTACTAAATCTTTGGACCTATTTTGTTGTAATTTAATGTTTGTATTTGAGTGGGATCCAGGATGGTTTAGATTCATAAATGGACCCTATTGGTGAAAAAGGTAAGAAACGGTGACAAAATTAGTCTTATCTTCAGTAAAAAATTTCAAATTCAATAATCACAAGATCGTTAAATACGAAACATTATTTCCGCTTTTTTGTATACATGTTGAAACCCGGCAAGGCGCAACAATCGTTGGAAATATTTTCAAATACAAATTATTCAAATTATCCTAAATGTAAAAATCATATTTAATTATTTTTACTTCCCAATTTATATCTTAAAGATAAGTTATTTTAGGTACAGTAAGGCATGCTGCAAGTAGCTAGAGAAAGGATTTTAATGTTTTAACAACATATTTTTAATTCCAGTTATTTATTTACAACCGTTATAATATAGACTGGTAGGACAACGTCTACCGGGTTTAGCTAGTTTCATATAAAAATACTATTAATATATCGAAATTTAATGATTGAAATAGAGAACGATAATATATCGAAGAGCCAACCAAAAACATTTGTCAACAGAATCCAATCTATCTTAATGTTTGAGCAATCAAGCACTAATGAGAAATACAAGTTGATTGAAATTTCGATTGCACCATTAATACATTTGGTGAAGCAATTAAAATATAACTAACGATTTAATAACACTGAAACTATGGTGTTTCTCTCCAACAATGGTCTTCTGCAGAAAATAAATCAATGTTTTTGTGGGTAATTAGAATTGCTGCATTCGAATTTAAATTGTATTTTTATTGAATTGATATATGGAAAATGGTCAATTGGCATAAAAAAATTATTTGCATTCTAACTAGTACCCTCAATTTCGTTTGCTTGGCAAATTTTTATTTCGGTAATATGTAACAGTAAAATTAATCTATCAAAGAAAATAAAAATTATGAAGTGTCTAGAAGTATAAGCTTGGTAAATTAGCCGAGCAAAATTTATTGATACTTTGTAGAAATGGAGGTACTAATAAAACACTAATCATGAAAGTTTAAAATCTCTCTAAATCTAAAAATTTAGAATTATAATACCACTTTTAAAGAAAATCATCAACTAAGTAGCTTAATAAAATCTATACAAAATCACCATTTTTTATTGACATATTTCAAACTCATAATTGCATTTTCTTACAACTTTTATTATTATTGTAGAGTTTCAGATCCTCGATGATAATAAATTGGTAAAAATATTCAGGGGACTAGGATCAAAAAATAATCAGTCAAAACTATTTGGGCCGAAACGTCGCGCATGTAATAAATAGTTTTGACTGATTATTATTTGATCCTAGTCCTCTGAATATTTTTACCAATTTTTATTATATTTTTACACTTAATTGTAATAATTATGTCCAGTTAGTTATTTCAATTACCTTTAATTTTTATGACATTTTTAAATCCAAGCCTTTAAGTAATAATTCCGAATGACGTCAGAGCACAACATGTTCCATAGCTGCGTTCAGGAATTCGTATTCGTATACATATTGGTATTGAATATGGGAGGGACTTTCTTAAGTTTTTAAAATTTCAACAATCGAAACAAATGATTATCGTTTAATATCGCCATCCCATTGGCTAATAGCTTCTTGCATTGGAGTGGGTGTGCTGTCATCAGATTTCAATGCATGGCTCAAATAATTTTACTATAGGCATTCATAATTGACTTCACTGAACATGTATTGAGCTTATTGATAAAGACGGAAAAATATTTATCGAAGTATTTAAGTTTAGAGGATAGTTATAATAATAATATCTTAAACTATTTTCTTCTTGGGAATCTATTGAAGAGTTCTATTGCCCAGTAGAAAATTCTATGCACGAAAATTGCCCATAAAAATTGCGCACTAGCATTGTTGCATACGAAAGTTACCCACAAGGAAAGTTACTGAGAAAATTCCTCACACAAAATTTAACACACAATGGTATATTTTCTCTTGAAAATTAACCCACAGTTAAAATAGACTAAATAAACCCATTGGCTAATAGCTTCTTGTATTGGAGTGAATGTATTGTTATCAGATATTGGTGCATTGCCTGTAGCATTTTACTGTATTATTGCAGGCACCCAATGCTTACTTGGTTAATATTAAAAAATATTGAAATTCTTGATACTTATAACAACAAACTTTTCGGAATTATTTTTAAAACAATTGTAGGGAAAACAATATGAAATAAATATGCGATTACCTGGAAGAGTTTTCTTTTTTAAATGTATTGTTATTTATGTATATTTACACTGTACCTACATATTCTGGTTACTCAATGAGCGATTAGTATTAAACTTGGAAGTGGTTTTAATTTTTTATTTTTGTCCAAATATTTTTATTTTTATTAAAATAATATATCATATAGCTTTTAAACAAAATTTGAGTGGAACGGAACGCTAAGTTCTCCGTAAAAATTAATTAAAATTCACGAATAAGGTTTTTACTCATATGATGTTTGTCTTCTTTTTTCCATTTTTAAACATTTAAATACTAACAGCGAAATAAATTTACCTTAGCCTTTATAAAAGTATATAGATAAAAGAGTATATGAACCTTGGTGAAACCTTTTAAATATCTAAGAACATATTTTAAACTGTAAATTCACTATAAGTGCAATATACGGATTTTATAGTCCTTTGAAAATCTAAAACATAAAAGTTTAACTCAAAACATATTTTATGGAAAATATTAAATAGAAATCTTTCTAAATATCATAAGGGTTGGATATTAGATTATTTTACCTTTATAATTCTCTTTGTAATCAATAAAAAAAAAAGATAACATATCAATTTTCATTTGTAGTTGATTGCTTAATGATTCTCGATAGTTTCTCGATGTTCTAAAGTTGTTCTTTCTGGTCATTTTTTTAATATATTTTCCTTAACCAAATTTTTAAGCTCATAGCATAATAGAAAGCTTTCACTATGGTATACTGGTATATTATCGCCATGGTATATATTGCTGAATACGTGCAAAAATTAACATAAAATTTGTATCCAATTTTCATTTCTTAAGTAATTGATTAAAATTAAATTAAATGGAAAATCAAAGAATGAAAGAATTTTTTTTAAGGTGGAATTTCAATGAAAAAATTTTGTGAGCATCGATTTGGAGTTTCTTGTGCAATTGCTTTCCATGGTGACACTTGTTCTGAAGAAAAATCTTCACATGAAAATTGTTTGTATAGAAAGTTGCTCATTAACATTATTGCTCCCACAAAAGTTGCCCACATGGAAGTTTACTCTCACAGCAAACTTCCCACACTTATTAACGCACAACAATATATCAACGCAAGGAAATTAACCCACAGGAAAAAAATATTTTATTTAATATTTTATTTATTGCTAGCATTGTAATAGCATTGTTAGTATAACGATATATTACGATATTAAAATTGAATTATCAAAAAAATTTCCAATTAAATTTATGATAAAGTAGCAACTAAAATGTTACTAAATAAACATTTTCCAAAAACAAGATTTTTTTTTTCAAGTAAGTTTAACGTATATTAACATACAATACTAATAGTAAAACAACAATTAATTAAATGATAAATAAAATAATTTTTTGCTGCAGGTTAACTTCAATGTGAGGATATATTAATGAGCATTTATTTCTGAGTGAGAAATTTTCTACGTGAGTAAATTTCTAAGTGGGCAACTTTCGTGTGAGGAATTTTCTAGTAGGCAACTATTATAGAACTACTTTTAACAACGTTTTTTAAAAAAATTTAAATCAATCAAACCTTGCATCCATGTTTGTGTATTGCTTTATAAGTACTGAAATTGGTCGAAAAATATTTAAATTAAGAAAAAAAGAAAAAGTATAATCCTTCTTAATACCTTTTTAAATGCTTTCATGTTTGTAATTAAAATTGCTCATTTGATCTTTTTAATTTTTCTCCAGTAAAAGATTTCAATCTTTTTCAGGTATTCCCCTTGTTGTTTCCTAAATATTTTTTTTAAATCCCCATAATTTTGGAGTCAACACATCGGCATTAATTTTCAGAGCTTAAGTTTTTAATTTTCCAATTAAAATTTCTTCCTTACTTCCTAATACATACGAAAACAACACATTATATTTTATATAAAAAAATAATTTTAATAGAAAGTAAATAATAAGGAAATTGACTTTTGTAAGAATAAAAATAAGAAGAAAAATTGTTCAAGTATAATTCAGGGGAGCTTAGATTTTTAAAATTAAATTTTTTCAATGTTCAAAGTACCAATTTAAGATTAACAGTAGATAACAATTGATGCATGGTGTATATTTAAACTATCAATGTATAGTAGGGTGTCCGTTATTTCCCAAAATGATTATTTTATAGCGATCGCCAAATTATACCATTTAAATAACATGGGACTATTTGACTTTTTACTTTTATTTTTTTTCTCAGAAACAAATGAATGAAAAGATTTAAGATTAAATTATTCTAACATAAAATTTAACGCTCTACAAAAAAGGTCTGTTATAGATAAATTTTCGATTAAATCACTCCATTAAAAGTTATATAATATAAATCTTGCAATATTTTCAACTTTTTGCTCATTTTTACATTTTTTAACTATAAAATCATTGGAAGAGAAGATAAAAATTATTATCATTAGAGTGCGAGTGATTATTTCTGTTAAATTTATGGCTTGAACTGAAAATTAAACAAAAAAAAAATATTTTTTTGACAATTAAAACCAGTGACAAAAGATCCGAATTTGCTATAGTCGTGTAATTCAATTTATCCAGGATAAATTTTCGTACTTTAATCAATATTTTGTACCTACGAAGTGAATTTCATACTAATAAATGAGACTATCGACAAAAGTTCAATTATTATTCGAATTTTTACTATTTCACTTGACGCCATCTATGAGAAATTTCTTAGAATTTGTAGTCAACATCAATTTTATTGAGCCTATAGTCGATTGATTTGTCGTTAAAAAGTTAAATATTGAATAACTTTTAATGGAGTGATTTAATCGAAAATTCATAACAGACCTTTTTTGTAGAGCGTTAAATTTTACGTCAAAATAATTTGATCTTAAATCTTTTCATCCGTTTGTTTCTGAGAAAAAAAATATTAAAAGTAAAAAGTCAAATAATCCCATGTAATTTAAATGGTAAAAGTAACATGATTCCGGTACGGTTTAATCAAGAAATTAAGAGCTTAATTGTATTGGATATTTTTTTATATCTTTAACTAAAAATTTAGGGGCGATCGCTGTAAAAAAATCAGTATAGCCTTCTACGACGAAGTCGTTCAATAATGCCAAAGAAATACAACTAAAACATTGTTCAATATATATCTATTCGTATAAAAATAATTTTTCGTTTTGCTTCATATTCACTATTTTCCTAATAAATACAATGGATATCGAGATTTTCAAATAATCATAACTTTCATTTAACATTAGAGAATTTAACCAAAGTGTCTCTTAAAGATAAATAATAGTTCCATCGATAATATTCAAATTTGCAAACGTTAACAAGCACAATCATAACTTTGTTTCGAATCGAAATGAAGCTGTGGGTTTCTATGACAACGTTACAAGAGTTACAAGACTCAATGATGAAACAAACTCAGAAACCGAATCATCCCAATGATTGTGCGACGAAACTGATATCGTTCGACGAATATCGACATCATTTCCAATGACATAAAATCAACGAAAAACAGAGAAAAAAAATGAAATGAAACGACGATGGAAATCATGAGAAGAATAGTTTAGAAAACGCCTATAACATCAGAAAGACATGTCCTTTAAAATTACCAATTACAATATTTATAATCTAAGTTTATTTATACCAATTAACTATTCCAAAGGCTTTTTTTAAATTGAAACAATTTCAACTTTTGGGGCAGATTTAATGAGAATTGTTATATATATACCTATAATTATAAAATGGAACCAAGAGAGTTAATTATTACAAAATCATTTAATGAGAAATTTGAAGCACTTTGAAATTAGTCAAAACGTTTTGATGAGTATCCATCAACTTGAAAGAGTAGGTGCTAATAGACAAAAGGAGTAATTTCAGACTATTAATGAATAGACAACACCACGAACCGTCAATGGATCCTTGAACGAATTATTTAACTATATTACTAGACATGACAATGTAGCCTTGAGCTTTTAAAGGGCAATATAATATTTTCTAGATGAATAACTTTGCGTTTTGTCATAAGTTCATTTTTGTCGTATTTCCAACTTTTACTTTCCAATTAAATTGATGCCTACTTATTGATCCGTAAGTGCTTCTTTGAATAATAAATAAGCACTTGCTTGATTTATGCCAAGAATTTTCGTTTATATGTGTAAAAACTCATTAGATTTTCAAGTGCTTGGAATCGATTTTTGTTTATTAAATTTAATATTTTTTTTTGTATTCACAAACTTTGATTTGTGTTAATTAACTGTTTCCAAGAAAAATAAATTTCTATTTTTAGATTTTTATCGTTTATTATTGATATGAGCTTAGTACTTTATCGTTAATATCAGATTTTTCTTGAAAATTTATTCAAAATGAAGGTTCTAGTGTCAATATTTTGTTACTTATTTATATCATAGCGTTTTGGTTCAAGTATTTTGCTATTTATTTATTAACTAACGTCATAAGTGAAATCTTTGAACTTTTACGCCGACAAAAAAGTACTTCAAATAAAAACCAGAAGTACCGATTGAAATGATTTTCAAACCTTATATTTCAATAAATAATTCTTATACCTTACAAAACGAAAAAATTAGTTAATTTTTTTTGATTCTTAAAACCACATTTAAAATTAAAAGAAAATTTCAGACCTTTAAAAAATGTGTTTTTCCTTATTTTAATTTTTTAAACCTAAACTAACAAAGACGTTTCATGCCTAGAAAAAGAACAAGAGTATTATAGAAATTATAGAAATGGCAAGAAAATTGAAGATAATAGTCTATCCTGCATTCATTGACTACTTAAGCCAGTGGTTCTTAACCTGGATTCAATTTAATTTTAAGGGCTTGGTAAGTCAGTCTCCCAGATTCGGCGAAGGTCAAAACACCCTCCTTCCCTTCCAGACTTATATGACTACGTATAAATCTATCTAAATATATCTATGTTTTACAGTAAGAATATTTTTGAGAGGTCTTAAGAAAAATCAAAAATCAACACATCTCATATATCTAACCAAGCCATTATACAGGCAAATACAAACTTAGAGAAAGAATTAGAAGAGAGTTACCGAAGAACTATTACTAGAAGCAGAGATAAGACAGAGTTCTATACTTTCACTTATTCTCTGTAATATTAACAGAAAAAAACATTATTTGGATGGTTCTTGGTCAAAAAAAAAAGCGGAATTTTCATTGGTGGTCATAAAAAATAATCTACAACATTCCGATGACACCCTTATTATAGTAGCAAGTCTTAAAGAACTAGTCGACATAATGAATAGGCTTACCAACTTTAAATGACCAGTAATGCCTGAAGATTAACTTTTGATTAATTAATAAATTAATTAATTTTTGCCAGTTTAAGTAATAACTAATAAGAAATCAGAGAAAAACCGACTACAAACTAGTCCCAAAAATCTTTTATCTAGGACCTCTAGTTACTAACACTGGAAGATACATTAAATAAATCAAATGGTGTATAGCTATAGCTTAAACGATGACGGTGAAACTAACAAAATTATGGAAAAGTACTTCCGGAAAAAAGTAAAGTAGAACTTGCTACTGCACTGATTTTTTCAATCACTACAAACGCCTGTGAAAGTTGGTCACTAAAAAAATGACAAGCAAAATATTGAAGCTTACATACTAAGCGCTTCATGAAGGCAGAAAAGAATGAATAAATCCAACCTGGAAGAATTATACTTATAGGGTATACCCATAAGTAGAATAAAGAAGACATACCAGCAATACTTATAAGGACCATATACGGAAGCTAACTGGGCAGTTATTATCCGTAGCAGTTCCTTTCGCACAGGGTGGGAAAAAATGGAAGATGATTTCACCAAATTCATACGAGTAGAAGGGCAGAAGATTATTTGGATCTTTCAGAGTAATTTTTGTGATATTTATATTAAATAAAGAGAACTTAATATATTAACCGGATCTATGATCTGTATTAGTTGGATTTAGTGTGTTTTAAAAATTTTATCAAATGAATGAAGCTTTAACTGACATCAAACAGATAAAATTGATATTAATTTGCATTACATGAAACACTATTTTCCCTGGAAATCTGGAAAATAATAAGGAAGAAAAATTTTTAAGTTTTTAAAGTTAAGGGTTGATACAATCATAATATGACATATGTTGCCCTTTAAATAAATTATTTTTATTTTCTTTCATTGATTATTTGATAAAGTCCATAAGCTGATATTGTGAGTTAAAGCTAACAAAAAGGAGTGGATTATTGTTGAATAAATAGAAATAACGGTCACTGTTTTATTTTGTTGTAAAGATTTATTTAAAGGAAGATTAGAAGGACTACCTTGTTTCCAATTGTAGTCTACTTTTATGTACGACACGTTTTATAGCGAAGCTTAAAATCTTTTATGTGTGTACGTTTAGCATTTACCACAAATAAACTGACAAAGAAAAAATACTTTATCGAGAAAAAAATACTGTTTTAGACTTAAAATTTACAAAACTTATTCCCAGTTCATCTTTAAATTAAAAATTGACTGAAATTTTCCTATGCTATACAATCTCATCAACAATTTATTACAAAAAAAATGTATTTATATTTTAAAGATTTTTTGCTTCAGTTGTATATTGTGTTGAAAAAGAAAAATTTGTATTACATTCATGCTGAATAAGTTTTATATTTTTGAATTATCCTTCTTCTAAGTGCTTCACGTGACTAGAGCAAACATTTTGTGAATTTTCAATTTGATGGAATAAAATTTTTATTGTTGATGATACTTAAACAGCGACCATATTTCCATTTTCTTGTCTCATCGTTTTTCCCCTTTTCTATTGAACAGTTTCTTAGTTTTATTACTAAGCAATAAAACCTTTGTACGGAAACTTCCAAGTTGTTATGCCGAGGAAAAAATCCGAAAGAATGGAAGAACATAAGAACCATTCGTGTCATACATATTGTATAGATAGTATGAGTAGTAAGTGGAATTCAAATCAGTTTAAATAGAAAGAATGAAAAATGAATGCTAGACAATTGTATTTAAATTACGTTTTTGCATATGTTATAAGATTTTGATATGCTTATTGTTCTTAAAAAATTCAACTCTTAAAAAAAATATTTTCGAAAGCTTGTCACTTACAGAAATTTGATTAGTGTTGCAATAGGATAAATTTAAATACCAAAAAATTTGGATAACTAGAGCTTGACATACCTTTAACGTACTAAAGTTTATTTATATTACCAAAATATTTCAAATATTTAACGTTATTTTTGAAATTAAATTGAATATTTTTGAATACTTTAAATAAAAATGTAGGTAATCTGCTAAAATTGAAAATTAAATGTAACGTTAAAGGTTAGTCAAAAATATTTTAATATATTAAGAGAGCTGGAAGCGAATTCTAGAAAGAATCTATCAAAATTGATTTATCATTCTGTACGAATATAAATGCGAAGATGACTTATTACTAGAAAGCTCTTATTCATATGTCTTTTTAGTCATGGTGTACTAATGTTGCAATATAGTCTACCTACAATCAATATATACGTCTTTTTTTTAATTGCATCAATTATTTTGCGAAACGAGAGACGATAAAGCGAACCCTTTTTCTTGATATTGTATAGTTGTTCAAGCATATGTAGGTACTTACCAATAAGCACGTAGATGCCATTTTTTTTAATTATTGATTGATTAGGTCCCAAACATGATTTCTACTAAAAAATCCGTCACCGGTAGGTGCTGCGTCCCCTCCTCCAAAATTAACTTTTCGAAGAAAAAAATATTTTTTTCATTAAAACTTTTGAACCATGCAAAATAAAAATAAAATAGTTCTTATTAAAATTAAAGTTAAGGGTATTTTCTAGAAAAAAGGTTCTTTACCAATTTTCCATAAACGCCAAAGTTTGGCTGGAAATCGATGTCGAAAGTGCTTGTGTCTTTTTGCATGAGATCATATATTGCACGAAATTTCTTAAGTAATGCGTAAATTTTCGTTAAAAATCAAAATCAACTTTAAAAGTGATAACTTATACTACAATTTCATCCCTTTTATATTTCATTATTATTTTAGATCCAATTTTTTATGTTTTTCCCGTTTTTCAATAGGTACGCCCGCAGGAAAAATTGCGTATTTTTCGTATCATCAGTCAACGTGAGAAACTCAACTTTAAGCCTTATACTATGATATACTCTACGTTAAAAATTGGAATTTGTAACTATTAAGCAGAATTATTAGCATCGTGTATACAATATATCGTTATAAAAATTACTAGATATCTTTTTAATCTTCAAATACTTTATGATTTAAAATTCATTAACTAAGGAAGTAAATTTCATCCTGTAACTGGTTTTTGATATTAAATTAACATTTAACGAAATTTTTGATATGTTCAATACTAAGAGTTAAGCTCTTCTATATTTGAAACGAAAAATTACTACAAATTTAGTAACTTTTGAAACTTTCCTAGGTTAGAAAAAAAATCTCACATATAAATAAATCCTTTGGCTCCTGATTTTTTCTAGAATGTCAATAATTTTCATACCATATATATCAACAATAACTAAGCACGATTTTAAAAATTGTAAATTTATGTATGTTTTCAACCGTCATTTTCACGTTAACTATAGAACATACAGGAAATTAATAAAGATCCTTGTTTGTAGGGAATTTTTTGTTTTCATTTGGATAATAACTATTTTATTTGTTTTTAACACGGTTGAAAAGTTATAATGAAGAAATACTTTTTTTTGAGAAATCAATTTTATGGAATACGTGATGCCACTCGGGGACGGATTTTTTGGTTGAAATCATGTTAGAGATCTGATCTATCAATTAATAAAAAAAATGGTTTTTATATACTTTTTGGGGAGTTCACTAATAAATTTAACTTCTACGACTGAACTACTAATTGTCTTGCAAAATTTTTGCCAAAACAAAATATTTGAATGTTTTTCAACAGTATCCCACATAAACTTTCATATGAATGGTAGGGTTTAATATGAATTTATATCTATTTATGTCTCCTTATAAGAAATTGATGTCGTTTTTAGAGTTGTAACATCTCATATATCACCTCAACTCCACTTTGACAAATCTTTATTATTAAATATCTTGTGCTTCTTTCCACTATTTAATTATATTTTCTAAAAACTTTAAAAAAATATCTGATTTCCACCATCATCATTATGTGTAAATAATGATAAGGAAAACTGATATAAGAAAAACAAAATAATATAACCGATAACACAAACGTTGCTTCATAGCCTTTGGTTCGTATAATTTTACAATTTGTAGGAGTCGTTTAAAAAGCGATTTTTTTGTCATAAGTGTACAAAAAGTACGTGTGCCAGATTTAAAGTGAGATATGTAGTTTGAATACTTAGCAGTAATCGATGTAGACTAGTATTTTAGAGACGGAACATCCACTTTACACATTGAATAAATAATATTTCTGTATCGAAGAAAATTATCATTTTTATCATTCATCTTTCCCTTTTTGTATTTTATTAGCTTTAAGTTATAAATTTTACTTAACTTTAATTGAACTTATGTATAAGTTATCATTCATTTATAATCAAACTGCTTTAGTACTTACAACGGAAAAACTACTTATTTATTTATAAACATGCAATCAACAGGAACTGAAGAAACGAGATTTTTTAATAAAATAAATATTTGATGAAGATTTAGAAACAGAAGTCATATAATTAAATATGCATACTTATAAATAAACCCAAAAAAAGACAAAGAAAAATAATTTTCGTTAAAATATTATTCCATAAGATTTAAACTGTTATTAGATTTTCTGAAAAATAATATGCAAAATATATATAAAAGTAAGTTTCTCATTAAAAATCTTGATTATTTGCATAAAAGAAAAACTGAATGAAAATTTAATGAGCCGTGGATTGTATACACTCATAGTTGCATGCTGAATTTGCATCGTCATTAAGTGCATCGTTTTATATTGTGATATGGTTGAATTAAAGAAGGGTGCAAATAACCATAGCAACGCTTTTGGATGTTCATTTTCCGGCTTATTATGCATATTTATTATTAACACAATTGACACAAATTTTTGATTTAAATTTATATTAACGGTGCAATGAGCATGAATATTTTAAATTGCAGAGTTACAAAAATTTGGTTGTTTATTGTTCAATAACTTTTTATTGACTCTTTGCAAAAATAAAGCTCAATTATATATTTTTCCAACAGATATTTACTGAGGCCTTATAACTGCCAAGGTTTTTTGTAACTCTAGGATTAATAAATACCAATAAATTGAAAAATTTTGAAAAATTTGTTCGATACAAGATTTTGTTCAATTCCAACCAATTTTGAAGCTTTCAGCCTCCAGCAGGCTTTATTCATTTATAATTACACAGAATATCTACAGTACTTTAAAATATTTTTTCTTCCAAATGCACTTAATAAAAATTATCGATTCGTCATTTGACCACGGTCAGATGCAGATCTGTTCAGTGATTGTGAATAACAAAATTTACAAAACAAAAATTACAAGTGTGGACCAGAACGAGCCAGACACATCGATTCACTCCCAAGCCGGTGAGTGAATTTATTCATTATCTAAAATAATAAACAACACCCGACAGAAAAATAAATTTTTTCCCAAAATGACTTCAACTAAAAATATTACCAACAACATTACTTACGCCCAAATGACGACAAGGGCAAACAACACAGCCCCAAATTTTCCTTCCAAGGAACAAGCGATTGTTTTTGAAAGTACGCCTGGAGCAAAAATATCCGATTATATTAAATGCGTTGGATCCCAAATTGGACCAAAAAATATCCTGTTCGCATCTCGTCTCTCAAATAACAGAATTTGTATATATCTAAACTCGACAGAGACAGTAGACCAATATATAAACAAATTTAAAAAAATAACAATTAATGACATCACATTAACATGTAGACGACTAATTACACCATCCACCAAATTAATAATCTCGAATGTGTGCCCTTCTATTCCCCATCACATAGTCACAGCGGCATTGTCCCAAGTTGGATTTGAAGTCATCTCGAACATGCAATTCGTCCGAGTAGGAATGTTGGAAGAGCAATATAAGCACATTTATAGCTTCCGACGAATTGTATTCGTCAAATCTTACGATCCCAAAATTCAACCAGACTCAATAGTTATTAAACACGATAACGAGGACTATCGAATCTATATAGGAGAGGGCATAAAAAATGCTCTAGATGCAACATGCTCCACCAAAGATCAGACAACTGCGACAAACAGACCCCAATCGACACAAATAAGACTGAAGAAAAAGGTGCAACAGAAGAGGAAAACAGAAAAAGACCAAGGACCTCCAGTACAAGCTCCCAGGAAATAGCTAGACCAGGAGGCGAGGATATAACCATTGAGGAAAAAAGGACTAGCACCGAAAAAAACAGAGACAACGATCCAATGTCAGGTGGGACGGATAGTGATCGGGAGGATGGATCAACTCAGGATGAGGGTCCGATCCCTGCGAAAACGAAAAAAAAAACAAAGAAAGTGAAAAAAATCGAAAGTGAAAACGAAAGTAATAACGAGATGACCTGGACAAACTTGTAAAAAGAATTTGACACAACCGTCCCGAGTAATAATTTCCCAGTAAGTGTGAAGCAATTGCGAGGCATACTTGATTTGGTTCAGGGAAGACAACAAATCGACGAAATAATTAAAGAACACACAAGCGATATAACCGGACTAATAGAAATGTGTACAGTTCTGTACAATAAAATGAACCGAAGTCAAAAAAACCGATTGACTCGGTTAATAAAAAGACTTCAAGAACTAAAACCTACCTTATAAAGTACACATAATGGGTAGGTTTATATTGCAATGGAACTTGAATGGATTCTACAACAAGTATGAGTACCTAAAGCTATTAATAAACGAGGAAAACCCGCTTTGCATCTGCTTACAAGAGACGAACTTCTTTGGGAATCATTGTGGAAACATAAATGGATATTTATCCTTCCACAAAAACCGAGAGCAAGCGCTAAGAGCCAGTGGAGGAGTGGCCACCTATATCAAACGCAGCGCGTTTCCAGAAGAAATTTCAATCAATACCCATATTGAAGCAGTTGCTGTAAAAATCAAGTACCCTTTTAGAGCCACAATCTGCAATATATACATACCAAACAGCCGACCACTAGAACAAAAATCACTTGAAAACTTATTAGAACAATTGCCATCACCAGTTATCCTTCTAGGAGATTTCAACGCCCACCACCACTATTGGGGCTCAAAAAAGGATGACCCGCGGGGCACGCTTATAGCCAATTGGATAGAAAATAGTGACGAAATGATATTACTAAATGACGAACAACCAACACATTTCAATGTCGCAACAGGCACAGGAAGTAATATAGATCTATCCTTCGCTGATAAATCGTTGGCCATCAAAATGGAATGGACAACCTCGAAGGATTTGAATGACAGCGACCATTTTCCTATCTACATTGGAATAGAGAACATAGAGAGCCCAAATGATAATGTGCTTAAGATTCCAAGGAAATGGAAATTTGAGCAAGCAAATTGGAGCCTATTCCAACAGAAGATTGACCAAGAAATTCCCACACTTACAGACCTGTCCCACCTCCAAAGTACCTACAAAGATGATCTTGGCCGCCTTACAAACCTAGCCCAACCACAAGATACACATATAAGCGAAATTGTTAAATCCTTCACAGAGGTAATATTAAATGCAGCCAAAGAAACAATCCCAAGAACTAGAGAAACCCATAGGAAAAAATCGGTACCATGGTGGAACCCAGAGTGCCAAAAAGCCATCAAAGAAGCTAAAGCCGCCTTTAGGAAATTTAGAAGGAATACCAACTTGGAAATGGAAGGTGTACTAAAAATTGAATATAAAAAACGACGAGCAAAGGCAAGGAGAACCGTTAAAGAAAGCAGAATAAAGTCGTGGGAAAACTACATCTCAACAATTAATTGCCACACAAATACAACAGAGATGTGGAGGAAAATTAAACAACTAAGAGGTACAAGATGTAATTTCCAGGAAATAAATCTAATGGACAGCGATGGAAACTACACCAGCGACCCAGAGCAAACAGCAAAAATTTTGGCAGATTCCTTTTCATACAACTCCAGTTCTGAAAACTATATTCCTAGCTTCCGGAAAACTAAAGAAAGAATCGAAGCAGAAGCAAATACTAACGACATAACTGACAACTCAAATCCAATAAACAAAAAAATAACCTTGGACGAATTAACCTTCGCCCTATACAAGGCAGGTAACACAGCGCCTGGACCTGATGGGCTGCCTAATGCAATCCTAAAACAATTACCAAACAGTGGGGTAAAATATATTCTCGACCTCTTCAATCACATATGGGAATTTCAAGTGTTCCCAGACGAATGGAGAATAGCTATAACAATCCCAATAGCAAAACCCGGGAAGGACCCAAATTCACCTAAGAATTACCGGCCAATATCATTAACAAGCACTCTGTGCAAATTAATGGAAAAAATCATATCCAAAAGGCTACAGTGGTTCTTAGAAACACAAAAATATATTTCACCAAATCAGTTTGGATTTAGAAATAACCGGTCAACAATAGACCAGCTGGTGTGTATAGACACCGAAATTAGTAATGCTTTTAGAAACAAATACCATACTATCATGGTCGCCCTTGACATCGAAAAGGCATACGAGATGGTATGGATAAGCAGAATCCTAAAAACACTAAATGATATAAATATTAAGGGCAACACATTGGCCTTCATTCAAAACTTCCTCAAAGAAAGGAAAATCCAAGTCAAAGTAGGAAATTCACTATCTCCACTTACGACTCAAGAAAATGGACTACCTCAAGGATCGGTATTGAGCGTCACACTTTTCTTAATAGCTATCAACGAGGTAATCAGTTGTGTGGAGAAGCCCAGCAAAGCATTCCTATTTGCCGACGACCTGACCATATTAAGAAAAGGCGCAGATGTGCAAACAACGACAGCACTAATACAGAACGACTTGGACAAAATATCCTCATGGACGCTGAAATCTGGATTCAAAATATCTAAGGACAAAACTGAAGCTATCATCTTCTCACCCAGGCGACCCAAAAATAACATAAAACTAATGTTAGAGGGAAAACAAATTAAAATGGTGTCAACAATTAAAATATTAGGAGTGACCTTGGACCAAGGAATGACCTGGAAAAATCATATTATGGCACTTAGAACCGATTGCTATAAAAGGCTAAACATTCTAAAAACATTAACATCAATAGGATGGGGGGGCGTGAACTTTGATACCTTGAAAATGACATACAAGGCACTAATTCAACAAAAAATCGAATATGGTGCAATACTATATGATGCATCCTCTAAAAGCCGACTGAAGACCCTAGAACCGATCCACAATACAGCAATGAGGATATGTACTGGAGCTTTTAGAACCAGCCCAATCACAAGCATATTGGCTGAAGCAAACGAGCAATCGCTGGTCTTTAGAAGGAAGGAAATAATCCTAAAATATGCAGCTAGAACTAAGCATGATCCCAACAACCCAGCTAGGGAAAGCTGCAGTAAAGACCAAGCGACTAATATTAATAATGAAAGTGAGCCCCAACACCACCAACCATTGAAGACTCGAATAATAAAATACGAAAGGGAAATAGGGTTAGAGGTACCAAAGGGTTACTCACAACTCGACAATCATCGACCACCGTGGGAATCCTGGATCCCACCGATAGATACTTCCTTAGCCGAATATCCAACCGGAACTACACCTCCTGTACTTTTTGTTAAACTATTTATGGAAATCAGGAACAGACACCAAGGATACCAGGAATTCTTCACTGATGGATCGGTACTAAACGGAAAATCGGGATGTGCCATCATAACAAACAACCAAGAAATTTCCCACAGGCTGAAAGACGGAACCTCAATCTTCAACTGCGAAGCCGTAGCAATAATGAAATGCTTAGAAACAATCGTAAAAAAGCCACAAAAGAAACCGTCAGTCATTTATTCGGACTCACTATCAACCCTTAACGCTTTAAAAAATCGGCATAATAAAAATAAAATAATAATTAACATACAAAAAAAAATAGACCACATGCTCAAAAACAATTACCAAATAAAGTTGATTTGGATCCCCGGACATCAAGGGATAGATGGCAACGAGCAAGCTGACGAAGCGGCAAAAAGGGCAACCACCGAAGAACTGATCGATGATCACGAGCTGGAATTAGAAGACTGGAAGAGGTTAGTCAGGAGTAAAGTCCAAAAAACCTGGGACAGTATGTGGAGAAATACACCGCAAAAATTATCTACGGTGAGGGACTCAGCCACCCAAGAGAAATGTCCATCGGTAGCAACCAGGAAGGAGCAGACTACCATAACTAGGTTGCGTATTGGGCACACTAACCTGACACATATCCACTACATCAATAAGGAACAAAAGCCAAAATGCAGTCATTGCGATCAAGATCTGACCGTTAAACATGTTCTGATAGAGTGTGGGGCATACAACTGTCAGAGGAGCGCGACTGGCATGCCGACAACGATGAAAGAGTGCCTCAATACAGAAGAAGGGATTAAAAAGACTATAGAATTCCTAAAAAAAACTAAATTACTTGATACAATATAAAGTACAAAAACATATTTATAAGCCTAGTTTACTATTAGAATTTATTATATTATTATCATTTAATAGAATTTGTTAGTTATTATCATTTATTAGAATTGTTAACTATTATTTATTAGAACTAAACATGTATTACCAATCGTAACATGTACATTATTTTAGTCATTAATGACCAAGATGTTAAACAGTGACTTTAAATAAAATAAAATAAAAAAAAAAAAAAAAAAAAAAATTATCAATCCATTATCATTTTACATTTTTTCTCTGTTTTTTCTCTGTTTTTTTTTTTTTTTTTTTTTTTGTCAAAAAGAAGTAATATTCTTTAATCAAATTTATACAAACTTTGGAAGATCCTTTCTGATGCGATCTTTAATATTCAATTCTCAGTGAATCCTTAGAAAACATTTATAAATTAAGTAATAAGGAACATGAGGCATAAAAAATTACAACAATTTTACAGTAGCAACACTTGTTAACTATTAACCATACCAATTTAAAAGTTCACCAAATAAAAAAATAATAAATTGTGTTAGTTCTACGAGTAAAAAATTTAGTCCTTTTATTGTAAGTATTTAGTGAGTTATGGGTTGAGCTCACTAAATCTTTTTTCTTATGTGAATCTGATCAAAACGTAAAATCTAACAGCCATAGAACCATACTATAATTTAATTGATACATTAGACTTTGTTGTTATTATAGTATTATAGTTATATTTTTAATACCATATGATTTAAAAGATCAAAGTTGTAGCGTAGTAAAAAAACTGCTTATTTAAGGTCTAGTTTTTAAAAACGTTTATATTTGATTGTATTTTGAAACCTTTGGTAATTTATAAAACAATGTTACAGTCATTTTATTGGATTTCTTTTTATATTTCAAATAACAAATTTAGAAAAACATATATTTGCATAATTTACCAGTACCTTGGACATATAATATGCAACGACATATACCAAATACTGCTATTAATCATGCAAGGACCATAAGGAGAATAGAATATAGATAGATTCGACCCATTGTCCGTAATGATTTCCAATCTCCTGAAAGTAGGTGAAAAATTAAGAAGAAAACTTAAAAAAAATGTTATTTTCAATGATAAATCCAAAGAAGTGTAAAAGCCTACATAAACAGTTTTCCTTACCGTTGGGGTTGCTGTTGAAGAAGTGATTGTCAAAGTTATACCATTAAATAATTTTATAAAATTATTAAGTTTTATGTTTTCAACACTTTTTTTGGGATTTGCGTTTAAAAAACATTTTAAAACGAATAATTATTATCTTCAATAATATTTTACCTCAATTTATAGTTCAAATCTTCTTAAAAGTTCTTCATTTTTTCAAAATTCGTTGATTTTTTAATACTTCCGTGTCATTAAAAACTGATTTACTTCCCTTAATAAATGACTGAGTTTGAAAGTTGGATTATTTTTTTTAAAAAATTAACATTAAATTTGATTATGTACTTATTTTCCTTGTATTTGATTGACAATTTTCAAAACTGGCTGTTTCAGCTTGCTTTTATCCTAGTTCTGGAGTCGGAAACTTTTCTAAAGTCTTATGGTCTTATTTTCCCGATTATTATAGCCAAATAAAATAACCGAAGTTGGTAATGTGTTTGAAAAAATATATATGATATATGTAAGTTTAATTTGGCAATTGCAATATTGGAGTTGATTCTTTAATTTGTATTATGTATTAGGCTACTAAAGAGTTACAAATTTTATTATTAACCGCAATCTGCCGCGCTGAGCTTTAATTAACCTATAACTTCCTGTCTGAACCTAAGATATACAACTCTGGGGAACTGCCAGCAGCTTTAATATTGAAATATTACAGAGGTTTTAGTCTAAAAAACGGCGTCCAAACATAAATACGTCTTGGTATATCAGGAACTTTGACATCCATAAAGATTTAGGCATTGCAACTGTGAAGGAAAAGGAATCCAGATTAAGCGTCAAATACCGTGGGTGCTTAAATAGTCATTCGAGTCACCTAACTATGAATCTACTGAAAAACATCGAAGAAACTGTTAAACTAAAGCGTCTGATATTCCTGGAGTAATAGAAAATAACGTAGAAAGTATCCCAATTGAGGTGCCCTGACGTCCAATACATACGTTCAACAGATTAGTTTATTATCTTAGAATAGATTGCAAAACAACTCAAATTATATAAAAAACACCTAAAACTTGAACAAAACACTTCCGGAAATATATTCATTATAAGCTTATGGCCTTGGAGGCCGAAATTTTACCATAGGCTTAAAGAGAGATCATCACAAAGATGGGCAAACATCCTGATAAAAGTAATTAGTTGAAACTGGGTCCAAGCAGCCCTAAATAGAATAAATTAGATGAATAAATAGAAATTGGAGAAGCCTTGTGGTTCCTCAATGGTTGAGAAATCGATTTTTTTCTACCATTAGTTTCTAAAAAATTAATATGATATAATAATGAAATTTTATTTTATCTTAATCAAGAACTTTTAATCTTTCCCGTACTTCTTATATCATTTAGAAGCTGAAGACATTCGTCTCAAAAGATGAGTTACTACCAATAGTTTGTCAACGCTAAAACTTCTATTTATTTGTGGATTGGAAAATGTATTAGTATTATTTGAATTTATTTTTGAAGTTTTTATTTGAAGTAGAAAACATGAAGTGATAAAAAACATACCTGTTTTTTTGAATATTGAATATTTTTGATTGATTTGTTTGGCGGTGGATAAGCGTTGGAGTTTTGTCAACATAAAATTTTCTATTTAACTTTGAGTTGTTGTTGAAGCTGGAGTCAAGTTTCAAATCGAATTTCAAGTAAAATCGCAGCTTAATCTTGAAATTTCACTCGGTCGGCGAAGTTATACTTTCCATCAATAAACCACGAAACGGGCAATGCACATGTCGTGTTTAGAAAATAAGAAAGAAACATATATTATGCTCGAAACTTGAGTTAGTTAAAATAGTTTTGAAGAGAGATTTACGGGTGCAGTTTTTGTCACGCGACCGTTAAATGAAAATGTCATTGGGAAAGATAGACATTTTCTTATTTGAGAAAAAGACAATGCGCGCGACGCTCTTTGAACTGCATTTGGCGTCGCGACGTCCCAACCAGAACACGTGGGGCCTCCGGTCTGTGAAGGCGTTACGTGAAAATTACTACATTAACGCTTTACTTACATTTGCAAGTATTTTTGCATACGCGAATTTTAATTGTGGTCAATGAAAATTATTAATTTGAAATTTCCCTCTTTTTTTTGTTGTTTATTTGAAAAATTATAATGTGCAGTGATTTTAAAAAAAATATAATGTGGAAAAGTGAGATATACCAAAGTGATTACAATGTTTACTTCTTTTTTTCGTAGTTGCATTGGTGGTAGAAATATTTTACAAATGGTGTAACTTCCCTAAAGTCGTCAAGCAGAAACTTATAGTTTCTTCTTTAGTGGAAAATTATTGTGCTTTATCTAAAAGAATTTTCTTACCTCATTATCAAATTAGCATTTATAATGAAAGGTGTTATAAATCATTGGAAGTTTTTATAGTTTACTTTTTCGAAAGAGTTATTCATTGTTTACAAATATTATTCATACAAGTATTGTAAGAATATTTATCGGAAAATCAAAAATACCTTTGATATTTTATAAAGAAAAAATTCCATTCTTTTGTAGCAATTCAGAATCAAATACATATTTCAAAATGTAGATACTTTATCCTACCATCAACAAAAAATTATCAATTTTTTTTATAAAGCAAAAATAGTTTATTCTTATTTTGTATATCTCGAATTATTACACGATTATGAAATAATTCTGCTGTTTAGTATCGAAATCAAATTTCTAAATTTCAAAACTTAGTCTATAAAAATAAATTGGGGAAAAATGTATTCAAATTAAATGTTTGATATTATGGATACGGATGAACCAATTTAAAAGGATAAAAATTTTGAAGAGCTTTTGAATAAAATCAAATCTTTGATGAAAGTTTCAAATAACTAATTTTCAATATCCAATAGGCTTTATAATATTTATTTAAAAATAAACTACAAAAATTTTTTTCCTCAAATTGCATACTGTACTTAATATTACAAAAATTTTGATTCATTTACCTGAAATTCAGTATTGAAAGCCACATAAAATTTAATTGAAGTCTGCGAATAATTTAAATTTTTATATTTTTAATATATCAACATTAAAGACTTTATTGCACGGTTGATGTACTAGTGTAAAGTATAAAAATTTTGAATATAAACTAATAAATCTTCGATCAAAGTTTCAAATAACTATAATTTTAAATATCAAATGAACTTTAAATATTTATTCAAAAATATATTGATTACAAATATTTTTTTAGCTTTTGAAAGAGCTCCTGAATTAAAATCAACAAATCTTTTATCAAAGTTTCAAATAATTATAATTTTCAATATCCAATGGGCTTAATATTATTTAGTTGAAAATAAACTACAAATAATTTGTTTTCCTCAAATTGCATTCTGTTTTTAATATTAAAAACATTTTGGTTCATTCGGCTGAAATTCAGTATTGAAAACATCACACAATATTTAATTGAAGTCTATGAATACTTTATTTTTTATTTTTTTAATATTTCAACACTAAAATCTTTATTACATGGTTGATGTACTAGTGGCAAATAACCGTCATTTTTATACCGTTGACAGCATTTTTCTTGAACTTCATTTATAAATCCCTTTTGATCGAATTACAAAAGCTTTTTCTACTAAACTTTTTTTAAGTTACACGCTTATGAAATTGCTTGCCAATATTTCTGATTTATTCAATTGCTTAATGGATTTGCAAATCGTTGATAATTGGTTCCGTTATGTTTTCATGTAGTTTTTAATTTAATCTTATTAACAAAGAAAATAGTCAATAAATTGAAAACATTTTATTGATCATTATTTTTGATGAAAAAAAAATGACAACATTTTCAAATTGTGAGGTAATCGACTATTGGAAAAATATTTATCCTTAAGGTAGACATTATAGCTATTATATTTGCATATTATTCTTTTTCTCAACTAAAAACAACATCGTTAAAAAATTTGATCATTTAGCTATAAATAATTTGTTTTTTTTTTTTCTCACAACAACTGCTGAGTCTATTTTGATTACTCGCTTGGTGAATCTTTGAAAAATAATACCTACATAACTTTTCAGACTATTTGCAAAGTAAAATTAATTTCATATGAATAGGAAGTCTCTAATAATATTTTTTCAAATATATAAAGCCCATAAACTGGATCCAACTATCATCCTTAACGGTATATTTTTTGAACAAACACACTATATGAAGTTTGCGTACAATTGGCATAATATAAAATACCAGGAGATGACAGCCAAAGACTGTTAAAACGCGTTGTATTCAATGAGGAAATTAAGTCAAACGACATTCAAAATTATTTATCAAAGTTAAAAATTTAAATATATAATTTTGGATTTGGGTTAACAAGGGTTCAACAGACATTTTTGCCTATATATTAAGGTTAAAGGAGATTTTAGTCGCGAAATTTACATAAAATATGCTTGTAAATCTAGTCGATATTTTAACATAAGATTCGATATAGGTTATCATTTCGGGGCCATACAGATCCGGCTAAGCCCTCTATTTTTTTTTTTAATTTTAATTTAATTAAAAAATTAAAGTTAGTAATCCAATTTCCGAATGTATGAATTTAAAACTTAAATTAAACTTCGTTTTTTCATAATTCATGGAAGATGTAAGAAAAAAAAGCAAGTTTACCAAAAAAGTTTAATTAAGAGCTCAAATTTTTTAAGCGACAAAAATTTGATTTTATCAGAAACAAAATTTTCTAAATTTTAGTTTATCGATTGAATTTTCCCTTAATTAACATGAAAATTGCAAGTATATGAATACACAACAATTTCGGTGTATAAAACATCAAGGATACAATCAAATTTTGCATCAAATAATATTTCATCCATTTTTTAACAAACCAGTAATGTTTGCTTTCGATTTAATTTTTTGATGGTAATTTTAATATTGGTTATAGATCAGCTAGAAAAAATACTATTCAAAGATTCCGTAAAACATTCTCCCTTACTTTAATATATTACCAAACTGTGAAAATACAAAAATTGAAAAAAATCCTCAAATTATCTTTTGTAGTTGTTTCCGAGAAAGATCACATCCTCCAGTAATAAACTTTGGAGCTTTAAAGCTTAACGTAATTAAGTTAAGTCTTTGTCAAGTTTCAAAGTTTTGTCATTTATCATCAAGCCTATTTAAGAGCACAAAAATGCTAAAAATATAAATTATAATTTATTCTCGTCCTTTTTATCAAAAACAAAAATAAGAAAGCAACTCTGATATTTGTTGCTTACTGTTTTAATTAGGTCTCATAATTAGAAAGTCTGCAACAAATAAATGTCACTAAAGTTAAAGCTGAAAAAAGCAAATTTATTTTCAGCTCACTTTCTTGCACTATACATTTATATACAAGGGTCGGACTTGTAATTACCTTTTTACATTTCTAACCTGCCTTAATTTTTTCTCGTGTAAACTGTAATTTAAAAGTGCTGAAATGATCTAAGAGTTAGATTCTAATGAGTTTTATTTCATATTGAAATTTTTTCTTAAACATTATATATATATATATATATATATATATATAGCATTTTGTTACCAACAAATTAGTTTTTGATTACCTCATGATTTTTTTTTATTTTTCAAAATTAAAGAGACATGAATTTTGAACCTAGGCCAGACAAAATCACTAATGATTTACGCCTCCGCCCCACAGTTTGTAATTTATGAGTTTCAATTATAGTCGAAAGCTCACAAAAAAAAATTAAACTGGACTATTTCCAATAAAATCGTTTTTGTGACAGTTTTCTAAAAAAAATTCAAAAAAAAAAACATAAAAACCAATGGTGACTAGCAGAAAAATAAATTTGTCGGAAAAACAAGCTTTTTCGAAAAACAAGCACTAAATAATTGTTTATTGAATACAAATTTCAGCTAATGTAAAACGTTAAGTATTGTGGTGAATATATTTTTAATTTTAAATCATTATTTTGTGGATTTAATTTAAAACTTACGAATAAAGTGCTTTTATTACTCGACATATTGGTAAATTCACTTTCTAGGAACGAATTTTCATTAAAATCCCAAAGCTCATTTCTAATTAAACAGCGTTAAATTTATGTGTTATAAAATACAATTTTGGTTTCCATTTTTTAATGAAATTAATTTATGAAAATTGTTAGACAATTTTTAATTAAAGCCTAGTAATTTTCATATGTATTAATTCTTATTTTGTCATTTAAATATGTGAAGTAAAATAAAGGGAATTTATTTTATAACATAGGTATATAATTCTTGAATCAATTATTGATTGAATAATTTCATTGGTGCAAAACCATTGTGTTGGCCACTAAGTGATTGCGGTTTTTGTCAATAAATAGTCTTAAAACTTTCTTTTATTTCGTTGAAATTGGAACTTTGAGCTTTGATTTAGTAAAAAAAAACATCAATTAGTCCTTTGATTTTGAATTTTCTTCCGATTTTAAAAGTAAAGAACCATACGTGCATTTCAAAGTTTCAGTCATATTTTTTTTGTATTATGGTGTTAAATGGAAATTTGGCGCCACAATTTAGGTTTCCGGTAGAAGGCGGAAAAGCAAAACCAGGGACCCGAACGAGAAATCCGGGAGTGGGTTCAGCACTAGTGTCCAAATAGGCGTATTTGAACCTATTTTGTTGTTAAGCGTTTTAGTTTTAGTTTGTCCAATTATGGGTATAATGTTTAAAGAAGTCCATATTTTCAAATGACAGTCAAAATAGTTGGAAAAAATAAATGTTTTCAGATAGGATAACAATGGAGAATAAAATAATGTTTATCGTTAAATCGCAAGCACAAAATATGTTATGTGCCGTATAAGAAATGAAGCAAATCAGTGTCAAAATTGGTTTACCAAACAAATTCTTTTCTGATAACTTTTCATTGGAAAATTCATAACAATTTGACCATTTATTTGATTTCGATAGATCCATTTCAAAGCCGTTATTGATTCAAATGTTATCCATATCAATACATGTGATAATGTAGAGAAGCTCAATGTATCACATACATGTATTGGAAAAAAAAATTGGCTATACCATCAAACTTGATTTATAAATCCTTTACCAGGTTAAAAAAAACAATTGGCGCAATGCATTAGCACCTGCGATTCGCTTCTCAAATGCAACTAAATTTGTCCATATCTGAAAAGCTCAGATTAATCGAAAAATATCATGAATGCATGAGTTCATTATTTATCCAAGTGTATAGGAAGTTCATTTATACCAAAAAAGTTTATTTTAATTCAAAACCAATAATTTTGAGTTTTCCTGCTTGTACCAACCAAAAATTTCAATTATTGAGATACCTACATCATTGAACTACAACAATGGGGCTTTTTGTCAACAAATGATTAATGGAAAGTTCTCCTCCACATTTGCTGCAGCCCTCGAAGATTCCAGTAATAAGTTGGAGATGGATCACTTTTGTAGGTCCAAGGCAAAATCGAAAGAAAACTACCGTGTCCCTTCTAAGAAGGTCACAATCTGGCATTAGTTTTTCTTCTGAATCCCTAACTTGGTACAATTTTTGTGATTGAATTCGCTAGATATAATCCCAGCTGTTTATTATAATATTAGTATTAACAGTTGTTTTTCGTTTGTATCTTGGGAAAAAAACTTTATATATATTTGATTTGGTAACCAGACCCACTAGAAAAATCCTCAAACAAAATTTACACATAGAAAGTTGCTCACTAGCATTATTGCTCATACGAATGTTGCCCACATAGAAATTTACTCACATAAGAAAGTCATCACTCTAATCAACGCACAATGATACATGCAAATGACTTGAAAATTAACCCAGAGAAACAAAATTCATACCTTATTTATTTTAATTATATAATTATTGTAAAAATTTAGTATTATAGCGATATTTTACGATTTCAATACTGAACTACTTAAAAAATCGCGAATTTAATTAAAGCTAAAGTAGAAACTGAAACGTTATCAAATATTGATGTCAGTAAAAGGGAATTAAGCCATTATTTTTTCCATAAAGTTATAATTTTTTCAAAAAACAAGATATTTTTTTTCAAATTGATTAAAAGTATATAACATTACTAATAATATAAAATCACTTAATTTAATAAAAAATAAAATAAATATTTTTTGCTGTTAGTTAATTTCCATGCGAGGATGTATCATTGTGAGTTAATTTTTATGTGTGGATTTTTCTTTGTGAGTAAATTTCTATGTAGGCAACTATCGAATAAGCCACAACGCTAGCATGCAATTTTTGTGTGAGGGATTTTCTAGTGGGCAACTATCATAGAACCAGGCGATTCTTATATTCCAGAGCTCTGGTTCTAATTGGTTCTTGTCCCCAATTTTGGCTTTCTTTCCAAATTTAATTGACAATGTTTTGCTTTGATTTTGTGAAAAATTTGATTACTTGTCCTATTCTTCTAAATTAGAGTGGTATTTCTCCATCTTCTTAGTTAAAACGCTCAAGGTCAAACTCCTATATAAAGCCCCTTTGTGCACTAAGTCAAAGGTTTCAATTTGTTGTTTTCTCATGAATTTTCAATAGTGAAAACTTTATTCTGCAACACAATAATCCATGACTCCTTTGCACAAAAGAAATCCAAGAAAAATTGTATAAATTAAGGGTGGGTGATATTGCCATTCCCATTCTAATCGTTCAAATTTGTTCCATCGGAGTTTTATTCATTTAAATCGCGATTTTCTAATTGATAATAAACTTAAAAACTTAATTAATGTTGACAATGTGGTTTCCAGATATTTTTCTTAGAAAATCAATTGATTTTTACGAATGTGGCAATTAAAATTTACACTATAGATATCCGAAAATTTATGATATTGAGAACGAGTAATTGATTTATAATTAAGCTTATATCAAAATTTTGTGTTTTAATTATCAAAACGGTATATTTTCCGGTTCCCCTTAATATAACCGGTAGAATTGATAATAATATGGGCTTGAAATCGAAGAGTTGCAATAAATTTAATGTTTTTAGTTTCTCCAAATAAAATTCAAACAATTGTCAAACATTACTTTTATTTTTTATTATAATTAATGCTTTTTTTCATCCCATTTTTTTAATTAAATCATCCATCTAAAAGTGATGATTTTCTTTCATTATATATAGTGCTTTTTGCATCACACGAATAGAGTATATAGTTTAGGTGATTTTTTTACAGTTCAAATCCTTTTTTGCTACTGCATAGAATACAGAACAGTTATTCATGTGATCACGTAGTAAGGTAGTATTTGTATGTATTGCATGTTCGTTTCGCAATGCATACGACAATCATATTACATGATCACTTGAACCGTTCCATTCCAGCAATCACAAAAGACCATCTGATAGTCAAGAGCCATATAGTTACTCGTAGTCTCGCAACCAACTACTACACCTGTGACATAGTTTGATGAGGTTAATTAGATTTTCGCCAGAAAAGATATTCGATAGACGATATCACTGATTTTCACATTACATTTTCATCAGAAAACCGCAAATATTTAATTTACTCATTCACATGAAAATATCACTTATCATCTTCATTATTTTTGTTATAAATCTCCTACATTATTTTGCACAATGAAGGATTCTATCTACTCAATGTCACCCGTTCGATATTGGCGCCGTGAGCTATATAAAAAAAAATACGCCGTTCGAAAAATGGGAAGAATGAAAAAAGACTACATAAAGTTTAAATTAAATTTAAGTTTTTTTTTCTTTGTGTTTAAATAGACTTTCTTATCTTGGAACAATATATATAATGAGGAAACAGAATCAAAAAATAATTTTCCATAACAATTCTTTGATAAAAAAATAATGATCTACGGAATAATTTCGATAATGTGATTTACTTTTAACTAGCGAATACTCAAGACTTTATCCAATTTATTTGTCCTAGTAGGTTACCAGTAATGTTCAGAGACAGTACCAAAAAAAAAATAAAAAAAGTTTTAGGCCACATATTTCCAAATATATCCTAAGTTAAAAATTTAATAAAGTCTTAACGATTTAGATATATTTAAATATCTTCGAGATTTGAAAACTATTGAATGATTTCAGTGGCTACTTTCTTACAAAATATATATGGTCCAAAAATTGTTTTCAAAATTTAATGTTGTATTTACTTTTCAACAACAATGATCGTATTTATTTTTAAATCGCACATTACTAGCCATTTTCCGATTGCCAGTCCACTTATAGTAGGTGTATCAGAAAGTAATTTTGTTTGTTTAGTAATAAAGAATTAAAACTCAAAATTGCATTTCAACTATGGATTTTAAATCAATGATATAATCAGCCGCAATAGTATCCTTGTTTGGACATCTAGTTTGCAAATGGTTAATGCTAAATTAGTATAAATTAGTGTATTGCTAAAGAAAAATCAAAAATTACATTTTGAACATCTTTTAAACTTTTAATCTTTTACCACTTACTAAATATTGTAACGAATGAAATTTATAAAAATCTGATGGAATAACTTAGGACAATTGTAGTAGGTACGGCAATATCACTCCTCCCCGCAATTTATTAGTTTTTTTCCAGGGCTTTTCTTCAGCAGAGGAGTCGTACTTTACCGTGTAGCAATTTTCTCTATTAACAATTCTTGGGTACTTTTGGATATTTGATTGATTGACTAAGGTTGATTAAGATTATTTTATAGCTCTTCTAGCATACATTTGGCACCATTTCCTCCCTTAGCTTTTTATTAGATTAATTTTATGCTATTCTGCGATGGTACCAGTTGAAGAACTGAAAATTTTAGAATTTAGTTTAAAAAAAAAACTCATTTGACTTTAGTGAACTTCTAATGCACTTAGGTAAGCATTGAAAATGGTTTAGTACCAAATGCTATACTGTGAAACTCGAAAAGCATACAATATCAAATCTGTATTCCTTTGGGGTTTTGGTTTTACCATTTCAAAATAAATTTTGGTATAAAAAAAATAAATTTTGGTATAAAAAAAATAAATTTTGTATTTTTTTAAAGTAAATAAGTCACTCTAATCATATAATATCTTTAATACCACTGAAATATCTTATAAGCAGAAAGATGACAAATAAATGACTATAGGTTTAAAAACGAAATACTTTTCGGTATACCTAATATTTGTTTAATGGGTTGTATTGTTAACATTGATTTTTTATCAGGTCTACTACTTTTTGGTTGAACTTATATATTTTAGTGTTGCTAAATAATAAAATTTGTAATTAACCATATAATATTTGTAATCATATTTGAGTCATATTTTAGGGTATAATTCCTGGTATCCTAGTTGTTTGTTTCGAATTTCTATATATAACTTTTCAGAAAGTACGGTAGATGTAGTGTCGATTGGATATTCGACTAAGAAAGTATCTATTGGAAAGTCGCAGGGTTCCCAAACTGGCCGTTAATTCTCAGGCTGTCAATAACCATTTAGTAAATGGAAGTATTGTAAAAAGAATAAAGATAAGTAAATCACTTAAAGCTAAAAATAATCACGGATTATGAAGTCAATGATTCTACAAATTTCCATCTTACCCTCAGACAAAGTAAATTATTCACCTCAAAAGCGGTTCTAGTAGTTCTTAGCAGTTTTAGCATCCCAAAAAGTACCCCGTTTAATTTTTTTTTTTGCTGACTTTGAACAGTTTTAGTATTTTTACAATTTATAAATTATATTGTGGTCTTATGTATGTAATATACGCTACAAAAGTAAACTTCAAACATAAAATTGAACAAAAGTTCAAAAAAATGTATGTAGGTACGTATTTCGATACCAATATCACTTAAGATCACTGAGGAAGATTACTTGAGAATCGAAATACGTATCTGGGCAACACGTCAAAAATACATTTGTTTGAACTTTTGTGCTTATATTATATATTAATACATTATATTAAACATTATATATTTTTATTTTATTTATTTATTTACAAGTCTGGCATACATCCTATAGAGGTGCAGAAACACCTGTGCATAGGAACCAGATAAATACATTATTACATTTTAATATAAAAAAGCTTTACAACATAGGTATATTCAATCTCTTAGACAATAACTAATGCAAAATTACAGTATCAAATCACGATTAATCGCACTTAACCATGAAGAGATTTTTCTTCTTAAGACTTTCGACGAGTAGTTTAAGGTTTTCATATCATTCGGTAGCAGATTATAATAGAATTTTAATTTTATTAATATTAAAAATCATGCAGAATACTTTTCCATGTGACACGACTCTTAATGAAAAAACAATTATAAGGAGACTTGTCAGAATTTTTGTTGTATATTATATCACACAATGAAAGAGAAGTGATACTATTAAATAATAGCCGTACTTTATGAATGGAAATTGCATTTTTACTTGCCATTTAATATATTATATTTAAGATTGACATTGATGTCAAATTTTTGAGTAAGGCAATATTATTTTTACTTTCATGAAATCAAATCATCCATCATCATCATATACCTCTTTTACCAATTTTTTTTATGTAAGTGTAATAAGAATTTATTGCAAATCCATAAGTAGGTGAAATACGAATGTCAATTTACAATTCATCATATGAATTAAAATTAGGAAGAAAAATATTTCTGAGCGCAGGATTTAAAAGAAAATTAACACAAAATAAAACACCAATGCACATTAAAATATATTTATATACAATGTACAAGAATTTTTCCATATATTAGGACGTTGTATATAAGGATATGTTTCTTTCCTGTTCTTTTTTCTCTTAAATGTTTCCTTCGTAGAATAATTTACAAACATAATAAAGCGTTTGGCACAACAAATTCATTCTTATTTTATTTTCAATGCGACATTGAAGCTTTTTATGAGTATAATTATAACGTTTAATTGTGGTACTCATTCCCTTTTTACATTAAAAAGCAGAAGAAAAGATTTAAAATTCATTTAAAACTGGTTCATAAATATTATGCACTAGATTTTTTTGGTCAATTAATAAAAAGAAAAAATTTGCATTTCTTAATCAAAATTTATAATTTTCAAGAATATAATTGAGTACCGTTTATACGAAATTTATTTCAATGATATGTTTACAACGTATTTTCATTTCATTTCGAAAAATCGATTTGGCTAATCTGTGTAGAAATAAAATATTGGAAAATTCAAAATTAAACAAAACTTTCAATAAATATAAAAGTGCTTTCGTTCTATGAATATAAATATTTATTTAACGTGAAACTTTTTAGTAAAAGATAAAAAAGTAATTATAAACACATTAGTGTCTTTCCGCATAGTTAAGTATAATAAAATATTGATCAAACAATGTAATTTGAATCAACATTGCTATTATTTTTGTTGCAATGTAATTGTACTGGAATATTACCTTCATTGAAACTATTGGATTAACCTAATTACGTATTGCATCTTTTATTGATTGTTCATAAAATGTATCTTCAAATTAACGAAGCAATTAAGGAGTAGCGAATTAATGATCAACGATGCAATAATCTATTAAATTTTAGTTTGTTTAGAGTTAATAGTAAACATTATAAATTTTGTTTTGGTAATTAAAGTTATAAATTAAAGTGATTTAACTCCTACGTTTTATTTTTGAAGACTTAAAAATATTTATTTTTACATTATTGTTAAGTTTCAGATCCTCGATGATGATAAATTGGTAAAAATATTCAGAGGACTAGGATTAAATAATAATCAGTCAAAACTATTTATTACATGCGCATGTAATAAATAGTTTTGACTGGATATTATTTAATCCTAGTCCTCTGAATATTTTTACCAATTTATTTTTACTTTTACCATCTTAGAATGAGAGATAATAATAATTAAAGGATGGAATTGAAATTAATGATCATTATTAATCAATGTGAAAACATCGAAAGAGATTCAACAATGAAACTAATTTGTTTTGCAAAAGAAAATTTTACTTCTAAAGATATTCATCGTTGCTCAAATTGGTTTTGGAATTTTTGGTATAACATTTCTAAGAAATAATATATTTCTTAAGTTTTGCGGTATCTTCTTATATCTTTGATATAAAATGGCGTAATTCTAATTACATTAAAGCGTAAATATACACACTATTGATACTTTAACGGTTATTTTGCATATATATGAGATACAAAAAAAATGAATAAGATATAATTTTAGTAAAAAAAAAATGAGAAAACAATTACTTAACTTTTTTTTTTGTAAAATTATCAAAGTGTTCATCTTGAATCTCTTCAGAAACTGTAAAATATCCTGGATGATGGATGATTCATTTCAAAATCTTTTATCAGAGTTCCATTCCTGAATAGAGCAAAATGAAATTTTTGAAAGAATTTTTTTTCAATATGCATATAATTTTATTATTTTATTTATTTGCTAATAAGTCTTAAAAATAATTTGCCTGATAATAATTAAATTGTAGCTTACGGGTGGTCGAGTGGACCAGGTGACCGCTCCAAAACTGGTAGATTTTGGATTCGATCCTCGTATCGAGCAAATTTTTGATATTCCTCGATTACGGATTTGCTTAAGCCTCAGAGTCGCTAAAGACCTTAGCCGACCTAATAAAGTAATGATAAGTAACATTTAAAAAATCTATTTTAAGGGAGTGGTCGACCTAAAGCTGGAAAAAATTGAGGTATTAAGCGGGCATCTAGAGTGATAGTTGCCAAATGAACTAATTAGTAAAGGACAGAAAACCATAAAGATAATTTGTCAAATTCCACAATGATTCAGATATTATAATTATACTTTTCGGTACCAAAAGCTTGAAAGCTTTTGAAATTGTTGTAAAAATCCTAAGAGTTGAGCCATCAAAATATTACAGTAGATAAGGAAGAAGTAGGAAACAGTGAAGTATATATAGATGTCAATATATTATATTCTATCCTTGGTACTTCTTTATCTAAAAGTACTACCATGTTTAAATAGTGATAAAATTCTGGAAAATGGTATTTCCGAGTATGGTTAGTTTCTTCTAGATGCATTAGTTATTTGTTACACAATTAATATACAATTAAATAAGTTTATTCAGCAAATTATGTGAAATTACTTAATGTTGAATTATTTTGAATTTAAAGGGTATAAAAATTTCTGATTTTTACATGTAATAGAATTTAACTTTATGGTTTTTGGTTTGTTTAAAATCCCCGTTACGAACTACAAAATTTTTCTGCTTTAAATCGGCCAGCGTTATACTTTAACCATCAAATAATTGACTGACAAATTGGTTTTGGACTTATAAGCATCATAATATTCTCTTATTAAAATTACTTACCAATTCAAATACTGAGAAAAAAATAAAATTTGCTCTTATCATATTATCGTAGCAGATATTATTGGAATACAAATGCTTTAAGCTCAATTTTTCGGTTGATAATTTTTCACACTTGTGCTTATTAATTTTACGAATTTAATTACAGTTCAAAATGATATTTTTTATGTTGTAATTTTTGGTACAAATTTTCATATTGACCCAATTTTCGGTAGAAAATTTAATACAGTTTATCAATACGTTTTATTGCCCAGGTATTTCTTGAATTTCTGTGGTAATTCTCTAACCAATCTTTTCTCAAAAATGTTCAAATATTTTATAAAAAAAGTTGTTTAAACTTTAAATGAGCAACTTTTCAAAAAAATCAGATAAAATTTGAACCAATATTACAGCCTATTTACCTGAAATGTAAGCTTTTTTTAATGGTGGAAACATTGCTCTCGAAAGCTCCTCGTTATTCTGTTTTGATTTCCTCAATTTACTGAAACGAAAGTTTTAATCTAAAACCAACATAGCGCATTTTCATTCAAATCAAATTAAGCACATTTTAATCCAATCAGTGTAAAATCTCGTGAAAATAATCGTAAAATTCTCGCAAATAAACATACAAACATCCACCATTTAACATCGATCCCGGTTAAAGTGGACTTTAATTTAAAAATAAACATTTTTTTTTTCATATAAGAGCATATTTTTTAAACCAAATATAATTAAACGTTTTATAAAACTTGATATCTGTTCTTTTCGGGATATAAATAATATTGGCTAAAACTTATGACAGAAATTTGAATATGCTCACATTTACAATGGTGAGAATTTTGTTCCATTCTATTCAAAAGTTTTCTGTGAGATAAATCAAAAAGTTTTAATGCTGTTTAAATAGAATTATCAGTTAAAATGGAAAAAATCTTTATCTGTAGAAATAAGATATTTTTGTTATACCTACATATTTTATATCATCGCCATCGTTTTTAACATTTGAGCTTTATAAACTTATCAATGAAAAGTTTTTCGTTGCTGATCTACGAGTGGTATAAGCAAAATCCTATCAACATTAGTAATCCTGTCAATAAACTTTATTGGCTTTCTGTCTGAGCCTTTAATGTTGATTTTTCTAAAAATAGTCGTTATTTCAAACATGTTCGTATTCTAAATCCAGTAAAGCGATAAGTAAAATCATAGATCAAAACGAAAAGTCAAACAATAATAAATGCAGCTTTACTATCTTTGCAGTCGAAAACAAGACGTAAACATGAAATGTAATAAAACAGTAATGTAATGCTTATGAAAATCATCACTGTGGACAAATGATGAAAAATCGTGAAAAGTTCTATTATAATTCCCAGCGTGGTGTACAGTGAAATTAGAGTGAAAATCGGGTGTGATTTGAAACTGGCGAAAAAAAGAAGCTATGAAAATGAGTTCGTCATCGTCAGATGAGGAGGAGGCCGCTGTAGCCCCATTGCCACCCCGAGGACGACGAACAGGACGTTCGACTCATACCAATGTGACGACAAATACAGGGACAGGAAAACCAGCACCCAATGCGAAATTATTTAAAAAATGCAAGAGCGCTACGTTTCAAATTGACGGCGCTACATATACAATTGGTGAGTTAAACAAAACGTTTCTGAATAAAATGAAAACCAAAGCAAAGCTTCTGCTTATTATACTAATACTTTGATAGTTTACAACAGCTAACTGTTGTTATATCTTCTAAATCTGTGAAAATGAAAATAAACTTTTAAAGATTATTTCCATCAGAAAATTAATCGCAAACTATATTCTCATAAATATATTCATCTTAAACATAAAGAATTATTACCACCTACCAGTTCATCTACTCTAAACTCTAAAGAGACATTAATGTAGCGATTCCTATCTTTAAACGTAAATAAAACAAAATCTGTGAGAAATCTTATTGAAATTTCTTATTTTTTTCCAAGACCTATCGATGCCATTAGGCATGGAATATATAATTGTTTGAATGTCTGCCGTAGCTTATTTGAGTGGCGCGCATCCGAAATACTCAATTTTCCACGACTCTAACGCCTAAGTCACGCTGAATTTGATCAGTATTATGGGTTATATTTACTGAGGAATATATTTATAAAAATTATATCTATTTATATATTACGGTGTTTTTTTTTTGCTCCCATGCCGAAATTTTGTTGGAAATACTTGAAAAAAAAAATCCCTGAAAGTTTGAGCTCTTAATATTAATATTAAGTACTCGCTCACAGCGTGTGAATATTTTCCATTTAAAATACACGTAAACTTTGATTTTTTTTTTTAAATTTTTATAGCTCAGCGACATTTTATGGTATCGCCTCGCTCAAAGTCGGCATTTTTTTACAATTGTATGCTCTACAAAAGTGCATATTTTTAATAAGGAATAAAAAATCAATAATTTCTTAAATTTTACTCAATAATCCGTAAAAGTTTTATAGTAAGAGAAATTCATCACTCATTATCTCGAGAAATATCGATCTTAACAATTTAGTTTTCTGGAACTTTTTTGTAGGAAATTAAATTTCCTATGAATTTGACATTTACATTTTTTCTGTAGGCCTTGAAATTCATGAGTTACTGAGAGAAAAACGAGAAATCTATGAAAAATCTAGGTTTAGTGACCCGTAATACCTCGCTCGTGTAAATTATTATACGATTTTGCCGCAATAGGCATTTTTGTAGAGCATACAATTGTAAAAAAATCCCGACTTTGAGCGAGGCGATACCATAAAATGCCGCTGAGTTATAAAAATTTAAAAAAAAAAATCAAAGTTTACATGTATTTTAAGTGGAAAATATCCACACGCTGTAAGCGAGTACTTAATATTAAGAGCTCAAACTATCAGGGATTTTTTTTTGAAGTATTTCCAACAAAATTTCGACTTGGAAGTAAAAAAAAAATTGTCCCAAAAAAAAAGCACCCTAATATATATATTTTTTATATTTTGTTATAATTTACTGAGGACTGCTATAGTTTGTAGCCTATTCGTAAAGACCACTTATGTTTGTTAAAGAAACCATTAATCCAGAAGTGACCAAATTGCCAAAGGTGATTTTTCAATGAAAATTAAAGTCGGTTCACATTTCATTGTTTGTGATATATATCTTCAGTTTCTGGTCAACTGAATTTTGTATGGATGAGGGTTTAAGCTACATCTCAAAATTTGCTATATTGTGATCTACGATAAATTAAGTTTTCGTGAGGAACGTAAAATCGACTATTTTGGATTCTCCCGTACACTCTTATGGATAGCAGCGATATTTTTGGTAAATCTTGAGTTTCGTCAAAGAATAGGCAATAGCTTTACAAACGTAATTTCAAGTTCAACTATGATGTTTCGGTATTGGTCTGGTAGATCTTTCATCGAAAAAATCGATGAAATCTCAAAAATAATTAAAATAGTATATGGTAAGTCATTTACATGAAGTCAACTTCAAGAAAATGTATAATGTTTTTATTAAAACGTGGGGATCCATACTTCCGTCTATGAATCTTTTTTCCATCTTTGATGGATCACCACTTTTATGATTTCCATTAAGAAAAAAAAGTTACCGTTTTTCGGTCACGACATGCGTAAAGATGAATACTATCAGTTCCAGCTTATCATTGAGGGTCTTTTGGAGAAAAAAAAAGTATTCTGGAAAGAATAAGGATATTCTGGATTCTGGCTGGCCAAATTTAATGAGTGATTCCGCGCTGCCGTATCTAAAGAAATAAAAAGTTTAATAATTGCCAATTTTCAGTGGTGAAGATTTTCAGTTCTTTTGGTGCCTCTCCAACGTTAAAGATTGGCGATTATGTTGGCAATTTCGCTTTTTCAAACAGCGACATAGAGGAGTCCTCTAGTGCTTTTTCCGAACCTTCCACAAAGATTGGCTAGCCAAGATGGCCTTCTTATTCCCAGAGCTCTCTTTTCTTCAATCCGATCCTAAATGGTAAGCTGGAGTAAGTGATATTTGTTACTAAGCATGGCATGGCCGAACTACAGTAACTATCTCTTCTTTATAGATATTATAAAAGTTCTTGGGATATTAAGTTTTGTTAGCATTTCTACATTTCACACGTGATTCCTCCAAGCTATCTTCAGGATTCGATGATATATCCGCATTTCAAATGCGGTTATTTCATCATCCAATTTCTGGGTAAGAATCCATCCTTCCATTTCGTAAAAGATAATAGGGAGCACATAGCACTTAACCATTTTTATTCGTAGTTGCAGAGATAAAATTCGATCCCCAAAGATTTTCCTCATCATTGTGAAAATTCCTATGGTTTGCTTAATTCTACGTTGTATTTCCTGTTCAATGGATAAGAATTGCATAAATAATTTTCTCCAAAACTATTGACAAAGTAATTTTGATTATAAATTAAAATTAAATAAATTTTATAGCTCATTACAAGCAGATACAAGTACATTTGTTAATAATTTATTTGAAGTATGATCTTTTTTACATAAACCATCCAAGCATCTATTGATCCTGATTTAGGATAAAAGATCTGGAACTATACAACCCATAGAAATTGATATTCGTGTTGGAAAAAAATAAATGGCATTACTTAAAAGAATAACTGAAAATTGCTAATTATTTTTAGTCCTGTAATACCTAAATATCAACTTATAACCAATAAAGTAGGTAAATGCTCATTGTAACCAACTAGAATACATTTTATTTGAACTGATTTTTTTAAAAAAATAACGTTATACACTCTAATTGCCGATGACGTTCATTACTCATTGATCAAAATATTTTTACGTACATTTATATATCAAAATCAATCATTCGTTTTTGTATTGTTATTCTTCAAGAAGTATACCATTATTTGGAAATATACTAATTTATTTGAAGCGAAGAATGGAAAAAAAATTCAGTCGCTGTCCTCTACCTCTTACATTGAAGCACAGAATTTAAGAGTCAATTAATTTAACGAATATATTTTTCCATTTCAATATAAATAAGGAATCTATAAAGCAATCTATAAATGGCTTTTAAAATGCCAGAAAGATATATGTATATTTAAAAAAATGGGAGACAAATGTATCTTTCCAGACAAAATAAAAATATGTATTTATCGTCTCACAGAAAAAACATTAGAAAATTTATTCATTCGCGTTATATTCAAGCGATTTATTCGTCTGCAAATACAAACGGAATAGTTTCGAGTCCTCAAGGATGAAATTCCTGGCGAGATGAAATTTTTAAATTGAGTTATGTGATAAATTACAGTTTCCTATTGCGTATACGTCGTTTTCGTAACATCTCCAATTGCAATTTGTTAATGAATTTGGTACTTATTAAACTTGGTATTTATGTTGAGCCTCCAAATTTTACAGCATTTATAATTTGTGTTTCATTTAAGTCGTAAGCTAATTTATTTTTACGCAATTTTTGGTATTATTATAAACTATTATGAAGATAAAAAAAATACTACCTTAACTATGCACTGAAGTGTCAAATAATAAAAAGCCAAACAAATATTCTATTTAAGAAAGTACTGATGAAAAGAGGAATACCTATTCTTAGAATGCATTCAATCCCTGGCTAATAGCGATCTCAGGAGACTAAAAAAACAATAAAACTTTGAGGGTCACAAATAGTCAAACATTTAAAACTTTAAATCTTCTTATGTATGCATTTATATAAATATTTAAAAATGCGCCAATATTATCGATATCAATGAATCAATTAACCCAAATTAATTTTTGGTGATGCGAATTTCCTGGGTCTTCTAGTTTCCATTAAACTTTAGTCAATATTGTAAATCAATTGTCAACTATATGTTAAGAAGCTAATCGGAAGTTGATTCACTTTTGGTTGATTTCATCAATTTAAAAATTTTGCATTGTTTAAAACATATGTCAAATGGATATTTAGGTCTAAAAAATTGGAAAGAAAAACGATCAATTCTTATCAAAATAATTTCATCCATTAAAAAGTAAAATAAACATATCATGAATTTGCTCATCTCATATTATAAATTCAAAAAACTGAATTATTTATTCAGCTTTCTTAAGATGCAAATGTTAAATAAATAACTTTGTAAAAATAGGATAGGAAAAATAAATTATGTTGGTTTTTTAAAATAAATTATGAAAATGTAAGCACCAACGGATAATAAAGGAAAAATATTTTGAATTTGTAATGCTTTATGTTCCTTTGTTGTATGTATGAAATTTTGTACTCTTTTATAAAGTATTACAAAAATTAAAATAAACAATATTTACTTATACCCTGTATTTTTGAAAATTTGTTTATAATATCGAGGTTCCAATTAGATTTGAATAATTTCAATAAAATATTTTTCCAATTTTCTCGTTTACATGTTAGTCATGTAACCAAATGTATAAAATATGAAACAAAAATGGCATTCTGTACAATGTTTTGTAGAAAACTAATTTTTCAGGAAATAGTTTTGGCTGAGAGTTGCATTTTAAGTGATTAATACATTTTTTTATCTAACGCCGGTACACTAAAGGAAAACAAATTTATTTATACTTTTGTAGGTCTTTGCAGGAATAAAATATGTCTTTAGTTCTGTTTAAATAGTTAATACATGTGTTGATTGGTTTTTCCAGGACAATTAATATCTAATTTTAGGGATTTATTCTTTCAAGTATTGATGTTACACTTTGAAGTAATAATATTATTTACTTTTGTCTAAGGCAGAAGTCGCAAATCTTTTTTAATCATCGACCCCAATATAATTTTTGGTAATCCCTTATCGCCTAATAAAAAAGTAGTTTTCTTTTGATAAAATTATTGTTATTTATTGTTGGTGCAATGTTAGTATTTTTTTTTCGTCCAAATAACTACACATTTATTACTGTTTATACAATAAAGTTTATTGTGGTCTCATTATGTATTATAATTTATAAAAGTATTCAATTAAATTTTAAATAAAAGTTCAAACATTTTTTACATTTTTGGCGTAGAGCCCAGATACGTATTTCGATTGCCAAGCAAACTTCTTCAACAGCCATCAAGAAGCATTGAATCCCTCTGTAACTGCTATGTGATGAGGCATAAAATAATCATGGATCAATCTTAATCTATAAATTGAGGCTTTTTCTTTTGTAAGGCAGTTTTGGCGGGGGGAAGAGGATATTCCTACTCCCCTTTAGTTTCATCAATTTCTTTCTGAGCAATTCAAAAGGTGCCAAACTTTGAATTTTATAATTTCTTTTTGGTACAGAAATTTACAGCATTTACTATATAATGATTTGAAAATTGTTCATACCCGATTAGGTATGTGCTATTGGAATACTAAGAACTGTTTCATCTTCGACTTTCTAGATTTAGCTAACCCAATACATCCAATAGTGTTAAATCGACTCTAAGGTGTCTATATCGACCACTTTAGTAATCCATACTCTAAGGGTAGTATTTGTTATTGTAATGTTTTTAAAGTTTCTAGATTGGGGCTGGTTTTCTGTAAAAATTGTCATTTTCATTGGAATTCGATCAAGAATTTTCTGTTGCTTTACAAATTTATAATGCCAGCAAGTCTAACATTTTAAGTACTTAGAAGAAATATAATTTTTTTCTTCATAATACCTTCATTTTCTAATAAAAACTAAAAAAGAGTTCTTAAGTGATTACAAGTGCAAGTGGTTCACAAACTCCAAAAAATTATCGAAATTTTGTTTTATAAATCAACAAATAAATTCTTAAAAAAAATAAGTTTCTTTTTATGATCTTAGAATAATAAAGTTTAAATGTTTTTTGAATCTTTATTTTACTAATTGGCAACCGAAATGCAATGTTTATTCGTGTCTTTGCTTTGATGACAACAGTTTAATTATAGGGAGGTTTATTTGAAATTTTATTGGCTTCAAACTTGTCAAGTCTGTTTTAATTGCTTGGATTAATTATCGAGTGGTGAGGGAAATATAATTTTACGAATGATTGATTTTATTGACCTTAAAAACTTTGTTATTTAGTAGAATAAACTCGTGTTTATTTAGACTTAAATGCATAAAGATCATTTATCCCTTGAAGGTTTCACAAAAGTATCCAAAAAAGCAAACTTTAAATTTCATTTATAAAAGTTTCTCCAAAAAATAATCTAAGTTTTTTCTTTTGAAAAAATTGATCTCAGTAAATTAATTACTAGAAAATAGTTGGTACCTTTCTATAATAGACTAAAAAGGATAAGTTTTGTCTTATAACTCGTCTTTTAACTCGTTTTTAAAGTTTTTGTTTTAATATTTTATAACAAATTGAGGGTTTTACTTTTATCTAAATATAGTATCCCATTGGTTGAGATTTGATTTTTTTATTCTTAAATATTCAAATTGAACAATTTTGTTCCTCATGGTTGATTGAGAAGTTGTCAAAATCGATCAATGCATGAAAATACTTAGTGTGTGAAAATTTAACTTTTAATCGTATTTGAGCAAAAACAGTCATGCCGTTGACAAGGGTCGCTCCATTTATGTGCAGAAAACAGACCTTTTTCAAAGAAAAAATGACATCAACTCTATTTTACTAAAAAAAAAGCAAAAACATTCAAAAAATTCAAAATTTGCAACGAAAAGTTCAAACTTTCAACTCATCAAAAATTCCTTGCCAAAACTATGGTGAAAAACTTGTATTCAAAATTTGAATTTGAATGAGTTTTAAACAATTTATGTTTAAAAAAAAAGGGAAGAAATTCTCTATTCTACAACCAAAACCAAGGATAGTTTGTACGAAAATGTCTAAAGTGGAGAAAAATAATCGCAATCTTATCACGTTTTCTTGTGTGATACTGAATTTTTCCTTTTTGCAATTCAAATTGATGAACACAAAACTACACTTACCAGAAGCCAATTATGTAGGCGTGCTTAGAAATTATCTAACACACTTATTTTGTCCCAGACGAATTAGCATAGAATGAATATTTGATACTTTTCGGGGAAAAAAATCTATAACATTGTCTAGAGGTACAATTAAATTACGTAATAAACAAATATTTTAGACAAACAAAATTGATTGTTATAATAAATCAAACCCTCGAACTTAATGGTCAATTAAGAAGTTAATTAGACGTTAAAATTCTACTGTTATTCAGCACAACAATAGTTCTCATACAAAATATATCAGCTATGTAATTATATTGAAAATAAACCCCAATTTAATTATCAGAGCTTTTATTACAGAAAGTTTTTTTAACGTAATAATGAACATTAAATAAATGCATATACCTTATTAACGATGAAATAGCATTAATAATCAAAATAAAATTTTTGTGCATAAAATTTGGAAATCATTGTTTTTGTTACAACTAAGCGATCTTTATTTCTATAGGAGCGACATATTTACAGTTTATTGATTAAGGATTCATCGTTTTACGTTCAATGGCATACATTTTTTGAAATTCATTTTCCGAAGGTCAAAGTATAAGGCACTGTGATATCCATATCTTAATATATGTGAAATTGTTTTTAAAATAAAATAATGAGTTAGTTTGGCCAATAATTGAGCGACAGGAATTAAGAGATTGCATAGTTGTTTTTCTAGATATGTATACACTTAACTAATACGTCAGTATTGTTGTATCCAAATACAGAGAAATGTATTTGGCTAAATTTGTTATATTAGTAATATTATACTGCAGCAGTAATCCACAATCCGTCCTTAATGTCCTTACTTTTAATCCCAAAGTAATGAAGTTATTAAAACTGTTTAAAAAATTAATTTTTTATGGGAATTTTCGTTTTTTTTTTTTTTTTTTTAAATCACCATGTGTATCTTATAGAAGATCTTAAATCGACATCTTAAATCGGTAGATCAACGAACTACTATTAGTATTGGTAATTATAGGGTTGACATTATATAAGAAAAATTACTGTTTAATTTTTAGTTGACCGAGTAGCAAATAATTTATTTAATATAATTTTTGAGCTTACGTCTATTATAAAATGTTCCAAGCTTCTATAGTTCTCAATGTTTTCCTGCCCTCTTAAATGATTAAAAGTTATATATTACTCTATCGTTTAATTTATTTTTGTACTTACCAATGTAACATTCTTGTAGAAATCAAAAGCTTCAAAGCTGCCAAATGAATAAACGTAAGCCTATTCAACTCTTCAATGTATACAATCCACGTCTGCTAAAAGTTAATGTATAAATTAATCAACACCATTTGTTAAAGAATAAACCGAAAAAATAATCAGATTTGGAAATAATTTAACCCTTTTTTCAGTTGTGAAAAATTTTAGCATATATTCGATGCCAAAAAACACGCGATTAATTTTTCTATTTTTGTCTTTGGTATTTAAGCTTTTACATAATGAAAGCCACAATTGTTTTGTTAAAGCTTCATTCAACCTTGAAACGCTCAAAAATAATGAAAAGCATCAAATGTACTCAATTTCTGGAGTGTAAACGTGATAAATCAGCCCCCGAAAGATATTTAAGGAATACTTTGATACTTGTTAGTTGGTAGGAACTAGTAAAATACAAAGATCCTTGAAGTTACAGATCTCTATCTGAATTAGAGTTTGTGGTATAAAATCGTAACTAGAAAACCAAATCATAATTTTTCATTCTTTCAGGTCTAAATCGATGTATAATGTGAAGGATATATCAGGATACCCATTGGTTGTACATGGATACATTCATTATACATTGTTTATACATTGATATACATTATAGGATATACATTGGTTTGGTCTACCATATCCTGATATATCCTTCACAAAATCATCATTTTTTCTTTTACATCATTTTACCTAAAAGATTGATTTAAACGATTAATAGGACATAAAAGTTCAAAATTCTTATCTATAAAAATAAACAAAGATGAAGCCTTACAAAATCCACAAAAAAAAAGTTTTTTTAGTAAAAAAACCTTATTTTGACCTTTGCTCAATTTTCCAATATTCAAAATATTGATTAATAACAATCACTATCAAGTAAATTAGCTATTTTTAAAGAAAGCTTTATATTGAAAAAATTAGGTAAATAAAAATTGCGTCCATGGTTAACGTTTGCTCGTGCGTAATCCAAATATGTACGAGTACATAATTAGAACCCAAAAAATAATTTAAATACTTTCAATTATATGACTATTTATTTCATACTATCTTTTCTACAATTTGTACGAAATACAGGTACAATTACTAGGTGCAATAGGTACAATTCATCCAGTTCTACAATACTGTTTGTAGTACCAAAAATAGCCTTGAAATTTGACATTTAATAAAAAAATAAAATTAAAAAAATAATTGATCAAAGAACAAAATTTGCCATCTGGAATGTAAGAAGATTGACCCAGAAACACAGGAAAGAAAACAACAGTAGGGAAGAAAAATGAAATTTTGAATAAAAGCACTTACGCCACTTTCAAAATAAACAGTTTATATGTTGGGTAATGTAAACAATGAGCGGCTTTAGTTAATACGAGAAAAATGTTTTAAATAAATACAATATATAAAGAACAATAAATGCTTAAAATGGAAATAAAAAAATATTAAGGATACTTTATAAATATTTTTTCAGGACCGATTTGCCATGCCCTAGGTCGTTTAATCATTTGGAAACAAATTGTTCACAAAAATCTCAATTGACATTGGACACAAAATTTAAGAATATTTCACTGATTAGAATAAAATAATTGTTGTCTATATTAATTGGACAATATTTTAATTATCACTTGAATCACTTTTGGGATTTTATTAAAATAAAATTAATTAATTAAAAATAAATACGAATATGAATAGTTAAGCAATGCACTTGAATCTGATGTCAGCTTACACTTTTCAATGCAAGAAATTATCAACCAATAGGGTTGCGAGATTTAAGGATGTTCATTTGTTTTGATTGTTGAAATTTTGAAAATTTTACATAACCACTCCCAAACTCGATACCTTATAGTTCATACAACGTACCTATGCAAGTTCAACTAAAACATGATTGCTATTAAACGTGGAATTGGTTTTTATTTAATTCTTTGGAGAAAAAATGAAAAAAAATTAATAATTTAAAAATTTTAAAAAAAATATAAAGCAGAACCTGACATGTTCCATGGTTATTTTTTATGAATAGCTATTTAGTTGTTATTTTTTAATAACAAAGGCATAAATAACCCATAAATCATAAAAAAAATAGATTAGGAAGTAAATAAATTCTTAAAAAAATATTTTTGTTTCTTACATTTTATTTTTAATTCAATGTTTAAACGGTTTTGATTGTTTTCAAAAATTCAGAAAAAACAATTTTATGACATCCATTTCTATAACTATAATACCCAGGAGATGTTTATTTAAAAAACATAAAAACATTGATTTTGAAATCAACAATAATATCTAAAGCAACAAATTTATTCGAAGTCATTAAGCTTAAAATTATTTTTATCAACGTAAAAAAAGATTTTAGCGAAACTGGTATAAATAAAATTTTATTCCCTTTTTTTTCATAAAATTTTATGACGTGGGGAAACGCTAAAAAAATTTAAAGAAAATATAACACACTTACATTTTTATGACAAACATGTTTGATTGGAATATTTTAATATATTTCAATCGATTGGAGAGATTTAAAGCTTTTTTTTTCCACCAAAAGATTCAGTAAATTCCCTACGTTCTAAAAGCTTTAAGAGACTTACAATGTTTGACGCTATCGAGCACCAAATGTCTCCAGAGATTCCCAAATTACCATTTTTGTGCAGTGAATCGCATTTAAAAAATTTTAATTTAATTCTTTTCGAATAATCTAAATGTGAACTCTCTGAAACGTCCCTGAAGCTTTTATTGTTTACATGCTTTCGATGCCATGAAAATATTCGAACAAATATTTATTTGGAATGTATCCAATTTTTCGTTTTGTACTTTATCTGCAAGTATACCATAAATAATGCCAAAAATGCAGTAATATATAACGTAATGTATTTATTTATTGCACGTTTTATTCGGAATTAAGAAACCTGAGAAAAAAAAATGCGCCAAATTGTTGGATACAACTTATTTAATTGTCCGTGACGAATCGAAATTCATTTATGAAATGATTCGTATAATAAATTGGCAAACTTACAAAATGGTATTGTACGATTTAGTTTTAACGGTTAAGTTTGTATTGTGGAAGCTCTAAGAATAAATTTTGTTTAGTGAAATCAGTGAAGTGAGGATTAAATTATGCAAATATTCAATAAATTTTATAAATCCAGCTAATTTGAACATAAAATAAATAATGATTGTTCGAACAATATACTTAACTATTTTTAATAAATAAATTTCATATTCTTCTTCGTTTGATCGACTTATTTTTTTCGACAACTGTGGACGATAATTTCATTATTTTATTATAATACTAGTAGTTGCCCGTTGCATTCGCAACTTTTTCATCTCTATAAAATGTTTAATATGATATAATGTAGAGTTAATCAACAATCAAAATTTTAAATTTAATAATCAAAGTGTTGTTGATATAAAAAAAAGTTTATCTAAAATTATATTAAGAAATGAAATATAAGTTTTTTTTATATCATTTTAATAACACTACTTTAAATAACGTCATTTCACTAAATTAGTATGAAAGTTTAATACTTATGTAGTACTTATACCAAATAGGCGATTTTAAATTTTGGTTCCTTTTTTCAACAATCAAACTTTTCAAAATCTATTTTATTTTATGAACCAATGGCTGTGATCTGGAGTAATTATATATTCGGCTGAAAAGCATTAAGGTAGTAATTTGTCGCCGTATATTTCACTGTCAATTCAAATATAAAAACTTCCATACTAACTTTTCTTCAGTATTTAAAACAATTTGAAAACCAATTATTGTGATTGAAAATAAATAAAATATTCGAATTTACTTCCACGCTTTCCACCTATTTTCAACAATTTTTTATGTACAACGTCCAAATGTGCGAAATGGAATAGCTTTTTAGTCATGTTAACTAACATAAAGAAGATCATATTTTTTTCGTTTTACATTGTATTTTCAAATATAAATGCACATTTGTGTCGATGAAATTGGGAAAGTGTTTTCCTTATACGATGCAGATATATAATAAGAAAGGTTTTTTGAAAATTTCTCCCCTAATAGTAAAAAACGGTAGCAAAGTTTGTAAGGGATAACGTTTAATAACAATCGAAATTTCAAATTTAATAATCAATCAAACTCCATTAAAAGCGAAACGTTATTACTGCTTAATATAAAACAAAGTTGATTTATTATTAGAAACAAAAACTTAGGATCTGCTTAAAAATTTATACTCTGATAAATAGATATATCTGAAAAGGTTAAGTTAAGAGTATAAATGAGCATTGTTTTTTGGCTTTCACATATTGTAAATCTGAAAATTTGAAATACGTATTTACAAATAAATACATTAGTGAGTGAGTAGCCCTACCAAACTTTAAATGCGTAAGTGGGGATAACAGATCGCATGCGCATAGCCCATTCTGCACGGACGCACGGCAAGATAGCCAATTTATATATAAGAAATTATAGAAATATGCAACCTTTATTTAAAGATATATAATTTTATGAGACAAAATCTTAAACTTAACACCTTGGTCCTTTGATCTCCTTGGTTCATTATTGTCGTACGCTGATTTAATAAAATTGTTAAAATGTAATCTACACTTTCGGAGAAGGACCATCCAACAGGTTCTGAGCAACCTGAAACTCCCCACGTGACAGCCATTTTTTTAGTCGCCATACATTGGCAGTGATGTTTGATTAAGAAGAAGAAGAATATACACTTTCACCCATGATCCTGTGAATCATTATTATCATTCACAATAGTATCCGACCGAACTATCGGTTTCGGTTTCGGCCTACTTTCAGCTAAAAAACGAGTTTCGGCTTAGTTTCGGTTTCGGCTGTCATCAAGCCGAAACTAAGACCGAAACCGAAACTGAATTCGTGATATAAAAATTCTAAAATTATTATGTTCACTTATAATTTGATTCTTAGATAGCTATCAGTTCATTAAATTTTTGTTTTATATTATCTTTAATATTTTTTTTTCAGATCGAAAGAAAATTAATCAATCATCAATTTTAGAAGAAATTATTTTGTTTTTAAGATATAAGAAATAGTACTTTTATGTAACTTTTTTTAAATTATTTTTTGCTATTCGTAACTAATATGAACAAGCGATATTAGGTGCATTTCTTTCAAATTAACTCTTTATTTCAGCAAAAATAATTAATTTGAAATAATAAATTATAATATTATATTATGCTAATGATCCTCAAATATTAAGGACTAAATGATTAATGAATACCTTTAGGATATAAAAGTTAATACTGACTAATTATAATTTACTTTTTTTTCTACAAAAATATGACCTTAAATGAAAGTTTCGGTGTCGGTCTCGGTTTCGGCCGAAACTTAGACTGATGCCGAAATTCGAATTCGGTTTCAGTTTCGGCCATAAAAACTAGTTTTGGTCAGACACTAATTCACAAATTTAATGCAATTTTTTTGGATTTGTCTTTATTGAAGATGAAAAATCCCTCATAAAAGTTAGCATTCGTTGTTATAACATAGAAAGTTTTGATGAAAAATAGCCCAACATAGCTTTCAAAGAAAAAAGCGTGTTATTATTGTTTACTATTACAAAGGATTCGCTAAATGACAATGAAGTTTCAAATTTTTATAACACTAAAATTACTTTTTCCTGTACGTAGTTCAAAAAATCCTGATCAAAGAAACTCAAATTACAAAGCTCTAAGCTCAAAACAGTGAAATTTTTATTACAAGCACAGGTCAGCAAATAAAATCAATTTTATTTCAACCGTTACGATAGAAAATACTATAATTGAAGAGTAAGCATGCATTTGCTCGTTTGTGTTACAAAAATAACTTTTTTTATATACTTATTGCGTAATGTAGAGACACGTGCATGAGTTTACATTTGCTTTTTATCAAATTAACGTTAATTTATGTTTATATTAGTTGAGTTCATTCAAAAGCATTACGTTTCGATTGAATGAATGAAGGAAAGCTGGTGGTTAACCAAATGTGATAAATATTTCAAACGATCACTACACGAACGGTAAAATTCGCGTTTTATAAAATATTTATGAGTATATAAACATTTGATTATACGTATTGCGGATATGAAATCTGGGACAACTATATCTTTTTTCACACCATTTGTCGTTTAAAATTAAAATTCATTAGGATTTACACATTTATTTTTTATTGATTCGATGAATGAAAGTTTTCAAAATCGTAAATCATTCGAAAGTATTTGATATAAATCTTCCATATGATTTTACACGCCATAAATCAAATGAACATTTCTTTGATTTGAAGTTAATTTTATTGTTCCACTGTATTTTTTTGCGTGTTAATTTATTAATAAGACTGTGAGAAATTGAATGGAAACATGTTTTTTTTGGATTATTTTTTTAAACTCAATTCAGTAACACAAAAAGATTTGCAAGAAATTTTTACTTTTTAAAGTAATTTAATAAAATGACATCTGTTATCAATTTCCAACCTTAAATTCAAAGTGAAACTTTGGGGTGCTTTTTTGAAGGATCTTTGTTCTTAAAATAAAATTTCTTTTTCAACAAAATGTTTTAAAGATAAAGTTTTTAGGAAAAAAAAGCATGAGGCCATAATTTTATTGATAATTGTTAGAAAAAACAACTTTTTAGAGGAAATAATGATGCATTTTTTTAGAATTTGAAAATTTAGAATAGTCTGCAAATTTATAAACTTTTTTTCCCAATCAAAGATAGTTAAAGTGGTAAACAAATAATTTTAAGGACAAATACATTTTATAGATCCTTAACCTAATAGTAGGATACTAAACTTCCGAAAATTTATAGTATTTGATTGGCAATAAGACTTTAGCAATTTGAGAACCACTGGTATGATACTTTAAATTTTGGGTTTAAGCATAAGCATGACTAAGAATTATTTGAGTATATTTTTTGGACATCCAACCAAAAGTTACATCTTGTTAATTTGGAAAAGCCCATAAAATAACAAATTTTCTCATTCATTAGATTATAATTAGTAGGGAACATTTATTTATTAACCAAGAGTGGGGGGGTGTCTCCAAAAACAAACGAAATCTTATAAATTTACTGACTAGCTATAAAAAAAACTTCCTAAAAAGGATACATTTCTAAAGGATAAAAAATTTAAAAGGATAAATTTCAAAAATTCAAAATCCACTTATCAGATTCTATTTAACATGAAGTTCCATTTAACTTTTATAAAAATTTCCAAATAAAAAAAAACTTTTGTTATTCTTTTACATACCTAAGAAGACATATTGCATAGTTTGTAATGAACACCAGGTTAATTTGTTTTGTTTTTTTGCAAAAAACAAATATTAGTTCTTCGTTTATGTAATTTGTAATATATTAAAATTATTTAATTTTATTTATAAAAAATATTAATATGAGATTATTTGTTTAAGCGGAAATTTATAAACGTGAAAGTTTAGCTTTATAAAAGCTGTTTTAGTAAAAGCCATGTTTTAAGTTAATGTTTTACGTGATATTAAAAAATAATTTCTGTCGGAAAATCTTTGATGCTGTATAAAAAATATATTTTTCACTTCATCGAATAATCAGCAAACGATATTAAATCATTTCTAGTGGTATATCTTTTAATATTTTTCCGTAGTTCTAGAGAACTTTAACTGTTAATATTATACATTTCCTTATGTACATACTCTTTTTTGCTATAATTAGAGACTACTAATTAACTAGAACTACTGATATTTTTTAATTCAAAACACCCTGATACATTATACAAAGCATACTGAAGGAAAATTAAAAAGTTTTAACGATGCTGACATTTAAAACTTTTCAATAAAAATAAATAAGTTTCTGAAAAATGATACTTGTCATATTCAATGAAAATTTTCTTTCGTTTTCACTGAATTTTCATAATATTTCAATATTAGGGCTGAAGTTGATTTTTTTTCATCTTTTTTTCGGTACAGTTAAAACTTATTTAACTAGGAAAGTATTGAAACATTTATAAATAGCTTCGCAGTTTATAACTTATGTTTATGATGCTTGAAAAGTTTATGTGTTGAAAAAAGTAAATCATTTTATTTTTTCGAAGGCATTATCTTTGTACTTAAATTTAATTAGACTCAAAAGGCAGGAAAACAATTTATCTCAACGTTCTCTATAGTAAAGAATTAAAGATGTTTTCTTATGAAAACAAAAGCCTTCAAGACATAAAAAATAAAAGGAAAAAAAATCTACGATTGTTTTCTCTACATTTTCTTGAAGGAAAACATAATCTGCAACGAAATAAATGAGTAATTGATTGTATTGATTTAAATATAAATGATTTTCATTGAATAAATATTTAAATGAAAAAATACTAGGAAATTGAAAACCTACTTTTCATACCAAGTTTTGCATTAGCTGTAAAACTATATAGAGTTTCATTGAAAGCTCTGCAATATAATCATCTCTGTTATCGATCAGTTTTAAAATATCTCCTGTCGTGTTGAGAATTGACAGCAGAAATGAAATTCAGGATATTCAGGATTTGGTCAACGTTGACATATTTAACCTACAAGAATGTTGTTCACGTTTATTGCTCCCAGGGCGTTAGTTAACGACCACAACATAACCACCGATCGTTTGTTCCCTCGTATCCAGAATTCAATTTATCGGTTTGCATCATCTCAAAGATTGAAACATCTATCTATGAAAAGTTTTAAATATCATAAAATAGTCTATTACAACATAAAATTAGGCCATATTCGTTTGGGAAAATGAACTTCAAAACAAAGAAAAAACTAACTTTTTTCTACCAACAAATTTATGGTGCAAAAAATTCTTAGATTCGACTCTCGAATCCATTTTATTTTTTTGAACAATCAATAAAAAGAACAACGATAAACGTTTCGATTTGTCATGTTTCTCTCGCATTTTTTATAAAGATTCGATTAACAGTCTCTGGCAAGTCCAGACCCTGGCAAGTCCACCCCAAAAGTGGTGGTTTGTTTTATTTCCCATCATAAACTTACAAGCTTTGCAATCAACAATGATTTTTTTCCCCTATTTAGTCCATTTTTTTTATAAAGTTTTCAGCACAAAAAAAGAATTGTTAAATAGCAATCTGTTTCTGATATATTTTTTTCTCCACTTTTTGTCACTGTCAAAATAAGAGTAATATTTTGTACGAATATTTTTTCTTGTATTTAAAAAAAAAAAAAGTATGATTTTATAACATTATAAAATATTTTCTCAGCAAATAACAATTGTGAACTTTCCCGTTTTAATGTGTAATATAATTTTTAACTCATGGCAAACAGCGAAAGAGGAATAAAAGAAAATTGTTCTATTGAAAATTAAAGTTGAGATTTTTTTTTTGTTTGACGAGGATTCTCTTTGTATTTACTTTTAATTATCTCTCAATGCAATTTATTTTGATATTTAATTAAGATAGTACCGAATATATAAAAGAACTTGAGTTTATTATACGTACAATATTCTATCATAGTCTGCGACTATGGTACCCTAGAATCATTATATTGTATGACAAAAATATTTGCTTAGTGCAAATATTTGACATCCATAAAAAGTTAACTTGAAAATATATGATTTGTTGAAATGGTGAAAGCTCAATTATTAATGATTAAAGCTTTTTATATTTTATCAATTTTCTTTTTCATTTCCATATAAATAAAAAGTGTAAGCACGTACGCCCGTGAGAAGTTATACTTCTTTCGAATGGTTAATTCCGGCATCTTCCGGTAGTGCCTGAATTAGCACGCTTGTTATAAGATATGTGATTACTAAAATATGAAACAATTTTAAACCTAAATTACTTTTAATATCAAAATTCATAATAGGAAACGTATGTTTTGCGGCAAATACTTCAATACAAATACATCCATGCTAGTGGAATAGAAATATAATAATTATTGGCTCAAATTTGAACTACAATGTCATTAGTTTCAACTGTCATTTCAATTTCATTCAACTTCAAATTTTAGTCATTTATCAATGGTATCAGTAATGGACTGTAAATATTTCATGGAATGTAACTGGGTTTCAAATAAAAGATTAAATTGGCTATTTATACATAGATACTATATGTTTACTCAATTGGTTACTTATATAAAATGTATATTACATATTATGTGAATTAACCGTTTAACTATATTAACAGGTTGGGTCACATGTTCGAAAAATACTTATTAAAACTCTTTACCATATAGAAGTAGTGTGTTGCCATAAAATATCATGTATAGATATGTATAAACAATCTTTGTCCTTAAAATGTTCTTAAAATTATATTTATACAATAGTGATTGTATATTTAATTTAACCATTTATATATATCTATGTATTGAAACGGATTTTTAATTCAAATATAAAGAACAATAATATAATAAAAAGTATCTATTGACTTTTGTATCTATTGACTCCTACACAATGATAAAATTAAACAAGTACCTAGTAAATGAAGAACCCAAAATGATTCTGTTAGTAAAAGAATGATTAAGGCCACATTTGCGATTAATATGCTCTGCAGTAATGAATAGTTCAGAGAGCATACTATTACATACTAATATTTACACTAATTACATAACTATTACATACTAATATTTCGCGATTTAAAGAACCTCATCAGGTATATACAACTTCGAAGGAAACAGTTACCCAAATTACAATCGCTAGGGAATAAAAAAATACATTTTCTTGGGCTGTAACTCTATCTAATGAAAAACTTTGTTTCCCAGTTAGCAACTCATACTACGAATATTAACCTTCGTTTTAAAAAAAAATATTGTAATTTCAGGTTTATAATTGTAGTTTAATTAGTGCGATAAGAAAGGGAAACTGAATAGACAAGCGTGAAAAATTCTTTCTTGATTTTCATAAGTCTTTTCTTTTCCTTTAAATACATTCTAACCGATGGTATTTCAACTCATGCATAGGTAAACCAAATCTTTAGGATAGCTATTTAATAAATGACAATGTATCTGCTAGATAATTCCAACATATTTATCCTACAAAAATCTTGAAAATTTATTTTTACGGTAAGTATATGCATTATTACTATAATTCCGTAAAAAAGTTTATCTAAAAAATAAATTTAACTATTTAAGTGTAAATAGAATTCAAATATCAGCACCATTTTTAGCTAATCTCCTTTATTCTTTTTTTTAAATCATTTATATTAGTTTCGGGTTCTTATGATACTATATTTAAAAATATTTTACTTTATCGATAATTGAGAAGTGACAGAAACGGAACATATAAAAAATTCATATAAAAGACAAGGACAACTTTATAACATTTAATTTTTTCAATAATTTTTAATGTGACAAAGACATAAATTAAAAAACTTAATGTGTAAGACAAGAATAAACATATTGTTTTTACGTTTCTCATTACGAGCGATGTAATGCGAATTTGCAAAGAGCGAACGTAGCCGAATGGAAAAAAATGAAGATCAAAATTTAATAAACAAGTTGCGACTTGTTATTTTTACAATAAATATTTCGCTAATTTCTTACACCTTAACTCCGTTTGAATTAATTTTATTTTTATTTATTGACGAAAAAATTGTTAATAAATAGGTGGAAATTATTGTTCTAATGGTTTTGTGATATGTTTTATGAAATTATTCATAATTTGGTGGGTGATTTTGTGGGTGATTTATTCAAAGATTAAAATGGATTGATGTGAAGTTGAACACAATTGAAGACAGTGATTAATCAAGGTAAAATGATTTTTTGTTTCTCATATTAACTCCTACAAAATAATTGGTGTAGTTAAACAAGTACCTAACAAAAGAAGAACCCAAAATTATCCCGTCAGTAAAATAATGATTAAAGTCAAATTCGCGATTAATTTGCTCTGCTGTAATGAATAGTACAGAGAGCATACTAATAAATACTAATATTTACACCAATTACATACTAATATTTTGGAATTTAAAGAACCTCATCAGATATACACAACTTTGAAGGGAACAGTTAACCAAATTACAATTGTTAAGGAATGAAAAAAAATACATTAGTTTGGCTGTACCTCTATCTAATGAAAAACTTTGTTTTCCAGTTATCAACTCATACTAAGAATATTAACCTTCGTTTTCAAAAAATTTAAATATTGTAATTTTAGGTTGCAGTTTAATTAGTACGATAAGAAAGGGAGACTAAATAGACAAGCATGAAAAAATCTCTATTGATTTTCATAAGGCTTTTTTTGTAAATACACTCTAAGAATCCTTTAAAATATTTTTTTTGGTAAATATGTCATCAAAACCCGAAACTTAAATAAAGGATTTGATTTAAAAATACAGAAAAATAGAAAATGAAGGAGATACGCTAAAAATGGTTCGGATATCTGAATTCTTTTCACAGTTAAACAGTGAAATTTATTTTATTGATACCCTTTTTTCAGAAATATAGAAATCATATGTATGATTTTTATGAACAGAAACTTATTATTAATTAATTATTTATTTATTAATTTCACTTATTAAACTCAAAATTTCGATTGTTGGTTGACTCTACATTTTCTCATACAAACTTAGTCACCCCTTTTACTCTTTTAGGGTAGAGAACGTTGCGCATACTTTAAAGAATATAAGATGTATTTTATGCATAGCACAACATATTGACGATGATTTTGTGTAATTAACACTGCGACCAAAATTTTAATTGATTTGAGTTCTGCAGTATTTCGCATTAAAAATATGAAATCTTAAAATAAAAAAGAAAACTAATACACGATGTATTTAAAGAAAACACAATATGAACGATAACTCAAGTTATTTTCTTATTTTGTTCTCAATAATAATTGATCGATTTTTCATCATTATAAAGTTTCAGAAAATCAACTTTCTGTATTACGTAAATACTTTTCTAGTTGCTATGAGAAAAATGTATTATGAACACAGTTATTAATTTAAGGGTTTTTTTATCCTTTTAAGATTATTTTCTCAGCAATCTATCGAAGCAAAATATCTTCAATGCAGGTAGTTTAACGTATCTGCTGACTAATTAACTTTAGTATAGCTTTTCCACTTGAAAAACAACCAACATTATTTTACAAACAGTATCGTCTACGATTAATATCGTTGATTACTTTATAAATTTGAATGTCTTATAAGATTTCAAACTCAAAACTTCAACTTTATATAATCTAAAAGCTATAAATTAAACGAGCTTTTAAGAAAAATCCTGCACAAATGAATCATGTTTCATGAAAAACCTACACAAATAAATGGTCAATGTAAAAATTGGATATCTTCCAGAACACTACCAATTGCTAGTAATTTTCAAAATAAAGACTTTTGAAGTTATCAAATTTCTGCACTTTTCTAAAACCAATAACCACAATTGATCATATAACTTTGTATAAATGCAAAAATATGGAGGTTTTAGCGAACCAAAATATATACTTTATAATGGAAAATATGCAGTCGTTTGCGTTTTAAATATACAAGAAAGAGACGATTCATAACTCATGGCTTTTCGAGAGACTTTCCAGTCAACTCATATCTTTCTTTGTGGAATATTTGTTGAAATATTTTTCTCAAACTTTTACTAAAAATGCACGATGTGGATATATCTATTCAGTTGTAGTTTAAAAATATAAATAGAAACTTCCGTTAGAGGAAGTTTACAGGGAATTATTTTTCCGGAAAATATATTAAGTATTTATATGAATAAGAAGTTCGCGAGGCTTATATTTTTTTCAAGTGACGTCTCATAACTCATAATATACCTGTTATACTATTTATAAGGTAGTTTTCCATTGTGTGGATTATAAGTGTAATACATTCATAATTTATAAGGAGTATAACGTTTATGAATAAATTTCAACAAATCATATGAGATGATGACGGGAGTAATGTTTTTCCGGAAAAGTTCTAACATTTTATTTGTAAATTAAAAAACACGTTTCTATTAAAGCTGATACTTCTATTAAATGGAAGTTATTATAATCTTATTTATTATGTATCAAAAAAAAAATTTCATACATGATATTTATTTTATGGCTTTATCGAAACAATTGAAAGCACTTTTATTAAACTAGAAAGCTATACTATATATTTCATCTAATGAGCATATTTGAGTAAGTAAATGGTTGAAAATTTTTTCATAACCGGCCTGGGGATATATAAAAAAGTAAATCGACTCCAGAAAAATATTTAAAGGATACTTAAGTGCAGGTATTAAAAAAATATAAATCAGTTTCATTATATAAAATATCAGGTGCTTATTTTTAACCTGAATATGCATGTAAATATACCAACAAAAAGAAAACAATTTATGGTACATGAATATTCATTTTATACTGTTATTCCTACCATTTTTTAAGACTTTTCAATCAGGAAAGTATTTTATTTAGCTTATTTGATTTTATTTGACGAATTTAAAACTCATGATTGCGAAATTTTTACAGTATTCATTAAGTATATTATAACACTTTATTGAATCAATATTAGCAACTAATAATTTGATTTTATATTTTTTTCCTTGCTAAGGAAATTTAATTTTAAAAATATAACTTTTAATTTTTTAAAGAATTATGAAATCTAAACATTTAACCATTGATAGTAGTATTTAACCATAGTAGTATTAATAGATCCCGAATGACGTCATTGCACAAGACGTACCATAGTTGCGTTTACGTATTCGTATATGCATTGATAATGAATGTGGGAGTGGTTTCACTAAATTTTCAAAATTTAAATAATCAAAACAAATGAACATCATCAAATATCGGAATCTCATTGGCTATTAGCCTTTTGCATTGGAGTGGATGTGCTACCATCAGATATTAGTGCATTGCTCAATAAAATTTACTCATATTAACTATAGGCACTTATCTTTCACTTCTGTGAACATATATTAAGCTTATTGATAGATTTCAAGAAATACTTACCTGCAATAATTTTAAAAAATTTATGAAAAATACAATGAAATGAATATTTGTTTATTATCTTTTTTGGTGATATATTTACATTTATATTTAGGTTAAACATGAGCATTTTAAATTTGATATAATAATATTGAATTATATTTTATCAGTACCTAAACATCTCTTAAGTTTCATTAACATATCTTTTCCGGGGCTGATTTACCCTAGTCTCATTATAAAGTATTGATTTTAGAAGATTAGTGCACATCATCGTCATAAAAGATATTAATTGTACCGCTAAGTGAAATAGAAATTATTAGAAAAATAAGTGATTTCTTTTCTTGTATGAATTCTAAATTAGAGCAAGCTTAGTTTTAATACTGCACAACATACTTAACACTAACGCCTGATTACAAATTAATACTAAACGGCCTGTATTCCCTGATGAGTTATTTCTTATTTTTATGATTAATTAAGAAAATAAATTTAATTTGGTAGCTTTAAAAATAAATTAACTACTCAATATATGCACGAAAACAAATATGACAATGGAATGCATTGCTCCTGTTCTAAATATTTTCTTTCGATTATTATCTTATTTTCCATGTTTCTCAAGTTGGGAATCGTTGATGTAGATATAGGGTGGCAAACTTGCGGCTTAGGAGCCGCATGCGGCTTAGTAAAATCTTACTTGTGGTGTTTTTAAAGTTTAAACGTACATAGTTAAAAATATAATGTAGGTCTTATTGCAGTTGTTAAACAATATAATCAATGTATGTGCAGTAAATCCCCCCTCCCCTTAACATATTAGTTAAATTTTGCGTTAATGAAAAACGCATAGTAGGTATGAGCATTTTCGTATAACACGCTTGTATGATCCATTAATCGCGTTTTGTTCAAATGATTGACGTTTGAATCAACCCTTCGTTAAAAGGGGCTTATATCGAATATTAAGGGAAAACTATGTCATGTTCAAAATATGAATGATTAATTAAAATAAAACGTAGAACATTTTTATAAGACACTTATTTATAAAGAAATATATCGTGGAAAATCCTCGCGTTATATGGGGGAAAACACGTGTTATACAAGAAACATAAAATCGCGTATTACGAAATATGTTAATGAATAATAATGTATATCCTATGCTATGACTCCATTTCTTTATTGATTACAGTCTAGTGTAATCATGAAAAAAATTGAGTCATAGGACGTATATTATTATTCATTAGTTTAATAATTGTGACTCTGAAATAATAATTAAAATATTTATCTGGCTCAAGTTTACTTTAGCACACCTACAATCTGACAACGTTGCATTTTCGACTAGTTTTTTTAATTTAATTCGCGATTAAATCGATCCATAATGAAAATTTAACCACAAAAGAGAGAATTATACCATAGAATTGAAATAACAAAAATATCGCGAATTAAATTAAGAACAAAGTCGAAAATGCAATGTCAGATTTTGGGTGTGCTAAAGTACACATGAGCCATTTATCTATGTGAAAAGGAAGTATATGTTATAAGATGACCGTGTTTTAGAGGGGATTTCAGTACTTATAATTGGATCTTTACAAAAATACTTTTAACAAATCAAGAAAAGATTGGCTCTGAATTTTATAGATTGTCGATTGTTTGTCTATAGGCAAAACTTTAATTGACTACAACTGATTACTAATGACGTAAAGTAATAAAGCACACATATCAGAAAAATAAACTTTAATATTTTCATCAACTTTTTATTTATCATCATGAAATAATTGCTAATATTCATTTTATTGAACTAATAATCGAGTATCTAGATAAATCTAGTTCCAACATATCGCATCGATTATCTAGTGAAATAGTAAAAAATAATAAGAACCATTTGGATACGAAATGATAGTTTCTCATATTTAACCTGAATATATGCATTAAGTATGAACATATTGAGTATTAGGAAGTGGTTAAGTTAAATTTTCAAAATTTCAATAATCAAAACAAATGAACATCTTCAAATCTCGCAATCCTATTGGCTAATAGCCACGTGCATTGAAGCTTGTGTGTTTTCACCAGATATTAGTGCATTGATTGACTAATTTAAATTTAATTTATTCTTAATTAATTAATTTGATTTGTTTGAAAACCAAAAAGTGATTCAAATCATAACGGAAATAGTGCTAAAGTAATCAAGATAAGAATTCTTTTATTCAAGTAAGTGATATGCTATTAAATTCTTAAAATCCGAAATCAATCTTAGTGCCATCAGTGCTGGTTTCAATTGACAATTGCGATTTTTGTGAAAAATTAATAGCATAAAATAAATATAAAAATATGCATTTTCAAGAAAATATAGCTAAAGCACTGTCGCAAATTTAATTTATGTTAATCATGGTACAATTTAGTTTCTTCCTATTAATATTCTTACTTAATAACATAAATGAAATACTAAATCTCTAAAGATTTTAATCTGTAACTCAGCCTTTTACTTTGAAAGTGGTTTTGCCCATTTTGTCAACCGGAACTATCAAACCTCCTAGGAATGAAAAGGATGAAAACATACAAAGAACCATTGAGAAATTTCACTTAATGATATCATATGCTCGTTAGTTAATATATAAAAGCAACTCTACAAGGCTTACATATCCTTCTGTATTTATAAAATCAAAATTGAAAAAACACCGAAATAATTGAATGTATAGAAATTATAGTGGAGTTATATTTTAATCTCAATGCTTTTCCAATTATGTTATCAAAATTAAGTACCTACTGAAGTTTCAACTGACATGTTTCTAAAATTAGCTATACGATGAAACCGAGACTTTAATGTACAACAAATTTTGATTTATTAGTCCGAACCACACAATGACAGAAATTAATTCAATAGCTGACATTCGTAGAAACAGCAAATTGTTTCGACTGCAATTTTATCAGTTTAATCCACAAATTAAACTCCATAAATCAAGAGAATAGTAATGCCTCTTAATTATATGTTCCACTCGATTTCCAATAATGACAAATATGAGCTTTGTCAAATCACTAATTTGTATACCTACGTATAGTTTATACTACATATTAATTGTGGTTTTCTCAACTGTGTTATGCCATTGGTAAAACAAATATCTCAACGCAATGGAATCAATCAATCGAAACATAAACTTGTTCTATTTCACGTTTTTTTCGATTTGTTGTTCGTTTCCACAAAATTGCCCGAACGTTTGTTTTTACGTCCAGATGTTATTTTTGTAGTAAATTCAAGTGGGAGATGTAAATACAATTTAAATAGAAATATATATATTGGGTTAGAGTAAAGCTCTGCATTCAAGCGATTTGACCGGTATGGTGTAACGTTGTGAATATCAAATTCAAATCATCTTTTATTTTGCCATTATGAAACTATTTTTAGTGCACGTTTACACTGTAGATACTCGTGGTAAATCTATAAACCCTTTTATTTGTATTATGTGTGGGCACGAATGAAATATACTTCAAAGGAAACTATTTCTGATCGTTGTTACAAAGAAAAAATCACAGGTGAGAAAAGAAAATTGTTTTTTTTTTCATAATCTAAGCGGCCTTTTTTCTCATTTACAATCTATACTGCAAAATGAAAGACGTTTGAAAATTGAAATAATATAAGCTTAAAATTTATTTTTTTTCCTGTAAAAATGATGCTATTTTTTCAATAAGAGGAAAGTAACCAGATATGTGATGATATACCTAATTTGGAATATCAGCATTTCTCGTAAACAAAAGCTCTAATCCAAAGCTCCTACTCGCAAATCGTTTATTTTTTTTTCAATCAGTAATCGCATGTTAGTAGTGCAGCAAGTGGAAGTGACACTTATTTTATTATTTACCGTTGTTTTATAACTACTTAGATTTTTATCCACTCTAGAGTTAATGAAAGTCTATAAACCGAGAAATATCGAAAATTAGCTTGATACAAGGATCGACCCCAATACCTACTAGTTTTAGAGCGGCCACCTTGACCACTCGGTCACCAGTAGACTTTTGTTACATTTCGTCCTTCTCAAATTTTTCTTTTTAGATACGTCAGTAGCGTAGCCTGATGAGTGCAGGATGGGGGAGGGGAACATTTTCCGGTAGGCACATAAAAATGGGGCAATACATTGACATTGATAATTCCTATAAAGATTTTGCTTTGACCATAACCTGAAGTAAATTCTTAAATAATTAACCTCTTTACATATTTGACTTTGCCAAATTTTCTGGGTATATAATAAAAATAAAAGGCGGTGAATTTTTGGTGGGCTTCAGGTGACAAAAACGTACGCTACACCATTGATGCACTAAATTAAGTGCATATATTTTTAAAGGTAATTGCAAAAAGTATAACATTGATTCTATACATAGTATCTATATTATATATCATTTTCATTGTAAATTCAAATTTTTGGGTCCTTTTCTGTACCCGGTTAAATAAATTATCAAAGTGCTGAAAGGTAAATGTATGTATGTCGGCAAAGATAGAGAACAAATAAGACAAAGACATCCGAGTAAGTGAAAACCAAATATAATAATAATTGTCTCAAGTTAGAACTATATGATTGTTGTCATTTATTTAAACTATCACTTCTATTTTATTAAGGCATAAATTTTTGTCAGTTGCTGTATCAGTGCTGGCTGTGAATATTTCACGGGTAGCCTCCAATTTGTTAAATTTGAATATGGACAGCTAATGGAATCCAAATAAGGGCTTTTAATTCTACTAGGATTCCCATAACATTGACAGACTAGATAATTTGTTTCCCTAATCATATTTTGTTAGTCTAACCATGTATCTCCAAGAACATAAGGTAAGAGAAGAACAGAAAAATAAATAAATTAATAAAAAAATCAAGGAAAAACAGACCAAAAAGACAACGACAGAAATTCACAAATTTTTATTGGATATAAAGCTACCAACTCAGAAGATGTGAAATGTATTTTTAGTTGGATCTTCTTCTTTTTGATAATTATATAAGATATGATCCAAGGAGATTGGAAAGCATTGGTTTCTTGTTACCTTTTGCATTCTAATACCGTTGAGTTTTCCACATTCGGGACCAATTTCTCATTTTTAGAACAAAAAGTGCCATAATGGAAAGGCACTGGTTCTTATGGTATTCGCTCATTTCAGATCACATTGCCCCCCCCCATCTGTTTAGCCGCCATTATGTATTCTTGTTCCCAACCAACAAAGATTAAATTTGGTTCCATAAACAACAAAGGTTAGTAAAGGTTCCCCAACTTCTGGCCTAAGGGTTTTTGCTTCATTGAGTTGGGGCCAAAAGGCAATACTCATTAATCTCTACTACTTTTGGGGGCACTGATTGACTTCTATTTCTGTCGTATATTGTAGGTATATATCGTATATATTTCCAAATTATACTATAAAGCAGTGTTTCATAACCTGGGGTGCCCACTCCCCTGGAGTTGCAAAAACGTATTTTTGGGGAAGCAAGGAAAGTCTCCCTATGAATATAAAAAATAAAATTTTAACAATAAATTTCAATTAATTTTTCAAAAAATGTATTTTTCTAAACTAAAATAACGACTTAAATTTTTTGATGGAGTGCAGAGACCTATTTTCAGATTAAAAGGGGCGAATCTCACTTAAAAGGTTAAGAAACAATACTCTAAAGAAAACCTAGATAAAATGCCTCATATTTGCTTTTTGGACTTATATTGGTTACGTTGATGCCCAATTCATCATTTGCATTTGAAAGTATCACAAATGATTTAAAATCCTTAAAATTCTCAAGAAAGTAATGATAAATTTTTTGGAGTATTCCATGTGGGAAATGCTTGTTTAGTACCAGAAACCATTTTCTCATTTTTTTTTTTGTTAGAAAGATAAAGTTCTATTATTAATAAATATAATACAGGACTGATATAAAACGCATATATATACGCATATATATACGCATATATATATATATATATATATATATATATATATATATATATATATATATATATATATATATATATATATATATGGTTGTTTATAATTACAATTTATTTGATTTATTCCTACGAACCTGAATAGTTTTCCATATTTGGCTCAACCTCAAATAACAAATTGGTTTTTTGATCTCCAGCTAAAAATTATTTATCCCACTAATTGGTACCTTGAAAATCTAGTCCAAAATATTCTCTTCAAAAACAAGAGGAGAGAAAAAAATTTGTAACCCCAATAAATCGTAAACAGAGAAGAGATATAGTACCTTAAAAATCAGAATGCCTGTAATAGTCAATAATTGTAAAGTAGGATTTAACTGCTGAATCTTGCCTTTTATTCCTTTTCAATTTAAACGAATAAATCCTATTTGTCACGAAGGATAAACTAGTCATTTTCAATACGATTTCCAATATTGTGAAATCGGATTTTTTTTAACCACACCCTATTATATTTACTAATAATACTCTTAGCTGATTTTCAATGATTTGAACGACTTTTTTTTCAAATTAATTTTTCCTACATTACGTTAAAATGCTTTTAATGAAATAATGAAATGGACGAATTGAAAAAAGCTCGAGTGGAATAATCTTCTTTGTCGCATACTTCATTTTATATTTTGTTCGAATTCCTATTTAGATTAAATTCCACAGAGAATAATAATTAAAACTACGCATCTGAATCATTATCATTATTATCTACAGAAGTCGCACATCATATTCCACATAAGGATTCACTGTAGTCTGTCATCTGAATATAAAATAGGTCGAATTACTCGGGAAAAACATTGTAAATGTGTATTATTCGTTTGGCGACCATTAGAGAAATACGGTAACTTTTAAAAAAAAAAATAAACATGGCTTTGCAAACAAACAATAATGAGATTTTTTTGTGAGATTTTTTTTATTAAGTTCTCTTTATTTCTTTCATTTTTTTAATCCGTACACATACATCTGCTTCCTTGACAATATCCAGAGAAAGTTGTGTCATAAGAACTTTGACACCAATCAATACACGCAGAATCATCAACGATTCCATCAAAAGAAGCACAGAAATAATATCCATCTGAAAAGTTAAATCAAATTTAAGAAAATAATATATTTATCTTTCAACAAACCTCTAGCTAGATCTGTAGGAAACGGATAAATGTTCTTGATTAAATTGATAACACATAAAACTAAAAATTTCACTGCTGTCAAATATAAAACCATTTTTTCACGATTAATTTTTAAATACTATTTTAATGAACTGGGATTTTATTTAAAGCTACTTTGCAACCTCGTATTTTTCTTTCATTTAATTTAATTTAAAGCGTTACGTTTTTAACGCTTTGTAATTCCATTTCAGGTTACAGTAGTTGTTGAAACTAAATTTTATTCACAAAGGTTAGCTTTGTTAAATTAAAGCAGACTAGATTCAACTCTATTCATATTTATTCATAGAATGAATATTCATTGTTTCAAAGAACTGTTTGTTATAACTTCCCTAAGAATTTTTAATTGTCCTCATTTTTTATTAATTGGTCATAATTATGAGTTTCTGGAAGATTCACGGAATTATAATTATTGCTACTTTACAATTTCTGCTAAAGCTCCAACTCAAAGCTTTTGAAAACATAGAGATAAACACATTTTTATTTTGAAGTCCGGTACCAAGTAGTTTCTTTACATATTATTGGTAATCTTTTATAATTTGACTAGCTGATCCCCGCGACTTCGTCTGCGTAACGTAGATGTAGATTATATTTTCATTTTAAATTTGCTATTTGTAGTGGCATATGAAAATTTTTTTTTTTTTATTTCTTTTACGAAAAACATAATCATACATAAAAACACAATTTTGTCGACTTTAAAAAGACACATTTAAATTGTTACTTAGAATATAATAGTTGTATATAATGTTCAATTAATTTTCAAAAAATATTTATAAATATCTAAAGAGTATGGTCTATTCCGTATACCTACGGTAGGTATACCTAACGTGAACCAATTAATCCGTAAATCAATCACCATCTATACATAAATAAAAACTATCGTTAAGTTCAATAAAGTTAGTCATAATTATGACTTAAAACAGTCAAAAGTTATCAAAACACTCGCCTAGATTTTTAGAATATTAGTAGAAATCCCATTTCATTGTTTCAACTCTCAACTTTTTTAGATATATATATTAGAGTTTAAATTTTTAAGCAGATCCTACGTTTTTGTTTCCAAGAATAAACCAACTTTGTTTTATTTTAAGCGATAAAACGTTTCGTCTATAACAAACCTATACCTTGGTAATTAAATTTGAAATTTCGATTGTTTATTTCACGTTATGCCGTACAAACTTTGCCACCATTTTTCACTCTTTTAGAGGAGGAATTATCAAAAAACCCTTTCTTATTATATATCTGCATCGTATAAGAAAAACACAAATATGCATTTAAATTAGAAAATACAATGTAAAACGAAAAAAATTATGACCTTTATTTTGATTATCATGACCAAAAAGCAATTCAATTTCGCACATTTGGACGTTGTACATACAAAATTGTTGGAAATAGATAGAAAGCGTGGAAGGATAGAAATTCGAATATTTGATTTATTTTTAAAAACAATAATTGAGTTTCAAATTTTTCTACATACCGAAGAAAAGTTGGTTTGGAAGATTTTATTTTTTGATTGGTTTTGAAATATATGACAAAAAATTGCTCCCTTAATGTTAAATAATTGTTTCTGGTCACAATCATTGGTTCATAAAAATTAGATTTTAAAAAAGGTTGATTGTTGAAAAACAAACAAAAATTAAAAACTGCCTCTTTGGTATTTGGTATGAGTACCTACTACCTAAATTTTCATACTAATTAAGTGAAATGACGTTATTTAAAATGCTGTAGTTAAAATGATATAACAAAAACAGAAACTTATTATTAATTAATTATTTATTTATTAATTACACTTATTAAATTCAAAATTTTGATTGTTGATTAACTCTACATTTTCTCATACAAACTTAGTCACCTCTTTTACTCTCTTAGGGTAAGAATTTTTGGAAAAAAAATCTTATCAGATGTCTATTTCTTAAAAGGAATACATCGAATTTCAAAATTTCATCAGTCAAAGGGGGATCTATAAATATAGAATTTTATGTATGCACGGTTTTAAAAACGTATTTTCTTTAAGTTTTATTACTATTATTATTATTACTACTACTATTACTATTTTTCGTTAATATATCCTTATTGAGCAACTCTAAGGATCTATTTACAACAATTTTGTAAAAAAAAAATAATAAAAGAAGTTTACTGTAAGATTCGAACCCACGTCTTTATAATTAGAGTATCAGAATGTTAGATACATAAGTCATTACGCTATCAAAATCACTATGTGTTGTATATATATAAAGATTTATATTTCAAAGAGGCAATTTTTTAAAATTGAAATTGAATTTACTGTGCTTTTTATCAGGTCAACTAAAAATATTATTACAGATTATTTTCTAACTTTAAATTACCTTTCTAATGATACATAACTCACCTGTCTAGTGTAAAAAATTTTATTTTCATCCCCTGGGAATACCTTTCCTTATTGTTTTTTGGAATGATAAGTAGCCTATAGTTTGTGGAAAATTGTGTTGTATCTTAATACTAAATTTCATTAAATTCGGTTATTTCGTTCTTTAGTTAAATCGGGGCACACAGACAGACAGACAAAAATTTTAAAAATGTTAAATTTGGAATAAGGACCTTTTGAAACAAATATTTACCTAAAATTTGGGTTCAAAATCGAAATGTACAGACAGACGTAAGAATTTTATATATTAGTATAGATTAATATTTACTATTTTTTTGTAAAATTTTCTGCGACGTTTTGCAGTATATTTTTACTTCTACAAGCGATTATAACTTACAATGTAAACTATAAGGTGCAAGAACAAAATTATTGTGGGTATAATATTTCAATGATAAAATTTAATTTCTGTAATTAATTTCTAAACCTCTACATGAATGACAAACTACTGATTTTTTTTTGGTACCACAGAAAACACTAGTTCAACAATTAATTTATATACAATACATTTTCTCAGAGACACATAATATTTATATGTGAGGTAATTATTAACCATCAATCAATCATGAAATGTCTTTAACGACAATTTCGTGACAAGTCATAATAAATTTTAATTCTGTCTCTTAATTTAAAGTTTATATTTCCGAAATGAAAATGGTGCTTATTACTTTAAATTCTATAATAAAAAACATCCTCTAAAAAATGGACTAAATACACTAAAAATGGAAGTCTCTTTTAGGTATATATGATATTCTATTTTTATACTTTTTTCGGTCATAACGCTTTAGTTTATGATAAAAGTTTTGTTCAACCTTATGCTTGCTGGAATATTTTTTGCTCCAAGAAAAGGAAGAGATAAATATTTTCACGTGAACAAATTTGACATATTTCTTACGGTTGATGTAAGCTGTGGAGGTTAAAACAATGATCTAATGTTAGACTATATTGGGTAAGTTATACAGATCTTTCTATACCAACCCAAAAAAAAAAAAATAATCTGAAACCTTTGAAATTATTGCGTATATGTTCAAATGAAACATATACTTTAATCATTGGAAATTGATTATGGAACAACGACCATAGCTTTTTTTCTTAAGCTTTATCAAATTATGTTTAAAACATATCTTGGATTCTATAAAACATTTTTTTATTTAAATCTATAAAAGTATTGAAGAATAGAAATAAATAAAACAATAAAATAATATAAAAAAATATTTCTTCCTTTTCTTCCTTTTTCGACTGCACACCAATCAATGATTCTTAATTTTCCTCTCATTTTAAATTTGTTAAGTTTAAAATTTTATATTTCAATATGATTTCGATTTTATATAACATTTCTTTTGTCTATTTGTATTTGAAAAATTGAATAATATAACTGAATTTTTTAGCATTTACTTTTATATTATAAGAAGCAAAACTTATTAGACGTTGTTCTTCTCACTTATGGAATAATAGTTGTTACTTAATAAATTGCATTTTATTTATTTTTTTTATATTAAAGTTAATTATTATTTAACATAACAGATAAATATAAGCAACATTTATTCTTTTTTGGTTAATTTAAAACATACTATTTGCCACTTTCGAAAATAAACACTTATTACTAGTTACCGCTATTTATTTTAACTTAAAAGTTACTTAGCAATTAATAATCAATCATAATAATTATTTTTAATTATAGAACTAAACAAATAATCTTCTCATTGAAATCAATTCATGGAACCAAAATTATTCTTTTGATTATAAATTTCTTCCCGTAATAATTTATATTATCAGCATTGGTTCTTTTTAAATAATTCGGTAGGAATTAAATAAAATCAGAAGAATTTTTCGTTTTACCAATTGTAACTTATCTTCCAGATATACATTTTTCGTTTAAGATTTGAGAAAAATTCGCTACTTCTTGGAAAATAACGATTTTAACGCAAAAGTAACGATAAAAACATCTCCCTCGACAACCCGCAGTATCTTTCGTACCTGTTAGGGTGATCACAGACTTGAAAACCTGGAGTTATCCAATCTTGAAATATCAGGGAATAAAAAAAAATTGAAAATTTTAAAAATTTAAAGAACTTTAATCAGGAATTTCTTAGTATACAAAACTTTTACCAATTTCAAACCAATGATTCGATATTTCATATTTTTAAATCAGTGTAAGCTTATTTAATAGAAAATAAATTTATGAAGTTTAATTAAGATTGGTCGAATACTGCTGATAAGGCAGTATTATTACAAGTACATAAATTTCTTAGTCAGTGGAACTTTTGTGGAATTTATTCCACTAAATTTGACTAAAACTTCTCCTTGAGGACATATACAATAATTTCTCTAAAATAGACTGAAACAATTTTTTTTCTTAATTTTATAGATGGTTCGTTATTAAATCTGACTCTTAAGCTTCAATCGAATATACTCTTTTCATTAATCATTTACTAAGGATCACTATGCGAAATTGAGAAACCACACCAATCCCATAATTCATTCCCTATTGAATAAAAAGGACCCAAAAAGAGGTCACCGGGTGAACATGGATATTTCACGATGGTTCAACCAGGAAGGGCTTTGCTGGAAAATATTTTATCAAACCATTCTTACCGAAAGAAAATTAGCTTATAGTTACAAAAAGTAACGGATTGCCAATATAATTTAACAAAAAATTATAAAAATAATTTTGAATAAATACCAGATAATAGATGGATCAAGGAATAAAAATGCCAACAGCAATATTAGGTCACAACGTTTGACTATATTTATTGTAAATAGCTTCTTTAGACTATATGTATATCAATACAATGCTTAGAAGTTATTAAGCTGAATAAAATATCAAGAATTACAAAAATTGGAGGTATCACTGTTGATAATATACCAATTTCTTGATATTTTAATTTGTTAAATATTTCGTTAAGATTCTGTAGTTGACGTTAGAGCCTGAAGAAGCAATTATATTGAAATATAGCAAAACGTTGCAATCTAATATTCTTCTTAAACTATTATTTACCGTCACCTTGTAACTATTAAGGTCTTTAGTGACTTTAGAGTAAATAAAAATCCGTATGCGAAAAATATCGAATTTGCCCCAATCGAGGATTGAACTCAACACTTTGACCACTCGGTCACCAGTAGGCAATCTTATTTTGCTTTTGACGTTTTTATTTCTTGGGCTTTTAATTCTCAAATATTTAAAAAAGGATTTTACAATTTCTAATAAAAGTAATCAGAATAAATTAATCGGTGAAATGTTGGTAATTAAAAAAAGGTCACGTTTTAACCATCAATATCGTTGAACTTAAGAGTATTTAGTAAAAATAAAGTTTAATTTTCAAATAATGGGAGAATATACAAAAATGTTCTAGTTTTGATCAAATGAACATTAATTTTTTTAAACACAAACTTTAATGATACGTTCTTTAGACATTGTTAGAAAAATTGTTATTTTTTCTTAAATTCCAACCGCTTAAATACTTAATACTAACCCACCAAATTGTTTCACATTAGCTGATTCAAAAATAGGACCAAAAACTTTATTGAATTAACATACTAAAAGAGTTTGTATAAGTTTAAAAATTGATACAGAAGTTTACTTTTAGAATTATAAATATCTCACATGTTTTTTTGATTAGGAGTCGATATTTTTACATCTAGATAGTGTCACTTATTACCTTAAAGTAGTGATACGTATCGAATAATTATATAAGTGTAACTTAAAGTTAACTATTTTTCATCCATTAAAATATCAATCCTTAAAAGAATTTTTCAAAAATATAAGGATGTCGATAAATAATTAGTCGATATTGATGAGTTCGTAATATTATTTAAAAAAATATATATTTAAGGGCGTAATCTTAACTTAAATACTTAATACAAAAATTACGTTCTGTCGCCCCAAGATTGTTTGTGGATGTTATTTACCGTTGCTTTATAACTACAAAAATATTAAGCGAATAAAGGGTTAATAATAATCCATAGTAGAGAATTTAAAAGATCCCCGGAACGAGGATCGAACTCAACACCTAACAATTGTGGAGTGGTCTCCTAGACCACTCGGCCACCAGTATGCTACATTAACAATTAAAATCATTTATTTTCCCTCCGTGATTTGACTATACTGCACATACTAAATACTTCATTTCATACATCATAATATGAGTTTATTATGATGCTCTTTGAGCTTTGTTTAGCAATTTTTTTTATTAAAGAACGATAATTTACTTGCTATTAAACATTCATGTAACATAAATATTGCATAAGAAACAAAGTTCTGTAATGTTTTTTCTCCATAGTTATGTAGCTGATTTGTATACTCATTATGCAAATTGTGCATAATTGAAAGTAACATGTTGAAATATAAGCTGAGTTTATACGAGCTTTAATAGATTTGTGCATTCATTGTAATTTCAACTAACGAAACAATTTAAAGTGCATATGCAACGCTACATAATAGTCGGTGATTACCATTTTCTAATTAACATTTGCGACAATTTCATTTAAAATTCGAACTTCTTATACAATATGCAAAGAAGCACAATTAATTTTTAACTTTATTGGACGATAGGTTATTTTAAATATCTTTGTATAGAAGTTTAATTGTAATTTCAAAACTATGTAATTATTGATTTTGTGTCAATGTTACATCTTTGCTAGAAAATGACTATTTAAATATCAAGCGATACTTGTGCTGGAAGTATGGAATTTCAACTGCTTGAAGAGAAATATATTCTGCATTTTATTGATGTTTGCTGTCGTAAAATTAAGCGCTAACATGAATATCAATTTTATGTAGTCACATAAAAATTATATGAGTTTCTCTTTTGGTAAAAGAAAATCAATATAAACATAAAAAAATGGTTTCATATCAAAATTTAATTGAAAAAGTTAGGTATACGGTAAAATATTTAGTTTTTTTTCCCTAATAAAACTCATGTACGATTTTGGTGCATGAAAGCAATGTGTTCTATTGGTTTGGATATAGTTTCAATTACAATATTTCGAGAAGCAATTGTATGATATCAATCAATCTTTTCCATTGAAAAAGATATATAAATCGATGAAAGGAAGTCGCTTCTTACCAAAGAAATACGGTCCATTAAATGTTCATTTCCTTCGTGCCTTAAGCACGCCATATTCACGAAAAATGACAGATTTTCATTGTATACCAGTATAAATCTTTTGATTAATAAAAAAAGTTTTTGTTTAAACTTTTTGCTAAAGAATATATGGAAAGAAAATCTACAATAAGAAAAAAATAAACCTAAATGAGTTTAATAATACTCGTTAATGGTGTGGAACTTCGTAACTTCGGTACCGAGAAAAATCATTTTAAAATATTAAATTCTGGCATTGATTGAGTGATTAGGTATATGTTTTCCGTTTCAATAATTTTCTTCATCAGTTTGTATATTATTTATTTAACAGCAGTTTAAAATATTTTAAAACTGGAATTGAAAGAAATAATGATTTTATCTAATATCTTTATTATTTGTCTTTGTTTTGTAAGCGTACATTTGAAAGCTTAGATTTGATAATTGAAGCGCCATCTATAGACGGCATCAAAAAATATATTTTAGTTCATTGAAAAGTGCGTACATGTCTTTATTTCCGGTATTACTCTTTTTTGGTCAGTTTGAAAAAAATCAGTCATATGTTATCTTTATTACCAAAAATCGAGATGTTATATATCCCAAAGATCGCGATAAAAGATATAAGAACTTTCTGTAACTTTATTTATTAAATTTGATTAATATATATAAGATATTTCTATATCATATTTATAATTAAGTTTTCAATTAGCCTACATAAGAGTACATCTTTCGTAATACAAACTGTAAATTTAATTATGTTTTGGTTTAATAAAAGCAAATTTATTATAAAATTGATGGAATATAAATTTCGCGTTGAAGAGACATTAAAATTTCAAACCAAATTTATTTTCTATGTTAGCACATAATTTGAATCAACTCCCTGAAGCCCTTATCATATCAAGGGAATGTAATATTCTATATGAATTATTTTAAAACCACATAAATCAATACCAATATACTTTCAACATTAATTTGCATAGGAAATTTAGAAACATTTTTTTTCCACATAAAAAAACCGAGGAAATGTTGACGAAATTTTAATCTATTCAGGTCATATTCAGTATGCATTAAAAATGTGTGCATTAAATGTGGAAAACGTTGAAATATTTCTCTATTTTATTAAAATTCCTCTATGAACTTAATTTGGGAAACATAGCAGTATAATTCATCGTCTAGTTTAATAGAAGTGGAATACGTATAATGTACAAGTTGGCAACACGTATGATAAAATTAGAGCACATAAAATCCATGCAATCCTTTCGGTTGGCTTATGCTTTAATGATGAAATATGTTATGTAAGGTATTATGATTTACATGTACTTGTATTAAGATTGAAATTGAAATTTCAAAATCAAACTTTATGAAAACGATAAATCTTTTAATTTGATTAGATAAAAATATAAGAGAATTATTTTACCTTAAAAATATGATAATGCACTTAAAAGTTTCATGGTTGAGGGTTTATTGAATTTTTATACTTTTATTTTAATGCTTTTATTTTTAATTAATTTATTTCGAAACCAAACATTTCTTTTTTTTTTGTATATTTTTAAGCTTAAGCCTTTTAAACACCTAAAAACCACTCAAAGCTCATTTTTAGGATTTATAAGGTATAATGTTATTAAGCTTTCTTAACTTCTCTCAATCAGTAGAAAGCTTTAACTATTGTTTTGTAAAAAACCTTTTCAAATTTTAAAATTTCATCGAAAAATAAAACGCACCTTATATAATTAAAAATATAAGCAGAAATTTAGCTAATTTTTCAAGAAATATAAAAATTGTAATTCCAAATTGTTCAGTTTATTCTCCTTAAAATTGCAGCCGAAAATTTTAACTATATTTTTGCCCCATGGTAATTCAAATAAAGGAATAATATACGTAACATCTGCTCACATATTGTAGCGGTTGAAAGTAGTCATATCCCGAATATGCAATATTGCATACATTTATATGCACATATTTTCTAATTGGTAATTTTGAAACAAAGTGGATAGTAAGTAAATATCTGGTTTGTTTTTTGTTATTTTAGAATAAAGGTTTTTAAAATAAAACACCTTTTTTTCTTTATAATATTGTTAAATTAATGCTGATTTTTCATGAAAAAAATAACCCAACAATAAATTTTTATAGTACCAAAACTAATTATACTATAAAGCTTATATTTATTTTAAGACTGTTCTTAAGACTTGAAGAATAATCAAATGCTATTGATTTAAGTATGAAAGCCAATAATCCAAAAAATTAGCAACTAAACAACAAACGTTTTAACAATATTTTTCTGTGAAAATTTATTCATGTCTACACTTTTCAATTGAGTTTCAGGTATAAAATATTAATAGAACGAAAGGTAGAAGATTGAAAAAGAATTTCACATAAATCCCATTCAAAAAAACTTGTTTTTCAATTACAAGCGTTTCGTATATTTCACCTGTTGTGAAACCACTGACCTATATATAGTATAATAATAAATATATTGCAAAGAATGATGACGGGTTTTTTTATATTTTTTCTCTGCTGCAAATATAGTCAAAACGTGTCAATTTTTCGGATGTTTTGTATTGTATCCTAAAATGTCTTATTAACTTATAAATAAAACATCAATCTTTTTACCATCTTATAAAGTTATTATCTTTTTTAAACTTACATCCATGCACCAAATTGTTTCACATTGGCTAATTCAAAAATAGTACCAAAAACTTTATTGAATTAACATAATTTAAAAGAGTTTGTATAAATATACAAAATTGATACAGAAGTTCACTTTTATAATTATAAATATCTCACAAGTTTTTTTGATTAGGAGTCGATATTTTTACATCTAGATAGTGTCACTTATTATCTTAAAGTAGTGATACGTATCGAATAATTATATAGGTGAAACTTATAGTTAACTATTTTTCATTCATTAAAGAACTGCCTTTAAAATTTAGTCTATCTTTCCATAAGAAAAAATATCAATCCTAAAAATATTTTTTTAAAAATATAAGGATGACGATAAATTATAAATCGATATTGATGAGTGCATAATATTATTCTAAAAAAATATTTATATATTTAAGGGCGTAATCGTTATTTTTTTTAAGTATAATTCAATATTTGAAATAAATAATTAAAGTGTACTTTATATAAACGGACTTTATATGATAACATTCAATGTTTTGAAATAAAGTGAAGTCAAACTGTTCACTACCACGTCCTCTGGCTTAAAAAGCTCATCTCTATAAAGCTTTAGCGTTGACGCAAACCATCCGTAACCCAGTCATTTAATAACAGATGCCATATGATACAGTTAATACTACAAAAATACAAGCGGTAATATACCCTATATACTAATTTATCATTTTAAAAGCTTTTAATTTGAAATAATATTTAAAAATTTATTAACGAAGAAAAGCTTCAGCAATTACAAGTTATTACACACACATTGGCTGAATTGATGATTTAGTTGAAAATAAATATTTGCTTAAATTTGAACGAAGTAATTTACATCTTGAACTGCTATTTTAGAAGGAAAGGGATAAAATATTCATTTATAAATCATCTTAAATCTCATATCACACTAAGAGGTGGTTTAAGGAAAGGATATGTTTCTACTAAGATTTATTTTTTAGTTTATGAATAGAATTAAAGTTTTTGTTTTGAATTAGACATGGAAGCCAAATTATTTTCAGTAATTATGCACTTGTAATATTTTGTCTGTCAAAACTGTCAATCATCCATGAACCAGAAGTTTTAGTACAAGGTTCTACTTAATTATCCAAATTCTTAAGATAATTAACTATTACTTTAAAATACAGTTGGTTTTTCCAAATATTAAATTTCATCATAAAATATTTTAAATATTTTTCATGCCGTAATTGAATACTTTCAACAGCATTTTTAAAAATTTAGAATTTTTAAAGAGCTTTAACTAATTGAAATAAAAGTAATGATAAGTCATATCAAAGAGAAGATTTTATTTTATATTTTTTTTTTTTTGTATTATAATTTTTAATTTTTTGTGATTCATGCAACAAATATGTGATACCTCTTTAAAAACAAATACAGTAGAGGGATAAGTTTAACTTATTTTACATGTAGTAGTGCTTTACATACTTATTTGCTTCGGTTATATTGGAGAGTATCGTCAATTCGTTTTACACAGACAAATTTATGAGTTTACAAACCAGCCAACAATACTGCCCACAGTTTCATTGTTGTCCAAAAGTGTTGGAATAAGTCCATTCTAGATTTTCCACTCAACTAATTTCTATACTCATAAGTGCAGGATAAGTTTGCTTAAGTCGTAACCCGTAAAGGAATATAAATGGAACAATACATGCAATTGAAAATAAATAAAATCTACTACAATTACTTACTCTTTATTTAATTGATTTTTAATTAACAATCATAGAAATTATAACTAAGTTAATCAAAACATGAATTTTGACGTTTTTTTTTTAAATATACCATCGATACGATTAAGACACATATTGGCCTAACTCGTACTGCCTACAGCCTAAGTCTTACATAAAAATATTTTTTTAAAAAAAATTATAAACTTTATAGAGGAATCTTTAATAATCAGATATAACAAGAACAACTTAAACGTACGACCTTTTGCATATGCCTAAACGATTACCAAATAAGTGTTTTAAACAGGTTAAAATGATAAAAAGGGTAAGAACCATGTTCCTGCCAAAATAAGCTTATAAATGATTAAATAAATATATGAAAATTGTATAAAAATTATTTTTATATCTTTTTTAAATAGAAATATAAATAAAAGAATACCAGTTGGATATTTAAGAATGGATTTTAATAGGAATGAAATTGAAATGATCACTCGAATTTTGAAACTATTTAAACGGTAATTTTAGCATTTAAGTACTAAATGTTTTATTTTTCCATTTGGGAAGAAATTATTCATCACTAACTTTACAAATTGAGACAAAATATTAAAACTCTATAAAATATATTATATTTAAATGGTTATATTTTTGACCAAATTCAATTGAGTAAAACTTATCAAAAACAAATACAATCTTTGAGGCAATATTGCCGTACTATCCTCTAGGTACGTATATTAATTGTCAAGCGAGCTTTTTCAGTTGTATTAATTATAGTAAAAAAAATATTGTTTTTTTCTGCATTTGTATCATAAACTTAACCAAAAATAAGGTGTTAGTAAATGTTCTCCTTATTTAAATTGCTTAATTAAAACCAACATAAGAAGATCATTTTATTCAAAAGTTTGATTATAATAGCATGGGAGGATTATAATATAATATTAATATGGATTATAATAGCAATGGGATTAGAATAGGATTGTTATCACTTAAATATATATTGTACTAAAGAATTATTAGAGAAGAATTATTAAAAGATTATTTTTGTCTTCAAAATGGTAAGTGGTCTAATCTACCATTAGCTATTTTGGTGAGCTACATCCTAATATCCCAATGTAAAAACCGTAAAAACTCAAACTCTAATAATCTAAATTATGCATTATTACCTTTTAAGGAAAAGAAACTTATTTTCCAAGTTAAAATTTTTAATTGAATATCAGATTATTAATAAAACAAGGTTTTGAGCGAACTTACACCAAGATATTAAAGGCTGTATGAATAAATCAATAAAAAAAAAATAAAAAAAATCAAGAATACTTAAAATTTAAGACTTAGGCTACAAACATTGTTTAGTTACTGTAACTTATGGTAATTAATTTTTGATTAATAGTGACTAATATTTAACCCCGAAGTTGCTTAATTTCAATGAAAAAATTTGAAACACGTTCATATTTTTTTTTCAAAAACACATCTCATAGGAGAAAACATTTTAATAATTTCTTTTTGGAAAAATTAGTATCAAAAGTTTCAAAGGAACATACTGGAATTTTTAATTAAAATTGATACTAGTGGAACTATTAAATTTTGAATATGCAATATCGGCGCAATTATGCGGTTGCTTCGTCTAATTTATTGTGTAAAAGAGGTTAATGGTCAGTATCGAGCAACATTAAAGCTGAAGTAATCATAAAATAGTGATTATTTAAATGGGTCATTAAAACGCCATCGGTAAACTGTTTTTATGGAGCTTTCAACTTGGAAGCAATATTCTCTTATATAGCGCTACGACTAGTATATCTAACAAAAAAATATTGATTTAATTAATGTTTTGACTTGAATGCATTAGTAGTGGAGCTTTACTACCATTTGTAATTAATGCAACGCTATAAAAATAAATTCCCATTTCCAACTTTTGCATGCACCAAGACATTCGCTTTGTTTTCTTAAAACTTTAAAGAAGATTATTTGAATTCAAAAAATAAAAATAGCATTCAAAGCACTAACGTGAAGTGTACACAGAAATGTCGTTTGAATTTTTCCATCAAAACACGTAGAAACTTTTCAAATCTGCTTGAGACTCTTAAGGAAGCAATTCAAATTTTAAGAAATGTTATTCCCAACATTGTTCTTAAGTGGTTTTGGTTCAATTTAGTTTGTTTTACTTCTTGTTTTTGTTTGTTTGTTTGAAATCTCGTTGAAAAACCATGTGGGAAATATAAATCTAACAAGTTTGTTTCTTTTTTTTTCAGGTGAGTACAATCAAAACTATCAAATCCGTTAAATAATGGGGTAAGGTAAGATTAACGTTTTTCACGCCCCAAAAATAAAGATTTTCCGTTACATCTTCATGTAGCAGAACAAATAAAAGTATATATATCCGACTTGAACAAATATTTCTTTGTTTAAAGAAGACTGCAAGGATGCAATATTTGTTTTTGTTATCATTTCAACATTGAAGTAGATACATTTATTTTCAACTCAATCCAAAACTAGTTTGTTTGAGGTTTAGATAATAATTGTTTTAATCAATTAATTTGGTAGTTCGTTCTTATCATAATTTAAAATAAAGTACAGAAGTGTGAAAATTATTAGGCTCAAGACAACTCAAGAAAAAAAAACACATTTTTGTCTTTAAATGTCACAAGTTTAAAAATTACAATAATTTCACTCATCTAATATGTGGTACCCTTTATTGTTTATAATTTATTTTTCTCATCCTGACATGCTCTATACTATTTTTTTCATTTATATTTTATTATGATGCCAAATCTTAATGAGTTCGGTAATCAGATCCACCCGTTTTGTTATAGTTTTTTTAATTTTTTCTTCACAATGGCCCAAAAATTTTCTATGGGATTAGCATCAGGACTATTTCCTGGCCAAGAGAGCACATTAATGTTAGAATTTTTGAGGAAATCCATAACATTTTTGGCTTGTGGCAAGAAGCTTCACCCTGAATAAAGATAAAATTTTCTTCCGGAAACCACTCTTTAGTTTGGGGCAGTAACCTCGTTTTCAAGACTTGTATATATTGGTCTTGCCTCATAGCACGTTCTACAATGTATATCCTACCGGTACCCTTTGCTGACATGCAGCTCCAAGCCATAACTGATGTTGGATGTTTTATAGTCTGGGCGATACATCGCTGGAAGAAAGTAAAAATCTTCTTTTGAGTCTAATATAGATCATAGCACGATGCTCATAAGATTCAAAATTATAACTTCTCAAAAGTACCAAAGCTTAAGGGAATCATAGAAATAAAATTTATAAAACCATACTGTATTTTACACGATGTCATCCCAAATATTCTGGTTATCATCTTCAATCTTCCCTTCTATAGTCATTTATCCCTGGCTATGTTTTTTTATCTATAGGGTACAGTTTTCTTCTTGGTTAGTCTATTTTTTGCGTATTTTCAATCTTCCCATTTCATGGAAACCATAATTTCTTTTCTACTTCTGTGGCTTTTCCCAATAGCTCTACGTTTATGACTCAATCCGTTCATTTATAGTGTCTTCCATTCTTGAACCAAAATATTTTTAGTATGCCGATGATATCCTAAAAAAAGCAGAAAGTCAATAAGAGTTGAAATAATGAGTCGATTTACCAACTTCAACGAGAAGAATGGTCTGAAGATTCTTCCACTTCTTTTGATGTCCCTCCAACGTAGGAATGCCTTCTGTTTGTTTTCTGCGTGGTTCCTCCACTGATTTTTAATCATTAACTATGATTTGCTGTTGGTGCGAATGACTTTTTCTTGTTGTCTGTATGGTTCTTTCTCTGATATTCGATCATTCGCTTTGAATTGTTTCTGGCGGGAACGCCCTATCAACGTCTCGTTCAAGGTTATTACATTGATATTCGATCATTCAGCAGTGATTGATTGCTGATGGGAACGCCCTCTCATTGTTTTCTGCTAGACTCTTCCATTGATTTTCGATCACTATGCTGTGATTGGTTGTTAATGGGAACGCCATCTCTGGGTGTTTTATTTGTTTTTTCCACTGATTATTGATCATCTAGCTGGGCTTGGTTGTTGGCGGGAACGCCTTCTCAACGTTTTGTCCAAGGTTCTTCCATTGATATTGGATCATCCGGCTGTGATTGGTTATTAGTGGAAACGCTATATCTGTGTGTTCTGCTTGTTTCTTCCCTTGATTTTTGATCAATTAATTGTGCTTGGTTATTGGCCAAAACGCCCTCTCAACGTCTTGTTCAAGGTTCTTCCATTGATATTCGATCATTCATCTATGATTGATTGGTGATGGGAACGCCTTCTCTTTGTTTTCTGCGTAGTACTTCCACTGATTTTTGATTGTCTAGCTGTCATTGGTTGTTGGTGAGAACGCGGAAGTATTATTTACCGCAATGTTATTTTTGTGATATTGTTATTTTTATTTGTATTAATAAAAATTACATTGTTTTAAATTATATTTATTACGCTTTTGTTATTATTAATGATCATTTGAAGAAGCAGTTATAATCTGAGAAATCATGAGAAAAATTAAAGAAACAGCGTTTATTATTTTTATTTTAAAAGTTTCACGATTCCTCGAATCCCATAAATAATTGAATTCCAAAAATTTTATTTTCTATTTTTTTTTTAGTTTTTAATTATAATAGTTTGATTCAAATGAATAATTGTTAAAATGATTTTACGCATTTAAACAATAGATTAATGCATTGTTTTTGATATCAATAAAGAGAACAATCAATAAATAACCCATAAGCATTTCTTTCCTATAGTAAGGAAAAAACTAAATGCATTTTTCTCTCCTGTGGGCAAAATGATAAATCGTTTTGTGTCATGTTAATAGTCATGCAATACGTATGATGGATATTTTAGGGTGGTTGAAGAAATTGTGCTGTCTTTATCTCCATTTTTCAAACAGTATTGCTTATTTTTAAGGTTCTTTGATGTATGACTAAATAGCTTTTAAAGTTGATACGCTTTTTGAACGAAAGTTTATTTTCGAAAATCTTTCTGCTGACATTTGAAAGTTAACTGATTTCAAATATGAAATTTTAAATCACAAAGAGACCTACATACGTACTACATTCATGGACTTATTGCTCTTTCAGAAGAAGCGGAAAAGAAATCGTAGCAAAACTCACATGACGAAGCGGAAATTTAATTTTTGTGATACAAAATATTTTTTGAAATTGACAAACGCTTAACCGATATATTCATGTTTGTAATAAACTTTTGATTTACTTTTAAAATATTCCATAAATTTTAGAATTGATATCGTTGTCGGGTATTTCAATATTTGAAATTGAAATATTTGAGTCTGGATTTTTATGAAACTTAGACCATTTAACCATATAATCAGATGGATGAATTGAAAATTGGCAGATTTTTTTTAATTATCAAAAAATGTTTTTGGTGGCTGTAGACAAAAAGTACATCAATTTTGTAATTAAAAATCTGATCAAAAAGACCAACATTGATTTTTCCGCATACACAAATTTAAAATTTACACTTCGCTAACCATATTCGATTCAGCCATGCATTAAAATTTCCACACATTCCGAATTCTACGTATTTGAAAACTTTATTGAAAATATAGTTGGGTCTACCACAAGAAAAATAAATAACAGATAACCTTAGTAAACACAAATCGAAATAGGTGAAGCAAAAGAGAGGATAACCTGCGAGAGAGAGAGAGAAAGAGTACTAGTAAAATATGGAAAAGTATTAAAAAAAATTCAATCTCATCATAACTGGAGCCTCAATTTTCCTCTATAAAAAATCCCAACATCTTCTGAATAGTTCATTGCTTCCAAATGCATACGTATAGTCATGTAGGATTTAGATATACAAGTACATCTATACTATAAAAAGTACATAAACATACCGTCATACTCTCTTTTATATCTTATATAAAGATATTATTTTTCCTCTCCACTGTAAGAGCACCTGCTTTCTCATCTTTCACGGAAAGAAGATTGCTCAATAAATCAAGGAAAAAGGTTTTAAATTTAATAACCAAAAGCAACAAAAAAATAGACAGTAAAGATTAAAATTTGTTCTTTTTGTAGTTACATATTGCATAATTTTGATAAAAAATATAGAATAGAAGATATATAACAAAAAAAAGTGTCTTTTTGGACTTTAAACCAATAAATTATATAAGGTAGAGTCGCCAAATAACGTCCCCTTTTTGAAAAATAAAAATTTTGAAAAAAATGTTGCGATTAAAGTAATCAATATAACGTCAAAGTTTAGTTATAACATTTCTTTATTATTTTAAATAAAAAAAAAATCTGTTAAATTCTTTATTATTTATACAAAAATATTCTTTACAAAAAAGTAGACATTCTGAAAATAATTTTTTGGGCACCTAATTACGTCCCGGGGACGATATTGAGATCACAATAATCAAGACTTACATAAACATAAACTATATTTTTAACAATTTATAATTATTAGTATAATCATAATAATAACAATATCTAATCAGACTTATTAATCATTGATGTACCTATAGTTTAAACTTTAAGTAATTTTAATTCTCTTTGCAAATTGAACAGATAAAATTAGACCCTGGATTTTCAACACAGTCCTCATGCATCCATTGTAAACATTTTGTGCACCCTATCCACTTTTCTCCCATTTTATCATGATGCTGATCCCTGTTTCGTCCACACTAAATATTTTATTGAAAAAATGATTGTTGAAAAAATACAACTGCCGAATAACGAAGTAGTCTCAATATCATCTCGGGGGCGATATTAGGTCTATGTAAGGGACGATATTAGGAATTTGCCAGTTGTGTTGAAAATTTGTATTCAACCAAAAACGCATGTCATAACCTAAATGAAAATATAATCGATTTAATTTTAAGCGATATCATCAAATTTTGGCAAAATTTCGTTTAAATAAGTCAAGAACATCACCATTTAAGCCTTATCGATAGTATTTCAATCAAAAACTTACCTTGACAAGTTTTTTTATTTTTTTTTAAATATCTTGACACAAACCCAACATTTCACCGCTAAAAATTTGAAATGATTGTCTGACTTAACTGACTTTAAATTCAAATTATAAAAACTAGGTGGTGTTATTTAGAAAAAAAGATACCCAAGGGGGCGAAATTAAGCTTGGGGACGAAATTTGGTGACTATACCTTATGTGTATCCAACCTTTTAATACCCTTAAGAACTGAATTTCAAAGCTGAAATTTAGTTCCTGGACCACCTAAATTTATTTATAAAAATAGGCTTAAAATTTATTTTAAAAAGTAGTATAATAATTCAAAAACTAATGTTTATTATAATAATGTTTATTTGATATTTGTTTTAACAAATATAAACACATTTTGTCCATTTAAACTAATATTTGGTTAAAACACTTCTATATTTAATAACGGATTAGCTGGCATGCTATTGATACAACGGCTAATTATTTTTTTAATTTTAGCATTGTTTTACCGTGTACTGGTAATTTGAGATTTTAGAATATCAAGTGACGTATTAATGGAAATGTAAACATGGGTTTTAAGGATACTCCAAAAATTTTCGGGGCTTAAGCTTGGATCAGGCACATTGGATTTTGAGAACTTAGAAGAATTTTTTAGAAATGTTTTCGAAATTATTCCTCAAGTCTTGTTTACTCGAAGGTAATTTACATAAGTTTTTACATTTAATATCAATGATTATTTTCAAATATTTGAATTGTAATAGGTTTAAATCGTTCCCTTTTATTGATATTACGGTTGGTATTCAAGTCTTTTTTAGCAGGCAACGTTGCATTTTCGACTTTGTTTTTAATTCAATTCGCAAATAAATTGGTCCATAATAAAATAATAAAAATTTAGCCACAAAAGAGAATAATATACCATATTAGAATTAAATTATTAAAAATTCGCGAATTAAATTCGAAACAAAGTAGAAATAACAACGTTGCCAGGTTTGAGTGTATTAAAATGGACTTGAGGACATAAGCCTATATTTTAAATATTTTTGAAAATAAACATAGCTTTTTTACTATTGAAAACTGTGAAAATTTGTGTAAAAATTACATTCAAGTAAGTGATCCTTTCAGAAATAATTTCCAAACTATTTCTAACAGTTCTCTTTAGTTCTCAAAATCCAACGTGCCTGATCCAAGCTTATACCAGATTTTCAATAAAATTTCGATCAGGGGAATAACCCAGCCAAGGAAAAATCGGGATTCCGGGTAGAATCAATTTTTTTTTCGCACTGGGCACGATGAGAGGGTGCACCATCATGCATAGATATTTATACATTTTAACAGTTATTTTATTTATTTTGACGGGTTCGTTAAGATTTGTTTCAGGATATAAAAAAATAACTCTATTTATTTTAATACACTTACGTTTACTATTACACCTTATTTTTTGTGTTTACAATTATTTATTAGTCGTCACGATTTATTTCAATTCGCAATAATATATTTGAAGTTCTCCTGCGTCGTAAATTATTGAAAAATGGCATTTAAATATCGTCCAATACTTTTAAATATTGATTCCTGTTCATTGTATTCTCTACGTATTACAGCAGTCCAGAACCTTCTACTGAGATACAGGACATATCATTGTGAATACTGGATGTCTTATAGTTGTTGATACACAATATTCCTGATATTGTTCCCCAGATTTTCCTCGAACAAATTAAGAGCTTTCAGTTGTAGCTTCTAAACAGAACTAATTGCAGAAAAGTACCTACAAAAATAGCGACTAAATAACATTTTTAAACGTACGTTACTTGCAAAAAAATATATATAAGACGGATGTTTACAATTATTTTAACTTTTCTTAAATCTTTTACGGTAAAATATTGATACAATTTGGTAAATTGAAGCCTGATTTTCTTCATTTTTACGGTGAGCTTTAGCTTTTTAGCTGGGCGCCTATATTTCAGGCCAGCTTTATATTAGGTTGGCGGGAAAGTTCTGTCGTATTTTTGGTTTAGCGTTACCCTGATGGAAGACAAATCCTTTTCTATTAGCCAAAATCGGTCGTTTTTCTTTGATAGCTGCATTCAATTTATCAAGCTGGTTACAGTAGACACTCGCAATGATGGTCTGCCCCTGTTTGAGTAGCTCGTAGTAAATCGGACCTCTTCTATCCCACCATAAAAAAGCATAACTTTTCTTTGACGAAGATCTGGTTTTGGAGTCGTTTTGGTGGATGTTCCAGGTTTGCAATAAACTTTTTTTCTCTTAACATTCTCGAAGAGTATCCACTTTTCATCTCCTGTAATGGTTTTGTCTAAAAACGGTTCCACACTATTTCTAATAAGAAGAGACGAACAGATTCTCATACGATCTGATAGGTTTTTTTCGGTCAAATCATGTGGAATCCAAATACTCTGCTTCAAGATAAGTTGTTTTATGTGATCTTCAACAGTAGAATGATGCAAAAATAAACGACTCCAAAACCAGATCTTCGTCAAAGAAAAGTCATGCTTTGTTTATGGTGGGATGGAAGAGGTCCGATTTACTACGAGCTACTCAAACAGGGGCAGACCATCAATGCGAGTGTCTACTGAAATCAGCTTGATAAATTGAATGCGGCTATCAAAGAAAAACGACTGATTTTGGCCAATAGAAAAGGAATTGTCTTCCATCAGGATAACGCTAAACAATAAGACCATATATGACTCATTTTACCTGCTCGTTTTTCTCTTACAGTCAAAAACACTTCAAACGCAGTAAATACGACAGAACTTTCCCGCCAATATAATACAATAGCTTTTGTAACGTCCTTCTTCAAATTGTTATTCCAGAATTAAGTGGATCGAAATGCAAAGTTTCAAATGGCGAATAATAATTTACAATTACTTTCCTTAAGATTTTACGATCTGTTCAAGGATTTATTTTTCTGATTCCTTCATAATTACGTCCACTATTGGAATCATTCGATTTAATGATAACTTTTTATGAATTCTCAATACCATTTGATGAGAAATTTTCTCTTTCATTGCAATTTCCCGAAAGAAAAATTTGTTGGTCGTTATTAACCCTAATTCGTCTGATCGTTTATTTTCACCAATGTCTATAGTTTTTTCCAAATTTTGATACGTACTTACATATAAGGAAACATTTCAGTTGAAACGATTAATTTTTTTTTTATATATGAACAAAATTTCTATTGATACAAATTTCCGAGATTACTTTTAATTAAGTTGCGACATAACCAGTGGAAAAGTTGGCGAAAAAATGGCAATTTTAGTCTTTTTTTGAAACCTTATACACACCTTCAAAGGTATAGCAAAATGATGTATATCATAGGGCTTAGTTATAAACGATTCTCAGAAAATGGGTAGGGTTGAAAGTTAATTAAGATTTACCTTAATTGTTTCAATAACCTTTATGCTAATTGAATTAGAGAATCAACAATTATTAATACCTTTGATGCTTTATAAAACAGGCCGATGTTACAAGGAATTGAGAAAAATGTTAGTAGTCCTTCAATGGCAAGGAACTATATATTTTGGTTCATTAGTTTGCCCATTTGCTAATCTTGTCTTAGTTTTTGTTTGAGACCGAAGCATAACAATCAAATCTGTGATTAAAAAATTACAAAATACTACAAAATAGTATTTTGGTTACTAAACCACAGCATTTTTATTGTGAAAATTAAAGAAATGTTTTGGTTTGACCGTTAAGACACAATATTTGAACAAAGTTATTTCGATTTTTGTTTGATATTGTTCTACAGTAATGTTATTGCAAACGTTTTCAAAATTACATTTTACAATAAGTAGTTAGACGATGGGATTTGACAATGTTGTGTAATATTAGATTGACGTAGTAGTGAAAGCTTTTTATTTCACAAAAAAAATAACAACTAAAAAGTCATCCACCATCCATCTAGTTCAATTTATATTTCACAAAAATGTTATAAAAGCTTAAACAGCGTAATATAAACGGCACTTCATTGTTATGCAGGGTTGTTTCATGAAAAAGTATTTTCATCGAAAATCAAATGATTGATAAAAAAAAATTTAAACCCTTTTTTTTTTGTACAAGTGGAAGAAGGATAAGTGTTTTGTTTTAGTTGAAGATATATAGGTATACATTTTTAAGAAATAAAGGAGCTTAAATATAATTAGAAGGTATAAAGTGAAAATAATTTCAAGCTAGAAAATTAAATTTTAAAATTAAAATTTAAATATGAAATTCAAAAGTACGTAATGAGTCGTAGAAGTACGTAATGAAATTCCGTAAATGTTCCACAGCTTGAAATTTAATTCATAAAATTCTTTAACGTTTTATTTCTACTCTGACAAATATCTGTCTGGCTTTTAGGTAGTCAATTTTTAAACTTATGCAGCCAAAATTAATGTAAAACATTCGTACAAATTATAAATCTAGTCTAAAATGCTCTTTTGATTCTCTGAAATGAAAATAAAATAAATTGTATGAAATATTGAAGCATTTGCAAATGAAAATTTCGTTAAAAATGTATATAGAAAACTTTATAAAAATTTATGGTAGAAATATTAATGTTTTTTTTTTCACGAAGGAAAATCTGCAAAAGTAATAAAAATAGCATGAAAAATTAATAAGATGAAAATGTGAAACGTAAAAAAGTTTTTGTAAAGTGTATCAAAAGTTTAACTTTATACATGTTGATGGAATGGACGTTATGGCTTTGAAATAATTTTAAATGAAATAAAGAATTTTGTGGACCACCAAAGTAAAACGAGAGGCAAGGATATAAAAATGGGTGTCATTGTTAAAAATAAATTAGAAATATCTTTAATCAACCAAATCGTTTGTCCTGACTGACTGATCAATCAAGGTACTGTTCAATTTTGGAGGGCTTATTTCTGAGATAATAAAGACATACGATAAGAAAAGATTTTTTAAATTTCCTCTCCTAAAAGGGAGAAAAAGGATGAAGTTAAAATGGGATAACGTGTGGCCTGATCGACAATCGAAATTTGAAGTTAAATAATCAAAGTGCTGTTTAATACGAAACACTAAACGATTTTTAAAGTTGAAAAGCTTTTTGATTTTAATTAGTTGGTAAGAATTTTAAGTAGAAACAAAAATATTGCCACTGTAAATTAATGCAATTCCCACTTTGCTGATGTGGTTCAAAGGTTGAGAATACCAGTACAAATCTGTAGACTCTTGTGCATAGAAATATTACTATAAACCAGTGTTTCTCAAACCATAGGACCCGATGAATATTGAGTGAACTCTAATGACCGATTCACCATTGTATAAGACATAAATAAAAAAGTTGAGTGATAAATTTGGTATTTCCAAGAGCATTACCAAAATTTTGCCCTCTTTTATATTACCATTACAATTCATACATTAACTCGTCCATGTTTTTATATGGCACCCTGTATTTTACGTTTTTTAACGACCTTTTTTATGGAAACTAAACTTAAACTTATTCTATCAATACAAAGGTTATATGTAACCTTTACCTATTAAAAAGGTTGTATGTAAAATAAAAGCCTTGTAAATATTTTCTTTAGGGGTCAGTCCAAATAAAGTGGTCCAAAAATAAATGAAATGGTTGCTCGACCAATTTAAAAAAAAATATTTTTTTGTGTTCTATCACCCCAACATGTTGGTAGTTCAAATTCATCATTATTTTAATTTTATTGTTTTTAGTTTTCCAGTGGTGGCCATATTAATTTTACTAGGCGCAGACATTTTTGCACTTTTAAGGGTTTGCGGAAACTTGATTATCTCAGTCCCTATTTGTCCTATCAAAATGAAACTAAAAGCAGTGGGTTCATGAAAATATAAGCTATAAGGTTATAATAAGACGTTTTCACCTAAATGTAATTCTAAGGGGTGAAATTTTAGCCTAAATTTTTAGCTCTCATTTGTAAAAACTCCAATTTTTACGGAAAGATTGTGAAGGAAGGAAAAGAGTCTACAGGTTAAAACTTTTTTTACTAACAATTAGGTACTAGTTGTATTCAAAAACAAAATTTGAAGTCTGAGACTTTAAGCCTTTTTAAAATAAAAATAACAAAATTTGGAAATTTACAAAATTTGCAATTTTCTGAGCTCAATATCTCTGGTGGGGGACCAGATAAAAATTTGAAATATCACTCCATTATAGTACTGTATGATGGTATTATGCACCTAAAATTTGGAGTTTGAGATTTGATTAGGAGCAGAGGTATTGCTAGCACAAAATGTCAAAATAATGCATACTTCAGTAGGTGACTATAATGTATTTAACTATTTTATATGTGACATATACTTGGCAAAAAGGGCATTTTACACAAAGCAACATATACTCTGGGCTAACTGTTACTCATATCCTAAATTTAAGACATATACTTCTTCCTGAAAGCTAATAATGTATGGATAATAACGTATAATGTATTCCAGGTCAGGATTTTTTTGAAGCTTTATTAAAAAAAACTCTTTTACAGAATGCAATATGCATTATTTTACGCTTGATTAAACCAAATTTCCACAATGCAGTATCAAAAGCAAAGAAAAAAAAATAGTTTTCTCTTCGTTATAGAAAATGTTAATTTTGTATAGTTTTTAAAATTGTGCATTCATTAATGGAATTAAAATACTCATAAGCGTTATTTTAATTTATTATGTGCATGAATAGGAGTTGAAAAGACTCTTGTAATGAATATTCATTTATTCCCGGAAAAATATTTTCCAATCAACTGCGTATCTTCTTTGAAAATATTTTGTATGTTTTAGTTCAATTGGGATGTGGAATATATCAAAGCAAAATTAAATTAAGTCTTAATGATGATTGATTTTATAATTATAACTAGTTTTTTTATATAAGAAGACAATTCAGGTTGTTTAAGATCGGTTTTTTTTATTTAATATTTTTATTATTCAATTAGCTACGTTTCGTAACTTTATCAGGCTTCTTGATTCACAAAAATAAAACATTTTATTTAAAAAAATAAAACCTTAGATCTGAATTTTATCATTTATTATAATTAGTCATCTTTAGACCTGATTATTTTTTTATGAATTCTTTTCTAAATAATAAGTAAGACGTAGTACTTAGATTACTGTTAAAAATCTTATGGTAGTCATTAACTTTTCTTGGATTAGAGCTAATCGAAAATTAATTATTCCCATTTTTTCCTATATATGATTCAATTTTTAATAATTTCTTTTTTGCGATATAGAAGTTATTTTACTAATCTAGTTATTCTTTCCATTAGTCGTTAACAATGTTTGGAAGGTACAAATGTGCATGAGTAAAGTTTATAATAAATCAGAAAACAACTTATTAAATTGACTTGCCTGTTATCGATTCAAATCATTATAAATAACAATATAATAAAAGTTTAAATAACCATTCAACGTTCAATGTTATACGATAATCATCAAACTCAATTGACTTTGATTTACACCTTTAACAATAAAATTATGACCCACTGCATTCAATAAATTATGCTCCTTATTGCACCATAAATCATGTTGGCCATTGACAATCATTTCACTACTCCGCTAAAATGAAATTTGTTACTTAAATTTCAAAGTAATCCAACGATTGATTATTATCAGCTGAAATTCAATTTATTAAAACTGGTAAAAATCAAGCCTATATTTTTTATGATAAAAGAATGTTATTTTGTATAAGTATGAATTTTAAGATTAATATAAAATCTAGGATTCATTGATTGGTGTATTGTCTTTATATTGGGTACCTAACATACGGTCATTAGGTTCCTATAAGATTGTATGAATTTCAGTTTGCGGTTTCATGGTTGTGTTCAAAACTAGTTTGAATATTTCCAGTAAATACTAACTTACTATTGTTCAATTAAATAAGAGACTATATAAAGCAAATTTATTTTTTATAAATTATTTGGTACTTTAAATTTTACAGAATTGAATTTAATTGTGTTTTATTATCGTTAGTTGGATGGATTAGATAATGCATTACAATACTCAAATTTAATAAACATGATCGACTTAGAGCTAACATTTAAATGTTATCACATTTAATTAGTAAATTGATAGTTTCCAGTTGGTATTCAGCCAAAATTAAACCAAACATTTGATCTCGAGGCTTTGATCTTCTGATTTTACCTTCAGTAATGTAATTATAAATAACAAGCACAATAATACACATTAATTGGACCTGGAACTTGTAAAGAACTTGCATTTATGTAAATTGAAGAGCTTTACTCAATTAAATCAAAGAGGTTTAATGTGAAAGTTATATTTGACGATGTTCTATTGTATAGATATTATGTAAAGATGTTTCGAATTTTGTGTTTTTTGAAATAAAACATATAACAAACTTTAATTTTTAATAACTTTTTGCTCTTTATTTAAATATCGGTTGTGATATTTATGTACAAAAAATAATATCTAACACCACTGATATCACTGACCTCAACTCTTTTCTTAATTTTCAATAAGATTTTCACATAATTGAGGTTCTATGACATGAATTGCTTCACCTTTTAATTCAAGAATCGACTGTGGATTATATTAAGAGTCCTACTTTTTCACGTAATCTCAAAAAAAAAAAAAATAATCCAATGGTGATAAATTACATGATTTTTGTGTACAATTAACATCACCATTTTTGCTAATAAGATGTCCTGGAAGTTTGATACACAATTAAGTGATAATATCATTAGTAAAATCAAAATAAGATTTTTTCCGCTGACTTTGAACAGTTATACTGTGTATACAATATATAAAATATATTGCAGTCCAATTTATGTAGTATAATTTAACATAATAATATACAAATTTAATATAATAATATACAAATTTAATATAATAATATATAAACTTAATATAATAATATATAAAAATCATACCACCAACATAAATTTGAACAGAAGTTCAAACAAAAATATTCGTGACGTATTACCCAGATACGTATTTCGATTGCCAAGCAATCTTCATCAGTGGTCATCAAGTAGTCTGGATCACTCCGTAACTGCTATGTGATGATTCACTCATGAATCATTCACTCAGGATTCACTCATGAATCATCACATAGCAGTTACTCATGAATCATTCACTCATCATTCACTCATGAATCATCACATAGCAGTTACGGAGTGATCCAGACTACTTGATGACAACTGATGAAGATTGCTTGCCAATCGAAATACGTATCTGGGTAATACGTCACGAATATTTTTGTTTGAACTTCTATTCAAATTTATGTTGGTGGTATGATTTTTATATATTATTATATTAAGTTTATATATTATTATATTAAATTTGTATATTATTATATTAAATTTGTATATTATTTTGTTAAATTATACTACATAAATTGGACTGCAATATATTTTATATATTGTATACACAATCATTAGTAAAATAAAGGTTCTATGATAGTTGCCTACTAGAAAATTCCTCCCTCGAGAGTTGCCCCCATAGAAATTTACTCACAGGGTAAATTCCTCACACATACATTAACGCACAATGATATATCTTCACATAGAAATTAACCAACAGAAAAAGAAATAATTATTATTAAATTAACTGTAATTTATTTATAAATATTAATAAATAATTTTAGTATTGAAATACACTTTTAACGTTTTTGAATAAAAATATAATAATAAATAAAGAATATAATTCTATTCCAAATAAAACTTTAAACGTAAATATCTAATTAACCAAAATCAAGCAGAAGACCAAAGAGTTGTTAATAATTCTTCTAGTCAACAATTCTGATTTGCTTTTTAATTTAATTTAAATGAACTACTTTATGAATTTGTATATTAAAGTGCTCACTAAAACTAAAACTTTTTTTAGCCACCAGACGTCGTGACTAAAATGGTCAGTTTTTGTAGTTACCATAAATATCGTAGTTCAATATTGCAAAACTATTGTTTTTGTTTATCTTTCAAAAGATAAACAAACTTTTTCTGTTTTGAATGCGAAATGCATTTTTATGTTATTTACATTTGAATTAATTTGAATCCAAATGCTTGTGGCTGAAAAAAATAACGATAAAATCTATAGTATAATTTAAATACAATGACTCATTGATTTATTCAAATGTAGTTCTAAAAAAATCAAATTTAAATTATCATTGTAATCCTACTTTAAAACTCAACCTGATATTTTCAAATCAATGATATAATTTCAATTCTATTTATGCAGAATAAATCTATCACAGATATAATTAATATATTTACATATGAATGAACTCTACATAGTAAAGTAAATCATATGAGGTTTTATTAATTCAAATTTGTTCCAATTTTCTACGTTTTGTGCATTGAACTTGACAACTTTAATTTTTTTCCAATTCAGAATTATTAGGTTTATTTTTAAATACCTTGGATTTTAATTAATCATAGTACCTGTTTAAAACAGGCTTGTTATTAGAAAGACAATTTGAACAACATTTAAAATGATACATTACACAATTGTTTTACTAATAACACCTGTAAAGTAATAAGAGATACTCAATAGTTGACATCAATATTGACGTCAGAAAAAAAAAACGTTAATATAAAACGAGACAACGAAACATAATATGTTATAATAGTGATATGGTAGATATAGTAAATTGCAGAGCAACTATAGGTACTATAAAATCATAATGATGAAGAAAATAAAACATTGCGAGACAGACATTGAACGGCATTCGATTTTTAAGGCTTACAGGTACTATTGAATACCTCTCTTGAATCTTTTCAAATGTCAGCGGTCCCACCACAATGTACCACATTTCACATACTCAAGAAACGTGTTGTACAAGAGGCTGCAAAACGTGTGCATTCTTCGCGGTATCACAACAGACAATCCGATGTGTTTTATTAAACCTTTGTAATAATGTAAAAGGGTCAATCGAAAAAATCGGAAAAAATATCAAAAAAAAAAACGATTCAATTCAATGCATTCGCATATGAGAGTTTTGTTTTTCTCGCATTTAATTGATTTTCATTTTTAATTCTTTTTTTTTTCGAAGTGATTGAAATTCCAATGAGTAATTAATTACTAATTGTGGTGCAGTTTAATATGGAGTTGAATTAATTACTGTTAATAAAATAATTAAGATGTGTGATTTTTATTGATGTATGTGTGGTGTTTGATATCATATTAATGACTTTTTTGTGTTTTAATTTTCCTTTTATGAAGTGTAAGCCTGTGAAATTGATTTATTTAATTTGATAATTTGTGATTTCGTTTTACTCTAAATCTGAATCAAAATTTTATATACTACCTATCATAATATATTGATGATTAAAAATTAATTAATTTTTTCATTAAAATAAAGATTTTTCTTAAATTTGAATCAAAAAATAAAAGACTATTGAATATTTTACTTTATATAACAAATTCTTTGAAATATATAAATACAATTACTAAAGATTCACATCTCATTCCCGCATTCGTACCATTTAAATCCGTCTACAAATAATGTCTTGCAATTTTTATGATATCTTAACTATTTTCTTATCCTCTTTGACATTTGAGTTATTTTCCTCCCCCTCTCAATTAAGTGAAATTACGTGAAAACATGTCAGTTCCACTGAATACTTATAAAATAATTTAATATTTTTATGAATTAAATTAATTTATAAATATGAAAAGAAGTATCAAATAGTTTCACGTGTGAAATATTAATTTTTTAATTCTGCGAAACTATTATCATATAAAGTTCCAAATCTGAAATATTCACTTTATCACTTAATAATCAACGCAATTATTGGAAAGCCCCTTAATGTTAAACCCAATTTTGGAAATGTTTCAACAAAGTTGGTAATAATTTCCAGATATTCAAGTAAAATTCCGGATAACTTACCAATTACTCATTTGACTATTGATTTCTCACAATAAATGGGATTCAAGTATTTTAAAGACCTGTTTGTTTTAATTTCAAAAGTATTACTATAATAATCAGTATCTTACCATTATTTGAAAATAATCAAGTTATCAAAAGATATAGTAAACTCTATGGCAAATAAATTGAAACTTTAAATAAGGACAATCGTCAAAGGATGATTTGTATTGAGAGTTATTGGCCGAATTTTAAAACTCTATAGATGGAAATATGACTTCCTCAATATTTACTTTAATTAGAAAAAACTTTAAGGATATAATTTGTAGTGAACAGATCGTTATTTCATTATTGCTTATATTCATACTACTTTTATGCTAGAGATATTTTTATGTTGAGATTGATTATTTATTTCACGAAGTCAAATACAAGGAGACCAAACTTAGTGTATAAAATGGCTTCAACAGGAGATCCAGAACCAATAAAGCACGGTATTCTTCGAAGCTTGGGTTCGAATCATTAAACGGAAATTGTTATTGTTATCAATAATTATTAACAAGTCTTGTTAATAATTTGAAACAAGTGTACTTTAGCACACCCACAATCTGGCAACGTTGCATTTTCGACTTTGTTTTTAATTTAATTCGCGATTAATTAAATTAAAAACAAAGTCGAAAATGCAATGTTGCCAGATTGTGGGTATGCTAAAATACGCTTGAGCCAACAATTTTATTCTTCTGTACGATGAAAAATGTATCAAGAGGTATGAGAGGTGTATAATTGTGTCTGGAGTACTAAATTGTGTTCCCAAAGTTACCTTCCTTACATAAAGCACGGTTAATTTAGGTTTCAAATTATTTATATTCTCTTTTTTGGGATTATTTTTAGTTCTGTACAACACGTTTTCGTCGGTTACCCAAAGTTCCTGTAGAAAGCGGAAAACTGATGAAACGTAAAGGACAAAAACAAAAAATCCTGAAAAGAAGGGAATTCTAAATTAGTTTTATACTAATTATGGAAAAGACACGCTAAAATATATTGGATTCAGGAAGTAATGTAAACACATTAGTGAGGGTCCACATTTTGACACATTTTCCATCAAATATTGCAAAATTTGAATTCCATCTTAGTCCTTTGAGAATTGGGAAGTGCTATCACGAACCTCCTGTTTCTTAGGAAGTATACTGGGGGCGCGAAAGCGCTTTTCCTGAAACATTCCTATTAAATGAAAATTTAATTCTCAACTAATATTTTGTTCAAAAATCGTCAAATAATTTATTCAAATTGGGAGAACTACATATAACCGTTTTCCTTGAGTTTTGAATATATACCTTCACTTGTATTTGAGAAATACATTCTTTTTTTCTTCCTTAACTACTCTGAAATCAGCAAAAATGCCTTGGCATTTATAGTGTAGTATATAAAAAATAGTTCCCACTCAAAGGGTAAAGGGTAAACATTTCACGTACGTCCTGAATATTTACGCTATTAGGGACAGAAAAGAGAACTTTGATTTGGGTCAGTTACTGGGGTACATGAATTATTATGAAAAAACATATACAGTTCGGATTCCTAGTATCTCTACTTCGTGGTAGACTCTATAAATTTTACGATAACTATAAATATATAAGAATAAATAATAAAATCGGTCTAACATAACATTTTCGTGTACTTAATGGATTCTTTTGAGTAAGAAATTGCAAGTCTATCATTTATCAAACTCTAAATTACCAATAGAAAGTATTTCCCTAAAATAGAAAGAGTATATCTGTGCAAAAATAATGTACAATATAATCAATTAAAATTTTTTACTTAAATTGGTTTTATAAAATTACCTTTTTTAGATGTAATAGAAAGAACATCGTTTCATTACACAAGCAATTAAAATTTGATTTTTCTTTTATAAATTCAATGAAAAATAGTTGAAATATCAGTTTTCTGTTATATAAGCACATCGTAGCTAAACAAACATTGCGGAAGATTTAGTTCTACTGTATTACAAATTATATATTACTCCAATAGTTAACTATCCAAAAAAAAAATAATTGTACTTAATCAAAATTTTATTAGATGTTATGCTTACGTTACGCATTAGATGTTTCGTTAAAAATCTTTCATTCGAAAAATTAACGATGTAGTAAAATAAATTATATAACTTTGAGTAATTACAATTTCATTTTGCTAAAAAATTAATTATTTTTTTATAACTTTAAATTTTTTTTCAAAAAGAAACGGCGTTACGTTTTTGAACTGAATGTCGTAAATTATAATTTGTAACACTAATTTAAAAATGTTTTTATTTTTATAATTGTGTGCATTTTAGTTGAGTTCAGATTATATTTTAAAAGTAATTTAATTAAATTCTGCTGGATGTTGAAAAAATAAAATAAAAATAAAACGAAACATGTGACAACGAGAAGATAATAAGCGAAATTAATATTTGTAGTGTTTGTGGAAAGAGAAAACTTGTCGAAAAACATAAAAAAATTAAAACGTTAATTAAGAAATCCAGTGAATCACAATTTTACACTGACACGGTTTAAAATGTATGCGAAATTCAAACTTTCAAAAACTATGAAAAACGATTTATCAAGCATATCATGTCCCAACTTGACAATTAGTGGATATGGATCACAACCTGATATTATAATCATTGATGCGGAAGGGATTTTGTTGCAGCGTAGTTCCAAAAATGGTGAGTTTTATTTTTTAATTAACATTGTTTTTTTTATAACTGCTAAAATTTGTACAGAGTGTTCTCAAAAAGTGAAACTTTCCCAAATTTTACATATTCCTTAATCAAATTTTTAGTCAACAGTCTTCCATTTTCTTCTTTTCGGTTAGTCGTAGTATTATTAATTTTTTCAAGTAGTCGTTTTTTTTCCGAAATGTTTGATAGTCGTTGACATAATAGAAGAAAGAAAACTTTTTTTTCATCAAGTATTCAAATGCTTAACTAAATTAATCATGACCATAGAGGTAATAATTTTCTTAAGTAAAGTAAAGGAACTAATAATGTGACAGCAGTCGAAGTTTTAACGTTAATTCTAGTTCCAGTTCCGAACTATTTTATGTTTTATGTTAAATTTTGTTTAGTTACAAAAATTAAAAAAGTTTCAATGTCATTAAACGACATTAAAATAAATTAGAATTGAGTGATAATAATATTGATAAAAAATATTTCATAACATATGTACTATTTAGTGTGGAACAAGAGCTGGTGTTAAAACCAAATACTGACTTCAAAGTTAGACCAGCAATTATAGTTCAAAAATAATTGGCTTTTAAGTTAGAGCTGTAAACCCTACTAAGGGTCCCTACTTATTGATAGTTTGCGGTTTAAATTTCATCCCTAATATTTAAGCATATTATTTAAGACAATTGTTTAGAAGCTTATAATCTTCTTAAGTAAAGAAATGGAACCAATGTTGGGGCTGAAGTCTAAGCCTTGATAATTATTCTGTCTTCAGTTCCTATCGATCTAATGTTTAATTCAATGAAGAAAAAAAATATTAAATGATTTTAAATGATTAATTGATTGAATGATATTAAATTTAAATAATTTTATGCCATAAAATGGCATCTAAATTTGATACGGAATATGCGATATTTGATGTTATATTTTCTAATTTGGAAACATTCTTTGATAAATTGGTCAACTTCTTCAGGTTCTATTTAAGGTTAATGTTGTCTTTGAAATATTTTGGTTAACAGTACTTTCCCAATTGATGGAGAACCCAAGATCTGA